>BSBM01000035.1:12415000-15080000 GCA_027924585.1 Larix kaempferi
GTAATTTTCCTCCTTGGCAATTATTTGACCTTTAGCATCAATTTGACAAACTCTAATGAATAGGGCCAATGTGATTAGGCCATTGTGACCCAATACCAAATTTGGGACATGACATATAGGGAAACCAGTGAGTGACTTGCAGCTATCCCAAATTGCATCTAGCGGGTGCATTTTTTCAAAAGATACCTGTGGGTTGTCAATATAGACACCCACGGCTAACCCACATGTTTGCAAGCATAAGAGTCGCGATTATACTCTAAAGTAGGCAGAAAAAATAGGTTTTGAGGAAAGGACTGCAAGGCTCATCTCTAAGTCATCTAAGATCAAGCAAGCTCTTCCATCCATAGTGTACTTTTGTGTGACCGACAGAGCAATGTGGTCACGGACGAAGAAGTGCTATTTTGGCTGATAACATGTGGTGTTGTACATGTGAACTCTTTACTATGTTTTTGAGGGGAATAAATGGAGGAATTTCCAACAACCATCGACAAATTCAAGAAACACATGGATTCTAGGTTTAGAAGTTACCTAGCTTCCCATCATGAAACGTGGCATTAAGGGGCACCTAGTGTTACGCAAGATGGGACTACTACTCTACTACAATGGAGTAATTAATAGAAGAGATCCATCTTAACTATGGATCTACCAAGCAGCGAGAAGGATCAAAATCCATTGAGGTGCAAACTTTTTCTCAAATTTTGCACTTAAATTTTCACTTCAAGGGATTTGATTCCTCTCAACATCTGGTAGGTCCAAATTTAAGATGGATCTATACTGGTTTAATATGTAAAGCTCTATTATGTTTTCAAATCCCTCATATGTAAGTTATAGTTTAATGGTGGCTAAACTCCAATCACATCACAAGAAGTATCCAAATTTCATTTTTTTTTTAGTTTTAATTAATTGGAATGTATATATCTTTTGTTTTGAAGTTTAGGTTAGGGACGACATTGCAAAAAAACTATTTACTTACTATTTTATTATTTTATTAAAGTTCCATGTGCCTACTCCACCTTCAGGTTAGGTTATGGTCAACATTGTAAAACTTTTATTTACTTAATATTTCATTATTTGATTAAAGTGCCACATGCTAACTCCACATTGATCATGAAATTACACGTATCCCTCATACTAGGTTGTAGAAAGCACAAAAAAACAAGAAATATTAAAATTAAAGAGCCAAAAATAAGGAAAGAGAATGGAAGAATTTGAACACAAAGAATATATAACAACTACAAAGAAAAATAATAGAGTAAAATGCCTTTTTTTTATAGATAAAATGATAAAAAACATACATATAAGATGGAATTTAAAAATTCATATTTATGTTAGTATAGTGGTAAAACTCTAACTTAAATCTTTTAAGTCACTAATAAGACATATTAAGTCTTTATTATGTAAAATCACATTTTACAAATGTAATGTTATTACAAAATCATTAACCTACATACAAATTATTTCATGTACATGGAGTTTAATACCTATTAAATATATTGTGGTTAGGAACACAATAGTCTCTCCACCTTAAAAACGTTTTCCCCTAAAATTTGGTGGTAGGTAAAACCCTCTTCGATCATATGGAATAACTTTTCAAGAGAGTGTGCAAATAAAGCATGATGTACTTTATGACTTAGTGGTGGGTTTAAGCGTAGAGACAAAGATTTGATGATGTACTTTATGACTTAGTGGGTTTAAGCATAGAGACAAAGATTTGAACTCCAAACTATTTTCCAAAAAATACTACTTTAGCTAAGTGAACTAAAACATGATTATGTCTAAAGCATTAAAGTAGAAATGGGGTTATCTAGCATATTAATGCACTATAACATCACCAAAGGTGAGTGTTTTGAAAAAAAATCTCCAAACTCTCATGTAGAATCCTCTTCTAGATGGATTTTCCACTTGATCTTCTACTTCAATTTTCCTTATGTGAAGATTTCTTGCACCCACCTTCAAGATCATATTATGCTCCAAAATGAGTTTTCCTTACTCATTTATGAGGAGAATCATTGTTTGGGTGACCACTTCATTTCCAAAATTCTTATTCAAATAAGATTCATGGAATACATTATGAAGTCTCCCCTAATTGGGAGTGTCTGGGCCATAGGAAACCTCCCCAACGTTTTCCCACACTCTATATTGGTCAAAGAAATTTAAGTTGTTTTTTTTCATAAATTTATCTTCTTGTATGGTACAACAAAACAACAACCAAAATTACAAATAGTCTCAATGCAGTAGTGTTGATCAAATTATGGCTTGATGTGGATGGAAAACAAAGACAAGTTATCATCTAAGATGCTAAGGAGTTGCACACTACAACATTTTCTATGATTTACTAACCAAAAAATGTCTAAGACACATTTCTACCTTGAAAATCTAGTGAAAAAGGTTGCTTCTACAACCAATGGTCTTAAAGTTATATGTTAAAGGGTCTATGAAAACATCATTTGAAACCTCTCTATAACACCAATAATTACATCTATGAAAAATCCAAAGGAATGTCTAATAGAACATCTTTTTTTACGAAACAATTTTTTATCCTTTAATGATGTTATTCATCCTTAAAAATATACCAATTGAATGTCCAATATAATAATATTTAAAAAATATTAATAATAAATAAATCGTATATAAACTATAGTTAATAATAGTAATAATAATAATGTTAAGGGGTTTTGGATTAGGTGATGAGTAATTGATGTGTCCATCAAAAATTGTTTAAATACCCCAATGACATCTTTTCCTCTTTCCTCTTTTGTTATGGTTAAAACTATTTACTAATTAATATTAATATTATAATTATTATGATTTTGGACACACAAATTGGGATAACCCTTGTGATTATTCATATAATAAAACCCTAATAAATCTAACCTCTAACACACTATATCCCTATCCCTTCTAACCATTGAAATAATCATCCCTTGACAAAGTATGACCCCAAACCTATAAACCCATTATCCCAAGGAGACTTTAACCATTATGATCCAAGATGCATTATACCTCCTAATACTTATGAGATATGATATGATCACCTCCCAACCATATTGGAATTGTAACATTTAACCCTTATGGCCTCAAGCAAAAAAACTCATTAACACACTATAACCCTAAGCACACTAAGCCTACAATACACTATAACAATCAACAACTATTAGATATGATTAGCCATATTGACTACATTGATTGGATGAAATTTAATCCCTCATTTACTAAGTTCCAACCTAGGCTAGTATGTATCCTCCCAACCCATATTGAGATTTATTGATTATTAGTAAACAAAAGTCATCATAATTTAACTAGAAGCACTAGATATTAACCCTTTACCATGGTCAACAATGGTTGACCATATTAACTTTGGTTGATGTTGATATTTACTATATTATGCACATTGACCATATTCACTATTGACCTCATTTAATCATATTAACCATAGTGACCCACTAACCTTGAATCTCTTAATCTCTTAACCTCTTTAACTACTAAACTTAGTAAACTGCCAATTTAATTGACCATAATTTTGCATATAGAAAATGGTTGATCTATAAACCCCTTAAACTCCTAACTAAATCACCCTATTAATCCCTAAAACCTAACCCTCTAACCCATTAACACCCCAAGCTACTAATTACCCCCTAGCCACTAGCCTATAATCCATTAACCAATTAATTCCCTAACATAATAATCCCCTAATAGAATATGAACACGAACACACTAACACCATAATACACTATGACAATCAACCTCTATTATCCTTAATTCATAATCACCACCTAACACGCCATGACCTAAAACACACTAACCCCTTAATAATCCACGATCTTTAATCCTTGTTACCTTTACATTATATATCCCCTATATATCAAACTAACTCCATAATTTGCACTATAATTCTTTACCACTATGGCCCTTGACACACTATACCGATCCCTAAACTATATAATATCTAACATATTCTCCCCCTAATGTAATACCCTAATTTACACCCTCAGATGCACCGATTTTCGGGATTTAAATTCCACCTTCCCTAAAGATAACTTCCCTATGCCTTTCATTGATCAGCTCATCGATGCATGTGCGGGCCATGAGATTCTCTCCTTCAAGGATGGTTTCTCGGGATACAATCAGATTCAGATCCACAAGGAGGATCAATATAAGACTGCATTCACCACTCAGTGGGGCACCTTTTCCTATCGCATCATGTCATTCGGTCTTTAAAATGTTGGAGCCACTTTTCAGCGAGCCATGACCTTTTGTTTTCATGACTTGGTCCATATTATCCTCGTCTACCTAGACGATCTCACTGCTCGCTCCAAGAACGTTCAGACCACCTGGATGATCTTCGGCAAGTATTTTTGCATTGTCACAAGTACAACATTCACTTGAAACCCATCAAGTTTGTATTTCGCATTCCTACCGGTCGGTTATTGGGATTCATTGTTTTCCAGAAAGGGATCATCATTGACCCTATGAAGGTTCAAGCCATTTTGGACCTCCCATCACCCCATACGTTGCGCCAATTGCAAATCCTTCAAGGCAAGGCCATTTTTCTCCATCACTTCATCCTGGACTACACTACCAAAGTCCACAGTTTCTTACACTTAATTCACACCCACATCCCTTTCATTTGGGATGAACAAGAACAAGCGGATTTTGATGCATTGACACAAACCTTGAATTCCACTCCCCTGATTTCACCACCTCACTTCTTGAAGGATTTCATCCTTTACGTATCGGCATCCGAATATGCCATTTAGGAGTTTTAGTCTAGCAGGATAGTGCTCGTCAAGAGCACGTCATATACTGCATGAGTCATACATTGTTCATTCCACCATTGTGTTATCCCTATGAGGCGAAAATGACCCTTCTCGTCGTCTTCTCAGTTCATAAATTACGCCATTACATTCTTATGAGCCGAACTACAATAGTGGCAGAATCCAAACCTATGGTCTATCTCTTGAGTCATCACCTCATTCAAGTTCGAATGGCTAAGTGGATAGTCATCCTTCAAGAGTATGACCTCGAATTCGTTACACCCAAGAGTACTAAGGCTCTCTCCTTGGCACAACTCATGATCGACCTACCCTCTTCATCGATGTCACTTGCTATCATAATTAACTTTCCATACAAACTCTTGTTCACTATTTCGTTGGATGACCCGTGGTATGGAGACATCCTCATGTATCTGCGCATGTAGAAGTTTCGATATCAACTCACTCGCGATGATCGACGTCGCATCCGCCATTAAGCGTCTCGATACCTCCTCATCAGCGATGTCCTTTATCGTCGTGGAATTGACACCATTTTACGTCAATGCCTCACAGATGATGAGGCTGAGCAAGTTTTGAATGACTTTCATAGTGGAGCCTACGGCGGCCATTTTCTGGAATGGCCACTACTCAAAAGTTCATCCATATCGGTTATTTATGGCCGACACTTTCTACTGATTTCATCACACCGGTCAAATACTGCGAAAATTGCCAACTCTTTGCCCCCAAAGCAAGGACCCCTCCCACACCGCTCCACCCCGTAGTCACCATCAGTCCTTTCTGCAAATGGGTCATTAAATTCATGGAGTGTAATATGACTTCGGCCAATGGACACAAGTACATCATCGTGATCATCGACTACTTTACCAAGTGGGATGAAGCCATGCCCACATTTAACTACAAGGCCGAGACTGCGGCACATTTTTACTTTAATCACGTCATCACACGTTTCGGGGTCCCCAAACAACTCGTCTCGTACCACATTCAACACTTCGAAGTTACCGTCTGGAACGAATTGTCCACCTTTTTTAAATTTGAACACCAATATGCCTCCTCTTACTACCCCCAAGGTAATGGACAAGTCGAGGCTGTCAATAAGATCCTGAAAACCATGCTTCAGCAAACGGTGGACAAGCATAAATCCAATTGGCACCACATTCTCTTCCCATCATTATGGGCCTACCACAATCTACCAAGACCACGACGGGTTTTACCCCTTTCCACCTGGTCCATGGTATGGAGTCTGTTCTCCCCATTGAGTGTCATGTTCCATCCTTGCACATTGTCGTCGAACTCCTCCTGAATACCTAACCTCTCGAGAAATGCTTACTCTTGTTAAAGAATATGGACGAATACCATTGGGCAGCCTTACAAATGATCGAGGCTGAAAAAAATCGGTCAAAAACTCATTATGATACTCATGTGCATCTCCGCACCTTCAAAGAGGGAGACCTAGTGCTTGTTTACGACCAATCCCATGACAAAAATGACAAAGGGAAGTTTGAATCCCTGTGGCAAGGCCCATACATCATCAAAACCTGCCTCGGAAAGGGGGCATACATCCTCGCTAATTTCAAAGGATGACCATTGACAAACCCTCGTAACGGGTTGTACCTCAAATGATTTTACCCCTAACCCCACCAGATCCAATGGTTCAAGTTGTATAGTTTTCTTCCTTTGTTGTTTTCCGCCTTTTTATCTTTCGAGCCTTACACTTTGATTCCTTGATTGATATTAGATGGATCTCACTCCCTCAATATATGTCGGTTTCACTGACGGCGCAAGTAGATGGTCTCCTAACCTTGCCTTAGCAGGTTGGGTATTATATTCCCCCTCACATGAGTTGATCCACCTCGACGGAGTGTGTATTGGAACTGCCACCAACAACCAGGATGAGTATGATGTCGTGACTAGTCTCTTGACCACTTCCCTCTAGCTGGGCATTAGTCACGTTCGTGTGTTTTTAGACTCCCAATTCCTTGTCACCCAACTCAACAACTACTACCAGGTACGCGATCCTTGCCTTTTTAGAAATTTCATGCGCACTAAACAATTGATTAGAAACTTTGAATTCATTACATTCACACATGTCCCACGATGGAAAAATAGTGTTGTAGACCAAATGGCTAATGACATTCTAGAATGGCATATCAATCACCTCATATAGGAAGTACATAAAGCATGCATCATCATATCATTTTGCATCAACATGTACATATACATCATATAGACATCATCATCACATCAAAGGCTCATTAACATAAAAAGTGCATCCACATACATATATCTATATAAAAATCTCATAGTGTCTACTTCATCATATAGGCATAACTACATAGAGGAGCCCCAACAACTTCCTCGTCATAAAAATACAATTTGAATACATCAAATAACACCATGATCAAAGCATTCAGGGGCAGTTCCACAAACTCCTTATTAATCATCTGATTCCTCCTCCTCCTCATCGTCCTCCTCCTCAGCGTCCTCCTCCTCTTCATCCTCCTCAAATGACTCAGTCTCCTCGTCAGACGACTCCTCCTCGTCATCATAAGGAGCATCACCCTGGAACATGGCTCATACAGCCTCTTCGCCATCACAATTTGCCGCATAATCGGCCTCCACTCCCGTGGTGTGTCGTAGCATATGCTGATCAAATCCTGGTCCAGCCGTTTCCCGCCATCATCCACTACACCCTCCAGCAACCAATCAATCCCTATACACGCAGTGACTCCAAAGTAATCAAAGAACTCTGCCGATGGCGATGTCCTTGACCAAGAGGGTCAATCCCCTCGACTCTACCTCTTTGTATCCTATAACCCGTCGGAGACCTCGGTCCCACATCTGCACACACATAAGCACGACATCAATATCATTACCATATAAAAACTCTAGCTACCATATATTCTATGAATTACAAAAGCATGATACTGTAAAACACAATGTATACATACCGTCTGGTCCCTAAGCCTGACCAGGACGACGTGACAGCTTTGGATCGCCCCTGTAATCCATCCCTACATAGGGATAGTCCTCAATGACTACTGGTAACTTCATCCACTATGTGAAAATATCTCGAGTGAAGAACCTCCCCACAAATCCTCCAGCCCCGTGAGTCATCATCTCTCCCCACCACTGCATGCTCGACTCAGTGGGCCCACCATCGTATATCACCAAATGCGATCGCAGAGTCGGTACCTGCTCAAAGAAAAAAGAGAATATGAATGAGGGGAAGCAGAAATCCCCTCTTGAACAACTCCTCTCGGTCAATTCCCACCGAACTTCCATCAGATACATCTTCTCCCACCCGAAGTATGTCCCTGCCAATGCCTACTCCACTAGCATCAACTAACCACCTAACAACCTGTGGGGTGACTTTGAACCCAGCACCCGCACTACCATGGCTACCACAACCCATGTCTCCAGGATATCGATGTCGCATATCAAAATGGCTTTGTTATGCACATATGATGATGCATAACAATGTTGCTCCAACATGTCCTCCATAGAGACATCACTCGGCTTCCTCGGCTGTGTATCCGCTATCACACCTAGCCACAGGAGCCCCGTCAAGAAGTACACATATGTAAGGGTGAGCTCTATCCACTCTCCTTGTATCACAAAGGCCCCTGTGTCGGCATCCTAAAACTCCATTAACTTGTTCAACGGGAGTTTTTTTGCACGCATAAGGGGCACCCTCACAAACTTCAGCAACCCATAGCGGGCCAAAGTATCCTCCACATCCTGATCATCATCGATATCCTCCAACAATGATCCAAACTCATGTTCACGCCAGTTCACCCACGACATCATGCAAACCCACATCCAATCCTATTGTGAGTACCATGCAACAAGTACTTTCCCCCCAGGCTAGAGCACATTTATGGGGAAAACAAGCGCACCCACAGTGCACATATTTTCCCTACAGGCACGCTATGGAGTGCATTTTTCTCCTCTAAAAGCGCTCTCCAGGAGCGCGCCTGTCTACCCCACAGGTGCACTCAGAGCACACTTTTATCCTCGAAAAGCGTGCTCCAAGAGCGCTCCTGTCTGGTTCACAGGAATGCTCGGAGCATGTTTTTCTCCTCGAAAAGTGTGCTCCAGGAGCGTGCATGTCTAGCCTAAAGGTGCGCTCAGAGCACGCTTTTCCCTTCGAAAAGTGCGCTCTGGCGCATCCATTCCCTAGCCCAACTCACTGGGGCACCCTAGACTCCCAAAATTCAGTCATATACATGAAAATGACGAGAATGGCATCAAGATTTACCTGGAAGTCACAGAAATTGATTCCACCGATCATATTGCGAGAAATTAGCAGTTGAATTTCTAGGCCCGTCCACACTCCTTCAAATCCAAACAGTGAAAATGACATGTGGAAGGTGGGATCCCATCGATTTATGGCCCATTTAGGCCTCTTTTTCTTCCTTTGACCCTACCAGAGTCATCTGACCTCCATTTTTCGTGTTGTTTGCACTGTCGGATGCAGAATTTCGTGCTCGTGATGATGCTTGAGATCATTTCTTGCTCTCACTCACCTCTTTCCTAGTCATCCTTTAAGTGGCCCTCCACCTCAATTTGCATGCCACCTAGTACATCGACGCTTCCCTATAATTTTTTCCAGTTTTATTTATCATGGCATATTCACAAGCTTTCACTCCCTCCATACTATAGTTATTGCATTATTTTTCCGCCATTCATCTACTCGCAAGGAGGCCCTATTAGTGTTCCACCTCACCTTTTTTATCAATCCACTCATACCTGTCCCTCGCTTCGAACACTTCCTCCTTGCTTGACTTTCACATCTGTTCGGTATACGTTTATCCCTTTTTTGGACCGAGCAGTTCCTTTTACGAAAAAGGCACTTAGGGAGTTTCTGTTAAGCTCTTTTTTGACTCCTTAAAGAATGAAAACATCACCAAGAAATATTGTTTCCTTTCATGCTCGTTAAAGTACCTGAAAGGGCATCTATTCGGTATAAGTTTACCCCCTTTCCGGACTAGATGGAATAATTACGAAAAATGAATACTCTAGCCCCTTTGGCTAAAAGAGTTCTCCATTGCATTATTTTATGCTTTTTGGGGCTTTGGGGACTAACCTAAAAAAAAGAACACCCTCAGAGTCTTCTTATCACTTTTAGACTCTCTAAGATTGAAAGCAACCATGAGCACTCATCGTCTTGGGCTCGTCCAAATACACACGATGGTATCATCTCGAGCACAATTCTACCCCTTCTTCAAGCTCCTTAAACCATGAAGAAGGCCCAAACAACACCTCTAGGCACCCCGATAGATCACATCTAGTCCCCCCATTATGGAAGCACCCCCAATATGGTCGCCTTTGTTCAGAGTATTTTGTGATGTGTCACCCTTGGAGTCTCCTTATATCACTCATCAGTTCCCCTCCCTTAGTCTCCCTCATTGCATTCACAGTCCTTGATCCCTTAAGCTATGGTCCCCTTTCCCTATGGTCAGTTTCATATGCTTCCAGCTCATCCCTATATCCATACTCTGAATAAATGAAGTTTGAGTCCCATCACTTTGCGGCCCTCGTACCCCCCCACGGTGTCTCAGTCTCCTATCTAGTACTATCACATATTGGTTGTACACCTCGTGATCCTATCAACGAAACATCATTGCCTTGGTAGTTGCAGGTCTCCCTCTGTCGACACCAGCACATCTATTCCATAGGATATACCAATAGGTCCCTGTACCTTGGACTCGTCTCCATCAGTGGTGAGTTCCTACGGACCATCTAAGAGGATTCTTTGGTGCCTCTTAGAATGGTTGTTTCTCACGTGCTCGACTTCAACTCCATTATCATATTGTTGAGATTCGTACAGGCTTTTGGTCCCTTCAGTCATTGGTTGAAGACCCCGGATATCCCCTCACTCTAGCACATTGGTGAGCCTATTCGGAACCCCACATTTGTATGTTCCCGTGGATATCTAGGATACGTTGGCGACAGTGTTTGGAATCCCTCCATCTATATGCTTCCTATAGTATCCAGCTCAGATGCAGTCCAGTGTACAATTGAGATTCCAACTCTCTGTCGTTGAGTCCATATAGTTGTTGGCACCCTTCAGATCCAATAGAGAATCAGTTGTTGTGATACCACATCCAAGATGAATGACGTTGTTTCCATGTATCATTTCTTCATATTAGTCATGGTTGGACCATGAGTATGTCCCAGATTTGTGTCCCCTCTGGACCATTATGATGTACACGGCAGGTCTCTATGTATTGTTCAGGTCCCCTTTTGGGCCTCACCATTATTTGTGTATCTTGATACGAGCATGGGTATTCCCTCCTCATCCATATATTTGAGATTATATGTATCTCATCCATTATTGAGGAGTTATATCCCTTGGAGTTTGTATGAAGCACTTGCTTTGATATCCAACTAGTCTCTACTCTCTGCCACTACAATGCTCACACCCTTTGGAAAAATTCAGTACCTATGATGTCTATCGGCCATACGATGATCTCCTGCCCTCACACATCAGGGGGCAATCTATTAACACTAAAATTTTACCACCAAACTCATCCCCTTAGTCATATAACCCATTTACCCCCTTTAACTACATATTTGGCCCCAAAAAACCCAAAATCCCTAAGTTGATAAGGAAATGGGAAAAAAACAATTGTTTCCCTCAAAAAAAATTAAATTCCTTTAAAAATGTCAAATTCCCCAAAAAATAAAATAAAAGAAAAAAAGAAAATGGGGAAACTATTCAAAATAAAGGGAAAATGAGGGAAAACTCAAAATACCATGAACCAATACTAGTGGTTGCCCAATACCACGGGCCAATACTCCACCACCCAAAAATGTTATAAAAAGGTGATGGAGGCCCCCCATTTCATGATCATTCACTCTTCCTACCTTTACTCTATCGAAATCACTACTGAACCCTAGCCTCCACATTTGAGCTTATGTTCCCATAGTTGAGCTTGGCCACCAACTTCATTTGGAGGAGATTCAAAGACATTGGAGACCCGGAGCACCACAACCTCTACGGCTGCAAGGACCCCCAACATCTGCTCACCATTTTGACGTAAAAAACCACTGTAAATTTATTTTACATAATACAAATAAAAAAAGCATTCTTTGATTCATAACCTTTGTTTACTGAATATTTCATGAAATGGATGCCCGATGCTTAGTTTAGTTTCATTTTTACTGCAGTAAATTTCTCATGTTTTTACTTTATACTATTTCCATTTGAATGCACACACACCCATATTCACAAACTGTTACTAAGTAGCTCACAGCTCTTAGTAAGTGCATTTCTGCACTAGCTTGTGTGAAAACACTAGCTACAACAATACTAATATATTAATAGAAATGTTATGTCACGATATATAGGGCTTAACAATATCCCTATTACCCCCCATGATGGGTATTCATATCACTGACCATCAAAGGAGACCGTGGGATGGGTCTTCTACCTGTCTTTCCCACCCATGCAGTATGACACATGGTGTATGAGAGGGGGAAATCTTAAACCCAAGGTGACCTACCCTTAACTCGAAACTTACAATTCAGTACAACATCTAGGACGATGAAGTATCCCATAGTTAGAGTTTTGTACTTGCTCTCGTGCGAGCTTTCATGGCCACCCTAGCCAGCTTTTATGATGATTTTGGAAGGCTTTCCCACCACATGCTTAGGCAGTAGCGGTCGCTTTGCCTACGGATGCTTCTTCTCTCTAGGGTCATTGTGGAGATCCCCCTGGTAATTGCAAGGAATCGCAAGGGAGGGCTGCTGGTATATCGGGTCACACCACAGGAGATTGAGGCTGCAAGTGGGGCTATTCGACTGGAAGTGGGAAACATGGTTCACACCAAGACGACCACCAAGCGTACTACCAACGGACCCAAACGTTCACATATGCCGAGAGCTCTCAAGGAGTTGGGTCGGGTGCAAGGTTTCTTCGAGAAGGAACTCCCACCTGTAGCAATGGCCAAGATGGAATGCCTAGAACAAAGGATGCATAGGAGAAACAAGACTCCGGATGCGGGTATGCTAACTGATAGCTATGGTGGGTTGACGGAAAATACAAGGTCTGCCCGCACTGGGGAGACTCACTGTACAAAAACAATGATGGTTTTATAGGCTGTCAAATCCTTTTTGAGCATGACATTGGAGGATTGTGCCCAAGGGAATATAATGGAGGATCAGCACAGGGTATCTCTGTCTGATCGGATTACGACTCTTGAAGTTGAGCTAAAAAAGGTGGCAAGGGAGTAGTGGTAGGAATGGACCCGAATTAATGCAAAGATGCATTCCCTCGCCCATGCCCTAACTGGGAAGACCTTCATTCAACCCCAGCCCAGCATGCAGGCCAACACCCAGTTAGTGTTTTGATGCTGCCCAGAGATAGTCAAGCAGGCTTTCAAGGCCGAACATCCAAGTTCCAGTCCTTCACATGTATTGATTTCTGATGATGACTGACTGCTATAGGTATGGAGAAAATTTTGAAAATCTAGGGTACTACATTGAAAACCTTAAAGATTTCAACAATCATAATTTTGAGGTCATAACCCCTGTTAGGATATTCCTATGCTCCATCCTATTCCTACTAGCATTGCATTCAGTCATGCATGAATTTTTGCATGCAAGCATGCAATTGCATGCATCCCAATCATCAGTATGGTGTCTCCCAGCACCTAGTGCTTAGTTTACTAGCCCCGGGAGCCTGTTTCCACTCAATTCCAGCCCTCCTAGTCTGTGATGCGTCCTCTCTCACCTACCACGGGAAGAAGTGTGCCCTCTCTCACCTACCACCATTGACACTTCAGTTAGTTGCTTGATTTGTGGATCTTTCCTTGATTTAAGGACTGATTGACTAGTTACCTAACTGAAACACTCCGTTGGACACCCAGAGAGAATTGGTTGACTATTCTGGCTGCATTTGGCTCCTCATGCGCCCTCCATTAGTTCTCTATGCATCAGTTACACCTACTACATCCAGTTAGACTCAGTTTGACACATGGTTGATGGTTACTTGTGCTTTGATGACACTCCACTGATCTGATGATGAGATCTGAAGGCTAATTCGAATTGCCACCTTGGCATTCAAATCCTCTTCATTGTATTATTTATTGTTCATATTATGCTTAATGAATTAGTGAGTGTGATGTTATTCTGCTTCTATCTGAGTCCTATTGTATCATAATTATGCTGCTCTTTTACACTGCATTGTCCACTCTTGTTCTATTCTCCTGCTTAATCTTTCTTGTGAGGTATACATCAGCTCTTAGATCTGTTGTGAGGATTTTCACATGGTATCAGAGCATGTTGAGAGTATATTCTATCTCCATTCCTGATATTTTTTTGCAGGTTATTACCAAGATTTCGAGTGCAGCAGCAGTTTTCTTCAGTTTTGCAGCAGTAGCAGTTGTAGATATTCTCTATTATTTTTGCAGGTCTTCTGCAACAGCTTCCATGAATCTGGAAGGAATTCCTCCTCTCTCTCCATTCAACTATGATGAGTGGAAACCAAATATGATAGCATATTGGAAGAGACATGGTCTTTTTTATTATTGTCTTGAAAGAGAGTTCGAATCCTCTGAAGAGGAGAATGATTGGTTAAATGAAGGTGACAGGGCCTATGGAGCAATGTTGATTGCTATGTCTCGTTGTATGCAATCCCACTTCTATGATTTTGTTGAATCTCCAAAAGAGATATGGGCCCATCTAGATGAAATATTTGGAAAACATAATGAAGGGATTTGTAATGTCCCTTGTGAGGAATTTTATTAAAATGGCAATTTTTCACTTTTTTCCCTAGTTCGACCTTTGACTAGTTTTGACCTCTAGGTCCCCAAATTGCTCCAATTGCTCCCAAATATTTTGAGAAGGTATATGGATGATGTTATAACATAAATATGTGTTTCAGGGATTCTTTTGGACCTTTAAAATACTTCTGCAAATCCTCTTTCAATTCTGTCCAATGTAGGGAACTTTACTAGTAATTTCCCTTTGACTAGTATTGGTCTCTAGGTCTCAAATTGACTCCAAATGCCTTCAAATATTCAAGGAAGGTGTATGAATGATATTAGGACTTGCATATTATGTTAAGGGATGATATACTGCCACCAAAATACCTCTGCAAACTCTCTTAAGATTCTGGACCAAGTATGCAATTTTACTAGTAATTTGGGGTTCAAATCCCCCTGGGGTAAGTACTGAAAATGGCTTCCCAAATGCCTCCAAATCCACTCAAATTTATGAAAAAAGGTAGGGGATGTATCAAGGATGTTATTAAGGTCCCAAATGATCCATTCATTAGTTATTAATTCTGTTACAAACCTCTCCCAAACAATAGAAAAAATCACTAGTTCGACCCTTTGGGAAATGGCACCAAATCTTCTCTAAATGTAAATAAAATGAGTAAAATGACTTCAAATGCTTGAGAACTGAACATGAAACTTGTATAATACATCAATAAAATTTCATTCATCAATAAACCATCATTATTTCACTTATCCATTCGAATCCATCAACATTACATTGGTTCACAACAAGGTAGTGGGGAAATGGCACTGTTCTTTCACTAAAAATGAGATTTATACATTTCAACTTGGAATTTCAACCTGAAAATTTCTGGAGATGAATAAAAGAGTATTTAATTCATATTAAAATATAAATGGGGCATTATAATCTCCCCCAAAGAGTACAATAGCTCACCAAAAACGCCCTCCCTCAAGGATCAAGAATATGCCATCAAAACTGGAAATGGTTGAAGGAGTGAGTTGCAATAGAAGAAACCATGAGCTTCCCTGTAGCTTACACCTGCAAATAAAGACTCCATTAAATATTCAAATGAAAGTTCTTATTGGCCTTTCCAATTACCAACTTGGATGGGAATCTTTCACCCTCAAAATTGTCTAAGGCAAGAAACTAGTCATCCACTAGCTCTCCCTCTTCACAAATGCAATTACAAATTCTACAAATGATCAAAAGTTGCTATTCTTCTTTGTTCATGACTTTTATAAACTTATAATGTCCTCCATAGGTTGAATTCCTTCCAAGATACTCATGCCAAATCAATTTGGGAAGAGATTCCAAAGAATGCCACTTGTACAACAATTCCTAGTTTCCCACTTCGACCAAATCACATGTGGAAGCATCTTAGCTGCCCTAACTCCCTTGAGCTCCCTCTTGGAGGCTATTTTTAGACCTGACATGTCATATATGTCATATGTCAGTCTTCAAGTCTGATTTGTGTCATAGGTATTATAGCATCTTCATCATTGTTGTCATAGAGCTAGGGAATCTAGCCCAAGTGTCCCACTAGCTCCAAATTGCCTCTTCCTCTTCCATGGGAGTTACTCTTCCTCTATATTTCGACCTTGGATGAGTCATGCCATGAATAATACCTTTTGAACTCCCTCAAGTATGTTACCATTCACCTTGAATTCAAATTGGTGAGAGAATGATGCCAAGTGTAGTGGGGAAATCTAGCCATGTGTGGGTCCCACTTCCTCCATGTGTCTTCATGATCAAATGCCACTTTGATTTTCACTTGTATATATTTATTTAGCTCCTTTATTAAATATTTATTCCATTCTAATGTTCAAACATCATTTATTATCCCCCTTATTCCAAATCCCAAGGCTTCCACCCCAAACCTAGGAAACTAGTAATTTTCCTCCTCGGCAATTATTTGACCTTTAGCATCAATTTGACAAACTCTAATGAATATGGCCAATTTTCTTAGGCCATTGTGACCCAATTCCAAATTTGGGACATGACAAATCCTCCCTTCCCAATATTGCTTGTCCTCAAGCAATTTCAAACATGGGTGTTGAAGAACCTGCTTTCTGTATAATTCTTTGAAGTTGTCAATGAATTGCCCAACCTTGAGTCTTTGAGTTTCCATGAAGATTTTAGAGAGGAACCACCTTGCTTTCTGCTGCAATACTCTGATAAAAATTACTTTATTAAGTGGGAAATCCATCTCCCATATTGCAACCCATTGCTCTCCAACCCATTCCAGGGTCCCATTGCTTGTATTGCACCCCAACAATCAAGAGTGCTCTCCAACCCATACCATCAGATAAGAGGATTCCTGGATCCCATTTTCTTGTATGCATTCTTCCAAAAATCATGAGTACAAAATATATATCATCAAAGTACATAACAACATAATGAAAATGTACATCAAGGAGATCATGCTTCATCAAAGAGTCATGAAAGTGCGTATATCTCCAAGCAAGTAGACCACCATTTTCCAGGTGCATACAATATTCAAGTGTCCAATCAAATATGCTCCAATGACATAGGTGAGGATCCCATGTCCAATAATGCTGCTCCAAAAGGATGTGATATGCATCAAAATAGTCAGCCATGTATTCTTTCATCCAAGAAGTGAATGAAGAATCTCTAGTAAAATTTGAACCGAATAATGAGCAGAAAAAACAAGGAGACTTCAAAGGACTCAAAGAAGTCTCACCCATACATCCATGAATGTGAGAATCATAAAGATATAACAAAGCATGTGGCTGCCAAAAAAATATTCTTCAAGCATAAATCTATTCACCCTGTTTTTGGATGAAGTTCCTCCAACATCAAATGAACCAAGTGTTGAGTGAGAAAAACCATGAGTCTTCAAGTGACTCGAATGCATATCATAGGTGCATCCATGTAGATGTGCATCATCATAAAGTAACAAAGGATGCTGCTACAAATGTGAATAAGAATGTGCTCCAACCATGTCATCATGAAAAGTAAATCTAGGAGTTCCATACTCCTCATGTGGCACCATAAAAAAAACCCTTTCAACCATACTTCATTGAGACTAATGCTGCAAAACATGGAATTGTAGGATGTAGGAGAATGAACTAACTCACCCAAATGATCAAAAAGTGCAGAAGTTTCATCATGGGAAGGATCCATGTGGGTAGTATCATGTAGCTCCTTCAAAGGTGTGAAACCTTTGTCATAGATTGGTTCCAATGTAGATGAATCATGCTCTTCTTTAAAAATTGCATAACTTTAATCAAGAGACAATTCAAGTTCCTCTTCCACCACATCAAGTGTTTGGATATCTAAACGATCTTCAATATTTTCAATAGAATCTTCTTCATGCTCATGTGATGTCTCTTCATCTTTTTCAGAGTCACTTGGGAGTGACTTTCGATCCTCTTCATGTACTTCTTCTTCTACTTCACCTATTTCAGAACTAGGTGGTTCATGGGTCTCCTCCTTTTTCTCCTTCAAGCAAACTGATGCATTTTTCCCCTTGGTTTTCTTAAAATCAATAATTTTTCTCTCAATTTCAATAGCCAACAATTTGAATCCTTCCTTAAGTTGCTTGGTCATATCTTCAACGATTGTTTTCATGATTTTTATTTGCTCCTCACCATCATATGAGGTTCCCTTTTCATCCCTAATCATAGTTTCCTCAAAAAATTTGCTCTTCTTCTCCTACTTTTTTTTCCCCTCTTCAACAAAAGCACTTTTGGTTTCAATATCTAATGGTGGTACCTGACTTCTTTTCCTCATGAATATCAGACCACATCAGGTTCTAAGATCATGCTCTGATACCACTGTAATGTCCCTTGTTAGGAATTTTATTAAAATGACAATTTTTCACTTTTTTCCTTAATTCGACCTTTGACTAGTTTTGACCTCTAAGTCCCCAAATTGCTCCAATTGCTCCCAAATATTCTGAGAAGGTATATGGATGATGTTAGAACATAAATATTTGTTTTAGGTATTCTTTTGGACCTTTAAAATACTTCTGCAAATCCTCTTTCAATTCTGTCCAATGTAGGGAACTTTACTAGTAATTTCCCTTTGACTAGTATTGGTCTCTAGGTCTCAAATTGACTCCAAATGCCTTCAAATATTCAAGGAAGATGTATGAATGATATTAGGACTTGAATATTATTTTTAGAGATGAGATATGGCCAAAAAAATACCTCTACAAACTCTTTTAAGATTCTGGACCAAGTATGCAATTTTACTAGTAATTTGGGGTTCAAATCCCCTTGGGGTAAGTACTGAAAATGGCTTCCCAAATGCCTCCAAACCCACTCAAATTTATGAACAGAGTTAGGGGATGTCTCAAGGATTTTATTAAGGTCCCAAATTCACCATTCATTAGTTATTAATTCTGTTCCAAACCTCTCCCAAACAACAGCAAAAATCACTAGTTCGACCCTTGGGGAAATGGCACCAAATCTTCTCTAAATGTAAATAAACCGAGTAAAATGACTTCAAATGCTTGAGTACTGAACATGAAACTTGCATAATACATCAATAAAATTCCATTCATCAATAAACCATTAGTATTTCACTTATCCATTCGAATCCATCAACATTACATTGGTTCACAACAAGGTAGTGGGGAAATGGCACTGTTCTTTCATTAAAAATAAGATTTATACATTTCTACTTGGAATTTCGACCTGAAACTTTCTGGAGATGAATAATAGAGTATTTAATTCATATTACAAAATAAATGGGGCATTAGAAGCTCCCCCAAAGAGTACAATCTCTCACCAAAAACGCCCTCCCTCGAGGATCAAGAATATGCCATCAAAACTGGAAATGGATGAAGGAGTGAGCTGCAATAGAAGAAACCATGAGCTGCCCTGTAGCTTACACCTGCAAATAAATACTCCATTAAAGCTCCAAATGAAAGGTCTGAATGGCCTTTCCAATTACCAACTTGGATGGGAATCTTTCACCCTTGAAATTGGCTAAGGCAAGAAACTAGTCATCCACTAGCTCTCCCTCTTCACAAATGCAATTGCAAATTCTACAAATGATCAAAAGCTGTTATTATTCTTTGTTCATGACTTTTATAAACATTTAATGTCCTCCATGGGTTGAATTCCTTCCAAGAGACTCATGCCAACTCAAGTTGGGAAGGGATTTTAAAGAATGCCACTTGTACAACAATTCCTAGTTTCCCACTTCCACCAAATCACATGTGGAAGCATCTTAGCTGCCCTAACTCCCTTGAGCTCCCTCTTGGAGGCAATTTTTAGCCCTGACATGTCATATATGTCATATTTCATCCTTCAGGTCTAATTTGTGTCATAGGTGTCATATCATCTTCATCATTGTTGTCATAGAGCTAGGTAATCTAGCCCAAGTGTCCCACTAGCTCCAAATTGCCTCTTCCTCTTCCATGGGAATTACTCTTCCTCTATATTTCGACCTTGGATGAGTCATGCCATGAATAATACCTTTTGAACTCCCCCAAGTATGTTACCATTCACCTTGAATTCGAATTGGTGAGAGAATGATGCCAAGTGTAGTGGGGAAATCTAGCCATGTGTGGGCCCCACTTCCTCCATGTGTCTTCATGATCAAATGCCACTTTGATTTTCACTTGTATATATTTATTTAGCTCCTTTATTAAATATTTATGGCATTCTAATATTCAAACATCATTTATTATCCCCCTTTTTCCAAATCCCAAAGCTTCCACCCCAAACCTAGGAAACTAGTAATTTTCCTTCTTGGCAATTATTTGACCTTTGGCATCAATTTGACAAACTCTAATGAATATGGCCAATTTTCTTAGGCCATTGTGACCCAATGCCAAATTTGGGACATGACAGGATTGGTGCAAACTATTTGGAGAGCAAGCCCAGTGATGCATTCGCCCTCCTTGATGGTCTCTCTGATCATGATTCAGTATCAAACATATCTCATAATGAAGTTGTCCAAAAAGAAGAACTTGCAGATTCAACACTCATGTTCTCAATGTCATCTATTTTGAATTCTAAGCCAGCTCACACTCTAGAAATGGAAGAGGTTCTTAAATCCTCTCTTGCACAAGAGTCTTTTGGTTTGCATAATGATGATCTATTGAATGTTTCGGAGGTTAAATCAGCAATTGGAGGTGATGCATTCGCTCTCCTTGATCACTTACCTCTTATGTACTACTATATGATCATTTGTACATGTTCTCAGAAGTTCATTGAAGATGTAGGGCATTTCCATTCACTTGGGATCATTTCTCATGCATATCATGGTTTATTTGGTTTTGATCTCACCCCTGCTGGTTCAAAGGAGATCTCAATAAACCATTTATCAAGTCTTGGAGCTGATTTGAAGTCCAAGAAACCACTATCATGTGATGGTTCTTTTGGGCATGATCTCACCTATGATGGTTCAAAGGAGATAACAAAATACTATCTACACATTCATGGATTTGATCCTACCTCAGCTAATTCGAATCACAGGTTTCGGGATCATCCTCATACCTTTGTATTTGTTCTCATCACATTCGGTTTGAAGAGCAAGTACAAGCACATTTTTTGGGAACATGAACCACTTCTTCCCAAGAAGAAGATACCTCCAGACATATGACCAAGCATCACACCTGCTTGAGTTTGGAGCATTTATTTTTTGGTGTGCCTTATAGTCATTCTTGAGGGGGGGTATTTTTCGCATGAGGTTTTTCCCATTTCCTTGTTTCATGGGTTGTTCTTTATTATTCATTGTATTGGGTGACCTTTGGTATCAGTTACCAAGGACCAGGATGAATTAAGGGGGGGTGTTAGGATATTCCTATACTCCATCCTAGTCCTACCAGCATTGCATTCAGTCATGCATGCATTTTTGCATGCATCCCAGTCATCAGTATTTTGTCTCCCAGCACCTAGTGCTTAGTTTACTAGCCCTGGGAGCCTGTTTCCACTCAGTTCTAGCCCTCCTAGTCTGTGATGCGCCCTCTCTCACCTACCATAGGAAGAAGTGATCCCTCTCTCACCTACCACCAGTGACACTTCAGTTAGTTGCTTGATTTGTGGATCTTTCCTTGATTTAAGGAGTAGTTGACTAGTTAACTAACTTAAACACTCCGTTGGACACCCAGAGAGACTCGGTTGACTATTCTGATTGCAGCTAGCTCCTCATGCGCCCTCCATTAGTGCTCTATGCATCAGTTACACCTACTACATCCCGTTAGAATCAGTTTGACACATGGTTGATGGTTACTTGTGCTTTGATGACACTCCATTGATCTGATGATGAGATCTTAAGGCTAATTCGAATTGCCACCTTGGCATTCAAATCCTCTCCATTGTATTATTTATTGTTCATATTATGATTAATGAATTAGTGAGTGTGATGTTATTCTGCTTCTATCTGAGTTCTACTGTATCATAATTCTACTGCTCTTTTACACTGCATTGTCCACTCTTCTTCTATTTTCCTGCTTAATCTTTCTTGTGAGGTATACATCAACTCTTAGATATGCTGTGAGGATTTTCACAACCCCCGGCCTGTGGAGGAATCAAATTGACAAACTGTTAGACTGATAGAATTGGGGTTTAGGTTGTTAGAATTTTGGTTTCCTTATAACCAAAGGGGGGATTCTCTGTTTCAATAGCTTCTGGTCTGAATCTTCTTCATGATGAGGATATGGCTGCAATGGACATGTAAATCTTTTGGCTTCTTAAATTAATAGAATTTTATGAATTTTACCAAAAAACAACAATACCAAAAACAACCTCTCTAAATTTCAAAATTGGAGTTTATAGAGCATAAAATATGGCTCCAAAAGTATCAATATCGGGTTTCAAAAGTGCACTTTTTTATTCATTACTAACACTTTGGAAGTAAATTTTACTCTTTTTGAATCTGATATTGACACTTTTTGACCATATTTTGCACATTTAAAATATGATATTGGCACTTTCAATATCTAATTTTGCACTTTTGAAAACAGTCATTAGCACTTTAGGAATTTGATTTTGCACTTTTGGAATCAAATTCTACATAATAAAACAAAAATATGATCTTATTAACCATATGAAACAAATTCCTAAAGTGCTAATATTAGATTTTAAAATTTCAAACACAAAAGAATAAAACAAAAATATGATCTTATTAACCATATGAAACATTGTTATATAGAAAATATTAGTAAGATGTACTAATTACTAAAAAGTGATAATCTCTAAAAATATCAATGGATAGCTACTCTCTTACAATTTTATAGTCATATTTCATATATAGATATCAACTAAAAAGATGTCGATGCATTTTTTGCATTTTAACTAAGAAAAAATAATACTTCAAATATATCAATATCCATCCACTTTGAAAATAGTTAGTCTTATCAATAACTAACATCTATTATAGGTTCACTCATGACAAAATTTACCTAACAACCAATTTCTTCATTCTAAAAAATATTTTGGATTACTTATTTCCATGATATAACCATCCTTTAGTAAAAAAAAAGTGTTTCAAATTAATATTTTGTGATATATTTTACAGATAATATAATAATTCAAGACATGATTATCCATCCACATAAAAACTCTACTAACTCTACTAGTCATATCAATAACTAACACTAATTAAATGTTCACCAATGATAGCTTTTACCAAGCAGCTAAACACTTTCATTCTAAAATACTTTTGGATTTTATGATTTCATGATATAACCATCCTAGAGTAAAAAATGTTTCATACATATTTAAGGATGGTATCTACATTGAAAACAACAAACCCGATTGTACTTAACATCGTTATGATGTATTTTTTTATAATAGCTACATTGAAAACAACAAATCCAAATAATTTTTTATATGAGAGCTTGTTTTTCTATGTTTTTCTTCCCGTAGATAAGCAAATCCAAAGGATTTAAGTTGGCCAATATAAAAATCATCGTCTTGTACCCTCTTAGAGAATATATGAGTACCATAACAACTTTTCTCCTAGAGATTATACGAGTGCTATAAAATCAGCATCTTAAACTTTAAAATATTGTCCAATGAGTATCGTCATGCTTATACTCTTTGAATTGGGGGATGAGAAAGTACAAGATGATTATTTTTATAGTGTTGAACTAATCTCAAATTTTATGTTTCGCTATTACTTGAACACAAAAAACTTCCTTGAATTGGCTGAGATTGTCAAGCCTTTGCATTTTTTACATAGGAATAACTAATTTTTTATATATTTTAAAACATAATAAATTGGTATAAAAACATTTTCAACATAAACTTAATATATCATATATACTTCTATGAAAGGGTTAAAAGCATTAAAAATAGAGTTTGATTAATGGATACTGCATATATACTTTAATAATAGTTTCTCATTCAAACTGAGATTGAATTAAACCATTTTAAAATATCCATTCATGATCATTATGATTTAAAAAGTATTTTTTCATTTAAATTAGAAATGAATTCAAATTTTTTAATTATATTCTTTCATTGAATGCACAATTATGAACAATTCAAAAAATATTTGAATACGTGTTTATGAACAATATTCAAAATATTTGAATGCATAATCATGAACAATTTTAAAAATAGTTGCAAAATGTACTAATTACTAAACATTAATAATCTCTATAAATGTCAATTGTTACTATATTATATTTCTTAGCCCTATTATAATATTGAGCAAATGATTACTTAACCATAATATTTTATATACAAATATCGACTAAGAAAATGCAGGTGTGGGATTTTGCATTTGAACTAAGAAAAAATATTAATTAAAAAACGTAAGTGGCCACCCACTTGGAAACAGAGATAATCATATCAACAATATTAAGCTCACAAAAGAGAAATTGAAGATAGCTAATGTCGATCAATGTGTTCCATAATAAAAAGGTATAACTACAAACAAAGTGTGAACGGATTTTCTTAGTTTCCACTATAATGCTAACTTCCTTTCACTTAATATATATTTCTCCAAATGATCCATTATTGCGTACAACCATCCATAAAAGCATAAATTGTATATAAAAATCACCATCTTAAACTCTTAAATATTCTCCAACTCATCTATTATTATTTGTGGGTTCTCCTCTAAAGCATAAATACTAAATAAAAATCACTATCTTGAACTTTTAAGTATTCTCCAAATGGTTTGTTATTACTTGAGGATTGTTAACAACCTAATTTTGACCACCTATGTCTAACAGTATTATCCCTATTTCCGTTGCTCCCATCACCATATGACCTCAGTAATATGACCAAAAACCAAATTAAAGTCATGAGTTGACCATAAAAAGTCATTGTGCAAATTTTTCATAAAAGCCCATGTAAGACCATCACACTAAAAGCCTCGAAAACCACAATGAGGACCCCAAAATGAAATTTGGTTATTCAAAACTATTATGCACCTCTCAAAAAGATGCAACAGATGAATGTGGACCTTCTCAAACCATTATTTTCAAAAATAGTCTTTGATATAATCTCTAATGCATATAATAATACCACTAAATTATCAATACAAATAAATTATTCACATTGGAGCTAGATCTAATAAATGTCCATGTCATTTTCTTTAAATAAAACCTATGATATTTTGAATCAATGGATCTAGAAGCTGAAAGAAGCAGTAATACAAATAGTGATCCATAGAAGAGAAGAAGAAGTTATTATAGTAACATAATCTTCAATAGACTAACAAAGAGAGTTAATCAAAGATGAGACGTCAATAATGGAAATCAAGAGAGAAATAAATAAAAAAGATATAAGCTAAGTAGTCATCATTAATCAATTGAATGCTAAATAGAATCATCAGTATATAAATTGCATAAGTACTTGATCAATGAGATGCAAGGTTACATATATATGTAACCAAGCTAGGTTTATGTTATATATAAAAATTAATAAAACTAATAAAAAATAAAGTATCAAAAAGATAAGTAATTAAAAGAAAAATAGTAAGTAATAAAATAAGTATATAATAATACAATTAAAGAAATTAACAAAAAAATGAAAATCCATAACCTTTCCTAAAGGGGTACTAAGGGACATATTTATTTGGACTTTCATTTTTGTAAGCATCATCATTTTTATTTGCCATTCATATATCAAGGTATTTTTTTTCTTCTCAATCAATTACACAAGAAAACAAGTTAATTTCTCTCGTACAACCACCAACTAAGTGCATCGTTCGTACGCAGTCGGTACAACTATCGATCCACCAATCCATACAGACAGCAATTGTGTTGTCAAACCCATACAGTCGAATTAAAATCATGAATTCGTACATATACTAAATTCATTACGTCTGTACAACTGCCGATCCATAAAGCCACCAATCCATCCACTCGTGCAATCACATCCATACAAAAAGGCATTCACTCAATCACATTCGTACAGAAACCTATGTACAAATTCATACTATGTGCAATCGTACAATAAAGTCAGTACAACCAATAATTAGTCAATCGTACATTAATTGTTTTTGTCAGTAAAAGCAATGTTCGTAGAAGAAACCAGTTCATCTAAAATTGGTTCAAAGCAGGCCTGGAATTTCAAATTTATTCTGCCTGTCACCAAGCAATTTGATGACGGTCTTGGAATTTCCATGCCTTTCACTTTACGTTTTGTTTAAATTCATGAAAGTCAAATTTATTTGCATTTTCATGACATTTCAGATTAACAATTCTAATTTTATACTTTAAAAAAAAATAAAACAAAAAAAAATAAATACACCAAAACAATTATTCATAATAATAAATATATGAATGTAACTGTAGTTTGCATTATAAAAAAAGTGTTTTACAGTAACAGTGAAATTTCAGAAAATACATAATGAACTATATTTTTTTATCAAAGTGTATTTCAACAACAAAAAGATCATGACTCTTGAACATGATATGGACAAAATTCAGATGATGTAGTTTAGAGTTATGGCTAGAATCACATTTTACAAAAAAAATGTCTCTCATGGAACATCAACGAACCCTTCTTGTGGCACCAAATGTAACTGCTGGATAGTGTGTTGTTGGAATCTAAATTGCTAGAATCTAAAGTTGCAGCCTGTAACACACACAAAAAAAATTATTACATTAAATATGCCTTATAGTTTATTGCAAAATAAATTACATCCAAAATAGAACCCCTAAATCAATAACCATTTTATCCACATAACAATCATTGAATTTTCCAACTCAAACAATAAGAATACATATTATTTAAAAGAAACACTTACTTGTCGATTTTTAAGAAAATGGCACTTACTGATGTAACTTTCGTGATTCCATATGAAGTTCAAAATTTTCAAAAAATCCTTCAAGAACAATTCTTAAATTAAAAAAAAGATATGAAAGGCAAATGCTTAAATCTAATATAAAAACATATACACGGTGCTTAAAACAATGGTTTGAAAATAAACACAACTCACTTGAGAGGACTAGGAAGACTTCCCAACTCTCAAAGCTCAAGAACTCTTCTTGACTTTGTATCTCTCCATACCTCATAGACTGCATTCCAATCAACAGTTGATAATTCAGGTCCATTCAAAGATATTCTCATTAGTGCATCTAGTGTATCCAATCCTAGCTTTGATTTCCTAATGTCCTTAATTATATTCTGTTTAGAAAATCCTCTTTCACAATCCACTGTACTTGCAGGAATAGTGAGTACAGCTTGCCATAATTTCATCATATGAGGATAATTTGTATGCCATTGTTTTGTATTACGAAATACCTTCCATGATTCTTTCATAGAGAAACCCTCACAAGCCAAATTTAATGAATCAACAAAAGGGTGCAGCTCTCTTTTGCAAGCTTTTTCATCAAATAAATGCACATTTCTGACATCATTTGGTATGGTATGCTGCAAATGTTGAAAAAGTTTAGAAAGCCAACGCTCTGAATTTTTCTCACGGCTACGACGTTCTTCTGGATAATAACAAGGGCTGAACAATTTTGCTGCATTAAAAAGATAAAGATCTGGAAATCTTTCATTCAAAGAGTCTATGAGAGACTCAATATAGCCTTCTGTGAGTTGCTGACAACTCTCTTGTGTTCCTTCAATATGAGGTTTCATAGTTTGTTTCCTATCACTATAATCAATCTCCCCAGTTGGAATAGAGATATATTGTAACTCATGTCTATCTATGACTAACCCTTCATCTTTAATTTCAATATACCCATATTGTGACTCACATAGAAATTTTGAAAGATAAGTTGTACCTTCTGCAAATGTTTCTTTTCTCAAAAACCATCTAGACAATGTACTTATAGTTACTTCAAGAGCCAACCCAATAGTTGTAATGTCTACATTTTCTTCTTGAAAAGTCTTGTTCAGCTTATTCAATTCACCCAATACATCAGCAAGCATATGCAAACAAAACTGAATGGAATAAATCCGTGTCTTATCATACCATGATGAAGTTTTTTTTTCATTTTTCCACAATGTTAAAATGGCTGGCATAAGCTTCACAAGCCTTATAATAACTTCTCCCCTAGATAACCATCTCACTGCATGTATTTGTAGAACATCAAGAACATCAATCTGCATGACTTTAAGCAAATCATTAAGTTCATTATTTCTCTTTGGTGAGTTTTGAATCCACGAATACACTTTGTTTGCAATTTTTTCAACAAATAATAGTTCAGGAATATTTTTAGAAGCATCCGCTGCTGCTAAAGATTCACGATGAGCTACACAATGGACTGTAATAAGATTTGGAGTGACTTTTTTCAAAAATGAAACAAAGCCATTTTCATGCCCAATCATTGCTGAAGCCCCATCTGTAGAAACAGCGATCAAATCTTTATATTGAAGACCTCTAGAATTTATTAACTGGTTGACACTATCATATATTGTTTTCCCTTTTCCATCCATTACATTTTTCAGCTTCATAAATTGTGAAATAGGTGGCCCAAGACCCTTCGAATCTAAATAAGTTGCATAAACAACAAGGTGCTGCTCTAAGCTTCGATCTGTGCTTTCATCCACCATTAATGAGAAGAAAGGACTTTCCAACATATTCTTTATCTGAACTTCTTCAAGGTGTCTCGATAGGCAATATATAAAATCATTTGCTGATTTACGATTTGTGTATGAAGAATACTCTTGAGACTTTGGCATACATGGTGTTTTTGCATCCATGAGAAATTTGCAAAGTTTTTCGTACTTTGATAAAGACAAATCTTCTTGGCATACAAAATATGATATTTTCATTGTAGCAATAACTCTTTGCTTATTAGCATCTTCCACCTGTTTGACATGATCGGGAATTGACTTCATCTTTCTCTCCAATGCATTAATCCATCTTGTTTTAGCATCTTTATGTACTAATGATTTTTCATGAGTAACAAGAGCATCATGTTGTAATGTCGTACAACCATTCCCTAAACCCCATGGCCCACTCATCCTATACTTCTCACAATACCTACATTTCATATATACTTTATCATCTTGCCTCACATAATTTAGCCAATCAAACTTATCTAACCATTCCATACGGAATTTCCTTTTTGATTGCACTTTCATTTTCTTTTCATTATCAACCTCTTCTTCAACTTCATCTCTTTCTACATCTACATCTTCATCACTTACTCTTCCAAAAATTTCATCCAATTGCTGCTCCAATTCAGTATTATAAGCTTCTTCACTAATGTTTAAATCATTTTGAATTTTGGAATTTTGTTCTTTTTGCCAACCATACATTTCTCCAATAGTGACTTGGATTTTTCTTTTTTGAGACATTGTAAATTTTAACAGCTACCCACCTATACAAAAGTATGCCAGACCAAAAAAAGATTACTTAAATATATTTAAAACATGATTTAAAAACAAATCTATATAAAAAAAAAACTAATATAGAACCTACCTATATACACAAGTATACGAAACAAAAAAAAAATACTTAAACATATTTTAAAAAAAAATTTAAAACATATGATTTAAAAACAAATCTATATAAGAAAACAAACTAATACCAAACCAAAAAAAATACTTAAACATATTTTTTTTAAAAAAAATAAAACACATGATTTAAAAACGAGAATGGTTGATGCAAACGCTAGATTTTTTGTTTTGAAACAACAACTAATTTGTGCAAGATTTTATCATATTTTGCTACAGGAATATCATTTATTGCTTGCTAGAAAATACGCTTCTCATATTATATACACCCTTAAACAGTCAATGTAATTGGTACCATTAGTGCTAGGAAACACCTATATATGAAGTTTGAATAAAGATCATCTTTACTACAGCTTAAGAAGATTTCGAGGCCACCACTGTCATGAATAAAAACAAATAAAAAAATCCAATACATAGTCACACGTAAAAGTGGAGTAAATATTAAAATTCGTTAAGCATAGATTGACAATCAATTGCTTGTTGCCAATTTCTCAGGACAGCTAAAATCCTACAATTAAATACTTCATACGAACTCTCCAGCTAATAGGAGGTTCGTGAAATAGAAATCTTTCAGTTCTTAACAAATCCCAAAATAAAATAGATTGCATTGATGTGCTATATTAGCAGCTCAGATGCTATTGTGGATGATAAAAACAATGAGTAATAGTGTGAAACAAAATTGTCTAAAATTCTTGAAGATTTTTTTTAATAACTATTTAGTAGTTTTTAAGGTGATATGTATATATAAATTTGTGAATGAAAATTACAATTTCTTTAACATTGAAGTCTAAATCAATTAAAGTTTAGATATAGTTTAAAATTCAATATCCTTAAATTTGAAATTACATGTTTCAACTTTACACAAATAAGTAAATTATAAAATATTGAAATTGAAATCATGTAACTTGACAGATTCACAACCTTGAACGTTGAAGTGAATCTCATATCCAATTTTGGATGGGTTTGTGCTAGCAAGAAAGGCAACGGATTTTTTGAAAAAAAAAATGGAACAATAAATTGGGGTTTTCAGCGACTACCTGGAAACGAAAGAGGGAAGTGAGAGTTGAGACACAAATGAGCTATCAGGACCAGGTTTAAATAACAAAGTAATGCAAATACATGGAAATTTGGAATAAGTCTCTACACAAAATGTTTAAAGAGCACGATGGCTCTGCACAGATTTAAGGTTAAACCGATTTGGGCCTTTTTCTATTATACACCCATGGCCATGACTACGCAGAGCAGAGCCAAACCCCAAGCAAACAAAATGAGGCAGGCCGTTAAACTACTAAAGCGATTTTAAGCTATTGAGAAACTAATGAAAAAATAGTTAACTAAAGAAAGATAATATAGAGATGTTAAGTATTTAATAATCGATTAAGCAAAGGCCTGCAGGTTAAACTCATGGGAAAGATAACACATACATCTTAAATTGCCTCTAATAAAATGAAAGATAAGGCACCAGGAGGACTGAATCGAATACCTGTTTCGTAAGGCGCGCTAAATTAATTGAAAACTAAATTCCCTAGTGGGTGATGGCTAAACTAACGAAGGAGGTAATACCTGATTATTTTAACTAATACAAAATAAAAAGGGGCCCTTAAACTGCTAATGAAATAGATTAAACAGAGGCTGGCCATTAAACTGCTAAAAAGAGATTAAGCAAAGGCCCGTGACTCGTGACTCCGTGAGTTAAAAGAAAGATAACACATACATGTTAAATTTCCGTTAATGAAAGATAAGTCACAAGAAGCTAGAGCAATACATACCTGTCTCAAATGGCTCAAATTAGTTGAAGAAGGGTTTGGAAGCCCTCAATCACATTGAAGGCTTGTATACTGCGCAATTATGGACGTAGAGCGCCGAAGAGTACTCCAACTTAGCGCCAAAACTGCGGAAGGGTGCACTAACAGACTAACAGTTAACTTAAGTTTTAACACCTCCGGGCCTCCGGCTCCAGGCTCCAGCGCCGACGTCTCGGCGAGTTCATGATAAAGAGGCTACCGCAAAAACGTCGAGATGATGGAAGAAATGCAGATGATGGTGCATTTCTGGTAGTGAAAACGCTGGCGAAGAGCGTTGGAAACTTGGAACTGGAAGTTTGGAACTGAGGGAAAGGCACCGAGGGTGAGGACTGAGGAAAACAAGGTGACCGGACTCGCAATTAATTTTGTTAATACCCTATACCTACTACCAGCGGCCACCAGCAAACTTGCAAAGCACTCCTCGTCGGCCATCGCCTCGGGCCCTCGGCCCTCGACTCCTCGACGACGTAGGTACTAGTATTTATGACGTTCGATGGATATTGATAGACGTCAAATCTACGGTCTGTATTTTAGATCACACGTAGACGGTGACGTGTGGCAAAAAATCTTGCCCGTAAAATACGTTTCAGAATGGTCAATACGTCTTCCTCCACGTCAAATTCCAGGCCTGGTTCAAAGAACACCCCCTCAATAAAAAGGAGAATGTTTGAGATAAAGGACCAAATGGATAAACTAGAAAAAAAACCATGAACAAGATTCCAAGAACTTGATAAAATAAACTTGAAGTTAGATAAAGTCCAAATAGAGCTACGAAAGGAAATTAAAAATAAAAATACCGGGCTAAGAACAGAATTAACGAAGAGTGTTGAAAACAATATTGCTACCAATATCTCAAGGGACATGGATAAGTTGACGATGGACTTAACAACAAAAATTGACACACAAATAGAAGTTGGGATTGAAAATAATTTGAAGCTCATCCAGGACAAGGGACTCACTGCCAATGTCAATTCTCCAAACCCGAATAGCCACACCCTGTTAGGATATTCCTATACTCCATCCTAGTCCCACCAGTATTTTGATCATTTACATTTTCGGTCATGCATGCACTTTTAGGGTTTGCATGCATCATTTAGGGTTTGCATGCATTCCAGTCATCAGTCCCAGCACCTAGCCCTCAGTTAGATATCCCCCGGAGCTTCCTTCCACACAGTTTCAGCCCTCCTAGCCTATCATGCACCCTCATTTCACCTACTGCATGAGAAGGGCGCCTTTCTCACCTACCAATCCAGTTTACTTCAGTTATCCACCAGTCTTTCCTTGATTTAAGGCCAAACTGACTCCTCACTGCTGTTATCACCCCGATTGACCTCCGATGAGACATGACTACCTGTTCTGACTCCAGTTAGCTCCTCATGCACCCTCCACTGAGCCTCCTTCATTCAGTTAGTGTCTCCATGTGCCAGTTACATTCAGTTACACCTATCACACTCAATTAGACTCAATTTGACTGACGGTTGACAGTTACTTGTGCATTGATGACTCCACCGATGATGAGATAGACTACTAGTTGTGATCCGATGACACTCCAATGATCTTTTGATCACTCCATGAAGGCTAATTCGAATTGCCACCTTAAGCATTCGAATCCTCATGCATTGTATTATTTATATGTCCATTTGTGATTAATAATTTAGTGTGTGTGAAGTATTTTTGCTTCTATCCGAGTTCTACTGTATTATTATTATGTTGCTCATTATACTGCATTGACCACTCTTCTTCTATTTTCTTGCTTAATCAATTACTTTCTTGTGAGGTATACATCATCTCTTAGATCTGCTGTGAGGATTTTCACATGGTATCAGAGCATGTTGAGAGTATTGTTTATCTCCATTCCTGAGAGTTTTTTGCAGGTTATTATCAAGATTTCAAGTGCAGCAGTTGCAGCAGTTTCTGCATTTATGCAACAGTAGCAGTTGCAGATATTCTCTATTGTTTTTGTAGGTCTTCTACAGCTTCAATGTATTCAGAAGAAATCCCTCCTCTTTCTCTATTCAACTATGATGAATGGAAACCAAAAATGATAGCATATTTGAAGAGCCATGATCTCTTTGATTGTTATTTTGAAAGAGAGTTTGAATCCTCTGAAGAGAAGATTGACTGGTTGAATAAAGGTGACATGGCCCTTGGAAGAATGATGCTTACTATGCCTGATTACATATTGTACCCAATCATTATTGATATTGAAACTCCAAAAGAGCTATGGGCTCACCTGGATAAAAGATTTGACAAACAGAATGAAGGATTTGGTCCAAACCCCTTCAAGAGCAAGCAAAGTGATGCATTCGCCCTCCTTGATGTTCTCATTGATCATGAACCAGTATCAAACACATCTCATATTGAAGTTGTCCACAAAGAAGAAGAACTTGCAAATTCTACACTCATGCTCCAAATTTCTTCTCTTTCTGTGCCAACTCACACTCTAGATATTGCAGAAGGTCCCAAATCCTCTCTTGCACCAGAGTCTATTGGTTTGCATCATGAACACATGATTATTTCAGAGGAAAAATCAGCTATTGGAGGTAATGCATTCACTCTCCTCAAGCAATCACCTCTTATTTACTACTATATGATCATTATTGCTTTCAGAAGGTTATTGAAGAATATGGCCATTACCATTCGCTTGGGATAATTTCTCATGCACATCATGGTTTTGATCTCACCCCTGCTGGTTCAAAGGAGATCTCAAGAAACCATGGCCATTCACTTGGGATAATTTCTCATGCATCTACTGGTTTTTATCTCACCTCTCATGGTTCAAAGGAGATCTCAAGAAACCGTGATTCAAGTCTTGGATCTAATTTGGATTCTAAGCAATTACTACTTGGGATAATTTCTCATGCATATGATAGTTTTGATCTCACCCTTGCTGGTTCAAAGGAGATCTCAAGAACCTATTCTTCAAGTCTTAAATCTGATTTGGATTTCAAGCTATTATTTGATGGTTCCTTTTGGCATAATCTCACCCATGATGGTTCGAAGGAGAAGACAAAAGACTATCTGCATATTCATGTTTTTGATCCTACCTCAACTGATTCAAATCACAGGTTCAAGGATCATCCTCATACTTCTGGATTTGTTCTCATCACATTCGATCTAAAGAGCAAGTACAAGCACCTTTTTTAGCATGATCCACTTCTTCCCAAGAAGAAGATACCTCCAGACATATGACCAAGCATCACACCTGCTTGAGTTTGGAGCATTTATTTTTGTGTGTGCCTTACAGTTTGTTTTGAGGGGGGGGTATTTTTCCCATGAAATTTTTCCCACTTCCTTGGTTTATTGACTGTTATTATTCATTGTATTGGGTGACCTTTGGTCTTAGTTAGCAGGGCCCGGGATGGATTAAGGGGGGGTGTTAGGATATTCCTATACTCCATCCTAGTCCCACCAGTATTTTGATCATTTACATTTTCAGTCATGCATGCACTTTTAGGGTTTGCATGCATCATTTAGGGTTTGCATGCATTCCAGTCATCAGTCCCAGCACCTAGCCCTCAGTTAGATAGCCCCTGGAGCTTCCTTCCACACAGTTTCAGCCCTCCTAGCCTGTCATGTGCCCTCCTTTCACCTACTGCATGAGAAGGGCGCCTTTCTCACCTACCAGTCTAGTTTACTTCAGTTATCCACCAGTCTTTCCTTGATTTAAGGCCAAACTGACTCCTCACTGTTGTTATCACTCCGATGAGACATGACTACCTGTTCTGACTCCAGTTAGCTCCTCATGTGCCCTCCACTGAGCCTCCTTCATTCATTTAGTGTCTCCATGTGCCAGTTACATTCAGTTACACCTACCACACTCAGTTAGACTCAGTTTGACTAACGGTTGACAGTTACTTGTGCATTGATGACTCCACTGATGATGAGATATACTACTAGTTGTGCTCCGATGACACTCCAGTGATCTTTTGATCACTCCATGAAGGCTAATTCGAATTGCCACCTTAGGCATTCGAATCCTCATGCATTGTATTATTTATATGTCCATTTGTGATTAATAATTTAGTGTGTGTGAAGTATTTTTGCTTCTATCCGAGTTCTACTGTATTATTATTATGTTGCTCATTATACTGCATTGACCACTCTTCTTCTATTTTCTTGCTTAATCAATTACTTTCTTGTGAGGTATACATCATCTCTTAGATCTGCTGTGAGGATTTTCACACACCCTAGTTCGATAAGCACAACTAACTCTCAACTGAGTTCTCTCATAATAAAAGTCTCACGAAACAACATGGATCTCAATCACATATCACTCCTTAACCTCAACCAGCCGCAACATGTTTCAATGCAACCAATGATCAGATAACCAAAGAGATTCAAACTGGAGTTACCGCAATTAGAGGGTGAGGCGAAATAGAGTGTAACCTGGATTAATAAGGCGGAGGATTTTTTACATACATAAAGTCCAATCCGATGACAAAAAGATAAATATGCCTCGATGCAACTTGAAGGCCACAAATATAATTGGTATTGTGGGGGGGAATCTACCACTAAGGTGTGCTTCTATAACTGTGACACATAGTAAAAATGATTTTTTTTAATATTTCAAGATATGACTGAGAATGATTTTTTTCAAAAACCACCATATTACAGTGAAAAGGTGATGTGGATGAATACATTCATGAATGAGAAGCGTTAGTGACATGAGTACCAGACTTAACTCCATACTTATGTGCATGGGCTAAAACACTTGAATTAAAATGCAGCTTCGGGAGATATTCTTATTGTATTTGTCTTATTGTATCATATTGTATTTACTATTTAAAACCCTAAAAGAACATTGTTGTATTGTACTTGTAAAAGTTGTAATTTTGGATCAAGAAGATTCGAGAAGAACAGTAAAATATACATTATCGTGGTTTCCCCAAGAGAGGTCGGCCCCAGTGAGCCAATGAGGTCAGCCCCATAAGGACAGTCACCCAAATCACTAGTATAAATAAGAGGGTCACCCACCTCATATGTACACACTCACACAACAAGCAAGTTCGCTCAAGCAAGGAAGAGGAAGATTGTTTTGGGTTGTAGAATACTTGGAGGACATATATCTCTTGATCTAGGGTTTGCTCTATGCTTCTTGGTAATATTGTGACATTGTACTTGGTTGAAGAATCTATATTAGACGTTCTGCTGGTTTTTCCCGTGAGAGGGCTTTCCCAAGATAAATATTTGTGTCTTTGTTTCTACTATTGAATGTCTTTCTTTCAATGATCCTAATGCATGCAATTATTGTGATATGATATGCTAAATTATTAAAAGTCTAACATAATTGCTTGTAAGTCAAAATTCTAACAAAAACCATACATAAAAGTTGAGTTACAGTTACACAATATCTCAACCTTGGACAAAGTCGGGCGTTGGGAAAAAGTCGTCAAATAAAAGTTTAAGTCATCACAAAAAATCTTTGACAAGGTTTATATAAGATGAAAGACTCCCATAACCACAAACCCAAAAACAAATACCATCCACCACATTTGGAGGAAGGTAGCAAACTTAGTTTGGAGGTCCAAAGAATAAAGGAGGGAAAATGTAAGTATTGTGGAGAAAAATGGGACCCAAGACATAGGTGTTTTAAGAGAGACAATAACAAGAATTTATATCAATGCAAAGCAAAGGAGGAAGGAAAATTTGATAGTTAAGAATCATACATAGAGGAAGCAGGAAATTTTCACACTCTTCTCTCATATTCAGATGATGGAAATTCCCTAAGAATGTCACTCCTAATTATAACCAGGATACACCAACCATGGACATTATAACTTAGAGGGCATATAAAAAATAACAATGTCACAATCCTTATTGATATAATAAGTACCCTTAATTTTGTTAAGATTAATTTCGCAAGACTTAACCTTTGTGTATATCAAGTACATAATATGAAGGTAATGTGGAAGATGGAAAAAGAATGTGGAAAAATGCCACAAGGTTAAGTTGCAATTACAAAATTAAAACCTAAAATCAGATTTCTACGCAGTACTCTTAGGAGGGTTTGATGTGATCATAGGGATCTAGTGGCTACAAACACTAGGTACTTCCTCAACCAACCACTAAGAACACTTTATCAAATTCAAGTGGCAAGGGGAAAGGTATAAGTTGTATACCCCCCCCCAATACAAATTGTGGCATCCCACCAAATGGAGAAGCTAATCCGTAAGGGAGCACCAACTTATATGGTACAATGCCAAGAGATAGAGTTATTAACTTCAGAAGCCATTGACCCAAGTCAACTAGAGATCTAGGAATTAATCCAAAAATACAAGAAGGTATTCGCAAACCTCCCCATGGAGCTACCACCACAAAGGACGATTGAACATATATATGAAGTAAAGCCATGTTCAAGTTAAGCCTTACAAGTATCCACATCACCATAAAACAAAAATTAAAAGATTAGTTTAGGACTTACTAAGTTGTGGAATTATTAAGAAAAGTCGAAATTCTTATGTAGTGCCAATAGTGCTAGTGCGAAAGAACGATGGGTCTTTCAAACTGTGTATAAATTACAGAGGTCTAAACAAGAAAACCATTAAGAACAAATTTCCCATTCCATTCATAGATGGATATTAAAAGAAATTCATGGAGCCAAACACTTCTCGGAATTAGACTTGAGATCAAGCTACTATCAGATGAGAGTAAGATTAGAGGATATGGCAAAAATTTCGAACCCGTGAACATTATGAATTCAAGGTAACGCCTTTTGGGATAACTAATGCTCTAGCCACCTTTCAAGCAGCCATGAACAATTTATTCCATCCCTATCTAACGAAGTTTGTACTAGTTTTTTTCGACGACATTCTCGTATATAGTAAGACTTAGAAGGAACACCTTAAAATTTTGGAACAAGTATTAGCCCTTTTGAAGAAAAATCATTTCTACACAAAGATGTCAAAATGCTCGTTCGATAAAGAAGAGGTGAATTATCTTGGTTATGTAACATCCAAGGAAGGAGTCAAGGTATATCTAGAAAAAATCAAGGCAATCTCAAATTGGCTCAAACCAATAAACATATCCAAATTAAGGGGATTTCTCGGGTTGACCAGATATTACTGAAGATTCATCTGAAATTACGCTCAAATAACCACCCCTTTGTCAAATCTCTTAAAAAAGAATTCACTTCAATAGAATGATGAAATGGGAAGGTGTTTCGAAACCTTTTGGGAACACCATATTTTTCCAAAAATTTTGTAATATAGAGTAACGCTTTAGGCTACAGGATAGCAGCGGTGTTAATGCAAGATGGTCACCCAATAATGTTTGAAAGTAGAAAATTCAACAAAAGAGAGTTTAAAGTCTACTTACGATAAGGAAATGTTGGCCATTATCCATGCCTTAGTAAAATGGCAACAATATCTCTTAGGAAGCAAATTTGTGATATGCACATAATAGTCTTCATTGTCAACAAAACAACAGAAATGGATAGAAAAATAGCCACTTTCGACATAGAAATACTACATAAAAAGGGGAAGGATAATGTAATTGTTGATGCTCTTTCAAGAAAAGATGAAAAGATGAATCCATATGCAGTTTCAATCGTGATTCATGAATGGTTGGATGAAATTCGAGGTGAGTATATGAAAGACCGAGACACATGCCATAATCAACAATCCCAATTGAAATCCGAAATTTGAATGGAAAAATGATATCCTTTGTTGTAAATGAAGAATTTATTTAAACCCAACATCTAAATTCAAGTCCAAGATTATTAAAGAGTCCCGTGACTAATCAACTGCATGACACTAGTTTTTTCAAAACTTACAATAATGTACAACGATCATATTCAAAAATACATTGCGGAATGTGACAAATGCCAAAGGAACAAAACTGAAAATGCTATGACTCCAAGGTTACTTCATTTTCTACACATCCCAAACCAAAAGTGGTAAGAAATCTCCATGGAATTGATTGAAGGGTTGCCCATGTCAAAAGGGAAAGACAAAATTTGTGTAGTGGTTGAACGATTAATCAAGTTCGCACATTTTATAGGCATGCAGAAAGCAAACTCACCAAAACAAATTCTTGAATTATTTTGCAAAAATATATACAAATTACACAAGTTTCCAAAGGTCATTGTTAGCGATGGGGATGCAAAACTTAACAAGAAATTATGGAAGGAGTTTTGTAAACAAATTGGGACATCACTTAACATGTGTTCAACTTATCATCCCCAAACACTTAACATGTGTTCAACTTATCATCCCCAAACAGATGGATATGCAAAGGTTGTCAATAAATGTTTGGAAGCCTACCTTTGTTATTTTGTAACCAATAAGCAGAGTATTGCATTGTGCGGAATGGTGGTACAACTCCACATACCACACCTTAGCAAAAAATTACTCATTTTCAAGCCTTATATGGTTATGAACCTTCCAAATGGAATGAGCTTCCTCTGAATGACACCAATGTCCCAAAAGTGAGGAAATAGTTAAATGAAACTCAAAAGACAATCAAATTACTCAAAGATAACAACTACATAGAACCATACAAGGCAACAAGCAAATCAGCACAGAACAGAGAGAGAGTTTGAAGTTGGAGATTGGGTATTCATAAGACTCCAACCCTACAAACAACTATCCCTTAAACAACAAGGGAAAAACAAGTTGGCTCCCAAATTCTATGGACTATAACAGGTTAACAAGAAAAATAGTCAGTGGCATATTGATTAGACTTAACAGATAACAGTTGTATCCACAATGTCTTTCATGTGTCCTGCCTTAAGAAGAAATTGGGACAACATCAATTGGCATAGACCCAAAAGCTATCATCACTACTAGTGAGAAGAAGTTGCATTCTCCAATAATTAAGGAATATCTTATGAAGTGGAAGAATCTTCTAGAAGAGGATGCATCTCATGAAACAAAATCATCATCAATATCCATTACCCTTGCTTTGAGGACAAAACATCTCATTAAAAGGGCAATGATATATATAAAAATTAATAAAACTAGTAAAGAATAACGGATAAAAAAATAAGAAGTTAAACAAAATAAATAATAAAATAATTATATAAAAATACAATTAAAGAAATTAACAAAAATATGAAAAGTCGTAACGTTTCCTAAAGGGTTACTAAGGCATCCCTTTTATTTGGACACTCATTTTTGCAATCGTCATAGTTTTTATTTATATCATTCAAATATCAAAAGATATTATTTTATTCTCAATAAATTAAACAAGAGAATGAGTTAATTGCTCCAATTTAATTACACACAAAAGCATAAAAGCTAGTTAAACTTAAGAGTAATCACCCTAAATGGTCAAAGGTGCCCCTCCTTGGGGAGTTATGTTGACCACGCAAGTGTTGTTAGGTTTTTAACTAACCCTAGAACTAATAAGTGAGATGCTTTTGTGTCTAATATTAAACTAGTGTACTCTTCTTAGGAAGTAAATGGTCAAATGTGCCCTCCTTAGGGAGTTATGTTGACTATGCAAGTGTTGTTAGGTTTTTAACTAACCCTAGAACTAATAAGTGAGGTGCTTTTGTGTCTAATATTAAACAAGTGCACTCTTCTTAGGAAGTAAATGGTCAAATGTTCCCTCCTTAAGGAGTTATGTTGACCATGCAAGTGTTGTTAGGTTTTTAACTAACCCTAAAACTAATAAGTGAGGTGCGTTTGTGTCTAATATTAAACAAGTGCACTCTTTTTAGGAAGTAAATAGGTCATGCAAGTGTAGGAATGGTTAACTAGTACTAGAACAGCCTCATGAGGTAGTTAACTCAATCATCCATGAGCAACTAGTGTTTAACTGGACAGGCAAGTGAAACTCGTGTAACTAGCCTAAATCAAGCAACATGGTGCATTAGGCATTTAACTAAGCTAAAATAGTGTAGTGAAGGAATATCAATCCAAGAGTAAGTTGTATCCAGTGTGTATGTCCATCACAGAACAATTGGGGTTAGTCGAGACATCATGCACCCCACAGCACTAAAACACCCCCACATGATGCAAACACTTTCAGAGTAACTCCAAAAACTATCCATACACTACAATTTAAATTGGTAAAAGCTAGTTAAACTTAAGAGTACCCTAAATGGTCAAATGTGCCCTCCTTGGGGACTTATGTTAATCATGCAAGTGTTGTTAGGTTTTTAACTAACCCTAGAACTAAGAAGTGAGGTGCTTTTGTGTCTAATATTAAACAAGTGTACTCTTCTTAGGAAGTAAATGGTCAAATGTGCCCTCCTTAGGGATTTATGTTGACCATGCAAGTGTTGTGAGGTTTTTAACTAACCCTAGAACTAATAAGTGAGGTGCTTTTGTGTCTAATATTAAACAAGTGCACTCTTCTTAGGAAGTAAATGGTCAAATGTGCCCTCCTTAGGGAGTTATGTTGACCAGGCATGTGTTGTTAGGTTTTTAACTGTTAAGTTTAGCATAAAAATCACAACAAGAGCATAATAAGAATCACTGAAAGAAACACAATCACAAGATAGACACAAATTTATCCTGGGAAAAACCCTCATGGGGTAGAAAACCCAACAAAACTTCCTCAATATAGATGATCAAAAGTGCAAATACAAAATCCCCAAAGCAAGGGCTCCTTCTCCTTTGCAGATATCTCTCTCTCTCTCTCCTATGTGCAATACACAAGTGAGTGTGTGTTCAAATGAGAGACACAACACCTCTATTTATACTTTATCTTTCACTGGACATTTTCCCTAACTAGGTCGGCTCCTAACTAATTTATCCAATGCTGACTGGGCCGACCTCTCTAGGGGACTTAAACACCCTATTACAAAATGACTCAAGGGAATCTATTGCCCCGACTTACAAGAGAGGATTTATCTCAATGACTTTACATAATCAAATATAATAATGACATCCCGACGGAGGAATAAAACATCTCCGAATAAATACAAATAGAATATTCTTTGAAGTTACAATATTTCAACACTCCCCCTTAATGAGAAGGGTATTCTAACAACATCTGCAGGAGCAAGGAGAGGTCATCAACAACATCATAGTGATACATCTATAAATCATTGGAAGTTTTCTTCAATCATCATCAGCAACTGGAATGGCTACTGAAACATCTTCAACATCTTCAGTACTGGAACATCAACATCTATAGTACTGAGTCTTTATCTTTTGCAGCACTCAATCACTCGATCGTCTACAACATCATCATCTGGATCTCTCGATCAACAACATCATCAATATCTAGATCTCTCGATCAACAACATCATAATCTTCCATACACATGATCCAATTACGGGATGATCAATCCCTCTCACTTTAGGACATAAGTCCACGGATGATACAATCCTTATCCACTTACGGGATGATCAATCCCTGTCACTTTAAGACACCACACCATGTCTAAGGACGATGCAATCCTACTCTACTTACGGGATGATCAATCCCTGTCACTTTAAGACACCACACCATGTCTAGGGACGATGCAATCCCCTCGTCAACTTAGACAAGTCTAAGGACCACTCACAAAGACACAAGTCTCTGGATTCATTTAGGACTAAAGTCCAGGGATGATGCAATCCACTCGTCAACTTAGACCAAGTCTGAGGACCACTCACAAAGACACAAGTCTTTGGATTCATTTAGGACTAAAGTCCAGGGATGATGCAATCCACTCGTCAACTTAGACCAAGTCTAAGGACCACTCACGAAGACACAAGTCTCCGGATTCATTTAGGACTAAAGTCTAGGGATGATGCAATCCACTCGTCAACTTAGACCAAGTCTAAGAACCACTCATCGACCTCATCGTCGGTACAGGCATCCTCATCATCGACCTCATCGTCGATACAAGCATCCTCATCATCGACCTCATCACTCCCCCTTTCGAGGAGGGTCCTTTTGAACTACACCAAGCTTGTCTCGAAAATACTCAAACTTTACTCGAGACAGAGGTTTGGTCAATACATTAGCAACTTGCTCATTAGTGCTCACATACTCGAGCTTTATAGCTCCCTTCTGCACCATATCCCGTATATAGAAATATCGGATCTCTATGTGCTTTGACTTATCATGGAACATTGGATTCTCCGTCATCTTGATACAACTCTGGTTGTCACACAAGATCACAGTAGAGTCCATCTCTAAGTCAAATAGTCCTGACAACAGCTTCCGAAGCCATATGGCTTCACAACTAGTAGAGCAAGTTGCTATATATTCCGCTTCAGCTGTGCTGAGAACCACACTGGACTGCTTCTTGCTAAACCATGAGATCATAGCAGATCCCAGACAATAGCATCCACCCAATGTGCTCTTTCTGTCTGAGACACTTCCAGCCCAATCTGCATCTGTATAACCATAAAGTCTGAAGTCATGATCTCCAAGATAATATAGACCAAAATCTATCGTATCTTTTAGGTACCTCATCACATGCTTTGTAGTGTTCAGGTGAACAAATCTAGGCTCAACTAGATACTGACTCAAGGTGTTCACAGCAAAGCATAAATCTGGCCTGGTATTCGTCAGATACATCAACAATCCAATAATTTGTATGTACTGAATCACATCCAATAATTCTGATGATGTATCAGCTAGCAACTTCAAGTTGGTATCCATTGGAGTGGCCATGGCTTTACAATCCAACATATCAAACCTTTTCAAGATTTCTATAGCATACTTTTCCTGGTTTACAAAGATTCCTTTTGGACCTTGCCATACTTCCAGACCTAACAAGTAATGCATCAATCCGAGATCTCTCTTCTCAAATTTTGCAGCTAGCTTCTTCTTGCTTTCCATGATCTGTTTCTCATTTCCTTTCAGAAATATATCGTCCACATACAGTAATAGTATGACAAGTTCATCATCCATAACCTTAAGGTAAAGGTTAGGGTCAACTTTACTTTTGGTAAAGCCCAAGCTTGTCAAGAAGCTATCAATTCTTCCATACCAAGCTCTGGGAGCTTGCTTCAATCTGTACAGAGCTTCCTTCAACTTGCATACGTGAGTTCTTCTGTCTTCAACTTCAAATCCTTATGGCTGTTCTATGTACACTTCTTCCTCAATTACACCATTCAGGAAGGTTGTCTTCACATCCATCTGGTGTAAACTCCACTTCATCATGGATGCAAGTGCCATGATGGTTCTAATCGAAGTGTACCTTGCAACTGGTGCAAATGTTTCTTCATAGTCAATTCCCTCTTTCTGAGAGAATCCCATGGCCACAAACCTTGCCTTATACTTTTCAATGCTACCATCGGCAGCATGCTTTATCTTGTATATCCACTTGGAGGATACCACACTCTTGTCTTTTGGTTTGGGAACTATATTCCAAACATCATTCTTCATTATTGATTGATACTCCTCTGTCATTGCTTCTACCCATTCTTTCTTTTGAACTGCTTCTTCATAACTGATAGGTTCTTGATCTACAAGATCACACATCAAAGTCACATAGCTGGAAAATGGCTTTAGTTTCTTGCTCACTCTTGTGAAGCCTTTTGGTGCTCCATATTTTTTTGCTTCCTGTATAATTTCTCTTGCCCATGCAGGATTTCTCTTCCGTGATATGTTCAGAGATGGGGGTTCTTGAGGTTCTAGCATATCATGGTCTTCTGGTGTTTCCTCTTCAAGGGAGGGTGCAGCTTCTGCATTTCTGGGAGGTACATCTTCTTCATATACTTCTTCACACTAGCATTTTCTAGATCTCTTGAGAGCTACTTTTTCTCCACCATTGTATGTTCTACGGAACAGGTCTCATCATTCTTCATTTGTAGGTGATCATTGTACGATACTTCCTACAAGTCAAATTCAATAGCATGGTTAGAAACATCTCATAGTTTCTAAATATATGCCTAAAACAGAAGTCACACTATCTTAGCCAATGCTACAACATTCATCCATATCCCATATTCATATGGTAACTTTCTAGATGCCTTCCATCTCTACCAGAGCATTATTAAGAGTGTGCACTACTCCCAATATGTCAGCAAAGAAGTTTCACTCTAGATAAGTAGCAATGGAATGTTGTATAGCACCATAGGCTACTTACCCATCACATGCATGACACTGCAAACATCCTAACACACATCCTAAATAAATGTGTATACAATTGGATACTATCATTTAAACAATGTGATAGAAATGACAATTCAAATACTTATATTTGTTTGTTTGGTAGGATCTCCTTTGATCCTAGTCTCCTTGCAGGTATTACTGGAATGTCTGATGGTGAACTCTGCTCCATCATCAGGCTTGTATTTTGCTTCTCCTATGATCCTTTCTGAGGGAAGTCCTTTTTAAGCTGGAGAGAGTCTTGCTTTGACCTATCATGTGCTTACAAGACATATTCTTCGACTTCTTCCTTTGCTTACTTCTTGGGAGGTTCTTCATCTTCTGATTCTTCTTCATCGTCTTCGGCTAGGTGTGCATGATGTCTTTTGTTGTTGTTCCTCTTCTTGTATTCTTCTTTCTTCAATGAACAATCTCTGGCAATGTGTCCTATCTTGTTACAATTGAAACACTGGAAAGAGGAGTAGTCTCTTCTTGAATTGTTTCCTCTTCTCTTTTGGAACTTCCTAGGAGGTTAAGACTCCTTGTGGCTTTCCTTCTTGAAGTTAGATTGGATTCTTCTTCTCTTGGTATGGGTGGCTAGGGCTTGATCATCTTCTTTAAGTAGAGCTTCTCTATTGGCTACTCTAGCCTCTTTTTGGATGCAATCTTCCCATACAATGTCAAACTTCATGCTTTCCTTTCTGGCACACATAGTCTGGATGAATGAATCCCAAGGTCTAGTGAGACCATTGAGAACAGTCATTACTAGCTCATCTTCATCAAGGGGGTTTCCAATGGCTTCTAGTTGCTCCTTGAACTGATAGACCCTTCTGAATTAGTCTTGGATGGATTCTCCTTGGCTCATCTTGGTACTCTTCAATTGAGCTCTCAAATTCATCTTCCTATTAATGTTCCTTCATACATTCTGGCTAGGGCATCATACATTTATTTTGGGGTCTTCTTTGATGACACTTGAGGAATCAAGTGGTCTTTGATAGAATCAGCAATGATTCTCTTTTCTCTAATCAGGTCTTTTTTGTGCTTTTCTTTAGCTTCAGCTTCCGCAGGTTCTGCAACTTCATCCTTAATGTATTGGGCAAGATCATTCTCTTCAAGAATGAGACCAATCCTATATTTCCATGCCCGGAAATTCTCTATGCCTTCTAGCTTATCCTCAAGCTTAGTGCTTGGGGCCATCTTATCCAAGAGGCCACCAAAAATTGAAAATTCTCAAAATGCAAAACTAACCTTACAAGAAGATGTGCTTGACTGAGGCGAGTTGACTAGTACACTTGCTTTCTGGAGATTCCAACTTTTCACCCTTCAAATTTGACCTACGAATTTCAGACCTGCAGTAGATTTATGGTTTGTAGTTTTTTTGGTTTTCTGGTTTTCTGCAGTTTCTAGTCCAAAAGTCAAACTAGAGTTTGACTTTTTCGGAGATCTACCCACTCAAAAATTTCGATCCAAGGCTCTAAATTTCGATTTTGGAGAGGTGTATCTTTCTATGCAATCAGATTCCAAAAATTCCAAATTTTGCAGAAACCCTAATTTCTCACTAGAGGAGGAAGAGAGATTTTCACCTTGTGAAAGATGTCCTATTCAGGCTAGCTCTGATACCATGTTAAGTTTGGCATAAAAATCACAACAAGAGCATAATAAGGATCATTGAAAGAAACACAATCACAAGATACACACAAATTTATCCTAGGAAACCCTCATGGGGTAGAAAACCCAACAAAACTTCCTCAATATAGATGATCAAAAGTGCAAATACAAAATCCCCAAAGCAAGGGCTCCTTCTCCTTTGCAGATATCTATCTCTCTCCTATGTGCAATACACAAGTGAGTGTCTGTTCAAATGAGACACAACACCTCTATTTATACTTTATCTTTCACTGGACATTTTCCCTAACTAGGTCGGCCCCTAACTAATTTTCCCTAACTAGGCCGACCTCTCTAGGGGACAGAAACACCCCATTACAAAATGACTCAAGGGGATCTATTGTCCCAACTTACAAGAGAGGATTTATCTCAATGACTTTACATAATCAAATATATTAATGACATCTCGACGGAGGAATAAAACATCTCTGAATAAATACAAATAGAATATTCTTTGAAGTTACAATATTTCAACATTAACTAACCCTAGAACTAATAAGTGAGGTGCGTTTGTGTCTAATATTAAAAAGTGCACTCTTTTTAGGAAGTAAATAGGTCATGCAAGTGTAGGAATGGTTAACTAATCCTAGAACAACCTCATGAGGTAGTTAACTCAATCATCCATGAGCAATTAGTGTTTAACTGGACATGCAAGTGAAACTCGTGTAACTAGCCTAAATCAAGCAACAGGGTGCATTAGGCATTTAACTAAGCTAAAATACTGTAGTGAAGGAATATCAATCCAAGAGTAAGTTGTATCCAATGTGGATGTCCATCACAGAACAATTGGGGTTAGTCGAGACATCATGCACCCCACAGCACTGAAACACCCCCATGTGATGCAAACACTTTCAAAGTAACTCCAAAAACTATCCATACACTACAATTTAAATTGGAAAAACAAGTTACGAAAATAAGTTTAAATTAAACTTATAAGAATCAAAGAACAATTTACCATGTACAAGTCAAATATCATGCCCAATTTTACAAAATATCACAATCCAATGTGACCAAGAATTGCAACAAGAAAATAAGTGAAAACAAGTCATTCAAGGAGAGAGGGATAAATATTGACTACGCTTTATCAAAGATGTATAAGGAAACTGTGTCTTAGAAATCAAAGTCAAACTTTGTTTATCGAAATTAAATTATTAAAGTACAAAGAAATATCATTTCTAAGAAACATTAACCAACGTTATTGAGTCTAAAATGTTTTAATAAGTAAAAAGAAAAATGTGCATAAATACACCTTTACAAACTCTATAAAAGTTTAAAATCCAAGTGTTGTTACTAACAAAATATCATCAGTCTACAAAACGACACAAGAATATCATAAAGACTTAAATACTCAAAGTTAAGTGAAACAAGGGTGTCCTAATCAAGACCGGAAAGCAAGTTACAAGGGTACCTTATCGTCACCCTAGTCAACAAAATTGTCACAAGGACTAGTGAACGTACTGGTAAACAAAGACGACAATCTCCTTACATTCCGAAGAATTTTAAGTTCTGATACAGCTTGGAGTCATGATCAAGAATACACTTGGAATTGTAAGCACATATATACTTGGAATTGTAATTATAGATATACTTATACTTGGAATTGTAACTATGGATATACTTGGAATTGTAATTATAGATATACTTGGAATCGTAATCAATCAAAGAATATCCATGAGTTGTATTAACATACACTCCCAAAAAAAAAGACCGCCTCGCATGGACCGGTCTTTCAAAATATGCTTGGAACGTAATCAAAGAGATTAATTCACGAGTTGTATTAACAAAAACCACCTGGGATGGACCGATTTTTTACAATGCACCAATTCTGATTGAAGTTGTCTCATTTCTTCCCTTGCTTCGAAGATGAAGCATGATCTCGATGAGAGTACACATGTAATGAACATATTATGAAGCATCTCGATGAGAAGTGACATTTAATGAACATAAATAACATAATTAAACCTGGTCAATTAACAAGTACTTAATCAGCTACCCCTTCAACTTTATTTATACACCGCGACTTTGTATTATATAAAAATTACATCACATTTGTCATATATCAAATATTTATTCGTTCAAATAATTATACATATTTTCTTAGGTCTATGTGAATAAGTTCACCTTTCTATTGTATCGAAAACATCACACTCATCGTATATCAAATGTTTATTCTTTCAAATAAATATATATGTTATGTTTTCATATTTTTTTTGTGAATTATGTTATGATCATTCCTTCTGCCTGGTTAATTTAAAGTATGTCCATATATATTGTTTCTTAATTAATTTTATCTCATTGCTATTTCCAAACATATAACTTCAAGTGGATTGACTCAGCAGATATCTTTTGGACGGCATTGATTACATAAAAAAATAAGTTTATGAAGAAACCAAACTGTATCTCGCTCATCTTCGAAATTTTGGTTACTAGTCATTTCCACAACCGCCAATGACCTTGCTACATACCCAACAAAGCAAAGCCAAAGATCTGACTTTCTGGGGATTCAGTGAAATGTGCCTTGACATTTCATCTAACCTGTTGTCTACTCCAATGTCAAGCCAAGCAAAGTTTAGAAAAAGCTCATGGACCATGTTTGTGTCCATTCCAAACTGGACTCATATCCAAAAACGATTAAAAGCTAGCATATCATGTTCAGCGCCATTTCAAACATCCTAGGTTGTTTCCGAACAGCTACTTTCTATCAAATATAAAAACCATAACAAATAGTTTATGGTGTTTTCATGCATATATATTTGAGATATTAAAACTGAAACAACTATTAGAAATATTGGATAAAATGAAAGGATTTTAATTGTATGAATGCGATATCCATAAAAGAACACAAACAAATAAACTTTTAGAAGATACCTCGAATTAGGATCTCCGTGTGACTGGTTTTTCCAAATAAAGTGATATGATTAAAAATCCAACCAATGCGATGAAAAGAGTCACTGCCAATATTCCCAACATGGCAACAAATGTTATATGTGAACTCACAAAAAATACAACCGCTATAGCACCACTTTGCCATATCTTCAGTTGTGAAAAGGCAGCCTCCTGTAGAACATTCCAAATGGGGTAAGGATCAATTATTATAGTATAAATAGTCAAATTGCCAAGGTTCATGAACCACGACCATAAACACAGCTTATATATCTTCTTATGAATTTTAATATCCATTATCAAGAAATGGCTTTTTCCAATTTGACATTCAAACATTTCTAAAACCAATAGGGAATCAACATATTCAAATGATAAAACTAGTTTCAGTTACCAGTGGTGAGAAAACAGCAAACAAACAACTAAATCATTCCATCAGCACAAACGGACCATAAAAAAATCGTGAGTAGCTTGGATTACTATATTTGATTTTGCAAGATATCTTTCACTGAAAGTGATTGCTTCCCAAACAAAGTTACCAAAAAGGTAGCCTCGATAATCACTGACAAGTTCAGAGGTGATGAAAACATCCACAACTCTCGAACATACCTTATGCTGCTCCTTATTAATTCTGACATAGAACAACAAATCACATTGAATCCAAGTCTTTGCCAACAAAGATTTTGAACATTCACCTGATGTTAGGGAGAAATGTGGATGAGCAATGCATTATTTCAATAAGCAAGTCAGGTTTCCGCTCTTGTCAAGCAGAAATATAAGGGATCAAAATTAAGCTCATTTCAATTATTTTATTCAAAACGATCATGAATGATGATTTGATGCCACTGTCCTACACTACTCAATTTGTGAAGAGCAAGAGTGGTTAATCAGAAATAATACCAATCACTAATCAGAGATGGTGTTCTGATGCAGAGCATATGTATCTTCGTCAAAGAACATAAAGGAAGAACATCAATGCTCTCACACAAGCCATGTAGAAAATGTCAATTCAATTTTGCAGTGACTCAAAAAGAAAATAGATGAAGGATTAAATACTTAGCACAAGGAGCTACAGTGTTCATGAAAAATTTCACGCATTATTGCATTCAAATTTCAAATGCAAGGTCCAATCAAGGGAGTAGGATAACTCTTCTTCTATCTACCACATACAGGTTCAATATTGAGTGGCAATCATCTACGTTCAAATAGATTGAAGGAGCAAACAATATGTCAACCAACCAAGACCATGACACTATGAATATGAGGACCAGGTAAGAAAGGAATAGGATTCTGTTCCTTAGTTTTTTCCTTTATCTCAATACCAATCTCCTCATTAAAAGCATTTTTTGCACTCCTAGTTTATCATGAAAGTGATTGCAAATCATGCTTCTTGTAGGTTACATCCTCAATAAGTTTTTGTTCAAAGCAATGATTCACCAATAACGTCAATTTCTGAAATTCAAAGACGAAACTTGATTGGACCTACAGACCAGGTAAATAAATTCTCTTTGCCATAAAATATTCAGCAACTTGTTATAATGTAAAAACAACTGTGCTGCTCTAATGTAGGAACTTCCATATGGCCTTCTTATAGACACTTGATAAGATGATACACAATAAAGCCAACCAATGGCAATCTTGTTTGTATCAAAGCTAAACTCTATTCTGATTCTGATTCATTATCGACAATTCACTCACTATTCATTATCGACTATTTACTCCACTTTTATAATGGCAGAGACCATTTTATTGTATATGATGGTGTACAAGGCATAACATTGCAATTATAGTAGTAACATGTCAATTACATGATATAGTCATGGTAAAGTTGCAATGACGGTACGCTAACCATTCAATTGCAAATAGATGATGGAAATGACACAACATGCAATGGCTCAAATGATTGACTCATGTGATTCAGATATGATCATCTAATCTGCTAGGCAAGTTATTTTAGTTCATGTAATTGTTTGGCATGATCCTTTCTGGTGTCTGGTAGATGAAGGTTGCTATATATGGGAGTTACCTATCGTTGTTGGTATGTGTTGTTATCAACATGGCTTTTTGCATAAACATCGTTGCATACCAAGATTTTGTAAATTGTGGCACAAATATTATATTCCTAATATTGTCCAATGTGGATTTAGTGGCTTCTAACCTTCTCAACTTTTGCACATGATATTGCTTACTATTATTGTGTTCAAGGTCATATGAATAGTGGGAAGGCTTGCATGTCATCTATGCATGGACCTTGTATCGTACACAAAGACTTAGGCACAAACTTGTTCCAAAACCTTGTTATGTATAGAGGCTTGAGCATTATGCGCGGGCATGACATTGGATGTTGTTGCAAATAACGTTTGCATTGAGAACTTCCTTACTCAGTAAAACGATTGTGGGTTAGCTTTTGCACCGAAGGAGACCTTTATGACCTTTACCCTGATGTGTCCCTCTTTTGTTAAAAATAATTAGTCCTTGTTGCTTCAGCCATTGAAGGAAGTTTGATTGTAGCATTCTTAAGTATACCATATTAGAGTAAATTTGGGATCTAAAATGGGCCTTATAAAAAAATGTGCCATGGATGAGTTGGATTTTTCAAACCAATAGAATTTCAATAGCTTTAAAACCTCACCTTGGTTAAGATCATGAAAAGTTCATCTCGAAATACGATAAATATACTTGAAATAATAAATATAGAGTATTTTATATTAGTTCCCAAGTCCTTTAAAATATAATTCTTACATTAATTAAAATAATAGTGGAGTAATTTTGAAATACTAAAAACATTTATATAATTAATCTTTTAAAAAGAAAAAAGAAAAAAATATTTAATTTTAAATGGGAGAAAATTAATTTTAACTCCATTTAAATATTTTAAAAAAAAAATATATATATATATATATATATATATATATATAATTAAATTTAGATGTTTTTCTCCCATAAATACTAAAATGTCTGCCCCAAAAATCGGTGTAGAATCTTAGAAAACTCAAATGAAAGTTGTATCTCTCGTCAAGACCTTTCCAATGGTACGAAAAGCATACAATTCTGAGTTTGGGAGTAAAAGTTATCACAAAAATAACAAAAGATTCTTCTTTCTCTCTCATCTTTTCTTATTTAGGATACATATTAGTGTTGGGTAATTTCTTATTAATCTTCATTTTATATATATAATTTGTAAAAACACAATATTATATTATAAAAAGTTATATAATATATAATAATAAATATTGATTATTATTTTTATTTTATGTAAATTAATATATATGTATATATATATATATACACACACGTGAAAATACTTAATTTTTAATATAAAAATTACATAAAATAATGATAGTGATTGTTTATTTTTAGTATTATTATAGTTATATTTTTCATTATAATTTTAGTTTTTTTTTAATTTTAGATTTTATTAAATATATAAAAAGTAGTGGTACATTTATAAAAAACTTAAATAAATTCTAATATAAATTTAAAAAATTTACCACTATCATGTATTGTGTGCACATGAATATTTATAAAAAATTTAAAAAATTTACCACTATATCATTTATTGTGTGTGTACAAGAATCTAAATCTTTCATTAATATTTTCAACCCTCATCTCTTAACTCTACACTAACCCAGCATATTTGTCAACTACTATTAATGAGACAATATAGGTTGACCTTCTCTAAATAGCACCTTTAACTTAGTGTGACATGGCATATTTGTAATGTGACATGGCTTTTTTATTATTTTCCTTAGGAGGCCCATTTTAGACCCCAAATTTGCTCTAATGATTGGTTTGGTATTGACAATGTACATCCTTGGCCACTCAAAACAAAGGAATTGCAATGGTGAAAATGAGTATGGTTTAGGTGAAACACTGAAAATGATTTGGCCAAAGATCAGTAGAACATTGTATTCTAGATTTAGAGTAAACCTACTGACAAGCTTTTTAATTGCTTTCTAATTACTCATAAAACAACTAAGAATTTTGTGCATTAATTATCACTTAGGGGTTCTTTGGAACTTGTGAATTACCAGACAATGTATATGTCAATCATTGTAGCTTTATATTGGTTTTCACACTATGAAGTTGTAGTTTTTTTTTGAGATAGTATTAGCAATAATTGTCAGACGGGCAAGGAAATTTGAAGATTACTTAAGAATAAATTAACACACTCGTCAACTCAACAATCTGCAAAAACCAAATTCAACATACTTGCAGATAAAAGGAAATCCAAATCGAACCACATTGTGCTTTTAAAAGAAATTCATAGAATCGAAATTTAACCTATTGTAGGTATTATAGGAATTGAGAATTAACCTATTGCATAAATTGAAATTTATTATATTGCATGAGTTTAATCATCTAGAAAGGAAATAGCATCTAAGCTAAAATTATCACACAACACCATATAAAGGAAAATAACTAATCATTGCCAATCCTTAACATATTGTTTTCACTTAATCATTCATTACCTTAACCCTCAACTTCAATCTGAGAAATAAAACTATATTTCAGATTTAATAAATCAATCCTGAGAATGATACGAGTGACCAACTGAAACAGTAGTTACCTGGAAAGAAAATTAATAAGCATGGAAATAAATTCCTATCAACACACAGACAATATCCAAAGGAATAAATCATTCACGCATTTATATAAATATGCAGAAAATAAAACAATCTAATATCTAATCTACAAAATAAACACACAGTCAACACCTGTCTTTTGAGGGAGCCCTGCCTCTGGAGACAGGATGCTGAGGGTAGCCTACAGTCAAACAGAAATCAGCTCAACCACATCTGTGAGAGTACAAATTGGCTTTACCGATTATATTAAACACAAATTGTCAATACAGAGCTATGTGTAATTTCTCCAAAATATCAGCTAGTTCCTTTAACAGGACACTGCCTTTTTATAACAATCTCCAGGAAAAAGCTATTATTAGCAAATCGTTGAGACAATCCCGCGATCTAAGGATTCTCGGTCATCCCCAAAGTTTCAAAACAAAATTTAAACAACAACATAATTGGCCGAATCAATCTTCCAAGATCGTTACAGAAACATAAAGAGTTTGTTACAGTCATAGCAACAATTAGCATAATAACAACTTTGAGCCCAAACTATAGGAACACTCTATCCATCTCCAGCTGGCATATACACACGGGATCAAGCTATGGAACCTCCTGTAGAGTTTCTGCAGTTATAAGTTTTCATAGCTTCCTTCAACGGCTCTGTGACTGCCTACACTAGTTCCGCAATCACTAGTGGTACGTCTACATAGGATTTGTAGCGATGACGAAGCCCGCACCAAGGATCTGCAACTTTCTGTGGTGGTTCCGCAGCTTCCTCAAAACGATTATTACCAGTGTTCCACGGGGACACGTTTCTGCGTTTCCCCGCGTCCCAGGGACGGCGAAACTCCATGCGAAACGTTTCGGGACGTTTCTCTTTGGGCGAAACTCCATGCAAAACGTTTCGGCCTGTGACGAAATTCGTTTCTCCATGATGAAACTTGGGGGGCACTTCCTGGTGTCCCACACGAAAATCTGAAACACCGGCGAACCTTATGGGCGTCCTGCACGAAACTAAGAACCTCCAACGAACCTTCTAAGTGTCTGGATAATCATATATAATCATCATAAATCATGTAATGTGTTTGCATTACTAATTTATCAGATTCTAACTTACATTGCATGATTGCACAATGATGAATGTAGTATTTACTAATTTACTAATTTGCATGGGATGAATTGTTATTGTTGGGATTTATATTTTTAATATTTTTAGAATTTTTATGACTCGGCGTCACCCCGTCCCCCGCCCACCCCCCCCCCCGAACTTTCCTAAAATTTGGGGGTCGTCTCCACGCGTCCCGAATGTGCGTCTCCCCGCTCCCGCGTCCCGGAACCTTGGGGGAACATTGGTTATAACAATTCAGCAACTACCATAGAACTATTGTGACGGTTCTGCAGCGTCCACATAACTGTTGTGATGGTTCCACTGCTTCTACAAAACCGTCATCTCGATATACCTATAGCATCACAATTACAAACCTTACGAGTAACTGTGAGCATGCATTTACACACTTGCGCATCAAATAATCAACGAAGTTCAAAGAAATACAAACCACTTCATAACTTACGCCAAAGATGTGCAATCTAAGTATGAAAAGAAACAGGTGAGGCTTCAAAAGGTGGAAAAAAGGTACGTAATTGTGTCAAAAAGGTATTTTACTTTTTAGGGATGCCATATCCAAGGCCCATCATCTCCCCCAACCAAGAACATTGCATGTCCTCATGAAAAAATTATATCATTCTTCTACACTGGGGAAAGTATTAGGTGTTGACTCCAAACAGATGGTACTCCATTTATAGGAGGGATGGCCTTCCTCTTCTGTTGTGTAAAATCCCATCCGTTGCTGACAATATTCCAAAAATCATCTTCTTCTTTTTCCTCAACAAGACTCCATAACAAAAGAAAATGAAATCTCAACCCCATCCAATTGGCTCGATGTACTTTGAGGCAATCCAAATATACCTGAAGACATTCTAATGCAACCTGTTACCACATAAAGTTGCACTTTAGTTGGACTTCAGTGAGCCGCCAATATTGCACAAATTACTTGTGCTTTTCAAAGTTCAGAAGTTCCAAGTTTGGCCTGTTCAAGGCCTCTTTTTTTAATTTTTGTAGTGCATGACTATGCCCCACGGGGTTCGTAATAAAGTGTGCTAGCATGGTGGCCTTTGAGTGACTCGGTTCCCTAGGACTTGACAACCAAAGAAGGTATTCCAAGGAGTTTTTTCCCTTGTCAATTATGCTTTTCCTTTAGCCGAGTATAATCGATGAGTTTTTCTCCTGCACCTCCAAAGCTAGAATGCCCAAAGTGGTGGTTAGGCCTATGGGGATTATTAGAGCCCATTTTGTTACGTTTATAAACATGCTAGATGCTAAAATTTTATCGTTTGGTCATGTACTAGGTCCCCCTGAAAGTTTCAGTCAATTCCGAGAAAAATATTTTTTTCGCATTTTAAGCCATTTTTTAATGGTTTAAATGAAAAAATTCAAGTGGTGTAATGTCCCCATTCAAATAATTGCATAGTAAGACAATCCCATCAATCTTACTAGTTTCTTAGGTTGGATGGGCACATGTGGAATTGTAATAAGGAAGCTAATAAATGATGTTTAGACATTAGAAGGGTTCAAGTATTTAATAAATATGGTGAATAAATAAATTCAAGAGAAATTCTAGGTGGCAAGTGGTTTTGGAGACATATGGAGGGTGTGGGACCCACACTAGCTTGATTTTTCAATGACACATGGCATCTCTCTCTTGCCAATTCGAATTCATGGGAAGGTGAACACTCTTGGGTGAGTTGGTAAGTCATAACACATGGCATTGAGCATCTTAGGTCGAATTGGGATGGATTGGTAACCTCCATGGAAGATAAAGAGTCAAATTGGAAGTTTGTGGACACTTGGGCTAGATTCCCTAGCCCCTATGACACCAATGATGGAGAATCTATGACAACTATGACAAATTGCAGACCTGACCTCTGACATCTGACCATTATGACATGTCAGCCCCAAAAATAAGCTCAAGGAAGGCGCTCATGGGAGTGGAAGAAGCCAAAGAGACTCAAATTCGAATTTGGGAGAAGATGGAAGGTTGGAACTAGGAGATAAGTGGCAAATGTGGAATATTTCCTAAGTGGAAATCTCTTGAAGCTATTGAAAGGATTTCGACCCTTAGACGGCTAATGTTGGTTATAAAATGTAGAAATCAAGTATGAGAATGGCTTTTGATGATTTGAGAAAAAATGCATTTGTGAAGAGAGAGCTAGTGGATGACTAGTTTCTTGCCTTAGCCAATTTTGAGGGTGAAAGATTCCCATCCAAGTTGGTGTTTGGAGAGGCCACTCAGGTCTTTCATGGAGCTTTAATGGAGTTTTATTTGTAGGTACCAACTACAGGGCAGGTCGTGGTTTTGTTTAGTGCAGCACCATCTCTCAACCATCTCTAGTTTTGAAGGCATATTCATGCTCCTTGAGGGAGGACGTTTTTGGTGAGCTATTGTGCTTCTTGGGAGAGCTTCTATTGATGTATTTCTTATTGTAATAGCATTATATACTCTGTTCTTCACTTTCAGGAAGTCTCAGGTCGAAATACCATGTGGTTGTGTGTAAAAATGAAGATTACTGAGCAAACAATGTCCATTTCCCCACTACATTGATGTATGCCATTATAATGATGATGATTTCGAATAAAAGAATGCTTCTCTGATATATTTGTGATGAATGGACTGCCATTAATGTGTATTACAAGTTTCATATTCAGTACTTGAGCATTTGAAGCCATTATACTTAGTTTATTTGCATTTGAAGAAGATTTGGTGCCATTTCCCCAAGGGTCGAATTAGTGGTTTTTGCTATTGTTTGGGAGAGGGTTGGAACAGACCTTATAACTAATGAATGATGCATTTGGGACCTTAATAACATCCCTGAAACATCCCCTACCTCTGTTCAGAAATTCGAGTGAGTTTGGAGGCATTTGGGAAGCTCTTTTCAGTACTTACCCCAGGGGGATTTGAACCCCAAATTACTAGTAAAATTGTATACTTGAACCAGAATCTTAAGAGAGTTTGCAGAGGTCTTTTGGTGGCCATATATCATCCATGAACATCATATTTAAGTCCTAATATCAGTAATACACCTTCCCTGAAGATTTGGGACCATTTGGACCAAAATTGGGACCTAAGCATCAAAACTAGTCAAAGGTTGAAATTAGAGAAAAAGTGGAAAATTTGGCATTTTCTTAAAATTTTAAAAAAGGGACATTACAAGTGGTGATAAAAGTGCGATCCGAAGTCGGAATTTGGCGCATAAATGCTCATTTTCAAGCTCAGAGCATCCTCTTTACCTTGGTACCCAGTTTTCCTATGTTTCGGGCAACCAAGACGCCTCGTGGAGCAGTTTTGCCTTTCAAAGCTACATTTTAGCACTTTAATGCTAAAATTGTGACAAATTGCACTGTGGCAAATATTTAAAATATTAAAGTTTAAGCATTGTCACATGCCAAAATGACATGGCATAAGTAAATTAAGGAAGGCGACTTCATAAAAGAGTTAGAGCATATGTTAAAAATTTGAATTAAAAGTCAAATGTGAATATTCCAAATAAGTGAGTCGCCCAACCTTCACGTGAGTCATATTCTCCTCACGGCCGTACGGAATTAATGGTTGATAAGTCATTTAGGTGGGTGGACCACCCCAAGTGACATGGCACGATATGAATAAGCTGCTAAGTGTAAACTCCAACCAACCCTACCATCCACGATGGCATATCCATGCATCTCTCCTTCACGTGGATTAAGTGCCTAGTACGACCGTACGGCTTCTTTGAAGACAGATCTGAATTGTTGGGGCAACTATGGTTACATAGCACTACCCATTTGGTAAGCTTTTGTTTGAACATCCAATCCAACTCAAAGCATCCAACGAGGTTTGGAAACATCACATGCTCTCTCTTTGCCTCACGCGTGAGCAACTTTCACAAGTGGGCAGCTTCCATTTTGAAGAGTTTTTGTCCAAGTGTGGCGATGCATCCATTGGATATGAGCTTTGCTTGCGCTACAATTACGGTTACTTGCTCTACAATCAAGGAGCTATGTCTCCTTAGAGTTTTGGCACCCAGGCTACTTGCCTTGTTCTATATATTGAGGAGCTTAGCTCCATTGTAAAGGAATCAGAAGGTGAAACCTCTGCTGGCATCGTAATGCAATATTTTTATTGAGTTAATAAGAAGGCTTTGGAGGCTTACCCTGTTGTTGTCCTTGGTTGGATTTGGTGTGCTTTGATAACATGAGGTAACCTGTATCTTTTCTATTTCATGCTTGCAATTGTTGGGATCCATTTGTACTTTAAAGGGAAGTTATCTTTCATAAGGAATACTGAGTAATGCTTTATAGGTTGCTTACTTTTGTCGATGATATTAGGATGCTAGAAGTAGTATGATTTCTTGTTTGAATCTATTATTTCTCAAGTTTTCTTTTGTTCATTTACACATATGCTTTTAAATTTTAATCCTCTTTGCTAGTTGTGTTGTGATTCTACAAGTTGCTTAAGCTGGAGGATGTGGTGAGCATGTTAGCTCTATATTCCATCCAGTAGATCCGATCAAGACACTCGATTCCACTGGTGCATCAGGAAAGAGACTCCATTGCCCATCTTCAACGCTCAACCTCCATGGGTTCAAACTTCTTATGATCCAAACTTCTTCTACTATCTTTGGTTACAAGTTACTTGTCCTAAGATTTACATTTTATCAAGCAAATCTGAAAGTAGATCTAATTTTACAAGTTTTCCTTTTCAAGCTTGTTTTAATCATAAAATCTAGAGTTCTTGATAGGAAAATCTTGTTTTGGTTGAAGTGTATATTTGGCTATTTTAAGAGCTTGCTATTGGCTGCCCCAAAAGAGCAAGCCATGATCCCAAGAAACAAACTTTCTAGTTCGTGTCTTGGTTCATTTTTATTCGCTATTCATTACTAGTTTAGCTAAATTTCGTTTGTGCAATTTCTAGCATTGTCAAAACTCTTAAAGTGTTTTGTTTGTCATTTCTAACCAACTTTAGCTCGCTAGTCTGTTTTATGTTCTTAGCAGGTTGGAGTTAAAAAAAAAAAACTCACAGAAAATTCATCTTGAAGCTGCCCAGAACCACCCTATGAATCAGCTGTTCAAGCATTGTTTCACTTTCACATTTTATTGTAAACTGTCTTGTTCCCTAATGATAAAGGGCAAGAAATAGTTATTTGAGTTTCATTATTGTAATCGAAATAATAAAAAGAGCTCAGCAGGCAATTCCAGCGCCTGACCCCAATCCCCCAGGGGGGTTTCGCACTTTTTTCATTTTTTTACTTTTTCGCAACTTTTTCGTTTTAGATTAGTTTCATTTTGAGCAGTAGTAATTAAACTCACTCAAGCACACAACGTCCTCCAAGAACTCCGTTATCATTTTATAATATGCTTATGTGTTTTGTTCAATCGTACAACTGTTCTTAAAATCTAACTCTAAAATTAACCCCTTGCTCTACCGAAGTACTCCATCACTTTGTATTGCGAGGAAAAGATATTCTTGGGTTGCAGTTTAGTTAATCATCCACTCACACGTCCTAATAAACGAACCACGCCCCAAGCCCAAAGTATGCTCTTGGCCACTGCAACTTAGTCGGAACAGTTGGACCAATCAGAAACGGGTGCAAGGTAATTAGTTTAATAGGACAATCCAATCTCATCTTTCTTGGCGGATTTGAGAGGTTGCATGGGTGTATACTGTAGAGTAAGCAGGGTATTTTAAGAAGGTTTATCCTCGCCTAGTTGGACACTTGGTTAAGCTGCTAAAGCACTCAGTCCAAAGAGCTAGATCTGGTTGGGCCAAACCAAGAATTAACCCATTCCTTAATCCACTCATTTAATAATCTTAAAATTTACCAACAAAGACACTGCAATACTTTCACCAAGACCACACAAGAAATCCTACATGGCAGCAATCGCACGCATTTCACATTCTCGGCACTGGTCATTAATTTTCCATGTTTTAAGTTTCAAGTCTTGAATGCTTATCTATCTTGTGTGGTGTTAATTAATTGATTTAATTTTTAAGCAGTGCTTAGTTGTTACTTTTCCATCTCGTCATCTTTTAACTCCTAGAACAAACTTTTTCTTTTGTTATAGATTAAAAGCCTTAGTTTATTTTTCATAGGGACCACCCCCCTTGGCTTCACTAGGAGTAAGCCTAGACGGAGGAGTCAAGTAATCAGGTGACAACACTTGACTCTCACTTGCCCCCAAGGACACACCGAGCGGCTTGAAGGTTCCCACTCGCGTCCCCCCAGGTGTGTGTTAGGCAGAAACACAATCTCAAACATTCCATGTAGAACACACCAGGGACACTGAGAAGGAGGGGGGTGAATCAATGTCCTGCACTTTTTATACTTTTTACTTCACTAGAACTTCACCAATCAAATAGGTAATTTTATATTCATCAATATGTGTGCATGTATCAAGAAACATATCAACAACAAAAGACATAAGGTATATATGGAAAACTCAATATAATATATTGATAAAAACCAGATGAAGGATTACATCAGATTGAGGAGACTTCAATCTCCAATATTCACCAGCTACAACTGGAGGGAGGCTCCAACCTACCTGTTTCTTCAGCTCCAACTGAAGGGATGTGTTATCAAATACATAGTAGTTGGAGCTACCATGATGCAGCAGGCCATATTTTTCTTCTAGTCAATGTCAATCCCATATGTTTTATTGCTTTTTTCATCCAAAGATCATCGGTGTTGAGCATTTCAGATCCTATGCAGCAGCAACAGTATCTCATGTCATTACTTAGCCTTGCATGACCCATTGAGATGTACTTGGTTTAGTCATGGTTCACTTGGCAAAGCAGAGCAGGTTCACTTGGCAAAGCAGAGCAGGTTCACTTGGCAAAGCAGAGTAGGCAGCTAATTTCTTTCCCTTTCCCCATGAGCAATCCATAGTTGATCTTCATGCAGAGACAATTATATGGCTGAGCAGGTATACATTATGTACTTGGATGTTATTGTTTGTTTGTCTTGCTCATCTTATTAGCTATAAATTAACATGGTAAACTGACATTGTTGATTACATATATGGATGTTTTCATGAACTTGTTACTAAGAGTAAATGCATGATCTTGAATGATAAGGCCTTTCTGTATGCTCACTAATATTGCCTACCTTATGCAAACTTAGTCTTGTCCATTTTGTTGTGTATGGCATCACCTTTTCACTGTCTCCATCCATCCAGTACCTCCCATCTTTTGGTTTGATCCCTGACTTGAGACTTTGACTTGTGAGATTGAGGAGCTTTCCCCACTTTGACTTCTGTATTTGATAGACTCCATGTTGTTTTGTGTCTCGGCTCTGAGTTGTGTGACAAAACTTGCCAAAGCCTTGACCCTCCTGGGACGAAGGAACCCGTCGGTGTTGGGTCCTGAAGGCTGAACCTAGGTGAGTTGGGATTCTGAAGCCTTGACCTCTCTGGTCGGTTACCCCCGATGTTTGGTCCTGGTTGTGGATGTTTCCCGCTAGTTGAACCCATGCTTCACTTCTGGGCCAGGAGTACCCATTGGTGTTGTGACATGAGCTAAGACTAGCTCGTTGCCCGAGTAGTGTGAAATAGACTTGAAGCAAATGATTCTATCATCATTGTATGCATCAGTATATCTTTCTATATCCGAAGAAATGCAAATGAAATGAAATGCAAAGTGCCCTAGATGAAAGCTGCAATTAGTTGTGCTTTTAAGCACATGTAAAATCCAAAGGGTCATAAGGCCAAATGAAACCAGATGTGCATCTACTGAAAATTTAAATATTGTTGGCCTTGAATTTGATGTAATGATTATTCCCCACATAGCCCAAGGGTTTGGATGTGGGATGGAGCAGGGGACAGCTAATTCTAAGTGTCCCCTAGAACCTCAGAGTTACGGTTCACTATGCACCTAGTACAGTGGTTCTAGAAAAGATCCTCACAGAGCCTAAATCAAGCGTGGATGTGAGCTATAGGACACTTGTTAGAGTTGAAGGGGCATTTCTCAATCAACTTATTCCATTTGTGAGACACCTCCTTCCCCTATTGTTATCTATCTTATACATGTCACTGTGGATCCCCTTTTGTCCTTTATCTCCGAGAGATCACTCTATCAAAGTCAAGAATCAACTCCCTTGTCCTAGCCTTGTTTCTTTCACCTCACCCATCATAACAACTCATCTAAGTTTGTAAGTGAGCATATCTAAAGGGCTTCATGAAAGATCATGCATTCTACCCTAACACAGGTTATATTATTTTGATTAATTGATTGATTTATCACCATTGTCATGTTATCGATGTTCTAGTTCGCTAACAATATGAATAAGAGAGCATCCTTAACCCATTGTGCATACAAGATGGATTAGTTTTGGTCTCAGTCATTAGTTTGATCATTTTTTACCTGGTCAAACCTAGTTTGACCTGGTCAACACAGGTCCCGAAGCAAATATGACTACAGTGGTTTGTGATTGCTTATTTGTCACCTACATGTATCCAATACACCGTTCCATGCTTCAGTTTGATCATTATTGGCTATTTTACAACATTATTATGGTTTATTTTTATTATTTGGCCATATTTTTATTGTCGGAGATGGTGTTGGCCTCCATATGCTTATTCAAGTGGATTCATGAGGTTCTAGCAGTCATCATTAGTGGATTTGATGTCTCTGAGTCCATTGGCATACTCAGTTTGTTGATCCAGGCAAGGGAAATGGAAATAATGGCACATTTATTCTACAGCAATGAAATCAACATTTTAATTCAATAAAAAGTGACCATGGTTACACCAATGAAATCGATTTGGCCATTGTATGGCTTGGAGATGGAATGGGATGACTTGACATGATATCCAGAGGTTCTATGGATCATTCTTCATGTGTTTATCTCAATGATTGGGCTAGCACTCATTATTTTGGCTTGCCTGGGGAGGACGTCCTCCATGAGTGCACTTCACCATGGCACATGTTGTATCACCATGTTATATCTTATGATTTTATATTGTAATGTCACTTAGGGTGAATTGAACCCCTAAGGTGACCCCCAAATTATGTGCCACATGTTTTATTTCATTATTATGATGTATCTCTCCTACCTTGGGCATTAGAGGCAAAAGTGTGCCCCCCTTTGTGAGAGTGATCCATGTATCAATGTAAAAATAGATGCCAATCGTTGATTGATGTTTTAATCTCAACCGTAGGATGAAAATTGGTCAGAAAGTGGACACCACCCTTCTCCTATTTAAGAGAGGTGATCCCCTCATTGTATTCATTGGGACTTTTGGCACCGAAACTTCTAATAGAGAAAAATATTTTGTTCAAATACTTGTGCTCTTGTGGATGAATTTGTGGGATGATGATTGAAATTATATTTTGCTTGCATTGAAAGATCTTGGTGAATATCTCTCATATATTTTGGATCCACATTTTACTACAGGAAGAGAGGCCAATTTGAGGAAGGGCGCACTAGTGGAGGAGACTCTCTCTCTCTCTCTCTCAAATATTGGTTTAACAGGGAGTGGTTTTATCTTGAGATTAATCATTCCTTATCTTTTGCTTCACATTTGCATTTACTCATCTTTCTTGTGAATCTAATTTCTTTTTGCTTGGCTTTGCAGGAAAGGAGGGACGCACTAGGTCATTGGGCATTCACTTGGACAAGGGATTCACCAAATCTCTCATTTTATCTTGCGATGGCAATCTTCATCATTACGGAAATCATCCATCATAGCCAAGTAAGTATTTTTACTGCTTTTCTCTATCTGAAATTTTATACAAGGGTCACTCTCAGCACAATAAACAATAAAACCCTCACTGAAAATTTATAAAAATTCTCCTGGTCAAATAAATTGGATTTTTGGCTTTTTGCTTCTAGGTATTTCCGATAGTGTCCTAGGCTACCAAAATGCCCCAAAGGTGTCACCCATAGAGACTCCATGCCCTATCTATCAAGGCACTAGTCCCTCTCAGCAACTCGCACTTCTAGGGTAATTGGCCATTTTTCTAGTTTGTTGACTAGTTTATGATTGAGATTTTTTCCATTTGATCTATCTAGCATCCAAGCAATCAATCTAAGGTGTTAGGAAGCTTGACCTTCATCTAAGCCATTATCTTGGGTATCTTCATGTTTTCCCATTCAAATCCCCCCAAGGTAGTGACTTTGTCACTTTTCACTTAGCACGATCATCCTAGATCTTGTGTATAACTCTTTAGCCACTAAAATCATTCTTTTGGATTATCTTTACATTCCTTTTATCCTCACAATCCAATTGTTGTGCACTTGGTTATCTTTAATGATCTAGGGTTTATCAGCTATACACCTTGCGTACTCTATAGCAATAGTTTGATCTGGTGTCTTAGCTTTAGGTCTTTCCTTCTAGGTTAGATCAGGGTCTCCCACTTTGTCACTTCGTTCTAAGCGGCATAAGGTGAAGAGAATCCTGATCGGCATGACAACCGATCCATTACAGGGTTCAAGATCCTCTAAGGTCACCTCTTTAGTTGCCTAGCTCCTCTACCATCCTGAATAGGATTCATCTCAAAGGGACAACTACAAGTTGTGTGATAACAGGATGCTCCAACACCCTGCTGTTAGACACAATGGCTCGCTGAGAGGTGGGGGTGAACAGTGAGCCAGCAATTCCAATCCAATTTCAACTTCTTCTTCTTCTTCTAACTACTTCATAATCACATCGAAATCATATTCATCAATAAACTAAGCATATGTCATTCACCAATATCAACACATCACACAAAGAACAAGAGACACAAGATATAGTTGTAATATTTTTATTTATCTTCAAATGGCTGCAACCGTGAGGCAATTCAACACCAACTGAAACAAAAGAGCACCAACTCTTTATCTAGGACCCTGCCTAGTTTTTCTTAGCTCCTACTAAGAAAATGGATACAAGACCCTGCTTGTATTTACAAGTACACTTTACAAGACCCTGCTTGTAAATTACATGTATATTACATCACAAACTCATCACATCATCAAGATTACAATTATCATTTTGTCCACAACTTCATCATTCTATTCATCAACATTACCAGCATTTCAAACATGTGTTTCAACACTGTCTTGTCATTCTGTTCAGGATATCATTACTGTCTTCAAACTTCATCATTTTATTTTCTTACAACCTTCAGTATTTGTCCACAACCATCATCACCATGTCTTCAGCAATTACCAGCAATCAGCAATAAAATCTCTGTCTAATCATATGAGCATCTAGTTATCATTAACTGTCATAACCCAAACCCTGTTTCATTATTAAACTGTCCAGCAACATATCCTCAAAATTGTCCAGCATACTACAATTCTGTCCATCATTGATCAGTATCATCATGTCATCAAGAATTTTCCTGTAGCCCTAGATTTTGTTCATCATCATTGTCCATGACCACATATGCTGTCCATATCTGATTCCCCTAACAAATCATCAACCTGTTGCCCCATTTCATAAAATCTTCATCATTCTATTGTCCAGACAAACCCATAAATAAAAGATAAAAAGAGAGAATAATTTACTGCTCCAGCTGCTGCCACTGTACTGTCCACCGTCCTTCTGACCATACGAATTCACTCTCTACAGATCCACCGAATTTTCTCCACAGAGACAGTCTGAATTTCTTCACAGAGACAGTCCGAAAATCTCAGTCAAAAAGTGATCATCTCAAGGTCGTGTTCCTCACTGGCTGCCTTAGAAAACCCGAAATTCAAAGATAAAACAATATTACTTCATTTGTTGTTCTTGCTTCATCTGCTGCCCCGAAATTCTCCTCAGCTCACCAAAATCAGAGCTCCTTTTAGCTCCCACGAAACCCACACTGAGGTATGAGGGCGTTGGCTCTTATTTATACTAGTTTTCCTTCAAAAAAATTGCTGAGCCGACCTGTTAAACCTTAATTTTGCTGGATGGCCGACCTGTCTTAAAGAGGATTATTTTATTTTGATTTTTATCCTTGACCTGAGCCGACTTGTCATGTTTTTATTTAATAAATAAAACACGTCTTCTATAGCTGGGTCGTTTTTGCCTTTTATTGTTTTATGCTTATGCTGGGTAGTCTTTTAATGGATTTCTTCCATTGTTTTATGCCTTAAGAGCTGCCACATCATCCAAGGGCTTTAAGGGTTATCAACCCATATTATGTGGGCTTCAAGGTTCAATCTCATCAAGCAATCGTCAAGCAATGACTTAGGTGCAAGGTTCTTCAAATAGTCATTTAATCATCTTTGCCACATCATGCATATCCATAATTGTCAATAAGTTTCAATGACATGTATATCAAGCCACCAAATACATCCACATGGGTATGGGCTACCAGAACATCATCAAGGTACCTCCACTTAGCTTGTGGGCAATAGATCAACAAGCAACCGTGTGTGTGGGCTTCATGACCCAATTAAGACACAAATGACCACAGAATGGGTCATTTGGCTCATTAGGTGTTCCAATGGCTCCAATGCTCACATCCAAGGTGGTTCTTCATGTCATCAACATTTGTATTCGACCTTTATCACTCCTTTGTCATTAATGGGTGTCATCAATGACAACCAGTGCTCAACAAACTCCCCCTTTGTCATTGATGGCAACATCCTTCAAATATCCTCCCCCTTTGACATTAATGACAAAGGGTCAAGTAGCCATTTAAGGCTTCACAATGCCCAAAAAAATTTCTTGAACGCTTTTATGAAATCATCTTCTGAGTTTGCCATCTTCAGATTTTCATGAATGAACAAACTCCCCCTATCATGTAAACTGCTTGACATGCTGAGATTCATAAAAGGTAAGCATGCATCACATTCATCAATAGCTTTATCATCATCAATAGATAAGCATCAAATCACATTATGGGAGATTATCATCATCAAGGTCTGAACATGCATCATACAGAATGTATCTGCACCAACATTAGGTAAGTATCAACAAGTCATCATAAATATTCTGTCCTGAGTATATTTTGTTCCTGAAGCATTCTGCCTTATCACCAACAACAATTCTGCCCTGGACCATTATTCAATTCAGTGTTTTAAGAAAGATTATACTTCTGCTCCCCCTAACAAACTGAGATACTATCTTCACATATTTCAGATTTCTCCCATATCTCAATTTGTCATATATATAAAAAAAAATTCAATAATATTCTGGAGCTGTTCCTGAGTCCAAAAATCAGAGAAAGCATGTATCAATATTTCCCATGCTCCCCCTAAGACTTTTGCTTGTTGATATGGCTTTTATCTTTTCAATAAGTGGATATGTCTTCAAAAGGAATTCACAGAATTTGACCTTCACGAGTCTTGATAATAATTGTAAGACTTCATCTTGCTCCCCCTTTCATCATGCCATGTCCCTTGGACTTGATTCTTTGCTTGAGTGCTTTCATTCAACTTGTCACGGTCAAAGTCAATGTAAACTGTCTAAATCTTAGTCCTACTTCTTATTAAATCAGACTGAAAGGTATTCTCTTCAACAATTCTTTTGTGAAAAGCAACAAGTCTTACACTTCTGTTATGTCAATTTGATCAAGTAACATCGTCATTTCCTGTAGCTTTCAATATGGCTCATCATATCCAAATCATCATACTCCCCCTATCAGCAAACTCCTTCATCAATTGTCACTTTTTGCACAACCAATTTGTCATGCACACTTTGTCAAACATACTTCAAACTTTTTCACCAATGCTCCCCCTATCAATTAGCTATCAACCAAACTGTGGATTCAATTCTGGCTGCTTCAGAACTTCTTCTTCATACCCGAATTCAAAAAGAGGAAAAATAAGACCACAACTTCCAGCTGCTGCTGCAAACTTTGTAGGTGTACAAGGTAATCATCATGAGGTCTGAATCTGGTTCATCTTCTACAGCATGAATTGTATACATGTGTAACTTCATCATATATTTATGATTTTCATCAAGGTGTTCATCATCACGAAAATGTTACCCCCCAAGCTTCTCTTGTTCAGCATGCCCAGAAGAAATCAAGATTAAGTGTACAATCTGCTCATATATAGTTGACTCAGATTATGCAATTTGTGTATGCCTTCACGTTATTTTTATTTTTTTTTCTTCATACAAACAACTACCAATAACAAGTGTTATTTTGCCAAAGTATGTCCACTGCCAAGAATACTGCTGCTGTCACTGTCATCACTCAAGCATGTCAAAATATCAAGCTTCATGTTTCAATACCAGTCACTGTAATATACTGCTGTAGACTGCCTTAGAAAATCTTCAACCTATTCATATGTCAAATAAATTGTCACTGCCAAAGCCAAGAGTCTGCTCATCATTGATATCAGGATCATGTTATTAAGATATCAAAATTACCATCAAGTTCAATATCACTGTTCTATCAAGTACATTTCTGTAAGGTCAATTTGATCTATTTTTAAGACAAGCTTTCTGTCATACTAAATTCATCACAGCTACATCATCATCAATGTATTCATGTCATCAATCTTTCCATACTTATGTCTTCAAGCGTATTTCAAAAACACTTCAAACTCCCCCTTACACATGCATATCATGATTTATACTTAAGCCACGATCCTTGGACCTGATTTGCTTGGAGTGATCTTCACTTACCTTTGAGTTCATCCTCCACAATACCATGAACTCAAGGTCTGTCCAAGATCTTTAAAAGACCTCAACTTTGGCTTGCCATAAGGCAGCCATCATCACCTTTTGTGCATTGATTCACTACTTCATTTAGATTTTGCAAAATATTTTTTCTTACCCATACTTTCTTCTTGACCTCTGTCTTTTCATAACTTGTTCCATCATCTTCATTGACTTTGCTTGCTGAGCTGTATGTTAATCTCCTCATTAATTGTCTTCTTGGACTCGCACATGCTTTGGATTTATGCCCAAAGCCTCCACAAGTGAAGCATCTCAAAGTGTGACAGTTGGCTGATATGTGTCCAATTTGATCACATGTCCAGCATCTTACCTTGACATTTTGACTTTCAATACTCCTTCCATATGCACAGTCCATTGCTTTGTGACCAAAGTTAGAACAAGAAAAGCAATAGCCATTAAAAACATTTTCATACCTTGATGTTTGGCTCCATCTTGGAGTTGTCCTTCTTCGAAATGAATAACTTTGATGAGTGGGAGCAGCTTCATGAGTCATTTGTGATCTTCCAGCTTCTTTGTTGTCATGTGCAGGTGCATGAGGATCTTTGCTTTCTTCTTTGGAGGATGTAGATCCAAATTCAGGAGTTTTGGGAGACCAAGTGTCATCTTCATGTTTCTCTTCTTCTTTCTTGTACCCTAGGCTAGATTTGTCAAGTGGGGACCTTTGACAATCCAAAATTTCATCTAAGATAGCTGAGCTATTTTTGAACTTTCCATATGCTTCAAACTTTTCATTTTCCTTTCCCAAGTCAACTACCTCTATTTCAAGGTCTTGACAAATTTGTTCTTTCGCATCTAACTGATTTTTCAAGACTTCTTCAATTCTTTTGTACTCTTCCAATTGAACCTTCAAGTCAAGGTTAACCCATCTCATCTCTTCAAGTTCTCTAGGATCCACATCAATCTTTGCTTGTTCATTTCCAAGATCATCCTTCAACCTTTTGACCTCAAGATTTTTATCTTCTAACTCACCTTGCAAGTCTTTGTTCTTGAGCTTCAAACTAATGAACAATGCCTTTGTCTCTTCTCGATATTTTTCAAATGCTCCCATAATCTTCTTTTTAAGCCTTATATTGGATTTGGCATCCTTATCCAATAGAATTTTTGTAAATACCTCTTTGATTTTTAATAACTCATCTTCTTCATCATTTACAAGTGCAACTACATCATCATTAATTTCAATAGGAGAGTTCTTACCTTCACTAGAGCTTAATGCTTGAGCCTCCTTCCTTCCTTGATCTTCATCTTCAGATGTCTTGACTTCCTTTTCTTTGTCAATGTTTTGAACCTTCCTTTTGTGCTCTCTTTCAAGTGTGCTCCAGAGTTCATTGGCAGAGGTGTACTTTCCAACATCTAGTCTTTCCTTCTCTGATTGAGACAAGGCCATCAAGATTAAGCTTAGTCCCTTTTCATTGCTTTCAAGTGGCTTCTTAACTACTCCCCCTTCAATTGATTTCCAGATGTCATAGCCCTTTGCCGCTGCGTGATGCTTCATTCTGATGATCCAAGACTCATAATTTGATTCATTGAGTAATGGAACTCCATCTTCCAAATAATCCTTCATTTCTTCTTGCTTTGTTGATCCTTCCATATTGTGTCTACTGATTTCCTTCAAGCTTGTTAGGCTTATGTTAAAGGCCTTCTCTAATACCAATTGTTAGACACAATGGCTCACTGAGAAGGGGGGGGGGGTGAACAGTGAGCCAGCAATTCCAATCCAATTTCAACTTCTTCTAACTACTTCATAATCACATCAAAATCATATTCATCGGTAAACTAAGCATATGTCATTCACCAATATCAACACATCACACAAAGAACAAGAGACACAAGATATAGTTGTAATATTTTTATTTATCTTCAAATGGCTGCAACCGTGAGGCAATTCAACACCAACTGAAACAAAAGAGCACCAACTCTTTATCTAGGACCCTGCCTAGTTTTTCTTAGCTCCTACTAAGAAAATGGATACAAGACCCTGCTTGTATTTACAAGTACACTTTACAAGACCATACTTGTAAATTACATGTATATTACATCACAAACTCATCACATCATCAAGATTACAATTATCATTTTGTCCACAACTTCATCATTCTATTCATCAACATTACCAGCATTTCAAACATGTGTTTCAACACTGTCTTGTCATTCTGTTCAGGATATCATTACTGTCTTCAAACTTCATCATTCTATTTTCTTACAACCTTCAGTATTTGTCCACAACCATCATCACCATGTCTTCATCAATTACCAGCAATCAACAATAAAATCTTTGTCTAATCATATGAGCATCTAGTTATCATTAACTGTCATAACCCAAACCCTGTTTCATTATTAAACTGTCCAGCAACATATCCTCAAAATTGTACAGCATACTACAATTTTGTCCATCACTGATCAGTATCATCATGTCATCAAGAATTTTCCTGTAGCCCTAGATTTTGTTCATCATCATTGTCCATGACCACATATGCTGTCCATATCTGATTCCCCTAACACATCATCAACTTATTGCCCCATTTCATAAAATCTTCATCATTCTATTGTCCAGACAAACCCAAAATAAAAGATAAAAAAAGAGAATAATTTACTGCTCCAGCTGCTACCACCATACTGTCCACTGTCCTTCTGACCATACAAATTCACTCTCTACAGATCCACCGAATTTTCTCCACAGAGACCGTCCGAAAATCTCAATCAAAAAGGGATCATCTCAAGGTCATGTTCCTCACTGGCTGCCTTAGAAAACCCGAAATTCAAAGATAAAACAATATTACTTCATTTGTTGTTCTTGCTTCATCTGCTTCCCCGAAATTCTCCTCAACTCACCGAAATCAGAGCTCCTTTTAGCTCCCACGAAATCCACACTAAGGTATGAGGGCATTGGCTCTTATTTATACTAGTTTTCCTTCTAAAAAATTGTTGAGCCAACCTGTCAAACCTTAATTTTGTTGGATGGCCGACCTGTCTTAAAGAGGATTATTTTATTTTGATTTTTATCCTTAACCTGAGCCGACTTGTCATGTTTTTATTTAATAAATAAAATATGTCTTCTATAGTTGTGTCGGTTTTGCCTTTTATTGTTTTATGCTTATGCTAGGTTGTCTTTTAATGGATTTCTTCCATTGTTTTATGCCTTAAGAGCTGCCAAATCATCCAACAAGGGTCCAACCCACCATACACCAAGTGCCCATATGTCAAGGGCTTTAAGGGTTATCAACCCATATTATGTGGGCTCCAAGGTTCAATCTCATCAAGCAATCGTCAAGCAATGACTTAGGTGCAAGGTTCTTCAAATAGTCAATTAATCATCTTTGCCACATCATGCATATCCATAATTGTCAATAAGTTTCAATGACATGTACATCAAGCCACCAAATACATCCACATGGGTATGGGCTACCAGAACATCATCAAGATACCTCCACTTAGCTTGTGGGCAATAGATCAACAAGCAACCGTGTGTGTGGGCTTCATGACCCAATTAAGACACAAATGACCACAGAATGGGTCATTTGGCTCATTAGGTGTTCCAATGGCTCCAATGCCCACATCCAAGGTGGTTCTTCATGTCATCAACATTTGTATTCGACCTTTATCACTCCTTTGTCATTAATGGGTGTCATCAATGACAACCAGTGCTCAACACCTGCTTCTCTAGCTCCAACTGGAAGGCAGCTACAACACCCTAGTCTTAGTCTACTCCAACTGACAAGAAGCTTCCAACTACAACTCGAAGGAGGCTACAACCCCCTCACACACTTCCAATTTGCTCCAATCACTGTCAATCTCTGATCTCTGTTGACTTAATCCTTTGTCATGCTCTTGCTCAATCTTCATTGGTCTGCCACTGTCTTCTATGTTGTTGATCTGAATTCACTCCGAAGACATACACTATTGTTGAAAATCAGACAAATTCTAAGTTTTGTTTGCACATAGTACTAGGACAGAATTAGTCAAACACTTCATGAACCTCTGATAATGAACTTCTACAGTCATACACACACCACATATCACAGCCATGCACTTTATGAGTTGCTGTAAGTCAAAACACTGTTCATAAAGCACTATAAGCAACGGAAATTTATAAAAAACAGCAGACTGTAATCAGCATTTGCACACACTTAACACAGGAATTTTTGGTCAACCATGACCCTGGAAAAACCCCACACTTCGGGGAAAAAACCAGTCAAGAGAGATTTATTGAGCTGTTGAATAAAAGCAATATCTAAGAGTACAACAGCAGATTTAGTTACAGCAGAAAGTACACAGTACTATCTCAGTCACTGTGTAAATATTTTCCTTGGAAACTGTGCCAAAGAAGACCCAATCAACAGGCCCAAACTTGCATAGCAAACAGTACTCAGTTTACAAATACTTATGACAGCAGACAACCACCTTGAAAATAGTGCAAAACAAAAGTACAAAATACAACAACATCACCTCGAAGCATGTGCCCACTTGCTGCCTCGATTTCTGTGCTATACGGCCTCACTGTCTCAGCTGTATGGCCCCAAGTACTTCTGTTGTACGGCCTCTCTTTCTGCTGGAACAGAACAGCATTCACTGCTGCTCTAGCTTGCTGAAGGTGCCACTCTCTTGCTCTTCACTAGCTACTTTTGAAGGCTGCTGCTCCTGTTCACACTTAGGGAAGTGCACCCCACTGGTTCAACCTTCACTCTCATCTCAACCCTCACTCTCTCTAGAAACTCGTGCCTCTCCAAGCTACTCTCTTGGAATGTGTGTCAAAGAATGGAGACTCATTCACTTTTTATTTACCCTATTAGGGTTACTCTCATGACTTTTCAACTTCAATGGATGAGATTAGATCTTGGCCAAGAGATCTATGGCTGGGATCTAATCTCTCACTCACTTAAATCTCCTAAGTGAACTTTACAATAAATTTTCTTTTTGAAAAGTCACATTACCCTAAATATATAAAAAGTACACATTATGACTTAAAGTCACTTTAGAAACATAATAAAGTGCGACTCACTTTTAAATCATAAAGTCACATCAAAAAGGTACTTTAATAAAAACACATTAATAAAGTCACTTTAAGAATATAAATGAGACTCCACGTTATTGACCCCTGCACCTAGGCACCTGATGCAGGAGTGCCACCGAGCTATCAAATGCTAACAACTGCAGGTCTGATCTTCAGATTTGTTCACCAAAGCATAGACACACAATGTTGCCTCAAGAAATACTCTTCAACAATCATAGTCTTAACTTTACTGAGTATGTTCTGAAATTTTCACATAGTCATATGTTTGAGCCTTCAAGGTCTTTAACATCAATTATCCCTGAGTACTTATTATGATTTATAACTGATAACTTTTCAGAAAAGAAGGATCTTCCTTGAAAAATACACTATACTTGTTCACACTTAAACAAGTTCTCTTTTCATCAACATGGCTTTAGACCTTGACTCGTATGTTAAGGGGCATACCCAGATCTTTGTTCAAGCCTAGACTTCTCAAACATATATGCAGATTGTTACCAACTGAGTTGCACATCAGTTGGACTTCCAAAGAGCCGCCAAAGTTTGCACAAATACTCATGCATTTCACTGTTCAGGAGTTCAAATCAAGCCTTTTCAGGGCCTCGTTTTTAATTTTTAAAGCATGTCCATGCACCACGGGGTTTGTAATAAAGTGTACTAGCATGGTGGTCTTTTGAGTAATTTGGATCCCTAGGACTTGGCAATTAATGAGGGTATTCCAAGGAATTTTTTCCCTTGTCAATTATGCTTTTCCTTTAGCTGAGTATAATTAACGTGTTTTTCTCCTACACCTCCAAAGCTAGAATGCCTAAGTTGGTGGTTAGGCCTTGGGGGGTTATTAAAGTTCATGTGTCAACATATATAAACATGCTAGACACTTAAATAAAGTCATATGGTCATGTACTAGGTCCCTAGGTGTTTTTTTTAATGTTTTTGAAAAAAAAAAAAATTCAATAATTAGACCACTTTTAATGGTTTAATTGAAAAAATTTGAAATGTAATAATTAAGTGGTTTGTGGGTGAAATTTGACAATGGGGTGCTCATTTTCTAAACCAAAGCACCCGTTTAACCCATAAACCCACTTTTCCTAAGTTGCGAGCAATTATTTATCTCAGAAAATAATATTTGCTTGAAAACCACAAAAAAGACAAAAAAATGTCAAATAAAGACATTAAATAAAAAGGACAAATTCCTAAATCAGTGGAAAGTGTTCGGAGTTGAATTGAGGATCAACTAAAGTCATTGTACAGTCAACTGAGGATGAATTGAGCTCCGAATTAGACAAATCCAATCACACCGACCTAGTTCCAATCATCTCCTCCTTGAGAATTGCGCCCTCACTCTGCATGGGCGACTTCCTTATGTGGCTTTGAGTTATTGGATGGTGATGATACCAAGGAGAGGGCGCCTACTTGAATGGGAGGTGGCGCATCCTCTTTTATTTGGTGTTCAGTTACGTTTCAATCAAAGGCTCCAAGCAACTAGTTAACTCCCTCTCAGATGGTGCGCCCTTCCTTGATCAATGCACCCTCTCTTGTATGCCTTTTCTATTTAAGGATGGCTCTTCTTCATTGTTTGCATCAGAAGGTGGAACCTCTGCTTGTATTCCTTTGTAATAATTTTTCTTGAGTAATAAAAGAAGGCTTTGGAGGCTAGTCTTGATGTGTTCTTTGGAGGTTTGATGTATCATGCTCTACATATGAGGTAACCTGTGTCTATTTCATAATTTCGTTCATTGTTGGGAATGTATCTGCCTTTCAAGAGGAATTAGTTTCAGTAAGAATATCGAGTAATGCTTTATAGATTATTTGTTATTGTCAATGGTAGAAGGATGCATGGAGACATATAAATTCTTGCTTCAATTCATGTCTTTTTAGTTATTTCTTTTACTCGTTTACACAGACATCGTTAATCCCCTTTTGCAAGTGTTGTGAAGTTTTTTGCAGGCAATCTAATAAGCTGGAAGGAGTAACAAGCATGCTAGCTTGCCCCATCTTCTAGTAATTTCGAATAGAGCTTCATCTCTTTGGTCCATCAAGAGAACAACTCCATTGCCCAAAAATTAGTGCTCAACCCCATGGGTTTCCGCTTTCTAGATCCAATTTCTCTCTAATCTTCTCGGTTACTGGTTTGGTTCTCTAGATCTACATTTTTAAAAGCTAAAACAAAAGTAGATCTAAAAAGTCTAGATATAGTTGTTTCTTAAAGTCTATTTTCAAGATCTAGATCTAGCTTCTTCTCTTTTATATGTTTCAAATCGCAAATCTAAAGGACTTTAAAAGAAAGATCTGAACTTCATTTTATTTATTTAGCATATTAGTGCTTATTCATTTGCTTGCCATCTCTTAAAGAAGCAAGCAAAGATCCTAGGAAGGCAAGCTTTCTAGCTTGCCTTAGTTCATTTTTTCCATTTTATAGCTAGTTAACTTAGAAAAAAAATTATAATTTTTTGTATTATGGCCAAATACACTTTTTAAGTGTTTTTTGGCCCTTTTAAAACAAATAACGTTAACTGTTTTATTTTTTATTTTTTAGCAGGTTTGAACATTAAAGTGACCAAAATCTGGGATTTGGAGGCTTCTGTGGCCATCCGTGGAGCTCGTTCTACCTTCCTTTGCTTTCTATAATATTTTATAAACTGTATTGGTACCTACTAATAAAGGACCAACAGTATTGCTTTAGTTTTTGTTGATGTAACAAAAAATAAAAAGAGCATAGTAGGCTATTCCAGTGCGTGCCCCCATCCCCACAAGGGGATTCACATTTTCTGGTTTTTTTATTTTTTTTGTTTTAGATTAGTTCCATTATACTAATAGTAATTAAATCACATCACAAAGCACACAAACATCCCTAAAGGACCTATTAGATCTGATTTATTCATTTCATGCTTTGTCCTTTTACAATTGTTCCAATAAACCTTAAAAAATTGTGCCCTTGCTTTCCTGAAGTACTGCACCATTTTTGGTGTGTGGAAAAAAAATCAATCGAGACTCGAAATCCAAAGTATGCTCTTGACTGATGCAACTTAATCTGAACAGTTGGGTCAATTAGAAAAGGACGTAGAGTGACTAGTATTAATACGACAATCCTTCAATGTTTCGATCTTGAGAACTCGGGAGGTCGAGTGAGGCTAACTATAGAGTCAGCAGGATGTCGTAAGAAGGTTCATCATCGCCTGGTTGGACACTTGGTATAGCTGTCACAACGCCCAGTTCAAAGGAACGATTCAGAGTTGGGCCAAACCAACAATTTACCCACTCCTTTAATACCCACTAATAATTTAAAATTTACAACAAGCCTTTGCAATACTTTCACGACACAACACAGCAGCAATCGCATTCACAATCTCGGCACTGGTCATCATACATTATAATTGTTTAACTTAAATCATAAAATGTCGTGAATTTCTTTATATCATGTGTTGTTGTAATTAAATTTAAATTGCAATTGTTTCTTTGTTGTAATATTTTTATATCCATCATTTAACTCCTAGAAATGGTTTTCTTCATTTTGTAGTGTAGAAGCCTTAGATTATTTTAATAGGGACCACCCCCCTTGGCTTCGCTGGGCGTAGCCTAGAAGGAGGAGTCGAGTAATCAGGTGATAGCACTTGACTCTCACTTGCCCCCAAGGACACACCGAGCGGCTTGAAGGTTTCCTGTATTAGGCGGCAACATTTTGGCGCCGCTACCGGGGATAAACCTTTCTATTCCCGAGTCATGACCTTTGTTTCTTTTTGTTGTTTTTACTTTGTTTGATGCATCTTGTGAACCTTTAAAATTTACTCGGTCCATCTAGCGACTCCACTTTTAAATAATTCAACAATAAGAAATTTTGAAGGGTTATTCAATTTCATCCCTGAACCTGAAAAGGTTTATAAGAGAAGATTGAATAAACAAAACTCTCGGAGAATCCTTGAAAATCTTGGACTTGAGTCAATTTTAGATCTTCACCATTTATTTCAAGAATCTGATTTAGAAGAAGATAATATGGGTGTTTTTTTCAGCCCCTTAGATTTTACTGCAATAGTTGGTTACCATGTCGTAACTAAGAAGGCAATTGAAAAATTGCCTTCATTTCAGGGTAATAATGCATAAGTGCCAAGGCACATCTGAAACTTTTTTCACAATGTTTTAACAAATGGTGCTTAAATGATAAAATATGAAGATGTGTAGATGAAGTTGTTTGAGCTATCTTTAGAAGAAGACGCTTTTGATTGGTTCTCAGATTTAGATGACAACAACTACAAGAACTTCAAAGAATTTGAAAAGGGTTTCTTGACCAAATGGGGCCATAAGAAAGAGGATAGATACATGTTGGCCTCCCTTAACAACATGAAGAAGAATGAGAACGAGACCATGGAAGAATTTAATAAAAGATTCAACAATTTCATCTCTAACCTCCATGTCAAGATTAAGCCTCTTGATGGCTCAATCCTCATACACTACATCGAATCTTTCAATGGAGAGATGAGATATCAACTTAGAAATAAGGAACCTGGTGATCTAAAGAAATCCCAAGTCATAGCTGAAAAGATTGATAAAAACATGCAGTCTTCAGGGAAGTCTAACATCCCAGGTTTCACTAGAGGTACCTCTTCATCAAGACAGTCAGATAGCAAGGGTAGGTCAGTAGCAACGGACACTAAGGACCTAGCATAAGACCCTTTGAGAGAGCTAACAGATGTCATCAAAGCCATGGAAGCTAATCATGTTGCACAGATTAATGCCATGCAAAATAGACTTATTGCCATGGAAAGAGACAAGTCTCACATTCCTGCTCATAGGTTTCCTTCCAGACAAAATAATGAATGGAAACCAAAGTATCCATCCAGCAATCAGAGGATAACTAATAAACTTGAGTCAGCCAACATGGTCATGGAAGAAGTTCCTCCATTCTGCAGAGCTTGTAATGAATTCCATGATGAAGCAACTTGTCCTAAATTCAATTACATCAATGAACAAGGTCCTCCTGAAACCAACAATTTTGTAGGATATCCGAATCAACCGAAATACATCAACAATGTTGGAAAAACTCACACGGTGTCTAGAGAAATTTGGAAACAAGCTAAGGAAATGGCACAGGAAAAGGACAATGTGACTAAGATTTTTGGAGAAAAACCTACCCCTGAAGAGATCAGAGAATTGGCGAAGTTCAAAGGCTTCACTTATCAGAGAAGGAAGACTTCCATTCCAACCAAGTCAAATCTACATATTCCAAAGGTAACTCGTCTTCCTTCCCCAGATTTGAATATTGATGTGGTTCGCTAGATGGTTAATGCTAAAATGTTTGTTTCCGTAACTGAGATCCTTAAGATCCCAAGTCAAAAGGATAAACTGATAAAAGCACTAGAAGAACCTAGTGAAAATGTTTTTGAAGAGCCGAGGGAAACTGTTTGTGAAAAACCCAAAGAAAAGGTCCTAGATAAAACTAAGGATAAAATTCAAGAAAAACCTAAAAAGGTCATCCCTGAGAAACCAAAAGAGGTCATTCCTGATGTTCCTAAAAAGGTAAATGAAGACCTTCCTGTTATATTGCATAGCATGGATCCTCGTAAAGAAGATCACCCTCCATTCTATGTATCCTTAGTTGTCAACAACATGTTACTTCATAATTGCATGCTTGACTCGGGTGTTGCATCCAACATCATGACCAGAAAAGTCTTGGAACAATTGAACCTGCAAATCACAAGACCGTATCAGACTGTTTGTGCAATGGATTCCAGAGAAATTGATGTCATAGGTATAATCATGAATTTGCCTATAAAGCTAGCAACCTATCCTGACATAAATTTAACTATGGATGTAGTGGTGATTGATGTTCCAAGCACGTGGGGCATGATGTTATCTAGAAAATGGGTTGCTTCCCTTGGTGGTTGCATTCAAATGGATTGGACCTATGCAATGGTCCCAGTTAATGAATATGCTCATGTCAGGTTGTATAGGGAGAAGGAATGAAAGTTTCATGTCGAAGACCCTGCTGTGTTAAATAATGAATATGTTCACGAGTCGGATAGTTCTAGCAATTATTCCATTTTCGCAAACACATTAGCTCCTATTAAAGAGAAAATCAATGATGACAAAATCAATGGAGTTTGGAAAATGATTTTTGATGGTGCATTTTCTAAATCAGGCAAGGGGGTTGGAATTGTCATTAACTCTACATCTCAACAAACTTTTAACTTTGCTTTCAGACTTGAGTTTGATGCTTCAAACAATGTTGTTGAGTATGAAGCACTCTTGTGAGGACTAGAAATAGCTAAAGATATGCGCATAAAAATCCTAAGTATAAAAGGGGATTCTGACTTAATTGTTTCTCAAATTAGAACATCTTTTCATGCAAGAGTGAAAGGTTAAAGAAGTATAGAAATGCTTGTTGGGATACCATGGAACTGTTTGATGCCCTAAACATCATAGCAATACCTAGAGATGAAAACAAAGAAGCAAATCAACTAGCAGTAGCAGCCTCAACCCTCCAACCAACGGAAGAGTTAATCAAAGGACATGGAAAATTTGAGATCAATTTCAAGCCATCCATCCCGGATAATAAGATCACTAGCAAGTATTCAAAGATGAGAAGCAAATCCTTAGATTCATACATAATGTCCAAGAGTTTACTGATTGCAAAATAAGTTATAAGGAGGAAAAGTATGACTACACTGAGAAAGATGATCAGCCTAGGAACGTTGTCCCAAAGGACATAGTAGAATGGGAGCACATTTTTGACAAACAGGATAGGCATAAGCCCAAAAAGGAAATATTGAAAGCTACAAACCATATAGAGATCAATATTGGAACTAAAACGGAACTTGAGCTAATAAAAATTGGTAAAGGAACAAGTGAAAAGGAAAGAAATGACCTTATAAGCTTAGTTCAAGAATATCGGGACGTTTTTGCCTTTTCAAATGATGAGCTCAAGTCATATCAGGAAGATGTTTTCCAGCACACTATCCCTTTGAAAGAAGATGCCAAGCCCTTTCGTCAAAAGCTAAGGCAGATTAATCCCAAGGTGGGCCCCATTCTATTAAAAGAGCTTCAGAAGATGCTAGCAGCATGAATCATAGCCCCAACTAGACATTCCTCATGGTGTTCAAATCTAGTTGTTGTAAGAAAAAAGAATGGAAACCTAAGGCTTTGCATTGACTTTAGAAACTTGAACTGGGCATGCTTAAAGGATAACTACCCTTTCCCAAATATGAAAACCTTGTTGCAAAGAGTAACTAGTGCCGGGATGATGTCAATGCTTGATGGTTTTTCAGGATACAACCAGGTGTTGGTAAATAAAGAAGATAGACATAAAACAAATTTCACCACTCCTTGGGGTACTTTTTGTTGATGTAAATGTAACTTCGGAAGATATTCAATTGTATTTTATATTGATATTATTATTGTATTTTAATTGTACCTCCGACGGAGATGCTTTTCCCTCCGATTGGAGATGTCATTATTACATTTGGTCATGCAAAGTCATTGAGGTAAAACCTCCATTGTAAGTCGGGGCGATAGATACCCTAGAGTCAAATATAATAGAATTATTGAGTCTTCCTAGAGAAGTTGGCCCAGTTAGGTAAAAGGCCAAGTTAAAAGTAAAGCATAAATAGAGAGCTAAGCTCTCTCATTTGGACACACTACTCACTCACACAAGTTCGCATAGCAAGAGAGAGAGGACAAGTTCGCTGGTGAAGAAAAGAGAGAAGCTGGAGAAGACATATTTTGGGTTTTCCACTTTTGGCTCGATATTGTATTAGTGACTAAACTATCTTTGAGGACGTTGCGAAGTTTTCTCCTTTATGGTTTCCCCGAGGAAAAATATTGTGTCTCTTGTGTTTTGTTGTGCTTGTTATTCTTTCAGTTAAAGATCCTAGTTAATATTGAATTAAAGTATAAAAACTAACATGGTATCAAAGCTTTTCCTGAAAAGAAGACATTGTGCAACAACGGGAAACTAGGGTTTCCAAGTTTAAGATTTTCTCTCCACAGATCATCAAGAAAAGGAGGCTAGGATAACTCGCCCTACGGGGGCGCATCTTTCTGTCGAAGCAGAATCAAGTTTCGAGAATTTTCATTTTTGGACCCGTCACTGCTGCCAGAGGAAAACTAGGGCATTAGTTATTTTGGGATTTTGTCCACGGATTTGGAAAAGTGAGTACATTGGACAACTCGCCTTGAGGAGGCGCATCTTCCTGTCCAATCAGAAGTTCAAGATTCCAAGTTTGGAAAATTAGGGTTTCTCTGACAAACCCTAGGCCAGCCAGCTCCAGAACCAGGTTGGGCATCTCAAATTGGTAAGATCTAAATATTTGTTATTTCCATTTGAGGTACTCATTTGATATGTCTCACCACACCAAGCTTGAGGATAAGCTTGAAGGAGCTGATAACTTCCGAGCATGGAAGTATAGGATTGCCCTTGTCCTTGAATAAAATGATTTGGACAAGTATGTGAATGAAGAGGTTCCAGCACTAGAGGGAGATGAGGCTAAAGCTATCCATAAGAAGAACTTGGTTAAAGCCAAGAGAATTATTGTTGACTCCATTAAGGATCATCTCATCCCACATGTGTCATCCTTGAAGACACCCAAGGAGATGTCTGATGCATTGACAAGGCTATTCAAAGGGAAGAACATCAATCGAAAAATGACATTGAGGAACCAACTCAAGAACATAAAGATCCAGAACTCACAGACCATGCAATCCTATTTCACAAGGGTCTCACAGATCAAGGAGCAACTTGAAGCAGTTGAAGAGAAGGTAGAAGAAGGAGAGATTGGTATGACCACCTTGAATGGTCTCCCAAGATCATGGGACTCATTCATTCAAGGGACATGTGCCACGAAGAAGTTGATCTCATTCAGCAGACTATGGGAGGAATGTACATAGGAAGAAGCTCAACTTGTGGCACAAGAAGAGAAGATGGGAACAAATGATGATCAAGCTCTCACAGCTCACGCTAGAAGAATCCACAACAAGAGGGAGCACCATCATCACAACAAGAGGGAGAACCACTATCAAAGTAAGAGGGAGAACTACGATAGACAAAGAAGACCCAGAAGAGATCTATCCAACATTAGATGTTATGCATGTGATGAGAAGGGACACTACTCCAGAGATTGTCCCATAAACAAAGGCTCCAACAAGAAGACAAACAAGAAGAGACATCATGCTCACACCGCGGAAGACGATGAACCTGCAAGGAAAAGAACCAGAGAAGAAGAAAGAGATGATTCTTCAAGTGATGAAGAATATGTCCTGATCTCAGCACTCACAGGCATTGTTACACATGGGAGCAATGATTGGCTTGTAGATAGTGGAGCTTCAAAGCACCTAAGTTGCACTGAAACGGATACGGAAACGGATACAGATACGGGGGGGACACGGATACGACAAATTTTCAAAAAGTCTGGATACGATACGGCAGGAAATGGTATATATATATATATATATATATATATAAAGTTTAAATATTACATATTACATATATTACAAATATTAAAATTTAAATATTACATATTACATATATTACAAATATTAAAGTTTAAATATTACATCTTACCAAAGTTACAAATATCGTGTCGGCGAATATATCGCCGAGGGTCCAAAAAGAAATTATCGGATTTATCGGCGAAAATGTCGGCAAACATCGGCAATATATCGGCAAACTTAAAAAAATACAAAAATATTCATTTTTTTTCAATTTTCTAAACATCTAAAGCAACAAGAACATCAAATAAACACATTGCCACGTGCATATGGAAAGAAAACTGATATATAAGATGTATAAGACGTATTGCTAGACATCACACATCAAAAATGAATCGTGTCCTTCATTTTTTTTCAATTTTCTAAACATCTAAAGCAACAAGAACATCAAATAAAGTTTAAACACATTGCCACATGCATATGGAAAGAAAAGTGATATATAAGATGCATAAATAATAAGACGTGTCGCTAGAGTATAGACATCACACATCAAAAATGAATCGTGTCCAGGATCTTGAGTCCCCGACTCATGAATCACCAAAAAAATACAATCAATGTATCTCATAGAGTCAACTGTCATATGCAATGAAATAAACTAAATAAAGTTAACTATGGATTCCCTCTACCCCTTCTACGGGTAAAGGTAATCGCTCTAGTAATGGCTCTGCCTCTAGGGCTAGAAACCCCAGGTGCTCGTGGGGGTCGTCGTGGACTATGGCGTCCTCTGCCTCTAGAAGTGCCTGGTCTCGAATGTAATATAGAAGAACTAGAAGACTGATAAGGTACTACTACGTCACGCTCATCAAGTCCTCTACCACTGCCCCTATATCTGGGTCCCTCTGGCTGAGACGGTGGCCGTGAAACCCGTGGCCGTGCAACCGGTGGCTGTGGAACTGGACAGTCTACTGGTGGCTCTGCTACTGGTGGCTCCGGTGGTGGCACACTCTCAAAGCCAAACGCCTCATCCTCCCATATCTCACTCTGGGGATCCTGTGTATCATGATCATCCTCTAACCAATCAGGGGCTGCCTCCATAACAGGTTCCTCAATCTCCACTCTCCACGCAGTAGTGGTGTCAATGTCATCCAATGAAATGGCCTCCACATCAGGTTTTTTCTGAAGCTGCTTCACCCACAACCTGAGATTGTAGGAGACGTACACTAGATCATTCAGGCGTTGGGTATCCAACCTGTATGAGGACAGTGAATTTATTAAATTAGAATCTAGAATACATAAATTATAATTACCCAAGGGAAAAATTTCAATAGATAATGAATTTCGAATTTAATTTCAAATTCTCTAACATGTTGCGCTTCTTGGTGTGTATTTTTTCAAATACACTCCAGTTGCGCTCACAACCAGAAGAGCTGCATGTCTGGCTAAGGATCCGAACAGCAAGACTTTGGAGATGGGGTACTCGTGCGCCATAGGTTTCCCACCAATGATCTACAATGAAATGGAGAAAGTTAGAAACATAAGAGAAGACACTGAAAATTTAAAATTTAAAACAAAGAAATAAATAAATTGAATTTTTTTTCATTCTTGAAAGTTGAACTTGAAACAAGGTGAAGCTTACTTGGCATTTTGTTCTTCCTGTCCCTGATAGCCATAGAAAACCCAAATGTTCCCATGGCCCCCTTATAGATTTCCAACTCTTTGGAAATCTCTGAACGATCATCTTCACTTGGCACCATCCTCTCGACACATTCCAAGAACCCATCCACTACCTCTCCATCAAACCGGAAGCCACAGGAGTAAGAGAATGCGGGGTTGAGGAATAGCCCTGCAGCATGAATGGGGCGATGAAGTGTGTTGTTCCATCGATGATCAATCACCGCCCATATCAATTGTTGCTTCGCTTGCCCATCCTCTCCCTTGTCCTCACAGTAGGCACGAATGGCCTCTTTGGCCCTATCCATGGCCTCATATAGGTAGCCCATTGCGAGCTTGTCTCCATCAACCAAGCGAAGAACCCTTACCAAAGGTTCACAGATGGCACACACTTCCTTCACCCCATCCCAGAAGCTCTCCTGGTATGACACTAGTCTGGATATGGCAAGTCCCTCCGCCTTAGTGCTAATCGATAAAGCACACCACTCAGCTGAAAGGAACATAGTCTGCAAGTCCCACTTAGAAGTATGGAGAGACTGAAGAGAGATGAAACAAGTGGCAAAGCGAGTGATTAAAAGCCAGAGGAGTCTGCGGAAAGAATTTTTCAATTCGACAAGTTTCGAACCTATTAAGCAGGTTCATCCTCAGGAGAACAAGAATCTCACTCTTTTTTTGCAGTCGGATGTGAGGGATAAATACCTAATCTTAGCCTATTTTTATTTTTAATTTTATTTTTATATTTATTTCTAAGGTCGGCTCATAAATTTAGGGTTATGGTATTAAATGGCTCATATAGTTTATTGTTTTTAATTAAGTATAATAAGATTATAAGATTAATAGTAATTAGTTTAAATAATTCAAATCTTCTCTTTTTTTATTTTATTTTATTTAATTTATGGTTTAAATAATACTATATGTTATTAAGATTAATGTAGTACAACCTCCATGTTCAAATCAGTATTATGTTTTACTTTTTTTATAAAAATTATACATTAGGTTAAACAATTTTATATATATATCTAATGTAAAATGATGAAAGAGTACTACAATTAAAATGTAGTTGTGAACTCTTATGGTTAGTTGTAAATTTTATTTGTTATTTAGTGATTAGGGTAAGATTATCTAGAATTTACAGTTAACTCATAGTGATTTAAAATATATATATATATATTTTATTTAAATTAATTTAATTAATCTTTTTATTATTTTTTATTTTTATTTATTATTATTATTATTATTTATTATTTAATTATTTATTTAATTATTTAATATTTAATATTTATAATTTTAGTAACTAGTTAATAGTGTAATTTCTAGGTGATTAGGTAAGTGTTATAGGTTTATTATTTATGAGTTTTTTAACAACGGGTTTCCAGGTTTCTTTTAATCTTAGACCATCATCCCGATTGAAATTCTTTTCACATTTTTCAATTTCTATGGCCTCACGTATTTTTCTCTTGTAGTAATGAGGTTCAATTGCTAGAACTTCTGAATTTTCAAGGCAAATGTGATGTTTAGTTTTGTGGGAGTGTTCTGCTATTGCTGAGTTTTTAATCCTATCATGTCGTAGATCTGCCCCATGCTCTTTTAACCTAGTTTCAATTGATCTTCCTGTCTCACCTATGTAGGCATCACCACATGAGCATGGTGTTTTGTAGACACCTTTTAGGAGTTTTGGATCAATCGGGTCTTTGGTTTTTTCAAGCATGTTTCTTAAAGAGTTTGGCGGAGCAAACGCCACCCTTATGTTCTTCTTCCTAAGGATGTTAGCGATTTTGTTAGTAGTACCATGAATGTATGGAAGGGTAACTTGAGGACGAGTAGTGTCTCTTTCTTTTTTTATGTTTATGTTTGTTTTAATGCTTCGGAAAACTCTCTTAATTTCTTTATCATTATATCCATTGTTTAGAAGGGTTGTCCTAAGGTGTTTCAATTCCTCATTTATGTGATCAGTATCTGATACTCTCCAAGCACGTGTGGCTAAGGTGTTTATAATTCCAATTTTTTGGGATGGATGATGATGTGAGTCAGCGTGAAGGTATCTATCCGTATGTGTTTTCTTCCTGTATACCTGGTGAGCAAGAGAACCATCAGGATTCTTTGTGATTTGAACGTCCAGGAATGGAAGAGATTTTTCTTCTTCTTTTTCTAAGGTGAATTTTATACTCTCACATTGATTGTTTATGTGGTTTAGGAACTCATCCAGTTTATCTTCACCGTGTGGCCAATTACTAAATACATCATCCACAAACCTGATCCACCATTTTGGTTTGTATGGAGAAGAATTGATTGCTCTATCTTCAAAATTTTCCATGAAAAGATTTGCCACAATTGGTGATAGTGGTGAGCCCATTGCAACCCCTTCAGTTTGTTCATATATCTCACCTTGAAAGCGAGTGATGCCGGGACGAACCAACTCCCTGTCATGAGTAAACTGCCTCATCAAGCTAAGCACAGAAGCATGATTGTATATAAATTTGGTGATGCTTCTTGCTGGATCAATGACATCCCTGATAAACTCAATCTTTCCCATATCCTCTAAGATCAAGTCGATGCAGTGTGCAGCACAAGGGGTCCAAAACAAAGAAGGATACATGTCCATAAGCATCCTGCCAGCTGCCACATAATTCGCAGCATTGTCCGTTATAACTTGGACAACATGCTGCGGGCCTACCTCCTGGATGAACCCATCCAACAACTCACATAGTAATGCTGCATCTTTGATATGTGCAGATGTATCCACAGATTTTATAAACATTATGCCCCTGGGACAATGAACCAAGAAATTGAGAAGGGTCCTACCCTTCGTATCGGTCCAACCATCTGACATCACTATGCATCCCGTGAACTCCCATGAACCTCGAAGCTCCTCCAACCTAGTAGTGCAATCAACCTTTTCATTATCAAGAAGGGGCCCTCTCAGCTCCTCATAAGTGGGGGGCCTATACCCCGGCCCAACAGTAGCAACGGCATCAAACATAGGAATGTAGAATGGGTTCCTCGCAAAGTGGAATGGTATATCACTCCATAAAAGGCACCGACTCACAAGTTTGTCTACTTCCTTTTTCTCATTTATCTTGAACATTGACTTTATACCTGGTTGTGAACCAGGCCCGGATCTCGGAACATGGTAACTAGATGTTAAAGGCATGGCGGAAGATGAGGAAAAGGTCTCACTCCCCACTCCCCCTAAAGTGTGTCCGGCTGACCCGGATCCTAATGACACTCTCATTCCAAGTTCCTGCCTGAGAGCTTCCCTTTCATCTTTCTTCTTGCCAATACCTTCAATTGCGAGTTTGGCCCTCAGAATAATTTCAGGTGTGGAGTTTTTGCAAATATCCACCTCATGCCCTGAAAGTTGTGCGAGGTGGTATTTCAGCCTACTTATACCCCCCGTCATCTCCTTCCCACACAAATTGCATTTTAGCTTTTGGCGATTGTGTGGATCAAGAGGCTCTGCGTAGTCCCAGAATGGATCCAAAGACTTCGGCATGTTTGTTGAAACTTTGAACCTGCAAAATAAAATAAAATAAACCGTTTTTTAACATACTTTTAAAAGCCAAAAAAATTAAAAATAACAAATCAGAGTTTTATTAATTAATTTACAACCTGTGGTCCTGTACAAAGTTACAAATTCTGATTTACAAATTCTGATTTTTATGAAATACGATGTAAAATTATTAATTCTAGATTCTGGAAATTAGTAATTTCCAGAATTGAGCAAACTGGAATTGAGTTAGTAATTAACTCAGAAATTAAGAATTAATTTTTTAATTAATTTTAGTAATTAGTAATTCTAAGTTATTAATAATTTAATACTGTAATTAGTAATTAATTAGTAAACAGTATTAAAAATTTAATAATTAATTAAAAAATTAGTAACAGTAACAGTATTAAAAATTTCAAAAATTAGTAACAGTAACAGTATTAAAATTTCAGTATTAAATTCTGAGTTAGTATTTAGTAATTAATTTTAAAAATTCTGAGTTAGTAACAGTATTAAAAATTCTGCTTGGCCATGTTAGCATCAGGAATCTTGCAAGCCTGTTTGGCTTGGGCAGAATTAGCACGCTTAGCAAACATGGGTACATGGCAAACTAGAATTTTGGCTAGGTCAAAATTAGGAAACTCGAACTAAGGTTTTAGAAAGTCAAACTCAGAAAAAAATGACAACTAAACATAGCAAATCAAATTAGGGTTGTTTTGGAAAGTCAAACTATGAAAAAATGACAACTAAAGCAATTCAAATAAGGGTTTTGGAAAGCAACTTAGGGTTTTAAATAGAAAACCCTCCAACTAGCTGCCAGAATCCTAGCAATAACTCCACCACTTGAATCTTGATTTCACATTAGAACTTCTAATTTGTAAACGTAAAAGTCATTGTGTAAACTGTAAAGTGTAAACACTAAACTGTCACACTGTAAAATTTAATTTTTTATTTTTTTTTTTCAATTAAAAACTTGGTTCAGGCTCAGGCTTCAGCTGCCAACAGGTAGAGTCCACTCCGGATTGCAGAGGCAGATGGGGAGTCGGACTCGGGCAGTTAAGGGCCGGGGGAGGGCAAAATTTATTAAATTTAAATAAAAAAAATAAAAAATAAAACAGTGTGAAAACGACTACGTAGTACGTACCTTAAGTCGGCCCGCCCGCGTCCACTGCCCAGTCACCAATGCCCACGTCCTGGCTCCCGTCCACTGCCCACGACTCCACAGTGTGGCTCCCGTCCGACCCGCGTGACTTCACACCCCGGCGACCCGCGTCCACTACCCACTTCACAGTTCACACCCCGGCGACTCGCGTCCACTGCCCACTTCACAGTTCACACCCCGTTAGCGCTTCACACCACTCCAACGACGCTCAAACAATCAAACAAGCAAAGGGCGGTTGTGCAGTGTTGGCGTTAAATAATAACAAACCCCCAAAAATTATTTTTGCGTCTTTTAAATAATAAAACCCCGTAGGCACGACTCGCGATGTTTATGATAAAATCGCGATTTTATCGCGATATATCGCTTAAAATATCGCCGAAAATATCGCCTAAAATATCGTCGATATTTGCCGATAATATCGTCGAGCAGTTAGCATCGCGATATATCGCGATGTCGGCAATATATCGACGATATTTGTAACTTTGCATCTTACATATATTATATAATAAAGTTTAAAGTAAATATTAAGTTTATTATATATTACATAAACTTTATATGTTAATATAATAAAGTAATATGTTAAACTTTATATGTTAATATAATAAACTTTAAAGTTTACATATTAACATATTACATAAAGTTTACATATTAACAGTTAATATGTAAACTTTATGTAATATGTTAATATGTAAACTTTAAGGTTTATTATATAAACTTTATTATATAAAGTTTACATAATAACTGTTAATATGTAAACTTTATGTAATATGTAAACTTTAAACTTTATTATATTAAAGTCTAAAGTTTAACATATTACTTTATTTGGACACCCACGCTTTTGGATATATAATCAAATTTTTAGATATACAAATCATTTTAAAGAAAAAGACATAAAAAATATTTGAGTCTTGAGATTTCTCAAACTTTTAATACTGATTTTTAAAGTTAAGATAAAACTAAAACTAAACTAATTGTAAAAGCTCATTTTTTAATATTGAGTAAATTTAAAGTTAAGATAGAACTAAACTACTAGTAAAAGCTCACTCTTTGAGTGAAACTCAAAGAATCTCTTTATTCCACAAGTGTAGATTCTATAAAGTTTATGTATAAATTGTGGATACTATAAAATGAGGAATCATTAGGTAAGGCTATGCTATTAAGGTGTATTCTAGATATTGATGACTCTATTGGGAATTGCACTATATTCAACAAGATAAAACATAGACATCTTACAAGAAGAGAACATAATTAAAAGATTATATTTAAGTAAGTATCAAAACTTAGCATAATTTAATGATAATAACCATTATTATGTTGTCTCCCATAATTATGTGGTCTCGAGGCTACATTATTCAAGGAAAATGACTAAGATGCATGTGATAAATGTCTTTGGATCATTATATTTGTCGAAAACTAGGTCTTCACCAATAAGATGCATTTTTAGCTCTGAGATATTTTAATTTTATTAAAATTTAATAATATGTAATAAATAAAAATAATTTAATTATAAATTTATAATTTATTAATGAAAGAAGATTAATGTTATTTTTCTGAAGAAATTAAAATTATTTAGTATTGTCATTTTCCAAATATCATTCGTCGCCATCTCCATCCTAAGAGACTATAATAATCATATGAAATTAATTTGTTTTATATCTTTTGTTAGTTATTGTTGATAAAAAGCTAAACGCAGTGGAGCCATCAATAGTTTTTGGCTTTTTATAATGGAAATTAATTGCGTGAAGAGAACAGCTACCTACCTGGCCTGCTCGTTGAATGAGAATCTTTCTGATTTTTCTCACTTCAAAAAATATCTAGATTTTCTAAAATCAATTGAAGTTGTCGTTCAATCTAAACTCTCACATATATTTTTAAACTCACTGATAAGAAGAGCTTTCAATGGGAATCTTTTGAAGAAATAAGTAGAGCAACTGGCTGTTTCAGAATTGTCATTAAGCCATGCTCCTCGTCGATTAAAATTAATTGCGTGTTCGAGAACGAAACACTTGGCTTGCTTATTTTATGCTCAGACCCGCTTGAAACAGAATTTTTGTATTTTGTTCTAATTGCGTCACTGTTGGTTTTAGAATGCTCGTTGTAAATCAACGTCTGACCTTCTAGGTTTATTGTTTAACCGACTCAACAAAAAGGCGGAAAGCTTGGAAACGAAGGGATTACGGACTAATACATATCACAAATGTTTTGATCTGTTTCCCATTTCTCAGATCCGTTTCCAGATTTCTCATATGCGTTTCCAATCTTCACTGATCTGTTTTTGTTTTTGCTGATCTGTATCCAATTCAACGGATTTGTACCCTCCCACCCTTGATACGTATCACAGTCGTTTCTGTGCCATTTCGAATCCGTTTCAATTTCCGATACGGTGAACGGCATTTCAGGGGGTTTAACATGGCGTTTCCGGTAACTTAGCCAAGCACATGACGGGATAGAAAAAATCATTCGTCAATCTATCTGAGCATGAGTCACCTCATAAGGTGAAACTTGGGGATGATTACCAATACCCCATAAAAGGAAGTGGAGAAGCTTCAGATCCTTTACAATGAAGAATGTTAGATTTTCTACTTTTAATCAATATTTATCTAGGATCTTACTGAAAGAATAACATGCACAGCATAACACAATAGACACAAAGAATTTCCTCGGGGAAACCATAAAGGAGAAAACCCCGCAACTTCCTCGGAGATAGAATCGTCACCAATACAATATTACAAAAGTAAAACCCCAAAACAAAGATGGTCTTCTGCAGCTCCTCTTCTTTTCCTCCTATGCGAACTTGTCCTCTCTCTCACTAATGTGAACTTGTGAGTGAGTGTGATATCCAAATGAGAGAGCTCCACTCTCTATTTATACTTTATCTTTCACTTGACCTTTTCACTTACTAGGTCGGCCCCAGTTGTACCTGACTGGGCCGACTTCTCTAGAAAACTCTATTAACCCTAATACAAACTGACTATGGAGTCTATTGCCCCGACTTACAATGGAGGGTTAACCTCAATGACTTTACATGACCAAATATAATAATGACATCTCTTACCAGAGGAATAAACATCTCTGTCGGAGGTACAAATAAAATACAATATACAATACAAGTGAATATCTTCTGAAGTTGCAATTACATTAACAAAGAAGAAGGCTCTTTAAATAGCCAAATGCATGCAGAGGGGAGCACAATCTCCAAGGGAGGGCGCATCCACGAAGAGGGAGTTCAACTAGAACTCAAAGGAGATGATATAGGAATGATTAGGATTGCATCTTAAGGGATTGCACCACCTCTCAATGAGGTAGGCGCATCCCAAGCTTGAAACCATCACTCAAATCAAATGCTGCCATATGGACAAAGTCGCCCAAGTGAAGGAGGTCGCAATCCTCTAATGGATAGTTAACTGGATCTCAGTAGATGCGATTGGAAACAACCTTTTTGGAGCTCAGGATGACATGGATTTGATTGCTAGTTAACTCAGTCCAACTCCAGACCAACTCTAGACATGTTTCCACTGATTTAGGAAAATGTCCTTTGCCTTTATTTTGTCTTTTTTGGCCAATTAAATATGTCTTTTTGGCCTTTTTCGAGTAAATATTAAATTGAGTGATAAATATTCACTCAAAACTTAGGAAAAGTGGGTTTATGGGTTTAATGGGTGCTCTGGCTTAGAAAGTGAGCATCCCATTGGCAAATTTCACCCACAAACCACTTTTTATTACATTTTTAATTTTACGAATTAAACCATTAAAAAATGGCTTGATTTTGTGGGAAAATTTTATTTTTCCAAAACAATAAAAAAAACCTATGGGGACCCAGCACATGTTCATATGACTCTAGAATAGTGTCTAGCATGTTCATATACATTGACACATGAACTTTAATAACCTCCTAAGGCCTAACCCCCAAGACGAGCATTCCAACTTTGGAGGAGCAGGAGAAAAACTCAAAAATTATACTTTGCTAAGAAGCAAAGCATAATTAACAAGGGAAAAAAACTCCCTGGAATACCCGGATTGGTTGCTAAGTCCTAGGAAGCCAAGTTCTTTACATAACCACCATGCTAGCACACTTTATTACAAACCCCATGGGGCATGAACATGTAAAAAAAAAGTTTAAAAAAGGGGCCTTGAAAAGGCCTGATTTGAACTTCCGAACACTGAAATGCATAAGTACTTTTGCCAACTTTGGTGGCTCACTTGAAGTCCAATTGTGTGCAACTCAGTTGGTAACAAAACCAACATCATTAATTGCTTTCAGTAGGAGGTCTAAAATGTTTTGAGCAACTGCAATGATTCACAAGGAGTCATGTGCTGCAAGAAATACAATGCCACTACCCGGATCACCAAGAACATTTATCAAATGTTGGTTTCTAACATTTGTCCAACCATCAAATACAATGCATAGCCCACTATCCACCCACTCATCTATAAACCATGACGGAGCTCTTTGCACTTTTTCTCTTTTCCTATCGAGTAACACAATTCTAGCTTTCTCATGGTTGAGGCTCTTGTATCCTTGGGGGGATTTATTGATGGCTTGAACAATATCATGCCAACAAGGGGAGCGAAGAACATTGGATGGTATACCACATGCATAGAGAAATCATACCATTTTTGCATCCACCTCATCCCTACCACCAACATCAAGGAAATATGCTATTGTTCTTCTAGATCCACCCCTTGCATGCCTTGTTGTTCCACTAGCACGAGGGGATGCACATGTTGTACCACCAAACCCAGATGATGAGTTAGCTTCAACCTTTGTTTTTTGCTATGCAACTTCATCTATCCTAATGTATTTTGACAGCGACAATGAGCAGGTTTCCCCCTCACCCCCTCACCCTCGACCATCAGGCCTAGGATATCTTGACATCATTGGATCCATCTTCAACTCTCCCCCGCGTTCTTCCTCTCTCTTGACAAGTTTTTGTGTTGTTTGAGACTTGAGTTGTCTAGCCTTAGACAAACTCACTTTGTATCTTTCATCCCGTACATTTGATATGGTTTTATACAGGTTCATAAGGCCACACTATTGCTTGTATCTTTCTTTATTTTACTTTATTTTATCTTAGTTTCAATACTTTCTAGGAGCTGCATTTGCACTCCCACATTGTACTCATACTAGATGTATCATCTAGTCCCATTGACCTACTTTTGTGGTCATTCATTGGACATTAATAAAATTATCTTATCTTATCTTATCTCTCTTTCTTTACCTTATAGACCAAATTGAAATTCCAATGCCCCCCTTATTATCATCACTCTTCAATACCCCACAAAGATGCCTCCTCACACAAGTATATGAACCAATGTAAGTTTTTCCTTGATAAAAATCATGCCTACATAAAAATTTAGTGGTTTTTCTTCATGTCCCCACTCAAGTTCTGTCACATACTTCCACAAGGGTGTTAACCAAGTTTTGCTTCTACCTTCATTGCCACCATCATTTTCATCCCCTACCAAACTTTCCTCATGTTCATATAATGGGTCACTATAAGTATGACCACTGTCCTCTTCTTCCCGACCATAACTTTCCCCGCTAGAACCATGAGAATAAAAAACAAAAGCATAAACCACAAGAAGAACATTTTCTTGAAGTCTTACATGAATAACTTGCAATAGATTGAGGGAGAAGAAGGAATGTGTACAGTATGTAATGTTCCCAACTGAAACAAGGCTGATTTTTTTGGTTAATTGTACCGTTTCTCGGTTGAGAACTTATGTCAAACACTTTGGTGGCCACTAGTCTGGGAATGATTTAACTAAGTATTTCTGTTGGTTTGTAATGACTTAAGGGTTCATATGTCCATTCTCACCATAACATAACGACTGCCAAATGTGTGGGCACAAATATATAACAAAATTGTTTGCAAACAATGAATACTAAACAGTCCACAAATTCACAAGCAACTGTAGACAGCTCAGAGTGTATTCAAAGGGGAAATTTGCTGTAGGTAACCATGATCTAATACATATTATAGCAGAGATATTTTATTGCCAAAACTATGGGAAAAACAATACAAATCTGACCTGTGAATGACTGAGATTGGACGGCAATAAATGGACTGAGATATACCCTTCCGAGTTCACTGTTTAGAGAGTATTTGGTACTGTATTCTGAAGCATTTGCAGCTTTCCTCTTGGCAGCATGAACAACCTCCAAGGGTGACTCGATTTTCCTTGAATATGGTAATATAATCAGCAGAAATAGACAGCAATCTTCTCTGATGGCAAACAGTCTGTAAATCCCACGATATGACTGAGTTGTGCCCAGAAATGCTTGTGTACAGCAGTATGCTTCCCAACAATTCGCCCAGCAGTATGGTAAAGTCCAATCTCCTTCAAATCATCCTCTGAAATGTGTAGAATAGCAGCCAAGTAAAGCCACCTCTATGGCTGAGTGCGCCCCTCTAAAGTGTGCAGACTTTTCAGACTGATGCGCCCCTTCTGTCCTTGATGTCCGAGTGATGCGTCCTCTTCTCTTACCCTTCCTCAGTGGTACTGGTAACTATCAGCAGCAACAAATGCGCCCTCTTCTTGGCTGTCCCAGTTTCCACAAATGTGCCCTCTTGCAAATGAACAATGAAAACCTTTGCAATTCCCCAAAATCCCAAATCTGAATACAACAATGCAATTTCGAACCACGGCAATGAAGCACAATAGTAGATCTGGATGATCTACCCTCTGAATCGGCTAGGATGGATAAGTCTCACCATCGAACCCGATACTAGTCAAGGGTTTCCGTCCTCAACCCTCAAAAAGTTCAGAGTTCTCAAAATTGATTTCTCAAAATGAATAATAGTCAAGAATGCTTGAGAATGAACTCAAATCCCCTTTTTATAATCCTTCAATGACTTTTTCCTTTTTCCCCCCTTTTCTTTTATAAAATGATTTTATGACCTTTTTAACTCCTTTTTAGTGCCGGAAAGTGATTACTTGGCTTCTAAGACATTACCGGGCGTCGGAAGTCGTTTCTCATCATCACATCCTTTAGATCTTTTCATTCCGGTTCTAACGACCTATTACATGAAGGTATTCCCTCAAATAATATGATCCAAATAATACCTTTAGTGTATTTAATTAAAGTATGCTCAATAATAACCCAAAATTATGGAAATCGTCGGAATGCCACGGAACCAAGAGTGAACTGTACGGAAATGATCCCGATGGTGAATATGGTAAATGGACTAAGTTGGGCCACATATAATTCCTTCAAACCCTCCAAGCTCACTATTAATCTCGATTACTCCTCTGGCCAAGCCGACATGAACCCCTAAGGTCATCTGCAAAGCAGGGGAATCCAAAAATGGGGACATTACACGATAGAAGAGAAAAAAATCCACAAACAAACAATAGAAGGATGTACAAAAACTACAAAGAATGGGATTTGGGCTTACCTCTTTCGCTCTCTAACTATTTGCAATAGTAAAATGTGACTATAATGACCTTTGTTCTCTCCTCCAAAGTCTCACAAATTTGCCTACCTCAAAAACTAGCAAGAAGACCAAGCTGCTCACTCCAAACTCAAGCACACAAAGATGAACGTAATGACGAAATAGTGAGAGAAATGTTTTTGCTTACCCCTTGCGTTTACTCTAAAACCTAACCCTACCCAAGAGGCCCAACATTGAGCGAAAAAGAAAAAAAATGTCTTCTTTACTATTTTCACAGGACCACATGGGTGGGATTGCAAAGCAACGTAGGAACATGGGGGAGTGACTCAAGAGCACAGAGAGCATGGGAGAGCATAGCTGGAAGCAAGCCACTCTAGACAAGGGCAAGGAGTATAAGGAGACCCAAGAATGCATTTCCATACTAGAAGTGTGGCCTAGGAGGACACTTTCGATAACATTGGATGGATCTATGCTATTTCAATTATAATTATTGTTGTTCAAATATGACAAGTATGATAATAATAAGTTGGGGCTTTTTTCTATTTTTGTATTTTGAAGTTATGGTAATTAAGAGAAATATGACAACCTTTCATTTTGTATCATTTAACACACATGCACACACACCTACGTGCACACACACTAAATGCATCTTCAGTGGCAAAAGAGAAAAACTCTCAAATAAGATCCTAGGATTTCGGCTAGGGAAGAGATGAAGGAAATTATCTTTATTTTTTATTTGAGTGGAGGGGTTGATGAAATAAGGACTCTTCCATAGAGGACAAGATACTTAATCTATGACTTTTCCTCAGTAAAACAAAAGGCCAATTGTGGGGGAGGGCACTTGATGAAATAAGGATTCTTCCAAAGAGGACAAGAAGATTCAAAGTTATACTTAATCCATGACTCTTCCCTCAGTAAAATAAAAGGACAACCAAAAAATAATTGTTCACTTTAAAGTTTAAACCATCATGAAATGTTATAGAATGAAAATTACATTTCTGGCATTGACATTTCATAAAATTGCTGGTTTTCAAATAACAAAAATTGCATATCCAAGAAAATCAAATGGCTTACTGTATCGTGAGGAAAAAGTAGCCCGAGCACAGCATTGATTTGTGTGTTAAAAACTCCATCCCCTAAACCCCAGAGCGCTGCCATGCCTAGTAGATTGATTAAGTCTACTGCTCCCCTCCCAAAGCTGTTTAATTAAAGAGAAAATTGCACCAAACATAGACTGAGAAACTGAATTGATAAATTCCATGCAAAGAAGAAGCCTTCAGTGCAAGAACAAGTGACACTTTAAAGCATGGAAACATCTAGTACCATCCTACATATAGCATTGAATATCAAATATTCTGGATGCAAAAATTACCTGTGATTCAACCACAGTCGAAAAAGCACAATGGCCTGAAAAAAGACACCACCAGACGTAATAAAGGTGATTGATGGAAAACCAGTCGTTAAGCGCCCAGCCAATAATGAGAACTGCATGAATGTCAGGTCCAAAGGCAAGCATAACAATGAACAGTTATAATGTGAGAGAGTTGAGCATAAACTTGTCAGGACAAAAGAAATTATTAATTCTGTGAAAACAAAGTGAAGAGAACTTTAAATCAAATTTTGACGCAAGTGATTTCAGACATCAGAGTGGCATCATTTTCAACCTTCTAGATCATGCAAGTTACATTTGTTAGATTATCATGATTATACTGAACAGCTCTAGAAGGTTGAGGGTGATGGGCAGCCCTTGATTACTTTTTGTATTTTCCAGATAAAAGGCCTTAAGCTTAGGATAGTGTTCTAATTCTGAACTAAATGGAAAATTTAGGGGTCATCAGAATGCTTTGGTTATGCTGCAGAGTAAGTTCTAGGACAGGATTCTGTAGGCTCTAACAATATCCAGCATAAAACCACTGAACCTAGACTTGGCAATGACTTCCTAGCGTAAAGGATCAACTCAACAATAACTCAAGAGTCAACATATTCAAAATACATAAAGTATTGAAAATTTAACAAATCAAAGTTAATTCCATCAAGTTAGATTTCGGCATAGACATAAGATCATACAAATACTGTCTGTCAAGTCGTGGCATAGCAGCAAATTGAGGTGGTTGTCACCACAATGACCCATGTTCAAATCTTAGCGGGCATGCTCCTACACTACATGGTGGATTGTAGTTTCTGGTTTGTTATCCACTAAGTTGTACTTAGTTGGATTTCTAATGAACCACAGAAGACTTGAACAATGTACTTGTTTATCGCAAGTGTTCAGAAGTTCAGCAGGCCAATTTTGGCCCATTTTTCAATTTTTTGCATGTTCATGCCCCATGGGGTATTGTAATAAGTTGACGTAGCATGATGTCTTTTGTAACAGACTTGGCTTGCCTAAGACATCAATGCGGTACTCTAGAGTGTTTTTTCCTTGGTTATTATGCATTGTTTTTCAGCGAAGTATAATTTCCGAGTTTTTGACTCACACCTCCAAAGCTGGAGTATCCACCTTGGTGGCTAAACCTTGGGAGGTTATTAAAGTCTAAGTGTTTATGTATATTACCATGCTAGTCATCAGTAATGAGTCACATGAACATGTACTAGGTCCTCCTAAGTTTTATTTTCATTTTTGCAAATAAAAAATTTTCCCACAAACGGGTCAATTTTTTAATGTTTTTAATGTAAAAATCAAAAATATCATAAAAAAGAGGTTAGGAGGTGGAATTCACCATGAGGGTGCTCGTTTTCTAACCCGGAGCACTCACATTACCCCTAAACCCACTTTTCAATTAATTTGAGTGATTATTTTTTCACTTAAATTAATTTTTCTCTCAAAAAGGCCAAAGATATTAAATAAATGGCCAAAAAAGACAAAAATGTCAATTCCTAAATAAATGGAAGTTTGTCCCAGGCATGTCTGGAGACAAACTGAACTAAAGCCTAAATGGAGTTCATTGTTTGAGTTAACTGAGCCTCAACCCATGAAGATCTCATCAAAGGCGAGTTGTCAGAGGTTAGGAAGGGCACATTGCTCATCATGAGGGTGCATTCTTCATTGTGGTGAATTCTTATTGGTTTGTGAGCATTCCAAGGAGGATGAGGGCGCATCTCTCTTGAGGTGGCACCCTCTTCTAGAGTTTAACTCCAATGCAACTCAAGAGAATCCCAAAATCTTCTCTTTGGAACTCACATTCACTCCTCTAGCTCTCCAGTGCACCCTAGTTAAGCTTTTGTCAGCTCATGCGCCCCCCTGTGCTTGGATTTTCTATTTAAGCAAGGTTATTCTCCATCTTTTGGGATGGATGCACGGAACCTTTGCTCTCGTAATTGCCATTTCTATATCATTTTTTAATAAAGTTGAAGGCTTTGGAGGCCCATATGGTGCACTTGTCCATGATTGTAAATGCTTTGGTTACATGGAGGAAATATCTAGCTAGTTGCATTTCCTTTATCATAAGCTTATAGATTTTTTCTAGCATAGAAGGTTGTTACCAGCTCATTGGGAAAGCATCTATAGTTTCAATTTGCTTGTCTATGTTTTGTTATTAGAGATCTAGGAGTAGTAGACTGTAGTTGGTTATACTTATACTCTCCTAATTTCTATTACTGAAATATACTAGATTTAATCTTGCTTGTGGAAGGGTTTTCTAGCTGTGCAGGTTACCAAGTTGAAGTAGGGTTTTGAGCTCAGTTGCATCTTGTCCACCTTCAATACTTCTATTGTGGATCTAATGCTTTGTGTCCCACAGGCACCTCCAAATCTTCACCAAGTTCAAGCTTGAGCTTGCGACTCATCTTCCATCTCTCAAACTTTAAACTCTCTTTTTTGGTTATTGTTTTTCTACATGTTAACAAGCTTAGATCTGATATAAAGTTTCATCTTACATCTTTCTTGTTTACATGTCGCATTAGATAGATGTAAAAGTGCTCTTAAATATTCATTTTAAAGCTTAAGATCTAGCATTTTTTCTCTAGTACTTAAAGCTACAAATTTTTCAAATCGTTTTCAAGTACTAAGTATGTTAAATTTGTATTCTTTATTTGTTTGTTTCATCATCTTTTAACCTCGTTAGCTTGCTGGTTTTTCAGATTTGATGAAACAAGAGAAGGAAGCTCTGGCGAAATTTCGCTAAATTGAACCATCCAAGGCTCCAGAGATCCCCCTTCTTTCTTCCAATCTTTTTTCTAGCATTGTAAACCTCTTCATCCGAATTTATAAGGATCAAGAGGCACTTCTAAAAAGTTTGTAATAATTATAATAAAAGAAGCGGGTGGGCTACACGGTGCCCACACCCCCTTCCCCCATTTGGAGAACCTGTATCATCTCTTGCTTGGGTTGCTTGTTTACTTTTCTGCTCTGCTTGCTATTTGATATTAATCCATAGAATAGTTTACTTTTATTGTTAATAGTTTAGATTAATCAAGTCTTGTTTTTTTCATATCATTTGTTAAAGAATACTAATCCACTACGCTCTCCCGAAGTACCGAAATAGATTGCTTGAGTGAGGGAAAAGAGACTCGTAGTGTAGTAATTAGAAAACATTTCCATTTAAGCACTTTACTTTTTTTGTTACAATTGTACTCCAATTTGCAATTAACAAACATAATAGTCAACCCGGTTGTGTATTCCAGAAGTACCGAAAGACCTTGCTCGAGTAAGGGATAAGAGATTCTCAATCGTTAATAATTTACCTTTTACATTTGTTCAGTTCAATCGTAACAAATAATTTGGCTATGTATTCCCGAAGTAAACCGAAAGGGTTTGCCCCAGTAGGTGAAAAGAGATTCTCAGCCACTAATTAATTACCTCATTTTGTTTATTTAAAACGAACCTAAGACTTAGCCACCCCGTATGCTTTGGATCTTCGCGGTTCACCCGACCAATTGATCACACTAGAAAGGGAGCTAAGTGACTAGTTTAATAGGGAAATCCATAAGTAGTTTATTTACAAAAAGTCAAGAGGTCGCGTTGAACATATTACAGTGTCAGGGGGTTGCTTTAAGCAAGTTATGCCTTGCCCCGTTGGACACTTGATACTATTGCAATAAGCGCCCAGTTCAAAGAGGTAAACTGCCTTTGGGCCAAACCAAGAATTAACCCACTCCCTAATCCACTCATCTAATAATAACTAAAACTAACCAACGAGACAACTGCAAAACTTTTGCGACACAACAACATTCCATTTGTGACTCCATTTGGCAATGATCTACCTACAACAATCATAATAATTAAGTGAATTCATGCGTTAGATCGAATAATCCGCTTTACATTGTTAATCTTAATCTATTTTGCAAATCTCTTGTTCAGTATTTTGTTCTAAACTCCTAGATAAATTAACTTTCATCTTAAATAACTAAATCACCCTAAAAGCCTTAGTTATTTTAATAGGGACTACCCCCTTGGCTTCGCTAAGAGTTGGCCTAGACGAAGGAGTTGAGTGTTGAGTGACAGTATCTCAACTCGAGACTTGCCCCCAAGGACGCACCTAGTGGCTTGAATATTTCTGCCACACTAACCTTCCTGAGGTGCATATCTAGCGGCAGCATGGCGCATTCATGGTGTTGATTGCTACTGACATAATAAGTCAGCTAGGTAGCTGTTGGCTATTACCCCTTGACATGTAGGGGTTACTTGATTATCGATGCCTTTGTGATTTTGATCACATCTATCAATTCCACATATGAGATTTATGGTTTTCCCATGGATATTTGCCAAAGACACTTCCAGCTTGCTCAGATCACCATGTTATGTGCCAAAGATTGATGGGGATTTTTTAGTTGATTCCAATGTTATGACATATGCTATACTTGTTCGGCACATGGGGATTGCCTTCTTTTATGTGGAATATGACCATGAGAGGTCACTGATGTTGCTCTATAGTGACTCGTGTACTTTAAATTGTTGTTTCATAGATAAAGATCTATCATGGTATGGTCATAATCTCATTTAGATAAGTGTGTCGTTGTGTGAGTCAAGTGTATCCCTAGGGATTTAAGTAAGTGTAACACTCATTTCATGTCATTTCACAATTTCAACATAGCCATTTTTCATGCCGTGTCATTCCACTAGCTATTTCATTCATTTTCATCATGTTCCCTTTTTGTAATCGACTTATCATATGTTAAGTTCAAAGGTATCAATACTATTACCATGTATAAATACCTAAATCAACTAAAATATAAATGTTATATATGTGAGCAATGCCCCTTGCAAAAAAACCAAGTTCCCTATGTTCCAAGTCATCAAAGCCAAATCTAATGAAAAGGGACTAAACCAATGAAAAGGCTAATAATAAAAAATAAAAAAAAATAAAGGGATCGCAAGAAAAGAGGTGCAAGGAAAGGGTAACTCAAGAAAAAATGCTCCCCTCTAAGGCACACACGTGGAAGAAAAATCTATAACCCGTAGCTCTTGAAAGCTAAGGGGCAAACCTAATACTTATATACATTTCTACAACGGTCAATTCGCCAACACCTTATCCCTAAAACCACATCCACTTCATAACCCTCAACTCACTTATAAACATAGAAAATGCATCTTATCTTAGGGGTCTAACATGTAATAAGGGTTTAATTATGGTCACAACATGATGAATCTAAGCTTAATGGGATAATTAATTAAAAGGTCATTGAGTTATTAGAAAAGTGCACTTGCCAACCTTTTCATGTGTGTTTCTACATTTTTATGGTATTTTCCTAGGTCATACATTGATGGGGCCTCCTAAATCTAACGCCCAAGATATTTTCCATGGTCTAACACTTGGATTGGATTCTAATGATGATGTATAGTCTTCATGTGATGAGCGCCCTCCTTGCACACACATTTGGAGGTACATGTGGTACCTTTTGGCAGTTTTGATGGAACGTTTTTATTGGAGGGGCATCCTGGCTTTTAGAGTAGTTATCTTTTGACAAAATACTCAAAATTGTGCCATCTCAGTAACATTAGATGCAGAGTGGACACGAGATTTCTGAAAATTGGTTATAATAGAAAATCTGATAAATATCAAGGAAGTTAGAATTTCTAGAAATGTCATTTAAAGAGTTGCATTGTATTTTAGCCACACATGCCTTTCGAAGCCTTTTCATGGAGAGCATTCACCTTATTTAAGCAAGTGCTCCACCTTTTGAGGCCTTTTTTTTGGAGCGCTACCTTTGGGGCCTTTGGAGGCTATGTTTGACTTCTTGTCATCATTCACCCTCATTTGTTTGCATACACCCTCTCTTGGGCAAGTTGGTTAGGGTTTTGGTATTTTGACCATGTCATGAGGAGGTTTTATATTTTTTCTATTGAGTTATTTAATCTCTATTCCTATATAACAGACCCTCCTCTCATTGTAAAACTTGTTAGAAACTTGTGGAGAACTCTCCCTTTTGGCTTTCTTAGTTTTCTTAGCTATTGTTGTGAATGCTTATGGATGGTCGATGCTAGCACTATGTTGAGAAAGTCTTGCTAATGCTATGGTGTATTCTTGGATCAACAATTGTTTCTAGCTTGGGATGATTTGCAAGTAAGCTATTTCCTTTGTAAGGTTAAATTTGTTTGGTTTATGGTTGAATAGGTGGTATATTTTCCAATGTTGTCAAACTCAGACTCGGCAAAGACCCGACTAGCTTGGGACTCGATCGACTCGGCGAATTGGATAAGACTCGACAAATAGAAAAAAACTCAAAATATAGTAAATTTTGGGCACAAATAAGAAATACTAATGACATTTCTAATCCATATAAGTTATTAAACCACATTCTATGCAAAAATTCATTGTATCATCTCATAAAAAATGATGATACAACATTTGACACTCCATATTTATATGCAAAATAGTGAACCGAAAGATGATTCATTGTACAAATTCACAAATAGTACCAAGTTCAACAACATAACTCAAAACATAAGTAGAAAATCAAAATAGACAATGTCTTCAAGTCCAATCTCAAGTCTCATGCATGACTATGAGAAGTAAAATGCCTAGATTACGGCCTAGAGGAGCTAGTGCCAACATCGCTAGACCGAAGCAACAATTTTGATGCAGGTGTATTAGGTGTTTCCATTTCAGAAAATGGAAACATTAGAGGGATCCTCGGTCTCTTCATCAAGCCAACTCAAATTATCAGCAAGAGATTCATCCTCCAAGACCCAAACAGAGACTAGATTGATCTTCTTCCAATGATCTTGGGCTGATTAATCTTTTTCAAGTGATCACTATTGAATCTTGATGCTAAAGCCTCTTTCAATTGCCTTCCTAGCTAATGATGAGCTCACCTCCTCACTGTCAAAGCACACAACAGTGAAATGGAATGAGAGAGCAGTGAAATGAAATGAGAGAATGAGAGAACGAGGGAAGAAATTACTTCTTAAAGGCTTCCAATCCCTCAATCACTTCATTTCCCTCCTAATCTTCCTCAAAAATATTCAAATTTTGAAAGAAAAAAAATATTCATGTACATCCATACGAATCCAAACCATTTTACACAAATATGCAAAATTTCTCATGTATACAGAAAGTACGGGTGCATATAACTAAAATTGCATCGAGTGCAATCCATATCTAACCAAAAATACATAAACAAAGAGTCTCTATATCGCCTCTAGAGTTTAAAAAACCTCAAAACTTCATGCTACCACAAATAACTACATATCATCAAAATCATTGCCTATATCAAGATCTTATTCGTCAATAGCACCCTGTGCTCCCCACCTCTAGGCTCTAGCCCTTGCCTCTATCTCAAATCTCAAAGTTGATCCTCCAAGGACATTAGTTGACACCCTACAATTTTGATGAAACCTCCTAATTCAGGGATTAAAAAAAGGTAGAAAAAGCTTCGCATGCCTAATAAGTAATTTGGCTTGAGTGAAGGGTACAATTTTACTAAGGTCATCACAAAGGAGTTAAACAATCATCACCACCAACATCGAGGCACATAGCCTAATAAGTAATTTGGCTTGAGTGAAGGGTACATTTTTACTAAGGTCATGACAAAGGAGTTAAACAATCATCACCACCAACATCGAGGCACGTAATAGAGGGTTTGATGCACTTGATTAAATGCCAATCCCCTACCGTCATACATCATAGAATCCAGTGGAAACGTTGCAATCCTATAACCCTGAACACTATTAAGTCTGTTGAATTCTGAATGGCATCCAAAATTCTACTTTTTGCATATGAAGTCCGATGAGGTTGGAACCACTCTCAAGCATCCTAAAACAATTAATGGTAATGTTAAAAATTTAAGTAAACGAATAAAAAATGAAAGATAAGGAGAATGTCACTTTTACTTTAAGAATTTAATATTACCATCTCCAGTGAGTCTCTCGAGAGTTTGGAGAGTCTTTGTTTAGTTTGGCAAGTTTGGTGAGTGGCAAGTCTACTAGGCGAGTCTCTGTCGAGTACTCATTTCACAACAGACTCGTGCAAACTTGCCAAACTCAACAAGTCTGTGGCGAGTCTCATAACACTGATATTTTCAGCTCTAGATTGTATGCCCTAGGATTCCATGCTTGATGAAAATTATGTCCAAGTTAGTGTGAAAATACCACTTAGGTTTTCCCTTTGTAGATCCTAGGATAGATCTAGTCTTTCTTGGATTTTATAGGAATGGGCTCTCAAACCCTATCTATCCTTGAATGCTTGTAGATTTTTCATCATTAGCCTTGATTGATCCCATTTTCCCAACTTCAACCCTAGGTACTAGTTATACATTTCTAACCACTTATTATTTAATTTAAGCCTCTTTTTACTTCTTGTTTGCCATATGGAATTTAATTCATCTTATGCATAAATTATTTCTACAAAACTCTTAAAATTTGCATCATTAGGACCCTCTCCAGGAACATGGCTCTTGTTCTCATCATATGGTGTGCTGCCCTGCCATCTATGTACCATGCCCCAGTGTCCGCACACTCAGCTACAGTGCCGCATAAAAGAACTAAGACCAGCGAGAATTCCTTCTCGAATTTCCTCGCATACTCTTCCTCCTCAGCTGAAGTGGCAGTCTCGGTCACTTATTTCTTCTTGTTATTCTTTTTGTTAGGACACTGCCCAGCATAGTGACCATAATCCTAGCAAGCAAAGCATCTCACCTTGCTCATGTTCTTCTCGGACTTAGCTCCACTTCTCAAGCCTCCCTTCTTCTTCTTACCCTTAGCTGTAATGGCTACATTCTCCTCATCCTCCTTACTTTTCGATGAACTATCCTGCACATATCCTCTCCGGGTCTTCTCCTAAACAAAGTCATCCCAAAGACGATCCCAAAAAGGCATATTCTCCCTTGCCACAATGGCCTCCACAAAAACAGCCCATGGCTTGGCCACACCATTCAAAGTTGTACGCACTAGCTCACTGCTAGCAACCACCTCCCCAACTACTGTAAGTTCATCCCTCACCTATGTGATCCTAGTAAGGTAAGATGTAACATTTTCAGATGTAGCCATTCTGATGCTTTTTAGCTTCTCTCTCAATACTATTTTATGATTTTCATTGGAACTCTAGTACATGCGAGTTAAGGCATCCCACATTTGATAAGCATTGTCATTACCAATCACATGCAGGATCACATGGTCCTTCACTGTGTTGCTTCCGAATGCGCACCTAGTTAACGCAGCAGAAATCTTCAAGCTACTCGGTGCACCCTTGGGGGCAAGTTTCGAGTCAAGTACTTGTTATCACACCATAGTAGCTGGGCTACTATTTTTGCTGAGCAGATATTTGCACTTTCCAGAGCTTTGTTTTTACAGAGAACAACTATGATGAGCACATTTATTTATGATCACTTACAGATCAGAGCAATATATATCAGACATTGAGTAGACCTTGTGCCAAGGCTGAGCCTTGAGAGCTTAGATTTGATGACCGATGTGACCTTTTGTTTCATACAGTTTCAGTTCAGTGCCTAGAGTTCCAGTTGTATTGTAGTAGCAGTGTTTCAGTGGTTTTGTATGATGGTTATTTATGATGTGCATTGATATGACTATTAGACTTGTGATTGTTAGCATTGGGCTATTATCTTGTTGTTTTAGTCATCTTCATAGCATTGACTTGGTATATAACTCATGATGTGGCAATACTATTTAAATAATGAAATGAAATATCTTGGATGATTTTAAAATATAAAATTGTATGTATTACTTGCACTTTAAGGTTTATTGACTATACTCATTGGTTTCATTACCCTCCTGTGAGCATGAACATGGTCTTCCTTGATTGTTATGTTTGCTAGCCTAGGAACCACATTCACCTGACTCCATCCATCCATGACCTTCCTTATTTTGGCTTTCACCCTGACTTGCCTTCTCAACTATTTGATATGGAGCACTTCCCCATTTCTACCTCTGTGTTGGATTGCATCCACGTTTGTTTCGTGTCTTGGCTCTGAGTTGGTGACAGAACTTGCCTTTGGTGAGTTGGATTTTATGCCTAGATCATTCTAGTCAGTTGCCCCGATGTTTGGCTTAGTGCGGAATTCCCTCTAGTCACATGAGTTGTTGTTGGCTAAAACTGAAAGCACATGTACTACTTATATTGGAAATCTCTTATAAAAGCCTATGGAAATTAAATTCTAGAATGTGTTTCTTAACACAGGATGAATTAAAGGCTAAAGCAATGAAATGCTAAAAGTACCCCTCGAAGGGTCCTAAAAGGTCTACAAAGCAATGGTTAAATGTATGCTATATCTAAAGATTGCTGACCTCATAAATGTAAATATGCCTCGGATGCAAGCTGCGATTAGTTGTGCTTTTTAGCGCATGCAAAATCCCAGAGGGGTCATATAGGACAAAAAGGCCATGGAAATTAAATGAATGATCCTAATGAACTTGGATCAACTTCATGTAGACATGATGCCTAAGTTGAATAAGCACTCTCTAAACAACTTATCGATTTGTGAGGCACTGCCATTCCCTTTGTTATTTTGTCCAGCACAGAGTGTAGCTTCCCCTCTCCCCGTCCAAAGTGTCACTTAGTTGAGTTGGTCAAGTCATCCCTTTTTGCCTAGCCTTGTCCTTAGCCTTCACCCTTTGCTAGCAATTAGGCCATGTCCATTGGATGAGTATGTCTTTAAAGCTTTTGGGCAAGTAAACTATAAACAATATTGAAATATATATGTATTAACTGCCACTGAATGATGTTTATACTTTAAGTTAAGCTGTGAATATGATTGAAGGAACATGTCTTAGTCTTTTGTTATAATCTAGTCTTTGGTTGTATTTTGACCTAGTCAAACATAGTTTGACCATGGTCATTCTTGGGATCCGTGATGAGATGGACCACTTGTGCTTATGGATGTTGATCTATGGTCCCACATACACCTATTAATGATTCCATATGTTGGACATATGCTTGAGATGATGATTGATGTAGTTGGTCAATTTATTATTATTTCCAAATCATCATATTTTACACTGTCCTAGTATGGTGGACCCTACAGATGACCCCACTGGTTATCATGAGGTGTATGAGTATTCATCTCTAGTGGATTTGGGTCTTCCGGATCCATTGAGACACTTATCTTTCAATTCTGGGCACTTCTGGGCATGATAGTTGCAGTTATCCACCTGTTGACCAGTTTGGGCATGCTGATCCAGCATGTCCAGCAGGAGCATTGGAGGCTAGTCGTTGCCTAGGGCGCTACAGAGGAAGGGGGTGGTCCAGCCACTTTTTTTTACCATTATACCCCCCTTCCGGACATTATGGCACCTTCAGTTTGACAGCGTAGGCACCCTAGAGGCAGTTTTTGGCACTTTTAGGGTTTTCAGGAGGATTAAAAAATGGAATAAAAAGGTCACTGAGGAATTCGATTTGGGAAATTGAGGCAAGGTTTTGGCACTTGGTCTACTCTGAGGTCATCCACGGTGAACCCCCCTTCTTCCAGATCAGTTTGCACCAATCAGTGGGGTCCACAGTGGCTACAGGAAGTCTTTTACTGCATGTCTCTCTCAAATTATGGGGACAGGATTTGATCATTTGTGTTACTTGGACATGTCACAGACTTATATTTTATATTATTGTGCCATGGGGACATGCTAGTGAATGCGATTAATGCCTCCTATCCCCACCATGTGTTTTTATTGACTTGTCCATGTCTTATGTTGTGGCTCTATGCTATCTAGCCACCCCCTATGTGTGACGTCACCCTCCTTAGAGACATTTTATGTATGACGTCACCCTTCTTTTGAGTGATCCATGTGTTATATTGTATTGGCTCATCTTAGCCATTGATTATTATGTTTTATCTTTTGATCCCAACCACTCATTTCAAAAGTGGTTAGGGTTTTGGTCTTTCCTCTCCTATTTAAGGAAGAGACCCCCTCATTGTAAAAACTATCTAGAGATTTTTGGCTCTTGGCTATTGGAATAAAATTCTACCTTTTGGAGTAATGCTTGGATCTTGGAGTGGATGTTGGTTATGAAGATTGTAAATGCTTTTGTCCATTGCACTGGAGGATATCTTGTAGCTATCTTGCATCTTTTGCCATATTTTTTATTTACAGGTGGAGAAGACATCTTGGGAGGAATGCATATTGGTGGGGAGGCTTGCCCTGCAACTTCTTTCCAAATCGTGGATCAAACAAGGAGTGGTTTTGTCTTTGTACCAATCATTCTTTGCTTATCTATTTCTTGCTTGTATCTACCCTCATCTTGTTAGACTGATTGATGCTTTGTCTCCTTGGTTTTGACAGGTTAGAGGGGCACACGTGTGGGCTTGGACAAGACGTTTTGGCAAGAGGGCTTCAAAATCTTCCATTTGATCTTTGGAAAAGTAATCCTCATCTCAACTAGCATTCATCTCTTCATCCAGGTATTCTCTAAAGGTTAGTATTTTTCCTCCTTGGCTTATCCATGGTTTCTAGATCATAAAACCCTTAAAATTCAAAACCCTCATTTTACATTTTTTTAGATCTACTTGGATCTAGCATGTTTTTGGGGATAAAATTTAAGACCCAACTCTATAGCATCCACGACTATTCGGATCTAGTGTTTGGTGGTGATTGGCCTCCATTTGACCCATTTCCCAAGGCATATTAGCCTCTCCAAGGGAAGTCGCACTTCTTGAGGAGGGCTAGTTGGGCTAGTTCCAAGACGTGGGTAGGAAAGATTGTTGCTTCATTGGATAGATCAACCCCTAAAACCTACCCCTAGTGCTTCACCTTGTTGATTTTCACCTTGTGGACCCCATTCCTCATTTTGAGGGTTGAGCCCCACTTGGGTCACTTGATGATGCATTAGATCTATGGAGATCTAGCCATGGCTTGTACTTGACATTGAAAATCCACCTTGATATTCATCTTAACTATCCCAATCTATAATTTGGTGGACATCCGACTCCATTTGGCCCTTGATCTAAGGCACTAGTCATCCTTGGAGCAATTCGCACTCCTTGGGTAGGTGGCCATTTGCTAGATCCCATTTATGGGTATTGCTATTTCCTTCTCAAATCCATAGATCCATGCTATAGCATACCCCTAGTACCATTTCATTTCAACTTTGACCTTGTGGGCCCAACTTGGACCATTTTCCACTTTTTAAGGAGTAGGCCCCACTTGGCCATTTTCATGGTGCTAGATCTATCTAGATCTTCTAATTCAACTTCATAAGTGGCCCTTATCTTTCATTGGTTGAACCATTTGTCACTCCCTAAGCCTCTTCAACCAAATCCTAACCCCTTGGGTCCACTTACTCATCCTAGATCTAGATCTCATTTCATCTCGGTCTTCCTTCATTACATCATCACATTTCCCTAGGAAGCCTTGATTTCATTCGCTAGCCTTCATTGGCTAAGCTAGGGTCTCCCCCTTGGTCTTGCTTAGGCTTGATCTAAAGTGAAGAGTGCCTCGGTTATCGTGACACCCAGTTTGCATTGGGAACTGTGGCATCTATTGGGTCACCTCTTTAGTTGTCCAACACATCTACCATCCTGGATAGGATAGGATACCTTTAGGGACAACTACAAGTTGTGTGATAACAGTACTGTCACTTGATCTTGACTCCTCCATTTAAGCTAACTCCTAACGAAGCAAAGGGAGGTAGTCCCTACCCTAGGGAAATTTTCTAAGGATGTTAAGGTTCTTAGTTCTTTGAGTGGAAATGTTTTTAGGAGTTTGAAAATAAAATACTGGTCAACTTATGCAAAACTTGTTTATATCAACAGCATAAAGTAAGAGACATTTATGACATGAAATGAAAGCTTACGAAAAATAAAGCAAATGTAGTGATACAGACCAGTGTTGTTGTCGCAGAAGTGAATTGTTTTGCAAGATTGTTCTTGGTCAATTTTAGCTTATTAAATGATCAATTGATTAAGGGGGAAGGGGAACTCCAGATACACCGTAAGGTACGAGGAGTGTGTCTGGATCTTAACAAGAGTGGCTCTGCACAAGAAAATGTGGGCTAGATGGAGTCTCAGGGGGATGTCCAACACTACACCAAACGAGGGTGTAGCCTCACGAGAGCCCGAGGTTACTATCTAGTAGTTCTCGCTTTCTCTAAAGAATTTCCCCACACAAGTTAACTTTCGTGACACTAGATTTTCGTCGATTTTGAGGGAGTAAATTTTATTAGATATGAGCTGCTTTATTAAATGTTGAACTTTAAAAAATGCAATAAATATGTTTTTAACTTTTTGATTTCCCAGCGCTCAAGCAAGCCTGCAAGGGGAAAGAGCATACGCGGTTAATGCTAACTGGTTTGTTCCAATTTAATATTGTGAGTACAATTGTAAGTAAATTTGTTAATGGCAAGAATCTCTTACCCCACACGTTGCTTTATCAGGCAAGCACTTACACAACGTAGTCCTTCGGGAAATCAAATACCAATTTTAATGAGATTGTAAAACAGTAAATTGTAAGATTTTTGTACAAAAGTGTGAAATAACAAATTGCGAAATAAAGGAAGTTTTCTAATTACTACACTATGAGTCTCTTTTCCCTTTCAATACTTCCGGAGAGCACAGTGGGTAAGTATTTAGTTTTGCAAAAATGAAAAGAAATAGAAACAAGTTAATATCTACTTATCAAAATGAAATTATTTTGATCTAACAAGCAAACTAAACTAAAGTAACCAAAAGCAAACACACAAGGCAGATACAGGCTTCCCCCAGATGGGGTAAGGGGGGTGTGGGTGTTCTGTAACCCACTCGCTTCTTTTATATGATTTACAAAGTTTTAAAAAATAAAATGCCTTTGATCCTTATAGATCTAGATCAGGGAGGCTTACAATAAATTACAAAAGAAGAAAACTGAAAAAATATGTGATCTCTGGAGCCCGGAATGACTAGATCTGTTAAATTTTTAATGCATATCTAATTTGATAGCAGTAACAGTCTTTTTCAAATTTTGGCAGACTTCTAGGATTTAATTCTGATATTATAGATCAACAGTAAATAAAACAATCATCCACAACACCCATACATAAGAACAGAGATTTTTACCTTGGGGAAACCTTTTCAAGAATAAAACCCCAGCAAAGAATAATCTTCCTTAATATGAGATGACTAAGTTTACGTGAGCAGACTTTTACAAAAAAGGCCACTAGGGCTTATTGCATACCAAGAGATGAACCCTCTGAAGTCTGAATGCAGACCACTATCCAATGTTTAGGCCTGTTGTAGATGATGGCATCCCTAATCTAATGATGTCCACCCTTAACAAAACAATGGCAGCCCTTTATCCTTGTTAAAACCGATAGCAGCACTTCATCTAGGGTTTTATCTGAATCATGGCAGCCCTTTAGGGCCCTGTCTGTCTCACAATAGCTCTGTTAGGGATTTATCATACCCACGACAGCCCTATTTAGTGGATGGTACCCCTGTTCGGCTTGATCTGAGCCACGGCATCCCTCTTTAGGGACAGAACAGTCCTCAGCAACCCTCCTGAAAACCTCGGTTGCCTTCCTTAGGAGATAGCAGCCCTATTAGGGCTTTCTCTCAATTTTTGCCTCAATTTTGGGAGCTAACTTAGGGTTAATTTGTCTCAATTTTTGCCTGAAAGGCTTAACTTCCTTGATTTCTTGCTTTAAGGGTATAGTGTGTTGAAAAACATCTTCACGATATGCTTTCAATTCATCATAGGTAAAAGTAAACACATCTCTATACTCTTTAACTAAACTGATTAAGTCATTCATTTCTTTCTCTGAAGTACCTTTTCCGATTTTTATCATTTTAGGTTCTTTGTCTATTCCAATGTTTATTTCTACATAGTCCCCCCGTTTCATTGAATCAATACTGCTCTTCTTCCGGTCCTACCTATCAATGATGCTTTCAAGTGCTACCAAGCCACGAGGAGCAGGATTGTTGAACTGATTGCCATCTCCCTGATACTCTTTACCTTCCTCTTGGAAATTGACATTAAAGTTTGAGAACTCTTCAACATTATGAATAAACATTAAAATTTGTTCATCATCCCGAAAAACTTGCCAATGTTCCATGTTGTCTAGTACTAATGGTCTGAAATTTATTTCTAAAGTACAATCACCATTTAACATTTCTTCTGAAGGTTGAAGTGTCGACGTTGAAACCGCTAACTTGTCCGCTGCATTGTTCTGATCTCTAGGAATGGCTTCTATGTTCAAGGCATCAAAGAATTCCATGGTGTCCCAAATTGCATTTCTATACTTTTTTAATTTCTGACACTTACATGCAAATTGGTTTTTTACTTGGAGAACTATCAAATCAAAGTCGCCTTTTATGCTTAACATCTTAATCCCCATATATTTTGCTAGTTCTATCCCAACTAAAAGAGCTTCATACTCTACTACATTATTTGTCGCTTTGAATTCCAGTCTATATACAAAGTTGAAAATCTGACCTCCTGGAGAAGTGATGACAACCCCCGCCCCTTTTCCTGCTCTTGAATGAGCACCATCAAAATTCATTTTCCAAATTTCATCTACCTTTTCATCTTTGATTTGTTCTTGAATAGGGGCCAAAAAGGTAGAATTGATTGCATAGTTTCCCAAATCATCAGTGTTATAGACATTCGTTTGAAGGTCTCTTGGGATTTTCTACATGGTTTTTCTTCTCTTTCTCACTATGCAATTTTACTAATGAGTCTTGTGATGGAGGTACATGTTATCACACCATAGTAGCTAGGCTACTATTCTTGTTGAGCAGATATCTGCACTTTTCAGAGCTTTGCTTTTACAGCGATCAACTATGATGAGCTTGTTATTTGTGATCACTCATGGATCAGAGCAGTATATTGTATCAGACTTTTGTTAGACCTTGTTCCAAGGCTGAGCCTTGAGAGCTTAGATTTTATGACCGATGTGACCCTTTGTTCCATACAGTTTCAGTTCTGTGCCCAGTTATTATATTGCAACAGTGTTTCAGATGTTTATTGATGATTATGGTGTGACATGACCTATGGACTTCTAATTATTGACTTTGGATTATTATCTTGTTGTTTTAGTCATCTTCATACCATTGACTTGGTATATGATTCAGGATATGGCAGTACTATTTAAAATCAAATGAAATATCTTGGATGATGTTATAAATATAAATGGATGTATTACTTGCACACTTAGGTTTTCTGACAATACTCACCAGTTTCATTACCCTCCTATGAGCATAGATATGGTCTTCCTTGGCATTCTTGTCCGCTAGCTTAGGCACCACATTCATTTGACTCCATCCATCCATGACCTTCCTAAATTGGCTTTTACCTTTGACTTGCCTTCTTGACTTCTTGATACTAAGGACTTCCCCATTACTACCTCTGTGTTGGACCGCATCCATGTTTGTTTTGTGTCTCGGCTCTGAGTTAGTGACAAAACTTGCCTTTGGTGAGTTGGATTGTATGCCTAAATCATTCTAGTCGGTTGTCCCGATGTTTGGCACTGCGCAAAAGTCCCCCTAGTCACTTGAGATGTTGTTGGCTAAAACTGAAAGCTCATGTACTACTTATATTGGAAATGTGTTATGAAAGCCTGTGAACTTAGCTTTCTAGAATGTGTTTCTTAACACACATGAATAAAGGCTATAGCAATGAACTACTAAAATACTCCTCGAAGAGTATAGAAAAGGTCCAAAAAGCAATGGTTTCTCAAAGTTATATCTATTATTGCTGACCTTATATTTATGAACATGCCCCGGATGCAAGCTGCGATTAGTTGTGCTTCTTAGCACATGTGAAATCCCAAAGGGGTTATGTAGGCCAAAAAGGCCATGGAAATGAAATGAATGATCCTAATGAACCTGGATCAGCTTGATGTAGACATGATGCCTAAGTTGAATAAGCACTCTCTAAACAACTTATCCATTTGTGAGGCACAGCCCTTCCCTTTGTCATTTTGTCCAGCACAGAGTGTAGCTCCCCCTCTCCCCGTCCAAAGTGTCACCTAGTTGAGTTTGGTCAAGTCATCTCCTTTGCCCAACCTTGTCTGAGCCTTCACCCTTAGCTAGCAGTTAGACCATGTCCAATGGGTGAGTCTGTCATTGGAGCTTTTGTGCAAGTAAAATATAAATAACACTAATTATATACATGTATTAAATGCCACGGAATGATGTTTATGCTTTAAGTTAAGCTGTGAATATGATCTAAAGGAACATGTCTTAGTCTTTGTCATAATCTTGTTCTTGGTTATATATTGACCTAGTCAAACATAGTTTGACCATGGTCATTCTTGGGATCCGTGATGATGTGGGTCATGTATGCTTATGGATGATGATTGATGGTCCCACATACTCTTGTTGATGACTCCATATGGTGGAAATATGCTTCAGATGAGGGTTGATGCAGTTCAGTAGTTTTATTATTATTTCCAGATCATCATATTTTACACTGTCCGGATATGGTGGACCGTACTGTTGACCACTCAGGTCAACCCATGGTGTATGAGTACACATTTTCAATAGATTTCGGTCTTCTGGATCCATTGCGACACTTATCTTTCAGTTCTGGCACTTCTGATGATGATAGATGCAGTTATCCACCTGATGACCAGTTTTGGGCATGCTGACCCAGCTTGTCCAGCAAAGGCTTGGAGGCCAGTCGTTTCCTAGGGCGCTGTGTCTGAAGGGGGTGGTCCAGCCACTTGATTTTACCATTATACCCCCCTTCCAGACACCCTAGTGTCCTCAGTTTGATAGCGCAAGCACCCTAGGTGGCAGTTTGACCAGTTTCAGGTTTTTTCAGGAGGATTAAAAATATTCTTGAGTTGATTCCCCAACTGGTGAGTCCTCCTGCAGGCTTCGTCTATCCATGACAGGATAGGGTTGAACAAAAGCTCAGAATGATAAGGCAGTCCAAGTACATCATCATACTGATCTGAAAGGCTCTTCTGATAGTAAGTTTCTGTGAAAGTGTAAGCCCCAAGCTGCTCCAAATCATAAGGAAACTCTATGTGTAAAAACAATGGCTGAGATTGCTCTTCAATAAGTTGTATCTGATCTGACTTTTTACTACACTGCTTTCCCAAGTCCTCATTGCTGATACTTATGCATGGCTCTAACTGCTCATATGAAGAAATAACATGCTCCTCTTCCATGTCTAAATGTCCCACACTTTCAAGATCCACACCCCCTTCTCTTGATACATCAAAAAGGGGTTTTTTAATGTATGTCCAATAGTCATCACCCACATCTTTGTCAAATATGGGGGGGTCTTCATGATTTTCATCATATTCCATGTTGTATCTATCCTCCTCATGCTCATAATCCTCTTCTTCAGAAAAAAGATCATTAAGAAGGAAACCTTCCAAACTATCACTATTAGATATATTGCAAACTTCTTTATGAATTTCAACATGGGCTTCTGCAATGGTTTCTTTTGGAAGTGGATCGGGAGTACAAGTGTGCTCATCATCACTGAAGTAGTCTTGAAAAAATTCCCATTTTGTAGCATCTTCTGTTGCGGTGATATGAGGAGGATCTTCAATAATATCTTCAATGAGTGGTTCCTCATGCTGTTCTTCAATGGGATCATCATGAGTCTCTAACAAAGGTGTGTCATACACCATGTTAGTATTGGATAACTCAGGTTTTCCCTCATGAAATTCTTTTGAAGGAAAGAAGGCAGCAAGAATGCATCTAATGTAAAACTCCAAACCATTATATTCATGCCATTGACTCAAAAATACCTCAAAGAAGTTAATGAGGGAAGTAATAGATTTATCGGGAAGACCCTCATAAAACCAACATGAGGCATCCCCCTGCAGAGAACAAGCAAGCATCTGCATCATATGATCTTCATGTCGTATGTCATGTTTCCTCATTTGTGTAAGGAAAGTCAAAACATGGAATCTGGCTGAATAATTCTCATTATGATGATAAAACTTAGGAAGGGAATAAGATGTCTTTTTATCCTCAAATTCATTTGGAAAGCCCGGAATTCTGAAGTAATCAATGGGCGGATATGCAAGGGAGATTCGAGCAGCAATTTCTCTTCTCTTAATATCCATGTCATAGTAATTCGGATCTTGGTTTGGACTGATCATGGAGAAACTTAAGTACTGGAAGAACAGAGCTATCCAACAATGAGCTTAAAAAAATTTTGTATTTGTATGGGCTCATCTACACACAAATCTCAAACAAAATATGAGATACAAGGGTTTTATCCCTTCAATGGAGTCGCCATGTGAGAATAAAAATATGCATTTGAAATACTCACAAAAGTTCTATTTTTATTTTGACATTTTATCAAAGGAAAAAGGTTAGTGGCCAGAAAAATTTTATTTTGACCTCTACGAAAAGGACTATGGATGTCTAATACAGACTCAGATCCAAGATCTTCAATGATCCTACGAGAAACTAGCTTATTCAATCTCCTCCTATAAACCTTTTTCCGGTTCAGGGATGAAACTGAGTAAGCCTACAGAATTTCTTCTAGTTGAATACCTTGGTAAATGATTTGACAGTGGAGTCGCCAGGTGGATTCAAGTCTAATATCAAAGAGTGATTGGACTAAAAATCTACCAAAAAAGGAAAAACCAAAAAGGGCAGTGGAGTCGCCAGATAGATATGAAATCTATCAAAAAAGGTAAAACAAACTAGAAAAAACTAAGGTCGTCCAGGAACAAAAAGATTTGTCCCCGGCAACGGCGCCAAAAATGTTGTCCGCCGAGATGCACACCAGCAGCAGAAATCTTTCGAAAGCTGTCTCTTCACTACAAGTGAGAGAAGTGTGGCCTTGGGGGCAAGCAATGAGCTAGGTATTGTCACCTAAATCCCAGCTCCTCAGTTTAAGCTAACTCCTAACGAAGCCAAGGGGGGTAGTCCCTACAAAGAGTTTCACTAAGGCTCTTATATTTTGAAATGTTTTTTGATGAAGTGATGCGGATGGGTGTTGTTTAGGAGTTTTTGTGATGAGACCAAATTATAAATAAGATAAACAAGATAAGATGCAATCCACGTTGCTAAATAAGATATTGAAAATGACAGTGCTTTTCAAGACTTGAAGTTTAAATAATGCATCCACAAGATAAAGCAAAACCACAAGGACAAATGGTCCTGATCAAGATATAATATTTAAATAACCAGTGCCTTATGGAGTCAAATAATAACAAGTATGTGATGCTGAATGTGTGGGTCTTGAAAGGTAGTTGTTCGTGAGATCGTTGTGCAGATTATCTTGATAAATTTAAAGTTTTAATGGTCTTGATTATTAGGCTAAGAACACAAGAAAATCAAGAGACCGGAAATAGTACTGGTAACCTCTTAGATGATAGGTCGAAGCCACCTAGATTTCAAGAGGGTAAGTGTTCAATTGGCTTGACCACCCTCGAGTCTGACAGGGGGATTTCGGCACCACCTGTTTCAGGAAACAACCTCAGTAATTCTCGAAAGCAATGCCGGTTCGTTGGTTGGGGTAAAGTTTTATTAGGTTATCACTTGTGAGATTAGCAAATCTAACACCTTTCTGAGTACTAGCCCAACCCTTTCAGGTTGGCAGAACATACAGGTGTCAAATAACGACCAAGATAAATTAATTAATGGGGTGTGAGTTGGAATAATTTTAGAGATTATTAAGAGCACACTTGTTCAACTCTCCGACAGAAAGCACTTTTGACCTCGTCTTATGACGAAATTCAAAAGATTCTAAACTAATCTATATGCTTGATGCAAGATAAATGCAGTGGGAATGCTCTCCGATAGAGAGTGCTCTTCGACTTAGATTTGGCCAAGTTCAAGAGGCTTTGTTCATTTTAAAAAATAGAAGCAGTTATAATTTGAAGAACAAATATGAAGCTTAAATAACTGAAAATGAAATGAAGATAATAAGATAAAACAAGAAGCTTGAAACAAACTGAAAATAAACTTAGTGTTATACCAAACAATATTAATCTAAAAGTGGGATCTACCTCCGAACAAGGTTGATCACTAGAACCACTAGTCCTTGAGACTTTCCAGCTAGCTGAAACTTCGGCAAGGAGGCTAATGGGGAACGAGAAGCTACCACAAAGCTATGTGGCCTTTGGGATGCAATCCCAAAGTTTGCTTTCTCTAGTCAAGACTTGGAAATGGAGTATAATGAAATAAATAGTTTAATCTAAAGCATGAAATAAGAGAGATCTAAACTAGCAAAGCACAACACTCTTCCCCAAATGGGGAAGAAGAACCCAAAAGTGGAGGACTCCTCCACCTAACCTTTTTATTCAATTTTTACAGATGCCTTGGGAATGAGACCCTTGAAGGACTTATGGGAATAAAGTAACTAGGAAAACAAAGCTAGCTCTTATAAGCTATTACAAAAGGAGAGTGAGAAGTTTTAGATCTTCTTATGGTGGACGAATTCTTGGTCTTGCAAATCTCATTTTTTGTCTTCTCCTTGGTTTCGAATCTTCTTATGTTTTGGATCTCTTCTTGGTTAGAATTTCTTCCTCTTGCTTCTTCTCCAAACACCTATAATGCATCCAAGACTCAAATACCCATTATTATTATCAAAATAAAACAAAATACAACTAAATGCAACTAGCAAATATAATCTAAGATCTAAGTATGAAACTTGAGAATGAGATCTAGAATTTAAACTTCAAACGAAACAACTAAGATAAAAGATGAGATCTAGATGCAAAATTTCAGATTTAACAACTAGCTTTTTAAATAAGTGAAAGTAACTATTACTAACTCATGACAAATTTTAATGTTTTGTGTTTTTCTTGAAGGGAGGCGAAAGGGAGACTTGGAGTGAACCAAAAGCAAAACGAAAAGAGAGATGGAAGGTAGAAGAAGAAGGGAAGGAGGAAGAATGGAAGAGAAGAGGAAAACGAGAGGAGGAAAGAAGAAGAAGGGAAGGAGGACGAGAGGAGGTAAGAAGAAGAAGACAAGGGGAAGAAGATTGGAGAGGAGGACAAAATAGAAGAAGGAAGAGGGAGGACGAAAGCTAAGATAAAGAAGGAAGACAAGAGAAAGAAGAGGATAGAAGACGAAAGCAAGAAGGTTGGAGAAGAGGACGAATGCTAGAAGGAAGAAAAAGGTGGAATGGGACGAGAGCAAGGAGAGGTAAAAGACCAAGGCAAGCCACAAACAAAAAGGCAAGCTTGATGGAGAAATCTAGGCTTGGAGAAGAATAAAACTTTAGGCTTTCCACAACTTAGAGATAGAACAAGTGACCAAGTTTTAAAAAGATGCAGTTTTGTTTTAAAGATGGAACTTAGATCAAAGACAACTCCGTGTGCTTCTTTCTCTTGGAACAATCCAAATCCTTGTAGATCCTGAAAGGCAACAATGTTAAAATAAACCACTTGTGATAATGGAGATGGGATTGATGCAACCGAACTTGCACCCCTCTCAAAATGGCAAATCCTATCCAAAACAAACAACTTGATACCCAGTGAGATCAAATAGATATACTAGTATGCTGAGAACATAAAGATTTTATCAACATTGGTACAACCGAATACTTCTTGTTCATATAATCTTAACAAACTTGCATAATAAATCAACTTGGCAAGCAAATGATATATCTTATGTTCTAAAAATAGACTTCTAAAGCTAGTTTATTTGATCATTCACATGAGCATAAACTGAAAGTATGGAAAGAAATCACCTCACAAGAAAGTACATTCACCAAAGTAGCACAAATCTCATGGACCTCCAAAGTCTAACTTTATTCCAATAGCAAAAGGAAATAGCAAGTACAAAATTCCCCAGAGTAATCTTACATCCAAAAATCCATGAGGAATGAGGAAGAAGAGCCTCATTATATAACAAAACTAGACACTTAGCCTACCCTAATTCGAATTGGCATCTAAAGGAGCCAATAGCCCTTGACATAATTCGAACTCCAAGTCAAAATCCCAATCATATCCAAGTTTAAGCCAAGTTTGGAGTTAATCTCCACCAAACAATTCGATCTGCATTGATTTAGATGAGGAGGTGGCCTCCACCTTGGCAAGGCGCCCCTCATCTCCACTCTTGGAAGCTTCACCCTCCATACAACCAATGCCAAGTGCAAAACTCGAGCTCCATTTAGGTTTGACGTGAAGACACCAAAGAGAGCGAGTATGCCATGTAACATAAGCTTGGAGCCTTGATTTGGATGCTAACTCGAACATGTGGTGAAGTGTGCTGGAGTGTGCCCTCAATTTGAGGAGGGCGTCTACCTTGTCATCAAATTTAATTCAACAACCCATTAATCATAAGCCAACACACCAAATCGACTTCTGCATGCAAGGAGGGCGAATTTGCTTGAAGGAGATCTCTTCTAGTGACTGTACAGTTGACTGGAGTTGATTGGAGATGACTGGAATCCTCATTAATGCCCAGTGCCATGTCAATTAGCATTTTATTTTATTCTTTTCTGATTATTTTGGAGATATTTGGAAATCTCCAAAATATTCATTTTTATTATTTTAATTAATAATTTCTCTGTAAATGGCTTTTTAGAGAAAATATTAATTATGAGGCTGAATTGACATCCGAAAGCGGGGTTTAGCTAGTCCATGGGTCATGTGTGATTTTTGGCTTATGAATCGAGCCATCAATCACTGAATTCGGACCCCGGACGACTGACATATTACAAATTTAAATTTCTCTATTTAAACTATAGAGAAATTTATTAAAATTTAAAAAATAATTAAAACCCAAATCCGACGCCTCCGGTAAAACTTTTTCAAAAAATTTTATGAGGGACCTAGGACATGACCAACACCTATTCTAATAGTGTCTAGTAGGCTTATATACATCAATTGGACTCTAATAACCCCCCATGGCTAAAATTTTCAAAATCAGGCATTCCAGCATTGGAGGAAGCAGGAGAAAACCTCATCGATTATAGCTCGGCTATAGGCAAAGTATAATTGACAAGGGAAAAAACTCCCTGGAATACCTTAGTTGCTTAATCAAGTCATGGGGAACCGAGACACTCAAAATCCTACTAGCACACTTTATTACAAACCCCATGGGGTCATGGTCATGTCGACTGAAAAACAAAAACCGGCTAGCCAAAATTGGCTAACTGCTACAATTTGAAACCCAGATACTCTGGAAGTGAACACTGACGTGTTCCAACACTGGCGGCTCAATAAGGCTTCAACTATTTGTACAAAATAGGTGATAACAAGCCCCTTTTGGAGGATGATGTCACCCTCTCTTAGTCAATTTTAGCTATGACGTCATACCTCTTTTGAGTTATCCATGTGATATTATGTATTGGCTCATCTTATCCATTGATTAGATTTTGAGATCTTTTAATCTCAACCACTCATTTCAAAAAGTGGTTTTGAGATCTAGGGTTTTGGTCTTTTTTATCCTATATAAGGAGGAGACCCCCCTCATTGTAAAGCACCTTTGGAGCTCTTGAAGATTGGAATAGAATACTTCTTTGTGGATCTACTTCTCTTGTCTTGATGGATTCTTTTGCACTTTGAATATACAGTATCTCTTCTATGTATCATTGTGGATCTTGGGCTACGTGTTGTTTTTCTACAGGGAGGCCGAATTGGTGAAGAGGAGGACGATTTGAAGGAGGCTATTGTTGAGGGGACTCACATATCTTCTCTTGGGTTGATCTTTGTGACAGGGAGTATCATTATTGTATCTTTGTGACATAGTTGATGCTTTCTATTACATCTCTTCATCATTTTCATAATTTTCTTACTTGGCTTGTTTCACTTGATCTTGTCTTGTAGGAGGAGGACGATTTGGCTATCTTTGGAGGAGGACGTTTGGGCTTGGAGCACTAGATCTCACTCTTGAATATACACATAGGGGAATGCTATCAATTTGCAAAGTGACCACAAGCATTTGAGGTATGTTCTACAAGGTATGTACCTAGATCTACTCTTCTTCTTCATTGGTCATCAAACCCTTAAAATCAAAACCCTCATTTTTTACTTTTTTAAATCTACTTGGATCTAGCTTGGCTTTGGGGATAATATTGAAAACCCACCTCTATAGTATCCACGGTAATTCGGATCTATAGTTTGGTGGTGATTGGCCTCCATTTGACCCCTTTCCCAAAGCACTTAGTCTTCCTTGGGTGAGGTCGCACTCCTTGGGAGGGTGAGTTTTGCTACTTCCAAGACGTGGATAGGTGAGATCCCACTTGATTTGCATTTGTCTACCTTGATAACCTACCCCTAGTGCTTCACTTCTTTGATTTTTTCCTTATGGGCCCCATTCCTCATTTTGAGGGTTGTGCCCCACTTGGGTCAATGGGTGATGCATTTTCAACCTTAGATCTATGGAGATCTAGCTCATATTGGGGCATGCCACTTAAAACCCACTTTGATAATTTCCTAATCTACCTCAATCTACATTTTGGCATAATTTGGACTCCATTTGCCCCCTCATCTCAAGGCACTAGTCTCCCTTGGGCAATTCGCACTCCTTGCGTTAGTGGCCTTTTCCTAGATCCCATATGTGGGTGTTGTCTATCTTGGCTTAGATCCATAGATCTACCTCATCTCATCCACTTAGTACCATCTCACCCCTAATCCAACCAAGTGGGCCCTACTTGGACCATTTTCCACTTTTTAAGGAGTGGGCCCCGCTTGTGTATTTTCATGGTGCTAGATCTATCCATTAAAGCTTCAATAAGTGGCCTTAGTCATCTATTGGTTGAAACACTTGTCACATCCTAAGCCTCTTCAACCACACTTAAACTCTTGGGTCCACTTAATCCAACTCACGCATTGGTTTCCGTAAGCTAACTTACACATTTCCCTAGGAACCTTTGTGTTAGCTAATCTTCTTTGATTGGCTAGGGTCTCCCCCTTGGTCTTGATTCATCTTGATCTAAAGTGAAGAGTGCCTTGGTTATCGTGACACCCAGCTTGCAATGGGAATCGTTGCACTTCTTGGGTCACCTCTTTAGTTGTCCATCTCCTCTACCATCCCGGATGGGATACCTTTAGGGACAACTACAAGTTGTGTGATAACAGTACAATGGCGTAAGTCCGATCCATTTGGATCCAACCTCCTAAAGTAGCAGCCCACTTTCTTGAAAGTAACATCCCCCACTTATCCAACACATCTATTACAAGGATATCCATAGTCACATGAATGTCCAGATACTTGGCCAATCTAACCGGTTGATTTATTATGATGCCCACTACATCAACTTGTCTAGAATCCATGGCACAAACATTCTGATATGGTCTTGTTCGAAGATTAAGTTGATGCATAACCTTCTTTGTCATTATGTTGGATAAAAACCCGGAATCTTACATACAATTATGTAGAAGAAGATCACCTATCATCAATGATCCGTAGAAAGGTGGATGATCTTTTCTTAGGTCCATGGTATGTAGAATTACTAGGGGATCTTCCATGAAATTATTGTTGCTTGTAGAAGGTTTTTCTGAGTTTTCTGCAAAGGTAACTTTCTTTGGAATAGGAGGTGTTGAACACCGCCCTAGAGACTCCATTCCAACCCACATGCTCTCGTGAGGAGCCACCAACTTTTGATTTCTGGACATTCCTCCTTGTGCCTCACGGTATCTCGGCAATCCCCCTTTTTCCCTAAATAATTTCGAACCATTAATAATCTAAAAGTAACCAAGAAGCAATTGCAAAACATTTCCCTTTCCAGCAGCAACTTTATATCTTGTTTTGACTCCATAAGGCACTGTAACACAACATATCATTTATTTGCTTTATATCATATCACTGTTGTGCTTTTCTTTGATAGTCATTTCATTTGTGCTGGTGAAGGTACTTTTATAAACTATTTGCAAATCACATTGGAACCCTTTTAGTCAAAATCATAAAACTCCTTAAACAAACATCATTAACCAATTCACTAAAACTTTCTAATACCCTTAGAAACATTCCATAGGGACTACCCCCCTTGGCATCGATTAGGAGTTTGGCCTAAACGGAGGAGTCAAGATCAGGTGATAGCCTTGACTCGAGACTTGCCCCCAAGGGCGCACCAAGTAGTAGCATAGATTTCTGCTGTGTTAACCAGGTGCGCATTCCGGCGGCAACAGGAGGATTTAAGACTCTCATTATTTTTTCTCTTTGCTCAGGAATTTTAAGGATTTCAGTAGCAGGCATAGGTATTTACTATTTTTACTTTTTTGAACCAACTACCTAAATCAATATTCATATCATTAGGTTCATAAAGATTTGTTACCTTAGGGGGATATTGAATGTTCTTTCCAACATTTTCTCTCCTCTGGTAAGTGAACCCTTTGAACTTGGGCATCTCCCAGATTTGATCAGGTGAACGCATCTCTCCATATGTTTTAGTGGGGTTGTCTTTTTCTTGGTTGTACTGTCTAGCTTGTCTCCAACTTTCTTTAGGAATAGTATGGACATCACCTACGACATTTACAAAATCAAGCTCACTTGAAAACTGCTCACTATTGCTTGCTTCAGGGAAACCATTTTCTAAAACATAGCGTGAAAACTAACAAGTTGATTCTTCATGAAAATCTTTGCATGATCTACAAAATGGTGTGAACTCTTCTACCATTTTAGCAACCTCTAGCTGATTAGGAGGCCTCTTTTCATGGGTTGGTCCCTTCTTTTGCCAATTTCCCTTGGGAGGAAAATTTCTTTGAATCGGTTGGGACTGATATCTTTCCATTGCTATGACTATGTTCTGCATTTCCTTAAGCTGGGCAACAAGTTGCACTCCCTCAGTCTATACATTTGAGAAAACTCCATTTAGAGGGTTAATGCCAAATGATAACACAAAAAATATCTTAATGCCAAAAGGTTGGCCCTGTAGTGTCACAACACACCATAAAAGGATAGTTATTAGTTCCAGCAAGTCCATGCAATAGCTAGGAGGTTGAAACATGAGGTTGTAGTCTTATACTCCTAGGCGACTCACACCAAGATTTCTCCTAGACTATTATTCATCAATTGTAGTGTTTTTTTGCTTGCGCTTCTTTAGTGAGACCTTTTTAGTTTTTTAAGCAAATAGTAAAAATGTAAATATACAACAATATGCATAGTTTAGGCTAATAGTTATTTGAAGTGATTTTTTCTGCAACATGCACTGACCTAGATTCTGCCCTAGGTCTCTAGTGCTCTATGCTCTCCTAAACTAGAGGCTCTTTACTCAATATGCTAACAATGGAAGTTCCCACTATAGTCGATGTAAAATACTAGCTTTACCGCTATAGTCAATATTAAATATATTCCATGAAGTCTACACTAGTATAATCCTAGATGAAAGAATTTTTATGCCTGCAAGAAGTCAAAAGACCAGCTCTCTCGCTTATAGAATTTTGTATTATGTACAGACCTGAGAAGCATGTTGCTTAACAATTGCTACATGTCGTGAAGTCTACAATATAAGTACTTTGGTGCATTAATAATTTAGTTGTAATTGGAGCTCCTTTTCAATTTATACAGTACTATAGACATGGAACCATTACAACACAATGAGGAGGCAAATATACCACATGAATCCATTGTCATTAAAGAGCTAATATATCCTTTATGGCAGTATGTGGAAATTCCTAACAAAACTCCTACAGGTTGTTCACGCAAATGGAAATCCAGTGAATGCAAAAACATTTGAAACGGCTCATAGACTGCCACCTCAGTGGACAAGCTAAGACATGGGTGATACTATGCATTGGTCCAGGTGATGAAAATGGCAAACCTAGACTATGTTCGACTACTGCAAAACTTAAGTTCTATGCATCTTAAGCCTTTATTGTCATCTAAATCAATAGTTATGGCTCATAAAAGGCCTACTATGGGACCTCTTGAAGAAGCATTTAATAACCAGGGAAAAGAAATAGACGATGAGTATATAGCTTGTTGCATCTATACAAATGGGCTAACATTCAATTTGGTGCACACTCCTTATTGGCAGCAAATAATTAAGGTCGTCAATGAAGCAACCCTTGTTATGAAAAAGTCTGTACCACTTTGTTTACATTAGAAAGACAATCCATGAATACACATTTACAATCAATCTAAAATATATGGGCAGAAAAAGAGGTGTCCATTATCTCTAATGGATGGAGAGACCAAGGAAATCACCCTTTAATTAATGTTACTGCAATATACCCCCAAGGGATGTTGTTTCTAAAGGTTGATGATTGCAATGGAGTGGAGAAAGATGCAATGTTCATCTCCACAATTCTTATTGATGTTATAGAGAGTGTGGGGTCATGGAATGTTCCCCAAGTCATCATGCACAACACAAGGCTACAAACTTGATTGTGGAGGCTTAATAAGATCACATATTTTGGACTCCATGTGCAGTACATTCGTTAAAACTCATGCTTGTCAAAATTGGTGAGATGAGTGGATCAACAAAATATATATAGCATCGAAAGAGACTCAAATGTTCATTACCAATCATTCAATGTCTCAAGTTATATATCGAGGTTTTCCAAAATTGGAGTTAGTGAAGACACTTCCTTTTTAATCAATATCATTTGTTTTATAGTTTTTTCGTTTTAATTAGAAATGATTTCTTATTTGAGATTTAACTTTTCAAAACATTTAGGTTGTTGAAACTATTTGCCTCCCACAATCTAGTCATAAAGAGTCTTGTGTAGTTCAAACAAGCATTACAAGCAATTGTCATCAACCCACTTTGGGAGTCATGGAGGACTTCCATTTTTAACAAAGAAAAAAAGTCAAGTCTATCATTTGATGATGCATGGTGGAACTAGGTCCAATACCTACTATGATCTACAGAACCAATTTTGGCCATCATCAATTAATTTGACAAAGATATGCCTTGCTTGGGAGAAATCCATGAAAACATAGATAGTATGCTCAAGAGGATAATAGAAATTATTAGGGAAAATGAAAGTGACACTAAAGTATATTACCATGAAGTGAAAAATATAGTTACAAAAAGGTGGAGAAAAATGATCACATCGTTACACCTTTTGGCCTATGCACTACACCTCAAATATTGGCCTTCTAAAAAAAAAAATTTACCAGGTAAAACAACCTCAAATAATGATTTTGAAGTGGCACAAGGATATAAGATAGCTTTGAGGAAGATCTATAGGGATGTAGAAATTACAATGGACATACATGGGGAATTTCAAGCATTTGTACAATACACCGGTAACATTTCAAATCCACTAACCATGATTGATAGCGGCATATTGATTCTATTATTTGGTGGGGTCTTTTGTGGTAGGGACAACATTCATCTCTCAATTCTAGCCACCAAATTGTTATCACAGGTTGCTAGTTCTTCATCGGTTGAGAGGAATTGGAGTACACATGGCTTCATCCATTTAGTGAAGTGAAACAAACTAGCAGCAACAAAGACTCTAGATCTTGTGTATGTTCATTCCAACCTCCACCTTCTATCGCATTCTCATCCGGAGTATAAGAAAGTTATGAGCAAGATGTGGGATGTGAAGCTTAAGATCTCTGACTTAAACATGGCATTGAATGCCACGACTCACCTCAACCTACTTGAGAATGTTACACCACCAATCCAGCGTTCTGCTATAGCTTCCAACATTCTTGGCACCCTGTCATCTATTCATGATGTAGAGTGATGATAAGGATATAGACCTGTTATCACACCATAGTAGCTGGGCTACTATTCTTACTGAGCAGATATCTGCACTTTTCAGAGCTTTGCCTTTACAGAGATCAGTGATTATGAGCAGCACCATTTATGATCACTTAGACATCAAAGTAGCTTATATCAGACATTGTGTAGACCTTGTGCCAAGGTTGAGCCTTGAGAGCTTGGATTTGATGACCAATATGACCTTTTGTTCCATACAGTTTCAGTTCAGTGCCTAGAGTTCCAAAGTATTATTGCAGCAGTGTTTCATTAGTTCTAGATGATGATGATTGATATGCAGTGATATGACTATTAGACTTGTGATTGTTAGCATTGATTATTATCTTGTTGTTTTAGTCATCTTCATAGCATTAACTTGGTATATAACTCATGATGTGGCAGTGTTATTAATAAATGAAATGAACTATCTTGGATGGATTTAAAATATAAAATTGGATGTATTACTTGCACTTTAAAGTTTACTGTCTATACTCATTGGTTTCATTACCCTCCTGTGAGCGTGGACATGGTCTTTCCTAACTTTTATGTTTGCTAGCTTAGGAACCACATTCACTTGACTCCATCCTTCCATGACCTTCCTTATTTTGGCTTTCACCTTGACTTGCCTTTTTAACTTTTGATATGGAGGACTTCCCTGCTCCTACCACTATGTTGGATAGCATCCACGTTTGTTTTGTGTCTTAGCTCTGAGTTGGTGACAAAACTTGCCCCTGGTAAGTTGGATTTTATGCCTAGATCATTCTAGTCGGTTGCCCCAATGTGTGGCTTAGTGCAGAATTCCCTCTAGTCACATGAGTTGTTGTCGGATAAAATTCGAAGCACATGTACTACTTATGGAAATTATTGGAAATCTCTTTTATGAAATCCCATTGAAACTAAATTCTAGAATGTGTTTCTTAACACACGATGAATTAAAGGCTAAAGCAATGAAATGCTAAAAGTACCCCTCGAAGGGTCCTAAAAGGTCTACAAAGCAATGGTTAAATGTATGCTATATCTAAAGATTGTTGACCTCATAAATGTAAATATGCCCCGGATGCAAGCTGCGATTAGTTGTGCTTTTTAGCACATGCAAAATCCCAGAGGGGTCATATAGGACAAAAAGGCCATGGAAATTAAATGAATGATCCTAATGAACTTGGATCAACTTCATGTAGACATGATGCCTAAGTTGAATAAGCACTCTCTAATCAACTTATCCATTTGTGAGGCACTGCCATTCCCTTTGTTATTTTGTCCAGCACAGAGTGTAGCTTCCCCTCTCCCCGTCCAAAGTGTCACTTAGTTGAGTTGGTCAAGTCATCCCTTTTTGCCTAGCCTTGTCCTTAGCCTTCACCCTTTGCTAGCAGTTAGGCCATGTCCATCGAATGAGTATGTCTTTAAAGCTTTTGGGCAAGTAAACTATAAACAATATTGAAATATATATGTATTAACTGCCACTGAATGATGTTTATACTTTAAGTTAAGCTGTGAATATGATTAAAGGAACATGTCTTAGTCTTTTGTTATAATCTAGTCTTTGGTTGTATTTTGACCTAGTCAAACATAGTTTGACCATGGTCATTCTTGGGATCCGTGATGAGATGGACCACTTGTGTTTATGGATGTTGATCTATGGTCCCACATACACCTATTAATGATTCCATATGTTGAACATATGCTTCAGATTATGATTGATGCAGTTGGTCAATTTATTATTATTTCCAGATCATCATATTTTACACTGTCCTGGTATGGTGGACCCTACAGATGACCCCACAAGTTATCATGAGGTGTATGAGTATTCATCTCTAGTGGATTTGGGTCTTTCGGATCCATTGAGACACTTATCTTTCAATTCTAGGCACTTATGGGCATGATAGTTGCAGTTATCCACCAGTTGACCAATTTGGGCATGCTGATCCAGCCTGTCCAGCAGGAGCATTGGAGGGTAGTCGTTGCCTAGGGCGTTCCAGAGGAAGGGGGTGGTCCAGCCACTTGTTTTTACCATTATACCCCCCTTCTGGACATGATGACACCTTCAATTTGACAGCGCAGGCACCCTAGAGGCAGTTTTTGGCACTTTTAGGGTTTTCAAGAGGATTAAAAAATGGAATAAAAAGGTCATGGAGGAATTCGATTTGGGCAATTGAGGCAAGGTTTTGGCACTTGGTCTACTCAGAGGTCATCCATGGTGTATCCCCCTTCTTCCAGATCAATTAACACCAGTCAGTGGGGTCCACATGGGCTACAGGAGCTCTTTTATTATACTTCTCTCTCTGATGATGGGGACAGGATTTGATCATTTGTATACTTGGACATGTCATTGAGTCATATTTTATGTTATTGTGCCATTGATTTGTGTGGAGATTTCGGGTGTGAAGAGAGGAGCTCTGATTTCGGGGGTTAGGAGAAGTCTGAAGAATTTATGAGCAGCAATGAATTAAGTTTTATATCTCTGATTTATGGGTTAAACTCAGGCAGCAGAAATGGAATTTTGATGGCAGTATAGACAAGCTAATGACATGACTGTGGACAGATTGAAGACATGCTTATTGACAAAATGTTGAAGTGTTAATGGACAGAATGAGGATGGTGTGCTTGGGCAGTATGATGATAGGGCAGTAGTACTGGCAGATTGATTGAAGACATGATGACATGCTTGGATAGCAAAATTGACAGCAGGTTATTGTTTAGTTGATGACAGTGATGACATGTGACTGATGAAATGTAATATGTAAATACAAGCTGGGACTTGTACTATTTTTCTTAGTTGGATCTGAGAAAAAGACCAAGCTGTGTCTTGGAATAGGAGTTGGTGCTTCTCATTCAGTTGTAGCTGATAATGCCTAACGGTTGTAGCCGATTGAATCAAAATATAAAAAGATTACAAAAGCTCATCTTGTGTCTCTTGTGATGTGTTGATGATAATGTGTTTAACTTGATGAATGAAATTTTTTAAGTTGATGATTACTGAAGTATAGTTCAGAGACTGATGAAAGTGTTAAAGTGAAATTGTAAATGATATAGGTTTAAGGTTTGAAGAAGTTGTAATTAGAAGTAAGTGTCGGCCCACGGATTCACCCCCCCCCCTCTCAGTGTGCCACTGTGTCCACCAATTGGTATCAGAGCAGGCCTTCATCACAAGCCTAACAAGCTTGAAGGGATCAGGGGACACAAATGGAAGGACCAGCAAAGCTTATTCACAATGAAGTTCCAGTTTTTGAGAAATCAGATTATTTTGGTTGGAGAAGCAGAATGAAAGATTATTTGAAGCAATTCGATGTTTGGGAAATTGTGGTTAACCCACCTGTCCAACCCAGCAAGAAGACAAAGACAACAGCTGAGAAAGACAATAATATTGCCTTGAAATTTCTAATGGATGGACTCTCAAGCCTTATCAAAGAAAGTGTAAAAGAATACACCTCTGCGAAAGATCTCTGGTTCAAGCTTGAAGAAGAATATCAAAGGAGGAGTCAAGACAAAGAAAAGGAAACAGAAGTCTAGGATGAGAAACAACAAGAAAAGCAGGTACAAGCTTCAGATACAAGTGAAGGTAAGAACTCTTTAGTTGATGATAATTCTGAGTGTGATGATATTGAAATTCCACTTACAGAAGATGAAAAAGAAGAATTGTTAAAAGTCAATAATGCATTTGCATGCACCCTATTGGATGTTGATCTCAAATTCAATCCAAGGCTGAAGAAGAAGATTTTTGGGTCATTTGAAAAATACAAAAAGAAGACAATGGCATTGCTCATGAGATTGAAACTCAAGAACAAATATTTACAAGATGAGCTAGAAGATCAAAATGAAGAAGTTAGAAGATTGAAGATTGAATTAGTAAAAGAACAAGAAGAGATTTGTAAAGACCCTACAGAACTTGAGGAGACAAGAAGGGCTAATATTGATCTAAAAACTCAGTTGGAGGAAGCTAAAATAATAGAAGAAATCATGAAGCTTCAGCTCGAAGAAAAAGAGAAGACAAATCAAAAGCTTGAGATGGAAATTGTTGATCTCAGAAAGAAAATTGAAAAGTCAAATGCTCATGTGAAGTTCAATGAAAGTTCAGTCATCTTGGATGAAATTTTGAATTGTCAAAGATCTCCCTTTGACAAATCAAGAAGGAAGAAGACAAATCTGAAGATGAGACTTGGTCTCCCAAGACTCCAGAAGCAGGTCCATCTTTATCCAAAGCTACTCCTCATGCACCTGCACATGACAACAAAGACATTGGAAGTTCAAGAATGAATCAAGGAGCTAATTCTATTCCTCAAAGTAAATTTATCAGAAAAGAAACAACTCCAAGATGGAACCAAAGTCCCAGGTATGAAAATGGATTTAATGGTTATTGTTTTTCTTGTTCTAACTTTGGTCACAAGGCTATGGATTGTAGAAGAAGTGGTGGAGGTCCCAATGACAAAGTGAGATGCTGGACATGTAACCAAGATGGACATATTGCTACCACCTATCATACATTGAGATGCTACACCTGCAGTGGGTTTGGTCACAAAGCCCAAGAATGTGCAAGTCAAAGAAGTCAACCAAGGAGGAGTTCTTCATACACATCAGCAAGAAGAACCAATGAACCGTGGAAGAATACCAATGAAGAAAGATTTGAAGGTCAGAAAACAAAAGCTTGCAGTCAAGGATACTCTCAGGTATGGATGAATGAAGTTGATCAAAGAAGAGTTGGAAGTTCCAACAACACAGTTAGGTGCTGGACATGCAATCATGTTGGTCACATTGTTGCATATTGTCGTACCATGAGATGTTATGGTTGCAATGGATTTGGGCACAAAGCTCAAGACTGCTGGAATACATGGAAACAATCCATGAGAAGTTTCTCATACAACTCAGCAAGGAAGGCCAATATAGATGAAGGAACAAATGCTGAAAAGACATGTCAAGAAGCAAGTATGGATGAAGAAGACCGAGCAGTTACATATAGGAGAGATTGATCAGAACAGGGTTGATGGTTGCCATATGGCAAGCCAAACTTGAAGTCTTTCAAAGACTTTAAGTACACATTGAGTTCATTATTGGAGGATGAACTCAAATGGTAGTTGATGACCACTCCAAGCAAAGAAACAGGTCCTAGGATCGGGTTTTCAAAAGGACAGCCAATGTAAGGCAAGGATGAAGTTTGTAAATAATAAGGAGCATACTTGAAAAGAATATTATTCAGCCTGATTTGAAAAGAAGTTTGATGATGACAATCTGAGTGATGATATGATTAATAGGGGGAGTATGGTTAGCAAATGAAGTAAATCAACACATTGATGTGTGGAAAATGGATACATGCTTACCTTTATGAATTTACTAGATGACCGTTGAGCATGACTCTCTCTAGCTTTGGATATGATTACTAACATCTGATTGTATGTGTTATATTGGGATTTCCACACAAAAATTGGCTAGTGCCCAAAAGGAGACCCGAGAAATTGAAGAGGCCAAACACGAGAGTATTCACAATGAGGATACCATTTAACATGGCTACAGATGTTGCTACTTTGCTTGAAAATGATTTGGTAGAGAACAGGAGGTTATCAAAATGAGAAGGGAGTAGATGATATGGGAAATGTGAGGCATATGACAGACATGAAGCAAAGACAGTTAATGCCCGGGGTATTGTTAAAGAGATTTCCTTACATAAGTCTGAATCCATGCATGAGCTTGTTGTTGAATCCAAGCAAGAAGGCACACATAAAGATGAATATCAATTAAAGCAACAGCAGATGGATGAAGAGAATAAGTGATTGGTAACAGCCATGGCAGTAAGCTAAGTTTTATGACAAAAATTGTAGCATTTATTTTAACTCTGATGTGAAAAATGTGCATCAGTAAGCATATACGTCGAGGCATTAGAATGAAGGCAAATTTCTGGCAGTCATACAAGTTTATGACATCTTGGAGATCAAGGATTGATCCGAGTAGCCAAGGTGTTGAACTTGGAGCATTTTGGACAAAGAAGTCTACATATGAAAGACAGTGGCAGCATATGAAAACATGGTGATTGAAATCTGATTTTTTGGAATTCCAAAAGATAGGAGCAGCACCTAAATATTAAATTATGTGGAAGAACCCGTAGAAGAAATTTGTTCAAAAAACTACAACAGTATACTTGATAGGGGGAGCTTCTTTGAAGCAATCACAGCAGCATACCTAATAGGGGGAGCAGGCAAACCCTGGAAGATCAAACTCAGCAAATGATTTCATGAAATTTTTTTAAAGATATATTTTTTTTGGGCATTGTGAAGCTTTTGATGGCTAAGTAATTAGCCCTCTGTCATTAATGTCAAAGGGGGGGAAATATTTTTAGGAGGTTGCCATCAATGACAAAGGGGGAGATTGACAAGCAAGGTTGTCATTCATGACAAACACATTAAGGACAAAGGTTGAAGTGAACTTGGCAAATGAATGAAGACTTGATGATGACAAGCATGACAAGCAAGATTGATAAGGTTGAAGACAAGCAACCAACTATGACATGGCAGGAGTCAAGCAAGCATGTTGACATGGACTATGATTTGACAAAATGACAAGCAAGCATGACATGGCAAGAGACTCGACAAGTTGATATGGCAAACAAATCAAGATAAATGACATGGCAAAGATGACATGAAGGACAGCTGCGGGCATTTGCATTCGCTAGCCTTCATTGGATAAGCTAGGGTCTCCCCCTTGGTCTTGCTTAGGCTTGATCTAAAGTGAAGAGTGCCTCGGTTAGCGTGACACCCAGCTTTCATTGGGAACCGTGTTATCTCTTGGGTCACCTCTTTAGTTGTCCAACACCTCTACCATCCTGGATAGGATATCTTTAGGGACAACTACAAGTTGTGTGATAACAAGACCCATTTCAGGATATGTCGTTAAGCCTAAACTACATTATCATATTAGTAGAGTGATCATTGATGAGACAATAATTTTGTATCTATTATTATACCCTTTTGCATGAAGCATGATGCATCATAATTTCAACCTTCATATTTATAAATTATCTCAAGAATTTAGTTCTAATGTTATTATTAATAAATGGTCTTGACTCTTCACTCTGAATATGTTTTTTTAATTTTAATAATATTATTTTTTTTTGTACTTGATAAACCCTCACCATATTTGGATCCTAGCTTTTCAAAAATCCAACAGATTCATATTTGGATCCATATCCTTATCTTTGTATTCATATTTGGATATGTATCCTCTCTCTTTTTAATATGGATATAGATCCGCCAAATTTTGAAAAGACAAGATCCAAATATGACAAGGATACGTCAAGTACAAAAAATGTAATAATATTTTAAAAAAACATATTCGAAGCTATGTTTTAAAATCATGATGTATTGCTCCTCCTCAAAACAAAAACAAAAACAAAAGATAATTGTAAATATAAAAATACATGCCTCATCAATGATCACTCTATTAATATAATAATGTAGAGTAGGTCTGACTGCATATCCTAAGATGGGTCTACATCCTCATCATTTGCATATTGCAACTCTACATCATGAATAGACAACAGGGGACAAGGAATGTGGGAAGCTACAACAAAAAGTTGGATTAGTAGTGTAACATCCCCAAGTAGGTTGAGGTGAGTCATGGTATTCAATGTCATGTTTAAGTCGAAGATCTCAAGCTCCACGCCCCACATCCTGCTCGGACCTTTATTATACTTTAGATTAAAATGTGATAGAAACCGAAGGTTGGAATGAATGTGCACAAAATCCTCAACCTTTGTTGCTCCCGGTTTATTTCGTTTCACCAAATGAATGAAGCCATATGTAATCTAATTCTTCTCAACTGATGAGGAACTTGCAATCTGCAATAACATCCTGGTGGCTAGAGTCAAGAGATGAACATTGTCCCTACCATGGAATCCCAACCAAGTAATTGAATCAGTATGCCCCCGATCATCCACCGCTAGCGGATCTGAAAAGTTACAAATGAATTGTACAAATGCTCCAAATTCCTCGCATACTTCCATTACAATTCCTGCATCCCTATAAACCTTCCTCAAAATCGTCTTCTATCCCTGTACCACTTCAAAATCCTTGCTTGGGTTGTTCTACCTAGTAAAGACAAATTTTTGGAATGATAAAATTTGGAGTGTAGTGCAGGCCAAAAGGTGTAATGGCATGGTCATTTGTTCCACCTTTTGGTAACTATGTACTTCACTTCATGGTAAAATATTTCAAATCGGTCACTTTCATTTGCCATGATAATTTCCCTTATCCTCTCCAACATACTATGTATGTTTTCATAGATATTGTTATATTTTACTTGAACAGCATATAGCATATAGATAATCTATCACTGAAAGATAAACAAGCACAGCATAAACACAATGAACACGGAGATTCTCTCGAGGAAACCACAAAGGGAGAAAACCCCGCCAAAGCTTTCCTCAATATAGAAATCACAAAGTACAAGAGTTCCCCAAAACAAAACAGCTAATCCTCCACTTCTACGCACCTCTCTCTCTTCACTAATGCGAACTTGCTTGAGTGAATGAGTGATTACAAATGAGAGAGAGCACTTTTATTTATATTCTTTCGTTGGGGTGACAATTTCCCCATCAGGGCCGATTTCTCTACTTGACTGGTCAATTACATAATATAATAATCTTTTAGGGGTTTTTCTAGGACGACACATGTCCTAGGGTTTACATTGATTCTTTCAATGACCTTTACATTATTAATTACATGACCATCATCTCCCGGACGAGGAATACAATAATATAAATAGAATATCTACTGCAGTTACATTATTTTAACACTCCCTCTTAACTAGGAAGGTATTATGCAGGTAACAGCATCTGCACAACAAACTTGTGAAATTCTATAAGTCATCATTTGTTTGGGGTATCATCTGCGGAGTAGCAACATCATCATCTGCTGAAATATGATCATCATCAGCAATCATCATCTTGCTGGAACATCATCTGTTGGAACAGCAACATCATCAACTGGAACATCATCTGCTGGAACATCTTCATCAGCAACATCATCAGTTGGAACATCTTCTGTTGTCTGCAACCTTGTCATTTGGAACACCATCTGCTGGAACATCCTCATCAGCAGCACCATCAGCTGGAACAATCATCATCGTCAGCTAGAACACCATCAGCTGGAACATCCTCATCAGCAACACCATCAGCTGGAACAACATCATCGTCAGCTGGAACACCATCTGTTGGAACATCCTCATCAGCAACACCTGCAACAAACATTAGTAACTAAATACTGATACTATCAATGATCCAGTACTGATCTTCCATCTCCCTTGGATAGGCATCCATCCCTACGGACAGGCATCAGCTCGTGTGAGCTGGAACCATCAGTCAGTCAGTACTGATCTTCCCTCACCCTTGGAGAGGCATCCATCCCTCCGAACAGGCATCAGCTCGTGAGAGATGGAACCATCAGTCAGCCAGTACTAATCTTCCCTCACCCTTGGAGAGGCATCCATCCCTCCGGACAGGCATCAGCTCGTGAGAGATTGAACCATCAGTCAGCCAGTATTGATCTTCCCTCACCCTTGGAGAGGCATCCATCCCTCCGGACAGGCATCAGCTCGTGAGAGCTGGAACCATTAGTCAGCCAGTATTGATCTTCCCCCACCCTTGGAGAGGCATCCATCCCTCCGAACAGGCATCAACTCGTGAGAGTTGGAACCATCAGTCAACCAGTACTGATCTTCCATCTCCCTTGGACAGGCATCTATCCTTTCGGATAGGATCTCTATCAGTCAGCAAGTACTGATCTTCCATCCCTCCTGGACAGGCATCTATCCTTTCGGATAGGCATCATCAATCTCTCTTTCTAGAAAGATCCCTTTGGACCACACCAAGCTTGTCTCGAAAGTACTCAAACTTTACACGAACTAGAGGCTTGGTCAGAACATCAGCAACTTGTTCCCCTGTAGGAACATACTCGAGCTTCACAGCTCCCTTTTGTACCACATCTCGGATATAGTGGAACTTAATCTCGATGTGCTTCGATCTATCATGAAACACAGGATTCTCTGTCATCTTGATGCAAATCTGGTTGTCACAGAGTATCTCTGTAGCATCAATCTCTGCATCGAATAATCCTGTCAACATCTTGCGAAGCCACACTGCTTCACCACAAGCTGAACAAGATGCTACATATTCAGCTTTCGTTGTACTGAGTGCAACACAGGGTTGCTTTCTACTGAGCCATGAGATCATGCCAGATTCCAAACTAAAGCAACATCCTGAAGTGCTCTTTCTATCTTCAGCACTTCCAGCACAATCCGAGTCTGTGTACCCATACAGCCTGAACTCACTATCTGATGCATATCTAAGTCCATAATCCAATGTACCCTTCAGATATCTCATCACATGTTTTGCTGCAATTAGGTCAACATTCCTGGGTTCCACCATATGCTGACTTAATGTGTTTACTGCAAAACATATATCTGGACGAGTATTGGTCAAATACATCAATGACCCAATAATCTGTCTATGCATGGTGACATCCACTTTCTCTGAAGAAGCATCACTCAGAAGCTTCAGATTTGTCACCATCGGAGTAGTCATGGCCTTGCAGTCCAGCATCCCAAATCTCTTTAGGATCTCTACTATGTATTTTCCTTGACTCAGGAAAATCTCATTTGGAAACAGCCATACTTCAAGATCTAGAAAGTAGTGCATCTTGCCAAGGTCTTTCATCTCAAATTCTGCTGCAAGCCTCTTCTTACATTCAACAATGGGCTTGTCTTCTCCTGTCAGAAATAAGTCATCCACATACAGTAATAGTTTCATGGGTTCATCATTCATAATCTTGTAATAAATATTAGAGTCCGCTTTACTCTTGGTAAATCCCAAGCTCATCAAGAAGCTGTCAATTCTTCCATACCATGCTCTGGGAGCTTGCTTCAACCCATACAGTGCTTTCTTCAACTTGCATACATGTGACTTATTATCTTCTACTTCAAATCCTTCTGGTTGCTCGATATATACTTCCTCTTCTATGTTTCCATTCAGAAAAGTTGTCTTCACATCCATTTGATGTAGCTTCCATTTCATCTTGGCTGCCAAGGAAAGAATGGTTCTAATCGAAGTATATCCCACTACAACATCATCATCAGTATCAGCACTGCTCCCCCTTTCGAGGAAGGTCCTTTCGAACCACACCAAGCTTGTCTAGGAAGTACTCAAACTTCACTCAAGACAGAGGCTTAGTCAACACATCAGCAACTGCTCATCAGTGCTCACATACTGGAGCTTTATAGCTCCCTTCTGTACCATATCCCGTATATAAAAATACCGGATTTCTATGTGCTTTGACTTGTCATGGAACACTGGGTTCTCCGTCACCTTTATACAACTCTGGTTGTCACATAGAATCACTGTGGTATCCAACTCCAGGTCAAATAGTCCTGACATCAACTTCTGAAGCCATATGGCCTCACAACTAGCAGAATAAGCTGCTATATACTCTGCTTCAGCTGTGCTAGGAGCAACACTGGACTGCTTACTGCTAAACCATGATATCATGGCGAATCCCAGAGGTGCTCCTCCTGTCTGAGACACTTCCATCCCAATCTGCATTTGTATAACCATACAATCTATTGATCTCCAACATAGTATAGACCAAAGTCTATCGTACCTTTCAGGTACCTCATCACATGCTTTGCAGCTACCAGGTGAACACGTCTAGGCTCAACTAGATACTAACTCAGGGTGTTCACAACAAAGCATATATCTGGCCTGGTATTCGTCAAATACATCATCTGTCTATAAACTGTAGAAACCACCGTCCATCATCCCAGATCTCTACTTCACATTTTCCTTGGCTAAGGAAAAATCTCAGCCACATCTAATCACAAGAATCATGTCAAGATTCTTTAACTCTGAGATCTACTCCCTTTGAAGTGGAGTCTTCTACATCTGAGTATTTTCCTCCCTCTGTGACTGAACATCCTGCACACTCTGCATTGAGTGATCTTCTACATATCTATCTGTGCCATCTCCCATCAGATGGGTCTACTGATATGAGCCTCAAGATCACTTGAACTCTATGGTGAATTCCTTCTTGCATCCATCTGAGAGAAGCATGTCATCGGTGTATAGAAACCATATTCAACCTTGTAGCAAAGGTTGAAATCCGCATCACCCGTGGTGATCATCAAGCTCATCAAATGATTATCGATCCCGGGTACCTGTTGAACCCGTACAAATCCTTCTTCAATCATTTGATTTTATTTCAAATATTGGGAATCATCCATGGGTGTAATCTATCTCTGGAAGTGTGTCTAGACACGAGCCTTGCTTTGTACTTCTATAGTATGTTTGATTTGTAAGTCTTCTTGTTGAACAGTCATCACTTGTTCTTCGGAACAAGTGCTCATCATCCTTCTTTTGTAGATCATAGCACACGATCTTTCCTACAAATCAAATTCAATTACATGATTAGTAACACTTCATAATCATCAAATCATGTTGACATTTCAATGATAACCTATTATGCATACTGATATGATTCACATAGTTATGCAACTATCTTGACCAAACTTTGGCACAACACTTTTCCATATCATGTATGCATACAATGGCTATCTAGATGCCTTCCATCTCTACCAGAACATACTATCAAGAGCGTGCACAGCTCCCAGCATGTTAGCAAAGAGGTTTCATTCTAGACAAGCAACAATGGAATGTTTGTCCAACTTACCCATCATATGCATATTAGTAGTATAATGTTCAATGCTATATGAATGCTTACACTATGCATGATATATTTCCTGATTCTAGGAATACAAATATGCGTACAACTATTACGAGCAATATCATTAACTATTCAGAGATTCAAGAAGTAATTCAAATAACAACTCAAATACTTATCTTTTATGTTTGTGTGGTTGCCTCCCTCTTGATCTCTATTTTCCCTTTATGATAGCATCATGATTATATGTCTTTGAACATCTATCCATCCTGTACCACTATGCATGCTTAAGTGTGCACTAGTTTCATTATTGTGTCATCCTCAAGATCTCATACATAATCATACATTCATTAGTATAATCTCAATATTATCAAAACATTATAATCCTAAATAATCTTAAACATGTATGGCCATGATCATTTCATACACAGGTAATTTATCACAAGCGTTAGTATTCAAGGTTTCAGGGAGTACTTCTTTTACTCATGCATATTCTTATTTGATCATAGGACTCTTCTAGTTTTTCATATCATTAATCAAACTAAGAAATCTAATATGCATAAACCCTTGATTACTTAAACTTCTAACTTCAAAAATAAACATTATCAATCATACAAAAGTATACATATCTAAGATCCTAACACAAAGTAAGATTCTAACTCGATATAGGAAAACATACCTGGATTAGCATGCTTGCTAGTTATGTCTAACATACCCAACCAATATCTTCTTTGTTCTCTTCAATGATTTAGAGACCTTGTGCTAGTAACCTGCATATCTCATAAGTTAAGCATAGTAGAACCAAATCATACATACCTCGTAAGTAGAGCTTATATGTGATCAAAGACTACGGATGAGTCTTTGTCTTCATGTCATCATGGTCATATATTCTTGATCTAGAACTTGATTTGTCTTTCTTCATGTACCTTTCATGTTAGCAGACAACATCATCCTCATACAACACCACAAGTGTATTAGTACAATCATAAGTGCCATAACCCTTAATCAATGAATGTCTTCTACCATTTACATGCATTCATACTTTTACTAAGGTGATTAGACAAATATAAAATTAATCATGATTGTACTAACCTCAATAATATGAATACAAACATATCATGAACTTAATCATCAGATAAATAAAACAGATTTCAAAACATACCTGCATCTCCTCAAGTCATACTGTCGAGATTGCGTGTAGTCATCTCTATAAAGGTAAAACCCTAATCATCCAAGGTAGATCACTTGTAAACATCTTATATAGATTCATGGTGCTAGGATGATAGAATACCAATGTCATTTAAACCTCCTTCATTGCTGCCTATGAGTCTCCCAACTTTGCTAGGGTTTCTTCTTACTTGTAGAACCCGAAAAACCCTAATTTTCAATCTCCTTCCTCCCGCAACATTTGATGGAAGATTAATATATATGATGAAGGGATTCCAAACCATTTTCAAAGTTTCCAATGTTGCATCAGGTGTCTCCAACATTGTATCAGGTCCTTCCATACCTAAAAAACTGAAAACCCTAAGTGAGAGCTTCTTCCTCCTCTTCTTTGATTTCCTCCGTTGAGATATTTCAGATGTGCCTTATTGTTTCTAGTATATATCTGAAATTTTAGATCCTCGGGGTCTGAAACTTCCTCCTGTGGTATCCTGACCTGTCATATTTCCAACCCCACATATTTGAGCTTCATTGGATTCTCCATGAGAGAGATATGTTAAGTTTCCCAACATGACATGTTTATGGGATGAAACAGAATAGCGAACTTGTACGGAGTTCCACGTGTCACTGTTTCAACTTCGGCCTCTTATACTCGGACCTGTGAAACTACATTCCGTTCCCTATCACTTTTTACGGAATTCCATTTGGAGCTTCCTAGCCCGAGATATGACCTTTTCCCTAGGTCACCTCTTTATGGGATGAAACAGCATAGTGACCTTGTACGAAGTGCCACGTGTCACTGTTTAAACTTCGGCCTCTGATACTCGGACCTGTGAAACTAAAGTCCATGCCCTAACTTTAACTTTTTACAGAATTCCATTTGGAGCTTCCTAGCTCGAGATATGACCTTTTTGCCTAGGTCACCTGTTTAGGGATGCATTCTTGAAGAGACAGAAACCCTAAATTGTACGGATCACATCTCACAAAGTACAACGAATATGAGGTTGAAACTCGGACAAAATGTACATTAACATTTCATCTTCGGCCTGGACAAGTTTCAGATCCGGCACCTTCACAAAAAGTGATTTATAGCGAACATGCCAAGATGACTAGTTTTTGCTATACAAATCCCTAGCTTTCAAATTGTCGCAAGTGAAACAAGTGTCGTAAATGCCATACATTGCCTTCTTTCAGGCTAGCTCTGATACCATGTTAAGATTCAATATGATAAGATAGATAACATCAGTATTCAAATCAATTTCACAACAATAGCATATACAAGATCACTGAAAGAATAACAAGCACAGCATAAACACAAGAGACACAAATTTATCCTGGGAAACCCTCATGGGGTAGAAAACCCAGCAAAACTTCCTCAATATAGATGACCAAAAGTACAAAGATGAAATCCCCAAACAAGAGCTCCTTCTCCTTCATAGATATCTCTCTCTCTCTCTCTCTCTCTCTCTCTCTCCTAATGCGCAATCCACAAGTGAGTGTGTGTGTGAATGAATGAATAAATGAGAGAGCCTAGCTCTCTATTTATACATTCACTTCTACTTTAATTTTACAACTTGACATGTCGGCCTTAACTAACTTTACCACTCAACTAATGCTGACCAGGCCGACTCCTCCAGGGGACTTAAAAACCCCATTACATTTGACTCTAGGGGATCTATTGCCCCGACTGACATGGGAGGATTTACCTCATGACTCTATGATGACCAAATACAATAATAACATCCCGACGGAGGAGTAAAACATCTCCGAATAAATTACAATAGAATATTCTTCGAAGTTACAATATTTCAACAAAATATTATTCCTTACTAAAGCTCTGCTTGGAGCCCATGACAAGAGTCTGTAAACATAAACTACAATTAAAAATTAAACAGCGCTTCTCTTGAATGTAAAAGTACCTGCCACTGCTAGTTCTCATAAGGAATCATTCAATCCTTCCATTAATATTGACATTTTCTGTCCCAAAAATGAAAATGGAAAAGGGCAAAGGTTATAGCTAGAAAATGAATCAAACATTACCATAGTAGATGACTCTTGTCAGAAGGCCTTGAAGATTTAAATAAAAAAAACATCACATATCCTCACATCCTTAATGCTTGTGATTGATATGACTACTTACAATTGCATCAGCAGCTCCAAAAACAGCCATAGCTCCTCCAACCCCTGATACACCAATTGCAGGGCTGACAACATATTCTGTGAACTCTGCCCTGAAATTACCAAATTAAAAATCTTCAAAAGGTAATGAATTTAATTTGGCAGAAAAGTGGTGGGAACGCATAAAATCATTGTGGGTGAGTTATCCCTTATTCAGTGATCTTAAAGCTTCTGACAAATATATACCATACAAATGCTTGTTCGAGGCCAGAGTAGACAAGCAAGGGGATCAGCAATAGCATCCTTTTATCACGTAGAGGAACAAAGGTTGCCTTCAGTAGATCTCCAACAGAACAATGTGAGCCATTATTATTTTGAATAGCAAGCCCTGCTTCTGTACCACTTTGTTTACTTAAAAAGAATGCCAAAATTGTGCCCAAAGTCATGCTTCCAAGAAACACAATAAACAGCAATGTTGTGCCAGAGCTTTTGCCTTCCTGAAATCATAGTGAGAACACAAAAAGACAAAACAGTTAAAAGATCTACACTTGGGAATATTGCATGTAGACAACTAGTTTACAGAATAACCTCGTATTAACAATGGATATAAGCTATAGAGTATTCACCGTTCCAGTTTTCAGCAAAGCAAGTGAAAGCAAGTTACCAATAACCTGGAAAACAAATCACAGAACCATATAAGTGTAAGTTATAGTATAGGAAAGAAAACAGAGAGAGGTGAGGAGGCCTTCCTTTGACATGCTACTCCACAAATTTTGAGATGAAATAATTGCTGTGCAGGCATTTAAAAAATTCTGAGTACTACCCAACATTCCCCAAAATTCTCAAGGCCAACCTTTGCCACACCATTCTATGTAAATTTTGAGATGGAATATTTGCAGTGCATGTGCTAAACAAACCTGGGTACAAGCAAATAGTCCCCAGAATTCTCCATTGAAGTTTCCAAGAACTTTTCCTTCAGGCAAGTTACATTCAGCTGCATGGCTCCTTGCAGCAAAAGTCAGGTAGGTTCCCTGTACAAAGGATGAAAAGATGGTCCTAACGAAAGTATATTAGGTCTCTTGGAAGTCTAAAATTCAAAAGTTATTTAAGTGGTGTTGACTTACCTCCCCTACCCATATTATAGAAGCTGTAAATCCATGATAGGAAAGTTATTAAAGTTGTGTTAACTTACCTCCCCTACCCATATAACAGAAGCTGTAAATCCAAGGTACAGTGATGCTGGGACCATCGTGTACCTGTCACATACAAAGAGCTAAATTAGAGTTAGTTTTGCACTTGCCGTTAGCTTCTATGGTATGTTAAAGTCTCTATTTGCAACTCTGGAGCAAGTTCTAACAATGATTCTGCCAAGAAACTAATTTTAGCTATTATTTAGTCATTTTATTACTTCTTTGGATGATCTAAGAAGCGATATTAAGGCTCCCACGAGCTGTTACTCCAATACAATTTCCTGATGTTAAATTATGAAGTACCACTGAGTCCAAAACCAGCTGTTTACCCATGGATTTTCTAAAGCATGAAATTTGCCCCCTTACTGGTATCAGCACGAGATTCACAAAAGTGGTGTAAGCTAAGATCCCTCACTAATTGAGGCAATAGTTCTTCATGCCTGAATTGCCTGTACCTGCCAAGTAAATCCCAAAGCAGTAGTCTAAACAGTAGTCTAAACATGCTAGGATTTGGACCTTTTTGTGGTTATATATTTTCCATCATTTTGTTTTAAATCCAGCCAAAAATTCAAAAAATTCATCAAAGTTGCTGGAATTGCAGATATGAGTTGTTGAGATTGCACAATCCAGGTGCAGTTGGGGTATTTGAGGGGGCTGAATCCATATATGCATTCATTAGGTAATAAAAAATTACAATTTAACTGAAGATCGTATAACTGAATTCTGGTGATGATAGCCGGAAAAGTTCCAGATCGTATAACATTTAGACTACTCTAATCCCAAAATAGAAATTGGGGTCTATACAATGCATACATGTCAAAACTCCCAGGGATTATAACCTAAGTCACTTTGTTCATGTTAGAGTTTGTGCTTGAATTTGTTAACAATAGTAAACAATTAAAATTAGTGCAAAAAATTGTGATGAATTTTCCCATATTGGAAAACGTAGCTAGAGCAGAAAATTGTGATAAATTTTCCCATTAAGTTTGACAAAGAATTGGGAGATTTTAGTTATAGCTTCATATACTCAATCAAAAATATAAATATTTTATATACCCTGAAATTTAATAAAAATATGTCACGTTAAATGTCAAGGCTGAAAAGTAAAAACATATTAAAATATCATGTATTTTCCAAAATTGTTTTGAAAATATTATTATTTTTATTCTTGTGGCCATTTATTTAAGTATCTTATAGGAAAAAAACTTGGCCCATTGGATTCAACATTAAATTCGCGAGGCCTTGAGATTCCGCCAATTTCAATTTTTTCAGGAAAATAAAATTACTTGCTGACTGAAGCTACAATCTTAGAAGCACCGCACTTTACCAAGGACAACACTATTTGATAATAATTCCAAAAGCATTTATCAATATAAATTTATATACTTTATTCCGAAATGCAATTGGGATCAAAAACATATACCATGATGGAAAAATGTTTGATGCGATGAATAGCCAGTAGCCTGAAGTTCCAAGAATGACCGAATTCTTTGAACCAAGCCACCTAACGAAAGGTGTTGCTAGAAATGAACATACAGTGAATGAAAGATAAAGAATACCCAATGATGTGGTTCCTAAATCTTCATCCTGACAACCAAATTCAGCGACTTATCAAATTTTAATATAAATATCTGCCAAAAAAATAATAAGATTTCATTTATGAGAATTTCTTTGAAAAAAGGGGTACCCACTTACTTCCTTCGTAAAACGAAGAAGCCCTCTCACACATACCCTTATTTAAAGCAAAATTGAGACCTATTAAATTTGAACAAAATGAAACAGAAAGACTCACAGAATTTAACGAGCTCTCCAAGTTCTGAGCTGCAGCATAGGCGAGAAAGACGAAGAGAAATGTGAAACTCAGAATGTGGAGGTCTCTCAGATGATGACTAGAGGTTTTCGAATGAAGCTCATTCACATTTCCGTCAACGGACGAAGACTCTGGTAACAGAGGACTCAGATCTTCAGCAGCGATCGCCATCTCGGAATATCCAACTCTCAGAAGGATTTCTCCATACTTAAGCCTATTGGCTACAACAAGTCAAGTTTCAGCATGGTTGGAGCTTTGCCTGCCCCATTAAGAATCATCCCCATTTGCCTGCCTTTGCTATTGGGTATATAGTGGGTACTCTTTTCTCTCCTCTTCGAAGTTCGAACGCAAAAGATCTGGGAATTCAATTAATCCGACAAAACTTCCGGAAGCTGTCCTTTGTGAAAATGAAATGAATTTCGGTAGGAAGTTGTCCATTGGTCTGGTGGTGGACATGTGCATGCAATCATAATGGGCTTTTTTTATAGTCCACAGCAGATGCTGAAATGGCATGGATGGGACTGCTGCTTTTATTTTTGGCTTAGTTATGTTTTTAGCTCTGCCAGGGGAATCGGGGATGTTGCTGGTATTATAGGTTATACACATTATGTCGTGTTGTCGGTCGACCACATACCTTGATAAGACCAAACCCCAATAAGGCCCGCTTCAGTACAAGACTTGGGTATTGGAATATACACAATTGGAGGTCAAGTTCATAAATATATGTAATTTCGAATTAGAAGTGAGTTTAATAATGCCTCGGGTTATAGAGTTCTCGAATATACACCATTGGAGGTCAAGTTCATAAATATAGAGTTTCGAATTATAAGTCACTTTAATAATTCCGTGAGGTTAAACTACAATTAAGTCTGGTTTTTTATATTTTTAATGGAGTTAAGACTTGGTTGTTTGAGGATAGCACATGATGCTTTATATCTTTAATGGAGTTAAGACTTGGTTGTTTGAGGATAGCACATGATGCTTTATATTTTTAATAGAGTTAAGATTTGGTTGTTTGAGGATAGCACATGATGCTTTATATTTTTAATGGAGTTAAGACTTGGTTGTTTGAGGATAGCACATGATGCTAAGGTGAGTAGCCTCTTAGGATTTGCACATGGAGATAAGTGGAGCATGCTTAGGGCCCGTTTTGATGATGCAATGGTAGCTCAATCTTTCTTTTCATGCATATGAACTTTATCATGGAGCTAAGTGTTGCGTACAACACTCATTATTGATTGTCAAATCCATCATATGTTGGGAATTCAAATGTATCAATGTACTGCAAATTAAAATTAAAAATTAAATGACTAAAACAATTATAAGGAATAACACAACATTGAATTATCAAATCTCATTATAAAATTAAAAACTATCGCATGTTAGATGTTGATTAGTCAATTCGATTGACAAGCATCTGTCAAAATCTAATGATGTGTGTTATATTTCAATACATTTGTGTCACACAGCCTCGCTAGAGCTTTAGTTACACCTAGGTCCATCGAAAAGTCCTCATGATTACATCAAAGCGCGCTAAGAGCACATTTAGAGCCCACTTTTTGTGTCCATGTGCGAACCCTATCTACGATGCCCAATGCCAAATTTTGATACTAGTTATTTTTGAGAAATTATAGGGGACTAATATATTTTTTATGTATTTATGTACTAGGGTGAGCATACAAATAAAGAAGGACTAAACCACGCTCTTGGTCTTAGAGTATGACCCTTAAACTACCTCTAATTAGTTAAGAACAACGCTTTTGGTCTTAAAGTATGACCCTTAAACTACATCTAATTAGTTAAGAATTTGTATTCCTCATACGTAAGGAAATAATTTAACAACCCAAGACCAAGAGGCATCTCTCAAGAGTGGAAGTCTACCTACATTATATAGTACTAGCGAGTTATTATAAGTCCCCAAGTTTTGTTTGCACATAATGATGTAAGAGAGGGTTTTTTTCCATCCCATGCCTCGTATGGAGTCTTGCCATGTCAACTACTTCTTCCTGAAATCATTGTGCGACTCCTACACCATTAACCATGCTCCTCGCTTTCTCCACTAGCATCATGTTCATTCCTTTAGCAACTCCGTTATGTTGAGGCATGTATGTTGTTATGTTTTGTCAAGCTATATCATGATATGTACATAACTGGTCAAATGATTTTCCACATAATTCTCCTCTATTATCAATTCTCAACACCTTAATCCTTTTACCAGTCTGATTCTCCACAAGAGCTTTAAACTCTTGAAACTTCTCAAAAAATTCATATTTCTTCCATAGAAAATACAACCATGTCATTATGGAGAAATCACCTATGAAAGAAATGTAATACTAAGGTCCTCCTAGTGAAGGGACTGACACAAGTCTAAACACATCACTATGTATTAACCCTAGTAGCACCAGATGGAAAACCTTACATGACTCTATTTACCATAAATACAATGTTAAGATAAGTCAACTTCTTCAGAAAAATCAGGGATACTTCAACCATACCTTTGTCGTGCACAACATGAATACCTTTCTCGCCTATATGCCCCATCCGTTGATGACACAACATGGTCAAGTCGACTAGAAAATCAGATGTTCCATCGGACTCAGGACATACCACATTAGCACTTTCATCGGTGTTTATTCTTCCCAATAGTTTGTACAAGGTTCCAGAGCAAACACCTCTCATCAGCACCATTTCTCCTCGCACCATCTTGCACATATCTTTCTCAAACACATATTGCACTCATGCATTCCCCATCTTACTTATCGAGATCAAGTTTTGAGCCAAACTTGGGATATGCAGAACTTCTGGAAGTGTTCCTATTCTTCCATTTTTTAATTTCAGTTGAACTTTAGCTCGTCCAACTATCATGGTCGGTGAGTCATATCCTAGTAGAACATCACTACCATCATTCTTCTCATACTCACAACACCACTCTCTATGAGGTGTGATATGATATAACGTACCAAATTCGATCAACCAAGAGTCGTGATCCGACTGTGTACTTGAGGAGACCAAATACACATCGCCTTTCTCTTCTTGCAAAGACTTACCATTATTTTATTGAACTTCATTAGACCCTTTTCCTTTCTCAACTTCTATCGACTTACAGTTTTGTCTATAATTCCCGACTTTGCCACATTGACAACATGTTTTTATCGTTGGGCCAGGGGATCTAGTCTTAGATCTAGCCCTCAACTTCAATCTTCTACCAGAGGTTTTGCCTTTTCCTTTGTCTATCAGTCGACCTCTTACTAATAAGGCATCGTGGGTCACTCGTTCCATCTTCTTTCATCTCATCTCTTCTGACAATAAAGATGCAACCACTTCAACGATCTTCAATGTGGTATTATTACTTCCAATAGCCACGACCAAGACATCCAAAGAATCTGGCAAAGAACAAAATAGCCTGATTCATTTTTCCTCCTTGGTGATCTTAATATCCATGGACAACAACTAATTGATAACAGTGTTGAACGCATTCAGGTACTATGTTCTAAGACACCTTTACCCACCCACAGAAGATATAAATTCTTCCAAAGAACAACTTGTTAACCAAAGATTTTGGTTGATACAAGTTCCCCAACTTTTCCCATAGCTTATTTGCGGTGTCTTCTTCTAAGACATTCAACAATAAAGAGTCTGCTAAACAAAGTCAGATCGTACCCCTTTCCTTTCTGTCGATCTTTGTGTAGTCTTCCTTCGGCACATAAGTCGGGTAGTTCCTAGGTCGACTACAATCCATTGCTCTCGATCCATAAGGAGATCCTCCATTTTAAGCTTCCAAAGCTCAAAATTTTGTCCATTAAACTTTTTGATTTCTATCTTCAATGTGTTAGCCATTCTAGCAATGAATCAACGTTTCTGGAAGACTCCCACTGTAATAGGTATTCCCCCATATTCAAGACCGAGCCAAACCCTCAGCAACAAAGGTGTCCCCCTACAACCAAATACAACTTTGATCCCAACTGTTAGGTCTAATACCAATTACAACAGGTTTGCAAATTAATTCATATAGTTAAACACATTAAACATAAGACAATGGCACACAATAACATCAACACATTACACATAAAATACCCTGGAAACCTCTCATGGAGGAAAACCAACAAACCAGTGAGCTTTCACTCATTTATTAATCAAACACTCAAAATAGGCATTTACAACCGTGACTTGCTAGACCACAAATCACACTTCATTATATCTCACAGTGATCTTACTTCATAGCCAATACATATTATTTATAGATGCAATACAACCAACTACTCAGTAATGACAATCCATAAGTTCCTAACCACTTTCAGTTATTATGTTATAATCAACTTGACTAGGTAAACTTTTGGTTGATTTCCCGTTGAGCTTCCGATCATTTCGTCGACTTCCCGTTGACTAGTCATTTGACTTCGACCAAACAACTATCTTGGTTGGTCGAATGACTAGACTTCCCTCCTTTATCCCTCCAACTCTAGTCGACTTAAACCAGTTGACCATCGACTTTGCTAGTCGATCCACATGCAAAGAATATAACATTTCCAACACTCTATTGGTATGATCACGAAACATGGGCTCCAAGTGTCAATCACTCATCATCACAAGTCTCTTAACTATCCAAGATAAGCATCCAATGCTCCAATGTTCCTCCTCAACATATGTGTTTCATATCCATAAACAACCCCAAGTAATGCACCCTCAACCCAAGCATCCTCGAGTCAAGCACCCATCCTCCTAAGGCATTCCAACCAACCCCGATGCTCTTAGGGCCAATTTCCCTTCCTCCTAGTTCCCAGTGCTCATCCTCCAAGGTAGATCCAACACCCATTCAAGAAACTACCCTCCCCAACATGCACACCAAGTAGAAGATATTGATGACATCTACAATAACCACCTCATTAGGAAGTGTGCCACATCTAGCACTAAGTCCAAGGTCAAACAACCACCTATAGTAAGCTCTCCAAATGTCATCAACCAATAGGTCTAAGATATAACTAAGGGGATAGGATTTCACCATGCATCCCACGTCACATGAAGGAACCCCTAGCATGTTGTAAACACTTTTAGAACTACACAAAATCAAACACTTCCTCTTTTCGAGGAAATTGCTTTCACCAACATTAGTCTTCTCCCTCAATGTCTCAAACTTCAACTTTTCTAGGGGCTTTGACAGAATTTCAACAACCTACAAATCTCTAGGAATATAATCAAGGGATAAAGCACCCTTCTATACTTTGTCTCTTATGAAATGAGAATGAATGTTAATATGCTTCGAGCGGTCATGGAAAATAGAATTCTTAGAGAGTTTGATATAACTTTGATTGTCACAATACACAACTATCAACTACAACTCCATATCACACAACTCAACTAAATATTTGCAAAGCTAATTACCTTAGAACTAGTTAAACATGCTACCATCTACTTTGATTCTATTGAACTAAGTGCCACTACTACCTGCATCCTACTAAATTGGGATATCATACTTGATCCCAAGGTGAAAAATAACACAGAAGTATTCTTCCTAGATTCAATGCCTTTGGCCCAGTTTGAATCACAATATCCATGGAGTAGTAGTTCTTCATCTCTTGTATACTTGATGCCATAATGGATCGCGCCAATTAAGTACCTAAGCACATGCTTCCCAACCACCCATTAATTCAATGTGGAGCAATCATAGACTTACTCAAGGTATTCATGGCATAAAAAATATATGCCTTGGTATTTACAAGATACATCAATGATCCAATCAACCTCATGTATAAAGTAGGGTTAAACAAATTATCAACATCCTCATCACAAGAAAGCTTCAAATTTGGTGTCATGTGTGTGGCCAAGGGTTTGCAATCATACATTTGAAAAAGATCTCAAGATGTACTTCCCTTTCCCAATGAAGACTTCTTCTGGATCATGCCAAACCTCCAATCCTAAAAAATAATGCAATAGAACGATACCCTTCATATCAAATTCACTTGCCAATTCTTGTTTGCACCACATAATGAGCTTCTTTGAACTACCTATAATGATCAAGTCATCTACATATAGAACCAAGACAACCAAATCAAATTTATTAAGCAAGTAATAAATATTTGGATTGGCACTAGTCTTGGTAAACCTCGGGTTCAGTGGGAACTCATCAATCTTATAGTACCAAGTTCATAGTGCCTACTTCAACCAATAAAGGGCTTTATGTAACTTACAAACATGAGTATCACACTCATGCACCTGAAAAACTCTACACGTGTTCCTTGTTCTTCAATCACACCATTTAAGAAGGTTGTATTTACATCCATCTAATATAAGCTTTATCCAAAACATATTGCGAATGAAATAATGGTACATATAAAAGTATACTATCTAATTGGAGCAAATGTCGCATCATAGTTGACTCCCTATTTCTCTAAAAACCCTTGTTGCAACAAACCTTGCCTTTTACTTTTCAATACTCATTTCCACCTTAGAGGAAATGGAGCCCAATCCTTTCATAGGATGAGTAGCATCATCACCCAACTTTGCACTCAAAACTCCCTTGTGGCCTTGAATCCTATTGAATAGGTTCCCATCATAAGTCACATGTCTCAATGCCTCGATGTCCACATACCATCCAACACTTGACACAATGTTGGAAGATGAACAAGAGACCATGGAGACGGTCTTAAGTTGGGACACCAACTCATCCACTCCTGCTACATACCTGTAGTTCTTGCAATATATTTCTACTAATTTTCCCTCTCTTTCCTCTTCTCTAGACATTGGTTGGAATAATGTCCCTTCTAGTGACACCTAAAAAATTTCACATTACTTAAATCCTTCTCACATTTCCTTGATTCTTCTTTCTAACCCTTCTTGTGTCCTTTCTTGTTTCACTTCCCCATGTTCCCACTGAGGGCTAGGTATTCCGATTCTCTTTCCTTGACTGAACAAGGTTCTAATCATATCTCTTATTGCATAAAGTTATCCCAAAGCTGATCAAAAGTAGGTTACCTCTCATGAGAACAAACTATTTGAGTATAATGCTCCATGTTAAATTTTCAGAATTTACTTCAATCTGATCTAGGATCTTAACTGAGAGAACAACATGTACAGCATATCTACAGCATATCAATCATGGAGACAATAGTGCAAGCACACAAGAGACACAAAGATTTACTTGGGGAAAACCATAAAGGTGAAAAACCCCAATAACTTCCTCAGAGATAGATAGAGCAATGATACAACCAACCATAAGAGATAGACACAACCTAGCAGCAGATCCTCCTCCTCCATAAGTGCGCCACTCCTCCTTTAGTGCATGTGTGAGAAGTGAGTGAGTAAATAGAGTGCCTCCCGCACTCTATTTATACTTGACTTGACTTGCCTTTTTACCTAACTCATGTAGGCTCGAACTTAACCACATAACATAATGCTGAGTGGGCCGACCCCCAATAGGGTGGTCTAATAACCCTTTGACCCACATGGCCGACCCCCAATAGGGTGGTCTAATAACCCTTTGACCCACATGACTTATACAGGGCCGACCCCAAATAAGGTGGTCTAATAACCCATCAAGTATAAGTTACGACACTTACAATATAAATGACAACACTTCCTTATAGAGGAATAATACCATCTCTATAGGAATACAATATACATATATGTGAAATACATTCCGAAGTTACATATACATCAACACTCCCTCTTAACTAGGAAGGTATTTCTCAGCACAGTTCTTCTAGCACAAGTCATCTTCTCTGGATCATCGTCACTGGATAATCGTCATCGAGTCATCATCATCGTCACTGCTGTCGCTATCTCAATCAATCTCTGAATCTACTCGTCATAGGAAGTTCTACAGAGCCATTCCTTTTTCATACTGGATGTAGGCCCACCACCTGCAGGTCTTCGTCATCACTGGCCATACTGTGGAATCCTCAGGACTTATTACGTGCATCACAAAAACCTTGAAAGAGCATCCCAGGATGTTACGAGTACACAACTCCGACCTGTAGGATCTCCCAGGGTGCTATTACATGTGACCCCACCACAAAACCTCGAAAGAGCATCTCAGGATGTTACGGGTACACAACTCCGACCTGAAATCTCCCAGGGCACAAATTACATGTGGTCCACCACAAAACCTAGCAAGAGCATCTCAGGATGTTACGGGTACACAAATCCGACCTGAAATCTCCCAGGGCACAAATTACATGTGGTCATGGCAAAACCTCGCAAGAGCATCTCAGGATGTTACGGGTACACAACTCCGACCTGAAATCTCCCAGGGCACAAATTACATGCCATAGGACAAAACCTCGCAAGAGCATCTGCCAGATATCCCAGGGCGCTATTACATGCCATAGGCAAAACCTCGAAAGACTATCTGCAGATCTCACAGGGCACCGAATTACATGTCCTCCCAGAGCAAAACCTCGAAAGAGCATTTGCCAGATGTCCCAGGGCACCGATATTACATGCCATAGGCAAAACCTCGAAAGACCATCTGCAAATCTCCCAGGGCACCGGATTACATGCTCATCTGCACAACCTGATCCACGGCCACAAAGTATCATCCTGATACTCACCATACATCAACCTGATGTACACATGATCATCCTGATCATCATCACTGCAACGTCCTGCTGCATGTCATCTGGAGCAACATCCTGAAGCTCATCATCCATGATCATCCTGATCATCACTGCAACATCCTGCTGCATGTCATCTGGAGCAACATCCTGAAGCCCATCATCCATGATCATCCTGATCATCACTGCATCCACCTGATGCATACCAAGTATCTACTTGATACATATCATCATACATGATCCTCCTGATCATACAATGTATCCACCTGATACATGATACATATCACCATACATGATCCACCTGATCATACAATGTATCCACCTGATACATGGTCCAAGCATCCAACATGATGCATATACAAAATACATACACATGATCCAACTGATCATATCCAGCATCCAACATGATGCATACATACATAAATGATCCAACTGATCATATCTAGCATCCAACATGATGCATACATACATAAATGATCCAACTGATCATATCCAGCATCCAACATGATGTGTACATACATAAATGATCCAACTGAGCATATCCAAGCAGAAACCAGAACATCATCCTGATTCCCATTATCCAGCGCTTACATCCACAGCCATGTGAAGGATCCTCCTTCCAACATGCTTGGAATGGCTTCAGCAAATGTGTCCATCACTTCTTCCTCGAAGTGTCCTCGTTCTGAAGAACGCCAAGCCTCTCTCTGAAGTACTCGAACTTCACTCTCGCTAGTGGATTCGTCAGCACATCTGCAATCTGCTCGTCCATCGCAACATACAGAAGTTTCACAGCTCCTCTCTGCACCATATCCCTGATATAGTGATATTTGATCTCTATGTGTTTCGACCTGTCATGAAACACTGGGTTCTCGGACAGCTTCACACAACTCTGGTTATCACAGAAGATACCAGTAGCCTCCAACGGGAGATCAAATAACTCAGACAGTAGCTTCCGTAGCCATACTGCCTCACAACTAGCTGAACAGGATGCAACATACTCTTCCTCAGCTGTACTCAGTGCTACATAGGACTGCTTCCTGCTAAACCAAGAGATCACACCTGATCCTATATTGAAACAACACCCAGATGTGCTCTTCCTATCTGCAGCACTGCCAGCCCAATCTGAATCAACATAACCCTGTAGGTTAAACTTTTGATTCCCTTCATACGTGAGCCCATAATCCATTGTACCCTTCAGGTACCTCAAAACATGCTTTACAGCAACCAGGTGAACACTCCTCGGATCTGTCAGGAGCTGACTCAATGTGTTCACAACAAAGCAAATGTCTGGTCTCATGTTCTTCAGGTACATCAAGGACCCAATCATCTGACGATACATAGAGACATCAACCGGCTCAGATGAAGCATCACATAGAAGCTTCAGATTCAATGCCATAGGTGTGGCCATGGCCTTGCAATCCATCATCCCGAACCTCTTCAGGATCTCTACTGCATACTTCCCTTGTCCAAGGAAGATTCCATCTGCACTCTGCCACACCTCCATGCCAAAAACAAATAGTGCATCAACCCCAAGTTCCTCAACTCGAACTCGGCAACAAGCTTCCGCTGCATGTCGGCAATCAATCTGTCCTCACCTGATACAAACAGGTCATCCAAATAGTAGTATCGCTGGATTGCCTTCCTCAACCTTGTAGAAAAGGTTGGAATCCGCTTTATTCTTGGTAAAGCCCAAGCTGGATAGAAAGCTGTCTATCCTACCATATCAAGTTCTGCACACATATATGACTACACCATGTTGTCTTGAAATCCATTTGGTGCATCTTCTATTTCATCACTTTTGTATTTCTCAATGCTGCCATCTGCAACATGCTTAATCTGATAGTTCCATATGGAAGTCATAACAAACTTCCCTTCAGGTCTTGGGACTCCATCCCAAACGTCATTCTTCATGATCGACGGATCATGGCATTCCATTTCTTCATCCCAGATCCTGGGAACTTCAATATATTCAATAGATATCTTTGTTGCTGGAACAAATGTTGTAGTTCTTTTGTAGGTGAAGATATACGGTCTTTCCTACAAAACAGGTTAAATTGCATGATTAGAAACATCTCATAATTTTCAGAACAAATTATTACACATAAATAAATATGTCATACAGTCATGCAATTATCATAGCCAATGCTTCAATACAACATTTATCCATATTCCGTAACTTTCTAGATGCCTTCCAATCTCTACCAGAACATTGTTAAGAGTGTGCACAACTCCCAACATGTCAGCAAAGAGGTTTCATTCTAGATAAGTAGCAATGGAATGTTGTACAGTGCCATAGGCCACTTACCCATGCATATTAGGAGTATACTGTTCATCAATGCAATTATTCTAATATGCATAATACACAACCTAATTCTAGGAACATCACTATATACATTATTGAACAGTATTATTCAAGAAATGACAATTCAAATACTTATCTTTGTTTGTTCGTTGGGTGGACTCCCTCTGAGTCTTCGCTTCCTTGCAGGAGCTGCTGGAGTCCTAATCTGAAGTAGCTTCTTCTACACCTTTCTGTTGTGGGATGTAGAGAGATGGTCAAATCCCTCTGAATATCTGCATCCTTGCATAAACCACTGGAGTGTACTCCCTCTTGATCTTTGCTTCCTGGATTACCTGTTCTTGAATCTCATATTCATCCTTGGTCCCTATGCATGCTTATTAGTATCATGAATGTGTTATCCTTGTGATCTCATATAAAATCATACATTCATTAGTATACTATTAAAACACAATAATCTCAAGCATGTATAGTCATGATCATTTCAAACAAAAATAATAAGCATTAGCATTCAAGGTTTATGTAGGATTCTTATAGTTAGTCAAATCATAAGAAACATAACATGTCTAAACCTGTAATTACTCAAACCTATGACTCTTCAGGTTAGTTGAATCATCAATCAAGATAAGAGATATAAAATGCATAAAACCTGTGATTATTCAAACCTATACCATCATGATTCTTCTGGTTAGTCATATCATCAATTATGGTAAGAAACATAATATGCATACAATCATGATTATTCAAACCTATGACTTCATGAATAATCATTATCAACAACAGTATAAGATCCTAACACAAGGTAGGATTCTATCTTGATATAGGAAAAACATACCTGGATTAGCATGCTAGCTATTTATGTCTAACATACTCACATGATGTCTTCTTGTTCTTCTTCAATGACTTGTGCTAGTAACTTGTATATCTCATAGGTTAACTATTACAAAACCAAGTTATACATACCTCGTAAATGGATCTTCTATGAGATCCATGACAATGGATGAATGTTTGTCCTCATGTTATCATGATCATATGTTCTTGGACCAGAACATGATTTGTCTTTCTTGGTGTACCTTTCATGTTAGTAGACAACATAAACCTCATACAACACCATAATGCATTAGTACAATCATAAGTGTCAACACCCTAACCAATGAATATCTTCTATCATGCATTCATAATTTTGTTAAGGTGATACGACAAATCTAAAATCAAAATTGTACTAACCGTAATAACATGAAGACAAACATAACATAAACTTAATCATGGACAAATATTGAAACATACCTCGATGAGTCATACATGTCGAGATTGCTTGTAATCTTCTTATGTAAGGCTTTAGCCTCATCTCCCTCTGAAACAGGAACTTCTTCACTCATGCAGATGATCAATCCATCTTCTTGTAGGATTAACCCAATCCACTTGATTGGCAAGAACTGGACCTGGAGCTGGATATGGGTTTGTCAGAGAAACCTCAAAAATTCAAACTTTGAATTTCAAACTTCCGAAAGGATAGAAATATGCGCCTTGATGAGCTGATCAAACTGGTATATTCAGAATTTGAAAACTCCAAAGTTTCACTCCTCAATTTTGCCTTTGAAACTTCCGGATTCACTAGACGTGACCCTGAACTGGGGTTTGATGAAGCCCACTCTTTTTCCCCATCAAAATGTTTGATCCAAAGCTCTAAGATTCTATTTTTCTGAGGAGCTTCGAGCCGTGGTCACAGATTGCAAAAATTCCCATTTTTACAGAAGCCCTAGTTTTCCACTTTTCTGATCAAAGTCCTGAACTAGGGTTTGATCAAGCCCAGCTTTTTGCCCAACCAAAAATTCTGATCTTGGTCTCTAAATTTCTATTTTGATGAGTAGCATTTAGCCGTGGTCTCCGATTACAAAAATTCCAACTTTCTTCAAAGCCCTAAATTCCGGAAGCCATGAATGAAGGTACTCAAAAATAATTCTGTTTTGACAGAAATATGTACCTAATTGTTTCTGGTGTAACTCCAAACTTTTCAATCCACAGGGTCTGAAAAAGTTTCCTGAGATAGCCTGACCTGTTATCTTTCCATCCTGACAGGTCTGACCTCAATTGGATTCTCTGAGAGAGAGTTATGTCAAATGTCGCAACGTGACCTGTTTTGGGATAAAACAGAAGAGCGAACTTGTACGGCGTGCCACATGTCACTGTTTCAACTTAGGCCTCTGAAAAACTTTGCTGAGATAGCTCGGCCTGGTATCTTTCCATCCTGATAGATCTGAACTCAATTGGACTCTCTGAGAGAGAGTTATGCCAAGTGTTGCAACATGACCTGTTTATGAGATAATACAGGAGAGCGAACTTGTACGGCGTGCCACGTGTCACTGGCTCAACTTCGGCCTCTGAAAAAGTTTTCTAAGATAGTACAGGCTGTTTACTACCTGTCACTTTTTACGAAATTTCATTTGGAGCTTCCTAGCCCAAGATATGACCTTTTTCCCAAGGTCACCTGATTTTGACTCAGATCTGGAAGAGGCAGAAACCCTATATTGTACAGATCATAAATCACAAAGTACAACGAATTAGAGGTTGTCCTTTGGACACAAGGTACCTGGAGATTTAATCTTCGTCCTGTAACAATTTCAGATCCGAAAACTTCGCCAAAATGGATTTATAGCGAAAGTGCTACGATGACTGGTTTTTGCTATATCAAGCCCTAGCATCGTAAGTGCATCAAGTGTCATACATGCCATATCATGCCTTCTTTCAGGCTAGCTCTGATACCATGTTAAATTTTTAGAATTTACTTCAATCTGATCTAGGATCTTAACTGAGAGAACAACATGTACAACATACCTACAGCATATCAATCATGGAGACAATAGTGCAAGCACACAAGAGACACAAAGATTTACTTGGGGAAAACCATAAAGGTGAAAAACCCCAATAACTTCCTCAGAGATAGATAGAGCAATGATACAACCAACCATAAGAGATAGACACAACCTAGCAGCAGATCCTCCTCCTCCATAAGTGCGCCACTCCTCCTTTAGTGCATGTGTGAGAAGTGAGTGAGTAAATAGAGTGCCTCCCGCACTCTATTTATACTTGACTTGACTTGCCTTTTTACCTAACTCATGTAGGCTCGAACTTAACCACATAACATAATGCTGAGTGGGCCGACCCCCAATAGGGTGGTCTAATAACCCTTTGACCCACATGGCCGACCCCCAATAGGGTGGTCTAATAACCCTTTGACCCACATGACTTATACAGGGCCGACCCCAAATAAGGTGGTCTAATAACCCATCAAGTATAAGTTACGACACTTACAATATAAATGACAACACTTCCTTATAGAGGAATAATACCATCTCTATAGGAATACAATATACATATATGTGAAATACATTCCGAAGTTACATATACATCAACACTCCAGTAGTAGTTATAATCTAATATAAAAATACCATTCATATAAGTGACTAATAAATTGATAATTATATATTATTAAATAAAGTATTTACATTATAATGGTAACACAACTACCAAACCAATGACATAAAAGGAGACCAAACATGTTGTATCAAATGACTTAATTATAATAAAATACTATTTTATGCGAGTCCATATTTATCATGTATCCAATTTTTTTGTGTGTTTAAAAGTTTAACATGGTATTATAGGGAAGCTCTTGAGTAATAAAGTAAAAAATTAATACAAAGTGATTGAATTTCAATCTGACGATGATTTAAATAAAAGGTTCAAAGAGAAAAATCAATTTATAAGAGTTGCCTGCCATATCATTTATGGAATTGCCACGACGAAGAACCAACATTAATTCGTGCATCCAATACATGAAGCAAACTGCTAAAGAAGAAAGTGTTGTTGTATTATATTTGAGAGTAGAAGTGCAAAGAAATCCGAAGTGCAAAGTGATAGAGAAATATGAGTACATATAAGGCAAGAAGTAGAGATATTTGTGTGACTTTCTAAGTTAAAATGTCACTCACAATTTGTTTAATCTTTGAAAGAAAAGAGGGTGGAGATAAAATGTCTACTTCTGAAAAGAAAAGTTATTTTCTTGTTGAAAGAAGAGGTGGATGAAACAATTTTTTTAATATATATTCTCTCTTTATTTCCAAACAAAAAAAAATGATCATTCTAGAAGTTGAAAGATTATATGAAGATTCTTTCCATTTTGAGGATATGTTGAGATTTTGATGAGTTTATTTGAGATTGGATGTGGATTGTTTACTCTTTAAGAAAGTGAAAATAACTTCTAACCCCAACGAATCAAAGGCAATAAATAACAATGACAAAGCATATTGTGAATTTTTATTCCTAACGATTGAATTTGAAAATAGAAAGGAACCAGAGAAGGTTTAGCTTAGCATGGATTGTTGTCCAAATAATTTGATAATTCATGAATCTCAATAATTTTGGGGTTTGGGAATTTGAGAAATTTAAGAACTCGGGAATTTAGAATAATTTGGGAGTTTGAGAATTCGAGGAATTAAAAAACTTGGGAATTTTGAAGATTTGGGAATTCAAGAATTCTAATCTCATGCAAGTGATGAGATAACATAATGGAGTACCTGCAAGATTCCAAATCTGTAGAGAAGAGAAGTTACTTAAAGAAAAATAAATCATTTTATGTTTGTGTTGTAATAATTGATATTGTAGCATTAAGAGGGGGTGTTGGAGTATAAAGCTCCAATAGTAGTTATAATGTAATGGAAAAATCACATTCATATAAGTGATTAATAAGTGGTGAATTAGATATTATTAAATAAAGTAGTTACATTATAATTTTATCACAACTACCAAGGAAACGATACAAAAGGAGACCAAACCCATTATATCAAATGACTTCATTGTAATAAAATAATATTTTACATGAGTCCATTTTTATCATGTCTCCAATCTTTTTTTGTTTACAAGTTTAATGCAAACACCTTGGACAATGGTTTTCAAGATTAAGCAAATCAATTCAAGGCAATGGGGACCAAATCCTAGTCCACTTTTGTCCCTCTGCCATCCAACCAATCTTTCAACTTTGTGATCTCAGGCATGTCTATAACCACTATATTTGTGTCACTCATGTAGATAGATGAAAGTTTGTTTCTCAAGGGCATCTTCCTAGAGACAATAACACTCCTGTATAATGGAACCAAAACATCATGCATATCCTTAATAATCTTCTTCTCTGCAATATGCATGATTAAATGATCCCTCACTCAATCAAGAATGATTATCTTTGCCTTGGCCTCCTTATTATGCTCGACCAACAATTTTGGATTCGTAGGTGCAATGATATTTGTCTTAATATGCTTCCAAAGCTCAACATATTCCAATACCATTTGAAATCTACATTTCCAAGGTGTAAAATTGCAATCTCCTTCCACTTTTCCACACTCTCTAATATCGAGAATAGTCATCCCTACAAATCTAAAGTAACTTTAAAGAAAAATTAGTAGTAAATCAAGTAGCTTATCCTTCTACGGTTTAAGCACTTCTTCCCAAGTGCACAAGGTTTTCACACCCAACAACCTTGAATAGGTAAACTACCTCTCCAAGGTACAAAACACTTAAAAAAAACTGACCCCCTCTTCATCATGAGAGCAATTTCACTTAAGTCAACTATGATACCATGTGAAGATTTCAACAAATAATTGCTTAATGCAAATCCGTAAATTTAACCTCAAACTTGAGGTTCCCTGAATCTATTTCATGTGAACTTTCAGTGTTAGGGATGAATCTGAAATATAAATTACAACACTAAATATTTCACTTACTATCCAATAAATACACAAAGCATAAGAAGAAAATAAACACAAAACAATTGCACTTCAAGGGAACAATGTTTCTAGCTATTAGGGCATAAATCATGACGTGAAATTTTTTAAAATTAATCATCAACAACATATTTGCTACAACCACAAATATTCCCTCTTAGCTTCTCTATACTTGACAAATCACTCAACCAAATATGTAAATTGTTCATGATAAATCAACATACCGAATAACCCTAGTAACTACTAATTCACCATGAGAATATAAGTTGTAAATCAGATTTGCAAGTACACAAAGTTTGGACAACAAGGTGGTGAGACAAAAAATTACAAAGTTGTTGAATCCCCTAACTTATACTTAAGTTAATGACTAGGGTGCATAATCTTTCAAAGTGGTGTGCACTATTTATGCAACTCTCAAGGTTTCAAATGCCACTAAATTAATCTTAGTACTAACTCTATTTTTTGTGGAACTAAACATTGTTAGATGCATCTAAGAATCGTAACTAATTTATCTTATTCACGGATTTAGGTATTCTACAAATTAAGTGATCTTGGGCACAAACTTCCCTTTGGCTCTCCAGGCTCAAAGCTTTAAAATCTCGTTACACTCGTAAATGTGAATGCAATGCTTAGAAGTAAATATCCATGAAAATAGAAAATGAATGCTAAAGAAAATAAAGGTTAATGCTACAAAAAGAAAAACTAATTCTGCATCACACTTACATCTTAACATTTATTCCACCAAGCACATCGTCATGGTATGTCGGTGAAAGAATTTCAAGAAGAAATACATTGAATAAATAGTTGTTGAATTTATTAACACATTACAATACCTCAACCACCTACAAAGAATTAGGATGATAAAATGAGGAAATATAGAGCACACAACTAAGGAATGAAAATGCAATCACAAAATATACACGTGGGGAAGGTGCATTCACCAACAAACCCCTTCAAGTGAGATTCGACTTAAAGAGAATTAATGAATCGCTATAGTTAACTTTAACTCAGCATTGTAGTGGCAATTCTATTAATTAACATAAATTTTCTACAAAATTACAACTCTAATTTGCATCTTGCAAATCTAACCCTAGCTATGGAGAATCTAGAGTCTAACAAAAATTGAGCTACATATGAGTACATTTATACCAAGGTTGTCCTAGTTCGTTCAAGGAAAATGTTAGGGATTTTGAAGACTCCCCCTAATTGATTTTTCCCCAATAAATGTGCACTTCTTCTCAACATTTAATTGACTTATTGGTGGGTTACTAAAACAAATTATTGGGAAGAATACCCTTCTTGGTTAGCTAAATTGGTGGGTTGCTAGTGAGGTGAATCCATGAGCCCATGTTTGTTCTTGATTGGGTTGAGGTACTGTTGCAAAAGTACATTTGTTGGCCCATCTCCTTTCTTGGTTAGCTAAGGTAATATGTCAAGTTTAAGTGAACTATTTACTATTGAACAACAACCACTTACTTATGGTCTTTAATGCATTTTGTGAGTGTATAACACGTTGTGGAGTCGAGATGACTCCACAACCTACTCTATATTTTTTATTAATAATTTAACAATGCAAATGAGTATTGGTGAGAAATCGTTGTGTTGATGAAATATATAAATAACCATTCTAGTACATTAATTGCAAATTAATCCATAACAAGTACAAAGTATAACATCCATGACTCATCAAGAAGCCTACTACTAACACATCATTCATCAAACATACATTTAAACTAACATATTTCATTAAAAAATCCTATAAAATACTACTAAATTAGCCAATTACAAATAATTAACTATTAAATTGTAAATGGCTACAAAATTGCCCAGTTTAATAGATATTGTGTTCAAGGATGGCATGACTTACAATTTTCAAAAGATAAATATCCATAGAAAGATGAGCAAAATAGATCAATTCTTGGGCTCATCACAAAGTACACTTCATAAAACATTAGAATGAAGTTACAAGTACATACCAACAACTTATCACAAGCTAATAGAAGATCATATTTTCAAGCTTACCACAAGCTAGGATTCTCCAATGCCACCAAATCCTAAACTTCATAAATACATAAGAATGAAGTTACAAGGAGATACCAAGAACTTATCACAAGTTAGTAAAAGTTTGTGTTTTCAATCTCATCACAAGCTAATAGAAGATAACATTTTCAAGCTTACCACAAGCTAGGATTCTCCAATGCCACGAAACCATAAACTTCATAAATACATAAGAATGAAGTTACAAGGAGATACCAAGAACTTATCACAAGTTAGTAAAAGATTGTGTTTTCAATCTTATCACAAGCTAGGACTCTCCAATGCTACCAAATCCTATATAAGCCATCCACCATTAATAACAAACCCTAACTAGTAATCAAAGGCCTAGAAAGGCATCCCACCAATCTAACTATCCACACCAAAATCTCCACAACAAGTTAGCATCAACACCAACAATTCGACCCCCAATATTTCTCCAAGATTTCCCCACATAAGCTCTCCAAGTCTACTTTGGGGTTTCCTTGCCACAAACCATATGTACTTCTCACACAAAGTATCAAACCCTAGCACTTCAAGTTTCCTCTAGGATTTTCCTATCACAAACCTTAGTGCCTTCCTCCCTTGCATAAAGACAAGTACAAAGACTCAAGACAAATTTGTCTTCAAGATACAAATGATCTAATGAGCTCTCACATGCTTACTACATGAATATTGCAACTAAAGACTCTCTCCTCCCTTCATATAAAATAGGTAAGGTAGGCCAACAATAGTAAAGTTTACTAATTCCAAAAGAAACCTATTCTATTCCTTAAGATAATGTATCCAAGTGAAGTGCTTTTTCTCCAAGGTGCACACATGTGAAGACAAGGCTTCTCAAGTGATCTACTCTCTAAGCATGGGATCCAAGTTTTAAACACTTCTCATCACAAGGCTTCTCACTCTCTAAGATAGGCATCCAATGCTCCAACACTCATCTTCAACATATGTGTCATGTATCCATGTACAAATCCAAGCAGTGTTCCCTCAACTTAAACATCCCCATGTCAAGCACTCAACCTCATAAGGCATTCCAAGAGGTCATAATGCTCCCAGGGCCAAGCACCCTCTCTCTTAGTGCCCAACATTCCTCCAAGGCATATACAACACCCATGCAAACAACCATCCTCCTCAACACACACACACCATGTTGAAGATATCAGTGCCATAGAATATAACCAACTCATGAAGGAAATTTTCCACTTCTAGCACAAAGTCCAAGGTCAAGCAACCACATTTGAAAAGCTCTCCAAATGTCATAATCAGAAGATCTAAGATACAACTAAAGGAATAGGGTTTCACCATGCACCCCACATTACATGAAGGCACCCATATCATGGTGTAAATACTTTCATAGCAACCCAAAATCTAACAATTGGGTTTATTTCACCTCATTTTTCTTTTATTTTCATTGGTCAACTTAGTCATTTGTTTTTTTATATTTTAATTGTTTTATTTTCCCTTCTTGATCTAGATGTTGCTCAATGTTATTAGACAACTGTGTTGGTAGAATCACATGTAGCTTCAATGAAGCAATGAAATAAAGCATGGTTTGCCTCCAAAACCTATGGATTTCTCATGTTTCATGTAGATTACAATGGGTATTCAACTCGTGGATTGGAAGAAAGCAAAGTGAGTGGGAGGGGTCATAACAAGAATCTACAATGAAAGGTACACCCGGAGGGAGCCAATGAGAAGGAATCAAAATAAGGGGGGTGAATTGGGAGGGTTAGGTAGATGTATGGGGAAATATACTTGTGAGATTCTCTCTCTCCTTGTATAAAATATCAATAGAGATATTCCTTTAAGTGCATGGGTAGTCTCACGGTTTCTTGAGTTAATTGATTAGATCATTCCTTTTACTGTGGTAAAAAAAATATGTGCGAAGTAGATATTTCTTTGTGCTCTATTTTATATCTTGTTCAACTTTGGAAAATTCGATACCCAACATATCTATCAGTCATAGGTTAGTAATTATCTTCCCTAAGGTACCCCACAATCCATATATCTACATATAGGTAAGTAGGTAGGTTCATTTGTTGGTAGGGTTATCTTTGGTTTCTGAAGTCCTTCTCGAAGAAACCTTGGCTAGGTTTTGTCATGCATCATACCCCCGCCTACCCCCACCCCCATTTGATTTGGGTAAGACACTTGATGACAAACCCAACGAAATACACAAAAGTAGACCTACCCAACTCATGCTTGGTCAAGATAAGATTGATCGAGGCACTTGTTCTTTCTCGCTCATCTAAACCATATCACCCTTCTTTCTTTCATTCATATTGATGGAGTTGTAAATGATTCATTAGTATGAAAGCTAAGATCAAGTGCTTCATGGTCATACCTTAAGGCACCTTGGTTTTTCTTAATTTTAGGGTTGACATATTCCCCCCATTCCAATGTCTATTTGAGTATCATTAGACATCCTACCCTCACATTTTTTATATATAATCCCTTAATTCATATGCCTCTTATGTTTACTCTTTTTCACTTGGAAATTTTATTGTTTCATGGGTTTCTCTCTCTCCTCCTTCACCACCCTCCTTATGGATGTCCCCCCTCTATTTTATTGTAGGTTTTGCCGCAAGTTGAAGGGATTTGGGTTTATTCTCTATTATTGTGTTTTAACTCCATGAGTGGCTACCTTATTTGGTGTTTTAGGAGGGATCACTCCTTTTACCTCACTTGAGGTTATTTGGGATGCTCTTCTCATTATTGTATAAAGGCTATTCAATGCCATTAATTTGATTTTGGTTCTTGTTATACAATTTCACAATCAGTTGGATCTTTGAATCTTTTATCCTTTATTAGATCTATTCCATTTGGCTTTTGTTAAGGAACCCTCTTGATCTTCCTTCAAGGAAAATCTCAATAGTGTGCAAGGTAGAAGACACAACCTTCCTCTCATGGCATCATGGCATTCTCAATAGTTGATGAGTGTGTTACTCTTCCCTTGGTTTTATTGATAGTGTATGCATTCCATATTGCTCTATTTATTTCTAGAGAAGGGGAAACCATTTTTGTCTTCTCACAAGTGGAGATAAATATTTAGGTATATTTAAAGGCCCAAACTCTCTTTGTTATGGTTAATTTGTTGTGCATTATTTTATCTCTACCCTTTTATTTCCAAGTAGTCATTAAAGTGCAGATAGTTCAAGGTTTCACATGCTTGCCTAGAAGAATTAATGTACAACTAGGAAATCAAGTAGATCTCTCTATATCTTGCTCCATTTCACTCAAAAAGAAAATGGTTAAATAAACATCTTTGTCAATTTCTTTCTTTTGTTGTTTTGGGTGGAAAAGATTAAGATTTTGCATTCTAATCCTTTGCTTATTTCATTTTGTATTTAATTGGGCCATTGTAGGAACCAAAAGGAAAATAAAGAATAAATTGGTCTTGTTGCTTATTGATTACTATGTTTATTTGTTCTTAAATTGGCCTAGTTGGATTAGATTATTATATTTTCATCCACAAGGCAAGATAAAAATATGTTTGCTATATATTACTTCTCTTATGTCAAGTGTATCTCAATTCATGTAGTTTTCCTCCCCCTACCCTCTTGTTTGTTTGTATGTTTTCTTGTGAAAATTAGGTAGTGATTCCACATCCCCCTCCCCTCTTGTGTGTTTGAAAGTTGTTGCAAGAGGAATGTCTTCTTCTACATTAATGACCAGATCTAGGAAGGAATTGTTAGGAATTTAGGTTATATAGGTAGGATAGGCTAAAGACCAATGGTCAGGATGGTGCACACTTCAAACTATGTCAATCCCCATAGTACATAATTAAAGAATGAATTTTTGAGTTAGAGTTTTGGTAATTATTGATGTTATTTGAATGTGTAAGATTAAATAATTTCAGGAGGTCAATAGACAAGATTATGTTAGTCAAATCTGTATAGAATGAGAAGGATGATAGCTAGAGGAATGAGGATTCAAGGATTGTAGCCTAAAATATATAGACATCATTTCACAAAATTTAGCATTTGAATGAGGTTCAGTTGGTGGGAAATAAGATCCATCAAAGGTGGAATTTGGTATACATCAATATTGGATCATAAGGAAAATGTCGTCAGGCACAAGACTAATAGCATCCAGGGACATGGTGGGATCCAAGATGTGAAAGAACAAGCCAAGGGAGGAGAAGGCCCTAATTTTAGCCATGAGGGTCCCAACCTACCTAGAAGATGTGCTCAACCCATGGGTGCATGTTAGTAAGGATCAATATTGATTCAAAATGGATAATTTTATAATTTTTCCTCTATTTTGGTACTTATTAGGTGAAAAAATGGGGTTATTGGTTTGTAGGGCCCATCTTATGGGTAGGTCACACTTTGGTGCTTTATGGTCCAAAACATTCAAGATCATATTTGAGGCCTTAAATGATCATTTTTAGGATCAAAACTTCGGACTATAATCTCCCATCCTCTCAACTCTATTCTACACGTCGATATCTTTCCATAAATGCCAAAATTGTTAATATTTGGTTGAGCTTTGATCTTTAATTATTGTAGATGTTGAAACTTGAAACAATGAGAAAATTCAATCACATGAAATTCATACATACATAACACAAGATATACCTTGGGGAAAATCCTCAAAACTATAAGAACAAAAACCCCAACAATTATTCTCAATATAATATAATGGATAACAGAGAATGCTTTCTTTTACAACATAGCAGATTGCTTCTGGAAGATAAGATATCACCAAACACTCTTGGTGAAGATATGTAAGCAATAGAGAAGAGATATCAAATGGATGTGTTTTCCAATGTTCCCAGCACATCAATAACAAGCAAGAACAATGACCTGCACAAACAAAAGCGCCTTTCCTTCAATGGAGAAGAGAATTCACTTCACACTGAATTCATCAATCTCGTACAGCATATTTATACATTCTTCTCATGCATCGGCTTCTTCTAACTTCAGGATGAACTCGCCCTCAGACTGGATGTATCAATCTTGCATGAAGAAGTGCGCCCCACTTCTCATGCAGTGCTTTATCTCACTGGACTATCTCTTAGGATGAACTCACCCCTTAACTGAAAGCTTTCCCACTTAGTTAGGTGGCTAACTTTAAGTGTCGCAACTCAAGTGTCAAATTTTAATTTAACATAAGTGTCATCATGAAATAACACTTAGTTAACTAGATCTTCTTTGTTGTCACTTAGTTAACTCTCTTTAACTGATTCTTTCCTGATAACATCATTGTAGTGATCAATTCGAGTTCTCCTTGATTTACTAAAGTGTCGTCATTTAGTTTAACTAAAGTGAAAACATTTAGTTAACTAGTCCTTCTTATTTAACAATTAGTTAACTATTATCAACTAAAATCATGCTGATTGATTTACTTGTAGTGACCACTATGATTTCTTTAGTTAACTAAGGCATACATTGTGGCTTTAACTGAAGCTTGACAATTTGAGTTCACTTAGTCATCTCCTGATCAATTCGAATTCTATTTTTCTTTACGCATTTATCTTTATCTCTTTATATTTTACTGCATGGTCAATATGTGCTAACTGTAATTATCCATCACATTAAATTATACTGAGAATAATTATCGGATGTTGTGATCATAGTATATTATTCTGGACCAAATGATCACATGCTAAAGTAATTCACTTTAGAGGTGATCAATCTCTAAAGGAGACTTAATAGCAATTTGGTGATCATGGTTAATAATACATCACACAAAAATTAAATTCTTTTAACAAGTAAAGCATGACCTTTATATGGAAGGTCCACCTCTATACGGGAGGTCCATCCCATGGATACTTTTATACGGAAGGTTCACATGAGAATGATGACTTGACACACAAGTCCGGAGCCTTGTCCAATAAGACTTTACAACATCATTATTTTGATCAATTACCTCTTTATGGGAGGAATAACCTTTACACGGAAGGAAATCAAAGTGTTCAACGCTATACGAGAATATCAATCTTGGTTGCACAAGATTGGTTTGGAGAATGTCTCCTGATGTTGTACATTTAACACTCCCTCTTAGCGAGCGAGGCATTCTCTACCATACCAAGCTTGTCTCAGAAGTACCTGAACTTTGTCATTGACAAAGGCTTTGTTAACAAATCTACAATCCGCTCATCAGCAACAATGTATTGAAGTTTCACTGTACCTTTCTGTACCATGTCTTTGATGAAGTGATACTTCATTTCAATGTGCTTCAACTTGTTATGAAACACTGGGATTTCGGGAATCTTGATGCAACTTTGATTGTCACACCTAATAATTGTAGGCTCAAGCTTTTCACCAAACAACCCTGCAAGTAGCTTTCTGAGCCACATTTCTTTTCGGTAGGCAACACTAGCAGCTATGTATTCTGCTTCTGTAGTGCTCTGGGATACGGAGCACTGCTTCCTGTTGGACCAATATATCATAGTTGATCTTAGGCTATAATAGTATCTGGATGTACTCTTACGGTCCACAATGCTTCCTTCCCATTATGAGTCTCTATAACCAAGTAACATGACTCCTCCACTGGAGGCATATCTGAGTCCATATGAAATTGTACCTCAAAGGTACCTAAGCACATGCTTAGCAATTATCTAGTGTCTATGTCTCGGATCAGACATAAATTGACTAAGAATGCTCACGGCATAACATATATCAGGACTCGAATCTATCAAGTACATTAGCGAGCCTATAAATTGTCTATACAAAGTGGGATCTACTGGATCTGATCTAGAGCCTAACTCATGAAGTTTCCTCAAATTGGAAACCATCGATGTAGTTATAGATTTGAAATCTATCATGCCAAACCTATGCAATATATTGACAGTGTACTTCCCTTGAGATAGAAAAATTTCATCTTTTCTTTGCCAGATATCAAGGCCAAGAAAGTAGTGCATCAGACCCAAGTCTTTCATCTCGAACTCTAAGGTGAGCTCTCTCTTGCACCAAGCAATTAGATGTTCCTCTCCAGTGAGAAAAAAATCATCAACATACAGAACCAATATCAACGGTTGGTTCTTCACTACTTTGAAGTACAAATTTGGATCAGCTTCACTCTCACAAAAACCCAGTTTCTGAAGGTAGCTATCAATTCTGGAGTACCAAGCCCTAGGGGCTTGCTTAAGCCCATATAGATATTTCTTTAGATTTCAAACATGGGACTCCTTCCCATGCACCACAAATCCTTCAGGATGCTGAATATAAACCTCTTCCTCAACCTCACCATTGAGGAAGGTTGTCTTCACATCCATCTAGTGAAGTTTCCATCCTAGAACATATGCAAGTGAAATCATTGCTTAGATTGTGGTGTACCTTGCCACAAGGGCAAAGGTATCATCATAATCGATGCCTTCTTTATGAGAGAAACCTCTAGCAATGAATCTAGCTTTATACCTCTCAATGCTACCATATGTATCATGCTTTATCTTGTAAATCCATCTGGAAGTAGCAATGGACTTCCCATCAGGTTTGGGAATAACCTCCCAAACATCATTCTTCATTATAGAGTTGTACTCTTATGTCATTGCATCTTTCCAAATTTTATACTTTGCATCTTCTTCATATGAGGATGGTTCTGAATCACTGATGTGACTCATGAGTGCAACATAACCTGAATATTTGTCAGGTTGCTTGCGCTCTCTGGATGAGCTTGCTGGTGCTCCATGTTTCTCTGCATCTTTTAAGATATCTCGGCACCAGACATATTTTCTTTTAGCGGGAGGTTCATTAGGTGACCTCTCAATCAATTCTACTGGTTCTTTAGGAGCTAGCGAATCTGAGGCATCTTCTAGTTTATCCCTCTCAAACTTTGAAGGGGGAGAATCAGACTCGGTATCCTCCATCTCTGAATCACATTAAATCTCTTTCGATATTTTGAAAGCAACTTCCTCATGGAGGGTAACATCTCAGCTAAATTCAATGTGTCTCTCACCAAGTACATATATTCGATATGCTTTGGATGACTCGCTATAACCCACAAAGGTGCCTTTCTTTCTAGAAGGCTCCAGGCTTTGTTCTCTTTTCTTTCGGTACATGAATTTATACTGGGCTCCTCAAGATCCTCAAGTGTGAGATGTCTGGATTCTCACTGGTAAACTCTTCTTCGGGTGTCTTCTCATCTAGAATGGCATGCATGCTTATATTTTGGATGTAAACAGATGTACTGGTGGCTTCTGCCCATAATGAGGTAGACATATGGTTCTATTCTTCCTTTCGGAAACCCCATTTTGCTGAGGTTTGTACGATACTGTTAACTGTCTACATATTCCTGCATCACTACATAGCTCATTAAATGCATGTGAATCAAGTTCACCTCCATTATCACACCTTAATGCACGAATGTGCTTTTCTTTCTGATTTTCAACTAGGGCTTTAAAATCTTTAAATTTGCTAAGAGTTTCACTTTTAGCCTTCATGAAATAAATCCATGACTTCCTAGAAAAATCATCTATGAACATTACATAATATAAGAAGCTACTCGGGGAGGGGGATGACATGGGACCACATACATAAGAATGTATTAAATCTAAAATCCATTTAGATCTAGTGGTACTGCTAGAAAAAAATTTCTTAACATTCTTCTCAAGTGAACAACCCTGACATACACTATCATGCTCAAAATCAAATACGGACATACATTTTACCATATTTTGAAGTCCTCATAACACTTTGTAGTGTAGGTGTCCAATCCTTCGGTGCCATAGCTCGCATGGAAAGATAGTGTGGTGAATCATAGCTTGAATTTACTTCTAGGGTACCTTGTAGATTCCTCCCTCTCGAACTCTAACCACAGCAACAGATTCTAAGATTTTGTTCTTCGGCCATAAAAGTGCTTTGTTATCCATGAAGATAACTCAGAAACCTTTCTCTTCAAGAACCAAAACTGAAAGGAGGTTCTTCTTCAAACCTAGAACATATAGAATTTCCTCCACATGTAAAATATCATTGGTGCTCAGCTGGAATGTGGTGGATCCAACTCCTTGGATCGAATATGTTGAGTTTTACTCCAAATCTACCATGCATGTGAACATTTTCTCCTTTAGGTCAGTGATGGCACTCTTGTAACCAGTCATATGTTTGGGTGCGTTATTTTCAATCAACCATGTGTCTGCACTTGTGATGACGGATCCTGAAAGGGATGAGATAAGGTAAAACTCCCTTCTTGTCTCCTTTTCTCCGAATGCATTATTTTGAGTGGTTTCATCAGGTTACCTCTCAATCAGTTCTACTAGTTGTTCATGAGCTAGAGAATCTGAGGCATCTTCTAGTTTATCCCTCTCAAAGTTTGAAGGGGGAGAATCAGACTCAGGATCATCCATCTTTGAATCACATTGAATCTCTTTCGATCTTTTGAAAGCAACTTCCTCATGGAAGGTAACATCTCGACTGACTTCAATGTGTCTCTCACCAAGTACATATATTCGGTATGCTTTGGATGACTTGCTATAACCCACAAAGTTTCCTTTCTTTCTAGAAGGATCCATATTTGTTCTCTTTTCTTTCGGTACATGAATGTATACTGGGATCCTGAAGATCCTCAAGTGTGAGATGTCTGGCTTCTCACCGGTAAACACTTCTTTGGGTGTCTTCTCATCTAGAATGGCATGCAGGATTCTATTTTGGATGTACATAGCTGTACTGGTGGATCCTTCCCATAATGAGGTAGACATATCTTGATCATCCATCATCGATTTTGCAGTCTCACATATGGTTCTATTCTTCCTTTTGACAACCCCATTTTGCTGAGGGTTGTATGGTATTGTTAATTGTCTACACATTACTGCATCACTACATAGGTCATTAAATTCATGTGAATCAAATTCGCCTCCATTATCACACGTTAATGCACATATGTTATTTTCTTTCTGATTTTCAACTAGGGATCTAAACTCTTTAAATTTGCTAAGAGTTTCACTTTTAGCCTTCATGAAATAAATCCACGACTTCCTAGGAAAATCATCTATGAACAGTACATAATATAAGAAGCTACTCAGGGAGGGGGATGAAATGGGACCACATACATCAGAATATATTAAATCTAAAATCCCTTTATATATAGTGGTATTGCTAGAAAAACTTTTCTTAACATTCTTCTCTAGTGCACAACCCCAACATACACTATCATGCTCAAAATCAAATACAGGCATACCTTTTACCATCTTTTGAAGTCCTCATAGCACTTTCTAGTGTAGGTGTCCAAGCCTTTGGTGCCATAGCTCACATGTACTGATAGTGTGGTGCATCATAGCTTGAATGTACTTCCCGGGTACCTTGTAGATCCCTCCCTCTCAAACTCCAATCACAACACGGATTCTAGGCTTTTGTTCTTCGGCCATAAAAGTGCTTTGTTATCCATGAAGATAACTCGGAAGCCTTTGTCTTCAAGAACCAAAACTAAAAGGAGCTTCTTATTCAAGCCTGGAACATATATAATTTCCTCCACATGTAAGATATCACTGGTGCTCAGCTGGAATGTGGTGGATCCAACTCCTTGGATCGAATATGTTGAGTTGTACCCCAACTCTACCATGTATGTGGACATTTTCTCCTTTAGGTCAGTGATGTCACTCTTGTAACCAACCATATGTTTTGATGTGATGTTGTCAATCAACCATGTGTCTGCACTTGTGATGACGGATCCTGAAAGGGATGAGACAAGGTAAAACTCCCTTCTTGTCTCCTTTTCTTCGGATGCATTCTTTTGAGTGGTTTCGTCTTCTATGGTGGTAGAAGCATGAAACTTTCCTTTCCGCTTTGCTTTGCACTCTCTTGAGAAATGGCCTTTCTTGTCGCAATTGATCATCTAGCTTTTGACTTTTCAAATCCTTTGTTGAACTCCTTCTTTGGATGAGAGAACTTCTTTTGGAAGAAGGGTTTCCTTCCTTTCTTCTTTCTTGTTGTGAGGGCAATATTTTATTCTTTAGTGCACGTAGCTTTGATATGGATTCGCCCTTCCTCTTGGATACAGTCATGCCACAATATTTTGAACCCAAGTTGCACTTCTTGGCCATTTATAGTATCCAAGAATATCTCCCATGAAGATGAGAGACCAACAATGGCGGTTTGGATCATATCATCTTCATCCACTACAACTCCAATGTTAACAAGCTGATTTCTTACTTGAGATATCTTGGAGAAGAAGGATGCCACTGTCTCATCCGTATCCATCTTTAAGTTTCGAAGCTTATTCTTCAATGCTCTCTTTTGAGTTGGGGCTTCTTCTCATATAGATTAGTCAATGTATCTTAACATTCTTTCGCGGTATTCAGCAGTGTGATCACGGGCATCAAGTTATCTTTTACCGAATCATAGATGATATGTTTGGCCTTAGCTTGATTCTTCTTGAAGTTGATGCGCCTTGCATTAGATGTAGGCTCCTCCACCACAGTGGATATGTAGCCATCCAAGCCATGTTCCTATAGGATGTTGAGAATCATAGCCTTCCAAGTGTTGAATTTTGAGGTGCCCTCAAGATGGTCTTCTGATCGTACAGAGATTGAAGCCATAGTATTCAAATATTGCGCTCAACTTCTTAGTATCTATGTAGGCTCTAATTGGCATGCAAAACTGAGCTCCTTCACGCCTTGAGCTCTGATACCATGTTAATATTTGGTTAAGCTTTGATCTTTAATTCTTGTAGATGCAGAAACTTGAAACAATGAGACAATTCAATCACATGAAATTCATACATCCATAACACAAGATATACCTGTTATAGGTCAAATCTGCACTTCTCCACTTCTCCATCCGTGGTCACCTTTAGCTGTCGACCACACAAAAGGACAACTTGGATTGAAGAGCATGATGACCTTAGATGATACTTTGACATGACTTACCCTTCTGCAAGCTGGCAAAACCTTGAAAAATCTCATATTTTAACCTGTGCGCTACTCTACTTCAGCATACTAGCGCTCATGCCCTACTCCACAGGTTCAATAGTAGCGCACATGTCCTAGTATGCGCTACTCCACTTCAGCAAACTAGTGCACACCTTCAGAAAGTCTGCAAACGCTAGTTGTTAAACAATGAAGTTGCATATTGTGCGCTACTCCACTTTGAAAACTCGCGCACATCTTTAAATGTGATAAAAAATATATTAATTTGACGAATTGGGATTAGTTGCAGTTGGTTCTGCAACTTCCCCAACTTCCCATTCAACCACCTCTCGATCTAAATTGCCTACCTTGTCCTATAAATACAAGGAGGATTGAGGAGAGGGGTTAGAGACATATGCAGACTCTCATTCACAAGAGGAGAAACTTGCATTAAGGGTTGTTATGCTGGAAGAATTCCAAATTTAGAGAAAAGTAGGAGCCCAGAGTCCGGTTGCACAAGCATGCTGCATGATCAGGTATAATTTGTACTGGTTATTTTCTTTTGACAATAAAGGTTGAAACATCTTTCCTATCCCAATCAAATGCCTAATGGATTGTGTGTTTGTTTGGTTAAATGCTTGATTGTTCTTGATGTTTAAATTGTATTTCAATTTCATCATTGTTATATCAGTCAAGATACGCTGAGGAAGGTATCTTTGTGTTGCAGGTCTATTGAGCGAAAGATCAAGTTGAAGATTAAGCGCAAGATCAAGCAAAGCTAGGATCAAACGTCGTTAATAAGGTATGTCTTCAAGATCTTTGATCTCTTTCCCTTTATAGATGCTTATGTAATACGATCAATGTGTTTACCTATCACCCCAGAAGTTGATAGTGTCTCTTTCCTCGCCATAGGGTGAATTTCCCAAACAACAGACTGGCGACTCCGCTGGGGAACCGGTTGTTTTTCTGCTCTAGGAAACCCATTTTGTTGTCTTTCCAGTACTTTGTAATCCTTTTGATCCTCTGAAAGGCCTGGTAGGTCACCCCTACCTGCTTTCTCTTATCTGACTCAGCCTTTTACACCTCTGCAAAGCTTGATTTTTAACCTTTCCTGACTTGTGCGCTACTCCTCTGTACCTAGAGTAGCGCATACCTGAGATTGTGCCCTACATTCACTACTACATAGTAGCGCACACCTTCCAGAGTGCGCTAGTTTGCCTACTGCACAGTAGAGCACATTCCTGTAACCCTCTATTTGAGGTAGGGTTTGTATTTTCGCCTGTTTGGTTTGGTTTCTAACTTTGTTTTTGGCCTTCTTAACTGGTTTTTGAGGTTTGTAATCCTTCTTTGAGTCTCTTTAGCCTCTTTGGAGTCCCTTAGGTCATCTTTTGGTTACTTGATTACTTTTGACGTGTCTTGTTTGTTAGTGACTCTTTTTGGAGACCGTGCATTGTTCCTTAGCGGACATAGCTGCTCATCCTTACCCTAGTAGTGTGTTGCAGGTATACAAACCTTTGTGTTTAACACTTGTTGTTTGTTGCGACACTCGTATGCTCTTTGGGTGCCTCATCCTTTGATTTAGGGTTTGGCCCATCTTTTGGAGTCTTTGGGGTGTTTTCAAAAGCTCTTTGAGTCCCGACACTTCATGATCTTGCTGTCATTTTCAGTATCAAGTAAGTTTGAAGTACCTTAGTTTGCTTCCCATTTGAGTCTTTGTGCTAGTAAGGTTGTCTTTTGTTCGCTTGCCTACCTGCTACTTGGCTTAGTGTTCTTGTTTAGGGTTTGGTGCTTTGGAGCAATCTTCTAAGTTTGCTTTCCGGTTATAAGCATCTCTTATCCCTGTTTTCTTTCCACTTTGTTTCCAAGTTTAAATCTTTTTTCCTTTGAAAAAACTTTGTAGGACAAGTCTTTGTCGAATCATTGATTTGACTGTTGTGAACTTTAGAGTAATTTTTCCTTACTTGCATATCTTTTGTAGGTCTTACCTGCTTCCGCTTTCAAGTTCTTTTTCATTTATATAACAGGAAAAGTAAAATAAGTTTGGTAGTTTAGAGTAGTAAGGATTATAATCTTCGCAGAGTAGCATAGTTTACTTTGTTCTGAATTTGAAAAGAAAACGGAAAAAGAAAGCTTTGTTTAGGTTTGCTTAATCTTCATTTTGGAAAGAATATAAAACGAAAAAATAAAATAGTTCTTTTGTTGTTGAAAGTTGTTTCATTTCATGCACTTTACTTTTTGTTACAACCACACCACACAATGCACTACCCCACTGAGTAAAAAAGTAACCTTAAAAAGAATCTTAATTAAATCAATTAGAAACGATTTTCTTTCTAGGGATACACGACACCAACTAGCTTAGGCTAGAGTTTTGAGCTTAAAACACCTTAAACTGCTCGAAGCTTGTTTCATTACTCAAAAATCATAGTGCGACTGTCATATAGGTAAACCCATCTGTATCAAATATTCCTGGGAAACTCTACTAAAACCAGAGCTAAGCACGAGGCCTTGGAAGATCGGATTTGTTGAGGATATCCCCTCACTTTCCCTTCAACCATAAACCAGGGTCGATTTGCGTACAAGGGTCCATCTGGACTTCGAGCTTTGCTACCCTGCCCACGTGTTTTGATCAGGTTGACGACTGTCCCCCCAGGATATTTCGTACTTATGGTAGCCTTAGTATCGGACCTATAGGATCATACACAGGTGACAACAGAGGATTATAGCTACTGTACCTAGGACAAACGTGGGAGGAAATCCCTTGCAGGTCTTTGGGAGGGAGATTGGGTGATTCCAGCGCTTGCACCCTTAGTCATTGTATTGTGGACCCCGGGTAACTGTTCTTCTTCCTTCGTTGATCTGTTATGGGCCCTCATCATCCCAGACTCTTCTCCAGAAGGCATCTTGTTTGCCTGGTTTGCATACGTAGCATTTTTTTAGTGGAATGTTGTTTGCCCCTTAGTCTTAGTGGCCACTAGGTTTTTACTTAGTTTTATTTTTATATATAATCGTGGAAGACCAACAGCTTCGTAGGTCTCGAAGGTTGCAAAACCTTCTCCCACTTAGAGTGGAGCCACTACCGCCACCAAGACGACAGAGGTCAGACTCCAGTGGTCTTTTTGAAACTACTGGTGAAATAGAGGTTCCTGAGGAACCACAACCTGGGACTCCAGATCAGCAAGCTTTTAATATAGTTGAGATTGAGGATCTCACTTCTGGTGAGTTTAATACTCCTTTTAATCCTCCTCTGACCAAAATTAACAATCCGCTTCTGGTACTTGTTGGTTTCCAGCAACCTGATTATAGTGCATATTTGTTCACACCTGGGCATATTATGACTAACCCGGGAGGCAAACAGGGAGTTCCACAGACTCCCACAATAGGTATGAATACAAATACTATAAATCCGCCTTCCACTGTTATACCGAGTTTGACTCAGTCAATTGTTGTTTCAACTCCGTCCTTCAATTTTAACGTGGGTATGTTAGGCATGCCAAGCTCAACAGCTTTGACATCCGCCTCTACCCCTAGTTTTGGACCCAGTAATACAGTGAATATCGGTCCACCTCCTGCAACTCAACAGTCATACCATATACATAGTACTTGGATTTCCACATCCAATGTAGGGCCAAACGCCTCTGCAACTATGCCTGTCATGAGTACCATGACTGCGCCGTCCACCTCAACTACCCCTGGTTTTAACACCTTTGTAGGGTACAACATGAATCAAAATAATGTACCTAAAGGAAACACCCTTTTTTCTCTGTTTTCGGGAGGAGGGGGTAACATCCTTAATCAATAATATGGCGGGGATAACACCCAGCCTCAGTGGACGAACATTCAGAGTACCAACCCACTTTCATTTGGATGGGGGAATTTCAACAACACTTTCACATAACAGCAGATGGCTGGGGGAAACCCCTACTAGCAGATGGTTGGGGGCAACCCCAACCAGCAGTTCATGGGTCAAACTATGGGTGGTTCCCCCTTTATGACCCCAGCTTATCAAATGCCATCTTATAGACCTCGTTCATCGTTTCTGGAAACTCTGAATTTTCCAGATCTTTCCAAGTTAACCAATGATCCGGTGTACCATAACGCGATGTGGCCACCAGTTCCTACTAAGTTACCTTCGGACATTCCAAAATTCGAAGGAAAAAATGGTGAGGACCCTGGTGATCATGTCACCACTTTCCATTTATGGTGTTCTTCGAACTCGTTGAACGAAGATTCCATTAGGTTGAGACTTTTCCAAAGAACCTTAATCGGCGCTGCAGCCAAATGGTACATTGAGTTACCTGCAGCTACGTTTTTTAATTTTCGGGATCTCGGAACAGTTTTTCTGAACCACTTCCAGCTTCCTGTTCGGTACAATGCCGGGACAAATCTTTTGTCTACATTTAGACAGAATAAGGCCACTCACTTATCTGATCACATTCAGGAGTGGCGAAGACGGAAGAGGCTCATTAAAGCCAATATACATCCAGAATTTCTTCTTGAGTGGTATCTGAAATCACTCCTTCCTTACATTTCTAAGGAAGTAGCTACTTCTGGAGTGTCCTCAGAGGAAGAAGCCATTTTATGGACCCAGCAGCTAGACCTTGTTTATGCACAGTCTGGGCTACTTTATGAGATTATACCAGACGCACCACGATCAAACACTGATCTTGGAATACCTAAACCTAGACCACATGCTGAAGGCATAGTGGGTTCAGTGGATTCTGTAGCTTTCGAAGCATTGACTAAGCAGGTTCATGCCTTATCTGTGAAACAATCAACTGCAGAAGTGACCTCCGTCACAACCTCTCCTTCTACTTCTGAATCTGTAAACCAGGTTCAGAACAATCAAAAGGGCCCTCGGCAGCCCAATAGAAAAAATAAGGGCAAGAAAGGAGAGGGGAACCAGCAAAAGCCCAAGAACAAAGAGAATGCCGAGGAGGGTAAAAAAGAAAAGAAGAAGGTTAAGTTCCCTTGTAAGCTTTGCAAGCAGGATCACCTCACTCACTAATTCCCTCTACTCGAAGAAGCCCAGAAGCTGCTTCAAGAAAAGAAACCTGACGTACTTAAAGATCCATTTCCTAAGGGGCAGGGTTCAGCTTCTGGCACCTCCAAAGCTGGGGGCACTACTCATGCTTCAATTGATCAAACTTTCATTAATATGGTTAACGCGGATGCACTTTTGCAAACACGAGCAAGAAATTATACCTCGTATGTGCAGAACAAGGATAAAGAGATTCCTGAATCTTCTATTCCTCTCCACATTCTAGTGGATTCATTTCCCAAGATCCCGAAAGGTGTCTTGAAACGGGCCTCTCACAATCCCAACGCTCGGGCTGCTTCCAACTACAATGTGGTTGAAGATCTATCCCAGAACCCTAGTGCTATGTCCACCTTAGAAGTTTTGCAAAGTTGTCCTTTACAACGAGATGCACTTCTGGAAGCGATTGGAAGTATGGAATCATTCAACATGACTGCGCACTTTGATATGTCTAATTTCAAATATCGGTTGCCGTACCACGTTTCCCTACAGATAGAAGTGGTTCATGGTCCTATGACCATTAGACGAGTTGTCGTAGATGAGGGCATGTCGATGTGCGTGATGTCCATTTCTTGCTGGAAAGATTTGGGCTCTCCCGAGTTAGCCCCCTCTAACACACTGCTTACTGCCTTCAATGGCAGGACTTTCCGTCCACACAGAGTTCTACCATCGTTTGAAATTACACTTGCTGGTAAGACAGTTGCTGTAGAGATTGAAGTTCTGGACGCTCCACTTGATTACAATATGTTATTAGGCAGGAGATGGACATATGCCATGCGAGCCATTGCATCGACAGTTTTCCAAGTTGTTATGTTCCCCCACGAAGGCAAGATTGTCACGGTCGATCAACTTTCGTTCTCTCGGCAAAACAACCAGACTTCATCAGATTCCACTATTCCTTTAGTTGATCAATCTGCCCCAGTAAGCGAGAGTTTGAGCAGGGCTTTATGGGTCGTTAATAGGCACTTTTGACCTACCCTCTCCTGTTCTTTTTATGTGTTCTGATGTAGGTACATCTACCGAAACTTTCACGGTTGGTCTAAGGACTGATCCGTGGATCCTTCCTACTGTATCAGAACCATCAGTGCCTTTAACTGTTGCAGAAGTAGCATACATAGAAGCACAACACACTGCAACAGAACATATCATGACTCCGCCAGTCTCTGCTGAGTCGGATATGGACTATGCTCCTGCATGGTCAATGGATTCTATCCACTCTTTTGACTTTTTAGACACGGTTTTACCTTCTGATGAAGCCATTTTGGAAGCCATGATGGGCCTAGACCATCCATGGGAACATATGCATCACAGGTCTTACCTGCTTCCAAATCTAGACAGGATAGAGAGAGGAGAATTCTCTATGAGACCCGGTGGATTTGTTGATTTGTCATCTTTTCCTTCTACTTCAAGAGCTGTTTACGCTGAAGGGAATATGGCTAATATATCGAGAACAATACTGATTAACATTTCCACCAAACCTAGGGTCGTGGAAAACATTTTTATTGGAGCAGACTGTTCTCCAGAAGAGATCGCTCTGTATACCGAGCTTTTTAAAGAATTTCGGGACATTTTTGCCTGGTCTTATGAGGAGATGCCAGGCATCGATCCAACCATCATTGAGCATGTCATCACAACATACCCTAATGCAAAACCTGTGAGACAGAAGCTTCATCCTGTGAATCCTCGAAAAGCGGCCGCCATTAAGGCAGAAGTTGAAAAATTGCTTAGAGCCGGATTTATCTACCCGATTGACATGACATAATGGGTTTCAAACCCTGTTCCAGTTGATAAAAAGTAAGGTACCATCTGAGTTTGTACCGACTTCCGGGACTTGAATAAAGCTTGTTCGAAAGATAACTATCCCACACCATTTATCGACCAGATCATAGATGCATGTGCAGGACACAAGATGCATTTGCAGGACACGAGATGCATTTGCGAGACACGAGATGGATTTTTGGGATATAATCAAATCCAAATCAAACCCGAAGATCAACACAAAATAGCTTTCATTTGCCCGTGGGGAACCTTTGCTTATTGGAAGATGCTATTTGGCTTAAAGAATGCTAGAGCTACTTTCCAGCGAGCAATGAATTTCGCTTTTCACGATATCAAGCACATAGTTGAACCTTACTTGGATGACCTCCCGGCGCGATCTCGAAAGAGACGGGATCATCCAGCTCATTTGAGACTTGTGTTTGAACAATGTAGACAATATAAGATTCGACTGAATCCTAAAAAAGTGCGTATTCTGCGTCGAATTGGGACGTTTACTGGGTTTTATTGTATCCAGTCGTGGCATAATGGTCGACCCGTTAAAAGTTGAGGCAATTGTAAATCTGCCTCCTCCTCACACCTTGTGACAACTTGCAAGTCTGCAAGGCATGTCTAACTTCTTGCGACGCTTTATCATAAACTATGCTAAGATCACAAAAGGTTTTATGAGACTTCTTAAACAAGATACCTACTTTGTGTGGGATGAGGCTGCTCAAGCATCGTTTGAGGCCTTGAAAAAGGCACTACTTTCAGCCCCCTTGTTAAGCCCGCCTGATTATGCAAAAGATTTTCTCTTATATCTGGCGGCGTCTGTTTACACAATTGGCATAGTATTAGTTCAGGAGGACGACACGCTCCAAGAGCATGTTGTTTACTATCTCTCGCGCGCATTGATTGCTCCTGAGATTAAATATTCGCATGTTGAGAAGTTAGCACTAGCTGCGGTCTATGCGGTACAGAGGCTTCGCCACTACATCCTTTTACGAACAACTACTGTGATAGCAGAAGTCAATCCTTTTCAATATGTTCTCACTCGACGCATCATCGGTGGGAAGTACAATAAATGGATTGTAATCTTACAAGAGTTTGATTTGGTCTTTCAATCGGCCAAGTCGAAGAAATCACTAGTGTTCGCTGAGTTAATCTCAAAGTTTCCGAGTGACTTAGAGCATATCAAGGAAGAATCATCATTCCCAGATGAACATATCTTCCTTATTGCCTCCTCTGACCCATGGTATGGGGATATTTTAGTATATCTCCAGACTTTGAGGTGTCCTACCACTTTTTCTAGAGAAAACGACGCAAACTGAAAAGTCATGCGAAAAACTATCTCATCATTTCTGATACTTTGTATAGACGTGGGATAGATTCCATCTTACGACGTTGTTTGACTTTAGAAGAAGCAGAATCAGTATTGAATGATGCTCACAGTGGAGCCTATGGAGGTCATCTTTCTGGGTTGGAAACAACCCAGAAAATACGGCGTGCCGGGTATTTTTGGCCCACAATCTTTAAAGATTGTGTGGAAGCTGTGAAACGCTGTCGTCCGTGTCAGTTTTTCACCAGGAAAATGAGAGCACATCCAGCTCCTCTTCATCCTGTAATTACAGCAGGTCCCTTCACAAAATGGGGGGTTGATTATATGACTTGCAATCCAGTTTCGGCTGGAGGACATCATTATATCATCGTTGCCGTCGACTACTTCACCAAGTGGGCCGAGGCAATGCCTAGAAACTGCCGCTTATTTTGTATTCAATCAGATTATTTCAAGGTTCGACATACCCAAAGAAATTGTGACTGATCACGGCAGTCATTTTCAGAATAGCATGATGACCGATTTGTACACGATGTTAGGTTTTCGGCAAGAACATTTGTCTTCATATTATCCACAGGCGAATGGACAAGTCGAAGCAGTTAACAAAACTTTAAAGGTAATTCTGCAAAGAACTGTTAATGCCAGTGGAAATAACTGGCACATCATGCTATACCCTGCTCTTTGGGCTTACCGAGCGAATGTAAAGACTACTACCGAGTTCTCTCCTTTCCAACTTGTGCATGGGATAGAGGCAGTTGTTCCGATTGAATGCGAGATTCCTTCGTTAAAATTGGTTGTCCAACTACTACAAGATACTTCAGCACTGGAAGAATGTTTGTTGCATTTAGAACATCTAGATGAGCAGCGCTGCGACGCTCTTACAGTAAACGATGTTCATAAGAAACGAGTCAAAGGATAATATGACAAGTCTGTCAGACCTAGGGTGTTTCTCGAAGGAGACCTTGTTCTACTTTGGGATCAGGACAAGGAACCTTTAGGACCTGGCAAGTTCAAATCCATGTGGCTAGGTCCTTACATAATTTCTAAGGTACTGAAGAAAGGTGCTTATGAGCTAACAGATTACGAAGGTAATAAGCTACCTGAGCCTAGAAATGGGCTCTACCTGAAGAAGTACTATGGTTAGGCATTTGTGATTTTTCTTGTAACATAGCTGTATATTTTGTAGAGCTAGTTTTTGCTTGTGCTTGGTAGTTAACCTTATGTGTGTCTTCATTTCATGTATCATATGCCGACTGAACATTTCTTAGGATTTGCTGATGGCGCCAGTCGCCACACCCGACAGTTGGATTCAACAGCTTGGGTCATTTACTCACCAACTGGCCAACTGTTCTCTTCAGGGGGGGTTTGTTTGGGTCCCACTACGAACAATGTGGCTGAGTACAGTGCGGTTATAGAACTTCTCCGAGATGCTCTTAATCATGGCATTTCACATTTGGAGGTAAGACTTTTTGTTGCAGCAACATCCCCCCCAAATTTTGCACATATTGGGGCCCCTCCTTTGCATTTTACTAGAAAGACTGCCTAAAGAAGTTAATTCTCCTTTTTACTTAGTTTTTGTTTCAACTGAGGAATCTGCTTTAAAATTTCAAGTTTTTCTTCTAAGTCAAAACTCACGATTCTCTCCCGAAACTGTGGAAGGAATTTAAAATTCCCTCCTGAAACTGGGGAAGAACTCGGCGAACTCTCCCGAAACTGCGGAAGAAACATCAAATTCTCTTCCGAAATTGCGGAAGAACTCGACGAACTCTCCCGAAACTGCGGAAGAAACTTCAAAATTCTCTTCCGAAATTGCGGAAGCTTTCGAGATTCTCTCCCGACACCACGGAAAGACTTAAAGTTACTCACTGAAACAACAAAAAATACTTAGTGTTTTTTGGAGGAAATTAAAATTCTCTTCCGAAACTGCGGAAGAAGCTCAAGTTTCTCTCCTGAAACCGCGGAAGAACTCCACGATCTCGCCCGAAACTGCGAAGGAACTTGAGATTCTTTCCCGAAATTGCGGAAGCTTTCGACAAATGTTGCCGTGGTAAGTTGTCAATAAAAAACTTGAACAAAGTTGTTTCGTAAATTGCTGAAGGATTTTCTGAGTCTTTCCGAAACTTCGAGACGACTCAGCAAAGCCGGCCGCTATAAGCTTCCGAGAAAGTGTATTGTGGAAGAACTTGCAAAGTGCTCCCGAAACGCCGAAACAGTTTGCCATCTTGTTCCGCCACTGCGAAGTGTTGTCTTTTGTCTCTTTTCCGAAATAAAGTTTCCCGCCTTTCGGGAGGAACTCCTGAGTTTCTCCCGCAACTGCGGACGAAATTTGTGAATCCGCCCCGCAACCAACGGTCGCACTTAAATGCCAAGTCGGCTTGAAAAGACCGCGCCGTACGAGTATTAAAACTCTGTTTTAAAAATGCCACCTACCCGTTTAATGCCGCACGTGTCTAACTTTTTATAAGGGCGGTGGGGTTTCGTTGATCCCATTATCAGTTTGTTGTTCAAAGAACGCCGTTGGGAAGACCGCGTCGGGTCACTCCAGCTCAGCACATCCACGACCGCGTCTACCTCACTCCACCACCGTCTCGTCTCTAGGTAGGCTTTTAACCGTCATCTTTGTCTCATCTTCGCATCAAGTCACTTTTGGGTTTTCCCATTTCATAGCGTGGCCGATAGACATTCGTAGCATAGGTCATTTTTGTTTTTTACGGCCGTCGTGGCCCCATAGGTTTCTCATTCCTACCAACTGAAAGCCGTAGCCATGACCAACCCAGTTTTTTGCTAGCCCCGTCCCGATCGTTTTCCTACCCGGATTCAAACCTCATGCCGGCTGCAGGCCGTTTCTCAAGTATTATTAATGACAGTAGTGGTCGGTCGAGATACTCAATCACTCACCTACTCGGCTCAGTTAATGACTGTGGAAAACAGTTCCTTGTTTTCATTGTTTATTCATAGGACTTTTTCCACTCCAGGCCAACCCACTATTGACCATTAGAAGTGCTACGATGAAGGGTATCCTGTCCCCAAGGACTAGGAAGGAAGTAGGTTTTTTCCACGTCATATGCTTACCTTTTCGGAAGCATTCCAAAAGTTCCTGTCTAGGCACTGTCTCCCTAGAATAATCAAGTCTGAGGACCATATTTCATTTTCTGAAATGATCTTTTTTTTTGCTTCCCCAGCATGCAGCTTTATAATATTTCTCATTAGCATGTTAAAATTGTCCTTCTCTATGTTACACTCTCATAACATGTTGCAAATTTTTATAATGATTCACATTTGGTTGCTAGTAGGGATAAGCCACGATGCCAAAAGGTGGTAGAAGGAAAACTAAAGTGATCGAACCAGAGCCAGTGCAACTAAGGACTGAAACTATTTTCCAAGACACTAAATGTACCATCGGTATTCCTCCCGAGGTCCGTTGGGGAGATGTTTACCGGATGATCAGGGACCAGGATATCCCCGATGTACTATTGGAAGAAGAACAAATCTACCTCAATATCAGAACTTCCAGCATAGCTAGGGCTTCTACCCACCCTGAGTTGTTCCCATGCTCTGAAGTGATCGGGTGGATACTGGAACATGCCAACCCAGAGACAAGAGTGTTGCATGACAGCAAGGGAGAGCCTTCGCTTCATTCCATCCAACGTATATTGCAACAGCCTACAAATTCTCACGTCCCCAACAAGCTCTAAGTGATGAATGGTTGGGTAAGATGAATAATATTGAGATGGCCAAAAAATTATTGGTCATAGGCAAACACCTGAGGAAGAGAGATAATGATGAATATGATGTTCAGAGCCTAAGACCTCCTTTTAGGTTAATCGCCCTAATGTTATGCAGGATTTTCGGTATGCCTGATGGCACTGTATATAGGATACAGTGGGCCCCCATCATCCACTTCATAACATTCAAAGGAACTGTGTTTGATTGGGCTACTATCCTTTCGGACAGTTTGGAATCCACAGTGGCTGCTGCAAGAGAAGGTCTGGCCTTAAAAAAGTCATAATTTTACATGTCTTCCTATCTCATTGACTGCATTTTGGCCAAACTCTCTTTCCCCAGGCTAGGTTGCACATGGGATAAAGCCAACACCCCGATCTACACTGCTTATAAAATAATGTGGGCTCAAAATTACAGAGCAAGCTATAAGCTCATCTGCGAAGAATTAATCATGCCTCTATATGAGCAGATGTTCAATGAAGAGCCTAATTGTCTATCAGAAAATGCCATGGAGGTCCTGGAAAACTATAGCGATTTTTATTTCTCAGAGCAGGGCACCTATATCAGGATGTTTGGAGGTACCAAAGCGCCATACATTTTGCCAAAATACGCTAATGATTATGTAGTCCTCAAGGAAGCAGTCAGGCAAATTTTCTTTAATGGAATAAGAGGGGTGCTTAACAAGAAACATAAGGCTTCTTTCCCTCCTTTGCCCTTCTGCATAGGAGCCTACAAATTCTCAGGGGTTGCAGCAGCTGAGGAATACGTTCAAGAGCTGAAATGTTTCCACTTCGGTGAAATGATCTTCCATAGAAATGATAGGCGGAGCAAGGTTGCCGAACATTGCAAGGAGGTTTATGCTCATTTTGAATATGCTCATTACTATGATGCAGAGGAGGAAGTGTTCAGAGGCATCAACAACATGACTGAGTTGCAGATTTGTCGTCAAGGCAGTGGAGCAAGTTCTAGCTCTACCCCAGCCCGAAAAGCCAGTCTACAGAAAGAGAGAGAAGCAGCTGAGGCCCTAGCCCGTGAAGAACAAAGATTGAAAGAGGAAGCAAGGTTGCAGAGAGAAGCTGAAGAAGCAAGACTGCAACAAGAAGCAGAAGATGCCAGGTTGCAGAAAGAAGCTGAAGAAGCAGGGTTGCAGAAGGAAGCAGAAGATTGAGAGCAGAGGGAGGAAAGTGAAAATCAACAGCAAGCTGAAGAAGAAGAAAGAAGACATAAAACTGAAGAGGAACGAAAGGCGGAGGAAGAACTTAAGACCAATGAAGGTGCCTAGGCAGGTGGCTCCGGCACCCAAGATATGGAAATAGACATATCACAAGCAGGTGTTCCCAACACCCAAAATGTGGAAACAGACACATCTCAAGAAGGTGACGCCGGCACCCAAAATGTGGAGACAAACACATCTCAAGTAGTGCAGACCCCACTCATAGAGACAAAAGTACATGTAATAGACCTCCCAATCATCCCTTACACCCCATCAGAAGATCATACTGTGTCCCAATGGGATGAATTTGTGTATAATAGAAGAGGAAGGTGGTAGTCTTGAAATCGGAAGAGAGGATAAAGAGACTCTTCCAAGAGGATATTGTTACCGGGTGGGAGACCACGGTGATGCAAAATACAAATAAGGCTCCCATAGCCATGGCATCTGCCGCTGTGTCAGCAGCAAAAGCAACAAAGGACAATGTGGTCGATATGGTTAGAGAATTTGAGTCAACAAAGAGGAGAGCTCGCATGTTGCAACATACTGTGGCTAATGAGCAGGCTTACAGGGATCTTGTAGTCAATAAATATAATTGCCTGTCTATTGATCACAAGGAATTGTCAGATAAGTTTCGCCATTTAGAAGAAGAAAAGGAGCAGTTGGCAATCCAGATGATGGTTCTAGAAGCAGAAAAGAACGATTATGAAGCTAGAGTTTCTCATCTGCAAGCAGATAAGCAAGAAATGGTTGATCAATTAGAGCAGGCAGAAAGCAGAGCAATAGATATGTCTCCCTTTCATGAGCTGTCTTGTGACATTCTGAAACAAATGCACGCCACACAGGCGCTGATTACGGAGGAAGTGTGCAGGCTCAAAGCCATGATGGTAAGATTGAAAGAAGTCAATGCAGAGGCCAATAGGCTTAAGGGCAAATATACTCGGGTTAAAACAAACATCTCGAGCCAGATGGAATGGAGAGAAGGGAAGGTTGATTTCCCCAATCATCTCCCATTCAAGTCGGTAGATGATTTTAAAGAAGATGTAGCCCTTATGGAATTCTGCAGGAACTGTGGATTTAAGCTAATGGCTAAGATCCAGGGAACCATGGATAAAAGTAACAGCCTTTATCAAAAGATCCATGGAGTACATGATAAGTGCAAGTTGAGTTTTCATCAGTCCCTCGATGATTTTCCAAGCAAAGAGCAACGTTTATCAGACTTGAAGGAAGAGCTAGGCATTCAAATAGAATATGTAAAGAAGATTGATGTCCTAGCCACTGATGATCTCCATCACTATATTGGGCTGTCATCAATATACAGTCATTTGCTTAAAGAAATTCACCAAGTAGCAGTTGCAGAAATTCATGGTGTTGAAGCAGAACTTGGTAAACATGTGACTTCCCAGAAGATCTTGCTCCCTTTCCCAGCCAATGTGGTTGTCAGAGACACTGGTATCTGGTTCAGTTACATAACAGAGGAGTAAAAGAAAGCAGCAGCTGTAGCATCCAATCCAAGCACCTCTCTCCCAACAAGAGCGCCTTCCCAGGGGTGAACACGCTGATACTAAGGCGTTGTTCCTATTTTCTTGATTCGGTCTCCCTATGTTTTAAGCGTAGAATCACTAGATAGCTGTCTTTTCTATTTTTTGAGAAATGTTTTGTTTTAAGAAAAGGGCCAAGATTTGTTTAATTAAGAGGACAAGTCTGTAGAAGACATGTGTAAAGAGCCAGGTGGCAGCCCAAGAGGCATTTTGTAAAGATATAAGTAGAAGCTTAGGGAATAGTGTAAGAGGACTTTTGGCAGGGAAAAGAATTTTCGTAACTTGTACGAGCTATCTTGCACGTGCTTCAAGAAAATGAAATTTGCCTAATAAGAGCCTGGAGAGGACGTCTTTTGCATGGAAATGGATGTTGGTTGCATGCTGGATTATTCTTGTTACTTTCATATTCTACAGTGAGATCTTTCTTTGCTGTCTTGAATTATTTATCTATATTGAATGATCTTATTGTTTCTTGTGCAAGTGATTTTTCTCCTACACGAGTAATGGAATGCGTTAGATGTGGATTAGAAGCTATCTTCTAATATCTTTTGCCCTCTTGATGTAGATATATCTTCATGATTTAATGGTTGTCTGTTGATCTTTAGATACTTCTTCCAGTACATTACTCATACTTATAATTTTGCTCCTTGCAGGGATAGTTTAGTTTTATTTCGGTTTTAAATACAGATTTGTTTTGAGTTCTTCATTTAGATTAAGTTAGCTTAGGCACTTGCATATCATTTTAAACCACAAAATAAAAAAGAACGGTGGATCGGGCCATAACCGGTGTAATTGAAACAAATCTCCAAACCTAACGGTTGCCGGAACCGCTAACCGGACGGATTCCCCATACCAAATGGCGGACAATCTAATTGGGATAGTCTACCGGGGAGAATCCCTTTCTGCTTGATGCTGCGATCTTCGAGGCATCAACAGTTTTTGGCGCTAGAAGGAGGGCCTGAAAGTGCATGGCTAATAAAGGAATATCTCCCACTGTCAAAAATGTTACTGAAAACCCGCTCGAAAGAGGAATTTCAGATAACCCAAATCTTGAAGTAGCAAACCAAGAAAACCTTGTCTCTGATTCTGAACCTCAAGAAGTATTGTATGCTTTGCCTTTTGCAAAAATAGAAGATTTAAGGAGACATACACGATCTTATGTCAGACATCTAGGTGGTTTAAACGTAGTAAATTTCCTCACTAGGAAAAGTTCTCTTAGAAAAGAACGACAGTACACCCGTGATTCGATTCTTGTGCAGAATTTTGAAGAGCTTGTGAATTTAACCTTGGAAGAAATTCCAGAGCCCCTGAACAAGGTCGATCTTGAAAACCCAGAAAATATTTCAGATCAAGAAAGTCTTGGACAACTTATTACTCCAAAGAACACTCCATTGAATTCACCATACAATTCTCCACCCGATTCTCCACATAGAGACATGGACGTACTTGCTTGGAGAGTGAGGGGAGCATTGAATCTAGCCGGGCCATTCCATAATCTTCCAAAAAATCCAGACAATCCGCTCAATTTGACATGCAGGAACATCATGAGTCAACCGACTCACTTTCCTCTCTATAGTCCCTAACATAGCATCAGCTGCACCCACATCTGCTGGCCTCACGAAGATAGTAGGATGTCCCTCGGGACAAATCGGTCCAATATCTGCATATGACACTTGTTTAGTACTTCAAAACTCATCATAAAAATCATATACTTGAAAAAATTTGAAAAAATTAAATAATTCTCAAAACAAAAACATACCTATATCTCCCCAGGCACCACCTGGAGGAAGTACCAGCTCTGGATCATGATGGAAGTCTAAACTAGCATACGGAAACTGTTCGAATGCCGACACCTGTCTCTCCCACCACCCCCAGAAATCATTAGTATGATAGCAAAAGTGGCTTTCACCACCACCATGGCGGAGAAAAATGTCACCCCAACGGCCCAATCTCAACTCACGAGGATTGAATGGAGGTAGAGGCATGCCCAAGCTAAGAGCAGGTACCCTCTCTCGAAGAAGGTACAAAGGATGCTGCCATATCCAAAGTTCTTCATACTCCCGGACTTACAACCCGTGAGTTGAAGCTTCATATTTGCCAATAAACTAGTGCACCAATCGTACACATGACCTTGCAAACACCTAATACCGATATGCATGGAATTCCTTGAGGCTAAATGTTGTGTGGCACTTCCCCCCATACGGTTCAACATACTTACAATAACCTTCAAAGGGAGGCTATCAATACTAGAAATTAGGATTTGACTCCCCGATTTCTCGGTTCCCGCCACACAGTATGCATTTATATATTCTTGCACCGACATGGAACCCATATTGCGTGAAGATCCCTTCAAGTTTACCACATCTCCCCTCCTAGAGAGACCGGTAAAAAAGTATATGTCATCAACAGTAAGGTCCAGGGTTTCTCCGCAGATATCAAATGCATTGGCATCTACATCCCAGTATTGAACGAGTCTTTGCAGCAACTGATTGAGTGCCCTCATGTTTACGGTTCTATAAAACTTCAACAAACCACACCTTCGGAGTGCATGGAGAGTTGCTGGGTCTTGCATTGCCACCCTATCCATCTCCTCATGTTCTCTTTCCCTCCAAACAAGCACCATCCTGCCACAGAAAGGTCAAAATTTTGAGTCTCGACACTTTTTTTACCATCTTCAGGGGTGTGCGCTACTCTATAGCCACACAGTCACGCATGGGCGCTACTGTGCATGAGCAATAGTAGCGCATACCTCTAGTATGCCCTACTTTGCCTCTTGCAGAGTAGCACACATGATTTTAACGCTTTGAGCATGGCCTTAAAATGGATTTTGAGCATAAAATTTGACAAATAAAGTATTGAAATGCAAGTTGGGTTGATTTTAACTTACTTGGTGGAGGCAAAATGTCGATTGGTTGCTTGAGTTGATCGCCACGAAGGATTGAAATTCAAGGTTTGCTCCCAAAATCTTACCCTACAAATCCAAAATGATATTTGAGTTTTTTAATTTGAAATTATATATATGAATTGGAATTTAATTTTTACCCACTTTTGTAAAATCTCTACAGTTTCAAATTCCATCAAAAAGTTCTATTTAATCATTGAATAGCAACAAATGGTAGTAAGCAATTTCAACCAATATTCCTCAAATTTTCACTAAATTTTTGTAGTATCAATCCATTAAGACTTAATTTCTTGATGATAGACCATTTCAAGTAGTTTATGGTTAGAATTTCATATCATGAAAGATTTTTTGTCGCGATTACTGACATGTTTGTTGAGATCCTAGTTTTTGGCAGATCATGAGTCGTGATCCTAGAAGCTGTCATTTAAGTCATTTTAAGCTCTTGTTTGCTCTATTGAAACCTAAACAAGATCGCCGAGCAAACTTGTCCTCTTCAAGCTCGTTAAAGGAACTGAAGGCTCATCCACTTAGGTACAGAATTACCCCTTTTTCGGGCCTTGGTGGATAACTTACAAAAAAGGTATACTCTAGGTATACTCTTGTATGCGCTAGAAGAGTTCTTCTTCCATTGTTTTATACTTTTTCGGGGGAGGAGACTAATTTTACGAAAAAGAACCTGTTGGAGCCATTCTTTAGGGTTTTCAGGCTCTCTAAATATGAAAACACCAAGCGAGCACTTACCTACTCGGGCTCGATGTGAAATCCACGAGAGGGTGAATAGAGGATTGTTTAAGTTTTTCAGACTCTATAAACAGGAAAACACCGGCGAGCATTAACCTACTTGGGCTCGATATTAAAATCCATGAGTAGGTGTATAGAGGATTGTTTAAGTTTTTTAGATTCTATAAACAGGAAAACACCGACGATCATTAAACTACTTTGGATTGATATTAAAATACACGAGTAGGTGTATGGAGTTATTGTTTAAGTTTTTCAGACTCCTTAAAATTGAAAACACCAGCGAGGAAGAACAGATCTCAGCTCGATACTAAAATACAGAGATCAGTAATATAGAGTAATCTTCTATTTCTTCTTCGAACTCTGTAAACAATGAAGAAGGTTCGGAGTCTTCCTCCCATGGGCTCGTTAAAATTTTCACATGGTTGGACTTATTGAGTTTTCATTCTTTCTTGGAGTCATTAAAACAATAAGAAAGGTATTCTTTTATCTAAAAAGAATAAGGGATAAGAAGGATGTATCATATCTTCAGTTTCAAAGGCAGTTCAGTCAGTCCTATCCTTGAACACAACACCTACTTGAGTCTATCATGTCAGTTGGGCTAAGTTTTTGACCTTAGGGTGAACTTGATCTCCGAGTTGTTTACTCTCCCGGTTGGTTATTCTTCCAACCATATGGAGGGTCTGCTAATGTCTCCTACGTTGCAGGCTTATATCATTTCCCCATTATGTTAAAAACTGCCTGTCATTTTGTGTCGTGCTCACTATTCAAGGATATAGCCCGTGTCGGTCATTCTGTAGTTTACCTTGACCTCATGTGTCGAACATCCTAGTGTCAGTCTTGTTACATGTATTACTCCATATCAGCTCATACCAGTTGAGTGTCCCTCATGTTGGATGATGGAGGATGCCTTAAGGCCTCCCTTCCAACGGACTTCTTCCCATCAACATCAACTCATCTTGCTCTGGGAATGAAGTTTAGAGTTTCAGGTAGTACCTTGGAGATTGCAGTCACCAGTGGCAATTTTCCTCGCTGTTGAATCATGAGAATACATCAATGTCTCTTATTCGACAGGTTCCTCAAGTGTTCAACTCCAAGTCCAATTATTCACACTTGTTGGATCGTACTAGGTACCTTGGGCTCCATTATCATTATCGGTGGAAGCCCTCGCGTTTGTTAACGGTATACATCAAAGACCGATAATCAAACGATACCCCCCATGTTCGACTTTCAACTCATTTATTCACATGGTTAGGGTTTGTACCTTGGGTTGTTTTGGATGAAGACCTTGGGATGTTGATGACATCACTTCATTATGTTATCACCCAAGCTGCGCAAGACTGAGCCTCACTTATTTACGGCTCTCCATGAGACATAGATCCAGTTTGTTGTTATGGCTATGATCTCTCCATTTGATATGGATCCATGTTTGTATTTCCAAGTGGCCATGCTATATATACATCTCCTAGTTATGTATCGGAGATCATGTTGTATCACACTATACATCTATATGATGTCAAGATTGTAATTGCTCGCTGACCTTGATCCGTGTTTCAAGTGTTTCTGTGACTTGGTTCTGCGGCTTCTTGCTCCTCCTCTGACTTGGAATTATAATGTATTTCGGCCATCATTTCCCTCTGACCTCACACATTAGGGGGCATCTGTTATAGGTCAAATATGCACTTCTCCGTCCGTGGTCACCTTTAGCTGTCGAACACACAAAAGGACAACTTGGATTGAAGAGCATGATGACCTTAGATGATACTTTGACCTGACTTAACCTTCTGTAAGCTGGAAAAACCCTGAAAAATCTCATATTTTAACCTATGCGCTACTCTACTTCAACATACTAGCGCTCATGCCCTACTTCACAGGCTCAATAGTAGCGCACATGTCCTAGTATGCGCTACTCCACTTCAACAAACTAGCGCACACCTTCAGAAAGTCTGCAAACGCTGGTTGTTAAACACTGAAGTTGCATATTGTGGGCTACTCCACTGTGAAAAACTCGCTCACATCTTGAAATGTGATAAAAAATATATTAATTTGACGAATTGGGATTAGTTGCAGTTGGTTCTGCAACTTCCCCAACTTCCCAGTCAACCACCTCTCGATCTAAACTTCCTACCTTGTCCTATAAATACAAGGAGGATTGAGGAGAGGGGTTAGAGACATATGGAGACTCTCATTCACAAGAGGAGAAACTTGCCTTAAGGGTTGTTATGCCGGAAGAATTCCAAAGTTAGAGAAGAGTAGGAGCCCAGAGTCTGGTTGCACAAGCATGCTGCATGATCAGGTATAATTTGTACTGATTATTTGCTTTTGACAATAAAGGTTGAAACATCCTTCCTGTCCCAATCAAATGCCTAATGGATTGTGTGTTTGTTTGGTTAAATGCTTGATTGTTCTTGATGTTTAAATTGTATTTCAATTTTATCATTGTTATATCAGTCAAGATACGCTGAGGAAGGTATCTTTGTGTTGCAGGTCTATTGAGCGAAAGATCAAGTTGAAGATTCAGCGCAAGATCAAGCAAAGCTAGGATCAAACGTCGTTAATAAGGTATGTCTTCAAGATCTTTGATCTCTTTCCCTTTATAGATGCTTATGTAATATGATCAATGTGTTTACCTGTCACCCCAGAAGTTGATAGTGTCTCTTTCCTCGCTATAGGGTGAATTTCCCAAACAACAATACCCTAGGGAAAATCCTCAAAACTATGAGAACAAAAACCCCAACAATTCTTCTCAGTATAATATAATGGATAATAGAGAATGCTTTCTTTTACAACATAAAAGATTTCTTTCAGAAGATAAGAGATCACCAAACAATCTTGGTGAAGATACGAAAGCAATAAAGAAGAGATATCAATTGGATGTGTTTTCCAATGTGCCCAGCACATCAATAACACGCAAGAAAAATAACTTGCGCAAACAGAATCACCTTTCCTTCAATGGAGAAGAGAATTCACTTCACATTAAATTCATCAATCCCGTATAACATATTTATACATTCTTCTCATGTATCAATCTTGCATGAAGAAGTGTGCCCCACTTGTCATGCATTGCTTTATCTCACTGAACTATCTCTTAGGATGAACTAGCCTCTTAACTCAAAGCTTGCCCACTTAGTTAAGTGGATAACTTAAGTGTCATCATGCAAGTGTCAAAACTCAAGTGTCGACTTTTAGTTTAACATAAGTGTCATCATGCAATAACACTTAGTTAACTAGAGCTTCTTTGTTGTCACTTAGTTAACTCTCTTTAACTGATTCTTTCTTGATAACATCACTGTGGTGATCAATTCGAGTTCTCCTTGATTTACTGAAGTGTCGTCTTTTAGTTTAACTAAAGTGAAAACACTTTAGTTAACTAGTCCTTCTTATTTAACACTTAGTTAACTATTATTAACTGAAATTATGTTGATTGCTTTACTTGCAGTGACCATTGCGAGTTCTTTAGTTAACTGAGGTATACATTGTGGCTTTAACTGAAGCTTAACAATTCGAGTTCACTTAGTCATCTCCTGATCAATTCAAATTTTCTTTTTCTTTATGAATTTATCTTTATCTCTTTATCTTTTACTGCATGGTCAATATGTGCTAACTTTAATTATCCATCACATCAAATAATACTAAGAATAATTATCAGATGAGTGACCATGGTATATTATTACGGACCAAATGATCATATGCTAAAGTAATTCACTTTAGAGGTGATCAATCTCTAAAGGAGACTTAATAGCAATCTGGTGATCATGGTTAATAATACATCATACAACATTAAATGTTTTTAACAAGTAAAGCATGACCTTTATATGGAAGGTCCACCTCTATAGGGAGGTCCATCCATGGATACTTTATACGTAAGGTTCACATGAGAATGATGACTTGACACACAAGTCCATAGCCTTGTACAACAAAACTTTACAACATCATTACTTTTATCAATTACCTCTATATGGGAGGAATAACGTTTATATGGAAGGCAATCAAACTGTTCACCTCTATATGGGAGAATCAATCTTGGTTGCACAAGATTGGTTTGGAGAATGTATCATGATGCTGTACATTTAACAAAAATATGTTGAAATTTGGTTGAGCTTTGATCTTTAATTATTTTAGATGCAGATACTTGAAGCAATGAGACAATCCAATTCATGAAATTCGTACAACCATAACACAAGATATACCCTGGGGAAAACCCTCAAAATTATGAGAACAAAAACCCCTGCAATTCTTCTTAGTATAATATAAAGGATAGCAGAGAATGCTTTCTTTTACAACATAGCATATTGCTTTCAGAAGATAAGAGATCAACAAACACACTTGATGAAGATACATAAGCAATAGAGAAGAGAGATCAATTGGATGTGTGCCCAACACAACAATAACAAGCACGATCAATACCCTACACAAAGAGAAGCACCTAGCCTTCAATGGAAAAGAGAATTCACTTCACATTGGATTCATCAATCCCGTATAACATATTTATACATTATTGTCTTCTATTTTTAACTTCTAACTTCAGGATGAACTCGCCCTCAAACTATATGTATTAATATTGCATGCAGAGGCGTGCCCCACTTTTCATGCAGTGCTTTATCTCACTGAGCTGTCACTTAGGATGAACTCACCTCTTAACTGAAATCTTGCCCACTTAATTAGGTGGATAACTAAAGTGTCAATATGCAAGTGTCACAACTCACGTCTCATCTTTTAGTTTAACATAAGTGTCATCATGCAATAACACTTAGTTAACTAGATAATCTTTGTTGTCACTTAGTTAACTCTCTTTAATTGAAGTGACATCTTTTAGTTTAACTAAAGTGAAAACACTTTGGTTAACTAGTCCTTCTTATTTATCACTTAGTTAACTGAAATCATGTTGATTGATTTACTTGAAGTGACCATTGTGAGTTCTTTAGTTAATTGAGGCATATCTTTAATCAATGCTTTAACTGAAGCATTGATAATTAACTGAAGCTTTAACAATGTGAGTTCTCTTTAATTAGTTGAAGTTTCTTCATGGGAAATTTCAAATTCTCTTGATCTCTATGCTTTATCTTTTATTTCTTTATCTCTTACTGCATGGTCAATATGTGCTAACTTTAATTATCCATCACATTACACTATACTAGGAAGAATTATCGGATGTTGTGATCATATTATATTATTCCGGACCAAATGAGCATATGCTAAAATAATTCACTTTAGAGGTGATCAATCTCTAAAGGAGGCTTAATAGAAACTGTTGATCATGGTTAATAATACATCACCCAACATTAAATGCTTTTAACAAGTAAATCATGACCATTATATGGAAGGTCCACTTCTATACGGGAGGTCCATCGCATGGATACCTTTATACAGAAGGTTCACATGAGAATCATGACTTGACACACAAGTCTGGAGCCTTGTTCAATAGGACTATACAACATCATTACTTTGATCAATTACCTCTATACGAGAGGAATAAACTTTACACGAAAGGAAAGCAAAGTGTTCACGTCTATATGGGAGGATCAATCTTGGTTGCACAAGATTGGTTTAGAGAATGTCTCCCGATGCTATACATTTAACACTCCCTCTCAGTGAGGGAGGCATTCTCTGCCATATCAAGCTTGTCTCGGAAGTACCTGAAATTTGTCACTGATAGAGGCTTTGTTAACACATCTGCAATCTACTCATCAGTAGTAATGTACTGAAGTTTCATTGTACCTTTATGGACCATGTCTCGGATAAAGTGATACTTCATTTCAATGTGCTTTGACTTGTCATGAAACACTGGGTTTTTGGAAAGCTTGATGCAACTCTAATTATCACACCTAATAACTGTAGGTTCAAGATTTTCACCGAACAACCTTGCAAGTAGCTTCTTGAGACACACTACTTCTCAGGAAGCAACAATGGCAGCTATGTATTCTGCTTTGGTAGTGATCTGGGCTACATAGCCATGCTTCCTGCTAGACCAAGATATCATAGCTGATCCTAGACTATAACAATAGATGGATGTACTCTTACGGTCCACAATGCTTCCTCCCCAGTCTGAGTTTGTATAACCAAGTAACATGACTCCTCCATTGGAGGCATATCTGAGTCCATATGAAATTGTACCTCGAAGGTACCTAAGCACATGTTTAGAACCTGTCCAGTGTCTTTGTCTCGGATCATACATAAATTGACTCAGAATTCTCATGACATAATCTATATCAGACCTCGAGTGTATCAAGTACATTAGCGAGACTATGAGCTATCTATACAAAGTGGGATATACTGGACCTGGTCCAGATATTGACTCATGAAGTTTCCTCAAATTTGAAACCATCGGTGTAGTCATAGATTTGCAATCTATCATGCCAAACCTACACAATATATCCACAATGTGATTCCCTTGAGATAGAAAAATTTCATCTTTTCTTTTCCAGATCTCAAGGACAAGAAAGTAATGCATTAGACCTAAGTATTTCATCTCGAACTCCAAGGTGAGCTCCCTCTTGCACAAATAAATTAGATGTTCCTCTGCAGTGAGAAACAAATCATCAACATACAGAACCAATATCAATAGTTGGTTCTTCACTACTTTAAAGTAAAATTTTGGATCAGCTTCACTATTATTGAAACCCAGTTTCTGAAGGTAGCTATCAATTCTGGTGTACCAAGCCCTAGGGGCTTGCTTAAGCCCATATAGAGATATCTTTAGCTTGCAAACATGGGACTCCTTCCCATGCACTACAAATCCTTCGAGTTGCTAAATATAAACCTCTTCCTCAACCTCACCATTGAGGAAGGTTGTCTGCACATCCATCTGGTGAATTTTCCATCCTAGAACAGATGCAAGTGCAATCATTAATCAGATTGTGGTGTACCTTGCATAGGGGAAAATGTCTCATCATAAACGATGCCTTCTTTCTGAGAGAAACCTCTGACAATGAATCTGGCTTTATACTTCTCAATGCTACCATCTGCAGCATGCTTTATCTTGTAAATCCATCTGGAAGTCGCAATGGAATTCCCATCAAGTTTGGGAACAACCTACCAAACATCATTCTTCATTATAGAGTTGTACTCTTCTATCATTGCATCTTTCCAAACTTGGTACTTTACAGCTTCTTCATACGAGGATATTTCTGAATCACCGATGAGCTTGAATATCTATCAGGTTGCTTGCGCTCTCTAGATGCACCTGCTGGTGCTCCATGTTTCTCTGCATTTTGTAATATGTCTCGGCACCAAGAATATCTTCTTTTAGCTGGAGGTTCATCGGGTGACCTCTCAACCAATTCTACTGGTTCTTCAGGAGCTAGTGAATTTGAGGCATCTTCTGGTTTCTCCCTCTCAAAATCTGAAGGGGGAGAATCAGACTCGGGATCCTCCATATCTGAATCACATTTAATCTCTTTCGATATTTTGAAAGCAACTTACTCATGGAAGGTAACATCTCAGCTGACTTCAATGTGTCTCTCACCAGGCACATAGATTCAGTATGCTTTGGATGACTCGCTATAACCCACAAAGTTGCCTTTCTTTCCAAAAGCCTCCATCTTTTTTCTCTTTTCTTTCAGTAAATGAATGTATATTGGGCTCCCGAAGATCCTCAAGTGTGATATGTCTAGCTTCTCACAGGCAAACACTTCTTCTGGTGTCTTCTCATCTAGAATGGCATGCGAGCTTCTATTTTGGATGTACACAGCTGTATGGGAGGCTTCTTCCCATAATGAGGTAGACATATCTTGATCATGTATCATGGATTTTGCATCCTCACATATGGTTGAATTCTTCCTTTCAACAACCCCATTTTGATGAGGGTTGTATGGTACTGTTAACTATATACATATTCCTGCATCACTACATAGCTCATTAAATGCATGTGAATCAAATTCACCTCCATTACCAGGCCTTAATGCACGAATGTGCTTTTCTTTCTGATTTTCAACTAGGGATTTAAACTCTTTAAATTTGCTAAGAGTTTCACTTTTAGCCTTCATGAAATAAATCCATGACTTCCTAGAAAAATCATCTATGAACAGTACATAATATAAGAAGCTACTCAGGGAGGGGGATGACATGGGACCACATACATCAGAATGTATTAAATCTAAAATCCCTTTATATCTAGTGGTATTGCTAGAAAAAATTTTCTTAACATTCTTCTCTAGTGCACAACCCTGACATATGTTGATGTATATGTAACTTCGGAATGTATTTCATCTGTATATTTTATATATATTTATTGTACCCTTATAAGAGATGTGTCATTCCTCTATAAGGAAGTGTCGTCATGTGGATTGACAAGTGTCGCAAGTGTGTGTACTTGCCGATGGGTTATTACACCACCATTTGGGGTCGGCCTGGAATTATATATAATATAATGTGGATGTATCTAAGTAGACAAGTCGGCCCCAGTAGGTCACTGGGCAAAAAGGTAAGTATAAATAGAGATAGGAGATCTCTATTTTACTCACTCGGAAAAGTAACTCACTCTCTCTCTGGAAAGTGGCGCACTTGTGAGGAGGAGGAGGATCATATGCTAGGAGACTATCTCAGTGTTATTTGGTTGTATTTTGGTTGAGCCATTGCTCTCTCTATCTCTGAGGAAGTTGTGGGGTTTTTCACCTTAGGGTTTTCCCCACGGAAACTCTGTGTCTCTTGTCTCTATGCTTTTGATTCTTGTGATGCTTCTCATATTATGATTGTCATGCATTGATATACTGTAGATGTTATTCTCTCAGCAAAGATCCTAGAGTATAATGAATTAATGCTCAAAATTTAACATGGTATCAGAGCTAACCTGAGAAGAAGACATTTTGCAGTGACGGAAGCTTGTGTTCCTTGTTTATTGGGTTTCTCTCCACAGATTTTTGAAATTCAGTAAAGTAGATTGGATCTACTCATCAAGGCGCATCTATCTGTCCAATCAGAATTCAGTTCCGAGCATTTTCAGATTTGGCCCTAAAAATTAGGGTTTCCACAAAAATAGGAATTTCTGGAAACTGAAGGCACAGTTGGAAGCTCCTTGCAAAAATCGAAGGTTAGAGCTTTGGATCGAGATTTTTGGCTGGGTAGATCTCCGGGAAACTCAAACCCTAATTCAGGGCTCTCCCTAGTGAACCCGGGAGGACAAAAAGGCAATTTTGAAGGGCAAGACTTTGCTGATCTCAAATTCTGAATGTACTAGGCTGATCAGCTCTCCAAGGCGCATCTTTCTATCCTTTTGGAATTTTGAAATTCACATTTTGAATTTTTAGGGTTTCTCTGACAAACCCTAATCCGGGACCAGATCCAGTTTTCAGCACTTCAAGTGGTAAGTCCTAAATCTTTTCTATTTCCATTTGAAGTACTCTTAAAGATGTCTCTCCACACTAAGCTTGAGGATAAGCTTGAAGGGGCTGATAACTTCCGAGCCTGGAAGAATAGGATTGGGTTAATCCTGGAAGAGAATGAGTTGGACTCATATGTGAAAGAAGACATCCCTATCCCAGAGGATGAAGAAGCCAAGGCATTACACAAGAAGAACTTGGTCAAGGCAAAGAGAATCATTGCTGATTCTATCAAAGACCATCTCATACCCCATGTGTCTTCTCTTAAGACACCCAAGGAGATGTTTGAATCTTTGACCAAGCTATTTGAAGGAAAGAACATAAATCGGAAGATGACCCTACGGAACCAATTGAAAGCAGTGAAGTTTCATAATGGAGAAACCATTCAATCTTACTTTTCAAGGGTCTCCCAGATCAAGGAACAATTAGAAGCAGTAGATGAAATGGTGGAGAATGGTGAAGTGGTGATGACCACTCTAAATGGCCTACCCAGGTCATGGGATTCCTTTATTCAAGGAATTTGTGCAAGGAAGAAGTTGATCTCCTTCAGTAGACTTCGGGAAGAATGCTCTCAAGAAGAAGCTAGACTTATAGCTCGTGAAGAAAAGATGGGAGGTGAAGATCAAGCTCTTGCAGCCCACACCAGGAAAGGAAAGTTCAAGAAAGAGCCATCTCACTCCAAGAGATCTTCACATCAATTCAAAGAAAGAAGAGTATGCTTCACCTGTAATGAGAAAGGATATATTGCCATAAATTGTCCCAAGAACAAGAAGGACAACAACATCTCCAATAAGAAGAAGAAGGGTGGCAAAAGAAGGTTTCATGCTCATGCTGCCGAAGATGATGAACCTCCAAAGAAGAAGGCTAGGGCAGAAAGTGATAGTAATGATGACTCATCAAGTGAAGAAGAGTATGTTCTGATCTCTGCTCTCACAGGTACCATCTCCCATGGTTGTAATGATTGGTTGATTGATAGTGGGGCTTCCAAACACATGACTGGGTTCAAAGAATCTTTTGTGAACCTATCTGAACATGAATCACCCCATAAGGTGAAACTTGGGGATGATTATCAATACCCAATCAAAGGAAGTGGTGAAGCCTCCTACAACCTAGATTCTGGAAAATCTCTGAAGATGAAGGAAGTACTTTATGTACCTGGGCTCAAGAAGAACTTACTCTCCATTTCTGCATTAGATGCAAAAGGTATGAGGGTTGCATTTGTGGATGGACAAGTCCTAATGTGGCCAAAGGGAAAGACCATAGATGATGCAGTAGTAATTGGAGAGCAAGAGGGAGGCTTGTATAAATTGAAGGGACAACCTGAACATGCCATGGTGCATGAATCCATGGAGCCAAGTGAACTTTGGCATAGAATACTTGCTCACATGCACTATAGAGCACTTCCAATTGCAAGCAAGGAAGTAGAGGGTCTTCCTGAAATCAAGACCAAAAATGAAGGTGTTTGCAAAGGATGTGCAAAAGGTAAGAATATTAAGAAGGCTTTCCCAAGCAGTGAAAGCAAGGCAAAAGACATCCTGGAAATCATCCACTCAGATGTATGTGGTCCTATGTCATCCAGTTCCCTAAGTGGGTATGTTTACTATGTCTCATTTATTGATGACTTCTCTAGGAAGACTTGGGTATACTTCTTGAAGGGCAAAGATGAGGTGCTTGATAAATTCAAGGAATTCAAAACCTTGATGGAGAATCAAACTGACAAGAAGATCAAAACATTCAGATCCGACAATGGTGGAGAATTCACCTCAAGTGACTTCAAGAAGCTTTGCAGTGATTCAATGATTAAGAGGGAGTTGACTGCTCCTTATAATCCTCAACAGAATGGAGTTGCAGAAAGGAAGAACAGAACTATCATGGAAGCAGCAAGGGCAATGTTGCATGACCAAGATCTTCCTATGCATCTATGGGCAGAAGCAGTTAGAATAGCTGTATATGTGCAGAATAGAACACCCCACAAGATATTGGACAACAAGACACCAGAAGAAGTCTTTTCTGGGTTCAAGAAGATTGATGTCAGCAAAGATGAATATAAGGACAGGTAATCCAGGAAGCAAAGATCAAAAGGGAGCACACTCCAGCAGCTCCTGCAAGGATGCAGATCTTCAGAGGGAGTTGACCATCTTCCTACATTCCACAACAGAAAGGTGTAGAAGAAGCTACTTCAGCAGCTCCTACCAGGAAGCAAAGACTCAGAGGGAGTCCACCCAAACAAACAAACAAAGATAAGTATTTCAATTATCATTTCTTGCCTATTTTGTTGGTTTAATAATATTATGCTTATGTTCCTAGACTTAGGAGATGTATTGTGCATATTTGAATGATTGCATTAATGAACAATATACTACTAATATGCATGTGATGGGTAAGTGGCTTATGGCACTGTACAACATTCCAGTGCTACTTATCTAGAATGAAACCTCTTTGCTAACATGTTGGGAGTAGTGCAAACTCTTAACAATGTTCTGGTAGAGACTGGAAGGCATCTAGAAATTTGTGGAACATGGATAAATGTTGTATTGAAGCATTGGCTAAGATAACTACATGACTGCATGACATATTTATTTATGTGTAAAGAATTTGTTCTGAAAATTATGAGATGTTTCTAATCATGCAATTTAACTTGTTTTGTAGGAAAGACCGTATATCTTCACCTAAAAAAAAAAAAAAAAGGACTACAACATTTGTTCCAGCAAGAAAGATATCTATTGAAGATATTGAAGTTCCCAGGATCTGGGATGAAGAAATGGAATGCCATGATCCGTAGATCATGAAGAAGATGTTTGGGATGCAGTCCCAAGACCTGACAGGGAGTCATATGTATGCAGATTGAAGAAATCCTTGTATGGCTTGAAGCAAGCTCCCAGAACTTGGTATGGTAGGATGGACAGTTTCCTATCTAGTTTGGGCTTTACCAAGAGTAAAGCAGATTCCAACCTTTACTACAAGGTTGAGGAAGGGAATCCTGTGATTCTACTCCTGTATGTGGATGACTTATTTGTAACAGGAGATGACAGACTGATTGCAGATACTAAAAGGAAGCTTGCCGCAGAATTCGATATGAAAGATTTGGGAATGCTGCACTATTTCCTAGGTATGGAGGTGTGGCAGAATGCAGGTGGGATCTTCCTTGGTCAAGGGAAGTACACAGTAGATATCCTGAAGAGATTTGGGATGATGAATTGCAAGGCCATGGCCACACCTATGGCATCGAATCTGAAGCTTCTATGTGATGCTTCATCTGAGCCAGTTGATGTCTCCATGTATCGTCAGATGATTGGATCCTTGATGTACCTGACGAACACGAGACCAGATATTTGCTTTGCTGTGAACACATTGAGCCAGTTCCTGACGGATCCGAGGAGTGTTCACCTGATTGCTGTAAATCATGTTCTAAGGTACCTGAAGGGTACAGTGGATTATGGGCTCAAGTATGAAGCGAATCAAAAGTTTAACCTGCAGGGTTATGTTGATTCAGATTGGGCTGGCAGTGCTGCAGATAGGAAGAGCACATCTGGGTGTTCCTTCAATATGGGATCAGGTGTGATCTCTTGATTTAGCAGGAAGCAGTCCTGTGTAGCACTGAGTACAGCAGAGGCTGAGTATGTTGCAGCCTGTTCAGCTAGTTGTGAGGCAGTATGGCTACGAAAGCTACTGTCTGAGTTATTTGATCTCCCGCTGGATGCTACTGGTATCTTCTGTGATAACCAGAGTTGTGTGAAGCTATCCGAGAACCCAGTGTTTCATGACAGGTCGAAACATATAGAGATCAAATATCACTATATCAGGGATATGGTGCAGAGAGGAGCTGTGAAGCTCCTGTATGTTGCGACGGACGAGCAGATTGCAGATGTGCTGACGAAGCCACTAGCCAGGGTGAAGTTCGAGTACTTCAGAGAGAGGCTTGGTGTGCTTCAGATCGAGGACACTTCGAGGAAGAAGTGATGAACACATTTGTTGAAGCCATTCCAAGCATGCTGGAAGGGGGATACTTCACATGGCTGTGGATGTAAGCGCTGAATGATGAACATCAGGAGGATGTTCTGGTTTCTGCTTGGATATGATCAGTTGGATCATTATATGTATTTTGTGTATGCATCATGTTGGATGCTAGATATGATCAGTTGGATCATTATATGTATGTATGAATGCATCATGTTGGATGCTGGATATGATCGGTTGGATCATGTGTATGTATTTTGTATATGCATCATGTTGGATGCTGGATATGATCGGATGGATCATGTGTATGTATTTTGTATGGACGCATCATGTTGGATGCTGATGGATACATTGTGTGGATCATGTATCTTTGTATGATCAGGTAGATCATGTATGCTGATGGATACATTGTGTGGATCATGTATCTTTGTATGATCAGGTATATCATGTATGCTGATGGATACATTGTGTGGATCATGTATCTTTGTATGATCAGGTGGATCATGTATGTTGATGGATACATTGTGTGGATCATGTATCTATGTATGTATCAGGTGGATACTTGGATGATCGTGGATGACGAGCTTCTCCAGATGACATGCAGCAGGATGTTGCAGTGATGATGATCAGGATGATCATGTGTACATCAGGATGATGTTTGATGAGTATCAGATGATACTTTGTGGCCGTGAATCAGGTTGTGCAGGAAAGCATGTAATTTGTGCCCTGGGAGATTTGCAGATGGTCTTTCGAGGTTTTGCCTATGGCATGTAATTCGGTGCCCTGGGACATCTGGAAAATGCTCTTGCGAGGTTTTGCTTGGGAGGACATGTAATTTGTGCCCTGGGAGATTTCAGGTCGGAGTTGTGTACCCGTAACATCCTGAGATGCTCTTGCGAGGTTTTGTCCTATGGCATGTAATTTGCTCCTGGGAGATCTGGACAGGATGAAAAAGGCCTCAGATGCTTCAGCCAGGTTTTGCCATGACCACATGTCATTTGCTCCTGGGAGATCTGGACAGGATGAAAAAGGCCTCAGATGCTTCAGCCAGGTTTTGTGGTGAGATCACATGTAATGTGCTCCTGGGAGATCCGACAGGTAGAGCCGTGTGCTCGTAACAGCCTAGGATGCTTTAGCCAGGTTTTGGGATGGGTCACATGTAATGTGCTCCTGGGAGATCCTACAGGTAGAGCTGTGTGCTTGTAATAGCCTGGGATGCTGCAGCCAGGTTTTGTGACGCACGTAATGAGTCCTGAGGATTCCACAGTATGGCCAGTGATGATGAAGACCTGCAGATGGCGAGCCTACATCCAGTATGAAAAAGGACTGGCTCTGTAGAACTTCCTATGACGAGTAGAGTCAGAGATTGGTTGAGATAGCAGCAGTAGTGATGATGATGATGACGATGCATCGATGACGATGATCCAGAGAAGAAGACTTGTCTAGCAGATCTGTGTCGAGAAATACCTTCATAGTTAAGAGGGAGTGTTGATGTATATGTAACTTCGGAATGTATTTCATCTGTATATTTTATATATATTTATTGTACCCTTATAAGAGATGTGTCATTCCTCTATAAGGAAGTGTCGTCATGTGGATTGACAAGTGTCGCAAGTGTGTGTACTTGCCGATGGGTTATTAGACCACCATTTGGGGTCGGCCCAGAATTATATATAATATAATGTGGATGTATCTAAGTAGACAAGTCGGCCCCAGTAGGTCACTGGGAAAAAAGGTAAGTATAAATAGAGATAGGAGATCTCTATTTTACTCACTCGGAAAAGTAACTCACTCTCTCTCTGGAAAGTGGCGCACTTGTGAGGAGGAGGAGGATCATCTGCTAGGAGACTATCTCAGTGTTATTTGGTTGTATTTTGGTTGAGCCATTGCTCTCTCTATCTCTGAGGAGGTTGTGGGGTTTTTCACCTTAGGGTTTTCCCCACGGAAACTCTGTGTCTCTTGTCTCTATGCTTTTGATTCTTGTGATGCTTGTCATATTATGATTGTCATGCATTGATATACTGTAGATGTTATTCTCTCAGCAAAGATCCTAGAGTATAATGAATTAATGCTCAAAATTTAACAACATACACTATCGTTCTCAAAATCAAATACATGCATACCTTTTACCATCTTTTGAAGTCCTCATAGCACTTTCTAGTGTAGGTGTCCAAGCCTTTGGTGCCATAGCTCGCATGTACTGATAGTGTGGTGCATCATAGCTTGAATGTACTTCTCGGGTACCTTGTAGATCCCTCCCTCTCAAACTCCAATCACAACAACAGATTTTAGGCTTTTGTTCTTCGTCCATAAAAGTGCTTTGTTATCCGTGAAGATAAATCATAAGCCTTTGTCTTCAAAAACCGAAACTGAAAGCAAGTTATTCTTCAAGCCTAGAACATATAGAATGTCCTCCCCATGTAGAATATCACCGGTGCTCAGGTGGAATGAGGTGGATCCAACTGCTTGGATCGAATAACTTGAGTTGTCCCCCAATTCTACCATGCATGTGAATTCTTTCTCCTTTAGAGAGGTGATGTCACTCTTGTAACCAGTCATATGTTTGGATGCACCACTGTAAATCAACCATGTGTCTGCATTTGTGATGACAGATCCTGGAAGGGATGAGATAAGGTAATAATCCCTCCTTGTCTCCTTTTCTTCGGATTCATTATTTTGAGTGGTTTCATCTTCTATGGTGGTAGAAGCATAAAAATTTCATTTCTGCTTTGATTTGCACTCTCTTGAGAAATGACCTTTCTTTTTGCAATTGAAGCATCTAGATTTTGACTTGTCAAATCCTTTGTTGAAATCCTTCTTCTTTGGATGAGAGAACTTCTTTTGGAAGAATGGTTTCTTTCCTTTCTTCATTCTTGTCGCGAGGGAAATATTTTATTCTTTGATGCACACTGACTTGATCTGTATTTGCCCCTCCTCTTGGATTTAGTCATACCACAACCTTTCGAAGTTAGGTTGTACCTCTCGGCCATTTACCACAGCTAAGAATGTCTCCCGTGAGGATGGGAGACCATCAATAGCGATTTTGAGAATATCATGTTCATCCACCACTACTACAATACTAGCAAGCTGATCTCTTACCTGAGAGATCTTGGAGAAGAAGGATGCCACTATCTCATCCGTATCCATCTTTAAGTTTCGAAGCTTATTCTTCAATGCTCTCTTTTGACTCAGGGCCTTCTTCTCATATAGATTAGTCAATGTATCATAACATTCTTTTGCGGTCTTCAGCGGTGTGATCACGGGCATCAAGTTATCTTTTACCGAATCATAGATGATATGTTTGGCCTTAGTTTGATTCTCCTTGAAGTTGATGCGCCTTGCATTAGATGTAGGCTCCTCCACCATAGTGGATACGTAGCCATCCAAGTCATGTTCCTCTAGGATGTTGAGAATCCTAGCCTTCCAAGTGTTGAAGTTTGAGGTACCCTCAAGATGGTCTTTTGGTCATACAGAGACTGATGCCATAGTCTTCAAATCTTGTTCTCAACTTCTCAGTATCCACGTAGGCTCTAGCTGGCATGCAAAACTGAGCTCCTTCACGCCCTTAGCTCTGATACCATGTTGAAATTTGGTTTAGCTTTGATATTTAATTCTTTTAGATGCAGAGACTTGAAGCAATGAGACAATTGAATCCATGAAATCCACACAACCATAACACAAGATATACCCTTGGGAAAAACCTCAAAATTATGAGAACAAGAACCTCGACAATTCTTCTCAGTATAATATAATGGATAACAAAGAATGCTTTCTTTTACAACATAGCAGATTGCTTTCAGACAATAAGAGATCACCAAACAATCTAGATGAAGATACATAGAAATAGAGAAGAGAGATCAATCAGATGTGTGCCCAACACAACAATAACAAGCACGAACAATACCCTGCACAAAGAGAAGCACCTTGCCTTGAATGGAAAAGAGAATTCGCTTCACATTGGATTCTTCAATCCCATATAACATATTTATACATTATTCTCTTCTATTTTTGAATTCTAACTTTAGGATGAACTCACCCTCAAACTGGATGTATTAATCTTGCATGTAGAGGTGCACCCCACTTCTCATGCAGTGCTTTATCTCACTGAGCTGTCACTTAGGATGAACTCGCCTCTTAACTGAAAACTTGCCCACCTAGTTAGGTGGCTAACTTTAATGTCGATATGCAAGTGTCACAACTCACGTGCCATATTTTAGTTTAACATAAGTGTCGTCATGCAATAACACTTATTTAACTAGATCTTCTTTGTTGTCACTTAGTTAACTCTCTTTAACTAAAGTGTCGTCATTTAGTTTAACTAAAGTGAAAACACTTTAGTTAACTAGTCCTTCTTATTTATCACTTAGTTAACTGAAATCATGTTGATTGATTTACTTGAAGTGACCGCTATGAGTTCTTTAGTTAACTGAGGTATATCTTTAACTGATGCTTTAACTGAAGCATTGATACTTAACTAAAGCTTTATAACTGAAGCTTTAACAATTCGAGTTCTCTTTAATTAGTTGAAGTGTCTGCATGGGAAATTTTGAATTCTCTTGATCTCTATGCTTTATCTTTTATTTATTTATCTCTTACTGCATGGTCAATATGTGCTAACTTTAATTATCGATCCCATTACATTATACAAGGAAGAATTATCGAATGTTGTGATCATATTATATTATTCCAGACCAAATGATCATATAATAAAGTAATTCACTTTAGAGGTGATCAATCTCTAAAGGAGACTTAATAGCAACCAGTTATCATGGTTAATAATACATCACACAACAGTAAATGCTTTTAACAAGTAAAGCATGACCTCTATACATAAGGTCCACCTATATACGGGAGGTCCATCCCATGGATACCTTTATACATAAGGTTCACATGAGAATCATGATTTGACACACAAGTCTGGAGCCTTGTCCAAAAAGAATTTACCACATCATTACCTTGATGAATTACCTCTATACGGGAGGAATAACCTTTACACGGAAGGCAATCAAATTGTTCACCTCTATATGGGAGGATCAATCTTGGTTGCACAAGATTGGTTTGGAGAATGTCTCCTGATGTTGTACATTTAACAAAATCACCTCAATCAAAGTTTTTATGCAAAATTTATGCCTCCCACAAGTTGACCTATCTTGTTGACTACCATGATATTGAGTAGATTCCATGTCATCTTCCATTACTCACACAAGCAGAGCTAGTTTTGTGTGTACTTTCAAGAAGATTATAGAGGGTCCAAACCTTAACACTGATTGGGAAATGAGGCAAGCAAAAACCCTAACCTTAACCTTAGATGGCCATAAAACCATGCTAAATAGTAGGCTTCTATAAAAAGAAGGGGTTCCATTCTTATTGTATTGGTTATTGTTCCATAGTTGAGTAGAGAATCTAGGAGTGGGATATTGAAGCATAATAGAGTAAGTTGAATATCTCATAGTAACCATTTTGGCCAAAATGTCCATGGCATCTCCATAGTGAGTGCATTTATTTTTGCACTTGCATTCCATAACTCAAAAGAAAAGAACAAGAGCATAAGCCTGACCTCTTAGCTGGGTTTTTCATGTATTGGGTCTTCCCAAGTTACATATTGAGTTCATTGTGTGGAAGGTTTGTTATTTTCTTAGCTTCTTTCACTTCGGTTTCAATTGTCTTAATATTTTCATACATTAAGATAATAACATTGCATAATAAAAGATCGTAGAATATTATAAGATCTAATGTGACAAACTATTCTAATGGAATATCCACAACAATTTACATATCAAATATATTAAAGGATATGTGGAGTAGGTTCATTTAGTGGATGATGATATCCACAACCCTACCTTGTTCCTTACGTTTACTTGAGATAATTCTTAGAGATAATAAGGGGTCAACCCAAGATTTTGAAGACGTTCAAACTTGTATTCAAGTAAGGGATTATTAATCTTCTATATGTCCTATGGTTTGGGACCTCTTCAGTAATAAGAAAATGTGTTAGGTTGTTGTTGTTTTTGACTCATATTGGTGGGATTTGGCTTAACCAAAAAATCACCATTAATGCATATAGTATCCATGTGATTATTGGACTATTGAAGGAAGAGCAGGATGCCAATGTCACCTTCTCCCTCAAAATCCAAATACATATGGAGAAAGATGTTGTGAAAGAGTATATGGATCAACACCTAACATATGGTGCAACTAACACAAGGTGGGCATATATCCTAACCTCCACTAAGAATGTCTTAGTTATCTTGTTAGCATAGTTAGTTATGGACCTACTGGAAGGGAGAGGGTTCGAATTTGTTCATTTAGTAGACATTTGCACAGTGAGAGTGAGGTTGAACTATGTAATATACCTCACTAATGATATCTTGTAGAACTATTTGGATGCACAAGATCATAACCAAGATTTTCACTATGGAAGTTTCCTACTATTTCTCGCATTTTGAAAATGTGTAAAGCTAGCGAGATTTGACCTTTTGTAGTGGGATCCTAAGGTCAAATTTGTTGCAGAAAGGTGCACCTAACTATCCTATTTAATTGACAGGGAAGCACATTTTGACATTGAAAATGTATTGGAAAGTTACTACTAGGCAATGAAAAATGTTATCACGTGGACCGCTAGGATTCCCAAGGCCATTATTGATGGATTCCTAAGGACTTTATTGATTTGCATGGACTATAGTACTAGTTTGAGGTATGATGATATTGATTCCATATGCGAGTAAGGTTGGTAGGTTAAATCGTTGACTCAAAGGTAGAGGTGTAGATGCTGAACTTCATGTTGACATCTTAGAGTGTCAAACATGCCATCAAGTGATGCGCCCAGGCAACAGTTCTGCTTACTACTCGCTTCCGCCACTTGTCATCTTCTGCGCCACTGAGGTGTCCTATCTTATGGATCTTGCATATATTTGGTCCTTTGACTAGTGTTACTTGCACCGATGTGGTTTGGTCTTGCACCCTTGATGTACCATCACTTGTGGGTCTTTCACAGTTAGCATCTTCAACCACTACTCCCGTTTTGGTACTTGTGGGCGCTTCAATAGCTGAAAGCTTCTTCCAATTGGTGATTCTTGGCACTTTCGGGACTTGCTTAACTAAACGACCACTTCTTGTTCCAATCTACTTGTGCACTCCCAAACCTTGTCCAACCACCTCTCGAATTGCCTACGCATTCCCGAACCGTGTCCAAACAACTCTTTAGCTTTTAGCTTGAAGGAATTTGTCTTGGTGGGCTTGATATATGCGCATGTACCATATGTTGTAGGATGTATTCCTTATGTACTTCTTTAAACTAAATATGCTTGATGTACTTCACGATATACTTCTTCATGATGGCATCCATGTCTTTCTTCATCTTGATTGCACATATACTTCTTCAAAGTGGCTTCCATATACTTCTTGAAACTGGCACAACAATACTGATTCCTCTTTGACATTAGTTGACATCCTCTTTGACATTAGTTGACATCAATGACAACCAAATTTCAACAATCCCCCCCTTTGACATTGATGTACACACCTTGTGAAGTTGTGCATAATACCATGATGTGCATTCATGCTGTGCATTGATGTCTCCATTATTGTTGATACCATTCTCCTCTGTGCATTTGCAAAGTCTTAAGATTTTAGTTGGGTGTGTGGCTTCCCAATAGAACAACCCCGTTTTTATTTTACTGTTGGTCATAGTTGGAGAATCTATTTCATAGATATTTTATTTATTGTCAATGCCATTTCATATCATATCATTGGATATTAATGTGGTTTCCCTGAAAATATTTTTTATAGGTCCTATCTGCATGTTGATATGCAGGGTTAATGCCTTCATTCCCTAATTTATGTGTATGCTAAAATGGATAAGACAATGATAGCTAACCATGAATTGTTTCAAGCTAACCTATTGCTACATGTCTTGGTACTCCCACGATTGGTCAAACGAGATTGTCAAGCAGCCTACCTTTAGTAGGTTGAGTCAAGCTTGAAGGGCAATGTATTAAAAAACATATTTGGAGTAGCTACATGGGGGCAGTGGCCGAACGCTACTATAAAACTTATGTTTGGCTTGCAGTGTATGCAATTAACTCAATCTAAGATTTTATTGCATTGAGAGTAACGAGGTGCTCTATAGCCCAGTATGGTAGAGATGTTGTCACGTTCCTAACATTATGCAGCCAAAAATAAAAATAAAAAATAATTAAAAAAATTCATGTCGGCTCATAAAATAAAAATAAAAAGTAGGCTCATAAAATAAAAAAATAAAAAGTTATTAAAAAATCCATGTTGGCTTATAAAATAAAAATAAAAATAAAAAGTATAGATCAATCTTAAACATGGATCTATCAAGTAATTACACTTTAAGAAATTGGATCCCTCTCGGTGCTTGATAGAGCCGAGTTTGAGATGGATCTATGTTGGTTCATATTCCCAAGGGAGATTTACGATGAATAATATTGCAGACAGATTGAGAGCCATCATTCCTAGTAAGTTCCAAACTGAGGTTTGGAATTCTGTAGCAGCACCTAGTTTGGAGTAGAGTTGTATTAAAATTTACATTATCATAGGCATACGCATTTGGTATCTTTCTTACAATGTACAAGAATTGAGATTTGATGGTAGGATGAAGTGTGTTGGATATTACTTCTATATCTAATGGTTCTTGTTCTGAAGAATGTATTGATTTGTGAATATATTGCATATTGATTGTTCATTTAATTGCTAAGTATTCTACAAGTTTTAGTAATGTATACATAGTCCCTTATTTTTGTGGTTGTAGCATTGGCCATTATTTGCCTTGTTTCTGATCATTGTTTACATATAGTTTACATATATATGACTTGGTGCAATGATTATTCCCAGGTAGAAATAGTGAGAAGTGATGCAAACCTCTCAAAATAAATTATCTTGATCCCTAAAAGGAACACTCTAGTGATCAGTACTAGACCAACCAATTGGACTATAGTTGTATTAGGTCACATTGAGATGCATTGAAGTCGACTCCTTCATTTTCTTGGAATTGGATCTAGAATTCTTTCTGAGATTGATTTCCACTATTGTTGATACCATTCTCCTTTGTACATTTGTAAAGTCTTAACATTTTAGTTGGGTGCGTGGATTCCCAATAGCATAAACCTCTTTTTATTTTATTGTTGACTATGGCTAGAGAATCTATGTCAGATATTTTATTTCTTATTAGTGTCATTTCATACCATATCATTGGATATTAATGTGGCTACATTGAAAGTCTTTTGTACAGGTCCTATATGCATGTTGATATGTAGGGTTAAGGCTTTCATTCCCTAATTTATGCATATGCTATAATGGATAAGACAACGATAACTAACCATGGATTGTTTCAAGCTAACCTATTGCTATATGTCTTTGTACTCCCGCGACTAGTCAATTAAGATGGTCAAGCAACCCGTGTTTAGTAGGTTGAGTGAAGCTTGAAGGAAAATATATCAAAAAGTATATTCAGAGTAGCTACGTAGAGGCAGTGGCCAAATGCTACTATAAAACTCAAGTTTGGGTTGCAGTCTATGTAATTAACTCAATCTTAGATTTTATTTATATTCCCAAGGGATATTTACAATGAACAATATTACAGATAGATCGAGATCCACTGTGCCTAGTAAGTTCCAAACTGAGGTTTGGACTTCCTCAATAACATCTAATTTGGATTAGAATTGTATCAAAATTTACATTAACATAGGCATACACAATTGACAACTTTCTTACAGTGTACAAGAATCGATATTTGAATGGTAGGCTGAAGTGTGTTGGATATTACTTCTATATCTAGTGGTTCTTGTTTCGAAGAATGTATTGATGTGTGAATATATTGCATATTTATTGTTCATTTAATTGCTAAGTATTCTACAAGTTTTAGTAATGTATACATAGTCCCTTATTTTTGTGGTTGAAGCATTGGCCATTATTTTCCTTGTTTCTAATCATTGTTTACATATAGTTTACATGTATTTGACCTGGTGCAATGATTATTCCCAGGTAAAAATAGTGAGAAGTGATGCAGACCTCTCAAAAGAAACTATCTTGATCCCTAAAAGGAACACTCCAATGATCATTACTAGACCAACTAATTGCACTATAGTTGTGTTAGGTCACATTGAGATGCATTGAAGTGGACTCCATTTTCTTGGAATTGGATCTAGAATTCTTTCTGAGATTGATTTCCACTATTGTTGATACCATTCTCCTTTGCACATTTGTAAAGTCTTAACATTTTAGTTGGGTGCATTTGTCATGTCCCAAATTTGGAATTGGGTCACAATGGCCTAATCACATTAGCCATATTCATTAGAGTTTGTAAAATTGATGTTAAGGGTCAAATAATTGCCAAGGAGGAAAATTACTAGTTTTCCTAGGTTTGGGGTGGAAGCTTTGGGATTTGGCATAAGGGGGATAATAAATGATGTTTAGACATTAGCAGGGTTCAAGTATTTAATAAATAGAGTGAATAAAGAAATTCAAGAGAAATCCTAAGTGACAAATGGTTTTGGAGACATATGGAGGATGTGGGACCCACACTAGCTTGATTTTTCATAATACATGGTATCTCTCTTTTGCAAATTCGAATTAATGGGAATGTGAACACTCTTGGGTGAGTTGGTAAGTCATAACACATTTCATCGAGCATATTAGGTCGAATTTGGAAGGATTGGTAACCTCCATGGAAGATAAAGAGTCAAAGTGGAAGTTTGTGGACACTTGGGCTAGATTCCCTAGCCCCTATGACACCAATGATGGAGCATCTATGACAACTATGACAAATTGCAGACCTAACCTCTGACATCTGACCACTATGACATGTCAGCCCCAAAAATAGGCTCAAAGAAGGCGAATTTGGGAGTTGGAGAAGCCAAAGAGACTCAAAATCGAATTTGGGAGAAGATGGAAGGTTGGAACTAGGAGACAAGTGGCAAATGTGGAATATTTCCTAAATGAAAATCTATTGAATCTATTGAGAGGATTTCGACCCTTAGAAGGATAATGTTGGTTATAAAATGTAGAAATGAAGTATGAGAATGGCCTTTGATCATTTTTAGAATTTGCAATTGCATTTGTGAAGAGGGAGAGCTAGTGGATGACTAGTTTCTTGCCTTAGCCAATTTCGAGGGTGAAAGATTCCCATCCAAGTTGGCAATTGGAAAGGCCATTCAGACCTTTCATTTGGAGCTTTAATGGAGTCTTTATTTGCAGGTGTAAGCTACAGGGCAGCTCATGGTTTCTTCTATTGCAGCTCGCTCCTTCAACCATTTCCAGTTTTGATGGCATATTCTTGATCCTTGAGGGAGGGCGTTTTTGGTGAGCTATTGTACTTTTTGGGGGAGCTTATAATGCCCCATTTCTTTTGTAATATGAATTAAATACTCTGTTCTTCATCTCCAAAAAGTTTCAGGTCGAAATTCCAAGTAGAAATGTATAAATCTCATTTTTAATGGAAGAACAATGCCATTTCCCCACTACCTTGTTGTGAGCCAATGTATTGATGATGATTTCGAATGAATGGATGATTCTCTGATATATTTATGATAAATATACTGCCATGGATGTCTTATACAAGTTTCATGTCCTGTACTTGAGCATTTGAAGCATTTTTACTCAGTTTAGTTATATTGGGAGGTGAAATAGTGCCATTTCCCCAAGGGTCGAATTGGGGATTTTTGCAGTTGAATGGGAGAGGGTGAGAACAGTTGTAATAATCCATTAATGGTGCATATGAGACTTTAATAACATAATTAACACATTACATACCTCTGTTCATAAATTTGAGTGGTTTTGGAGGCATTTGGGAAGCCATTTTCATTGTTTACCCTAGGGGGATTTGAACCCCAAATTACTAGTAAAATTGCATAATTGGTCCAGAATATTAAGAGAGTTTGCAGAGGTCTTTTGGTGGCCATATGTCATCCATAAATATCATATTCAAGTTCTAATATCATTCATACACCTTCCTTGAAGATTTGAAGGCATTTGGAGTCAATTTGAGACCTAGAGACCAATACTAGTCAAAGGAAAATCACTAGTAAAGTTACCTACATTGATCAGAATTGAAAGAGGATTTGCAGAAGTATTTTAAAGGTCCAAAGGCATCCCTGAAACACATATTTATGTTCTAATATCATTCATACACCTTCTCAGAAGATTTGGGATCATCTGGGGCAAATTTGGGACCTAGAGATCAAAACTAGTCAAAGGTCGAACAAGGGAAAAAAAGTGAAAAATTGCAATTTTAATAAAATTCCTAATAAGGGACATTACAGTGGTATCAGAGCATGGTCCTTGCACCTGTGTATTAGGTACATACATTCAAGAATAATTGGCAGCCATGTCTTACTATTATGATGAATCCTATGAGTACAATTCTTATGAGGAATATGCAGATGCTTATGAGCAATATGAAGCAGAATGTGAATGGTATGAGGAAGAGGTGCCATCATGCAACACTTCTTACAATTTCAAGAGAAATGAAGATTATTCTTATGACCTTAAATCTGATGAATATGAGTGTGTCACACCAACCAAGGATAATTCTATGAGTGAGTTCCAAAGATGGAGAGCAAAATATAAAACCTTGCCCCAACAATATCAAAAATATCAAGAATATCTTGCTTTTAGCAAAAATACACAAAATGCCATGTCTTTTGAGTACTATGCTGAACATGTTTTTGAAAATAGGCCCAAAAATGAAGATGTGGAGTTAGTGAAGAAAGGTTTATGCCCTTCTTGTAAAAACCCTTGGAGCGAGTATCATATATGTGTGCATGAAATGATGTCCTCCTTGAGGAGAGCTTTTGAGATTTATTCAAGAAGAGATTCCAAATATATTGATCCTAAGGAAAACAAGAGGCAAAATGCATCAGCTTGCTTTAAGGAGCAAAAGGAAGAGACATCACAAGAGCATGAAGAAGATTCTATTGAAAATATGGAAGAGCATTTCGAGACACCTTCTAGCTTAGACATGAACCAAAGAGCATCTACTGATGGATGCTTAAACTATGAAGGAGTACCTACTGATGGGTGCTCACACCTCTATGTTGGTGACATAGAGATCACTTTTGAAAGTGTTTCTACAAGTACAAGTTTCATTAAGCATGATAATGAAGACCTTGTAGCGGTTGAAGAAGAACCAAGATCAACTTCCCCATCACCACTTGAGATTCATGAAGTTGGTCCAAGCAAAATTGAAGAAGATGAAGAGGTTCATTTGCAAGAGCCTCATTTTCTTGAAGGGTCCTTAAAGATGAATGAAAATAATATCCAAGAGTCCCTCAGCATTCTCCATGACACTCAAGCATTGGTGTCAAATTCTTGTTGGAGAGCTACTTCATTGGAGGACACATCCTTCCTTGAAGACATGGAGAAGATTCAAAGAGCAATGTGCCACATCAAAGGTAATTTCATGTCTTTGCTTTTTGATAGAAACCATTTGTTTGAGCTTAATGAATTGTTACATGATGCATACTTGAAGAATAATGAGGATATTCATAAGCTCACAATTCAAAATGAGCAACTTCTTGAAAAGTTGCAAGATACTTGTTTTTCCTCCTATGTTTCAGATTGTCAAATGGTAGATTGTTTGGAGGATTCTCATGACATGGTGGATCATGAGAAATGTGAAAATTTGAATGTTCTTGATGTGTTTGAAGATGAACTTGAAGAGATCCAAACACTTGATGTGGTGGAAGAGGAATTTGAATTGCCTCTTGATGAAGGTTATGCAATTTTTAAAGAAGAGCATGATTCCTCTACATTGGAACCAAACTATGACAAAGAGTTCACACTTTTGAAGGAACTGCATGATACTACCCACATGGATCCTTCCCATGATGAAAATCCTGAACTTTTTGATCATTTGGGTGAGTTAGTACATTCTCCTACATCCTACAATTCCATGTTTTGCAGTATTAGTCTCAATGAAGTATGGGTGAAAGGGTTCTTTTTGATGGTGCCACATGAGGAGTATGGAACTCCTAGATTTAACTTTTATGATGACATGGTTGGAGCACATTCTTATTCACATTTGCAGCAGCATAATTTGTCACTTTATGATGATTCACATCTACATGGATGCACCTATAATATGGATTTGAGTCACTTGAATACTCATGGTTTTTCTTGCTCAACATTGGGTTCATTTGATGTTAGAGGAACTTCATCCAACACTTGGATGAATAGATTTATGATGGGAGAACATTTTTGTTGGCAGCCACATACTTTGTTACATATTTATGATTCTCACATTCATGGATGTATGGGCGAGACTTCTTTGAGTCATTTGAAGTCTCCTTGTTTTTTCTGCTCATTATTTGGTTCAGATTCTAGTGGAGATTCTTCATTCACTTCTTGGATAAAAGAATACATGGCTGAATATTTTGATGCATATCACATCCTTTTGGAGCAGCATTATAGGACATGGGATCCTCACCTATGTCATTGGAGCAGATTTGATTGGTCACTTGAAGCTTGTATGCACTTGGAAAATGGTGGTCTACTTGCTTGGAGGTATAAGCACTTTCATGACTCTTTGATGAAGCATATCCTTGATGTACATTTTCATTATGTTGTTATGTACTTTGATGATATATATTTGGTACTCATGATGTTTGGAAGAATGCATACAAGAAAATGGGATCCAGGAATCCTTTTATCTAATGGTGTAGGTTGGAGAGCACTCTTAATTGTTGGGGTGCAATACAAGCAATGGGACCCTGGAATAATTTTTGTCTCATTGGTTTCATTTTTTTTGGGAAGCAAGCAACATGGGAGATGGATTCCCCACTTAATAAAGTGATTTTAATAAGAGTAGTGCAGCAGCAAGAATGGTGGTTCCTCTCTAAAATATTCATGGAAACTCAAAGACTCAAGGTTTGGCAATTCAATGGCAACTTCAAAGAATTATACAGAAAGCAGGTTCTTCAACACCCATGTTTGAAATTGCTTGAGGACAAGCAATATTGGGAAGGGAGGATTTGTCATGTCCCAAATTTGGAATTGGGTCACAATGGCCTAATCACATTAGCCATATTCATTAGAGTTTGTAAAATTGATGTTAAGGGTCAAATAATTGCCAAGGAGGAAAATTACTAGTTTTCCTAGGTTTGGGGTGGAAGCTTTGGGATTTGGCATAAGGGGGATAATAAATGATGTTTAGACATTAGAAGGGTTCAAGTATTTAATAAATAGAGTGAATAAAGAAATTCAAGAGAAATCCTAAGTGACAAATGGTTTTGGAGACATATGGAGGATGTGGGACCCACACTAGCTTGATTTTTCATAATACATGGTATCTCTCTTTTGCAAATTCGAATTAATGGGAATGTGAACACTCTTGGGTGAGTTGGTAAGTCATAACACATTTCATCGAGCATATTAGGTCGAATTTGGAAGGATTGGTAACCTCCATGGAAGATAAAGAGTCAAAGTGGAAGTTTGTGGACACTTGGGCTAGATTCCCTAGCCCCTATGACACCAATGATGGAGCATCTATGACAACTATGACAAATTGCAGACCTAACCTCTGACATCTGACCACTATGACATGTCAGCCCCAAAAATAGGCTCAAAGAAGGCGAATTTGGGAGTTGGAGAAGCCAAAGAGACTCAAAATCGAATTTGGGAGAAGATGGAAGGTTGGAACTAGGAGACAAGTGGCAAATGTGGAATATTTCCTAAATGAAAATCTATTGAATCTATTGAGAGGATTTCGACCCTTAGAAGGATAATGTTGGTTATAAAATGTAGAAATGAAGTATGAGAATGGCCTTTGATCATTTGTAGAATTTGCAATTGCATTTGTGAAGAGGGAGAGCTAGTGGATGACTAGTTTCTTGCCTTAGCCAATTTCGAGGGTGAAAGATTCCCATCCAAGTTGGCAATTGGAAAGGCCATTCAGACCTTTCATTTGGAGCTTTAATGGAGTCTTTATTTGCAGGTGTAAGCTACAGGGCAGCTCATGGTTTCTTCTATTGCAGCTCGCTCCTTCAACCATTTCCAGTTTTGATGGCATATTCTTGATCCTTGAGGGAGGGCGTTTTTGGTGAGCTATTGTACTTTTTGGGGGAGCTTATAATGCCCCATTTCTTTTGTAATATGAATTAAATACTCTGTTCTTCATCTCCAAAAAGTTTCAGGTCGAAATTCCAAGTAGAAATGTATAAATCTCATTTTTAATGGAAGAACAATGCCATTTCCCCACTACCTTGTTGTGAGCCAATGTATTGATGATGATTTCGAATGAATGGATGATTCTCTGATATATTTATGATAAATATACTGCCATGGATGTCTTATACAAGTTTCATGTCCTGTACTTGAGCATTTGAAGCATTTTTACTCAGTTTAGTTATATTGGGAGGTGAAATAGTGCCATTTCCCCAAGGGTCGAATTGGGGATTTTTGCAGTTGAATGGGAGAGGGTGAGAACAGTTGTAATAATCCATTAATGGTGCATATGAGACTTTAATAACATACTTAACACATTACATACCTCTGTTCATAAATTTGAGTGGTTTTGGAGGCATTTGGGAAGCCATTTTCATTGTTTACCCTAGGGGGATTTGAACCCCAAATTACTAGTAAAATTGCATAATTGGTCCAGAATATTAAGAGAGTTTGCAGAGGTCTTTTGGTGGCCATATGTCATCCATAAATATCATATTCAAGTTCTAATATCATTCATACACCTTCCTTGAAGATTTGAAGGCATTTGGAGTCAATTTGAGACCTAGAGACCAATACTAGTCAAAGGAAAATCACTAGTAAAGTTACCTACATTGATCAGAATTGAAAGAGGATTTGCAGAAGTATTTTAAAGGTCCAAAGGCATCCCTGAAACACATATTTATGTTCTAATATCATTCATACACCTTCTCAGAAGATTTGGGATCATCTGGGGCAAATTTGGGACCTAGAGATCAAAACTAGTCAAAGGTCGAACAAGGGAAAAAAAGTGAAAAATTGCAATTTTAATAAAATTCCTAATAAGGGACATTACAGCATTGCTTCCCAATAGCATAAACCTCTTTTTATTTTATTGTTGACTGTGGTTGGAGAATCCATTTCATAGATATTTTATTTCTTATTAGTGTCATTTCATACCATATAATTGGATATTAATGTGGCTACATTGAAAGTCTTTTGTACAGGTCCTGTCTGCATGTTGATATGCAGGGTTAATGCCTTCATTCCCTAATTAATGCATATGATACAATGGATAAGACAATGATATCTAACCATGGATTGTTTCAAGCTAACCTATTGGTATATGTCTTGGTACTCCCGCGACTAGTCAATTAAGATTGTCAAGCAACCTGCCTTTAGTAGGTTGAGTGAAGCTTGAAGGAAAATATATCAAAAAGTATATTCAGAGTAGCTATGTGGAGGCAGTCACCAAATGATACTATAAAACTCAATTTTGGGTTGCAGTCTATGTAATTAACTCAATCTTAGATTTTATTTATATTCCCAAGGGATATTTACAATGAAAAATATTACAGACAGATTGAGATCCACCGTGCCCAGTAAGTTCCAAACTGAGGTTTGGACTTCATCAACAACATCTAATTTGGATTAGAATTGTATTAAAATTTACATTAACATAGGCATATGCATTTGGTAGCTTTCCTACAATGTACAAGAATTGAGATTTGAATGGTAGGCTAAAGTGTGATGGTTATTACTTCTATAACTAATGGTTCTATAACCTGGAAACATAACCATGTTTTGTCATCTCCCACACATGCATATTTCCATTGTGGATGTCTCCATGTTGTCCATGGTCGCATGGGAGCATTCGACTCAAATTTGAACCCCTTGTGCAAAATTGGCAAGGCCTTCACTAACTAGAACCCTAGTTTCAAAGACGACACAATAGGACCATTTCCAGTCAAGTGAGTCATAGTAAGAGGGGTCCCCAATTGAAACCTGACATCTCGAATCCATCGGAATCGAAAGATTCACGATCGGAGACATGGTTTTGGTTATGTGGCCATTTTTTCCAAGCACCCCAGGGCCATTCAGGGACACTTTGAGAACTTTCTATGGGTGCACGGAATAAATGATTTTAAGATATATGTCATGCATATAATGTTTCATGTGAGAATGCAATATCAGGGGGACATTTGGTGTGATTTGAGAAAATGTATAGTTATAGAAACTTATTGATTGCCTTCACATAAACGTAATTGGTGAACACTGCATAAAACATAGTTGAATCCATGGTGGCTTCGATGGAAGGATTTTGGCCTGAGATTGTGGACATGCACGATGATGCAAACTGAAGCAGGAGCATGGAAATTGAGAAAAAAAACAACCGATATTATTCTCTGAAATAAGAGCATGTAAATTGATGTGTGGTTAAATTATTCTTTGTTTCGCTGCATTGTAATATTTTTGGTGTTATTTAGTTTATTAAACAACGGTAAAAAATTGTTTCTACAGTAATATGATAAGTATAATTGAGAATAACTGACATCCCTTGTTCCACTATTTCAGGCTATTCAAGGATTATTCTCCACACTGTTCAAGGAGTATGTCTTACTCCTGGATTCATAGGATATTTCTTGAGATGGGTGGTATCTAGACTGTGGTGCCACATGCCATATGGCAAGGGAGTGTGATCTATTTCAACCACCTGGATTAGTGGCTACTAGATGCTTGGTAAGGTTTGGGATCCATATAGAAGGAGCATTATTTAGAAGAGAGGGTTCTGTTGTATTTGAGTTAGAGTCAAGATGGACTCTAGCTTTTCATCACGTTCTATATGTTCCTCATCTGAGAGCGAATGTGCTCTCATTTTCAGCCTTGGAGGATCAAGGTTATACGGTTGAGTTCATAGGACACTCAATACAGGTATGACCAGAGGGAGTTGTGTATGTTCAAGACTCCATCATACTGGGGATCAAAGATGGATGATTGTACAGAGTATGGGGTCGACCTCTTCGCAAATTGATTGGAGGACATAGGGCTAGTTATGCAACATTTTTGAGGTGGTAGGAGGACCGCCTTAGCAGACCCTCTAGGTGGGAATGGACCCAACTGGAAGATACGGGATACTCAGATGACTTCAGTAGAGATTTAATAGGTATCCACAACACAAATGAACTCGAGTTTCCAAAATTTACAGTTGATAGTTAAATTGTATAACAATTTTGTTTTTAATAATCTTTACTAGCATTTATTAAAATTGTTGCATGTTTTACATCATTGCAATGACATCTTAGATGTAACTTAGTTGAAATTTTATTATGGTATGTGCACTTTGATATTGATGTAATATGATTATGGTTTTGTTTCATATGTTGTAATATTAGAAATATAACATAAAATTTAATTATTGCATGAAATAAATAATAACTTTTCATTTTTAATGTTTTTTTGCAGAACACGAGTCTTGCAGAAGATCCAGTTGATCCAGATGATGATATAGATCTAGATTATGTTGGGTCTGGTACCGACATGAGAGATGATGATGATGAGGATGATACAGGAGACACCGAAGCAAATGATGATGATGATCACAATGGTGATGATGATGATGATGATGAGGCAGTTGCTGGTAGTATCTAGTGACATATATTTGATCATATAGATTACATCATGGATCATTGTTAATATATCATTATGATGCCTCTTTTTATTTTTACTATTATATGTATCATTTTCACTAGCAGTACCATATTATTGAGTCGGTATCATTTTGACTTGTATCGTTTGGGCATGTATCATCTTGATTTGTATAATTTTGACATGTATCAGTTTGAGTTACATCATTTATCATTTTGACTTATGTCATTTGGACATGTATCATTTTGAATTATGTCGACTGTTGGACATGTATCATTTTGACATGTTATTGATCTACTGGTATATTTGAATTTCACTTGTTTTAGTTATATATGATGATGATCTTATCAATATTGACTTGTCAATTTATATATATTGGAAGTGGTTGACAATTTTTGGATGAATATTTATTACATATGATAATTTTAATTTACTACTAAGCATGGATGTTGACAAATTCAATTTAATTATAGATATTTGACTCGTTTTAATTTTTTTTCCAAGGAAAAAAAATCTTTTATTCATATGAATAACATAGACTGTCCAAAAATGACTTACATCATATCTTACATTTCTGTAAAACCAACATTAGTGATTGCATAGGGTCCTTGAAATATGCAACTCCCTAATAATCTATTTTCTTTACATGCATAAAAAATGAGAGCATTAGCTAGTTTGTTTCCCAACATACAAAAATTTCACATTTCAGAATGTGTTTAAGAGTGGATCACATTTCGCTCCTCAACTAAGAGTGTTCTAGGGTCCAGAAATAGAGCACTCTTTGACAACGAATCCGCCCCTTCATTTATCTCCCTGTAAATGTGCGTAAAAGTGATGTAAACAAACTTGCTTATTTGTTTTCTGATTGTCTCGAGTAAATGAAGAAGATGGGGGCCTATGATCTGTATAATATTGTTTTCCCATTCAATAACCAATTTAGAGTCTCCGAAGATCTGGATGTTATAAATGTTCTGAGCCAAAGCTGTGTTGGGGACTTCCCAAAGAGATGATAATTTATCTTTACTATTTGTACCATGTCCCAGGCCATATTTTATTGACAAAATTTTTTCATCTGAAAGATATATAAGTGCACCAAAACCTCCCAAAGGAGGGACACCTTGGCTTGCACCATCAAAATATGCCCACGGTATATTTTTATCAATGCTGGGAACCTTTAACTCTCGCTTTTTCTTTTCTCTTGCCGTGTATTTATAATCCTTTGACCACTGCACAATCATGATAGAAGTTACCTCGACTGGTATTCTCTGGTTTTGAAATATGGAAGAATTTCTTGCCCACCGTATACCATATACAAAAAGGGATGGAAAGGCGTCAAAGCGTAATACTGAGGGGTGTAACTTACTTGTTTTAATTATAAATGATGATCATGTTATAATAATTATCTTGTTATTTTATATATACTAGTTGTTTTAGATTTTATTTTGATGAAGATTTAATAAGTATAATGACGTTGTTAGTTTGTATGGATTTCTGTTTCCCTAGAAATGGTTTATAATTGTTATCTTATAAAATATTTCAAATGCAATATGACTTACTCTATAATCATATAAGTTATTTAAGAGGCATGATATATTTAACTAATAAAATTGAAATAAAAATTATTAAATTAATAAATCAAAGCAAAATAAGAAGCATTGTTGGAAGCAAAAACAGAACCAACAATGGAATCCAAACTAGATAGAAACCATAAGCAATCCCGGAAGGAAAACTTGGCACTACACATGAAGCAAAAACATAAGCAATTCAGGTAGAAAACAAAGAAGTAATGATGGGAGCAATTTTAGAAGCAACAAAAGATGTCATAATAGAAGATATATTAGAAGAAACACAAGATGTAAAACTGGAAGCAAAATCAGAAGCAAAACTTGAATCAAAACTAGAAGCAAAAGTTGGAGCAAAACTGGAAGCAAAATTAGAAACAAAACTTGAAGTAAACCAAGAAGTAAAATCAGAAGCAAAATTGGAAGCAAAATTAGAATCCAAACTTGAAGCAAAATTGGAAGCAAAAGTGGAAGTAAAATTGGAAGCAAAACCAGAAGCAAATCCATAAGCAAGGTGTTGTAATCCCACGGTTCACATAGTTATCATAGATACATTACACAATATAAGCAAGCATACCCAATGACACAGATACAAGAGACGAGACAGATAGAGAGAATAGTCTTTGTATTAACCAACAATAGCAGAACAATATGATAGAATCAATCTCTACTACTCTATCGGCTCACCAGCCTAGATATATATATGTGCATAAACAGTTACATAACCGTCTGTCAGTTTATCCAACCGACCCGACCCATACTAGTTGACGCGACTAGTCGACATATGCTGCAGAATGGTCGGCCAGAGGGCCTAGTCGACAGGCCGACCTAGGCCCCTCCAACATATCCCCCACCTCAAAATCTTTCTTCGTCCTGAAGAAATGGAGAGATCAAAATTACAAAAAATGAATTACAGAAACAGTTATGTCAAAGAAATGCTAGAATCCATAACATCAGGAATCTGGAGACAAGCTTCAATGATAACTTCAACAGAGACAGAGAGATGGTGCTGGAACTCTTCCCAAGTGCGGAGTAGATTCTGGATGTTGACAGTCAGAGTTGTGAGTTTCGACATATTTTCCATCTTGTTGTGAGTGGATGTAGCTTGCAAATGGATCATGTCGGGACCAAATGCGTTAATTGTCTTGTCGGCAGTAGCAAGTAATTGATTGAGTCGGGGCTGAATTTCTTCAAGTTTGTTGAGGCCTCCTCGGGCCTGTGACATCCATTGAATTTCCTGTTTTTCTAATTTTCCAATTGCTTGTTCTCCATGATGATCTGGTTATCAAGTATTTCAATATGAGTTTCATCTGCGATCAAGCGCTGTTGCTGAAGCTTGCCTAGCAATGCTCTTGTTTTCTGAAGATTTTGTAGACATCACCATAGTAGACATACCAATTATTGAGAACTCAGGAAAGTTTTTCTTCCTGATTAGCGTACTACTTGAGTGCTTTGGAGGCTTCTGAAAATGCTGTAAACTGATTTGTCATCAGGGAAGCTACCTCAGTAGCTTGATCATGCTGTTTCTTGAGAAGCTCAGATTGTAACATCGACACGACAGATTCTAGTAACTGGTATGCTTTGTCTAAAGGTGGTGTCGTGTCGGGACTAGCTGGAATCGAGATCACTTGCTGAGCTAATTTTTCACACTTAGCAATAAATGTGGCTCGTTCGTTCTGTAGCTGCAGTAACTGATCTTCTGATTCCTGTCGACGACATCTTTGCGCTCTGAAAACTGCATCTTCAAGTAAATCGAGTTCTACTTGGGAAGCCAACTGTGGCTGATAGCTTGTAGCAGCTCCAAATTGGTCTAAGTATACAGAAGGAATATTTTCTGATTGTCCTTGCTGTGTTTGCTGCATTTGCAGTTGCTGCTGCAGTTGTCTCTCTTTACGTTTCTTCTCTTTATGTTTCTTTCGGATACTTTTCTCTTTTTCTTTGCTTATGGTTTGTTGTTCTGGCCCCTTATCTTTTTCGGCTGTTGCTGGGTGATTGTCGATGACTACTTGTGCACTGATAGCAGCCTGTTCTGCTTGACTGTGTGTACTGGGTACTGCTGTTGTAATGACTGGATTGTCATGTTCTGGTCCTTTGGCCGCTAATGGATTTGCTGAAGATATGCTAGAGATTTCCATATTGCTTGTATTAGTAGCTGGAACATTTGTGTGTTCTGATGGTCCTGTCGTGTCGGCTGTAGCTTCTCGAGTCTTGACTTGTTCCGTGGCTCTCTCTGCTTCTGTCGTGTCTGCTTCTTTGTTGAGCTGTTGTGAAATTGAACTAAACTTGGATCCTTCGACATGGGAACTCGACTAGTTTACTGGGAATGATGGTAGGTCGGCGGATGTCGGAATTGGACTTGGTGAAATGGTACTGTCGAACGGATCCAGACTAACTAGACTAGACTTGACCTGGGAACTGACAACTTGGGATTTTTCTGTGCTAATGGTTTTGGCTTGAATTGGACTTGTTTGCTGTGGTAGTGATTTGATTGGAAGAGGAGTGAAGACACCTGATTGTTGTGCATATATTGGATTTGATAGATCAGGATTTCTAATATGGTGGGTGGTCATGTGACTGACAATTTCTGGGCTGGGTAATGGCAAAGGTGAAATTCCTGTTTGAATGTTGTCGGACGGGGCTAAGTTAACCGGGACAGTAGACAGAGAGGCAAAAATGGGTTGTTGGATGACCATCTCGCGCCAGTTAGGGCAGAGTATTGGAATGTTTGCAATGAATGTATTCAAGGCGGAGTCTTCTGTGACAAGGGGAACAGGTAATGCTAAGAGACTTATTTCTTCTTCTACTATAGTTGGGGAATGGGGGGGGGGACTGGATGGTTAAGTCAACATCAGGAATGACTGAAATTTTAGGTTTCTTAACAATGGTTTGGGAAGATGGATACTTATCTTTTTCTAAGAACTTTCTGAATTGTTCTTCGACGGGCAGTTTATTCTTAGCTGCATCTTCTAGGATTTGGGTAGCGCTGTCGTATAGCTCGATCTCATCTATCAATGACGGTTCTTGAATTGTTACTTGTCTTTTTCCTTTCCCTTTTGTCGATATTATTCGGTTCTGTCGGGCTGTGACTATTTCAGCTGCTACCTTCTGGATATTATCGTCTATCAGAAGATGTTCTGGATTGTCGGATTCTGTATCGTTGTTCGACTTCTCTCCGACTTATATGTTCGGAGTCTGGGTGAGTGCTAACATCTTAGTGCTAGGTGTCGGCTCGGGCTAATAGCTGAAAGTGTTCATGTACAACCGACTTTCATATGCTTCTTCTTTTTCCATGTCGGATAGAGGTTCAACATATTTGAAGTTGGTTTTCAAGGCTTGTGCCGGAATGGGTAGTACTTGATTAGATTGACGGCTTAATTATGAGAAGATTTCACTTACTGAGGGGTAATAGTCAAGTCGTTTTGCTGGACCTGCTGCTCCTTCCATGTACCATACTACTGTGTCGTCCAAAGATAGTTGGATGTGCGCTGTCGGGGGAAAGCTTCGATGGACGTTCTGTGGTACCCTCCATCGTGTAGCTATTTCTTTAAGGTCAGTAAACCATGCTTCAAGCCAAATCTTGACTATTGTAGGTCCATGTCGGTTTGTTCCAGGTGCAAAACAACAGAAATTTTTAATCAGGACGAGTCAGACTTCAGTGAAATCTTTGTTTCATTTTGGTCGAAAATGGGTCATAGAAATCCAAATGAGTAGAGATGGGTAGCGGATGCTAGCTCCCTCGTCCTGGCACTTCTGGCATGTATATTTAAGAATGTCGGCCAAATAGTCTGCCCAGTTGTATACCTTGCCGTTCATAGCCATATTTTTAACAGCTTCTAGCATTTCAGGCTTCAGGTCTGAACCTCTACCTGTCCATGAAAGCGCGTGTGATACAATCTTGGCGGCAGTTTTGTAATTGCTAAAGACAATCTGACTCATGACTATACCTCGTGAATTCTTTCCAGCATCAGAATCAACAAACTCATCAATCAAGTCTGTACCCAAGCTTGTTGGTACAACATCTCCTTTATGTGAAAGGCCAGTGATTTTGTGGATGATTTCCCCATTGATTTCGACTGGAATATCAAGGTAAATCTTGCCGTTGTGGTATCTGCTAACGATGAACTGTGCAATGACTTCCTTCAATCCTCCAAAGTTATCCAGTAAGGTGCCTTCAGGTAGTGCAGGATTGTGGCTGTCTACAACCTTTTTGCTTCCTCTCGCCAGTGACCGTTTGATTCCTTTCCCCAATCTTCAACACTTCTCCATGCTTTCTTCCAGGTGGGTTCCAATGCCTTTGCATTCCGAATCAACTGGAGTCTAGTTTCCAGTGGTGTCTGTTCTTTCTCCAATTCTCTAACTGTTGTTGTGGCGGCTCTTCTAGTGGTTAAAGTTTTTTGGGGAGCCATGGCGGATTCAGGGTGTGAAGTTGCAAGAATGGTTTCAGCGGATTCAGGCAATTCTGTTTCTTGAAGTTCAAGTTCTTAGCAGAAGAGTAACCAAGAATCCTCAAGCTCCATATTTATGGTGGAATTACTCGGCATGGGCGAACGAGACGTAGAGGCCTGTATTAATGGCTGATGTGATGGAGTTATTAAATTAGGTTGGCCGGATATCGACGCTTCGTCAGGTGCATTACTTTTGGTGGTGCGATTATCTTTAGCCTTTATTGCTTTGTCATCATGGTGCTGTGACATCTCGTTCATTGTGTTAGGTCGAGGTGCTTCTCTATATGTTTGAACGGTCGGAGCTCCAATATTTCTGCCATGTCGGATTTTCTTCCGTAAACCGTCGATGTTCTTGTCGATGTCTGTAATATCGATGGTTATGCGTCAGACTTCTTTCTCTGCCGTTTCCTTGCTTCCTCTGCCATTCTCTGGTAATTTCTGCTTTTTGCCACGATCTGCTATATTTGGTTGATTGCTTTATATTACTCTCGTTCGGTTATTTCTAACCTTTTTTTTTTCATGTTCATGATTTATACCTTTTTATTTGGGCGCCGTTTACGACTTTCTTGAAAATATCTCCTTTTAATGTTTTTAGTTGGACTGAGCCATTAGGATTTAACTTTTCAATGATGTAGGGTCCCATCCATTCTGTATGCAACTTTTTTGGTTTCCCTTTTACTCTGTTATTATATAGGAGTGCTAAATCTCCAACTGACAGATTCTTTTGTTTGATATTTCTATCATGCCATGCTTTCTGTTGCTGTTTTTTCACTCTTTGATGTTCTAATGCCAATTGTCGACTTTCATCCAGCTTCGACAGTTGTAATAGCCGTTCGTGTCGAGTATCTTCGACGTCGATATGTAGAGCTGTTGCAATGGTCGGTGCTTGTCGTCGAAAATGTAACGGGATGATAGCCTCTTGCCCATAGACAAGTGAGAATGGTGTCTGTCTTGTCGTTTTCTTATATGTTGTTTTATATGCCCAAAGGACAGCAGGTATTTTATCGTCCTAGTCATCTTTCTCTATATTGCATATTTTTGTCAGTCCTTTTGTAAGTGTTTTATTGAACGATTCTACTGCGCCATTCGATTGAGGGTGATAAGCTGTGCTTATTCTATGATCGACTGCAAACTCCTTAGTCAATGCTTTAATGGTTTTACATACAAAGTGTGTGCCTTGGTCACTTATCAATGTTATGGGACATCCAAAGCGTGTTATGATGTTTTCATAAATGAACTTAGCAGCCACTTCGCTTGAACATGTTTCGACTGGTTCTGCTTCTACCCACTTGGTAACGTATTCGACAGCAATAATAATATACCGAGCACCTGTTCGTCTTCCTACTACTGGAAATGTTCCAATAAAATCAATAGCCCATATTTCGAATGTTCGGCTAGGGTTAATTGGGCATAATGGCATTTCTGTTCTTGGTAGTGGTCGGCCTATGCGCTGACATTTATCACACTTAGATACAAACTCTCGACAGTCTTTATGAACCGTTTCCCACCAAAGTCCCGCCTGAAGGATTTTTCTGGCTGTTATATCTGCATGATAGTGTCCTCTTGCTGATCCAGCATGGGCTTCTGTAATTATATTATCGTTCATGCTCAAGTGCACATTGGCGTAAAATATTGTCCAAGCCAAGTTTACAGAGGAATCCATTGATCAAGGTGTAGGGGGCTGCTTTCATTGCTAATATCTTCCTCTTTTTCTCATTCATTCCCTCAGGAGCTTGCCCATTTTCTAGAAATTGTGCAATTTCCATAAGTTCTGAAGGTACTGCTTCAATGCGAAATAAGTGTGCATCTGGTAAGTCATCTTCAATTCCTGTCGGTTCTTCTCCTGTGTCGATTCTCGACAGGTGGTCTGGTCCGATATTAACTTTTACAGGTCGGATGATTACTTCGAATTCAAATTCTTGAAACAGTAATAGCCAGCGACATAATCTCCCGTGATGTAATGGCTTATTAACTAAGTATTTTAAATCTTGGTGATCTGTATAAAATACAAAGGGGTTAACCAATAAATAATGTCGGTATTTATGAAGGGAAAATACCATACCTAATGCTTCTCTTTCAGTCATAGAATAATTTCTTTCAGCTTTATTCAACTTCCGACTACTGAATGCATTAAGATAATCCATGTTATCATCTCAAGGTTGTGTTAGGATGGCTCCTACTGCTATTCCTGATGCATCAATATGTACATGAAATTTCTTTGACCAATCTGGAAATCGAAGAATCGGTGCTTCGACCATTTTTCTTTTCAATGTGTTAAATGAAATGTCGCATTCTTCTATCCATTTATAATCTCGATCTTCTTTTAGAAATTCTTCCAGAGGGTAAGTCATATCGGAATAGTGTCTGATAAATTTTTTGTAATATCTGGTATGACCTAACAGAATTTGTACTTGTTTCGGATTTACTAGAGGCTTTAGGTCGAGAATGATTTTGATCTTTGCGTAGTCAACCTTAATGCCTTCTTTGCACACGACATGGCCAAGTAATATGCCGATAGGTGTTGCGAAGATGCACTTTTTAATGTTCAGGGACAGTTGTATCTGTCGACATCTTTCCAACATTAGTTTGATCCATTTGCAGTGATCTTTCAGCATTGTATAAATTGTCCAATCATCAAAGTATACAACCATGGTTTTGTAAATATATTCTTGGAATGCTTTGATGACAATTCTTGAGAAGACCACAGGTGCGTTCTTCAAACCAAAAGGCATAACTTTATATGCGAATGACCCGAATTTGCACATGAATGTTGTCTTTTTCTGGTCTTCTTTTGCTATAGGTACTTGGTTGTACCCCAAGAATCCATACGTAAAAGAATATCACTCGTGCCCTGCAACTTCATTGATGATTTCATCTGCAAAGGGTGTAGGGAAGGGATCTGTTAAAGTTACCTTGTTCAGCTCTCTAAAGTCGACACAGATTCTCAGTCGAGTCAGATCTTGCTTCTTTGGCTGAATGACCATTGGGCTTGCCCATTCCGACTGGTCAATAGGATATATTATTCCTGTAACAAGCATGTTATCGATCTCCTTTTTGACAATATACTTATATTTGTGAGCAAGTTTGTAGGGTCTTTTCTTCACGGGTCTGACGTCAGGTTTAATGTCAATTTTCATCTTGCCCATTTCCTTTACAAGCCCTTTCAAATCTTTATAGTCTCGAGCAAAAACGTCTTGGAATTCTTTGAGAATACTGGAGATTTCTGCTGTCTGTTCCTCATTCCAGTAATCGCCAATTTTTGCCATTTTGGTTGATCGTCCTTTGAAATATCGACTTCCTTTATTTTAATTTTTGTGTCCATCCATTCTAGTGCACGGCTATTACTTATCTGTATTTCGCCTTCTTTGATTTGTGTGAAAGTTGGTGGGAAGTATTTTTTTGATAATATTTCAGGTTCATCTTTTTCTACGATCTCTATACTTAATATTGTTCTTATGGGATTCGACACACTGGGATGATCCTTTCTCCATTGAAAACTTTTCCCTATCGACATCTCTGTTTCTAGGCTCAGTCTTGTCGAGTGCTGTTTTTCTGTCGTCTTTATATTGTAGCAATTGTTAAGTGTGTGCACATTCTCTTGTTTGTTTCCGAGTGTTAGAGTTTATGTTGGCTGCAAAAATTCTTTGATGCTTTTGCTTGCTTCGACCAATCTCTTATCCTGCGAAAAAAACTGGAAATCCTTAATAAAATTTTCTTTAGGATCTTTCCAAAGGAAAGTTTCTCCTCTTGCTTCCTCCATCTTGTACCACTTGTTAGGTAGATCGTCGAGTGTTCTGGGAAATAAATGAGGCCATTTTCTTTCATCTTTATAGCCTAATTTTCTCCATACTTTTTCACAGCAGTCAATGTGAGCTTTGGGGTTTTGTCCTTGTGTGAACAAAGGAATGTCGGTCTGATTTGTCAAGTTTCTTCCTCCAAACCTTTCTATGAACGATATTGATGCAGTATTCCAACTTTGAAGTTTCGACTGATGAGTGTCCCACCATCTCGCAGCTTGACCAGTAAATGTCTCTACCAAAATTTGTAGATGGCCTTGCTCTCCGACATGTTTTGATACCTGTTCGACATGTACATTAGGTGGATCACGTTCTTTATATCTTAATTTCGAGTTACCATATTGTACATTTTTAACTGGAGTGAGTGTTGGATAAGCTCATATTTTTCATTCAAAAACCTTCGGTGTGTAAGATATAGAGAGACACTTCTTTATTTGTTTCCTTGAGATGGCTTCCACATTCCAGCATTCTTTTCCATGCAGATCATAGTTTTCTATTTGCCAGTCATATAGTTCTACATCGGAATTGTATCCGAGCGAGATAGGATCTACGAGATGAAGTTCTCCTTGGTTATTTGGCTCAATGTGGTCTTCATTATTATCTATTTGGTAAAGCTGTCGGATATCATTATCGACTTCTGTAGGTTCTGACCAAGGTTCTCCTTGTGATGGGAAGATTGGCACGATAACCTTCTGGCCATTAGCTTTCAACTTGATGCGGCTTTTGTCCAAAGAAATTGAAGCCTTCATCTTCCGTCCCCATGGTCGACCGACCAAAGTAGGGAAGGAGCTCGCATCATCTTTTGGTACAATGATTTCAAAATCTACTGATGTCGTGATACCTTTAATGGAAGTTTCGACTCCTTTCCATACTCCAATCGGCTCAATTAATCCTTGATCTGCGAGGTTTAAGTAGATCCCTGATTCCTATAGTTGAGGTCGACCGAGTTGGTCCCAAGTATCAAGAGTCATGATATTCACTTGGGATCCAAAATCAAGTACAACTTGTCATACATGATATCCATTTATGTCGAGATCGACAAATGGGTCGGCGTCATTTTTCTCTTTTTGTTTTAGTCGGTAAATGTTTTTAGTTTGTCTTTGCTCGACGTGCTTTAATTTATGCAACAAATCAATCATTTTTCCTACAGCTTCTTCATGTGAAATTAATTTGAGCAATTCATTAAGAGTTTCTTCATGTGTTCCTAAATCATGAAATATGTCAGACGCATCTTTGTACACAGATTTTTGTTTTATAGGATTTGGCTAATCCTCTTTATCGACAATTCTAGTTATCTGAGGTTTATCTTGACCAATATGAGTGCCTTGCCTTGTTACAATTTGCAAGTTTTTTGTTCGAAGCACATAATTTTTTTGAACACAAGATAAAACATGAACATTTTTATTATTATTTATTTTCTCGATCATGGTAGGGAAATCCTTTAAATAGTGATCGCCTACCCCACACTTTGTACAAAATTTGAGATCAGTTCTTTCCTTATAAGGGCAGTCTGCGTGTCGATGATTCTCGCTGAAGCATGTAAAGCATGCACCAGGTCGACCATATTGAAAGCCTCGACCTCCACTGCCATGACCACGACTCTGATAACCACCACGTCTATTGTAGCCATTATATCGCCAATCGTTCCGACGATCATTATACCTTGGGTATCTGTCATTCCTGTTTTGATTGTACTGGTTATTTCTTCCATCATTTATCCCGAATCTGTCGTTTGTTGTATTTTTGTCTTGATTCTGCTCGACAAAATTTGTTTGGTACACTGCATGATAATTTTGCCAATTTTTTAGGTTCAGATGACATTCTTCGATTGAATGTGTATTTACTTCACAAATTTGACACCATCTTGCCTTCTTATTTTTCAGATTGTATGGACAATCATTTGTGGTATGTAAATCATATTCTTTGCATAAATTGCAGAAACATCTGGATTGGATGAGTTTTACATCTTGTCGCCGATCATCACTTCGACAAGAATCTTTGGTATGTCCTGAGGTTCGACAAGTTGTACACCATAGCTCAGGTCCTTTTAAGGTCATATTTCTGATAGCTTGCTCCATACTTTCAAGTCGTTTGTCGACATGTCTGTCCATGGATATTAGAGGGTATTCATCATCCATTTCGATTTCTAGTGCTATTCTTAGTGCATCTGCATATGTATTAACATTTTGTCGATGGACATGTATTCTGATTTTATTGATCAGACTAGCAATAAACCATTTGATTAATAGTTTTTCTTCGATTTCATAGTCTAATTTGCTCAAGAGGTCTTTAAACCTCTTGTCGTACTCCTTGACAGTTTCTGTCGGCTTTTGGACTGTTGTCTTCAGTCGTTCTGCCGCCAGGTATGTTGCATCTTCAATCATAAAGAAGGCCAAAAAGCTTTGTTTAATTTGTGCTTTTGTTGCAGTTGGTGATTTTCCTATGTACCCCATGTACCATGTCAGTGCTCTTTTTCTTAATGAACCAACAAATTGAGCAATTTGTCTGTCTTCATTGGTAATTTGATTAGTTGTCCAGATTGCTTCACACACAAACCAATGTCTTCTTGGGTCTTCATCTCCTTCGTAGAATGGAAGGTGTGCTGTGGTGTGTGCCATGTTTGCTATTGTATTATTCTGACAATCTGATGGAGGTGTGGGTGGGTTATTTCCACAATCAATACTTGGTGCCTCGTTAATATGAATTAGCTGTCTTTCTGGACTTGGTTCTCTGTCTTCAGAATCAATGACTGTATCTCCTTCGATGTCGCTAGATCTGACTTCTGTCGAAATCCAGTTAAATTTTTGCTCAAACAGGATTTCACTAAATCTCGGACTTTCCGACGTGCTTGTTGAATCACTCAAATTTGGTATTGGCAGGGGGGGTGCTTCTTCATGCTCTATGTACACTAGATGAAAACTTCTATTTGAAAATTCAGGTTGAAAAGATATCCAATTCCCTTTTTCTGGTCGATGAATCAATAGTCTATTGATATCATCGCCTTCTATGCTTCGACGACTCCAAAATCCCAACTGACTAGCATGGAGACCAAGGTTTTCTTCGATAATTTCTTCCACCCGAACACTTTCTCTTAAACGGAGTGGAGACGGAGGTGCTACCGTTTCTGGTATTTGGACTTGGAGAGCTCTACCATGCTCTATCCGCAAGTCTTCATCCATCGGCGACAGTTCTTCTTCGATATCCCGATCATCGCGGGATTGACTTGATTGTGGAAGATTCCCTTCTACATCTATCGTAGTATTTGATCCTCGCGTCCTACGGAGCACAATTGCTTGCTCCCGCAGCTCTTCACGTCGCTGCCTCCTTTTTTCTCTTTCGATTTTTTGAATATCTGGGGTGCTTTTGTGACTTAAAAGTCTGTGTTTGTCAGATTTTTTTCCACTGCTGGTCATGTCATTTGTCATACGTCTAGTTTCATCAAACTAGGTACATTAGAGCATGATTCGTCACCCCCCCAATGCCGGCCTGACGGTTTCTAGAATATTGGGGAAGTGTAGACCATCACTTGTTCAAGAAAAATTCCCATTCGCGCTCCTTTACAAATTTTTCCCACTTACGTTCTTTCTCCTTCCAGTTAGAGTTTGGAAGGGGCGGGGTCAGCAACGGTCTTGTTTCGACAATATGTGCGACACCTTTGTCGATAAAAAATTTAAACAATAATGTCGGCAGAGAACATAGAAATTGATCAGCTAATTCGGTGAAGAACTTTCTTCTTATTTCATCTACTGATACTCAGTTTTCGATCGCATGATCTTCACAGAAATATTCTGCAATCTTTTCGCACCATTCTGATAGATTTGTATGATCTCCGTTGATTAGCTTCGATACTAATTTACGCTCTACTTCATCGACTGGTCTGTTCATCCAGAAGTTTCTTCAAGGCGGTCAGCACAGATTCTACAAATCGCTCATGGGTCTCGGAGAAGAATCGATCTCTTGCTTGGTTAATCGTTAGCTTGTTACGTCGCGCATAATTCTGCAGGTAATTCGCGATTTTCTTCTCCCACCAGTCTCTAATCTCCTATTCTGAAATCATGGGTCATGCTGCTAGTAATTTTTCATGTATCAACCGGAAACGGAACCAGATGTTGTAATCCCACGATTCACATAGTTATCATAGATACATTACACAATATAAGCAAGCATACCCAATGACACAGATACAAGAGACGAGACAGATAGAGAGAATAGTATTTGTATTAACCAACAATAGCAGAACAATATGATAGAATCAATCTCTACTACTCTATTGGCTCACCAGCCTAGATATATATATGTGCAGATACAGTTACATAACCGTCTGTTGGTTTATCCAACCGACCCGACCCATACTAGTCGACGCGACTAGTCGACATATGCTGCAGAATGGTCAGCCAGAGGGCCTAGTTGACAGGCCGACCTAGGCCCCTCCAACACAAAGCCAGAAGCAAAACTGTAAGCAACAAGGGATGTCATAATGGAAGAAAAACTTGGCATAATTTAGGGAGCCAAAAAAAAGCTATTTTAGATGCATTACCAGAAGCAAAATAAGAAGCACGACAAGGAGCAATGCTAGAAGCAAAATAGGAAGCATGACTAGGATCAATACTAGAAGCAAAATAGGAAGCACGACTAGGAGCAAAACTAGAAGCATAAAGCAAATCTGGAATACATCTTTGACGTTATTTTTGGTGCCATTCTAGGTGCTAAAGTAGGAGCTGATCCAGGCGCAAAATATGGTATTATTTTAGATACCACATTTTTGGTGCAATATTCGGCGTTGTACTAGGCGTTACATCTGGTTCTATTTCCAGTGCCGAAGTGAACATGCACTATGGAGCTGAATTTTACACTGGAAAAGTGCCCAATTCGTGAACTAAAATACACTAAATTTTGGTGCTATTTTAGATGCTAATTGCCTATTTTGTTGTAGTGTCATATGACTTTGACCAAACAACTATTCTGGTCAGTCGACCGACCAGAATTCATCTCTGAATCGAATCGACTTATAGCATTCAACTATTGACTTTGTCAGTCGATCCACATGCAAAGAATATAACATTCCCAACATTCTTCCACTTGTTGTCTTCTTTGCATAATCGTGAGATTCATAAATTCTATTCACTTTAGCAGGACTGACAAGCCCATCATTTCCCTACACCAAGAAAAATTCTTCATGCTTACCGACTTGGTCAATGAGCCTGCAACATTCTTCATCGTGTCTACCTTTTCCAGTAAGACCTTCTAGTTCTCCATCATCTCCCTCACAAAATAGTATTGAACATCAATGTGTTTCATCTTTGAATGATATGTTGGATTCTTCGCTAGGAAGATTGCACTCTTACTATCACAATTCAACCTAACAACATGTTGACCAAACCCAACATCTGAACACAATCTTTGCAACCAAACAAACTTCTTACATGAAAAGTAGCTGCCATGTATTCAAGCTCAGTAATTGTCAGTGCAACAACCAACTTCCTTCTACTAATCCAACTGACTTATCCACTAAATAGTTTCAACACATATTCATTGGTTTACCATATGTAGTAGATGTATCCAACCCAGTCGAAATCGACAAAACAATGTACATTGGTTTCCTTGTTTCCCTCGGGCTCTCTGTCGTAAGATATTGCATAATCCATTGTGTTGCAGAGATACCTTAATACTCTCTTGATTACGGTCTAGTGCTATTTTCCAGGTGTCTATGGGGACCTTCTAAATATTTCCACTACGTGGGAAATATTCAGTTGTGTATAGACCATAACATACAACGGAATACCAACAACACTAGAATAGGGAACATGTGACATGTACTATAATTCTTCCTGTGTCTTAGGACACTGTTCAACAGATAACTTGAGTCCCACATCAATAGGTACCTTGGCTAGTCTACTTTCCTACATGTTGAAACATTTTAGAAGTGTCTCAACATGTTTTCTCTGACTTAACCAGATCCTTCTACCCGCACGATCTCTCTATATTTCCATTCCAAGAATGAAATTTGTTTCTCTCAGATCCTTCATGTCGAACTTGGAGGATAAATGCAATTTCATCTCCTTTATTAGATCCATGTTATTTCCGACCAACAAAATGTCATCAAAATACATAACTACATATACAAATTGATCACCGACTTTCTTCCCATATACGCAGTGATTAAACTGACTTCTTACAAACCCCAACTGCTGGATATACATATCAAACTTTTGATATCCCATCCTGGGTGATTGGTTTAGACTGTACAGAGAATTCTTGAGCCTACAAACCAACTCATTTTCTCCTTCTACTATAAAACCTTCAAGCTACTTCATATAAATCTCTTCTTCAAGATCACCATGAAGAAACGTTGTCTTTACATCCATCTATTCTATCTCAAGATCAAATGTTGCAAATAAATACATTAGTACCCTTATGGAAGTTAAATTAGCAACAAGAGATAAAATCTCACCAAATTCGACTCCCTTAACTTGAGAATACCCTTTCGCTACTAGTCGAGCCTTGTGATTCTCAACTTGACCTATTGCATTCAAATTTTTCTTGAACAACCACTTACTACTGACGAGTTTCCTTCCATTTGGTAATGCCAGTAGATACAACATTTCATTCTTCTTCAAGGACTCCATTTCTTCTTCCATATCCCTTTTCCAGAATTTACTCTCTGTCTAGTGGATCGCTTCCTTTACCGACATGGGATCGTTGTCTATGGTAGATAACTCAAAAGTAGAATGAAAGTTGGGTGGAATATACATTTCTGGTTGTTGTCTTACTTGACCAGAACTCTTGAAATATGGATTCCATTGTTCCACCTCTTCATCGGATTTAGTCGACTCATATTAATCTAGACTTTTGTTGTTCATTTCGAACTCTTACTTTTTTGGTTTTTCTCTTCTAACCTCTTTATACCTAGAAGTTCCTCTGAAATCTCTAAAGACCACATCTCAAATATAAACCACCTTCCTCTTCACTAGTTTCCATAACTTATTCCCTTTTACTCCATCTTTGTATCCAATGAAGATTCACTTCTTCAACATACAATCGATTTTAGTTATTTTCTCCTTCGGGATATGCACAAAGGCATTACACCCAAACACTCTTGGATGTGTAAGAGAGGGATTTTTTCCATCCCATGTCTCATATGGAGTCTTTTCGACTAGAGTTGTTGACCATGGCCTATTCACTAGGTAACATACCATGTCAACTACTTCTCCACATTATTCTTATGCGACTCCTGCACCATTGAGCATGTTCCTCGCTTTCTCCACTAGCATCATGTTCATTTTTTCAACAAATCCATTCTATTGAGGCATGTATGTTGTTATGTTTTTTCGAGCTATACTGTCCTATCTACATAATTGGTGAAATGAATTTCCACATAATTCTCCTTCGTTATCAATTCTCAGCATCCCAATCCTTTTACCAGTCTGATTCTCCACAAGAGATTTGAATTCTTGAAACTTCTCAAAAACTTCATATTTCTTCCTTAGAAAATACAACCATGTCATTATGGATAAATCATCTATGAAAGAAATGTAATACTAAGATACTCCTAGTGAAGGGACCGACACAAGTCCAACCACATCACTATGTATTAACCCTAGTAGCACCAGATGGAAAACCTTACATGACCCTATTTACCATAAATACAATGTTAAGAGAAGTCAACATATTTATAACAATCAAGGATACTTCAACCATACCTTTGTTGTGCACAACTTGAATACCTTTCTTAGTTTTTTTCCCCATCTATTGATGAAACAACATGGTCAAGTATACTAGACAAGCAAATGTTCTGTCGGACTTAGGAAATACCACATTAGCACTTCGTCAGTGTCTATTCTTCCCAATAGTTTGTACAAGGTTCCAGTGCGAACAACTCTCATCAACACCATTTCTCCTCGCACTATCTTGCACATATCTTTCTCAAATACAGTGTGCACTCATGCATTCACCCATCTTACTTACCAAAATCAAGTTTCGAGCCAAACTTGGGATATGCATAACTTCTGGAAGTGTTCATGTTATTCCATTTTTTTAATTTCAGTCGAATTTACCTCGTCCAACTATCCTGGTCAGTGAGTCATCTCCTTGTATAACATTACCACCATTGTTCTTCTAAAACTCACAAAACCACTCTCTGTGAGGTGTCATATGATATAACACACCAGAGTCGATCAACTAAGAGTTGTGATATGGCTGTGTACTTGAGGAGGCCAAATACACATCGCCTTTCTCTTCTTGTGAAGACTTACCATCATTCGATTGAACTTCATTAGACCCTTTGCTTTTCTCAACTTCTATCCACTTACAATTTCATCTATAATTTTTGACTTTGCCACATTGCCATCATGTTTTCGTTGCTAGTTGAGGGAGTCTTGTCTTAGATCTACCCCTCAACTTCGATCTTCCACTATAGGTTTTTCCTTTTCCTCTACCTATCGACCGAACTCTTACCAACAAGGCTTCATGGGTCGCTCCTTCCATGTTCTTTCATATAATATCTTCTGACAATAAAGATGCAACCACTTCATCGATCTTCAATATGGTACTATTAATTCCAATAGCCACGACCAGGATATCCAAAGAATATGGTGAATAACACAATAGCCTAGTTCATTTTTCCTCCTTGGTGATCTTAATATCCATAGACAACAACTAATTGATAACAATGTTGAAGGCATTCAAGTGATCTGTTCTGAGTCACCTTCACCCATCCTCAAAATATATAACTTCTTCCTAATAACAACTCGTTAACCAAATATTTTGGCTAGTACAAGTTTCCCAAATTTTCCCATAGTTAATTTGTAGTGTCTTCTTCAGAGACATTCAACAATACAAAATCCGCTAAACAAATTCAAATCGTACTCTTTTCCTTTATATCGATATTTTGCCAATATTCCTTTGATACATCAGTCAGGGTCATTCCTGGGTCGACTGCAATCCATTATTCTCGATCCATAAGGAGATCCTCCATTTTAAGCTTCCAAAGCTCAAAATTTTGTCCATTAAAATTTTCAATTTCTACTTCAATGTGTTAGCCATTCTAACAATGAATAAATGCTTATGGAAGACTCCCACTATAATAGGTATTCCCCCAGATTCAAGACCAAGCCAAACCCTCAACAACAAAGGTGCCCCCTTTAGCCAAATACAACTATGATACCAATTATTAGGTCTAATACCAATTACAATAGGTTTGCAAATTAATTCATATAGTTAAACACATTAAAATTAAGACAATGGCACACAATAACATCAACACATTACACATAAAATACCATGGAAACCTCTCTTGGAGAAAAACTAACAAACCAGTGAGCTTTCGCTCATTTATTAATCAAACACTCAAAACATGTGTTTACAACCATTACTTTCTATACCACAAATAACACTTCATTACATCTCATCGTGATCTTACTTCATAGCCAATACATATTATTTATAGATGCAATACAACCAACTGCTCATTAATGACAATCCATAAGTTTCTAACCACTTTCAGTTATTCTGTTACAGTAGTATTGACTAGGTCAACTTTTGGTCAATTACCCATTGAGATTTTGATCGTTCTGTCAACTTCCTTAGACCATTCATTTGACTTCGACCAAACAACTATTTCAGTCAGTCAACTGACTAGACTTCCCTCCTATATCATCTCCAACTCTAGTCGACTTACACCAGTCAACTATCAAATTTGCTAGTCGATCCACATGCAAAGAATATAACACTCCCAACACTCAATTTATATGCTCATGAAGCATGGTATCCAAGTGTCAAGCACTTCTCATCACAAGTCTCTTCACTATCCAAGATAAGCATCCAATGCTCCAATGTTCTTCCTCAAAATATGTGTTTTAGATCCACAAAAAACCCCAAGTAATGCACCCTCAACCCGAGCATACTCAAGTCAAGTAATCATCCTCATAAGGCATGCCAACTAGTCTTGATGCTCCTAGGGCCAAGTTCCCTCCCTCCTAGCTCCTAATGCACATCCTCCACGGTAGATCCAACACCCATTCAAGAAACTATCCTCCCCAACATGCACGTCAAGTAGAAGATATCGATTACATATGCAATAACCACCTCATTAGGAAGTGTGCCACATCTAGTGACTAAGTCTAAGGTCAAACAACCACCTATATAAATCTCTCCAAATGTCATTAAGAAATAGGTCTAACTAGATATAACTAAGGGGATAGGAGTTCACCATGTATGCCACATCACATGAAGGAACCCCTAGCATGTTGTAAACACTTTACAACAACACAAAATCAAACACTTCCTCTTTGTGAGGAAATTGATTTCACCAACATTAGTCTTCTCCCTCAACATATCAAAGTTCAACTTTTCTAGGGGCTTTGACAGAATGTTAACAACGTACACATATCTAGGAATATAATCAAGGGATAAAGCACCCTTCTGTACTTTGTTTCTCATGAAATGAGAATGAATGTTAATATGTTTTGAGTGGTCGTGGAAAATAGAATTCTTAGAGAGTTTGATATAACTTTGATTGTCACAATACAAAACTATCAGTTACAAATCCATATTACACAACTCAACTAAATATTTGCAAAGCTAATTGCCTCAAAACTATTTAAACATGCTACTATATACTTTGATTCTATTGAACTAAGTTCCACTACTACCTACATCCTACTAAATTGGGATAACATACTTGAACCCAAGGTGAAAATAAGATAGAATTATTCTTCCTAGATTCAGTTCCTCTAGCCCAATTTGAATCACAATATCCATGGAGTAGTAGTCCTTCATCTCTTGTATACTTGCCAGAATGGATCGCGCTAGTTAAGTACCTAAGCACATGCTTCCCAACCACCTATTAATTCAAACGTGGATCAATCATAGACTTACTCAAGGTATTCATGGCATAAAAAATATATGCCTTGGTATTTACAAGATACATACATGATCCTGTCAACCTCCTGTATAAAGTAGGTTCAAACAAATTATCAACATCCTCATCACAAGAAAGATTCAAATTTGGTGTCGTGTGTGTGGCCAAGGGTTTTCAATCCTACATTTGAAAAATATCTCAAGATGTACTTCCCTTTCCCAATAAAGACTTCTTTTGGATCATTCCAAACCTCCAATCCTAAAAAATAATGTAGTAGACCAATACCCTTAATATCAAATTAACTTGCTAATTCTTGTTTGCACCACATAATGAGCTTCTGCGAACTACCTATAATGATGAAGTCATCTACATATAGAACCGAGACAACCAAATCAACTTTATTAAGCAAGTAATAAATATTTGATTGGCACTAGTCTTGGTAAAGCCCGGGTTCAGTGGGAACTCATCAATCTTATAGTACCAAGCTCACGGTGCCTATTTCAACCAATGAAGGGCTTGATTTAACTTACAAACATGGGTATCACACTCATGCACCTGAAAATCTCTACACTTGTTCCTTGTTCTTCAATCACACCATTTAAAAATATTGTCTTTACATCCATCTAATATAAGATTTATGAAAAACATATTGCGAATGAAATAATGGTACGTATAAAAGTATACTAGGTAATTGGAGCAAATGTCTCATCATAGTTGACTCCCTATTTCTCTAAAAACCCTTGTTTCAACAAACCTTGCCTTCTACTTTTCAATACTCATTTCCACTACATGTTTAATCTTGTAAAACCACCTAGAATCAATCATTGATTTCCATATAAGTCTCGGTACAATCTCCCAAACATAATTTTGTAGATGGAGTTAAACTCCTCAATCATGGCATTTGGCCACTCCTTCTTTTTATAGGCACCCTCAATGCTAGAAGGTTCGTCGAGCTTTCCACTGGCAAGTACAAGCACCACAGTATCAACATGCAATCTATAAATTTTACCATCTCGGACACCTATAGCGAACATCCTATTATTTACTAGACTACAATCAATAATAGTGCATTATCCTTCAAATGCAACTCTACATTGAAAACATGTCATACAAAAAACTAAAACAAGTTTTTTCTTCAAACCATGAACAAACAAATAATCACCTGATGGGACTTTGGAGGAAATGGAGACCAATCCTTTCATAGGATGAGTAGCATCATCACCCAACTCTGCACTCAAAACTCCCTTGTGGTCTTGAAGCCTATTGAATAGGTTTCCATCATAAGTCACATGTCTCAATGCCTCATTGTCCACATACCATCCAATACTTGACACAATGTTGGAAGATAAACAAGAGATGATGGAGACATTCTTAAGTTGGGACACTAACTCATCCACTCCTGCTACATACATGTAGTTCTTGCCATATGTTTCTACTACTTTTCCTTGTCTTTCCTCTTCTCTAGACATTGGTTGGAATAATGTCCCTTCTAGTGACACCTAAAACATTTCACATTACCAAATCCTTCTTACATTTCCTTGATTCTTCTTTCTAAACCTTATTGTGTCCTTTCTTGTTTCACTTGCTCATATTCCTAATGAGGGATATGTATTTTAATTCTCTTTCCTTGATTGAACAAGATTCTAATAATATCTCTTCCTGCACAAAGTTCTCCCAAAGATGGTCAAAAGTAGGTTACCTCTCACGAGCAAAAATTATTGGAGTATAATGATCCAATAGTAGTTATAATCTAATGTGTTTAAGTATTATTCGGTTGATGCAGACAAAAACTGAATTCCCTAGTCCAAATGGTTTGGATCTAGAACAAAACGACACAAAAACACACACTTTTCTCTAGATCAATCAAATTACTCTATGATGAAGAAAGTACATACCTTTATATTGAAGGTTGGCCTTGTTAGTTTTAAGCTCTTGTAGTCCCGCTCCTTAGATTGAATAGATAACCCGTTGAAGATCCTAAAATAAACAAGACCAAGTGAAGGCTACAAAGTATAACTTGATTAATCTAAGAAAATGACCAAGGATAAATTCTATAAATGAAATACAACATCATTTATGAGAAAGGAAATGTATTGGTGTATTAACAATGAGGAAAGAAGTACAACCGAAACGCAGTTGGTGTTGTAGGTCCCTTCCAATGAATCCTTTTCCTTAACTCGTCACCTTGCTCCAATATGATGGATACCAAAGTTTCATCTCTCTAGCACAATTAATCCAACATTTAGCTATCATAGACTCCTCTCCTCACCCATGGGCATGAGCTTGCTTTTATAGGGTAAAAAGGATAAGGGGGAGATGAGAGATAAGAGGAGAAGGATAGGGTAATATCTGAACAGGATAGGGGTTCGGTTGAGATCCACCCTAATAGGAGGGGATACCTATCCATAAAGGATTCTTTCTAGAAGCTCCTCGAAGCTTCTTTTTTTCCATTCCAACGAATAGTGTTGCACCCTGCTCAAGAGCAACTTGCGACATATTGAGGTGTCACAGTTTGCATAAAAGGCAAGTTGCAAAAATGTCTCATGTTGTTGGATGGTAACCTGCGACAATGGGAAGTGTCGCAAGTTGTCCTATAGAAACCTGCGACACTAATGCCAAAAAGGTTGTTTGGAGGGAAAACATTTCAACTTTTTAACAAGTTTTGTCAAAGGGACTTTAGGGATTGTGGCAAGGTTGAAGGTACAAGGTTCATGATGAAATTTCCGTGTAACATATTCCCCCCCAAAGTGTGAAACTAGAGTGAAATGATAGTTGAAACACTTTTTCAGATGAAGGTTAAGGAAAAGAACCATTGGTTGGAAACCTGTCAACAAGTAACAAGGACTTTATGCAGTTCAATAATTTTCATCTCTGAAACATGTATGACTCATAACATGGCTTCCGACCAATACATTGTAGATCATGATAGTACCGACTCAGGATACGACCACCAACATACATCATGGATCCATACCTAAAAATGACTGAGGACATATCATGGCTACTATAATACAAGTGTAGATCCATGATACAATAATAGCACATCCATGACCAATACAAAAGTGGATTTGTGTGACAATACATCAATGAGGTCACCAACATGATGTCCATGTGCGAACCTACTAAAATATCCATCGCAACCTAGGTAAAGTACATAATGATAGTCCCCAGGGTCTTCAACCACTTGAGCTCTGATACCATGTGAAATTATGTAACACAATAGATCATTGATCCTGGGAAAATATCACAGTGAAAGAATTCGAAAGGAAGAAGAATTGCAGTGAAATCTAGCAAGAATTGAGCAGTAAAATCAAACATGCAAAGAAACTTAGATGTGCATAAAAAATGGTGTCATATTCCATTAATCTCTATAGTAAAAAAATATAGTATAATTGAGAGAATTCTATTATCCAGGAGGAATTCGAATCCATGTTAGTCTAGCATAGGAAATATCACCACTATAGTGCTTTGGAGGTTCCAAACTCAATTGATTGTTAGTGAACTAAAGCTATTGTCAGTTAACTGATCATGAAGGGTGCATTAGTGATTTTATCATGCAAATCAGGCTAGAGAGGGTGCATTTGATCACATTCAGTTGCAATTGGAGCTGAACCCCCGACTAGATTCATCAACTTGGGTGGACTGAACTAGATCATGATGACATATGCACACCACTAGGGGATCAACAACATCATCCAATACTAGGAAAAGGGAAATAATACTAAGGTGGACAAATGTTAGAGTATTAATTATCCCAACACCCCCCGCCTTAATCCAAACGTAGACAACCTGGGCCCTAATAACTGAGACCAAATTTCACCCATATAATAATAATAAAAAATAATTGTTCATGAAACTAAGGAAATGGGGAAAATCTCATGGGAAACCCCCCCCTTAAAAATGAACAGTAGGAAACTCAAACAGCCTTCACACCAAGATATGAGATAGGAAAATATCTTATGAGTAAAATAATTTGTTTATATGTCTGCAATCTGCTCCTCTGTAGGATAGTAATGCAGGTGCTGGATCTGGATCTGGATCTGCTCCTCTGATGTACCTCCCACTATTTTGAAGCTGCAGTTTTCAAAACAAGTCTGATAGAATCCATTCTTACTATTGGGGCGAATGTCTCATTGTAGTCCAAGCCATGAACCTATGAGTACCCTTTGGAAACAAACCGAGCTTTGTACTTGGTTGTAGATCCATCAAAAACAAGTTTTGTTTTGTAGATCCCCTTGCACTAGCTTATATTTATCCCTGGGGAAATATAGACAAGATCCCATGTCTCATTTTTTTGTAGTGACTCATATTCTTCATCCATGGTAGCCTGTCATCTCGGATCATGGAAAGCCTTTTTGAAGGATTTTGGATTAGACCTCACCATCATGTAGCACCTCTCTAGGAGAAGTGGAATTGTATGACTTAGTGCAAGGTTTTCATCTCGATACTGAGATTTGGTTCTTCTATGGTCAAATGAATCCACAACTACGTTCCCAACAGTTCCAAGGACTTTGTGAACCCATTTTGGCCTTGGATTGGGAGCAGGTGTTGGATCTAGATCTGGATCTGCTTTAACTTCATACTCAACATCAATATCTGATTCAACTTGGTCCTCATCTTCAGAATCTGAATCTGGATCATCAGAAGAGACATCATTCTGATCTTCATCAGATGCAAATGGAGTAGGAAAAGAGTATGGAAAAAATTGAGAGAACTCATATGCCTTTGAGGCATGGTTTGCAACACCTTTTTCTATTAGCTTCCCATAAGAGATCTATGCAATCTCAACTTTTTTAGGTCCAAAAACAACTTTATTTGGTGAACCTGTGTGTGTCATCTGATAAATAGATAACAAGTTTGCTGCCAAAAAAGGCACATACAATTTTTTTTTGAACTTTCCATGCTCTAATTGTAATGTGCCCTTCCCTTCAGTAGAGATCTGTGAATAATTCCCCATGTGAATATTGGGACCATCAGTGAGATCTATAGAGGAAAAAGACCCTCTAGAGGAAACCATGTGGTTGGAGGCTCCAGAGTCTATGAGGAAGGCTTGTGATTATGCATTAGAGGAAATTTAAATTTAAAATGGGCCTTCTAAAAATAATACAAATTCCATGTCATCATGTATTAGCCAATCAAAATTCTTTAAAATTAAAAAAGGGAGCACCTAAAAAAATTGGAGGGAAAAAATAAAAACTACTTTTTTGGATCGTATTTTCAACTTATCTCCTTGTAGGTTTACTCAAATTTCAAGAGGGAGGACTTGTTGGATGCATAATTAAATTATCCATCCAACGAGTACCCATGTTACGTACTTTTAACAACATCCAAACCATGAAAAATGGAAAATACATTAAAAAACGTGTTTTCTCTCATTAGAAACACGTTTTTTAATGTATTTTCATTTTTTCATGGTGTTGAAGTTGTTAAAAGTATGCAACATGGGTACTCGTTGGATGAATAATTTAATTATTCATCCAATGAGTCATCCTGCTTGAAATTTGAGTAAACCTACAAGGAGATAAGTTGAAAATACGATCCAAAAAAGTAATTTTTTACTCTCTCTACTATTATTTTATTATTTTCCTTAGGAGGCCCATTTTTTACCCAAATTTCCTCTAATGAGAATCCATCCTTCAGTGCATGGCATCTCTCATGATCATTTGTCTTGCTTCCTGAATCAGACTCCCTTGCACCTTATGGGAGGACAATGTTGTGTTGTTCAATAATTTTGGTCACTTGTTATATCTTATTCTTCATGCATGAACTCTCTGTATGGTTTCCTTTCTTGCAATAGGTACACTTGGGATTCTCAAACCTTTTTTGCTTATCCTTCTTGGAGCTAGAGGCTCCTTTTGATGGATTAGGATTCTCCTTTAGATTGGATTCAGATTGCTTCTTGTCCTTTCCCTTCTGCTTTCCTTGATCATTAGTACTTTTGGACTCCCCAACCACAAGAGCCCGATTCTTGGAGGCTTTCATGGCTCCCATTTGAATCACTTTGTCTTGTTCTTGGATCGAGGATTCCGTGAATGCATCTAAAGAAGGAATTTTCCAATGGGGGATTGACAATATGCTAGAGTGGAAGGTAGAAAAAAACATTGAAAATTTAGGTCCAAGCTTGCTTAGGATGGATAGAACCAACTGATCATACTTCTTGTCAATTGCACATTGTTTGCACTGCATAACCAAGGACTTGAAATTTGAAAAGAACTGTTGTATGGTTTCGAAATTGCTGGGATGAAGAGCAATTAATTCATTCTCCAAAATGTGGCCTCTCATCTCATCTTGCTTAACAAAGAGAGTTTCAAGCTTTTGCCAAACCTCCCTTGGTGTTTTCAATCCATCAATATGAAAGAGCAAATATCTAGAGATGTGAATACACATAATACCAAAAGCATCATCTAACTTGTTCAGGTACTTTGCTTTTTCAACAGCTACCTAAGATTCGACTTCCTTGCCCATTGTGACCCTGTACAGACTCTTGTTGCACAACACAATCTGCATATCTTCCCTCCAATCCAGATAATTGAAGGGTGTAAGGATTCTTGGGGTCAAAGGAGCATTCAAATTCTCCATCTGTAACTATTGGAGCGAATGCAAACTGCTACTTCTGCACTGAAAAATTCTCAAAATCCTGTAGAAAAATATCAAAAAGAAGATAAACCAGCTCTTCTAAGCTTTGATACCATGTTAAATTTTGTAACACAACAAATCATTGAGCTTGGAAAAATCTCACAGTGAAAGAATTAGTAAGAATAATTGTAGTGAAATCTAGTAAGAATTGAGAAGTGGAATCAAACATGCAAAGAAACTCAGATGTGCATAATAACTAGTGTCATATTCCATTAATATGTATAGTAAAATAATATAGTACAATTGAGAGAATTCAATTATCCAGGAGGGATTCGAATCCATGTCAGTCTAGCATAGGAAATATCACCACTACAGTGCTCCGGAGGTTCCAAACTCAACTGCTTATCAATGAACTGAAGCTACTGTTAATTAATTGATCATGAAGCGCGCATCAATGAGTTAGCATGCAAATCAGGCTAGAGAGGGCGCATTTGATCACATCCAGTTGCAATCAGATCTCAAACCCCTAACTAGAGTCATGAACTCAGGTGGACTGAACCAGATCACTGAGTTAGATCCTAAAATGTAGGGAACTGACTCTGCATGGCCTAAATTCATGCATGCAGGGCACATTAAGTGGATAATGTGTCCTAGATGACATCTTCACACCACTAAGGGGTCAACAACATCAACCAATCCTAGGAAAAGGGAAATAGTACTAAGGTCAACAAAGGTTGGAGTATTAATTATCCTAACAAATGCGACATGACCGAGGCATTCTTCAGATGGCCCAAAGGAGCAGAATGACTCATGGAATTGGTATGACTTGAAGACAATCTTAGGAAAACAGGATCATAGAGCTATAACAATAAACAAGATGCAAATATAAATCATATAAACACAATACAAGAGAGACACCAATATACGTGGTTCACCCAATCTGAGATATGTCCACAGAGAAATTGCCAGTCCTTATTATTATACCATCCAACAAAATGAAGGGATACAACCTACAACACATCCGTTGCAACTTCCTCTTCACTCTCTCACGGTCTCTCTTACACAATCATAGTGATCTTTACAATGCTATAATACATTACACAGTCGTATTACAATGTCTTCCTGTTAAAGGGGAATTACCATGGGAAAATACTATGGGATACCCAATACCATGGGCCCATATACTGTTGGCCAACATACAACCCAAAGAAATTATTTTGGGGGCTTCTCCCATGAACCCCCGCTGGCCCCCGGACCCCCCAGCCGGGGGGGATGGTCCCTCCCAGACCCCTGTGGGGGGGGGTAATGCCCCCCCACACCCCCCTGCTGGGATGAGTGTATAGTACACCTTCACAACATATAAAACTTGGGTACAAACACGGTTAAAACAACAACATCTCTGAATCAGTAAGATTAGGCTCCACAACCAACAATCTCCCACTTGGAGACTGATCACAACAACTCCACCGCTGCTGCACTTGTTGGACTATGCTATGAAACTTAGACCTGGAAAATTTCTCATCTTCACCTTCGTGCCAATTGAAACTGAGCAGGAACTCAGTTTCTTTATAGTTACTACCTTTGTCAACATGTATGCAATATTTTGGCTAGTGTGTATCTTTTCTAGCTTCAACAGTTCATCTTCTAGAACAGACCGTATGAAATGATACTTGAGCTGTGTATGTTTAGTCTTAGAATGGAAGACTGATTTATTTGTAAGATGAATGGCACTCTGGATGTCACTGTACAACATGCTATTCTCATGCTTCTTACCCATTTCCTCCATGAACCTATGTAACCAAATCATCTCTTTACTAGCCTTTGTAGCAGTAACATACTTCGCTTCCTTTGTTGAAAGTGCAACAACCTTTTGCAGCTTCGAGATCCAACTTATTGTTGTTCCACCTACAGTAAAGACATACCATGTGGTGCTCCTCCTGTTATCTTTATCATTTTCCATATCTGCATCAACATATCCCTTTAGAACAATTTCCGAACCTTCAAACATAATGCATGAGTGGTAGTACCTCTCAAATACCTGAGAATCCACTGTACTGCCTTCCAATGTTCTTTACCTAGATTTTTCATATACCTTCTCACAACTCCCACTGCATGCGCAATATCTGGTCTTATGCACACCATGGCATACATCAAGCTGCCAACTGCTGATGAATAGGGAACCTTGGACATGTAACCTATCTCTTATTGTGTCTTGGGACAGATCTCCTTACTTAGTTTGAACTGGCTGGACAAAGCTGTACTAATTGGTTTTGCATTCTGCATTCTGAACCTCTCCAACACCTTTTGTATGTACTCACCCTGAGACAATGTCAATTTTCCATTTTTCCCGTCTCTTGTTATTCTCATACCAAGGATTTGCTTTGCAACATCCAAATCCTTCATCGCAAATGAATTAGGAAAATTCCTTTTGAGCACATTTATATCCTGCATGTCAGGCCCTACAACAAGCATGTCATCCACATACAATAACAAGATAATATATCTTCCATTATCTAGCCTCTTGAAATAAACACAGTGGTTAGAATGACATCTACTATAACTTTGTTCTGTCATAAACATGTCAAATTTTAAATACCACTACCTTGGAGCTTGCTTCAGGCCATCCAAGATCTTCTTCAACTTGCATACCAAATTCTCCTTCCCTTTGACCTCATACCCCTGTGGCTGCTGCATATAAATATCTTCCTCCAAATCCCCATGGAGAAAGGATGTTTTTACATCTAACTGTTCAAGATGCAAATATTCTACCACCACTAGACTTAAAATAGTTCTAATTGAATTCATTTTAACAACATGAGAAAATATTTCATCAAAATATATACCTTTATTCTGTGCAAACCCCTTTACAACAAGTCTGGCCTTGTACCGCTTCTTTCCTCCATCTTCTTCCTTCAACCTATAAACCCATTTATTTTGCAATGCTCTTTTATCTACAAGAAATTGAACCAAATCCCATGTCTGGTTTCTTACCACTGAGTCCATATCCTCATTCATGCCTTGTTCCCACTTCTTTCTCTAAGTTTCCACCTGCATTGCTTCTTCATAACATTCTAGTTCACCAGAATCAGTCATCAATAAATAATGCATTGAAGGTGAGTATCATTCATGGGGTCTACTTAACCTGGTATATCTTCTAACACTTGCATGAGTTTGAGGTGCCTGCTGTTGTTCTTGGTTTTCCTTCACCTTTGAAACTTCATTTTCTTTGATTTCATCAAGCACTGTGTACTCTGTTGTTTTCTTTTACTGTTTCTTTCCCTGCAACTAATCTTTATACATGGAACTTTCATTGAATACCACATCTCTACTTCTAATGATTTTGTTATTTTCATAATCCCATAAGCGATAACCAAAATCATCAACCCCGTATCCAATAAAGGTACACTTCTTGTATTTACCCTCAAGCTTTGTTCTATTTTCTTTATCAATATGGACAAATGCTTCACAACCAAAAGTTCTAAAAAATGAGTAGTTTACTTTTTTACTTGTCCATGCCTCCTCTGACATACCACCATCCAAAGCACTTGAAGGCCCTCTGTTTATTAAGTAAACAACAATATCTACAGCATCTGCCCAAAACTGTAAGGGAAACCCTGCATGCAATCTCATACACCTTGCACGCTCCATGATTGTTCTGTTCATCCTTTCTAACACACTATTTTCTTGTGGTGTTCATGGGACTATTTTCTCTCTATGAATCCCATGCTATGAACAGTAAATATCAAACTCCTTGCTGCAATATTCACCTCCATTATCATATCTGAGACACTTCAACCTTTTTTCTCTCTCATTCGCAACCAAAGATTTCCATTTCTTAAAAATAGCAAACACATCAGATTTCTATCTAATGCAATAAACCCAAGTTTTTCTAGTTGCATCATCAATAAAAGTAACATAATGACAAGAGCCACCAAGAGATTGTACCTGAGACGTTACCCATACATATGTCTGCACAAGCTCTAACTTTTCACTTTTCTTTTGTTTCCCAACCCGAAGAAATCTAACTTTCTTTTGTTTTCCATAAACACAGTTCTAACAGAATTCCAAAATTACCTGCTTCAGATATGGCAACAACTTCCTTGAGTGGAGAATCTGCATCCCCTTCTCACTCATGTGGCCAAGCCTATGATACCACAATGCTATATCTGTTCCAGTGGAAGCTAAAGAGATAGAATAGTCAGTATTATGAGGACATAAATACAACGTACCTATCATGTATCATTTTGCTATTACCATTCATACTTTAGTGATCTTCCACCACATTTATCCAAACATAGATAAAAAACCACCTATCTCCCAACTGTCTTGTTGAGATCAAATTTATTTTCATAGCAAGAATATGTCTTACATCTTTCAACAACCATTCACCTCCATTCTTTAATTTTATCCAAACCTTATCCATTCCAACAATTTTACATGGTTCATCATCACCCAATAAAACATGTCCAAAATCACCTTGAACATAATCATAAAGAAATTTATCGTGGGGTGTAGCATGACATGAATCCCTTGAATCTAATACCCAGTAATCACTAGTATTATCTAATGAAAGAATCAAAGCATTTGGTAACACATCACCTGCTACATTTGCTTCCTAAGTAGTCTCTTGCTTTCCATCTCCTTTCTTCTTTAGACATATGCAGTCTTTCTTCAGATGTCCCTTCTTTCCATAGTTCCAACACTCTATCTTTCCCAGTCTGAACTTGGATCTTCCCTTCCAGGACTTGCTGCGATTACCTGGTCTCTTTCCTCTCACCCTTTGTATTCCCCTGTTTTCCATGGTCAACGCATTACTTGATGTCTCACCTATGCTTTTCCTTCGCATTTCCTCGCTAAGAATAACACCGACAACATCATCAATTTTCAAAGTGTTTGAACCATAAACAGAGTTACTTACAGCCATGACCAAGCCGTTCCATCTTTCTGGTAATGAGCATAAGATTAGAATAGCCCTAATCTCATCATCAAAGTTCACATTTACAGAACTTAGTTGATTTGTAATTGTATTAAATTCATTTAAATGATCAGCAATAGATCCACCTTCTAACATCTTCATATTAAATAAACGCTTCATTAGAAATACCTTGTTGGAGGTCAAGGGTTTTCATATAGTTTACCCAATGTGCTCATCAGACCCTCCATTGTCTTTTCTTTTGAGATATTGAAAGCCACCGACGAACCCAGGCACAACCGTATTGTTCCCAGTGCCTTTCTGTCAAGAACCGCCCATTCTTCGTCCTTCATAGTCGTCAACTGTTTTGATTTTCCTCCCAACGGTAGGAATAGATCCTTCTGATACAGATAGTCCTCCATTTTCATCTTCCATAACTGGTAGTTTTGGCCGTTAAATTTCTCAACCTTAAACTTCCTTCTTCCGCCATTGCTCCCACTCAAACCAAGAACCCTTCTTTCCTGTGAGTTTATCTGCCAAATAGACCTTTGGCTATGATACCAATTGTTAGAAAAACAGGATCGCAAAGCAATAAAAATAAACAAGATGCAAATATAAATCACATAAACACAATACAAGAGAGACACCAATATACGTGGTTCACCCAATCTGGGCTATGTCCACGGAGAAATTGCCAGTCCTTATTATTATACACCCAACAAAATGAAGGGATACAACCTGCATCACATCTGCTACAAATTCCTCTTCACTCTCTCTCAATCTCTCTTACACAATCATAGAGATATTTACAATGCTATAATACATTATAGAGTCATATTACAATGTCTTCCTTTAAAGGGAAATTACCATGGGAAAATACTATGGGCTACCCAATACCACGGGCCCGCAAACTGTTGGCCAACAAACAACCCAAAAAATTTCAACCCCCGAACCCTCGCCGGGGGCTCGTTGGCCCCCAAATCCCCGTGGGGGGTCGATGCCCCCCACACCCCCCTACTATGATGAGTGTACAATCCACCTGCACAACATATAAAATTGGGGTACAAAAATAGTTGAAACAACAACATATCTGAATCAGGAAGATCAAGCTCCACAACTAACAGACATGCTGATTACCCAACTGTTTGAATGAGATGGAAACAGGTTCCATGTTCAAGGATGATGATAAGCTGCCATAAATACAGGATCAAATACATTCCCCTTCCCTTATTTCCCCTATCATGATTGATGAGTACCTCTTTGCTTTTTAACGAGATGGAAGAGAGTAACAAATGATTGATATAGCTCATTATAAATGAGTCCAACCTCACATGTTTTACAAACCTGAGGGAGGAGGGGTTCGGTTCCCAAAAAGGGTCCTTTGATGTGTAGTTTTACGAGTCCAAAGAAGGAAAATGCGATGGTTTTTCATGTTTAGAGAGTCTAAAAAGCACTTAAAGAAGACTCCAAAAATGGAATTTTTTCGTGATGTTAGTTCCTAGACCCAAAAAAGTATAAAATAATGTCTAGAAGAACTCTCTTAGTCAATGGTTGACTAAAGTAATCCTTTTTCGTAAATAATACTACTCACCTCGACAATGGGTAAACTAAAATTGAATAGATGACCTTTCAAATACTTTTACAAGCATGAAAGAATCAAGTCCGCTTTGTAATATTTTCCTTTTTAGAGAGTTTAAAAAGAGCTTAAAGGAAACTTTAGGGGGTTCCTTTTTCGTAATAACTTTTACGAGCCCGAAAAAGCGATAAAAGTGTACTTGGTAATTTTTTCTCATGTATTTACGAGCACGAGAAAGAAAAAAGAGTAAGCTCGATCATAGCCAGTGTGATTAATTTTGATTTGCAATCTCCACAATTAAGGTTTAAAAAATGTTCAACTCCAGACATTAATGGAATTTTGACCAAAAATGGTAAACATAGTAAAAATAATTAAATATACAATTCCAAGTTTATAAAAAGGGTAAAAGTCATTTTATATTTACCATTTGCTAAGAGAGAAAAAACCCCTATTTTGGTTGAATCTTGTGGTGGAGATTTTGAGCACGTCAGGCAACCATTTCCAGTTCCGTCAGTTCCAAGTACATCATGGTTGAATTTTCTATTTTCAAGCTAGTTTAGGCAGTTTTTAGAATGATTTTTTGAGTTAAAAATTGTGTCCAGGGTGTCGTAGTCTCTCCTTTCAGGGACTACGACAACTAGAAGTGTTGTAGTTCCTGATAAAGTGGAGTACGACATTTTTTCACTGTGTGAAAAGTCGGGGTGCGACACTCGCAGGATAAACCCCAAAAAGTAAACATACGCCATTTGAGTTGGGATTTTTTGGATGAATGTACTCTAAGCCTTCCCTTTTTGTTTTTTATGCAGGTTTTAACCATCAAAATGCTTGAATGGAGGGAAAGAGAGCATGAGGTTGAAGATATGAAAGCGGCCAATGATGCCAATACCATGCTTATTAAATTTTGAGCATTAATTCACAATACTCTAGGATCTTTACTGAGAGAATAACATGTACAGTATATCAATGCATAACAATCATATCAAGCATGCCAAGCATCACAAGAATCAAAAGCATGAGAGACAAGAGACACATAGTTTTCGTGGGGAAAACCCTAAGGTGAAAAACCCCACAACTTCCTCAGAGATAGAGAGAGCAATGGCTCAACCAAAGTACAACCAAAATACACTGAGATAGTCTCCTAGTAGTAGATGATCCTCCTCCTCACTAGTGCGCCACTTTCTAAGTGAGAGAAGTATAAGTTTTCGAGTGATCAAATAGAGATCTCCCGATCTCTATTTATACTTAACCTGTTTGCCCAGTTACATTATGGGGCCGACTTGTCTAGCTAGGTACATCCACAATATAATATATATTTCAGGGCCGACCCCACACATGGTGGTCTAATAACCCTTCGCCAAGTACACACACTTGCGACACTTGTCAATACACATGACGACACTTCCTTATAGAGGAATAACACATCTCTTATAAGGGTACAATAAATATATATGAAATACATAGATGAAATACATTCCGAAGTTACATATACATCAACACTCCCTCTTAACTAGGAAGGTATTTCTCGACATAGTTTTGCTAGACAAGTCTTCTTCTTGGGATCATCATCATCGATGCATCGTCATCATCATTATCACTGCTGCTGCTATCTCAACCAATCTCTGACTCTACTCGTCATAGGAATTTCTACAGAGCCAGTCCTTTTTCATACTGGATGTAGGCCCATCACCTGCAGGTCTTCGTCATCACTGGCCATACTGTGGAATCCTCAAGACTTATTACGTGTGTCACAAAACATTGCAAGAGCATCCCAGGACTTATTACGGGCACACAGCCCAACCTATCAGATCTCCCGGGGAGCTATTACATGTGACCATACCACAAAACCTCGAAAGAGAATCCTAGGACTGATTACGAGCACACAGCTCAACCTATCGGATCTCCCATGGCGCTATTAAATGTGGTCACCACAAAACCTTGCAAGAGCATCCCAGGACTTATTACGGGAACACATCCCAACCTATCGGATCTCCCAGGGCGATATTACATGTGGTCATGGCAAAACCTTGTAAGAGCATCCCAGGACTTATTACGAGCACATAGCTCAACCTATCGGATCTCTCAGGGCCGAATTATATGCCATAGGACAAAACCTCGAAAGAGCATCTGCCAGATATCCCAGGGCCAAATTATATGCCATAGGAAAAACCTTGCAAGACTATTTGCAGATCTCCCAGGGCCAAATTATATGTCCTCCCAGAGCAAAACCTCAAAAGAGCATTTGTTAGATATCCCAGGGCCAGATTACATGCCATAGGAAAAACCTCGAAAGACTATCTGCAAATCTCCCAGGGCCAAATTATATGCTCATCTGCACAACCTGATCCACGAACATAAAGTATCAACCTGATACTCACCATACATCATCCTGATCATCATCACTGAAACATCCTACTGCATGTCATCTGGAGCAACATCCTGAAGCTCGTCATCCATGATCATCCTGATCATATAATGCATCTACTTGATACATACTAAGTATCTACATGATACATATCATCATACATGATCCACCTGATCATACAATGTATCCACTTGATACAAATACAAAAACATGATCCATCTGATCATACCTGATACATATCAACATATATTATCTAGCTGATCATACACAGTATCCACCTGATACATATACAGATACATGGTCCAAGCATCCAACATGATGCATATACAAAATGATCCTACTGATCATATCTAGCATCCAACATGATGCGTACATACATATACATATAAATGATCCAACTGATCATATCTAGCATCCAACATGATGCATACATACATATACATATAAATGATCCAACTGATCATATCCAACATCCTCCTAATGCATACATACATATACATATAAATGATCCAATTGATCATATCCAGCATCCTCCTGATGCATATACAAAGCAGTAACTGTAGCATCGTCCTGATGCTCATCATCCAGCGCTTACATCCACAGCCATGTGAAGGATCCTCCTTCCAACATGCTTGGAATGGCTTCTGCAAATGTGTCCATCACTTCTTCCTCGAAGTGTCATCAATCTGAAGAACACCAAGCCTCTCCCTGAAGTACTCGAACTTCACCCTGGCTAGTGGCTTCATCAGTACATCTGCAATCTGCTCACCCGTCGCAATGTACAGGAGCTTCACAGCTCCTCTTTGCACCATATCCCTGATATAGTTATATTTGATCTCTATGTGTTTCGACCTATCATGAAACACTGGGTTCTCGGACAACTTCACACAACTCTGGTTATCACAAAAGATACTAGTAGCATCCAACGGGAGATCAAATAACTCAGACAGTAGCTTCCGTAGCCATACTGCCTCACAACTAGCTGAACAAGCTGCAACATACTCTGCCTCAGCTGTACTCAGTGCTACGCAGGATGGCTTCCTGCTAAACCAAGAGATCACACCTGATCCCATACACCCAGATGTGCTCTTCCTATCTGCAGCACTGCCTACCCAATCTGAATCAACATAACCCTGTAGGTTAAACTTTTGATTCGCATCATACTTGAGCCCATAATAAACTACACCCTTCAGGTACCTCGGAATATGCTTTACAACAACCAGGTGAACACTCCTCGGATTCGTCAGGAACTGGCTCAATGTGATCACCGCAAAGCAAATATCTGGTCTCGTGTTCGTTAGGTACATCAAGGACCCAATCATCTGACGATACATAGTGATATCAACCGGCTCAGATGAAGCATTACAAAGAAGATTCAGATTCGATGCCATAGGTGTGGTCATGGCCTTGCAATCCATCATCCCGAACCTCTTCAGGATATCTACAATGTACTTCCCTTGTCCAAGGAAGATCCCATCTGTACTCTGCCACACCTCCATACCTAGGAAATAGTGCATCATGTTAGATTTAAACCAAATAGACAAGCAAGATCTCTGATAGAAACACAATCACAAGATAACACACAATATATCCTGGGAAACCCTCATGGGGTAGAAAACCCAGTAAAGCTTTCCTCAATAAGATGATCAACCAAAATACAAGATGTGCTCCTTCTCCTCTTGACTCCTTAGCAGATCTCCTCAACTAGTGCGCACCCTTTCACAAGTGAGTGAATGATCTAATGAGGAGTTCACCTCATCTATTTATACTTGACTCTCAACTGACTAAAAGACCTGTTGGGGCCGACCTCACCTGGAGAAGTCTAATAACCCCTAAAATATAACTACAGGGCCGACCCACACATGGTGGGTCTAATAACCCTAATTAATACTAACCCTCGGAGGAATAAACATCTCCGGATACATAATAGGATTACCTCGGAGGGATGAAACATCTCCGGAATAATAAAGTACAAATATAATATTCTTTGAAGTTACAATATTTAACACTCCCCCTTAACGAGAAGGATATTATAACAGCATCTGCAGGAGCAAGGAGTCACTACACATGATACATCTATAAATCATCGGAAGCTTTCTTCAATTCGACTTCATCAGTAACTCAACCAGTTACTGGTACATCAATATCAACATCATGATCTTTAGCATCGTCTTCACATGATCAGCTGCATCGTCGTCATACGATCAACAGTTTCGTCATCACACAATCAACGGCATCGTCATCACACGATCAACAGCATCGTCATCACACGATCAGCAGCATCGTCATCACACGATCAACAGCATCGTCATCACACGATCAGCAGCATCGTCATCACACGATCAGCAGCATCGTCATCACACGATCAGCAGCATCGTCATCACATGATCAGTAGCATCGTCATCACACGATCAGCAGCATCGTCATCACACGATCAGCAGCATCGTCATCACACGATCAGCAGCATCGTCATCACATGATCAGTAGCATCGTCATCACACGATCATACAAGTATCCTACACAACAATATGAGTATCCCACCGATACAGATAACCACATCATCAATACAAGTATCCTACCGATACAAGTAACCATATCATCAATACAAGTATCCTACCGATACAAGTAATCACATCATCAATACAAGTATCCTACTGATACAAGTAACCACATCATCAATACAAGTATTCTACCGATACAAGTAGCCACATCATCAATACAAGTATCCTACTGATACAAGTAACCACATCATCAATACAAGTATCCTACTGATACAAGTAACCACATCATCAATACAAGTATCCTACCGATACAAGTAACCACATCATTAATACCATTACTTTCTCGGAGACCATTCGTCTACGGATCAATTCAGGGACCGAAGTCCAGGGATGATACAATCCCCTTCACGTACATTTTGAACTATCAGTTCCGGGATGATGCAATCCCCATCACGTACATTTTGAACTATCAGTTCCGGGATGATGCAATCCCCATCACGTACATTTTGAACTATCAGTTCCGGGATGATGCAATCCCCATCACGTACATTTTGAACTATCAGTTCTGGGATGATGCAATCCCCATCACGTACATTTTGAACTATCAGTTCCGGGATGATGCAATCCCCATCACGTACATTTTGAACTACTAGTTCCGGGATGATGCAATCCCCATCACGTACATTTTGAACTATCAGTTCCGGGATGATGCAATCCCCATCACGTACATTTTGAACTATCAGTTCCGGGATGATGCAATCCCCATCACGTACATTTTGAACTAAGGTCCAGGGACGATGCAGTCCTATCTTCTATTCTCGGAGACCTCACGTCTACGGCTCTCTTTAGGACTGAGAGTCCAGGGATGATCCAATCCCCTCAAGTCCACCAAGGACTTCATTCTCGGAGACCTCTCGTCTACGGCTCTCTTTAGGACTGAAAGTCCAGGGATGATCCAATCCCCTCAACTGTCCACTAAGGACTTCATTCTCGGAGACCTTACGTCTACGGTTCTCTTTAGGACTGAAAGTCCAGGGATGATTCAATCCCCTCAACTGTCCACTAAGGACTTCATTTTCGGAGACCTTACGTCTACGGTTCTCTTTAGGACTGAAAGTCCAGGGATGATTCAATCCCCTCAACTGTCCACTAAGGACTTCATTTTCGGAGACCTTACGTCTACGGTTCTCTTTAGGACTGAAAGTCCAGGGATGATTCAATCCCCTCAACTGTATCTTCATCCATACAGGTACAATCATATATCACATCAAAACATGTATTCATCACATCAAAACATGTGTTCATCAAAACATGTATACGTCAACAATCACATCAAAACATGTGTACATCAAAACATGTATACATCAGTACACATCACATCAAAACATGTGTACATCAAAACATGTATACATCACTAATCAAAACATGTACACATCACATCAAAACATGTGTACATCAAAACATGTATACATCAGTAATCAAAACATGTACACATCACATCAAAACATGTGTACATCAAAACATGTATACATCACTAATCAAAACATGTACACATCTCATCAAAACATGTGTACATCAAAACATGTATGTATTCTCACTAATACATCATATCAAATCATGTATAAACGATATGTAAGAGTTCTAAATCTAAATAATTGTAAGTAGCTAACAAAACAAAAAAAAAATAAGTGACAGAAATACTATGCTACTCCCCCTTTCGAGGAGGGTCCTTCTGGACTAAACCAAGCTTGTCTCGGAAGTATTCAAACTTTACTCGAGACAGAGGTTTAGTCAAGATATCGGCAACCTGATCTTCAGTGCTTATGTACTCGAGCTTGATGGCTCCTCTCTGCACCATGTCTCGTATATAGAAGTAACGGATCTCAATGTGTTTTGACTTATCATGGAACACAGGATTTTCAGTCATCTTAATGCAGCTTTGATTATCACACATAATCACAGTAGGATCCATCTCTAAGTCAAAGATTCCAGATAAGAGTTTCCGAAGCCACACCGCTTCACAGCTGGCAGAGCAAGCAGCTATATATTCTGCTTCAGCGGTACTGAGGGCCACACTAGATTGTTTCTTGCTGAACCAGGAGATCATGGCAGATCCAAGACCATAACATCCACCTGAAGTACTTTTTCTGTCTGAGACACTACCTGCCCAATCAGAATCTGAGAAACCATGCAACTTGAGTTCATTTTCTCTAAGATAGTAAAGACCATAGTCCACTGTACCTTTTAGGTACCTCATGATATGCTTTGCAGCTATAAGGTGAACCTTTCTAGGTTCTACTTGAAACTGACTTAGGGTATTTACAGCAAAGCATATATCAGGCCTAGTATTTGTCAAGTACATCAAAGATCCAATGATTTGTCTATATAGGGTTATGTCCACTAGTTCTGATGAATCATTAGCTAGTAGTTTTATGTTGGAGTCCATGGGAGTGGCCATAGCTTTACACTCCAACATATCAAACCTTTTGAGGATCTCCACAGTATACTTACCTTGATTTAGAAATATCCCTTTTTGCTCTTGCCATACTTCTAGGCCTAAGAAGTAGTGCATTAATCCGAGATCTTTCATTTCGAATTCTGAAGAAAGCTTCTTCTTGCTTTCAATGATTTGTTTCTCATTTCCTGTTAGAAATAAATCATCTACATATAATAGCAATATAACAGGTTCATCATTCATTACCTTAAGATAGAGATTGGGGTCAGCTTTACTTTTGGTAAAGCCCATGCTTAATAAGAAGCTGTCAATTCTTCCATACCAAGCTCTGGGAGCTTGCTTCAAACCATATAATGCCTTCTTCAGTTTGCATACATGGGTCCTTCCGTCTTTGACCTCAAAACCTTGAGGTTGTTCTATGTATACTTCTTCTTCAATTACACCATTCAGGAAGGCTGTCTTAACATCCATTTGATGCAATTTCCATTTCATCATAGATGCAAGTGCCATGATAGTTCTAATCGAAGTATACCTAGCAACAGGTGCAAATGTATCTTCATAGTCAATTCCCTCCTTTTGAGAGAATCCTCTGGCTACAAACCTTGCCTTGTATTTTTCAATGCTTCCATCTGCAGCATGTTTTATTTTGAAAATCCATTTGGAAGAAACCACACTTTTATCTCTTGGTTTGGGGACTATATCCCAAACATCATTTTTCATTATTGACTGATATTCTTCAGTCATTGCTTCTACCCATTCTTTCTTTTGAGCTGCTTCTTCATAGCTAGTAGGTAGTTGATCCACAAGATCACACATCAAGGCCATATAGTTGGACACTAGCTTTGGTTTCTTCCTTTCTCTAGTGGAGCCTTCAGGAGCACCATATCTTTCAGCTCCTTGTATAATATCTCTAGCCCATGCTGGTCTTCTTTTCCTAGATAATTCTGCAACAGGGGGTTCTTGTGGTTCCAGCATGTCATGATCCTCTGTTATGTCCTCCTCAGGGATGTGAACAGTATCTGAGACTCTGGGAGATGTATCTTCTTCATAAACTTCTTCAAGTTGACATTTTCTAGATTTCTTAAGAGCTGCTTCCTCATCGAAGGTTACATCTCTACTTATTTCTATATGATGAAAACCTGGTATGTAAATCCTGAAGGCTTTGGATGATTCACAATAGCCAACAAATATTCCTTTCTTACCAGAAGGATCCAACTTGGTTCTCTTTTCCTTTGGAATGTGGATGTACACAGGACACCCAAATATTTTAAGATGGCTTACTTCGGGCTTCTTTCCAGAAAACACTTCTTCTGGAGTTTTGAAATCAAGAGCACTATGAGATAATCTGTTTTGAACATATACTGCTGTTCTGGCTGCTTCAGCCCACAGATACATGGGAAGATCCTGGTCATGTATCATAGTCTTCACAGCTTCCATGATGGTTCTATTTTTCCTTTCTGCAACCCCATTTTGTTGGGGATTGTAGGGAGTGGTTAGTTCTCTTTTGATTCCAGCTTCCTTACAGAATTCTTCAAACTCTTTTGAAGTATACTCTCCACCATTGTCTGTTCTGAGAACCTTGATTTTCTTTTCTGAGAGATTTTCTATTAGAGCCTTGAACTCTTTGAACTTCCCAAAAAATTCATTCTTACCCTTTAGAAAGTATATCCAAGTTTTCCTTGAATGATCATCAATGAAAGAAAGATAGTATTCAAACCCACTTAGAGAGGTGGTGGGCATTGGACCACACACATCTGAGTGTATTAACTCCAAGATCCCTTTGGTCTTTGTTTCACTCTTTGGAAATGGGTTCTTGACATTCTTGCCTTTCTTACATCCTTTGCATGAGCCATTATGATCCACCTTTAAATCTGGTAGTCCTATGACCACCTTGCTTACATAAGGTAAGGCTTTGTAGTTAATGTGAGCTAGTCTTCTATGCCATAGCTCACTAGGGCTAGAGGTTTCATGAACAAGAGCAGCTTCTGGATGACCCTTGAGTTTATATAAACCTCCTTCCTCTTCACCAATAACAATTGCATCCTTAATGGATTTGCCTTTGGACCACATTAACACTTGTCCATCAATGAATGCAACTCTATAGCCTTTCTTGTCTAAAGCTGAGATTGAAAGCAAATTCTTCTTTAATCCTGGAACATATAGAACTTCCTTCATCTTCATGGGGGTTCCAGAATCGAGTTTGTAGTTTGCTTCACCAATTCCCTTAATGGGATATTGATAGTCATCTCCTAGAGATACCTTTTGGGGAGAATTCTTTTCTTCAAGATTTGAGAGGGTCCTCTTCTGTCCAGTCATGTGCTTTGAAGCACCACTGTCAATAAGCCATGTACCTTCACCAGGGGTTATGGATCCAGAGAGTGCGGAGAATAGAACATATTCTTCTGCATCTTCTTCTGTGTTTCTTCTTGACCTCCTTTTGAAGAAGGTCCTTTCTTCTTCTTCCCCTTCATCTCTAGGCCTTTTATTGTGAGACCTTTCTTCCTCTATTTCTTCTTCTTCACTGTCATCCTCTGCAAGATGTGCTTGATGTCTTTTGAAGTGATTACCCTTTTTCTTCTGTAGAGGGCAATCTTTAGCAATGTGTCCTAATTTGTGACAAGAGTAGCATTGGAAAGAAGAGTAATCCCTTCTTTGAGTAGATCCTCTTTTCTTGTGAAATCTGTGAGGAGGATGAGACTCCTTGAGACCACCTTTCTTGAAGTAGGATTGACTCCTTCTTCTTTTGGTATGAGTGGCCAAGGCTTGGTCATCTTCTTTGAGCAAGGCTTCTCTATTTGCAACCCTAGCCTCCTCTTGTACACAATCTTCCCAAACTACATCAAAATTCATACTTTCTTTTCTGGCACACATAGTTTGAATGAATGACTCCCAAGGTCTAGTGAGACCATTTAGAGCTGTCATCACAAGTTCATCTTCATCAAGGGTATCACCAATGGCATCTAGTTGTTCTTTGATTTGATGGACTCTTGAGAAGTAGTCTTGAATGGATTCTCCTTTGTTCATCTTGGTGCTCTTCAACTGAGTCCTTAGATTCATCTTCCTATTGATGTTCTTTCCTTCATACATTCTTCCTAGGGCATCATACATTTCCTTTGGAGTCTTCTTGGAAGACACTTGGGGAATCAAGTGGTCTTTAATGGAATCAGCTATGATTCTCTTTGCCCTAATCAGATCCTTCCTGTGTTTCTCTTTGGCTTCATCTTCTTCTGGTTCTGCAACTTCCTCCTTGATATAATGAGCAAGATCATTCTCCTCAAGAATTAGACCAATTCTGTATTTCCATGCTCGGAAATTCTCTATGCCTTCTAGCTTGTCTTCAAGCTTAGTATTTGGAGCCATCTTCTCTTGGGGGAGTCCAAGAGACAGAGTAGACTTACCTGGAAAGTTACCTTTTACTTTTCCGGAATCTGGAACAGAATTTTATCGCACTTTTGGTAGAATTAGGGTTTGAATTTCCCGGAGTTCTACCCAACCAAAAAGTTCGATCTATAGCTCAAAAGAATGCTCTTGAGAAGGGATACCCATCCATATAATCAGAATTCAAAAATTACAACTTTTTTCTGAAACCAAAATCTGACGTATCGCACTTTTGGTAGAATTAGGGTTTGGATTTCCCGGAGTTCTACCCAACCAAAAAGTTCGATCTATAGCTCAAAAGAAAAGTATTGAAAAGGGCTATCCAGCCATGCAACCAAAAATCAATAATATCAACTTTGGGCTGAAACCCTAACTTCACCAAAGAGAGAGAAAGAGGTATTCTTACCTTGTGAAAGATGTCCTATTCAGTTTGGCTCTGATACCATGTTAGATTTAAACCAAATAGACAAGCAAGATCTCTGATAGAAACACAATCACAAGATAACACACAATATATCCTGGGAAACCCTCATGGGGTAGAAAACCCAGTAAAGCTTTCCTCAATAAGATGATCAACCAAAATACAAGATGTGCTCCTTCTCCTCTTGACTCCTTAGCAGATCTCCTCAACTAGTGCGCACCCTTTCACAAGTGAGTGAATGATCTAATGAGGAGTTCACCTCATCTATTTATACTTGACTCTCAACTGACTAAAAGACCTGTTGGGGCCGACCTCACCTGGAGAAGTCTAATAACCCCTAAAATATAACTACAGGGCCGACCCACACATGGTGGGTCTAATAACCCTAGTTAATACTAACCCTCGGAGGAATAAACATCTCCGGATACATAATAGGATTACCTCGGAGGGATGAAACATCTCCGGAATAATAAAGTACAAATATAATATTCTTTGAAGTTACAATATTTAACACATCATCCCTAAGTCCTCCATATCGAACTCAGCAGCAAGCTTCCTTTTTGTATCTGCAATCAATCTATCATTTCCTGTTACAAATAAGTCATCCACATACAGGAGCAGAATCACAGGATTCCCTTCCTCAACCTTGTAGTAAAGGTTGGAATCCGCTTTACTCTTGGTAAAGCCCAAGCTAGATAGGAAACTGTCCATCCTACCATACCAAGTTCCGGGAGCTTGCTTCAAGCCATACAAGGCTTTCTTCAATCTGCACACATATGACTCCCTGTCATGTGTTTCAAAACCGAGTGGCTGCTCCTCATACACTTTTTCTTCAACTACACCATTCAAGAAAGCTATCTTGAAATCCATCTAGTGTATCTTCTATTTTATCACTTTTATATTTCTCTATGATGCCATCTGCAGCATGCTTGATCTGATAGATCCTTATGTAAGTCATAACAAACTTCCCTTTAGGTCTTGGTACTACATCCCAAACATCATACTTCATGATCAACGGATCATGGCATTCTTCCCATATCCTGGGAACTTCAATATCTTTAATAGATAATTTTGTTGCTGAACAAATGTTGTAGTCCTTCTTTTGTAGGTGAAGGTATACGATCTTTCCTACAAGACAAGTTAAATTGCATGATTAGAAACATCTCATAATTTTCAGACAAATTCTTACACATAAATAAATATGCCATACAGTCGTGCAATTATCTTAGCCAATGCATCAATACAACATTTATCCATGTTCCATAACTTTCTAGATGCCTTCCAGTCTCTACCAGAACATTGTTAAGAGTTTGCATAGCTCCCAACATGTAAGCAAAGAGGTTTCATTCTAGATAAGTAGCAATGGAATGTTGTACAGTGCCATAGGCCACTTACCCATCATATGCATATTAGTAGTATACTATTCATTAATGCAATCATTCTAATATGCACAATACATATCCTAAGTCTAGGAAAATGATCATATACATCATTGAACAATTTTATTTAAACAAACAAATATGCAAGAAATTATAATTAAAATACTTATCTTTGTTTGTTGTTGGGTGGACTCCCTCTGAGTTTTTGTTTCCTTGCAGGAGCTGCTGGAGTCCTAATCTGAAGTAGCTTCTTCTACACCTTTCTGTTGTGGAATGTAGAGAGATGATCAACTCCCTCTGAATATCTAAATCCTTGCAGAAGCCACTGGAGTGTGCTCCCTCTTGATCTTTGCTTCCTGGATTACCTGTTCTTGAACTTATATTCATTCTCGATCCCTATGCATGCTTGTTAGTATCATCATTGTGTTATCCTCGAGGTCTCATACAAAATCATAAATTCATTAGTATATTCTCAAAACTATCAAAACACAATAATCTCAAGCATGTATAGTCATGATTATTTCAAACAGAAATAATAAGCATTAGCATTCAAGGTTTATATATGACTCTTATGGTTAGTCATATCATAAGAAACATAACATGTCTAAACCTATGATATAAGGAAAACATACCTATTCACCATATTTGCTAGTTATGTCTAGCAATGTTTTCTTGTTCTCTTCAATGTCCTGCATAACTCATAAGTTAACCTTTTCAAAACCAAATCATACATACCTCCATGTGATCCATGACTATGGATGAATCTTTGTCTTCATGTCACCATAGCAAGTTCAGGTTGTCCCTTCAATTTGTACAAACCTCCCTCTTTCTCTCCAATCACCACTTCATCATCTATGGTCTTTCCCTTTGGCCACATTAGGACTTGGCCATCCACAAATGCAACCCTCATACCTTTTGTATCCAATGCAGATATGGAGAGTAAGTTCTTCTTGAGCCCAGGTACATAAAGCACTTCTTTCATTTTCAAAGATTTTTCAGAATCTAGGTTGTAGGAGGCTTCACCACTTCCTTTGATTGGGTATTGAAAATCATCCCCAAGTTTCACCTTATAGGGTGATTCATGTTCAGATAGGTTTACAAAAGATTCCTTAAACCCAGTCATGTGTTTGGAAGCCCCACTGTCAATTAACCAATCATTACAACCATGGGAGATTGTACCTGTGAGAGCAGAGATTAGGACATACTCTTCCTCACTTGATGAGTCATCTTCACTTTCTGCCCTAGCTTTCTTCTTTGGAGGTTCATCATCTTCAGCAGCATGAGCATGGTACCTTCTTTTGTTACCCTTCTTCTTCTTGCTAGAGTTGTTGTTGTTGTGGTTGTCCCTTTTGTTCTTGGGACATTCTGAAGCAAAGTGACCCTTCTCATTACAAGTGAAACACCTTAGATCTTTCTTGTCTTTATGATAATGATGAGAAGATTTCTTCTTGTGATGGGATGGCTCCCTCTTGAAATTTCCCTTCTTAGTGTGAGCTGTGAGAGCTTGATCTTCATTCCCCATATTTTCTTCTCTTGCCACAAGCCTTGCTTCTTCTTGAGAACATTCCTCCCACAATCTGCTGAAGGAGATTAATTTCTTTCTGGCACAGATCCCCTGGATAAAAGAGTCCCATGACCTAGGTAGGCCATTCAAAGTGGTCATAACAATTTCACCATTCTCCACCATTTCATCTACAGCTTCAAGTTGTTCCTTGATCTGAGAGACCTTGGAGAAATAGGATTGAATGGTTTCTCCATTCGACATCTTGACTCCTTTCAATTGATTCCGCAAGGTCATCTTCCGATTTATGTTCTTCCCTTCAAATAGCTTGGTCAAAGAGTCAAACATCTCCTTGGGTGTCTTTAGAGAAGACACATGGGGTATGAGATGGTCTTTGATAGAGTCAACAATGATTCTCTTTGCCTTGACCAAGTTCTTCTTATGCAAGAACTTAGCCTCTTCATCCTCTGGGATAGGGATGTCTTCTTTTATGTATGAGTCCAACTCATTCTCTTCCAGGATTAACCCAATCCTATACTTCCAAGCTCAGAAGTTATCAACCCCTTCAAGCTTATCCTCAAGCTTGGTGTGGTGAGACATCTTAAAGAGTACTTCAAATGAAGATAGAAAATATTTAGGTCTTACCACTTGAATTATTGAAAACTGGATCTGGTCCCGGATTATGGTTTGTCGAAAAAACCCTAAAAATTCAAAATGTGAATTTTAACTTTCTGAAAGGATAGAAAGATGCGCCTTGATGAGCTGATCAGCCTGGTGTATTCATAATTTGAGATCATCAAAGCTTTACCCTTCATATTTTCCTTTTTGTCCTCCTAGGTTCACTAGGGAGAGCCCTGAATTAGGGTTTGAGTTTCCTGGAGATCTACCCAGCCAAAAACCTCGATCCAAAGCTCTAAACTTCAATTTTTGCAAGGAGCTTCCAGCTATGTCTTCAATTTCCAGAATTCCTATTTTTTAGGAAACCCTAATTTTTAGGGCCAAATTTGAAAATGCTTAGAATTGAATTCTGATTGGATAGATAGATTCTCCTTGATGAGTAGAGTCAATATACTATACTGCTTTTCCAAAATCTGTGGAGAGAAACCCAATAAAAAAGAAACCCTAGTTTCCGTCACTGCACAATGTCTTCTTCTCAGGTTAGCTCTGATACCATGTTAAATTTTGAGCATTAATTCACAATACTCTAGGATCTTTACTGAGAGAATAACATGTATAGTATATCAATGCATAACAATCATATCAAGCATGTCAAGCATCACAAGAATCAAAAGCATGAGAGACAAGAGACACAGAGTTTCCGTGGGGAAAACCCTAAGGTGAAAAACCCCACAACTTCCTCAGAGATAGAGAGAGCAATGGCTCAACCAAAGTACAACCAAACTACATTGAGATAGTCTCCTAGTAGCAGATGATCCTCCTCCTCACTAGTGCGCCACTTTCTAAGTGAGAGAAGTATAAGTTTTCGAGTGATCAAATAGAGATCTCCCGATCTCTATTTATACTTAACCTGTTTTCCCAGTTACACTATGGGGCCGACTTGTCTAGTTAGGTACATCCACAATATAATATATATTTCAGGGCCGACCCCACACATGGTGGTCTAATAACCCTTCGCCAAGTACACACAATTGAGACACTTGTCAATACACATGACGACACTTCCTTATAGAGGAATAACACATCTTTTATAAGGGTACAATAAATATATATGAAATACATAGATGAAATACATTCCGAAGTTACATATACATCAACAATGCTTTCCCTCTTGGAGTGTAGGCTAGCTAAATTATTCCTTATTCCCGACATGAGGGCCCATGTTCCACTATTGGAGCACCTAGTGATAATGTCAGACCCAAATGAGCTCCTCTTTTAGGTTGGGGTTCATACTCTCACATTGGAAGTAGAAGACATCTACTTCCTTAATGGGCTTTCAAGACGGGGAGCACGTATTTCCCTCTCCGAAACTAAGGGAGGTGAAGATGACACAGAGTCACTGATCAACCAATACTATGTCCCTGGAACCTACAATATTAGGGGGAAGATCCTTATTAAACATGTGACAGATCTTGCACTAAGGAACGTCTTATTTACCACTACACGGGTTGCATGGAGCAAGGCTTCACATCAAGCAACTAGGGCCCAAATTATATATGTATTGGAATGCATGGAGCCTAGAGTCTTCAACTGGAGCGAAGGTATTTTAAAAAACATGAAATACCAACTAACTAAGTGCAGCACAGGCCGACGGAAACAATTTGGCTATGGATCTATTTTGGTGTCCTTTTTTTTTCGGAGAGGGTCCCTCTCTTCTGTCCACAAGACATAGAGATTGACAGCCCAGACTTATGACAGCTGCGTATGAGGTGGTGGGTAGACCTGATGTCCCTCCATGGTGGTGGTTCCATTATATCATACAGGTCGGCATTTTTCAGGTGGATACGTGGGAAATTGCTTATGATTGAGGACTATGCCTACACGGGAACATATTTTCGAGGGAACCCAGACTTAGCACTTCCAGAGGGAGCACACTAGGGTGACATAGGTAAAAGGATTTTTTCTCATACTTTTAATTTTTATGTATTTTTTTTTGGTGTACTGAGACTTTATGTTTCACTAATGCAGATGTTGGGCCTATGAAGCCACAGGGATCTTCTCCCATCCAGAGGCGGGGAGAGAACAAATCCATAATGGATCAAGATCGCAAGGCAACCGAGGAGCTCGAGAAGTTCAAGCAAAACCTAGAGAAGATCACTAGAGACATCTTGAACATCTCAGTAGATGAGTTGCCACAACACTACCAATGTCATATAGCAAGGGTATCTGGGTGTATTGGCCGTCTACTTCGGTGAGTGGCTCGGGCCGTCGTATGCTATCACGAGCACCGTGCTTAGCTTTTGTTATCTACATGTAGTGAAATCTGAAAGCCATGGGCTTTAGTTTTTGTTTCTACTAAACAATGTGTATATGGTGGATTGTCTGTACATGCATCTCTTGGACTACTTGTTTTTTTATATGAATTATTTACATGGTGTGCTTGTTAATATACACTTCATAATGAAATGTTTAAGAATGTGCAATGTGCCAATTTAAAATAAAATTAGCTAATGAATCAGTGATTGTATTCATATATCTTGGGACATGTTGATACTGTATAAATTCAAATGATCTCAAGAAGACGTACCCTCTGAAACAAACGAAGTAGTACATGATCACGAATTGTATAAATGCGGTTTAACTGAGAAACCACGAGCTAAGAATCTAGATACACAATAATATGGCTTTTTCCATTGGAGGAAGCATCACTCAATAATCCAATCACCGCATGATATTCAACGATATTGTTGGTTTTAGGACCTAGGAAAACTCCACCCGAGCTCACTAATTCGTTGGCAGGGGAATAGAGTACCCTTGCTGCCGAAGTGAGATTTTGGGTATGTCGAATGGCACCATCCGCAAATCCGGAATACATTGCCATCCACGCATTCAAGCACAACATGGTATACGTAGTCATATATAGAAAGAGACCCTAACACACACAAAAGCAAAGAGTTCAGACCATACTACTAAAACACACTCTATATACAAAATGTACAAAGTACACATGCAAGATGTTCCTAGGCATAGTACTTTTTAAGGTAGAGCCCATTTCAAGGATCTCCCAAAGGTATCCCATCATAATCTACTAACTCATAGGCCCCTTTCTCTAGGACACGTCTATCAATATAGGGACCATGCCACATGGATTCGAACTTTCCTGCCGCTAAATTATCATGCATCTGGTCATAAGCTAAGATCATATCACCTTCATTAAAGGTGCGGGGTTGAATGGATTTGTCGTACTGAGCTTTGACTCACTTCTGGTAGGCCTCATTGGCTAGATCAACATCATTGGTGAGAAAAACATCATGGCGAGTCTCATCTAGTTTTGTTAGGTACATGAACCGTTCTTCTTCGGCAGTAGTGTTGGGTAGAAGTTTGACAACTAGTTTAAGAGATGGAATATCACATTTGATAGGTAAAACAACTTCTAGTCCATACACCAATTGAAAAGGTGTGAAACCAGTTGTGGTTTTTGCTAAAGTCCTATATGCCCATAGAGATGAAAATAACTTCAAGTTCCAGCTGGATTTATGGGTTCCTACCATCCACTGGATCATTATTTTCAAGACCTTATTGATGGCTTCTACTTTTCCATTTGCTTGGGGATAGTAAGGAGAGTAGTTTTCATGATGAAAACCGAGTTTGGCACTTAATTCTTCCATCAGGTGGTTCCTAAAATGGGAACCATGGTCAGTAACTATGGCCTGCGAGACTCCAAACCTAGTGATGATGTGGTTAAAGATAAGCAGTGCAGTTGTTTTGTTGTCTTTGGCGTATGTAGGCATAGCCTCGACCCATTTTGTGAAGTAGTCAACGGAAACTATGACATACCCATGCCCCCTGGTTGAGGTAGGTTTACAGTGCATAAAATCTACGCCCTATTTTGCAAAGGGATCGACAAAAACGACTGGATGGAGTGGAGATGGATGGGAGCATTTTTAGTGGGTGAAACGATTGACAAGGACGAAATTTTTTTACTGCTTCCATGCAATATTTGAAGATGGAAGGCCAAAAGTATCCAACACGTAAAATATTCTAGGTTTTAGCCATCCCAGATAGATGACTGCCACATGCTTCATAGTGACAGTCATTCAGGATGCGTTCAGTTTCTTCATGAATCAAACATCACCGTTGGATAGAATCAATACCGTGATGATATAATGTGTCACCAACAATAAGATAGTATTTCGCATGATGGAGAATACGATGGCGATCATCATGGGATAGTTCAGACCGAAAATGTTGGGCTTGGAGATATAAAATGATATCTCCATACCAAGGATCAGACGTACTGATGAGAAACAATGACTCATTTGGAAGAGATTCAATGGGATCAGATTTTGCATCGGTACGGGGAAGGTCACACATAAACTTGACAAAGATCAAGGAATTTTTCGATTTAGACTTCGCGAAATCCAAATCAAACTCTTGGAGGATGACTATCCAACAAGAGTAATTTATCCCTATTACTTGACGAGTCAAAATATGATACATGGGGTTGGATTATGCAATGATCGTTGTCTTGCAGAGCAGAATGTAGTGACAGAACCTTTGGACAACGATGACAACTTCCAAAGATAACTTCTCAACATGTGAATATCGAGTTTTGGAGTCGACGAGAAGCTTACTTAGATAATAGATCACATGTTCCTGGCTGTTGTTATCTTCTTGCACTAACACCATTCCAATGGTGGAACTGGACGTGATGAGATATATAATATAGTCTCTTGTGTAATCATGAGTTTTCAACACGCTTGCATTCGTCAAGGATTTCTTGAGGTTATCAAAGGACCATTGAGCCTGAGCGTTGTAAGCGAAAGGGACATTCTTCTTCAATAGTCTCATATAGCCTTGGGTAATCTCCATGAATTTACAAATAAAATGACGCAGAAACATTGCCTTCCCTTTTAAACTTTGAAGTTCAAGAATGTTTGTGGGGGATGGTAAGGCTAGAATAGCCTTAACCTTCAGTGGATCAATCCTGATCCCATATTGGGAAAATATGAAGCCCATGAGTCTACTAGATTCAATGCAAAAAACACACTTATGCGGATTCAAGCGTATATTGTAATGACGACATCGAAGGAAAATAACTCTAAGGTGCTCTAGATGATCTTCTCGTCAAGTAGAATTAGTAGGTATATCATCAAGATATGGGTCCACAATATGCATGATATCGTGAAAGGTGTAGTCCATATCCATTTGAAAGGTAGACCATCATTATTTAAACCAAAGGGTAGCTTGCAATAAGCAAAGGTTCCCCATGGAAAAATGAAAGTTGTCTTGTTCTGATCGGATGGGAGGATATCGATTTGATTATAGTCGAAAAATCCATCCATGAATGAGAAGAAGATGCTTCCAGTGCATTTATCGATGATTTGGTCGATAAAGGGGGTAGGCTAATTGTACTTTGGACATGCCTTATTCAGGTCCTTATAATCGACACATACTCTAATAGTGCCTTGTTTTTTCAGTACTAGGACAATATTAGAGACCCATTCAGTTAATGGCACATGATAAATGAATCCAACCTTCAACAGTTTTTCGAATTCTGCCTTGATGGCAATAGTCTTGCGGGGGTGTACCAGGTGGAGTTTCTGCCTGGCAGGTTTTTCTCATGGGTAGGTTTTTATCTCATGAATTAAAATAGATGGATCAATCTGTGGCATTTATTCATAGCTCCATGCAAATACATCGTGGAATTCCTAAAACAAGGCCTTGTAAGTCTTAACCTCTTCCAAGGAACAAGTTTGCCGAGCTGGATATTTTCCATGATACCGGGTTTCACCGATATATCAATTGAAATCATGGATGTGATATTTCCCAAATTTCCTTTAGATACTACACCCTGAGTTAAAATAGGATACTGTGGATTGTTGATTACATCAAGTGGAACCATGGATTTAATGTTGTTTTCTACCTTATCCTGGTCGGGGAGAAAAGATGATTGATGATGATTATCTTCCCATGGAAGTTCATCTAGGCTCATAAATTCCATTATGGATTCGTCTGATGGAAAAGTATTCAAAAGATAATCCATGGAAGGTGTGGACGATTCCAGCCAGTATGATAGAGAATATCGGTCCGATGCTACAATGTGTTGGTTGTCGAGGATTGGGTCATTGGATGTGGATTGAATAACATCATATGTCACCTCAGTCGGGCCAAGCAGCATAGAATAACCAATGGACTGCATTGGGATGAACTGGGTACTACCCAAGTTTCATATGACTCATGGGGTTGTTGCACCACATACGTGATCATGTTGACTGTGGAAACTCGTGATGGAGGATTGGGCATGGATAAAGGGAAAAATCCCATGAGTGAAGATTCTTTCAAGAGCCCAACTCCAACATCCTCATATTGAGGTTTCACATGTCCTAACAACATAACATTGTGCGAAGAGTTTTCATGGATATTGGGTGTACAAAGGTCGAGCTGGTCGATAGTGATAATATTCCCTTTATGGGGAAATTGTACCAAGCGAAATACTGAGGATGTGACGACAGTCATCGCATAAAAGCAATTACGACCAATTAACAAATTGTAATCCAAGGGTGCGTCTACCACTTCCACATGAATGGAAATGGATTTCCTCCCTAAATCCATGGCTAACGAAGGTAGTAGTCCATATGGTTGAAAATCGCGACCATCAAAGGATTTAAGTGTGGTTGGAGATTGATTAAACTCATGAGAACCAATGGATCTCCAACATGATAAAGACATGATCGAAGTAGAGGCTCTTTCATCCAAAACAGTACGATGGACATTTTTCCCAGAAACTATGGTATCAAATTTGAAATGAAAGTTGGTGGGAGAGCCTCGGTTTGAAATATTCTAGATGAAACATGATGGAATTGGATGTTTTAAGGTCCACTGCTCCTAAAGCTGACAAGAGAGTTTTACGTTGACTGGGACAGTTCTTCAAAACCTCTAGAGTCGACATAGTGCAAGTTGATTGGGACAAATATTCAACGATATTATAATTCTGAGCGGCTGATCAAGCATTTGGATTGAATGTCTCCTTTCGAAGGGTGGCCTTGGGTGGGCGCAATATCGAGTTAGTCATAGGGTTCTCTATCTGAGGAGGGCCTGCAGGACGGGTGGGAGTACTGGATGTGGAGGTTCAAGTCTTATAAGAAGTATCTCCACTAGGCATCTTATATGGGATGCGATCATATGCCCGTAATCGGGTAGTCAAACTAATTGTTTCACCACACATCATGAATATATTTGCGTTTGGGGGTGTATCCCCTTGATGGGGATGGTTGGTGTTATCGGAATGGTTTGCAATGGCATGAGAGACCAATTGTTGCTGTTGTGGTGGGAAAGGATCAGTTAACACCACAGTATGGGTTGGACCTTTTAAAAAATTGTTAATTTCCTCGCGATGAGGACATTCTTTTTTGAAGTGGTCACCTTCACATATTAGGAAAGGGAACTTAGCCTTTCTCTCAGGATTAGCGTCAGCATTAGTCTCTTTGGATTTCTGGTTCTCCTGTTGGTTTGAGGACTTCTTGGATTTCCCTTTATTTTTCTTCTTCCCTTGAGATGAGGAGGATTGAACCGCATTCACATCAAAGGATTGGTCAGGAGAAGAGGTAGTCTTGGTATTGTTCACAGCATGGTTCTGAGATGGAGTAGAGGTCAACTGACCTTGTTTTCCATCCGTTTTGGATGCAGGTTGGGCCTTCATGGAACTAACTATACGATTGACAGGAGGTTCAATAGAAGGCTTAGAATGATCGTTTGTGGGACGAGGGGTGTTGGGAATAAAATCATACAAAGTTAACGACTGGGAATAAATAAAGTCTATGTACTAGGCATTACCGATCACTTGCTCCTCTGTAACAATGCCTCCCATAGAGACATCCTAGGAAATGGGTGGAAGAAGCGATTTTTTGAACCAATCAACCAATAATTGATACGGAATAGGAGCTTTAATTAACCTATGTCTCCTTCTCCACTCGTGTATATGATCAGAAATATGAATGGAGGTGGATTGTCGAAGAGGTTAATAGGTACATACCAGTCTCATATCTAGTTGGTAATTGAAAATGCATAAGGAATGCCATTGCAAGGGAATTAAAGTCCCTAAAGGAGTGTTGTGTACTGAGCTCAATATACCATTTTGCTGTGATCCATGTAAGAGTTTGTTGGAAGAGACTCAAACATATAGAGTCATCCATCAATGAGTTCGAAGAACACCAGAGATGGAAAGTCATGACATGGTTATTTGGGTCTTCTCCGGGTTTACCGTCAAATTTGGGAATGCACAATGGTAGTTTGGCAGGTATGGGGGGCCAATAAGGCTCATGCAATATGGGATCATTAATGAGTCTCAACAAGTTAGGAAAATCCAATGTTTCCAGAAAAGGAATTTTTCTATTGGGTTGTGATATTGATAAGGCATCAGAACGCCCATAGGGACACACATCGGTTGTGGTTTCATGTTGGGTCCATATGGGCCACTCGCATAATACTGTTGGAAAGGTTGAGGATTCTGTACCATGGGGTTAAAAGGTTGCAAATGAACAAGTCCTTGAGTGGGGGGAGGTGTTGCAGTAGGTTGTGTCCATTGATTTTTCATAATGCCCAGGTAAGGTAAACCAGAATATAAATTTGGTTTTGGGGGGTAAGGGGGAGGTAATTGGATCATTCCGCCCCAGCAAGATATTGGTTACCTACCATATATGGTCCCAAATAAGGTAGTTGTTTCCCTCCCCATGGGATAGATTGTCATGCAGCCAAAGTTTGGATAGTAGCCATGCTTGGCCCTGCCCTGCATCCAAAGGCTGTCCTCCAGCTATAGTGTGAATTGTAGCTGAAGATAGACCTCCAACTACAGTTGGAATTCCAATAGAAGGTATATGTGAACTTCATAACATAGCATTAAAGTAGAATGTTTGGGTAGTCTGAGTAGCTGCCGTGGTATTACCGACTTGAGGAGAGGAGTGTGTACCCATCTTAGTAATCGTAGGGGATGGAGTGACTAGGAACAATCCCTATAAAGAAACCAAGGATATCACTTGGTAACATAGGTTGGAGAGTTCTAACGGGATGGTTCTGTCGTGAATTCAACTCCATGGGTGATGGTTGGGTAGCACTCCCGTAATGAAATTCTGAAATAGCTTCACCTAAAGAGGTGTTCCTTAGCAAGGAAGATGGGTCAAAAATGGTCGTCATCGGGTCATCTGGTAGGGGTTGGGTGAACACCCAATCCGTGGGTGCATAACCTACAAATGAAATATGAAAGGATGTACCACTGGAAGAGGGTTGGGGTGTTATCATACTAGAAGGATCTACCACTTCAGAAGTGAAAGGTAAGTAAACTTATGGACTTAGGGGAACCGTACCTTGATTTTTTGTAGTGCAGGGCACAAAAGATAGTGTCTCTCGTAGTGATGCCATAAACTCATTGTCCGTACGAGGTCTAGTGGTGACCATACCTAAATATCTCTAATGAGAATATTCAGGTTGACAAGAGGGAGTAGTGGGTACAAAGTTTGTAGCCACTAACTGAACAAGTGGTTGATGAAAATATCCTACTAATTGAATAGTTGTATATGGAAAAGAACTGGACTCTTCAATAACTTCAATGAACCTCTCGGGTGGGTCATTCTGTGGTGCTACACTAGCCTCTCCTGAGACAACTTCCTCACCCATATGACCTTCATTAGAAGGGCCTTGGTTACCTTGAGGTGGTGGTTGATTATCTCTGAGGTCAGGGTGGTCGGTTCTCAATCCTTGTATCCTGTGTAATCTCCTCAGACCGCGATCTGCTAGGGTATTAGGATAGATGGTACAAGCTAAGTCTCTCTCTAAGGTATTCTAAATAAAACACACAAAGCAAACACTACTCAATATAAAGGAAACAAGCAAACATGTGAATAGGTGGGATAAAAATCCATATCATCACATGTTTGTCAAGTGTCACAAATCGTGATATACATAAAATTCCAATAGTAATAATCAGACCAATATTTTAGAGAACTAACAAAGGAGGATTAGGACTGTACCCTTTAATGTATTACCCGACTACCTGTCTGTACGTGCATAGTAATATCCTCGAGTGCCGTTCTCGATGTATTGCAAAAACAAGACGATGAAAAGGTTAACTCAGTTGGTTCCAGGATTCTATGAATGTCTCCCGATCTACTCAAGGTATGTGGAATCTCAAATCCTTTGTAGTGTTGTCTAATGTGTAACCATTCGAAAGGGGCCTTCTGATATACTCTTAGTACGTGGAAGAACTGCACAATACCCGGATTGTAGTGCTGACAAAGTAACGAAAACTCCTACGCTTAATGACGCCATAACATGTCTCTATTCTATCACAAAAAGTTGCTAAATAATTTAATTAATGTGTGCTTTATTTGATCATGAAGCAGTTAATTGGAAAATGTGGAGTTTCGACCGACTCTAAAACAATGCAAAGAAATGAAGATGCAATCTTTCACTTCGATGAATGCTATACTATGAGAGGGAAGAAAGTATTTTTTCTTTCAAAAATGAAAAAGTGTCCTACTCACAAGAGAGAGAGAGAGAGAGAGAGAGAGAGAGAGAGAGAGAGAGATTTCCAAATGCAAAAAATCCCAATGCACATGTACTTTTCAATTTCAATTTTTAATGACATGCACAAAGCCAAACCAACATGTATCTCAAATTCAACACTACAAAAAACAATAGTCCTTCAAACTCACACCAAAATGCAAAAATAATTCTAATTGTTTCCTATCTTTTCAATGCCGCTGAAAAAGAAATCTCTAAGCTTACAAAGAGAAGGATCTTACTAATGTTTCCAAGTATAATGGAAAAACAAAGAAAAGAGCATTCACAAGTTCTTTTAAAACTATGAAACTCGAAAAACTTTTTTTTCTTTTATATAAATGAAAGACTTTTAAAAAATAAAATCAAACCAACACAAAAGAACATTTTTTTTGTTATTTCCAAGCATTCAACCTAATAAAAAAAAAAGGAAAGCTCTCCTTTGAATGGCTATGGAAACAAGAAGACCAATCAACTTCTTGCAAAATCAATGGCTAAGAGATATAAGGAAACAAAAAATCAAACCCAAGACGAACAAGCTCACTATGCACACAAAGTTTTAAAATTCCTATGCAAACCAAATCTATTCAATCCCTAAATAATGACCAAAAGGGAGTCAAATGCAGGTTTTAGAGGAAGATAAAACTGTGACAGATAGTGAACAACCTTAAGAAGCAACCCAGTCCAAATACCAATGGGAAACCTAGCCAGAATTCAAAAATTTCTCAAAGTGTTGCAGTTTAATGGCATACACAAATCGGACAAGTTGAAGTGTAGTAGGTTCAACAAAGCCAAGGTGTGACAATTTCACACTGTATATGAAGATAGAGTGCAATAGGCGAACGATAGAATTAAAAAAAAAGGTTTCAAGAAAACTTAGGGGTCTTAATGGACCAAAGGTCCAAGAGTCAATCTGGATGTCCCAGCGACTCAGAGGACCAAACTCAAGCAAAAAGAAAAGAATAATGACTAGATCAAAGGGGGTTTAAATTCTGAAAACCAAGCAAACCCTAAGCTAAGGCAAAGCAAATCTAGAGAACAATTCACTCCCTAGTGGAGTCGCCAATTTTGTTTACAGATTATTCGGTCTATGCTGACAAAGATTGAATTCTCTTGTCCAAATGGTTTGGATCTAGAACAAAACGACACAAAACATACTTTTCTCTAAATCAATCAAATTACTCAAGGATGAACAAAGTACATACCTTTATATGGTTTGGATCTAGAACAAAATGACACTAAAAACATACTTTTCTCTAGATCAATCAAATTACTCAAGGATGAAGAAAGTACATACCTTTATACTAAAGGTTTTCCTTGCTAGTTTGAATCTCTTGTAGTCCTGCTTCCTAGATCAAATAGCTAACCTGTTGAAGATCCTAAAGCAAACAAGACCAAGTGAAGGATACAAAGTATAACTTGATTAATATAAGCAAATGACCAAGGAGAAATGCTATAAATGAAATACAACATCATTTATAAGAAAGGAAATGTATTGGTGTATTAACAATGAGGAAATAAATACAACCGAAATGCCTTGTTGTTGTAGGTCCCTTCTAGTGAATCCTTTGCCTTAACTCATCACCTAGCACAATTACTCCAACATTTAGCTATCATAGACTCATGTCCTCACCCATGGGAATGAGCTTGCTTTTATAGGGAAAAAAGGATAAGGGGGAGATGAGAGATAAGAGGAGAAGGATAGGGTAAGATCCCAATAGGATAGGGGTTTGGATGAGATCCATCCTAATAGGAGGGGATACCTATCAATGAAGGATTCTTTCTAGAAGCTCCTCAGAGCTTCTTTTTTCCATTCCAATGACCAGTGTCACACCCTGCTCAAGAGCAACTTGCGACATATTGAGGTGTCGTAGTTTGCATAAAATTCAAGTTGCAAAAATGTCTCATGTTACTGGATAGCAACCTGCGACAATGGGAAGTGTCACAAGTTGTCCCACAACAACCTACGACACTAATGCTAAAAAGGTTGTTTGGAGGGAAAAAATCTCATCTTTTTAACAAGTTTTGTCAAAGTGACTTTAGGGATTGTGGCAAGGTTGAAGGTACAAGGTTCATGACGAAATTTCCGTGTAACATAATGTAAAAGTACCATTCATATAAGTGACTAATAAATTGAAATTATATATTATTAAATAAAGTATTTACATTATAATGGTAACACAACTACCAAATCAATGACATAAAAGGAGGCCAAACCTGTTGTATCAAATGACTTAATTGTAATAAAATTCTATTTTATGCGAGTCCATATTTATCGTGTATCCAATTTTTTTGTGTGTTTAAAAGTTTAACATGGTATTAGAGGGAAGCTTGTCGGTAAAAATATATGCTTTTAATTTGACATTAAATTGTCAACCAGGGATTCGTAGACTTTGAGGTGCAAGCACTGTATGTGTGGGATTGAAGCCTATTCTAGCCTAACCTAATGTAGGCACACACTTTAATACAATAAGAATATATCATAAAACATGTACAAAAATTGAAGCTAGTGCAAAACTGGTACCAAAGATAGAAAGCAAGGGCAAAAATGAAAACTAAGTGCAAAGATTCAAAATGCAGAAATAAAACTAAGCTAAGGAGAACAAATTAAAACAAAATAGAAAATGGATTAAATGAAAACAATCTAAAGCAAGCTCTATACTAAATGTTCCTACGCTCAAAATCCATCCTGTTAAGTTAGTAAATTTTTCCCCATTTTCGATTTATTTTCTCCAGTTTTGGTTTGTTTTTCAATCTACCTCAGTTAAATTTTTGGTTTTAAGTTTTAGTTTTAGTCTCCTTAGAAACTCTATGGGTGATTGAATAAGTTTTGAGCCCATTCTTTTTAGATTTTATTTGATTTTGGTGATCTTTTATATTTTAAAGGGGGTTAAAGAAAGTCATATTTTCAAAGGTTGATTCATTAATGTGTTTAGAGAGCAGTTAAAACTTATTCCTTAAACCAAGTAACAGTTAGAACCTCCGACAAATTAGCAGAAAGTTGAAAAACTGCTAAATTTTGGCATGGTAGCTATTCTTGTAGCGCTAGACAAAATTTTAACAAAGGGCGCGCTACAGGAATATTGCAGCCTGTTGTTTTTTCAATTTTTGAACTGATTTTAATCATGATGCAGTATGGGAGTGACTAATCGCCTTGTGTGAGTATTTTAACACGTGTTTGTTGCAGTTTAAGCATGATTTTAGTTGGTTATCAATCACGAAGCAGAACAGGCTCATCATTGCATGGTATGCGGAATCAGTTGCACAAAAAACCAGCAAATCCCAGTCTAAGCTGTCAAATTTATCTTTCTACACGCATTATTATAAGAGAGGAGTGTTCGTGAAAGAGAGTTAACTGCTAAAAAAGAGGATTGTGTTGCTGTGGAGAGAAGACAAGTGTTTTTTAATGCCAGCGAGAATTAGGGCTTCCGAATTCATTTACCAGCAGTCAAAGAAACGATATGAAGACGCCTATTCATATAAGAGGAGACCATTGATACCCCAAAACGAAGCTTTAAGCCACGACGGATGAGTAATTGACAGGTATTCCGATACAAACCCTTATAACTGGAAAATTTGGGTCTTTTTCGCTGCACGATTATCTGGAGAAATTGGTTGCTGGAGATGATAGAATAGATCATAAAACAAACATTTCACCACAGAAATAGCTATCTGAAGCTAGTATGAGGAATGTGCATGAACAGAGCAGCAAAATAGTCCTAAACTTAAAGTATTCATCCTGGGAAATTCTAATGACAGTTTGAACGAAGATTGTTTATCATTTGCTCTCCTATACATTCAAAACTCTGGTAGTGATGCATATTGTTCAATACTCAGGTCTCCTGCAAGTTTGCTAAGGGACTTAAAAATGATATGATTATGATGGATACTTTGAAATTCAAGTTGTCCGTGGAATTAATAGTAGAAGCTACTGAGATTAGCAATGAGGGTGAGCACTGGTTTAAAAAATCACCTTTCGAGTTTGAACCCCAAAGGTACTTGTTGCCTAATGTGACTCCTGACTGGAATAAGGGTATCTTCATTCAAAATTTCAGGAAGGAGTGGATTGAGCCCATAAGGATACTTCAAAGTTATGTGACCTGTGAAGGAAGATATTCATTGGTATTTAAATATCATCTCAGGTTCCTTCAACATATGGCAGGAATTTCTAAGATGAATCTGCCCTTCTTTTTCTTTAAAAGCCTGCAGAAAATGTCAAGCAAGATAAAGCAACATGATGATCACACTTCTTGTTGGCTGCTTTTTGGACAGACCCGGGTTTTAATGAAGCGCAGCAACAAAACCCCTCGGCGCACTGGCCCTCTCGGCAACGAGCTGCGCGGCAGCTCGAGGTCTCACCCGAAGTGGATATGGGGGGCTAAGGAATCAGGTTTCCTTAACCTAGGCAACACGTAGATTGCTCTTTCCTCCTTGACGATTCCTCTAAGGCGACGGTCTGACCCCTCTTTAGACTTATGAGCGCAACAGCTCTCAAGCTCCTGCTCAGCAGCCTAGCTGCGCGGTACTTTCCCTCCTGCGCTATGACCCATTACCCGCTGCGCGGATATTCTATGCGTCGTCTCGCGAGCGCGTCCGTCGCAGCAACAAGTTCTCCTATCGCTGCGGCGACGTTATCTACCGAGTCCTTCGACCCTTAACGATTATAGTCCTCAAGGAAGCTTCAAGAATTTACTCAATACACTCCTAAAGATAATGCAATATTTCTGTATTTACCGTTAGTAAGCTAAAACAGGTAATCATCTCTATCACAACATCATAATAGCGAGAAATATGAAGTCCACCTCCACGGGGAAAACCACGTCCACGGGAGTATCTTATATTAACCAGAAAATGATAGACTTATACAATATGCTGCGCACACAGCTGCAGCCTTAGATCTTTCCAGGAAACTCCACGCACACAGCTGGGAGCCCTTCTCTCGATCTATTCTCTTCCTCTCAGAGATTACAATAGTTCAGACGTCGCCTCGGACTGTCTGCACCGCAAGGATTAGCTTCACTGCTAACCCGCTTACTGACTAGTTAGCTATCTGTCTCACCAACTGACTCTCTATCTCACTAACTAACATCTACCCATTACAATTATTCATATATATAGGTGGCCATGGAGGTCGCACCTTTACAACACTGTGGGCCTTTCCCAGCAGTAATCCCCAAAAACCCTAACCACGCACATGGCTAGGTGTACTGTAGGCGCCGCTTGCAGTCATGTCGCCGCTTCCTGCAGGATCCATGAATTTCGGCGCAGCTTACGGGTATGGATGCCTCGTCCTTCGCCTTCAATGCTTTGGTCCGTTGCTCTTCCTTGATCCGAGCAACCATAACTTCTGTACTTAGCTTTAAATGAGGGTAGCTGAGCCCTCTACTCCATTGCTTCATTGATTATGGTAGCTGAGCTTTCCACTCTGCTACCTTCATTCCCTTCTGACGTGCGCGCGAGCTCCGCGATTTTCGGTCCGTGATCCGCGCTGAGCTCCTCCATCTGGCACCGTACTGCGCACCGTCTTCTTCTGTCCCCAAAATTGGCGCTTATTCAAAACTTAGCATTCTTCCATACTTGTGCTTTTTCCTCAAAATTCGCAGCTTTTACCATAGCTGCGGCCTTGGCTCCAACACTTCTCAGTCACTTTTTCACCATGGTCTCATTAAACTGATCATCACTACAGTGTTGCAACATGAGGGAAGGACTTGGGATTTCTTTTTGTTCTGGTCAGGTGTTCATCCTAAAAAAGAAGACCAACAACCAAAGAGGCAGACTGACAAGGGGAAGGTAATGATGAAAAAGTTAGGCCACTCAGTCAAATTTACAAGTAAAGATGATATTAAAGCCAAGAAGGTGACAAAACAGGTAGCAGAACAGAGACAGGATGACAGTCAGCTCCAAGTAATTCCAGATTACACTAAAAACAAGTTCACACTATTTGAAGACAAAAAGGAACTGCCTGAAAAGAATCCATCACATGTAGCAGGTCATCAGGAGGAAAGGAAAGTTGACATTAAAATGGTTCCTGTAGCTAAAGAAGAGATCCATATTCAGCCAATAAGCCCCATCACAATCCTTTCGGATGATGAAGGATACATGTTAGAAGAAGAACAGCCTATTTCTGAGATTAAAGTCAAAACTGAAATTGAAGAAGCTCAAGTTTTAGATGGCAAAACCATGAGGCCTAACAAGAAAATAAATAAGCTGGAAGTAGTGGAATTAGCTTCTATTCAGTATAAAGGGAAAGAACTGAAGATGATGGGAGAGGCAGCTACATTCTGGAGACCTAAAACTAGGTCGAAAAATAAGCTGAGGTTAAACATGAAAAAGTTGTTAAACACTAAATTGAACTCAGATAAGGTGACTATCTTAGATGAAGAATCCATGGAGGATGACAAATCAGAGATGGATAAATTGCAGGCATGTAAAAAAGAGGAGATTAATTCAGTGAAAGCAGCAGATGAAGAAAACCCAAAGCTCATTATTGAAGACACTTCTGAGAAACTGTTGACAGAAGAAGCATAAATCTTTAAGAAGTTTGACATTCCTTGGAAACCTAATGAAGAGCAAGATTCTGCAATAGAGAAAATGGCTAATTCTGACAGGGAAAATTTACAGAAGACTGTCAAACAATATAAGAACCAAATGAATTATATGCAGGAGGTCAACGATGGTTTGATGATGGCCAATAGAAGATTAAGAGAAGATCTCCAGGATGTTCATGACAATTTTCAGGAACTAGTGGCTGATGCAAATGAAGCACTTAGAAGAAAAAGGGCTTCTGATATGCACTGTTCAGAGTTGGAAAAGACAGTTGAATCTTTACAGCAGGAAAATGAACACCTTCAGAAAAAGATAGCTGATATGGAGAAGAAACATAAAAGAATAAAGAAAAGGTCCTCAAGTCCAGATGGTATATCTCTTCTTGTGGATGCAGCGAAGGAGATATGAGGCAGTTATTAGTTAGGGGTTATTTAAGATAAGCATTTTGTTTTAGTTAAAGAATTTGCTATTTTTAGCAGACTTGTAATTTTGTAAAAAGTGTAAATTTTACTTTACCTAACCTAGTGATTCGATGGAGAGTTAGGAGGAAAGACCTAACTATTTTTTGGGAAGAAAACTATTTAGAAAGGGAAGAAAAAGATGGAAAAGGTTCTGATTTTTTGGGAGCATCAGGAGGTCTGCTAGCTGCTTGTACTTTCAGACTTATTCAGAGATAGGTACTGTAACTCTTATATGCATTTACTGATGAAACTATGAATATATGACTCTTTCCCCTTCATTTGATCTGTGTTGGCTTCATGTTTGAACTTATTTAGTTTAATGAATGACAAATTCATTGCTGGTTGATGTGTATTTTCTAGTGGTGCTTGTCCTTTATGTGTGAACTTCAGTACAGTCTTTTGTTGGATTTTTGTGATATATATGCATCTTTATCGATATATGTGTATGATTTAGTTGTTGCTTATCTGCTGAATGTATTCCCTATATGCTCTTGAAGTTTATGACCAAAAACATATAAAACAAAACCCTAAACCCTAGTTTGATTTGAGTTTTACTCTTGAGATTGTGTTGGCTTGTTACCCTAGCCTTAGTAACAATTTCTGGCACAAACATCTTTGGCGCCGTTGCCAGGGACGAAGCTGAAGCATATCTTCCCTGGGATACTCATCATTTTCCTGGTTTAAGAGGTGGACTTGAACCAACATTTTTTGAAGGCTATTTTCACCAGAAAGTTGTCACAGTGGCTTCTAACAGAATTGGAACCAGGAGCAGACCTACTTCTTCATTCCAGCTGGGTGTGACAGACCCTGAAAAGATCATAAAAACAGCAAGAAAGCTCAGAAGGTCTCAATCTTTACCAACCTCTTATGACTCTCCCCAGTTGGGTGAATCATTAGACCCAGCTGAAAACTTACCTTGTGCAAAACCCACCATCTCTGAGAGCACTTTCCAGGTTTTTACTAATCCTCGAAGTTTTTTGAAAGCTAAAACTTCTTCCCTTGATAAAATACCAATCTTTCAGTTGAAAATAGGAAAGAGCCCTTTCCAAACAAGTTCCAGTCAAATTTCTTCCTCTCCTTATTCAAAACCTCAGTCTAAACCTCAGTGCACAATGGCAGCCCAAAATCCACCTATGGATATGATGGACAGAATGGTAGCAGCTAGGTATGCACCATTAGTATTACCCCATCCTTTACATGCCTTGCCTACACATGATTACCAAAAGTATATGCCCCGATTCAATGGACAAGGTGAAACAACTGTAGAAGAACATTGGGAGGCTTTCGAGAGTTATGCAGATAATCAGAACATTGAAATTAAAGATGTATGGATGAGGGTATTTGTACAAAGTCTTGATGGGGATGTGAGAAAATGGTTCAGAGAACTGCCTGCTAATTCTATCATCATAATTGAAGAACTCAAAGATCTTTTTCTGAGACAGTGGGGAGACACCAAGGATCACACTTATTACATAACTGAGTTCGGAGCTTTGAGAAGAAAGAAGGATGAGACTATTTCTGACTTTTCCAAAAGATTTAACAAAATGTATAGTAGGATTCCTGCAGAAATTAAACCCACTGAAACATCAGCCAAGTTGACCTATGCAAATGATTTTGATCATGAATTCTCTTTATTGCTCAGAGAAAGAAGACCTATAACCCTGCTGAACATGCAAGAGGCAGCATTGGAGGTAGAATCCAATTTGCTGGCTTCTTCTAACAGACTCAAGAAAGAAACACCTCAGCAGGAGTATGAAAGAAAGGGAAAGAAGGAAGCTGTTTCCACAAGTGCTGCACCTCAGTCTGCTGAAGCTAAAATAGATGAAATGGCTAAGCTTGTAAAGATTCTTACTGCCAAGTTGAACAAACTAGAACTTGAAAAGAATTTTGCTAAACCTGCTCCAGAAGTTGATCGAAATCCAAATAACTAGAATCAGTTCAGAAGGCAATTTGCTCCTAGATTCATGCCAAGAGAATGCAGAAATAATGATATTCAACGAGAAAGGAGAGAGAATGAGGATCAAAAAGTACCCCCACCTTTTCAAAATAATTTGGTGAATGAAGAAGAAATTGATCAACAGTTACTGTTTGAAGAAACTGAAACAGATCAGGATGTGAACCATTTTGGAGATGGTTTATCTGAAGGTTTTGTAACACAAGAAGATTTTCTAAATGCTGAGTACTATGATGCAGATTTGTATGAAGTTGAAGATAAATTAGAGTTTGAAAAAACTGCTGTAAATGCTGTTGCTAATCAGAATGGAATTAAGAAGTCTCTTAATCTCAGATCTGGCCCGAAACAAGTAGTCCAAGCTCCTAAGAAGAAAGCTGCTGTTCCTACTCTAGTTATTCCTGATAAACCAGTTGCTGATCCTGTAACAGAAAAGAAGCAACCTGCATAAAAATCCAAGAGGAATGTAGAAATTGAGGAGGTAAACAAGTCAGTTCAAAATTTCAGTTTGGAAAATGAGTTAGGTAAACTAAAAATTACTGTGCCATTTTCTGAGCTTATCAAAAATCCATCATATAAACAAACCGTCCTAAAAGTTATGAATTCTACTAGTGGTCAACCTGTTTCAGATACTGTTAATTTGCAAGAAGAAAGTCCAAAGATATTCATTGGATCTGCCTTAGCTGAGAAAACAGAAAATGAAGCTGGTGCTTCTCCTCCATTCTATATTACCTTAACTGTCCATGATCAGATGATCCATAATTGTCTATTAGATTCTGGAGCATCCCATAATCTAATGCCTAAAACTGTGATGGAAGCCCTGGGTCTTAGTGTTACCAAACCTTATCATGACTTATATGCCTTTGACTCCCGAGCTATCAAGTGTCTAGGAGTGATTAAAGATATGGTTGTCAGCCTTGCTCAGTTGCCAATGAAGAGTGTCATAATGGACGTTGTAGTGGCTGATATCACCCCAAAGTTTGGTTTGCTTCTTTCAAGATCCTAGGAAAAGAAGGTTGGAGGAACCTTACAGATGGACCTCTCTTATGCCACGATTCCTGTTTTTGGTGGAGAAAATAGAAGACTTTACAGAGAGCTATAGCTTGCTTACATAGTCACAGATGATAAAAACCCTAGCAATCACCCAATGTACTCTATGGATAAAGACCTTGGTTCATGCATATTACAGTTTAGTGAAGAGGATAATTCTGCTGGTCTGTTACAAGTGGAAAAACATCAGCCAATAAAACATAGCATAGAGGAAAAAGATGCAGTGTGGCAGTTATATTTTGATGGATCTTCATGCAGAGAGGGTGCTGGAGCTGGAGTTTTACTTATTTCCCCTGGCGGTGAAATAGTGAAACTCATGTATAAATTGGAGTTTGTTACCACTAACAACACTGCTGAGTATGAGGCTTTTCTATTGGGATTGAAAGCTGCTAAATATTTGGGAATTCAGCAAATTTCTGCATTTGGCGACTCCGAATTAGTTGTTCAACAGGTGAAGAACAAATATCAAGTAAAGCAGGGTTTGCTGAAAGTATATCGAAATGAGGTATGGGATATGCTTGAAAACTATTTTATAGCATTTAATATCACTCATATTCCCAGGAATCATAATGAGACTGCAGATTCTTTAGCCCTGGCTGCCACATATTTTAGAATCCCTAAAATCACTCAGTTAAAGTACCGTATAGAAGTGAGGTATAGACCTTGTGTTCCTGACAATATAAAGCACTGGAGGGTTTTTGAAGATGAAATTGAAATAAAAAATTTTCTTGAGCTCGTAAATGAGTTTTCAAATATTCAAATTGATCAGGAAGAAGATGAAAAAGATGAACAGTTAGATGAGTTTGCTGCAGAAGATATAGCAGGGCATAAAATCATTGAGTTGAAAAGCAACTTCATTCCGAAAGGTCTAGTACCTTTAGAAAGAATATTCACCAAAGATGATACACCTTCAAAGCCAGTAATTCAATCTTCAGAAGACAATGTAGAAGACTACAATATTGGTTTAGCAGAACATCCAAGAATGGTAAAACTTTCTAAATTCTTAACAGTGGAGCAAAGAAGTAGATATATTAAGCTATTGAAAAAATATATAGATGCATTTGCCTGGTCTTATAAGGAACTAAAAACTTATGATACAACAGTTATTCAGCATAAGGTTCCTTTGAAACCTAATGTCAAACCTTTCAGGCAGAAACTAAGAAGAATCAATCCAGCCTTGTTCCCTGTAATTGAAAAAGAACTAAAGAAGTTGTTGGATGCAAAGATAATAGTGCCTCTTAGGTATTCTTCTTGGGTGGCTAATTTGGTTCATGTTAGAAAGAAGAATGGGGAAATTCGATTATGTGTTGACTTCAGAAATCTGAATCGATCATCATTAAAAGACAATTATCCTCTCCCCAAGATTGAACAGGTTTTGCAGCAGGTAGTTGGAGCTCAAAGGATTTCGATGCTAGATGGTTTCTCAGGGTACAATCAGATTGCTATGCACCCTGATGACAAAGAAAAGATAACTTTTACAACCCCCTGGGGGACATTTATGTATGACAAGATGCCTTTTGGTTTGATGAATGCTGGAGCAACCTTTCAGAGAGCTATGGACATTGCATTTGTGGGTGAGAGAGATAAGTTTGTGGTTATTTATCTGGATGATATTACTGTCTTCTCAAAATCTGATGATGAACACTTGAAGCATTTGGAGCAAACCTTCATAAAATGCAGAAAATTTGGTTTATCTTTGAACCCCAAAAAATCACATTTTGCTGTGCAAGAAGGTAAATTACTTGGTCACTTGGTGTCAGCTGATGGTATTAGAATTGACCCTGAGAGAGTCAAAGCAATACTGAAGATTAGCTTGCCCAGGAGTAAAAAGGATGTGCAATCATTTATTGGCAAGATAAATTTTCTGCGGTGGTTTATTCCTAATTTTGCTGAAACCATTAAACAAATCACATCAATGTTAAAAAAGGACCAAGAAGTCAGATGGACTGTTGAAGCAAAGGCAGCTTTTGAGAAAATCAAGGTGGCTCTGACAGAAGCACCTATTTTGGTAAGCCCTGATTTTGCCAAAGAATTCCTTACTTTTTCTTTTGCTTCAGAGGATACTATTGCTGCTGTCCTACTTCAGAAGAATAATGAAGGATTAGAGCAACCAATTTCCTTTTTCAGTAAAACACTTAGAGATTCAGAGCTGAAATACAGTATCTTGGAGAAACAAGCTTATGCTCTGGTGAAGGCTTTAAAATTTTTCAGAATTTATATTTTACATTCCAAGGTTATTTCATTTGTTCCAAACGCTGCAGTGAAAGACGTTTTGACACAGCCTGATAGTGAAGGAAAGAGGGGAAAGTGGATTGCCAAAATTATGGAATATGAAGTGGAAATCAGACCTACTAAGTTGGTCAAAGGACAAGGATTGGCCAAACTGCTGGCTGACTCAAATTGTCAAGCATTAGGATTACATGTTATGACAGAAGAATCAGCACCTGAAGAAAAGCAAGCATTCCTGGAGAAAGAAAGAATCATGGACTCTTATTCATCTTCAGAGTGGTATGCTGATATTGTTCATTTCTTGTTATTTTTTGCAATGCCCAGAACACTTAGATAGGAAGGCTACCAGGTCTCTGAAATTGAAAGCTACTAAATACTGTTTGATAGAATATCAATTGTTTTGGAAAGACCCAGGAGGAATCTTGTTAAGGTGTTTAGATTAGGCTGAAATAGAAGAAGTAATTTCAGAATCTCATGAAGGAGCTTGTGGAGGACATAAATACTGGAAAACCACAGCCTATAAAATTTTGAGAGCTTGATACTATTGGCCCTCCCTCTTCCATGATGTTTACCAGCAGGTAAGAGCTTGCATACCCTGTCAGAAATTTGTAGGTAAACAGAAATTATTATCTTTACCTTTGAAGCCTATTGCAGTCAATGCCCCTTTTCAGCAGTGGGGTCTGGATTTTATTGGAGAAATAAATCCAACATCTTCAGGCCAGCATCATTGGATTTTGACTGCCACAGATTTCTTTACAAAATGGGTGGAAGCTATTCCCACAAGAAATGCTACAGATAAGGTGATTATGGAGTTCATTGAAGATAATATTCTGAGCAGATTTGGTTGTCCACAAAGATTGATTACTGATAATGCCAAAGCATTCAAATCCAAGGCAATGGTGGCCTTCTGTGAGAAAAATGGTATTATTCTGAAACACTCAACTCCCTATTACCCTCAGGGAAATGGTCAGGCTGAATCATCTAACAAGAATATCATTCAATGCATCAAGAAGCTGCTGAAACATAATAAAAGGTCTTGGGATTCAATGTTGAAATATGCATTGTGGGCAGATAGGATTACTGTAAAGCAAGCCATTGGTACTTCTCCCTTTCAGCTAGTCTATGGAACGGAAGCAGTATTCCCAGTTCAGTTAGGAATTCCAGTAATGAAGTTCCTTCAGAATTCTCAAGAGGAACCGAATGATTTGCAAAGGAGAATCTTCGAAATGATTGAGTTACAACAAAATAGGGAGAAGGTAGACAAAGAAGCACAGCTGTACAAAGCTAAAATGAAAAACAGGTTTGACAGAAATATTAAAGAGCATATTTTTTCAGAAGGTGAGTTGGTTTTAAGATGGGATGCAAGAAAGGAACAGAAGGGTAAGCATGGTAAATTTGATAATCTATGGTTTGGCCCTTTTCTGATATCTAAAGTTTTGAAAAATAATACATTCATCTTGCAGTCCCTTGAAGGTGAGGAGTTGCTCAGCCTTGTCAATGGGTGATTCCTCAAGCATTTCTACAGTTAATGAGGATCATGGTCACTTTTCATTGTATATACCGGTGTGAGTGAGATTGAATAAAGACTCCATAGCCCAATGGAAGGTTTAGATTGAAGACATAACGCACTAGTCTACAAGTTCTTGAAGCCTCGCAGGGAGGACTTCATCCCGTAGCTGGAGCCAGATGTTAAGTCAGTAAATTTTTCCCCATTTTCGATTTATTTTCTCCAGTTTTGGTTTGTTTTTCAATCTACCTCAGTTAAATTTTTGGTTTTAAGTTTTAGTTTTAGTCTCCTTAGAAACTCTATGGGTGATTGAATAAGTTTTGAGCCCATTCTTTTTAGATTTTATTTGATTTTGGTGATCTTTTATATTTTAAAGGGGGTTAAAGAAAGTCATATTTTCAAAGGTTGATTCATTAATGTGTTTAGAGAGCAGTTAAAACTTATTCCTTAAACCAAGTAACAGTTAGAACCTCCGACAAATTAGCAGAAAGTTGAAAAACTGCTAAATTTTGGCATGGTAGCTATTCTTGTAGCGCTAGACAAAATTTTAACAAAGGGCGCGCTACAGGAATATCGCAGCCTATTGTTTTTTCAATTTTCGAACTGATTTTAATCATGATGCAGTATGGGAGTGACTAATCGCCTTGTGTGAGTATTTTAACACGTGTTTGCTGCAGTTTAAGCATGATTTTAGTTGGTTATCAATCACGAAGCAGAACAGGCTCATCATTGCATGGTATGCGGAATCGGTTGCACAAAAAACCAGCAAATCCCGGTCTAAGATGTCAAATTTCTCTTTCTACACGCATTATTATAAGAGAGGAGTGTTCGTGAAAGAGAGTTAACTGCTAAAAAAGAGGATTGTGTTGCTGTGGAGAGAAGACAAGTGTTTTTTAACGCCAGCGAGAATTAGGGCTTCCGAATTCATTTACCAGCAGTCAAAGAAACGATATGAAGACGCCTATTCATATAAGAGGAGACCATTGATACCCCAAAACGAAGCTTTAAGCCACGACAGATGAGTAATTGACAAGTATTCCGATACAAACCCTTATAACTGGAAAATTTGGGTCTTTTTCGCTGCACGATTATCTAGAGAAATTGGTTGCTGGAAATGATAGAATAGATCATAAAATAAACATTTCACCACAGAAATAGCTATCTGAAGCTAGTATGAGGAATGTGCATGAACAGAGCAGCAAAATAGTCCTAAACTTAAAGTATTCATCCTGGGAAATTCTAATGACAGTTTGAACGAAGATTGTTTATCATTTGCTCTCCTATACATTCAAAACTCTGGTAGTGATGCATATTGGTTATAATGAACTAATTGAATGGTTTTTTTTCTCATGACCTAATGCCATTGAAAATCAGAATATACAGGAAATAACATTGAGAGAACTCACAGATTTATCTGTTATACTCATTTCTTACACATAAGGTGTTTTGTTGGTTTATTTAAGTGGTTTAAACATTGTTGAAAATTGTTATGACTCGTGAAGTCACTTGCTTGGAGAACATATTGACTTTCTTATACAGACCTAGTGGTATGGTTGAGAGAAGAGAACGTTGAACTTGAAGGTCTGTCCAGGAGTGTGTAGCAAATTTCAAAGGATCCCAAAGCATAAGAAACCAGCTTACAAAACATTTTTTGAAACCTAAAAGTCAGACTGTTCCTATTTTCTGAAAAGAAGAATATGGGGAAAAGTGGCAAAAGTGGTAAGGTCAACAGGGCTGAGCCCACAGACCTAACCTGGATTCAGAAGCTTCCTGACTGTGCAGAACTTTTTCAGCAGGCAGGTTGGTTAAAATTTTTCAAAAAGATCAATGGCTTCAATACTCACGTCTCCTGCAAGTTTGCTAAGGGACTTAAAAATGATATGATTATGATGGATACTTTGAAATTCAAGTTGTCCGTGGAATTAATAGCAGAAGCTACTGAGATTAGCAATGAGGGTGAGCACTGGTTTAAAAAATCACCTTTCGAGTTTGAACCCCAAAGGTACTTGTTGCCTAATGTGACTCCTGACTGGAATAAGAGTATCTTCATTCAAAATTTCAGGAAGGAGTGGATTGAGCCCATAAGGATACTTCAAAGTTATGTGACCTCTGAAGGAATATATTCATTGGTATTTAAATATCATCTCAGGTTCCTTCAACATATGGCAGGAGTTTCTAAGATGAATCTGCCCTTCTTTTTCATTAAAAGCCTGCAGAAAATCTCAAGCAAGATAAAGCAACATGATGATCACACTTCTCAGTCACTTTTTCACCATGGTCTCATTAAACTGATCATCACTACAGTGTTGCAACATGAGGGAAGGACTTGGGATTTCTTTTTGTTCTGGTCAGGTGTTCATCCTAAAAAAGAAGACCAACAACCAAAGAGGCAGACTGACAAGGGGAAGGTAATGATGAAAAAGTTAGGCCACTCAGTAAAATTTACAAGTAAAGATGATATTAAAGCCAAGAAGGTGACAAAACAAGTAGCAGAACAGAGACAAGATGACAGTCAGCTCCAAGTAATTCCAGATTACACTAAAAACAAGTTCACACTATTTGAAGACAAAAAGGAACTTCCTGAAAAGAATCCATCACCTGTAGCAGATCATCAGGAGGAAAGGAAAGTTGACATTAAAATGGTTCCTGTAGCTAAAGAAGAGATCCATATTCAGACAATAATCCCCATCACAATCCTTTCGGATGATGAAGGATACATGTTAGAAGAAGAACAGCCTATTTCTGAGATTAAAGTCAAAACTGAAATTGAAGAAGCTCAAGTTTTAGATGGCAAAACCATGAGGCCTAACAAGAAAATAAATAAGTTGGAAGTAGTGGAATTAGCTTCTATTTAGTATAAAGGGAAAGAACTGAAGATGATGGGAGAGGCAGCTACATTATGGAGACCTAAAACTAGGTCGAAAAATAAGCTGAGGTTAAACATGAAAAAGTTGTTAAACCCTAAATTGAACTCAGATAAGGTGACTATCTTAGATGAAGAATCCATGGAGGATGACAAATCAGAGATGGATAAATTGCAGGCATGTAAAAAAGAGGAGATTAATTCAGTGAAAGCAGCAGATGAAGAAAACCCAAAGCTCATTATTGAAGACACTTCTGAGAAACTGTTGACAGAAGAAGCATAAATCTTTAAGAAGTTTGACATTCCTTGGAAACCTAATGAAGAGCAAGATTCTGCAATAGAGAAAATGGCTAATTCTGACAGGAAAAATTTACAGAAGACTGTCAAACAATATAAGCACCAAATGAATTATATGCAGGAGGTCAACGATGGTTTGATGATGGCCAATAGAAGATTAAGAGAAGATCTCCAGGATGTTCATGACAATTTTCAAGAACTAGTGGCTGATGCAAAGGAAGCACTTAGAAGAAAAAGGGCTTCTGATATGCACTGTTCAGAGTTGGAAAAGACAGTTGAATCTTTACAGCAAGAAAATGAACACCTTCAGAAAAAGATAGATGATATGGAGAAGAAGCATAAACGAATAAAGAAAAGGTCCTCAAGTCCAGATGGTATATCTCTTCTTGTGGAGGCAGCGAAGGAGATATGAGGCAGTTATTAGTTAGGGGTTATTTAAGATAAGCATTTTGTTTTAGTTAAAGAATTTGCTTTTTTTAGCAGACTTGTAATTTTGTAAAAAGTGTAAATTTTACTTTACCTAACCTAGTGATTCGATGGAGAGTTAGGAGGAAAGACCTAACTGTTTTTTGGGAAGAAATCTATTTAGAAAGGGAAGAAAAAGATGGAAAAGGTTCTGATTTTTTGGGAGCATCAGGAGGTCTGCTAGCTGCTTGTACTTTCAGACTTATTCAGAGATAGGTACTGTAACTCTTATATGCATTTACTGATGAAACTATGAATATATGACTCTTTCCCCTTCATTTGATCTGTGTTGGCTTCATGTTTGAACTTATTTAGTTTCATGAATGACAAATTCATTGCTGGTTGATGTGTATTTTCTAGTGGTGCTTGTCCTTTATGTGTGAACTTCAGTACAGTCTTTTGTTGGATTTTTGTGATATATATGCATCTTTATCGATATATGTGTATGATTTAGTTGTTGCTTATCTGCTGAATGTATTCCCTGTATGCTCTTGAAGTTTATGACCAAAAACATATAAAACAAAACCCTAAACCCTAGTTTGATTTGAGTTTTACTCTTGAGATTGTGTTGGCTTGTTACCCTAGCCTTAGTAACAATTTCTGGCACAAACACATCCCTCACAATCAACGCAACCTTTTATCAATATGACAAAACACGAAATACATTAAAATTGTACAAAATAAAATATATTGCAATATATATATATATATATATATATATATATATATATAATTTACAAAACAAATCACAAAATACACAATTGATTAAATATTTACAAATCACAAAATGTGCAAAGTTTTTTAAACTACAAATATTTACAAATTGTCAAATAATCAAATATACAATTATGAAATAATTTATTAGATACCAATTACAAAAATTAATTATTGACATGATTACTAAGTATACAAAATTAAACAACTTACAAAATAAATATAAAGCAAAATTTATTAACTGACTTATATAAAACTCATCGACTATTTACACATTATAAACCAAATCAACAAAACACTTATTAACTATTTACACATTCACAATCTGTACCTATAAATTAACATGATTAATTTATTAACCAAATTATATGAAACTTATTAATCATTTACACATTTACTAGATAAACAATTAACAATTAGAATATATAAAAATTACCACACAATGTGAAACAATTTACCAATTTTAAAAGACACTTATTAACATGATAAAATACAAATTTAAAACATATGTGCATGTAGAATTAAGTTACAAAAATAGAACTTACATCATATGCAAATTAATAAAAACTTGAAAATCAAATATAACCATAAAATCAAAATTACATAAACTCAACTACTACATTAAAATGGAACATTATACCTTTCGACAGTAGTTGAGCACTCCGTTGACGAAGTCCTTGTATGTACGGTCGTCGATCTTCCCCGAGCCGCTTCTAGCCTTGCCGATTTTACCAAGAGACCCCTTGGTTGACCACCCTACCGTATCGGGGTTACTCTCCTTCACCCCGAACCCCCAAGCTAATGGGGTCGTAAGAACACACTAGAAAGCTTCCCGACGGGATCTCCCAATCCCCAGTCTAGCTAATCCCAACTCACAAGAATCATAACATAATCTGAGATTATCATGCCCATCCAACATTAGGGAGCAAGAGATGTCATTTTCTCCTTCTCCTCCCTCATTATATAGTAAAAGCCTGTGTGCCATGTGTCTGTCCTGGAAACAATTTATCAACAACGCTATTCAAAAGAAAGATTTCATAATAAGAATTGTTGTGGAGTTAAGGGAGTTTGAGTATGATTTGTAGAAACCATCTTCAAATTACACACCAAATTGGATGCAGAATCAGTGCATTTGTGAAATACAAAAGGAGATTTGAACTCACTGTTGAACCAGTTTGATGAAGAATGTTTTCTAAATATTTTAATCAAACTAGCTTCATGGAAAAAAAAGAAACGGAATCAAACAAAACGGAATGGAAAATATAAACAAATACATAAATAATTACAGAAATTAAAACATCTACTAAACGAATAAAAGTGGTTTCATAAACGTAAGAGGAATCTGTTCTGAGCATTTGAATCAAAACCAATTACATGAAATAATTGTCCCAAACAACATCTAACTACAAGAACGAAAAGTATAGAGGGAAATACAAAAGTTTAAATATAAATGCAAGGATCTAAAAGATCAAAATGCAACAAATCTAGACTATCAAACCAATGAAGAATGGACTCACAATCTCAGTAGGCGGGCCCTTACCTGCTAAGACTGCAAGTTTGATTTCATACCAGCTGTAACTGATAGATTATGACCATCAAGATTTTCAACACATAAACTTCAACATGGTGCTGGAACGTATCTTACAGAAAAATCAATAGAAATTTGTGCAGCAAAACTGTAATTTTCATTATCTATTCTTGGCTCTACCACCCTGCTAGAACTATGAGGTCGAATTTATACATAAAAATACAGTGGGGAAGGATAGAATTGAATCCCCAAAACTCTGGTTCGTTCAACTAATCATTAATTTTACAAAACCGGCTACAACCCTAATTCTAGAAAAATCACGTCTATTCGGGCATGTTTTTCTCCATATCTGTTAAGCAATTCTAAAAACATTTGCGGTTGGGTAAATGAGCCTATTTGGTAAGTGGGTTTTGAACCGTTTCTCCAGATTCTTTATGTTTTGTTCAAAAACCACCCCCAAAATCTGCTTCATGGAAAGATGACGGGAGTTTTGGATCAAGTGCCGGACGATGCTGGAATCTCTGATTGAATGGCATGAGTTGGGTAAGTGTTTAATTTGTTAATATCTCCATAAATTCTTATCTCCACATGAACTGTGATTCCACGTGACTGCATATAATAACAAGCCAAAAACATAAAATAAATCTTATTTGTTCTGTACCAATGTCATATTCCATTAATTTTATAACAAATCAAATTTAAACATTAAATGGTTGCTTTGATTACCATGTGTTTTATGCGATTTCAAAGCTGGCACCATATTTCTCATTTATTAAATTGCCATGATTCTAATTTATTTAAATGATGAGTATTTCACATTTAAATTGCCATGGTTTATTTAATTTATCATATTTAATTTGCCATGATTAATATTAAGTTTTATTTAAAAATATTTTGAATTTAAAACATAAGTGAACCAAAGATTTAACATTAACCCATAATTTTGATTTGCATGCGCATATATACAGGATCATCAAGAAGCAGAAGACGAAAGTAAGTCAAACCAATGAACCAATTCATCATCAAGCCTAGTGCGGAACTTAGTACTGGAAGAAGTGCCGAAACGAGTAGCAGGAGAATGACCATTTGTAATTTTGGGCGTTTGCGCCAGGATCATTGTCGAAATTACATTTAATACATCAAAAGTAATGATTTAGACATCTTTTACATTTATGAGCTTTAATTAATAAAATAAAGTAAGAGATAGTAGTTTTAAGGGTATATGTACTAAATTGCAGGTGAATGAGCTATGAAATTAATGAAATAAAATTATGAAAATCATAATTTTTAGAGCCCATCAAAGCTCTTGAGCAATAAAGTAAACAATTAATACAAAGTGATTGAATTCCAATGTGACGGTGATTTAAATAAAAGGTTCAAAGAGAAAAACCAATTTATAAGAGTTGTCTGCCATATCATTTATCGAGTTTCCATGCTGGAGAACCAACATTAATTCGTGCATCCAATACATGAAGGCAATTGCAAAGAAGAAAGTGTTGTTGTATGAGATTTGAGAGTAGAAGTGCAAAGTGATAGAGAAATATGAGTACATGTAAGGAAAGAAGTAGAGGCATATATATGATTTTCTAAGTTAAAATATCACTCACAATTTGTTTAATCTTTGAAAGAAAATAGGGCGGAAATAAAATGTTTACTTCTCATAAGAAGAGTTATTTTCTTGTTGAAAGAAGAGGTGGATGAAACAATTTTTTAATTATATATCCTCTCTTTATTTCCAAACAAATAAAAATGATCATTCTAGAAGTAGAAAGATTATATGTAGATTCTTTCCATTTTGAGGATATGTTGAGATTTTGATGAGTTTATTTGAAATTAGATGTGGACCATTTACTCTTCGAGAAAGTGAGAATAGATTCTAACCCTAATGAATCAAAGGCGATAAATAATAGTGGAAAAGCATATTGTGAACTTTTATTCCCAACTATTGAATTTGAAAATAGAAAGGAACCAAAGAAGGTTTAACTTAGCATGGATTGTTGTCTAAGTAATTTGATCATTTGTGAATCTCAATAATTTGAGGGTTTGGGAATTTGAGAAATTTAAGAAATTTGGAATTTAGAATTATTTGGGAGTTTGAGAAATTTAAGAAATCGGGAATTTAGAATAATTTGGGAGTTTGAGAATTCAAGGAGTTCAAAAACTTGGGAATTTTGAAGATTTGGGAATTCATGAATTCTACTCTCATGAGAGTGATGAGATAACATAATGGAGTACCTTGGAAGATTCCAAATCTGTAGAGAAGAGAAGATACTTAAAGAAAAAAATCATATTTTGTTGTTGTAATAATTGATATTGTAGCATTAAGAGGGGTTGTTGAATTATAAAGCTCCAATAGTAGTTATAATCTAATGTAAAAATCACATTCATATAAGTGACTAATAAGTGGAGAATTATATATTATTAAATAAAGTAGTTACATTATAATGTTAGACCAAGTCAACAATACATAAGGATACCAAACCCATTATATCAAATGACTTCATTGTAATAAAATAATATTTTACATGAGTCCATTTTTATCATCTCTCCAATATTTTTTGTTTACAAGTTTAATGCAAAAACCTTGGACAAATGGTTTTCAAGATGGAGCAAATCAATTCAAGGCAATGGGGACCAACTCCTAATCCTCCACTTTTCTCCCTATGCCAGCCAACCAATCTTTCAACTTTGTGATCTTATCCATGTCTACAACCACTATATTTGTGTCACTCATGTAGATATATGAAAGTTTGTTTGTCAATAACAACTTCCTATAGACAATCACACTCTCGTATAATGGATCCAAAACATCATGCATCTCCTTGACAATCTTCTTCTCTGCAATATGCATGATTAAATGATACCTCACTGAATCAAGGATAATTATCTTTGCCTTAGCATCCTTATTATGCTTGAGCAACAATTTTGGATTTGTAGGTGCAATGATATTTGTCTCACTATGCTTCCAAAGCTCAACATCTTCCAATACCATTTTAAATCTACACTTCCAATTGCAAACCCCTTCCACTTTGGCACACTCTCTAATACCAAGAATAGTCATCCCTACAAATCTAAAGTAACTTTAAAGAAAAATTAATAGTAAATCAAGTATATTATCCTTCTAGGGTTTAAGCACTTCTTCCCAAGTGCACTAGGTTTTCACACCCAACAACCTTTAATAGGTAAACTACCTCTACAAGGTACAAAACACCTAAAAAAACTTGACCCCCTCTTCACCATGAGAACAATTTCAATTAACTTAGCTATGATACGGTTATCATATCCATAGTAGCTGGGCTCCCATGGTGATAGAGCAGATATCTGTACTTTTCCGAGATTTGCCTTTACACAATTTCAGTGAGATCAACTATGATGAGCAACATTATTTATGATCACTCACACATCAGAGCATCCTTATATCAGACATACAGTAGAACTTATGCCAAGGCTGAGCCTTGAGACCTCATATTTGATGACCGATATGACCTTTTATTCTATACAGATACATGGTAGATTTCAGAGTTTCAAATGCAGTGTTCTCGGTGGGTACAGTTGGTCCAGATTATGGATATTGATATATGACCGATTATATATGTGATGTGCATCGGTATTATTATCTTGCTGTTTAGGTCAATTTGATAGCATTGACTTGGCATATAGTAATTATGATCTGGCAGTATATATATGTTAAAATGAAATTGGTTGTTATGGATTATATGCATTTGTTGTAGTACTCACATTTGGAAACTCTTGCTTTATACTCGTTGGTCTTTACCTTCCTAGGAATGTGGACATGATCACTTATTGTCTTTTTGATTTGCTAGCTTAGGCACCATTTTCACTTGTCTCCATCCATCCATTTATCCTTCCTCATTATCGATCTTACCCTTACTTACACCTTGACTTGTGATATGGAGGACCTCCGCACTTTTGCCTCTGTGTTGGAATGCATCCATGTTTATCTTCTGTCTCGGCTCTAAGTTGGCAACAAAACTTATCATTGGTGAGTTGGATTTTATACCTTGATATCTCTAGTCGGTTGCCCCGATGTTTGATCTTGATTATGGAAGTCCCCCTAGTTGCTTGAGTTGTGTTGGATAAAACCTGAAGCAAATTGTACTACCTTTGGAAATTATTGATGTATATCTTTTGTGAAACCCAATGAAAAGGGTTGTGAAATGTAATGCAATAAAATGCAAAAGGACCCCGGATGAAAGTTGTGATTAGTTGTGCTTATAAGCACATGAAAAATCCCAGAGGGGTCCTATAGGCCTAAAAAGCAATGTCTAAAGATTGTTGGACATGAAATTATATGAAATGAAATGAAAGGTCCAAATAAACCAGTGGTTAAATATATGCCAAATCTAAAGGCTGTTGACCTTATGTGAAATTTTCCTCATTGAGACTACGGGTTATGATATGAGATGGAGCAAGGGATAATTGATTCTAAGTGTCCCCTAGAACCTCAATTTATGGTTATCCGTCGGGCACCTAGTTCATGACGGTTCTAGTAGTAGACATTTTGCCAAGGTTGAATACACACTTCTCTAAACAACTTACCCATTTGTGAGACACCACCATTCCTTGTGTATTCTTTGTCCAACACATGATTGAGTGTGTAACACCATTTCCCCTATCCAAAGTATCCCAGTGTCAAGTCATTCAAGTCATCCCATTCATCCTAGCCTTGTGTCCTTAGCCTTCACCCTCTGTTAGCAATTCGATCATGTTTACAAATGAGTATAGTCTTGAGTTTCTTCTTGAAAGTAAATTATTAACTAACCTACTATTATTTATTAAATGCTAGTGAAATATTTCTTAGTGTTTTAGTGTCTTGCCGTGAAAATGATCTAAAGAGCATGTCTTAACCATTTAGCATCTAGTTTCTTCAGCTTGGGTTATATTTTGATTAGTTTGACCGGTCAAACCTAGTTTGACCAAGGTTAACCTTGGGATCCGTGATGAGATGGACCACTTGCATTGTATGATGTTGATCTATGGTCCTTTATATACCTTTTGATGATTCCATATGATGGGCACAGGTTTTAGATGATGATTGATGCAGTTTTTATTGCTTATTATTATTTCCAAATAATCATATTTTTACTTGTCTGGGTATGGTGGATGCTACAGATGATCTTACAGGTTACCATGAGGTGTATGAGTACTCATATCTAGTGGATTTGGGTCTTCTGGATCCATTGAGAAACTTATCTTTCAGTTCCAGGCACTCCCGGGCATGATTTTAGTTTTTCACATGTTGGCCAGTTTGGCCATGCTGATGTGGCCTGTCCATCTAGAGCATTGGAGGCTAGTCATTTCCTAGGGCGCTACAAAGGGAGGGGGTGGTCCAGCCACTTGTTTTGACCATATTACCCCCTTTCCGGACATGATGGTACAGTCAGTTTTTGTGCACAGGAACCAAATAGTGGGTTGTGGGCAGTTTGGTGGTTTTTCAGGTGGATTAAAAATGGAATAAAAAGGTCATTGAGGAATTCGATTTGGGAAATTGAGGCAAGGTTTTGGCATGAGGTCTGCTTTGAGGTCATCTATGGTGTATCCCACTCCTTCTAGATTAGTTTGCAGCAGTTAGTGGGGTCCACACAGTCATCATGATGTGATTTGATGCATTCTTCTCTCAATTGAGGGGGCCAGGATTTGATCATTTGTACACTTGGACATGTCATTGAGTCATATTTTATATTATTCGTCCATGGGGTGATGCTAGTGAAGGGAAGTAATACCTCCTAGCCCCACCATGTGCTGCTAGTCACTTGTCCTAGTCATCTTATTTGGCACACTTGTATCCTAGTCACTTGTATGTAGTGCGCACCCCCTTGGAGCCCTCTTTTATTGAGTGTGCACCCCCCTTTAGTGAGTTATCCATGTTATATTGTACTGGATCATCTTAGCCGTTGATTGTATCTTTTTATCTTTTGATGTCAACCACTCATTTCAAAAGTGGTTTAGGGTTTTGGTCTCCCTCATCCTATTTAAGGAGGAGACCCCCCACTTGTAAAGGCATATATAGATTTTTGGCTCTTGGCTACGGGAATAGAAGAAATAATTTTTGAGAACATACTTGGATCTTGATTTGGGTGTTTGATTTGATGATTGCAAATGCTTATTCCATTGCACTGAAGGATATTTTGTAGCTATCTTGTATCTTTTTCCATAGTTTTGACTTATAGGTGAAGAGAACGATTTGGAGGAGTGCGCATTGGTGGGGAGGCTTCCCTTGCAATCTTTTGTCAAATTTTGGGTTCCAACAGGGAGTGATTTTGTCTTTGTACCAATCATTTTATATCTTTTACCTCTAACTTGTATCTACCCTCATTTTTTTGGCTAGTTGAGCTTTGTCTCCTTGGTTTTGCAGGAAGAGAGGGGCACACATGTGGACTAGGGAAAAACGCACAAGCAAGGAAAATACAAAAAATCTTCATTTGATCTGTGGGGAAGTAATCCTTGTCATAATCGACATCCATCTCATTATCCAGGTATGCTTGAAAGGTACCTATTCTACTTCCCTAGCTTACCCATTATTTTTAGATCTTAAAACCCTAAACTTCAAAACCCTCTTTTTATTTTTATTTTTCATATCTATGGAGAGCTAGAAATTATTAGGGCTTAATAATTAAAACCCACCTCTACATCAGTCACAAAATTTCTGATTTATAATTTGGTGGACATCCGAATCCATTTACCAACAAATCTAAGGCACTGGGCCTCTCCAAGGGAGGTCACACTTTTGGGTAGGAGGCCATTTTTGCTAGATCCCAACTTGGGTATTGATAATTCCTAATAGATTCATTAGATCCACTCATTTGCAAACCCCCTAGTGATTTTCTTCATTGATTTTCACCTTGTGGGATCCATTTGGACCAATTTCCATATTTTAAGGGTGGATCCCACTTGGATCTATTATTTGGGCACTAGATCTATCTAGCTCTATCACTTTAACCCCATAAGTGGCCTTTATCTCTCCTTGGTTGAATGTTTATCTTTCCTTAAGCCTCTTCAACCAAGCCCTAACTCATTGGGCCCATTTAACCATTATAGATCTAGATCTAATCTCATCTTGATCTTCTACCTTATCATCATCACAATTCCCTAGGAGGTCTTGATTTGGTTCGCTAACCTTCATTGGTAAGATAGGGTGTCCTCCTTGGTCTTGCTTAGGATTGATCTAAAGTGAAGAGTTCCTTGGTTAGCGTGACACCCAGCTTGCATTGGGAACCGTGGCATCTCTTGGGTCACCCCTTTAGTTGTCCAACACCTCTACCGTCTTGGATAGGATAACCTTTAGGGACAACTACAAGTTGTGTGATAACATTTTTGTCGCTGTTTCCGAGGAGGTAGAGGCTTACCTTAGGGGTCTGCGAGTATCCATGCGTAACTTATATATTATCGCATCCGGTCTTGTAAACTAGATGGTTATCATTTTTTTTCCTAAATCTTTCATAACCATCCATTTCCACTCATATCTCACTGCTTATTCATGACACATATTTTGGTAGAAAAGAACCTAAGTCTATCTGGCGAATCCTAATCATGACTCCGCTGAGGAACGAACTCATAGACATCCTTACGATCTCAGAAGTAGGGCTAATTTAAATCAATCAGAAGGAACCCCGCTTATTTATCATCGAAGAGATCCCAAATCCCAATCATCTAATTTATTTTGGAAAATCGTCAATTCCCATTTTCCAAATCATTTCTTGGGATCCCCTTCAACCAATTCGATTCCTCCTTCATCTCCAACTCAAAATTTAATTCCAGCAAATCAAATGGTTGGAACAACTCAAACTCTTCCAGGAAACAATCCTCAAACCAATCCACCTGTCGTTCGTGGATTTGTAAACAAAGCCAAAGCCTCACCTTTGTATTTTTCCCAAATCTCTGGTTCACCCCATGATATGCCAGACAAGTACTTTGAAAAGATCCCTAAGTTCAATGGGAATTGCGTGACCTCCGTTGAGGACCACATTGAAAATGTCTAGGCACACATGGAGGCTTATGGGGTAGAAGAAGAATATGTTTACATGAGGGGTCTATTTGCATCCTTGGAAGGTGATGCTCGTAAATGGTTTGACCGTTTTCCTGCATCATCAGTCACAGGATATGATGACTTCACAAAAAAACTTAAGTATGAGTGGCCAGTCAAGTTGGATGGGAGTTTTCTTCTGAAACAACTTTTTGAAGTTAAGAAGAAAGAAAACGAGTCTATCCATGAGTTCAACATCCGTTTTGACAAGATAGTGGCCAATATCCTTGATGATATTAGGCCTAAAGAACAAGCTATGTTGATTCACTACCTAAATTCATTTGAGGGTTACCTAGGCTACCATCTCAAAGATAAAGAATCTAAGGACTTCAAGCTGCTCAAGCGAATGCTAGAAGGGATGAAGAAAATGATGCCTCTATGGGGAAGCAAAACGTATGTGATTCAATTAGTGCTTCATCCTCTTGATATGGGCCCAAAGCCAAGAAGGGAAAAGAACCAGTGAAATATCCCAATGATATGATGGAGAGCATGCAATAAATGATGAAAAATTTGACTCTCCTCACTAGGGATCTAGCTAAAAGTAAAGATACAGAAAGGTATAGGCAACCTTGTGTCCCAAAACCTTATTGGAACCCACAAAAGAGGCCTAATAATGAGAATGAAAGAAGAAACCTTGTGAGCCAAACATCTCCTGAATTTCCTGGAATTAACTGGTCAGAAGAATAGAAAGAGGAAGATCTTGAATTACCCATTCACGGTGAAGATACTCAAGATTCTCCTAAGAACATTAATTGGGTCGATAACTTGGATTTTGATAAAGACTTTGGAAGAATTTTGATCAATCAAGAAGAAGAGTCTGAAGAGATTCCTAGTTCTAGTTTTCCCGTTGATGCCACTGAATAGCCTGAAAGTAGTGGCCAAGCTCCTATTAGAGTTTATCAAAGAAGAAAGGATGGCCAAAATCCTACCCCTTTCATTGAAAGAAATAATAGTGAGCTTCCTAGCCCAGTGAGTGAGCCAATTCCTCTCCCAGAGTATGATTTAGACATTAACATTGAGAAGGAATTGGATAAAGTTATGCACAACATCCCACTCACTGAATTTATGAAAATCCCATCTATTAAAGAACAAGTGGTAGAATTTTTCGAGAGTATCCCTGAACCTACCACTAGTCATGGTGGGGATCAACTTCCTCCAAACTTGGCACCTAGTGCTATGGTTGAAGAAGAAGAGGATCCTCCCATCAATATCCAGACAACACTGTATGAAAGAAAGAATGGTGATCATCAGCCCTTTTATCTTACACTTCACATAGGTGACACCCTTCTTCATAACTGTATGCTAGATTCTTGAGCTTCCATGAATTTCATGCCTTTGCAAGTCATGGAAGCCATGGGATTAAAAATAACTAGGCCTTATGGGAATGTGTGTGGAATCAACTCAAGACCAGTTCAAGTCTTTGGATTAATTAAAAAACTTGAGAGATGACTTATTTTCATGCCCTAACATATCCATGCTAATGGACATAGTAGTCATAGATCTACCCCTAGTCTACTAGATGCTTTTGTGTAGAAAGTGGTCTGCTAGACTAGGGGGACATCTTCAAATGGAATGATCATACACTACTATTCCTAACTCTAATGGGTCTTTAGTTAGGATATATCGGGATCCATTTTACAATGGTCACCTTGAAAGTTACGAAGATGGTGTAAGGAACATATATGGTGAGGGAGAATTGTTGCCTGAGGGCATCTTTATGGTCATGGGTAGCCATAGTGAGGATCATAGTGCAGGAAGATAAGAGATTTGGAGATCTTTTGGAGATGATAGTTCTTCTGAAAAAGAGGGGGATAGAGCTATTTTTGCTAGAGAAATTAATTTGGAATTACATTGTGGTGAAGTGTTAGAAGAAATTAGAGCTTTGAACCAACTCTGTGATGTGGATTCACAAATTGATAAACTTGAGCCCATCATTGAAACAAACAACTCTTAGACTGATTTAGATCAAACAAGGAGGGGTGAGCGTATACCTAGGATGGTTAATGAATGTATTACATTGGTTAATCATAATATGGAAAGAGAAAGGCAAGTTCTTGATCACATTATTCCTTGGGCAAACAACATTGAAGGAACACATCCTTCCCCTGTTTTGGGGAATGATGAAGAACCAAATGAATATCATTTTTCTAATGTTCCAGATCATTTATCTCATATGTCCTTGGAAGATGGTGTTTTGAGGCAAGTGAATGACAACTCTATGAGTTGGAAGGAACATGCCTTGATACATGATGCTCCTAAGGGAGATTTCTCATTGAACAACCTAACTATCTTTCAGGATGAGCCTCATGCTAAAGTTGCAACCAATGAAGATGAATTGTCTTTATGTTATATGTTACTTAGGGACATCCCTAGTTTTCTTATTCCTCGTGAGTTACCTATTGATGAAGAGAGTATGCACTCTATTGATGCATCTCACATTCCTACTCCTTCACCAACATCTTTGAACACGGGATCTCATAATGATTCTAGCATGGTTTCGAGTCATTCGTCACTTCCCACCTTCAAGGTATGGTTGTTCCCATCCCAACTGGAGAAGGTAGAAGTAGGAGTATTGAAAACCAAAACGTACCATCTCCATTGGAAAATGAGGAAGATGAGGTTGTCATCAGATACTTTTGGACTATGGGAGAAACTCCTAAGTATATCATTCACCCATAGAGTGAAGAACCAAGAGATGAACATCCAAGGAAAAGAGCGATTCAGGAAGTCCTTATTGGTAGGGTAGCCATTCCTTTAGAAGGTGGACCTCCTAGGTTTGATGCAGTTCCTCCTAAAAGGAAATCGAGGACAGTCACACCCCAACCTAAATACAACTCTGATATCCATCCCGTTCCGATTTGTAATGTTGAAGCCATCCCCGAGTTTATGAATCGTTGTAGATTTTCATGCAGTGATAGGGTCGTTATTCCTAGTGATTTATTTTACATACGATCTAGGGGATCTGGTGATATTTGGGTTGGACCTCTCACTGTCGAGAGTTGCATTGATGATATGTGTTTCCTCACTACTGGGACTGGGCATCAGATCATGCTACCTATCAATTAGAGAGAGTTAAGGGATTATATCCCTAACTTAACTTGAGCTAGGACTCCTCTTTCCTGTTTAGAGTAGGTAGGTCTTCGAATAAGCTCACTTGAGCAGTAGGATTTGAGTGCCCTTTTGCTTTTTCTGAGTGCTGAGTATTGTGAGTATTTTGTATTTATTTTGAGTACTTTTTCTTGTTGTTGAGTTGCTTGAGTGAGTCAAGTCTGCTCCTTCCTAAGCCTTTCTCATCTCCTACATTCACATTAACAAACAAAAAAAAGAGTTCAAATGTTATGAGTTAGTACTTTTATTTTATATGCACATTATTTTCTACTCTAGATTAGAATTTCATTAATGCAGTTTATTTTAGTTTATTTTTGTCCCATACATGCGTCACGCGGTATTTTGTTTTCCGTGTGTGTAGAGATAGGTACTAATAAATATGAAAGCAAAACAAGTCGAGTGCTGGATTGAATATTGATGCAGTCAGTTTTGGGGACCAGCGATTTTGAGGTTCTCAAGAACTCTTTCCCTTAGATCACTTGTCCCAGCTGGAGCCAGATGTTATCACATCCATAGTAGCTGGGCTACCATGGTGACAGAGTAGATATCTACACTTTTCCGAGCTTTTCCTTTACACATTTTCAATGAGATTAGCTATGATGAGCAACATTATTTATGATCATTCACACATCAGAGCATCCTTATATCAGACATACAATAGACCTTATGCCAAGGATGAGCCTTGAGACCTCATATTTGATGAATGATATGACCTTTTATTCCATATAGATACAGGGTAGTGTTCAGAGTTTCAGATGTAGTGTTCTCGGTGGGTACAGTTGGTCCAGATTATAGATATTGATATATGACCGATTATATATGATGTGCATTGGTATTATTATCTTGTTGTTTAGGTCATTTTGCTAGCATTGACTTGGCATATAGTAATTATGATCTGGCAGTATATATATGTTAAAATGAATTGGTTGTTATGGATTATATGCATTTGTTGTAGTATTGATATTTGGAAACTCTTGCTTTATACTTGTTGGTCTTTACCTTCCTAGGAATGTGGACATGATCACTTATTGTATTTTTAATTTGCTAGCTTAGGCACCATTTTCACTTGTCTCCATCCATCCATTTATCCTTCCTCATTATCGATCTTACCCTAACTTACACCTTGACTTGTGATATGGATGACCTCCCCGCTTTTGCCTATGTGTCAGACTGCATCCATGTTTATCTTGTGTCTCGGCTCTGAGTTGGAAACAAAACTTACCTTTGGTGAGTTGGATTTTATACCTTGATCTCTCTAGTCGGTTGCCCCGATGTTTGATCTTAATTATGGAAGTCCCCCTAGTTGCTTGAGTTGTGTTGGATAAAACCCGAAGCAAATTGTACTACCTTTGGAAATTATTGATGTATATCTTTTGTGAAACCCAATGAAAAGGGTCGTGAAATGTAATGCAATAAAATGCAAAAGCACCCCAGATGAAAGCTGTGATTAGTTGTGCTTATAAGCACATGCAAAATCCCAGAGGGGTCCTATAGGCCTAAAATGCAATGTCTATATTGCTGGCCATGAAATTATATGAAATGAAATGAAAGGTCCAAATAAACTAGTGGTTAAATATATGCCAAATCTAAAGACTGCTGACCTTATGTGAAATTTTCCTCATTGAACCTGCGGGTTATGATATGAGATGGAGCAAGGGACAACTAATTCTAAGTGTCCCCTAGAACCTCAAGTTACGGTTATCCGGGCACCTATTTCATGACGGTTCTAGTAGTAGACATTTTTCCAAGGTTGAATAAACACTTCTCTAAACAACTTACCCATTTGTGAGACACTGTCATTCCTTGTGTATTCTTTGTCCAACACATGCTTGAATGTGTAACACCATTTACCCTATCCAAAGTGTCGCAATATCAATTCAGTCAAGTCATCCCATTCATCCTAGCCTTGTGTCCTTAGCCTTCACCCTCTGCTAGCAATTTGATCATGTTTACAAATGAGTATATTCTTGAGTTTCTTCTTGAAAGTAAATTATTAACTAACCTACTATTATTTATTAACTGCTAGTGAAATAATGCTTAATGTTTTAGAGTCTTGCTGTGAAAATGATCTAAAGAGCATGTCTTGACCATTCAGCATATAGTTTCTTTAGCTTGGGTTATATTTTGATCAGTTTGACCAGTCAAACCTAGTTTGACCAAGGTCAACCTTGGGATCCATGATGACATGGACCACTTGCATTGTATGATGTTGATATATGGTCCTTTATAAACCTTTTGATGATTCCATATGATGGGCATAGGTTTCAGATGATGATTGATGCAGTTTTTATTGCTTATTATTATTTCCAGATCATCATATTTTTACTTGTCCAGGTATGGTGGATGCTACATATGATCTTACAGGTTATGTAACATCCCTCCAATTTAACCCTAATTATTATTATTATTTTTGTAAAATAATTACACTTATGTAAATAGGCCATGGTGAGGAGCTCAAGGCCAAGGCCCCACCAGTGGACCTCAAGTTAATATCATGATTATGAGTCTTAGTTAAGACTACAAAATTAAGAAAAGTAAATGCGACTAAATGATAAACGACCAAACCATCCAAAAGGAAAGATGAGATGGCAGACAAGCCACGAGATCGAGTTTTCTAATGACTAGGGCACATGAAGATGATAATATGTCTTATGACTTAAAGAATTGGGGCACCATCCGAATAGAGTTTAGCCCTAAGTAGAAGACCTAAACTACTATAGTTAAATAGTATGCGGCTTCGACCTAATTCCACGCATTAACCTACCATCCTAAAGGGCAAATCTAACGGTTGTTATAACAATTGGGTGACTTGTGACAAAGATCTAAGTAACAAGTCTTATGATAAATGATGAAGCCATTTGACATTAAGATACTTTGACCTAATTGTCCTAATCCTATTATGAGTAAGCCATGAAAATGGACCTTATATATATATATATGTGCAGTGGGAGATATCATATATATAAGATTATAGTTGAGGTCATTATTAAATTATTATGATTGAAATGAGTGTGTTTTATAGCCTTAAGAAAGGCAAATAAATAGTTATAATAACTATTAAATACATATTATATATATGTGTGTTTTGAACAACTACAGAGGCTGAAGGATGGTACGAGATCTTAATATATATCTGGAAATAGATAATTTATCCATGAGAAAATTGTTGACTAGAATTCTATTTTGGCATGAAAGCTAAAGCGATTCTAAGAAAAAGTAGTAATTATCTTAGTATAATTCCAACTTGAATGTTGGGGAATTTTCTATAATATTATAGAGTAATTCACTTTCCAATTCTCACTAGGAACACAAGGTAAGAGGAAGACAAGTTTGTACAAAGCATATTATGATAAATTAATTATGCGAAGGATGCATACTTTTATATATATATATATGAAAGAATAAATTTATAAAGAAGCATTATATATATATAAGATACAAATAAAAGCATATATGGTAAAAGATGAGTGGCCAAGTGATTCTAGCTTAAATACTATTTAAATGCTATTAGTTAAATTGATTTGTGGCCAAGTTTTTAGGCACCATTAAAAATACAACGCAATTAGAATATATATATTTACATCGAAAACAAATTCTTAATGCATGCACATAGATTTAAGGATTTCATTCTAAATAAATCTATACATAGATAGACATATGCAATTTATGGTGTATGAATTTATGGTTTTGGTAGTCGAATGGAGGCACTATCTCTAGTTTTGAAAGAGTAACGTTTAGCTCCAGCTTGAGTTGGAAAGTGGTGATATTTATATTATATTAAATAATGAGTTAAACGCTGAAGAGGCCACGAGTGCTTAGTGGTCTACCATTCATCTCTTACAAGAAAACGCCAAGTTCTTACCAGCTTCCTTTGAGGTGGAGAGGGAGGTTGTCGATGATAGAGGAGGGAACTCCTCTCTAAGGATGCCATTTTCCTGTTTTCTTTGGTAACGCTTGCTTCAAGATTATAAATACTGGTTTAATGAACGAGGGCGGGGGCAGGCGCTAGGCTCCTCTCAGTTGGTTACTATCGGTATTTCTCTCTCTTCTTGAAGGAAAGAGTGCAACAAGGCACTGTCCCTCAAACCGATGGCATCCTCCTTCATAGCAAAACATTAATTTTAATAAATTGATGTGGATATTTATTTTATTAAAGCCTGAGTGGATGCGTAGAGGATAGGACCCGGGTACGTTAGGATTTCATGCATTATTTATAAATTACTTCTTCCTATCATTCGTGTAGATGTGGAGAATGGCCCTTCGATTCATGTGGAAAATGACCTGTGTTGGTACTCAAGTAATCTCTGGATTTATTGTTTATATGTTTTGTTTTGATGACCGCGCCAACAATTGGGAGAGATTATTCCTATCTTTTTTTTTTATCTGATAAAATTAGTAGGTGTGTATTGATCTCGATCAAGATTGGAATTTGATCCCTCATGAAATCACATAGGTGGAGATTTTCTCTCTAAATGCTACTCGGTGTGTCCTTTGTTACATATATCGCATGCTCTCTGGATGTTGTCATAGTATGTGTACGCATCTGTATGGATAAAGACGCAGAGATGGGAAGGCGTGTTGCTTGACCCAGTGGTAATTTTTTTGTATTTATGTTTATATATAATTTTATGGTGGTGGAGGGACGCCCTTCTAGGAGGGGGATGAATTCCATTTAAATTATTTTTGTTCTGTTGTGAAAGGGCCTAGATCCCTTCTCTTTTCTTTTGATGTTGCGTAAGCTTCGAAGCACTATCTAAATTTCTGGGTTATGTGCATGAGCCCGACTTAGCTCTGTCGTGAGTATGGAAGGGATTGAATTTCCTTTCCTTCTGTGTGTGGTATAAAGCCGTTCAAACTTCTATAGTGAACATGGGAAGGCATGAGCCTAACTTCACTTCTATTGTGTGCATGAAAGGGCATGAATCCCTTTCTCTCCTGTTTCTAGGTATGCTTCCCAAATGGGTGACCTTTTCTTTTGTTTAATGTGTTGATTTTCCTCTTGCTGACAAAACAATTGCGTGAGAAGTATCTCTGAGATTTTCTTTAATGGGCATAGTTTTCCTCTTATACATGTAATATACTTATTAAATCTACTGACTTGCTTGCAAGTGTGGACAATCTATCCTGGAGGGCGCTATATGCATTTGGGAGCCTTTTACAATGTTATTTCACATAGTATATGTATTTCATATATACTACAATTGTATTACTTCCCCTTGCTGGCTACGCAGAGGGGTAGGGGGGTGTGTGTGTGCTATTTTATAGCTGGGCGATCTTCCTTGGAGGGAATCGACCCATATCTTCACCTACATTCATGCTGTGGTTTCATAGAATGCATATGTTTAAATATGATTATTGTTTGTTGGGAAGATGTCTTGGAAAACATACCCGTGTATGTTACAAGTTTTGTATTTCTAATTTTCCTTTGTGTTGTGCAGATCTTGGGGAAGGCTCTGGTAAGCTGATGCAGGCTGAATGTAATAGGGTTGTTGTGCATGAATTGGGGAATATGTTCTTTGCCTGGAATCCTTTTTTTTTATAATTATGTTATTCAGTGATTGGGAACATCCTGTCGTTGTCTTTTGCTATGCTGCATCAAGTTTTCATGCCAACGATGGGTGTGGTGTTGAGTTTGGATTTTGAAGTCCCCGAAAGCATTATAAATTCCTCAATTTTTAATGTTTTAAGTTACGAATAAACGCAATCAAGTTTTGTTTGTATTGGAAACGTAGTGCATGATATCTCTAATTACTGGATTGTAAAAATGAGTTTTGACCACTGCCGTTACTGGTTGTTAATTTGCATGCTGATCGCTAGAGTTGCTCCTATTTCTTTTTCTGGTTATATTCAGGGTTCCATAGCAGTGATTACTCTACATTAACAACTGCTAGAACGTTCTCCAAAAGACATAATGGTTAATTAACCCTTCTCTTTATTCAATATTTCAGTATTTCAGATGCCAGCATAATACGTTGGGTCAGATATAAGCATCTTGTTGCTTATTAGGTTAGGCACAGGATCATCACAGCTAAACTTCACCTTATTGTTAATTTTTGTACCTGGGATTTTAAGAAGTCGATTGCTGAATGGAGGGTTCACAAATACTGAATATTAATACTAATCGATATAGTAGATGTTGTATTGTAATAATAATCCAAAATTGGGGTGATGCCTAAAGATTAGGGGCATGGACCTCTTTACAATATCATGCCATTGTATAAATTGGATTGGTTGAATATATCATGGGTAACCATTATTATGGGTATGTATTTCAGATAGTAACTATTACGTATGGATAGATGCATATAGAATAGATTATTGCACTACATTGACGTCTGAAACAAAATCAAAGTATTATATTTAAGACTGGAGTATTATATTGAAATCTTTTAGTAATGTTCTCACCATGATTATAAATAATTTTGGTGCTTAAGAGTAGATATTTGAAATCACTTTGATCAGGGATTGGTTGGTTGTTTTAACTACTCAAGACAGACCCGTATAACCAATGGTTCAGTTATTACTGTCTCAATGAGAAAGGAGACAATGAGGGAGAGAATTATGGCAACTGCTAAGTTGCAGATTGTAACCACTATTATTTTGGAATAATAAAAGATGCACACACTTTTGTGGACTAGCCCATGTACGAGTGAACCACGTTACTCTTGGTCTCCTTATGTTTTCTTATGGTGTTCCTCAATATGTCTATGCATATGAGTACTTAAATTCCTTCTTAAATGTTTATGATAATGCAAATATGTTCACTTTATGATTATGTTCATATTGATATCACTTATGATGTTCTCCTGGTTCAATCAACTGATAAAAGATGTACATGTGCATTTCACCTAGTCTGTCCGTGTTGACTTTCTTTACGCAAGTGTATGTCTTAGCAATTGATAACTCCTAATGTACCTTTATTTTGTCATTAGTTGCTTTATGAGATTGATGATGGCGAATATTATTTAGTTACAGCTAAATATGGAAAAACGGTTCAGTGAAAGTATAATCGTAACCAGCTAAAATGTCGCATGATGTCAAGGAATTGTTTGGCTATGTAGACATACGTTGTCAAGAAAATAATTAAATTCTAAGATGTTGCTCTATTATTTTATAATGTTTAAAGGGTGAAATAGGGGTTGCACAAATAGGTAAAGATACATCATCCAATATAGAGTTACGTCATTACGACATGTATGGATTACGATATTTTCTATATTATAATTATCTAAGCAATTAAATAATTGCGAGATGTTTAAATGTCGTTTTTATTTTTTAATAGTAATTTAAAAATGCCAAAATTTTATACTTCTGTGTAGTAAATAGTCCTTGTGGAAGGATTTTAAATTTTTATGAAAATCGGGTATGTGACATGTGGTATAAGAGCTGTAGGTTACAGCACTCGGGCTTGATGGGCTCAATATGAAATAAATATGTATGAATTTTAACTAATCAAGTTGTTTTGTTTGTTTTGGACGCATGAACGGGAATGGACGAGGAGTGAAGTCATTTAAACATGCAGCCGCAAGCTCTCCAAAAGGAGTAAGGATAAGTATTTCAGTTATTAAAGCAAAGTAGTTGATGTGCAAATCTAATTTGATATGTGAGTATTGTGTATCTTAAACTTGATAAGATTTGGCTGACCCTTGTGTTAACACCCAAAAAGTGCTCATTACCTCATCTACCCCATTACATGACTCATTTGTCCATTTTCCTACCATATTTCCCTTAAAAACCCTAAAAACCCCACTAAAAGCCTCCAAAAGGCCACAAAACCATCAAAAAAGCCTCAAAAAGGCTAAAAACCCCTTTTCCCTCCAAAAATAGCAAAAATAGCAAAAATCCTCTAAAGAGGGAATAAAAAATATAAAATAATGAGGAAAAAGGAGGAAAAAACCCTATACAGCTGACCTAAACCATTTGGTTCCCAAAACCATGGGCCAGCACTCCACCACCAAAAAACTATAAATAGGTGATGAAGACCCCTCATTTCATATCCACAATCAAGTATACCCTTACTCTGCCAAAATCTCTCTTGAAACCCTAGCTCACCCTTGAGCCACTTTCACCTTGAGAGCCCCTTTTGGCCCATTCCCACCATTGGAGAAAGAGAAGGAGCAAGTTGGAGCTTGGAGCAACCCTCTTGGGCCATTGCAAGAGCTTCACCAACCTTCACATTGAAGGTAAAATTAATATAAAAACCATTCTTTATATCTTGTCTTTTCTATTTCATGCATATGTTTAGAGTAATTTACATTTCTGTTTTAGCATTTTAATTTACAATTTACTGAACTGCTACTAAGGAGTCCCTTCTCCTTAGTAGGTGCTCATTTGCACAAGCTAGGGGTAAAACCCTAGCTATAGGTTTGACGACTCCCCTAGGTTTGACTTTCTGGTTACAATTTTTAAATATTTTTTCTCTTCAGCTGTCCCTTCCGGCCGCTGTAAACCGCATCTTTTCCCCCTGCAGTCGCATTCCGATTGCGTCTTTCAGGCACTTACCTGCGATCCGACCGCGGCTCTCAGACTGTTTCCGACAACCCACCGGCCGTTTTCAGTCTGTTACCTGCGATTCGAACGCGGCTATTAGCCTATTTGGGACGGTCTGACTGCGGCTATTACCCTATTTTATGTGTCCTGCCTGTGGCTTTTGGCCATTTTCCCGCGACCCACCGGCACCTTTCGACGTCTTTCCTACGTCCCGCCTGCGGCTTTCGGCCAGTTTCCCACAACTTGCCGGCACCTTTCGGCGTTTTTCCTGCGTCCTGCCTGCGGCTTTTGGCCATTTTCCCACGACCCCCCGGCGTCTTTCCTGCATCCCGCCTGCGGCTTTTGGCCAGTTTCCTGCAACCCGCCGGCACCTTTCGGTGTTTTTCCTGCGTCCCGCCTACGGCTTTCGGCCAATTTTCCGCAACCCGCCGGTGCCTTTCGGCATTTTTCCTACGTCCCGCCTGCGGCTTTCATCCATTTTCTCGCGACCCGCCTGCGACTTTTGGCATTTTTCCTGCATCCCGACTGCGTTTTTCATCCCAAAAACCGCAACCCGCCTGCGACTGTTCAGCTGTTTTCTGCGGTCCGACCACTCAGATTTGCCAAAAACCCGCGGTCTGTTTTCTGCATTTTCCTCTGTTTTGAACCCAGCATTTTGCTGCACTATTTTTTGCCCCAGCACAGCCATCTGTCCTACCTGTAGCCACCCTTCCTTACAGCCTTTTCTGCAGTTTTATTTCTGTTTCATTTACAGAATCGTTTTTACATTTTCAGCACTTTAAATTGAAAAAAGAAAATTGTGCATTTCAAAGGTTAATTTCTGTCTTGTTATTGCTAGTTAGAAAGTTTCCCTCCCTAGTGGCACTTTTTACTTGGGTTCATCATCATCTCACACGCACAAACTCTGTCACCTAATTCAAGTGATCCTTAAAAAAACTACTTAACACAACCAATATTCTAACCCCACTTGGGGAACACATAAGAATTTTTGTAGTTAGGTAGGATCGGGGGGATAGGCTTCCAATAACACCCCTCGATTGCTTACACTTGAGACATAGCTGTTGTCCAATTAGGGAACCAAAATCCCCTAGTATTTTTTGGCACGGTCACAACCAGTTTATCAGAGGGCCTCTCCCCTAGGAGGGTTGAAGTTGCCAGACTGGTTCTGGAGGCCTGAGTGGAATACCGCAATCCATTCAGTAACCGAAGGCTACCTTTCGCAGTTCTCGGGGTATCCCTGTATGGGGGTACTGCGGTAAAAGGACCAAATGGAAGATTCAACTTTTCTGGACGTGTCATGAACGGGGTATATTAGTTGCCTTTCTTCTAGGATTGACTACCCGGTGTCCCTCCAGGTAGGGGGATATCTTAGCCACTTGGCTCTCCTATCCATATTGTCTGACTTGGATTTCATCACCTTGCAGAGGATATGTCTAGTTGAGTCATAATACTATCTAGTTAGGTGCTTGCTTGCTCCCTTACCTCCTTTTGGTTTAGTGAGTCCACCATTTTTTATTTTTAGGAAACCTGCTGCTTGTTGGTATTCTGACCATTTCTGTTGATACTCCACCTATTGGAGCACAGCTGTTACAGTGGGTGTTTTGAGTTGGTTGTTTGCCTGAGTGCCCTATTTTTTGAGCTCTCCTTCTGCACACTCGGTTGCATTAGGATTTTTGAGCTATTTTTTACTCACCTCAACCCCCAAGAATTGACACCATCTGTCACCATTGAGTCCCCGAGACATTCTTGGCGCCTCAGGGGCGAGCCCCCACAACACGGTTCACTTGAAACCACCTATCATAGACATATATCTTCATCACTTGATACCACTTATCATAGATCTTGAGCCTTGTCACTTGACTCCACTAGTCAGCGGCATAGGACTCCGTCACCCGATCTTGACGCCCCTTATTTTACCTCTGATTCTGAGGCAGAGTCTGAGAACCCCATTTACACTGCCCCTACTAGCCCCATGGCTGGAACGACTTCCACCCCTTTCTTTGTAGGGACCATTGGTGGCACATCCACCACTACACCAATAACCACACCTGCTTTGGGTATACCCTCCATGGGGGCCGTGACCACCATTCCAGTTACCGTACCCATTCCCATACCTAGCATACCTACCACCACTCCACCAATGACTTACACCACCCATGGTGGTGCAGGACCCTCCTATACCTCAGTTCCCCCACTTGGGGGCAATATCCCAAACCCTGTCCCTCCACTTGGGGGCATTGGCCCCAACTTGGTCCAACCCACTACTGTGTCGCATCCTTCTTCCAGTTTTCCATTCATGGCTAGCCTCAACCTGCCTGACCTAGCCAGATTGACTAACGATCCCATTCGACACAACCCTGCATGGCCTCACATGCCCACCAAGCTCCCCTCTGACATCCCCAAGTTCAAGGGCAAGGCAGGTGAGGACCCTCAAAACCATATTATGTCCTTCCATCTATGGTGTTCCTCCAACTCCATAGTGGACAACTCTATCCGCCTCTGTCTGTTACAGCGCACCTTCACTGGCTCTGCAGCTAAGTGGTACATCGAGAAACCCCATGGAACCCATGCCACCTTTACTTCCCTTGCTTCGACATTCCTGCAGTTCTTCCAGTCACCTGTCTGCTATGACGCGGGAGTTGAGATTCTCCTGTCTTGCAGACAAAACACGGCTACCCACATCACGGACCACATTCATGAGTGGCGTCGACGTCGCAGCCTCTCCAAGATCAAATTAGATGACCATATCTTCTTATATTGGTTCCTCAAATCCCTTCTTCCTGTCATTGCTAAGGATGTGGCATCCGAAAGACCCCAGTCTGAAGAAGAGGCCATCCTTAAGGACCAGCAATTCGACCTCATTTACGCCCAGTTGGGTTATCTCTATACCATTATACCGAATGCCCCTCACGGTGATTCCTCCCAGCACGATGCACCGGGGGCATCCCATGCTGCAAACGGCATCATCGGCCGCGTTTCTTCGCATCCCCAACCCTTTTCCATAGCACGTCCTAACCCTGGTCCCGACCTTTCACGGGCTACCTCACAGTCTGGAGCAACCAACTCGTATGCTCCTATGACACATCACCACCATTCCCATGGACCCACCTGTCGACCTCAGCACTTCGGTCATGTGCCCCTCGCTTATACCCCCCGGTCGCACCTCAGCCCTCTTACCACCAGCAGGCTGCACCAGCTCATGCGCCTTCCCAAGCCCAACCTTCTTATTACCCGCCACAAGCAGCCCCTGCGGCAAACCCACAACCTACTCCACAGACATATCAGCAACCCCCTCAGGGTACCACACCTGCGCAGCCTGCTCCCGCACCTGCACAACCCTAAAACCCACCTGCTGCTCAAGGGCAAGTTTACGCCCAACACAACCCACAACAAAACCAAAACAACCAACGCAACCAGGGCCAACAAAATCACGGTAAGGGTCGTAATCGTGGAAACAACCCGCCTCCTGACCAAGGTGGTCAACCGCCTAATCCCCCAGACAACAATAATGCGGCCCTCGCTAACCAAAACCCTGATCACCCACCCAAGCAGGCAAAAAACCCTAACTTGCGAACAAACCATCCTTGTTCTATTTGCGGGGTCTATGGCCACTACACAAACGCTTTCCCACATTTGGAGCGAGCTCGGCAACTCTGGGTCGATGATGCCCATCGCCAAGGGCATGCGGCTCCTCAAGCGCAGCCCAACCCCCAGCCCCCCCAGCAACAACCTTTGGTACTGCAAAACCCCTTACCAACCCAAGGTGTAGTGAATACTCAGCCGTTGGCTCCTCCTCAAGGCAACGCGCCACCCCAACAACAGATCACATACGCCGCCCCTGATCAACACATGTTCGACTCAGGTACCCACCACTTGTTGATGATGTCATCCACTGATGTCAACCTCCAGACTCGTCGGATCCAATATGGCTCCACCTCTGAAGCCCCTCCCACTGATAAAACCACTAACGCTCACCCCACTGATCAGGCTTTACGTATACCTCCCCCTCCAATAGATGGTGCTTCCAAAGCACCTCGTTTCCCACTTCGCCATATCAACAATAACCCCAATGCGCGCGCTGCGTCAAACTACAACATTGTAGACGACTTAGCCCAATCTCCCGCAGCCATGTCTGCGTTAGAAGACTTGAAGAACTGCCCTTCCCAGTGCAAGACTTTACTCTCAGCCATTGGGACTATTGACCCAAATGATTCAAATTTGATGGCATTTGATTTGGACCAGTCCGAACCCCGCTTTCCTTCCACTTTAGCATTCCAAGTTTTTGTTTCCGTTCGGAATCTTGTCATCCATCGGTGCATCATCAATGAAGGTGCCTCCACATGCGTTATGTCCACATTCGTATGGCAGAAGTTGGGATCCCCTACCCTTCAGCAGTCCACCACTGCATTACGCGCCTACGACGATCGTTCGACTCAGCCCCAAGGTCTCCTAGCCAATTTCCCCGTCTAGTTAGGTGGTAAAACCGTCCTCATTGACATAGAGGTCATCAACGCCCAACTTGATTACAACCTCTTACTCGGTCGCAGCTACATGTATGCTATGCGGGTGGTAGCTTCCTCTGTCTTTCGTACCATGATGTTCCCCCATGAAGGACGTGTGGTCAAGATCGACCAACTCACTTACTATGATACAAATGCCCCCACTGCACCCGAAAATGTTCTCCCCATGGTTGAACAACCTGTTAGTGGTGACGCTACCTTGTTTGTTTCCTCCTTGGGACCTAGAGTTTACTCAGACCCGCTGATGACATCCACCTTCCAATCCATTCCTCCCCCATCATCTACGCCCGAAGTGTCTGACTTATGTACCCTTTCCCATGATAACCAAGCACCTAACAATCAACCACCCTTGTTGCCTAAACCATCGTTGGTACCTATCCACATTGGTGTTACACCTATCCACACAATCCCCTTCCTAGTCCCTCCCTCGGGAGTAGTAAGCGCCCCGGTTATGGCTACCCTTAGCCTCCCTGGGTTAACCTTGGGATTACCCGTATGGTATCTTTCACCTCCCGTTCCCCCACCGACACCAAGCGTCGTCCTACAACCGGTGCAACCCATGGCTACTACCACTCAGCCACCCCCCGGTGTCACTACCCCTTCGTCCTCCACGAATCCCCCTCCTCCTCCCAAACCTAATGGGGGCAAAGGCCCCCAACCTTACACTGCTGTACCATCTCCCAAGACAGTCAAAAACCCCCCTGTGTTTCGTGCTCCTCCCAAATGCTCATTGTGCGATGAGTTAGTCCATGCGACTCATCAATTTCCACAGTTGTCGGCATTACAGGAACACATGTAGATGCTTGACGACGACCCCAATATCCCAGTTGTCAAACTAGATCCAACCCCTAAACCCCGTAATAAATCACTGCATACCAACCATCCCTGTGCGATATGCGGTATTTACGGCCACTACTCCCATCAATGTCCTGATCTCCCAGGTTACCGAGCAGCTCTCTACGAGATGAATAATCTGTACCTTGAGACGGCCCCACCCACCATTGAGGAGATCCACCCCCCAGTCTCCTCCCCTTCAGGAGAGGTTAACACCATTTATATGATCTCTTCAATCACCACACCCTCGTCAACCGATTTGATGACTATGACTCTCCGTTCTGATGAGGAGATTCTTGAGGCACTCACTGCCCCGAAGTATCCCTGGGATGACATGCACCATCGTTCATATTTCCTCCCAGAAGCATCTTTCTCTAGCACCGCTACCCAATTTGCGGTTGAATCCAAATATTTACTTCCTACCAAGGTCGACTGGTTTAAGGACCCTATTCCTGCTCCGGATGCCTTTGAGGAAGGTAACATGGCCAATATTTCACCCGTCATCCACATAGATATCTCTGCCCCGGGAGGTGCCCCTGAACTCATCACTTTAGGAGCCTCTTGCAGCGAGTCTAAGATTGAGGAGTACAAAAAAATCTTCCAAGAATTTAGTGATGTCTTTGCCTGGTCCTATACCGAAATGCCTGGTCTTGACCCTTCTACCATAGAGCACCACCTTGACACCTCTGAGTCAAGGAGCATAATAGATTACCTCGACCCTGGGATAGGGGGCATGATCAATCATTTTGACCCTACCCCATCACATTTATCTCAGCATGTCAATGGACCCATCGTTCAAACCAACACATATGTGATCCACAATCCCAAACCCCATGCACATAGCATGGGGGCAGGTCATTAACCCTGCTCACTTTTTCACATGCGTGATCTCAACCATTTTTGAGGTCAAATATCACTTGTATATTTGATTTTATACACCTAGTAATTTTCTTTAACCATTCCGGAGTCCTCATGACCTCCGTATTTCGCACCATTTGCATCACCGGATTCATATTTTCGTGCCCGTGATGATGCCTGAGATCATTTCTCACTCCCACTAGGACCAATATCAACATTGTGTCCCGACACCACTAGTCGCCTCAGTTTACGTGCCACTTCGGCTTCTCTCCATTTTTCGCATATTTTATATAATCGAATTCATTTTTCCAAGCCGGTGCTGATGCTTGAGATCATTTCTTGCTCTCACCCCCATATATTTTGGGTATTTTTTCCAAAACGCCCCCCATCGCCTTGGTTTGCGTGCCACATCGGCCGTTATCCATTTTCGACACTCTTTATATCGCCGGATTCATTTTTCCGAGCTTATGATGATGCTTAAGATCATTTCTCGCTCTCACTTCGTACAGTTTCAACATTGTGTCCCGACACCTTGCTGCCTCGGTTTGCGCGCCACATCGACCACCATCGGATTGTTCCACATTTTTACATGAGCCATTCACTCCTGTCATACTGCAAATATTTCATTATTTTGCCACCATTCATTACCTTGCAAGGAGGCCCACCAGTGTTTCCCCCCACCCTCGTTCTTGGTCATCATAAATGTCCCTTGATTGAGCACTTCCTCCTTGCTTGGCCATTCCTTTTGTTCGGTATAATTTTATCCCTTTTTCGGGCCGGACAAGTCCTTTACGAAAAAGGCACTTAGGGAGTTTCTGTTAAGATCTTTTCTGACTCCTAAAACAATGAAAAGATCGCCGAGCAGTCTTGCTTCCTTTCATGCTCGTTAAAGTACCTGAAAGGGCGTGTATCTGGTATAAGTTTATCCCTTTTCCGGAACTGGTAAACTAATTACGAAAAAGGCATACTCTAGTCACACCGGCTAAAAGAGTTCTTCATTGCATCCTTTTATGCTTCTTTGGGCCTTGGAGACTAACACACGAAAAAGCAACCCCCTGGAGTCTTCTTATCGCTTTCAAACTCTCTAAAATTGAAAGAAACCATGAGCATGAACTGTCCTGGGCTCGTAAAATCCACACGACAGTACCATTCCATCATTTCAGAGTCTTCTTATCGCTTTCAGACTCCTTAAAATTGAAAGTAATCACGAGCATGAACTGTCCTGGGCTCGTATAAATACACATGACAGTACCATTTTCCACTCACTTCTTCTAGTTCCTTAACCCATGAAGAAGTCCCCGCGTGCCTCCTGGAACCATGATCGATCATCTCGGTAGCACCCCCAATAAAGTCGCCTTTGTTCAGAGTAGTCTGCAGTCTCCTGCCATTTTACACCAGCCTGAGTATACCTCATCCCAGTCACTATCCTTGATCCATTACAGCTATGATCCCTTTCCCATTATTCAGTTTCATATGTTTCCAGATCATCCCCGCCATCATACTCTGAACAAAGGAAGTTTGAGTCCACCCCCTCTACTTGCCCAGTTATCCCCACAGTTTGTCAGTCCTACCCTCAATACTATCACACCTCGGTTCTCCACCTCGCGCTCCTGTCAAGGAAACATCATTGCCTTGATAGTTGCAGGTCTCCCTCTGTCGACGACGGCCCCTCTATTCAAGAGGATAGACCCAGAGGTCCCTGTGCCTTGGACCCATCACCATCTGTGGTGAGTGCCTATGGATCATTTTGAGAGGAGTCATCATTGCCTCTACGAATGGTTGTTTCTCACATCCTCGACGTCAGCACCTTGATCGCATCGTTGAGAATCGCGCAGGGTTTATATCCCCTCCATTTTTGGTCGAAGACCCCGGATTTCCCCCGACTCTAGCACATTGCTGAGTCACTTCGGAACACCCAGTTATATGTTCATGTGGATGTCTGGGTTGCGTTGGCGATTGTATTCGGAACGCCCAGTTATATGTTCCTGTGGATGTCCAGGTTGTGTTGGTGATTGTATTCGGAAGCCATCCAGTTATATGCTTCCTTGAGTACCCAGTTCAGTCCCAGATCCGTTCCAGTTCAGTGTACCATTGTGAGTGTGACCCTTGTCACTATGATCCAACAGCTCATCTGTTCCTTTGGTACCACACTCAGTAGCACTGTTGATTGTTCCAGTGTATCAGTTCTTCAGCTCCGACATGGTCATCCCAGCAGTATGTCCCAGATTTGGTGTCCCCTCTGGACTATTATGATGTACACAGTGGTTCTCTATGTATCTTACAGGTCCCTCTTTTCGGGCCTCACAGTTATTTTTATGTATCTTGATACGAGCATGGGTATGCACGCCTCATCCATATATTGAGATTCTTTCTCATTCAGTATTTGAGGTCATGTATATTTCAGGTCCCCATATTTTGGACCCCATTGTTATTATTATGTTATATCCTGATACGAGCATGGGTATGCCCGCCTAGTCCATATGATCAGATGATTCCTCATCCATTATTGAGGTTATGTACTTTTAGTTCTTGCAGTTTGTTCGGGATCATTGTTCCGGGCTTCAGTATGTTTCTTCTCTTCTCCACACCCCAGGAAAACCATACACGACTTATGATGTCTATCGGCCATACGATGAGCTCTTGCCCTCACACATCAGGGGGCAATCTGTTAACACCCAAAAAGTGCTCATTACCTCATCTACCCCATTACATGACTCATTTGTCCATTTTCCTACCATATTTCCCTTAAAAACCCTAAAAATCCCACTAAAAAACCTTCAAAAGGCCTAAAATTCCTCCAAAAGGCCACAAAACCATCAAAAAAGCCTCAAAAAGGCTAAAAAACCCCCTTTCCCTCCAAAAATATCCAAAATTTCTCCAAAATAACAAAAACCCTCTAAAGAGGGAATAAAAAATATAAAATAATGAGGAAAAAGGAGGAAAAAACCCTATACAGCTGACCTAAACCATTTGGTTCCCAAAACCATGGGCCAGCACTCCACCACCAAAAAACTATAAATAGGTGATGGAGACCCCTCATTTTATATCCACAATCAAGTATACCCTTACTCTGCCAAAATATCTCTTGAAACCGTAGCTCACCCTTAAGCCACTTTCACCTTGAGAGCCCCTTTTGGCCCATTCCCACCATTGGAGAAAGAGAAGGAGCAAGTTGGATCTTGGAGCAACCCTCTTGGGCCATTGCAAGAGCTTCACCAACCTTCACATTGGAGGTAAAATTAATATAAAAACCATTCTTTATATCTTGTCTTTTTTATTTCATGCATATGTTTAGAGTAATTTACATTTCTGTTTTAACATTTTAATTTACAATTTACTGAACTGCTACTAAGGAGTCCCTTCTCCTTAGTAGGTGCTCATTTGCACAAGCTAGGGGTAAAACCCTAGCTACACCTTGTTAATGAGAATTGTTTTGATGATAATACTTTGACCCTAACTAAAAGCGCAGTATATATATATCCTTATATATGTGAATTTACATTTATGTATATGTGAGTTAACTCTTATATCAATGTGAAGTTATTTTTATATCCATATGAAGTGATAGGATATCCCAAAATATAGACTAGATTATCAATGTTGAGATATTGTAAATAAAGGCATTCATCATCGTAGAATGCATAATATGGTCATCCTTCAGGACAGTTTATACTCCTATAGATCATAATGTGTTTTCAATAAAATGTGTCATGTTTAGGATTAAACATGTTAAAAGGAATACGAGGAATTAGAAAGTGAAGTTTAGAGGTTACTTGAATACACTGTTGATAAGTATTGTCATCTTGTTAAAGATTCGAATGTTATTGCTTAACCAAAAATTGTATTTCATTTCAGAATTTAATTATTTATTTATAATTTTATTATGCAAATGATTGTAAGAGTTGTGATATTTTCAAATAAAGGTTATTGTGCACCAAGTTCATGCATCTTGTAAATAGTAGGAGTTTGATTTTAAGAAAAGAAGAATCCTAATCTTTTTGTAAATGATTGAGCATGAGATCTTTTAAACATCTAAAATTTTTAAGAAAAGTCTTCAATTTGAAATGAATCTATGTACAAATAGCCATTTTAAATTATGAAACTAACATGTTTATGTGTTAGCAAAAGCGTTTGCATCAGAATGAATCTCACATGTTCTAGGTTACAAGTCATGTGTAAGTCGTGAACTAATTACTGTGCTTGGATGATTAAGCATTATTCTTGCTTATGAGAATCATCATTTGTTAAAAATTTCCAGGATAAAGGTGTGTTATTGTATGAGTTTGGAAGCAATATTCCTAGGGCTTAAACTAGCCTTATTTTAGAAATACATTATGATAAACCTCTGTGGGGTAAGTTACAGTTTCTAACAAAGACTAACGAGCATCAAGATCTTGTTGATAGTTTGACAAAAATAATTTTGACCTTGCTGTGATTGATTGAGCATGGGGTCTTTTAAAAATATTTAGATGGCAAGTATCAAAAAACCTATATCTGTTTAAGCTTTGATGCTAACATGTTTTCAGCATATTTGACCTCAGACTCACTTCAAGGATATTGAAGAGTTTTACATCAAGATGAAGTAAATGCATAAGCTAAGTGAACAAGCATGTGCATAATGCTAGGGAACTAATGTGTTCGATTGTTGAACAACTGAAGAAAAGAATTTTTTCTTTATACTAAACATTTCAGGAAGTGATCTTAACTTCGATTGATGGCATGACCCAGAAGAACGTTTAGAATAAAAGAACTTATGCAGATAAGTTGAGCTAAATCGCTCAAAAGTAAGTAATGATTTACTTTTTATTTTATCACGAGTAGTGGTGAGGTTTATGATTGATGATGTGTAATCATCAAAATGCAAAGAATATGATGAGCGAATCTAATTTTGGTTGCTATTTTGTGGCATATAGGAATTACTAAATGGATGTCATAAAAAGATGTTTCCTGGACTCAAACGAGAGGGTTTGAGAGGAAGGAAAATTATCTCCATGCTCAGGTAGAGCCGACAACATCTTGCACTCACTTACTAGCTGTTGGTTATGGGACAACGACCCCTAAATTTGTGGCATTTCCCCTTCCAAGTGGAGGGAGGTGAGTAGGTAGGTCACTAATGACCAGTTAACTACTAAAAGACCTAGGCAGCCTATATAAGGCAATTCGAATTGAGCAGGTAGCTCTACATTACTTTCTGCAGAAGTAATTTCCTCATGTTCATCCGGTGATGATTGAGAGATTCGAATAGGGAGGCTATGTAATGAGTTGCAGAGTAAGACTGTCATATTTCTGCTATATGCACATGGTATTCTTGCCAGGTGTTGGAAAAGGACTTGTGTTTATGTATGGCAAGTCTCCATGATTGCTAGAATACAAAGAGTGATATGTACGCAAGTCCACATGATTGCAGAAGTACATGAGTAGGATATGTATGGCAAGTCTCCATGATTGCTAGAATACAAAGAGTGCTATGTACGCAAGTCCACATGATTGCAGAAGTACATGAGTAGGATATGTATGGCAAGTCTCCATGATTGCTAGAATACAAAGAGTGCTATGTACGCAAGTCCACATGATTGCAGAAGTTCATGAGCAGGATATGTATGGAAAGTCTCCATGATTGCTGGAATATAAAGAGTTCTATGTACGCAAGTCCACATGATTGCAGAAGTACATGAGCAGGATATGTATGGCAAGTCCCCACGATTGCGAAAATACATAAAAGTTTTGTATGCAAGTCTGCATGACTACTAAGTACAAAGAGGTTGATGATCGCCAGGTTGGTTGAAAGAATTGTTTAAATGATGATGATCATTTGTCTTGTATCTAGACTATCAAAAGTATTTATGTGAATGCTAGAGCAAGCAAAATTATTTCCTCGAAAGATGAGGAAGAATGACGAACATTAGTATTTTGAAATTTTGTACACTTATGTTATGCTAAAGAACGTTGGAAGATCTTGTCTGGTCTGTATGATGTGCATGATATAAGTGATAAGAGCTTGCGGAAATTGCAAAAATGTGAATACGTCCAAAGAATAAGAACAAAAGCAAAGCGAAAGACGGTGAATGCAAAAGACAAACGGTTGAACACCGAGGACGGTGTTATCCTTAAGGGGTGGAGTGTGTAACATCCCTCCAATTTAACCATAATTATTATTATTATTTTTGTAAAATAATTACAATTATGTAAATAGGCCATGGTGAGGAGCTCAAGGCCAAGGCCCCACCAGTGGACCTCGCGTCAGTATCATGATTATGAGTCTTAGTTAATACTACAAAATTAAGAAAAGTAAATGCGACTAAATGATAAACTACCAAACCATCCAAAAGGAAAGATGAGATGGCAGACAAGCCATGAGATCGAGTTTTCTAATGACTAGGGCACATGAAGATGATAATATGTCTTATGACTTAAACAATTGGGGCGCCATCCGAATAGAGTTTATCCCTAAGTAGAAGACCTAAACTACTATAGTTAAATAGTATGTGGCTTCGATCTAATTCCACGCATTAACCTACCATCCTAAAGGGCAAATCTAATGGCTGTTATAAAAATTGGGTGACTTGTGACAAAGATCTAAGTAACAAGTCTTATGATAAATGATGAAGCCATTTGACATTAAGATACTTTGACCTAATTGTCCTAATCCTATTATGAGTAAGCCATGAAAATGGACCTTATATATATATATATATATATATATATGTGTGTGTGTGTGTGTGTGTGTGTGTGTGTGTGTGTGCAGCGGGAGATATCATATATATAATATTATAGTTGAGGTCATTATTAAATTATTATGATTGAAATGAGTGTGTTTTATAACCTTAAGAAAGGCAAATAAACAGTTATAATAACTATTAAATACATATTATATATATGTGTGTTTTGAACAACTACAGAGGCTGAAGGATGGTACGAGATCTTAATATATATCTGGAAATAGATAATTTATCCATGAGAAAATTGTTGACTAGAATTCTATTTTGGCATGAAAGCTAAAGCGATTCTAAGAAAAAGTAGTAATTATCTTAATATAATTCCAACCTTAATATTGGGCAATTTTCTATAATATTATAGAGTAATTCACTTTCCAATTCTCACCACGGACACAAGGTAAGAGGAAGACAAGTTTGTAAAAAGCATATTATGATAAATTAATTATGCAAAGGATGCATACTTTTATATATATATATATGAAAGAATAAATTTATAAAGAAGCATTATATATATATATATATATATATATATATATATATAAGATACAAATAAAAGCATATATGGTAAAAGATGAGTGGCCAAGTGCTTCTAGCTTAAATACTATTTAAATGCTATTAGTTAAATTGATTTGTGGCCAAGTTTTTAGGCACCATTAAAAATACAACGCAATTAGAATATATATATTTACATCGAAAACAAATTCTTAACGCATGCACATAGATTTAAGGATTTCATTCTAAATAAATCTACACATAGATAGACGTATGCAATTTATGGTGTACGAATTTATGGTTTTGGTAGTCGAATGGAGGCACTATCTCTAGTTTTGAAAGAGTAACGTTTAGCTCCAGCTTGAGTTGGAAAGTGGTGATATTTATATTATATTAAATAATGAGTTAAATGCTGAAGAGGCCACCAGTGCTTAGTGGTCTACCATTCATCTCTTACATGAAAACGCCAAGTTCTTGCCAACTGCCTTTGAGGTGGAGAGGGAGGTCGTCGATGATAGAGGGAGCTCCTTTTTAAGGATGTGATTTTCATGTTTTCTTTGGTAATGCTTGCTTGAAGATTATAAATACTGGTTTAATGAATGAGGGCGGGGGCAGGCGCTAGGCTCCTCTCAGTTGGTTACTATCGGTATTTCTCTCTCTTCTTGAAGGAAAGAGTGCAACAAGGCACTGTCCCTCGAACCGATGGCATCCTCCTTCATAGCAAAACATTAATTTGAATAAAATGATGTGGATATTTATTTTATTAAAGCCTGAGTGGATGCGTAGTGAATAGGATCCGGGTAGGTTATGATTTCATGCATTATTTATAAATTACTTCTTGTTATCATTCGCGTAGATGTGGAGAATGGCCCTTCGATTCATGTGGAAAATGACCTATGTTGGTACTCAAGTAATCTATGGATTTATTGTTTATATGTTTTGTTTTGATGACCGCGCCAACAATTGGGAGAGATTATTCCTATCTTTTTTTTTTATCTGATAAAATGAGTAGGTGTGTATTGATCTCGATCAAGATTGGGAGTCGATCCCTCATGAAATCGCAGAGGTGGAGAGTTTCTCTCTGAATGTTGCTCGGTATGTCCTCTTTTACATATATCGCATGCTCTCTGGATGTTGTCATAGTATGTGTACGCATCTGTATGGATAAAGACGCAGAGATGGGACGGCGTGTTGCTTGACCTAGTGGTAATTTTGCTGTATTTATGTTTATATATAATTTTATGGTGGTGGAGGGATGCCCTTCTAGGAGGGTGATGAATTCCATTTAAATTATTTTTGTTCTATTGTGAAAGGGCCTAGATCCCTTCTCTTTTCTTTTGATGTTGCATAAGCTTTGAAGCACTATCTAAGTTTTTGGTTTATGTGCATGAGCCCGACTTAGCTCTGTCGTGAGTATGGAAGGGATTGAATTTCCTTTCCTTTTGTGTGTGGTATAAAGCCTTTCAAACTTTTGTAGTGAACATGGGAAGGCATGAGCCTGACTTCACTTCTATTGTGTGCATGAAAGGGCACGAATCCCTTTCTCTCCTGTTGCTACGTATGCTTCCCAAATGGGTGAGCTTTTCTTTTGTTTAATGTGTTGATTTTCCTCTTGCTGGAAAAACAATTGCTTGAGAAGTATCTCTGAGCTTTTCTTTAATGGGCATAGTTTTCCTCTTATACATGTAATATACTTATTAACTCTGCCGACTTGCTTGCAAGTGTGGACAATCTATCCTGGAGGGCGCTGTATGCATTTGGGAGACCTATACAATGTTATTTCACATAGTATATGTATTTCATATATACTACAATTGTATTACTTCCCCCTGCTGGCTACGCAGAGGGGTAGGGGTGTGTGTGTGTGCTATTTTATAGCTGGGCAATCTTCCTTGGAGGGAATCGACCCATATCTTCATCTACATTCATGCTGTGGTTTCATAGAATGCATATGTTTAAATACGATTATTGTTTGTTGGGAAGATGTCTCGGAAAACATACCCCTGTATGTTACAAGTTTTGTATTTCTAATGGTCCTTTGTGTTGTGCAGAGCCTGGGGAAGGCTCTGGTATGCTGATACGAGATGAATGTAATAGGGTTGCTGCGCATGAATTGAGGAATATGTTCTTTGCCTGGAATCCTTTTTTTTTTATAATTATGTTATTCATTGATTGGGAACATCCTGTCGTTGTCTTTTGTTATGTTGCATCAAGTTTTCATGCCAACGATGGGTGTGGTGTTGAGTTTAGATTTTGGTCCCTGAAAGCATTATAAATTCCCCGATTTTTAATGTTTTAATTTAGGAATAAATGCAATCAAGTTTTGTTTGTATTGGAAACGTAGTGCATGATATCTCTAATTACTGGATTGGAAAAACGATTTTTGACCGCTGTTACACAGAAATATTCCACCCTGTGAGTGTTAAGATTTAATATGCTAAGACATAAAATAGCAGCATTACATTCCATTTCACAATAATAGCATATACACGATCACTGAAGAAACAACAAGCATAGCATAAACACAAGAGACACAGATTTATCCTGGGAAACCCTCATGGGGTAGAAAACCCAGTAAAGCTTCCTCAATATAGATGACCAGCAATATACAAAGATGCAAACCAAAGACATGATCTCCTCCTCCACCATAGCAGACCTCTCCTCCATAAGTGTGCCTCTCTCTCAAGTGAGTGTGTGCGTAAAATGAGGAACACACCTCCTCTATTTATACACTACTCTGACATATCTTTTACACAAGTACACGTAGGCTCGTATTTAACCAATGGGTTAAATACCCCACTACAACTGAATGGGCCGACCCCTCTAGGGTGGTCTAATAACCCTTTGACCCACATGACACATACAGGGCCGACCCCCACTAGGGAAGTCTAATAACCCGAGTTACCACATTCTGACGGAGGAATAAACATCTCCGGATATACAATAAGATCTTCACGGAGGAATGAAACATCTCCAGAATAATAAAGTACAAATATAATATTCTTTGAAGTTACAATATCTCAACAGTGAGCATCGACATTCTTTGGCCTGTAGGATCCATTTCAGTGACTCAAATCCATTTTTATCCTTTAGTGATACTAATCTATCCTATTTTTGTCCCTACCCGCATGTTGCATCACTATAGCATGCGTACCTGCGAGTTGCATCCCTATAGCCTGCGGGTATTAAGTAAAATGGTTAAAACCACTATTTTATTACTTTTTACTCCCAAAAAGTGGTCATTGGGTGACCTTTGGCTCTCCATATTCCCAAGTAACGTCTCGATGAGTCCTTTCACCTACCTTTGATAGGACTATATATTGAGCACATATGGCTTATGGACGGGAGGAAGAAGACAATAGTAAAGGCACTCTAGTGGATTTTTGCCCTATCTTGAATCTGCACTCATTGATCCTTGTAGTTGTGAACCAGTTATGTTCACCTTCCAAAATCCTTTCTAGTTTGAGTTTGCCATTCATGGAGGATTGAAGTGGTGGAGGCACAAGTGGATTGATCTAGATCTTGGTTCAGATTGGTTGTCGGCAAGAGGTCGTATCACTTTGTACTTCTTCTTGTTCATTAATAGAAATACTCATATTCTCGTCCATTCATGGTGTAAATGTCATTTATTATACATTGGATTGCATTTGCTTATGATATTATGGACCATTGTTGTTGATGATGTTAATGTTATTTATAAATCACATGTACTTGTTAGATATTTGTTGTCAAGACTAATTTGCAGATTACAAGTGCTTGGATGTGCGCGGATTGAAAGCTCCAATGGGGATCTACATCAAACGTTGGATCGAGGTTGGTTACATTTCTCCATTGTTTTTACATTGTCATTTATAATAGCATTGTTTTGAGAATTGAGTAGATTTCTGGTAGTCATCTGTCTATTGTGGTATTCCCAAGCCATAGTGAGTTTTCTCCAATACAGAAATGGCGACTCTGTTGGGGAAAACATCCATGTTTGGGATTTTTTTTGAGCATTAGTCCATATTTAGAATTGTTGTTTATCGAAGCTCTATGTCACTGATTGGCCGTTAGGATACACTATAGAAAAATTGCTTTTTCTGATCCTCTAGACTCTTTGTTTGACCATTTGTTGTTTCTCACCCGAGGGCTGGCTTAGTTCTTCCCGCGTATACCCACCTCTGTTTACTCTATTGCTTGCGGGTACCCGCAAGATCTCCTTCGACAGTAGCGTGTAACTCTGGGTTTTTTTGGTTTATGGCTATTGGTTGTTGCTGGGTGAGTTTGGTTGATTCCTGAGTCTTTGTTGGTCTCTTTCTTGACAGTTTCATGCCTTGGTTGTGACCAAATCTCTTTGTTTCTCTTGGTTGAGCCTTCTTGGTTTTTCAGCATCTTTGGTTTTAACCTCTTGGTTTCTTCCTTTTGAGCTCTTCCTTTTGGCTAAGTCTTGCTATTTAGGATCTGCTGGGTTGTATTAGTGATCTTCTCGGCACTTTAGTGACTGAATAGTAGGATTTTGCTTGCATTTTTTCATTTCATATATATTGAAAAAATACAAAAATATTTTATTTCCATGTACTGCATTTTGCATTGAGTTCTTGTTGCCTTCATCTTAGGCTCTGCTTGTGCATTGAAAAGATAAAAGTTGCATATTTATTTCGGAATTGTTGGTTGATTTTGCATATTAGTGACATTGTTTTATTGGATAGATGACTCTAGTATTGGACGATGGTGCATATTATTGAGTCTACACATCACTAGTTTCACGACCATATACCTTGAGTAATCACAACCACTAAAATTAACGCTTAATCATAAAATTGATTAGACTTATTTTATTTATAGGGTACACCAACTAGCATAGGTTTAGAGTCTTGGAATAGATCATTGTGAGTTAACAATCCAAGACTACTGAACGAAACATTAGGTGTCTGACCAGGGAGTGGGGGAATCCATGGTATAGATCGGTGTTCTCAGGAAATCTCTACTCAAACCAAAGTTAAGCATGAGGTCACGGGAGGTGGGTTGAGGAGATATCCCTCTGATACCAGCTGAACATGGGAGATATATCCAGGATTTGTTCGTATCTGGGGGTACCGGAGGTTCATCCTCTTATGCTTTGGACTTAGCTACCCTACCCATACGACGGGTCCCACCTGCGACTATTCCCCTGAGCATTGGTTATATTGCGGTATACATAGTTGCCTTACCTAGGTACTGCACAGGGTACTTGCAGTGGTTATGTTGTTTGTGTCCTGAGTCAGATAGGGATTGGACAACATAGTTGTGTTCATGCAGTGGACTTGACCCTGTCGACACAGTGAAGCCTGGGTGTCTCTATAAATGATTATGTTACCTCCGACTATATTTTGGGAGTCTCAAGCCTCTCCTAGGCGAGACATACCGGCTCTAGTGTCAAGAGCTCATTTAACCACTGTGTTTGTCTGCTCTTGGATGTAGATTCTCTAGGTGTGTGCTTTTGATTTACTGTTTTTTATCGATAGTTGGCCTTTAGGAGACACTGTGTCTCTCTCCGGAGAGAACGTGACGCGGAGCCCTAATCTCCGCTGGTCCCATCATTTAGCTGGTTTAAAGCCAACTTTGGTTACACAATGCATTACTAGAGGACGCCAGAGGGATCCTTTTGAGTCTTCAGATTCTTACATGACTTACATTGAGGATTACATGGCTGCACATCCCGATATCGGGCAAGACCTTTCTACTCCTTCGGGTAGAGTTGAATACATTTTCGATCCCCAGACTCCTTGTGAGGATTGGGGAGGTGATCCACTTGCGACTCAACCTGGTTCTATTTGGCCTAATCCACTTGATAGGGATCCATTTGATCCTTCGAATCCGGACAATTATCTTTATGGGATGCCCGACTTACCCGAGGAGGAAGAACAGGACGAGCCTTTCGTTCCTTCATTTCCACGCGATTCTAGATATAGGAGGCCTGGGACTCATGATGATTCCGGCCCTATGGTCAACCCCACTGCACTCTCTTTTGGTATGCCTAGTCACAATATTGTCGAACCTTCCACTATGATTTGTATTCATGCTGGCACTAGTCAAAGTGTTAGCCATACTATACCCACTGGGGGCACTACCCTAGCTGGGGGCACTACGTTATCCACCCACTCACACAGTATGGGGACTTGTCAGATTCCTAACCATGCTAATGTTGGAACGCAACCACCTCCTAGGAATACCCAACCTAGTCGGAATGCTATTCGAAACACGATTCGCCATCCACCACCTAGTACACATGTCGCTACTCGTCAACCTAGGACCACTTTTGCACATGATACGGTTCCTCCCAACCACGGGGGTGGACACATACCGCATACTTTTGCGTCCACTAACGCTGCTAGTAATAGTAATGTAGGGGGTGGGAATATTTCCTATCCACGTGGAAATCACACCACCAACCCTGCTACTGGTCACACCCATATTGGACCTGGGAATATTTATCACGCTTATGGTCATCACACAACTGCTCAAGTTAATCCTAATATTGGGGGTAGGAACATACCATACCATTACGGTCAATACAACACGGTTCCCACTATGAATAGTACATACATGCCGCATACCAATGGTGGAAACCCTTACTACAACATAGTCGGTGCTAGCCACCAGTATCACCCACCACCCCAATATGGTGCTCAAAACGCACATATACCTGCTTACTCTCAAATGGGTCAGGTAGGGGGGGGTTATCCATCTTATGGCCATGGACAAGACTATGGGTTGTCAGGTCCTCAGTACCAGCAGTTTAACCCTCATGGTCAAGATTTTTTTCCATCGTATAACACAATTCCGTTCAATCAACCTTTTATGGGAGCTTATAATCAAGCTTTCCAGCCGCAACTCTCGTTCCTTGCATGCTTGAATATCCTAGATCTTTCAAAGCTCACGAATGATCCGGTGTGTCACGACCCTACTTGGCCCCCGGTCCCTACCAAGCTCCCTTCGGACATTCCAAAGTTTGAGGGGAAAGGTGGCGAGGACTCGGGAGATCATGTCACGACATTTCACCTTTGGTGCTCCTCCAACTCTTTGAATCATGATTCCATTCAATTACGATTATTTCAACGCACCCTCACGGGGGCATCCGCGAAGTGGTATGTGGAGTTGCCCGAAAACACCTATATGGGTTTCAACAAGATTGCTTTGGTTTTCTTAGACCATTTCCAGTTGTCGGTTCATTATGATACTGGTACTGAGTTGTTGTCCACCTTCCATCAGAATAAGGCCACACATATTTTTGACCACGTTCAAGAGTGGCGTCGGCAGAAGAGATTAGTGAAATCCAACATTCCTCCAGAGTTCCTGTTGGAATGGTTCCTCAAGTATTTACTCCCATATATTGCTAAGGATGTTTCGATGTCCGACATTATGACTGAGGAACAAGCTATCTTGAAAGTCCAACAGTTAGATCTTCTCTATTCTCAGTCTGGCATTTTGTATGACATTATTCCTGACACACCGAGAAAAAGATATGAGCCCACGTCAGTTCCTGGACCACATGCCGATGGCATCGTGGGTTCCGCATGCACTCGCCCTGTAGACTTGGTAGCTAATCAAATGCAAAAAATTTCGCTAAACCAGTCTGCACCCGGACAGGTTCACACCTTGTCCACTTCCACTCCATCGTCTGATGTACACAATGTGCAATCAACGAAACCGTTGGGTAACCAACAACCTAGTGGTAAGAAAAAGGGGAGAAATAATCGTAGGGGTGGAAACAATGGAAGTAACAATAATAGAAATCGTAATACTCCTCGTAAAGAGAATGCCAACCCTCCTCGGGAAGTCGGTAATGCTGGAGAGGATCGTAAACCTAGGCGTAAGGTGAAATTCCCTGGCAAGCTTTGTGGGGAGGATCATCTTACTCACTTATGTCCTCATATTGAAGAAGCATCGAAGCATTTGGCCTAGAGCCCAGTTGTGTTGAAGGATCCCCTACCTCATCACCAAAACATGGCTTCGCATGCTCCCACCACTGGTTATGGTACTAATGAAACGACAATGTCTTCTTCCAATACTAGTGGTTATGGATGCGTGAATATGGTTTAGTCGGAGGTTTGTGTTGCTACTCGTCAATGTGATTATGGTGCACCACAACCGAATTTGGGGAATGAGCCTCCCCCTCCTCCTGATAATTCCTTGCATATCGAGAAGCCTTCTATTATGCCGCAGATACCGAAAGGTGTTCTCAAGAGCTCTACGCATAATCCTAATGCTCGAGCTGCCCAGAACTACTCCATTATAGAAGATTTGGGACAAACTCCGTGTGCCATGTCGGCTCTTGAAGTTTTGCAATCTTGTCCTTCTCAGAGGCATGCCCTTTTGAGTGCGTTAGGAGTTCAGGATGGGGGAAGTCCTAGTGTTATCAAGTTCGACACTACTGATGTCCAACCTCGCTTTCCTTACCACGTGGATTTTCAAATACAGGTGGTTTTCCTTAAGAGCTTCGTCAAACGTACCATGGTTGATGAAGGTGCTTCTGCGTCGGTAATGTTGTTGACTTGTTGGAAAGATCTTGGCTCTCCTCCCCTACTCGCGTCTAGAACTACACTCACTGCATTCGACAGTAGATCCTTTACTCCGCATGGAATTATCCCTTCCCTTGTTGTCTCCTTAGGAGGTAAGTCTGTGCCTATTGAATTCGAAGTGGTTGATGCGCCCATCAACTACAACCTTTTAATGGGTCGGAACTGGATGTACACTATGAAGGTTGTTTCATCTACTGTATTTCGAGTTATTTGCTTTCCACATGAAGGCAAAATTCTGACGATCAATCAGCTGGATTATGTCGGCACTCCTTCCACAGCATCTACGGGATCAGTAGTCCCGCAAGGTTCTGATTCTCAGTCGGCAACTGGGAACATAGGTGTTGGAATGTACACCTTGTTTATGGGAACTTTTAACCATTCTGCACCTGTGAATTTTATTGGAACCATTTTCGACAGTGCGCCTCCTCCTTCGAATAGTATGCCATTCCCGACTTCCTATTGTGGCGATCCATGGATTTTTCCATCCGTGGATTCTATGTCTAGAGACATTGCACACGTCGAGATGTCTATGCCCTTATCTGTAGTGGAGCTCACTTATGATCACATCCAACAAACCACTGCAGATCCGAATCTCTCTTCTCCCCAGATACTTGAAGAAGATCCCGTTACGCTGCCAGTTTGGGCATCCAACTCATCTTGCTCTCACGATTGCCTCGATGATAATTTTCCATCTGATGAAGCTATCCTCGAACCCATGTGTGGTAGTGAGAGGCCTTGGGAAAATATGCACCATTGATCTTATTTCCTTCCCAACCTTGAGTTCATTGAGCAGGAGGAGTTTAGGATGACTCTAGCAGAGATGGTTGGTCACCCTGTGGCTCTTTTGCAGTCGCATGATGTTTTCTTGGAGGGGAATATGGCCAATATTTCCCCAACCACTTCGATCAACATCTCCCGCACTCTCGGAAAGATTGAGAATGTTTACGTCGGTGACGATTGCACTCCTGAGGAGATTTCTATTTACACTGATTTGTTTACTGAACTTCGGAAAGCTTTCTCATGGTCATATGAGGAGATGCCAGGAATAGACCCCTGCATTGTTGAACACGAGATTAAAACGTATCCTGATGCTAAACCGATTTGACAATGCTTATGTGTTGTGAACCCTAGGAAGGTAGCTGCTATTAAGGAAGAGGTGGAGAAACTGCTCAAAGCTGGTTTCATCTACCCCGTTCCCCTTACCGAATGGGTGTCAAACCCCGTTCCTGTGGATAAGAAGCAGGGAACGATCTATGTATGCACTGATTTCAGAGATTTGAACCATGCATGTTCGAAAGACAAATTCCCCACGCCATTCATTGATCAAATATTGGATGCTTGTGCGGGAAGTGAGATTTTTTCATTCATGGGCGAATTCTCGGGTTATAATCAGATTCAAATCAAACCCACGGACCAACATAAAACGACATTCATTTGTCCATGGGGAGCTTTTGTGTACTGGAAAATGCCCTTCGGCCTCAAGAACACCGGAGCTACTTTTCAGCGAGCCATCACCTATGCCTTTCACGATCTTAAGAAGATTATGGAAGTTTTCTTGGACTATCTTGCTGGCCATTCTCGCAAGAGAGTGGACCACCCCAAGCACCTCCGTATGATTCTCGAACGATGTATCCACTACAAAATTCAATTGAATCCGAACAAATGCATCTTCACTGTTAGGACTGGTCGCCTTCTAGGATTCATAGTTTCGAAAGAGGGTATTAGAGTCGATCCTGTCAAAGTTGAGGCAATACTTCAGTTTCCTCCTCTACGTAATCTGTTTCAACTTCAGAGCCTCCAAGGGAGAGCTATTTTTCTGTGTTGGTTCATAGTTAACTATGCCAGTCTTACTAAAGGTTTCGCACACCTATTGAATAAAGACACACCTTTTATTTGGGATGAGTGAGCCCAACATTATTTCGATGCCCTTAAGAAAGATTTGGTATCGTCCCCCGTGCTTAGTCCACCGGACTTTACACGTGGTTTCATTCTTTATGTGGCCGCATCTCAAGAGACTATTGGCATGGTCTTGGTTTAGGTAGATGATGCGCTCATCAAGCATGTTATCTATTATCTTAGTCGAAATTTAGTAGACACTGAACTAAGGTACACCCACGTAGAAAAGCTGGCACTTGCAACTATTCATGCAGTCCAGCGGTTACGGCATTACATTTTGCTTCGAACAAACACTGTTGTAGCTGATATCAATCCATTTCAGTTCGTGCTATCACGACGCCTTATCGGGGGTAAGTATAATAAATGGATTGTGATCCTTCAGGAATTTGATCTCGAGTTTGCTTCCGCAAAATCGATGAAATCATTGGTGTTCATTGAGCTTATGTCAGACCTTCCATGGCTTGATGAGGAGGTCATTCATGAAGATTCCTTTGTGGATGAACACCTATTTCTTATCTCAACCGAGGACCCTTGGTATGGGGATGTCATTAGATATCTCCAAACTTTGAAGTTTCCTCTGCATTATTCACAAGATGAGCGATGGCATGTGAGACATCACGCTAAATATTATACTATCGTCGGTGACACTTTGTATCGCCGAGGAAAGGATTCCATTCTCCGTCGTTTCTTACTCACGAAGAAGCGGAACGGGTACTGAATGATTTCCATGCGGGGGCATGTGGCGGTCACTTATCCGGTATTGCTACAGCCTAGCATATTATGCGAGCAGGTTATTTTTGGCCTACTATCTTTAAAGATTGTATTAACACCGTGAAGAGATGTCACCCTTGCCAGGTGTTTTCACAAAACATACACTCGCATCCAACGCCCCTCCATCCGGTCGTCACCGTCGGTTCCTTCACTAAGTGGGGGGTAAATTTCATGGATTGCAAACCAGCTTCAGCTGGGGGGAATCATCATATTATTGTGGCCGTGGATTATTTTTCCAAGTGGGATAAGGCCATGCCTACCGTTAAAACCGATGGTGCTACTGCAGCCCATTTCGTGTTCAACCAGATTATCACTTGATTTGGCATCCCGAAAGAGATTGTCACTGACCATGGCAGTCACTTTCAAAATAAGATGATGGACGATTTGTCTCTCAAGCTTGGGTTTCATCAGGAACACTCGTCTTCCTACTATCCTCAAGCGAATGGTCAGGTTGAAGCAGTAAATAAGTCTTTAAAGACCATTCTCCAATGTACCATCCAACAAAGCAAGACCAATTGGCATATCATGTTATATCCTGCTTTGTGAGCTTATCGAACCGCAGTTAAGACTGCCACCGGGTTCTCACCGTTCCAGTTAATTCATGGTGTGGAGTCACTTTTACCGGTTGAATGCGAGATTCCTTCGCTCAAGCTATCCATAGAGCTCCTCCCTGATACGACGGAGAATGAGTAATGTTTAGTGCGCCTCGAGCAACTTGACGAGCACCGTTGAGATGCCGCTGTGGCCATTGATGTTAACAAGCATCGTGTCAAGGTTCAATATGATAGGTCTGTCCGTCCCCGACAATATGCTGAAGGTGACTTGGTACTCTTGTATGACCAAGCTAAAGAACCCCTGGGGGCATGCAAGTTCAATCCCATGTGGCACGATCCTTACATTGTGAGCCATGTCCTGGAAAAAGGAGCTTATGAGTTAGAATATTATGAGGGAGTTGTCTTGAAGGAGTGTAGAAATGGGCTCTCCCTCAAGCGGTATTACGCTTGAACCTTTGGTTCGAGCTAATACTTTTGTACACTATTGTATAGTTTTTATGTACATAGTCTAGGTTTCATTTTTGGTTGTCGGGTCTGCTGATTAGCCTCTGTTTGATTGACAGATGTCAGCGGGATGTCCTACGTTCTTAGGTTTCGCAGATGGTGCTAGCCGACATACACAGCAGCTTGCTTCTGCTGCCTGGGTTATCTTTTCACCTGACCATCTAGTTGTGTCCTCAGGAGGTGCTTGTCTCGGTCCTACATCTAACAATGTGACTAAGTATAGTGCCATTGTTGAGCTACTTTGGGATGCCATTTCACATGACATCCAATCTTTAGAAGTCTTCCTGGATTCACAACTAGTTGTGTCTTAGCTGAATGGGAAGTACTGTGTATGAGACCCTACATTACTACGGATATTCCTTAAGGTACGACTCTTGGAGAGACATTTTGTTTCCATTACATATATTCACATTTCGAGAAGTCATAATTATATATCTGATGCATACGCTAACTATGTATTAGATTGGAATTTTTCACATTCATCATGAAGCACATAAATACAAAAACATTCATACATTTGTACCATATGCACATATAGTAGAACCGAGAACCAAAGTTGTATATATATATAAATATGTCCAAAAATGGTAGTGTCATACAAGACTAGAGCCCGTAGGCCTCAAAAATATACATATCGATACAAAAAATGATGAGACTCTGGGATATCTACTCCCTCCGAGGAGGTCTAGCTGCCGACTCGACGGGATGTGTCTCATAATAGTATTGTACTACATTGGCCATCCGCTGCAGTAGCCACACCCACTCACCAAGAACACCCACTACCTAGCGCTGCATAGCCTCAGGTAGTCGGGCTACCTCTATTAGTGGTACTCGGGAAACCATCCATGATATTTTGCGCCACAACGTCTGTAGTGTGCGCCCTACTGCAGCATCTGTTGCCACCTCATCTCTACCCCGACGACCATGTCTTGGGAAGCCCTCGGGTCTCACTGGGCCTTTGTCTGCGAGCAAACAGTCACCCATTAGCACATGACATTACCACCAAAAAGATTTTTTGCATTTCAACTATAATAAAAAAATCCATAAAAATTTAAAAAACACAAAACCAAAAGAGTACTCACTGATGTCTCCAAAAGCTGCACCTGGTGGGAGTGGCATGTCACGATCCTGTCTGAAGTCTATCCCCGCATAGGGGTAATCCTCGATAGTAATCACCTGCCGGTTCCACCAGCGGAAGAACTCCTCAGTATATGGTGACGCCAGACGACCACCACCCTGTCGTGTCAGTATCTCAGCCCACCGGGTCAAGGACGGATCTCAGAGACTGTGAGGAGAGACATCCACCCTCGGGCTAAGTCCCGGAACCCTCTCAAAGAAGAAACTGCAAAGGATGCTACCATACCCAAATTTTTTGGCCTTCCCCTCTTTCCATTCCGTCAGTTGTGTCTTCATAGACACCAGTAGAGCAGTACACCAGTTGAATATAGTAGGTTGCAAGCATTGTGATGCGTAGAACATCACCGGTCTAGATGCCTGATGTAGTGCTTTGGATCTCGTGATCTGCACCAGAGTTGCCACTATGATCTTTGTGCTCAAGTCCGTTATGAGATTGATCGGCACCTGACTTCCCACTTGTCGTGTGTTGGCGGGATAGTACCATACTATGTAGTCTTGCACAGTGATCCCACCACCCACGGTCCATGATCGAAGACTAGCCACTTCCCCTCTACGGGACAAACCGGTAATGAAATAGATATCCTCTACTTCAAGTGTCAGTGTTTGCCCGTTGAGGATGAAGTGTTGAGCATCCACATCCCAGTAGTTGATCAAATGATAGAGTAGTAGGTTTTGGGCCCTTAAGCCCCCGAGACTCCAATATTTATATAAGCCACATGCTTGCAATGCTTGTTGTGCTTGCAAATCGTTGCGCACGGCCTCATCTACCTGGTCATGCTCTCTCTCCCTCCACTCTAGAACCATCCTGGAGTGCAAAGCAAGATATTTTTAGTTAGTTTCATGTTTAAAAACTTCTTCACGGCCTTACCCACGAGCTATATTGTAGACAGGTGCGGGTAGACGCGGGCAGTCAGATTTTTGACTACGCGTTTGATACCCTACCTGCGACCCGCATACTTACATCCCGCAGGTAGCGCCAAAGCCATTTACGGCTTGGCCAAACAAAATAATACACCAACCAAAATTGAAATAAAAGCACTTAAATGAAAGGTATGGCAGTGACCACTAACTTGCTCCAGATGGTTCGTTGAACGGTTGCTCGTAGCTCCCACGATCTACGCTTGAAATTTCAAGTGCAAACTTACCACTCAACTCCAAAATGGTGAATAGTGCAAATGAATTGAAAATTATTAAATTTTGTTACTATTTATAATTTTCTGGACCCACTTTTCTATAGTTTTTTCCATTTTGGGTTGTTATGAGCTAATATTGTGTCCTGGAGTAGTGTTTTTTCAACATATTTCCTCGGCGAGAGTTGTTCTGATCCATTTCACACCTATGACAGGTATGTTTCACACCTGGAATATAGGTTAGATGCCATTTCCACATGCATTATGCATTTGACTTGTTGACCATTTTCATAAGCCCTAGGTGCGACCCCGCTTCGTGACTGACACGGAACCTTCACACTGTTATAGAAGTGTCGTCATGTGGCGGTAGGGCTTTCCCGAACATGGGTACCCTAGTTAGAACCCCATTGTGCTTTTGGTGCCCATGCCGTTGTTTGTCCTCAGGATTGGGAGTCCTTTGTAGTCATGCCATCACGTTGCAATAAAGACTCATACTCTACTTTATCTTATGTTGGCCATCTCCTTTAAGGACTCCCCTCAATTATATCATGTTGTGATTGCATTGCATCATCCTGCTTGCCGCTTGAGCCTTGTGCTGGCTCCCGCTTACTCAATTGTTAGCCTAGTGCCTGTGCACTTTCCCTCGAGCCCTGCAGAGCTTATGCATTTTCCCTTCACAATTTGATGACCCTTGACCCTGAGGGAACACACCCCCGAGTGCCCACATCCTTCACGTACTTCCTTGCATTGAGCATAGGTATGTTCCACTGCTTGGGACTAGTCTGCTAGCTATTTGACACTCGTTCCCTCACTTGTTGTGCTATAAGCAATTTTATTCTTTTTCAAGCTTTTCCCAAATATGAAAAAGACAAAAAAATCAAATATTCCAAAAAGCCGGACGGGATTATGGTCATTATTTCTTGTTGGCAGCTATTGTGTCGCCTTTGAACAGAGCATTCATTCCACTCCGTACATTATGAGTCGGGACTATACTTGGGCCTTAGGAGTTGTACTTGTTTCTCAGTTTTCTCCACCGATTGGTTAAGCTTCCAGTCATTATGGAGCCCTCTGTAATGCCTCCTGCATTGCACAGTTTATGTCAAGTCTATGCTGCCTGAGTCTATCCATCTGCTCATGCTCTTGTTCAAAGGAAGTCCTGAAACCAGTGTCAGCCACTCCTCAGATATCTTGAATATTGCATGTCGGCCATCCTTATTGAGTCAGACTGTTTCACTTGAGATCTTCCAAATCTTTCAGCATTGCTGGTACCTCGTGCTGGTTGATGGGGGATGCCTTAATGCCCTCCTTCCAGCGAGTCTCGTTCCGTCGACCTCAACTCATTATTTCAGGACTTGAGGCTTAGAGTTAGGTTGAGTACCTTGAGGCTTGCAGTCATTAGTGGCAGTTTCTCTCACCATTGACAGTTTTGGGAATACACCAATGTCCCTTGATCGATGGATTCATCCTAGTGTTCGACTTCAACCCATTTATTCACACTCTGATGATTGTGCTTTGTGCCTTGATGCCCATTCTCATTATCGGTGGGTCATCTCACGTCTGTTAACAGTATACATCAATGATCGGTAATCAGACGATGTCTCATCATGTTTGACCCCAACTCCTTTATTCACTTGATGGGACTTGCACTGTCAAAGACTTGTGTAGAAGACCCTAGGCGATTGTGGCATTCAGTATGCTGCATATGACTTTGACTTTACATCTCACCTCTCAGATTTCAGCAGTTTGTACCTCCAGTTTGTACCAGTTGTCTTCTTTTCAGCAGAAGACCATATCTTACTGTAGAGGGATCATGGCTATGATCACTTATGACATGTATCTACTTATGTACTGCCTATTCATGGCCATTGTATCAAATTGTTGTACTATACCGACATGTATTCAGAGATACTATTGTATTATGACGAGTGATCTGTTCTTTCCACTTGTGTCTCCATCACTCCACTTCTGAGTTTTATAATGTATTTCGGCCATCGTACCACTTCAGTCTCTGACCTCACACATTAGGGGGCATCTGTTACACAGAAATCTTCCACCCTGTGAGCATCAACATTCTTTGGCTTGTAGGATCCATTTCAGTGACTCAAATCCATTTTTATCCTTCAATGATACTAATCTATCCTATTTTTGTCCCTACCCACATGTTGCATCACTATAGCATGCGTACCCGTGAGTTGCATCCCTATAGCCCGCGGGTATCAAGTAAAATGGTAAAAAACCACTATTTTATTACTTTTTACTTCCAAAAAGCGGTCATTGGGTGACCTTTGGCTCTCCATCTGCCCAAGTAACGTTTCGATGAGTCCTTTCACCTACCTTTGAGAGGACTATATATTGAGCACATATGGCTTATGGACGGGAGGAAGAAGAGAATAGTAAAGGCACTCTAGTGGATTTTTTCCCTATCTTGAGTCTGCACTCATTGATCCTTGTAGTTGTGAACCAGGTATGTTCACCTTCCAAACTCCTTTCTAGTTTGAGTTTGCCATTCATGGAGGATTGAAGTGGTGGAGGCACAAGTGGATTGATCTAGATCTTGGTTCAGATTGGTTGTCGGCAAGAAGTCGTATCACTTTGTACTTCTTCTTGTTCATTAATAGAAATACTCATATTCTCGTCCATTCATGGTGTATATGTCATTTATTATACATTGGGTTGCATTTGTTTATGATATTATGGACCATTGTTATTGATGATGTTAATGTTATTTATATATCACATGTACTTGTTAGATATTTGTTGTCAAGACTAATTTGCAAATTACAAGTGCTTGGATGTGTGTGGATTGAAAGCTCCAACAGGGATCTACATCAAACATTGGATCGAGGTTGGTTACATTTCTCCATTGTTTTAACATTGTCATTTATAATAGCATTGTTTTGAGAATTGAGTAGATTTCTGGTAGTCATCTGTCTATTGTGGTATTCCCAAGCCATAGTGAGTTTTCTCCAATACAACCGCTGCCGTTACTGGTTGCTAATTTGCATGTTGATCGCTAGAGCTGTTCCTATTTCTTTTTCTGGTTATATTCAAGGTTCCATAGCAGTGGTTACTCTACATTAACAACTGCTAGAACATTCTCCAGAAGACATAATGGTTTCTTAACCCTTCTCTTTATTCAATATTTCAATATTTCAGATGCCAGCATAATACGTTGGGTCAAATATAAGTATCTTGTTGCTTATTAGGTTAGGCACAGGATCATCACAGTTGAACTTCACCTTATTGTTAATTTTTGTACTTGGGATTTTAAGAAGTCGATTTCTGAATGGAGGGTTCACAAATACTGAATATTAATACTAATCGATATAGTAGATGTTATATTGTACTAATAATCCAAAATTGGGGTGATGCCTAAATATTAGGGGCATGGACCTCTTTACAATATCATGCCATTATATAAATTGGATTGGTTGAATATATCACGGGTAACCATTATTATGGGTATGTATTTCAGATAGTAACTATTATGGGTAGATGGATATAAAATAGATTATTGCACTACATTGATGTCTGAAACAGAATCTAATTATTATATTTAAGATTGGACTATTATATTGAAATCTTTTAGTAATGTTCTCACCATGATTATAAATAATTTTGGTGCTTAAGAGTAGATCTTTGAAATCACTTTGATCAAGGACTGGTTGGCTGTTTTAACTACTCCAGACAGACCCGTATAACCAATGGTTCAGTTATTATTTTCTCAATGAGAAAGGATACAATGAGGGAGAGAATTATGGCAACGACTAAGTTGCAGATTGTAACCACTATTATTTTGGAATAATAAAAGATGCACACACTTTTGTGGACTAGCCCATGTACGGGTGAACCACGTTACTCTTGGTATCCTTATGTTTTCTTATGGTGTTCCTCAATATGTCTATGCGTATGAGTACTTAAATTCCTTCTTAAATGTTTATGATAATGCAAATATGTTCACTTTATGATTATGTTAATATTGCTATCACTTATGATGTTCTCCTGGTTCAATCAACTGATAAAAGATGTACATGTGCATTTCACCTAGTCTGTCTGTGTTGACTTTCTTTACGCAAGCGTATGTCTTAGCAATTGATAACTCTTAATGTACCTTTATTTTGTCATTAGTTGCTTTATGAGATTGATGATGGCGAATATTCTTTAGTTACAGCTAAATATGGAAAAACGGTTCAGTGAAAGTATAATCGTAACCAGCTAAAATGTCGCATGATGTCAAGGAATTGTTTGGTTATGTAGACATACGTTGTCAATGAAATAATTAAATTCTAAGATGTTGATATATTATTTTATAATGTGTAAAGGGTGAAATAGGGGTTGCACAAATAGGTAAAGATACATCATCCAATATAGAGTTACGTCATTACGACATGTATGGATTACAATATTTTCTATATTATAATTATCTAGGCAATTAAATAATTGCGAGATGTTTAAATGTCGTTTTTATTTTTTAATAGTAATTTTCAAATGCCAAAATTGTATACTTATGTGTAGTAAATAGTCCTTGTGGAAGGATTTTAAATTTTTATGAAAATCGAGTATGTGACAGGTTACCATGAGGTGTATGAGTACTCATATCTTGTGTATTTGGGTCTTCTGGATCCATTAAGACACTTATATTTCAGTTTCAGGCACTCCTGGGCATGATTTGAGCCTTTTTTCATCCGTTGGCCAGTTTGGCCATGTTGATGTGGCCTGTCCAGCTAGAGCATTGGAGGCTAGTCATTTCCTAGGGAGCTACAGAGGGAGGGGGTGGTCTAGCCACTTGTTTTTACCATATTACCCCTTTTCCAGACATGATGGTACAATCAGGTTTTGTGCACAGGCACAAGACAGTGGGTTGTGGGCAGTTTGGTGGTTTTTCAGGTGGATTAAAAATGGAATAAAAAGGTCATTGAGGAATTCTATTTGGGAAATTGAGGAAAGGTTTTGGCATGAGGTTTGCTCTGAGGTCATCTATGGTGTATCCCACTCCTTCCAGATCAGTTTGTAGGAGTCAGTGTGGTCCACAAAGTCATCAAGATGTGATTTGATGCATTCTTCTCTCAATTGAGGGGGCCATGATTTGATCATTTGTACACTTGGACATGTCATTGAGTCATATTTTATATTATTGTGCCATGGGGTGACGCTAGTGAAGAGAAGTAATACCTCCTAGCCCCACCATGTGCTCCTAGTCATTTGTCCTAGTCATCTTATGTGGCATACTTGTATCCTAGTCACTTGTATGTAGTGCACACTCCCTTGGATCCCTCTTTTAGTGAGTGCGCACCCCCCTTTAGTGCGTTCTCCATGTTATATTGTATCGGCTCATCTTAGCCATTGATTGTATCTTTTTATATTTTGATATCAACCACTCATTTCAAAAGTGGTTTAGGGTTTTGGTCTCCCTCATCCTATTTAAGGAGGAGACCCCCCTCTTGTAAAGGCATCTAGAGATTTTTGGCTCTTGGCTACTGGAATAGAAGAAATTTTTGAGCACATACTTGGATCTTGATTTGGGTGCTTGATTTTGATGATTGTAAATGATTCTTCCATTGCACTGAAGTATATTTTGTAGCTATCTTGTATCTTTTTCCACGGTTTTGATTTATAGGTGAAGAGGATGATTTGGAGGAGTGCGCATTGGTGGGGAGGCTTTCCCTGCAATCTTCTGTCAAATTTTGGGTTCCAACAGTGAGTGATTTTGTCTTTGTACCAATCATTTTCTATCTTTTACTTTTAGCTTGTATCTACCCTCATTTTGTTGGCTCATTGAGCTTTGTCTCCTTGGTTTTGCAGGAAGAGAGGGGCACACGTGTGGACTAGGGAAAAACACACAAGCATGGAAAATACACAAATTCTTCATTTGATATGTGGGGAAGTAATCCTCGTCATAATCATCATCCATATCATTATCCAGGTATGCTTGAAAGGTACGTATTCTACTTCCCTAGCTTACCCATTATTTTTAGAAATTAAAACCCTAAACTTCAAAACCCTCTTTTTATTTTTATTTTTCAGATCTATGGAGATCTAGCAATTATTGGGGCTTAATAATTAAAACCCACCTCTACATTAGTCACAACATTTCCGATCTATAATTTGGTGGACATCCGACTCCATTAACCCCCCAATCTAGAGCACTGGGCCTCTCCAAGGGAGGTTGCACTTTTGGGTAGGAGGCCATTTTTGCTAGATCCCAAATTGGGTATTGCTAATTCCTCATTGATTCATTAGATCCACTCATTTGCAAACCCCCTAATGATTTTATTCATTGATTTTCACCTTGTGGGCTCCATTTGGACCAATTTCCATATTTTAAGGGTGGATCCCACTTGCATCTGGTATTTGGGCACTAGATCTATCTAGATCTATCACTTTAACCCCATAAGTGACCTTTATCTCTCCTTGGTTGAATTTTTGTCTTGCCTTAAGCCTCTTCAACCAAGCCCTAACTCATTGGGCCCATTTATCGATTCTAGATCTAGATCTAATCTCATCTTGATCTTCTACCTTATCATCATCACATTTCCCTAGGAGGTCTTGATTTGGTTCATTAGCATTCATTGGCTAAGCTAGGGTCTCCCCCTTGGTCTTGCTTAGGATTGATCTAAAGTGAAGAGTGCCTCGGTTAGCATGACACCCATCTTGCATTGGGAACCGTGGCATCTCTTGGGTCACCTCTTTAGTTGTTCAACACCTCTACCGTCTTGGATAGGATAACCTTTAGGGACAACTACAAGTTGTGTGATAACAAATACCATGTGAAGATTTCAACAAATAGTTGCTTAATGCAAATCCATAAATTTAACCTCAAACTTGAGGTTCTTTTAATCTATTTCATGTGAACTTTCAATGTTAGGGATGAATCTGAAATATAAATTACAACACTAAATATTTCACTTACTATCCACTAAATACACAAGGCATCACAAGAAAATAAACACAAAACAATTGCACTTCAAAAGAACAATGTTTCTAGCTATTGGAGCACAAATCCCGACACAACAAATTTTAAAAGTATTCATTAACACTACATATTTGCTACAAACACAAATATGCCCTCTTAGCTTATATATACTTGAAAAGTCACTCAACCAAATATGTTAATTGTTCATGATAAATCAACATACCGAATAACCCTAGAAACTACTCATAAACCATGAGAATACAAGTCGTAAATCAGATTTGCAAGTACACAAAGTTTGGACAGCAAGGTGGTGAGATAAAAAATTACAAAGTTGTTGAATCCCCTAACTTATAATTAAGTTAATGACTAAGGTGCATAATATTTCAAAGTGGTGTGCACTATTTATGCAACCCTCAAGGTTTCAAATGCTACTAAATTAATCTTAGTACTAACTATATTTTTTGTGGAACTAAATGTTGTTAGATGCATCTAAGTATTGTAACTAATTTATCTTATTCATGGATTTAGGTATTCTACAAATTAAGTGATCTTGGCAACAAAGTGTCCTTTGGCTCTGTAGGCTCAAGGCTTTAAAATCTCGTTACACTCGTAAATGTAAATGCAATGCTTAGAAGTAAATGTCCATGCAAACATAAAATGAATGCTCAAGAAAATAAATTTTAATGCTACAAAAAGAAAAAGTCATTCTACATCGCACTTAAATCTTAATATTTCTTCCACCAAGCAGATCGTCATGGTATGTTGGTGAAATAATTTCAAGAAGAAATACAATGAATAAATAGCTGTTGAATTTATTAACACATTACAATCCCTCAACAACCTACAAAGAATTAGGATGATAAAATGAGGAAATATAGAGCACACAATTAAGGTATGAAAATGAAATCACAAAATATACACGTGGGGAAGGTGCATTCACCAACAAACCCCTTCAAGTGGGATTTGACTTAAAGAGAACTAATGAATCGATATAATTAACTTTAACTCAAGATTGTAGTGGCAATTCTATTTCATTAACACATTTTTTCTTCAAATTTACAACTCTAATTTGCATCTTGCAAATCTAACCCTAGCTATGGAGAATCTAGAATTTAACAAAAAATGAGCTACATATGAGTGCATTTATACCAAGGATCTCCTAGTTCTTGCAAGGCAAATGTTAGGGATTTTGAAGACTCCCCCTAATTGATTTTTCCCCAATAAATGTGCACTTCTTCTCAACATTTAATTGAATTATTGGTGGGTTGCTAAAACAAATTAATGGAAAGACTACCCTTCTTGGTCAACTAAATTGGTGGGTTGCTAGGGAGGTAAATCCATGAGCCCGTGTTTGTTCTTGATTGGATTGAGGTATTGTTGCAAAAGTACATTTGTTGGCCCATCTCCTTTCTTGGTTAGCTAAGGTAATATGTCAAGTCTATGTGAACTATTTACTATTGAACAACTACCACCTTCTCATGGTCTTTAATGGATTTTGTGTATACAACGCATTGTGGAGTCGAGATGACTCCACAACCTACTCTATATTTTTTTATTAATAATTTAATAATGAAAATGAGTATTGGTGAGAAATTGTTGTGTTGATGAAATATATAAATAACCATTCTAGTACATTAATTGCAAATTAATCCATAACAAGCACAAAGTATAACATTCATGACTCATCAATAAGCCTACTACTAACACATTACTCATCAAACATACATTTAAACTAATATATTTCATCAAAAAATCCCATAAATACTACTAAATTAACCAATTGCAAATAATTAATTATTAAAGTGTAATTGGCTACAAAATTGCCCAGTTTAATAGATATTGTGTTAAGGATGGCAAGACTTACATTTTTCAAAAGATATATATGCATAGAAAGATGAGCAAAATAGACAATTCTTAGGTTCATCAGAAAGTACACTTCATAAAACATAGGAATGAAGTTACAAGTACATACCAACAACTTATCACAAGCTAATAGAAGATAGCATTTTCAAGTTTATCACAAGCTAGGATTCTCATAAGTTAATAAAAGATTGTGTTTTCAAGCTTATCACACGTTAGGAATCTCCAATGCTACCAAACCCTATCTAATCCATCCACCATTAATAACAAACCCTAACTAGTAATACAAAGGCCGAGAAAGGCATCCCACCAAGCTAACGATCCACACCAAAATCTCCACAACAAGCTAGCATCAAAACCAACAATTCGACCCACGATCTTTCTTCAAGCTTTCCCCACATAAGCTCTCCTAGTCTACTATGGGGTTTCCTTGCCACAAACCATATGTCCTTCTCACACAAAGGCTCAAACCCTATCACTGCAAGTTTCCTCTAGGGTTTTCCTGTCACAAACCTTAGTGCCTTCCTCCCTTGCATAAAGACAAGTACAAAGACTCAAGACAACTTTGTCTTCAAGATACAAATGATCTAATGAACTCTCACATGCTTACTACATGAATACTGCAACTAAAGACTCTCTCCTCCCTTTAAATAAAATAGGTAAGGTAGGCCAACAATAGTAAAGTTGACTAATTCCACAAACAACCTAATCTAATCCTTAAGACAATGTATCCAAGTGAAGTGATTTCTCTCCAAGGTGCACACATGCGAAGACAAGGATTATCAAGTGGTCTACTCTCTAAGCATGGGATCTAAGTGTTAAACACTTCTCATCACAAGGCTTCTCACTCTCTAAGCATGGGATCTAAGTGTTAAACACTTCTCATCACAAGGATTCTCACTCTCTAATATAGGCATCCAATGCTCCAACACTCCTCTTCAACATATGTGTCATGAATCCATGTACATATCCAAGTAGTGTTACCTCAACTTAAACATCCCCATGTCAAGCACTCATCCTCATAAGTCATTCCAAGAGGTCACAATGCTCCTAGCTCCAAGCACCCTCTCTCTTAGTGCCCAACATTTCTCCAAGGCATATCCAACACCCATGAAATCAACCATCCTCCTCAACACACACACCATGTTGAAGATATCAGTGGCATAGAAGATAACCAACTCATGAAGGAAATTTGCAACTTCTATCACAGAGTCCAAGGTCATGAAACCACGTATGGAAAGCTCTCCAAATGTCATAATCAAAAGATCTAAGATACAACTGAAGGAATAGGGTTTCACCATGCACCCCACATCACATGAAGGCACCCGTATCATGGTGTAAAAACTTTCATAGCAACCTAAAAGCTAACAATTGGGTTGATTTCCCCTCATTTTGCTTTGACTTTCATTGGTCAACTTAGTCATTTTCTTTTTATATTTTTATTGTTTTATTTGTCCTTCTTGATCTAGATGTTGCTCAACGTTATTAGACAATTGTGTTGGTAGATTCAAATGTAGCTTCAATGAAGCAATGAAATAAAGCATTGTTTTCCTCCAAAACCTATGGATTTATCATGTTCCATGCAGATTACAATGGGTATTCAACTCGTGGATTGGAGTAAAGCAAAGTGAGTTGACGGGGCCATAACAAGAATGTACAATGAAAGGTACACTCAGAGGGAGGAAATGAGAAGGCATCAAAATAAGGGGGGTGAATTGGGAGGGTTAGGTAGATGGATGAGGAAATATACTTGTGAGATTCTCTCTCTCCTTGTAGAAAATGTCAATAGAGATCTTCCTTAAGTGCATGGGTAGTCTCATGGTTTCTTGATTCAATTGATTGGATCATTCCTTTTACTGTGGTAAAAAGAAATATGTGTGGAGTAGATATTTCTTTGTGCTCTATTTTATCTCTTGTTCAACTTGGGAAAATTCGATACCCAACATACCTACCAATCATAGGTTAGTCATTATCTTCCCTAAGGTACCCCACAATCCATCTATCTACATATAGGTAGGTAGGTAGGTGCATTTGATGGTAGGGACATATTTGGTTTCCAAATTCTTTCTCGAAGAAACCTTGGCTAGGGTTTGTCATGCATCATATCCCCGCCTACCCCCATTTGAGTTGGGTAAGAACCTTGATGACATTTACCCAAAGAAAGGCACATAACTACACCTACCCAACTCATGTTGGGTCATGATAAGATTGATTGAGGCACTTGTTCTTTCTCACTCATCTAAACCATATCACCCTTCTTTCTTTCATTCATATTGATGGAGTTCTAAATGATTCATTAGTACGAAAGCTAAGATCAAGTTTTTCATGGTCATACCTTAAGGCACCTTGGTTTTCCTTAATTTTAAGGGGGGCATATTCCCCCTCTTTCAATGTTTATTTGAGTATCAATAGACATCCTACCCTCACATTTTTTTAGATATAATCCCCTAATTTATACGACTCTTATGTTTACTCTTTTTAACTTGGAAATTTTATTGTATCATGGGTTTCTCTCTCTACTCCTTCACCACCCTCCTTATGGATGTCCCCCCTCTATTTTATTGTAGGTTTTGCCACAAATTGAATGGATTTGAATTTATTCTCTATTATTGTGTTTTAACTCCATGAGTGGCTACCTTATTTGGTGTTTTAGGAGGGATTACCCTCTTTAACTCACTTGAGGTTATTTGGGATGCTCTTCTCATTATTGTATAAAGGCTCTTCAATGCCATTAATTTTGATTTTGGTTCTTGTCTTTTATACAATTTCACAATTAGTTGGATCTTTGCATCTTGTATCCTTTATTAGATATATTCCATTTGGCTTTGGTTAAGGAACTCTCATGATATTCCTTGAAGTAAAATCTCAATAGTGTGCAAGGTAGAAGACACAACCTTCCTCTCATGGCATCATGGCATTCTCAATCATTGATGAGTCCGTTACTCTTCCCTTGGTTTTATTGATAGTATATTCATTCCATATTGCTATATTTATTTATAGAGAAAGGGAAACCATTTTTGTCTTCTCACGAGTGGAGATAAATATTTAGTTATATTTAAAGGCCTAAAATCTCTTTGTTATGGTTAATTTGTTGTGCATTCTTTTCTCTCTACCCTTTTATTTCCAAGTAGTCATTGTAGTGCAGATAGTTCAAGGTTTCACACACTTGCCTAGAAGAATTAATGTACCACTAGGAAATCAAGTAGATATCTCTATCTCTTGCTCTATTTCACTCAAGAAGAAAATTGTTAAATAAACATCTTTGTTGATTTCTTTCTTTTGTTGTTTTGGGTGGAAAAGATTAAGCTTTTGCATTCTAATTCTTTGCTTATTTCATTTTGTGTTTAATTCGGCTATTGTAGGAACCAAAAGGAAAATAAAGAATAAGTTGGGCTTGTTGCTTCTTGATTACTATGATTATGTGTTCTTAAACTAGCCTGGTTGTATTAGATTATTATCTTTTCATCCATCAGGAAAGATACAATTTTTTTTACTATGCATTACTTCTCATATGTCAAGTGTCTCTCAATTCATTTAGTTTGCCTCTCCCTCCCCTCTTGTGTGTTTGTATGTTTTCTTATGAAAATCAAGTAGTGATTCCACATCCCCCTCCCTTCTTGTGTGTTTGAAAGTTGTTGCAAGAGGAATGTCTTCTCCTACATTAATAACCAATTCAAGGAAGGAATTGTTAGGGAAGTTAGGTTATATAGGTAGGATGGGCTAAAGACCAATGGTCAAGATGGTGCACACTTCCAACTATGTCAATCCCCATAGAAAATAATTAAAGAATGAATTTTTGAGTTAGTGTTTTGGTAACTATTCCTGTTATTTGAATGTGTAAGATTAACGAATTTCATGAGTTCAATAGCCAAGCTTGTATTAGTCAAATTTGTATAGATTGAGAAGGATGATAGTTAGAGGAAATAGGATTCAAGGATTGTAGCCTAAAATATATAGATATAATTTCACAAAATTTAGCATTTGAGCGAGGTTCAATTGGTGGGAAATAAGATCCATTAAAGGTGGCATTTGGTATACATCAATATTGGAGGATAAGGAAAATGTCGTCAGGCACAAGACTGATAGAAACTAGGGGAATGGTGGGCTCCAAGATGTGAAAGAACAAGACAAAGGAGGCGAAGGCCCTAATTGTATCCATGAGGGTCACAAGCTACCTGGAAGATGTGCTCAACCGGTGGGTTCATGTTAGTAAGGATGAATATTGATTCAAAATAAATAATTTTATATTTTTTCCTCTATTTTGGTACTTATTGGGTCAAAAATGGGGTTATTAGCTTGTAGGGCCCATTTTATGGGTAGGTCACACTTTGGTGATCTAGGGTCCAAAACATTCTAGATCCTATTTGAGGCCTTAAATGACCATTTTTGGGATAGAAACTTTGCAATATTATCTACCATACTCTCAACTCTATTCTACACATCAATATCTTTCCAACGATGCCAAAATCATCTCAATCAAAGTTTGCATGCAAAAGTTATGCCTCCGACAAGTTGACCTATCATGTTGACTACCATGGTATTGAGTGGATGCCATGTCATCTTCTATTACTCACACAAGTAGAGCGAGTTTTGTGTGTACTTTCAAGAAGATTATAGAGGGTCCAAACCTTAACACTAATTAGGAAATGAGGCAAGCAAAAACCCTAACCTTAACCTTAGATGACCATCAAACCATGTTAAATACTAGGATGCTATGAACATAAGGGGTTCCATTCTTATTGTATTGGTTATTGTTCCATAGTTGAGTAGAGAATCTAGAAGTGGGATATTGAAGCATAATAGAGTAAGTTGAATATCTCATAGTAGCCATTTTGTCCAAAATGTCCATGGCATGTCCATAGTGAGTGCATTGTTTTTGCACTTGCATTCCATAACTCAAAAGAAAAGAATAAGAGCATAAGCCTCACCTCTTAACTGGGTTTTTCGTGTATTGGGTCTTCCCAGGTTACATATTGAGTTCATTGTGTGGAAGGTTTGTTATTTTCTTAGCTTCTTTCACTTCGGTTTCAATTGTCTTGATATTTTCATACATTAAGATGGTAACATTACATCTGCAATTTAAAGTAAAACATTGCATAATAAAATATTGTAGAATATTATAAGATATAACGTGACAAACTATTCCAGTGGAACATCCACAACAATTTACATATCAAATATCTTAAAGGATATGTGGAGTAGGTTCAGATAGTGGATGATGATATCCATAACCCTACCTTGTTCCCCGCGTTTACTTGAGATAATTCTTAGAGATAATAAAGGGTCAAGTTTAATGTCCCCCTCACCTAATCCAACCATCAAGAGGGGACGCTAGCTAAACTTGGGCTCTCAAATTTCACCCCAAATCCATAATATGAATTTCAACATATACAATGTGTGCAATAATGTAAATAAACATGCACAACGGAATTAAAATCTATCCACACACATCTAGCATGCAAATAAAAGCATAAACATTACATGCATCAAATAAAAACATTGCAAATTCAAATGCTTGAGAATACTTATCTTTTTACAACGCAAATCCAAGCAACTGGCTGTGTAAGAGCGATTTTCCACCCAACCATAGGCACTCTGTCCAACATATATTCTTTTTACTGAGAGGCCACCCCCAAGCTGGGCTATGAGGCCACCAGGGAAAAGGAAACACCTACATGCTTCTATCTCTCATCCCACAACCCATTTTGCTCTCTATGCTTAGCCAAACGCTCATACAGATCTCTACAGGGGTCTCATTGAGCCCTCACAGCCTTGGCTTCCACAATACCTATCCCACACAACACCCTTCTAGCTCAGGAATCCCCTTCACCGATCCATGGTTCTCTTGGGCGATCCGTCTTGTTGGGTGAATCCAGTGTGTGCATAAAAGAAGTCCAATCTAATATGTGTTGTTATAGAATCACCTGTAGCCTTAATTCGCTTCTCAAGCACCTACGAGCAACATAGCTCAATGGGAAAGGGTTCCTAACTTGCCCAACCTATTTTCTCACCTACATCCATCATTTTTCCCTTCCAAATCTGCAGCATGGTCTCCAAATTTGAATTTCTGGGTTAGGGATAGTCTGGTATGCTCATGGACAACAATGGAGAGCTTTGCCTAGTGTAGATCTGCATGAAAGAATGAGAGAATGAGGGTTGACTCCAAGGGATATGAGAAAATGGTAAAAAAAAACTGACATAACTTCTAACAGTAGAAGAAAGGATTCCTGGCAGTTGCAGACTGACTTCTGTCATGACAAAACTGTCACAAAAGCGCAGTTAGCCCCATGCTTCAATAACTACATGATGTGAATTTTCCCACCAACCTCCCACATGCACTCAATTATTGGAAAATGGTCAAAAAGGAGATAATTGGCTTATTCACATCACATGAAAGAATTTTGGGTGAGTTCTAAGGTTGAAACTTGGCAGCAAGGATTTAGTCTCCCATAGACCCCCTTTCCTCTTCCCCTCTGGTGAAATCATAGCCCCTTTGGTGCTCTTTACGCAACCATTCTTGGACCATTTTATTATTTATGCACTTAATATTTACATATATTCTAAATCAACATAAAAGCTAACCAAACAGTCAAAATAAAATATTTACATCATACATGCCTAGCCATTCACTAATCGGGCCTTGGCCTTGAGCTTTGCATTAGGAATTCACACTAGCATATTTACATCATTTACATAATTTTGGATAAATACATTCCAAATCAAAACTAGGGGTATTACATCAAGCCAAGATTTTGAAGACATTCAAACTTGTATTCAAGTAAGAGATTATTAATCTTATGTATGTCCTATGGTTTAGAACCTATTCAATAGTAAGAAAATGTATGAGGTTGTTGTTGCCTTTGACTAACATTGGTGGGATTTGGCTTGACTGAAAAATCACCATTGATGCAAATAGTATCCATGTGATTATAGGACTATTGAAGGAAGAGGAGGATGCCAATGTCACCTTCTCCCTAAAAATCCAAATACATATGGAGAAAGATGTTGTGAAAGAGTAGATGAACCAACGCCTGAAATATGGTGCAACTAACACAAGGTGGGAATATAGCCTAACCTCCATTAAGAATGTCTTAGTTATCTTGTTAGCATAGTTATTATTCACTGGGGTTCCATGGACCTCCTAGAAGGGAGAGAGGGTTCGAAGTAGTTCATGTAGTCGACGTTTGCACAATGAAAGTGATGTTGAACTATGTAATATACCTAACTAATGATATCTTGTAGAACTATTTGGATGCACAAGATCATAACCAAGGTTTTCACTATGGAATTTTCCTACTATTTCTCGCAATGTGTAGAGTTGACGGGCTTTGACCTTTTGTAGTGGGATCCTAAGGTTGTTGCAGCAAGGTGCAACTAACTATCCCATTTAATAGAGGGAAGCACATTTTGACATTGAAAATGTATGGGAAAGTTACTAGGCAATGAAAATTGTTATCATGTGGACCGCTAGGATTCCCGAGGCCATTATTGATTTGCATGGACTATAGTACTAGTTTCAGGTATGATGACATTGCTTCCATATGCGAGTAAGGTTGGTAGGTGAAGGCGTTAACTCAAAGGTAGAGGTGGAGATGCTGGACTTCATGTTGACATTTTAGAGTGTCAAGGATGCCATCCAGTGATGGCCCAAGCAACAAAGGAACAACAAAGTAGAGCTTTGCCACCAATAGGTGCATAAGAAGGATATCTCATAGGGGCTTCACGAAAGAGGCCATGGTTAGAAATGGAGGGAAAAATAACATCAAAGTCCATTGAGTTAGATGACTTAGATGTATGGAGATGGAAGACCCTTATTTTGGTTAGCAACAAGGTGTATGACATGGTGATAGGATGAGCTCTACAATCTTCTCCACCCACCATAAGCTCCTCAAGTAGTCAAGTGATGTGCAATGCTTCAACATCCCCACAACAAAGTGGTACCTTCACTGCCATCAAAGAACAAGTGAAACTTTTGAGGTAAATTGCAAGGATAAGATCCTCATTGCTACAGCTACATCAATCACTCTAGAAACATAAACAAAAGTTGTTGGTGTTTTTTTTTTCACCGTAAGGAAGCTAGGGGCACACTCGAAGGGGCTTCACCTATTGGCATTATCTCAAGGAGTTAGCTGGCCTCACCTGTTGGCATTATCTCAAGGAATTAGCTGGCCTCACCGATTGGCATTATCTCAAGGAATTAGCTATCCTCAACGGAGGAACCTGACCTCAACAAACCCAGGAATTGAACCCCTGACCTTTGGCCTACAGCGACTTGTCAACTGGAACCCAACCAATTGAGCTAGCTGTTGAGGCTAAACAAGTTGCTAGTGTTAGTTCTAAAGTTTGCACTAGACTGCAATAGTATAGAGTTTAGGTAACTCAGTTTAAAATAGATTTGGTTGGTTGGTGGATCAAGGTTGCAAATTAGGCATCTCAGTTTAAGATAGATTTGGTTGGTTTAAAATAGATTTCGCTGGTTTGTGGATCAAGGTAGATTGTGGACAGGGTTAAGAAAAGTACGGTTAGAAGACTGGATTAAAAACAATATATAAATCTCAGATAATCAAAGGAGGAAGTTGTCTAAAGATTCGAAGATTTCCACCGGACGATTAGTTTTTCTCCCAAAAATGGGTGTAATTATGTTTTAAAAATTTGACGACTTCCACCGGATGATCAGTTCTTCTCCAAAAACTGGTGTAATTATGTTTTAAAAATCTGAATCAATCCGTGTTTTAATCAACATTTTGAAGTCAGAAATGGATTCAGCACAGTTCAAAACCCAGTCAAAATCCCCTCCTAGACCTAAAATCTATAAATTTAACAGCTATAACAACAATTTTGCCAAATTTCTCACTGAAAAAACCATCTGATTCCGGTGGAAATCGTAGAAGTTTTAGACTACGGCTTGCTTTTGTGTCTTCAAATCTGGACTTTTCGATTTGCCTGACAATGTGAGATTGATGCTAATTTATGCCAATGCACCATCTAATCAAGTGGCACACCATTCATAAAGCAAATCCACTGCAGATAAAAGAACACTCCCTTCGAAAAGGATGACACCTTGGACTTTGCTGCATTAGACAATAATCATTATCTTCATTTCACAAACCTGAACTAGTCCTTCTTCCCTCTTAAACAAAGGGTGATGGACCTGGGCCTAACACTGCATCAGATCTTTTAGTACTTCCCAAAACATATATTATGCATCCTGGTGATGAAAGAGCTGAAAATTTTGCACCACATAAATCACAGACATCATGCCCTATTGTGGGCAATCGACAAAGTGTTGTGGCAGAAAGCTGTGAGGTATCCTTGGTTGCTTCATAAGCATCCCAAACAACACTGAAATTTGTTCATGGAGAGGTCCCTCTGAATTTGATCCTCTGTTACTTGTGGATCATAAATGCTAATATTTGCTTTGTCTCTAAGAAGCCCTTTGCATACATCGATAGCAGGAGTTTCTCGAGTATCTCCAATTTCCTTCTTGAATGCAAAACCAAGAACTGCAACTTTCCTTCCTGAGACTGTTGAACATGGAGGCAACCGCAAGGTTTATAAACCTTGACTTCTGATAGTCGTTGATCTTAATGACTCCTTTCCAGTAGTTTGCCACTTCCATAAGTCCATTGCGCTCACAAATGTAATCGATGGCATCTCTCATTGACTGCTCATCATTGAAGATCAATAAGTTTCCCGATCACTGATAATCTTTTACTCCACAACCTCGCCATAGGGACTAAAAACCTCTTACAGGCTTCTGTCATCGGTAGACCATGCAAGCCCTCCTAATTTCATCTTTAGATGCCCCATGTGCTAAGGTATTTGCCAGCTATACAAAATGCTTCGTGCCATTTTTCATAGGTTTCCTTATAAGACGAACAAGGGCTTGCAGAGGGATCGAGACGAGACGAAACATCGAAATCCTGAGCGCAAAAGAGAGACCAGACATGGTCGTCCAAAGCCACAAAATGTCACCGCAGCTCACACACCCTAGTTTTGCCTTGTTTTTGGGCATCACCACTTTGTACGTTGTCACTGTGTTAATGCTTGGTGGCGCTCCTGGTTTACAACTGCGAGATATATTCAACGTGTACGAGGATTCAAACTTCCCGTGTGTTTATAACCAATGGGACATTGAAAAGCTTTTGATGTGTAGTGCACAACTCATGACCTGTGGGCTGTCTGGTGGGTGCTTGCCTCAACACATGGGCGCACTTGACACTTGGTCACATGCTTCAGGCTCTCAGCATTCCTTGTTGGGTACTGCCTTGTCGCATTTAATACTTAATAGCATATCGATGGAGTTTGGAAGAGCTTTGACTTGGACTTAGTGGCGTTAAAACAACTGTTTTGGAGATTGGGCTCTACTTAAAACTTGGTTGCGTGCCGCGCGAGAGACAACATTTTTCCAAAACATAACTTCCCGCAGCGAGTTCCTCTAAAAATTCACCCATTTCGCTACGGGAAGTATAAACTTCCGGGAGCGAGTGCTTTGCAAATCTGTTGATTTTTGCTACTGATAGAAAAATCTCCCGCAACATACACGAGATTGAGATTGAGGCGACAGGTAACAGGAGGTTTGGCCAAGTTTCTCCCGCAACATACACGAGATTGAGATTGAGGCGACAGGTAACAGGAGGTTTGGCCAAGTTTCTCCCGCAACATACACGAGATTGAGATTGAGGCGACAGGAGGTTTGACCAAGTTAGATTTTAGTGCTAACACCCGGTAAGGACACATTTTTGTGGGTATAAACATTGTTTTCCCTCGCACAACGTTGTGACCTCAAATGCTTCTCAACACTCCTCCACAATCTATGGTAATAAGCTTGATGATCATACCCATCCCTTGACCCGGGGATTAGCTAGACTCAAATGACTTCAACCAAGGTCTACAGGGCATGAAGGAGAAGTGGTGCTAGTCCTCTCACACATGAGGTTCATTGATTTGTCCCTTGAAGAACCTTAGTAGGAAGCAGTATATGCAGGTTTCACCATCAAACAAATTCTAGCAAATATGCTCCCACCACCATTGTTGAAAAAAAAGGCAAGAACCTTGGTTTCGGTAGGGAAAAAAGCCGCCAATGAAGTGGAATTGATAAAAGAAAAGATTAAGTGCATGTTGAAGTCCCTCAAAGTAAAAGTTAGTTGGACCAAAATCTTGGGGGAAGAGGAATAGGAGGAAGTGATAAATGAGTCTTGCACATACATCCTAATTTCAAGCAGAATACCCCCTTGGTGCCAACCATAGAACCCTCAACATTGGGTATTCCATTACCTTAGCCAGAACTCGCATGAGTGTATAACCTATTGGTCACATTTCATTTATATGGGCCAAATTTATAGTTTGGATTCCAATCAAGGTAGAAGGAATCCACAATGGAGCTATAGAAACAAGGAGGATTGAGTTAAAATCCCTTTAGTATGCCCCATGTTTCTATCACTATGGAGGAAATCTATGAAGGTGATACGATTTAGATGCATCATATGATAGACTTATCGAATATGGACCTTCCCTCCCTTGCTAAGATAATCATAGAGGCAACCATGAATATGGAAGGTACCAAAACAAAGAAGACTACCTTAAAGAGCTATATATCTAGAACATGTACCTTCACACATGTGGAGAGGGTGGAAAGTGAAAAGGATATGTTGTGAGTGTAGGTAGAGTAGGCCACACAAAATGGATCTCATTGGAGGCAACAAATAGAGAAGGTTGTTGTACCATTGAAGAAGAAAACAAAGAAGAACATAATCACGGTGGAAATAATAAAGAGGCAAGTTGCATGGGGAAGAACATGAGAGGTAGTGGTACACAAAGTAGCTACCAAGGTAGGAGCACAAGAAGGAAGAGGATAATAAGAGGGAAATAGCACAAGAAGGAAGAGGAGAACAAGAGGGAAGTAGCACAAGAGGAAGCCACCAAAGAAAAAACTTATGGGAAAAGAGAAGCCCTAATCATTGATCTCTTGATTGTTGAGGATTATGCATAGATGAACAAATTAGAGTGACCGTGTATAAAGTGTTAGAGCTCATGGGCTAAATTCCAAAGGAACATGGATATTCTTGAGAAGATCCAACAAGAGATTGAGCAACTAAATGAGGAGTATGAGAAGGTGTATGATTAAGCCAATGTATTGGATACTGCCAATGATTAGATGGAGGAAGTATGATACTTGGCAGTAAGAAATGATGCTCTTGAGGATGGCAAGAAGAAGTTGAAGAATCTGGACATGGATGTCACAAGGAAGGCATAATCCTAGATTGCAAAACAAAGGAAATGAAGCAAAAACCAAACATTGAGCTCGAAGCTTTGGCATAGGCAGTACCCATATAGTGAACCCCTAAAATGTAGGAGACTATCACGACTTGGAACCCCAATTTTGAAGAATTATATAGGTTTAGGGACAAAGTAATTAGAGAGTTCCCTGAGTTGGATCCCGTTTTTTACTAGAGGACAAGTTGCAAGGTGTGGTTGGGGAGTTACTGTGGCCCAGTTTTGGCCAAGTATTGGCATAAAGTAGCATTTAGCAGAAGGTGATCCATAGAAGTCAAGAAGCTATACAAATCTAAGGATGCCGAACCATAGAATTTTGAGTACACCGAGTCAAAGGAGTTGTCTCATAAATCTTATGTGCCTAGTCTCTTGGATCCTTTGCACATTTTTCTAAAGGCACAAAATATTTGATATAAGTATGATATAGTTGAAATATTCTTTGATATCTCTAGGAATCTCTTGTAACTGCCTCTGTGTCCTATGTATATGAGAAGGTTGGTATGTAAAATTAGTGATGATGTTAGAGAGATCCTAGTTGTTGTAAGAGAATATTGAGGGTTAGTTGTTCAACTGTCAACTGGAAAGTTGGGCCAAGTTCAAGCTATTATTTAGCTATAATGCTTAATCATATAATGGAAAACTATTATGTTCATTTATATGTGCTTGTGTCTCATTTGGATGATGTGTACATTATTATAGTGAATGCGAATGCTTTTCATTTTGTAAGCTTTAATGAAAATGATTAAAGGATAACTAATGGGTTACACCCCTTACTACATATTTAATATGTTGCACATGATTAACATGGAAAATATCATACACTCCTTGGGTGAGGCCTTATTTCTTTAGAAGGTTGAATATGTCAACATGCTAGAATATATTCAGCCTATGTTGGACATCTTTTGTGAACCCTAGGTATGTCATAAAGCCAACACTATATCCAAATCTAGTTTGATGCATCAACCACAAATGCAAAATCATGAATCTTGTGGTTTCCCGTAGTATTGTCCCTATTAAAGTCTTCCATCTCCTTATTGTGAACAACTTCTCCGTTGTCAAGTGGGAATGGGTGTGTTGGGTCTTTAATAAAGCATAAGTAAAACCACTTAGTGCAACCTCACTTGCCCTCATCTTGGGACCTAAGTCTACTAAGTCCTAATTTTTTTTGTCCTTGATCAATATTTAGAGTACAACCTACTTCTTAGTAATCCTTGGCTAGTTACCATGCTAGTTATTGTTTCATATTAAATTTTTCATGATTAAAAAATGACATGGAGGATCCAACAAACAAAGAGAAACTTTGTTTTAAGAACATGATTCATTATTAGTAATGATTGAAATAAAGTATATTCGATGTCATGCCAAGCATTGACGATGTTGGCATAAGCTATCAATTAGATCAATAGTGAAAATCAAAATGAAATTTCATAATCATCGACCAATAGCCAAAAAACAATATTACGACTTTTATAGATTGTGGAGGAGAAGATGATCAATTTTTAATAACTAGTTAAATCTCTCCAATCCCAAAACTACTATAGACATGTGGAGTGATCAAAGGGATTGTGGAATGTGGAAGGTTGTTCTACAAAGTGCTGTTTGAACCTCCATAAACCACTTGTGAATCCAAAGAAGGTTTAGAAAGAATTGTTGAAATTTGGTAGGGTAATTTAATGAAGTTGGATCCATTGACTATGACAAATGTAAATATGACACCTATATAAATGAAGCAACTAACATTTATCCGAAAGTAGTTACAGTTCTTAGAAATAAAAAAAATTGTGGTTTGAATTTATTAGTCCGAAGATTATTATTCATCGAAGCTCTAGTAAAATTTATACTTGAGAAACTTGTTCAAGATTAGAACTTCCATTCAAATTTCAAGCATTCCATTGACAAACAAATTCTTAATTTTTTCCGTACATTGATTCTGCGACACTGAGTATTTTCTTTTCCAATTTGGTGACATCATTGCATGTATTCTCGTGGATTCCAAGAACAAAGCATCCTTGAGTTGAATTAGGAAAATTCCATGATGAATGTTGTCAAATTCCCACCCAGGAGTGTGACCTTGCCAAGGCCATCATTCCTTAAACTTATTATTTTTCACAATTTGTCCACACGTGTGCTCAATTCTATAATTCCTATAATCTAGTAGTAATGTCCAAAGATGGATCTTATGCAATAATTATGTGATTCATGTTGGTATTTTTAATATCTTAAAGCTCCCAAAGAATACTACACAAGTAACATTGTAACATAGTTGTTGATTCATAAACCTTGACCCAAAAGGTTCTTGTAACTGAGACTTTTAAAGCTTCCATTTCCCCTAATCATACCATATCATTTATTTTGATGAATTTCCTTATATTTGGTTATGAATCATAATGACGATGAGACTATAGATGAGCCAATCTTAAGAATGATGGAAAATATTTTTCCTCTATTCAAATCATCTCTAGAGAAATATAATTATTCCCAATACCAATCTCATGTAATTCATAATCAATTCATCTAATTTTTGTAATACCCTGATTTTGTCCCCATTGCATTAAACATGTAAATGATGTAATATCGTTATAAAATCATGGTGAGGAGCTCAAGGTCAAGGCCCAACCATCGATTTATCGTTATTGTATCTGCAATTAAAAATTGATGAATGTGAATCGCGTGATAGCCTGACCCGATGGAAATATATATATATATATAATACCCACAACTAGCTATGCAAGGCAACACGAGTATGGGGCATGATTTTTACAAGGAATGGGGAGGGAAATATTCAAACCCTTGAAGCCAATAATATCAAGTCAAGTGTTAATGAGAGAACCCATGAACCATTAACTACCCATGGTTGAAGTAGTTATTGTTTTGGGAAATGTAGAGTATGGCTGTCCAATTTCCGTGTATGGGAAAGTCACCGTTTGGAATATTGTGTTATTCCTTCCTGGGAAAGAAAAGATCCATGAAATTGATTCCATTTCCATTATTCGTCTATGAGTTTTTCTCTCTCATGAATTCCTTGCTTGCTAGGTGTTTTTCTCCCTGAAATTTCTGCGTTTTCATCCATTTTTCTAGCTGGGGAGGTCGCTTTTGGTGTTGTAGAATGGTGGGGAAGAAGGGAAAATGAATTGGGGTTCTATGAAATCTGTTTTTGCTTGTGTATCTTTTGGGGATTCAATATGTATCTTCCAGCTGTTGTTTCCCCTCTCAAATTTTGTTTTGGTGTGCCCACGATTTGGAACACTCATGGAAATCCCACGATTTGGAACACTCATGGAAATCATGTTTTGTGAATCCCACTACTAAAACGTTCTGCTATGCCCAATAATTGTGTCTTGCTATCTATGTGTGGGAGACTTCTATGGTTTGGTTCATGTGCATCCCCTGTTTGGCTTGAACTTGTGTGTAAGCAACTAGGAGTAGACAAAGATTTGGAATTGGCTTAATAAACCTAGTGAAGGGTGTAACCTCAATGAAGATGATAGGACTTTGGCTACTTTTCTATGCACACCCTGAATAGCACTGGAAGGGAAGGTGTGGCCCGAGGGACTGTGGAACAATGAAGGGGTTACCTTCCTGGTGTTGGGTGTGTAGGTATTGTGAGTGCCAATCTAGATGAATCTTGTAGAGGTACTGATAGCTCTATGGTTGAGCTCACTAGCTTATCAATTCCTTCATTTCTAGTTCCTTAACAACCTGATAAACCCAGTCGTGGACTATGTAATACCCCTATCTTGACCCTTATGGTTTATTGGCCTCAACGTAAATATTGTATACATGCTATGTGTGTGTTTTCCCTAGTGTGTAGCTCAAGTCTAAGGTCCCAATAGTGGATGTTTAGGTTTTATTTGCATAGGCAAGTGTTTGACAATTGATTTTCCATGAGTTCTTAATCCATGAAGATTTGTAAATGATGTAATTATTAATTATTGCAATAAAATACCCAAGAAGTTGGCTAAGGATGAAACCAATGAGAAGGGGCCATTTGTATCCACTGGGGAGAGGTGAGGGGGTTATAGGATTGGAACCCATGTTTCCACATGTCCAATTGTGAACCCATTTGACCTCTCATGTTGAAATTAATGAAACTGTAAGAGGGTGGTTGAGAAAACCAGACCCATGAATTTGATGGAGTATGGGGCAACCTGCGAATCCGTATGGCAGGGTATGGCCTTGTGTTTTGTTTGTTCCTTAAGCCAATCCACGCCTGGGAATTATCCCATCTAATCACTTACCCACTGTTGACTAGGAACCCAAGTCATTCACACACACACAGATCCCAACCATGAAGAAACAAGAGAAAATCGCAATTTCTGTGTGAGCCGAATGTATAGAGCCGAATGTGTAAAGAAAATCCTGTGTAAGGATGAAACCGATTGGGAAATCCATAGATCTGTTCGTGGGATGATTTCCAGAGCTTGAATGGTCGAGAGAATCCGTTAGAACTCTTAGATCGATTGCAGAAGATCGAGTGGAAGAACAGAGCTTAGGTCGCGACTCTGTGAAGAATTAGCTTGTATAACAGCAAAGAAGGTAAAATTAGGGTTGTATCTACTTGATAAACCTAGTGAAGGCTGAAATCTTATGAAGAAAAAAAATTGGACCTTTCTATGCCCACCATGATTAGCATTGGAGGGAAGGGGCCTTGAGGGACTATGCAGTAGAGAAGAGGGCCTTCCTTGTGTTGGGTGAGGTAGGTAATGTGGGTGGCATGCTTGTTGAGTGATCTGACATGCTTGTAGCTCTGTGGTTGAGCTCACTATCTTAGCAGCATCCTCCTTGTTCCCTGGATTGCTTGATAAACCCAACTGTAGGTTGGCTTAGCATTGGGATGAGACCTTGAATGTGAGAGAGCCCATTAACCTCCTTAGTGGATACAAAAACCAGCTTAGGAGTGGTCTCTCAACTGAAAGAGTATAGGTTGGACAGAGACCTAAGGTTGGGTGGAAAATTGTCCTAACTTAGTCAGTTTCTTGGGGCAACTTCAATTCCAAAGATAAGTGCTTTTGTGTGTTACATGACGAGTAGTTCATGTGTTATATCTATTGTTATGTTATTCTTGTTATGATGTAGGTTAATGAATTGATGAATCCATGAACCGACTCCTTAGGAAGCTATGTGAGCATGAATATGAGGATTGCGTGTTTTGAAGACTTCATTATTTACATGAATGATATGCATGGCTAACCCGTGCAGGTTGTTGATATGTTAAATAGATTAGTTCATTATATATGTTTATTATGCATTGTATTCACCCTTCAAAGGGATGGCTTGAATTCATCTGGTCTTGCGAAATGAAGGGGGATAACCCATTTGTGTTTCAAAACCCCTCTGTGGGTCAGGTGAAGGGAGAAGTCATGGAAGGAAGGATTCAGAGTCACTTGCAGAAGGATAAAGGAACTTAGGTGTGTTTATGGACATAGTTTGAGTTGGAAAATTGACATGGTTGGAGTGCTCAGATAGAGTGGGGATTGCACCATTGGATAGAGCTCTCCAAGAGATTTCCAATGGTACCGACCTTGTGAAAATCCTCACAGCAGATCTAAGAGATGATGTATCTCACAAGAGAATAATTATGATTAAGCAAGAAAATAGAAGAAGAGTGATACATGCAGTATAATGAGCAACAGAATAATATGGTACAGTAGAACTCAGATAGAAGCAATAATACTTCGGTCATACTAGATTATTAATCACAAATGGACATATAAATAATACAATGCATGAGGAATTCGAATGCCTAAGGTGGCAATTCGAATTAGCCTTCATGGAGTGATCAAAGGATCACTGGAGTGTCATCGGAGCACAACTAGGTGTCCTCATGATCATCGGAGTGCAACTAGAAGTCTTCATCATCATCATTGGAGTCATCAATGCTCAAGTAACTGTCAACCATCAGTCAAACTAACTCTGGTAGGTGTAACTCAGTGTAACTAAGTGTAACTCAGTGTAACTAAGTGTAACTGAGTGTAACTGAGTGTAACTCAATGTAACTAAGTGTAACTCAATGTAACTAAGAGTAACTGAATGTAACTGAGTGTAACTGAGTGTAACTCAATGTAACTGAGTGTAACTGAGTGTAACTGAGTGTAACTGAGTGTAACTGAGTGTAACTCAATGTAACTGAGTGTAACTGACTGTAACTGACTGTAACTGAGTGTAACTGAACTGGTAGGTGAAGAAGGGCGAGTTGCTCCCTAAAATCAAGGAAGAAGGGCGCACTAAGCAACTGGAGGGCTAAAACTGAATAGTGAGAAGCTCCTGGGGGCTGGCTAACTGAGGGCTAGGTGCTGGACTGATGACTGGGATGCATGCAAAATGCATGCAAACCCTAGAATGCATGCAAACCCTAAAAGGTGCATGCATGACTGAAAATGTAAATGATCAAAATACTGGTGGGACTAGGATGGAGTATAGGAATATCCTAACACCCCCCCTTAATCCATCCTGGGCCCTGGTAACTAAGACCAAAGGTCACCCAATACAATGAATAATAACAATCAATAAACCAAGGAAGTGGGAAAATTTCATGGGAAACATACCCCCTCCTCAAAAATAGACTGTAAGGCACACATAAAAAAAAATAAAAGCTCCAAACTCAAGCATGTGTGATGCTTGGTCATATGTCTGGAGGTATCTTCTTCTTGGGAAGAAGTGGATCATGCTCAAAAAGCATGTGCTTGTACTTGCTCTTCAGATCGAATGTGATGAGAACAAATCCAACAGTATTAGAATGATCCTTGAACCTGTGATTCGAATCAGCTGAGGTAGGATCAAATTTTTGAATGTGCATATAGTCCTTTGTCTTCTCCTTCGAACCACCATGGGTGAGATTATGCCAAAAAGAACTATTACATGTTTGCTTGAAATCAAAATCAGATTTAAGACTTTCAAAACAGTTTCTTGAGATCTCCTTTGAACCAGCAGGGGTGAGATCAAAACTATCATATGATGCATGAGAAATTATCTCAAGCGGGTGGCAATGGCCATATTCTTCAATAACCTTCTGAAAGCATGTGCTAATGATCATATAGTAGTAAATAAGAGATGTTTGCTGAAGAGGAGCGAATGCATTACCTCCAATAGCTGATGTTACCTCCGAAATAATCATGTGATCATGATGCAAACCAACAAACTCTGGTGCAAGGCAGGATTTAGGACCTTCTGCAATATCTAGAGTGTGAGCTGGCACAGAAAGAGAAGAAAGTTTGAGCATGAGCGGAGAATCTGCAAGTTCTTTGTCAACAACTTCAATATGAGATGATACTGGTTCATGATCTGAGAGATCATCAAGGGGAGCGAATGCAACATGATCTGAGAGACCATCAGGAGGAGCGAATGCATCATGATCTGAGAGACCATCAAGTGGAGCGAATGCATCAACTTGCTTGCTTTTGAAGGGATTTGGACCAAAACCATCATTCTTTTTGCCGAATCTTTCATCCAGATGAGCCCATAACTCTTTTGGAGTTTCAATTTCAAAGATGGTCGGGTACAATATGTAATCAGTCATAGTAAGCTTCATTCTTCCAATGTGCATGTCACCTTTATTCAACCATTTAATCTTCTTTGTAGAGGATTCGAACTCTCTTTCAAAATAGCAATCAAAGAGATCATGGCTCTTTAAATATGCTATTATTTTTGGTTTCCATTCATCATAGTTGAATAGAGAAAGAGGAGTGATTTCTTCTAATTCAGGATACATTGAAGATGTAGAAGACCTGCAAAAACAATATAGAATAACTGCAACTGCTACTGCTGCAAAAATGCAGATTCTGCTGCAACTGCTGAACTCGAAATCTTGGTAATAACCTGCAAAAAACTCTCAAGAATGGAGATAAACAATACTCTCAACATGCTCTGATACCATGTGAAAATCCTCACAGCAGATCTAAGAGATGATGTATCTCACAAGAGAATAATTATGATTAAGCAAGAAAATAGAAGAAGAGTGATACATGCAGTATAATGAGCAACAGAATAATATGGTACAGTAGAACTCAGATAGAAGCAATAATACTTCGGTCATACTAGATTATTAATCACAAATGGACATATAAATAATACAATGCATGAGGAATTCGAATGCCTAAGGTGGCAATTCGAATTAGCCTTCATGGAGTGATCAAAGGATCACTGGAGTGTCATCGGAGCACAACTAGGTGTCCTCATGATCATCGGAGTGCAACTAGAAGTCTTCATCATCATCATTGGAGTCATCAATGCTCAAGTAACTGTCAACCATCAGTCAAACTAACTCTGGTAGGTGTAACTCAGTGTAACTAAGTGTAACTCAGTGTAACTAAGTGTAACTGAGTGTAACTGAGTGTAACTCAATTTAACTAAGTGTAACTCAATGTAACTAAGAGTAACTGAATGTAACTGAGTGTAACTGAGTGTAACTCAATGTAACTGAGTGTAACTGAGTGTAACTGAGTGTAACTGAGTGTAACTGAGTGTAACTCAATGTAACTGAGTGTAACTGACTGTAACTGACTGTAACTGAGTGTAACTGAACTGGTAGGTGAAGAAGGGCGAGTTGCTCCCTAAAATCAAGGAAGAAGGGCGCACTAAGCAACTGGAGGGCTAAAATTGAATAGTGAGAAGCTCCTGGGGGCTGGCTAACTGAGGGCTAGGTGCTGGACTGATGACTGGGATGCATGCAAAATGCATGCAAACCCTAGAATGCATGCAAACCCTAAAAGGTGCATGCATGACTGAAAATGTAAATGATCAAAATACTGGTGGGACTAGGATGGAGTATAGGAATATCCTAACAGACCTTGTCCCATTTGGACCAAGGATGAGGGAGTTATGACCCTCAGAAGTGTGCTCTCGAAGCTTGATGGAGCAGGGTTCTGTGGTCCTGATCTCTCCGCATCCGCAATGCGGATCACAGATTGCGGAGGCCGGGGATGAATGTTGGTAGCGCATGGAATTATGACCTTCTACACCCGCAAAGTGGATTGCGGGATTCTAGGAATCAGAAAAAGGATTTCCACTGGGGTTGTCGTGATGGCAACCCGCATTCCGCATCCGCAATGCGGGTTGTGGAATTGCGGATTGCGGGAAGTAATGTATCCCAGGGATACAAAGTAAGGTGTCCGAAATTCTGACATCCGCAACGTGGGTTGCGTATTGCGGAGTTACGGAGGAGAGAATATCCCGAGAGGGCACTTTATGGATTATGAATCCTGAGTTCCACAAGCAGGATTACGGAACTGCGGAGTGCAGACGACAAAATTCAAAGCCGACGAGTTGGCTTCCGGTATACGACTTCCGCACTGCAGATTGCGGAAGTCGGAAGCGCCAATTCGTCTAGGAGGTGGCTTTGTGTCACGTCCCCTCCCATTGATCCAACGCAAGGAAGGGAACATGACTGCAGATCTTGGGATTTTTACCAAAAACTCAGCCTGATTCATTAGATTCATATAAATAAAACAACTATGTGCATATGCAAATCAAAATAACATGCATAACGGAATTAAACTATCCATACACATTTCTCATGCATACATTCAGTAAAATCAGAACAATCAATACATTGCAGAATTGAATACACATAGATAGAATACTTATCTTCATTGTGAAATTGTCCCAAGCAACTAGCCACACAACTGCAACGTTCCACCCAACCATAGGCCAATTGTGTTCATCAATATCTCAACATAATTGCCACCCCTGAGCTGGGCATGATTGCTACAAGGAATGGGAACCTACATTTCATGCACAGTAAGATGACCATAACATATAAGCCAAGCCAATCCATAGCTGGGTTTATCAAGCTAAATCTGAACCCTCTTCATTTATGGATGCTTCCACTCAAACTCTAGCCAAAACAATGGATACCCATAACCCATGTCCCAACGTACTCTATCTACACACAAAAAGCTCCATGGTTGGGCATGGATAAACAATTTTACTATGGGATTTACAAAAACAGGGTTCCCATGTATTCTTCCAAATCGTACCACCTCAAAAACGAGTAGTGGGAAAGGAAAAATGACCATAGGGTAGAAAATGATTTCTCCCACGGGTATGTGAGCATTCAGATGGCCATAAATGGCCTCTATGGACCCCCAAATCGAGATCCCTTCTTCCCCATTGTTACACAACACAAAAACGCCCTTCTCCCAGATAGAAAGCAATGAAAAACCAGAAAAATGTGGAGGGAAAACACCCAGGTAGCTCCAAAAACGTGAGAGAGGCAAAATTGGTTGATGGATAATGGCTTGGGGAGCAAATTCATGGCTCTTTTCTTTCCAAGGAAGCAAAACATGTTTTTTTTCAAATGGTGGCTTTCCCATACCCGAATTTGGACATCCATACCTCCCCATTCCCCAAGGCATTAACTACCTCAACCAACTCTTGGAAGAATTAAATGATTCGGTACAAAAGTCAACATGGGTAGTTGAGGGTTCATGGGTTCTCAATTTGACACTTGGATTGACTTGATTGGTTCAAGGTTTTGAATATTTCCCTCCCTATTCCTTGTAAAAATCATGCCCCTACCTCTTGTTGCATTGCATTGCATAGCTAGTTGTAGGTATTTTATTAAAATGCATATTTACATGATATTTGCAATTCCATTGTGACTGGATAGAAAGCAAACCATATGCATCACTAAATCGATGGTGGTGCCTTGGCCTTGAAATCCTCACCACAATTTTATAACAATATTACACCATTTACAATTTAATGCAATGGGGTCAAAATCGAGATATGACAATCCCCTCCCCCTTGGAATAACACCGTCCTCGGTGTTCCAACAGTTAGGAATACTTACACATTTTACACATGTCCATAAATTCACAAAATGTGGCAGGTTTGTCTTGCATTCATCTTTTTACTTTGAACTTTCAGGACCAAGTCCTTTGGCTTCCACAAGTTGCTCCTGTTGGCTTTGATCTTCCAGCTCTCCAGGTGAGCATTTCTCCACAGCATAATCCCTTCCTTTTATTTACCTTCCAGCTGATCTACAAGTCTTGAATTTCATGGATACTATCTTTCTTGCTGTCCTGGAAACTATTTGAGGAATATTTTCAGCCAAACCCCATAGCCTTTGGTCTGCTGCCATGGCCAATGTGTACAGCTGGCTCTCACTTTTCTCACTAGAAACACTTGGATGGTAACAGTTGTAATCAATTGTTTTAATTCTCACCTGTGAAATTCATCATGGCAATTCCTGTTAGGCCAAGCATAACATAGTCAATAAAATCAATCAATTATTTTCCCAATTGACATGGAGAGTCCATGCTTTATTCACGATACTTCCACACTTTTCATGCTTTCCCAATCATACACATGATTTCATTCATGTTCATCCTTTCACGGGGAGTTTATTATCTCAGCATTCATAATTTATTTCAAGCAGATAAACACAATCAATTTTCATCCATATCATGCATTCAACAATTTTCTGTTTTCTAAAATGTAACAATTAAAAGGAAAGAGGAGAGTAAGAGTTTCCCCCTCTTAGTCTTGTTCCAATCCAGAGTCACACCACCACTATGGTTCCATGCTCCTTAGCCTCTTTCACTTCAGTGTGAATGCTTGAATTTCCCTTTCTTGGATATGACACTTAGTGTCTAAGGTCTGCCCTAGACCTCTCATCCAGGGAACCCTTCCCCCATGATTTCCTATAGAACCTTTGGATGCTAGGACCCACACAAGTCCACTAGCACAATTCTTCATTATTTCTCATACTAAGATTTCTAGGATAGTCACACGTCCACATGCATCCTTAGGATTCCTTCAAGGCTCTTGCTTTCAACAATTCCTACACTCAAACATTGAATCAATTCACATGTTTAGTTTATTTTCATAGGGTTTATCTCAAAAAAAGAGTTTAAGAAATCATAACCAAATCATGTACACACGTATATTCATATTAAATAAGCAAGAAGCTACAAGATAACCAAATACTTATCTGCATTGGATGTCTTCACTTTATTCCACAGGCTCCTTCTTTGTTTTACAAGCCTTGGATCGCCTGTGGATACAATAACAAATGTTGGGCTAGCAGGCTGCTCTGCAATCATTCAAATAGGAAATGCCAAGCCAGTACACCGACTGGGTTTAGGCATCCCATTTATCAATATGCTAAGCCAGTACACCGAATGGGTTTATCAATCATTTAAGGAATGTTTGGCCAACACATCGGTTTCTCCACAACATTCAATTCCCAACCAGTGCACCGACTGGATTTACCAAGCATTTATGGTTCCAAACCAGTTCCATACATGGTTTTCCCTCTACATTGCCAAGCCATCACTTCCATCTGGTTCAACATGCCAATGGAAGGAAACTGCACCGTAACCATTTCCAGGTGAAGGCTCTACTACGGAGCCACATCTCCACAACCCTTCACACACAAAACAACCCTTCACACCCACATCAACTTTTCATCCACACAAGGATGGAACTCCTTCTCCTATGCAAACCAGTGGTTCTCTCTAGGAACTCTATAGGTGACTTTCTTGACTGCAAGCTAGCATGGCCCCACATTACCCACTCACACTACACAAGGATGATACTCATTTTCTACTACACAGCTCCTCGGGCCTATCCATCCCTTCTAGTGTTCTTTAGCGTGAGCGTATAAAGGTTACCAATGCCTATACAGTCCTCCTGAGTACCCTTTCTTCACTTTACCCTTTAACGTGCAACACCAAATTGCATCTGTGTTAGATGACAACACAAGAAGGATAAGCAAGCTCATCAGTATTGCTGCTCTAAAATTGTAACCATATTTCATAACATTCACTATCAAGAATTGAAACACCAGGAATGCATCCATTCCCTTAGGGTGTAGTCAATATTGAAAACCCTATCATAACCCAGAACCATAAAGGTGTGCACCCCTCTCTAATGTGAGCCATGTAGGCCCTAATCACACTTCAAGCAATCTGAAATGATAATGAAAATAATAAACATGTTTGGCCTATTAAATCTAGTAACCAGACATGCATATTCTTAGCTACGGTTACATAACACTTATCCATTTTGCATATGTATCTCCTCTTCCTTCGCGAGGAATGGGGCTCCCTTCTCTGAGTTATCAGTCCCTTGGTTTTCCACCCCAATCCCTTTCATGTTCCATAGACAACTTATTCCCTATTGACATAATTTGACCATCTCACCCGCATTGTTTACCAACATGCAGTTTAGCTGAGAAATTATCAAAATTTACAATGATGTTTCACCCAAAACCCATTTCCAAAGCATGGGATCCTTCCCATGGAGTCTAGCTTCCGCAGAACATCACATATGGTCTTCCTCCAATGTGTCTTCCTGACACACTTATCAAATAGCTGAACAGTCAGTGGCATTTAACAATAAATCCAAATCTGATCTTTCAAATGTGAATTCACAATTCTGTCTACTACAAAAATCAGGTTGGTTTAACCATGAGGTTGTCCTCCTCTTGTTTGGTTTGTGTAAGTGGTGTCACCCTGTCCATTATGGTTATATGTAACATCCCAAAAATCCACTAAAAATTTAAAATTTTTAAAGTAGCATTAATTACTAAAAATACTGACTACGGAAATAGAATGTTTGTTAACCATTTAACTAATAGCAGTTTAACAAAGTGACACTTCGTAATTCTTAAACATAATAAATCAATAGTTCATTTGTTATAAAATATAATTCTACAAACAGTATTTAAATTCTCATCCGATACAGTTTTTGCATTAAATACTGACTATTATGTTGGAATGTTGATGAAGGGGTTCCTACAGGGTGCCCTGAGGTTTACTTAGCTTTGATAGCTAAAGCATTGAACCTGTTCCTTTTCACAGAATTACAGGTATGGTATTACGACAATTTCAAGTACTTCAAGCAATTCGAATTATGTTTCAGCTATCTGTCAATGCATTAAGATAGTTATGAGTACTTTTGTGCATGAAAGTTATTGATGGTATGGATCTTCAGTTCTTTTTCAGTTTAACAAGTGCTAGCCTAGTTATTCATACCATTCACGGAAACAATTGTTATTATTATCTACACTAGACTGTTAATGAATGTATTGAAAAGAAAGTACATACTCTACAGGCTCTTAACTTCGTGCTAGATTACAAATGTATAAATGTTATGTGGATCCTATTTTATGTTCGAATGCAATAATAACATATCGAGGGTACTTAACATTGTGGGTGCTCCGATTTTTATGTTGATTCATGTTATGGGAACATGAGTTACATTCTAATTCTAATACCTGCAAGGGTTAGATAACTTTTATATTCCAAGTGTCAATATATAGTGATTTTCTTACTATCACAACAAAGTTTGTCATATTGCATCCATTATAGAAATGAGGTTACTGATACATAAAGGTGAAATCATAGAAACTAGAATGATCCTTTGATTTACATTCTTACTACTTAAGATTTTATTGTAATAATGTAATCCTGTAACATTACTATGTGCAATATAATAGTATATTGATATAGTTAAGGTTAGAGATATCAAATGATGCGACGCTCATGCATTGAGTTCTATTTCTAATGCCAATACCATATGTTACCTATAGTGCAACTACCATATATTACATAAAATGTAAATACCATATATTACACATGAAATTGCGACCTATGCATCGTATAAATTAACTATATGATTGTGAACTATACATTGGGGACGTTATGAAATAATGTAATGCAACCCTAGATGCATTTCTATGCAATAGTTGCGATAACTTTGAAAACACAAATTATTAATGTTATGTAATTCACGCCAATGCAGTGTTAATGGGAATTGACAGGTCCTTTACTGCTTTGCAGTCCTTCGAGGGTTGTTGTTAACGTGTCTGATTTGAATTTTAATGCTCTCATCTACTCCATCAGTGGAATGTATCGTTGGTTGTCCATGTGGTGGATTCCACGTGAAGTCTTGTGCGAAACGTTGATGGCTATTCGAGCTGCGCGATAGTAATTTGATGAATTTCCTCCGAGATGGATTCTGCATTGGTTGAGTTATTGATGAAACCTCGAGTGTACTAATGTTTTGAAATCTGTGATGTCCAACTGGCTCAATCACCTCCATTGATCTGGATTGTCCTCGGGTTTGGGTCTTGACCTAACTGCTCATACTACATCTTCGCTTGTAATTACTCCCTTGCATTCATTTGGAGAAATTGGCCTTGGAAAGAGGCCGACAGGCCACATAGTTGTATGGTTTGAAGGCCAAATGCCTAAGGACTCCTTCCTCGATTTCGATGGTGAGACCTTTAGTTAAAAAAATGGTGATAGTTTCAGGTTGTTAATGGAGCTTTGAGTGTCGATTTCCCTATGGCTTTCATCGTGTACTTTGATAGAGGGTTGTCTCAGGATTTTTCTGTTGTGTTTACAGTTCAGTTTTGAACCAGTGGTCCTTGAATGAGATGGAATGGTGAAATCGTGGCTTCTAAAAACTTTCTTGTTGCGGCTATTAAATGGATTCTGATCTCTTTGCTCTCAGCATTCCATCTACGTTCTCCTGCAACAGAGGTAATGTTTTCGACTCTATGAGCATTGTTTTCAATGTATAAAGTTTGAACTTCGTGTATCTTCTTGGTTTTAAAAAATGGGTTTTAACCTCATGATGGTTTCTATGACATGCATTAACATCGTCTTGGAGGATTGCAATGATAAAAGCTATGTGGAAGGGTCCAAGCTTGCTCCACCCGGTAAGCCTCGGTGGTATAAATCCTCGTAGGTTCTTCTGGCGTAGCTTGTTGATGACGCTGCTCATTCAAAACTTGTTGTTGGATCCTGGCATCGTTTTAGCCATAAACGTAATAATTCTAATGTAATGTTTTAATGGACAGAGAGTGAATCCTCGTCATGTTTTGATAACCGGCCCAGCCATGTGTTGTTTTGATATTTGCCTAAATGTATTGAACTTACAAGGGATGAACCCTCGGATGTGATAATGAAATACAAGGTTACGTTTTGTGGAAAATATTGATGTAGTCTTGTGTTAAAAGCTATTTACAGTTTAACATTTTCAAAAGATAGTTAAAAGGATTAACTAAGTGGCTTGACCACTCATTAGGGTTTCTGTTCAGACTCGGTAGTTGTTATGAATGTTTGTGATGGTTGTTTTCTGGTTCTTCAGTTGTATATTAAAATGATTTGTTCTTTCAAAATGATGGCTCCACCCTAATGGAGGGATTTAGCTTTTACATCGATTTTTATGTGAATAAGTGCGAAGGTTTCGCCGAGAGGGTATTAACCCTCGGTTGATTGACCAAAATAAATAAAAGTAATTTCACAACTTGAATACTGTTGTATAAAAGTATTTAACAGCTTCGTCGTATGATGAGATAATAATGATAAGGATGTTTAAAGAAATTAGGGTTTCGGTTCAAGTGTTTGGAATGTCGGACGAAATTGATATATTTTATGTTTATGGAATACTTAAGATATGTTAAGAGTTTGACCGACTCTTGTTTTCCTAACTACAAATGCTAAATACTACTGATATTTTGGATAAAATATTAAAGAAGAAAAGAAAAATAGAACTACTACAGCAGTTAGAAAAATGATATGAAAATAGCATAAACCCTAGACTAATCGATTATTGTCGAAAAAGAAAAGAGATAAATTGTTTGATTATGTTATATAATTACAGTTGTTATAATTTCTTAAACACTGTGTAGCAGAAAGAAAATTTCTAATTCTTAGATATGATAAATTGTTTGGTCTTATGATAAATATACTTGTTAGCAATGAGGGATAACAGTACTTTGTACTTAGGAAATAAATGTTTTTGCAGCTGTTAAATTCAATACATATTGATGAAAGAAATACAGTGAACCTGAAACATTTAACTAATAAAAAGAATGATAAGAGAGAGACATATAATCGTGTTATTTGATACAGAATATTAATGGTAGGAAAAACTAACGAAATATAACAGGGTTGATCTTCTCATTCACCTGGCAATCTGCCTATCAATTTATCTACCTTAATTTCTTCTTTGTACTAGAGTACGATGCAGATCCATTAGCATGGGGAAAAATGCAAAGAATATCTTATTCAATTCATCATTCATAATTAGTACTATACATAATCCTAATTGCCTCAGAAAATAAAATAAATGCATTTGTTCAATAATGTCTTTGAAAACAGTAAATCAATAATTGCAGATAGAATTTTAACTACTTAGAATTAGAAAAAGACAGTAGAACCTGCAAATGAAGATAGGTCCAAAAAACACCCAAGGAGGCATGTTCCTCCCAACCTTCTCCAGAAGAAGCCACCAATCTACTTGCTTCCTTTGGACCCCCGAGCCTGTTCACTGAACCACTAGGTAGAAGATTCTAGGTAGAAGCAAGGCATTCGACTTCAGCACTCGGTAGAATATCTTCAGCACTCAATACTATAGCTTCAGCACTCAATTAGTATAACTCTGCACTCAGCAGTATCAGAGGCAAACTTACTCCATGATCAAAAAATCAGCATATCCCCTCGTTGAATCTCTTGGGTGCAAGCACAGCAAAACCCCAAGGTAAATTTCCTCGTCAGGAAAAGTGATGAACCTCAGTTCACAATTCAATGGCTCTTTTATAGATTGCCTAGGTCTTGAGTGGTCAGTTTCAGAATAAATGAGCCTCAAGCTCTAGTCCCACCTTCCAGGGCACTATGACCACATTTCAAGGGAGTTGTCCCATACCAACATCTAGTTAGTTGAATCATGATGCTTCCATTTGTCCATTGCCTTCTACCCCAGATTCCATTCCACCTAGTGGGTCAGTAAACACTCTTTCAACAGTCTCCTTAGGTGTTTGTCTCCTATTTAATTTATTAAATAATAAAATATTGTGCAAATTACAGTCATCCTTGGACACTTGTCCAACATAAAAACTTTACAATAAAAGTTAACATAATGTTTCCAACATAAAATGTCTTTCAGCAAAAAGGGTATGTTACATTATATGTTGGCTACCATACATGAACATCCACTTACACATGTCCTCCTGACACAATTCATATCAGCTAAACAACCATTAGCAATCGCTAGCAAAAATCAAAATATGAATTTTACCATCTATTTTCTTACAACAATTTATTTACAACCATGAGATCCTTCTCATAAGGTTTGGCTCTTGCACATGGTAGATTCCAGCCTTGATCATGGGCTTACTCACATTGCCATTCCCAAGACAATCTACCTGAAATCTGAAATTTTAAATCAGCCAACACTTCCAACTGTTAACATCTCAACATCACCAAAACATATTTACTTCATGTGAATCATTATCATACTAAAATTGCAAGGTACAGTCACATCATTTATGCAATTTAAATGAAACTTTAAATACTCATTACTTCACAACCATATCATTTATACAACTCTTCCCTTCCACAGAGCATTCTGGTAGCCCATTAAACATGACTACCTTCCTGCAATCTTTCTCCTGCATTCATAGTAGCTCATGAAATGATCCCAGAATTACCATCAATTCATCATTTCATCTATTATTTAATTTGCGATGAAACATACACATCACAACCATGCATTCACACAATGCATCACAACATGTGAACCCACACACATGCATGCACATCTACAATGTTTACACAAACTTTTCAGGTGCATTCACTCAATGCATATCCACAAGATTTACAAAAACATTTAAATCATATCCACTCAATGTCACCTTGCATTGATTCGTGCATACTATACTATCATGTCATGCATTCCATCATTCCAAACACATTATGGCCTAACTAGGGCTATCTCATATAGTGTTAGATGGGGTCCAAGTTGGTATTTTGCACAAGTGTTGAAAAGTGTGCATTGCACGCGGCGGCAGGCGACAGGCAGTTCTGAGAAATTACGCATGCCATGCAACAGCAATGGCCAAGGCATGGTCGCGCAGTAGGTTGGTGCACACAACCGCGCATGAGCTATTTTGGTACGCAATACAGGTAAAGGTCAAATGAGGACATGACCTATTTTGGGTAAGGGATAGGTGGACAGCAGAGGAAAGCAACCTGTTCGAACGTGTGGCGGCAAGCAGTTGAGAAGCTAGGCCACGACTCCGATGGTGACAGGTAGACGGAAGGAGTGGAAAGGGACATGCCATTATGCAGTTACAACCGTTTGGTGATTGTGGCTTTCAGACGAGCATGTGAGCCACGAGTGGCCCAGCTGGAGCAAGTGGAGCAAGCTGTTGACGGCGACAGCTAGGGTGGCAGTTAGCCACCTCAGTTTTGGAAACCTTAGGGTTTCAGCCTAATGATTGTAAAGACACGACCCTTGGGTGTGAACTATAAATAAGGGTATTTTGTATGGGAAATGGTTAGAGATCTCTCGTAGAGCTATTCATTATTGAGCACTGTTAGAATCTTTCAAGTTTGAAGCTATTGTAAAGGCTCTGCAGCTGAGTGCGCAAAGACCTATCTGAGAGAGAAGAGAGTCTGCAGCTGAGTGCACAGACTAAGAACGGTTGCACCCTTCCTAAAAAGATCAATATTAACAACTGTTCTTGTGGACGTAGCCTCCATCCTGGGGGTGAACCACATTAAATTCTGTGTTATGCGATTGTTTGTGTTTGCAACTGTTCTTTTGCTTAGCATGGATGTTTAAATACCCCAGTTTCTATTATGTGATTTATTTTATATGTATTCTCCGCAGGATGATGGGAATAATATGTTAAGTAATACTTGTGTGGATGAATGTTATGTATTCAGCACTTCTGAGCATTTGAATGTATGAATCTGTTAGATAGTTGCATAGTTGAACACTGAATTAAAGCACAGCCTTGGAGCACGCAGTTTGTATGTTTATTCATTTGCATGCACCATAGCATTAATAAGCTAAGTGCTATGAATGGATAAAGATCGTCAAGTCTTGGTTGAAATCGGATAAGTCATGGGTAGACGCACGGTCTAGTCGACGAGCCGAACCATTGAGGGTTGCTGCGAGGTAAGCTATTGATAGCTTATCACCGTAACGCACGAAGCAGTCGTATACCGCGCGATCTATGGATGTGCTAGTTGCATAAGCGCCTCTGCTTGCCGAAGTATCCGACACGAAGTAGAGACTTCGCGTAGTTGTCTGTACGCAACAGTCCGTATAGTGTTGTGCCACTCATCAGTCTGTTTACCTTCACATCACCAAGTTGTGGAAACTTGATTCTGCAACCACCTCCTCAGCTTCACCTCGGGTGAGACCTCAAGCTACGCGCAGTCTGTTGCTGAAAGGGCCGGTGAATAGGGGTTTTATTGGTTCCTTGAACCGCGAAGTACCCAGGTCTATGTTGAAAACCTCAAGAAGGTGATATAACACCAACAAATGGTTATGTTGCTCGGCTAAGACCAGTGATGTGATAGTGTGTTTGGAAGGTAATGTGTGACGAAGAATACCAGTTCCCGTTGGGTTCAGACAATTGGCATCCTGAAAGAAAGAGATCTGGGATTGGTGTGACAAGATCGAAAGAGATTTTGCCAGGAAAGAGAATAGACATCCACGTCTCTCTGACGTACAGTGGTTGAACAGATATTTGTGGAGAGAGATTCATGATATATTCTGGACTTCATTTGGAAACGAGTTGCACGAGTGGATTTCATGACTCGCAGAAAATAAAACCTTTTTTCAAGGAGGAGTATCTACAGAGTGGACTCCATATCTCACAAGACAGCTCAAAGCAATAGACAGCCCACTGACACGAGCATTCGACTTCTGGGTTGATAGCATACTTGAAGGATTTGTCACCGAGTTTGTTGTAGACACGTTGAAGTCCTACAGTCAAGCTAAAGCATACTTTTTTGAAGGATTCAGAGGTAAGTTCTTGAACAATCTAAGTCTATACATTAAAATGATTTTAGTTGAGAAAGGCGTTTTAAGAATGCAGTAATATTTTTGCACTGTCATGGTTAATAACATTTTTAGTGATTCTAATGAAGAGACGCATAATCTGAGAAGTGGAAAGAGATATAATTTTAATAAAGAAAAGAACCCGGGAGGACTTGGAATCTGTGTGAATACTGAACTCCCATGTGACCTTAACAATCATATTGTGCCGCCATCAGCCACTATCCACCCTCTTACACCTCAGAATCCACCGGTTGCAGAAACCGCGCCACCCCTAGATCAGAACCCACCCGCTACGAGTGTAGGGAAACCCAACCTGCAGAACGTCGATACTGCGCACACCATAGGAGTAGGTGCTCAGGCCAGTCTGACTCAGACTATCCTAGTTCAGAATTCCCCATCTCAGAATATCCCACAAAATACCACTAGTCCGAATATTCCCTTTATTTTCTCCGCACAGATAGTCATCACTACTCAGAGCACTGCACAACCAGGAAGGAGAATGACAGATAACGATATAAAACTGTCGATATTCAAAGGAATGGGTCTAGAAGACCCTGATCAGTACTGGTTTCTATGTGAAGCTGTATGGAGTTTAAAACAGATCTAGGACGATGCTGTGAAGAGAGCACAACTCATCACCACTTTCAGAGACCGTGCCTTGCATTGGTTTATGAAATATTCTCAGGCACAACCGAGAACCCCAATATAAATTAAGGCTGCACTTGTCGCAGAGTTTAAGAAGCCAAAATCAAAATCGCAGTGCATAACAGAATTGAAGGAAATCAAGCAAAAGCCTATCGAATCGGTCTAGGAATTTGACTAAAAATTTAAGACATTATTAGACCAAGTGAGCTTTGTTATAGCTCCGCAACAACACCAGGAATGGTTCATCGCTGCGTTGTTGCCCCACATTAGACAACCATTGATGCAGCAGAAAGTTGTGTCACAGGCAGAGGCCTTAGAAATCACAATGAAGTTGGAGGCTTCAACAATTGGTGAGAGTAGTTCTGGGATGTCATAGATCCAAAACCAATTGACCACCTTGATGTTAGAATTGCAAGGTATGAAGAATGGAAAAGAACAAAGATATGAACACAGACGCAAAGTTTGGTGTACATGATGCAAAGGAGAGGGCCACACCAGAGAACACTGCCCTCTATTTCAAGATTATCTTGACAATGGCACACCAAATCCAATGAATATGAATCACAATCAGGCGCCATGGTGTGAAATCTGTAGAAGCAGAGGACATAGGCCTGAAGATTGTTATCTCATACAGAAATACATAAAGACACCTAGGAGCTTGTATTGTAATTTCTGTAAATTAGTTGGACATGAGGAATCCAACTGCCACGCATATGAGCTCATGAATGAGAGAAAGCGAGATATGGAAATGATGCGAGGTGCTGGAATGTACCACGTCCAAGAAGAAAATCAGCCGAAACAAGAAAACACCCACTATTATCAAGGAGGATATAGAGGCCGTGGTGGTGGATACCGCGGGAGAGCAAGAAATGTCGGCCGGGCGCAAGGAAGAGGCCGCGGACAAGTAATCTGTTATAACTGTGGCCAGCCAGGTCACGTTTCTAGAGATTGTACCAACCCATGCACAACATGCAGTTACTGTAAATCATTTGAGCATGTTATTGAAGACTGTCCTATACTTGAGGTAGAAATGCAGAAACGAAGAAGGACAGAACCACCGAATCCCAATATTCAGTTGATCATAGCAGAGAGCAGAACTGCGGATCCGAGTGTAAAAGTAGTAACGCGCAGTGGCGCTGCTACACGAAGAGATGGAGGCGCAGAAGCTTCGACCTCTGGAAGGTGCGATCCTAGGAAACACCCTAGTGAGCCGGTATGGATTAGAAAATCCCCTGGTAAAGCACCGGGTCTATACTTACAGAAAAATAAGGGAGCATTCGAGGAAGCGCGGGAGATGTATAGAGCACCGCCACCCCGGCTCCCCGAGAACACAGTTGCGCAGTGAAGTACCGCAAAGAGAGGATATGCCAATGAAATATGAATAGACAAGCGCCGCAACAGATACAGGGACCTCTGTTGCGCATTTCTTATGGAGCTGCATGAAATTACTAAAGAGCACAGATGCTTACATGGAATTTGAAAAGCTACTGAGGCAGCATGAGTTGAACAGTGAGAGGGGGGCTACCAACGGCGCAGTCCATAATATTAGGAGTCCTAAAAGAATAGGAAGGGAAATGAGACTCACTGCACAAATTGGTGACTATGAGATGGACAAGATCATCCTTGATCTGAGATCAGAAGTAAATGTCTTGACCAAGCAGACATGGCATCAAATGGGTAAACCCAAGTTACAGTGGTCACCTCTATAGTTGAGAATGGATAATCAAGGGATAGTTATACCTTTGGAGAGGTTACCTAACACTATTGTTGACATTGACGGAGTGCGCAGCTATGCAGACTTCGAAGTGATTGAAATCATGGATGACAACATCCTTATCCAACACTGTTGGGTATCGATTGGGTAATGACAAACTCTTCCATTATTGATTTGAAAACCACGAAAATGATATTTGAAGGCAACGATATCAGGGTCATCGCACCGTTGGATCCCTCACAAGGTGAACGATATGTCGAACCAATTCAAGAGGAATCCAGAGCCTAAGACTTGGACCCTATTTACAAGATGACCACCAATACTGTTGATTAAATTAATCCAGCTGCAGATGGCACACTCAGCTGGCGTTGTGATAGCTCTTGCATCTCAAACTCTGATGCGAGACTAGAAAACTGCCAAAGCAGGTTACATCAAGTATCTTCCAGAAAATGCATGCGGATCACGAAGTCATTACACTGGATTGGAAAGGAGGTAAGCCCAATCCCTGGCTATGATGGTTTCCCTAATATTTATTCTTTTATCAATGAATATACTACAGTGATTGCAGAAGAACATCGCTTACAAGAATTAGATGTAGCATTGCGTGATACACCTGCCAGATGGTGGGTCACGCATAAGCAAACATTGCTAACATGGGATCAATGCAGAATTAAGATGAAAATCAGGTTTGCTGATAAGGTTACCCTATCCTTCGAGAAATATAATGGACAGACATATCCAAGACAGCATATTCAATTCTGTTCCGAAGCATGGAAGGAGAGGCCACAGACAGAATGGGTGCATATGTTTGTGCACACGTTAGAAGAATCGGTTCCGAAGAAGTGGTACCTAGACCTAGAGTTGCGCAGAGGCACAGTGGACTGGTCTGGCCTGAATGCGAGCTTCCAGCAGGATTTTAGTTTCAAAGATGAACATCCGAGCATCAACGATGCATTGCAGGTTCTTAAGGAAAAAATATTCAAACCAAAATGCGTTGATGGAAATATGACATTAGAATAATTCTTTGGAATGAACAACGTACCTGCGCGCCTACAGCCTAAATGGGAGGAGCAGCTAGAACATGCTCTCAAGTGTTATCACATAGATGGAGAACCCGAGGATAAAGCAGATAGTGATGAGGAGGACCCGCGTAACATCCAGATACCTGAGTTAGAGGGATCACACGAGGTAAGGACCTCCGCTGGAGATTCCATATATGAGTGAACCTGTGAAAACAAGAAAAGTGAACATTGGCACCAGCGAAGAACCAAAGTTTGTAGCTATTGGAGATTATTGGGATGAAGATACAGTTGAAGAGGTCGCGGGTATATTACAGGGAAATCAAGAATTATTCCCGACCAAGTTCACAGATATGAAAGGTATTTTAGGAGACTTAGGAGTGATGAAAATTCCTCTTAAGCCTGGCGCGAAGCCTGTGAAGCAAAGACCGTATAGACTAAACCCGCGCTATAAAGAACGAGTTAAAGCAGAACTCGATAAGATGATCGATGCCGGGATCATTGAGCCAGTTGAAGAATCTGAGTGGATAAGCCCGATGGTTATCCAGGATAAGAAAACAAAGGGTGAGATCAGGATTTGTGTGGATCTCAGAAATTTGAACGACGCTTCAATGCATGACCCATTTCCTACACCTTTTACAAATGAAGTGCTAGATAATGTTGGAGGGAATGAGGCGTATTCTTTTACTGATGGATTTTCAAGATACCATCAGATCAAGATTGATCGCGCAAACAAGAATAAGACTACTTTTGCTACATAATGGGGGTCATTCCAGTACATAGTAATGCCTTTTGGCTTGAAGAACGCACCTGCCATATTTTCTCAGTTAATCATCGCAGCATTTAAGGATTTTATACATAAGTTTTTAGAGGTTTACTTTGATGATTGGACCATTTTCAGTTTATTGAAGAACCATGCCGCGAACCTCAGGATGATGCTGGGAAAATGCAGACAGCATCAAATCTCACTAAATCTGAAGAAATGTGTTTTCTATGTTCCCTATGGAATCTTGTTGGGACACATTGTGTACAAACAGGGCTTGATCGTTGATCATGCCAAGATCGCAGTCATTGTGAATTTACCGACACCAAACTCAGTTAAGCAGTTGCACACTACATTGGGACATACCGGATATCACTGTAAATTCATAAAAGGGTATGCGCAGATAACCACAACAATGGAGAAGCTGCTCAAGAAAGATGCACCATTCATTTGGAATGAGGACTGTGAGAAAGGATTCAACACATTAAAAGAGAAGATGTTCATTGTGCCCAACCTAGTTTTTCCATACTGGGAGAAGCCATTTCATGTCCATGTTGATGCTTCATGTATCGCATTGGGCGTTGTTCTTGCTCATCCAGGAGAGGGAGGTATTGATCATCCCATTTCCTTTTCCAGCAGAAAGTTATCATCCGCTGAGAAGAACTATACCTCTACTGAAAGAGAAGGACTCGCGATGGTATATGCGCTACAGAAGTTCAGGCACTACTTGCTTGGTGCACAATTCTCCATGTTCACTAACCATTATGCTTTGAAATACCTGGTCAATAAGCCAGTGTTAGCGGGGCGCATATGCAGATGGTTACTACTATTTCAGGAGTACGAATTTGAAATTATGGTTAAGCCAGGAAGGTTGAATCTGGGACCTGATCATCTGTCAAGAATTGAGTCAAGAGAAGAGCCTACCAATCTGGAGGACAATCTACCTGCTGCGCAGTTGTTCTCCATACAGGTTTCTGACAATTATTATCAGGACATCATTGATTTTTTTACTACTGGGTTCGCACCCACAGAGTTCACTACGCAGCAGAAGAAGCAGCTGGTAGTGCAAGCAGCAGACCTCACTATAATCGCAGGTCAGCTATATAAATTAGGACCGGATGAGGTACTGCGTAGATGTGTATTAGAGCATGAGTAACCATTTATATTGGTTGATGCACACTCAGGAGTCGCAGGAGGCCATTATGCAGGTAGAGCTACTGCGTAGAGGATATTGCGCGCAGGGATATGGTGGCCTAAAATTCATAAAGATTCGAAGGAACATTGCAAGAGTTACGATGTCTGTCAGAGGACAGGGAAGCCATCGCACAGAGATGAAATGCCATTAAATCCACAACTAACATTGCAGGCCTTTGAGAAGTGGGACATTGATTTTTTGGGCCCTATTAACCCACCAGGGAAAAGAACTGGTGCGAGGTATATCATTACTGCTACCGATTACCTCACCAGATGGGCAGAAACGAATCCAGTGAAATACTGTAGCGCAGCTACAGCCACAAAATTTATCTATGAAAACATCCTTACAAGGTTTGGATGCCCAAAGATATTGATGAATGATCAAGGAACTCATTTCCTGAATAAGACCATTAAGGCTTTGACCGAAGAGTTCCACGTTCATCATCACCACAACACGCTTTATCATCCACAGGCGAATGAAACCGTTGAAGCATTTAACAAAGTGCTGGAGAATGCACTAACCAAGATATGCAATGTCAATCGGGACGATTGGGACCTGCACATTCCATCTATATTATGGGCATATAGGACCACATGCAAGAAATTGAATGGCCACACACCTTTTAGATTGGCTTATGGGAAAGAGGCTATAATGCCGATGGAGTACATTGTTCCCAGCTTAAGAATAGCAGCATATACAGGCATGGCAGATCGCGCAACGGTAGAAGAAAGGCTCCTACACTTGGTTGGGCTGGAGGAAGATCGCTTTGTCGTAGGATTCCACCAACAAGTACAGAAAGAGCGTGAAAAAGCATGGCATGATCACCACATCAAGAACAAGTCTTTCCAAGTAGGTGATCTAGTCCTCCTATATGATAGCAAATTCATGAAATTTCCTGGAAAGTTTAAAATGCATTGGCTTGGCCCATATACTATAATACATGTTACTAATGGTGGCGCAGTACAGTTAGCTACATTAGCCAGAGATACCTTGCCAAGTATGATCAATGGTAGCAGACTAAAGCTTTACCGCGATAATCTAGCTGCATAGACTTCTGTATGATTTAGGGAAGCCTACCGCACAACAATGTTGAAGTTGCAGGCGCAAAAAAAAAAAAAAGAAGAAGAAACTAGTTGCGTAGAAGAGCAAGTCCAGAGACTAATTGCGCAGGAAAGGCGAAACCGTGGTAGTGCAAGAGATATCACAGAATGCGCAACAGGAAGTACCTTCGCACAAGACCTCCAGCACATCATGACGGAAACCGTTACCATGACATCTGTCAGCCGGTTAGTGGGTCGTTAACCAATTTGGCGGCAAGGGTAAAGTTCAAAGTTCAAGTCGGTTGTGACAAGATGGAGCACCGTAAAGGCCGAAATAACTCCTATCGTACTGAAATCCGGCTGGCAGGTCGAACATTTAACGCCGACTAGATGGAGTTGGCGCACTGGCCTGCTTGACAGTCTTTTGGAATTTAAGGCAACATAACTTGCACAATGGAAAAGATCGGATCGCACCACCGAAATCATAGGGTGACTTTGTTATTAAATGCGGCATCAAGTGCCTCGGAAACATCCGGAGGCCAGGTTGCAGACCCTAAGAGGCTATAAATACACGTTGCCTGGTCAATTATTCCTGTAACAAATCATTTTTCGATTCCTTGCTTGAACTTTCAGAGTCGAGTGAAGATGCACATCGTATGAGCGAGCTGAACCAGTTGGAAGATCTCTCCTGGTTATTTGAACCTTCAGCAATTCCAGTAGAGATGACTACCACAAAGGGGGCTTCATCCCGAAGTTCAGCAAGGCAGGCTGCAAGAACCAGCCGGGGGAAGGAACCTACTACAGAGCAGGCTCAGTCAGGCATGCCATTGAAACCACAATCAGGCACAGTCCAGAACCTACCTTTCTACCCGATGCCAGACTATATCCCCCCACGGAAGGACGATGCAACACCGGTACACCTGGATAAAAATCTTGTATATAAAATCCTGGTGCCAACAATTTCCGCCCGAGTGAAAATTGCTGAGAACCTGCTCATCGAGGTGCCCAACTACAAGTTGGAGGATTACGACTTACTGAAAAATACATTGGCCAAGCCAAAGAACTATGCACAGTTTCGGCCCAGCGGCTATCTCAACTGGGTCGTGGATGGAAAGACTGGAACCTAGCATTCAATACATGAACATGTAGACAACCAATTCAACCACCATTGCATATATACCAAATAAAATAATATAATAGAAATGAAACATAAGAGATATACTTATCTCAAAATAAGGGCAACTGGACGCAACATGACAACTTTCCTCCCAGCCATAGACACAGTCGAGCCTTCCTCGCTTGAACAGGTCACCCCCAAGCTGAGACCATGGATCCATGGGTAGAGGCACACTTAGTCTAGCAACTCTCAGAACTACCTCTTCCTAGAACCACAATGATTTCCACTACTGCTTTCTTGTCTGTCTCCATTGCCTATGGGAAGTGACTCCTCTCACCACCCATTTTTCAGCTTCCTACGTGAGAACATGGACTAGTAGAGTGATATAATGGAAGCAAAGAGAAATGAATAGACTACCTCTAAGTCTTAATCCACTCTCAATACTAACAATATTCCCAACATGGTGAGATAACACAAGACAAGTGATCCAAGGCTCAAGATTAGCTTCAACAAGGAGAGATTACATGTATAAATAGCTTAAGGAGGGAAATTCAAACCCAAGGTGGCCAACTAGAATGGGTTTGAGTGTGGTTGGGATTCATCATGGAAACATAACCCAAATTAGTGGAGTGGTGGCCTAGTTAGGAGATTCCCTTTCTCATATTAGCACAATGAGGAGGAGTTACCAAAAACCAAGGAGTGGAGCCATGAATAACACAAGGAGGCGCACTAATGCATGTGGGGGGTTACAAAACAAGAAGTAGGGAGAATTTGGTGAGAGAGGGGATCCAATAGGGTCATAAATATCATGTAAGCACAAAAATAGGGATGAATGGAGGAGTGGGGCACACTTATGGAGGTGGAGGCACAAAGCGAGGAGGTGGAAGCTAAATTCTAGCTTACAGCTCCTAGAATCTAGGGAGAGGATAAATTTCCCTCTTTATCAACATTGCATTACTGCTCCAATTGCTTTCAGAAATTATGGTCAAGTCCAACCTGAGATTTCTTGGCCTTCCCCGCACTTACTATCACTGCAATTGATTCAATTCTAAATCCATAAGGAGTCTTTTCAAGGTCCCTTACCTGATAAGCTATTCCATTACTTATTGAGAAAAAACTATAGCCCTTCAAAATTGTCAACTTTTGTCAAATTACATAAGCATATGAATCACCCTTTTTATAATACACAACTTTCCAAATTGTCCCATGGACTATTATCATGATGCAACATTTCCATTTCTATGAAGCTTGTTATTACCATATAATTTTCTTGCCATCGCCGACGTCTCAGGGGGACAAAGGGGGATTGCCCCCTTATGGCTTCCCTGGAAAACTGCTCAAATTTCCTGCTTCGGGCACCTGAAAAATCCCCCTAGAAATCTACTCAAATTTCCTGTTTCGGTTGACTTTTGAATTCTCCTCCGATATGTTTTGGTGCACTTCCACTTTGTCGCCAATCAGCGCGACTTTCGTTTCTCGCCGATCCACTTCGGCAACCTTTCTCTTTTTCGACAATTGTTTCGACGAACTTATGACTTTTTCGTCGACCGTTTTAACGCAACTTTCAGTTTGTCGTCGATCCGCGATTTTCGTTTGTCACAAGATTTGTCCCACAAATTTTTGGATTCCACCAGCGTGGATGGAAATTCTACTAGCGTTTTTTCCCAGGTCATGAATGTCCCAGTCATCCTAGTCAATTCTCCTCATGGCCTCAAACCTCCATTCTAGTTAATTTGTACTATATGTCTATGAGCTTTGTTCTCTTCGAGTGCATTTGAAAATGTTACAAGTCCTCGACAAGTTTTCCAAAGCCTCTAGATTTTTCGTCAAACGGATCAAAACCAAATTTTATCTCTCGAGACTTCGGTTGCCTAGAAAATTACCCTTGATTCCAACCTATCCTATATGCATCATGAATTTTATAATTATCATTATTTTAAATAAAGGATTTCTTTTTAAATCTTTTGATTAAAATAATAGTATTTTATAAAAAATATTAAAAAACTCATTATGGTTTTACCCATAACCTTTTTCAACATGTTGCATTCTACTTATTTGGTTACTTCTTTTTAAATGATAAAAGGAGATAAAGTGAAGGTTTTGTCATGTAAAAGGTTTTGTCTTTTTGTCTTCGAATCCTTTCTCTTAACCATAATCTACATTTACCATCCCATAAACATGGAAGTGTTAAGTCTCTACCAACCGTCATACCAATCGTTATTTTTCAAGCACTCACACAATGCTAACCGAGCCCAAATGTTGAGTGAATCGATGTTGGAGCTCAGGTGTTGAGGTGAACATTTTATGAAGGTAACTTCAAGGCCTAATTTTACAGTTTTACGGGAAAATACATGTTTCATTTTTACCTAAAGGAGACAAAAATACAGCTTGTTTAGTCATCATTTTCAAATAACGATTCTGAACAGCTGGAAAATCCTTTTGAAAAACTAGAGGAGGATTTTGTTCCTAACACATCAAATAACAATGAACTCTTTCAGTTTTCCTACAGATGTCACAGATTGGGAGAATCGAATCCATCATTGAGTCTTATTTTTCGGATCTCAGAATTTTCCTGTTTTGACACATGTTTTTAGAATATAGATCTCGAGCAAATGGAAACAAATCATAGGAAACTGAGTGAGGTGTTTTCTCATAACAAAATGATATAAAAAAACCTCTCCCATATTGTACACAGCTATCATAATTTAGGAGATACAAAATCATAATTGCAGCCTTAGTTTTCAGCAGTCTGGTCCATTTTTCATGGCACACAGTTCCAAAATTTAATGTAATTTCTGCTATCTTTAGAAATTCGACCTCCTAGGGAGGATTTCGACCTCAACACCTATATGAGGCATGATTGTAACATTTTGAAGGGAGAAGGTTCCAGCCGAGGGGTCCTGAGAGGCTATAGGGGGGATTCAAGCTAAAGCGAGAAGAAGATTTATGGAGTGTATCAAAGCTTGTTTATCTTTTTGCAGTTAATACAGAGCTCTTCCTTTCTTAACCTGAGTTTCATTACAGTATTATTGTTCAGTATGTATTTATTTTGTCTTCATTCCTATCTTTGTTCTATCTCCCGGTATACTCTGTAGTTTGGTGAAGGAATTCATCTGTTTGGTGCTCCTCTCCATCCTCTATTATGTGTTAATGCTGTGTTAGAGATTCACCCTTGATAGATGCCTCTTTTGCAATGGGATATTTCTTCATTTCAAATTGTCTTTCATTACTTGAACATGATACTTACCTTGCCTCAGACTTATTATAAAGGAATTTAGCTAGTTATTAGCTATAAGCCATTGAGATTCAAGTTTTGACTCCATGCCCAATGGAATATCTTTGATCCACAGTTAGCTTACTGCCCTTTCTCTTTCTCATCCGGTCTTGTTGATCCACTTATTAAACTCAAATCAATTACTCAATTCCAAGATGTGCTAGCCATGATCCTTCTGCAGTCAGGAACATTTTTTAGCACAAACATCATTTGGCGCCGTTGCCGGGGACGGAAGTGAGAATTCTCTTCCCCAGGAAGAACCACAATGACATAGATCCATCTCTTGATGGTAGACAAGAGAGGGACAGAGAAATTGACTGTAATCATCTACCTGGTGACTCCACAATTAAAGACTCCACTGGAGGAAGGATCCTGCTCACAAAAAGATGAAAAGATGGAAGGGAAAAAGCAGGTATTAGCTTGTCAGTTTCCTCCATGAACTTTTGTTCTAGTTCATCAGCTCATTATTGTCTTTCCCTTTGCATGTAAACAGAATCATTCTTTGCTTTGTTTCTTCTGATGACCATAAAAATTCGTTTGTATATCCATCTTTAGAAGAACAAAAATTGGCAGCCTCCTTATGTTGTTAATGTTGATCCTATATCTTCACCCCAGCCTGTTCATAAGGATGAGATTTGTATTCAGATCCCTTCTGAGTTTGATCATCCATGTAACCTCGAGGAGGTTGAAACCGTTTCAAAACCTTCTCAAAGCTCAACACCTTATGCCATTATTAACAAGCCTTTCCATCAGCCTGTTAATCCTCATGTTCAACCTACTACTTTTCAAACTAAAATCAGAAATAAGTTGTTTAAACCTTTGAGGCTGCCATATCACCTTAATCCTTATCCTCTTGATTCCTTCGAGTATCTTCCCCGATTTTCTGGAGAAGATCATGTTTCAGCTGAGAAACATTTGGGAACTTTTGAGAATTTCATTGATAATTTTGAAATGGTACATGAGGATGTTGTTTTGAGGTTGTTTTCCAAATCTTTGGTTAGGGATGCAGCTTTATGGTTTAAAAATCTAGAAGCTGGTTCTATTGGTTCATGGGTCGAGTTATATGATGCTTTTTCAAGATATTGGGGAGAGAACAGGTCTTTTGATCAGTACCTCACTGATTTTTGTACTTTGAAGAGAGGAAAGGAAGAAGCTTTGGATGTCTTCAATAGAAGGTTTTACAGTGTTTATCATCGTATTCCCTTAGAGATCAGGCCCACTGAGATTGCTATCATGGTATATTATGTTATGGCTCAGCATTCAAATCTTGTCTTTTTCCTGTTAGAAAGGAAATCATCATCTTTAAGACAGTTGTTTGAGGATGCAAAGGAGTGGAGGAGAACATCTGAGTTTGCAAAATGATTCGAGATCAGGCTCATGTTGAAGATATACAAGCTTATAAACAAGAAGAAGAATGTAAGTATCATTCAGATTTGGGACAGTTTTCTTCATCATTTTCAGATTTTCCTATGGATGAGGATATAAGTGATGCTCATGGTTGTTCTTCAAATAAGTTTGATGACCTTTTAGATGATAATATACTTTCAGTTGATCATAGTAGAAATTTCCTAGCTCCTGCTATGAGATTATCATGTTATGAAGAAGACGTTGCTACTCCTCAGCATTTTATTGTTGATATAAGAAATCAGCTGCCATTCTTGACTTATGATCACTTGCAGAGTTTTATTTGTTCAAGTTTTGGTCAAGGGTTTTATTTAGAAGCAGAGAATGAAGTTGAAGATATTTATACCAATCAAATGCATGAAGAAACTTTTCGGCAGAAACCATATCCCCTCGTGCATGATGTAGAAGCTCTTCGAATTAATAAAAGTGTATTACAGCCTCTTGATTCTCATTATTATCTTGATATTTTGAAAGATGCTCAAACATTTCCTGCCCAGGAAATAAATCCATAGTTTCAAGAATTTGTGGTTTTTTTTTATTGTAACAAAACAAGTGATATCCATGAATTGTTTCAAGAGGATTATGAGTTCATGAATGAATCAGAATTTATAGATTGGCAGTATGGTCTTTTATATCAACTAGAACTCTGTCATGTTTTTCAAGATCCCATGGCCACTTATAAGGAATCAATCTTTCCAGGAGTCTTTAATGTTGCAGCTTTAATAGGCCTGCAAACAAATTACAGTAGCAGGTATAAGTTACTAATTCAATCTTTCTTGCAAAGTTTATATTATTTCTGCATCTTTTCATTCAGTTGCAAAGAAGACAGTCCAATTTTTGCTTGGCTGCATTGGAAGTTTGTATATAGATGATCAGCTTGGTGTCTGAAAGCTAGGTGTAGAAATTGTCAATAAATAAGCTTGATGTTTCAAGCATTTCCTTTAGTTTGCAGTGTGAGGTTTCCTTTAAGCGAATATAGTTTGGAGTGAGAAATTTCAGTTAGATGAGCAGGGTTGCAAGTTTTGGAACAGGGTTATCAATTTGCTTGAATAAGTGATGGAGGTTGGTTGCATAGATGACTCCAACCCAATGGAGAATTCAGTTTTCAGCTGCAGGACAGCTTGGCAGAGTTCTATGACAGGTTGTATATTTCAAAGACAGTTCAACAAAAAGGCATAGGTTCTGCTTGTTCTTGGAATCTTGCAGGGAGCATGCCATCCCCAAATGGAGCCAGATGTTGTCACAAGATCTGTCCCACAAATTTTTGGATTCCGACAGCATGGATGGAAAGTCTACTAGCGTTTTTTCCCAGGTCATGAATGTCCCAGTCAGCCTCGTCAGTTCTCCTCATGGCCTCAAACCTCCATCCTAGTTAATTTGTACTATATGTCTATGAACTTTGTTCTCTTTGAGTGCATTTGAAAATGTTACAAGTCCTCGACAAGTTTTCCAAAGCCTCAGGATTTTTCGTCAAATGGATCAAAACCAAATTTTATTTCCCGAGTCTTCAGTTGCCTAGAACATTACCCCTTGAGTCCAACCTATCCTATATGTATCATGAATTTTATAATTATCATTATTTTAAATAAAGGATTTTTTTTTAAATCTTTTGATTAAAATAATAGTATTTTATAAAAAAATATTTAAAAACTCATTATGGTTTTACCCATAACCTTTTTCAACATGTTGCATGCTACTTCTTTGGTTACTTCTTTTTAAATGATAAAAGGAGATAAAGTGAAGGTTTTGTCATGTAAAAGGTTTTGTCTTTTTGTCTTCGAATCCTTTCTCTTAACCATAATCTACATTTACCATCCCATAAACATGGAAGTGTTAAGTCACTACCAACCGTCATACCAATCATCATTTTTCAAGCACTCACACAATGTTAACCAAGCCCAAATGTTGAGTGAATCGATGTTAGAGCCCAGGTGTTGAGTTGAACATTTTAGGAAGGTAACTTGCAGACCTAATTTTACAGTTTTACAGGAAAATACATGCTGCGTTTTTACCTAAAGGAGGCAGAAATATATCATGTTTAGTCATCATTTTCAAATAACGATTTTGAAAGTCTGGAAAATCCTTTTGAAAAACTGGAGGAGGCTTTTGTTCCTAAGACTTCAAAGAACAATAACCTCTTTCAGTTTTCCTACAGGTGTCACATATTGGGAGAATCGAATCCATCATTGAGTCTTATTTTTCAGATCTCAGAATTTTCCTATTTTGACACATGTTTTTAGAATACAGATCTTGGGAAATGGAAACAAATATCAGGGAACTAAGAGAGGTTTTTGCTCATAAAAAACTGATATACAAAAACCTCTCCCATATTGTACATAGCTTTCATGATTTAGGAGATAAAAAATCATAATTGCATCCCTAGTTTTCAACAACCTAGTCCATTTTTCATGGCAGACAGTTCCAAAATTTAATGTAATATCTGTTATCTTTAGAAATTCGACCTCCTAGGGAGGATTTCGACCTCAACACCTATATGATGCATGATTGTGACATTTTTAGGGAGGACGTTCCAACCGAGGGGTCTTGAGAGTCTACAGGGGGAGTTCAAGCTAAAGCGAGAAGAAGATTTATGGAGTTTATCGAAGCTTGTTTATCTTTTTGCAGTTAATACAGAAGCTCTTCATTTCTTAACCTGAGTTTCATTACAGTATTATTGTTCAGTATGTATTTCTTTTGTGTTCATTCATATCTGTGTTCTATCTCCCGGTATACTCTGTAGTTTGGTGAAGGAATTCATATGTTTGGTGCTCCTCTCCATCCTCTTTTATGTGTTAATGTTGTGTTAGAGATTCATCCTTGATAGATGCCTCTTTTGCAGTGGGCTATTTCTTCATTTCAAATTGTCTTTCATTACTTGAACATGATACTTACCTTGCCTCAGAGTTATTATAAAGTAATTTAGCCAGTTATTAGCTATAAGCCATTGAGATTCAAGTTTTGAATCCATGCCCAATGGAATATCCTTGATCCACAGTTAGCTTACTGCCCTTTCTCTTTCTCATTCGGTCTTGTTGATCCGGTTATTAAACTCAAATCAATTACTCAATTCCAATATGTGTTAGCCATGCTCCTTCTGCAGTCAAGAACATTTTTTAGCACAAACATCTTTTGGTGCCTTTGCCGGGGACGGAAATGAGGATTATCTTCCCTGGGAAGAACCACAATGACATAGATCCAACTCTTAATGGTAGATAAGAGAGAGACGGAGAAATTGACTGTAATCATCTACCTGGTCACTCCACAATTAAAGACTCCACTGGAGGAAGGATCTTCCTCACAGAAAGATGAAAAGACAAAAGGGGGGAAAATCAAGTATTAGCTTGTCAATTTCCTCCATGAACTTTTGTTTCGGTTCCTTAGCTCATTCTTGTCTTTCCCTTTACATGTAAAAAGAATCATTCTTTGCTTCGTTTATTCTAATGACCATAAACATTTGTTTGTATATCCATCTTTAGAAGAGAAAAATTTGCAGCCTCCTTATGTTGTTAATGTTGATCCTATATCTTCACCCCAGCCTGTTCATAAGGATGAGATTTGTATTCAGATCCCTTCTGAGTTTGATCAGCCATGTAACTTCAAGGAGGTTGAAACCGTTTCAAAACCTTCTCAGATCTCAGCACCTTATGCCATTATTAATGAGCCTTACCTTCAGCCTATTAATCCTCATGTACAGCCTACTACTTTTCAAACTAAAATCAGAAATAAGTTGTTTAAGCCTTTGAGGCTGCCATATCACCTTAATCCTTATCCTCTTGATTTCTTTGAGTATCTTCCCTGGTTTTCTAGAGAAGATCATGTTTCAGCTGAGAAACATTTGGGAGCTTTTGAGAATTTCATTGATAATTTTTAAATGCTACATGAGGATATTGTTTTGAGGTTGTTTTCCAAATCTTTGGTTGGGGATGCCGCTTTGTGGTTTAAAAATCTAGAAGTTGGTTTTATTGGTTCATGGGTCAAGTTATATGATGCTTTTTCAAGATATTGGGGAGAGAACAGGTCTTTTGATCAATACCTCACTGATTTTTGTACTTTGAAGAGAGGAAAGGAATAAGCTTTCGCTATCTTCAACATAAGGTTTTACAGTGTTTATCATAGTATGCCCTTGGAGATCAAGCCCACTAAGATTTCTACCATGGTATATTATGTTATGAGTCAGCATTCAGATCTTGTCTTTTTCCTGTTAGAAAGGAAATCATCATCTTTAAGACAATTGTTTGAGGATGAAAAAGGAGTGGATCAGAACATCTGAGCTTGCAAAATGCTTCGAGATCAGGCTCATGTTGAAGATATATAAGCTTATGAACAGGAAGAAGAATGTAAGTATCTTTCAGATTTGGGACAGTTTTCTTCATCATTTTCAGATTTTCCTATGGACGAGGATAGAAGTGATGCTTGTGGTTGTTCTTCAAATCAGTTTGATGATTTTTTAGATGATAATATACTTTTAGTTTATCATAGTAGAAATTTCCTAGCTCCTGCTATGATATTATCATGTTATGAAGAAGACGTTGCTGCTCCTCAGCATTTCACTGTTGATATATTAAATCAGTTGCCATTCTTGACTTATGATCACTTTCAGAATTTTATTTGTTCAAGTTTTGGTCAAGGGTTTTATTTACAGGAAGAGAATGAAGTTGAAGATATTTATACCAATCAGATGCATGAAGAAACTTTTCGGCAGAAACCAGATCCCCTCGTGCATGATGTAGCATCTCTTCGAATTAATAAAAGTGTATTACAACCTCTTGATTCTCATTATTATCTTGATAGTTTGAAAGATGCTCAAACATTTCCTGCCCAGGAAATAAATCCACATTTTCAATAATTTGTGATTGTTTCTGATTGTAGAAATCATGCCCAGATCGGGGGTGGCATCTATGTTGAGAGATTGATGAGCATAGCTGGCCTATGGTTGGGTGGAACGTTGTAGCTGCATAGCCAGTTGCTCGAGCGAGCTCAATTTCAAGAAAAGTATTCTCTTGTATTTCATTATGCAATGTATTTAATTGATGTCCATTATAATTATGCTTTTAATTACATGCTAGATGTGTGTAGTAGAGTTTATTTCTGTTGTGTTTATTTGGATTATGCATTTGCGAACATGTTTCATTTGTTATGAATTTATAAAATGATGATGGGGCTGAACTTGGAATCCCGAAATTAATTCATGTTCCCTCCCTTAAGTCAGATTGATGGAAGGGGACGTGATAATTTCCAGCAATCACATATTTCAGATACTAATCCTATCTTATATGTTTCATGTTATATTTCTAGTATAGAAGTTTTGAACTTTTGGACTTAAATAGGTTTAATAAACAATCAAATCATCTTCATGTATTAGGATGGAAATATCTTATTAGAAAATCATGTTTGAAATGTACGGTTTAAATCCTTTGTTGATAATTTTTTGTACACTTATTATATAATCCCCCATGTTTATTATCCACTAAGATTCTTTTGACAATGTGATTAGATGTTGCAATTAAGTCTTAACACTAGAGTAGGGGATTACTGTACACATTTGAAGGCCACATTGTTGTCGATATTTATGGATCATAACTAAAGCCTTATCTTCTTCCAATATTTTTAAACCCTAATATTATTTCTTTTGAATATATTAAGCAGAGGCTCAATTATGATCATATACACTTTTGTGTGAGAAACCAGAAAATCATTATTTCTTTACCCGCTAAAGTATTTTCCTTTGTAGTTGAAACCAAATCAATATTCTCTATTGTTGATAAAATGTGAAATCCTTAAATATTCAAGAAGGTTAATATGGAAATATGATCTTTATTATATTATTTACTCCTTAAGGGTTGCAATTAAATCATCCCCATATGTTTGTGAATAAACTTTGAGATTGAAAGATCAACTAATAAAGAATATTGGAAAGAAGTACAAGAAATTCATATGCATGGTAAAAAAGATGAACAATTATCACCCTTGAAAATCAAGTTATTTATAATGTCCCCGACCCTTAAACAATGTTAAGGGTGCTAATAATAAGCCTAAGTTAAGTTTAATCACAATAGATATAGATAAATTATGGTTAGGTTAACTAACCATTCACCTAATACTTAAAACTTTTATCTCTAAAAGTTTGTTTTATAACTAAAGTTGCAACACTTAACTATTTAGTTACGACACTTAATTAATAAATTCTATTGTGCGATCTAAGGAACATAATCGCAACACCCACGTGACTATGATAAATATCATCTTTAGTGTGAATAATTATTTCATGTACTTTTGATTGTTTGATAACATAGTTAACAAATAATCCAAGTATTGTTGTCATCATTTTTTTGCAAATTAATCTATTTTTCGGTGTTTTCATGTGTGTGATGTTAGTGAGGATATAAATTAAGGAAAACCACATATCATGGAACATATGTAAGCTGCAATATACAGCCACACTGAAACCATATCAAAAAGAGAACACTGGCTGCAACTACAACTCTCAAAACATGCAGCCAATGACTATCCCCTACAGCCATCTCTTACAAATAAAAATAAGATCATATGGATGCCACCCTCCAGCCATCGATCACTTTTACATCCAAAATACATCAATAAACCTCATATCTACAACAAAGAAATATTTGTAAACAAGACTTTTACAATCTAATGACAGGTGCACTCGTCTTGGCACCGAAAAATATGTCAAACCAAAACATACATATCTTGGTCATCCAGAAAGTTTTTTTGATGAATCAAAAGGTGATCCTTGATGGAAACGTTGATCCGGATGCAATGGAACATGTCTCATGAATCATAAATGAGAATAAATGGGAGAACCAGAACCTATGGTTGCACCCCTCTCAATTTCATTAAGCCAAAACTATAAATTTATGATTAAGAGAAAGAAGAATAAAAGGAAGGTAAGGAGCTTAGCAACATATTATATGAAATTCATCCTTTCTGCGTATAGAACCTAGAATTCAATACATGAACATGTAGACAACCAATTCAACGACCATTGCATATATACCAAATAAAATAATATAATAGAAATGAAACATAAGAGATATACTTATCTCAAAATAAGGGCAACTGGATGCAACATGACAACTTTCCTCCCAGCCATAGACACAGTCGATCCTTCCTCGCTTGAACAGGTCACCCCCGAGCTGAGACCATGGATCCACAGGTAGAGGCACACTTAGTCTAGCAACTCTCAGAACTACCTCTTCCTAGAACCACAATGATTCCCACTACTACTTTCTTGTCTGTCTCCATTGCCTATGGGAAGTGACTCCCCTCACCACCCATTTTATGGCTTTATGTGCGAGAACATGGACTAGTAGAGTGATATAATGGAAGAAAAGGGAAATGAATAGACTACCTCTAAGTCTCAATCCACTCTCAATACTAACAATATTCCCAACATGGTGAGATAACACAAGACAAGTGATCCAAGGATCAAGATTAGCTTCAACAAGGAGAGATTACATGTATAAATAGCTTAAGGAGGGAAATTCAAACCCAAGGTGGCCAACTAGAATGGGTTTGAGTGTGGTTGGGATTCATCATGGAAACATAACTCAAATTAGTGGAGTGGTGGCCTAGTTAGGATATTCCCTTTCTCATATTAGCACAATGAGGAGGAGTTACCAAAAACCAAGGAGTGGAGCCATGAAGAACACAAGGAGGCGCACTAATGCATGTGGGGGGTTACAAAACAAGAAGTAGGGAGAATTTGGTGAGAGAGGGGATCCAATAGGGTCATAAATATCATGTAAGCACAAAAATAGGGATGAATGGAGGAATGGGGCGCACTTATGGAGGTGGAGGCACAAAGAGAGGAGGTGGAAGCTAAATTCTAGCTTACAACTCCTAGAATCTAGGGAGAGGGATCATAAATGAAAAAAAAAACATAAATAGGAGGGGATTTCTCCCAAGTATGGAGCACTAGAAAAGAGGGGCCCACTAAAGTATGTATAATGTGCAATAATAATTCCATAGTTCATAAAAATTGAAAATGGGTTCCGTGGTACAATGTTTGGGTGACCGGCACTATTAAAGTCACCAAGGCACAAAATGAAGTAGGATGGAAAAATACCATCAAACAACAAGATATAAGGTGCTAGGGATTTCCCCCATTCCCCCTCACTCCGTGAGATCCATGGTCTCCCATACTCTGTTAGTTGCCTTTGCTCAGCCAATCGTTTATTTAATTTAATAACAATAATGACAATAATAAATGACACACAAAAGAAATCATGGAGAGGTTGAAGAAATCTATGGAATATGCTAACAAAACAAATGACACACAAAAGTATTTTAATGGTGTAGAGAATTTGATATGGGATCATGTTATAATAATAATGAATCACTTTTGGATTCACTTTTACATGTGACAACAAAATGCAGGGCTTAGTCAACATGTATATATTGAAATAAACAAACTCTGATTAGAAATTGAGGAGAAGGATCCAATAGTGAACGATGTTATCAAATTCATGAATAGAAACATCAATTACCTTTCTTAGGAGTAACTAAGTGAACAAAAATGGTAATGAAATCATGGAGAGACCATACAAATAAAAACTTGATTGAATTCACTTAGGGAAAAAATAATTACATTAATAGATCCAACAAGGATTTCAAAAACCAATTCGGTCCTCTATATGAATTGGTTTTACCTCCTCCTTGGATAAAACATGAAATATTTCTTGCTGTATAAATATATCACAGATATCTCTTGAAAAAAAGGAATAATGCAAATCAATTTGAGGATGTGAATGGCCCCTTAAAGGAACAACATATTTTTGAAAAATTACTACCTAATTTTAAAGTGTTAGGTGCTATTACTAATTTGTATCTTCGATAACCACTAGTGCCTTATGATATATTTATAGAATTGGATATAACCTTTAGAAAGATGGTCAAGTACAATTTTCCTATAGGAAATGGATGGACAAGGATAGTGACATTTCAATTTAAAACACTACCAATTACTTAGGACAACTCCACATCAACAACAAACAATAGGAGTTGAAAGGATAAAATAAACAACATGGTGTATGTTCTTCCTATATTGTAGCTAAAGAGGAGGATTTTGTGACTCAAAACCCTACCTAAGTTCCTACTTCATCTATTTTTGGAAAGGATACTATCCAAAGCAAGAATTAGTTAGGGCCAAAATGGAATAAAAGCAATAAAACGAGACCCAACAAAGGATCAGGGTTTTGGGAATTAAATAATGCTCAAGGCTATCCATTTTTGTTTTGGTCATTTGAGAATGGAGATTTTACTGAATATATTTAAGTGATATTAAAACATATTTTTTGTAATGTTTCTAAAGGACTCATTCCTATATTTATCATTTTATACTTCTTTAGTTTTTGTAAAAACCCTTCTAAATTTCACTATGGATTTTTCTTCAGTTATCCCATTGGTATGGTGAAACTTTATTGTCCTCAGTTATATTAATGGAATATCGAGACTTGATTTTTATTTTATTAGATGGAACAATTTCATGGTATATTAACACAAAATACATGTAGTATAAGATATGCAATATCATTATGTGTTTTACTATTATAATATTGAGAATATGCATAAACATACAACAATATGTTTGTTAACATGCAAATCAATAGCAAGAATCTACTAGTCTATCCTTCTATCCATACAAGCAACAATAATCTAAGTAAGAAACTAGATACAAGAGAAAATAAGTGATACACCATATATAAGTGGTAAAACCCCAAATGGGGAAACATCCATGTGAAAGTATTGTATTCTTATTCTTAAAAAATCTCCAATATTACACTTGATATCCACTCCACATATACTTCACAACTTTACAATAAAATTCAGTAGAATATTCAACATATGCCCAAAGGATCTCCTTCACTTCTATTATATATCTATATGTATGGAAGAATAACATCCCATACTACATGTGGGATAAATTATTTTCTACCTCCTTATATAATGAATGGTAATAGGAGAATATTTCTCCACGGTGCATGTGGGATAAATTATTTTACATAAGATAGAGACAATTATGCCTTCCTTTTCTAGATAAGACATCATAATATCTTACGCCATTACACTAAACATCATTACACAAGTAATATTAACAATACGCATTCCAACACTCCCCCTTAATGATGACTAGGGAGGAAAACACATATATGATGGAGAAAGATGGGATTACATTAGCATTCCCCCTTGATGACAACTTCCCACATTCCCAACAAACTTACAAGTTACACAAACTTCACTTCTGTCATGGATTTGGTGAAGATACTGACCACTTGTTGTTTCACTGGATAATACTCCAAACAAATAATACCATTCACAACAAGATCTTGAATGTAGTGAGTATCAAGGTCTATGTGTTTGGTCTTGGAGTGATACATTGAATTGTATCCAAGCTGAATTGCACTTTGATTGTCACATCTTAATTTGGCAAGAGACTTTTTAACCACTCCAAGCTCTATAAGAACATGTCAGATCCACAATGCTTCTTTAGATTCCCTATACTCTACTTCGTAAGAAGAAAGAGAAAGAGTTCTCAACTTCTTATTGGATCATGAAATCATACATGAACCATGTTGAAAGATGTACCCTACAATAGACCTTCTATTTGGAGCATCCCACACCCAATAAAAATTTGTATAACCAAGAGGTGAAACTGTATCTTTGCTAGAATAGAAAACACCATAATGCACTATCCCCTGTAAATATTTGAGAATCCTCTTTGTTGATTTACAATGACTTTCATGAGGCTTTTTCATAAACCTCAAAAGCACGCTGACTGCAAAAGAGAGATTAGGATTTCCATGTGTCAAATATATCAAGCTCCCCATAACCTGACGATACAAACTGGAATCAACAAGAGGAGTACCACACTCAATGGTTAAATTTACACTGGACTGAAATGGCATATGCAAAGGATTACAATCACTTGTATGAAATTGAGCAAGTAAATATGTAGCATACTTACGCTGAGAGAGGAATATACCATCACCAAATGCCAAATCTAAAGACCCAAAAAATAATGCAATAGGCCTAAGTTGGTCATTTCAAATTTATTCTTAAGATTATTATTCTTTTCTTGTATACATGTAAGTTGACTACTAGTAAGGATAAGATCATTGACATAAAGTACCACAACGAGGACATCACCATCAAATTTCTTAACATACAAATTTGGATCAGATATACATCGCTTTAAACCTTTCTTCAAGAAATGAGTATGAATTTTCTCATACCTAGCTCTAGGTGCATGTTTAAGACCATATAAAGACTTGTTTAATTTGCATACCAAACTTGAAGTTTTAACAGTAATAGAACCAGGTGATTATTGCATATAAATTTCTTGATGAAGATCACCTTCAAAAATGCACTCTTGAAATCCATGTGGTGTATTTCCCATTGATAAGATGCGGTAAGAGAAATAATAGTTCTTATTGTGTTCATTTTAACGACGAGCAAAATTTTCTATATAGTCAATACCTTCTTGTTGAGAAAAACTTTTTTCTACTAATCGAGCTTTATGTTTTTCAATATGTCCTTTTGTAGTAAACTTTATTCTATATATCCAATTACATCCAACTAAAGTTTTTCCGAGAGGAAGAGGTACAAGAGTCCAAGTCTTTTTTTCATGATGAGTTATACTCAACGGTCATGGGTTTCTCTCATTTAGGCTTATATGTAGTTGGATCATAGGTAGAGGGATCATTTGTGGCCAATACTTTAGTCATAAGAGATAATTCAAATCTAGTTTGACGAGTATCGAAAGGAATACCAATCTTAGAACCTATGGATTCAAGAGTTTTTCGGGCCCATACATGAAGAGGAGTAGTGGTAGGAGCCACACTAGTATCTCAGAAAATTCAGGTGGATCACTTGAAGAAGAAGGTGAACTAGGACCAAGGGTAGGCATAGAAGTAGAGGAAGGGGTAACATATATAGGAGCAACAAAATATGAAGGAAAATTCAAGGTAACATGAGGTTCAATAGAATCATGAAGAGGAGAGACTTCATTGAATTGAAAATCTTTCTGTATGATAACACCTTGGTTAGATGAATCAGACAACTTGTACACTTTGGAATCCTCACAATAACCAATGAAAATAATTTTCTGAGACTTGGGCTCTAACTTTTTCCATTTTTCATTTGGGATATGTGCCCAACATTCACTACCAAATATCTTAAAATTACTAATATCGAATTTTCTTCCATTCCATTTTTCTTCTTGAGTAACCTCAAAACTGCTTTAGTAGGGACTTTGTTTAAAATATAGTTTGCACAGCAAATAGTTTCATCCCAAAAATGTTTATGTAATCCCTTAGAATAAAGAATACATCTAGCCATTTCAACCAAAGTTGTATTCTTCCTTTCAGCTACCTCGTTTTGTTGAGGTGTATAGGGAACAATATTTTGATGTTGAATTCCATGCTTAGATAGATATGAATTAAACTCATTTTTAATGAATTCCCCCCTATTATTAGTTCTCAAAGTCTTAATACTTTTACCTGATCCTTTTTCAACCATGGATTTAAAATCTTGAAATATACCAAATGTTTCACTTTTATGTTTCAAAAAATAAACCCAAGATTTGCGACTTAAGTCATCAATAAAAGTATGAAAATAGACTGCAAGAGACAAAGGAGTTTCAAGAGGACCACAAATATCACTACGAATTAGTTGCAATGGTTCTTTATCACGCCAAGTTTTACCTTTATAAAAAAATTCCTTATAATGTTTACCAATAACACAACCTTCACAAACACATTTAGTGGAAGAAATTGAAGGTAAGCCAAGTACCATTTTAGACATCATTTGCATTTTTCCATAATTCAAGTGACCTAATATTTCATGCCATAATTTACTTTGTTCATTAGCATGAGCAACATAGGAATAAAATGGTTGATTTTTACATGAATTAGAACCAATAAACTTATATAAACCAACATCATGATCAACAGGACTAGACAAAACAATTTTGAAGTTATGTTTGATATCTTTTAAACATATTTATTAGGCGAATCTTCAAATCTATAAAATTTCTAACATGCACAATAAATAGAAAGTAAGTTGACGGGAAATCGTTGAACATGAACACATCTTCCAAAGTACTATTAGTAACATTAAAATTACCAGATCCTACTACTGAAATTTGTTTACCATCACTTATAAATACTTTCTATGTGGTGTGTTTTTTTGTGTCATAAGACTTAAATAGATAAGTTGTACTAGTCATATGATTAGAAGCATCAAAATCTATTATCCTTTCCACATTATAAGAAGATTTACTAGGTTGAACACAATAGGCACAGAGGGCAACTTGTTGTTCTTCAGAAGAATTCTTCTTGGCTTTAGCAACTTCATGTCTTTGTTTAAAGCAAATATTTTCAGGGTGGTTGGTTTTTTCACAATACTTATAAGGATTATACACTTTCTTTTTATTAGATACCATGTTAGAAGAATCATCATCATTAGCAGAGTGAGGGGTTGATCCTTTATTATGTGGTTTAGAGTTTTTATTAAACCTTCTATGAGGATTATTTTTACTATGCCATTAGAGCTTTACCATTAGACAATTGACCAAAAGTAATTGATCTATCTTGGTCACATATCAAACCTTTAAAAAAATATTCAAAAGAGGGTTTTAGAGTATATTTATACATTTCAATGGCCCTATTCCTAGTTTGGATGAACATATCAAAACATGAAGGTAAGTTTTGTTCTACAAGAATAGTAAGAGCATTATCATTTTTCTTGTAATCGCTACAACAATGATTTAATTTATCATTATAGGTTTTAATTTCAACAAGAAATGAATCTATTCTATCAAAATATTTAGGGCCTAACTCATGGATTCTATTTTCAAGATAGTAAGCATAAAATTCATCACTTTTATCAAATAAAGAATCTAGTGTTTTCCATACCTCAAGTGGGAATCCTTAACCTCAATATGTACCTATAAACTATCTGAAACTGTTTGTCCAATGAGCCCCCTTGCTTGATCACATCGATCTTCTCATATAGCTATGCCTTTAGCATTGGTGGGTTTTGTTTGATCACCCTTAACTAAGGGCCATAGATTCTTACTCCTGAGAATTTCAATCATCTTTCTCTTCCAAGAGAGATATTTAATACCAACTAATTTAGGAATAGAAGCTACTTCATAACTCATAATGGTGAATCAAGAAACTAAACCCTAATGCAACAATAAAAAAAAATTGTAAGTACCCATGGGGATTTGAACTTGTGACCTTCCATTTACAACTTTTCATCTCAATTACTCATTACCAATTACTCTACCCCCATGGGCGCAACAAGACAAAAGTTAATATCTAGGAGAAAATTGAATAAAACTAGAAAGTTATCACCAATGACAAAACCCAACAACAACTTACTGACGGATTTGCATACCTATAATAGAAACAACAAATAAAATATTGGTTTCGAAGAATTTTTTTCCAAAAATAGGGCCCACATACTTTCCTTGTGGGAAAGGTGCATGTATATGTGCTTTATATGTGGGAAAGGAGCATGTGTACACACTTCCCCTGAACAAAATGTGCATGTATGCCCTAAATTGTCTAAAACTATCCAAATATGGAAAGTTGCAAAAGTAGACACCATCATGTACGTAAGCCTGTGACAAAACACAACCAGGTTTGAACAAACACTATATCTGCTGCAAGAAAGATAGCTCCTTAATAGAAAGTTAATATTCAAAGGATCTCAACTTAGATCTACAGAAAAAATCAAGATTTACTTGAAAAAATTCTGAAAATTTTCTAAAAAATAACGATGAGGATTAGGGTTTGAAAAAGACTCAAAAAAGTAGAAAATGTCCAGATCTAAACAATAAGCACAATGGTTTGATATATTTTATGAAAAATATACTAGATATGTAGGTACCCCCTCCAAAACAAATTCAAGAACTGTTGCTTTAAAAAAAAAAAAAAAAAATTGTCGAAGAATGTAGAGCATAGTAACCAACTTTGATACCATGTTAGAATATTGATAATATGCATAAATATGCAACAATATGTTGTCTAACATGTAAATCAATAGCAAGAATATACTAGTCTAGCCTACTATTGAGATGAACAAAGTTCGTTTCTACAGAAATATCCACTAAGACATAGAAAATAAATCTATATAGGAAAATATATATTAAATGTAAATTGATGAGATGATGACAGTTTACAAATATGGGCTGATATATATACCCATGCAGGGTTCCCTTTCCTAAGAGGTGCAACCTTTCCTTTTTTTTCCATTTCTATTTCTTCAGCGGAGAACAAAATTACATTCTGAATATGCACATTTCGTGTGCATGCAATAGACAGTGCAGGGACTATATCAGTATAGAGGAAAAAAAGAACCTCCTCAATAGTAATGTTTAGTTCTTATACATATACCGGTCACTAGTTCAGTAATGTTCAAACAAAAAATATTACATCGGGCTCCCCGAGCCTCAAACAAAGATGATATTCATAAGAAAGGACAAGTAGATGGATAACAAAATCTGCTACCAAAGCTGTCAAAAAGAATCAAATCAGACAGAAACAGTCGTTCATTTATAGTTCAGCCACATCAATGAAGGGACGATGGTAATATTCCTAAGATGTCTCGTCACTAAATTCCTTCACCTTCCACGAGCCCAAGGGAAAATGCCGACCCTCCTTAGAGGCCGCGTCCACCTCCTGGTTGTTCTCCCTATAAACATGTCTGCAAGAAAAATGTAGAAATGAGTCCTGCAGTTCTCTGATATCCTGAAGAAGATTAGCTAATATAATATCTCTGCATTGTTGTATGCCTTTAGACTAGTTAATGGCGTTCAATGAATCACCATAAATATTGAGGTTTTGACATCCTTTCTCAACCGCAAAAAGCAAGAGTAGTTTAAGACTCATGAGTTCCGCAAAATTGTTTCCACCTTCCCCCAACCCCAATACAAAGTGTAGTAATGATTGATGGTGAGATAAAGTAATTCCCCACCCACACAACCAATGTCCTGAGCAGCCCCATCAAAGAAACCCGATGGAACTGTCCGATCAATTTCAACCTCCAAGATCTCCCGTTGTTTGGTAATTTTAATGTGTTGAGGAAAAGCCGTAAGTATACCACAAATGTGAGTTGTTGTAAGTTCCGAAGTGCAAATTTTATTAGCAAAAATGAGATTATTACGGGCCAGCTAAATACCCCAACAAATCATTAAAGGTAGTGCTTTCACCGATTTGTTCAAAATTATACTATTCCAGGAGGACCAAGCTTGAACCAATGAGTTCCCAGCTCAATTGCACATGAAGCCTGTAATTTTGGAACACTCAGACCACACACTGATCGTATATGGACACCACAAAAATAGATGAAACACGGTCTCCTCCGCATTTTTACACAGTATACACCAACCTGGACCGATGCGGTTCTCTTTCTAAAGATTATCCCATGTTGGGACTTTGTTTTCAAGGACGTTCCACATAAACAACCTATGCTTTGAAGGACATTTTAACTTCCAAAGTGACTTCCACCACCACACCGGTTCACGAAGGTTTCCCTGTGTGCTAAGGCTAATATATCCCTCCTTTGGGGTGTATTTTCCTATAGGGTCACCTTCCCAAACAAGTTCATCATCCCTATTCCAGAGAAAAACCTGTGTTCTATTGAAAACCAGATAAATCCTGGATAATTCCAATTGTACCAGTTCCGAAAGGTCCAATGTGTTCACCGCCCTCCAAGACCGAAACTAAGGTCGATCCTGTACCGGATCAGGCAACTGATATAAGAAAGTTATACCCCGATTCCTGAGCGACTGTTAACACCCAAAAAGTGTTCACTAGCTCATTTCCTTATTCACATGACCCATTTGTCCACTTTTCCACCATTTGAGCCTCTAAAGCCACCAAAAGGTCACCAAAAGACCATAATACACCCCCTTTTCCCCTCAAAAATAATATTTTTCCTCAAAAAGCATAAAAAACCCTCAAAAAGGGTCCAGAATTCCCAAAAATATTAAAAAGGGAATAAAAATATTCAAAATATTCAAAAAAGGAAAAAGGAGAGAAAAGGTACCTAAACCATGTTGGTCAATACCATTGGTTTCCTCAAAACCATAATGGTATTCCCCACCACCAAAAACTATAAAAAGGTGGTAGGGGCTCCTCACTTTCGATCCATCCATCATCCTATCCTCATGCTGTCAAAATCTCTCATGAGTTCTTGACCATTGTAGCAATCTTAGAGAAGAGACCATTGGAGCTTGAAGCTACTCACCTTGGAGCTGCTCAACACCATAACATCCTCACCCTTTGAGGTATCATAATACAAAAGTTATTTTTTATTTTATTTCTTGTTCTTGTTCTTAAATCTTTTCAAGTTTATTATGATATGCACATGCTAGTTTAGTTTTAGATTCATATTTATAATTGTTTTTTGCTTTCAATCTTTGAAACTGCTATCACTTGTTGATAGGTGCCCATAGCACTCAAGCTTGGTTGCAAAACCAAGCCAACAGTTTTTGTCGACTCCACTGGCTTCGAATTCTTAGATCTCAATTTCTTGCTTTAGATATTAGTTTTTGTTAGTTTAATCATTTTAATTCATAGATCTGCCATCCTAGACAACAGATCCATTGTTACTCTAGATCTTGGCCCCTCCTATTGCCATTAACAGCCTGAAATTTCCATTTTCGGGCTCGTTTTTCGGCGTCCATTTTTGGCTTTCCCCTCGCGGTTTTTTTCCCGACAGTCGCGCGGCTCATCGCGGCCTCGCGGCCTTCTTCCGCGCGACGCGTCGTGGCTTCGCGGCCAATTTAAGCGCTGCACATCACGGCTTCGCGGCCATTTGCCGCGATGCACATCGCGAATGTGTGACGAAAACCCGCGCTGCACATCGCGGCTTCGCGACTGAAACCCGCGCATCCCATCGCAACTTGGTGACCGAAACCCGCGCTGCACATCGCGGCCGAAACCCGTGCTGCCCATCGCGGCTGTTTCCCCGAAACCCGCAATGCAAGTTTTTTCAATTCGGCCAATTTTTTGAAAATTATTTTTTGTTGTATTTTCTGCCCATTTAGCATATTTTACAGTATTAAATTTCCTGCATTTTTACAGCCATATTAAATCTTTTACTATTTAGAATGCTCCATTAAAAATCTTTTTACAAAATTTTCAGAAATTGAAAGAGAGATTTTTCTGCATTTTATCTAGATCAAGGTTTTACTGTTTATTTGCTCGATACTTTGCCCAAGCAATTTTTAAGAGATCCATTTATTTCTTGAAGTATTCATGTTATTTGCTTTCCTTCAAATTATTTCAAAGATCCATTATTTTTGAATAGTTTTTTCAAGCATTTACATTTCAAAAACGCCTTTATTTTTTGCAAAACTGGAAGCGTCTTTTCTTTCATTTGTAAAATCGCCCAAGCGAGGCAAATCAATTTCAGTTTGAATACCACACTTGCACCCACTCTGCCACATAATTTAAACTGAGCCTTAAAATTTACCTTAAACTCAACAAACTTTTAACCCCACTTGGGCAGCACTTAAAAGAATTTTGTAGTTAAGTAGAATTAAGGGGATAGGTGTTCCAATAACACCCCTCAATTATAACATTTGAGACATAGTGGTTGTCCTCTACGGTACCAAAATCCCTTATAATTTTGACAAGGTTATCAACCAATTTATCGGGAAGGCCTCTCCCTTAGGAGGGTTGAAGTAGCCAGACTGGTTCCGGAATTCTGAGTGGAATACCACAATCCATTCAGTAACCAAAGGATACCTTTCGAAGTTCTCGGTGTACGCCCTCTTGGTGTACAGCGGCGATAGAACCAAACTGTAGATTCACCCAACCGAACGTGTCATGAACGGGGTATCCTAGTTGCCACCCTTTAGGATTGTCTACCCGGTGTCCCTCCCGGTAGGGGGATATCTAGCCGTTGATTCAACACTCTATATTATCTGACTTGGATTTCATCACCTTGCAGAGGATATCGTTTGTTGACTCACGATACTTCTAGTTAGGTGTTTGCATGATAAATTACCCACCTTTGGTCTAGTAACACCTCTTTTTTCTAGAAACTGTTTGACTTTTGGTATTCTGACCAATTTTGTTGTATCCCTCCACTTATTATAGCACAACTACTATAATAAGTGCTTTCTGAGGTTGATTTTTGGCCTGAGAGCCTTTATTTTTTCACTCCCCTTTTGCACTCATTGTTGCATTAGGGTTTCGATTTTTTTACATCACCACCTTACACTGAAATTTTAAAATATATATATATATATATATCACCATTGAGAATTTAAGACGATCTCATCGTCTTCAGGGTGAACCCCCTCAGTTCAGTCCACTTGGCTCTACATGTCACCGACGTAGAGCCTTATCCTTTGACTCGACACGTCATCAGCCAAACATACAGTCATCCTATTCTGACACGCCTCACTTCACATCTGATTCTGAGGCTGAATCCAAAAACCCTACTGAATTATCACCAACCAACCTCATGGCTGGACCACAATACGACCCACTTTTTACCAGTACTATTGGAGATACATCCACAAACCCTTCTACTACTGTGCCATCTATGGTAACAACAACCCCTCTAGGCATGCCTAATATGGGGGATACTCCACCTTTAGGTATGCCCAACACAGGACTACCTCCTATTATGGGTATGCCAAACATAGGAATCACACCACATGTCATTACCACAACCCAGATCCCAGGAATTCCTGGCACTATTCCTAACCCCGGTGTAACCCATGTTGCACTTGGAAACGGTGGCCCATACCAAACCACAATGGTTGGAGGACATATCCCTTCAATACCTAGCATACCCTTAGGGGCTACTGGACTACTACATAACGCCACCATGAATAGTTATGTCCCAGTCACTACGCCACACCCATCTGCTAGTTTACCTTACATGGCTAGTCTGAATTTACCAGACTTAGCCAAGCTAACCAACGATCCTATCAGGCACAACCCTACATGGCCACCCATGCCTACAAAGCTCCCCTCAGACATCCCCAAGTTTGAAGGAAAACCTGGGGAGAACCCCCAAAACCACATAATATCTTTTCAGCTATGGTGTTCATCTAACTCCATAGTGGATGACTCCATTCGACTAAGACTGTTGCAACGAACGTTCACTGGCTCTGTAGCCAAGTGGTACATCGAACAACCACATGGGAGCCACCATACTTTTACGTCTCTCGCCTCCACTTTCCTTCAGTTTTTTTAGCTACCTGTATGCTACGATGCAAGAGTTGAAATACTGTTGTCTTGCAGACAAAACACAGCTAGCCACATCACCGACCACATCCATGAGTGGCGCAAGCGTCGTAGCCTCTATAAGATTAAACTGGATGACCGTATATTTTTGGACTAGTTCCTTAAATCACTCCTACCCCTCATAGCAAAAGACGTCGCTTCTGAACGACCCCAGTCAGAGGAAGAAGCTATCCTAAAAGCTCAGCAATTCGACCTAATTTATGCCCAATTAGGCTATCTCTACACCATCATACCAGACGCCCCACGAGGCGATTCTTCACGCGGTGACGCTTCGGGGGCATCACATGCCGTTGATGGTATTATCGGCCAAGTCACACCGCAAATTAAACCTTTTAGCATGGTGAGCACCATAAATGCCCCAAACCTCTCTAGGGCTACATCTAATTTTGGAGCGACAACTTCGTACGCTCCAACGAATCAGACTCATCACACTCATGGACCCCTCTTGTCCACAACATTGCTATGGGAAAGCGCCATCGAAATATGTACCACCCACATACTATAACCAACCGGCCACCCAGAACCCAATCCATTTCCCGGCACAACCAATGTATTACCCACAGCAAGCTACAACAGCTAACCCAACACCTCCAATCGCTCAGACTTATCCTCCAAACAACAACAACGCTACCCTCACCAACCAAAACCATGATCGACCACTGAAACAGGATAAGAACCCCAATTTACAAACAAACCACCCATGTTCCATATGCAGGGTATACGGCCATTATACACACACTTGCCCCCATTTGGGGCGAACACGCCAACTGTGGTCTGATGACGCCCAACACCAAGGGCACGTAGCATAACTAGCGCCACCTCCTCAACCACAACCCATGGTGCTGCAGAATCCTTTGCCCACACAAGGAGTGGTGAACACTCATCTGTTGGATCGTCCTCAAGGAACCACAGCACCACAACAGCAAATCACATATGCTGCACACACAAACCAACCAATGGATTCAAATACTCATCATCTCCTTATGATGTCATCGTCCGACATGAATCTCCAAATGCTTCGAAACCCATATGCTCCCATTGCACCTACAAATGTTCTCCCTATGATTGAACAACCAGTTCAGAATGCACTTACATCGTTCGTCTCCACAGTCAGACCCAGATTACACTCGGAATCACCTATGACTTCCACATTCCAATCCATCCAACCCCCTTTGGAGATAACCAAGATATCTAATTTGTGCACCCTTTCGCATAACACATAGGTACCAAACCAACAACCCCCTTTACTCCCACAACCACCCTCAGTGCCAACTCACGTAGGAGCCACACCAATTCATACTATCCCATTTTTGTTTCCCCCTTCAGGATCCATCAGCACACCAGTCATGGCTACACTTAATCTCCCAGGATTAACATTAGGACTACCTGTGTGGTACCTACCTGCCCCAACCTCTCCTCCGACACCGAATGTCATTTTACAACTGGTGCAACCCATCAATACTTCTAACCGTCCACCCCCTGGTGTAGCAAACATCCAGAATCGACCACCTCCAACAGCAGCCACCGCATCAATATCCAATTATACTCCCCCACCACTTTGAAACACTGGGGGCAGAGGTCCACAAACCTACACCACTGGACCCACAACTCACACCCCCCCAGCGACCCCCAAGTTGGCGAAGAATCCCCCAACAAACCGCATACCCCCCAAGTGCTCTTTGTGCGAGGACATAGGCCATGCCACCCATCAATGTCCACAGTTACCAGAACTTCAAGAACACATGAATATGTTGGATGATGACACCAACGTTCCAGTAGTCAAACTAGAACTCCCCCCCAACCTCGTGATAAATCATTGCGCACAAACCATCCTTATGCAATATGCGGCATTTATGGCCATTATTCACACCATTGCCCTGATCTCCCAGATTATAAAGCATCCTTATACGAATTGAATAATGCCAACCTAGAGATATCCCCTCCTAAAATTGAGGAAATTCATCCCCCACCATCTTCCTCCTTGGAAGAAATTAACACCATTTACACGGTTTCCACTGGATACCCCTCTGTCCAGTTGACCCCTTCCATTGATCCCTTTGACACACATGTTCAACCCTTTCAAATCGACGAGGAAACCACATGTCCACAACATGGGGGCAGGCCCAAAACCTTGCCTACTCGTCATCATCGTGATTCTCGTCAGAGATACTGGCGGCATCCACCCCACAAAGGGAATCCCCCATCATCATATCATCACTTCAGTATGCCACCACAACCCACAGCTTCATGGTATAACACCCTGCCAGCAGTTCCTCAATGCCATATTGATCTCTCTCTGAGACAAGATCTGCACCACATTGACACCTCTGAGTTAGGGGGCATAATAGATTACCTCGACCCCGGGATAGGGGGAATGATCAATCATTTTGAACCTTCCCCATCATCTCTATCTCAACACCTCAATGAGCCCATCGTTCAAACCAACACATATGTGATCCACAATCACAAACCCCATGCACATAGAATGGGGGCAGGTCATTAACCCTGCTAACTTCTTCACATGCATGATCTCAACCATTTTTTAAGGTCACATATCACTTGTATATTCGATTTGATTTGATACACCTAGTATTTTCCCCCCGCGGGTCATCATTTCTCCCCACCACTGCATCCTTGGCTTGGTGGGCTAACCTTTATTTGTAGCCATTTTTTAACCTAGTTATTTGCTTTGACCATTCCAAAGTCCTTATGACCTCCGTTTTTCGCACCATTTGCACCGCCGGATTCATATTTCTGCGCTCGTGATGACGCTTGAGATCATGTCTCGCTCTCAGGCCCAGATTTTTCGGGTATTTTTTCCTATGCCCCCCTCGTCGCCTCGGTTTGCATGCCACATCGGTCGTTCTCCATTTTTTATGAGTCTTATATCGTCGGATTCATTTTTCCGCGCTCATGACGACGCTTGAGACCATTTCTTGCTCTCACACCCAGATTTTTTGAGCATTCTTTCTCATGCCCCCTCGTTGCTTCGGTTTGCGTGCCACATTGGTCGTTGCCCCTTTTTGACAATCTTTATGTCACCGGATTCAGTATTCTGCAATCATGACGATGCTTGAGACCTTTTCTCGCTCTCATCAATCCCTTTTTGTTCGGTATAATTTTACCCCTTTTTCGGGCCGAGCAATCCCTTTTACGAAAAAGGCACTTAGGGAGTGTCTGTTAAGCTCTTTTCTGACTCCCAAAACAATGAAAAGATCGCCGAGCAACCTTGCTTCCTTTCATGCTCATTAAACGTATCTGAAAGGGAATCTACCTGGTATAAGTTTACTCCTTTTCCAGACCTTGTAGACTAATTACGAAAAAGGAATACTCTAGTCACATCGGCTAGAAGAGTTCTCCATTTGCATCATTTTATGCTTTTTCGGGCCTTGGAGACTAACTCACAAAAAAGAACACCAATGGAGTCCACTTACCGCTTTCAGACTCTCTAAACATGAAAGTGACCATGAGCAATCACCATCCTGGGCTCATAAAAACCCACAAGACGGTACTCACAACCCCTGCAGAGTCTTCTTATCGTTTTCAGACTCCTTAAAAATGAAAGCACGCATGAGCACGGACAGTCCTGGGCTCACAAAATCCACAGGACAGTACCATTTTTAGAGCACACTTTTATCCCTTCTTGGAGCTCATTAAAACTATGAAGAAGGACCCAATGGTGCTTCTTGGAACCACAACAGATCGCGTCTACTCATATGGCAGCTTCCCCATTTTGGTCACCTTTGTTCAGAGTATTCTGCAGTATGTCACCCTGAGAATCCCTCAACAGCACCCATCAGCTCGTCCCCCCCCCCAGAGTTAATACATACCCTTCATTCCATAAAAGCTATGATGCTCGCACCTACAAGTCAGTTCCCTACGCTGCCAGGTCAACCATGTCATCATGCTCTGAACAAAGGAAGTTTGAGTCCACCCACTCTATGACCCCAGTTACTTAACATCCCCACAAGTATGTCAGTCCTACAATCAGTACTACCACACTTCAGTTCTACACTTGGTGCTACTATCAAGGAAACATCATTTCCTTGTTAGTTGTTGGTCTCCCTCTGTCGACGACACCCAATTTTATTCTAGAGGATAGACCTAGAGGTCCCTGTGTCTTGGACTCATCACCATTTATGATGAGTGCCTACGAATCATTTCGAGAAGAGTCCTTAGTGCCTCTCCAAATGGTTGTTTCTCACATGCTCGACTTCAACACCTTGATCGCATTGTTGAGACTCGCATAGGGTATTGGTCCGTTCAGTTATTTGTTGAAGACCCCGGATACCACCCGACTCGTCCACATTTGAGAGTCTACCTATGGAAACAACCAGTTACATTTTTTCTATAGATATCCGGGTTGCACATGGCGACAGTATTCCGATGTACCCCAGTTTTATACTCCATCGAGTATACAGTTACATATATTCTCAGAGATGACTCACAGGCATTGAGTCCCTACAGATGTTGCACACCTTCAGTTTCAGCAGTTCATCAACCCTTCTGAGACCTTATTCAGAACGGTCATCACTTTATTCCAGTATATCAGTTATTGAGATCAGTCATGTTATGATCATCAGTACATCCCAAAATAGTGTCCCCTTTGGACCATTATGATGTACCAGCAGATTTGTTATGTCTTATTTAGGTCCCCCTTCTTGGGACTAATTGTTATGTATATGTCTTGATACAAGCATGGGTATGCCCGCCTCGTCCATTATCAGAGATTATTCCTCATTCATATTGAGGCCATGTAATTTTTTTTTTTCAGCTTCCAAGGGCCATGGATCCAGTCTCCAACCGGTCTCTTCTCTTCCCCAAACCCCAAAAAAAAAGACAAAAGAACTATGATGTCTATCGGCCATACGATGAGATCCTTCCCTCACACATCAAGGGGTAATCTGTTAACACCCAAAAAGTGCTCACTAGCTCATTTCCTTATTCACATGACCCATTTGTCCACTTTTCCACCATTTGAGCCTCTAAAGCCACCAAAAGGTCACCAAAAGACCATAATACACCCCTTTTTCCCCTCAAAATGAATATTTTTCCTCAAAAAGCATAAAAAACCCTCAAAAAGGGTCCAGAATTCCCAAAAATATTAAAAAGGGAATAAAAATATTCAAAATATTCAAAAAAGGAAAAAGGAGGGAAAAGGTACCTAAACCATGTCGGTCAATACCATTAGTTTCCTCAAAACCATAATGGTATTCCCCACCAAAAACTATAAAAAGGTGGTAGGGGCTCCTCACTTTCGATCCATCCATCATCCTATCCTCATGCTGTCAAAATCTCTCATGAGTTCTTGACCATTGTAGCAATCTTGGAGAAGAGACCATTGGAGCTTGGAGCTACTCACCTTGGAGCTGCTCCGCACCATAACATCCTCACCCTTTGAGGTATCATAATACAAAAGTTATTTTTTTATTTTATTTCTTGTTCTTGTTCTTAAATATTTTCAAGTTTATTATGATATGCACATGCTAGTTTAGTTTTAGATTCAGATTTATAATTGTTTTTTGCTTTCAATCTTTGAAACTGCTATCACTTGTTGATAGGTGCCCATAGAACTCAAGCTTGGTTGAAAAACCAAGCCAACAGTGACTACAACGTACGATCCGATAGGAGATGTTGACCCTCACATCCAAACCATGGATCCTCCCCAACCCGCAAGCTCCGACCATCACCAATATCCCATGCCAGCAAATTGACAATAACCGGGAAGGATTCTACCACCGCTTTCCAAATGACCGATCCCCCATAGTGTGTCTTTCCAATATTCCTCACCCAGTCCAGAACAAAAGTCGGAGTAATATATTTCTGAATTACCACCCTGGTCCATAGACTATCAGACTTCAACAACCTCTAACTCCCCTTGGCTGCCAGCGCTCTAGAGAAAATAAAAATGTTCTTCATCTCCCAACCCCCAAAGCTTTAGGGATAGCAATCCGCTTCCACTTAACCTAGGGGGAGACGAAGGTATCATATTTTCCACACCACAAGAAATGGAAACATATTTTTCAAGCCTTTTCCAAGATTCCTTTTGGGATCCAAGATAAAGACATCCAATCAACAGGAATGGCCTCCAGGACAGATTTAACCAGAACCAATCTACCTGCCCTAGAAAGCCAACGATGACTCTAGACTTTAAGTCTTTTGTGAAGTTTTTCAATTAACCAAACCAGTCCAATTTCTTGTAAGCATTAGGTTTCAGTTGGAACCCCAAATACTTAATACCCACATCCAAGTCTAGGAGCGTAAAAGGAAAGACCCTTTGGATGTTCTGTGCTTCAACATCCCTTAACAGATGAACCGAGAGGGTAGATTTCCCATCATTAATTTCCATCCCTGCGGCTTTGGATAAGAGAAGTAACAAATCCCGAAGTGTATCCACATCACCTTGAGCACCGGTGTAGAAAATAAGAATATCATCTGCAAAGAGTAAATGAGGAATGAAAAGATCAAGAGCCACTTCGATGCCCTGGAGAAGACCCGATCGTTTAGCTTCAGAAAGAGCTCTACTCAAACCTTCCGCCACCAGAAGAAAAAGAAGAGGGGATAAAGGACAACCTTGGTGAAGCCCTCTCTCAGAGTGGAAAAAGGGGGAGGCCGCCCCATTGATAAGAACAGCAAAAGATACCATGGTAATACAACAGGTGCAACCTTTCGATAATAAGGTGTCCCTGCATTACATATTCGATTATTAATATTAATTATTGACTTATAATTAATATCTATATATTATATGTATTTTTGTTTATTACATTGCCTCTCCCTTAGAAATGCTTTGTCCTCAAAGCATTTTCATCGAAGACTTTATCCTTTGCTTTTGTTTGTGATGTCTTCTCATGATCTTTTGTGTTGGGGCTACGAAACTTGACGAAACGAGATGATATGAGTTATAAATTCCAAATAAAAATGTTGCATCATTTGTGAAGTGATCCATCCCAAGTTAAACTTCATTGGGACCTTTTGCTTATTGATTTGTTGGATGGAACTTCTCATTTTTTGCTTCCACCCAGTTTGTTGATTTTGTCTCCCTTGTTTTTTGAAATCATAAATCATCTTTTTATGTTCCTTTTGACCATGTCGTTGGTCATATCGCTTCTTGTGATGTGGATGACGATAAGGAATCATAATATTTTGTGATTTTTCCTTAGAACCATCTGCTTCTAATGTCAGTGATTTGTCAATATAAGCATTCTTCTGAATTTGAGCGCTCATTGAATTTGTATTGGTTCCCTCTTTTGGTGTTTGAATTTGAGCGCTGATTGAATTTGTATTGGTTCCCTCTTTTGGTGTTTGAATTTGAGCGTCTGATGACTTCTCTATTGGGCCAGTCATTGTTTCGTTGTCAATTAGTGATCCTTTGCGATCTAAGTCTTCGTGTAAAGATTTATTATCATGCTTTAGCTTCCTAACTTGTATAAGTAAGTCTTGATTATGTCTTTTTAAGCGTAAGAGTTCTTCCTTATAATCTGACTTGTCGATTCCATTTTGAGTATCTTGATTCTATTGCTCTCTTTCTCTTAATGTTTTTATTTTCTCTAGAAATTCCTGATTTTTTTTTAGTGTGGTTCAAAGAACACCCTTGTTTTCGGTACCCCTCTACGTCCATGGTAACCTCCCCGGCATCCAGAGACATAGGAAGGGCAGTTAATTTTCTAATAGAGCTCCTAAAGAGATCAACGGCTCACTTAAGAGCAAGTGGCACTGGAGGGACTTGAACTGGGTGGAGCGCATAACAATCTGATAAATCAACCACTCGGGCTAAACCCAATTGACAAACAATTCTTGATTAACCCTCTTTAAGGAGGAATTTTATTAGTCTTTTCTTGATAATTTTTGTTGGAGATCTTGAATCTCCTCTTCTAAATTTTGATTGTTCTGTGTTTTATCCTTCATCTTCTTGATTTGAGGCAGCAATTTTTTATTATGATCTCTTCGACAAGAGATCTCTTCATCTTTTTCTAGTAAAATTTTGTCAGCTTTCTTCTTGAAATCTTCATTTTCCCTTAGTAATTTCTTATTATGATAATTCTCATTTTTTAACTCCATGATTTGAGTGAGCAAATCTTTGTTCTTCTTTTCTAGATAAGAATTTTGTTTCTTTACTATCTCACATAGTATAGATTCACATTGTATAGGTTCCATTTTTGGGTCAAAAAATATAGCTTGACTCTTCACTTCCTTTATATAACTACTTCACTTGATAGATTTACCTTTTTATACTTTTACTTTGAAAGTTGGGAATTTTTTTTCTTTTTATAATAATAAAAAACTTGTCTTCCTTATTTTTTATTAAAATACTTTTTTAACTTTAGGTATTCTTTTTTTTTGTGAAATTCTATGTCACAACAGATCTAAAGAGGTGAGGATACCTCACAAAGAAAGAATGAGCAGAAAATTTGAAGAAGAGTGAAAACTACAGTTAAAAAGAGCAAAAGAATAACTATGCAGCATAACTCAAATAGAAGCAGAATAATGTCACGCTACTCAATTATCAATGTAATGAAAAATCATGCAGAAGAATTGGAACCTCAGTTGGTCTAGCATAGGTATTATCACCACTGGAGTGCTCTGAAAGACTCAAACTCAACTGAACTGAACCTAAACTCGGCTAACTGAAGTCACAATCAGTTAATTGACTAAGGAGGGAGAAATAGTGAGTTTTTCATGCATGTCAATTAGAAATGGGCGCATGCGGACACAATCAGTGGCATCCAGAGCTCTAACCCCCCACAAGAGTCATCTAACTCAGGTGGACTGCACTGGAACACTCAGTTGGTTCCTATAAAATAGGGAACTGACTTAAGTGGTCCTAAAATGATGCATCCAGGGATCAAAAGGTGGTAGATGGATCCTGGATGACATATGCACAACAATAGGGGGAAAATGACATCATCAACAACTAGAAAAAATAAATAATGCTAGGTAGGACAAGGATGGAGTATTGAAATATCCTAACACCCCCCCTTAATCCATAATTTTGCATCCTAGGCCTTGGTTAATGAGACCAAAGGTCACCCATACACTCAAATAAATGATAAAAAAATAAAGAAAAATCCATGAACCAAGGAAATGGGGAAAACCTCATGGGAAAAACCCCCCCTCAAATTGGACTGAAACACACCAAAAGATCAATTCCTCCAAACGCAAGTAGGTGTGATGCTTGATCATATGTATGGAGGTATCTTCCTCTTGGGAAGAAGTGGATCATGGTCCAAAAACATGTGCTTGTATTCTCCTTCAATGGATGCAAGCGAATATGGAGGATTTCTGAACTTGCTCTCCAGACTGAACATGGTGAGAACAAATCCAAAAATATGAAGATCATCTGGGAACCTGTGATTCAAACCAGCTGAGTTAGGATCAACTCCAGGAATGTGTAGATAGTTCTTTGATATTTCCTTTGAACCAACATAGGTGAGATCATAACCAAATTAACTATGACATGATGGTGGTGGCTTGTACTTCAAATCAACTCCAAGAATTTATAGATGGTTTCTTGTGATCTCCTTTGAACCAACGAGGGTGAGATCAAAACCAAAACCACCAAAATATGCCTGAGAATTGAACCCAAGCGAATGGTAGTGGCCTCCATCTTCAGATAAACTCTGAGAGCATGTGTCAATGATCAAATAGAATTTCATATGAAACATGTGATCAAGGAGGGCGAATTTATCACCTCCAAACTATGATTTAACGTCCAAATCATTCAATAGATAATCATTCTGCACACCAGTAGACTCATGTGAAAGAGAGGATTTAAGAACCTATTCAGATTCTAGAGTATGAACTGGCTTATCTTGCTCAGAATTTGAAATAGAAGACATTGAGAACATGAGTGTTGAATCTGCAGCTTCTTCTTCATCTTGAACAACTTCATCATGAGATATGATTGAGGGCGAGACATAATTAGAGAGAACACTTAAGTAGGTATCACGGGTCTTGTTCTACAAATAATTTGCACCAATCTCTTTGTTCTTCTTTCCAAATGCTTCGTCATGTTGGGCCCATAGATCAATTGGATTTTCAGCAGTTTCCTTGAGGTAGCGCATACTAGGAGACATAGCAATACACATTTCTCCAAAGGCTTTGTCACAGTCAATTATCCAATCATTCTCTTATTCATAGGAAGAAAAATCTCTCATAACACCAATACACATGTCAAAAAGACCTTGTCTCTTCAGATATGTTATCATCTTTGGTTTCAACTAACCATAGTTGAATGGAGAGAGAGGAGGAACTATTTTCAGATTCATGGAAGTTATTGTACAATACCTGCAAAAACAATGGAAAATATCCGCTACTACTACTGCAGCATAACTGTTGCAACTGCAGAAAACTGTTGCAACTGCAGAAACTGCTGCAACTACTGCTACACTCAAAAAATCGAATAACCTACAAAAAATAATCAATAATGTAGGTATACTGCTACTGAGCACTGCTTTAGGACAATAGGAACTTTTATTCGGATCCTTCACACCTGGCTAGATCTCATTGGATTTCTCCAATGAATTCAATGCAATGAAACCAGGATTTGATGTGGAAATCTAGAGGCTTTTGGTGCACTACCGAAAGCAGCTGCTCAACCTATTCGCTCCATGGTTCTGATACCATGTGAAATTCTATGTCACAACAGATCTAAAGAGCTGAGGATACCTCACAAAGAAAGAATGAGCAAAAAATTTGAAGAGGATTGAAAACTGCAGTAAAAAAGAGCAGAAGAATAACTATGCAACATAACTCAGATAAAAGCAGAATAATGTCACACTACTCAATTATCAATATAATGAACAATTATAATACAATGGGGAGAATTCGAATCATGCAGAATAACTCAAAGCTCAGTTGGTCTAGCATAGGGATTATCACCACTGGAGTGCTACGGAAGACTCAAACTTAATTGAACTAAACCTAAACTCAACTAACTGAAGTCACAATCAGTTAACTGACTAAGGAGGGAGAAATAGTGAGTTTGTCATGCATGTAAATCAGAAATGGGCACATGAGGCCACAATCAGTGGCATCCAGAGCTCCAACCCCCCACGAGAGTCATCTAACTCAGGTGGACTGCACTGAAACACTCAGTTGGTTCCTATAAAATAGGGAGCTGACTAAAGTGGTCCTAAAATTATGCATGTAGGGCTTAGAAGGTGGTAGATGGATCCTAGATGAAATATGCACACTACTAGGGGGAAAATGACATCATCAACAACTAGGAAAAATAAATACTGCTAGGTAGGACAAGGATGGAGTATTGAAATATCCTAACATTTTTCCCCGCCTTTTGTATATATAAAAGATCTTTATAACACCCTTTTTCCCTCTTTTTATTGACTTAAATTAGTCTTTCTCTAAGTCACCTCATTAATATATATATATATATATACACACACATGAACCTCCTTATTCCGACTTAATACAACTATTCACAAATTAAGATACCCTAAGAGGTTGCGATTCTGAAACGACGGATAGCCTTTCACAACGGCCAATGAAAACACTTGCTTAGAATATGGCCACGGCTCGGTAATCACATATTGTCAACACTCCTCACCTGCAAGCTTTTTTAATCACGAATGCCAAAGACCAAAGCTAATAAGTGCGAAACCTTATAATGATGTGACAGCGGAGATGTTGGTTGGACATGATTTTTAATTCACTTGATCGATATCCATTGATTGCAATTCTTTAAAACTATTCAATCTGTCAAGATCGAATGACGCATACCTTGTTCAAGGCTTCAAATGATGATTGGTTTTTCTTTTTATTTTTTATTTTTCACTTTCTATTTGCCGTTTATGCTTAGGTGTATGTTACAATGGAGGTGGACCTATGTAGAAGTGTACAGACTAGAGCATGGAACATTCGCAAGGTGGTTTTGATAGAAATATTCACCAAATTAGAGAGGCATTGCAGTCGCAACTCCATCTCCAAAATTTGCATAAAATATTGAGGCCCCACCTTGTTTTTTTTAATTTACTAAGGCTTTCTTGGTTTCTATATTCCTTGTTTTGCTTTCAAATACTTTTTGTTCTTAGAAATTTTTGAACTGAGAATAGTTTTTCAAGTTTTTGTTTCAGAACAACTTTTGATTCTTCGTCAATACAGTTAAACAAGTTTTTGATCGGGGAAGAATTGAGTTTTACACCGAAACAATCCGAACAATTTTTTATTCTTCGTCAAAATAGCCAAACAAGTTTTTCTTCGATCAAAATACAATTTTACACCGAAACAGTCGAAAGAAGATGAGTTTTTTTTGTGATCGGAGCAAAATTGGATTTCACGCCGAAATAGTCGGAATAAATGTTCATTTGACTCCGAAACGGTCGGTGTAAAATGGTATTTTGCACCGGTTGTTGGTCAAGTATGTCGCCGAAATTTGTGATTCTCCACCGATATATAACAAGAAAGTATGTCCGAAAGGAATTTGGTGTTGGAAAAATTTTGTTTAGACCAGCATCAAACTTAGTTTTATCCGAAAGGAACTTGACAAAAAAAAAATTGTTCCAAATTAGTTCGACGCTAAATGGTCTTTTCTTGGAAATTGGCTGGGGTGGAATCGATTGGAGTCAAAATCAGTTTTGATCTGAAATAGATCGATGTCAAAATCATTTTTCCTTCGAAATTGGGATCGGCATTCAAGTCATTTGTGACCCGAAACAGACCCGGTGCTAAAAGGATTTTGCTCTGAAAATGATCGAGATAAATATTTTGGGCCACCGAAAGAGGTTGTTGTAAACTCCGTTCTGTACGCCATAAAAATATAAATGCACATTTATTACTAGGGTTATCCCATTGATTTAAAAGGGAGGGAATTTGATTATTAGTGTCACATTTTCAAATTCCATTTGGTCGAAAATTATAGCTAATCTTTGCCAGACACCTAGAGTCTTACTATTGATAACTTCTGGACGTCGGCGCACTATCGTAGCCATCACACATCCAGGTAGGTTTTCTTGTATCCATTAATTTTATTACACCTGTTTGTTTAGAAATAACATTTTAAAGGTTCGTAGATAAACAAATTCGAATATCTTTTCGCACCCCAAATTTGTGTGCTTTCAAGCCCTGAATATGTTAATAATTATGAATGAATAAGGGGGCGTGGACCCAAAACCTGTGTAGGTTTCTCATTATACATAGTATAAACCGTAGGTTCCTCACCGTTAAATGCATGTAGGATTTGGAAAACGCCTCCAGGCCTGGGACTGTACTCAACCTCTGTGTAATATCCCAGCCAAGAATAGGCTAGAATATCAACTTGAAACACCAATTGTAAACATAATTTTAGTGTTAATTTTATTAACAATTTTTATGGCCTGCAAGGTGATAATGTTGAATGATGACTCCCAGCCAAAGGATGATGGGGATAACTTTAGGTTCTGGTTTTTGTATGGGAAAATGTGCAGGATCAAGGTAGAACAGGGCCAATCATTAATTCCTATGCACAAAGCACTGGAGCCATTTACTTTTCAACAATCAAATAAATCTGATGTCTACTTCGAAGCTTTCTGGGACTTCTAGCATATGTATACTAGAATGGGGAGTTATACTGAATGGAAATAGGGGTATTTCAGGCATCTAAATCTGTAAAATATGTGGGAGTAGAATTTCTGAGGATTTGGGAGGTTCTGGTGGAGTTTGGGGAAATAGGTTAGATTTCCTCTTGGCCTTCCCAAGAACTGAATGGAATTTTATAATTAGTGTTATGAATATGGAATATTATTAATTATTTTTCTAATAAATCATAACAACTTACAGAATTGAATTTGATTTATACAATATATTTTACAGGCAAAACAGTAAAACTAGCTAGTTGGACTACCTAACTAGTTCGACTTCTAGTGGACCCAAAATCTGTAGGACCTCAACTAAATTGAATTATGAATATTGGTATGGATTAATTATGACCTTAATGACCTTCATAACTTTACAGAATGACATTTAGATTTATAAAACTCATTTTACAACCTTTTTGGAAAAACTAGTCAAAATTGTTAGTCTAATGAGCATAGGTAGGAAAATGACTCAATTAATTGCAGAATTTGAAAGGAATATTTATGAATAATATTAAGGATGGTTTATCATAGAATAACCATCATCTTACAAGTATTTTGCAACACCAAAATGACTCTAAGGGTCTTAGTGACCTCTGGCATGAACCATGTCTCAATTACATCAATGAAAGCTCCATTGGTTGGAGTCTGGAATACATAGTGAAGGTAGGTTCTGAGAAGCATGAGTCAACCTGCTGTAGCTTCAGTGAGAATATATTGAAACCTCCTCCATAATGGAAGAATTAAAATCACCACTGGTTGATGTCCAACATAGAATTAGAGAGAAGAGAAGAAGATAGAAGGTTGTTGCAGGAAAACTCTTGAACTCTTCTGAATCAATTCGGCCCCAACATGTGATCAGTATTTAATGTATGCATATCATTCTTCAATGGCTACAAATTAGTCTTCAATACCTGCCAGAGAGAGTAGAGGAGAGACTAGAACAAAAATGGCTAAGGGGAGCATCACCCAAAGCAAGGTTGAGGCACATCACACAACAAGAGGAGCTATAGCTCACACATTCAATTAAAAAATGGTCAAAATATGTGAATAATATTTTCTTGGATTATTTTATAGAAGTCATGGTGACCTGCTGAGCAAGTTGACATGCTTGGTGACCTGTGAGAACCCTTCCAAATGGGCCACCCATGAATGAATAGACTTGCCTTGCTTTTTCCTTACAAGATTTTCTCTCCTTTAGAAAATACGCCTCCATTTGTCTCCATATGTTTCCTTCTTTGTGAAAGTTTCCTGATTTTTATACTGGCCTCCCTTTTGGAAACTGCGCCCTCATTCTGCTTTTCTGGTTGTTTCTAATTTGTACATTGAACTCCCTTTATAAACTGCGCCCTTCCTTAGCTTTTTCGGGTTGTTTCCACTTTTCTGCTTTTGGCATGTTCTTACACCTTCTCTGCTTTTCTTCTTTTGCTATTTTCTTGCTTCCAGTTCTATTATAGCAACCGTATCCTCATGAGGGCACCCTCTTGGCCCACTTGCTCCATTATTTAGGAATTTAATTACAAAAATTAATTAAAATTAATAAAAATAATTCCTCCAGTTGACTTAGGCTAAATTTAATCATATGCATAAGTGATGAAGTAAAATTATTTACCTAGGGGTTATTTTGTCCCCTTTTCCCATGGTCACAAAATTACCCAAAATTGGGGACATGACATTCCTCCCTCCCAATATTGCTTGTCCTCAAGCAAGAAACCAACTCCAACCAACTATGAAGCGAACCAGTGACTTCACTCCTCAAAATATGTTGTTGACTGTCTAGAATTGGAATCCTCCATTCCAAGCTGAAATACCAAGGGTCCATCATGTTTGTGTCGCTCCAATCTGATTATAGTCATTCTCAAAATGACTAAATCTTCTTTAACAAAATTTTCAGCTCAGTTAGGATAACTGAGTAGAATGCATGGATCCCACTGCTTCCTCTGTAAGGACCCAAATTTATCTACCACCTTTGGAAAGTTGTCACTCCAAGGAATTCTTGGATCCCATGGTCCCTGATGTATACCATCCATCATCACTGTTACTTGGGAGAACTTGTCACTCCAGGGTAGACCAGGATCCATCCACCATGCTGGAAGTGTGCCACTCCCAATGCAAAACTAAATAGTTGTGAGACTTCTCCACCAAACATAGAACTTCTTGAGAGCATGCAAATCAGAATGCATCTCTTGTGCTTGTGTATTGGAGATATCTAATGGCTACATAGTATATCTTTGTTGCTACTCACAATTCAGGACAATGTCAATTATAACAAAAGAATTATTGCAGAAACAAGAAAACCTTTTACCTCCCAAGGTCTTCATTGTAATGATGCCTCTACTCATCCAATCAATGGATGAATAAGCACTTTTATTTGATGAGCCATATGGAATGTGATCATCCACCTCCTCTAGATCCGAATCTGCCACCCCGCATGATATCTCATGTGTTATCCTTGTTCTGGTGCAAGGGATCATCATTCTGCAACTTGTTACACCAAGTTGGCCCAAGTGGAACTTCCATGCATTACTATGCATGATGGATCCATCCGAGAGATGACTCTATTGTTGCTTGTCAAAATGGGAATGGAATGGTACACTTGTCAAACCATGTGGCTCGACCATTAAGTTATCAATTCACTACAAAATTTGAACCCAAAATCCGACGAAAAGGACTGTCTCGTCGGATTTCACCTTCAAAATTACAAAATTTGATAATAAAAAAATTAATTGATAGAAGGAGTTGTCGGATATCCGATGGCAGTTGGATATCCGACAACGAGTGTCAGATATTCGACTATGGGTGTCGGTTATCCGACACCCCCAAACTATGTTGAATTCGTCGGATATACGACGAATGTCTGTATTTTAAAATCTATAAATTTCAAAACATTCCGACATGTTTGCTATACAAGCGACGGTTTGCGGATATTATTTTATTCTTCGACGAACTGTTTTCCGTAAAAGAATACATAATTATTTATATTGTTTTTGTGATTAAAATCAACGAAGTGTGGAGCTTCATTTTGTAAGATCGATAATCTTCATTCAAGCTCTTTATGAGAAAATGTCAAATAGCAATATTCATGATCCAGACGAACAAAATCGACAATTGCTTGCTATATTGTGGGATGGACTAAAAAGAAAGGGTGCTAGGAAATGTTATTGTCCATGCAAACAATGCAGGGGATTTAAGAGGAGAATAATAAAGATCACAACAGCTAAAAAACATTGTAGGGAACATGGACACGCTGAGGGGGGACATGAATATCATCCATTTGTAAGTTTTTCATTATATATGTTTTTATATTGATTGCTTTTGTAAATGTATGTATTATTTTAATATGTATTATTTTAATATTTATTATATTAATTGTTATCTATTGATGGTTTCATGTAATTATAAAGGAAAGACATCCTACGGCATATCATCCCAAGGAAGTGATTTCGGAACAAGTACCATAGGAACATGGAGCTATGAATAATGGAGAACAAGTTAATGATCATATTGAAGAAGATGATCATACTGATAACATAGTTGAAGATGATGGTACAAATACTTTGATCCATGATTCATTTAATGTTAGAATGGATGATGATGATGGTGATCATGAAAGTGATGATCATTTTGATGATATTCATGATTTACCTCTTCTTGAGAAGGCATACGAACCCCTTTATGAGGGCTGCAACACAATTCTTCTCTCTGCTATATTGTTGATACTGAACTTGAAGGTTATGAATGGTCTTTCAAACATATCAGTCACACGGATGTTAAGGTATGTAATATATTCCATCACATAATATATTTGATCACGCTAAAGGTTATCACCGTTCGTCTAATAATTTTATTGTTAATTCATAAGTCAAATTAATATGAATGAAATGTGTTTCATTAATATTATTTATATATTATATTAACTAGATTTTTATTTTTATTTGTTGTAGCTTGATAGCTGAATTTTTGTTACCGTCGTCAAATATTTTACCTCGCACATATCGATATTTATCTGTGATCATGAAAGAAATTGGAATGCAGTATGAAGCAATTCGTACATGCCCCGATGACCATGTTATATATTATAATCAACATGAATTTGCAACAGAATGTTCGGAATGTCATATCAGTGAATATCGAACAGATCAAGTAACAAAAAAGGTGCCTCGCAAGGTTCTTCATTATATTCCCATTATTCCACGTTTGCAACGACTGTTCAGGTGCAAAAACATAGCGCAATTTATGGATTACAATGCATGGAACATAAGTCAAGATGACATAGTTCGAATGCCTGCAGATGGGTCTGCATTTAGAGATATGGAAGGAAAAATGGCCTCACTTTAAAGAAGAACCTCGTAATCTTAGGATTTCTTTGGCAACAGATGGTGTCAATCCATTTGCAGAGATGAGTTTCCTTTTACTCGTTGTGGCCTATTTTTGCTATCAACAATAACATTCCTCCATGGTTGTCAATAAAGAGGGAGCACATAATGTTGTTGATGATTGTTCCAGGTATATTGTGTCTACAACTTTTTTTTTAATGTAGTGGCATCTCATTTGTCATATTGTCTTGCATAATGTCATATATATATTTTTTATTTTTCTCTTGTGCATGGTTTATATATCTAAATGGTACTCATAATTTTATATTTTATATATTCAAATCAATCAGGTAAGTACCAAGTTAAAGATATAAATGTATATATCGAACCTCTTATTGACGAGCTACTAAAGTTATGGAATGGCATCACTATGTATGACGTATCTAGACCACTACAACAAAGGCAATTTCAATTCCATGCAATGCTTGTATGGACAATACATGATGTCCCAGGGTTAACCCATTTTTGTGGTTTGTAATTATAAGTTCCACTTTAATTGCATTTAATTTTATCATGAACTAGTTAATATACTGCGCACACATGTTTTTTTAAATAATCCATTCATTTTGTATATAAAATTATAATAAACATAGATATTCAATCTCTTTATGTAAGTCTTCAGACAAAGGGAAAATTTGCATGTCCAGTTTGTGGTCCTAAGATCAAATCTCGTTGTTCAAAAATTTTAGGTAAGGAGGTGTTGGATGAGTATAGGCACTTCCTCTCTAAGAATCACAGGTATCGAACTACCAAAAAACATCTGTTCAATGGGAAGCAAGAGACTGTATTAAAACCGCAGAGAATGACACCCTCACCTATGGAAGTTGCAATATAATAGAAATCATCAAGGTACGTATGGATCATCATATATGAAATGTTATGTATTTTTTTATTGTGTGTTGTTTACTGTAATTGACATTGATTTCTGTAATTTATTTATAAACTATGATTCATGATGTTCGTCGTGATCATGAAGTAATTAATGGGCTTCCACGAGGAATGAAAATTTATCCTAAAAAATTCAGTAGGTTGCCCTACTATGAGAACCTACAAATTGCTCATCTCTTTGATACAATGCATATCGGAAAGAATGTGACTAAAACAATATGGCGAATATTGGATGGAAGGAGTGAGAAAGAAAAAATGTCAAAATTTGCAAAGACATTCAAGAAGGAAACCATGCAATGAAAGACGTCATTCAATTCAATAGCAACGGAGACCAAAGTAATATAAACTCACTTCCATGGATGTTAACAGAGCATCAAAGTAATGTTGTAAAAGAAGTCTTGCGAAAAAATAAATTTCCCACCGAATTTTGTGCAAACATGAAGAATATCATAACAAAAAAAGGTGATTTTGCGGGGGGTGAAAACGCATGATTGGCATGCTTCATGAAGGTAATTATTATGGTATGTATATAATTATTGTTTTTTTATTCCAGTGAATATTGTTGGTATTTTGTTTTGTCTACTCTTTGTTTAAAAATGAAACGATGTGTATATTGTTACAGTATGTTCTACCTCTCTCTCTCCCGGACAACTTTGACAACAATGTCAAACAAGTTATATATAATCTCGGGAAATACATGAGGTAAGTAGCAGTTTTTTTTGCATGTGCTAATTAGTTTTTGTTTAATTCATCTTAGAACTTATATTTGATTTTTGTGCAGTACTAATTCATGTTATGTAATATAATATTTTTTTTGTTAAATCTCAAGATTGGGTTGCATCACTTGTAGATGGTTGTCATCTAAAGAAATCCATAAACAAGATATAAGTATTGGAGGAGATAAATTCCTTGTCTCATGTGTGAAATGCAAAAGCATCTACCTTCGGAATTTTTCAATGCACAGGAACACTACCACATACACCAAATTGAGGAGATTGAATTGTGTGGACCTGTGCACTCAAGGTCCATGTGGATGGTTGAGAGGCACTTGAAATTTATGAAGGGTTTGGTTATACAACGAGCACATGTTGAGGGTTCTATGATGGAGGGATATATGGTATACCAAAACATGTTGTATATTAGTGAATATATTCCTAAATTAGCGTCAAAGATCAATTTACGTCGCATTTGTGATCCGGACTCCAATAACAATTTCGAAGGGGAGTACCTGAAGGGGAAAGGTAGATCAAGGAAGGTGAAAGGTAATATAACACATTTCACTATTGATTTTTATGTATATATATCATACATATTCTATTTTTATATTCAATATATTGCATCAATTAAGAGTGTATACTTTGTTAAGTGAAAATACATTTGTATTGAATTTTAATTTTATTGTCATCAAACAGTTGGTCGACAGTGGGATGCATTTCATTTATACATCGCAAACAATATTGACTGGATGAAGGTATGCATTGAACGATGTGAACAATCTGGTCATGGAATATCATGGGAAGGTGTGGCTTCATTGGTTAAAGTAGCACATTGCAATGGATCAGATACCAATCTTACACAAAGGGAAATAGATTTAGCATATGGTTTAAAAGATAAGCAGGCAAGCATATTAATCAAAACACTATTTTGTTTTTTTGCAAACATATTGATGTACACGTTGATTTTATTCCCTTTATGGCATAAATACATACATGCACTTAATCATAAATATTGGATCATTATGTATTTTTTTGTGTATGGCTTGTTGTAGGTAAAACACCATAAGGCTTTGTGGTGCAATGGTTGTAGATATCGCATCAAAAATTTGGATGACATGAAGAAAACATCAGATTGTGGGATATTTGTAGTCTTTGAGGTGACCAATGTTTCCTCTAGAAGTGACAGACATCCAGAACTCACAGAAAATCGATACTATGGGTATTTGGAAGATATTCTTCAATGTGACTTTAACTCCTTCAAGGTAGTTCTATTCATTGTCAAATGGTACAGGTTACGATTGAATCAACGTGATCCCGATAAAACTATTATTGAACATGATAATGGATTTACCATGGTTAATACAAGGTTTTTTGAGCCAGGAACGGAGCCCTGTGTTCTTCCAAGCCAATGTGAACAGGTATTTTACTCTGAGGTTCCAGGTAGAGCGGGTTGGTCATTTGTTGTGAGACACGATCCAAGGGGAAGGCCGGTAAAGTATAACATAGAGGAAGGTAATGAAGAGGGTCTCGAATAAGAAGACAATGTTGAAGATGATCAACATGAGTTAGATGATCATGTTCCAGAAGAAGATGTCAAAGAATTAGTTGAATCAGATGATGTAGCAGACAATGTCCATGAAGATGATATCGACGATGACATGATTGTAACTAACACCGATGACAATGATGATATGTCCAATCCTTACAATGTTGACTCTGGATCGGATGATACAAATGATGACTTGGATGAAGAAGATGATGATCAAGTCCACTGAAGTGTACGAGGTATGCCTTAATATATCTACTCTATATATTTTGATTTAATATTGCAATATAAATATTGAATTTTATTGGTACGTATAAATTAATTGTTTCTTTGTGTTTTTTCCATTTTCCTCTATGTTGGCATATGTTATAATTAGAAACATTGCTTCTTATAAAGTATGACAAAAAACACATTTAATTTTTTTTTACATAGATTTTGTCGGGTTATGGGGAATTGAGAGTGATGTGAGGGGGGGGGGAGGGGGCCATAGGAGCTTCCACCTTCACTTGGTTGGCCCTGTTTAGTAGAAAATAATAAATTATTCTCGAAACAAATAGAATCTCAGTAAGAAAATGCACAATTATCATGCTAACCCAAATGGCTGTGTGCTTGATCATGTACTACACGAGTCCAGTGTTGAAATTTAATGCAAGGATCCAGCGTTGATCATGTACTACACGGATCCATCTTCATCATGAAGTCACTGTTGCAATCTGACATCATTCTGGAAAAGTATGGCAAGTTTGTGAGACTTTGGAAACTTTGGAAATTGACTATGGAAAAACTGGTCAAAACTGCTCTAAGAGAATGCCCGCCATAATTCATGATTTGATGAAAATGCGTGCACCACCATACCAGACCATAGCTTGTTGAATTGGCTATGTACCCATGGTATCAGTTTTCCTTAAGCATGTCTGAGGAGAAAGTTATAAGTCTGCCAAAATAGGGGTTCAGGATAAACTTTGGAGAAATTCTTGAAAATGGCTAAGTGTTGGAAAACTAGTCCAGGTGACCTCCGGGAAATTCCTGCCATAATTTTTGGGTTAGAGTAAATGCCTGTACCGTATGGTCAAGATGTACCTTGTTGATATGTCTACTTGACCATGGTCTCATATTGTCCAAAAGGTGTCTGAGGAAGAAGTTATGGATCTTCCAAAACAGTGTTTCAGGCAGATTGGACCAGTCTAGGAAAGTGCAAAACATGTCTAAGTATAAAATCACTAGAAATGCATGAGTGACCTTAGTAAAATTTCCTGCCATGTCTTGTGGTTGATGTCTAAATTTATTTTGAGAGTATGGGTCTCTAGAATGTTTTTTTTTGCATCCAACCATATCATTAGTTTGTCCAAAGAGTCTCTGAGGAAGAAGATATTGATCTGCCAAAAGTGCTTCTTATAAGCTTGATTTGAACTACACCAGTAAAATGCACGCCGAGGAGAGAGAAAGAGGCTTCAAGGGGTGAAATTGGTCTGGATGGAATCACCTTGTTGGCCTCTTTTCATTGGGTGTCTCCACGGTGTCTCACACTTCCAATTTGGTGAAAATAAAAATCCCTTCATACTATAAACCTAGGGTTTGATATTTTTACCGAAGTATCAAATAAGTAGTTTGTAAGGCCACTTTCATATGCCCGCCAGATGATGTGTGTGTGTCAATAAATTCATATTCATCATCATCATGAAGTCCGTGTTGCAATCTGACGTCATTCTGGAAAAGTATGGCAAGTTTGTGTGACTTTGGAAACTTTTGGAAATTGAATAAGTATGGAAAAACTAGTCAAAAATGCTCTAAGAGAATGCCCGCCATAATTCAAGGTTTGAAGAAAATGCCCGCACCGTCATACCATACCATAGATTTTTGAAGTGGCTATCTACCCATGGTCTTAGTTTTCCTTAATCATGTCTGAGGAGAAAGTTATAAGTCTGCCAAAATAGGGGTTTGGGAGAAATTCTTGAAAATGGCTAAGTGTTGGAAAACTGGTCCAGGTGGCCTTCGGGAAATGCCTGCCATAATTTGTGGGTTAGAGTAAATGCCCACACTGTATGGTCAGGACGTAACTTGTTGATATGTCTACTTGAACATGGTCTCATATTTTCCAAACCGTGTCTGAGGAAGAAGTTATGGATATGCCAAAACAGTGTTTCGGGCAGATTGGACCAGTCTAGGAAAGTGCAAAAATTGTCTTAAGTATAAAATCACTAGAAATGCATGAGTGACCTTAGTAAAATTCATGCCATGTCTTGTGGTTGATGTCTAAAATTATTTTGAGAGTATGGGTCTCTAGAATGATGTTTTGTGCATCCAACCATATCATTGGTTTGTCCAAAGAGTCTCTGAGGAAGAAGATATTGATCTGCCAAAAGTGCTTCTTGTAAGCTTGATTTGCACTACTCCAGTAAAATGCCCGCCGAGGAGAGAGAAAGAGGCTTCAAGGGGTGAAATTGGTCTGGATGGAATCACTTTGTTGGCCTCTTTTCATTGGGTGTCTCACACTTCCAATTTGGTGAAAAGAAAAATCCCTTCATACTATAAACCTAGGGTTTGATAGTTTTGCTTAAGTGTCAAATAAGCAGTTTGGAAGGCCACTTTCATATGCCCGCCAGATGATGTGTGTGTGTCAATAAATTCATCTTCATCATCATCATCATCATGAAGTACGTGTTGCAATCTAACGTCATTCTGGAAAAGTATGGCAAGTTTGTGTGACTTTGGAAACTTTGGAAATTGAATAAGTATGGAAAAACTAGTCAAAAATGCTCTAAGAGAATGCTCGCCATAATTCATGGTTTGAAGAAAATGCCTGCACCGTCATACAATACCATAGCTTATTGAAGTGGCTATCTACCCATGGTCTTAGTTTTCCTTAATCATGTCTGAGGAGAAAGTTATAAGTCTGCCAAAATAGGGGTTCGGGATAAACTTTGGAGAAATTCTTGAAAATGGCCAAGTGTTGGAAAACTGGTCCAAGTGGCCTCCGGGAAATGCCCGCCATAATTTTTGGGTTAGAGTAAATTCCCACACCGTATGGTTAGGCTATACCTTGTTGATATGTCTACTTGACCATGGTCTCAGATTGTCCAAAAAGTGTCTGAGGAAGAAGTTATGGATCTTCCAAAACAGTGTTTCAAGCAGATTAGACCAGTCTAGGAAAGTGCAAAAAATGTCTAAGTATAAAATCACTAGAAATGCATGAGTGACCTTAGTAAAATGCCCACCATGTCTTATGGTTGATGTCTAAAATTATTTTGAGAGTATGGGTCTCTAGAATGTTGTTTTGTTCATCCAACCATATCATTGTTTTTTCCAAAGAGTCTCTGAGGAAGAAGATATTGATTTGCCAAAAGTGCTTCTTAGCTTGATTTGCACCACTCCAGTAACATGCCCGCCGAGGAGAGAGAAAGAGGCTTCAAGGGGTGAAATTGGTCTGGATGGAATCACCTTGTTGGCCGCTCTTCATTGGGTGTCTCACACTTCCAAATTGGTGAAAATAAAAATCCCTTCATACTATAAACCTAGGGTTTGATAATTTTGCCTAAGTGTCAAATAAGCATTTTGGAAGGCCACTTTCAAATGCCCGCCAGATGATGTGTGTGTGTCAATAAATTCATCTTCATCATCATCATCATCATCATGAATTCAGTGTTGCAACCTGACATCATTCTAGAAAAGTATGGCAAGTTTGTTTGACTTTGGAAACTTTGGAAATTGATCAAGTATGGAAAAACTAGTCAAAACTGCTCTAAGAGAATGCCCGCCATAATTCATGGTTTGAAGAAAATGTCTGCACCGTCATACCAGACCATAGCTTGTTGAAGTGGATTATCTACCCATGGTCTTAGTTTTCCTTAATCATGTCTGAGGAGAAAGTTATAAGTCTGTCAAAATAGGGGTTCGGGATAAACTTTGGAGAAATTCTTGAAAATGGCTAAGTGTTGGAAAACTGGTCCAGGTGGCCTTCGGGAAATGCCTGCCATAATTTGTGGGTTAGAGTAAATGCCCACACTGTATGGTCAGGATGTAACTTGTTGATATGTCTACTTGAACATGGTCTCATATTTTCCAAACCGTGTCTGAGGAAGAAGTTATGGATATGCCAAAACAGTGTTTCGGGCAGATTGGACCAGTCTAGGAAAGTGCAAAAATTGTCTTAAGTATAAAATCACTAGAAATGCTTGAGTGACCTTACTAAAATGCCCGCCATGTCTTGTGGTTGATGTCTAAAATTATTTTGAGAGTATGGGTCTCTAAAATGTTGTTTTGTGCATCCAACCATATCATTGGTTTGTCCAAAGAGTCTTTGAGGAAGAAGATATTGATCTGCCAAAAGTGTTTCTTAGCTTGATTTGCACCACTCCAGTAAAATGCCCGCCGAGGAAAGAGAAAGAGGCTTCAAGGGGTGAAATTGGTCTGGATGGAATCACCCTGTTGTCCTCTCTTCATTGGGTGTCTCACACTTCCAATTTGGTGAAAATAAAAATCTCTTCATACTATAAACCTAGGGTTTGATCATTTTGCCTAAGTGTCAAATAAGCAGTTTGGAAGGCCACTTTCAGATGCCTACCAGATGATGTGTGTATGTCAATAAATTCATCTTTATCATCATCATCATCATCATCATGAAGTCAGTGTTGCAATTTGGCATCATTCTGGAAAAGTATGGCAAGTTTGTGTGACTTTGGAAACTTTGGAAATTGACTATGGAAAAACTAGTCAAAACTGCTCTAAGAGAATGCCCGCCATAATTCATGGTTTGAAGAAAATTCCTGCACTATCATACAAGAGCATAGCTTGCTGAAGTGGCTATCTACCCATGGTCCCATTTTTCCTTAAGCATGTCTGAGGAGAAAGTTATAAGTCTACCAAAATAGGGGTTCAGGATAAACTTTGGAGAAATCCTTGAAAATGGCTAAGTGTTGGAAAACTAGTCCAGGTGGCCTTCGGGAAATGCCCGCCATAATTTTTGGGTATATTAAATTCATGTACCATATGGTCAGTTTGTACCTTGTTGATATGTATACTTGACTATGGTCTCAGATTGTCCAAAACGTGTCTGAGGAAGAAGTTATCAATCTGCCAAAACAGTGTTTCGAGCAAATTGGACCAGTCTAGGAAAGTGCAAAAATTATCTAAGTATAAAATCACTAGAAATGCCTGAGTTGATATTTTGGTGATATTTATGGCCTTGATGTCTTAAGAGACCTGTTTTTTTTTTGACACAATGTTCACACTGAGAGGGGGGTGAATCAGTTGTGAAGGCAATTTAAAATCCCTTTTCAAATTCTACTATTCACTCAAAGATTCATCAATATATCATACTACCATTTACATCATTATTTCATAATATTCCATCAACTAATCAATCATGGATCATAAGCATGTTATCAACTAAATCATTAAGCCATAACAAGCACCACTACACAAGAGAACACAACACAGTATAATCTTTGTAATTTTTTTATATTTGATTGGATCGGCTACAACCGTTAGGGTAAATCAGCACCAACTGAAAAGAAGAGCACCAACTCCTATTCCAGGTCCCAGCCTGGTTTTCTTAGATCCAACTAAGAAGGATTGAGGTATCCAAACCTCAGATGCAAGACTAGCACCGAGCTTCAGATCTTCATTATGTCTTCACAACAGGAGAAAGACATTTTAAGAATTAAAAGTCATTTGTTGCTCCTCATATCTGCTACTACCTCTATACCCCGAAGAACTCAGACCCACGAAAAATCAGAGCTATGCTTTACACCCCTGAAATCTTCATTCCAAATTCCACACCTCCATTTCAAAGCAAGAACTTGTCTTTTATTTATATCTTTTGTTTTCCATCAATTCAGGAGCCCGACTTGTATTCTTATTTTTATTTTTAACATTGGATTACTAAATAAATAAAAAATGATTTATTTAATTGTGGCCACCCTTCATTCAAGGAGAAAAGGCAACCATGCCATTTCACTTTTATCAAAATGGTGGCTCTTTACCCACATGATTTTTATGCCACATCATTTATTTTTAACCTTGAATATTTAACTAAATCCAAATAAGATTTACTAAAGGTATCCAACCTCATCATGCCCTCATTATCCTCTTCAATGTCCATGTTATCTTCTATTCCACATCATCAACTTGCCCTTCCAAATATCTTATTGATTAAATCAATCAAAACAAGGTAAGTCCATCATCATCTCACATATCTCTGTCAATTATCCTTTTCCAAAATGTCTGCAAGGGGTCACTGTGATGCCCGCAAGGACTCGATTTCATGCCCTTATGACTCCCATAAAATGCCCACGATGAGCCTCCAAGGGATTCCCGCAATCCCCATAAAAATGCTCACAATAGGCTTTACAAAATGCTCGCAGAGGCCTTATAAAATGCCCGCAGGACTTTAAAAAAATGCATGCAGTTGTAATGTCCCCATTCAAATAAATTCATAACAGGGAAATTCCATCAATCCTACTAGTTCCCTAAGTTGGATGGAGACATTGGGATTTGCGATAAGGGGGCTATTAAATGATGTCTAGACATTAGAGTGGAATAAATATTTAATAAAGGAGCTAATTATAAATGCAAGAGAAAATCAAAGTGGCAATTGACCATGAAGACACATGGAAGTTGTGGGGCCCACACAAGCTAGAATTTATGTGCCAAATGGCATTCTCCTCTTGCAATTTCGAATCCATGGGAAGCCTAATGTTCTTGGGATGAGTTAGAAGGCTCATACATTTGGCCATATGCATCATAGGTCGAATGTGGATGGAAGTGTAACTCCTAAGGAGAAGGAAGATTCAAATGAGGAGTTATTGGACACTTGGACTAGATTCCCTAACCTATATGACAACAATGATGAAGATGCTATGACACTTATGACAAATTGAAAATCTGATTTCTAACATCTGACCATTATGACATGTCAGGTCTAAATATAGCATCCAAGAAGGCTCTCATGGAGTTGGGGAAGCTCAATGGGTCCCAATTCAAATTGGTGGAAGGTGGAAGGCTAGGAAAGGTAGGACACGTGGAAAATCTTGAGCCCTCACCCTAATTCAAATTGGCTTGAGTTTATGGATGGATTGAGAACCTTAGAAGGCTAAGGATGTTTATAAAATACAGGGATAAACCAAGATAAGGGCTTTTGATCATTTGAGAAATTTGCATTTGTGAAGAGAGAGAGCTAGTGGATAACTAGTTTCTTGCCTTAGTCAATTTCAAGGGTGAAAGATTCCCATCCAAGTTGGTGTTTGGAGAGGCCATTCAGGTATTTCATGGAGCTTTAATGTATTTTGTATTTGCAGGTGTAATCTACAAGGAAGCTCGTGGTTTCTTCTAGTGCAGCACATTCTCTCAACCATTTCCAGTTTTTATTGCATATTCTTACTCATGGAGGGATTGCGCTTTGGGTGAGCTATAGTGCTCTTTGGGAGAGCTTCTCATTATCCATTTCTGATTTTAATAAGCTTAATATACTTTTTTCTTCATCTTCAGAAAGTCTCGGGTCGAAATACTAAATGGTTGTATATAAAGGTGATTATCAATGAGCAAACAATGACCATTTCCCCACTATATTGATGTATGCCATTGTAATGTTGATGATTTCGAATGAAAGAATGTTTCTCTGATATATTTATGATGAATGGAATGCCATTGATGAGTATTACAAGTTTCATATCTAGCACTTAAGCATTTGAAGTCATCTTACTCAGTTTATTTGCATTTGGAGAAGATTTGGTGCCATTTCCCCAAGGGTTGAACTAGTGATTTTGTAGTTGTTTGGGAGAGGGTTATAACATCCTTTATAAACTGAATAATGATGCACATTAGACCTTAATAATGTCCCTTAAACATCCTCCTCCTCTGTTCAGGAATTCGAGTGGGTTTGGGAGCATTTGGAAAGCCATTTTCAACATTTACCCTGGGGGAATTGGAACCCCAATTTGCTAGTGAAAACTCCTGCCTTGGCCAGAATATTAAACAAGTTTGCAGAAGTATTTGGAGGGTCATAAATCACCCCTGAACATCATATTCAAGTCTTAATATCAGTCATATACCTTCTCATAATATTTGGGAGCATGTGGGTCAATTTGGAGACCTAGACATCAAAACTAGTCAAAGGTCGAAATAGGGAAAAAAAAGTGAAAAATTGGTCATTTAATAAAATTTCTTAAAATGTACATTACAACAGATGCCTCTAAAAAATTCCCACATAGCCTCTATGAAATTCCCGCAAAAGGCACTTTGAAATGCCCGCGGGACTTCATTAAAGATGCTCGCAGGAGGCTCTTCAATATGCCCGCAGGGGCCTCAAGGAAATGCCCGCAAGGGGCTAATTAGGATGCACGCAAGGGTGTTCCAACATATTCCTGTAAGGTCCTTTGGGTGATGCCCGCATGGGCTACTACAAATTCCCACAACACCCTTAAAATTATGCCAGTAGCACTCTACAAAAATGCCCGCAGCAAGGGCAAAATGCCATGTCATATGTTCATGCTTGCACCTTGTCATGTCACCATGGCAACATTTTTCATGTCCTTCATTGTCCTTTGTCTTCCATGTTTTTTCTTCAAGTCTTTTCCATGTCTCCAACACCTCTATCAGATCATCAAATCATTGATCATCTTTGCCTTTGTCATTAATGTGTTGTCATCATTGACAACCTTGGCCATCATTTTGTTGAAAAGTCCAAAATGATCATAAAACAACATTGTATGCAAAGTGGTGAAGAACAAAACATTCATAATGAAGTTGAGGAAATTCTATGGACCTGTGCATATAAACTCCATCAAAGAAGGTGAGGAAACACTTAGCTCCACGAAAAAAAGTGGTCATAGGTGCAAAAATGTCACTATGAAATTGTTGAGAATCATGCCTCACATCACAATAAAGTATAAACCAAAGCATTTACTATAGAACCACTAACTCCTGGACATTAAGAAGATCTCAATAAAAAAATGAGGACTTCATAAACATGAATACCATACGAATGAGGACTGAATAAACATGAATACCATACTTCATAAGCATTGACTGTAAAACTACTAACTCTTGGACATAAAAAGTAAGACAACTAAAAAGCATTTTTCATTATATGTCAATAAATACAGAACTTCATCATACAAAATTTGTTTTTTCATTAACTATCGATAAATACATATATACCTTGATTTATAACCTAATAATTAATCAAAATAAATTAAAACATATCCTAACGTTAACAAAGAAATTCAGATCTCAAGAACAATGCAACCCCCTCGTAGTCTAGTTCAATAACATATGAATTTGGGAAGTCAGCCAAGTATACTCAAGCTCTGGACTCTGCTAGGGTTTTCCGCTCTCTGCGATTTGGGCTCGACGAGATGAGCCCCTCTGGAGGAGGATCGCCGCCTCCTCCCTCTCTGTCCGCTGATGAAGCCACCTTTGCAAGGGTGATTAACGAAAATGGGAAGAAGGTTGGTCCTGCACCGCCGCCGAAATTTGTCAAAAAACTGGATGCCATCCCGGAGATCGAACTTCCACCTGAGAAGCCCATTCACCTTGCTGTCTCGCTCGTAGATAGGGCCCTCATTGGGCAGTTCACGGGCCTGTGGCCATCTCCTCGCTCCAACGAAAACTGGATTCAGAACAATTGGTGACCTCTGATCTCTCAGGAAGTTATAAGCTATGCAATCGGACGAGGGTATTTCCTCTTTGATTTTGTATCTAAAGATGATAGGGACCTGATATTCAGAAGCGGTCCTTATTTTATGGTTCCCCAGGGATTATATTTGAATCGTTGGACCCCTGACTTTGATCCTGCTATGGATATCCCAAAAGCGGTCCCAGTCTGGGTGCGCCTTCCCAACCTTCCCATGCATTGTTGGGGCGAAGAGTCTCTCCGCTCCATTGGAAATGGCCTTGGAAAATATATTGATAAAGCTGACCCAAAGGGTCAATACTGCTTTGCTCGAATCTATGTAGAAGTTGATCTAGAGGCGGGACTACCAGAAGCTGTCAAACTCACTATCAAAGGATGGCATCATTATCAGCAACTTGACTACGAACAGCTACCCTTCAAGTGCAGGCATTGCCATGAATATGGGCATTTTCAAAGGAACTGTCCGAAACTCCAAAAGGCAGAAACTGAGAAGGCCATGGAAGAAGGTTGGCAGCCAACCAAGAAACAAAAATCAAACCCTAGAAGAAGGGGATCCAAAGGAACCCCGCCGGAAGGTCACCTGAAGTCTTTTGAGGCCCCGGAATCTTCGAAAGGCCAAAAAAGCACACAAAAATCTGGATCTGACAATAGCTTTGCTATCCTTGGCGAACAGGAACCAATGGAAACTTTAAATGAAGAAGGGGAAATTTCCCCCGTGACCTCCCCTACCAAGGCAAAAAGAAACGAAGTCAGAACAATAGCAAATCAATCTGCAGACCCAGAAGCTACCTTATCAAAGGAGGATCTGCAACAAGACCCAGCTATCGAAGGATGCACAGAGGAAGAGGGATCAAAGGAGGATGACCCAGACCCCATGATACCGGCGAAAAAAGATCGTCGAGGAAGGAAAATGGATAAAGAAAAAAGGGAAGTCGCCACCTATCGAGATCGGCTGGCCGGAGTCCAATCTACCCTGGAAAAACACCTAACTCCAAGAAATACCAGACAACAAGGAAATGCCTCAAAAGGGGAAACCACCACCTCTAAAGGTAAGTAATGCTGATAGTCTCCTGGAATTGTAGGAGGTTAGGAAGCAAATCGAAAATGTTATCAATGAAAGATTTAATCAAAATCTCGAAACCCTACATCCTTCTGGTCCAGGAGACGAAAATGGAAGAGCAAGTCGTTCTTCAGACAGCTCCCTTGTTCTGGTTCCATGCAAAATGTATAGCGGTTAGCTCTAGAGGAGCTTCTGGAGGCATTGCAACGCTCTGGGATCCCTCAAAGGTTGAAGTGGTAAGTCAATCCATCTCCCCTCATTGGATTTTCACTGAAATGCTCTTTAAAGAAGCAAATCTCCATATAAGTCTCTTTAATGTCTATGTCCCCATAACTGTTACTGAAAAGCAAATGTGCTGGTCTACCCTGAACGACCATATGATATCTTCCCATCTGGAGAATTTTGTCATAGCAGGAGACCTAAATCTCACCCTCTCTTCTGAAGAAAAATGAGGGGGTAATATTGTCAGAGACCCGGCCAGAGAATGGGTGGATGATATCATCTCGGACTGGGATCTGGAAGATATAAAACCTGTAAAAGGAAGGTTTACTTGGACCAATAAAAGGTTGGGCCCGGATCACATTGCTGCAAGACTGGACAGGTTCCTTGTTCAACAGTCTCTTCATGTCCATGGGTATGATCCAACCTCTGCCATTCTACCGTTTAGCGCCTCAGATCATAAGCCGATCTCGCTCTCCCTCGCCAAATATCAGAACTTGGGCCCTATCCCCTTCAGGTTCAACCCAGCTTGGATCCAAATGGATGGATTCTTGGACATAGTGGAGGAAGCCTGGAAAACTAAAATTAGAGGATCTGCTTTCTACGTGTGGGAAGAAAAGCTCAGGAAGGTTAAAAAGGCTCTTAAAGATTGGGCGAAACTTATCAAGTCTCCCAAGAAGCAAAGGATGGAAGCAGAAAAAGCACTGGAGGAACATCTTCTCAGCAATGAAGGGAGACTTTCCCAAGCCACTTTGGATAAAGAAGTCACTCTTCATAACAAGCTCCATGAAGCCTGTAGGTTCGAAGAAAATTATTGGAAGATCAAATCCAGGAATACTTGGCTTCAAGAGGGGGATAAAAACACTAAGTTTTTCCATAAACAAGCAGAGATCAGAAAACATTTTAAGAATGTCTCTCAAATTGATCATCTGGGGAAACAAATATTCGACTTTGATGAAATTAAAAAAGCATCTCATGACCATTTTCTGGAGATCTACTCTGAAACTTCTCCTGGGATGGATTTTACTCATTCGGACCTGCTGGATAATATCCCCCATCTTGTTCCCGATCAATTGAACCTTTCGCTCCTTCGACCTGTCTCCCTTGAAGAACTTAAGTCTGTTGTGGATTGCATGAGCCCTGATAAGGCCCCAGGACCGGACGGCTTCACTGCCAGATTCCTCACTGCTTGCTGGCCCATAATCCAGTCTGACCTGTTTAGGATGGTCCAGAAATCCCAGACCTGTCTCAAACTCGGCGGAGGGACCAATTCCTCCTTCCTTTCCCTCATCCCCAAAGAAAAAGGAGCCACCTCTTATTCCCGCTTTCGACCTATCTCCCTCTGCAATATTGGCTATAAGGTTATCACCAAAATGCTAGCTAACCGAATGAAAGCTGTTCTTCCTCTCATTATTCCTGAAAATCAAGGAGGGTTCATTAAAGGCAGGCAAATCTCTGATAACATTATCTTAGTCCAAGAAGCCATCCATTCAAGTGTGGCAAGAAAAGAAAAAGGTATGGCTATTAAATTGGATTTAACTAACGCCTTTGACAGAGTTCGCCATGATTTCCTGTTTCAGGTCATGTCCAGATTTGGGTTTGCCCCAGGGCTGATCTCTTGGATCAAAGCCTGTATCTGCTTTCCTTGGATCGCCCCCCTGGTCAATGGGAGAGCAGCTGACTTCTTTCAAGCGTCGCGGGGACTTCGTCAGGGTTGCCCTCTCTCCCCCTTGCTTTTTGCCATCCAAGCGGCCTCCCTAAGTTTTCTGTTGGAACACTTCCGTGTTCATGAAGATTTACTTGGGCTAAGGATTGTGAGGGGGGTTAAAGAAGTTAACCATACTCAATTCGCTGATGATACTCTCCTTCTGAGTGGAGCGAACCCTTCCAATGCTAGAAAATTCAAAGAGGTTCTTGATAATTACCAGGACATTTCAGGAAGCAAGATCAACTACTCTAAAAGCCAGATCTTTAGTTGGAATTGTACTCCATTGGAGCTGCAAGCTATATCCCGTATCTTGGAAATAGAAGGGAAGTACCACTGGACGGAATTTAAATACCTTGGAGTGCCAATTTTTAAAGACAAACCTAAAGTCTCCAGCTGGGATCCACTGATTGAAAAACTAAATTCGAAAATCAAGGCTTGGGGAGCCTCTTGGCTCAATCTTGCTGGGAAAGCAGTGCTTATCAAAGCAGTCCTCGCAAGCATGTCGGTCTTCCAATGTGCTCTGCTTTTGGCTCCTGTTTCTGTTCTTAAGAAAATTGAATCCCTTCTCCGAAGATTTCTCTGGAAAGGCGGGATGCATAATGAAAACAGGCTCCACCTGGTCAAATGGGAGAAAGTCACTGCTCCTTATCATGAAGGGGGACTGCATCTTCGGGATCTTCGAACCCAAAATCTAGCATTGGGGGCTAAGCTTCTCTAGAGTCTGGTTTCAGGGAACTCCTCCTGGAGAAAACAAGTGTTATGGAAAAAATACTTCTCAGGGACTAGGCTCAGGTGCGTGGACAATGGACCGAAGGTGGCCAAAGGATCTCCCATATTCGCGCTCTGTTCCAAAGCTCTGCCCTTCTTTTCTGAAGGCCTAACGTGGACCCCCGGAAATGGAAAAAAAATCAGAATTTGGGAAGATTCCATATCTGGCAGCCCCCCAATTGGTCATATGGAAGGATTGGATGGTATTAGGAGACATCTTTCAAACCTAGGGATCTCCAAGCTTTCGGACATATCTAAATGGCACCCGGAGGGACACCACTGTTGGATAGGATGGGACATTCCGGACTGTCCTCCACATCTGGAAAATGAAAAGGATCTTCTCCTTCTCTGTCTGAATGGGAAATCACCAGTGTCCAAACACCTCAAAGATGTAAGGGGATGGGGCTTAAGATCCGGTCGCTACTCTGTGGTGGAAGGTTATAGATGCATCAAAGCCATCCCTAATGTACCTAGAAACCCCGCAATTTGGAAATACATCTGGTCAACCAAATCTCTCCCCAAAATTGATCATTTTGTCTGGACCCTCGCTCATAATAGTGTCCTCACTGCGGAAGTCCTCCAAAGAAAAGGATGGGAAGGACCGTCACGCTTCCCTCTCTGTTTAGAGGAGGAAGAGTCGTCCCCTCATCTTTTCATCTCCTGCCCTTTTGCCTCTTTTGTTTGGAATTTAATGACCCTCCCCTGGCTCGTCCCTCTGAACTTTGACGGGATCTTTCCCCTCCTCTGTAGCTGGGCTAGTTCCTCTCCTGTAAGGATCCATGTGAAAGACCCTCTAGCCATTGCTTGGTTGTCCCTCCCTAAGTTTATCTGTTGGATGTTGTGGCTCGAACGTAACAACCGGATCTTCAGAGGAATTAGATCCTCCCCTATTCAGGTCGTGACCAAAATAAAAGCCTTGCTCGGGGATTTCATTCGATCTCGCTCCTCTCTCTGCAATCATTCTCCTATGACTCATGAGGAAGCCAACTGGTTTCAAAGCTTGAACCCAGGCTCTTTTGCTAATCCCCCTCATAAACCTCCCATGCTGCAAAGTTGGGATATCAGGAAGGATGGGACGGATTATGACCTCTGGTGAAAAGAGTTGGGGAAAAATCTCTTATGCTTTGACGGAGCTTCAAAAGGTAATCCAGGGGAGGCAGGAGGGGGAGGTGTGCTTTTTGACCCCGCTGGAGACTTGGTTTTCACATACTCCTGGAATTTGGGTATTGAATCCAACAATATAGCTGAAGCATTGGCTCTTTGGCAAGGATTAAACCAAGCCCTTCTTCATGGCGCCCAGGTCCTCACCGTTGTTGGGGACTCAAGGATGATCATCCAATGCATCAACTCTAAGAAATTTCCCGCTTCCAATCGCCTTCGTCAAGTTCTCAGAAGAATTTCCCTGCTCATCCCTCTCTTCAGTGATATCGAGTTCTACCATGTCTTGAGAGAGCATAATGGCCATGCGGATAAAGCGGCAAACGAGGCTATATCCCTGGGTAAAGGGGCTCTTAAGATCAATAATGTACTTAGCTGGACTCCCATTCCTTAATTTTCTGTGGTTGGATATGCATACAAGCGTATGGGACACTTGGAGAACGGATCATAGGCCAGTTGTCACGTCCTCCCGCTGCCTGATGGTTTTCAAGCGAGGCGTGGCTCCTACTGTACTGTTTTTTAACACCTCTCAGCTCGTACGTCCTCCCATCTCCAAAATGATGCCGTTTTCGCTCATGCTGATGAGGGAGTGTACCAGCATCTGTACTTCCGGTCATGGGAATTTAACGGGAAAGATTTCATATAAGCCGAGGAGCTCCTGCAATCATAGCAGGTCCCTTCACTGGGATGATTCACTTGCGGTTAATCCCCTCGCTGCCATTAATTTTGGGACGGATGGTACCTTGAATGGCAATGATGACGCTTACTCTCCGGTTCCGCATAAGGTTTCATTAATCAGCAATATGAGCTAGTATGTAAAGGGCAGTACGGGTCTGATTTTCGACGACCCTCGTATTCTGATGATGGGCCCTGAAGCATGCCCCAGGCTTAAGGCATTTGAGCTCCCTATTTATCATATGGAAGCCCAGCGGGATAATATACGAAATCTCCATCGCGCTGCTTCAAAAATCTTAACCCATTCCCTGTTTGAGCTTTCTTCTGGGTGGCGAAGGTCCTGGGCTCCTCGCTTCGATCTTTTTGCTGTTTATCCCTTCGTTTCAGTGCAGATGGTTGGAATCGTGAACTCAGGGGAATCGGCAACCTCCTCCCCGGATCCATTGCAGGAACTGGAAGCTGAAGTCTGTGTCTTGCGGCGAAGGGTACGTCGCCAAGGGAACTTCATGCAGCAGCTGGACCATCAGGGAGGACGACGCCTGGACAGTATTGAGGACGAATTAGCTCTCATTCGCTCAGACTTCAAGACAGCCTTCGAGGCTTTGGAAGAAAAAGTTATGGTTGCAGCGGAAAATCTAGACCTCAGGCTGCAACGTGCGGAGGCCGCCCTGGCAAACCTGCAAAAAGCCGAGAATGCAGGACACAACAAGAATCAACCGGCCACTAAGCCAGCTTCTGGGGCTCGTCATCGTTGACATCAGTCTAGCTTCTGTCTTTTACTGCTCTCTTTTACTGCTACTTCTTTATAAAAGTCCTGATTTTGTAATTTACAGGCATTTGTATTTAAAGTTTGAAAGACCATGTGGATTTCCTTGTTTTGGAACTGTAAACTCTCTGGTGTCTCTGTCACTGTTTTATTAATATAAAACCTACCCGTTTTTGTCAAAAAAAAACAAAGAAATTCAAATTAAATTCAATATTACTATATACCTAACCTAATAACCATTGAAACCAATGTGACTAAATATTTTAATAAAATTAGATCTAACATAAAAGAACTTCAATATATAAACATTAAATTAGTGTTTGAGCCGACAATGCAAAATTATATTAATGAACAACCCTATTAATGAAGTCATGATGCAGCTCAATTAACTCGACTCATTGTCCTGAGGATGGTTCCTGATCTAGAGTTGAAACGTCGATAGCAAACATGTCTATTGCGGACTATCTGGAAAACCTATCTGACCATGGGATAACTTGCAGAAGAGGAACTAGTCTGGCCTTGACAAATATGATCTTTGTTGTAATGTGGTGAGTCAAATGATCATTTAATTATGGAATATGACTTTTCTATTAAAGTGTGGGAAAAAGTTGAGACTTTTACTAGTCTCAATCATGTGTGGGTTGGTATCACAGTCGAAGAAGGATACAGATCTCGGGCCTTAAGTCCTCGAACAAAGGCTTTTAAGGCACTCTCGGTAATAGTGGCTTGGGGTATCTGGAAGGCATAGAATTGATGTACATTTGAGGACTTCTTATTTTCTCTTGTTGTATGTGCATCTCAGAGTCTGAGTATATTAAGTGCCTTCCCACAAGACACATCCCAAGACAAACATAGGAATGTAATGGAGGAAGGATTTGATAGGAAACTCCTTTGGGCATTTTTTGATGGGGCATCACAGGGAAATCCTCCTAGATGTGGAGGGGGTATCTTTCATCTCTCTGATTCCCACTACATCAAGTTTCAAGCAGGTTTGGGAGTGGGTTCAAGTAATTTTGTCGAGTTGATTACGTTGAAATTATTGTTGCTTATGGCGATGGAAAGAGATATCTCCCATCTACAGGTTTTTGGTGATTCTCATAATGTAATAAATTGGATCAAGGGGGAGCAACAGTGTAAATCACTCGCCTTTGTCTATTTTCTTCAATGAGTTGAAATCGATATGCACTAACTTCACTATCTTGTCTTTTCAGTGTATATACAAAGAGCGGAATGTGGATGTCGACATTTTATCCAAGGCTGGAATTAGGATGCAACTCGAGATAGGGCTTATAACTGAGACTCGAGATGGAGACTCCTCGTAGTACTATCATCTAACATTCCATGATTGGCTTTGGGGGCACAATGATTTACTTGGTTTTGTTGTTAGAATCCATTTGTATATTTTGGACTATTCACTGGACTCTTTTGTTTGTAAGTGACTTTGGAGATATTAAGAGATTGTGAATAGTTTTTTTTTAATGGTCGATTGTTAGTTGACAACTTTGGATTATAATGGGAATGGTTATGGTTTTGCCCTAGTGACTCTTGCTAACCACACTCTTGTATGTGGGAAATTGATGATATGATCAAAGACAACTATGTAGACATGCATGAAGCATCTTAAATATGTAATTTTATTTTTTATGAAGTAATGAAATTACGATTTTCTGAGAAAAAAAAGATCTAAGGTTAGAGATGGAATAAGGGTAGAATCAAAGTAGAAATATAGATTTAAAGATTCTTTCCACATTTAATTTCATAATACACTATCAAAGAGTTATAATATTTATCGAATGTGTTCCTATTTAACATAATGTTGTTGGATGAGATCAAATTTGAATTTGATATACTTGTAATATATATCAATATCTATTTAATATTAATTTTTTGAAATTTTAATTTGTTAGGTTTTAATTTTAATTTTAATTTTAATAAAATAAACTTTGTTCTAATTGAAAACTAATTGTACTTCCACGGTGGGTGAACCTGCTGCACTCATTCCTTATTTACCACCTCTTCGGTTGGAGGACAAATTGCATTCTATTGAACCGGATCCTGGGAAGATGGATGGGTCTCCTGAGCCTTCATCACCCGAATCATCTGCATCAGGGTATAATCTCCGCTCCTGCACTAAAATTTCTGGGGGGGGTCTGGGGAAGACGAAGGTGCCGGCTCGGAGGGGCAGAGGCCGTAGGTCTCACTTATCTAAGGCACAGAGCAGAGCCAGGATGGATCTTCGGGATGGGAAACAGGTTTCTATTGAGAGGGCACTTAGAGCAGTGAATGCTCGGACGAATGTTCGGATATGAAGATCATGTCCTTCAATTGTCGGGGTCTGGCTGGGCCAAAAAAGAAATCAGCCTTCATGAGGGTGCTTACTCTTGAACACCCTGATGTGATTTTGCTACAAGAGACCTTAGGTTTAGGTATTATCATCAAGGAGAAATTGGAACAGTGGTTGGCGGGATGGACTTTTGTGACCCTAGATGTGAGGGGTCGCTCTGGGGGGTTGGCTGTGGGATGGAAAAATTGTGCGATTAAACTGATTACTGCTTGGGGAATGGCTTCTGTGTTGGGAGCTGATTTTCTCTCTGTTGATTTGGGCACTCGCTTCATTGTGGTTAATGTCTACAGGCCCTATGTTAATAGAGCACCTTTCTGGGATTCACTACTGCAGGATCTGCTCTTAGATGGTGAATCGGTTGTGGTGGGGGGTGATTTAAACTTCACCTTAGGGCATGCAGAAGTCTGGGGACCACTAGCAAATGTGGATCCTTTTGCAGGATACTTTCAACAGAAGTTGGTTCGTAAGAATTTGTTGGATATTGTACCTATCAAGCTGAAACCCACTTGGAGGAATAACAGGAGCGGTGAGGCTCGGGTGGCAAAAAGACTGGATCGGTTCCTGGTGGCTGAACAGATGGTGGATAGGTTTCTACAAATCAGACAGTGGGTAGGGAGCAGTGGGGATTCTGATCATTTCCCTATCTTTATTGAGATCAGACGAGGACCTGATAATCCACCAAGCTCACTTAAGTTTAATAAGAATTGACTTAGTGATGAATCTTTTAAAGACCTCTTTCTGGACCTTTGGAGGTCTTTTGATGTGGATCATGAACGTACTGGGGCTTTTCAGTTTGCTGAGAACATTCAACGGTTAAAAGGAGCTGTTAAAACTTGGGCCTATGAAAAGAAAGTTAGGGATGATGCTGCTTTGAAGCAGATTGAGGATGAATTACTATTGATCTATGAGGGGGATGGAGGGGGTCTCCTGACTTTGGAATCCAAGGCTGAAATGGCTAGGATGGAAAGCATAAGAAATAATCTTTTGATGGAAAAGGAGGAAACCTGGAGACTCAAGAGCAGGGCGATCTGGCTGGAATGTGGGGATGAGAATACTAAATTTTTTCATGCATATGCCAGGGGGAGGAAGGCGGTCAATACTATTTGGAGCTTGAAAGATGAAGCTGGTACTGAACACTTCGACTTTGAAGGCAAAGCTCGATGTGGGGTGAGTCATTTCCAGAACTTATTTAAGGCTCCGGTACAGGCCTCCATTGCAGAAGTTATTAGGATTGCACATTTATTTCCACGGTTTTCCGAGGAGGAGGATAATAGGAGGCTGATGGGGGCTGTTACTGAGGAGAAGCTGAAGGAGGTCCTTGGTAGTTTTCAGAAGGACAAGAGCCCCGGACCGGATGGATGGTCTGTGGAATTTTTCTTGGAACTGTATGAGATTGTGGGACTGGATCTCCTACAGGTGGTAGAAGATACTCGTTTGAATGGGAGGCTTCCTGCATGTTTCAATTCTACCTTTATAGCCCTCATACCAAAGACCGATAATCCGGTTACTCTCTCTGAGTTCAGACCTATTTCTCTGTGCAATTGTATTTACAAGATTGTGTCGAAGGTCATTGCTCGGAGACTCAAGGTATCACTTTCTGAACATATTTCAGCTGAACAGTTTGGCTTTCTTGAAGGACGTCAGATTCATGAGGCTATAGGGGTGGCACAGGAAGGACTACACAGCATGAAGACTCGGCACATCAAAGGAGCTATTCTTAAAATCGATCTGTCCAAAGCATACGACAAGGTGAGTTGGATTTATATCCGGCTCCTTCTAACTCATTTGGGTTTTGGTATCAATTTTATTAGATGGATCATGTCATGTATAACTACTGTATCATTCTCTGTGTTATTGAATGGAGCTGCCACACCCTTTTTCATGCGGAAAGAGGCCTTAGGCAAGGCTGTCCACTTTCCCCATTACTCTTTTTGCTGGTGGCTGAAGGATTGAACCGGGCAATTATTGATGCTAAACTACAGGGGCGGTTTAATGGCATTAACATTGGGGAACGTCTATTTGTTACTCACCTTTTATTTGTGGACGACATCATCATCTTCTGTTCAGGAGATCGAAGGGATACTCGGACTTTGAAGGAAATCCTAGATCTTTTTTCTAAAGCAACGGGGATGGATATCAATGCTGATAAGTCCACTCTTACAACCCATTTGCTTCGACTGGAGGAGGAACGGGCACTTGTTGAAAACTTCCCTTTTAAATTATCTACTCTTGATGAGGGTTTGAAATATCTGGGATTCTCTCTAAAAGCAAATTTATATCTTAAGAAGGATTGGAGTTGGTTAATTGGCAAGGTGGAGAAAAGATTGAATGTTTGGAGTTATAAGTGGATGCCGCGTGCTGGCGGGCTGGTTCTGGTTAAGGCCGTTTTAGAAGCCATACCTGTATATTGGATGTCCTTGTCTTGGATACCCAAAGGAATCCTTGAACAGATTAGATGATTATGCTTTAGATTCCTGTGGAGTGGTAAGAAGGAAGGACTGGTTACCCCTTGGGTCAATTGGAAGCGGATTGCTGTTCCTAAAGGTCTTGGGGGCTGGGGATTAAAAAATATCTTTCTGTTTGCTCAGGCGCTGGCAGCTAAGGGAGGATGGCGACTTATCAAGACTAACAGTTTATGGACAAGGGTTATTATTACGAAGTATCTTTCAGACACTAGTCTGGAGGAATGGATAAGGAGCCCTCGGAAATCACATACGGGGGGATCCGTGATTTGGAAGGCAGTGGTAAAATCCTTCTCACTGGTGGAGGATAACCTGGCGTGGGACGTGGGTAACGGAGAAAAGGTGAGAGTTGGCAGAGATCCATGGATCGGGAGTGAACAATCACATTTGCTGCCCGATAATGTTATTCATACATTGGAAAATAGGGGTATTATCACTCTTAATCAACTGGTTGTTCAGCGCCCGGATGCACCATGGATACAACATTGGAAAACAGCGGATCTGTTGGGATTGGGGGATCCGGAGGCTGGTTTTCTGGAACAATACATCAATGGTTTGAATCGGGCTGGCATACATCTCTCGGATCTGGAGGATGTAATGACTTGGGAACTTGATCCGGCGGGGATCTATACACCTAAGATGGGATATCAAGTACTTAGTGCAGGAGCAGCTAATCGGGATGAGGTCTGGTGGTGGAGATCATTGTGGAAACTTAAATGCCCATCAAAAAACAGACTTTTTATGTGGTGTGCTTTGGAGAATCAGGTGCCGACCTGGGATATTCTGCAGAAAAGAAATTTCCAGGGCCCGGGCTGGTGTGCTTTGTGTAAGATGGATTTGGAAACTGTAACACACCTCCTCATAACGTGCCCGTTCACGATTGCTGTATGGAAAGAATGCTCAAAATTGGTCGGTTTTGACTGTAGATGGGAAGGAACCTCTGTTGGAGATGCATGGGAGCGCTGGTGGAGATGGGCGAACACTAAAAAATAGAAGATTCTACCACTGTTGATCATTTGGGGGATATGGCTAGCAAGGAATGGAGTCATTTTTTAGGATAAAGCTTGTACACCAGAAATTATATGTACAACGGCGGTGGGTCTCTATCTAGCATACCCCGAACATGTAAGGGCTGCACAACAGAGATGCAATCTGGAAGTGGAGATTGACAGAGCTTACCCGTGGGGGTTTTTTGACGGAGCTGCTAGCAATGGGATATGCGGTGGGGGAGTTGTTCTTTATTTATCCGACTCTCATTATTTTACTATCCTTATGGGTCTTGGAATGGGATCCAACAATTTTGCTGAAGTCATGAGTTTAAAGTTATTACTCATCTTTGCAGCTGAGAGGGGCATTACAAGGCTGGCAGTTTATGGAGATTCTATGAATACTATAAATTGGACCAATAACACTCAAGCATGCAGAGTTCTTAGACTTGCAAATGTACTTCACACTATACAGAGGCTCAAACAATCCTTTGACATATTTATCTGCCGGCATGTTTACAGGGAAAATAACCAAAAAGCGGACCAGGCATCCAAAGAAGGGCAGAATATGGATTTCGGCACTTGGAAAGTAGTCGAAGAAAATGATGGACAGAGAACTGAGTTCTTCCTCAGACCTTACATTGCTTAACACAATATATGATGATGTTAAAATGATGAAAAACATAGTTTTAATTTTGTTTAAAGCGCTGATATTTATAATCGGCATGAATGGTATTTATATTAAACTTTTGAAGATGTAATAGTAACACAGTCCGTTGGGACAGAACCTTATTTATTTTGTCTTGGAAAAACAGGGAAACAACTAATTATGCATTTTGAAAGAAGACGTAACAGTCTCATCAAGTGAACCATAATTTTGGTTTTTGGACAATTCACTGTTACAGTGAATACTGATTGTAATTCTGATCTCCTTGGATGAATGGAATTAAGCTTTTTTCTTTTGGAAAAAAATTGAAAACTAAAATCATATTTGTTTAATGGATTAAGAAATGATATTTTCTACTTTGAAATTATTTAAAACCATTATAGATTCAATTTGTTGAGGTGTAAATTTTTTCTTTATATATAAAATTTAAAATTAAAAAAATTTACACTTAATGAAATTGGATCAATCTCATGGATCTATGTTGGTTTTAATTTTTTATTTTATAAGCCAATATGATTTTTTTTTGAAGTTATAAGAGCACAAAAAGAAATTACTTTTTATTTTAAATAATAATTATTTTTTATTTTTAGGAAACAATTCCAAGAAACTTAATAGACTTCATATTTGATGGAAAGTATTTAAAATTATAAACAATTTGAAGAAACCTATTAAAAATCTAATTAATATTATAAACAATATAATATATATGGTAATAATTAAAACTAAAAAAATTGATAAAATTGGGATACTCCTTGGTCTCCAATGTGAAATTTTATATATTATTTAATTACTAATTGATATGACTTTTAACTAATATAAATTTGTTGTTAGGTATATAGAATGCATGGTGGTATCACTGCAACTTTATGTTCAACGATTGATCACCTTTTCTCTCAATGCACTTTTACTCTCCAAATTTGGGATGAAATCGCTATTAGGTATAGGCTCTTGGTCGGGAAATTCTTTGGCAGTTTGTATGTCAAACTAGTACATACAACACAAATTACGGATTACATATTCGTTGTTCATATGGGGCCTTTAGCAACTCAAGAATTCTATTTTGTTCAATGATCAATTATATACATTGCACAAGGTTGTTGCTTTCATCACTCACTATGTGAAAGATTACAAAGGGCATTTTCGTTCAGATATCCGACCACACAAAGAGATTAAGTTAATCAATTATTCATCTCCTGTGGGATTTTTTGATAGGGTTGCCCAGTCTGGAAAATGTGGCTTTGGTTGCATGTTGATTTTGGATCAAGAACAACATCTAGCGATGTATTTTGGCTGTGGTGGGGGTAGTAATTCCTTAGCGGAATTATTTGCCCTACAGGGGGGCTATTCACTTTGCCAAAACAGCTATGGGATTAACAGGGTAAAAATCCATGGAGACTCCTCAGCTATTTTAAATTGGGTGTCTTGTACTCACGGACTTCAAGTCCCAAATTTGACTTGTTGGAAACAAAAGATAATGGAATCGCTTAAATCTTTTGAGAACATTAGTTTCATTCATGTGAGCAGATTGTATAAAGGGGTCTAGTTATGGAGGAAGGAATGGCACACATCAACCACTTTCAAAAGCACCAAGTTATTGAAGAGATCCTGACAAGCTTATACTGAACTGGGATGCATCTAGTATTTTGTTAATTTTTTATATTTTGCCATATATATAGTGTATAATATATCCAGCATAAATCCTTTTGTTACATAATATTATTTAGAATGATAGTTTATAGAAAGAAGATTCAAAAGGACATAGATTTATATAGTATGTAAATATGCTACATGGAGAATAAGAATAGTTAAATTGTCAAATGAACCAAAACAAGACATATTGTAAACAGTTCGAATGATAGTTTCTATTATTATAAACCGTTTGAATGATAGTTTCTTTTATTTAAATATGAATAGTAATAGATTATTTTTTCTTCTTTAAAAAAAATTAATATAAATTTAGCTATATTCAATTAATTAATTATTTAATATGAATATTATGAAATTTATCTATTTTTACAATTTATATTTTTTTTATAATTATAATTAGACAAATACAAAATTAAAATGGATCAATAACAATAACTTTTACCAACCATTTTTTTCTATTTTCTTAATTAAATAATTTTCAGTGTAATGTTACCGTTCGCATTATTATTTCCTCGCTAATATAACAAAATAAATGTGAAATCTCCACTTTCATGGTAATTATTTCAATGAACATTTGGGTTTTTTACCAAAATGTTTTCCTTTAAATCTTAAAACAAATATGAAATATGATATGGTGAAGTTTTTAAAGCCGAAGGAAGCCTCGTGAAACGCATCTTGGCCGGAGTTTAGTCCTTAGAATATACCTATTCAAAAGTAAAAGATAGTGCGTTCCAGATTCATTAATTTAAAAAGAAAAAGATTTAGTTAAAGTTTGGAGGATACGGTGGAGCCGGTAGGTCCGCATATAATTATATTAAAAATCTAAATAAAGTCAAATAAATCTTGGATACCATTTTTTAATTGCTGTGGTGCACCATGCCACCCACCTACCGGCCGGCACTCAGCACCGTGCGAGCAAGCTCGGGGTGGTATCTTCGGCGCGCATAAATACCGAGGCCGAGGTCGAGGGAATATCGAGCATTATCTACTATATAAAAAGATTGAGAGACCACCACCGCCTCAATTACCCAGAGGTCCTACAATGGAGAAGTCAAGTGGATGGACAAACATATGCAGCTTTTAAAGGCGGGCCGTGCACACTCCAGTGCTGTGCTGTGCAGTTCAGTGGGATAAGTCCTCGAGTTCACTGTGCTCACTGCTGTACTTTTTTCAAATTTCCAAAAACACAGCCATTGATTTGGGTAGGGTAAGGTGGGGGTAAAACCCAATTGGTGGTTTACTTGACAAAACCCTAAAAACCCTAACGCACAAGTAACCTCTTGAGACAATAGCCCTCGCAGTCTGACTGACTGATTCGTACAGATACCCATTAAAATATTGCAGTTTGAAAATACAGCACAGTGCCCAACGGCCTTAACGTGTAGTGATTGTAATTCTAGTTCTGGTCTTCACGGGGTTGTGTGCATTCTAGAAGACCACAAACTTTGTTTTAAAAACTATGCGTGTCAAGCCATCACCAGTCTTCTCCTGCGGCGGCATGAAGCCTGCCTGTGGTTGGGTGCGTGCTCTCCCACAACATTTAAAATATGTACTCAATTTTCACAAAACAAAACCTGCATGACTCACGCCGTTTAACTGATCCAGATTTTTTAAACAAACAGCATGCCTTCTTCGAATAATTAAATCCCTCATATATTTTGACTTTGCATGGAAAAACAAATATCACGAATCACACTGATCGATATCACGAGAAAACACTGAGGATTTTTCATCTGCTGCACGTGATTCAGTATAATTATTTTAAATGATGAAATCGCATTTAAAACAACCACGAGAAGAGCCACAGTTCCGTGCAAATAGCATTGAATAATTTAAAAATGTGTTGGAAGAACAGGGAGAAATTCAAAAGAGTTCATTTAATGATATGATGCTCTCCACTGTCCAGCATATAACTTTAATACCAACCGAATGCAGACAAAATTGTGGGGGTTGACCGACAACCATAAGGTTAAAGGGCCGAAAAGCCGAAAGCAAGCCCGGTGGAATCGATCGTGGATCGACCTCAACGGTGACCCACGATCACCGCATTACACAAAAAAGAACCCAAGCTTGAATAATTACTTATCAATACAGAGGTGATCTGTGAGGAAATCCTTTTCTCCTACTGATGGAGGGTGGGATCACAGATTTCGGTGAGCAAGACACCATCATCCCACCACCACATCTGTTGCTGTTGCTGCTGCGCATTTTCTTGGGCAACGGGAATATGACGGGGCCTGCTGTTCCGCTGCCTGAGAGCCAGCATTCGTCTCTGTCGCTGGCAGAGGACGTTGAAGACAATGACTCCTCTGGGTACATTTCTTCTCCACCTTCCATCTCCAGTTTTTCTTCCTTGAGGCTTTGGCTTCCGGGAGATGATGATGGCGACAAAAAGTCCCTCAGCTGCAGTGAATTGCAAGATTGCAGCACAGTCGACAGATTTTTCACCGCGTCTACCTGCAGTTAAACAATCAATCATCAATATTTCTGCAAACAACTAAATTCCATCGCTAATTGAAAACTGTTAATTATTTTTCATTGGCGAGCCGGGGAGTTAAATCAGATTTGCTCCCACGGCATTAAATGACAGCAATAACAGTTGAATTAGTTGAAATATCTGTTCAATTACTTCACGAAATTATGCTATTAATGGCTTTAACGGCAATATGCCCTTCCGTAATTCGTCCATGCATAGATCCATTTTAAACTTTGATTCATACATAACCAAAGAAATTTAGTTGTTCGTAATATATTTAAATCAAATATGGGAATCTCTGCCAAAAACTTGATACAGATTCCAGAAAATTATCCTGAACATCCATGAATATACTTGAATGCTTTCTCCCATATATTTTTCCCGCTAAATACCGCGCTCAAAACATAATTTGCCCGACTGACCAGTAATGATCAGTAAACTATTCCGGCAATGGAATTCAAAATAGTCTCCAGCTAAATATTTAATTGCCTAAAAATCAGAGAATAATGTTGGAACGGGAAAGTAGCAGGCAGCAACATACTTAATTATTTCATTATTTCCAAGACCGTAAAAGGATTTCTCGCGTTTTCCCCTTTTTCACTCGGGCATATTTAACCAGTGTTCCACAGCATTTCACTGCAATGTATCGGAACTTTTGACGGCAAAGGCCGGGCAGGAAAGAAATGGAGAATACCTATTGTTTGCTTTTCCCAACACTTGAAGTGAATAGAAATTGGAGAGGTCATTAGAGAGCCGTTTAATCGGCCGTAATAATAGCGAAATTTAATTTTACATAACTGAAACTAGCTATAATTCAGCATAACAGAAATTTGACATAAAGCAAGCGACGGACCTTGCATCTGACAGAGCAATAACGGTAGGGCTCCTGCAGCACCCTGTCACATGTCTCACAAGAATTCCCCAGGCCCTTCGATAGTCGAGACTGCGGCCTCTGGTTTAAGAACACCACTCGAGCACTGTTGGTAATATATGTCTGGAGCACGCAACATTGAAATTATAATCAGTACCTAATTACAATCATTTAACCTGCATTATAAAATTACCGGTAGCCCCGGCAGCTTACCTGTACCAGAGCACAATCTATCAGCTTCTGCATGTCCTGGAGCCGAATAACATCATGGTAGACATACCTTCGAACCTGGAACATAAAACCTTTTTAGAACATTATAGGCTTGCCTGAGGTAGTAATTCATAATAATTAAAGAGACCGGCCTTTAACAGGATTTGCTGATTACCTGCAGAAGGCGGTGTGAGCGATGGGAAAAGAGACAATGTTGACAAATGCTGGCACTACAATCCACGCAGAAAATGTTGACTTCATTCTTCTTGTGCTCCAAATGAATGGAGCAAGGTACGAAGAATTGATCGGTTAACAGAGCCTCCAGCCATGCCGGTTTTTGTGGAACAACAGAGAGAGCATATCCAACCTGCAAAAGAGACGGATAAAGCTCAATACTTTCACAATTTAGGATAGTAAAGCTCAACACCTTTAAGCCGGAGCTGAGCAAAACGGCGAACATTTCCTAAAAATACCTCAAAATTAGCCAATTTATGATATTTGGGTACTATCATTACGAGAGCTCAACTCCTTTAAGCCGTAGCCGTTGAAACAAAACGGTGAACATCTCAAAAATTAACTCAAATTCTCACATTAAAGACCGAACTTCTAGTTTGAAAGTTACTCAAATCCTAACACATTAAAGCTAACCTTGCTTGACAAGCTATTCTCAAATTTGAAGCACTAACTGAAATCCCTAACAATAAAGCTGAGCTTTTCAAGAACATCCCCGCTCAAATCTTAACACATTAAAGCAAATCTTGTTTGACAAAATATTCTCAAATTAGATGCATTAACTGAAATCCCTAATAGTAAAGCCGAGCTTGTCAAGAACATCCACTCAAATCTTGAAAAAATAGCTCAGATCCTAACATTAAAGCCTACTTGCCGAATTTTGAAATTTTAACTCAAATATTAACACATTAAAATTGAACTTGTCAAGAACATCTCTTCAAATTAAAAAATAATAATAATAATAACTTAAATCCTAACATTAAAACTGAGTTGGTCAAGAAACTTTCTTGAATTTTTTTCAAAATTAACTCATCCTAACAGAAAAGGTAAGAGTGACACGCACAACTCAAATTTTGAAAAATTAACCAAAATCCCAACATTAAAGCTAAGCTTTGTCAATAAAAGACAAAGGTGAACCTCAAATCTTCTAATTATACTGTAAGAGACTTAAACCTTCAAAAACAGTTACTCTGCATACATCAATTGCAACAAAAACAGGCACAAATCCTCGAAAATTGCAGCTGAAACCCTACAATTAACACAATCAAACAATTATGAACATTCACAGCGCTTAGCTCACATCTTGGCCACCGAATTGCACACACAGACCATTCAATCAAGCGACCGAAGACTCCCATAAGCAAAAACCACTTCAAATGCTCGAGCAATGAACTAAAAACCAAATACAGTTCGAATCCTAAGGACTACGAAATTCGGAATCAAAATCGTCCGAATTTCCGCCGCCGCCGCCGCCGCCACGTCTATGGAAAACAATTCTCAAAGAAGTGAAGAAAGCATTAAGAATTAGTAGCTGCATGAGTCGAAACAAGGCTGAACTCACCATGTTACGCCGAGTTGAGTTGTGCTACGCAGCGCCTGAGCAGAGCATCCCACCAAACTGCAGTGGAAAAAAATGAAGGATTGAAGAAATGAATGGACGGACGGGAAAAGGATTTCGACGGGAGGCGGCGAACAAACTATTAGTCCCTCTTTCTCACCCATAAGCATATTATCAAATACCAAAACCCCGCCCCTGAACAGGGGTGGTCAGAGCCTCTGCCAGCCGTCGATCTGTCTCATCGGACGGCCACACCGATCTCCGCGCTACTCAACGCAAAGAGCGCGGTTAGGACGGCTCCTCTGTGGCCGTCGATCTGTCTGCCACAGGTGCAATCGCAACCGTCCAACAAGTATAGTACTAACATTGCCAGCTCATACCTAAATGCGCGCTCATTTTTTACGGATTAACTTTTTCATCTTTGCGTGGAGAACAATTAAAAAAGGAGGGGAGCGCAGTGGGCCCCGCCGAGGGCTGGCTGATGGCGCCCGTCAAGAGCCAATCAACCGCACCCCGGCTGCCACTGTGCGCAGCCACTCTGGACGACACGTCATCGGTGATGGAACATCGTGGCAATGTGCTGGCATTTCTGTGGATATCGAGAGATGATGGGTCATGATAATGGTCGGGAAATGAGGCAGCGGCTGGTCCAGTCAAAAATGATTCCCATCGATAGCTGCAGGATTCGACCAGATTCCGTCCGCCCCTTCAAACTACTTTTACCGATTTCTCTTTAATTTTAGGTCAAATGGTCCAGGTTTCTCTGCACGGACTTGAAAACTTTTTTAATTCCAATTAATTTCAGAGGGAATTAAAATCTGATCGTTGTCCTAGCCAGAAAGGACACTTACTCGACAGGTCAGGTCAGGCGATTTTCCATTTTCAAATTACCTACTAAAAAATAATATTTTTATATCTATTATTAACGGTGAACATTATTAAAACTATTTCTGTTTATCTAATAAAACGGTGGACATTATTAAAATGATTTCTTTATATCTAATTTAACCGGTGGACATAATTAAAATAATTATTTTATGTAAGATTAACGGTGGACATCGATAATAAATGCGGTACAATTTGAATCTCGCGTCGCCCTCGAATCATGCCATTTTGTATAATAATGTTGGTTTAGGAGAATTCATGCCCCGCGGTCCAAAAGCGGAATTCGGCATTAGGGTTTAGGAAGACTGGCCATCAACTCATGCTGTACATTCATTACAAAACCCTAATCGCGAACGAGGAGTCACGGGGCTATATATGTGGCATTGCTCAAGTTCCAATGCAGGTTCGCTACATTTTTTCATTTTTAAGCGTAGGTAAAATACTTTGAACCAAAGTATTATGGGAGAGGTGCAAGATTGCAATTTGATGGGATAAATCCAGCTAGGGTTTATAATTTTTCAAATTTTAAACATAAATTAAGTGAAATTATAACTTTTTATAATATGTTAAAAATAAGTTTGACAAAAAAATTAATTGAATTTGTCCACTTTTTAACTTATTTATGTTAAAAATAATTTTGACAAAAAAATTAATTGAATTTGTCCACTTTTTAACTTATTTATGTTAAAAATAATTTTGACAAAAAAATTAATTGAATTTATCCACTTTTTAACTTACTTATTTAATTATAATTTTGACAAAAAAATTAATTGAATTTATCCACTTTTTAACTTACTTTTTAAATGTATAGACAAAAAAACAACTAAGTTTGTCTACTTTTTAACTTACTCTTTATAAATGATAATAATCTAAACATAATCAAATTAACATACTCTAAACCTATTTTCAAAATTTAGCCAATTAAATTTAATTAGATCAAAATTATACATAAAATATATATTTAAAATTACTCACTTGAATTTTTATACACATTTAGATTTATTATGAACTATTATTGATTTGATAATCCTAATCCGTAATAATCACAATTTTCCATTAGAGCCAACTTGCTTGTTTTATTCAAAAACAAACCAACTTGCTTGTTTTATTCAAAAACAAACCAACCATGAAATTCAAACAATATCTCATATAGTGGAAGACACTCATCCAAAACATGGCCCCGTTCAAATAACTAACATAGCAACATTTTTATAGATTATTTATAATGATTATTGTGATAAAGTATTCAACTCACTTTAGGGTTCTTTCAAGTTAGATCTTACTTCAACATCAATGGAATCAAAGTTTGCCATTTTTCTTGTTTGTCTTTTTATGCTACATTTCCCTCAATTAACGCATATAAATTGACAAGTTGTATACCTGGTATTGATTGACTTTCCATCCACGATCTTTAAATATCTCATTTTCGGAATTTATTTAAGTTAAATTTTGAAATATATGTTTTTACATTCGAACGTGTTAATTTAAAAACAAAACAAAACAAATTAGTAGTATAAATAACTTATATCTTAATAAGTTTTATAAACCATCCTTGTCTTCATCGTATAGAATTCGACATTGACAACTAAGGGAACATATTTAATATATAAATTTGGTTTAAGCTATAATCAAACATCTTTTCAAAATTGCTTTGATTGTATAATGTAGAAACTAACTATTTCGCCATCATCTATTTACATTATTTTGCTCGTCTTTATCTTACAATCCTAGTTGTAAATGGTAGTATCAGGGGTTGAGGGCAGGAGCTAGCAGTGAGGTCTAACGGTTGTCTCGACGGAAGCTCAGTTTCGATTCCTGCAGGGGAAGTGCGGCGGGCGTAAGCTCCTTCAGAAAACTGCACCCTAGAAAAAGCTCGTGCGACTGCGGTGGTGGTCGTACTCTCGTTGATTAGTCATGTCCAACATTTAGGTTGGCCCAGGCTCGTGGGTTTTATATCCAGGTGGTTCAGTTGACAGCACTCGCTGGGCGTTTTGGAGAGGTTCCCACGGTTTTAAAAAAAAAAATTGGTAGAATCAAATTTATTTGAATATCTATTCGTGAAAAACCTATCCATTCATAGAAAAGAGTTAACCCTTATTGAATTCAATGTATTAAAGAAATAATCAGTTTGTCCAAATTCCATCGTATTATTGAATTAAAAGTATTTAAAAATAATATTATCTTTGAATCCTAAAAAAAATAGCCTTATAATTGATTTCGCATAAGGTGGAGCAAAGTACATTAAGCTTGGTTGTGTTGACCCATTAACAAATGGCACAACAATTGCTGACAAGGATGAGGTAGAAATGACATGACAGGTGATATTTTGGTATTGATGTGATAGTAATGTTAGAATCAACTAATAGGAATTATTAATGGCAAGGATGTGATTGGAAGATGAGGAGGTGGAGGTAGGTCATAAAGAGAGGCATTTGTTCAAATCTAGTGGCAAGATTTAAAGACAAGATGGATGAAAGATAGATATATGGATTATTATGAATAAATGTAGGAGAGGAATTGACATGATGATAAGGAATAATAGTAGCTTGTCAATAATGCGTTGGGTAAATAAGGTTGAGAGGCTTGAGATCTCATGCAAATGAAGAGAGGGAGTGAGACCATTTTAATGGGGGTAAATATGTTTGATTCGCACAATGAGGATGAACCCAAATTTGTGTTTCATGGAGGGTTGAGGGTGCCAAATTGTATGGGATTCAATATAAGGCTAGAAAATAAAGAGAAGGCATGCCCCACTTAATCTCCACTGGTCATAATTGGTCGAAAAGAGAAATGAGGAGGGAGTCCAACGAGAAGAAAGCAAGCCTACGATCAAGAAAGAACAACAAAATGGCTCCTACTGTGATACTAGAAAGGAAGAGCCAACCTTATAGTAAGTTTTCGAGGAGAGCAAGGGGACAAAGGCCAAAGAAAACGTGTTACTCTAAATGGTTGTTGTTCACATAGCAATGTATGTTGCATGTCATATTTCGTTGACATGAGATAGACTTGAGGAATTAAGATATGTTGGGGTGGAGGGGAGAGCTATGACATGTGAGAGGAACTTGTTGGCCCATCCATATTCTACCCCTGTGAGACCTTAAACACACACATTTCAGAAGAAGTGTCTTCAAGGAAACTATAGACTCGAAGTGGTAAATCAAAGATGTAGTTGTAAAGGTTGGTAAGGACAAAACTAACATGGAGGAGATTGGTGAAAAGGTGTTCCTCCCAATATATTTTTGCCCCGAGAGGCGCTCTACAGCCCAGTATGAGGGAGATATTGTAACGTTTGTTCCTAACAAAATAATAATAATTAAATAATAAATATTATATGTCGGCCATAAATAAGTATGAGGGAGATGTTGTAACGTTTGTTCCTAACAAAATAATAATAAAACAACAATATATATTATATGTCGGCCATAAATAATATTAATAATAAAAATATTAAATGTCGATCATAAATAAAAAGAGGTATCTTTTCGTTTGAATCAAATCAATGGCTATCTATAGGACACACCAAAACTAATATACATAACAAAACAAATTATACAAAGAAATTAAGAATCTGCGGCAAAGTGAAGGGAACCAACGAAGAGCAAATCTGATCAAGTGAATAAAAATAAAACCAGAACATTGTTGCGAACAGGTTAGAGCTTTGAACATTCTCCAAGTGGCGGACCTGCGCACTGCCATTTTTTAAAACGAATAATCCTCCACAATCTTGATACCTGATGGTCTATGCACTTATGTTAACTGTAGTCGTACGTCCATTTAGTGTGCATTCTTTAATAGCCTACGAGCATTTCCAGAACTCTAACGAGTATGTTTGGATGCCTGCTTTTTTTTCATAGAAAAATTCAACTTACTATTAATATACGAAATAGTAAATGTGTCCAATTGTCAGACCATATAGAAAAAGCATACAAACCCTGTCAAAGGAAGGACCAGGGAGAAAACTAGTCACAGCAGTAGCATGTGCCATCAAAGTAGTTCAGAAAATGTCATCAAATAGTGCCATATGTCCCAACATCATCCAAAAGACAATACAGAAATATATCCTGTAGCATATCAGTAGCTATATGCCACATCAACAAATATGTACATATCAAAAATAATAGGTCCAAAGTATAGACAGCCGCAGATACCAATCACCAATGGTATTGCCGTCCATAGAGTAGCAGATAATCAACCCATAAACACTAGCATATAGTGAAAAAGTAAAGACGGGAATACATCCGATCTGAAAATGCCATGCAGCATCTGCATGAGGCTATAATATAGGCCGCAAAAATAGAGTATAAATAAACGCCCAACCAGTAGTTGGACTCAGAGAATATAAGGATCTGCACATAGAACTACAAGCCATATAAGATTAAAAATGCCGCATAAATAGGAAAAAACAAAAGAGTGTAAACAGTAATGGCTATAATCAACATGTCCAATGTAACTGATAAGAACCATGTGTAAAAAGTATATCTTCCCACCATTCCTGCCACATGATGACCCCCTCCTGAGAGTGAAGAGCCCGTTTTGAGAGCATATCCGCCTCCAAATTCATCTCTCTGAAGATATGTTCAAAATGAATGTGCTCGAATTCTAGAATAAGTTTGCAAGCCGCTTCCATCCAGTAAGTAAGTAGTAGAACATTGAGTGGTGAAGTGCCCCTAGCCCAAGAGATGATAGATAATGAGTCACCAAATATTACAAGTGATGAGATCTTTCTCCGGCGGGCCCAAAATAGTAAGAGCCATAGAGCACATATCTCACTCCTTGTATTGGATCCATTACCCAGATTAAGCCAGATATGAATAGAGACAGTGTTGGATATGTGAATGGTTGCACCGGCCCCACCCGACCCATTCCGACACACAACAGCACCATCAAAGAATCCACATGGAAATACGAGGATTGGAGGAGCCAATCGGTATTCCAGATTCCGAGCCTTTCTGCCAACAACAGCTCCATATGTTGTTATATATTCCTTGTGTGCGGCAATGGTTCTATAGCATAACCCAGCACGGTGTGGTGTCATGTTTTCAAATATTCAAGAATTGCGGGCTTTCCAAACCTCCCAGATCAAAAAGTATGGGAGCTCAGTACAAACTGTGGAAAGGCGGGACCAAGCCTCCAGACATTCACAGAGTGTATGATATCCCCATCGGAATTGAACACCAACTTTGATTGCAATATGTCCCCAAATATCCCTGATGAAAGTACAGGAAGAAAAAAGATGGTCAACAGACTCCTCCAAGGAACAGCATAGGGGACACCAACCCGGACCAATGAAACCTCGTCTACATAAGTTGTCCCAAGTAAGTATCTTATTACACAACGCCAGCCAGATAAATCACTTTATCTTGAGGGGAATGACCAGCTTCCAGATAGTTTTTTCCCACCAACGAACCACAAAATGAGACTCGGCAAACAATGCATCATATGCCAATTTAGCTGAGACATTGCCACATGACACATCCCACGACCAGGCTAATCTGTCCGCAGAATCAGATAATTTTAAGTTTGATTGATAGAACGACCTGATATAACCATCCCATTCATTGCCCAAAGAACCAGTTAAGCCCAGCTATGAAGCCGAGATCCAAAGTGCCCGTCCATCCTTATACTGGCCAGCCGCATGAGCCAGAGTGCAAAAACCATTTGTTCTGAGATGAGTCCTTAATTCCATCGAAAGAATATGTCCCGTCGGCCCCTCCAAGATCGGATCAAGCCCCAGTTTAATATCACGACCATTGTCAGGAATCCAGGCAATCCATTGTGTAATAACCTTGAAAGATCCCAACAAGCCATTCCAAATATTTGACACACCCAATGTAGTGGGACGGTCCAATCTAAGCCAGTTTGCAACAGGGATATTTTTCAGGTACTTAGCTCTAATAATCCTTCCCCAAACAGAATTATTAAAGAGAGCACGCCATAGGCTTTTTTCATGCAAGGCCTTTACAAATAGATCCAAGTCCTTTATATTCCATCCCCCCAACTTCCAAGGACGAGCCAAAGCAGACCATTTAATAAGATGAAATTTTTCATGTGCACCACCACCCGACCATAAGAAACTGAACAGCTTTCGTCGAATAAGACAGAGGATAGATCTTGGGATTTTACAAAGTGAAAACCAATATACCCCTAAATTCTGCAAGACGGCTTTTGCCAGCGTAAGTCTGCCCCCCAGGGATAAATGGCGAAAGCTCCAGTGACTTATACGTCTTTCAAAACGTCTCACAAGCCAAGACCAATCATTCTTCCGGTAATTAGCATGCTTAATGTAGAAGCCTAGGTATTTCGTTCCATCATCCATCTCCTTAAATTTTAATGACAGAACAGAGCTTATCGAGCATTCCTCCTCTATCAAAATGGAATGTTTCAAAAATTGTGATTTTAAATAACTGATGATCATGCCAGAAACCGAGCAGAACAAGTCAAGAATCCTCTTATATTGAACCCACTCAGCAAGGATACCCTTACCGAAAAGCATTACATCATCCACAAATAAGGAGTGTGTAACAGAGATATCTCTTGTAATTTTAATGCCATCAATCAGCCCTTCCCTTCTTGCCTTATGTATGGATAAACTCAGTCCTTCAATGACCAATAGAAAGAGGAGCGGTGATAAAGGACATCCCTGACGAAGTCCCCGGGATGCCTTAAAGAATTCCGTTGGATGTCCATTAATCAATATAACATAATTAACCAAAGTTATACAGGCCATAATCCATTTCATCACCTTCCACGGCAATCCTATCTGAATCAGAATTAATCTCAAGAAATTCCAGTCCACCTTATCATATGCTTTCACCAAATCCAATTGTAGTATGAGTGCATCAAGTCTCTTTTGTTTTACTGTGTGAAAAATTTCCTGTGTCACCCCCACCGCATCATGGATCTGGCGGCCCTACAGAAACCCATACTGCTCCATGGAAATGTGTCTGGAAAGAAGAGGTTTAATCCGATCTGCAATAATCTTAGAAATAATCTTATAGACTAAATTGCAGAGGGCAATAGGTCTGAATTCATCATAGTTATTCGGATGTGATGTTTTCGGTATGAGGGCCAAATATGTTGAGTTTAAAGCCCCAGAGACCATGCCAATTTTCTGAGACTCATCCACAGCCATTTGGATATCCTCCCCCATAATATCAAAGAAGTGGATAAATAGTTCCACCGACCATCCATCCGGACCAGGTGATTTATCTTTAGCAAACCCCCGCAATGTGTTTTCCACCTCCATCAAAGAAACATCCATATATACATCGTCCCCCTCCTCCTCATTAAATATTCGAGGATACTCCATAATAATCTTAAATTGTTCAACCAGAGATGTGTTTTTTGGGTCACAGTAGTATTCCTGAAAGTGACGTACCGCCTCATTCATCAATTCCTCCTCACCCCAAATCCACCTGCCCCTGTGATCGTTTAGATCCCAAATAGAATTTTGCATCCTTCTAGAATCCGCATACTGATGAAAAAAATTTGTGTTCTGATCCCCAGCTTTGAGCCATATGGCTCGGCTCTTCAGCCTCCATGTTTCCTCATGTATAAGAAGAATATTTAATTTTCGGCTCTCCATTGAAGAGAGTTTTATCACATCCTCAGGGCTTAGCCCAGTACCTACTGATCTCTGCATCAATGTCTTCATTTCCTTTTCGATCTCAGTAAGTTCTATTCCAAGCAAAGCTTTTTTGTTTTTCTCCCACAACATAGTATAATCTTTAATAGCCTTGAGTTTCACCGCCAGCTTGTCCATTGCAGATCTCTCCCCCGAAACATCTAGCTGTTGCCATTTAGTCCTCACACCCGATGTGAACTCAACATCCGAAAGCCATATGGAATTGAATTTGAATGGGAAGGGTTGGTGTGAGGCCTCCACATCAAATTGTAGAATAATAGGTAGATGATCATTGATTTTTATTTGATGAATCCAGGACCTGTAATTCTGAAAACATTCCAGAAGGGCTTCCGATATAAGGAAACGATCAATGCGTTTCTGAATAATCTGTTCTCCCATTCTGCCATTTGACCAAGTTGGGGCCATTGGCCACAGAGCCACATCAACTAGGGAGAATTTCATGAAAAGATTACTGAAATAGGAACCCAGGGGATCCCGTCGGGCCAAAGTGCCCCAAAACTCCTCATCCCCCCAAGTAAAATTTAAGTCCCCAGCCAGAACTAAATTTTCCAATTCCAGCAGATGACCCGAGACAGCCATATCCCAGAATGCCACCCTATCACAATAGGGTCCATAACAGTTGATAATATTTATGTTTTTCTCCGATCCCTGGATATTTCCAGACAGCAAAATACCCAGTGAGATGTAAGATGGATTTAGTCTCAAAACCAGAGGGTTCCAAGCAGCTAAGAGACCACCAGAAAGACCAACAACATCCACAGTGCATACCATCCAGCCCGGCTTAACTTTATTAAAAAAAATGCGGGCCTTCTCACCACATACCATAGTTTCCTGAAGAAGTACCAAATCTGGGTTGGTAATTTGTAGGACTCTCTTGAGGGCCAATTGTTTGGGTAGACCCCCCACACCGAGAATATTTAAAGAGAAAAAAAATCATTTGCGAACCCTAGCTAGGGCTTTCATTCCTCTAAGAGCCTGGGTATCAGAAGAGTTGGGGGAATCCACCTTACATCGGCCATCCTCATTCCCCCCCAGGGTGACCTTCTTGGATGCCTGCTTGCATTCTCTTGCTATAGGATTTTCACTGACCTATATGAGAAGCTGTCATTTGTACTTTTGTTTTTAATCACATAATGGAAGTTGAATCTTTATCCCGACTGCCCATGTGTTTATGTTTATGGTAGCTTATTTGCAGGCCATGAAGGAAAATTAACACGTAATCCAGGATAGTAATTACTCAACGAAGTAAAATATTTTAAAATATTTCAAGCTTCATATGTTACTCAACATGTGAATGAAGCTCGGAAGATTTTAAAATATTTTATTATGTTGAGTAAAATATTCTTTACATCTCCGAGATGGCAGGTGTGGGAGGAGTCCTCTTTGACTCCGACGAAACAAAAAGAAAAGAGTATGCTTGGGGACTAGGCATAACTACAAACATAGCGCCAAATGGCTTGCACTTATCAAAGGTTTGGAGATCTCCAGGAGGAGGGCATTAATGATCTAGTTGTTTGTGGAGACTCCATGATTGTCATAAGAGATGCTCGGAATCTGAGCAAAAATAGAAAAAGCCCGGTCCTAAAGCTCCATAATCTCTTGAAGTACATGATTAGTGAGTTCAACAGCATTAGTTTCTACCACATCTTAAGAAATAACAATCAAGATGCTGACGACATGGCCAATAACGGCGCCAAACTCGACCAGGGTGTTATGGTTAGCAACCATGTCATGAAATGTAAAGTTTGGATCCACTCCTTCTGATCCCCAACTTATTATATGTCAACTAGTATGAGAACTTACGCTTCCTTGGGAGGTCTTCCTTTCATTTTTCCTCTGCACACTCTTGAATTTTTATCCAAAGTTGATTACCCACTCTGGGGCCTTGCTGGGAGCGCAGGTCACACGCACCAGTCACATGCCTCCCATCTGGCAAGCATGCGAAACTTCCCTTCTCCCGATCTTCGTGCTGCCAGTTGGTACAAATTACACCATGTCGGCGTATCCTCACTAAATAGCCCTCCTCGCATCTCTGGAAGTTATAGTTTTGAGTTTTTAAACTGGAAGAAAGATCAGGGTGATATTCAGGGATGTTCTCCCGCGGTAAGCAAACCATGTCGAGACCTGGCAGAGAACCATTGCCAAACTTCAAAAAGAGGTTCCCTTCATGGCCTGGCGGTTACGAGTGCTCGGCCTATGAGCAGCATAAGGAGAAGGTACGAGTCTGTGGAAATATGGATGAACAGCAGGGAATTAATGCCTCAAATTCGGTGGTGGAAGACCATCTCACCATTTTGGATGCACAAATTATGGTTCTGAAAAATGAGAGCTACTAAATAAAGTAGTCTCTGCATCGTTTGAATTCTATGGAGCAGGTCGGCCAGTGTGAGGTTCGGAATCATATCGGCAGTCTCAATAAGAAGGTTGAGCCGTCTTCGGCAAAGAAGGATGAAGGTTGCAATTGTCAAACCCGCGCAGTAGTCATAGCACAAAGAATTGAATCCAAGGTGGATAAGTTGCAGAGGGAGCTCGTGGATCTAAAGGCCTAATTGTTGGGCGAAGGACCTCGGAGCTAGATGTGCTCGGGGCCTTCCTCTGTTAAAAGGATGCTTCGATGGAAGTATTTTTGGCGTTAGTATGGAGTCTTTTAGTCGTTTATAGTAATAGGGGACGAGATCTGCCTTTTCTGGTTTAATGCATGAAATTTGCCTACTGCCTGTTCGAGTTTGTAGGGAGTCTATAAGGTGTCTGATCGGTAGCCTATGATGGCCTTTTTGAAGCCTGAATTGTCCTCAATCTATAGAATGGATCTTGAATGAAATCTATAATATCTGGGTCGTTACTTGTCTTAAAGGCGTAGTTAGAATCTGATGATAGATAAGGTATGTTGGCTCTCCTTAGTGGGGACGCTACATGACCTTACACACTGTAATCCTGCCTTCTTTTTATCAATACAATATCATCTTAATCGTTTTCGTAAAATATATATATATATATATATATATTCTTTACATCTAACTTGACTTGATTTAGGATAAACTTATTGTTATAATATTAAGTTTACAACTAATTAGGTAAAGAGAAGGCGTGGTTTTTAAAATATAATTGAAAATATAGTCAATATATGGAATAATATAAAATTATAATATTTTAAAAAGTTTAATGTTTTAATAGTTATAATGTTTTAATAGTTTAAATAGTAAAACTCTCCTCGAATAGTTCCTTGAGTGCAATACCTGAGAAGAGTTTTGCACCTCGGGAGATTTGATCCCTCTCGGCGCTTAATAGAGCCTAGGATTTGGATCTATGTTGGTTTTACAACAATGAATTAAAGAAGATAATAATGAATGGGAGTTTGTTATACGGATGATGAAGGTTATAAAGATTACAACTCAACACAATCAACAAATTAAAGGAAGTGTGGCATAACCAATTACCTATCTAGACATGGGTTCACCAATTCCCTTCATGTATCACAATTTCGCTACTCTAATAGATTCAAATTATAGGTTAGCACTATAAATGCATGTTAAATTCCCCATTCAAGAAAAAAAAATAGACAATAGATGTAGTCACTCAACTATATCCAATTCCTAGTTAAACGAAAGCAAATATTCTAACGAGGACTAAAATCACATATGATTCAAGCATTGTCGACACAAACTCTCAAATATGTGGAATGGCTCCCAATGAATTCTTTTATGCAAAACCATATATATTGACTATTAATGTTATCCCTGAGGTGAGGCTATGAATTGGCTAGGATTTGGGGGAAATTTCACTCCATCTCACCCTCAAAGGATCACAACAACAAAACAATTAAGATCTATGGGCCATAGCCTATAATCAATCAAATGATTCAATCTTAATGTCATTTATGGTATACAACCCATTAAAAGGAGAGAGGACACAACCTCAATCTATGACTACCATCCTCTCATGGGAGTAGGAAAACCAATTGAACACACAATTATACCCTTTTATTCAAACCCCCTTGTCTCATAATGGATCTCATGGCTTGGTCGTGAAAAGATTAATCACCTAATAGTAAGCATTGGAATGCTAATATTTCAAGGGAAAATGCTTGCCATTCCATTTTACACTCTAATAACACCCAACTTATCAACTCCAATACCACTTGTGAAGTTCAAGACTCGACCATATGTATAAGTGTGTTATAGTAGCTCAACAATAAATGTAACATGTACACGAATATTTAGGTCAACACTTAGATGTTACACTACATCATTGCCCAACTTTATTAGTTGCAATTCCAACATCAACATATAAGAAATTTTTGACTTAGTGTTACATTTGATCACCTTCATGATTTTAACACTAAGATTAACATATAAAAAAAACATGCACATAAAAGAATGCATATTAACTAAAAACCTACAACAATATAATAGAGTTACATAGTTTACATGCATGCCTTTTACAACATCAAATCTCTCATTGTAGGACACATCGTGTGTTGGTATCCTCCCTAGGGGTGTAATGGGGGCCTATGGGGCCTTTAGAGATAAGAGTAGGAAAATTATGTTGGACATTTAATATAACGTGGATTAGATCCACAGTGTTAGTTGTGATTAAATAGGGGCCCGTTAGATGGTTAACAATTAATAAATATAATGTGGCCTCATTAAAAAAGGGCTCCTATGTAGTTAGCATTTAGTATATAAAAAAAAGGATGGATTCCTCCATATTCAACATGTATGGGAATATTGTTGGATTGGAGAGCTTATCTCATTGGCAGGTTGCCTTCTCGAAGAGGTAAATGAACAAGAGTTTATCCTTCTATAAAAGGATCTTTGTAAGGGGTTGCCCTGCCTTAAGGGTATTTCTATGCACAAAGTATTGAATTATTTCTTGCCCATTACTGTAAATCTTATGTGTGAATTCATTTTCAGATCCGAGGTACATAACAAGTGATATCTAAGCACAATTGGAAAAAAAATCATCCACTTGATGTGTTTTGGAGATTGAGAGTCATGACACACATATGAGTTTCTTAGTATTCTTCTACATAATTTCCAAAAAATAATCGAATATTTATATTCTTCTTATAAAAGTACACTATTTTAAAATAAAACAAAAACATCGCTCAAATTAGAGTTCAGATGGAGGAGATGTTGTAGTTTGAAATCTACACATTTTAGTGACAGGTGCAAGTATTGCATAACATACATCTTTTGATAGAGAACACAGATTATATCCAAACCAATAACATTTCATAAAGAATTTCAAGGGATTGCAATTGATATATTAATTTTTTTCCTAAGGAACAACCTCGCGAAAAACTGTCAGAGTACTTCCCATGATTCGTAGATGGTAAACGGGGTACACTATCAGCCTTGATTATAGAACCCAACCCCAAGGGAATCAAGAGAGTTGAACCCATGACCTCACCAGCTTTGGGGTTAGAGATCTCATGTTTGTATCATGATGGCTTGAGCTAACCCTCGAGGCTCTGATTTGATATATTATATGATATACTTCTGAACAATAATTAGCACACTACCTCCCTTGCAAAGTTTTGCCCCCAAACCCTATAGAAACCAAAGAATGGCCATGTTGAGACAAATTTAGGAGGAATGGAACGAAGGATGCAAACATATTCATGAGGAACTGAACCACATAAATGAACTACGGAAACATCTTAAGGAGCCAATGGATCACAACATCATCAGTGAGGAGTATAGCCATATCATCATCAAGGAGCATAACATACATCTTTTGATAGAGAACCTAGATTGTATCCAATCCAATAGCATTTGATAGAGAATTTACAGGGCTTTCATTTGATATATATTTTTTTCCTAAGGAACAACCTCACAGAAAACCCTCAAAGTACTTCCCCATGATTCATGGATGGTAAATGGGGTAAACCATCAACCCCGATTACACTAGTACAAAATGGGTGATTGTAATACGGTATTACTAATACCCCACTTTTGACTTGGAATGTATTTTTCCAATATTATGTAAATGATGTAAATATGCTAGTGTGAATTCCTAGTGTGGAGCTCAAGGCCAAGGCCCAACTAGTGAATGTCTAGGCATGTATGATGTTTATATTTTATTTGGACTGTTTGGTTGGATTTTATGCTGATTTAGAATATATGTAAATATTATGTGCATAAACAATAAAATGTTCCAACTGTTGATGTATTTGTAACTTCAAAAGATATTCACTTGTATATTGTATGTATTACATTTGTACTTTATTGTATCCCCGACGGATATGTCGTATTCCTGTGGTCAGATGTGTCGTCATTTGTATTCTATTGTTGTACCTCCGACGGAGATGTTTGTTCCTCCGGGTCAAAGAAGTCATTATTGTACTTGAGTCATGTAAAGTCATTGAGGTCCATCCTCCCATGTATGATAGGGCATTAGACCCCGAAGTAGTGTCGCAAGTTATATTGTAAGTGTCGTAACTTATATTTGATGGGTTATTAGACCACCTCGGTGGGGTCGGCCCTGTATGAGTTAAAGGCAGGTCAAGTCATTGTATAAATAGAGAGTGTGACTCTCTCATTCTATTCACTCACTCATCCACTCACTTCGCATTAGTGAGAGAGAGGAGGAGTGCGCACAAGTGGAGGAGGAGTAGCTGCTGCAGACATTTATCTTTTAGGGATTCATCTTGGTGATCTTTGTATTGGTGCTTATTCTATCTCTGAGGAAGTTGCGGGGTTTTTCACCTTCTTGGTTTTCCCCGGTGAAATGCTTTGTGTCTCTTGTCTCTTGTCTCTTATGTTTGATATGTTGTACATGTTGTTTTCTCAGTTAAGATCCTAGATCAAATTGAATTAAACGCTGAAAAAATAACATGGTATCAGAGCTAGCCTAAAGGAAGGCATGGTATGGCATTTATGACACTTGTTGCACTTGCGACAAATTGGAAGTTAGGGCTTGATATATTAAAAACCAGTCATCGTGGAACTTTCACTATAAATCAGTTTTGGCGAAGGTTCGGGATCTGAAACTTTTGCAAGCCGAAGATTAAATGTTCATGTACCTTGTGTCAGAAGATCAGCCTCAGATTCGTTGTACTTTGTGAGATATGATCCGTACAAGTTAGGGTTTCTGCCTCTTCCATAATGCAGCCCTAAGTAGGTGACCTAGGAAGAAAGGTCATATCTCGGGCTAGGAAACTCCAAATGGAATTCTGTAAAAAATGACAGTTAGGGCACAGACTGCAGTTTCACAGGTTCGGGTTTCAGAGGCCAAAGTTGAAACAGTGACATGTGGCATGTCATACAAGTTCGCTATGTTGTTTCATCCCATAAACAAGTCACGTTGCAACACTTGGCATATCTCTCTCTCTCAGAGAATCCATTAAAGCTCAGATCTGTGGGGCTGGAAAGAAGACAGGTCAGTCTACCACAGGCCAAAGTTTCAGACCCTGAGGATTTGAAATTTCAGAGATACATCAGAAACAATATGGCATATATTTCTGTCCAAACATAATTGGATTCTGAGCACTTTCATTTTTAGCTCGTCACTGCTACGGGAAATTAGGGTTTCTGCAAAAGTTGGAATTTTTGGAATCTAATACCACGACTGAATGCTCCTCATCAAAATCGAATTTTAGAGACCAAGATCGAAGTTTTTGGTTGGGTAGAACCCCGGGCTCTATCAAACCTTAGTTTGGGATTTTGAGCAGCAAACCAAAATTTGACATAAGTTGCAGATCCGAAACTCGTAGGTCAATTTTTGAAGTTTTCAAAATATGAGCACACCAGCTTGCTCGCCTCATTCATCTACATCTCCCTATCTAGACAAAAGTTTGAAATTCCAAGTTTGGATTTTTAGGGTTTCTCTGTCAAACCCTAGCCAGCTCCATATCCATATTCAACAATTCAAAGTGGATTGGGTTAATCCTAGAAGAGAATGAATTGGACAGTTACATAAGTGAAGAGGTTCCAGTTCCAGAGGGAGATGAGGCTATGGCCTTACATAAGAATACTACAAGCAATCTCGACAGGTATGACTTGAGGAGATACATGTATGTTTTGAAATCTGTTCATGATTAAGTTTATGATATGTTTGTCTTCATATTATTGAGGTTAGTACAATATTGATTAATTTTAGACTTGTCTTATTACCCTAGTAAAAGTATGAATGCATGTGAATGATAGAAGACATTCATTGATTAGGGTTATGACACTTATGATTGTACTAATACATTGTGGTGTTGTATGAGGATGATGTTGTCCACTAACATGAAGGGTACATCAAGAAAGACAAATCAAGTTCTAGATCAAGAACATATAACCATGGTGACATGAAGACAAAGACTCATCCATAGTCATGGATCACATAGAAGCTCTACTTACGAGGTATGTATAACTTGGTTCTACAATGATTAACTTATGAGATATGCAGGTTGCTAGCACAAGGTCTCTAAGAAAACAAAGAAGACATTGTTTGGGTATGTTAGACAAGCATGATAATCCAGGTATGTTTTCCTATATCGAGTTAGAATCCTACTTTGTCTTAGGATCTTAGATAAGCACCAGTTATCGAGATGACGAGTACAACAGCACTGACGATGATGCTTCATGATCCAGTGACGATGATCCAGCTCCATAATTGAAGACTTGTGCCTATATGTATTGATGACTTGTGTCAAGAGAATACCTTCCTAGTTAAGAGGGAGTGTTGATGTATTTGTAACTTCGAAAAATATTCACTTGTATATTGTATGTATTACATTTGTACTTTATTGCATCCTAGACGGAGATGTCTTATTCCTCCGATCGGATGTGTCATTATTTGTATTCTATTGTTGCACCTCCGATGGAGATGTTTGTTCCTCTGGGTCAGAGAAGCCATTATTGTACTTGAGTCATGTAAAGTGATTGAGGTCCATCCTCCCATGTATGACAGGGCATTAGACCCCAAAGTAGTGTCACAAGTTATATTGTAAGTGTCGTAACTTATATTTGATGGGTTATTAGACCACCTTAGTGGGGTCGCCCCTGTATGAGTCAAATGCGGGTCAAGTCATTGTATAAATAAAGAGTGTGACTCTCTCATTCTATTCATTCACTCATTCACTCACTTCGCATTAGTGAGAGAGAGGAGGAGTGCGCACAAGTGGAGGAGGAGTAGTTGCTGCAGACATTTATCTTTTGGGGATTCATCTTGGTGATCTTTGTATTGGTGCTTATTCTATCTCCGAGGAAGTTGCGGGGTTTTTCACCTTCTTGGTTTTCCCTGGTGAAATACTTTGTGTCTCTTGTCTCTTGTCTCTTGTCTCTTATGTTTGATATGTTGTACATGTTGTTCTCTTAGTTAAGATCCTAGATCAGATTGAATTAAATGTTGAAAAACTAACACCAACAATGGTTGTGTAAAGAGCACCAAAGGGGCTATGATTCCACCAGAGGGGAAGAGGAAAGGGGGTCCATGGGTGATTAAATCCTTGCTTCCAAGTGTCCACCTTAGAACTCACCCAAAATTCTGTCATGTGATGAGAATGATCCAATTATCTTTTGTTTGGACCATTTTCCAATCATTAATGCATGTGCGTGGTTGGTGGGAAAAGTCACCTCATGTAGTTATCGAAGGATGGGACTGACTGCACTTTTGTGATAGTCCTGTCATGACAGAAGTCAGTCTGTAGCTGCCAAGAGTCCTTTCTTCTACTGTGATAAGTTATGTCAGTTGTCTTTTCACCATTTTCTCATATCCTTTGGAGTCAACCCTCATTTTCTCTCATTCTTTCATGCAGATTTAGAGTATGCAGAGCTCTCCCTTGCTGTCCATGAACTTACCATGTTGTTTTGAACCCAAAAATTTGAATTTGGAGACCACGTTGCAGATTGGGAAGTGGGTATTGTTGGTTGTAGGTAAGCAGAGAGGTTGGGCAAGCTAGGAACCCCTTACCCTTGAGTTTTGCGTGTAGGTGCTTGATAATCCACAGATTGAGGCTGCAGGAGGTTCTATAGAAGCCAATAACAGGTTGGACTTCTTCTATGCACACTCTGGAAGCACCCAGCAAGATGGTTCGCCCAAGAGAACCATGGATTGGTGAAGGGGATGCCTGAGCTAGAAGGGTGTTGTGTGGAGCAGGTATCGTGGAAGCCAAGGCTGTGAGGGCTCACTGAGACCCCTATAGAGCTCTGTATGAGCATTTGGCTAAGCACAAAGAGAAGAATGGGTTGTGGGCTGAGAGATAGAATCCTGTAGGTGCTTCCTTCACCCTGGTGGCCTCATAGCCCAGCTTAGGGGTAGCCTCCCAGCACAAAGAGTATATGTTGGACGGAGTGCCTATGGTTGGGTGGAAAATCGCTCTTACACAGCTAGTTGCTTGGATCTGGGTTGGATAAAGATAAGTATTCTCATGCATTTGAATATGAAATGACTTTATTTCATGCATGTAATGTTTATGCTTCTATTTGCATGCTAGATGTATGTGGATAGATTTTAAATTCTGTTGTGCATGTTTCAATTAAGTTTTTGCACACATTTTATTGTTGGAAATCGTGTTATCGTTTTGGGGTGAAATTTGAGAGCCCATATTTGGCCAACGTCCCCTCCCGATGGTTGGATTGGGTGAGGGGGACGTTATAGAGTGGTATCAGAGCTTCTAGTTGCAATACTAGAGATGTATGGGCCATAAATGACAATTTACAGGCATAAATCAAAACTAGTTATGTAGGAAATATGTTTATGTAAAATGGTAGTTAAATGGAAGTTAAGGGTCATGGAGTAAGTTTGAAATCAATTTCGAAACTTTCCCCTTATTGCCCAATGAAAAATTTGCATAAACCCAAAATTTTGAAAATTGGGAAAATTTAGTTGGGCCCCACCAGTGTCAGGTGGCAAGGTGACGTGGAGGAGGCACGTAGGCAAGAGGTATGAAGTGGAGTTGCATGGGGAGAAGGTGCGATGTGGACCAGCCACATCAGATCCGTGTGTGCAAGTGACCATAAGGGATGGAGTGTGAAGGCGAAGAAGATCTCATCGTTGAACAGCAAGACATATCGACGACTAAGAATTATTTAGGCCTGCGAAGGTGCATGAAAGTTAATTTGTTTTCGTGGTCCTGAATGAAAACCGCCACGTCAATGTGTCATCCTTTGGTGCATTCAGTCTCTCAAAAGCAGTCTTGAGAAACCACTTCTCACGGATCCTGAAACAACATTTTGGTCTAAAAGGGAATTGATGTGATGTGGGGAGATGTGACAAGAAGTAATGTCAGAAGGGATGGTACCCTCGTCGGTCATGTCAGTTGTGGGAGATCACGCAGATCAAGATCAACAACTCACAGTGTCTCAGGGCCTTGAACATGCATGAAGGATAACAGAGATACACAACCCTGAAGTGGTAAACCACTTAATGACGTGTCGCTCTCTTGTGCATTTAGGCTCGCAAAAGCGGGTCCAGGAAACCACTCTTCTCGGAACCTGAAACCGCTTCATCATGGCAGGCAGTGATGTGACATGGGGTCGAGACATGATGTGCGGAGATGTAAGGGGTAAAGGGACCCGCGGAGATCACATCAGTCTAAGAGAATCACACAGATTTGATCGATGACTGAGATTGGTTCATGCCCATGAAAGTGCACGGAGGTAATTAACTTTCACAACCCTGAATGAAAACCGCCCCATCCACGTGTCACCCTCTCATGCATTCATGCACGTAAAAGCAGTTTTAGGAAACCACTCTTCTAGGAGCCTAAAACCACTTATCACTGACAGTTGTAAGGAAATGTGGGTGGCATTTGGTAAGGCAAGCCCACTTGACCCCCATCGTCCCCCTCATATGTCGTTGAGTGTGAGAAAGTTTTATGATTTGACATAAATTGTCAATGTGAGTTGTTCCCAGGTTGCATGAAGATTAATGTTATAATTTTATAAGACTATAATAAATCTAACAAATTTGTTTATAAACACTTTTACAGATTCAGAATCCTATCAATGACAGTTAAGGGTCGGCATTTCAGTCTAGTGCAGTTGGGAAATCTTTGGTCCTGTTTGGGACAAGAAGAATGGGACACGAAGAAGAGTATCATCATGGAGGATTCCCAAGACCTCATACATGTTCCCTTGTCTACTGTGCTTATTGTACTTCTTGCCTTTAGAAATTGGTCTCACCTCTTCTGCACTTTTTCTCTAATGCCATTAGGAGGTTTCCCTTGATTCCTAACCCCACACCATTAGGCACCTCTTTTATGTCCTGAAAATTGATGCCCCCCCCCCTTAATCACTAGTAGAGGAGTGTAAACACCTCTATAGGCACCTTTATTTTTCTTCACATGACCCCCTTTTGTTCCCCGCCTTTGAAAATATTATTTGTGTCTCCTTTGTTGTAAAAAGCGTGAAGATCTCTCCATAGGGGGGATGAGAGCTTCGTGAACACCTCTTCCAATCACCTAAAGCCTTTTGGCACACCCTTTTCCCTTGACATGTTTCTCTCCCACTTGATCTAGGTCTTGAGTCCATGTTCTCACATACAACCTCTCTCTATGATGTACCTAGTTCATAATTTTGCAATGCAATAAGAGGAGAGTGGTCATGATTCTGAGTAGTCATTGGTTGTGTTCCTCAAGCATGGAATTCATCCCGTGTCCACATTCTAGATTTATTTTAGTAGGTTTGTCAAGGTTTCCCTTTGTCATGGTCTTGTGAGTGTTCTAAAAAATGGCCCAATTGAAATTAGAACCGAATGGTTAGATTGATTCACGCTTGTGGACCTTGAACTAGTTGCGAAAGCGTTTGATTGGTTCAAACCTTGATTTTATGTATTTCTTAGTGAATTGGTTCAGAAATTGAGTTGTTTATTTTTTATCTTGTTATCCAAGTTTGGTCTGATCCTTAGTCAATTTTGAGTTCACTTTTGACTTTTAAAACATTGGGTTCCACCATATCATCCACTTGTTTTTGAAATCCGTAGTTTGTTAAGATCCAAACAATTACAGCACCAACATGGCCACACCTTTGCCAAACTTTAGGCTACAATTCTTTGTTTGTGTCTATCACACGAACTTGAGCATAATCATGTTAGTCAGGTCCAAAGGATAGGTAGGATTTCACTTGAGGAATCATACCATTGATCACATCTTCATGTTATTCAGAATAGTCTGTTTTCAATTTTTCCGGTAACACCATTGGAATGTTTAGCATTTCAATTTCCAAAGACAATAGCTGCTTACATAGGTAAAACTATGTTGTTGTCACATCATTCCAACATAAATTTGGATAAAAAATCATGGAGAAATACTTCATGGCCATGCTAGCTAGGAATTGGACAAAAAAAGAAAACTTGAAATATAGAAAAATACAAAATTCTATGTTACTTGTTGCCTCTAAATTTTTGAAAATTTAAAAATCTCATGATGTTTGGTTGATGCTTGTTAATTGACAATATATATTGCTATGTTTTTCAAATGTTTTCAACAATACCATGTAAATATAGAAAATCAATGCCTAAAATAAAAAAATGCAGTTGGCTTTTTGTTACTTTTTGCCTCTAAATTTTTGAAAATTAAAACAATTCATGAAGCCTGGTTGATGTTTCTTAATTGACAACAAATATTGCTACCTGGCTTTTAACTGCTTTCCACAATACCATAAAAATATAGAAAATCAATTGTTAAAATTAAAAATGCAGTTGGCTTTTTGTCATTGTGATGTAGATATAATAAAACTTGAACTAGTTTTCTTGGATAAGTACATTATGGGATTTTTTTCTATGAGATTTTCCAACAATAATCTTTGTCCAGGATACTTTGTATTAAAATATGCTTGTAATAATTGGAGTATTCTTTTGTGGTTGTGTTTTATTTATGCATTATGGAATTTACCTTGATTATTATGCCTGTTATGTCATATCATCCACCAAGTAGCTTGTCTTTTTCTCCATATGTTCTTTTCAAGAACAACAAATCTATTGTGAGCCACAAAGACAGCAAATCCTACTAATCCTTTCTTAGCCTCCTGCATTGTATCACTTCTGCCAAGACTGTCCTTTGGAACAACATAAAGTTCATAAGCACCACCATCAGTATCTGAACAAATTAAGATAGCATTCTCTGTTGGACTGTATGACAAATATCTTGGCCCTTGGTTTGGGATACTAGAACCAGGCTTCCTAATTGGTATCAAGGGATTGTCCTTTTGAGTTACAAACTCATAAGTCCAAAGATATCGATCCTTGATATACAATAGCAATCCCCCATAAACAACATAGGCATGCCTCTCTCTCTCTCCAATTTGAAAACAATCATCGCATTGTCATGCCCAACTGCTAGGAGATTCATCTCAGGATGTGCTGCAATAATCCAGAATTGATCATGCTCTCTACGAAAAGTTTGAACACTAGTTCGCTTGGACATATCCCACACTCGGATACTTTTATCTTCAAAATTTGAAACAATAATGTCTTTCTGTGCATGGAAAATCACATAGGACACATTTTTTGTATGCCCTCATAGAGTGTCAACTTCCCAAGCCTTTGTATCTGAGTTGCAAAACAAACTGATATTTACCAAAAGTTTATTTTCAACTAAACCAACAAAGAAATATGCAATTCACCCTTATCATACATGAAACATAATTTTACTTAATAAAGGAGAGAAAATATACCATTCATTCGCCACAACTTGACTTGGCGGTCATTTGCACCAAAAACAATTAATGGCAAGTTGGTATGAAAAGTAGCCCAGTTCACACCACGATCATGTCCCTCAAGTACATACTTCACAACAACATCACCACCACCAAATAGATCTGTATTCATCTGTGTCAGCCTCGAAAGATCATCAACTAGAGACACAATTTTTTTCCTCGAGCCGCTAATATCCCATACACGAACAGTTTGGTCCAATGATGTTGAAACAACTAGATCCTCCTTGGGATGAAAGGAAGCAGACATCACATAGTGATTGTGACCTGTAAGGACAGAGATGCAAACCCATTATTACCAGTTCCAGATCCTTATTGTTTGATCATCACTTGCACTAACAATCCAAGGATACTCATTGTAGAAATGAAGTGTACGGATGTAGTCAAGGTGCCAAATAAATGTAAAGAGGCATTGGCACAGCTTGTAGTTCTAGACCTTAATCTTGTAATCATCACCTGCGGGACCCCCAATGCAATTATGGTTTCAACATCATCTACAATAGAGTGTGTGAATTATAATTCAATTACAAGATATTTTTGTGCAATTGTACATTGCCTATATTGCAAGTCCATGCATTACAACGTAAAGATCATATGTGCTTCACTTACCTCCAGACACAAACAGTGGCTGTGACTTGTGAAAATGAACTCCTCGAACAGGCTCATCATGTTCATCAAATTTGTCTATCAGAGTTCCCTTCTGATAGTCCCATAATTGAATAACTCCAATGTGAAGACTTGTCAAGATCCATGGCCTCTTTGGATGAAAACTGAGACCCTTTACCATATTTCTCTTGCTTTCAAACTTAGTTAACATTGAAACCAATTTTCACAATGTTGAAAATTGAAATTAAAACAACAAGAGGAAAAAAGATACTTTAGTGGAATATCAATTGGATCTTACATATGAGCTCACAGAGCATACATTCTTCACCAAGTAGTTCTGCTATAACAAAAAATAGTAGATTGAGTTATCTTGGTCTGTAGTATAAGGGTGCATGGTGTACACCACCTAGAGTCTTTGTGGAACATCAGGTACATATTTATGTTTTGCAAGGCATGGAGTTTTAATCTCATAGTAGGTTTATAATGAGTATTTTCTAGCTTAACCGACAGGACGAAGTTATTCCACATTTGGGTCCTAGTCGGGCGCCATCCATAGTTGATCCATATGCTTCAACTGCAGTAAATATGTCAGAAAACAAGCTGCAAAAGTGTCTAGTTAGAATCAGTGCTTGGAAGCTGGAAAAACTGAAACCTAATGAGGCTATGAGAGAAACAACAAGGGATAGGGAAAATTCATCTATTTGACGGCCTTTAGGGGCACGGTTTCCAGATACTAATTGTAGTTCTAGTGGCAATGCTAGTAGAAGGAGCAGTATGAGCATTGATTTTGGAATTAGGAGGGAATCAAGAGATGAATGGATGCCATCAGCTTTAAAATCTACATATCTACCGAGTCATGCTAGTAAGGATGAAATTGAAAATGGGACTCAAAGTAGAAGCAACGAGGGCTTAAGTCCTCTTCCTGTGGCCTCATTAAAATATCAATGTTTTATTTTGTCCAGGGAGCTGGAAAGATAGATTATAATTTATTTTATTATTGCTGGTATTTTTGTTTAAAATATCTGAGTCAGAAAGTCGTAATATGCTGGCAGGTAAAATAAATGTATTTTTGTTTTCATTAAGGTTTATAGCAACCATGACTTCTAGCAAGAGCCCAAATGATCACTTGTATTGTTTATGTGAAATGAAGAAAACTAAATGCAAATTCCATAAAATATCCTACACAACATCACCTTTTCCTGATGTCCTCTATGGCGTTCCCTAGAATTTGGTGGGTGCATCCACACGTCCCCTGGATTTGTTTCCCCATTCTTGCATCCCGAAAACTTGGTGGAATATTGGTGGCGATGCTCTTTTAAGATTGGTCTACATGGATTCCTTTTTATTTCTATTAAATAGAATCAAATGCAATTCCCTCAGGTCATATTGTTGGAAAGGGAATTTTATGATGGCAAGTGTCATATCTTCGCATTTCTCAAGTAACATGATAGAGTTGCCTCTTGTGCAGCCTATTTCTTATGTTGTGCTTCATGATTTACTATAGTCATTTTTTTTCACTGTTTATGGTCAAAATTTCAAATTATTCCAATTTTATGAGCAACTAAGTAGATAGATGATGAATTATAAAACCTTTAGAAAAGTTGTTGCCAACATTGATTTTTCATTGACAGTAAGTAGCCGACAACTCAAACAAATATGTCGTAGACTTGAAATATTGTCATTCATAAAACACATAATGCTAATATGTACAAGATTTATTCTATCTTGAAACAGGAATTTGTTATGTTGGCCTTGTTAGAATCAACAGACTGCTTTCATATTTGTGTCTCGTTCAATTAGATTGTGCTTTCTATTGCCAGATAATGCTTGGTAATTTAATGATCATGGATAAGGATGTGCCTTGTAGTTATTTTATATCTATTATAACTATTTGTAATTGGTTGTAGCTTGGGTGGTTGGGAGGAAAGATTGTTGCCCTCCCCACCTAGGTTCAATTCTTTTAAGTGACATGATGCTCTTGTTGAGCCCAATTGTAATGATTGTATTTCAAGCTTTCCTTGATTCCTTCGGAATAGCAGGAAAGTGATTTTTCCGCTGAAAAAAAAAAATCTATTATAACTATTTGACTGCATGAAAAACTAATTAGTAATGCAAATGGAATATGGTTACTGGATTTACCCTACCCCTGGATCCATATTTGGTATGGATATAACTCTTAAGCGTACACGATACAAAATGGATCTGTTTGGATAGGTATTGGTTATGGCCAATACAAATTACATTGCATATAAAAAAATGTCAAAAACATAAAAAAAAAATATAAAGACAAATGTTTCTATATCCATATCTGTATCATGGTAAACAATGAATTGGATGTGTTGTTTGAAAAGTTGTTAACCTTCTCTTTACAACTGGAGCCATTAATTTACCATGTTTCAAAGCATATACATTATTTGGTGTAGATCACTTATTTCTTGAAATTCAAGCTTAGTTCACTTATTTCAAGAAAATTGTTTGATGTTTCAAATAAATATGAAGGTTTAATTTACTTCCCTCATGATGAGCACTGTGTGACAAAATTAGTTCTATCTCCTTTCTATTGGTCACAATTCTTACTGCCTTTTCCAGTTGTGACACCACTGTAACTATTAACTAATCCACTAATAGCAAGGTAGTTTTGTTGTTTAATAATTGTTACAAATCCTAGATTATTTTAGCCATGGTATTTCTTCTTGCTTCACAATTCTATCTTTTATGTCATTTCAATAATTTAGATGACTTTTGCTGGGGTTGTTAGAAAGGAATAAGTGGTTGTGCTATGATTTTTATAGGAACAGGGTGGACTTAATGGAACTTGAATATCATTATTTGTTTTCTTCTTTGATTATATCCTTAGCTACGGGTGTTGAACACTTGTGTGTATCTCAATAAGCGAAGGAATGTCACTATTCAAGAATTCAGAGGAAATAAGCTAGTATCAATTAGAGAGTATTACGAAAAAGATGGAAAGCAATTGCCAATTGCTAAAGGTGTGTGGTTCTATCCTTATGTTGGATTTAAATTTTTTTGGCACCAATTCCAATTTATAGACAAATTGTCATTATATGAGATTGGTTACTTTTGAAATTTATTCTTTTTTTAGGTGTTGATCATAAAAAAGGTTGACAGAAATTGCAAAGAATGTCAAAGCTTTATATCTCCATATGAGCCTTTCCCCTTTTCTAAAAAATGAGGCCAACATCATCAATTTGTTATTTGTTCTATTATTGCCCCTTTTTGTCATTTCAAGTGTCTTTGAAAGATCTTATGAAATTCTCTGATATTCATAGGTATGGTTACAAGAGTTGCACTAATTTTGCTAACCTTTAACCATTGATATGATATTTGAATTGGTGATGATCTCTTTTGCAATCATTAGTCCCTTGTAATACTTGAGCAATGTGGGCATTTTATTTTTTGGAAAAGGTGATGTTGTGTAACCTCTTTATGGGGTGGCTTATCTATTCTATTTGCAAGAAGTTACAACATTTAGAACACAGTTGGTTGTATGGTTCTCACCCATAATTGACATTATTTTTGGAAAGATGTAGTTTCTCTTGAGATTGAAGCCAAAGATGACACGATAGTTGATTAAGTGTAGCTATAGGTATTCAACACACATCCTCACTGACTTCCTCCAACCAAGCCATTTTTGGTTCCTAATTCCTTGTAGGGGTCAAGGGGCAATGCCCCTTTTGGGGTCCAAGGTCTAATCCTCTGCGCCCACTCCAGCTTTGCGCACACACCCACATCTAGGACCGTCATGGAATCCCAACTGATGCGCCTCCAATCAAGAACATGAACAGTCACCCCATTGATAGTTATGGAAGCAAATTATCATGGTAAACAATGAACTGGTTGTGCTCTCAAAAACATAAAAATATATATAAAGACAAATGTTTCTATATCCATATCTATATCATGGTAAACAGAGAACTGGCTGTGCTGTTTGAAAGTTGTTAACCTTCTCTTTACAACTGGAGCCATTAATTTACCATGTTTGAAAGCATATACATTATTTGGTGTAGATCACTTATTTCTTGAAATTAAATCTTAGTTCACTTATTTAAGGAAATTTGTTTGATGTTTCAAATAAATCTGAAGGTTTAGTTTACTTCCCTCATGACGAGCACTGTGTGACAAAATTAGTTCTATCTCCTTTCTATTGGTTACAATTGTTACTGCCTTTTCCAATTGTGAAACCACTGTAACTGTAGTTGTTTAACAATTGTTACAAATCCTAGATTATTTTAGCTATGGTATTTCTTCTTACTTCACAATTCTATCTTTTCTGTTATTTCAATAATTTAGATGACTTTTGTTGGGGTTGTTTGAAATGCATAAGTGGCCGTGCTATGATTTTTATAGGAACGGGGTGGACTTAATGGAACTTGAATATCATTATTTGTTTTCTTCTTTGATTGCACCGAGTGAAACGAGGTGCTCTACAGTCCAGTATGGGGGAGATGTTGTAACGTGATGTAATGTTTGTAACAAAATAATTAAAAAATTCATGTCGGCTCATAAAATAAAAAATTATGGAAAGTATTTATAAAAAAAAAATCCATGTTGGTTCATAAAATAAAATATTATGAAAAGTAATTAAAAATTAGATGTTCGCTTATAAAATAAAAACTTAAAACTTAAACCCGGATCTATCAATCAAGAGAGATCAAAATTCTTGAGTTTAAATTTGAAAAAAGAAATACACCTCAAGAAATTGGATCCCTCTCGTTGCTTGATAGATACAAGTTTAAGATGGATCTATGTTGGTTATATCCTTAGCTACGGGTGTTGCACACTTGTGTGTAGCTCAATAAGTGAAGGAATGTCACTATTCAAGAATTCAGAGGAAGTAAGGTAGTATCAATTAGAGAGTATTAGTAAGGTAGTGTGGTTCTATCCTTATGTTGGATTTTTATTTATTTTTACACCAATTCCAGTTTATAAACAAATTATCATTATATGAGATTGGTTACTTTTAAAATATATAATTTTTTTTAGGTGTTGATCATAAAAAGGTTGACAGAAATTGCAAAGAATGTCAAAACTTTATATCTCCAGATGAACCTTTCCCCTTTTCTAAAAAATGAGGCAAACATCATCAATTTGTTATTTGTTCTATTATTGCCCCTTTTTATCATTTCAAGTGTCTTTGAAAGATCTTATGAAATTCTCTGATATTCATAGGTATGGTTGCAAGAGTTGCACTAATTTTGCTGACCTTTAAGCATTGATATGATATTTGAATTGGTGATGATCTCTTTTGCAATCATTAGTCCCTTGTAATACTTGAGCAATGTGGGCATTTTATTTTTTGGAAAAGGTGATGTTGTGTAACCTATTTATGGGGTGGCTTATCTATTCTATTTGCAAGAAGTTACAACATTTAGAACAAAGTTGGTTGTATGGTTCTCACCCATAATTGCCTTTTTTTTTGGAAAGATGTAGTTTCTCTTGAGATTGAAGCCAGAGATGACATGATAGTTGATTAAGTGTAGCTACAGGTATTCAGCGCACATCCTCACTGACTTCCTCCAACCAGGCCATTTTTGGTTCCTAATTCCTTGTAGGGGTCAAGGGACAATGCCCCTTTTGGGGTCCAAGGTCCAATCCTCTACACCCAATCCAGCTTTACGCACACACCTATAACCAGGACCATCATGGAAGCCCAACTAATGCGCCTCCAATCAAGAACATGAACAGTCACCCCATTGATAGTTATGGAAGCAAATTATCATGGTAAACAGTGAATTGGCTGTGTTGTAAAAAACATAAAAAAAGATATAAAGACGAATGTTTCTATATCCATATCTGTATCATTGTAAATAGTGAACTGGTTGTGTTGTTTGAAAAAAAATTAACCTTCTCTTTACATCTGGAGCCATTAATTTACCATGTTTCAAAGCATATGCATTATTTGGTGTAGATCACTTATTTCTTGAAATTAAAGCTTAGTTCACTTATTGCGCCGAGAGGCGCTCTACAACCTAGTATGAGGGAGATCTTGTAACATGTGTTGAGTGTTTGTCGAGTGTTTATGAGTAACAAAATAATACAAAGTAAACAAAAAAGAATAATACAAAGTAAAAAGTAATAAATATTATGTCGGCCATAAACAAAAAAGAATAATACAAAGTAAAAAGTAAATATGAGACTTAAACTAGAGACTTTAAAGCTTAGGATTAGGTGATAAATATTATGTCAGTCATAAACAAAAAAGAATAATACAAAGTAAAAAATAAATATGAGACTTAAACTAGAGACTTGACTTTTTACTTTTAATACAAAGTAAAAAGTAAATATGAGATTTTAGAGTGTTTGTCGAGTTTGTCGAGTAACAAAATAATACAAAGTAAAAAGTAAATATGAGACTTAAATTAGAGACTTTAGAGCTTAGGATTAGATGGCTTGGGTATTGCACTCAAGGAGCTATTCAAGGAGAGGTTTGCACCTTGGGATATTTGAGCCCTCTCGACGCTTGATAGAGCCTAGGATTTGGATCTATGCTGGTTTCAGGAAAATTGTTTGATGTTTCAAATAAATCTGAAGGTTTAGTTTACTTTCCTCGTGATGAGCATTGTGTGACAAAATTAGTTCTATCTCCTTTCTGTTGGTCACAATTGTTACTGCCTTTTCCAGTTGTGAAACCATTGTAATTGCTAACTAATCCACTAATAAAAAAGTAGTTTTGTTGTTTAACAATTGTTACAAATCCTAGATTATTTTAGTTATGGTACTTCTTCTTGCTTCACAATTCTATCTTTTTTGTTATTTCAATAATTTAGATGACTTTTTCTGGGGTTGTTAGAAAGGCATAAGTGGTTGTGCTATGATTGATATAGGAACGTGGTGGACTTAATGGAACTTGAATATCATTATTTGTTTTCTTCTTTGATTATATCCTTAGCTACGGGTGTTGAACACTTGTGTGTATCTCAATAAGCGAAGGAATGTCACTATTCAAGAATTCTGAGGAAGTAATCTAGTATCAATTAGAGAGTATTACGGAAAAGATGGAAAGCAATTTCCAACTGCTAAAGGTGTGTGGTTCTATCTTATGTTGGATTTATTTATTTTGGCACAAATTCCAATTTATAGACAAATTGTCATTATATGAGATTGGTTACTTTTGAAATATATTCTTTTTTTAGGTGTTGATCATAAAATGGTTGATAGAAATTGCAAAGAATGTCAAATCTTTATATCTCCATATGGGCCTTTCCCCTTTTCTAAAAAATGAGGCCAACATCATCAAATGTTATTTGTTCTATTATTGCCCCTTTTTGTCATTTCAAGTGTCTTTGAAAGATCTTATGAAATTCTCTAATATTCATAGGTATGGTTACAAGAGTTGCACTAATGTTGTTGTACTTTAAGCATTGATATGATATTTGAATTGGTGATGATCTCGTTTGCAATCATCAGTTCCTTGTAATACTTGAGCAATGTGGGCATTTTATTTTTTGGAAAATGTGATGTTTTGTAACCTCTTTATGGGGTGGCTTATCTATTCTATTTGCAAGAAATTGCAACATTTAGAACAAATTTGGTTGTATGTTTCTCACCCATAATTGATTTTTTTTTCAGAAAGATGTAGTTTCTCTTGAGATTGAAGCCAAAGATGACATGATAGTTGATTAAGTGTAGCTACATGTATTCAACGCACATCCTCACTGCAGACTTCCTCCAACCAGGCCATTTTTTGTTCCTAATGTCCTTGTATGGGTCCAAGGTCCAAACCTCTGTGCCCACTCCAACTTTGCACACACACCTACAACCAGGACCATCATGAATCCCAACTGATGCGCCTCCAATCAAGAACATAAACAGTCACCCCATTGATAGTTATGGAAGCAAATTATCATGGTAAACAGTGAACTCACTGTGTTGGAAAAAACATAAAAAAATATAAAGACAAATGTTTCTATATCCATATATGTATCATGGTAAACAGTGAACTGGTTGTGTTGTTTGAAAAGTTGTTGACCTTCTCTTTACAACTGGAGCCATTAATTTACCATGTTTGAAACCATATACATTATTTGGTGTAGATCACTTATTTCTTGAAATTAAAGCTTAGTTCACTTATTTCAGGAAAATTGTTTGATGTTTCGAATAAATCTGAAGGTTTAGTTTACTTCCCTCATGACGAGCACTGTGTGACAAAATTAGTTCTATCTCCTTTCTGTTGGTCACAATTCTTACTGCCTTTGCCAGTTGTGAAACCATTGTAACTGCTAACTAATCCACTAATAACAAGGTAGTTTTGTTGTTTAACAATTGTTACAAATCCTAGATTATTTTAGCTATGGTATTTCTTCTTGCTTCACAATTCTATCTTTTCTGTTATTTCAATAATTTAGATGACTTTTGTTGGGGTTGTTAGAAAGGCATAAGTGGTCGTGTTATGATTTTTATAGGAACAGGGTGGACATAATGGAACTTGAATATCATTATTTGTTTTCTTTGATTATATCCTTAGCTATGGGTGTTGAACACTTGTGTGTAGCTCAATAAGTGAAGGAATTTCACTATTCAAGAATTATGAGGAAGTAAGCTAGTATCAATCAGAGAGTATTACGAAAAAGATGGAAAGCAATTGCCAACTGCTAAAGGTGTGTGGTTCTATCCTTATGTTGGATTTAATTTTTTTGGCACCAATTCCAGTTTATAGACAAATTGTCATTATATGAGATTGGTTACTTTTGAAATCTATTATTTTTTTAGGTGTTGATCATAAAAAGGTTGATAGAAATTGCAAAGAATGACAAAGATTTATATCTCCAGATGAGCCTTTCCCCTTTTCTAAAAAACGAGGCCAACATCATCAATTTGTTATTTGTTCTATTATTGCCCCTTTTTGTCATTTTAAGTGTCTTTGAAAGATCTTATGAAATTCTTTGATATTCATAGGTATGGTTACAAGAGTTGCACTAATTTTGCTGAACTTTAAGCATTGATATGATATTTGAATTGGTGATGAGCTCTTTTGCAATCATTAGTCCCTTGTAATACTTGAGCATGTTATGATATTCCTATACTCCATCCTAGTCCTACCAGCATTTTCATTATTTGCATTTTCAGTCATGCATGCACTTTTAGGGTTTGCATGCATTATTTAGGGTTTGCATGCATCCCAGTCATCAGTCCCAGCACCTAGCCCTCGGTTAGCTAGCCCCTGGAGCTTCTTTCCACTGAGTTTCAGCCCTCCTAGTGCTTAGTTCACCCTCCTTTCACCTATTGCATGAGAAAGGTGCCCTTCTTCACCTACCAGTCCAGTTGTCTTCAGTTAACTGAGTTCTCTCCTTGATTTTAGGCTTAACTCACTCTTAACTGACCTCACCACTCCGATGGACCTCCGACTAGACTGCTTATTTTGACTCCAGTTAGCTCCTCATGCGCCCTCCACTAAGCCTCCTTCATTCAGTTAGTTCCAGTTACACCTACCACACTCAGTTAGACTCAGTTTGACTGATGGTTGACAGTTACTTAAGCATTGACAACTCCACTGATGATGAGATAGACTACTAGTTGTGCTCCGATGACACTCCATTGATCTTTTGATCACTCCATGAAGGCTAATTCGAATTGCCACCTTAGGCATTCGAACCCTCATGCATTGTACTATTTATTTGTCCATATTGTGATTAATTAATTAGTGCGTGTGAAGTATTTTTGCTTCTATCCGAGTTCTATTGTATTATTATTATGTTGCTCATTACACTACATTGACCACTCTTCTTCTATCTTCCTGCTTAATCATAATTACTCTTGTGAGGTATACATCATCTCTTAGATCTATTGTGAGGATTTTCACATGGTATCAGAGCATGTTGAGAGTATTGTTTATCTCCATTCCTGAGAGTTTTTTGCAGTTTATTATCAAGATTTCAAGTGCAGCAGTTTCTGCATTTATGCAACAGTAGCAGTTGCAGATATTCTCTATTGTTTTTGCAGGTCTTCTACAGCTTCAATGAATTCAGAAGAAATCCCTCCTCTTTCTCCATTCAACTATGATCTTCTTTCTCCATTCAACTATGATGAATGGAAACCGAATATGATAGCACATTTGAAGAGAAATGGTCTCTTTGATTACTGTTTTGAAAGAGAGTTCGAATCCTCTAAAGAAGAGTATGATTGGTTAATTGAAGGAGACAGAGCTTGTGCATCCATGATGTTTGCTATGCCTGGATGCATGTTACACCAATTCATTGATATTGAAACTCCAAAAGAGCTATGGGCCCAACCGGATGTAATATTTGGTAAAGAGAATAAAGGAATTGGTCCAAACCCTTTCGAGAGCAAGCAAAGTGATGCATTCGCCCTCCTTGATGATCTCATTGATCATGAATCAGTATCAAACATATCTCATATTGAAGTTGTCCACAAAGAACTTGCAAATTCTACACTCATGCTCCAAATTTCTTCTCTTTCTGTGCCAGCTCACACTCTAGATATTGCAGAAGGTCCTAAATCCTCTCTTGCACCAGAGTCTATTGGTCTGCATCATGATCTATTGAATGTTTCAGAGGTCAAATCAGCTATTGGAGGTAATGCATTCGCTCTCCTCAAGCAATCACCTCTTATTTACTACTATATGATCATTATTCCATGCTTTCAGAAGGTTATTCAAGAATATGGCCATTTCCATTCGCTTGGGATAATTTCTCATTCACATCATGGTTTTGATCTCACCTCTACTGGTTCAAAGGAGATCTCAAGAAACCATTGCCATTCGCTTGGGATAACTTCTCATGCATTTACTGGTTTTAATATCACCTCTTATGGTTCAAAGGAGATCTCAAGAAACCATGATTCAAGTCTTGGATCTAATTTGGATTCTAAGCAATCACTACTTGGGATAATTTCTCATGGATATGATAGTTTTGATATCACCCATGCTAGTTCAAAGGAGATCTCAAGAAACTATTCTTCAAGTCTTAAATCTGATTTGGATTTCAAGCAATCATGTGATGGTTCTTTTTGGCATAATCTCACCCATGATGGTTCGAAGGAAAAGACAAAAGACTATTTGCACATTCATAGATTTGATCCTACCTCAGCTGATTCGAATCACAGGTTCAAGGATCATCCTCATACTTTTGGATTTGTTCTCATCACATTCGATCTGAAGAGCAAGTACAAGCACATGCTTTCTGAGCATGATCCACTTCTTCCCAAGAAGAAGATACCTCCAGACATATGACCAAGCATCACACATGCTTGAGTTTGGAGCATTTATTTTTGTGTGTGCCTTACAGTCTATTTTGAGGGGGGATATTTTTCCCATGAGGTTTTCCCCATTTCCTCGATTTATTGACTGTTATTATTCATTGTATTGGGTGACCTTTGGTCTTAGTTACCAGGGCCCAGGATGGATTAAGGGGGGGTGTTAGGATATTCCTATACTCCATCCTAGTCCTACCAGCATTTTCATTATTTGCATTTTTAGTCATGCATCCACTTTTAGGGTTTGCATGCATTATTTAGGGTTTGCATGCACATGCATCCCAGTCATCAGTCCCAGCACCTAGCCCTCAGTTAGCTAGCCCCCATAGCTTCTTTCCACTGAGTTTCAGCCCTCCTAGTGCTTAGTGCGCCCTGCTTTCACCTACTGCATGAGAAAGGCGCCCTTCTTCACCTACCAGACCAGTTGTCTTCAGTTAACTGAGTTCTCTCCTTGATTTTAGGCTTAACTCACTCTTAACTGACCTTACCACTCCGATGGACCTCCAATGTGACTAGACTGCTCATTCTGACTCCAGTTAGCTCCTCATGCGCCCTCCACTAAGCCTCCTTCATTCAGTTAGTTCCATTTACACTCAGTTACACCTACCACACTCAGTTAGACTCAGTTTGACTGATGGTTGATAGTTACTTGAGCATTGACGACTCCACTAATGATGAGATAGACTACTAGTTGTGCTCCAATGACACTCCATTGATCTTTTGATCACTCCATGAAGGCTAATTCGAATTGCCACCTTAGGCATTCGAATACTCATGCATTGTACTATTTATTTGTCCATATTGTGATTAATTAATTAGTGTGTGTAAAGTATTTTTGCTTCTATCCAAGTTCTACTGTATTATTATTATGTTGCTCATTACACTGCATTGACCACTCTTCTTCTATCTTCCTGCTTAATTATAATTACTCTTGTGAGGTATACATCATCTCTTAGATCTGCTGCAAGGATTTTCATATGGTATCAAAGCATGTTGAGATTATTGTTTATCTCCATTCCTGAGAGTTTTTTGCAGGTTATTATCAAGATTTCGAGTGCAGCAGTTGCAGCAGTTTCTGCATTTATGCAATAGTAGCAGTTCCAGATATTCTCTATTGTTTTTGCAGGTCTTCTTTAGCTTCAATGAATTAAGAAGAAATCCCTCCTCTTTCTCCATTCAACTGTGATCTTCTTTCTCCATTCAACTATGATGAATGGAAACCGAATATGATAGCACATTTGAAGAGAAATGGTCTCTTTGATTACTGTTTTGAAAGAGAGTTCGAATCCTCTGAAGAAGAGTATGACGGGTTAATTGAAGGAGACAGAGCTTGTGCAGCCATGTTGTTTGTTATGCCTGGATGCATGTTACACCAATTCATTGATATTGAAACTCCAAAAGAGCTATGGGCCCAACCGGATGTAATATTTGGTAAAGAGAATAAAGGAATTGGTCCAAACCCTTTCGAGAGCAAGCAAAGTGATGCATTCGCCCTCCTTGATGATCTCATTGATCATGAATCAGTATCAAACATATCTCATATTGAAGTTGTCCACAAAGAACTTGCAGATTCTACACTCATGCTCCAAATTTCTTCTCTTTCTGTGCCAACCCACACTCTAGATATTGCAGAAGGTCCTAAATCCTCTCTTGCACCAAAGTCTGTTGGTCTGCATCATGATCTATTGAATGTTTCGGAGGTCAAATAGGCTATTGGAGGTAATGCATTTGCTCTCCTCAAGCAATCACCTCTTATTTACTATTATATGATCATTATTCCATGCTTTCAGAAGGTTATTGAAGAATATGGCCATTGCCATTCGCTTGGGATAATTTCTCATTCACATCATGGTTTTGATCTCACCTCCGCTGGTTCAAAGGAGATCTCAAGAAACCATTGCCATTCGCTTGGGATAACTTCTCATGCATTTACTGGTTTTAATCTCACCTCTTATGGTTCAAAGGAGATCTCAAGAAACCATGATTCAAGTCTTGGATCTAATTTGGATTCTAAGCAATCACTACTTGGGATAATTTCTCATGCATATGATAGTTTTGATCTCACCCATGTTGGTTCAAAGGAGATCTCAAGAAACTATTATTCAAGTCTTAAATCTGATTTGGATTTCAAGCAATCATGTGATGGTTCTTTTTGGCATAATCTCACCAATGATGGTTCGAAGGAGAAGACAAAAGACTATCTGCATATTCATAGATTTGATCCTACCTCAGTTGATTTGAATCACAAGTTCAAGGATCATCCTCATACTTTTGGATTTGTTCTCATCACATTCGATCTGAAGAGCAAGTACAAGCACATGCTTTCTGAGCATGATGAACTTCTTCCCAAGAAGAAGATACCTCCAGACATATGACCAAGCATCACACAGGCTTGAGTTTGGAGCATTTATTTTTGTGTGTGCCTTACAATCTATTTTGAGGGGGGGTATTTTTCCCATCAGGTTTTCCCCATTTCCTCGATTTATTAACTGTTATTATTCATTGTATTGGGTGACCTTTGGTCTTAGTTACCAGGGCCCAGGATGGATTAAGGAGGGGTGTTAGGATATTCCTATACTCCATCCTAGTCCTACCAGCATTTTCATTATTTGCATTTTCAGTCATGCATGCACTTTTAGGGTTTGCATGCATTTGCATGAATCCCAGTCATCAGTCCTGGCACCTAGCCCTCAATTAGCTAGCCCCCGGAGCTTCTTTCCACTGAGTTTCATCCCTCCTAGTGCTTAGTGTGCCCTCCTTTCACCTACTGCATGAGAAAGGTGCCCTTCTTCACCTACCAGTCCAGTTGTCTTCAGTTAACTGAGTTCTCTCCTTGATTTTAGGCTTAACTCACTCGTAACTGACCTTACCACTCCGATGGACCTCCAGTGTGACTAGACTGCTCATTCTGACTCCAGTTAGCTCCTCATGCGCCCTCCACTGAGCCTCCTTCATTCAGTTAGTTCCAGTTACACTCAGTTACACCTACCACACTCAGTTAGACTCAGTTTGACTGATGGTTGACAGTTACTTAAGCATTGATGACTTCACTGATAATGAGATAGACTATTAGTTGTGCTCCGATGACACTCCAGTGATCTTTTGATCACTCCATGAAGGCTAATTCAAATTGCCACCTTAGGCATTCGAATCCTCATGCATTGTACTATTTATTTGTCCATATTGTGATTAATTAATTAGTGTGTGTGAAGTATTTTTGCTTCTATCCGAGTTCTACTGTATTATTATTTTGTTACTCATTACACTGCATTGAACACTCTTCTTCTATCTTCCTGCTTAATCATAATTACTCTTGTGAGGTATACATCATCTCTTAGATCTGCTGTGAGGATTTTCACAGAGCAGTGGGGACATTTTATTTTTTGGAAAAGGTGATGTTGTGTAACCTCTTTATGGGGTGGATTATCTATTCTATCTGCAAGAAGTTGCAACATTTAGAACAAAGTTGGTTGTATGGTTCTCACCCGTAATTGACATTTTTTTGGAAAGATGTAGTTTCTCTTGATATTGAAGCCAAAGATGACATGATAGTTTATTAAGTGTATCTACAGGTTATATTCAACGCACATCCTCACTAACTTCCTCCAACCAGGCCATTTTTGGTTCCTAATTCCTTGTAGGGGTCAAGGGACAATGCCCCTTTTGGGGTCCAAGGTCCAATCCTCCGCGCCCACTCCAGCTTTGCGCACACACCTACAACCAGGACCATCATGGAATCCCAACTGATGCGCCTCCAATCAAGAACATGAAGAGTCACCCCTTTGATAGTTATGGAAGGAAAACGATTATAGAAACTGAATATACATTCTTGTAATTGAAGTGTATTCCTATGTATACTATGTATGATACACAATAGAGCATAGGGTATAGAATAGCTAGTGATCCTTTATTTTTCTCGTTCTATAATAGAGCATTGAACAAAACATTACAAGGAAATAAAAGCAATGTCAAGTTCAAATTTTCTTTGTGCCCTTCTTATTAATTTCTTGCCTTCATTTTTGTTAGTGCTTACACGCCCTTAATTAAATCAACCAATCTTTTTTAACGTGTCCTCTAATTTGCATCCTGGATCAGATCATTGTTATCAGAGCCAGACACTACAAGCAATGTGATTCTCCTATTCTTGCATTTCTTCTCTTTATGCCTGTTAACACTCATTCAGAATATTGCCACCTGAATCTTAATCCCTCTTTTGTTTCTTTTTATCGAACTACTAGAATGTGAAATCCTATGATAAGCTTAGGAACAACTGCATGTTAAATAATGAAGTGGTGATCATTCGATGCGTGTGCTACATTAAGGGAAACTCACGGATGGGTGTGCCAGAAGGAAGGTAAATTAGTTACATGTTTCACAACTATATGAAGAAAAATCAGAAGATACATCTATGTATTGTAAAATTGTTGCCCTGTTGGTGACAAGGATTTGTACTCCAAGTATAGATCCATGATGTTTGAGAAGATGAAAATTGAGAAAGAGTAGGTGGAGCAAGTTGCTATTAAATAGATACTTCTTCTCATCCATGAGGTGAATGGTGAGTGAAAGGAAGATAGACTTTGCATTCCTATCGTGGGCTTAGCATTTTTACATTAGTAGTCATAGACCTCGCCATTGGTGGCTTAAATTATACTATTTTTTGCAAAAATAATCATTGCCCTTAGTTTTGTTTGAGGGTTACAAGTATTCCTACCAACAACAGTGACTGATGGAAACTACGGAAAATATTTTTGATACATGAATGTTATTGATGGGCTAATGGTATCAATTGGATAAAATTGATTATTGGTGGTTGGGTAAACTTCATTATTGTTCCCTATGTATTCTACTAGAATTATTCAAGTTAAATTATTTTCCTTACTAGCAGGCCTCTACATGCTTGAATAGTGTTATGTCATATTACTTAATTGTTCTTGTGATTGCATTTTATGGGAAAGTAAACTTCTGAGGGAAGATTGAATTGTACTTCTATGATTGGTTTATGTATTTTTGTTTCTCTATTTCTCTATATGTGTTCAACTAAGAATCAATTGTATTTACTATTTAGTTTTCTTAAGAGTCGTGGCATTTCAACATGGAGCAATTTATCCTTTTTTTCTTTCTATGTAACGTTTGAATAACTCGCATGATTTTGCTTCTTACTCCATTAACTTTGATTCTTCTATTTAAGGGTGCTAGCTCAATGGAAGAGCACCTGCCTTAAAGGCAAGAGGTTGGTGGTTTGATTCCTCCATTCCCTATATACAAAAAAAATAACTAATTAAATGACCAATTAACAACAATCAATAACTAAATAAATAACCAATTAACAATGATCAATGACTACAAAAATGACCAGTTAACTACAATTAATGACTAGTTAACCACAATCAATTACTAAATAAATGACCAATTAACAATAAATGACTACTACAAATGATAAATTTGTGACTAAAATTCGCATATAAACGCCTATTACTAGCTAATTTCCAGTATCTTATAGCTCGACTAACTTAGTCGTATTTATTTTAGTCATTAATAATTGTCTTATTTAGTAGTATATTTGGTCATTGATTTAGTCATTAATTGTGGCAATTAATGACTAAATCAATGACCAAATATATGACTAAATAAGGCAACTATTAATGACTAAAATAAATACGACTAAGTTAGTCGAGCTATAAGATACTAGAAATTAGCTACTATTAGTCGCAGACTAAAAAATAGTCGTTTATATGTGAATTTTAGTCATTCTTTTAGTCACTAATTTCTCATTTTGTACTGGTGAAAATAAGTTGGTTGATGCACTTAGCAGAAAAGTACATGAGATGCATGTAGCAGCCATTAGTACTTGCCAATCAGATTTGAGGTAGCAGATTACTAATTGTATTACTGAAGATGAACTGTATGTGCAAATAAATGACAAATTGCAGCAGCAGAATTTGGAAAAGAGGTATGAAGGTTACCATTTGGAAGGTGACGAGCTTCTTGTTTATAAAAACATAATTTACATTCCTAATGTGGCAGATTTGAGAAGGATTGTTATGGATGAAATCCATAAAATGCCATATTTCGGTCACCCGGGATACCAGAAAACAGTTGCTAGAGCGAGAGAGCAATATTTTTGGTCGGGAATGAAAAAGGACATTGCTGAGTATATTTCTAAATGTATGAAATGCCAGCAAGTAAAGGTTGAACATCAACACCCAGCAGGTTTGTTGCAACCTTTTCCAATTCCATAATGGAAATGGGATGTGATTTACATGGATTTGATTACAGTTTTGCCAATAACAGTGAGGCAACACGATTCCATCATGGTCGTGGTGGATAAATTATCTAACGAAACACACTTTATACCAGTTAAATCCACGTATAAAATGGATGCTATTGCAAAAAAAATTATGAAAGAAAATTTCAGGTTGCATGGTTTTCCTAAAGCAATAATTTCAGACAAGGATACTAAGTTCACCTCAAATTTCTGGAAAACCCTTTTTGCATTTGGGTACGCAGCTGAACTTTAGTACCGCCTAGCATCCACAAACAAATGGGAAAACGAAAAGGGTAAATCAGGTGCTTGAAGACATGCTACGCATGTATGTGATGGACAAACCATCAAAGTGGGAGGATTATCTAGATTTTGTAGAGTTTGCGTATAATAATGGGAAACACGCATCTTTGGGCATGAGTCCATTTGAAGCTTTGTATGGTAGGAGGTGTAGAACACCAATTACTTGGGATAATCCAGTGAACATAATTGTACTTGGGACATAATTTCTTAAGGAAATGGAACAAGAGGTTGTAAAGATTAGGCAAAATTTAAAGGCATCCCAAGATAGACAAAAAAATCTATGCAGATAAGAACCGAGTGCATAGAGAGTTTCATGTTGGGGATCATGTTTAGCTTAGAGTGAGGCCAAGGAAGAGTTCCTTGAATTTTGGAAGTTGTGCCAAGCTATCACCAAGATATTGTGGGCCCTTTGAATTGCTTGAGAGAATAAGACCAGTTGCATATAGAATTGCATTTCCTGCTAACACTAGAGCTCATAATGCTTTTCATGTTTCCTTGCTTAAGAAATATGTACATGATCCTAACCATGTGATTGATTGGGGTGTGATCTAGGTGGAACCCGAGGGAGAGTTCCAAACCAATTCACTATGCATCCTAAACGGGAAAGTGACATTGCTCCGGAACTGATCCATCGGACAGGTAAAGGTGCAATGGAACCACTTCCGTCCTGATGAGGCTACATGGGAGTTGGAGGATGTCATGAGAGAGGCATATCCATTTTTCTTCTAATTTTGAGCAAACACCGAGGATGGTGTTATTCCAAGGGGGAGGGGATTGTAATACCCCTAGTTTTGACTTGGAATGTATTTATCCAATACTATGTAAATTGTCTAAATATGCTAGTGTGAATTCCTAGTGTGGAGCTCAAGGCCAAGGCCCGACTAGTGAATGTTTAGGCATGTATGATGTTTATATTTTATTTGGATTGTTTGGTTGGCTTTTATGTTGATTTAGAATATATGTAAATATTATGTGCATAAATAATAAAATGGTCCAACAATGGTTGTGTAAAGTGCACCAAAGGGGCTATGATTCCACCAAAGGGGAAGAGGAAAGGGGGTCCATAGGTGATTAAATCCTTGCTTCCAAGTGTCCACCTTAAAACTCACCCAAAATTTTGTCATGTCATGAGAATGAGCCAATTTTTTTTGTTTTTTTACCATTTTCCAATCATTAATGCATGTGTGTGGTTGGTGGGGAAATTCAGCTCATGTAGTTATTGAAGCATGAGACTGACAACACTTTTGTGTCAGTCCTTTCATGACAAAAGTCAGGCTACAGCTGCCAGGAGTCCTTTATTCTATTGTCAGAAGTTATGTCAGTTGTCTTTTCACCATTTTCTCATATCCTTTGGATTCAACCCTCATTTTCTCTCATTCTTTCATGTAGATTTAGAGTATGCAGAGATCTCCCTTGCTGTCCATGAACTTACCATGTTGTTTTGAACCCATAAATTTGAATTTGGAGACCATGCTGCAGATTTGGAAGGGAAAAATTGTTGGTTGTAGGTGAGCAGAGAGCTTGGGAAAACTAGGAATCCTTACCCATTGAGTTTTGTTGCTCCTAGGTGCTTGAGAAGCCACGAATTGAGGCTACAGGTGGTTCTATAGCAGCCAATATCAAATTGGACTTCTTCTATGCACACACTGGAAGCACCCAACAAGACGGATCGCCTAAGAAAATCGTGGATCGGTGAAGGGGATGCCTAAGCTAGAAGGGTGTTGTGTGGGGTAGGTATTGTTGAAGCCAATTAGGTTTTAAGGGCTGAGTGAGACCCCTGTAGAGCTCTGTATTAGCATTTGGCTAAGCATAGAGAACATAATGGGTTGTGGGATGAGAGAGAGAATCCTGTAGGTGTTTCCTTTGCCCTGGTGGCCTCATAGCCCAGCTTGGGGGTGGCCTCCCAGCAGAAAGAGTATATGTTGGATGGAGTGCCTATGGTTGGGTGGAAAATCGCTCTTACACAACTAGTTGCTTGGATCTGAGTTGGATAAAGATAAGTATTCTCATGCATTTGAATCTGAAATGTTTTTATTTCATCCATGTAATGTTTATGCTTGTATTTGCATGCTAGATGTGTGTGGATAGATTTTAAATTCCGTTGTGCATGTTTAATTAAGTTTCTACACACATTTTTGTTGTTGGAAATCGTATTATGGTTTTGGGGAAAAATTTGAGAGCCCAGACTTGGCCAACGTCCCCTCCCGATGGTCGAATTGGGTGAGGGGGACGTTACAGTGATAAGTGACTAAAAAAATTACTAAAAATCAGAGATAAATGAGTAAAATTAAGGCGGTGACCACTGGTAAAAAATTAGCAGTCACTAATCACCCGACCAAATTGGTCATTTATCACTTAGTCATTAATTGCTTGAATTATTTCATCAACTGGTAATATATTTTGTCAGGTGTAGTCTAAATAGTCTGTGTTTTCAACTTTTTATGAGCATATTTTTTTTCTTATTTTGTTCAGAGTCCAATTGAATATCTTAAAAAAATTCACATATATTAGCTATGAAAATTGCATAATTTGGGTTCCATGGGGGTTTTCGATGGTGTTGAATCTATTTATGGATTCAAAAACATAGTTTAGACACTTCCAAATTTAGATTTACCCAAAAAAAATACCAAATTCCGACTAAAACCCACTGTAAAGTTCAAAAGGTAGAGTAAATAGACTACTCCTATTTAGTCATTTGTTTGGTCATTAATTGTCGCTATTTGGTCATTAATTGTTGCTATTTGGTAGTATATTTAGTCATTTATTTAGTAGTGCATTTAGTTGTTTATTTGGTAATAAAGTTAGTCATTTATTTGGTCATTAGTTGCGACCATTTTAGTAATATATTTGCTAGTTAATTAGTCATTAATCATCATCAATTTATAATCCATTTAGTCATAATTTTTACTATTTTGGTAGTACATTTAGTCATTTATTTGATAGTGATAAAACACTTAAACAAAAATTAAAAGTGGCTAGATAACTACTCATTCAAACAAGCAACTTACACTTGACAATACACAATTTATAAAGAAGGATGCTTTTATTATCGTTATAACATTTTATTACATTCACTGCCTTTAGCCAACAGAACAATTCACTTAAAAAGAATGATGTACATCATTTTGCATCCCAAAATTTTGAAGCCATGCAAAGCCAACAAGCATATGCAAGTTGTTGATACAAGCTTGGAGAATAATAACGCCCATTAAAATACATCAATTTATTTCTTCGATGCGAGAACATTGAGATTGTTCTCCCAGTATATAACTAAAGTAGTAGATGGGTAGTCACAACCAACAATGCTAAATACTACTGATATTTTGCATAAAATATTAAAGAAGAAAAGAAAAATAGAACTACTACAGCAGTTAGAAAAATGATATGAAAATAGCATAAACCCTAGACTAATCGATTACTGTCGAAAAAGAAAAGAGATAAACTGTTTGATTATGTTATATAATTACAGTTGTTATAATTTCTTAAATACTGTGTAGCAGAAAGAAAATTTCTAATACTTAGATATGATAAATTGTTTGGTCTTATGATAAATATACTTGTTAGCAATGAGGGATAACAGTACTGTGTACTTAGGAAATAAATGTTTTTGCAGTTGTTAAATTCAATACATATTGATGAAAGAAATACAGTGAACCTGAAACATTTAACTAATAAAAAGAATGATAATAGAGAGACATATAATCGTGTTATTTGATATAGAATATTAATGGTAGGAAAAACTAAGGAAATATAACAGGGTTGATCTTCTCATTCACCTGGCAATCTACCTATCAATTTATCTACCTTAATTTCTTCTTTGTACTAGAGTACGATGCAGATCCATTAGCATGGGGAAAAATGCAAAGAATATTGTATTCAATTCATCATTCATAATCAGTACTATACATAATCCTAATTGCCTCAGAAAATAAAATAAATGCATTTGTTCAATAATGTCTTTGAAAACAGTAAATCAATAATTGCAGATAGAATTTTAACTACTTAGAATTAGAAAAAGACAGTAGAACCTGTAAATGAAGATAGGGCCAAAAAACACCCAAGGAGTCCTGTTCCTCCCAACCTTCTCCAGAAGAAGCAACCAATCTACTTGTTTCCTTTGGACCCCCGAGCCTGTTCACTGAACCACTAGGTAGAAGATTCTAGGTAGAAGCAAGGCATTCGACTTCAGCACTCGGTAGAATATCTTTAGCACTCAATACTATAGCTTCATCACTCAATTAGTATAACTTTGCACTCAGCCATATCAGAGGCAGACTTACTCCATGATCAAAAAATCAACATATCCCCTCGTTGAATCTCTTGGGTGCAAGCACAGCAAAACCCCAAGGTAAATTTCCTCATCAGGAAAAGTGATGAACCTCAGTTCACAATTCAATGGCTCTTTTATAGATTGCCTAGGTCTTGAGTGGTCAGTTTCAGAATAAATGAGCCTCAAGCTCCAGTCCCACCTTCCAGGGCACTATGACCACATTTCAAGGGAGTTGTCCCATACCAACAACTAGTTAGTTGAATCATGATTCTTCCATTTGTCCATTGCCTTCTACCCCAGATTCCATTCCACCTAGTGGGTCAGTAAACACTCTTTCAACAGTCTCCTTAGGTGTTTGTCTCCTATTTAATTTATTAAATAATAAAATATTGTGCAAATTACAGTCATCCTTGGACACTTGTCCAACATAAAAACTTTACAATAAAAGTTAACATAATGTTTCCAACATAAAATGTCTTTCAGCAAAAAGGGTATGTTAAATTATATGTTGGCTACCATACATGAACATCCACTTACACATGTCCTCCTGACATAATTCATATCAGCTAAACAACCATTAGCAATCGTTAGCAAAATTCAAAATCTGAATTTTACCATCTATTTTCTTACAACAATTTATTTACAACCATGAGATCCTTCTCATAAGGTTTGGCTCTTGCACATGGTATATTCCAGCCTTGATCATGGGCTTACTCACATTGCCATGCCCAAGACAATCTACCTGAAATCTGAAATTTTAAATCAGCCAACACTTCCAACTGTTAACATCTCAACATCACCAAAACAGATTTACTTCATGTGAATCATTATCATACTAAAATTGCAAGGTACAGTCACATCATTTATGCAATTTAAATGAAACTTTAAATACTCATTACTTCACAACCATATCATTTATACAACTCTTCCCTTCCATAGAGCATTCTGGTAGCCCATTAAACATGACTACCTTCCTGCAATCTTTCTCCTGCATTCATAGTAGCTCATGAAATGATCCCAGAATTACCATCAATTCATCATTTCATCCATTATTTAATTTGCGATGAAACATACACATCACAACCATGCATTCACACAATGCATCACAACATGTGCACCCACACACATGCATGCACATCTACAATGTTTACACAAACTTTTCAGGTGCATTCACTCAATGCATATCCACAAGATTTACAAAAACATTTAAATCATATCCACTCAATGTCACCTTGCATTGATTCGTGCATACTATACTATCATGTCATGCATTCCATCATTCCAAACACATTATGGCCTAACTAGGGCTATCTCATATAGTGTTGGATGGGGTCCAAGTTGGTATTTTGCACAAGTGTTGAAAAGTGTGCATTGCACGCGGCGGCAGGCGACAGGTAGTTTTGAGAAATTACGCATGCCACACGACAGCAATGGCCAAGGCATGGTCGCGTAGTAGGTTGGTGCGCACAACCGCGCATGAGCTATTTTCGTATGCAATACAGGTAAAGGTCAGACGAGGACATGACCTATTTTGGGTAAGGAACAGGTGGACAGCAGAGGAAAGCGACCTGTTCGAACGTGTGGCGGCAAGCAGTTGAGAATCCAGGCCACAACTCCGATGGTGACAGGTAGACGGAAGGAGTGGAAAGGGACATGCCATTATGCAGTTACAACCATTTGGTGACTGTGGCTGTCAGACGAGCGCGTGAGCCACGAGTGGCCCAGCTGGAGCAGGTGGAGCAAGCTGTTGATGGCGACAGCTAGGGTGGCAGTTAGCCACGTCAGTTTTGGAAACCTTAGGGTTTCAGCCTAATGATTGTAAAGACACGACCCTTGGGTGTGAACTATAAATAAGGGCATTATTGGGCACCATTTTGACCTCTTTTTGTCATCTAAATATCCTCCATTTTCCTCCATAAAACCCTCATATTGATCTATAAAGCTTTTAGTTCAACACAGACTTTGGTTAAAAGGTATAAATGTCATTGCTTGTTAACAAATTGAATTTTGAGATTTTTAGAGCATTTAAACTAAGGTTTTATTCAGAATTACAGGATGTGCTAACTTCCCGTAATGTCTCCAAAGTTGAGCACTTGCAGGCCAGCTAGGCATTAACTGAAAGATGGAGGAAAGATCCTCAGTATCCAAGGATGGATGAATTTCCAACGAATAGATGATGTGGCTCTCACAGGTGGCAAGTCAAAGTCGGTCAAAGATGACCACCTGTGCTACCACTCAGCACAAAAGCAGGGCAGTTTTGATGTTGTTGAGTTTCACGATTTTGAATGAGGATCTCGATGGCTATGTTCATTAATTAGTTTACAGGATTATAGCATTTCCAGTTTTCTTTCGAATTTGTATAAGTACTTCACAAAACATTGGATCGGGGATCACGATTTTGGGAAGAACGCATATTGCTTCTGAACTGCGTGGTTTTTACTGTGTAATCGATTTATGGTGAATACATTTAGAGTTTCGGTTCTGTAAATCTTCAACTGTGTGTGGAACGAGGCATTGGAGGGCCCCCACTGTCGAGTCTGCACACGTCTTTTTATTTGCCAATGAGCTATTGAATCTCTTCAAACGATTTGATTGTTGCCAGTGGTATGTTTTAATTACTGTAGAATTCGATTTTCTTATTTGCAAGAGTTAAATTAGTTTTCAATCAGTCATAAAGCTCTGTTCTCTTATTGATTAGTTATCTCATCGATGGTATGCTGGAGAATGATCTCATTTACTGTGCATTACTTGATTATTCAATGATGGAGTATTAAGAACAAATTACACATTATGAATGCTTTCATGTAAACGGAATTAATGTTTAAATTGCTTATTCGATGCTGGGATAATAGGCAGAGTTTCACAATCCATATTTTAGGGTTAGGATTTATTCAGCGCTGGGATAATTTAGGATGTTGGGGTAATTTAGGATTACTTTGAAATTGTTTTTATTACCTCAAATTGCTTTAACATAGGAATTGCTGTGTGAATGAAATATCAAATGAAGTTGTTCCTATAAGGGAACTTTTGTGTTTTCAAAACAACAGTAACTGAGTTTGCTAATAGATTTCTTTCATAGATAAACTAGATTTTCGAGACAAGTCTAGCTTTGAGTCCCTATACTTGGATATGCCTCTAAGTCTGCCAACCCGGATTGATATAAATTTAAGGATTTGATATGCATGAGTAGATTGAAGCCCAACAGGCATTTTGTATGGGAAAGGGTTAGAGATCTCTCATAGAGCTATTCATTGTTGAGCACTGTTAGAATCTTTCAAGTTTGAAGCTATTGTAAAGGCTCTGCAGCTGAGTGCGCAAAGACCTATCTGAGAGAGAAGAGAGTCTGCAGCTGAGTGCATAGACTAAGAACGGTTGCACCCTTCCCAAAAAGATCAATATTAACAACCGTTCTTGTGGACGTAGCCTCCATCTTGGGGGTGAACCACGTTAAATTCTATGTTATGTGATTGTTTGTGTTTGCAACTGTTCTTTTGCTTAGCATGGATGTTTAAATACCCCAGTTGTCTATTATGTGATTTATTTTATATGTATTTGCTGCAGGATGATGGGAATAATATGTTAAGTAATACTTGTGTGGATGAATGTTATGTATTCAGCACTTCTGAGCATTTGAATGTATGAATCTGTTAGATAGTTGCATAGTTGAACACTGAATTAAAGCGCAGCCTTGGAGCGCGCAGTTTGTATGTTTATTCATTTGCATGCACCATAGCATTAATAAGCTAAGTGCTGTGAATGGATAAAGATCGTCAAGTCTTGGTTGAAATCGGATAAGTCATGGGTAGACGCACGGTCTAGTCGACGAGCCGAACCATTGAGGGTTGCTGCGAGGTAAGCTGTTGATAGCTTATCACCGTAACGCACGAAGCAGTCGTATACCGCGCGATCTGTGGATGCGCTGGTTGCATAAGCGCCTCTGCTTGCCGAAGTATCCGACGCGAAGTAGAGACTTCGCACAGTTGTCTGTACGCAACAGTCTGTATAGTGTTGTGCCACTCATCAGTCCATTTACCTTCGCATCACCAAGTTGTGGAAACTTGATTCTGCAACCACCTCCTCAGCTTCACCTCGGGTGAGACCTCAAGCTACGCGCAGTCTGTTGCTGAAAGGGCCAGTGAATAGGGGTTTTGTTGGTTCCTTGAACCGCGAAGTACCCAGGTCTATGTTGAAAACCTCAAGAAGGTGATATACAACCAACAAATGGTTATGTTGCTCGGCTAAGACCAGTGATGCAATAGTGTGTTTGGAAAGTAATGTGTGACAAAGAATACCAGGTCCCGTTGGGTTCAGACAATTGGCATCCTAAAAGAAAGAGATATGGGATTGGTGTGACAAGATCGAAAGAGATTTTTCCAGGAAAGAGAACAGACATCCACGTCTCTCTGACGTACAGTGGTTGAACAGATATTTGTGGAGAGAGATTCACGATATATTCTGGAGTTCGTTTGGAAACGAGTTGCATGAGTGGATTTCACGACTCGCGGAAAATAAAACCTGTTTTCAAGGAGGAGTACCTACAGAGTGGACTCCAGAGCTCACAAGACAGCTCAAAGCAATAGACAGCCCACTGACACGAGACTTCTGGGTTCATAGCATACTTGAAGGATTTGTCACCGAGTTTGTTGTAGACACGTTGAAGTCCTACAGTCAAGTTGAAGCATACTTTTTCGAAGGATTCAGAGGTAAGTTCTTGAACAATCTAAGTCTATACATTAAAATGCTTTTAGCTGAGAAAGGCGTTTTAAGAATGCAGTAATATTTTTGCATTGTCATGGTTAATAACATTTTTAGTGATTCTGATGAAGAGACGCATAATCTGAGAAGTGGAAAGAGATATAATTTTAATAAAGAAAAGAACCCGGGAGGACCTGGACTCTGTGTGAATACTGAACTCCCATGTGACCTTAAAATTCAGACTGCGCCGCCATCAGCCACTATCCACCCTATTACACCTCAAAATCCACCGGTTGCAGAAACCGCGCCACCCCTAGATCAGAACCCACCCACTACGAGTGTAGGGAAGCCCAACCAACAGAACGTCGATACTGCGCACACCACAGGAGTAGGTGCTCAGGCCAGTCCGACTCAGACTATCCTAGTTCAGAATTCCCCATCTCAAAATATCCCGCAAAATACCACTAGTCCGAATATTCCCTTTATTTTCTCCGCACAGATAGTCATCACTACTCAGAGAACTGCACAACCAGGAAGGAGAATGACAGATAACGATATAAAACTGCCGATATTCAAAGGAATGGGTCTAGAAGACCCTGATCAGCACTGGTTTCTATGTGAAGTTGTATGGAGTTTAAAGCAGATCTAGGACGATGCTGTGAAGAGAGCACAACTCATCACCACTTTCAGAGACCGCGCCTTGCATTGGTTTATGAAATATTCTCAGGCACAACCGAGAACCCTAACAGAAATTAAGGTTGCACTTTTCGTAGAGTTTAAGAAACCGAAATCAAAATCGCAGTGCATAACAGAATTGAAGGAAATCAAGTAGAAGCCTATCGAATCAGTCTGGGAATTTGACCAAAAATTTAAGACATTATTAGACCAAGTGAGCTTTCTTATAGCTCCGCAACAGAACCAGGAATGGTTCATCGCTGCGCTATTGCCCCACATTAGACAACCATTGATGCAGCAGAAAGTTGTGTCGCAGGCAGAGGCCTTAGAAATCGCAATGAAGTTGGAGGCTTCAACAATTGGTGAGAGTAGTTCTGGGATGTCATAGATCCAAAACCAGTTGGCCACCTTGACGTTAGAATTGTAAGGTATGAAGAATGGAAAAGAACAAAGATATGAACACAAACGCGAAGTTTGGTGTACAGGATGCAAAGGAGAGGGCCACACCAGAGAACACTGCCCTCTATTTCAAGATTATCTTGACAATGGCACACCAAATCCAATGAATATGAATCACAATCAAGCACCATGGTGTGAAATCTGTAGAAGCAGAGGACATAGGCGTGAAGATTGTTATCTCATACAGAAATACGTAAAGACACCTAAGAGCTTGTATTGTAATTTCTGTAAATTAGTTGGACATGACAAATCCAACTGCCGTGCATATGAGCTCATGAATGAGAGAAAGCGAGATATGGAAATGATGCAAGGCGCTGGAATGTACCACGTCCAAGAAGAAAATCAGCCGAAACAAGAAAACACCCACTATTATCAAGGACGATATAGAGGCCGTGGTGGTGGATACCGCGGGAGAGCAAGAAATGCCGGCCCGACACAAGGAAGAGGCCGCGACCAAGTAATCTGTTATAACTGTGGCCAGCCAGGTCACGTTTCTAGAGATTGTACCAACCCATGCACAACATGTAGTTACTGTAAATCATTTGAGAATGTTATTGAAGACTGTCCTATACTTGAGGTAGAAATGCAGAAACGAAGAAGGACAGAACCACCGAATCCCAATATTCAGTTGATCACAGCAGAGAGCAGAACTGCGGATCTGAGTGTAAAAGTAGTAACTCGCAGTGGCGCTGATACACGAAGAGATGGAGGTGCAGAAGCTTTGACCTCTAGAAGGAACGATCCTAGGCAACACCCTAGTGAGCCGGTATGGATTAGAAAAGCCCCTGGGAAAGCACTGGGTCTAGACTTATAGAAAAATAAGGGAGCATTCGAGGAAGCGCGGGAGATGTATAGAGCACCGCCACCCGGCTCCCCGAGAACACAGTTGCGCAGTGAAGTACCGCAAAGAGAGGATATGCCAACGACATATGAACAGACAAGCGCCGCAACAGATACAGGGACCTCTGTTGCACATTTCTTACGGAGCTGCATGAAATTACTAAAGAGCGCAGATGCTTACATGGAATTTGAAAAGCTACTGAGGCAGTATGAGCTGAACAGCGAGAGGGGGGCTGCCAACGGCACAGTCCATAATATTAGGAGTCCTAAAAGAACAGGAAGGGAAATGAGACTCACTACACAAATTGGTGACTATGAGATGGACGAGATCATTCTTGATCTGAGATCAGAAGTAAATGTCTTGACCAAGCAGACATGGCATCATATGGGTAAACCCAAGTTACAGTGGTCACCTCTACAGTTGAGAATGGATAATCAAGGGATAGTTATACCTTTGGAGAGGTTACCCAACACTATTGTTGACATTGACGGAGTGCACAGCTATGCAGACTTCGAAGTGATTGAAATCGTGGATGACAACATCCTTATCCAGCACTGTTGGGTATCGATTGGGCAATGAAAAACTCTGCCATTATTGATTTGAAAACCATGAAAATGATATTTGAAGGCAACAATATCAGGGTCATCGCACCGTTGGATCCCTCACAAGGTGAACGATATGTCGAACCAATTCAAGATGAATCCAGAGCCTAAGACTTGGACCGTATTTACAAGATGACTACCAATACTGCTGATTACATTAATACAACTGCAGATGGCACACTCAGCTGGCGCTGTGATAGCTCTTGCATCTCAGACTCTGATGCGGGACTAGAAAACTGCCAAAGCAGGTTACATGAAGTATCTTCTAGAAAATGCGTGCGGATCACGAAGTCATTACACTGGATTGGAAAGGAGGTAAGCCCAATCCCTGGCTATGATGGTTTCCCTAATGTTTATTCTTTTATCAATGAATATACTGCAGTGATTGCAGAAGAACATCGCTTACAAGAATTAGATGTGGCATTGCGTGATACTCCTGCCAAATGGTGGGTTGTGCATAAGCAAACGTTGCTAACATGGGATCAATGCAGAATTAAGATGAAAATCAGGTTTGCTGATAAGGTTACCCTATCCTTTGAGAAATATAATGGACAGACAGATCAAAGACAGCATATTCAAGTCTGTTCCGAAGCATGGAAGGAGAGGCCACAGACAGAATGGGTGCATCTGTTTGTGCACACGTTAGAAGAACCGATTCCGAAGAAGTGGTACCTAGACCTAGAGTTGCGCAGAGGCACAATGGACTGGTCTGGCCTGACTGTGAGCTTCCAGCAGGATTTTAGTTTCAAAGATGAACATTCGAGCATCAACGATGCATTGCAGGTTCTTAAGGAAAAAATATTCGGACCAGACTGCGCTAATGGGAATATGACATTAGAATAATTCTTTGGAATGAACAACGTACCTGCGCCTACAACCTAAATGGGAGGAGCGGCTAGAACATGCTCTCGAGTGTAATCACATCGATGGAGAACCCGAGGATAAAGCAGATAGTGATGAGGAGGACCCGCGTAACATCCAAATACCTGAGTCAGAGGGATCACACGAGGTGGAAGGACCTCCGCTGGAGATTCCAGATATGAGTGGACCTGTGAAAACAAGAAAAGTGAACATTGGTACCAGCAAAGAACCAAAGTTTGCAGCTATTGGAGATTATTGGGATGAACATACAGTTGAAGAGGTCGCAGGTATATTACAGGAATATCGAGAATTATTCCCGACCAAGTTCACAGAGATGAAAGGTATTTTAGGAGACTTAGGAGTGATGAAAATTCCTCTTAAGCCTGGCGCGAAGCCTGTGAAGCAAAGACCGTATAGACTAAACCCACGCTATAAAGAACGAGTTAAAGCAGAACTCGATAAGATGCTCGATGCGGGGATCATTGAGCTAGTTGAAGAATCTGAGTGGATAAGACCGATGGTTATCCAGGATAAGAAAACAAAGGGTGAGATCAGGATTTGTGTGGATCTCAGAAATTTGAACGACGCTTCAATGCATGACCCATTTCCTACACCTTTTACAGATGAAGTGCTAGATAATGTTGGAGGGAATGAGGCGTATTCTTTTACTGATGGATTTTCAAGATACCATCAGATCAGGATTGATCGCGCAAACAAGAATAAGACTACTTTTGCTACAGAATGGGGGTCATTCCAGTACATAGTAATGCCTTTTGGCTTGAAGAACGCACCTACCATATTTTCTCGGTTAATCATCGCAACATTTAAGGATTTTATACATAAGTTTTTAGAGGTTTACTTTGATGATTGGACCATTTTCTGTTTATTGAAGAACCATGCCGCGAACCTCAGGATGATGCTGGGAAAATGCAGACAGCATCAAATCTCACTAAATCTGAAGAAATGTGTTTTCTGTGTTCCCTATGGAATCTTGTTGGGACACATTGTGTACAAACAGGGCTTGATGGTTGATCATGCCAAGATCGTAGTCATTGTGAATTTACCGACACCAAACTCAGTTAAGCAGTTGCACACTACATTGGGACATATCGGATATCACTAGAAATTCATAAAAGGGTATGCGCAAATAACCACAGCAATGGAGAAGCTGCTCAAGAAAGATGCACCATTCATTTGGAATGAGGATTGTGAGAAAGGATTCAACACATTAAAAGAGAAGATGGTCACTGTGCCCATCCTAGTTTTTCCGGACTGGGAGAAGCCATTTCATGTCCATGTTGATGCTTCATGTATCACATTGGGCGTTGTTATTGCTCAGCTAGGAGAGGGAGGTATTGATCATCCCATTTCCTTTTCCAGCATAAAGTTATCATCCGCTGAGAAGAACTATACCACTACTGAAAGAGAAGGACTCGGGATGGTATATGTGCTGCAGAAGTTCAGGCACTACTTGCTTGGTGCACACTTCTCCATGTTCACTGACCATTCTGCTTTGAAATACCTGGTCAATAAGCCAGTGTTAGCGGGGCGCATATGCAGATGGTTACTACTATTTCAGGAGTACGACTTTGAAATTGTGGTTAAGCCAGGAAGGTTGAATCTGGGACATGATCATCTGTCAAGAATTGAGTCAAGAGAAGAGTCTACCAATCTGGAGGACAATCTGCCTGATGCGTAGTTGTTCTCCATACAGGTTTCTGACGATTATTATCAGGACATCATTGATTTTTTTACTACTGGGTTCGCACCCACAGAGTTCACTACACAGTAGAAGAAGCAGCTGGTAGTGTGAGCAGCAGACTTCACTATAATCGCAGGTCATCTATATAAATTAGGACCAGATGAGGTATTGCGCAGATGTGTATTAGAGCATGAGAAACCATTTATATTGGTTGATGCACACTTAGGAGTCGCAGGAGGCCATTATGCAGGTAGAGCTACTGCGCAGAGGATATTGCGCGCAGGGCTATGGTGTCCTACAATTCATAAATATTCAAAGGAACATTGCGAGAGTTGTGATGTCTGTCAGAGGATAGGGAAGCCATCGCACAGAGATGAAATGCCATTAAATCCATAGCTAACATTGCAGGCCTTTGAGAAGTGGGACATTGATTTTGTGGGCCCTATTAACCCACCAGGGAAAAGAACTGGTGCGAGGTATATCATTACTGCTACCAATTACCTCACCAGATGGGCAGAAACGAATCCAGTGAAAGACTGTAGCGTAGCTACAACCACAGAATTTATCTATGAAAACATCCTTACAAGGTTTGGATGCCCAAAGATATTGATGAATGATCAAGGAACTCATTTCCTGAATAAGACCATTAAGGCTTTGACCGAAGAGTTCCACGTTCATCATCACCGCAGCACGCTTTATCATCCACAGGAGAATGAAACCGTTGAAGCATTTAACAAAGTGATGGAGAATGCACTAACCAAGATATGCAATGTCAATCGGGACAATTGGGACCTGCACATTCCATCTATATTATGGGCATATAGGACCACATGCAAGAAATTGAATGGCCACACACCTTTTAGATTGGCTTATGGGAAAGAGGCTATAATGCCGATGGAGTACATTGTTCCTAGCTTAAGAATAGCAGCGTATACAGGCATGGCAGATCGCGCAGCGCTAGAAGAAAGGCTCCTACACTTGGTTGGGCTGGCGGAAGATCGCTTTGTCGCAGGCTTCCACCAATAAGTACAGAAAGAGCGTGAAAAAGCATGGCATGATCACCACATCAAGAACAAGTCTTTCCAAGTAGGTGATCTAGTCCTCCTGTATGATAGCAAATTCATGAAATTTCCTGGAAAGTTTAAAATGCATTGGCTTGGCCCATATACTATAATACATGTTACTAATGGTGGCGCAGTCTAGTTAGCTACATTAGCCGGAGATACCTTGCCAAGTATGATAAATGGTAGCAGACTAAAGCTTTACCACGAAAATCTGGCTGCACAGACTTCTATATGATTTAGGGAAGCATACCACGCAACAATGTTGAAGTTGCGGGTGCAAAAAAAAAAAGAAGAAGAAGAAACTAGTTGCGTAGAAGAGCAAGTCTAGAGACTAATTGCGCAGGAAAGGCGAAACCATGGTAGTGTGAGAGATATCACAGAATGCGCAACAGGAAGTACCTTCGCACAAGACCTCCAGCACATCATGACGGAAACCGTTACCATGACATCTGTCAGCCGGTTAGTGGGTCGTTAACCAATTTGGCGGCAAGGGTAAAGTTCAAAGTTCAGGTCGGTTGTGACAAGATGGAGCACCGTAAAGGCCGAAATAACTCCTATCGTACTGAAATCCGGCTGGTAGGTCGAACATTTAACGCCGACTAGATGGAGTTGACGCGCTGGCCTGCTTGACAGCCTTTTGGAATTTAAGGCAACAGAACTTGCACAATGGAAAAGATCGGATCGCATCGCCGAAATCATAAGGTGACTTTGTTATTAAATGTGGCATCAAGTGCCTCGAAAACATCCGGAGGCCACGTTGCAGACCCTAAGAGGCTATAAATACACATTGCCCGACCACTTATTCCCGTAACAAATCATTTTTCCATTCCTTGCTTGAACTTTCAGAGAGCCAAGTGAAGAAGCACATCGTATGAGCCAGCTGAACCAGTTGGAAGATCTCTCCTGGTTATTTGAACCTTCAACAATTCAAATAACCTCTGGGAAGTGACTCCTCTCACCACCCATTTTCTGGCTTCCTGTGCGAGAACATGGACTAGTAGAGTGATATAATGGAAGCAAAGGGAAATGAATAGACTACCTCTAAGTCCTAATCCACTCTCAATACTAACAATATTCCCAACATGCTGAGATAACACAAGACAAGTGATCCAAGGCTCAAGATTAGCTTCAACAAGGAGAGATTACATGTATAAATAGCTTAAGGAGGGAAATTCAAACCCAAGGTGGCCAACTAGAATGGATTTGAGTGTGGTTGGGATTCATCATGGAAACATAACTCAAATTAGTGGAGTGGTGGCCTAGTTAGGAGGTTCCCTTTCTCATATTAGCACAATGAGGAGGAGTTACCAAAAACCAAGGAGTGGAGCCATGAAGAACACAAGGAGGCGCACTAATGCATGTGGGGGGTTACAAAAAAAGAAGTAGGGAGAATTTGGTGAGAGAGGGGATCCAATAGGGTCATAAATATCATGTAAGCACAAAAATAGGGATGAATGGAGGAGTGGGGCACACTTATGGAGGCGGAGGCACAAATCGAGGAGGTGGAAGCTGAATTCTAGCTTACAGCTCCTAGAATCTAGGGAGAGGATACATTTCCCTCTTTATCAACATTGCATTATTGCTCCAATTGCTTTCAGAAATTATGGTCAAGTCCAACTTGAGATTTCTTGGACTTCCCCGCACTTACTATCACTGCAATTGATTCAATTCTAAATCCATAAGGAGTCTTTTCAAGGTCCCTTACCTGATAAGCTATTCCATTACTTATTGAGAAAAAACTATAGCCCTTCAAAATTGTCAACTTTTGTCAAATTACATAAGCATATGAATCACCCTTTTTATAATACACAGCTTTCCAAATTGTCCCATGGACTATTATCATGATGCAACATTTCCATTTCTATGAAGCTTGTTATTACCATAGAATTTTCTTTCCATCGCCGACGTCTCAGGGGGACGACGGGGGATTGCCCCCTTATGGCTTCCCTGGAAAACTGCTCAAATTTCCTGCTTCGGGCATCTGAAAAATCCCCCTGGAAATCTGCTCAAATTTCCTGTTTCGGTTGACTTTTGAATTCTCCTCCGATATGTTTTGGCGCACTTCCACTTTGTCGCCAATCAGCGCGACTTTCGTTTCTCGCCGATCCACTTCGGCAACCTTTCTCTTTTTCGACAACTGTTTCGACGAACTTATGACTTTTTCGTCGACCGTTTTAACGCAACTTTCAGTTTGTCGTCGATCCGCGATTTTCGTTTGTCACAAGATTTGTCCCACAAATTTTTGGATTCCAACAGCGTGGATGGAAATTCTACTAGCGTTTTTTCCCAGGTCATGAATGTCCCAGTCAGCCTAGTCAATTCTCCTCATGGCCTCAAACCTCCATCCTAGTTAATTTGTACTATATGTCTATGAACTTTGTTCTCTTCGAGTGCATTTGAAAATGTTACAAGTCCTCGACAAGTTTGCCAAAGCCTCTAGATTTTTCGTCAAATGGATCAAAACCAAATTTTATCTCTCAAGTCTTCGGTTGCCTAGAAAACTACCCTTGAGTCCAACCTATCCTATATGCATCATGAATTTTATAATTATCATTATTTTAAATAAAGGATTTTTTTTAAATCTTTTGATTAAAATAATAGTATTTTATAAAAAATATTAAAAAACTCATTATGGTTTTACCCATAACCTTTTTCAACATGTTGCATTCTACTTATTTGGTTACTTCTTTTTAAATGATAAAAGGAGATAAAGTGAAGGTTTTGTCATGTAAAAGGTTTTGTCTTTTTGTCTTCGAATCCTTTCTCTTAACCATAATCTACATTTACCATCCCATAAACATAAAGTGTTAAGTCTCTACCAACCGTCATACCAATCGTTATTTTTCAAGCACTCACACAATGTTAACCGAGCCCAAATGTTGAGTGAATCGATGTTGGATCCCAAATGTTGAGGTGAACATTTTATGAAGGTAACTTGGATGCCTAATTTTACAGTTTTATGGGAAAATACATGTTGCGTTTTTACATAAAGGAGACAAAAATACAACCTGTTTAGTCATCGTTTTCAAATAACGATTTTGAACAGATGGAAAATCCTTTTGAAAAACTGGAGGAGGATTTTGTTCCTAACACGTCAAATAACAATAAACTCTTTCATTTTTCCTACAGATGTCACAGATTGGGAGAATCGAATCCATCATTGAGTCTTATTTTTTGGATCTCAGAATTTTCCTGTTTTGACACATGTTTTTAGAATACAGATCTCGAGCAAATGGAAACAAATCTCAGGGAACTGAGAGAGGTTTTTTCTCATAACAAACTGATATAAAAAAACCTCTCCCAGATTGTACACATCTATCATAATTTAGGAGATACAAAATCATAATTGCAGCCTTAGTTTTCAGCAGTCTGGTCCATTTTTCATGGCAAACAGTTCCAAAATTTAATGTAATTTCTGCTATCTTTAGAAATTCGACCTCCTAGGGAGTATTTCGACCTCAACACCTATATGAGGCATGATTGTAACATTTTGAAGGGAGGCGGTTCCAGTCGAGGGGTCTTGATAGGCTATAGGGGGGATTCAAGCTAAAGTGAGAAGAAGATTTATGGAGTGTATCAAAGCTTGTTTATCTTTTTGCAGTTAATACAGAAGCTCTTCCTTTCTTAACTTGAGTTTCATTACAGTATTATTGTTCAGTATGTATTTCTTTTGTCTTCATTCATATCTTTGTTCTATCTCCCAGTATACTCTGTAGTTTGGTGAAGGAATTCATCTGTTTGGTGCTCCTCTCCATCCTCTGTTATGTGTTAATGTTGTGTTAGAGATTCACCCTTGATAGATGCCTCTTTTGCAATGGGCTATTTCTTCATTTCAAATTGTCTTTCATTACTTGAACATGATACTTACCTTGCCTCAGACTTATTATAAAGGAATTTAGCCAGTTATTAGCTATAATCCATTGATATTCAAGTTTTGACTCCATGCCCAATGGAATATCTTTGATCCACAGTTAGCTTACTGCCCTTTCTTTTTCTCATCCGGTCTTGTTGATCCACTTATTAAACTCAAATCAATTACTCAATTCCAAGATGTGCTAGCCATGCTCCTTCTGCAGTCAGGAACATTTTTTAGCACAAACATCATTTGGCGCCATTGCCGGGGACGGAAGTGAGGATTCTCTTCCCTAGGAAGAACCACAATGACATAGATCCATCTCTTGATGGTAGACAAGAGAGGGACAGAGAAATTGACTGTAATCATCTACCTGGTGACTCCACAATTAAATTCTCCACTGGAGGAAGGATCCTGCTCACAGAAAGATGAAAAGACGGAAAGGAAAAAGCAGGTATTAGTTTGTCAGTTTCCTCCATGAACTTTTGTTCCGGTTCATCAGCTCATTCTTGTCTTTCCCTTTGCATGTAAACAGAATCATTCTTTTCTTTGTTTATTCTGATGACCATAAAAATTCGTTTGTATATCCATCTTTAGAAGAGAAAATTTTGCAGCCTCCTTATGTTGTTGATGTTGAACCCATATCTTCACCCCAGCCTGTTCATAAGGATGAGCTTTGTATTCAGATCCCTTCTGAGTTTGATCAGCCATGTAACCTCGAGGAGGTTGAAACCATTTCAAAACCTTCTCAAAGCTCAGCACCTTATGCCATTATTAACGAGCCTTTCCACCAGCCTGTTAATCCTCATGTTCAACCTACTACTTTTCAAACTAAAATGAGAAATAAGTTGTTTAAACCTTTGAGGCTGCCATATCACCTTAATCCTTATCCTCTTGATTCCTTCGAGTATCTTCCCCAGTTTTCTGGAGAAGATCATGTTTCAGCTGAGAAACATTTGGGAGCTTTTGAGAATTTCATTGATAATTTTGAAATGGTACATGAGGATGTTGTTTTCCAAATCTTTGGTTGGGATTGCGGCTTTGTGGTTTAAAAATCTAGAAGTTGGTTCTATTGGTTCATGGGTCGAGTTATATGATGCTTTTTCAAGATATTGGGGAGAGAACGGGTCTTTTGATCAGTACCTCACTGATTTTTGTACTTTGAATAGAGGAAAGGAAGAAGCCTTGGCTGTATTCAACAGAAGGTTTTACAGTGTTTATCATAGTATGCCCTTAGAGATCAGGCCCACTGAGATTGCTATCATGGTATATTATGTTATGGCTCAACATTTAGATCTTGTCTTTTTCCTATTAGAAAGGAAATCATCATCTTTAAGACAGTTGTTTGAGGATGCAAAGGAGTGGAGGAGAACATCTGAGTTTGCAAAATGATTCGAGATCAGGCTCATGTTGAAGATATACAAGCTTATAAACAAGAAGAAGAATGTAAGTATCATTCAGATTTGGGATAGTTTTCTTCATCATTTTCAGATTTTCCTATGGACGAGGATATAAGTGATGCTCATGGTTGTTCTTCAAATCAGTTTGATAACCTTTTAGATCAAATATACTTTCAGTTGATCATAGTAGAAATTTCCTAGCTCCTGCTATGAGATTATCATGTTATGAAGAAGACGTTGCTACTCCTCAGCATTTTACTATTGATATAAGAAATCAGCTGCCATTCTTGACTTATGATCATTTTCAGAGTTTTATTTGTTCAAGTTTTGGTCAAGGGTTTTATTTACAGGCAGAGAATGAAGTTGAAGATATTTATACCAATCAGATGCATGAAATAACTTTTCAGCAGAAACCATATCCCCTCGTGCATGATGTAGTAGCTCTTTGAATTAATAAAAGTGTATTACAGCCTCTTGATTCTCATTATTATCTTGATATTTTGAAAGATGCTCAAACATTTCCTGCCCAGGAAATAAATCCATAGTTTCAAGAATTTGTGGTTGTTTCTGATTGTAACAAAACAAGTGATATCCATGAATTGTTTCAAGAGGATTATGAGTTCATGAATGAATCAGAATTTATAGATTGGCAGTATAGTCTTTTATATCAGCTAGAACTCTGTCATGTTTTTCAAGATCCCGTGGCCACTTATAAGGAATCAATCTTTCTAGGAGTCTTTAATGTTGCAGCTTTAATAGGCCTGCAAACAAATTACAGTAGCAGGTATAAGTTACTAATTCAATCTTTCTTGCAAAGTTTATATTATTTCTGCATCTTTTCATTCAGTTGCAAAGAAGACAGTCCAATTTTTGCTTGGTTGCATTGGAAGTTTGTATATAAATGATTAGCTTGGTGTCTGAAAGCTAGGTGTAGAAATTGTAAATAAATAAGCTTGATGCTTCAAGCATTTCCTTTAGTTTGCAGTGTGAGGTTTCCTTTAAGTGAATATAGTTTGGAGTAAGCAATTTCAGTTAGATGAGCAAGGTTGCAAGTTTTGGAACAGGGTTATCAGTTTGCTTGAATAAATGATGGAGGTTGGTTGCATAGATGACTCCAACCCAATGGAGAATTCAGTTTTCAGTTTTAGGACAGCTTGGCAGAGTTCTATGACAGGTTGTATATTTCAAAGACAGTTCAACAAAAAGGCATAGGGTCTGCTTGTTCTTGGAAGCTCACAGGGAGCATGCCATCCCCAGATGGAGCCAGATGTTGTCACAAGATCTGTCCCACAAATTTTTGGATTCCGACAGCATGGATGGAAAGTATACTAACGTTTTTTCCCAGGTCATGAATGTCCCAGTCAGCCTAGTCAGTTCTCCTCATGGCCTCAAACCTCCATCCTAGTTAATTTGTACTATATGTCTATGAACTTTGTTCTCTTTGAGTGCATTTGAAAATGTTACAAGTCCTCGACAAGTTTTCCAAAGCCTCAGGATTTTTCGTCAAATGGATCAAAACCAAATTTTATTTCCCGAGTCTTCAGTTGCCTAGAAAATTACCCCTTGAGTCCAACCTATCCTATATGTATCATGAATTTTATAATTATCATTATTTTAAATAAAGGATTTTTTTTAAATCTTTTGATTAAAATAATAGTATTTTATAAAAAAATATTTAAAAACTCATTATGGTTTTACCCATAACCTTTTTCAACATGTTGCATGCTACTTCTTTGGTTACTTCTTTTTAAATGATAAAAGGAGATAAAGTGAAGGTTTTGTCTTTTTTTCTTCGAATCCTTTCTCTTAACCATAATCTACATTTACCATCCCATAAACATGGAAGTGTTAAGTCACTACCAACCGTCATACCAATCATCATTTTTCAAGCACTCACACAATGTTAACTAAGCCCAAATGTTGAGTGAATCGATGTTAGAGCCCAGGTGTTGAGCTGAACATTTTATGAAGGTAACTTGGAAGCCTATTATTTTTTTAGGTGTTGATCATAAAAAGGTTGATAGAAATTGCAAAGAATGACAAAGATTTATATCTCCAGATGAGCCTTTCCCCTTTTCTAAAAAACGAGGCCAACATCATCAATTTGTTATTTGTTCTATTATTGCCCCTTTTTGTCATTTTAAGTGTCTTTGAAAGATCTTATGAAATTCTTTGATATTCATAGGCATGGTTACAAGAGTTGCACTAATTTTGCTGAACTTTAAGCATTGATATGATATTTGAATTGGTGATGAGCTCTTTTGCAATCATCAGTCCCTTGTAATACTTGAGCATGTTAGGATATTCCTATACTCCATCCTAGTCCTACCAGCATTTTCATTATTTGCATTTTCAGTCATGCATGCACTTTTAGGGTTTGCATGCATTATTTAGGGTTTGCATGCATCCCAGTCATCAGTCCCAGCACCTAGCCCTCGGTTAGCTAGCCACTGGAGCTTCTTTCCACTGATTTTCAGCCCTCCTAGTGCTTAGTTCACCCTCCTTTCACCTACTGCATGAGAAAGGTACCCTTCTTCACCTACCAGTCCAGTTGTCTTCAGTTAACTGAGTTCTCTCCTTGATTTTAGGCTTAACTCACTCTTAACTGACCTTACCACTCCGATGGACCTCCAGTGTGACTAGACTGCTTATTTTGACTCCAGTTAGCTCCTCATGCGCCCTCCACTGAGCCTCCTTCATTCAGTTAGTTCCAGTTACACCTACCACACTCAGTTAGACTCAGTTTGACTGATGGTTGACAGTTACTTAAGCATTGACAACTCCACTGATGATGAGATAGACTACTAGTTGTGCTCCGATGACACTCCATTGATCTTTTGATCACTCCATGAAGGCTAATTCGAATTGCCACCTTAGGCATTCGAACCCTCATGCATTGTACTATTTATTTGTCCATATTGTGATTAATTAATTAGTGTGTGTGAAGTATTTTTGCTTCTATCCGAGTTCTATTGTATTATTATTATGTTGCTCATTACACTACATTGACCACTCTTCTTCTATCTTCCTGCTTAATCATAATTACTCTTGTGAGGTATACATCATCTCTTAGATCTATTGTGAGGATTTTCACATGGTATCAGAGCATGTTGAGAGTATTGTTTATCTCCATTCCTGAGAGTTTTTTGCAGTTTATTATCAAGATTTCAAGTGTAGCAGTTTCTGCATTTATGCAACAGTAGCAGTTGCAGATATTCTCTATTGTTTCTGCAGGTCTTCTACAGCTTCAATGAATTCAGAAGAAATCCCTCCTCTTTCTCCATTCAACTATGATCTTCTTTCTCCATTCAACTATGATGAATGGAAACCGAATATGATAGCACATTTGAAGAGAAATGGTCTCTTTGATTACTGTTTTGAAAGAGAGTTCGAATCCTCTAAAGAAGAGTATGATTGGTTAATTGAAGGAGACAGAGCTTGTGCATCCATGCTGTTTGCTATGCCTGGATGCATGTTACACCAATTCATTGATATTGAAACTCCAAAAGAGCTATAGGCCCAACCGGATGTAATATTTGGTAAAGAGAATAAAGGAATTGGTCCAAACCCTTTCGAGAGCAAGCAAAGTGATGCATTTGCCCTCCTTGATGATCTCATTGATCATGAATCAGTATCAAACATATCTCATATTGAAGTTGTCCACAAAGAACTTGCAGATTCTACACTCATGCTCCAAATTTCTTCTCTTTCTGTGCCAACTCACACTCTAGATATTGCAGAAGGTCCTAAATCCTCTCTTGCACCAAAGTCTATTGGTCTGCATCATGATCTATTGAATGTTTCAGAGGTCAAATCAGCTATTGGAGGTAATGCATTCGCTCTCCTCAAGCAATCACCTCTTATTTACTACTATATGATCATTATTCCATGCTTTCAGAAGGTTATTGAAGAATATGGCCATTTCCATTCGCTTGGGATAATTTCTCATTCACATCATGGTTTTGATCTCACCTCTACTGGTTCAAAGGAGATCTCAAGAAACCATTGCCATTCGCTTGGGATAACTTCTCATGCATTTACTGGTTTTAATATCACCTCTTATGGTTCAAAGGAGATCTCAAGAAACCATGATTCAAGTCTTGGATCTAATTTGGATTCTAAGCAATCACTACTTGGGATAATTTCTCATGGATATGATAGTTTTGATATCACCCATGCTAGTTCAAAGGAGATCTCAAGAAACTATTCTTCAAGTCTTAAATCTGATTTGGATTTCAAGCAATCATGTGATGGTTCTTTTCGGCATAATCTCACCCATGATGGTTCGAAGGAAAAGACAATAGACTATTTGCACATTCATAGATTTGATCCTACCTCAGTTGATTCGAATCACAGGTTCAAGGATCATCCTCATACTTTTGGATTTGTTCTCATCACATTCGATCTGAAGAGCAAGTACAAGCACATGCTTTCTGAGCATGATCCACTTCTTCCCAAGAAGAAGATACCTCCAGACATATGACCAAGCATCACACATGCTTGAGTTTGGAGCATTTATTTTTGTGTGTGCCTTACAGTCTATTTTGAGGGGGGATATTTTTCCCATGAGGTTTTCCCCATTTCCTCGATTTATTGACTGTTATTATTCATTGTATTGGGTGACCTTTGGTCTTAGTTACCAGGGCCCAGGATGGATTAAGGGGGGGTGTTAGGATATTCCTATACTCCATCCTAGTCCTACCAGCATTTTCATTATTTGCATTTTTAGTCATGCATCCACTTTTAGGGTTTGCATGCATTATTTAGGGTTTGCATGCACATGCATCCAAGTCATCAGTCCCAGCACCTAACCCTCAGTTAGCTAGCCCCCGTAGCTTCTTTCCACTGAGTTTCAGCCCTCCTAGTGCTTAGTGCGCCCTGCTTTCACCTACTGCATGATAAAGGCGCCCTTCTTCACCTACCAGACCAGTTGTCTTAAGTTAACTGAGTTCTCTCCTTGATTTTAGGCTTAACTCACTCTTAACTGACCTTACCACTCCGATGGACCTCCAATGTGACTAGACTGCTCATTCTGACTCCAGTTAGCTCCTCATGCGCCCTCCACTGAGCCTCCTTCATTCAGTTAGTTCCATTTACACTAAGTTACACCTACCACACTCAGTTAGACTCAGTTTGACTGATGGTTGATAGTTACTTGAGCATTGACGACTCCACTAATGATGAGATAGACTACTAGTTGTGCTCCAATGACACTCCATTGATCTTTTGATCACTCCATGAAGGCTAATTCGAATTGCCACCTTAGGCATTCGAATCCTCATGCATTGTACTATTTATTTGTCCATATTGTGATTAATTAATTAGTGTGTGTAAAGTATTTTTGCTTCTATCCAAGTTCTACTGTATTATTATTCTGTTGCTCATTACACTGCATTGACCACTCTTCTTCTATCTTCTTGCTTAATTATAATTACTCTTGTGAGGTATACATCATCTCTTAGATCTGCTGCGAGGATTTTCACATGGTATCAGAGCATGTTGAGAGTATTGTTTATCTCCATTCCTGAGAGTTTTTTGCAGGTTATTATCAAGATTTCGAGTGCAGCAGTTGCAGCAGTTTCTGCATTTATGCAATAGTAGCAGTTCCAGATATTCTCTATTGTTTTTGCAGGTCTTCTTTAGCTTCAATGAATTAAGAAGAAATCCCTCCTCTTTCTCCATTCAATTGTGATCTTCTTTCTCCATTCAACTATGATGAATGGAAACCGAATATGATAGCACATTTGAAGAGAAATGGTCTCTTTGATTACTGTTTTGAAAGAGAGTTCGAATCCTCTGAAGAAGAGTATGACTGGTTAATTGAAGGAGACAGAGCTTGTGCAGCCACGTTGTTTGTTATGCCTGGATGCATGTTACACCAATTCATTGATATTGAAACTCCAAAAGAGCTATGGTCCCAACCGGATGTAATATTTGGTAAAGAGAATAAAGGAATTGGTCCAAACCCTTTCGAGAGCAAGCAAAGTGATGCATTCGCCCTCCTTGATGATCTCATTGATCATGAATCAGTATCAAACATATCTCATATTGAAGTTGTCCACAAAGAACTTGTAGATTCTACACTCATTCTCCAAATTTCTTCTCTTTCTGTGCCAACCCACACTCTAGATATTGCAGAAGGTCCTAAATCCTCTCTTGCACCAAAGTCTGTTGGTCTGCATCATGATCTATTGAATGTTTCGGAGGTCAAATAGGCTATTGGAGGTAATGCATTTGCTCTCCTCAAGCAATCACCTCTTATTTACTATTATATGATCATTATTCCATGCTTTCAGAAGGTTATTGAAGAATATGGCCATTGCCATTCGCTTGGGATAATTTCTCATTCACATCATGGTTTTGATCTCACCTCCGCTGGTTCAAAGGAGATCTCAAGAAACCATTGCCATTCTCTTGGCATAACTTCTCATGCATTTACTGGTTTTAATCTCACCTCTTATGGTTCAAAGGAGATCTCAAGAAACCATGATTCAAGTCTTGGATCTAATTTGGATTCTAAGCAATCACTTGGGATAATTTCTCATGCATATGATAGTTTTGATCTCACCCATGTTGGTTCAAAGGAGATCTCAAGAAACTATTATTCAAGTCTTAAATCTGATTTGGAATTCAAGCAATCATGTGATGGTTCTTTTTGGCATAATCTCACCAATGATGGTTCGAAGGAGAAGACAAAAGACTATCTGCACATTCATAGATTTGATCCTACCTCAGCTGATTTGAATCACAAGTTCAAGGATCATCCTCATACTTTTGGATTTGTTCTCATCACATTCGATCTGAAGAGCAAGTACAAGCACATGCTTTCTGAGCATGATGAACTTCTTCCCAAGAAGAAGATACCTCCAGACATATGACCAAGCATCACACATGCTTGAGTTTGGAGCATTTATTTTTGTGTGTGCCTTACAGTCTATTTTGAGGGGGGGTATTTTTCCCATCAGGTTTTCCCCATTTCCTCGATTTATTGACTGTTATTATTCATTGTATTGGGTGACCTTTGGTCTTAGTTACCAGGGCCCAGGATGGATCAAGGAGGGGTGTTAGGATATTCCTATACTCCATCCTAGTCCTACCAACATTTTCATTATTTGCATTTTCAGTCATGCATGCACTTTTAGGGTTTGCATGCATTTGCATGCATCCCAGTCATCAGTCCTAGCACCTAGCCCTCAATTAGCTAGCCCCCGGAGCTTCTTTCCACTGAGTTTCATCCCTCCTAGTGCTTAGTGCGCCCTCCTTTCACCTACTGCATGAGAAAGGTGCCCTTCTTCACCTACCAGTCCAGTTGTCTTCAGTTAACTGAGTTCTCTCCTTGATTTTAGGCTTAACTCACTCGTAACTGACCTTACCACTCCGATGGACCTCCAGTGTGACTAGACTGCTCATTCTGACTCCAGTTAGCTCCTCATGCGCCCTCCACTGAGCCTCCTTCATTCAGTTAGTTCCAGTTACACTCAGTTACACCTACCACACTCAGTTAGAATCAGTTTGACTAATGGTTGACAGTTACTTAAGCATTGATGACTTCACTGATAATGAGATAGACTATTAGTTGTGCTCCGATGACACTCCAGTGATCTTTTGATCACTCCATGAAGGCTAATTCAAATTGCCACCTTAGGCATTCGAATCCTCATGCATTGTACTATTTATTTATCCATATTGTGATTAAGTAATTAGTGTGTGTGAAGTATTTTTGCTTCTATCCGAGTTCTACTGTATTATTATTTTGTTACTCATTACACTGCATTGACCACTCTTCTTCTATCTTCCTGCTTAATCATAATTACTCTTGTGAGGTATACATCATCTCTTAGATCTGCTGTGAAGATTTTCACAGAGCAATGGGGACATTTTATTTTTTGGAAAAGGTGATGTTGTGTAACCTATTTATGGGGTGGATTATCTATTCTATCTGCAAGAAGTTGCAACATTTAGAACAAAGTTGGTTGTATGGTTCTCACCCGTAATTGACATTTTTTTGGAAAGATGTAGTTTCTCTTGATATTGAAGCCAAAGATGACATGATAGTTGATAAAGTGTATCTACAGGTTATATTCAACGCACATCCTCACTAACTTCCTCCAACCAGGCCATTTTTGGTTCCTAATTCCTTGTAGGGGTCAAGGGACAATGCCCCTTTTGGGGTCCAAGGTCCAATCCTCTGCGCCCACTCCAGCTTTGCGCACACACCTACAACCAGGACCATCATGGAATCCCAACTGATGCGCCTCCAATCAAGAACATGAAGAGTCGCCCCTTTGATAGTTATGGAAGGAAAACGATTATAGAAACTGAATATACATTCTTGTAATTGAAGTGTATTCCTATGTATACTATGTATGATACACAATAGAGCATAGGGTATAGAATAGCTAGTGATCCTTTATTTTTCTCGTTCTATAATAGAGCATTGAACAAAACATTACAAGGAAATAAAAGCAATGTCAAGTTCAAATTTTCTTTGTGCCCTTCTTATTAATTTCTTGCCTTCATTTTTGTTAGTGCTTACACGCCCTTAATTAAATCAACCAATCTTTTTTAACGTGTCCTCTAATTTGCATCCTGGATCAGATCATTGTTATCAGAGCCAGACACTACAAGCAATGTGATTCTCCTATTCTTGCATTTCTTCTCTTTATGCCTGTTAACACTCATTCAGAATATTGCCACCTGAATCTTAATCCCTCTTTTGTTTCTTTTTATCGAATTACTAGAATGTGAAATCCTATGATAAGCTTAGGAACAACTGCATGTTAAATAATGAAGTGGTGATCATTCGATGCGTGTGCTACATTAAGGGAAACTCACGGATGGGTGTGCCAGAAGGAAGGTAAATTAGTTACATGTTTCACAACTATATGAAGAAAAATCAGAAGATACATCTATGTATTGTAAAATTGTTTCCCTATTGTTGACAAGGATTTGTACTCCAAGTATAGCTCCATTATGTTTGAGAAGATGAAAATTGAGAAAGAGTAGGTGGAGCAAGTTGCTATTAAATAGATACTTCTTCTCATCCATGAGGTGAATGGTGAGTGAAAGGAAGATAGACTTTGCATTCCTATCGTGGGCTTAGCATTTTTACATTAGTAGTCATAGACCTCGCCATTGGTGGCTTAAATTATACTATTTTTTGCAAAAATAATCATTGCCCTTAGTTTTGTTTGAGGGTTACAAGTTTTCCTACCAACAACAGTGACTGATGGAAACTACGGAAAATATTTTTGATACATGAATGTTATTGATGGGCTAATGGTATCAATTGGATAAAATTGATTATTGGTGGTTGGGTAAACTTCATTATTGTTCCCTATGCATTCTACTAGAATTATTCAAGTTAAATTATTTTCCTTGCTAGCAGGCCTCTACATGCTTGAATAGTGTTATGTCATATTACTTAATTGTTCTTGTGATTGCATTTTATGGGAAAGTAAACTTCTGAGGGAAGATTGAATTGTACTTCTATGATTGGTTTATGTATTTTTGTTTCTCTATTTCTCTATATGTGTTCAACTAAGAATCAATTGTATTTACTATTTAGTTTTCTTAAGAGTCGTGGCATTTCAACACGGAGCAATTTATCCTTTTTTTCTTTCTATGTAACGTTTGAATAACTCGCATGATTTTGCTTCTTACTCCATTAACTTTGATTCTTCTATTTAAGGGTGCTAGCTCAATGGAAGAGCACCTGCCTTAAAGGCAAGAGGTTGGTGGTTTGATTCCTCCATTCCCTATATACAAAAAAAATGACTAATTAAATGACCTTAACAACAATCAATAACTAAATAAATAACCAATTAACAATGATCAATGACTACAAAAATGACCAGTTAACTACAATTAATGACTAGTTAACCACAATCAATTACTAAATAAATGACCAATTAACAATAAATGACTACTACAAATGATAAATTTGTGACTAAAATTCGCATATAAACGCCTATTACTAGCTAATTTCCAGTATCTTATAGCTCGACTAACTTAGTCGTATTTATTTTAGTCATTAATAATTGTCTTATTTAGTAGTATATTTGGTCATTGATTTAGTCATTAATTGTGGCAATTAATGACTAAATCAATGACCAAATATATGACTAAATAAGGCAACTATTAATGACTAAAATAAATACGACTAAGTTAGTCGAGCTATAAGATACTAGAAATTAGCTACTATTAGTCGCAGACTAAAAAATAGTCGTTTATATGTGAATTTTAGTCATTCTTTTAGTCACTAATTTCTCATTTTGTACTGGTGAAAATAAGTTGGTTGATGCACTTAGCAGAAAAGTACATGAGATGCATGTAGCAGCCATTAGTACTTGCCAATCAGATTTGAGGTAGCAGATTACTAATTGTATTACTGAAGATGAACTGTATGTGCAAATAAATGACAAATTGCAGCAGCAGAATTTGGAAAAGAGGTATGAAGGTTACCATTTGGAAGGTGACGGGCTTCTTGTTTATAAAAACATAATTTACATTCCTAATGTGGCAGATTTGAGAAGGATTGTTATGGATGAAATCCATAAAATGCCATATTTCGGTCACCCGGGATACCAGAAAACAGTTGCTAGAGCGAGAGAGCAATATTTTTGGTCGGGAATGAAAAAGGACATTGCTGAGTATATTTCTAAATGTATGAAATGCCAGCAAGTAAAGGTTGAACATCAACACCCAGCAGGTTTGTTGCAGCCTTTTCCAATTCTATAATGGAAATGGGATGTGATTTCCATGGATTTGATTACAGTTTTGCCAATAACAGTGAGGCAACACGATTCCATCATGGTCATGGTGGATAAATTATCTAAGGAAACACACTTTATACCAGTTAAATCCACGTATAAAATGGATGCTATTGCAAAAAAAATTATGAAGGAAATTTTCAGGTTGCATGGTTTTCCTAAAGCAATAATTTCAGACAAGGATACTAAGTTCACCTCAAATTTCTGGAAAACCCTTTTTGCATTTGGGTACGCAGGTGAACTTTAGTACCGCCTAGCATCCACAAACAAATGGGTAAACGAAAAGGGTAAATCAGGTGCTTGAAGACATGCTACGCATGTATGTGATGGACAAACCATCAAAGTGGGAGGATTATCTAGATTTTGTAGAGTTTGCATATAATAATGGGAAACACGCATCTTTGGGCATGAGTCCATTTGAAGCTTTGTATGGTAGGAGGTGTAGAACACCAGTTACTTGGGATAATCCAGTGAACATAATTGTACTTGGGATAGAATTTCTTAAGGAAATGGAACAAGAGGTTGTAAAGATTAGGCAAAATTTAAAGGCATCCCAAGATAGACAAAAAATCTATGCAGATAAGAACCGAGTGCATAGAGAGTTTCATGTTGGGGATCATGTTTAGCTTAGAGTGAGGCCAAGGAAGAGTTCCTTGAATCTTGGAAGTTGTGCCAAGCTATCACCAAGATATTGTGGGCCCTTTGAATTGCTTGAGAGAATAAGACCAGTTGCATATAGAATTGCATTTCCTGCTAACACTAGAGCTCATAATGCTTTTCATGTTTCCTTGCTTAAGAAATATGTACATGATCCTAACCATGTGATTGATTGGGGTGTGATCTAGGTGGAACCCGAGGGAGAGTTCCAAACCAATTCACTATGCATCCTAAACGGGAAAGTGACATTGCTCCGGAACTGATCCATCGGACAGGTAAAGGTGCAATGGAACCACTTCCGTCCCGATGAGGCTACATGGGAGTTGGAGGATGTCATGAGAGAGGCATATCCATTTTTCTTCTAATTTTGAGCAAACACCGAGGATGGTGTTATTCCAAGGGGGAGGGGATTGTAATACCCCTAGTTTTGACTTGGAATGTATTTATCCAATACTATGTAAATTGTCTAAATATGCTAGTGTGAATTCCTAGTGCGGAGCTCAAGGCCAAGGCCCGACTAGTGAATGTTTAGGCATGTATGATGTTTATATTTTATTTGGATTGTTTGGTTGGCTTTTATGTTGATTTAGAATATATGTAAATATTATGTGCATAAATAATAAAATGGTCCAACAATGGTTGTGTAAAGTGCACCAAAGGGGCTATGATTCCACCAAAGGGGAAGAGGAAAGGGGGTCCATGGGTGATTAAATCCTTGCTTCCAAGTGTCCACCTTAAAACTCACCCAAAATTTTGTCATGTCATGAGAATGAGCCAATTTTTTTTGTTTTTTTACCATTTTCCAATCATTAATGCATGTGTGTGGTTGGTGGGGAAATTCACCTCATGTAGTTATTGAAGCATGAGACTGACAACACTTTTGTGTCAGTCCTTTCATGACAAAAGTCAGGCTACAGCTGCCAGGAGTCCTTTATTCTATTGTCAGAAGTTATGTCAGTTGTCTTTTCACCATTTTCTCATATCCTTTGGATTCAACCCTCATTTTCTCTCATTCTTTCATGTAGATTTAGAGTATGCAGAGATCTCCCTTGCTGTCCATGAACTTACCATGTTGTTTTGAACCCATAAATTCGAATTTGGAGACCATGCTGTAGATTTGGAAGGGAAAAATTGTTGGTTGTAGGTGAGCAGAGAGCTTGGGAAAACTAGGAATCCTTACCCATTGAGTTTTGTTGCTCCTAGGTGCTTGAGAAGCCACGAATTGAGGCTACAGGTGGTTCTATAGCAGCCAATATCAAATTGGACTTCTTCTATGCACACACTGGAAGCACCCAACAAGACGGATCGCCTAAGAAAACCGTGGATCGGTGAAGGGGATGCCTAAGCTAGAAGGGTGTTGTGTGGGGTAGGTATTGTTGAAGCCAATTAGGTTTTAAGGGCTGAGTGAGACCCCTGTAGAGCTCTGTATTAGCATTTGGCTAAGCATAGAGAACATAATGGGTTGTGGGATGAGAGAGAGAATCCTGTAGGTGTTTCCTTTGCCCTGGTGGCCTCATAGCCCAGCTTGGGGGTGGCCTCCCAGCAGAAAGAGTATATGTTGGATGGAGTGCCTATGGTTGGGTGGAAAATCGCTCTTACACAACTAGTTGCTTGGATCTGAGTTGGATAAAGATAAGTATTCTCATGCATTTGAATCTGAAATGTTTTTATTTCATCCATGTAATGTTTATGCTTGTATTTGCATGCTAGATGTGTGTGGATAGATTTTAAATTCCGTTGTGCATGTTTAATTAAGTTTCTACACACATTTTTGTTGTTGGAAATCGTATTATGGTTTTGGGGAAAAATTTGAGAGCCCAGATTTGGCCAACGTCCCCTCCCGATGGTCGGATTGGGTGAGGGGGACGTTACAGTGATAAGTGACTAAAAAAATTACTAAAAATCAGAGATAAATGAGTAAAATTAAGGCGGTGACCACTGGTAAAAAATTAGCAATCACTAATCACCCGACCAAATTGGTCATTTATCACTTAGTCATTAATTGCTTGAATTATTTCATCAACTGGTAATATATTTTGTCAGGTGTAGTCTAAATAGTCTGTGTTTTCAACTTTTTATGAGCATATTTTTTTTCTTATTTTGTTCGGAGTCCAATTGAATATCTTAAAAAAATTCACATATATTAGTTATGAAAATTGCATAATTTGGGTTCCATGGCGGTATTCGATGGTGTTGAATCTATTTATGGATTCAAAAACATAGTTTAAATACTTCCAAATTTAGATTTACCCAAAAAAAATACCAAATTCCGACTAAAACCCACTGTAAAGTTCAAAAGGTAGAGTAAATAGACTACTCCTATTTAGTCATTTGTTTGGTCATTAATTGTCGCTATTTGGTCATTAATTGTTGCTATTTGGTAGTATATTTAGTCGTTTATTTAGTAGTGCATTTAGTTGTTTATTTGGCAATAAAGTTAGTCATTTATTTGGTCATTAGTTGCGACCATTTTAGTAATATATTTGCTAGTTAATTAGTCATTAATCATCATCAATTTGTAATCCATTTAGTCATAATTTTTACTATTTTGGTAGTACATTTAGTCATTTATTTGATAGTGATAAAACACTTAAACAAAAAGTAAAAGTGGCTAGATAACTACTCATTCAAACAAGCAACTTACACTCGACAATACACAATTTATAAAGAAGGATGCTTTTATTATCGTTATAACATTTTATTACATTCACTGCCTTTAGCCAACAGAACAATTCACTTAAAAAGAATGATGTACATCATTTTGCATCCCAAAATTTTGAAGCCATGCAAATCCAACAAGCATATGCAAGTTGTTGATACAAGCTTGGAGAATAATAACGCCCATTAAAATACATCAATTTATTTCTTCGATGCGAGAACATTGAGATTGTTCTCCCAGTATATAACTAAAGTAGTAGATGGGTAGTCACAACCAACAATGCCTTTGTATTCTCTTGTAATCTAGAAAGAGCAAAACAATATTTTTCTTTGCCTTGCCAAAAAAAAACATACATAAATATTATAATTTTCTTATTACAAGTAATTCTAAAAAATGTACATAGTTATTGAGACTAGAACCACATGGTGGCATGTTCCATTCATTTGGTTAAGTAATATTTGTTGAAATTGAAATTTTGCAAGGTTAACATATATCAAACCAAACTTTTGTGCTCTAATATTTAACTATTATACATAAATAACAATTATAACCTAAAATAATCAAAATAGTTGATTTGTAAGAACAAAGTCTACATCTATCATAGGTTGCAAAATGTCGATCTTACAAAACATTTGGGTTGAAGCTCTGTGGAAATTTCACGTAGTTAATAATTTCATCCAGCATAAAGGCTGTGTCTCTCTGCGTACAAACAAACAAACAAAAATAGTTAGATTTCTGCTAGCACATTTAGTAGTTGTGAATCCACATTACACATATACTAAAAGCATCATCCTATGACCAACAACTAGATTTGTAAGTTAGTAATAACGTAAAGCATATGGAATATAACAATTAGGATGAAAATAAATAGTGTCTAAATGACAATAAAATTAAAGTTACTGAAAGCTAATTAAATTGTAATTGCCCATCATATTGTTTTGCTTCTATGATGAATGTACTAACCGTAGTATTAGAGTCAATTTTGTTCTCTTGTGGATGTTTGGTGTTATCATGGCTTGGAATGTAAATGCCTACATATTATTAGCATGAAATAACTAATTGTGCCGAATAGGTGCTCTCCAATCCAATATGGGGGAGAAGTTGTCAGTAAAGTAACATTATGCATTAAAATATATTAAATGTACAGATAAAAAAAAATGACGTCTCTCTAAAAAAATGTATGTGTGTGTGTGTGGTGAAGAATATCAAACCATTTCAAAAAGTCTTTGGTCACCCTCTGAATGTTGGTCAAGATTAAAAATGTGCATTCATCGCCATCTTATGGATTTGCCATAAGAGCATCCTTGAAATAGAGTAGTAATTACTGCCATAATATATTGAACTAAGAAAGAGGAGAGCAACAATAATTGGGAAAAATAGAAAGAAACATGCTATCAAGAATGGATTGTATGTGTGTGTGTTGTTATGTGTTTTATATGTGTGTGTTGTTATGTGTTCCAAGAGTAAATATGTGCAAATATGTGGGAGATTGTTTTCACTTATCTAAATTTCATTTCAAACATATTAAACATAAAATAAAATATGAATATAGAAAAGGATTGTAGATATACATTCAATTGTTCTTCCAGTCGTAAGTAGTATCCCTTGTTAACTACATATCTCTAGTTGCAAGCCAATTGTATTGACCAACGGGTGAAAGAAATCCCTTCAATGCTTGGTAGAGGAGTTGATTTACTGGTTCTATATTATGGACTCGAGTCTGAAGTTTTGTTATGACTTTATATCCATTCAATGGACGTCAGTTTTGGTTGTTTGGTAGTTGATGAAGAGATACTCTATTTCTCTTCCAAATTCTGAAAAATGTACTGAATCCTGGAAGGCATTTATCACATGTATTTTGTTTTTAGTATTGAAATTAAGATTTTTTTCTCGAACCAAGATAGACATTTATATTCCTAGGATCCCTAGGTGGGATTCTACCCATACCAACAATTTGCTCACAATATGCGGTTGACAAAGTGGAGTAATTTTTTTACTAGGTAACTAAACAGATGTTGTTAGCCGCCAAATTCTAAATCTATATAAAAGTTTAGTAGCTATAAATGTTTACTAGTCCTTCTGACTTCTATCAAATTAAGTTGACATGATATAGTTTTTTTATAAGAAGGATTTTGTGTGCCAATGCAAAAAGCAAAGAGGACTTCATAGTCAAATGGAACACTTATCGCGCCCTAAAGCGCTAAAAGGTCTTAGGATTGTAGATATCACATCATAACAAGAAGCTCTTTAGTCAAATAGATCTGTACAACCATATAAGGATATGGAAACTAGAACATTCTCACCAAATCCAACATAAAAAGAGTGCCAAATGCTAAAGAAGCATGGAAAGGGTTGGTACATATGAACATAACTTAGGCAACACTTAACATAAAAAGGTCCTTTTCTTGCAAAAGTATCATGATTCCACGAGAAAGATAAAAAATTAACATTTGTCTCCAAGTTTTTTATATTTTGTATTGTAGTGCATGTGAAATTTTAAGCGAACGTGTTTTGAGTGAACACTTGAAAAAGAGGAAAGGACATTGTTGCGGAGGCTAATTTCCCAGAAGAGGTGCTCTCCAACCCAGTATGGGGAGAATTTTTTATGTTAGTAACGTGACATATATGGGGCCTCCCTCCTTCTTTATAGTTCATTATATTAGGATGAGATCTTAGCCATTGTTGTCTCTTGGTGTCCTAGTTTTTTACAGTACTCCCCATAGTGTAACTAAAGTCAAAATCAACATAAAAATTATCATAACTTTCCTCCCACTTATCCTTTCTATTTTCTCCTTGCCAACACTACATACCTCTCTTTCTAGTTGGGGTTGTGTGTGCATGGACCGCTCCTCTTTGTCCTTCTTTTGAGATGGATCTCATCCGATACCTCAGGATTTGTGGATGCGCTTCACACAACCTCTTCACAACCACCAACCTGTTCTCATTGGCGTCACACTAATTGGAAATGTGGCTCCTCTATGACCAAAGCAACGTATTGCCACAACACCCACACAAAATGAATCTGGATCATTCGTAGTCGCATTCACAACTCCAAGCACGTATGAGGAAGTTTCTCACTCAGCAGTAACATTCTCAATGGCCTCGTAGATCTATAATCCATGCAAGCAAACAACTTACATGCCAGATTACAAACACAAATCACGAGAAAAATTTGTTCACGATGTTTGAGCTTTACATACATTAGAATATGCCTCAACTTTTTTACTATTACTCAATTCCTTCTCCATCTCTATTAATAGGTAAAAAACAAGGTTTCCTAGTGAAATGCTACTTGCTTTTATTGTTTTGAAAAATGCTCCCCACCGCATTCTATGATTGATGTCAATTTATGTCGTGCAATCATTATGAAATTTGTGTAGCAACAATCACAACTAACATGATGCCACATGCATACCTCATTATTGAAGGAATCCATCGAACTTGATGTCCTCCAAATCATAGCAAATGTCGGCAACAGTGTCCAACTCTCACCCACAAAAATCATTGCCCAAGTTTCGAAGATGAGCCCTGATGCTGCCATTACTCTCAATCGGATCTTGAGAGTTGTAACATCCCGAAAAATACCAAAATTTTAAAAAAAAAAATAGCAATAATTATCGAAGTCGTTAATGCGGAACATATAAAATAATTAGATTTCTTAACTAGGATAATTAATAATGATGACACATCATAATTCTCAAATAAAATATGATATAGTTGTATTGGCTAGTCGGGTTGATGCAATGTCTACTATAAATTATTAGTGGAAATGTATCTCATTTTTTTTGGAGTTGTAAACCCTAAGGGAAAAACCCTCATTATTTTGATTGGTACTTACAGTTTAAAAACTTCAAGGTTTACTGTGTAATGTTTGGAATCCCAAATCGTCGATGAAGAAATAATAGCAATTGGTTTTGATAACAAGTTTTATGTTATTGAAAACGTCTTTGTGAAATGAATAGATGGACTGTGCGATTTTTGGGTTTGAATGGAAAATAGGACTATAGTTTTTATTTAAGAATTAGGGGATGAATACTGTACATCTGTTTATATTTAGAATGTACTATTTCCTGCGTTTTAAAACATATGACAGAGTTTAACAAGCACACTACTGTATTCATCTTTTCAATCAATGGCATTCTGCCTATCACTCATCTTTCTTAATTTACTTCTATATACTGGAGTACGATGCAGAAAACAGCATGGGGAAAAATATAGAGATGGTTATCGATTCAATCATTTCATAAAGCTCTTTCATTCAGAATTATACTTAGATCAGAAAATAAAATAGTTTCTTCTATATGACTGAAATTAATTATCTATTATACAGAAACATTTAACTGTAAACAAAAAGGTAGAAACAGTAAAACCTGGTTGACTGTAGGAGAAACAAATAGCCCAAGGAACCTGTTCCACCCAACTGTAGCTAGGGTTTTACCCCTAGCTTGTGCAAATGAGCACCTACTAAGGAGAATGGACTCCTTAGTAGCAGTTCAGTAAATGTAAATTATTATGATAAAACAGAAATGTAAACTACTCTAAAACATGTGCATGAAACATAAACAACAAGATGTAAATAATGGTTTTTGTATTAATATTACCTCCAATGTGAAGGTTGGTGAAGCTCTTGCAATGTCCAAGAGGGTTGCTCCAAGCTCCAATGTGCTCCTTCTCTTTCTCCAATGGTGGAAATGGGCCAAAAGGGGCTCTCAAGGTGAAAGTGGCTCAATGGTGAGCTAGGGTTTAAAGAGAGATTTTGGCAGAGTAAGGGTATACTTGATTGTGGATGTGGAATAAGGGTTCTCCATCACCTATTTATAGTTTTTTGGTGGTGGAGTGCTGGCCCATGGTTTTGGGAACCATATGGTTTAGGGAAGCTGTATAGGGTTTTTTCCTCCATTTCCTCATTATTTTATATTTTTTATTCCCTTTTTAGAGGGATTTTGCTATTTTAGAGGAATTTTGGATATTTTTGGAGGAAAAAAGGGTTTTTTAGCCTTTTTGAGGCTTTTTTGACGGTTTTGTGGCCTTTTGGAGGCTTTTTAGTGGGATTTTTAGGGTTTTAAAGGGAAATATGGTAGGAAAATGGACAAATGAGCCATGTAATGAGGTAGATGGGGTAGTGAACACTTTTTGGGTGTTAACACCAACCTATTCCTGAATACAGCCAAGTTACTTGCCTTAGGACCCTCGAGCCTGTTCACTGAACCACCAGGAGGAAGATTCTGTAGAAGCTTTAGGTCCTTCAGTTTTCAGTAGCAATGTAGATTATCATTCATGCAGACTCAGCAGTCAAATAAACCTGCACCGGCACCTCTGGTTTTCCTTCTCAGTATAATTAGCAGACTCACAGTTGCACTCTCACATAGCCTCCTTATTCGAATCTCTCAGTGATCACCTGATGCACTTGAGGAATATTTCTGTAGAAAATATTGTAAGAGGCTGCCTGCCCAATTCGAATTGCCTTATCTAGGATGCCTAAGCCTTTTAGTGGTTAACTGGTCATTAATAAGCTGCCTGCTCAATTCCACCCACCTAGGGGATAGTGCCACAAATTTAGGGGTAGTTGTCCCATAACCAACAGCTAGTGGTGGAGTGCAAATGTTGCCATCTGTCCCATACCTTCTAACAGCTTCCATTCCTCCTAGTGGGTCAGTGAACACTCATTTAACAGTTCCCTTGGGTGTTTGTCTCCTATTTTAATTTATTAAATAATAATAATCAGTAATTACAATCATCCTTGACCAAACTTGGTCATAATTACAAAACTTTGTAATTAAAATTTAACATAAAGTATTTTGCAAATAAAATAATATTCTCAGAATTTGGGTAGGTGACATACACCCCCCTTTAAGTCTCAACATTGTCCTCGATGTTGTTTAATCACTCTCTGAGTGTCCCTGAAACAGATTTGGGTATGCTGCCCGCATACTACTCTCCAACTCCCAGGTTGCCTCTTCTGGGCTAAGGTGCTTCCATTGCACCTTTACCTGCCTAATGGTGCGATTTCGGAGTAGAGTTTCCCTCCTTTCGAGGATACAGTTCGGTTCCACCTGAAAATCGTCGTCTTGTCCCACCTGTACATCATTCCAATTTACAACATGAGTAGCATCGTGTACATACTTCTTTAAAAATGATATATGAAAAACATTATGTATCTTTAGATTTTGTGGCAAAGCCAGTTGGTATGCCACTGGGCCAACCCTTGACAATATTTTGAAAGGACCACAATACCTGGGTGCCAACTTGGCACAGCTTCCCAATTTCAATGAACTCTTTTTCGGTCTTACCTTAAGAAAAACATGTTCACCAACCTGGAACTCTTTATGAGTCCTTCTAAGATCTGCTTGACTCTTTTGCTTATCTTGGGCGGCTTTAAGATTTCTTTGTACTTGTTTCACAATTAGTTCTAATTCTTGTAGCAATTTAGATCCTAAAATAACTCTATTTACTGGGTCATTCCAAGAAACAGGTGTATCACATTTCCTACCATAAATAATTTCAAAAGGGCTAAGCCTGGATGATGCATGATAATGTTTATTATATGCAAATTCTGCTAAATGCAAGTAGTCTTCCCACTTACCAGGCTGATCCTTAACATACATCCTCAGCAAGTCTTTCAATACCTGATTCACTCTTTCTATCTGTCCATCCGTTTGTGGATGAAATGTTGTACTGAAGTTTAAGGTTGTATTCAACCCTTTAAACAAAGACCTCCAAAAGTTTCCAGTAAACTTAGAGTCACGGTCTGAAATTATTACTTTCGGTATACCATGTAATCGAAAAATCTGCTTCATGAAGATTTTTGCAATGTCTGGAGCCTTATGAGTAGTCTTCACAGGTATAAAGTGTGTTGCCTTGTTGAGTTTATCCACTACCAGCATGATAGAGTCATTTTGTTTCTGATTTTTGGGTAGACCGGTAATAAAGTCTATGCTTATCACTTCCCATTTCCAGCTAGGTATAGGCAATGGCTGCAACAGTCCAGCCGGATGTTGGTGTTCAACCTTCACTTTTTGACAGTCCAAACACTTAGCTATGTACTCTGCTACTTCATCCTTCATTCTAGGCCAATAGTACTCTTTCCGTAGCATAGTGATGGTATCTGATAACCTGGATGACCAAAGTAATGGCTTTTGTGCAACTCATTTAAAATCAGAATTTTTACTTCAGGTATGTTGGGTACATACAATCTGTTTTTGTATAATAACAGTCCATTTTCCTTCAAACTGTAATCTGCCATAGAATTTTCATAATTGTTATTTGTTTTCTTTTCTTGTAATTTTCTGTATTCTTCATCCGTTTCACTCCCTTCAAGGATTTGATTTTCTAAATCTGTTGAATATGTACTGATGGCTGAAATAAAATTCAGCTTTACTTTACGACTTAATGCATCAGCAACCTTGTTCTCTTTCCCTTTTATATGCTGAATTTCAAAATCATATTCACTTAGAAAAGTTAACCCTCTAGCTTGTCTAGCGTTCAAATTTGTCTGATCTAATAAATATTTCAGACCTATGTTATCTGTCAACAAGGTAAACTTTCTGCCAATAAGGTGGTGACACCACATTTTTAAAGCGTGAATTACTGCTAATAACTCTAAATCATAAGTAGAGTAGTTCTTCTCATGTATTTTCAGCTTTCTAGACTCGTATGCAACAGTATGTCCCTCTTGTGTTAGGACTCCACCAAGTCCGTCATTACATGCATCGGTACATACTATAAAATCCTTATTAGGATCTGCAATCCTCATAATAGGTGTTGTAGTTAGTAATTCCTTTAGCTTCTTAAAACTGTCTGAACATTTCTGATCCCACACAAATTTCTTCCCTTTCTTCTGTAAGGAGGTTATGGGGTTTGCAATCTTTGAAAAACCATCTATAAATTTTCTGTAGTATCCAGTAATACCCATAAATGATCATACATCTAACACATCCTTAGGAATCGGCCAATCATTAATGGCTTTTATCTTGTTGGGGTCAACCGAGATTCCTTCCTTGGAAATTATGTGTCCTAAGTATTGAATTTTATCCTTGTGAAAATCACACTTACTAAATTTAGCGTATAGTTGATGATCTTTCAGAATTTGTAAGATAATACGCAGATGTTCGTCATGCTCTTCTTTGCTTTTAGAATACATTAAAATTTCGTCTATGAACACAATAGCAAAATTATCCAAATATTTGTGCAGAATATTGTTCATTAAACACATAAATACAGCCGGAGCATTAGTAAAGACAAATGGCATGACTACGAACTCATAATGTCCATAACGAGTTCTAAAGGCTATTTTAAAAATATCCTTGTCCTCCACACAAACTTGATGATATTCTGACCTTAAATCAATCTTTGAAAATATCATTGCTCCACGCAGCTAATCAAATAGATCGTCTATGCGGGGCAACGGATATCGATTCTTGATTGTCATCTTATTCAGCTGATGATAATCTATACACAGTCTTGGGTACCATCTTTCTTCTTAACAAATATAACAGGTGCTCCCCAAGGAGACACGCTGGGTCTTATATAGTTTTTATCAATCATTTCCTTCAACTGTGATTTCAACTCATTTAATTCCAGTATATTCATCCTATATGGAGCTTTAGAATTCGGTACTGCTCCTGGTATTAACTCGATGGTAAAGTCTAAATCTCTCTTAGGGGGTAATCCTGGAACCTCCTCAGGAAAAACATCTTTGAAATATTTTAGGACAGGTATGTCTTCTAGTTTCTGTTTGTCCTCTTTAGTAATCAACTCATCATTCACTACATTCACTACAAACATTTGACATCCTTTTCTCACTGCTCTCTTTACTTGCATGGCTGAAATCTGCCTCAGGGATGTCTTTCTTGGAATACCTTTTACTTCTAATGTTTCTCCTTTATCATTTAAACATGTAAAAAAAATTTCATAACAGTTCAGAATGACATGATAGGCTTCTAACCGGTCCAGTCCAATTATGATATCATAGAATCCTAAAGGTAAAACATTCAACTTGGTTTGTGTCTTTAACTAATTCATAGATAAAAAAACACAACTTTCAATAAATTCAGATATTTTTCTTTTTGTTCCTGTTGCTAGTCTAACTAACCAGGATTCATTGAATTTTTCTGTTTTCAAATTTAAACTTTTTACAACATATGGTAATATATAACTCGGGCTAGCACCTGGATCAATCAAAATAGTAACAGGATGGTTTTGTAGCATACCTTCAATCTCTACCATAGAGACTTGATGATCTGCTTTCCTGTTGTCTAGTGCTGCATTAATTCTGGGCATCTCCCTTGCCAAGTCTCCAACAATAGGTTCAGTCTGTATGGAATGAATATTGTTAGCTATCCGCTTCCTCTTGGGGCATTCTGATGCATAATGAGGACCTTGACACTCAAAACATTTCATATGTGCCTTTTGATAATTAGTTCTGGTAGCATTGGGAGTGTTTCTAGGAGTTGTAAAATTCTGCTGCTGATTATTTCTAGGATTATTTCCTTGAAAATTCCGATTCTGAAAATTTTTCTTTTGAAAACCAGAATTTTCACTAAACTTGAATTTTTTCTTTTTCAGCTCAAAATTGTTGGGTTTATGACTTTTCCAGTTTGATATCCCTTCTCTTTTTCGATTAGTGTCATAACAGAAAGTTGCTTTCCTCATGGCCTCTTCTAAGGTATTTGGATTTTCATACTCGATTTTGTCCTTGATGTTGAAAGGTAGACAACTCAGATATCTTTGGATCTTCCATTTTTCTTCCACGAGGTATGGCACATACCTCAGTAAATTCAGAAATTTACTGCTCATCTCTTTCATGTTCATAGTTCCTAGCTTTAAATCATAGAACTCCTTTGATTTTTCTTCATAGTATTGTTTAGATAAGAACTTCTTTTTGAAGTACCGTTTGAAAGTACTCTAGTTCACATCCTTGTCCTTCATACCCTTCACTCTTTTGATGTCCTGCCACCAAATATATGCCTTCCCAATCAAGTTGTAGATTGCCATCTTTGACTTCAATGATTCAGAATAATCATAAATTTGGAAGTACTTCTTCATGCTAGATAGCCATGCTTCTGCTATCTCTCATTTTTCAGTTTCACCATTGAAGGTTGGGGATTTGATTTTCTTGAACTACCCAGAAATATGTTCATACTGTTTGTGCCTTTTTCTTTTTGGTTTGTAGTCTCCTTCGCTGCTATCACTTGAATAGTTTCGTTTCTTTTTCCATTTTTCATGGGCAGCTTATGATGATGTTGAAATGTTGTTTGCATCATTTGTTTTCATCTTCTTACTCCTATCTTGATGAGGTAAATCTTCAATCTTGGAGGTATTTTCAATTTCTCTATTATGTTCATCAGTTGGGCATTGTTCGAACAGTACTTGATTAAGTTTCTCCTGTGCCTTTAGAATTTTCTCATTGTCTTGTTTTACAGATCTAATTTCTGCTTTTAACTCTTGAAATGCACGTAAGAATTCTGATGAATTATCATTTAATTCGCCATGGACTTCTTCTTCATAATGTTGTCCCGTGCTATGACTGTTGGGTCGAAATCTGTCTTCTAAATGTTCAGCTGATCCTTCCATACCTGTAACTTAAAATAATTTATGTATAACAAAAATAGTTTAAATTTTAATTAGTAAGATTTCTGCTGTAAATAAATTTTCTGCTGCGTGTTCTTGGACCTTTTCAGGCCTAGAGTTCGAACGTGAGCTCTGATACCACATGTAACATCCCGAAAAATACCAAAATTTAAAAAAATTTAAAATAGCAATAATTATCGAAGTCGTTAATGCGGAACATATAAAATAATTAGATTTCTTAACTAAGATAATTAATAATGATGACACGTCATAATTCTCATATAAAATATGATATAGTTGTATTGGCTAGTCGGGTTGATGCAACGTCTACTGTAAATTATTAGTGGAAATGTATCTCGTTTTTTTTGGAGTTGTAAACCCTAAGGGATAAACCCTTGTTATTTTGATTGGTACTTATAGTTTAAAAACTTCAAGGTTTATTGTGTAATGTTTGGAATCCCAAATCGTCGATGAAGAAATAATAGCAATTGGTTTTGATAACAAGTTTTATGTTATTGAAAACGTCTCTGTGAAATGAATAGATGGACTGTGCGATTTCTGGGTTTGAATGGAAAATAGGACTATAGTTTTTATTTAAGAATTAGGGGATGAATAATGTACATCTATTTATATTTAGAATGTACTATTTCATGCGTTTTAAAACATATGACAGAGTTTAACAAGCACACTACTGTATTCATCTTTTCAATCAATGGCATTCTGCCTATCACTCATCTTTCTTAATTTACTTCTCTATACTGGAGTACGATGCAGAAAACAACATGGGGAAAAATATAGAGATGGTTATCGATTCAATCATTTCATAAAGCTCTTTCATTCAGAATTATACTTAGATCAGAAAATAAAATAGTTTCTTCTATATGACTGAAATTAATCATTCTATTATACATAAACATTTAACTGTAAACAAAAAGGTAGAAACAGTAAAACCTGGTTGACTGTAGGAGAAACAAACAGCCCAAGGAACCTGTTCCACCCAACCTATTCCTGAAGACATCCAAGTTATTTTCCTTGGGACCCACGAGCCTGTTCACTGAACCACCAGGAGGAAGATTCTGTAGAAGCTTTAGGTCCTTCAATTTTTAGTAGCAATGTAGATTATCATTCATGCAGACTCAACAGTCAAAGAAACCTGCACCAGCACCTCTGGTTTGCCTTCTCAGCATAATTAGCAGACTCACAGTTGCACTCTCACATAGCCTCCTTATTCGAATCTCTCAGTGATCACCTGATGCACTTGAGGAATATTTCTGCAGAAAATATTGTAAGAGGTTGCCTGCCCAATTCGAATTGCCTTATCTAGGCTCCCTAGGCCTTTTAGTGGTTAATTGGTCATTAATGAGCTGCCTGCTCAATTCCACACACCTGGGGGATAATGCCACAAATTTAAGGGTAGTTGTCCCATAACCAACAGCTAGTGGTGGAGTAATGCTACCATCTATCCCATACCTTCTAACAACTTCCATTCCTCCTAGTGGGTTAGTGAACACTCATTTAACAGTTCCCTTGGGTGTTTGTCTCCTATTTTAATTTATTAAATAATAATAATCAGTAATTACAATCATCCTTGACCAAACTTGGTCATAATTACAAAACTTTGTAATTAAAATTTAACATAAAGTATTTTGCAAATAAAATAATATTCTCATAATTTGGGTAGGTGACAAGAGTGTTGACCAACCATTATGTTTTGAGTTGCTCTATGACCATGGGCTGTGGCAATGGACAAGAACAGGAAGGCTAAGAGGCACTATGGTCTCACTCCTCTCTGCAAATATTTTATCAATAATCACTACAAAGTCTCTCTAGTGCCACAAGAGGAATTGAACCACATAAAGGAACTATGTAAAAATATTAAGGCGATAATGGATTGCAACATCATTAGTGAGAAGTATAACCATATCATCATCGAGGAGTATACATGAGAAACATTTTTCTTGGTGTGATTTAGAAGAAGCTTGTGAACATTGTTATCTAAATAGTGGTAATTTTAGGAAGACACCTATTTCCATATTCTCTTTGATGACTCTTCTTGACAATATGAAGAGAACATCATCAAGGAAAGATAGGAGCATGAGGTGCCTACCAGTTTCCAATATGCTTCGTCTATGGTGGAAGAGTTCCTTTCAAAGCCATCCTTTTACAGTAATATGGAGGATTTTTTTTCTCTTGATGGTTCTCTTTATTTGTATCCACATGATATCCATGGTGGGAATTTGGAGCAACACTCAACAATTCATCGAACTTAGTTGTCATCAGTTAGGAGTAAGCATGATAACCTAAATGTGGGACCCAAGTTTATGGATGAGATTCTTAGACTACTTTAGCATTGAGTCCAACACTTATACATGGGCCCATAGTTCCTTGGGCTACTTTAGTGTTGTGGTCATCACCCATACATGGGACCCTAAGTTATGGATAATCTCCTTGTGAATACACTTTTTGGACCAGTTCACTCTCAACATCGAGGTTAATTGTTAGGCTTCTACCATAACCTCCTACTTTAGGATACCTAGGAGTTAGTCAATTAATGTATATGGCCATCTTATTTTGATAAGGCCCATTAGATAGTAGTGGATAGTTGTTTAAAGTAAAATGGTCCTCTTTATTAAATAAGGCCCACTAGGTAGTTGGTATTAATTAATGATGGGACGACGAATTGTTGGGGTTTTCTTATTAAGAATATATCTAAGAGATAGGATTATATGGAATGTTTTGTTGAGTGTTGTTGTATTTGTATGTTTGCATAGTGAAAGGTTGCCACACCTCAAGGGGCAAGAGAACATTGTTTTCTTACTTTTGATCAATCATTAATACAAGGGTATATTATGTTTATTGCATCATCTGTCTCTTGTATCTAGTTTTATGCATCTGTAATTTATGTATACCTATTTTTTTTTTCAATTTTATGGGTTAAGGAACACTACAAGTGATATTAGAGCTCTTTCTTGGGCACGGAGTGAAGGAATTTTTCTTTCTTTCTTTCTTTTTGCATATTTTTCAAGAGAAAAAAAGAGGATGGTAGAATTCAGATCCTCCATTTCTAAATCTTTCTACATAGAATCTGAAGAAGGAATCCATATATCCAAGTTCCTCTTTTAAAAATACTAATGTCTACAAAAAAATTGTCCAAATCAAAGTTCAAGAACTTGAATTATCATTGATTTAAAATCAATTGTTTTAGGGTTTTCTAGTGTTTTTCATTTGACTACAAATCAATATATTTTGATAGAATGCTTGAAATTCAATGAAACTGGTGCCAACAAATGTATAATGGATGTGATATTTCATAATTAGGTTCATAATAAAGATTTCGATTAATATTGTGGAGGTTTGGGTCATTTCAAATTTGCCACCTCAAAACCCTAGTTGCATAAAGGGCCTCCATTGAAAAGTAAGCTATTATGACTCAAGATCCTAGAAATTCCTTTTCAGGCCAAAGACATGTTCCAATGTCTTTAAATAACATAGAGATTGGTCATTCAACAAATAAACATGTGTTGCGGGAAGAATACATGCTTAAAATACAAGTGGAGTCACCTTGTTGGACACTTTTGTAACCTCTGTTGGTAACCCTTTTAGAAGTACCACATCAAACAACACATGTACATGGAATATCACTTCCACATACCTTTGGGTATAAAGGAAGTCCCCTAGGTGCACTAAAACCAACCTTATATAAAACTACCAGTCATCTCTTTGCTATAGTACATCGAGAACACCACTTAAGGAGATATCTCTCTAGTACTAGGGAATCGAGTAGTACAACTAAGGACGCAGTTTATCCTCCTTAGTTAATATATCCTTGAGAGATTGATCAATTACTGCTATTTCATACCTACATGTATATCACAGAGCTATACCACATGAAACCCATTTGTTCTTAGGACCCTACAAACCCTAAACACACGGTGAACCCTAAGACCTATGGAATCCACTTAGAACTCTCAAGCACATGACCGGGATTTCCATTCCCACAAGATGGAAAGATTTGTAGAAGAGATGAAATAAAGTATCAAAAAGTTGCCAAGTATACAACCATGTTCAAACAACTCTCAATTGATATATAAGTAATCAAACAACAACTTGGGGAATTGGGAACAATCAAAACGGACCACTTAAGGCACTTTGAATGGAAAAGGTGTTCTAGGATATTTAGACACTTAGGATTTAGTTAAGATCGGGTTGGTATAATGTGTATTTGGGTAAAGTGTGTTTGTTTAGTATGCATTTGCACTTATGTAATCCGATGGTCACGATATGTTCTAGACATACAGTGGTCTGACGATTCATATTCACCTTGATCTTCACGTCTATTGATTCGTGGCTTAACACTTGATTAGTCCATGATCTCTATGTAAAGAGCATGGAGGTTCATTTGCTTGATAATTGATTGTGTGAAACTCATATATGTAAAATATTTTTCCTTTGCTTAATATATTGCCTCAAGTGGCTATTTGGTTGGGGCCATGGACTATTTCCCTCTTTGAGGGTTCTAACCACGTAAAACATTAGTGTGTTGATATGTGATCTATTTGTGTGAGAGGTTACTAAAGGTGTTCAATCTTCTACATATATATTGTGTTAGTTGAACATGGTATCAGAGCACTTACGAAGTCATGCTTCCATTGTTGATTGAGATCTTGAACTGGTGTAGCCACGTACATCAAAGGATTTATGGTAGATTGAGAGAGGTGTTCCATTATGTCCAAAGTGTTTGGGCATAAGCCCCGATGCATATGATTTATTTTGATGAGATATATATATATATACTGGGCGTAAGCCCCAATCCACATGTTTTACTTTTGTTATATATGTGGGGCGTAAGCCCCGATGCACATGATTTACCTTGGTTATAGATATACATATTTGGGCATGGACCCTGATGGATACAGATTATTTTTTATGTATTGGGCATAAGCCCCGATGTATTTGATTGATGTTTATTATGTGATTGGGTACAAACCCTAATATACTGAGACGATCTTTGTTATGTACCATGCAGAGTTATGGTATGCATGACTGACTTTTATGATGTGTTGAGCGTAGGCTCTGGAGCACATGGATGACCTATGTACTTGGCATAATCCCCGATGTACATAGATGACTTTTATTATGTGTTGGGCATAAGCCCCGATGTACATAGAGTGTTGGGCATAATCCTTGGAGCACTCGAAACTTGATGTTGAGCATAAGCTTTGGAGCATCGGATCTTTGGCCATTGTATCCCTAGGTATATCTTACAAATACATCCTAGTAGTAGTGTTGAGCGAGGAGCTTTGGAATTGCACTAGAGTAACTCCCGTTGAAGAGTGTTGAGCATAAGCTATGAATAGCACCCGGGGTTACTTTACTTAAAAAGGTGTTGAGTTGAGAAAGACTCTGAATAGCACCACCTATCATCATACTGATTTAAATTGATTAATTGAATCACTACTCATCTCTCATCAAGGACTGAGGAAACTGCCACAGAATACGAGGTAATCCAACATGCAAGGAATCTAGGGCTACCTAACCTAGGCCCTAACCTAGTCGACCCTCCAAACCTACCAAGGCCTTGTCAAAAAAGAGTGGACCTTATTTAATAAAGCATCAAAGATATAATGCTATATAACTACTTGAATAAATCAAAGTGATTATTTATAAAGAGCCTCACTTATGTACAAAGTGGTATGCATAAATATATGTATGTATATAAAAGATATTATTTTTATATATAGATATATGAGAATAATAAAGGACACATAGTTATATAAAGTAAATATATCCACTTAAATGGATTATACATATAACTATTCTCATTCATATAAATTAAATAAATAAATAAAATATAAAGTTCCATTAATAAATTCAAAAAGGAACAAATTAAAAGTCTTAGATAAACTAAAGTTTATAATTAAAATAAAACCTTTTAATTATATTATATAATTCAAGCTATGAGTTAAATTGGAGTTATTATTAAAAATAATAATATTAACTCAAGTGCTCATTCCAAAGGTTTCCTATAAATACAAGAACAGTTTCCAAAGAGAGGGATCTATCTTATTATCATTCTTTATGGTATCAAGAGAGAAATTGTCCCATAAATTTGGAAGAGTAATACTCCATGATTGAATTGCAATCAACTGTCTGCCTTAGGTTCTCTAGGTTCTCTTGCATGTTGGAGCCAACTCGGGGGGATCCGATTTAGAACCAGGAACGGTTCTGGGTCATGTTTGGGAGGAACGTGGCAGTTCCAAAGTTATTTGGTTATCATCCTATAGGTCAGCTAAGAATATTGTTTCCATTAACCAGTGTTTGAGGTGTGCAAGATTTACAAAGGAGATCCAAGTTGCAGAGTTCAGATATGAACTTATATTTATATTTCAAACTCATTATAGGCTGAAAAAAAATTAGGAATTATTTCTAATGTTACTGTAAATTTCTTTTCCATAGAAATTTGGTTATCATTATGCATTTGGGAGCAAGGGCTGAAGCATTGGCTCCCTAGGTCAAACATTATTTAATTATGCATAAGTGTTCTTATTTATTTTAGGCTTACAATCTACCAAAGCTATCAAACGTTAGCTTGTGCTAGATCTCAGACTCTTCAAACTACTGTAATAAATTATCTTAAACAAGATTACATTACGAATGTCCAAACCCTCATGGATAAATCGTAAGAGTATAATTCTGCACCCAAACAAAGTCTAATTTAAAAATCTTTTACAGCAGAATAATCTCATTCAAGAGATCGATTCTCTTTGAAACCTAGACCCTAGGTTTTTAAACTAATTAATTAACTCATAATTATTACACAGTACCTTTACCAATGAGTAAGGACGCCCAACAAATTTCATAAACTTAAACTAGGTTGAATCAAGTCTGGACAAAGTGTGAATCTATTCGCTTCCCGAGAGTTTCAGTCAACCAGCTTAAACTTTTCAATATTTAAAGAGAATCGAATACCAAACTTTAATTAATTGTTAAAACAAAATTTAAGCACACACAGGGTTCACGTAGAGTTTTCCAAACATACTAAAATCCATGATGAACCTCTGAATAACACAACCATAGAATTTCATAAATCGAAACCACAGGCCCAGATATTTTTAAACTAAATAGTTTATTTAATGCATGTAATGCTTTAGTATTCAAAACATTTAAATCCTACTAAAGTTCAGACTCAGGATCGAATCCCTTGAGCGCTACCACAACCAAATTAAAAACAAAAGACAAGTAAAGCGAAATAGGGTTAGGGCTTTGCCCATGGTATTTATATAAAAACATTTCCCAATTAAATTATCTCTACCTACATTTCACCATCATCCATCCACAGAGGCATTTCTCTCAACTAAAACGCATAAAATATAAATGACAAAATATTACAGACAAAATATTTACGCTCGGATCAAAACGATACGATTTACTGTACAAATCCAAGAACAAGCAAAGACTCTCCCGAGTCATTGCTAAACGAAGGGCTTTGCCCAAAACCTAGATTTTCCTGAGAAGTAAAAACATAAATTGCAGAATCCAAGCAGCGTAGTATAAACCCTTAAATTGACAGAGTAGCATTAATCCATCCCAACAGCATGAGCTATAGGGATTACACCTTCATCCACCCAATAAACAAAACATAGGTGCCTTTACTAAACAGAGAGCATTTAAACATTTCCAGTTTTAAGTATTAACCCTCCTACAGAGTCAAAACGCATCCTACAGGGACATCAAAATAATTACAAACATCTCCACGAATCATGAGTTCCCTTCTTAGTACCAAACAGAGGCCAAATTACATACACATTTCATTTAAATATAAATTACAACCACGAAAGCCATAGCTGAGGAACACATAGTCTAGGAGCCAAACTAGAGCACCCTCTATCCAAACACAAAACGCATTCACAGGATTTATACTCCCAAAATCTTAGCATACATTCACGTTGGGCAAAGTTCCCATACAACAAATCCGCCCACGAACTTTAAGAAGGACTGAGCATTACAAATAAGTTCCAAAACCCGAAGGTTAACCTTTCTCAAAACACTCAATGGGCATCACCTCAGCAAGCAACCAGAATAGACAACGATTCACATGAAGGGAGGGAGGGTCACGATGGACCAGGCTTACCCGGGGACATTCGTATCCTTAGAAACCCCGTCAAAAGACAAGCAGATCTATTAGCCACAAAACTTAAAGTATTAAATCAAAATCTTAGTGAGAGATTTGACAAAACCCAGGGATACAGAGCTTACCTTAGCTTGACAACACTCTATCCTGTCATGGGATTAGCATAGGCCTGAGAAATGATCATGTCCTAAGGCAGGCCCTATGGCCATAGTAACCACCGAGAGCAAAGGCTCTCCTTACCTGGACCAGCGAAAGCAACACTACAGCAAAGAAAACCAACTGAGTCGCTTAGGGTTTTTCCCATACCCCTGCTTGGAAAAACGTGACCAATGGCCAACACGTGGGCCACATTAATTCCAACTACCTCCACTATCAACCAAATACTTACCCACTCCCTATAGTGGAGGAGTGACAGAGTCTACAAGTCAAATTCGATTACCATAGCATAAGAAACTTCACATTTACTTTTTATCAAAGATCTTTTATGCATTATTGTGAAATCTAAAGTGTTAACTTAGGTTGACTTTCTTACAACACCTGCAAAACATGAGTAAGTCTTGTTTTAGCATTTAAGCTAAGTAAGCCAGGTCCATTGCCACCTATCTCAACCCTTCAAGCTCTTAAAATTTACAAAGATACTTTTAAGGAGGAATTTTACACATTAAAAATAAACCAATAGAGATTAGTAACAAAGGACACATACAACTAGCCAACATCAAGTGCACAAAACATATTTATAAACATTGGCTCAACATGGAGCATTAAGATCATCACCGAACAGTACTTCCGAAGACTTTAAAAGACCCATTTACATTAACTAATCAAAGTAGAGTATCATAAACCAGATTATAACTTCCAGTGCAAATTATAAGTGATAGGTTTTCCAATTATTTTCAGTGCTGAAGTTAATTTAATAAATATTTGATCTGAATGACGACAATGGCTCATACAAAGAAAAGAAAAGAAAAAATTATAGATTTTAGGGACATTACACTTTTGCTTCTAAATTTTTTGTATGTTCTTTTGCTACTTGTTTGAAGTTGTGTGGGATCCTCATCAAAGCATTTGGTTGCTTGTTAAGTCTTTTGAAACCCATTTTTTATTCCTATTAATTTTTGGAAAGTTGAAACCAACATAGTCCAACTTGGTGTTAACACCCAAAAAGTGCTCACTACCTCATCTACCCCATTACATGACTCATTTGTCCATTTTCCTACCATATTTGCCTTAAAAACCCTAAAAATCCCATTAAAAAACCTCCAAAAGGCCACAAAACCATCAAAAAAGCCTCAAAAAGGCTAAAAAACCCCGTTTCCCTCCAAAAATATCCAAAATAGCAAAAACCCTCTAAAAAGGGAATAAAAAATATTAAAAAATGAGGAAAAAGAGAAAAAAAAAAAAGAAAAAAGAAAAAAAACCTATACAGCTGACCTAAACCATATGGTTCCCAAAACCATGGGCCAGCACTCCACCACCAAAAAAACTATAAATAGGTGATGGAGACCCCTTATTTCACATCCACAATCAAGTATACCGTTACTCTACAAAAATCTCTCTTGAGACCCTAGCTCACCCTTGAGCTACTTTCACCATTGAGAGCCCCTTTTGCCCCATTTCCACCATTGGAGAAAGAGAAGGAGCAAAGCTGGAGTTTAGAGCAACCCTCTTGGATCAGTGCAAGAACTTCACCAACCTTCACATTGGAGGTAAAGCTTTAATACAAAAAACCATTTACATTATCTCTTGTCTTTTTATATTTCATGCACATGCTTAGTATAATTTTCATTTTAATATCTTGTTTTTTAATTATTGTTTATTGAACTGCTACTAAGGAGTCCCTTCTCCTTAGTAGGTGCTCATTCGCACAAGCTAGGGTGAAAACCCTAGCTACACTTGGTCCTTTGTAGGGTCTGCACCTTTTGGTGGACCATTTTCTCTTGTCCAATAGCATCTGAGACTTTATAACATTGGTTTGGAAACTCCCAAACCCTGTTTGGCAAAATTTGGGACCTACTAGATATGTTTGGGAATTGAAGTGTGATTAGGGATTTTGTGTCCAAATTTCGGTTTGTGCTTGTTTTTTATTAAATTTTCAATTTGTTTCAAGTCCAGATGTTTGTGGCCCTGCCCTGAACTCTTCCTTACCAATTCATTGTCTTTGGATTAAGTAATTAAGGTTTTAAAAGATTTCTTTAGTTTGCCAGGTTTGTTTGGTTTGTAAGTGACTAAATTGAAAGTGATTGGGTGATCCAGTTCTTTCCAAAATTTTGTTGCCTTGGGTGCATCTTTGTTTCCTTTGGCTTCTTTGGTCTCAATTAAACTTTATTGGCTTCTTTTATTTCAATTGAAAAGCAAATAAAAACTTGTATTTTAGTCTCTTATTCCATTTGAAAGATCTTGAAAATTGAAATTTGGTTATCTTCTTTGTCATTGAATATCTCTTAATCTTTATTGAAATTTCAAATTGAAACCAAAGAAGTACTTTTTAAAGTATTTTATGCGTTTTGAGTCTTCAAAAGAAACAAATTGTCTTTATTTTGGTTGTCTTTGTTCTTCGTAATTGAAGTCTCTCTTAGTTGAACAAATAAGTTTTTTCGATTCTTTTATGAAATTTAAGAGTTTTTGAAAGGAAGAAAACAAGAAAAGGAAAAAGAGTTTTGTTTTTTGGTGTTTGTTTGAAGGATTTCTTTACATTTGAATTCAAAATTAGTGAATGTTTCAAGAGTTTGGATTGGTACTATTGTTCATTGAAGGAAAATAAAAAATTGCATTGGCATAGGGTGATTGTTGCATTGGAAATCGAAACACTCTCTCTTTCATAGATAAAGTTTATTGAAGTGAAGAATTTGCATTTCAAGATTTGCATGTTTTGAGTCAAGTATTCACATCATCAGTTTCAAGTCCATTTACACTTTGAGTAAAGAAAAACCCATAAAATTAACCACGCACTAATAAAATAAACTAGACATTTTTGTTTTGTTAGCAAACCAACAATAGTATAGGGATTAGTACCTTTGGACTAGGGAAAGTGATTTAATCGTCCAAAAGTCACTAAAACGAAACTAGGACTACTAAAGAATGAAAATCCATTAGTAGTGCAAAGTGCTTGTTGGCAAAGCTCCTCTAACACAGGAGTCAAGTGGTAGGAGAAGTCAAGAAGAGTATTTGGACCGATCCCCGACATTCTTTCTCGGTGGGGTTATTGTTAGAAAAACGGGATCGCAAAGCAATAACAATAAATAGAAATGCAAATATAATCACACAGACACATTACAAGAGAGACACCAATATATCGTGGTTCACCCAAGATGGGCCACATCCACACTGAAATTGCCAGTCCTTATTATTATACCGTCTAACAAAGTGAAGGGATACAACCTGCAGCACAGCCGCTGCACTTCCTCTTCACTGTCTCACAGTCTCTCTTCACGATCTCACAGATCTTTACAATGCATAATACCTATTACATCAACCCTAGCCGTATTACAATGTCTTTCTTTTATAAGGGAAATATAATGGGAAAATACCACGGGTTACCCAAAACCATGGTCCCGTAAATTGTTGGCGAAAACAGCGCCAAAACATTTTCTTAGGGGCTTTGCCCCCGAACCCCCTACGGATCATGTCGGGATCATAACCAAACCTGGGGTTCAAACATGGTTGAATCATCATCTATGAGACTGGAAGATCAAGCTCCACAACCAACAACTATGCGAGTTAGGGAGTAATAGTAGTAGTGACACCACTGTCTAAGTTACTTCAGGTCTAAGACAATTGTCTTACATTCCTTTCCCATTCATAGAATCCCTCTCCCACGACCGTTCCACCCAACCACCAAGTATGAAGTGGTAGCCTTAGTTTCCTTTCTTACATTATCTCCTAGGTAACCGCAGTGGTGGTTCTGTCGGTACCTGAGACAAATGTGCAACACATGATTTTGGCTCCTTAGGAGGGTACTTGGTTTCAACCGGTACTTGCACCTCTGGACGTCCATTATGAAGTTGTTGTTGGTAACTATTTCACGTTTCTTCGTTGATGGCTTGAAATTCTACCTGTGGAAGATCCTTTATATACTGTATGTGTGGTTGATTACCTTTAGTTTTGTATAGGGTGTGCTCTTTTTTTCTCGTAGCTGGCCTTAGGTATCACTATAATTGTTGTTATTTTATTTTTGTACTGGCTAATCAAGGTGTAAGAAGATCTCATAGGGTGCAAGGTTAGAGCCTGAAGATAACAAACCTTTAACAAGATTGGGTTCTTCAAACCTCTTTAACGAAGCAAACATACATGAAGAAATTATTTCAGAACAAGGAAGTGTTACTCCAGAAAAAGGCCAACCCGAAGGGGTGGTCAAAACGATAGAAGATCCAGGATTCCTCCCCGACCCAAATCAACATTTAACTGAAGGTTTTTATTATCTGATTGTTCAATTACCACCGACGACTTATTTGGAGTTTATTCTTACTCATCTCCAGTGACCTAAATCACCCTACAGAAGAACCTTAGGCATGGATATACCTTGACCCTCGCATGAATTCCTAGGAATTTATTTTCCATCTATATCTGCTATTACAGATCCTGCCATACTTACAACTTTTACTTTCCCTTTGGAGAGTACAGTTACGACTCAACCACTCATCCCATCGCAACGCCCTACAAGTAACATTGTTAGAACTTTGTTAGGATTGTTATCAAGCAATTTTCTTGGTCGTCAAATGTTTGCCCCTTCTAGTCAAGTGGTTAATAATCCAGCTGCATCAGGATTTATGTCAAGTGGTCTTTTCATCCAAAATCCAACCTAAATGGGTAACAAGAATACACCCTCAATGTCAAAGCACTTCGTACCCTTTATTGGAGGGAAAGTTTTGACTGGGGGGAAAGTTTCGACTAGGGGTGTACTAGAGAATTCGTCCTACAGATAGTTAAACTCTCTCATGGACATAACTAAGGCCCCATATACTTAATCCATGACAGAAACAAAACAAATGGTGATCTATTCTCCTAGATATAGCACAATACATAAGCTATTAAGCATGGAAGAAGAAGGGAAGAAATAAGACTTACCTCCAACCTATAGGTTTTCCTAGCTCCAGCTCCAAGCTTGATGTCTTAGGAAACAAACCTAGGAAGCATACAAATGTACTTAAAATAGCTCTAAATACAACATATCATACATCAAATGAAGAAGAATCATAATATGGGAGAATAGGCCAAGTTATCATTAAGAAAGCTAAAGAAGTTGATTACAATGTTATACCTTGATCTCCAAGATGATAGGATCTCCTTCCAAGCTCTCCAACATCACCCTTGCAAGACTTATGGCATCATAATGGCCTCCTTTCTGAGTGTTTCCCAATCATAGGATCCTAGGTTTGGTGCTTCCAAGAAATCCCCCCTTAGCTCATGGACGACCCTCCTTAAGTAGGATTTGGGAGGCCAACCACTTAGAGAAGATGATGGATCTAAGCGAGGGAGATGTGTATCAAGGATCAAAACCATGCCAAGGAGGGAATGTGAGATGGTATTCGAAGGGGTACTTCATCCCTAGAAAATCTCCATGATGTCCAAGATATAAAACCAAAGGGATAAACCTAAACTGATATTTTCATGCCCCTATAACTGAGCAGAACGCGAAAAAGTTGAAATTTTCGCTCCCCCACAGGCATGCAAGGCGCGACAAAGATGAAATTGTTGCTCATGGGGACACTGGCGGGACGCAAAAATTCCATTAAGAGGTAGTTTTGGGAGATGGTTAAGGTGGGTTTCGACCCCTTTTTTGTTGGATTTGCTTCCAAGTGTGACTAGGGAAGGGACCAACATTATAATGAAGGGTCCTAACACCCTTAGGAGGCATAAAAATCATGTTTTCCATGGTGGTGAAACATGCAGACCCTCACTTACACATGGTGTGGAAATTTGAGGTTTAACCGGGGGGAAACCCTCAGTCACTGGGCAATCATAAAATTTGACAGTTTATCTGGCCTGGGGACCATCTAGTTATCAACCCAGCCCGTCAGCGGCTGGTCCCACACCCCTATATACCGGATTGGGCCTTACCCGGGGGCTACAAATGGCCTAACTCGATGGGTGCAACTACACTAGCACTTCCACCGAATCAACCAATGAACCTCATGACCTCCCAACCCCCTCAACCCCAGTTCATGGGAGTACCAACTTACGGTCCTACTGGTATATCGATGCCTCATCAATACTACCAGTATCCGCAACCGAACCAACAATTACCATTCCTGGCCACTTTAGATTTGCCAAATTTTTCGTGTTTGACAAACGATCCCATTCAGAACAACCAACATTGGCCCCCTATCCCCGTCAAACTCTTGTCGGATATTCCAAAATTTGAGCCGGTGAAGATCCAAACAACCACGTAATGAATTATCACTTGTGGTGTTCCTCAAACTCGTTGATGGATGATTCCATTTGTCTGAGGCTATTTAAATGGACCCTCACCTATATTGTAGCCAAGTGTTACATCGAGCTGCCACGACACTTCTTCGTTGATTTCAACACCCTTGCTATGGGATTTTTAACGCACTTTCAGTTACCAATTTGATACGAAATTGGTACTGAGCTTTTAACCACGCTTAGACAATCCACCTCCACCCACATTTCCGATCACATTCATGAGTGGAGGAGGTGGCGTAAGTTAATCAAAGCTACCATCCAGGACCAATTATTGGCCAAATTGTTTACCAAATTGTTACTTCCACCTATATTCAGGAATGTTTCCATGGGAGGCGTTGTCACAGAGGAGCAGGCAATCAGCCGTGCTCAATATTTGGATTTAGTTTATTCTCAATCCAGGACACTATGATTTGATCCTAAATGCTCCTCGCCCCACCAACGATCCTTCAAGACCCGCTATGGAACCTCCAACTGATGGCATACTAGGTTCTATGAAGACACAGTCTGCATATCAACCGAATGGACAACAAAGTCAATCGACTTCCGCTCCAACCCAAAATTAGACTAACAACAACACCAAATCCACTCTGTCTCTTGCCTAAACTTCTGAGGTCAATTGGGTTCAATCCTCTTCATCGTCAGGTGGTAAGAAGAAAAATAAGGGAAAATCCAAAAAACCTAGAATCCTCGAACCCAAAAAACCAACAATGAAAACAAACCTAAAAGGAAGGTGAAGTTTCCATGCCTCATTTGTGGTGGTGACCATTATACCAAAGACTATCCTCATCATGATGAAGTTAATAATTTTTTGAAAGGCACCCCATCGGTAGTGTTAACTAACCCCTTTCCCCCGCAACAACAATAAATGGTTTCACACAACCCAACCCCCACCAAGCGGGAAACAGAATCCATCCACACAAATTGGAGGCTTAAGTCTTCATGTGTAACGAGACGGTTGGCCTAACCACTAGATCAGAGGCATACGAGCCCACTCCAGATAAGAAATCCAACTGAAATCCTACGGAAAAAGCATCTACCTTTGCCACCCCTCCACCTCTTGGACCTCTTTCAATAAATAATCCTATCCCTAACACAGTGTTGTGCCCTCCTAAGAGCACAATTCGTAAAGAGACATTTAATCCAAATGCCTATGCCGCACAAAACTACAACATTGTATAAGACTTGGCCCAGGCACCTTTTGCAATGGTCACACTTGAAGTTCTACAAAACTGCCCTAGTGAACGTAGAACCCGTCAGATCTCGGAGCTGTGTATCTTGAATATTCCAAGACTATCATATTCAACCTGGAGTACTTCAAATCGAGGCTATCCCACCAGCTAGCTTTTAAAATTCATACAAATATTAGCGGGAAGAACATCTATCATATTGTTTTGGATGAAAGAGCATTGACTTCCATCATGTCTATATCTTGCTGAAGGGATATCGGCTCTCCTAAAGTCAAATAATCTCCTACCACATTGAAGGCATTCAACGGACATGGCTTTTAACTCTACACACTCTTACTATCCTTAGCCATAGAATTGGGGGGTAAGACTGTCTCCATCCATATGAAGGTAGTCAATGCACCATTAGACTACAATCTGTTGCTTGATCCAAACTGGTTCTATGCAATGACCGATGTAGCATCCTTGTTCTTTCACTTGGGACAATTTCCTCATCGAGGAAAAATCGTTACCATCGACCAACTCAATATTTGCACTCCATACGTCCATAATAATGTTGCCAACAATATCCCTCGTTTGGGACAATCCAAACCCCGATTCGAAGACATAGGAGTAGGATTGCTTAAGGATTCTCCCCTCATAGGATTTTTTCTTTTAACTGCCCCATATCCCCCACAACTAATCATTTCGGTTAATATGATCATCCATTGTACAAAAAAACCCCTGAATCACATGATTCATGGGTCGTAACTAACCCATCAGAGTTCGAGTCCATTGGAGATAGTATTCCACTTAACCATTATAAGGAAGTATATCAGTCAATTCAATCTGCCTCGCATGACTCAGATCCCAATGAACAACACCTTGCGGCATCGGAGCCCTACACTCTCCCATATTGGTTAGACTCTTCTTCACCCTCTTTGGATTATCTCCTACAGGATTTTCCATCCGATGAGTCTATTATGGACATCGTGAGTTTAGATGAGTCTCCCTCGGAATGTTGCCATCATATATCATCTTTCCTCCCGAATATCCAAACAGTAGAAAATGACATTAAATCCATCCTTTCACCCAAAATTATCGACAACCCTCAATCCCCCATACTCACTTAAAACACTGTGTCCGAGCGGAACTTAGGGAACATTATGCCTACAATGTTAATCGATATCTTGGTGAAACTTGGTATTGTGGAAAACATTCAACTTGGCCAAACTTGTTCTACCGGAGAGGTAAAAATTTACAAGGCCTTGTTCCAAGAATTTTGCGACGTGTTTGCATGGAGCTATAAAGATATGTTGGGTATTGACCCGTCCATCATGGTTCACGAAATTAAAACCTACCTGGGATCTAAGCCAGGCCGACAGAAGCTCCGCCCAGTTCACCCATGCAAAACCGATGCCATCAAGGCCGAGGTTGAGAAAATTTTGAAAGTGAGTTTCATTTATCCATTACCGTTAACCAAATGTGTCTCTAATATTGTCCTAGGTCTAAAGAAACAGGGAACTATTCGAGTCTGTGTCGATTATATGGATTTAAACAAGGCTTGTCCTAAGGACAATTACCCCACACCCTTTATTGACCAAATTATCGATAATTGTGTTGGAAAGGTTGTCTTTTCATTCATGGGTGATTTTTCTAGCTACAATAAGATCAAAATACTCCCATCCGATCAACATAAAACCGCTTTCATCTGCCCTTGGGGAACCTTCGCCTATCAAAAGTGTTGATGCATATGTAACTTCGGAATGTATTTCATATATGTATATTGTATTCCTATAGAGATGGTATTATTCCTCTATAAGGAAGTGTCGTCATTTATATTGTAAGTGTCGTAACTTATACTTGATGGGTTATTAGACCACCTTGTTTGGGGTCGGCCCTGTATAAGTCATGTGGGTCAAAGGGTTATTAGACCACCCTATTGGGGGTCGGCCATGTGGGTCAAAGGGTTATTAGACCACCCTATTGGGGGTCGGCCCACTCAGCATTATGTTATGTGGTTAAGTTCGAGCCTACATGAGTTAGGTAAAAAGGCAAGTCAAGTCAAGTATAAATAGAGTGCGGGAGGCACTCTATTTACACGCACACTTCTCACACATGCACTCAAGGAGGAGTGGCGCACTTATGGAGGAGGAGGATCTGCTGCTAGGTTATGTCTATCTCTCATGGTTGTATCATTGCTCTATCTATCTCTGAGGAAGTTATTGGGGTTTTTCACCTTTATGGTTTTCCCCAAGTAAATCTTTGTGTCTCTTGTGTGCTTGCATTATTGTCTCCATGATTGATATGCTGTAGATATGCTGTACATGTTGTTCTCTCAGTTAAGATCCTAGATCAGATTGAAGTAAATTCAGAAAATTTAACAAAAAGTTTCCCTTTAGTCTCAAAAATGTCGGGGCTACATTTCAACAAGCCATGTCAGACACTTTTCATGGAATCAAGCATGTTGTTGATCCATACCTCGATGATCTACCTTCCCATTTAACCCACAGAGAATATCATCCCGAACATCTTAGGGCCATTTTCCTTAGATGTAGGCATTACAACATACGCTTGAACCTGCATTAATGCATATTTTGTGTTGAAGGAGGATAGATCATATGCTTCATAGTTTCCAAGGAAGGGATTAGAATCAATCCCTTAAAGGTTGAGGCCATTTTGGATTTACCTGCACCCATTAACATCCCCAACTTCAAAGTTTGCAAGGGAATGCAAACTTTGTACGTCGTTTTGTCTGCAATTTCGCAGAACTTACCAAAGGATATATGCGATTACTGAGAAAATATGTTCCTTTCATTTGGGACGATGAAGCTCAATGATCGTTTGACGCTTTAAGACATGCATTAAATCATGCACCATTGTTGCATCCCCCCAACTATATGCGTGATTACATCCTTTGCCTTGCCACATCCACTTCCACCATTGGAATGGTGCTCGTTCAAGAAGATGAAAATGGCCAGGAACATGTAGTCTACTATTTGAGAAAGCGCCTTTCAAGCCCTGAACTTTGGCATTCACATATTGAAAAGTTCGCTTTGGCAGCTGTCATTTCTATCCATTATTTCATTACATTTTGCTCTATAAGAGAACTATTACTGCAGGTGCTCACCCTATGTACCACATATTAACCCGTCAAGTACTAGGGGGAAAATACTCACATTGGATTGTCATTCTCCAGGAGTTCGATTTAGAATTTTCCAAGGAAAAATCCATGAAATATTTAGTCTTTGCAGAGCTTATGTGCGACCTTCCCCATGTTGATGAAGAAACTTATCCCATTGACTCCCTCCCGGATGAGTATTTGTTCCTCATTAGCACGCCTGATATGTGGTATGGAGACATCATCGTATATCTCCAAATACAATGCTTTCGGCCTGGATTATCCTAAGAGGACAGTTGTTGCATTCACCATCATGCAAAGGACTACCTCATAGTTGGTGATACTTCGTACAACCGCAGCCCCGACTCTATCCTCCAATGATGTTTAACACATGATGAGGCCGAACACGTTTTAAATGACTGCCACTCCGGAGCATGTGGTGGTCATCTTTCGTGTCAAAACCCGAAATTTCAAAAAAAAAAAAAAAAATTATTTTAACAATATATGTTAGTTAATAACATTTCTGGTCCTGTTTAATTTCAGTAACTAAACATAATCTTGTTTAAAGAATTCTGTCTTACTACAATTGTGATTTTTGTGATTTTAATTATTGACTGTTTTTTTTCAAACTGCAAAGGGAGAGCTAGCCATAGCTGACTAGCTTACTTAGCTTACGAGCTAATGCATAAATTGTCTTCGGTTTCGCAGGTACACCGGTGGAGTAAGGATCACTGTAATTTAATCTCGGTAAACATCAAGCTCCTTTCCTTGCACTGTAAAACTTAAAGAAGATCTATTTTCTAATGCTGGTTGTAGTGCAAGACAGTAAAGTTGTTCTCATGAAATTGCACTTGAAATAAGATTGATAGTCTGCCTCGACATGATATTTCTTATTTGGGATAGTATCATCAGGTTTTGCGATGAATTACATTGTTTCAGTTAAAACTATTGTTTTATGAATATGACTCTATGTTACTGCTGTAACTATCACTGGAACAATTGTTTGTATCATATTTATTGTCTGCATAAAGCGATGTTAGCATCATGTGATATATTGTCACTAATACCGGTGATTACTGTTGTGTTCACGTAATATTAGCGTGAGTTGGAAATGTGACACCTCTAGCGTTGTTCCATTATATTCATTTATCCTTCAAGGTCCAAGTCTACTTAATGTTTAACTGATGTCACCTGACTGTGTCTTGTTTTTAAACTACGTTCATGGTGTGAACCTGTAGATGAGTTTATATATCAACGTCATAATAATAGAGATTATTATTCTAATTGTTTGCTGTTTAACAATAGTATCGGAAGAAATATAATGATAGAACATAATAGCAAATGTGTATTCCATCATATAGTTATGGTAACATTTCAATGTATTAAATTATGTAGAGTTTTCATTTTGAAGGTTGACTACATCATTGTTTAAATGATTGTAGGTAACCATATGATGCGCCCTTGACATATCGATGACTTTGATTTTTAATATATAACATTACAATGATTGTGCAACCATCATAATGTTCCCATACGTTGGGCAAACTTTATATCCATTGCAATTGATTTTTAAATCGGTAAACAATGATTTGAATGGCAACAAAACTATATGAACTCGACCCATGCTACGTGATAAATTTCGTTGCTACGTGTTTGGCTCTCCTCCATGCATTTGGCGATATATAAGCTAGTAACGAAACCCTACCAGGTTATTATCTTCGCCTTCGGGCTCAGGTTCTAAGGGTGAAACCCTCCATGTCTGAATTTCGTAGTTGGGCACTGTAACAAAATGCAAGGTGTTGTGGTTCTGGTCTCGTGGTTTATTTCTCTGGTAGTATAGAGGTCTTTGGGCTCTGTTATTAATGTCTGCTACTGTTCCATTGTTTCTTGGTCTCGTTATCCAGCTATGTGAGAGTATGAGACAGGGTTTTGCTTTTTGTTTTTATCCCCGAGATGGTTGTGTAACGGGTTTTGATGAGTGTTCCCCGACGGGTCCATTCACAGCTTAAGGGTTGTATTTGAAATACTGCCTGTCGCGGCTGTCAAAGAAATGTTATGAAGGTTTCCCTTGCTTATTGAACTGATGAAGGTGATGGGGTTTCACTGCTTGTTCAACTTGTGGCTACCAGGTTGTCCACGGTTGCACTCCTCCAATGGCTCAGGTAAACAATTATCCATTTTTTTTACAGTTTTAGGTTTTGCAAAATATTGTTTGGATTCACATTTGTATTAACTACCCTCGGCATTCAATAATGGGACTAATATCTCTCGGCATTTGAAAATATGCAGGTAACGCCGTCCTGATGGTGCACAGGGCTTCTCCTCCAGCGCTGGCTCCTCCGGGTAAGCCTGGTTATCCACGGCTGTCTCTCCCTTTGTAGGTTTTGATGTGCTAGGGTTGAGTTGGGAGGGGAACTCCTGTGTAATGGGGTCGTTATTGCTCTTGTGTCGTGTACAGTTACTTGTATAATTGTTTTGTTTATAAAAGAAAAGGGTTTAATACCCTATTATGTTTATGAAGAACCATATACGGCTCAATGGTATGAGGCCAGGGAATTGTTATGTCGTTTTGTTTTCTAAATGTAGGGTTTTTACCCACGCTGTAAGTTAATATTTAATGTAAAACTGGGCATGTCATGGCCGTGTATCATTCTGCGTTTGATAGATGAATAGAGTGTTTAAAAAGAATATAAGGACTGTTTTGTTTCCCCGATACCTGCACGAGATGATAACTCTACTGTAGGGAATTCAATGTATCTGTATCTCTGCGTTTTTCTTGGTTTCTTTTGAATGTTTAATAACGAATGTTAATATTGCTATTATTACTGTAATGGTTAAATAATATAGGGTTATCCTGACAAGTTGGGGTTCTGTTCCTGGTTCATAACATATATATATATATATAAATGTTGAATTCGGTGGTGACTGGAAACGAGTTGTGAAATTTTGTTTTGGTTCTTGTATAAATATTTAACTGAACTGTAGATAAAATTTATACATAAACTATGTATAAAAATCCTGTAGGTTCGTCCGTCATATAGGCATTCTTTTCTTTTGTTTTCAATCTGTCAAATGAATGTGATCAGGCTATGGCCGTGTTAGGTTTGTGGTCTACTCTTAATGAGAACATTTGAAATAAATATTAATATAGTGAATAATACGAGGGTTGGTAACAGCCATTAATGGTTGCGTTCGTTGAGGGTATCCCTGCGTTTAAATATATGACTAATAATACAACCTACGACAGAGTCTGTATTTCATAATAATACCAGCTCGGTAAGAACAGTGATTCTAGGTTTATAATTTGGATAGTGAAACAATAAAATCTCTATGTACCAAGACTTGGCTTCGAGCCAGTCAGGATATATGTTTTGTTATATAATAACTCTGTTACTTCTGTTGTATCAGTCATGGCTATTAAATTATAGTACTAGGTTTTTACAGAGGATAATAATCTACAGTTTATGTGTTTGTATTTGACTACTATTTTTGTTGAATGAGATTGTATGGATAGTTTTAAAACAATGAAACATTGTTGTGGCCCCATCTTTTGGATATTCGATAACTGTGAATGATAATCTGGGAATAGATAAATATAATGATATGTGTTTTGTTTACCTTTAGCTCGACAAAAAGAATGACCTGTATCTATAGTTGACTGAAATATGAAACCAATATATATATACAAGTATATTGCTCAAATAGAAACTATTCCTGTACATTTCTCTAATAGGAAATATCTCCCAGTAAATCTAAGATTTAACTAGGTCTGTTCTTATGATTGTTTTAATAAATATAATTCTGGAATAACTACTATTTAATATTCTGTCTATTATTTAACTAATAAGAGAAATTCTAGAAATACATAAACATGATATTTGATTACTGTACAGTAACAAATATATTCTGCATAGGATAAATACTCTATTTAAGTGATAATAGGGAAAATACTAAAACATCTGAGTTCTGAAATTTATACCAAAAGACGATACAGAAAGTCTGATCTACTGAAAATGACTACAGTCAAACACAGTTGAAATAGTCTATTTCATATAAAAATTAATTAAACAAACAGCAGGAAGAGTGACAGAACCTGTAGCTATGGTAGACAATAACAGCGATGGGAGGCTGTTCCTCCCTACCAATTCCTGGAGAGTGCCCAGACAGCACTTCTCAGGACCCCCGAGCTTGCTCTGGTCTAACTGGCTGGAATCTAGGTACAGCCAACAATTCCCTCAGCCAAAGCAGCTACACTGGAACCAAGTTACTGCAACTTCCTGACTCAAACACTTCCTTACTGATTTTCCCTCTTCCTCAATGGGACTCCTGAATAGCATTCACCTGAATGTATTCTCCCTCTAGAACAATTGCTGAACCCCCAGCTCAGTTCATTGAGTAGTATTTAAAAGATTGCCTAGGTCTTAGTTGGGCTAACTGTCATTAATGAGCCACCTGCTCAGATTCCACTTTCTTGGGGAATCATGACCCCAAAATATAGGGAAGTTGCCACCTGCAACTCAGGAAGTGTTTGAGGATGCTGCCACTTGTCTTTTGTCCTTCCACCTAATTCCATCCACCAGTTAGACCAGTAACCTCTTTTAACAGCTCTCCCATGCTGTTGTCTCCATAATTTATTTATAAATAATAATTATTCAGAATTTACATTCCATTTCTGGAGACTCTGCTGAGTCATCCATTCCTACTTAGCATTAAATTTAACATAATGTCTCAGGAATATTTATAAAATAATTACATTATTTTAATAAAATTGGGGTATGTGACATACACACCCCCTTAAAATGTAACATCGTCCTCGATGTTACTTATTCTTCTTCTTCAACCACCTGCGGGAATAGATGGGGATATGCTTCCCGCATCTTACTTTCCAGCTCCCAGGTAGCTTCTTCAGGACTAAGGTGCTTCCATTGCACCTTCACTTGTCCAATTATGCGGTTCCGTAGAGTAATTTCCCTCCTCCCGAGGATACAATCCGGTTCCACCAGAACTTCCCCTTCTGGTTCTACCTGTACAATGTTCCAATCAATAACATGAGTAGCATCATGGACATACTTTTTCAAAACAGAGATATGAAAAACATTGTGTACTTTTAGATTTGGTGGTAATGCTAACTGATAAGCAACTTGACCGATTCTAGATAAAATTTCAAATGGACCACAGTAACGTGGTGCTAATTTTGCACAGCTTCCTAATCTTAAGGAGCTCTTCTTTGGCCTTACCTTGATGAACACATGTTCGCCTACCTGGAACTCTTTAGGAGTTCTTTTCAAATCTGCTTGACTCTTTTGCCGATCCTGGGCAATCTTCAAGTTCTCCTGCACTTGTTTCACAATCTGTTCCATTTCTTTCAATAAATCAGGTCCTAACACTAATCTATCTACTGGATTACTCCAAGAGATAGGAGTGTTGCATTTTCGTCCATACAAAATCTCAAAAGGACTAAACTTAGCTGATGATTGATAGCTGTTATTGTATGCAAATTCAGCTAAGTGTAAATAATCCTCCCACTTACCTGGTTGATCTTTAACATACATCCTTAACAGATCTTCTAATACTTGATTTACTCTTTCAGTTTGTCCGTCAGTCTGAGGATGGAAAGAGGTGCTGAAATTCAAAGTGGTGTTTAATCCTTTGAACAAGGATCTCCAAAAATTTCCTGTGAATTTAGGATCCCTGTCTGATATAATAACTTTTGGAATACCGTGTAACCGAAAAATCTGTTTTAAAAAGATATCTGCTATGTTTGCAGCCTTGTATGTGGTTTTAACAGGAATAAAGTGTGCTGATTTACTTAGTTTGTCTACCACTACCATAATTGAATCATTTTGATGTTGATTTTTGGGTAAACCTGTAATGAAATCCAGGCTGATTATTTCCCATTTCCAGCTAGGAATAGGTAAAGGTTGCAGCAATCCAGCTGGATGTTGGTGTTCTGTTTTTACTTGTTGGCAGTCCAAACACTTAGCTAAATATTCAGCTGTTTCAGATTTCATGTTAGGCCAAAAATATTCTTTTCTCAACATGGTGACAGTCTTTTGATAGCCTGGATGCCCGGAGTAAGGGGTTTTATGAATTTCGTCTAAAATTAACAGCTTAACTTTAGGTGCATTAGGAATATACAGCCTGTCTTTAAACAACAAAAATCCGTTTTCATTTAAACTATACCCTTTTACCAAACTTTCTGTGGGTTGTTCTTTGGCTGCAGTTTGTAAATGCTGATAATTTTCGTCTAATTTTATCCCTTCAGCCAGCTGTTCATTTAAGTCAGAGGTATAAGTGCTGCTAGCTGATATAAAATTCAGTTTTGCATTTCTGCTCAAGGCATCAGCCACCTTATTTTCCTTCCCTTTTATGTGTTGGATTTCAAAATCGTATTCACTTAGGAATGCCAGCCACCTGGCTTGTCTTGCATTTAAATTTGGCTGATCTAAAAGGTATTTCAGACCTTTATTATCTGTTAGTAAGGTGAATTTTCTGCCTATTAGGTGGTGTCGCCACATCTTTAAAGCGTGAATTACAGCAGCTAATTCCAGGTCATAAGTGGCATAATTCTTTTCATGAATTTTCAGCTTCCTAGATTCGTAAGCAATGACATGTCCTTCTTGAGTCAGCACTCCGCCTAAACCATCATTACAAGCGTCGGTGCAAACTACGAAATCTTTATTTGGGTCCGCTATTCTAAGAATAGGTGCAGTTGTCAGTAAGGTCTTAAGTTTCTTGAAACTTTCTTCACATTTCGCATTCCAATCAAACTTCTTGCCTTTCTTTTGCAAAGAAGTGATTGGGTTGGCTATTTTTGAAAAGCCTTCGATAAACCTCCGGTAGTATCCGGTAATCCCCATGAAAGATCTAACGTCCGTCACATCTTTAGGTACTGGCCATTCTTCAATTGCCCGAATCTTTTCGGGATCCACTGAAATCCCTTCCTTAGTGACTACATGTCCTAAGTATTGGATTTCATCTTTGAAGAAGTCACACTTACTGAATTTCGCAAAGAGCTGTTGTTCTCTCAGTTCTTGTAAGACTATACGTAAGTGTTCTTTATGCTCCTCCTCACTCTTAGAATAGACTAAAATGTCGTCGATAAATACAACAACAAATTTATCTAAGTACTTATGCATTATGTTGTTCATTAAGCACATGAAAACAGCTGGGGCATTAGTAAGCCCAAATGGCATTACGACAAATTCGTAATGTTCGTACCTTGTTCTAAAGGCTGTTTTGAAAATGTCTTCTTCTTTAATTCTTACCTGGTGATAACCCGATCTCAGATCGATCTTGGAGAATACCGTAGCGCCACGTAACTGATCAAACAGATCATCAATACGAGGTAACGGATACCTGTTTTTGATTGTCATCTTGTTTAGTTGACGATAATCTATGCAAAGTCGCATAGTTCCGTCCTTCTTTTTAACGAAAATCACTGGTGCTCCCCAAGGGGATACACTGGGTCGAATATAGTTCTTGTCTATTAACTCCTTTAACTGAGTTTTCAACTCGTTAAGCTCCAAGATATTCATACGATACGGGGCTTTTGAACTGGGAACAGCACCTGGTACCAGCTCAATTGTAAAGTCTAGCTCCCTCTTGGGAGGCAATTCTGGAATTTCCTCAGGAAAAACGTCAATAAAATCATTGACTACAGGGATGTTCTCTACTGTTTTCTGGTTACTTTCAGACTTATCTGTCTCATCTGTAATAGTTACAGCATAGGTCTTGCACCCTTTTCTGACTGCTCTTTTAAGTTGTAAGGCAGAAATTTGCCTAACTACTGTTTTCCTAGGGATACCCCTGACGGTTACAGGCTGTCCACTACTGTTTACACACCTAAAAGTTTTGTCAAAACAGTTTAAAACGACCCTATGTTGTTCCAACCAGTCCATTCCGATAAGTATGTCATAAGAGCCAAGTGGTAAGATGTTCAGTTTGACTGTAGTTCTAAAATCATTCATGTTTAAGGTGCATTCTTTTACATAGCAGTTTACTTTCCTCTTTGCCCCAGTAGCTAATTGTACAGACCAAGAATTATCAAACCTTTCAACAGTCAAATTACATTTTTCTACCAGCTGAGGTGAAATATAACTAAGACTAGCACCTGGATCTATTAAAATAGTAACAGGGGTTTTGTTAATCATACCTCCTACTTCCACCATGGAAGTTTGGTAGTCAGCCTGGCGGTTTTCCAATGCTGCATTGATTCGGGGCATAGTTCCTGCAAAATCCCCGACTGTCATTTCATCTTGAACAGTATGAATGTTGCTCATTTGTTTCTTTCTGTTTGGGCAAACTGAAGCATAATGTGGCCCATTACACTCCCAGCACTTGACAGGTTCTTTTCGCTCAATTTTTTTAGTGTAGTTTCCATGGTTATTAGGAGTCTCCTTGCTGTTTTTGTAATTGTTGGAATGGCTGGCAGCTCCATTTTTATTTCCCTGGAAACTTTTACTATTAAAGTGGTTTCCGTTTTTGCCATTCTTGAAACTTTTATGGGGGACAAATTCCTTTTTCTTGTACTCGATCAGATTGCTGTTCTTTTTGGCTTTCCAGTTGGCTATCCCTTCTTTCTTTTTATTCTGTTCATAACAGAAACTGGCTTTGCGCATGGCTTCTTCCAGTGTTTTGGGATTATCATATTCAATTCTGTCCTTGATGTGATAGGGCAGGCAACTAAGAAACCGCTGTATTTTTGGTTTCTCTTCGACAAAATACGGTACATACCGCAACAGACTTAAGAATTTACTGTTCAAGTCCTTCATCGTCATAGATCCGAGCTTTAGTTCATAAAATTCCTTGGCCCTCTCTTCATAATACTGTTCGGACAGAAATTTCTTCTTGAAGTATCTTTTAAAGGTACTCCAATTAACTTCTCTCTCTTTAATCCCCTTGACCCTTTTCAGATCTTGCCACCATATGTCCGCTTTTCCCGAGAGGTTGTAGATGGCCATTCGTGCCTTCAGCTGATTTGAGTAGTTATAGATCTGAAAATATTTTCTCATCCCGGATAACCAGGATTCTGCCTCTTCTCCAGTTTCAGATTCTCCATTGAAAGTTGGGGGCTTTATCTTCTTAAACTCCCCGGAAATCTCTTCATAAGGCCTGTACTTTTTCCTTCGGTTGTGCAGCTCAGTTTCACTGCTGTCACTGCTTGTGTGATAACTGGGTTGTCCTTTTCTTTCTTCCGATGATGAACTGCTGTCGGACTTAGCCGGTTTTGTCCTTTTTGACCCTCTTTGACGACTAACTTCTTCTGAGTCAGCTCTTTTGCTCCTTCCTTCTGTCTGAAATTTTTCTATCAATAGCTGATTTAACTGCTCCTGAGTCTTTAGGATTCTTTCATTATCCTTCTTGACTGTTTCCATCTCTGTCTTTAATCCTCTTATGGTCTGCATCAGCTCAGTGGTGTGAGCAATTACTTCTTCTGTCTCAGGTTCTCTTGACATCTGTCTTGTCACTGCATTTGGAGATTCTACCTCGGTGTATTCTCCCAGTTTTTCCATACCTGTCTGAAAAAATTCAAAAAAAGGAAATTTTCTGTTATGTTCATGAAACCGAAATATATGTTAGTACTTTATATATATAAAAAAAATCTTCTTTTATGGTCACTGTTTTTCGGAAGTTAGTGGAGGCACCTCCAAGCCTAGTGTCTGAACCTCGCTCTGATACCACATGTCAAAACCCGAAATTTCAAAAAAAAATTAAATTTTTTTATTTTAACAATATATGTTAGTTAATAACATTTCTGGTCCTGTTTAATTTCAGTAACTAAACATAATCTTGTTTAAAGAATTCTGTCTTACTACAATTGTGATTTTTGTGATTTTAATTATTGACTGTTTTTTTTCAAACTGCAAAGGGAGAGCTAGCCATAGCTGACTAGCTTACTTAGCTTACGAGCTAATGCATAAATTGTCTTCGGTTTCGCAGGTACACCGGTGGAGTAAGGATCACTGTAATTTAATCTCGGTAAACATCAAGCTCCTTTCCTTGCACTGTAAAACTTAAAGAAGATCTATTTTCTAATGCTGGTTGTAGTGCAAGACAGTAAAGTTGTTCTCATGAAATTACACTTGAAATAAGATTGATAGTCTGCCTCGACATGATATTTCTTATTTGGGATAGTATCATCAGGTTTTGCGATGAATTACATTGTTTCAGTTAAAACTATTGTTTTATGAATATGACTCTATGTTACTGCTGTAACTATCACTGGAACAATTGTTTGTATCATATTTATTGTCTGCATAAAGCGATGTTAGCATCATGTGATATATTGTCACTAATACCGGTGATTACTGTTGTGTTCACGTAATATTAGCGTGAGTTGGAAATGTGACACCTCTAGCGTTGTTCCATTATATTCATTTATCCTTCAAGGTCCAAGTCTACTTAATGTTTAACTGATGTCACCTGACTGTGTCTTGTTTTTAAACTACGTTCATGGTGTGAACCTGTAGATGAGTTTATATATCAACGTCATAATAATAGAGATTATTATTCTAATTGTTTGCTGTTTAACAATAGTATCGGAAGAAATATAATGATAGAACATAATAGCAAATGTGTATTCCATCATATAGTTATGGTAACATTTCAATGTATTAAATTATGTAGAGTTTTCATTTTGAAGGTTGACTACATCATTGTTTAAATGATTGTAGGTAACCATATGATGCGCCCTTGACATATCGATGACTTTGATTTTTAATATATAACATTACAATGATTGTGCAACCATCATAATGTTCCCATACGTTGGGCAAACTTTATATCCATTGCAATTGATTTTTAAATCGGTAAACAATGATTTGAATGGCAACAAAACTATATGAACTCGACCCATGCTACGTGATAAATTTCGTTGCTACGTGTTTGGCTCTCCTCCATGCATTTGGCGATATATAAGCTAGTAACGAAACCCTACCAGGTTATTATCTTCGCCTTCGGGCTCGGGTTCTAAGGGTGAAACCCTCCATGTCTGAATTTCGTAGTTGGGCACTGTAACAAAATGCAAGGTGCTGTGGTTCTGGTCTCGTGGTTTATTTCTCTGGTAGTATAGAGGTCTTTGGGCTCTGTTATTAATGTCTGCTACTGTTCCATTGTTTCTTGGTCTCGTTATCCAGCTATGTGAGAGTATGAGACAGGGTTTTGCTTTTTGTTTTTATCCCCGAGATGGTTGTGTAACGGGTTTTGATGAGTGTTCCCCGACGGGTCCATTCACAGCTTAAGGGTTGTATTTGAAATACTGCCTGTCGCGGCTGTCAAAGAAATGTTATGAAGGTTTCCCTTGCTTATTGAACTGATGAAGGTGATGGGGTTTCACTGCTTGTTCAACTTGTGGCTACCAGGTTGTCCACGGTTGCACTCCTCCAATGGCTCAGGTAAACAATTATCCATTTTTTTTACAGTTTTAGGTTTTGCAAAATATTGTTTGGATTCACATTTGTATTAACTACCCTCGGCATTCAATAATGGGACTAATATCTCTCGGCATTTGAAAATATGCAGGTAACGCCGTCCTGATGGTGCACAGGGATTCTCCTCCAGCGCTGGCTCCTCCGGGTAAGCCTGGTTATCCACGGCTGTCTCTCCCTTTGTAGGTTTTGATGTGCTAGGGTTGAGTTGGGAGGGGAACTCCTGTGTAATGGGGTCGTTATTGCTCTTGTGTCGTGTACAGTTACTTGTATAATTGTTTTGTTTATAAAAGAAAAGGGTTTAATACCCTATTATGTTTATGAAGAACCATATACGGCTCAATGGTATGAGGCCAGGGAATTGTTATGTCGTTTTGTTTTCTAAATGTAGGGTTTTTACCCACGCTGTAAGTTAATATTTAATGTAAAACTGGGCATGTCATGGCCGTGTATCATTCTGCGTTTGATAGATGAATAGAGTGTTTAAAAAGAATATAAGGACTGTTTTGTTTCCCCGATACCTGCACGAGATGATAACTCTACTGTAGGGAATTCAATGTATCTGTATCTCTGCGTTTTTCTTGGTTTCTTTTGAATGTTTAATAACGAATGTTAATATTGCTATTATTACTGTAATGGTTAAATAATATAGGGTTATCCTGACAAGTTGGGGTTCTGTTCCTGGTTCAAAACATATATATATATATAAATGTTGAATTCGGTGGTGACTGGAAACGAGTTGTGAAATTTTGTTTTGGTTCTTGTATAAATATTTAACTGAACTGTAGATAAAATTTATACATAAACTATGTATAAAAATCCTGTAGGTTCGTCCGTCATATAGGCATTATTTTCTTTTGTTTTCAATCTGTCAAATGAATGTGATCAGGCTATGGCCGTGTTAGGTTTGTGGTCTACTCTTAATGAGAACATTTGAAATAAATATTAATATAGTGAATAATACGAGGGTTGGTAATAGCCATTAATGGTTGCGTTCGTTGAGGGTATCCCTGCGTTTAAATATATGACTAATAATACAACCTACGACAGAGTCTGTATTTCATAATAATACCAGCTCGGTAAGAACAGTGATTCTAGGTTTATAATTTGGATAGTGAAACAATAAAATCTCTATGTACCAAGACTTGGCTTCGAGCCAGTCAGGATATCTGTTTTGTTATATAATAACTCTGTTACTTCTGTTGTATCAGTCATGGCTATTAAATTATAGTACTAGGTTTTTACAGAGGATAATAATCTACAGTTTATGTGTTTGTATTTGACTACTATTTTTGTTGAATGAGATTGTATGGATAGTTTTAAAACAATGAAACATTGTTGTGGCCCCATCTTTTGGATATTCGATAACTGTGAATGATAATCTGGGAATAGATAAATATAATGATATGTGTTTTGTTTACCTTTAGCTCGACAAAAAGAATGACCTGTATCTATAGTTGACTGAAATATGAAACCAATATATATATACAAGTATATTGCTCAAATAGAAACTATTCCTGTACATTTCTCTAATAGGAAATATCTCCCAGTAAATCTAAGATTTAACTAGGTCTGTTCTTATGATTGTTTTAATAAATATAATTCTGGAATAACTACTATTTAATATTCTGTCTATTATTTAACTAATAAGAGAAATTCTAGAAATACATAAACATGATATTTGATTACTGTACAGTAACAAATATATTCAGCATAGGATAAATACTCTATTTAAGTGATAATAGGGAAAATACTAAAACATCTGAGTTCTGAAATTTATACCAAAAGACGATACAGAAAGTCTGATCTACTGAAAATGACTACAGTCAAACACAGTTGAAATAGTCTATTTCATATAAAAATTAATTAAACAAACAGCAGGAAGAGTGACAGAACCTGTAGCTATGGTAGACAATAACAGCGATGGGAGGCTGTTCCTCCCTACCAATTCCTGGAGAGTGCCCAGACAGCACTTCTCAGGACCCCCGAGCTTGCTCTGGTCTAACTGGCTAGAATCTAGGTACAGCCAACAATTCCCTCAGCCAAAGCAGCTACACTGGAACCAAGTTACTGCAACTTCCTGACTCAAACACTTCCTTACTGATTTTCCCTCTTCCTCAATGGGACTCCTGAATAGCATTCACCTGAATGTATTCTCCCTCTAGAACAATTGCTGAACCCCCAGCTCAGTTCATTGAGTAGTATTTAAAAGATTGCCTAGGTCTTAGTTGGGCTAACTGTCATTAATGATCCACCTGCTCAGATTCCACTTTTTTGGGGAATCATGACCCCAAAATATAGGGAAGTTGCCACCTGCAACTCAGGAAGTGTTTGAGGATGCTGCCACTTGTCTTTTGTCCTTCCACCTAATTCCATCCACCAGTTAGACCAGTAACCTCTTTTAACAGCTCTCCCATGCTGTTGTCTCCATAATTTATTTATAAATAATAATTATTTAGAATTTACATTCCATTTCTGGAGACTCTGCTGAGTCATCCATTCCTACTTAGCATTAAATTTAACATAATGTCTCGGGAATATTTATAAAATAATTACATTATTTTAATAAAATTGGGGTATGTGACATTTCGGGCATGGCTACAGCCCAAAAATATTTCCACGTTGGATAGTTCTGGCCATTGATCTTCAAAGATTGTATGGAGGCTATCAAGAAGTGTCCTCCTTGCCAATTATTTCATCCAAAGAATCGCACACATCCCACTCCACTTCACCCAGTCATTTCCATAGGCCCTTTTTCAAAACGGGGCATTAATTTTATGCATTGTAAGGCTACCTCGATCAAGGGGCATGGTTATATCATAGTAGCTGTAGACTACTTTACTAAATAGGCCAAGCTCATGCCTACATATGCAAATGATGGCAAAAATACATCACTTTTTGTGTTCAACCACATCATTGCTAGGTTCAGGGTACCGCAAGCCATTTCCACTGACCATGGTTCATATTTCAGAAGCCATATGATGGTTGAACTAAGTGCCAAATTGGGTTTTCAACATGAAAACTCGTCACCCTATTACCACCAGGCGAACGGACAAGTAGAGTCCATTAACAAGGTCTCGAAAACCATAATCTAACGCATGGTGGGGACACGTAGATCGAACTGGCACTTATCACTTTTTTCAGCCTTATGGACTTATAGGACCTCAGTAAAAAATGCCATCGAATTCACCCCATTTCAATTGGTTTATGGTCTGGAGGCAACTTTACCTATCAAATGCAAGATTTCACCCCTTAAACTAGTCATGGAACTCCTTCTAAACACCTCTGTCGAGGAGGAGTGTTTTTTGTATTTGGAAAAACTTGACGAGACCGTTGTGATGCTATTCCTGTTAATGAAGTACATAAGAGACGCATGAAATCCAATACGATAAATCAGTTCAACCTCGCATCTTCAATAAAGCTGATTTAGTCCTGGTTTATGACCAGAGTCATGACAAACTGGGGGCGGGCAAATTTGAGTCCATGTAGCTGTCACGTCCCCATTTTGACCCTGTGGCATTAAAATTGTAAATGATGTATATATCGTTATCTAATCATGGTGAGGAGCTCAAGGCCAAGGCCCCACCATTGAGTTAGCATTTTTATGTATCGGCAATTAAAATCGGTGCATATGGCTCTTGTGCTAGATAGGCACAATGTAAATGGAGACATCATGCAAATATGAAATTTAATGAAATACCCACAACTAGCTATGCAATGCAACAAAGATATGGGGCATGATTTTATAAGGATTAGGGAGGGAAATTATTCAAACCCTTGAGTCAATGGTGCTAACCCATGTGTCAATGAGAAAACCCATAAACCACCAACTACCCATTTTGGCTTATGCACCCAATCATTTAATTCTTCCAAGAGTTGGTTGAGGCAGTTAATGCCTTGGGAGTGGAGAGGTATGGTAGTCAATTTCGAGTATGGGCAAGCCACCCACCTATAAAATCGTATTTGGTCTCCTTGGGCAAGAAAACACCCACGAAATGATGCCCAAAGCCATTCTGAACCCATGGCATTTTCCCTCTCACGCAGTCTGAGCTAGCTGGGCTTTCCCCATCACGTTTTTCACCATTTTCCTGCATTTTCCATGCCTGGGAACTCGTTTTTGTATTGCACAATGGTTGGGAGGAAGGGAGCCACGATTTTGGGGTTTATGGAGGCCGTTTTTGTCCCTTGAATGCCCATAAACGTTTTCTGGAAACGATTTTGCTCTCCCAGGGTTGATTCCCCAATTGCCATTTCGTTTTTGGTTGCCCCACATTTTTCTGCAGCTGATGAAAACCCCATTTTGGACATCCCACTGTAAAAACGTTTCCCTTCATGCCCAGCACTTGGGATTTTGTTGTTTTGTTCATTTCTATTTTGGTTTGAACCTGTGAGCAAGAGATTTGGAGTGGTAGTGGACAGAATTGGCTTTATAAACCTAGTGGGGGGAAATAACCTCTCACGAAGATCAAGAGGGCTGGCTACTCTTCTATGCGCACCTTGGACACTCTAGATTGGAAGGTATGGCCTGAGGGATTGTGCATTGGTGAAGGGAATACTTCCTTGAGTGGGGTGTGTAGGAATTGTGGGTGCCAAGCTAGATAGATCTTGTAGAGGTATCCATGGCTCTATGCTTGATCTCACTAGCTTAGCAATTCTTCCTTTCCATTTCCTAGCAGCCTGATAAACCCAATTGTAGATTGGCTTGGCTCATTTTGGTGTATGTTGGGCTATGTGTGAGTCTGTTGTTCCCTGGTTCCTTGTAGAAATCATGCCCAGCTCGGGGGTGGTAGTTGCATCAAGAGATTGATAAGCACAACTGGCCTATGGTTGGGAGGAACGTTGCAGTTGCATAGCTGGTTGTTCAGGGACTACTCTGTTTCAAGATAAGTACTTTCATGTGCTAATTCTGTATTGTTTTAATTGATGAATGACTTGAATATCTTGTATGTATGATGGATGTGTAATGGAATTCAATTCTGTTGTGTTTTCAAATACTTATGTATTTCCATATTTCCATCTTCTCTCTATATCCATGTTTGTATACTATATATGTGGTTAGATGTCCCCGAATCAGAGTCATGTTCTCTCGCATGCTGGTATGATGGGTGGGTATGTGACAGTAGCACAGCCCTTATATCGTCAAACGAGTGTTAGAAAATGGTGCCTATGAGTTAGTTGATCACGATGGAACCTCACTAGGAGAGCCACAAAATGGGCTCTACATGAAAAATTACTATGCCTAGGTCCATCCTACATATGTACTTATACATTTTGTCATATAGTTTGGTGTGGTGTGATTTTTCCTCTTTTTGCATGTGAGGTTCTTGTTTCACTACGACTACTTATCTTGCTTTGTGCTTGAATGCGCAGATGTCAATGTATTCAGGATTCGCAGACGGTGCTAGTAGACATACTTGAAACCTTGCTTCTACAACTTGGGTAATCTATTCCCCCAATGTCTAGTTAGTTAGTTCGGGAAGAGTTTGCCTAAGTCCAACGACCAATAACATCCCTAAATACCACGTCGTGATAGGCCTATTGACCAAATATTCTCCCTTCCATATGCCATATCATTGTTTACATTGACTCCCAAATCGTGGTTTCTCAGTTGAACTGCATCTATTCTATCTATGAGCCTATGTTACTTCATTTATAACGGAGGATACATCTTCTTGAGAGATCGTTTGATTTTGTACAATATCAACACATCTCGAGAAAATTAAATACAATTTCCAATGCCTTAGCTAATTTTATATTGAATTGGCACATCATGCATACATAAACGTTTCATCATGAGATGTACATACAAAAAGCGCAAAGTATACAATGTATATAATGCATTTAGGGAATAATAGCCAAATCAAAGATATATATATATATATATCACGTCGAAAGTTTGTTACATCATATGTCCAAAAAAGTATATAGGGGGGGAATTGGGCTATAATGCCTTTACATCACATAAAGGTCACTAAAAAAGGACCACTAGACTATCTAGACTACTAATCCTCATCATGAGGGACGCAGTGCTCATTGTAGCACATAACTGCCCAAGCTACTCACTGCAACAAGCGACTAATCCGATCTAGTACCCCAACAGGATGCCTCTGTAGATGGTAGGGGATGAAATGCAACCTCATTATAGGGACACCCATCGTAAGACCATCCATGTTCCACTACACATCTCGGAGCCCTCCGGCATCCACTACTACCGTGTGATACTCTTCCCCACACCAGTGTAGTGGTGACTATCCTGCTGGCCTCATCAGTTCAGGATCTGTGACATAAAAAAATTGTACATATTAGATCCCCTTATACAACCAAAAAAATTGAAATATTCAAAATCCAAAAACACTTTACGAACCGAGGTCACATTTTCCGAGATACATACCTGAGTCATCCCTATCTGCTCTCTTTGGAAGCACTAAGTCCATGTCTATGCAGAAGTCCACCCCTGCATATGGGTAGTCTTCTATCATCAGAATCTGGTTCCTCCACCATGAGAAGAAACCGACATCATACGATAACATTTGGGGTCCCCCCAGTTGACCTACATGGTTGGTCCACCTTTCCATCTGTGGCTCGGATGGAGGCCAAATTGGCACATCAATCTAAGGACGCAACAATGGTACCCGCTCTAGGAAAAATGAGACTAATATGATCCCGTACCCAAACTATTTTTTTAGTCCTGTGCTTCACCTAGTAATATGGTCCTTCATGTTGGCCAGTACACTTCTGCACCAGTTAAATAGTTTTGGCTCAAGACACTCGATGGCATAGGTCATTTGTGCCTTTATGGCATGATGAGGACCTACACTCCCGGACAATCTTGTGATGGTAAAAAATATATTTCGTAAAGGATGATCCACTACATCCTTGATCGATATTTTTCCATTGCTCTTTCAAGTCCTGTGCCTGCAATATTGATCTATATAGCCATCAGTACTGCGATGCCCGACCAAGTTGACTTGTGCTCCTCGTTTTGAGAGCCCAGTCAAGAAGTAGATGTCTTCTAGCTCAATTTCAAGGATATGTGGTCCCACATTGAAGACTTGGTTTTCAGGATCCCACATCTCTATCAAATGATTTAAAAGGAGTAGTTGTTTTCTCATGCTCTACATCTTGAAAAACTTCAACAAGCCACACTCTTTGAGTGCATTTAGGGTGGCATGGTCATGGAGAGCTTCCATGTCATCAACTTCATGCTCTCTTTCCTTCTTCTGAATCAAGGTGACTTATTGGGTTAACAATCCCCTACAAATCACCAAGAAAAGGAATGGTTAAAATATTAGCTTCAAGTCTTGCCAAACAAGGGAGAAACAAGCAAAAAAAAATTCCTTTCTACACATTGTCTCCCCCTACAGTGACCACCAGAGCGAAAAATCTCGATTTTCACCTCTCTACAGTGTCCCAGGGAGCGACAAAGTCCAAATTTTCGTTCTTCTTGAGCCTTTGGGGGAGCGACAATTTGTCTAGCGTGAAATAGAAGCCCTAGCGAGGCTCAAATACTGCCAAAAATTGCATCAAACTAAGAAATTCAACCATGGAAATAAAGGGCTAGTTAAGATGACTCACCTAATTCAGATGGCAAGTCGAATGGCGTCCCCGATCTCTCGCAATCGACAATGCAACTATAGCTCACAACAAGGGTGAAATCTCCTTTGAGGTAAATGGCAAGGTGAAAATGAGTTTGTTTTTACCACTTGTTTCCTTTTTACCCTCATTTAGCATGTTATCTTGCTCATGTTCACACTAGCAAGGTCTCTTCAAGTTATTTTCACCTAGTTAACTATGGTATTATGAGATCCTAACACATTTGTGTCTAGATATGATGATTCTTTTACAGGATTATGGGAGAAGGACGTTTCTAAGTCTTACTCACCTGGCACGTATGTGCATGGTTTGACCTTTTCAAGCACTTTAAACCATGAAATAGTCGTTTGTCGAGTGGTATTTTACCCCTTTTTCGGCCTTGTCAAACTAATTACAAAAAGGAACTCCTTCAAAGTCTCCTTTAAGCTCTTTTCAAACTCTCTAAATAGGAAAAGATTGTCGAGTGAACTTGTCTCTTTCACGCTCGTAAAACTACTTGAAAGGACGTCTTTTTGGTGATCATTTACCCCTTTTTCATACCACTTGGACTAATTACAAAAAATGAATACTCTAGTCAACCCCGGCTAGAAGAGTGCTCTCTCACATTGTTTTATCCTTTTTCAGGTGAAGAGACTAATTTCACAAAAAATATCCATTTTGGAGTCTTCTTTAAGACCTTTTTAGACTCCCTAAACGTGAAAAGATCACCGAGTTTACCTTCTTTGGACTCATAAAACCATGCACCGAAGGGCCCATATGGGACCAAGCCCCTACTTCTTTAGGTTCATTAAAGATATGATGAGGTACTCATCTAAGTTGAGCTATACCAATCATCTACTATCCTCCTCAAGCTCATTAAAAAAAAGAGGTACTCATCAATCATGATAGGGCAAAATTGGGAAAATGGGTTAAGTCTTGTTGGAAAGTCTTATGGCAACTTATTGTCGCCCTTGAACAATATAGCACATGTTTGTGTCTTCGCTTACATTTGGGTAATCTTCTTGCCTCTAAGTCATAATAATTGCATGAGTCATTTTACTCATTTGGTCCATCCAAAGAATGCCTCAGTAATTGTTGCATTATGTTTCGGTCTCTGCCTCGTTGAGTCAATGCTGTTGTGCCATCCGATGTTCAAGGGAAGTTAACCTGAGACAACATTTCTGCAATTCTATCGAATTTCATCCTTATGTCAGTCTATACTCATTTGATCTACCACTTTATATCACTTTCCTGTGTCAGTTTTATGTCGATGATGTGGGATACATCATGACCCTCCTTCGATGAGTCTATTGTTGTCGACCCCAACAAATCATCCGGGAATCAGACTTAGAAACCATTCAGTTGCTTGGGTCTTGCTTGCCTCAATGGCAGGATTCCTTGCTTCTGACAATAGGTTTAAATCATTGGCCTTTGATTTGATGACCCCAAAAGTGTTCAACTCCAACTAATCTATTTACATTCGTTGGAATGTACTAGGATACCTTGGGATTCAATGTCATCATTGGTGATTTCCCTCACGCTTGTTAATGGTTTACATCATTGATCGCTAATCAAGTGGTTTCTACCATGTTCAACTTCAAGACCTTTATTCACATGGCTAGAATTGTATCATTTCATGTTTGGGTTGAAGATCTTGGGGACTCTTATAGTGTACTTTACCTAGGATGCAAAGGAGATTTTTTTAGTAGGTTCCCACATGGACATCATATTGGTGACCTCATTGATGTATTGTCACACAGATCTGCTTTGTATTGGTCATGTTTGTGTTATCATTATATCATGGATCCACCTTCTATTTTTCTAGCCAAGATCTTTCTTCAGTCATTTTTAGGTACAGATCCACATTGTATGTCGGTGGTCGTAACCTGAGTCAGTATTGTCATGGATCTGCAATGTATTGGTTGGCAGCCATGCTTTGAGTCAATGTATTCCAAGCATTGGTATGCCCACCTCGGGGATGATATAGTTGTACTGCTTGATCTTTGTTTGCAGCTTCTTTCTGACTCTCTTCTAGATACCCTTTGCACCTATGTCTTGGTAAAGTATCTCGGCCATCAAATCCTTACTGACCTCACACTTTAGGGGGAACCTATTATACCTCAAATTGTCACTTTTGACCTAAAATTCTTCCTTACCATGAGAATCATGAGTTGTGATGTTCCCTAAGTGTGTTAGGGACCATTATCTTGTGGTCTAACTAGTCCCTAGTCATGTTTGGGAAGGTTCCTTGGCATTTGGAGGTCGACGAACCACCTTACCATACCCTATATTGAGCCTTGATGGAGAGTGTTGCTCCCTCCCAGTTGCTCAAGGGGTGGAAATTACATGTATGTCGCTCCTTGCATCCCTCTAGGGGAGCGAAAATTGCAACATTTTCGCTTTGTGCTCAGTGTTAGGGGAACGACAGTCCTGTTATAGCCATCTTTCCTTGATTTTTGGGACAATATTTGAGGTTGATCTTAGGTGGATCACCCTATCCTTCGAATATCTCTCCATTTCCATTCAAGGTAACTTCAATCTCTCTTGATCCACCTTATCCTCTCTTGATCCAAATCTTTCTCTCGAGTGGTTTAGCCTCTCCATCCTATAAAGAGGACCCCATGCCTTGGCTCACACACATGGAAGAAGCTTAAAGAGGTGGTCCTTATGATCTTGGGGTGCTCAAAGGGATTTGGAAGGAGAGTCTGAAGGACATGCTACTGCAGATCAGGTATATTTTGTACATGTTGTTCATGCCTTTCTTTATAATACAAAACTTGGCCTATTCTCCCATTTTCATGTCTCTTTGATAGATGTATGAATATGTTTTCCAATTGGTGATTAAATATCAGTTAATACACTTGGTGAATTGGAAGGTGTTGTCTCTTCCCTTTGTGTGCAGGATCGTCACCTTGGATCTGCAAGCTAGGAGATGGATCAACAAGGAGCAACGAGGACAACCTCGAGGAGTAACGTAGGACATCTACTCTCATCCACTCTTCTTATGCTTATGTCTACTTGGGTTGGCTTGTGTATGAACTAGATCTAAGGGATTTTAGCAACTATTTGTTTTGCTTCTGTCTTGGGTTAGGTGCCTAGGGAGCCTTATTATTTCCTTGAGAAGTCTGAGCTATCCGTAGGGAATATTTTCTAACACAATTCCCTACGAGGACATATTCGAATCCATTGAGAGGAATAAAGAGGCCCTAGAAGGTTCACAACATATGGATTATGAGGACATATGCACATCCATAATCCACCACTCAGTTGAGAAAGACCCTTTTACAGCCCCGAAGGAAGAGGTGATCAACTAATTTCTACTATCCATTGGATAAATTTTCCCAAATCAGGTTCCCGTTAAAAAGGTCCTCCAAAATGTCTCTTCATACTCCAGATCTACAACTTTTGCTCTTATAGTTCACTATATTCTGCGCAAAATATTCAAGGGGTTTCCTCCATTCTAAGTAAGGAGTGGTAAAGAACCACCATTCAAGCACTTCAAAGTGTTTGGATCTCGTGAATGGGATCACATGCACTTCAAAAGAAGGAGGAGTTCACGAAAGTTTCCAGGGATCTTCGCAAAGCTCTTCATCAAGAAGCAGTCCACCAAGTTGAGAGCTTCTTTGGGAATGAAGGCATCCTCTAAGCAAGTTCCTTAAATACTTATCTTCACGTTCTCTTTTTTTCTAGGGGGGGGTGGTTTCACGTGTGCTTTTTCCCTCTTCCTCAAGTTTTAGAGAAGCTTGTGTGCATGGGTACCTAATATGGCTGCAAATTGTCGTGACCCAGTTTTTCTTTTTTCATTCATTTCTCCTAGCTAATCTTATGGGGAGTGTTAGAGAAAAAAGCACCTCTCCATATCATCATTCTCTAGTGACTTATACCATGACTTCATGACTCTAATGGTCCAAACCCCATTCAATAGGACCACATAAATCACCCTAGAGATTATTCCAAGCTCCTAAGGGCCTAACCTACTATTTTTAGAACTTTGAAGTCTCTTTTGGCATATGAGGGTGAATTCCTTCAATTAGGGATTATTTTCCTTTATTTTAGGGTCCCACATTCCAAGTTATAGTTGTGTAGATAATTTAGGGAGTTTACTCTACTGTTAAGGGACTCCATGCACCTTTTATCTTATGATTTTGAGATAATAGTGCCCTCCTTGAGTGTATTTAGGGATTTGCTCCTTATGCATGTGCATTCATTCAATTGCATGTGCATGCACTCAGTTGCATGTTCATAATTCAGTTAGAACTAGTGATTTGGAAGCCTTGATTCAATGTAACTTAGTTTGGAGATTTTGCATGACTAACTAAGGGTCTTTGGAACTAGTTAAGCAAGACCAGAATCTCTTGCACTACATCAACAATTTGAATTTCCTCGTACGCTAATTCAAAATTCCTTGCCGATTTATTGTAACTCTCTTCATTCATTGAAGCTTAGTGTAATACAAAATTCTCTCGTGTTTTTTACTTCTCTCTTTTGTGTAATGGTTAATGTTTACCACATTTATTGCTTGAATTTGATTTATTGTTGATCTCTTTCACAATATTGCTATCTTGTTTTGTTCTAGAACTTCATGCTCAAATTCTGCATTGTATGATATCTGTAGGGGTGCTAAATAGTTGGTATACTAGTTTCACAGGGATCTAGTCTTAATGAAGGTTGAAGGAGGCCCTAGAAGCTTCACAACATATGCCCTATGAGGGCATATTCACATCCATTGAGAGGATGAAAGAGGCGCTTGAAGCTTCACAACATATTTACTATGAGGACATGTGTATATCCATGATTCACCACTCAACTAAGGAAGACCCTTTTACAAGCCTAGAAGAAGAGGTGATAAAAAAATTTCTATTATCCATTGGATAACTTGTCCCAAATCAGGTTACCATTGAAGAAGTCCTCCAAAATGTCTCTTCATACTCCGAATCTACAACTTTTGCTCCTATATTTCACGAGATTCCGCACAAAAGCTTCAAGGGGTCTTCCCAAAGCTCTTCGTCGAGAAGCAGTTCACCTAGTTGAGAGCTTCTTTGGGAATGAAGGCATCTTCTGAGCAAGCTCCTTAAATCCTTCTCTTCACATTCTCTTTTTTTTCAAGGGGGGGGGTGTTCCCATGTGGTTTTTCCCACTTACTCAGTTTTTAGAGAATCTTGTGTGCATGGGCACCTAATATGGTTGCAAATTGTCGGGACCCATTTTTTCTTTTTTCTTTTTCATTTATTTCACCTAATCAGGCTTATGGGGGTTATGGGGGTGTGTTAAAGCTAAAAAATCCTCTCTTTAGCATCATTCTCCTACCTAGTGACTTCGACCATGACTTTAGGACTCTAGTGGGCCAAGCCCCATTTAATTTGACCACCCAATTCACCCTAGAGCTTCTTCCAAGCTCCTAAGGGCCTAACTTTCTATTTTTAGAACTCCTAAAGTCTATTTTGGCATATGAGGGAAAATTCCTTCAATCAGGGCTTATTTTCCTTTATTTTAGGGTCCAACATTGCAAGTTAGAGTTGTGGAGTGAATTTGAGGAGTTTACTCCACTGTTTAGGGACTCCATGCACCTTTTTTTAGCTATTATGAAAATTTGCGCCCTCCTTGAGTGTATTTAGGAATTTTCTCCTCATGCATGTGCATTCACTCAGTTGCATCTACCTCATTCAGTTAGAACTAGTGAATGGGAAGCCTTGGGTCACTGTAACTTAGTTTGTAGAGTGTACATGACTAACTAAGGGCATTTCTAGTTAAGCCTCACTAGCACCTCTTGCACTACATGAGCAATTCAAATTGCCTCCTACCCTAATTCAAATTGAATTGCTTATTTATTGTAACTCTCTTCATTCATTGAAGCTTAATGTAATACAAAATTCTCCCATGTTTTTTACTTCTCTCTTTTGTGTAATGATCAATGTTTAGCACATTTATTACATGAATTTGATTAATTGTTGATCTCTTTCACAATATTACTATCTTATTTAGTATCTAGATCTATATGCTCAAATTCTACATAATTTAGCATCTTTCAAATAATCAAGTAAATCATCTATTCTAAAAAGCAGATATTATTTCTTTATTGAATTCTTATTAAGAGCCTTATATTCAATTCACATGCTCCATGTCCCATCTTTCTTAGGGACTAGGACGACTGGATTTCCACAGGGAGAGGAGGTGGGTTGAATATGCCCTTTTTCGATCAAGTCTTGAATTTGTCTATGGATTTCTTCATTCTCTAAAACAGACCTTCTATAAACAAATACATTGGGTAATGACAAACCATGAAAAAGATCAATGGAGTTTTTTACCCAGTAATGTAGTTGTACTCAAGCTAGATCGTTGAACACATCTTTGTATTCTTCAAGTACTATGTTGACTTATTGTTGCTATAGAAAGTTCTGGTCAGTGGAGAGTCGACTAGTTAGTGTGATCCTGTTGGAATGTTGAGGTCTTATCATCAACAACATCAATTTCTGAGCAATATGGCTAATCAATTTTTTTGCTTGTTTTTCTAAAACCTTTTTTACTACCAGTATGGGTGGACATTCAAAAATGCCATACTATTGATTCTGGATTTTGACAATCAATTTATGTGGTCTGGACTGATAATTTCCATGTCTATCCCATATGCAGGGTTTCTCGAACAATACATCAACTACTAAGAGTAGCGCTATATCACAAATCACCTCATCATGAAAAGGCTTGATGAAGTAGGCGATTTTGCACTATCTGGTTATCCTGAGTTCTTATACATCCTTCATCCAACCGATGTTGTAAGGTTGTATATGTGAAGTAGTAACAAGACCCAATTTCTTCACAATGTCTTCAGAGATTAAGTTTTTTTTACTACCATTGTCCACAATCAGATGCAATGAATTATTTTGTAGCCATATATGTATGGAATATTCATTCTCTTTCCTCTTCATCGATGATGGTCGAGTTTGCGAGGGCTTTCAAAGTCAATGCCAATAGGCTCAAGGATTTTGGATCTGATTCTACAATAGCTTTGTCGGCCGAACTAGAGTTAGAGGTAGATATATGTGTTAAGAATGTCTTCCAGCTAGCTTTGCATTCAGATGCATCATGCCAAGTTGAACTATAGTTATCATTGTTGGAAATAATGAGAGGGGGAGTGAATCAGTATTGAGCACGTGTTCCCATTTCAAACATTAATTATATCATGTAAACATTGACCATTAACAATTCCATTCATCGTTACATAAAACCATACACAATGCATAAGAGATTTAACATGGAAACCCAAAAGGGAGAAAACCACATAATGTTTTTCTTATATAATAACAAGATTACATTCATAGGAAGCACCAACTTCCAATATTATTTAGCATCGGCTGGAAGGAGGCACCCACCCCCTGATTTACAAGAACCAACCTGAAGGAAGCTCCAACTCCCTGATTTACCAACACCGACTAGAAGAAGGCTCCAACCCCCTGATTTACCAGCACCGACTGGAAGGAGGCTCCAACCCCCTGATTTATAGGCTCCAACCTTAAGGAAGCTCCAACTCCCTGATTTACCAGTTCCTACTGGAAGGAAGCTACAACTCCTTATCCTTGCCTCGTCCTACCACCCTGATATAAATAAGGGGATCAATTTGGCAGTGTCACTATATCACTGTCACAGCCTATACATGTATCACTGTCTTTGTCAATCTGTACTTGTATCACTGCAACACTACCTCTATCAACTTGTCACAATCACTATCTCTGTAACAAGGCCCCAATCATTGTCTCTGCAACCTGTATCTCTTTCTCTATCAACATGTACCTGTATCTTTGTCTCTATACCTATATCGTTGTCCATGTTCCTGTATCATTGTTCCTATCTCTATCACTGTATCAAGATTGTGCATGCCTCAAGTCCAATTCTCAATAATGCCCATAAACAATCATTCAAATATTTCATTTCCATATTCAATATTTCATGTCAAATCAAGACATAGATCCTACACATAATACCATGATCTATCCAAAGATAACCATCAAGATCTACAACAACATAACATCAATATATATGCCAAGATAACCATCATCATAGCCTCCATAACATATTCAATGTCTTCACATACAATACCAAGATCAAAGATGAACTATATCCATGTGCGACATGTGCAATCATACGAGAAACCCACAAGCATGAACCATACCTTTGCAAAGATCACAAGATGAAGACACAATAGACAAACCAAAAGGAACTCTAGATCATGTCATCACATATCCCTCACAACACGCTTTCCAATGAGCCAATAGTTTTGTAATTCTTGTTATGTATGAGAAAGTTATGCCAATTTTCATGAATCTCCTCAATCCTCAAAGATGCCCAAAAATTTATTCTCCACAAAGTTTCACACTTTTATCCAAGAGTCGCGCAACACCAAAGAGAGACTTGATGGATGATAAAATGAAAAGTTTGATCTTATATTTATACACGTCATCATGCCTTGTAGTTTCTTTTTGGGTCTCCTTAAACTCATCATTAATTTGTAGATCTCCATATTTCAAAGGGGTCTCAAGGGATAGTACCCCACTTCAAAGATCCACCGTGAAATTTTGTGCCAAAACTTTAATATCACTCCATATATTATCAAAGGGGCCTTAGGGCTTGTCCACATAATTATACTTGATAAACACATCGTTATTTCTTGCGGGGATCCTTGCCGCTTCGTGTGGTCCAATAGGCCAAAGTACCAGAACTTTCTAGGTCATGTGGACCAAACATCATTATTTTGGGGATACTTCATGCTTCACACCAACTTGCTTCAAACCAACTTTGGGGACTCTTTAGATCCTTCTCCACCATGGGTCATGTAAACCCAAACACATGGTCAAGTGGACTATACACCATTTTTTGTGGGTTTCTTCACCTTTTATTTCAACATTGTCTCGTGGACCAAACCTTATTACTTCGAGCACTACTTCTCATGGTAATATTGACCAATCCTTCCAGTCATGTGGACCCAACACCACTACTTTTAGGGATATGTGTACCCATCATCATGATTTTGGGAGATCTTTCACGCTTCATCCCAATATTCTTTACACCAACCTTAGGGGTTCTCTAGGGTCTTCTCCAACATGGGTTATGTGACCCCAAACACATGGTCATGTGGACCCAACATCATTATTTTAGGAATTTCTTCACATTCTTACTGACATTGCTTAGGGACAACTCTAGGGACTTACTTACACTTCCTATCATCAAGGTCGTGTGACCCAACATCATTTCTTTTGGAAATTGTTCACACTTCTTCAGGACACTTTAGGGACTCCTTTACACTCCACATCATATGATCATTAGGGGCTTCTCTAGGGTCTTTGTACCACTTATGTACAACTCAAAGTCTATTCCCATGAGGGCCATGCACAACCGCTACGCCATAAGGGGACCGCTTTGGAGTTATGTACACTTGTGACAAGGATTCTTCTTCAAGGAATTCATTAGGATAATTAAGGTCTTATCTAGGGGATTCAAGGATTCATCAAACATTACCCAAAAAATCTATCTCTACTACAACCACATCATCATCATCACCTTGACACCAATGGCAACACCATAGATCTCTTCACCCTTTTGACATCAATGACACCCTGTTTAACATCAATGACAACTTCTTCCAACAATCCCACCATTTCCCTGTAACGGGTTGTTTATTTTGTTTTTCCCTATCTTTTTTGGAAGGATTCTATTAACGCCCCTGTTTGGTTGTTGGAATAGATTGGGAGTCAACGTTAAGGAAAGTGATATGATCCAGAAACTTCAAGGAACTTTGCGCAAGGGTTCCCCTATTTCCCAGGCGTTGAAAATGACCACTTCCGACAGACTTAAGCCTTCGTTGGCACTATTAAGGTTGATTCAGCTCCTTAAGGGAGACTTAGGGTAAGGACGAATTTGATTTTATATAACCTAATATCCGAATGGAAATAATAGTTATAAAGTTTCAGACAAAAACAACTGCCTGAAAAGAATCAGCTTAATGGTTAAACTCTGTTACTGGTAATATCTGAAAATAGATCAAACGGGGAGATTCTCAAAACCTTACTGATGAAAATCAATTGAAACATCAAATGAGCATATCAGTTTTAATGTAACAGAAACAGAACATCTAAATAAATGATCAAATTAAAAGAATCAGTGAACAGTAGATTAACATCTCAAATAGTTATCAATTCAAAAGAGAACATGTGATAACATGAATAATGAGAAAACATTCTTATTACCCCGCAATCACAAAACATCAACAATGAAAACATTCAAATTGAACTCTTATGAATCTTAACATTCAAGATTTTAACAACTAGAATAAAAGCAAAGGAACAAAATCGGAAGAAGAAAACTTTATCTTGACACATGTAGAAACGAATTGAAGGTTGGATCCATCTTTCTTTTTTTTTTTCCTGGAAAAAAAGCAGTAATTTTATTTCATCTTTCGAGTACAAAATTACATTGTGATCTTCATCACTCTTTAAGAGTGTAAATGCTGTTAAGCAGAACCAATAACAGACTTGAGTCTACAGTTTCAAGCTCTCTTATGAGAGTTCCATAACCCACCATCTAAAAAACCCCGTTACAGGGCAGCCATAATAGGCTCATAACCAATAGGGCCGTAGAAAAAAAGAAAAGAAAGAAAACTATAGAAAAAACCTACAGAAACGTAGTAACAAACGAAATCCCCAGGGCGAATGAAGATGGAGCAGAGCCACCGGCTTCTGAATAAGCCACAATCAACCGCAAATATGAGAGAAAAAACGACCCTGTCACCGAAATCAGAACCGCACCGTTGAGCAGCGCATAGGCGAAATAGCCCCCACAGTTACTGCATGAGAGAGGCCATACTTCGACGCCTTCGCCGCCAGCAGTGGAATAGGGCTTGGAAGACCCCCTTCTGCCGTCACAAGAGCTGGACGTCGTTGCAAAACCCCGCATCTTAGAGTACCGGCGCCGCCGCCACAGTGAAGAGCTTGTCGTTACCGATGAGCCATGGCCTCTCCACCCTGTTGGATGCCCTGCAGCTCAGAGTGTCGCTGCCGCCGCCACTGTGCACAAACCAATGGGTCGCCGCGCTAAGGCACTACCCCACTCCATGCACCAGAGATCCGTCAACGCTGGGTGTGGGCGGCCATGGAAAAAACCATGGCCGCCAAGATCGTTTCGATGGCTGCCTTCAAACCCTAGTTGCAGAGCTTCTCTGGATCCATCTTTCATTAACAGGTTTGCAAAAAATTACAATTAGGTCTTAGAGAGATAGATGTTCCCAACAGAACCGATACAATAAATTACATCAAAGCTTCTATAGCTTGTTCCCTTCTCTAACCCCTTCTTGATCAAAATAAATACTATTACAAGTCAGGCCATATATCCACAAAAGAAGACCAACCATCCTACATCTAAGGAATACAAATCTAGTTGCCTTGATATGGATTGGTTATGTGATCTTTCCATGCAATGTATACATCCATCATATGTGTAATATCAGGATAATACGCATTCTCAAGTTGTAGCTGGGCTTTGCATAAATAGGATTCAATATCCTTATTGTGAATCTTAGACCATGAATCTAGAAAACTTTGCAAGGTAATCTCCAATTGATTAGGAAACATAACGAGCGATCTGAAAAGAGTCATTACAGGAAATTTGAGGTCTAAAATGGGCCTCCTAAGGAAAATAAAGAAATAATAGTTAAAATAATAAAATAATATTTATTAATTTTGGAGAAAGAAAGAAAAAACTATTTTTTTTGTTCGTATTTTCAACATATCTCCCTGTGTTTTTAATCAAATTTCGAGCAGGGGCAATCGTTGGATGCAGAATTAAATTCTGCATCCAACGAGTACCCACACTGCATACTCGTTGGATGCAAAATTAAACTACTTTTTTTGTTCGTATTTTCAACATATCTCCCTGTGTTTTTACTCAAATTTAAAGCGAGAGCACTCGTTGGATGCAGAATTAAATTCCGCATCCAGCGAGTACCCACACTGCATACTTCTGACGGACCCCGCTACCCCAAAAATGAGAAATACCTGAAAAAAATGTGATGCTTAAAGAGCATTTCATTGGTCAAATAAGTTTTCTATTTTCAGATCCTGTATCTTTTACCAGGAATTGGCTAGGGGATTTATCTGGGGAATATCTGAATGCCAAATTCGTTCTCTCTGTGAGCGAGCCGCCACCTTTGATGAAAAGGGCGGAGAATCTAATTCTCGTTCTTTTGAAAATGATTTTTTAAAGAGTTCTGGACCTAATTCCTTTTGAACTACAAGTATCATACTTTTATGTTTACAGGCTAAAGTTTTAGCACATGATAATGAAAGTATATACTTTATATGTCATCATCACGTTTTTTCAGGTATTTCTCATTTTTGGGGCAGTGGGGTCCATCAGACATATGCAGTGTGGGTACTCGTTGGATGCAGAATTTAATTCCGCATACAACTAGTACTTCCGCTCGAAATTTGAGTAAAAACACAGGGAGATATGTTGAAAATACAAACCAAAAAAGTAGTTTTTTTTTATGACAAATATCTCAAGTCAACCATTATGGTTGACTCATTTTATTGAAATTATATTGGTTCTTGAATTCCAACTCATCAAGAAATTATGGTTGGCTCGTTTTCTTATAAGGCCCATTTTAGACCCCAAATTTCCTCTAATGAATATCCAACTGAAGAGAATCTCGAATAGATTCGGCTGTTTGCTCCCTCTGGTCATCCACCTCAGCAAGCCTTAACTTAGCTGGTACCGAGTCTGCCAACTCAGCAAAAATATGCATTTCCATGCTCTCCAAATGGTTATCTGTCAGCATCCATTGCCTAGCACACATTTTCTTCCCTTTCTCGATCATCTAAGCAACTTCATCACATACAAGTCCTCAAGACTTTATGGAAATTCTAGTTCTCATCAATTTCATCTGATCAAGATGAGGGACAGTCTGTGGGATATTCTTCAAGTGTGCTTGCCACTCACATAGTTGTTCATAGACTGAATGTGCTTTCTTCCTTTTATCCGCATGATCATCTAGAAGGTTTGTTAAGCTTTCAAAGGCATTAAAGTCATCCTGAATTTCATTAAGGCCCAAAAAATACCAAGTATGAGTCTGCTTGAGCTTACTGTTACAAGAGATAGCTTCCTCCTTGAATTCCTGAATAGTCAATCTGAAAAACTCAGAGAAGGCATGGTGTCCTTTTGTTTGTTCCAGGTGATCCTTAAGATCAACCAAGGCATTGGCTTGTTCTATTACCTTTTCTTCAGCAATTTGCTTTTGTTGTATGAGTTGTTGGATTTGATTCTGAAGATCTTGTAGGATAATGTTATGCCCAGCTTTCAAATCTTCAATCTCTCTAACCAAATTTTGTTGTAGGGAATATTTTTCTGCTTGGAGTGCCAAGTTCTTAGCATTTTCCTCTTCTAATGTAGCATTTAGAGTAGTGACAGAATCAAAATTAGCTCCAGCAAAAGCTCCCATGGCAGTAGTAACCTCAATTGCCTCTCTTTGAGGATATTATGTGGCTTGCTTCCAATTAATCTGATTAGGGGTTGGCCCAACTTGAACCTACCCTGAGGTGGTACTCTTTGGTGCCTTTTTTATTATTGTCATGTCTCTTCTATGCGTTTTTTTTATTATTATCAAAGATTCTAATCACTCAAACATTTGCAGAAACATAAGCACTAGCTGTCACTACAACCTACTTAGATAATATTTTGATTGTGTGTGCACTATACTTAACTATTACTTATAATGCTTTTCACGCAAGTGTCGACACTTAAAACTCTTAAATCTATGCTGGTGTACTTGTACATAAACAAGTTAGTATATAGATACAGTTCCAAATACAAACTAATATGCATATCAACTATATGCTAAACATTTGCGACAATGTAAATTTGATATGCCACACTAATAATTCAATACACACTATATTAAAGTTACTAATATATTGTTATTATGATTGTTATTATGAAATATAAAACTTTATAGTTTTTATGCTAATAACCTATGTATTAATATAAATTATGCCCTAGGCTTACCCTTGTAAAGACCTATGCTTATATCATATGCTCTAAGCGCTCATACTATCTCCATGATAATCAAACACAAGCTATATTGTTAAAAAAGAATGCAAAAGTAATACATATGTATATTAATGTAACATATATATTGTAATATAATATACATACGTTGGTTATGCGCCCAAAGGTTGACCTAGGGTCGAACCTTAGTTTTATGTAAAACCATAACACAATATCCACGACTAAACACAACCAACTCCACACCCTTTGGCAACGCTGTGACAATTCATAAGTTATGACATATATAATGTGATGGTTTGTAACTATGCAATATGGTTATTGTGCGCATAACATTATTACTTTGGTGTGACTGTGCACTGACTTAAAACTCTGCCACGCAGACTTCAACGTGTGGACCAAATTTTTAACCCCGTGGGGTGCCCTCCTGGCAAGTGGCTCTACTCTCGACGACGTGGTGACTCTACTCAGCAATGAAATGCATACTCGTGTTCCAACTAGCCCAAGCTGGCTATCACACGAGGTTGCCAAAACCAACATCCACTACATTAATACTCCTGGTGGTTAAATAAATACAACGGTGGTCTACGACCGTCGATCACGATCCGGGTCGTAAACTTGGGTGATGTGATTGCATTGGAACCGTTGATTTCATTAGAGTTGTTGGCGCTCAATTCTACAATGTACCAAGGATTAAATGGATGGAGTAACTGGTCTCAGAGGTAACCTCCTCCTCGAGTCAGTCCCATCGTGTTCATCAAAACTCTTACCTTGGCTACAGGTTGTTCATTTGATGCTGCAAATGGTTCCTTAGAGCACCTTTGCTCTGAGCAGAGGGTTCACGCCCGAGGCAGGGAGAAAGGTGTTCTCAACATGATTTTGAACACAATGTGAGGCAGCTAGCTGTGCATCCACGTAGAGCAGGTAAGAATGAGCGTTTTTACATGTTGTTACAAGGTTGTGTTCTACTAGTTTTTGTTGTAAAAAATGATGATGTCTAACTAACACTGTCGTGGTTCTTGTGAAGGTAAAAGGAGCAACCACGACTGGGTCCTCGCGGCTTGCCCTATCCCAAGGTAAACAGTTATAACAACCATTGTTTTTACTATCTAGCTTTTCACATTAACTTAACACTGCTCATACTGATTTCTTGTTTAAATAATTGGTGATGCAGGTGCAACGACCACTGAGGGCGTGCTGAGCAATCCACATCTGGAACCATGACTTAGGAAAGAAGAATAGTCTCCATGGAGGCCAGGTAACCCGTCCTCTCTTTGTCCCTCGGGGGTAAACATCTCGACGGTTAGAGATGGGTTACTTAAGACTTGGTTCAACTCATGTCTGCATCATGAAATAGCGATGGCCCTAGGCCTTGTTCTCATTTGCATACGACTGTACTTAATTAGTTTGAGGGCTCGCTTCGGCCTGTAGGTGGTTGCAAGTATTACAACGTTGAAAATATGGAGTGAACAAAAACATTATTAATGTTTATTTTTGGTTCAACCACATAAGTGTGTCGCCTGTTCTCAAACTCTGTTTCGAATGCATTTCTCCCATGAAGGGATTTCTGTTTGGAAAAGAAAATACGATAGCCTGGACTTTAATGTTTTTGTTTTGTAAATAATGAATGCATTATGTGAAAGCGTCTCAACCCTAACTAGGTTTCCTACGCAGTGTTGTTTAAAAATCGTGGTTGCTTCATGTCTTTAATTTCTCTTTTGAATCAATGAACAAGGTTATTATCAAATATACATATGCATTCAAATTTCCGATTTCAAACTGTTTAAAATGGATGTAATACTGTATCAATGTAATCCAATAGGTATTATTATAACCCTAGTCTACAAATGTAGATCATACAGTAATTACTAGGTATTTAAACTTATAATTGAAATCCTGATAATGCTGGGTTGTCCAGCGAGTAGTGTTTTAGTTTCACTAAACACTCATGGTCAAGCTTCGACCACAAAAGCTCGGCTCCCAAGCCTAAGCTTACGGCGCAACCCCTTAAAAGTATGGAAACGAATGATACAAAATTATCATGTTGTTTGGGGTTCTTTTGAAACTTGGTTTGCAGAATGATCCCCGAGCATAGATGTATGCATACTCAGAAGCTAGCTGAAATAGCTAGGGTCGCAAACATATTTAAACTCGGCACTGTTTGTTTTAAATTTGCTTACTGTGTGACCAACATGGAGACTATGCCATTGTGTGATAATTTGTAGAACCCAGGGTAATAAACCCTTGTATAAATGTAGATACATAAACTGTTTACGTACTGTAAACGTGCCTTCTCATTGAAATCTAGGCATTGTATACAATTTGGTTTTTAAAAGATTATGGGTCGCGGCTCGGCCTTATGTCGAGCTCCTATGCCAAGAGCATGGCCTGCACTTACCCATATAAAAACGCACTTGAGCATAAGCTAATGCATCCCGTAAATTAATTATTATTTGTTTACAAAAGTAATGGAACCCACATCGAATTCCATATTCAATGTATGTAAGAACAGAGTTGGTATAAGGTCGAGTTCCATACAGGAATGAAATAGCATGCATATACAGGATAAAAACGGATCTGAAAATTATAATGCATCCTGAGATTCATTTGATATTGTTTACGATTTTGATGGTAACCAAAACTGATCTCCATACTGATGTTTAAATGCTATTCATATACAAATTCATCATGAATTTATAAACTCTGTCAATTAAATAGAAAACCACCCACTATAGGTTTAAATCATTTAATCACAATATTTTTGTTTATCTATGCAGGGATAGAATAAAATCTCAATTAGTACAAATGGCTTGACATGTAAACCTCACGGTTTACATGTCTACCTCATTTCAGCCATTAATATGAGAACACATGCTCTGTTAGTAATAGGGATATGATGAGTAAAAGAAACATATTCTATTTAAAATGTAACCAGCATATCCATAGGGTAGAATATAAACAATGATAATTTCATACTGCCTACCTCAAGCTTATAAATCATTATTTAAATTATATGTATGTCTGCCTACTGCACAAAGAATGTGTCAATCAAACATAAACTATGAAAACTGAAAGTGTCTCCAATAGGTCATAATTCTGCACAATATTACAGAGACATAAAAGTCTATTTATGATCCATACACCAAGTTTAGTATAATAATACAATCATGTTCAGATCTGATAAAACAACCATTCAACAGTAAATCAGAGTTATACAAAATAAAACCCTAGCAACTGCTCCATAAAAATTATCAAATAAATACAGCATATAGACTTATATGAACCTAGCACAATCCTCCCAGCCTTTGACCAGCAAGTTCTCCTTGCTTTTAGGTCACCCCCGAGCTGAGTTCACAGTCCCCTTTGGTTCAGAGTTTAAATTTTATTTGCCCTTAACTTGTTCCCCAAGTTATTTAGGAATTTATGTGGCAGCAGGCAACCCAACATCCAACTCAGTGCTCCTAAGCTCCAGGATGCTTCAGGGGATTTTAAGTCTCAACCATTAAGAGAATCATTCAATCACAGCCTATTCAGAGTATTTGCGATGCTCCCGCAAGCTTGGGGTAGTTATCCTACCTGAACACAACCAAGTGTCCAAGCTATACCCAGTTGCTCTGATTTCTCTCAATCTGGTCCAATTTTGTGCTTCAAAACTGTCCCCATTTCATTGTCTTCATTTGTTCTGGTTATTGTTCTTCCCAACTCCCATTTCTCTTGTGTGTTAATGAACATGAGAATGTTAAGAATGTGAATGAGTTCCTTGGGGTGAATTCTCTCATTTTCTTATTTATTTTATTTCATTATTCTCTCAAATCTTTTTCTTTAGGGTTTTCCATTTTCTCCAATAATAATTTCTCATTATTATTTTAATTGGCATTTTCCCTCCAACCCATAGGGGACTGTGACTCCCATCTCATTAATGTGTTGGTCCACATGGTCATTAGAAATCAATTTCTCAAATTTCTAAAGTCACCTAAGTAAAATGAAATAATACTTAGCAAAATATAAAAGGGGTCAAAGTCCAATATTTAGGGTATTAAAATTATTGCCTTTCTTCTTTTATTGAAGCAATAATCTCCTATGACTACCAAAACATCTTCACTAAAATCTGCTATGTCCTATGTTGTAGAATTTAATAGCCCAGTAGATGGAAAAATAGGAACAATTTGACTAATAGTAGGAGCCATGTACAAATATGGATTTTGAGGTACCAATGGATCAAGTTGAGAGGAGGAAGACATGGTAGATAGTGTGGCAGGAGGAAATATAACAGCTTGGGTGTCAACCTGAGATTGTGAAAAAGTCACACTTGAAATTGGTGGAGGACTAGGTTGAGTGATTGTAGGCTAGTGAGAAGTGGTCTGGTGAGTTGTAGTATTCAATGTAATAGTAGTGGATGGATCAAGAATCTATGTGGTTGTGTCAACAGGGTTAAGTGTAGTAGATGGATTATGAGGGGAACTAGATAAGGCTTGTTGCATAGGGTCATCTACAATGGGTGTATCTGACATACCAGTATCTTGAGATTGATGGGGGATATTATCATTAACAACTTGAGTGAAGTTATCAATAGATGCTTGTGAGGGTTCTTGAACCACTAGTGTTGGATTTATTACCTCTACAGGTTGCTCTTTTTCCAAATCAATAATTTCACCGGTAGAAGTGTGTAGAGGAGGATTGACTATCAGTTTAGTTGACTTTTTAGTTTTAACGGGAGGATTGGAGATTATTTTAGGAACATAGAAGGCATCATAAACAGATTGAGTATTATTAGATGACTTACTTTGGAGAGCCTGGGTCTTTTGTATAAGCATATTCATATTTTGGATAGGAGTGGTAGAAGGATTATGTACCATAGGCTGCTTGACCTGCTTCTTGTCTAACTCTTGTTGTGTGCTAGACTGAGATACAACTGAGTTCAGAACTATGGCTTTATTGGCAGCTTCCAAGGCTTCCCTAGAAACATCCTGTTGTTGTTGGAAAAACCTATTCCTTTCTTCCAATACCCTGACTTTATGTTGCTATTGTGCTTCATGTACCAAAAGCCTTTTGGTCTGCATCAGATAATATGCTAAGTACCTCCTCAAAAGAATGAGCATTTTGATAGATGAATTCATCTGGTTGAAATTCATGTACATAAGAGTTTTTGAGGTGGGCCTGGACAAAATTTTATGCTATAAGACCTTTTGGGTCATGCATCCTTTTTACTGCAAACCCTAGCTTGAGCCGATCCATTTCTTTGGCCAAGGTGTTTCCATGGGTCACATTTGAAATTACCAAATGTCCAATGTATAGTGGAAATTTAGGCCACGCAATGCTCTTTAAGGAATGGCACTGGCCATTGACTCCCTCATATACAGTTTGAAAATCTACCTCTGAGAGAACAATTCTATCTGGGACAATTATGGGGAGGAGGTGAACTGATTTGCTTCCCCAAATCCTAACATAAGTAAAATGTTCTCCCACATACCAGTCTCCCATAGTGGAAATTAAAGAAATGCCATCCTCTGAGATCGTGGGAGAAGCCCTTTTGAAGATGGCATAGTAGACTGCACTAATGAATTTGTCACAGATATCATAAATGTGAGGGGCATAGTTGTCTTCCCATAGGATCGAGCAGTAAATGTGAATGGGAGGTTTCTCCCCAGTTCAATGCCAATTCATGGCAGTATAAGAAAAGGACGCACACACAATGTCCATTATGTACGCTGACATGAAAAATCAAGGTTTTTTTACTGCTAGGGTTTTCTGCAATGCCCCAATGGAATCTCGTAATGTGACAGAGAAAATTTGGGCCCATTTGAAGATCTTACCAATAACCGTGATGTAATGTGCTAAGGGATCCCACTTTAGTTTGAAGTATTGGTAGGTCTTTGCTCCATAGAACCGACACAGGATGGCCGCCAACAGTTTGTAAGGCTCTATGAGAAGAGAAATAGGGTATTGCACATTAGGTCTGAGGACAAATGTGCCCGGGTCAGCCATCTAGGACTTAAGAAGTACGTCAAGTTCATACTTAGCCTCTAAGGCTCTGATAAAATCCTGTGTGAGCAACTACTGGGGGGGTCTTAAGGCCGTAGATTTTGGCAAAAATAGCCATCTTGAAGGAGGCATAGACAAATTGGTCTGAGTCTCTGAAGGTGTTGGTCGGTATGTCGGCATAGTTGATCATCCAATTTACAAGGTCCATGAATGGCATTACTGCGGGCCGTGCAACAATCGCATGCAGCTGGGAATTGTTGATGTTCTGATAAATTCGGGGTGTCGTCTTTAAATTTTGAGAAATCAACCCTGTCGAAAATGTTGTAGATCCTTGACCAGTCAAGATAGAGGGTATCTGAACTCTGGAGTCTGTGTCTGAATAGAAACCAAAGTTGGGGTCCTTGAACTTTAGTTCTTCGGCTACGGCCTTGGATCTGGTTCTCTTGGCCATGTTGAAAAAACTGAGACTGCAAAAATCGGAAACCAACATAAGTAATCCAAACATGTGAAAAATATATCAGAATAATAATAGATAATTCATACTTGTGAATCAACCGAACAAATTAGACCAACTCAGCAAGGATCGAACTCTGAATCCAAAGCTACTGGTGTGCTTGAGCAATAGGCTATTGTACAGTAATGGCTAGCAATTCAAATTTTGATTAAGTATAGATTAAGTTAGATCACCATTAATTACACATTAATTGGAGTAGGCAGCCAACAGGACCGACAATTAATGTTTTAAATGATCGATCGATCTGATGGATTGGCACACATTTCAAAATATTTGGTGCGTGCAGTGAGATTGGCATTTGACGTGTGAACTAGTTTTCCAACTTGGGGCCCCACAAAATTCGGGAGTTGGGGGTCAGGGTTGGAGTTTGCAATATAGCTGAAAATATGCCGACTGTCGACTATCGCATCCATGACTACATAATAGTCGGGAGTTGGGAGTTGGGGTGAAAAATCGTGAAAGATCAAAAACTTTTCAATTGCCGACTTCCGCAATTTGAGGTGCTGTAAAATTGAGAGTCGAGAGTCGAGGCCAAAAATATTATCAACACAAAAGCCTGTCGATTGCCAAATTCCGCTATCGTGTTCATGTGAGAGTCGAGAGTCGAGAGTCGGGGTGTGAAGTTGAGATAAAATCTAACCATCCTGACTTCCGACTTCCGGAACTATGTTCATTTTAAGAGGTCGGGGGTCGGGAGTCGGGGACGCAAACGTATATGGAGATCAACACGTCCCGACTTCCGACTTGCGCAAAAATGTCTAGCGGGGAAGTCAAAAGTCGGGAATCGAAAACTTAAACCAATTTTAATGAATCTAGCTCCGACTTCCGACTTTTCCAACTTTTTAGTGAAACAAACTAATGAGTTGTTTAAGTATAAAAAGACTTAATTTGCTTTAAGTCTAAGCATAAGTGTGGTTTAGCAAGATCCAAACAAGCCTTAAACAAGGGATCAAATGACTTTGAAAAACAAGAAAAATCAAGTAGCTGACTACAAACAAGATATAAATTGGGGCTCCCATCTTATTTGAATTAGATGGTATATGTTGTGGATACAACAACTTCTTACCATGATCTTGCTTATGTGAAGTAGTATTAGTAGACCGTTTTAACTTGTCATATTCAGAAGTCGACTGAGGTTTCTCGTCGAAAGGTTAACTTGTCCGTTTGGTCGTGAATTGTTCTTCCGCCTTCAATTTCAACTCAAGCTTGATGGCGTTATGGAATGCTTTTGTGAGAGTGCAAATAATGGGAAATTCCATCTCTATTTGGATACAAGGATCTAATCCACTGATATACTTCAAAACAAGTAACTTGTATTTCTCCCTAATACCAATTCAAGCCATTAGTCGATGGAATTCATTAGTATAACTCTGTATGGTCAGATTTTTCCATAGTCTTAATTGTTGACATTTCTTATATTGTTGTTCTATGTACTTGGGTGGATACAATTCCGTCCCGAAGTGTTCAACAAATTTCACCCATGTGTCAATGAGGTAACCTTCTTCCTCCCATTTAGTTGACATATATTCCCACCAACAATGTACAGAAGTCAACATCTTCAGAGGTGCAATGGTTACTTTTTCAGCATCGGAAAGTTTATTCATAGAGAAATAGTACTCTAATTGTTGCATCTAGATGTTTATAGATTCTACATTAATCTTTCCTTACAAATTTGGTATGTCCAAGTTCATTTGTACCTTGAAGGGGATAACCTTGTCAAAAGCAGATCTCGTCGGCTTGCTAACTGAAGTTGAGCCTAATGAAATGGTAAGTTGAGCAAGGATCTCATTGAAATGCTCATACATTTTAGTTCTCCATCGAGCTAGTGTTTGATTTATGAGTTGTTCAATTTCACCATGAGTTCTTCCCTTTGTTTCACCTGCCATATTCTATCTAGGGTTTCAAGTAGATAAATACTTAGAGGTTGAAGACAGAGGCAAGTTAAATAGCTAGGTCTTACAGTGTGTCTGAACATGCATAAGTTTGCTAACTATGCAAGTAGTGTTTAAGAAAGGCTAGAACATATTAGATTTCTTTGATACTGATGATTTGTTTCACCTAGGGAGTTAACAGGAGGACAGTGAAGTCAATTGAATGAGTCAAGCTCAATTATGGAGGAAGCAAATAATACTAGACTAAATAAGAAAACCAATGTGGGTAATAACCAAATAGAAAATGACTGAAAGAAATATACAATACCAATCACAAGAAAATGCAAGTATGGAATTGATAACAGAGAAACCCAAAGGGTGAAAAGTTCATTTGTATTGAACATTCGAATGTAGGATGTTAGTCTCCTATGCCTATAAGAAAAACTCGGTGTCAAGGTGTGCTGAGTTGAAAGACTCATTTACTTGAATGGAGGTCGAATGAAGGAACTGTGAGGAACCAATCGAGCCTTCTCTTTCGAAACTCGTCTTAGTGCAATCAAGAAAAAGGAACCCTTTCATATTCAAGATTACATGCATATACAAATTTGAGGGACGATTGGTTGCTTACCCACTGCATTTTAGTTACAAAGAAGCAGTTACAACTTGTTTTAGAAGACAAACCATTTCATTTCCATCTGTTAGCTAGAAGAAGATAAAGAGACACCGCTTCCACATCGATGGTATCTTCTTGGTGCCTTTTGACTGTTCAAAATGATGGTTGACATGCATTTGAGTCATCGAATGCCACAAGGCATGTATGATGAATGAATCTTGTAGAATATTGTGTGAGTTGATTGAGTCATTGGATCGATTGATCTGTAGAGTCGATTGAGTCGTTGGAATGAATGATCTGTAGGTTTGACTGAGCTGATATGACTGAGATTCAACCAAGGAGTCGATTGGAACTAAGCACTAGTCGATGATGCCATTCAAGTCCTGGAATGGATCAGACTACCCTTTGATGTGATAATCAAAGTGCCATCAAGATTTCCAAAGATCCATTTCAACATCAATGCAACAAACACATTGAGCTATAGATTCACTTCACCAAAATCTTACTCAGGATCATGTTCTTGAAGTGATATTTTTCCCTATAGATGATCAAGTTGCAGACATCTTCGTAAATTCTCTTACAAAAGCAAATTTTTCTAAACTTCGATTTATGTTAGGAGTTCGGGAGTTTGTAATTAAGGGGGATAGGCTCTAATGCCTCCTTCCTTCTCCTATTTTGCCACCTTTGTAAATCCTTCAATACTATTGCAAGTTATGCTTAAGGGGGGATGTTAGGATATTTGGACACTTAGGAGTTAGATAAGATCAACTTGGTATGATGTGTGTTTAAATAAAGTGTGTTTCTTTAGTATGCATCTGTACTTATGTAATTCGACTGTAACGATATGTTTTACACATAGAGTGATTTGATGTTTCATCTTCACCTCAATCTTAATGACTATTGATCCATGGCTTAGCACCCAATTGGTCTATGATCTCTATTTAAAGAGAATGGAGGATAATATGCTTGATGATCGATTGTCAGAAACTCATATGTAAATTTTTTGTTTGTTTTCTTAATACATTGCCTCAAGCAACTATTTGGATGGGTCCATGGACTGTTTCCCTGTTTGAGGGTTTTAACCATGTAAAACATCAGTGTGTTGATATGTGATTTGTTTGTGTGAGCAGTTTGTTGAAGGTGTTAAACCTTCTAGAAATATCATGTGTTAGTTGAATAAAAGGTCCTCATTTGGTCTTGTCAGAGCAACTAGAATGGGGTGGTTCTTACAATTTGGGGCGGATATGGCCAAGAGCCACCCTTTCATAATTATCATAGCAATATACCATCCTTCGAGGATAACAATTCGTGGCATCACTCTCCAAAAGTGGACATAATAAGTTCGATGGTTCTGATCCATTGAGGTGAGTTACCCAATTGGAACATTATTCCTCTCTCCATGGCATTACTACTGACCTAATAAATATCAAAGTGGGAATCTTATATGTGGATTAAAAAATTGGCAATGGTGGAAATGGTATAAGAAAGCTTATAAAGGATACATTGCTTGGACCCTGTTTGTGGAGGTATTTATTTGTTTGTTTTGAACATGACACTCATTATTTGGGACAACTAACAAAATTATGCCAAACAAGCATAATAAAAAAATTATCATAGCCTTTGAGCAATTGGCAATATGCATAGAGGGCCTATTTATTCATTTTTTAAAGAATGTTTCATTAGTGGCCTCAAGGAGGCAATAAGAGCACATCATGATGTAGTTCCCAACTACTTGGTTGGAATTTTGTGAGAGAGACAAAGAAACTTAGATGGTGATTAATGCCCAAACCAAATGACCACACCAAGACTTCATATATAGAGATTTGTGGTAATGTGGGGAGATCTTGTTTTATTAGACAAGAACCCTCGTTGATTGGAAAGTTTGGAGAGATATAATGAATACAATACGAGCAAATTCATACTTGTTGATCTACAAGGTGGTATCAATTCCCCTGAGAATTCGAGGTGCATTCATCCTCTTCATTTGATTTCATTCATATTCTCTCCACGGTGTATAATTCTGCAAATTTGTCATGTGGCTTCTCAAATTCATTTTCATAATCTCAAACTTCAAATTCTCCCTTTGAAACAATCCTCGTAAGCATTTATATTTGTCTTCTCATTCAAGATATTTCTATGTTTGGCATTCACCAAAGTTGGAGACACGTGGTTTACAAATTCGTCAGAGTGCCATCTTGAACATAAAAAGCTAGTAGTTGTTGTGTTTTTACTTGGATGGTTGGGATATGGACAAAAGCATCTTTAAAGGAATGTTGATTGACATTGCTAGTTGTAGATCTGGAGGAAAAGTAGAGAAGCAACTTAATTTGCTCATAACATATATTTCTCGTTGGAAGAAGGAAGATAATAAATTTCCCACAGAGAAGTATCTAATATTTCATACTTTTTGGGCTTACATATGGAGTTATGCTTAAGAAATATTTGGCTTGTGATCATACCCTCATGGATAAAATTAAGGGAAGGGAAGGGAGTACAAAATTGTTAGATGAAACTTATTCAAGTAAGCCAAAGCATGATGTCGCAAGAATCTTCATACTTACCTATGTTGATACGAAGCTTTTCGATTTTTATCACATTAACAACCACAATGCGCTTAGCTATACATATTGATTCCATGGGGACATGCAATATATTTGGTGTGGGGGAGATGTAGGGCCTCCAAATTTGTTGGTTGTGGATCCAGATCTTTCAGTCTCATAGATGATATTGTCTCGGCCGTGTACACCAGCTTTATATGATATGCAAAAAGACTGTACGCTCGTTCCCCATTTTTTGGGATGTTTGTTGGCCAACAGTTTTGCAGACCCATGGTTTCGGGTATCCTATGGTATTTTCCCATTGTATTTCCACTATAAAAGAAAGACACTGTAATAAAGCTAGGGTAAGATGTATTAGGTATTATGTATTGTAAAGATCTATGAGATCGTGAAGAGAGACTGTGAGACAATGAAGAGAAAGTGCAGCGGATGTGCTGCAGGTTGTATCCCTTCATTGTTGGATGGTATAATAATAAGGACTGGCAATTTCAGTGTGGACGTAGCCCATCTTGGGTGAACAATGATATATTGGTGTCTCTCTTGTAATGTGTCTGTGTGATTATATTTGCATTTCTGTTTGTTGTTATTGCTCTGCGATCCTATTTTTCTAACAAAATTGACGATATTTTACTGCTAGTGAAGCCTACTTTTCGACCATTTAACCCTCCTTTTCACCTTGTCATCATCCCTTTCATCATGATTATCTCGTATTTTAATAAGAAATGTTATCAAGAGCTTATAAGGTAATTATGCTCATTAATTAATGACTTTTCCATTGTTGTTGATAGATTAAGATAATTAGGAGTTGATTATTACTAATGATGGTCGTGAGTTTAGTTCTTGCAACAATTGTCCCCCCACACCAAAGATATTGCATGTCCCACATCTCCCCCACACCAAAGATATTGCATGTCCCACATCTCCCCCACACCAAAGATATTGCATGTCCCCATGCAATCAAAATGTATAGTTGAGGGCATTGTGGTTGTTGATGTGATAAAAATCGAAAAGCCTCCTATTAACATAGGGAAGTCTGAAGATTCTTGTGACATCATGCTTTGGCTTACTTAAATAAGTCTCATTTAACAGTTTTGTACTCCCTTTGCTTCCCTTAATTTTATCCACGAGGGTATGATCACAAGCCAAATAATTATTAAGCATGACTCCATAGGTAAGCCCAAAAAGTATGAAATATTAGCAACTTCTCTGTGGAATATTTATTATCTTCCTTCATCCAACCAGAAAGATATGTAATAAGCAAATTAAGTTGCTTCTCTACCTTTTGTCTAGATCTAAAACTAGCAATGTCAATCTGCATTCCTTTAAAGATGCTTTTGTCCAAATCCCAACCATCCAAGTAAAAACACAACAACTACTACCTTTTTATGTTCAATATGGCACTTTGAAGAATTTGTAAACCACGTGTCTCCAACTTTGGTGAATGCCAAACATAGAAATATCTTGAACGAGGAGACAAATATGAATGCTTACGAGGACTTTGAGAATCCATATGACAAATTTGAAAACTTATACAGTGTGGAGAGAATAGGAATGGAAACAAATGAAGAGGATGAATGCACCTTGAATTCTCAGGGGAATGGATACCACCATGTACATCAACAAGTGTGAATTTGCTCATATTGTATTCATTATATCTCTCCAAAATTTCCAATCAATGAGGGTTCTTGTATAATAAAACTAGATCCCCCCATATTACCACATATCTATATATATGAAGTCTTGTAAGGTCGCTCTTTCTCTAAGTGATTATTACTTCCAGTGGATGGGTGAGGAGCTAGGAGTGTTCGCGAAGGTTGGATGGTACATAGGTTTGAATCTCATTTCGAATTCTATAAGTGATTCAAAATGAGGTGGCAGGAATTATGATGAATGGTTGACAATCATCTTAAGGATGAGTAGTAGACTAGTGATCGTGGTGATGATAGGTTTGCAAGGTGACGAATGAGTACAAAGAATAGATAAAGAAATAATACTTATGAGTGGAAAGTATAACAAGGACAAAGTACAAGAATCGTTAGGGAATGTCAAAAATAACATAAGAACAAAAGAATGAGCTTTAAGGTTTGTTGTTTTATAACTTTCCATGTCCTTGATAAACTTGGAAAATTAGAAATTTGATTTCTTACCTCGGGTTTACCTTAGTGAATGTTGGAGTTGATGAATACAGAGAAGGAATTGAACCTGAGTATTGAGTTGAATCAAAACTGAGTGTTGATGTTAAGAGTGACTAGATTGAGAGTGATTATTGGGCCAAATAGGAAAATTGAAGTGCTACTGGAATTATGCTGCAATAATAGAGAAGTCTACTATAGGAATAGATATTGGCTTTAGTAGGTGTTGCATGATAAGTTGGAGCATAAGGTGTCTCTGTTATTCTTAAACATAGGTGTTGGTGTTGCATTTAGGTGTAGGAACATTTATGATATATGCATATGCTCTTTAGATTAGAGGTTGCTACAAACGACCTGCTACAGGAATGCCTGCTACAAGAACAAGAACTAGAATAGGAATAGGAACAGACACAGTAACAAGAACAAGAACCAAAATAGTAATAGAAGTTTGAAGTCTGGAAGAGAGGACCCTCATCCATTTTATTATGGAAACCACCTTCTTAACTAGACTAGACTATAGAACCTAATCAAAAATATCAATTTGATTTTTATTAAAACTATGACTCTTGCTACAGGATGCTGAAAGTATTCATCTTCACCACTCCATGTATAATCATGTTCACATGAATAGATTTTCTTGAAGTTGAATGTGAAGAAGACTCATTGAATTACTGGCCATTGATGAATGTTGTTAACCAATGTGGGGTTTCTCATCAATAATGACAATGAGAACCAAGGTACCACGATGCATCCTAATAGGTGTGAATGAATGTGTTGTTGTCAAACCCCCCACATGATATAATAACTAAGAGGCATTGATGCATTCCCACTGATGTTAGAGGGAAAACTTGTCATTGAGGCATACAAGCTTCAAGGCATTATTAGATCTCTAATATTGGGCCTATATAATGAGTTGGAATCGATGGGCCAAGACCTACTGGAATGAAGGCCTTAAGGAATCCCACATCATCCAGTATGAGCATAAAACCAAACTATTTGAAGAACCGTAATAAAATATTAAACCAACATGCAAAACTTTATTATGAGTTTTGCTCGCTAGTAACCTAGTTTTCAAGCAAAACTCATGTCTAGCTGTGCCAGTAAACTAGTTTTCACAACTGGACTTATTTCTCTGTGTACTATTTTATTAATTTATTTATTACAATATCCTACTCTACTTAGAAAAGGGAAAACCTCTTCTCAAGTGTAGGAGAAATTCGAGTGAAGCCATGTGCGAAATAGGATTACAAATGTACTCATATCCAAGTATGAAAAATATACCTCAACAACTACTTGGATATGAGGAACAAACATATCTAATTGATTTGATACCAATAAGTATTGAACAAGGCAGTGATACTTTGTCTTGATGATCGTCTAGTACCAAAGTTCGATGTAACCACTCGTTCCCTGGTTTCCTTCTTCATTAATACTAACTTGCATGTCCTCTTTTTCTATACTATAGAGATATTCAAAAACTTGGCTCTTACATTCTTGAATGCACGAGGAATCTAGACAGGAAAGAAATTCTTCAATCTCGGGCTCCAAGATCTGCTCTTCATCCGATGTTGTCCACGGCTCATTGATCTTGTCTTATTGATGACAAGGATCCAAAGAAGATTCTAAAGCCTCCTCTTTATTTTATTCTATGGTTTTTGAAATTTTTGGATTTAAAACCTTCCCAGACCTTGAACAAATTTTCTGTAGCGGTGTGCAGGCTTCCTGCAGTAGCGCACTTGGTCCCTATAGCAGTGTGCAGTCTTCCTACAACAATGCACAGTTTTCTTGCAACGGTGCAGGTAAGGTAGGGAAGGTAAAAAAAATTACAGTTCAACATTGTAAGTAGGTTGTACTGCTTTATTATGGTTAGGATTTGGAATGGGACAAGTAGTAATTTGTGTGGGGTACGAAGGACTTTGATGGACATGTAAGTGTAGTAGGTGTGGTTGATTAGCTTGTTGTTAAAGAGCTTGTGGAACACATGGAGGATATGTTTATGCTACAAGGTGAGGGGGGGTAGCTATGCCATCATAAGATGGGCCATGCCAACTTGGTTTCCAAGGTTGGTAGGGGTTATACTGAGGCTACCACAGATTCCATGTTGTGTGAGTATTCCATGATGGATTATGAGAATAAGAAAATGGAGGGATAGAGTTTTGAACCATACATGCAAGCTGAGGTTGCCATGGATGTTGTAATGCCTTTGCATAGATTCAACTCATAGCTTCTGGATCTCCTTGATTTGTTGCTTTAATCCTAGGTAAGGAAGGGCAGCTATCCATGGAATGGTTCAAGTCACATATGCCACAGATTTCTAGACTATCCAAATGACAATCCCTTTTCTTCTTCATTTCTGCTACTGCTCCTGAATTTATGATGCGGAATTCAAAAGTAACAATTTCTTCCTTGTTAAGGCCCCCATCTTCATCACTTGCCATATATTCCATAAATAAAAGAGGCTCATCATAGATTTTTCCAAGACTGCTAGTAGCAATTCTAGATCTTGAATTGGATTGGTCTAATTTTCCATCTCAAAATCCCCACCAATGATGATTCTGAGCCAGTAGGAGAAGCAAGTTGTGCTTCTATGACAAGAGTTTCCAAAATATCAACTTTAGTCTTCTCCTTCAATCTTTTGGCTTTTACCTTTGAGGTGTCTCCTCCTTCAAATGCTATTGTCAATTGGTTAGTAGAATGGGTGGTGCTTACATCACCACGAGATGGAATAATGGGATTGAATCTTCCTCTACCTCTATTTCCTCTAGCTCTTATTCATGCAGTGCTATCAAACCATGCAATATTGTAATGTCTCAAAATGCAATACTATCATGCTTCAAACCATGCAATGCTTATCATGCTCAAACCATGCAACACTATAATGTTTCAAACCAAGCAATATTATCACAATGTTATCATGATTCAAAATATAATAAAACAGTATTAAAAAATTCCTATCTTCCTAATCCTAATATGGCGCCACTCAACCCAAGATAAAAATCAAATTGAAAGCATCCAAACTAGAAGAAAATAAAACATACCAACAAGACAAGGGCTTGGAGAAACCCACTAAAGTGGTTGTGCTAGGCTGTTACACCATAAAAACAAAATGGCGAGGTCATCTCTACGTCTGACCGCTACTCCTCCTCCGAGTCTTAATGTTGGTCAATATGCAATCAATTAAGAAAAAAACTTGCAAAGACTATGACCCCTATTAGAATTAGTACTATCCAACATAGCTATGAAGTGGAACGTTAGGTTCCCTGTAAGCCTTCCCCTATTGACACCAATTCTTAAAATAGTCCAATCACAAACAAAAACAAATCTAATAAATCATTGTTCAAATGAAATCTATGATCTTTTGGAACTAATAGTATCCAACATAGCTATGAAGCGGAAATCTAGGTTCCCTGTAAGCCTTTCCTTGTTGACATCAATTCCAAAAGATGCTAACCATAACCTATCACACCTTTTTCACTTTCAAAACTATCCCTTTAGCACCTCCCCGACAACGATGCCAAAATGTTGGTGAAATTATGTGTCATAATTCTTACAACATAAATTATCAATTCGGGATGTCCGTAAACTTTCGAGGCACTATGCAAAGTATATGCAGAGATGTTTCTTAAAGTGCTTCAAAACCTACAATTGAACTCACCAATCCACACAAGGCAAGTAAAAGTAAATTCAACCCAATCAACTAGGATGCATTTAAGATTGACAAGGACTTGAGTGACCTCCTAAGGTATAACCGCAAGGAAATCATATGTAATTCATTATGATGTGATCAATGATACTCCGTTGAGTATCACTTGAAAAGTTTGAAACAATAAATGAATGACCTCAATCTAATATAGATCACACTGTAGGAACCATGAAAGATCAAGACCAACACTATTCCAGCTATGGGCTAAGTTAGTTGACCCACGGGTTAACACCTCAGTGTTAATCAAGACTCTGCGAGCCTCTGCTCAAGTTGATGTTGATCATGTACTCATGGCGTTAAATCCAATCCAAGCATTAATCTTCTGAAATGGAAATCCAAATTGCAATGCTAAGTTACAATAAATCAAGAGCTACAAGGTTCAATGTTATGCTACAAGATGGATGGTAAAACATATACACGTCAAAGCATACTATCATATGAAAATGATTAAACAATCCTACACACCACACTGTTGAAAATAAATTAAAACACACTAGGGCATAGTTTATGAGATCAAGGGGTCCCTACCTACACTCATAAACATGTCCAATACCTCTATCTAAAACTAATAATTAAAGTTGCATAAGAAACAAACTTCTATTAATCGGTACAATAGATCTGAACCCCTTCTGATTTCCAATTCTCTCCAGTCTAAATCCTAAAGAACTAATTCCTCCTCATATTCACACATGCATTTTGTGAGAGGAAAAGAGGTTGCAAGGGATCAAACCAATCCTTGAATAAGTGGATCTTATAACCACCAAATATTGGGCTTGGTTCGATTAAGAAAAAGGAGGTTATTTGAAGATCATGAGAGCATAACAACATCCCTGACAACACACATGTGCCCATATTTTCTCATAGGAGTTGTGGTCAAAGGATGGGGCTGAAATAATTCCAACTCATAACTAAATTCCTAAAAGTGCACCTACATCAATTTATGTGAAAATCACGAAAATCCATTTTAAGATCTGTCAAGATCTCCCAAACTGTATCGAATTTTAGAAGACAACATACAATTATCTCAATTTGGCATGATGTGAGAAAAACCCATGTTTTATTTTTCCAAGATTCATCTTCATCACCTCGAAAATCATGCCACAAGTTGGTTGTTTGAAAATTGTTGCAAATTTAGAGCAAATATTTGACTAAACGTTTGGAGGTTCACACGTGCGACCTGGGCATGATCTAATGGACACATCACCATATGGACACATCCATGTGTTTGTTTCTCCATTGGACACGTGGAAGTATGAGGAACAATGATCGTGCTGCAGGAATAGGACTCTGCTGCAGGAACCTAGAAGTGATCGTTACATGATTGTGTTGCTCCAGGAGCAATTGACCATGAGTTGGAGATGTCATATGTGACCTGGGTGTGTTTTGAATAACATGAAACCATATTAACACATTTCCAACCAATCCTATGTGCCCAATTTGTCCATTGAAGATTGCAAGTATCATAACCATTGAAGTTGTTGCAGGAACTAATTGTTGTTGCAGGAACATAACTCACAACCATCATTAGTAATAATTGAATCCTAATTCTCCTAATCTATAAAAAACAATGGAAAAGTCATTAATTAATGAGCATAATTACCTTATAAGCTTTCGATGACATTTCTTATAAAAATATGAGATAATCGTAGTGAAAGGGATGATGGCAAGGTGAAAATGAGGGTTAAATGATTGCAAATTACGCTTCACTAGCATTAAAATATTGTCAATTCGGAGGCCCTGCAGGGTTATGAAAAACATGGAAAGAAAAAGGATGAGTGAAGCCCCTATGATAGATATGGAAACAAAAGAGGGGATCATCAAGCAATCATATTCTTGATTAATAGTCCACATGCTAGTTGATCATTGGTAGACTAATGTGGAAATATACAAAGGGTAAGCGTAAATTGTTTGTGGCAGAATTCTGTGTCCAGGGAGTCAAACTCAACTAGTGCAAGTTCCTTACAAATGAGTTGTTTTGGGCTTGTGCGGATTCCCACAATGCATCCACATGTTTCATTTTCAGCTATATATTGGCCACTTTCACAATGTGGAAGTGGCATCTTCCATAGGGGTGAGAGCTCCACTTCTCTCTAAACCAGTGATTTATTTCCCTCTAGTTTGAACCCTGGAAGAGCCAAAGAGATGTACAGCCTTCAATATGTAACCTTCTACAAGTGGTATAACTAACTCACGCCCATGATAGGAAGATATGGTTCAATACGAATAGGGACAACACTTTCATGCAACCATGAGGATCGGATGATGAAATATTTCAGGTTGTGGCACTCCCTTACTACATCACAAAACATTTTTTTGACAGGGAGGTGTCACTTTGGTCAAGGTTTAGAAAATCGAGGATTGCGCAAGGTACCACATATAGAGACAATTGCTTGAGCCCCATGAATGAAGAAAATGGTGGCCAAAGAAGAAGGCTTATGAAAATGGAAGACTGGGGAAGGTGAGGCTGAACATGAATTAGGTTAAGATGTTGTGGCTAGTGAACCCTCTATAGTTCCAAAGCTACCTTCCATGCTTAGTACTCTAATTATTGACTCGACTCAGCTCATAGGGAAGGACTTCAAGGACTGTTTGGAGTTAGTAGTATATTTGTTGAAGGCCAATACTCTAAAGAAGCCAAAGGTGGTGAGACTTATGAGTAGGCATCTAGGTAAGCTTATATATTAGCTTATGGGATCCTCGACCACTACAATGTATTTTGTTGCATCGACAGTAGTGAGGTGCTCTACAACCTAGTATTGGGGAGACGTTGTAACGTGTAACATTGTGTAACGTTATGTAACATGTCGTTCTAATTAAAAAATAAAAATGATGTTAGCTTAAACAAAACAAAAAATGATTTCATTTTAAAGCTAGATATATTAAGCACGGAGAGGGATCAAATATCTTGAGGTGTAAATTTTTTCTTAATGTGTAAAAATTTAAGATAAAAAATTACACCTCAAGAAATTGGATCCTTCTCGGTGCTTGATAGATATGGATTTAAGATGGATCTCTGCTAGTGGTAGTAGCAACACCGACAACCATAGATGTTCTAGTCAACCCTTTCTTGCAAGAGATTAAGTATTTCAGTCCTAGGCATGATCTTGGTTAACTGGAGGAGAATCTCAGGTCTTTTCAAGACTTTGAGGATCTAAGCCGAAAATGTTGATCATCACCATTGATGATGAGCAGTCGAGGTCCCTTCATGATGTTCCTGATGTGTCGATGCATAATGAAGCCATTGGGCAAGTTTTGATGAGATCAAATAGGTATCCAACTGTTCCCCAAGAGACCACCAATGAAGCGAAAAACCAAGGAAGTTACAAACGGCGTGGACCCATCTATGGAAGGACAAATAAGACAACATGGAGGTAGTTTCATAGGTGGTAGAAGGGGTAAGGATATCCCAAACCAATGTCAAGGGGACATGGGTGGCCTCCAAGATGTCAACATAAAGGATTCAAGAGGGGAAAAAATTAATAAGAACATTCCCCACATCCTCCTCCTCCTTCATTTCCACTAGATAGCCTCTCCATGATGGCTTAGCTATAGCAGTTGACACAAGATCCCAAACATTGTCGAGCAATGTTTTGGATCTATTAATAACACATGGACATAGTCCCCTTCCTGTCTACAAATATTTAGGAAAGGGCACTGCAACATCATTAGTCAATGCATTCACATGCATTGGTTGAAGCACATACATCTTATCAGTTTAATCCATCAATTACCAGAGGCAAACTATTGAATTGGATGTCGAATTCCAACCATGCAACTCAACCTATATATAGAGCTACAAACTTGGTCCACCACATAGTTGATCCATGTGATGAAGGTCTCTATTGGTGAGGAAGGGAAAGTAATAGCAAGGGTTGAGCATGACCAAGAGGCAATGCAAGTTGATAGTCAACAAGTAGTGGAATAATTCATCGATTCTACAACATAACGGGATTAAGAGTGGCAAGATAGGTAGTAAGATGACTCAAGGATAGAAGTAGTGTGCATTAGTATGGAAGGGATGTGACTGGAACTAAGTTCTAAGGAGGATTCACTACTAGACAATGTTTTGTCTGCTCATCCCAAGGACAGTGTGGAGCTCTTATGCTAATCTTGGAGGTAGTTGCACGCCGAAACATCTAGATATATAGTTGGATGTTGCAAAAAGCTAAGGCACACAATATCAATAGTAGCTCATGGATAGGTTGCATCCTCAGGTTGAGAAAATTACCGCAACCCGTGCTCGGCTGCACAAATCAGCTAAACAGAGCAACGTTATGGTTTTAGCTGTGTAGGATTGGATGGACCTATTGGAGAAGTACCAGAGGCACCCCACACTGCAAGTTTTTTATGCATTTTCTATAATAATAAAAAAACAAAGAGAAGTATATACAAAACTATAACATGCATAAAATTCATAAGAATGGTGTTCCTTTAAGACCAATTGTGAACACAATTGGATCCCCTACTTGTGAATTAGCCAAGTTCCTTGTTGGGGTTTTAAAGCCCCCTGTAAGCAAAACAAGCTCCATTATAAAAAGATTCAAGTGCCTTTATGGAAATGATCAAAGTCACTTCCCTTGATCGTTAAGATATGCTTATTAGTTTTAATGTTGTCTCATTGTTTATGAAGATCATTCTTAATGGAGCAATGGAGTCCATTAAAAAGGTTATTGACCCCAACACTGCAAAGTTGATATAGATTTTCCTTATATCAATGTTTTTTAGCTTCCTTTGTGAATTTTATGAGCAAACCAGTGGAGTTTCCATGGGTTCCATTGTGGCTAATGTCTACATGAAATCATTACCATTGAATATTATCGCATCAAGCCTAAAAATTGGAAAATATATGTTTACAATACCAATGTTATATGTCCCCATTGTAAAGAAGAATTAAATAGTTTTGTTCGACATTTGAACAACTGATCCGAGCACGTCCAACTCACCATGTAGATTGAGGAAAATGGAAGTATACAATGTCTAGATGTGAGGATAACTAAAAAGTTGAATGGGACCTTATCCCATCAAGTGTTTAGAAAATAAACCCACACTAAACAATATCTTCATGTTAAATCCCATCATCTCCCATCTCATAAGCTAGGTATCATCAATACACTTTCCACTAAAGCCCCCATAATATTGGACAATGATCACCTTGATCAAGAATGAGATCCCCTCATTCAATTTTTTAAGAAGAATGGATATACAGAAGTGCAAATTAGGAACAACACTCAAAATATTGGTACTAGAACTTCAACTAGGGATAGAGAGGTGACCTCAAGTTGGTCCTTCCTTATATCCATGGGATTACATTACTAATAGGACAATCGGGATCCTTAGAACAAAGAATTTCATTATTTATTTCAAACCTCTCGGCACCATTAGGGTGATGATGAAACTTGTCAAGGACCCTATCAATCCTCTTCAACACAAGGGTGTTATGAAGTTCCATGTTCATGTGGGAAATCTTACATTGGGGAAACCAATCGTTCCTTTAAAATAAGGATCAATGAACATGAATCCAACATATGGAACTTTGATCGTTTATGGTCGTCCACTATTGCCAAGCATTCCCACAACACTAAGCAACAATTGTGTATTGAGCACACAAGGGTTCTCACCAAGGAAGAAAACAACTATGGACATGTATTTAGGGAAGCCATTGAAATTGTTAAACATTTTCAAATTCTCAATAGAGCGATGGTTTGGAAATGAGCAGTAATTAAATCCCCTTCATAAAAAAAACAACATAACAATGGGCAACTATAATGATAATGGTGATAATGATTAGTCTTCCTCTTTCTTGTTCCTTTCTGGATACTCTCTCATGTTTCTTTAGATGATGCCTTGACTCTGGGTTTCTTCTTCACATTTCTAACCTCTTCTCTCCCCTTTGGATGTGTTCCCTTTTTGGATACTCTCTCATGTTTCTCTAGATGATGCCTTGACTCTGGGTTTCTTCTTCACATTTCTAACCTCTTTTCTCCCCTTTGGATGTGTTCCCTTTCTCTTACGATCTTTTTATTTTTAATCATTTTCATTATTCATTTAGATTTTTAATTGACCATTTTAATTTTCCTTTTTAAAATTATTTATTTATTTTAATTGATCATTTTATTTTATGAAGTTTTTTTTTAATTATCTCTTACGATCTTTTTATTTTTAATCATTTTTCATTATTCATTTAGATTTTTAATTGACCATTTTATTTTTCCTTTTTAAAATTATTTATTTATTTTTATTGATCATTTTATTTTTTTTAATTATCTATTAATTACTTACCCCTTTATCTTTTATATCTTATCCATTCTCCTTTGGTTTTCTTTGGGATTTTTGGGTTGCTTCTTATTTTGTTTTTTTTTTCTTATGTTTTCTTTATATATTATTTCTTCTATTATTTAATTGTTTTATTCTCTTATTAGTCCCTTCCAAGAGCAATAGGGACTTTATAAATAGCCCCTTGCTAATTTATTAGTCTCTACATTGTTTTCAAGGTTTTTTATCCTAAGTTTTTCCACTCCAAATGTCATTGGACCAATCACCAGTTTGGAGGCTTTATTTGGCCTCATATCAAGGCAAGCATGGGACCCCTAACTGTTAGATTTTTAAAGATATAGCAGTATAATTTTAATCTCTTTCAAAATAACCATTCACAGAAACACAAGAGACACAAGAGTTTACCCTAGGAAAACCCAAACTCGAGAAAAACCCAGCAAACCTTTCTTACTCGGAGAATAAGTACATCAAAGATAAGAGTGACCTTTAATAATGAAGATCAAACAAATAGGATAATGTAATGACCCTTTTAAAAAAAAATTATTAAAAGGACCAATTTTTCACTTTTTCCCCAAATTCAACCTTTGACTAGTTTTGATGCCTAGGTCTCCAATTTGCCCCAAATGCTCCCAAATATTCTGAGAAGGTATATGGATGATGTTAGAACATAAATATGTGTTTTATGGATGCTTTTGGACCTTTAAAATACTTCTACAAATCCTCTTTCAATTCTGGCCAATGTAGGGAACTTTACTAGTAATTTCCCTTTGACTAGTATTGGTCTCTAGGTCTCCAATTGGCTCCAAATGCCTCTAAATCTTCAGTGAAGGTGTATGAATGATATTTGTACTTGATTATGATTTCAATGGATGATTTATGACCATAAAAATACTTCTGAAAACTTGTTTAAGATTCTAGACAAAGTATGGAATTTAACTAGCAATTTGGGGTTCAAATCCCCCCAGGGTAAGTATTGAAAATGACTCTCCAAATGCCTCCAAACTCACTCGAAAATCTGAACATAGGTAGGGGATGTCTGAGGGACATTATTTAGGTCTCATGTGCACCATTAATCAATTATTAAGTCTGTCCTAACCTTCTCCCGAACAACAACACAAATCACTAGTTCGACCTTGGGGGAAATAGCATGAAATCTTCTTCAAATAAAATAAAACTGAGCAAGATGGCTCCAAATGCTTAAGTGCTGAACATGAAACTTGTAATACTCATCAATGGCAGTCCATACATCATAAATATATCATAGAAATATTCTTCCATTCGAAATCATCATCAATACACTGGCATACATCAATCTAGTGGGGGAATGGTCATTATTTTCTCATTAATAATCCATTTTACCTATAACCACTTGGTATTTCGACCTGAAACTTTCTGGAGATGAAGAAAATATTCTATTAATCATTTACAATAGAAATATATCATGAGAATCTCTCCCAAATGTAACGTCCCCTCCTATCATACCAGCATGATAGAGAGGATCGTGATGCTAAATCCGAGCATCTAGCCCCATACTTAGTAAACAAACATTCCATATAAAATGAAGATGGACATATGCAATTGCATAAATATTTGAAAACACAACGGAATTAATTTCAATTACACTTCTATCATACATTCAAGATATTCATCAAATAAATAATTGCAAAGTTAACACAAAAGAATACTTATCTCAATAAAGTAGTCCCAAGCAACTGACTATGCAACTGCAACGTTCCACCCAACCATAGGCCAGTTGTGATCATCAATATCTCCACACACTGCCACCCCCGAGCCGGGCATGATCTCTACAAGGAATCAGGGAACAACAGACTCACACATAGCCAAGCATACACCAACATGAGCCAAGCCAATCTACAATTGGGTTTATCAGGCTGCTAGGAAATGGAAAGGAAGAGTGGCTAAGATAGTGAGCTCAAGCACAGAGCCAGGGGTAACCTTACAAGATCTATCTAGCTTGGCACTCACAATAACTACACACCCAACACAAGGAAGTATTCTTTTCACTGTTGTACAGTCCCTCAAGCCATACCTTCCCCATCTAGTGCTCTCAGGGTGTGCATAGAAGAGTAGCCAAAGCCCTCTTGATCTCCTTGAGAGGTTATCTCCCCCAATAGGTTTATCAAGCCCTTTCTATCCACTACCACTCCAATCTCTTGCTCACGGATTCAAACCAAAACAGGGGTTCACATAACAGCAAAACCACAAGGGCTGGGCATGAGGAAAAACGTTTGTACAGTGATAAGCATGAAAATGATTCCCTAAGCTTCAGAAAAACGTGGAAAGGCTAAAAATGAACAATGGAGGTTTGGGAAAACCCCAGGAAGCAGAAATCATTTTTAGAAGAACGTCCATGGGCATTTTGGGGCAAAAACGACCTCCATCACAGTCCCAAATCATGGCCCTTTTCTCCCAGCTGCTGTACAATGCAAAAACGAGCTCCCAGGCATGGAAAATGCAGGAAAAATGGTGAAAAACGTGATGGGTAAAGACCCAGTAGTTCAGACTGCGTGAGAGAGGAAAGACTGTGTGTTCAGAATGGCTTTGGGCACCATTTAGTGGGTGTTTTCTTGCCCAAGGAGACAAAATACGATTTCCCAGGTTGATGGCTTGCCCATGCACGAAATTGGCTGCCATACCTCTTCATTCCCAAGGCATTAACTACCTCAACCAATTCTTGGAAGAATTAAATGATTGGGTGCATAACCCAAAATGGGTAGTTGGTGGTTTATGGGTTTCCTCATTGACACATGGATTAACACCATTGGCTCAAGGGTTTGAATAATTTCCCTCCCTATTCCTTGTAGAATCATGCCCCCATCTCTTTGTTGCATTGCATAGCTAGTTGTGGGTATTTTCATTAAAATTCGTATTTACATGATGTCTTATTTACATTGTGCCTATCTAGCACAAGAACCATAGGCATCTATTTTTAATTGCCGATACATGAAACGTTAAATCAATGGTGGGGCCTTGGCCTTGAGCTCCTCACCATGATTAAATCACAATATTTACATCATTTACGATTTAATACAAAGGGGGTCAAAATGGGGACATTACACCAAATAGTACAAGAGCTCACCAAAAACGCCCTCCCTCAAGGGTCAAGAATATGCCATCAAAACTGGAAATGGTTGAGAGAGTGTGTTGCACTAGAAGAAACCATGAGCTGCCCTGTAGCTTACACCTGCAAATAAACACTCTATTAAAGCTCCAAATGAAAGGTCTGAATGGCCTTTCCAATTACCAACTTGGATGGGAATCTTTCACCCTTGAAATTGGCTAAGGCAAGAAACTAGTCATCCACTAGCTCTCCCTCTTCACAAGTGCAATTGCAAATTTCTCAAATGATCAAAAGCTGGTTTCATTCTTTGTTATTGACATTTATAAACTTCTAATGTCCTCCATGGGTCGAATTCCTTCCAAGAGACTCATGCCAACTCAAGTTGGGAAGAGATTCCAAAGAACGCCACTTGTACAACAATTCCTAGTCTCACACTTCCACCAAATCACATGTGGAAGCATCTTAGCTGCCCTAACTCCCTTGAGCGGCCTCTTGGAGGCTATTTTTACCCCTGGCATGTCATATGTCAGCCTTCAGGTCTGATTTGTGTCATAGGTGTCATAGCATTTTCATCATTCTTGTCATGGAGCTAGGGAATCTAGCCCAAGTGTCTCACTAACTCCAAATTGCCTCTTCCTCTTCCATGGGAGTTACTCTTCCTCTACATTTTGACCTTGGATGATTCATTCAATGAATAATACCTTTTGAACTCCCCCAAGTATGTTACCATTCACCTTGAATTCGAATTGGTGAGAGAATGATGCCAAGCGTAGTGGGGAAATCTAGCCATATGTGGGTCCCCCTTCCTTCATGTGTCTTCATGATCAAATGCCACTTTGATTTTCACTTGTATATATTTATTTATCTCCTTTATTAAATATTTATGCCATTCTAATGTTCAAACATCATTTATTATTCCCCTTATTCCAAATCCCAAAGCTTCCACACCAAACCTAGGAAACTAGTAATTTTCCTCCTTGGCAATTATTTGACCCTTAGCATCAATTTGACAAACTCTAATGAATATGTCCAATGTGCTTAAGCCATTGTGACCCAATTCCAATTTGGGACATGACAGATAAATGCCAAAAGAAGGATTTCCATAATCTCTTCTACAACCCAAAATCAAACTTTCCTTTACTTGAGTGAACTTGCTTGAGGTGGTAGCAAATGAGGAGGGAGACCCCTCTATTCATACATGACTTTGGAGTGATTTTTTCAACTGGGCCGGCTTGTCTCTTTTACTGGGATGACTTCTCTTTTGTGAATATAAAAATACAAATTTATTTATCTATTTATTTTGTAGGTCAGCTTTAGATAGTGAGGATACCTCACGTAGCTACAACAACAACACTCCTCTTAACTATAGAGGTATCATCACGCTGGAACACATTTGAGCATCATCTGATCGTCACAGCTTGTCTCGTACATCTCGTCATCATAAGAAAGGTCTATTTATGTCCATGTGGCTACAACCAACATGCCGTCTTCTACACAACTTAGTACACCGAGAAGTGTCATAAAGAAAAACTAGCTCCCTCTCTCTCCCTCTCAATGAGAGTCGCACCATTATCCCTATCGCAAAGAGAACACTCCCTCTCAGTGAGGAGGTATTCTTCTTGCTTGTTCTAACTGAACACATCTTGGGTTTCTTCAAAATATTCACTCCATGACTTGACTTCAATGAATCATCTCAAGGAAAGGTTGATCACGAGCTTGCCTCAGGTTGATTGTTTCAAGGTCTCTTAGCCAAGTCTCATGGCTAAATCCATGAGTGAGCATCTAAGGACTAATATCTCCACCCCACTCGGTGTCCGAGAGAAGGCACAGTCTCGCTCTGATCATTTAGGGAATAATCTCTCCACCCCACTTAGTGTCCGAGAGAAGGCACTGCCCCGTTCTGAGTCGTCTTAGGGACTAATCTCTCCACCCTACTTGGTGTCCAAGAGAAGGCATTGTCCCACTTGACCCACCCCTATCCAAGTCTCATGGCCAATACTGGGTTAATGTGTTAAATGTATAGCATCAAGAGACATTCTCCAAACCAATCTTGTGCAACCAAGATTGATCCTCCCGTATAGAGGTGAACACTTTGATTGCCTTCCGCGTAAAGGTTATCCCTCCCGTATAGAGGTAATTGATCAAAGTAATGATGTTGTAAAGCCTTGTTGGACAAGGCTTTGAACTTGTGTGTCAAGTCATGATTCTCATGTGAACCTTCCGTATAAAGGTATCCATGGGATGGACCTCCTGTATAGAGTGGACCTTTCGTATAAAGGTCATGCTTTACTCTTTAAAAGCATGTAATGTTGTGTGATGTTTTATTAACCATGATCACCATATTGTTATTAAGTCTCCTTTAGAGATTGATCACCTCTAAAGTGAATTAATTTAGCATATGATCATTTGGTCCGGAATAATATACTATGATCATAACATCTGATAATTCTTCTTAGTATAATGTAATGTGATGGATAATTAAAGTTAGCGCATATTGACCATGTAGTAAAAAATAAGGAGATAAAGATAAATGCATAGAGAAAAAAAGAATTCGAATTGATCAGGAGATGACTAAGTGAACTTGAATTGTCAAGCTTCAGTTAAAGCCACAATGTATGCCTTAGTTAACTAAAGAACTCACAATGGTCACTACAAGTAAATAAATCAGCATGATTTCAGTTAATAATAGTTAACTAAGTGTTAAAAAAGAAGGACTAGTTAACTAAGGTGTTTTCACTTTAGTTAAACTAAAAGACGACACTTCAGTAAATCAACGAGAACTCGAATGGATCACTACATTGATGTTATCAAGAAAGAATCAATTAAACATATTTAACTAAGTGACAACAAAGGAGATCTAGTTAACTAAGTGTTATTGCATGACGACACTTATGTTAAACTAAAATACGGCACTTGAGTTGCAACACTTGCATGACGACACTTAAGTTATCCACCTAACTAAGTGGGCAAGATTTCAGTTAAGAGGCGAGTTCGTCCTAAGAGACAGTTCAGTGAGATAAAGCACTGCATGAGAAGTGGGACGCACTTCTTCATAGATTGATACATCCAGTCTGAGGGCGAGCTAGTTCATCTTGAAGTTAGAAGAAGTCGATGCATGAGAAGAATGTATAAATATGTTATACGATATTGATAAGAATGTATAAGAAGTCTTCTCCATTGAAGGCAAGGTGCTTCTCTTTGTGTAGGTTATTGTTATTGCTTGTTTTTTATGTGTTGGGCACATTGGAAAACACATTCGATTGATCTCTCTTCTCTATTGCTTCTGTATCTTCACCAAGAGTGTTTTGGTGATCTCTTATCTTTCGAAAGCAATCTGCTATGTTGTAAAAGAAATACATTCTTTGTTATCCATTATATTATACGGAGAAGAGTTGATGGGGTTTTTGTTCTCATATTTTTTAAGACTTTCCCCAAGGTATATCTTGTGTTATGGTTGTATGAATTTCAAGTGATTGAATTGTCTCATTGTTTCAAGTTTTAGCATCTAAAAGAATTAAAGATCAAACCTCAACCAAATATTAACAAAATGCTCGATGATCAACCTCTAGGAGGATAGTGTGTGCAACTGAGGACTAATTTTCCCACCCCGTCATAGGATGTCTGAAATAAGGCACTACCCTACTATGAGTTATTCACCTCTAGCCAAGTCACATGGCTAATATTGAGGGAATGTTTGATGCATCAACACTACTCATCATGCAAAAGCCAATCTTGTTACTGTTGAATAGGCATTGTATCCACTGTAGCTGCTCCATCTATCAAGAAAGCAATCTTGCTATTTGATCTTGACAGACATTTATGAGCATCCTCCTCCCTCTCAAATACTGAATATCAACGAGATCTTGATATGGATGACTACACATCCATCACTTTCTCTTTAGAACAAGTCCCACCGCCCTTCTCTTGTAGTCCATAGCATATGATCTTTCCCTACAAGTCAAATTTTGTCAAATAGTTAGCAACATTGCATAATCACAAAGATCAAATTATATTTCAATGTAATGGCAATACTTCACATAGTCATGTAAGCGTCTTAGCCAATGCTTCAACACAACATCCATCCATATCCCAAACATACTTGGTGACTATCTGGATGCCTTCCATCTCCACCAGAACATACTGTCAGGAGCGTGCACTGCTCCAGTATGTTAGCAAAGAGGTTTCATCCTAGACTAGTTCCATCTAGGGTTCATGGAATGTTGTGCAACACTACAGGTTGCTTACTTAACATATAGATAACATGTACTATAAGAGCCTACTGCTCATCAATCCCAGTCGTATATAAATGTATAATATGATACAATATAACATGCATAACACACTTCCTGATTCTAAGAATACAGATATGCATACAATTGTTATGAACATTTGGATCTGAACTACAAGAGCAATAATGACAAATGATAATCCAAATACAAATACTTATCTTTTATTGTTTTTGTGGACTCCCTCTTGATCCATGTCTCCTTGCAGGGATCATTGTAGTCCTTAGACCTTTATCTTCTTTCTTGTTGGAAGCCAATTGAAGAAAATGCGACCCATATCTTCATACATCACCAATGACAATCTCCTCATCTAGATATAATGCAATCATTGGTGTACTAAAAGAAACACTCCTTTTGACGATCATCATCTTCTGCATTCATTTACTTCTTTGTGGAGAATCTTCATGAGCATCATTGTTTGAAATAAATCCTGAGAAAGTAGTAAGAAGGTAATATTTTTGGATTTCTTCATGTTTTTTTAATTTGTCTCGGGCTCCCTCTGGCTCTGGAATATTTATGAGTTCAACAACCATCTTAAGAGATCTAGTGCAGAAACCCTAGCAAAAGAGGGTCAAAAATTGAAACTTGGACTTTGATAAAAACCGAATCCACATGCTAATGCACCCTCCCAAGACGAGCTATATATATCTCCTTTTCTTCTGGATCCGTGGACAAAACAACTCGTAAACTAACACCCTAATTTATGTAGTTTCTGCAGAAAATTCAAACTTCACCAAAACTGAAATTTCAGATTTGCAATTTCCTGGCCCTAAGTTTTTGGACCCTAAATTTTAGGCCCCTGATCTTCGACCCCTAATTTTCGGACCCCGATTTTTTGGACCCTAGATTTTTTACCCCTAATTTTTGGACCTTAGATTTTCAGAGTAAATCTTTGTGCTTTACATGCAACGGAAGCGTGGTGGGCCCATAACCTGTTAGATATTTAATGATATAGCATTATAATTTTTTATCTCTTTCAAAATAACCATTCACAAAAACACAAGAGACACAATAGTTTACCCAGGGGAAACCCAAACTCGGGAAAAACCCAGGAAACCTTTCTTACTCAAAGAATAAGTACATCAAAGATAAGAGTGGTCTTGAATAATGAAGATCACACAAAGAGGAGAAATGCCAAAAGAAGGAGCTCTAGAATGTCTTCTACAACCCAAAATCTAACTTTCCTTTACTTGAGCGAACTTGCTTGAGGTGGTAGCAAATGAGGAGGGTGACCCCTCTATTTATACATGACTTTGGAGTGATTTTTCCAACTGGGCCAATTTGTCTCTTTTACTAGGCCAACTTCTCTTTTGTAAATATAAAAATACAATTTTATTTATCTATTTATTTTGTAGGTCGGGTTTAGCCAGCGAGGATACCTCACGTAGCTACAACAACAACACTAACTATATAGCTACTCAGTTTGTAAGCTAAGCCACCTAGTGGAAAAAGGAGGAGTGTGCACTCCCACTAGGGCATTTCATCAGTTTGGTTTCCCCCATCACTACGACCCCTCTATCCCTATCTCGTGAAACATTAGCCCTCCATCAAGAACAAATGTTAAAGAGTTATCATCAAAATTAAGAATTCACATTTATTTTGAGGGTTTTATTTAATTATCTATTTTTTATCTTTAGTTACTTACCCCTTTCGCTGTTATGTCTTAGCCATTCTCCTTTGGTTTTCTTTGGGATTTTTGGGTTGCTTATTTTGTTTTTTCTTGTGTTTTCTTTTTATATTATTTCTTCTATTATTTAATTGTTTTATTCTCTTATTAGTCCTTTCCAAGAGAAGTAAGGACTCTATAAATCACCTTGCGCTAATCTATTAGTCCCTGCACTGTTTCCGAGGCTTTTTATCCTAAGTTTTCCCATTCCATTTTCATCGGACCAATCTCCAGTTTGGAGGCCTTATTTGGCCTCGTATCAAGGCAGGCATAGGACCCCTAACTATATAGGTACTCAATTTGTATTCTAAGCCACTTAGTGAAAAAAGGAGGAGTGTGCTCTCCCATTAGGGCATTTCATTGATTTGGTTTCCCTCGACACTACTGCCCCTCATTCCCTATCTCATGAAACATCAGCCTTCCATCAAGAACAAACGCTAAAGAATTATTATCAAAATCAATAATTCGCATTTGATGACTACTATTTATATCGATCACTAGACGAACGGTTCTTTAGCAACTACAATGTTTGTTGAGCAAGAGGCACTCAACTATGAGCATGGCTAAGTGAGGGAGACTTTCCTGGAAATAGAAAACTTAAACTTGACTTACATAAGGGCAACAACTGACCAACATCCACCATCTCTATCCAATCAACAGTCCCTCTGCATAAGCATCAAGCTAATAGATGGTTGGTACACCAATAACTAATAGAAGTTTTGTAAAATTGTCCATCACAACGCAAGTCATAATTGTTTGCCTTAGGTGTTGGATTGTACGAAACACTAGAAGCCTCATAGCAAAATCAATCGAGGCTTAAAGATCTAGAAGATCACCCCAATGTCAAGCTTAGGATCAATGCTTTTCTATGCCCTGTGTCTACCTGGTTTGGTCCGCCTAAGACCTTGCATAGTTGTTTTGGTCCTAATCCTTCACCTTGGGGCATATTGCAATGAGTCTAAATTATATATTAATTTATTAATTATTAGTTATCGGGGTAAATGGGTAATATTGTTTCATATTGAAAAAATGCAACCCCTACGTAGGATTCCACACACACACACACACGCATGCGCGCACCCATATATATATTGTAATCTTTCAATGTAAATTCATCGTCATCAAATTATTAATAAAATATATATTTATTATAAAAGATACATTCTGAGTGTTATCAGAGCTTTCAGTTCCTACCCACGTGCAGTTGTTTGTGTTAGAACAGATTCTCTCTATTCGCTCATTCTCCCACATTTCATCTCTCATTCATTCCATTTGTTGCTCCACACAACCATCCACCACTCATTCGCTCTTTTCCCATCCCTCGTGCACTCCTCTCTATCCTTCTCTCATGCACTCCTCTCATTCCTTTCTCCCACACTCAATCCCTCATCTTCACACATCATTCCCTCCAATCCTTGTGCACCCATTTCTCTTATCCCACACTACCCACTCTCATCTTCTCTCATCCCATGATCTCCACTCTCATCTTCTCCAATGCCTACGCACCATCCTATGCACTACTCCAACTATCCTATGTAGTCCCTACCAACGATCATACTTCCTCCCTATCGCCTCACACGCCATTTGATGTTCCTCCTCCTCCTCCCTCTCTTCCAACAACTAATAGAGGTTTTGTATAATTGTCCAGCGCAACGCAAGACATAATTGTTTGCCTTAGATGTTGGCTTGTCTGGAACACCAGAAGCCTCATAGCAAAATCGATTGGGGCTTAAAGATCTAGAATATCACCCCAATGTCAAGCTTAGGATCAGTGCTTTGCTATGCCCCATGTCTACCTGGTTTGGTCCGCCTAAGACCTTGCCTAGTTGTTTTGGTCCTAATCCTTCACCTTGGGGCATATTGTAATGAATCTAAATTAGATATTAATTTATTAATTATTAGTTATTGGGTAAATGGGTCATGTTGTTTCATATTGAAGAAGTGCAACCCCTACGCAGGCTTGCACACGCGCGCACGCACACACATATTGTAATCTTTCAATGTAAATTCATCATCCTCAGATTATTAATAAAATATATATTTATTAGAAAATATACATTATGAGTGTTATCGGAGCTTTCAGTTGCTAAATGCATGAAGTTGTTCGTGTTAGAAGGGATTATCTCCATTCGCTCATTCTCCCACCTCTCATTCATTCCATTTGTTGCTCCACACAACCATCCACCACTCATTCGCTCTTTCCCCATCCCTCACACACTCCTCTCTATCCTTCCCTCATGCACTCTTCGCATTCCTTTCTCGCACACTCAATCCCTCATCTCCACACAACATCCCCTCCAATCCCTGCGCACCCATTTCTCTCATCCCACAATGCCCACTCTCATCCTCTCTCATCCCACGACCTCCACTCTCATCTTCTCCAATCCCTACATACCATCCTATGCACTACTCCAACTATCCTACGCAGTCCCTACCAACCATCATACTTCCTCCCTATCGCCTCACACGCCATTTGATGTTCCTCCTCCTCCTCCCTCACACACTCCACCTATATACTCTCCTCTCTTCCCTTCATTGCATCCTCTCTAGCCCATCCTATCTTCCTAGAAATATCCATGAGAATAACATGCAATTATCAAAGGACAACATGAATGCAAGGGTTTCAACAAAGGCAACCAAAAACCAAATGGAGGGGGGATGATTTGATGTAAAGGCATATGCTCAAAACAAGTTTTCATTTAAAAAGGTATCATATTCTCAAAACAGGGAGCCTTATATCATTGTTCCCTTAAATATTTACAAGGCACGTAGATATAAGAAAGATATTCGCAAGGCAAAGAGATACAGATGCAAAGCCCAAGGGTTAGGGGTTCCAAACCCATGAATGCTGGCATTGCCACTTTAAATCCATCTATTTTATTTTTTGATGAAAACTATGAATAACAACGAAAATGATTGGTTTCAATAAATTATGTGCATTGACTCACAAAATAGAACTCATGATATCATATTGGTGTTAACACTGCTTAAACCATTGCCTGTATTAAATGGGTATTCACTTGATGGATGCGTCTTCAATTAGCGAAAGTTGTTGGTTACTCATAACAATATGTTTATTTATGAATGGAACAAAGGATGAGTCTAATTTTTATATAATGATTTTTGTCGACGTGTCTTTGCACCTTTTGGGGCAATTGCTACTCTATGTTTGTTGTGACTTGCTTTGTAATTAATTATGCTTATTCTGATTGGTTAATAACCTATAGAAATATTATGTTAGTTGAAGGGTATCGTATCCTCCTTTTGAAATCAATTGTTCTTCTTCTCTTGATTTTATTTGAATTCTGACTTGCTTTTGTATAGTATTGAAAACATTGATGCAAGTTCTAAATATAACCAGTCCAATTTTTCATAGAAGGCTATCATAGATTTGTTACCTCATAAATGCAATCATGAGAAACATATTATTTATAAGTAAAATTATGAGATTTGGTAATTTTTTTTCCAAGAAAAAAAACCATATTTTTCTATTCAAGAAGAACAGAAAAATACAATCCTTAGGTGCTACGGCACAACAATTTGTATGATGTTCAAAGTAAAAAAGTGGCTTGTAACCCTCAAATACTAACCCTACCAACATAAATCCCCAAAAAAAGTTATAATGAGTATTGATTCTAACAGTAATTGTTGAATCTAGATAGTCGAGAGTCCTTTATAAATACTTCTTATATCTATCATAATTAAAAAATATCACATATTCTCTAAGAGACCAACTATCCTTCATTGTATTCATCAATAGTCACATATCTAGGATCCAAAAGTAAAGCTTCATTGGAAAGAGAGTCTGCAAATGTGTTCAATTCTTGATAAACATGTGAATAGTTGACCAATTGAAATAATCCATTGATTTCCTTTGAATGTACAACCAAATAGTTAAGACCTGTGCTATGAACCTGAATCTCATCATTCATCCACTGAATAGTCATGGATGAGTCGCCAAATACCTATAACTGTGTAATATCCTTCTCCACTGCAAACTTCAAAAGATAAAAAAAGTGCATTGAGTTCATCGATATTCTTTGTCCTTACCGCATATGGGCCTTACATTAAAAGGTGCTTTTGTGAAATATAAAGCACAAATCCAAGGTTTACATATATTCCCATCACCCTGGCAGGCTCTGTCAAAGAAGCTTTGAGTAATATAATCACTTCTCTAACAATACGACTAGGTTTGAAAACAAAGGATGGTTTTTAATAAGTTAATAGAGCAAGTGCTTGAGGAGAAATCTTAAAAGTGGGAAGTTGTTTCTCCTCAAAGAGTCAAGCATTCCTTGCTAGCCAAGTGTCCCAATTGATCGGATAGGGAATCGATATGAACCCCTTGAGTTCCCTATGGGTAAAGAACCCAAAAAAGTAGTCAACCAATATTTCTTTATCCCACAAATTCTTCAAAGCTAAAGGGTCGTACTCAACCTCTTCCCAGACTTGACAAGTATAAGTGCCAAAGATAAAAATATGATAGTTAGTTTCTTCATCACCTCCGCAAAGAGTATACATACCAAGACCAATTTTATTCATCCTTTGAGGTTTGTCTCAAGTTAGTACCTTCATGTTCAAAGCTAGCCAGAGGAAGAGCATACTTTTAGAAGGGACTGCCACCTTCCATAAATTTTTCCACCACCAAAGTGGTTACGGGTTCACCCTATTATTAAAAGCCATGTATCCGAGTTTTTTAAAATTTTCCCCTCAATCTAATTGAAAGCCCAAGCAATCTCATCCTCATCGTCTCTAATTCTAATATGGGCTTTCCTACGCTCAAACATGAATTTATCCTAGAACAAAGGCCACAGTCACCATCCAAGACCAAATCCTGGGCCTAAAGCCAACCTTTCCGTCAAATATCAATAGACAATGGGTTAATAAACATATTTAAAGTACATCTACCCATTTCCTGGAAATGTCAAACCATTCCACAAAGAAGAAAAACACTTGCACCACAACCCAAAATACCATCAACTCCCACCCTATTCATATCACATGAGCCCACCTTTTAGGCCAAATTATGGTCGATAACCAGAAAATCCAAGCTCAAAGCCTTCCGTTGTTGGATATATTTTGTATATTCTTTTTGCGCCTTCTAATATAAACTAAAATGGAATCAGGTGCAATGTATTTCACAATCGTGGTCATTCTCCATAGACTATCTCATGTCATAAAATTCCACAGTGAATTTGCAGCAGGAGCTTGATTAAATAAGTAAATATTTTTGATACCCCAACTGCCTTGTTTCTTCGAAGAATCAATGACCTTCTAATCAGCTAAGTGAGAACCCTTGTAGTCACAACTACCCTTCCAAAATAGTTAAAACGAACCTTGAAAATCCTCTCTAATATGCCTTTTTGGGATATGTGCCATAACATGCCAATATACAAGGATGGCTTCCATAATAGACTTTATAAGAACTAATATCCCTCTTGGAAAGCCAGCGATTACACCAAAAGTTCATTTTTTTCAACTTTAGGAATAAGCTAGTATGAGTCCCATAATTATTGGGTTTAAGAGTATACTTGAGATATTTAACATATTTATCCAACACATGAGAGGAAAAAGGAAAGGCCCTCTCCCAGTTATATCTTACATGTGCACCCACCTCACGAACATACAATGCAAACTTAGCAACATTGACTTCCATGCCCATGGCCAAACAAAGGAGTTTTAGAATATCTTTAGTTTTCCCACCTTCTTTATCGTAACAAAAGTAGAAAAGAAATATGCCATCCACAAATTAAAGATGAGTCATTTGTTTTCTTCTTCCAACAATAATCCCCTTCGATCTTCTCTATCTTCTAGCTTCAAGTATTACCCTACTTAGCCCTTCGACAACTAGTAAGAAGAGATAGGGGGGCAATGGACACCCTTGTCTCAATCCCTTAATGGGGTTAACGAACTCATAACCAAATCCATTGATTAAAACGAACAAAATATGAGGGGGTCACACAACCCGTGATCCACTTAACAAAAGGAAGATTAAAACCAATATGAATAAGTAAAAGTCTTAGATGAAGCTAAGAAACACGATTGTAAGCTTTAGACAAATCCAATTTAATGACTGTAGCGAGTAGTTGAGAAGTCTTAATAGATTGCATACCCTCTTGAGTCGTACCAATGGCCTATTGCATAAATTTGCTCCCCAAAAAACCAAATCGTTCGGAAGGTATGACCCTAGAAAGGAGAATCTCGATTCAAACAACAATCACCTCCGAGACAATCTCATATATGCAATTACATAGGGAGACCGATCTGAATTCATCAAATGAACCAAAATAGTCCACCTTAGGGATCAAAGTAAAAAAGGTGGAGTTGGAGCCCGCATGCATCTTCCTAGTCAATCTAACTTCCTCCACAACCTTTAATAAATTGTTACCTATGGTGTTGAAAAAATCAACAAAAAACTTGGTAGTCCACCCACCAAGTCTGGGGTTCTTGTCCTTTTGAAATGTATTGAGCAAGGTCTAGAGTTTATCCTTTGTCACGAGTCTATAAAGTTCAATATTCTCTTCTTCATCCACAAATCTAGGAAAAAACGCTACCAATTTTGAGTGATTAGGTTTCAAGTAGATAGTTTGAAAATGATTTACCACCAAACTAGCAAGTTCATGAAATCCACAAATTTGGTTACCATCCCTATCCTTCATTTCCCAAATGATGTTGTGGTTCCTCCCATATCTAGCATAATTATGAAAAAACTTAGTATTATGATCCCCAAATGAGATTCAAATAGCTACTTTTAATCCTCCACTCGCTTTCTTTGTCCATAAGTAATTTGTTCCTCTTTTGCTGAAGATCAATAATCTTATCCTAAATGTCCTTATCAAGTAGGCCATTAGGAAGGGTAGAAAATACCAAATCAAGGTCATGCTCTACCTCCTTAAGTAAACCATCTTGCTTCCTTTGTCACCCCTGAACCCGTAAAGACACCTCGTCTTTGAGAAACCTTAATGAGTGGGAAAACTGTGAACATGCATTATCAACCAAAGACTCCTCAACATGCTTCCAATTTGCCTTGACAATTTGTTGTAGGTCCTCCTTTGCAAACTAACATGGATTATACTTAAATGTTGCACCAAGTTTGTCCCCACTAGAACCTAGTTTAAGAAATATAGGAAAATGATCAAAGCACCGAATATTGCTAATGCATGACTGGTACCTATCCACCCGCTGAAGAATATTATTATTCACAAGGAAGCGGTAGAGACTTTTAGTAACCCCGCTAGGACTGGAACAATTATTCCACCATGTCAACCATAGTTGGATAGGCTCCACATCTACCCAACATGCTATTTCAAATTTATCAATAGAATATTGAACTAATCAATCTTCTCGAGCATTGTTGCCCCATCTTTCATCTTGGTTCATGGTTAAATTCAGGTCCTTTCCGACAATGAAGTTATCCACCTTAAAACAATGTAAAGAAAAAAGTGATCCCAAAATGCTTGCTTACCCTTGTATGGCCCATAGAGGTTGAGAATTGTCAGTTTGTAATCCAGGCTCTTGCTATGGACTATAATACACATACTTGAGGACACAACAAAACAATTTACCAACATAAGGCTGTTGTTAAAACCTGTAATTACTCCCACTAAAAATCCCACCGAGTCTAGTAAAATGAATTCCCAACCACCAAAAATCTTCCTTAGTTTAGAGACCATGGGTTCTCCTTTACCCATTATCTCTTGAATCAACAACATATAAGGTCTATCCAGGTCCACTAAACACTCTAGGGAGAGTTTCTTGGCCTGCCCTCCCAGGCTCTGCATATTAATAGATACAATCTTCATTATGAGGTCATCTTAGGGGTTGCTCTTGCTTTAAGAATCCCTGAGATCAATTTTCTGCCTACCCTAACCAATTTCCCCAGCTGCTTTTTCTTATGCATGTTTGAGAGAAGATTTCTTGTCCACCTTAGAATCATTGGACTCCTTTGTAAGGTTAAATGCCAACCCCCCCAGAGACCCCCGAAACCTATGAATGTGTCCTAGGTCTTAACTGGTAATGACCACCCCTGTGGGAGGATATTATGTGACCATCATTATTAGTGCAAGAAATATTAAATGAATGAATAACAGAGTTTGAATCAACTGACAACCCCACGATATAGTTGCCACCACCCTCCCCCTCACATATGGAGCCAACGCCAGAGTCCCTAATAGTTTTAGAAGGTGAATGTCTAGCACTACTAGAAGGCTGACGAGTGTCTATCGAGATAGGAATACTAGACTATAAAATAGGTAATTCCAAAGAGTCAAATATGTTCTTACCTAAAATCGTGTTGGCGACCTTGTCAGCCCTCCAAATAGTCTTTAGGTGTGCCAATTACAAGGAAGATATATCTAAATCACTGAACACTTCCTTTGCAATCTCCCTTCAAGGTTTGAGTTGTCGATCATCTGCTATCAACAAAATTGACATGTCATCTACCATCAGTGTCTATGTGCTACAACCATACTGATTATCTTCATGCATCCCTTAAGAAACCATGTCAAGTGAGCCAACTGAAACCTCGGAACCTTGGTAGACCAGAAAGGTTCCGCAAACAAACTTACAATTTAATATCATGGATTGACACCTCTAAACTTTTAAGCTTCCAAATTTCTAAAGGCTCTAGGTCCATTTTTCATAATTCAGCTTCATAGAACGTTCAAATGTGGTGTGCTCAAAAACCATTTTGAACTGGTTAATTGTAGCAAACTTTTATTAAACTATCATAAATATACGGTCCAACTAACGATACAATTATAATGTCGAACAATTTTTTTGAAAAAACGCCTTTAAATAACAACTATACATCTCAACGAATTCTTATGGATATAAACATGCATTCCTCCAGAAATAAAAAAATATAATTCGATTTGTTTATTTTTTTTATTTAGGATAGGTAGCCACGTAATTTAATTGTCATGATACTTTTAACTAATTAATAATAACTAATTGCAACAACCCTCTTACGAATACATATATCTTTCGAGGATTCAAACCGTGATATGAAAATGGCAACTATGTCTACCGACCTTGCTCGCCTTTTGAATGTACAAATTTGAGCTGGTTAAGCTTATAAAACTTTCCCAAAAGATACAGAAAGGGATGGCATTCCGCCATTGCTAGAGGTGAGGTTAAGCCATCAAGCCACCCACAGTGCATTACTTTGAAACCAAAACCCTGCCAAAATCTGGTTCAACTTGACATTCCGCGCCCTATGAACAATACCTGAATGACCAGTGCATTAACGAAAGCTAATTGTCGTTGTGTCTGTGGTTGACAAGAGGAGGGGGACGCTGTAAGTAAGCCCATTACTACACTGAAGTGAAATCATTACTACATTGAAGGAGAGGCCAAAGCCAAAGCCATGGGAACCAGCGTGCAAGTGTGCCCTTTGAGCGGAGTCCACTCTGAGAGTCCGCTGTGTTACCTTCTCTCCATCGACGGCTTCAATTTTCTGGTGGATTGTGGTTGGAACGACTTCTTCGATCCGGAACAACTGCAGCCCCTAACCAGGTAACCGCTTTTTTCGCTTTCAAAATGGAACGTATTTGTACAGAAGTTTAAACAATCCTCCTCTTTCACCTAGGGTGGAATTTGTTAGCGAAATAAAGAAAATGCTATGGCACGATACTGTTTTTGATTTATGGGTTCTTCTGATATCTATTTTGCCGAAGGCACTCTTGCACCCGGCACCTCAGCCTGCTTTGTGACAATGCTCTTGCAAGGCCAAAAAGGGCAGGTCTTTTGATATCTATTTTGTCGAAACCGCCAAGACTTGCACCCGAACCCATCAGCCTGCACTGTGACAGCGCTTTTACAAGTGCAAGAAGGCAAAAGAGGGGCGAACATGTTTCCAAGGAAACACCCCCTTATACCAGCAAGCCAAGGCCCTGTCGACAATTTTTTTAATAGAAACTTACAGCGACTTCAAATACAAAGCTAAAACGCTAAAACGCTAAAACCTTTCATTGTTTTGTCCACTGTCACTGGAAAGTACAATAGATTCAATACGGTGGACATCAAATAAGGAAAAAGAACAGTTGACTGAACAAATATGATTATATGAGAGATTCATGAAAAATGTTTAGTCACACAATCTAAAAAACATGAGGATTAAGGATTAAGCTCACTGATAATCTTGAAATTGCTCTTAAGAAATGTCACGAAATACTTGTTTACAACAAAAGTTGAATGCTTAGCATTCCCAAAACCATATGACATAAATGTAGAGGAAAAACAATCGGATGTTTTTAATCCTAGTTTGCAGTCTGGTCGGGTGACTGATTGAAGTCACCTGACACTGGGACAGGAAGACAGGGATTCGAGTGTCCGACATGGACTTGCAGTCTCCCCCAAACAGGACACAAAAAAGGTGGTTCCTTATATTACTGAAGGGGTCCGAAGACAGGAAAATGTACAAGAAGGTAGCTCTTCCTGCTAAACAAAATGATGAAAGCTCCAATGGGAAGTTCAAGTTCATACTTACTACTTATAGCAAAACAAATGACAAACAAACAAGTTTCCTGAAATAGAACACACAGATATTCTAGAGATCAGAAAGAACCTACTATCAAGCTTCATTCTCTTGAGACTATTCAGTCTTCTGGTATCTTCCCCACAATCTCAGTGTTTTCTCCCTTGTCTTCTTCCTTGCAACTTCCCCAGGGGCCTTGTTGTGGGTGGTGGGTGCTTCCTCTTTCATTCCTGTGTTCTTGTTGGTGTCATTAATTGAGCTAGTGAGCATTGCAGTTAACTTGATATCCTTTTGAATCCCAAAGCAATTTCTCTCTGTGCTAATTCTGAGCCCGAGAACTTGGTTGGATAAATAAAGTACTTGGTTTGGGCAGATTAATTGAAGTCTGACAGATCCTCATAAGGAACTGCTTCCAAGTTTTACATGTCATTAATAACCTCAAGGTTCAGGGGATTGAGATATCCCTCTTCTTCCCCTAGATTATGGATGGTTCCTCTCAGGTGTTCATTTCCTTTGTTTGCCATTTTGCATATTGGCTCAGAGGGACAGGAAGACAGGATTTGCATCCTAGCCTTCTCTGTTGGAAATAATTTATTTGTGTTCAGTGCCATTCAAATATGATCATGCCAAAACCAATACCATCCATGATACCGAATACGATCTCAATATGGAATGTAAGCTTAATTGAAACTTGGTTTGGGCAAATTAATTGAGAGATAATTTGGTTGGATATTTGAAGGCAAAATCCACTACATGTTGGGTATTTGAATGTTTATGAGATATTTGGTGATGCCTGTCTTCCATTGTCCCTTTCAAATAAGTGATGATATCCCTAGTGACCTCTCTTTTGCATCTTCTGGATCCTTTCATGGTGATTATGATAGTCACAATCTTCATTCTCCAAGTCGACGGTTCTATTGCGATGCTTCTATCATCCTCTTCCACAAGATTTTCTCAACCCACCCACTCGTATCAAATTAAGATGAAATCATTTGTCATTCATTATGAGATAACATGTGATAAGTACCTATGGAGGGAGAATTTCCAGTACTTTGTTTTTGAGATTTTTGGATTGGATACATAGTGAATGATCTAATTTGGAATCTAGAAAAGTTGGCCATGCAATCTGCTATTGAATTGGCTGCTATTTGAAATTTTGAACATGCCTAATCTTGATTTCCTTAAAAAGTAAGACTGGTGCATTTTTTTAACCATGTGCTCTAGTATGATTTGCAGGATGCCTTGCCTAAAATTATATCAACAAAAATTTGAACAAAAATCTCTTGATCCCAGATATTCTTGCTAGATTTAGTCCTCTTAATAGGGCTATGTAGCGTACTCCGATCCCATCCCTAGGATCTGATACCACTCTGTCATGTACTCTTAACCTCTACGGGTCCTTTAGGGGTGATGGAAGACTTTGATACTTTTTTTTTTTCTTTCAAAATGCTTCCATTCACGCCTTTCTGCAATTGCATCACCAGATCCGCAATCCGCAATCCGCAACTCTCTTGGATCCGCAAATTGCAAGTTGCTTCGGATCTGCAATCCGCAACTCTCTTGGATTCGCAATCTGCAAGTTTCCTTGGATCCGCAATCCGCAATCTGCATTGCGGGATTCGGAAGACGGATTGCCGAACTTATCTCTCCAACACCCTTTCGCAATCCGCAATCCGCATTGCGGAACTCGGGATGGCGGAAGTCTACTTATTCCGTCAACTTCCTTTCTGCAATCCGCAATCCGCAATCCGCAATTGCGAAAGTCGGAGTTGCGGAGGTCCAACTTCGATTTACCAGAAGACTACTCTTTCCGCAATCCGCATTGCGGAGGTCGGAATTGCAGAAGTCCAAACATGACTTTCCGAAAAAACTTTCCTTTCCTTTCCGCAATCTGCATTGTGGATGTGGAAATGCGGAGCCTCCTTCTCCACATCTGCAAACTTCCCAGACTTGTTTCTCCCTCGTCCTTGAGCCAAATGAGGCAAGTTCGGTACCGTTGGAAAGCTCTTGGATAGCTCTTTCCACTGGTATAACTCTCTCATCCATCTGAGGATTATAACCTTGTCATTATCTTAGCTAAATAATCCATCATAGCTTCACTTTTCCATGCTGTAGAACTTCATAAAATTCTATCTGTCTTCTCCCATGACCTTTCCCTTCACCTGATCGATAGAGGGGTTCTGAAATACATCAGGGTATCCCCCCTTCCCTTCCCAAAGATCAGCTGTAGTCACACAACTCATTCATAGAGTTAATCAAACATATCACATCATGTAAGGTGCATAAAGTTAGATCTAACAATTATATCTATCACATGCAAGACCTATAATGCATTAAACTCATGCAATACAATGATATACATAACAATAACTCAGCCTCCTACTCAGGCTCTCATATGATCTTCCTATCAATCAAATTGATACAAACATACATTCCATAATTGAACATAAGCAACCATATTATAACAATGGAACATCATCATTCATCATAACAAGGAAGTACTTATCTTTTAACTTTCTGAAGCTGCCAAGCAACTGGCTAAGTGAGAGCAACGTTCCACCCAACCTTAGATCTCTGTCCAGCCTGTACTCTTTCAGCTGAGAGATCACCCCCGAGGTGGGCTGTGTATCCACTAAGGAGGGCTATCAGGTTCTCTCACAGTCAAGGTTCCATCCCAATGCTAAGCCAATCTGCAGTTGGGTTTATCAAGCATTCCAGGGCATCTACCCATGCTAAGCCAACCTACAGTGGGTTTATCAAGCATATAGGGATATACTGGTCATGCTAAGCCAACTTCCAATTGGGTTTATCAAGCATACCAAACAACACAGTCATGCCAAGTCAACATATAGTTGGGTTTATCAAGCATATCAGACAAGTTGATCATGTTAAGCCAACCTGCAGTGGGTTTATTAGGCATACAGGGATAACAAGGAAGGCATTGCTAAGCCAGTGAGCTCAACCACAGAGCTGCAGGCATCTCAACACTCAGTAGACCTGGCACCCACATTACCTACCGCACCCAACACAAGGAAGACCCTCTTCTCTGTTGCACAGTCCCTCAAGGCCTCTTCCCTTCCAGTGCTATTCAGGATGGGCATAGAAAAGTCCAGTCGCTAGTTCTATGAGATTACAGCCTTCATTAGGTTTATCAAGCAACCCAACCTTTTTTCACAGTTCAACAAGCTGACTCCTTTCAGACTTGTGGAAAGGGCTCTGTTCTACAAGCTACTCTCTGCGATCCAATCCCGGGTCCTCACGGTTTTCTCTGCACTGTTCAAGCTTCGTGATTCCTCACAGGTTCTTATCACTCTATCACGAGTAGACTGGGTTCGCTCACACTCTTCCTATGGTATTTTCTATTACACAGGAAAACACGATTATCTTCAGCTTCCTCACGGTTGGCTCTGCGTATGCAGGAATGTCTCCACTAGTTCTCTCTCCTTGAATGGATGGATCGTGACTGCATGAATCCATGTTCCCCTCCACAAACGGGCAGTCAAACAGGTTCTGCGAGTTACCCGGCGATTGAGTGTCTTCCAGGATAAGCAATCAGAGCCATTCCCTGCCATACGAAATCACAGGCATGCTCCTTACTCCATCAACTTCAGCAACAGGGTTCTCAACCACCCTCTGCAACCGAATTAATGTCAGCAGGGAGGTCAAAAGGGTTCACAGTCGGACATGTAACAACATGGGTACCAATCCCATAACCCCCTCACCTCTCCCTAGTGGATACACGTGGCCCCTTCTCATTAGTTGCCTCCTTAGCCAGCTTCTTGGTTATTTTATTTATTAATAAATAATTACATCATTTACATTTCTGCATGGCTTAACAACCCATGAATATAATCAAACTGTCAAATACTTGCCTATGCAATAACCTTAAACATCCACTAGTGGGGCCTTGGCCTTGAGCTCCACACTAGGGGGAATACACACACACATTGCATATACACAGTATTTACATTGAAGCCAATAAACATTAAGGGCAAAATGGGGTATTACAACTCCCTCTCCCTTAAAATAACACCGTCCTCGGTGTTCTCAAAATTGAACAAAAATGGGAATGCCTCTTTCATGGCATCCTCCAGCCCCCACGTGGCCTCTTCTGGGCTAAGGTGCCTCCATTGCACCTTTACTTTCCCTATGGCCCGGTTCCGGAGCAAGGTGAATTTCCTGTTGAGGATGCATATAGGCTCCACCTGGAACTCTCCCTCTGGTTCCACTTGTATCACATGCCAATCAATGATATGATTATGATCATGTACATATTTCTTAAGCAAAGATACATGGAAAACATTATGAGCTTTCATGTTAGCAGGCAATGCAATCCTATATGCAACTGGCCCTATCCTATCAAGGACTTCAAACGGTCCACAATATCTTGGTGCTAACTTGGCAAAACTTCCCAACTTCATGGAACTCTTTCTTGGTTTCACTCTCAAGTAGACATGATCCCCAATCTGAAACTCCAATCTGGAACTCCTTATGCATTCTTTTCAGATCTGCATAACTTTTCTGCCTGTCCTGTGCTGCCTTCAAATTCTTCCTGATCTTCACAATCTCTTGCTCCATTTCCTCAATCATTTATGGTCCAAGCACTACCTTGTTCACTGGGCTGTCCCAGCTCACTGGAGTTTTGCATCCTTTGCCATACAACACTTCAAAGGGTCTCCTTTTCAATGATGCTTGATGTCCATTGTTGTAAGCAAATTCCACTAAGTGTAAATAGTCTTCCCACTTAGATGGCTTTTCCATCACGTACATCTTTAACATGTCTTCAAGAATCTGATTTACTCTCTCAGTTCGACCATCCGTTTGAGGATGATAGGCTGTGCTAAACTTCAACTGAGTTCCTAACTCTTGGAACAATCCTTTCCAAAAATTAGATGTGAACTTTGTGTCATGGTCTGAAATTACCATGCAATCTGAATATCTCTCTCATGAAGATATCTGCTATGTCATTGGCCTTGTGAGTAGACTTAACTGGAATGAAATGAGCTACCTTTGATAGCTTGTCCACCACCACCATGATTGCATCATGTTTCTTCACTGTCATTGGGAACCCTTTTATGAAATCCATAGAGATCACTTACCACTTCCATTCTGGGATGGGCAATGGCTGCAATAATCCTGCTGGATGTTAGTGCTCTGCCTTGATCTGTTGACACTTCTGATACCTAGCAATGTACTCAACTATGTCTCTCTTCATACCATGCCAAAAGTACTGCTTCCTTGCTACTGTTATAGTCTTTTGATATCCTAGATGTCCCGAGTATGGTCTTTGATGTATCTCGTCCATCACTAGCTTCTTCAATTCCACGCTGTTTGGAATGTACAGTCTAGTGTTTTGATAAATGAGAACATTACCCTCACCTATCTGATATTTTGCATACTTTTCATCCATAACATCCTGTTGCAATTTCTCCTTGATCTGAAGGTAGACTTCATCACTATTTTGAGCCTCTAAAATCCTTGCCTTCAAGTCTGATTCACACTTACTTACTACTGCAATATGAAATTTTCTGCTGAGTGCATCAACGACTTTATTCTCTTTGCCTTTAACATGTTTGATTTCCAAATCAAACTCGCATAGAAACTCCATCCATCTAGTCTGTCTAGCATTCATATTTGGCTGGTCAAACAAATATTTTAAACTCATGTGATCCGTCCTGAGTTCAAATCTTCTTCCCAAGAGATAATGCCTCCATCTCTTGAGAGCATGAACTATGGCTACTAGCTCTAAGTCATGGTTGGCGTAGTTCCTTTCATGCTCTTTTAGCTTCCTTGACTCATAACAAATTACAGACCCTTCCTGCATTAGTACTCTACCGAGTCCTTCAATGCAAGCATCAATGCATACTACAAAATCCTTACTAGGATCTGCAATCTTCAGAACAGGGGCACTAGTGAGCAATTTCTTCAACTATTGGAACCTCTTCTCACATTTCTTAGACCATACAATCTGATACTCTTCCTCTGCAATGAGGTGATGGGGTGAGCTATCTTGGAGAACCCTCCAATAAATCTTCTGTAGTAACCAGCAATACCCATAAAAGATCTTACATCTGCAACATTCCTCGGAGTAGGCCAATCCATTATGGCCTCTATCTTCTCAAGATCCACCGCAATACCTTTTTCTGAGATTACATGACCTAAATATTGTACTTCCTTTTGATAGAATTCACACTTGATCCACTTGGCATACAACTGATGTTCTCTAAGGACTTGCAACACCATCCTTAGATGCTCATTATGCTCTTCTTCATTCTTGGAATTCACAAGGATGTCATCCAAGAACACAATCACAAACTTATCCAAGTATTTATTGAAGACACTATTCATGAGGCACATGAATGTGGCAGGTGCATTGGTGAGACCAAATGGCACCACTGTGAATTCGTAATGACCATACCTAGTCCCTAAAGCTGTCTTATGAATGTCCTCTTCCTTAATCCTCACTTGGTGGTACCCCGACCTCAAGTCAATCTTGGAGAACACTCTAGCTTCCTTCATCTGATCAAACAAGTCATCAATCCTTGGCAAAGGATACTTGTTCTTAACTGTCACTTTATTGAGCTATCTGTAATCAATACATAGCCTCAGTGTTCCATCTTTCTTCTTCACAAATAACACAGGTGCACCCCAAGGGGATACACTAGGTCTGATATATTCCATGCCCATTAATTCTTGCAGCCAATGTTATCGAAACCGGACGGTCATCGAACCGGCGAAGCCCAAAATGTGAACCGGAGCGGAACCGGAAAAAAACCGGTCGACTAAAACATACATAAAATATTCATATTTTATAAAAAAACATATATATTCATGTGCATACATATGAATCCAAACCATTAATGCACAAATATGCAAGGTTTCTCATATATATAGCAAGTATGGGTGCAAATAACCAAAACAACAACTAGTGCAATACATCTCTGAGGTTCTGAACCAAAGTACATCAACAAAGAGGCTCGAAATGGCAACCATAGTACTAATGAATAAAAATAACTGATCATAGAAGCATAGGAAACTTGTTTTTTGTGTTTTTTTTTTAAATTTCAGTTTTGTGGGTCCATTGTACAGACCGGTCGGTTCGGGCTGGTTTTGATCGGTTCCGGCCGGTTCAGTACCGGTTCAGAAAAAAATCCGGTTCAACCGGTTTTGGTCACTAACCGGACCGGTTCACTCTGTAAACCGGTCGGACCGACCGGTTTTGTCGGTTCCGGTGCGGTTTCGATAACACTGCTTGCAGCTGCATCTTCAACTCAATCAGCTCAGGTGTGCTCATTCTATAAGGAGCCTTGGAAGTTGGCGCTGCTCCTGGAACAAGGTTAATGGAAAAGTCGATATCTCTCTTGGGTGCAGTCCCAACACTTCATCCAGAAACACATCTTTGAACTCTTGCAACATTGGGAATTCTTCTATCCTTGGTCCTTTATCTTCTGCTGAATCTTATGTATGCACAACATACAATTGACAACCCTTCCTGTAGAACTTCCTCAGTTGTAGGGCTGAAATCTGCCTCACTAAAACTCGCTTCGGAATTCCTTTTACCAGCCTTGGCTTGCCTTCATCATCAAGGCATTCAAGTGCTTTCTCATAACAGTCTAATTTGGCCCTACGCCTTTCCAACCAATCCATGCCAATTAAGGCATCATATGATCCCAATGGTAAGACATTCAATTCTGCATGAGTGAGGAGTCCATTCAATTCTATGGGACACTTCCCCACTACTTCACTTACCTTCCTCTTAGTGCCTGTGGCTAACTAAACTAGCCAAGCCTTCCTATTCTTTACTTTACCAAGAGAACAACTTTCAACTACCCCAAGAGATACATAACTATGGGTAGACCCTGGGTCAATCAAAACAGAAATAGATTGCTTAGCAATCTTACCTTCAATCTCCACCACTGCTGATTGGTTGTCTGCTTGACAGTCATCCAGTGCTGCATAGATCCTAGGCACTGCTCTTGCCATGTCTCCCACTGTAGTTGCTCCTTCAATGTTATGCACACTCCTCGGGTACTCCCTTTTAGTTTGACAATCTCTAAGCATGTGGTTTCCTTCACATCCCCAACACTGAAGTGGTCCTTTCTGTGCTTTGTTTGCTGCTACTGCCGGCTTAAATCCACTCCTAGCGTGCTGTCCCTGTGGAAAGGTTTTGGGTTGATTTCTAAGAGGTGGTTTAAATCCACTTCTTCTTGGTTCGAACCTGCCTTGGGCTTACCTTTCCATGCTGATTGCATTTATGACTTACCTTTACCCTACTCATCGCAATGCTCTGGCATTCTAATGGCTTCTTCCAAGCTTGGTGGACTGACAAACTCAATCCTTTCTCTGTAACTCTATGGTAGACTACCAAGGAAACATTGGATCTTGACTCTTTCATCCTTGATGTAGTCCACATACCTCAGCAGCTCTAGAAACTTATGGACATGCACATCCATAGTGTTCTGGCCAAGTTTGTGTTCATTGAACTCTTTCCTTCTATTATCGTAGTACCTAGCTGACAGGTATTTCTCCTGAAAGTACCTCTGGAATCCGTCCCAACTAATTCTTCTTTCACTGATCCCTTTCACTTGCATGAGGTTCTCCCACTAAATAGAAGCTCTTCCACCAAGGTTATAAATAACAACCTTAGTCTTTTCATTCTCTGAATACTCATGTATTCTGAAGTACTTCTTCATTCCAAGAAGCCACACCTCTACTTCTTGACCTTCTTTACCTTCACCATCAAAAGTGGGAGGTCTTTCCTTCCGGAACTCGCCTTGCTTAATACCTCTGTGCTTCTTTCTGCTCCTACTCCTGCTGGGAGTATGCCTTGGGTTTCCTTGAGAACCCTGGGAATCCGTTGACCTACTAGAATGAGATCTAGAAGAGGGTGTTCTGTGTTTTCTTCCCACAGAATTCCTTCTAGGGCTTAGATTCCTTCTCCTAGAACGACCCCTAGATTGACTTTTTGCGTTCATTTCTTCCTGGCCTTCGTTGCTCGGATTAGACCTACCATTTACTTTATGCTGTAGATCTGTGAGACTCTGCAAGATAGCTGCATTAAGTTGATGTTGCTCTTCTTGCGCCTTCATCAATCGTTCATTAAAGCTTACCATGGTCTAGGCCAAGTTTGGGGGCGTTATTTGTGCCCTCCTTCCATCAGACTCTGCGTTTGTATGTGCTTCCTGCACATTTTCGCCTAGAACATCTTCCTCCTGCCCGTAAGGATGTTCGTATCCGTAAGGATGTTCGTAAGGGTCCTGGGCGTCATCAAAAGTCGCCATCTTTACTTATCTGCACGTGGGCGTTCAAGACAACTCAACTTACCGTTGCTGATGCTGTCACTGTGCATAACAGAAACATCTATTAGACATTACAAGCATACAATAAATCTTATACATCCATTCAAATTTGGAATTCATTGGACAATCAATCAATTAATACACATTCATCCAAAACCCGCATCATGGACACATTCTTTGCATATAAATCTTTCCATGGCTCCGCCCAATAGCTCCAGTGCTGTAACCGAAGCTCTGATATCACTTTGTAGCGTACCCCGATCCCATCCCTAGGATCTGATACCACTCTGTTATGCACTCTTAACCTCTACGGGTGTTAGGGGTGATGGAAGACTCTGATACTTAATGTCGATTTTCATCATAAATTTAGAATTGGGATAGAATTGATATATTTTGGGCATCTATTGATATATTGCAGTATATGTACATGGCTATTTTGAATATCTATGAAAAATGTTTTTTTTTTTTTTTAATTCAAAATATGTCTATATATTTTATTTTTTTTATTTACCAATTTTTTCCTGATCCGATTCTAACTCTTCGCTCTTTTGCCTCGCCGATTTATTGTCGATTCCGAGTCTGGTAAGTATGATCATTTGTCATTCATTATGAGATAAACATGTGATAAGTACCTGTGGAGGGAGAATTTCCAGTACTCTGTTTCTTATATTTTTGGATTGGATACATAATGAATGATCTAATTTGGAATCTAGAAAAGTTGGCCATGCAATCTGCTATTGAATTTGCCGCTATTTGAAATTTTGAACATGCCTAATCCTGATTTCTTTAAAAAGTAAAATTGGTTCATTGCATTTCTTTAACCATGTGCTCCAGTATGATTTACAGAATGCTTTGCCTTAAATTATATCAATGAGAATTTGAACAATAATCTCTTGATCCCAGATATTCTTGCTAGATTAAGTCCTCTTAATAGGGATAGGCTTTTTGCTTTACTATTTGTTCCTTGTATGTAGCTAAAGAGCAATTTATAACATCTGCATTCATGTTTTTAGATCACTCTGCCTACTCCTGCTTCCCCTAGATCGCCTCTCACTGCAGCATCAGAACTAAACATGAACTGTTTTGTTGCTGGTGGTTTCCATTCCTGCTTATGAGGGGATTTCTTCTGAATCAGAGAATGAGGGCTATTATTGATCAGATTGGATACAGTGGCGTCAGGCTGAGACTGCATTCCAGGACCTTCTTGGAGGCAATCGATGTCAAGACCTACTAGTGGGTATTTTTGTCCGGCACCTTTTTAGGGGAAGTCGGGTTAATTCGCCTAGGGAAAGATTCGTCAAATGGAGAAAGGTGATCAATTCTTGAGAAGAGTATTAATTGGTCCGACCTACTTACTCTTACGCGGTGATAAAGCTACCAACCTCTATTAGGCCAGGTTCATTTATAGCTAGGTTCATTTATATTGGATTATTTTTATCGGCCGATAGGCTCCTTTTGTTACTTAATTTACATCCCCCGCAGGCTACCTTTATTTCCTGAATTTCCATTGCATAGGTGTCCTTAAGGTATTGACCATGCCATCTTTTCTTAAGCAAATTTACCATCTGGATCCTTTTCTTCTTTAGTAACTGGCTGAAAACTCATTCCCTTCAAGGAGAGGATTGTCTCTATTGTCTCTTTTATAGCTTTGAAAGCTTTTTGCCAGATTTGTTGCGGGGTTAATATCTTCTGGTTAAAAAATCATCAAGTTGCAGGCTTTCCAGGTTGCCCACATTATGAAGCGAGTGGATAACTCCCATAATTTTATCATCTCTGTTGATTCCCATGGTGGTTTCCAAAAGTGATAGGGATCTTACTGAATTTACTTCAGGAGGGGGCTGTGAGACATAATTATCTCAACATTTACAAGTTTCTGTTGCTATCTCACATTATAGAAGGATATGAGAACTATGTTCTACCTCCTTTAATTACCCATTACATCTAGTTGGACCATAGATGCCTCTGTATCTTAATCTTTCTCCATAAATAATCTTCCTTTGATCTGCTAAACACAATAAAGCTTCTACTTTACTCCATAAACCACAGTACAGATTTCTTTCAGGTACCTATATTTTGCATGTTTTATTCTTTTGCTAATGCACAATACCCTGTTTTGATAATATATTTCTCATGTTCCAATCCAATTCAAATTGTTCTTGATTTGCTACTATGTTGCACAAGTTTCTGGAATGTGGGAGCATTCTAAACACAGGGATGGGTGTCAGGAATGGCTAGAAGTTTCTCTTTAATTTGTAGGAAACAACAGTTTCGGAGCAACAATAATATATATTAAAAAAAAAAATAGGGACAAATGGGGGGGTCAGGGACATTATGGAGCATTCTCTAATGCTCTTAAAACATGTGTAACCATTAGTACCTACCAAGGTTACTTGGGAATGGGAGTGAAAAGCGAAATTTTCAAAAGCTTCTGGTTTGGGAGTGTTTTTTATATATTTTGATGCATATATGTTAACAAATGCTTGTAGAATGTTGAATTAGTTATGGAAACTCATTGGAAAGCATAAAAACATGAAATAAACTATAATACCATATAACATCATTTATCAATCATCAATCATATAGTAGTGAATTCGTCAACCATAGGTCTAGATTCTAGTTACCAGTGTCTATAACATCAACCTTACAATTTCAAATTTTCAATATATAACATTTTGTGATCACTAAAGTTGTACTTGTAACCAAACTATAGTCTAGAGTCTAACCATGAAATGAAAGTTGAACTTGAAACAATTCACGAAGCATCATATTCATTACCAAAGAGTTATAACTTATCATAATATGCTTTTATGTAGTCAATGACTCAATAGTGCGAAGTTGCAAATAGTGAACTTCAAAGGTATGTTCAACTTCAAACTTCAAACTTGAATTGCCATGTAATGTTCACAAAATATACCATAATAAATATAAAAGAGTCAATAGTGCAGAAACTTGAAACTTGAAAGTACTGTAAACAAGAAAAGAGTGCAAAAGTAGATTTTATGGATGTTTCCTCTTGCCACGGGAAATTTCTAATTTCTTTTCCCGTGGTTTAGGAACAATGGGAGTGGGACTATCATCCCCAGTAGCCACCAATGTTGAGCCACGTCCAAGACTTGGTCCTACATGACCCCCCCTCACTGATGTAGATGAGGGTCGTGAAGTTGAAGTTGAACCTCTAGGCAAAGATGGTGCATTTGGAAACAAGGTAGGAGATGGTGGTGGCATCGTTGTTGCTGCTGCTACTGCATGGCCATGGTAATGGTCATCCTCATCGCCCAAAAGCTCTTCCTCCAAGCGCTCTAAAGCTAAGGCTCCATCCTCCAAGTTATGCTCCTCCAGATTGTTGTCCCAAGTGACATATGATCTATCAGTTTTGGCCCGCTCACAGTAATGAGTCAACAACCTCAAGTTGTAATGTACAAACACCAAGCTTTGTGCCCGATTTTCAGTTAATTGGTTTCTTTTCACTGAGTGGATGAAGCTATAGGTGCTCCAACACCTTTCTGCAGAGGAACTGTTAACCACATGTGAAAGAACTTTGGTTGCCAATTTATGCAAGCGTGGGCATGATGAGCCATACATGTTCCACCATTCAATAGGAGGCACCCTATCTCGATCTTTTCTAGCATGCTAAGTACCAAACCGACCAATTTCACCGAGGTATTTGCTTAGTTCACTACGCAGTAAGGCACAATCTTCTTCATCACGGATCAGCTTGTCTATAGCAGCCATGTACCCAACCTGTACATCTGGATCTGTGTGGGGCTTTCTCCTAGCCCCACCTCCAGGTGCTGGTTTCGTCAACCAAGATGGAGAATAATATTTTGGTGTTAATACATATGCTAAGGCATGCAGTGGAACGTTGAGATGTTCCCACCTTTTGACCACATGTTTGTGAATATGGTCATACAGGATGGGATCTTTTGATTCAACAATATCTTTAATTTGGCCCAACATGCTATCCATCTGCTCATACACCTCCCCAATCACCGGCTTATCTGTATTTGCAAACCGAATCTTGTAATAAATGGGCTTTGTGAGCTGCAAAACAAACTTGACACTTGCCCAAAATTGACCATCAAGAACGGTGGTCTCCACCTCCTCAAAATCAAGCCTGTTAGATGTGGATGTAGCCCTATCTTTCAAGATTTGCCATGATTCACTTGATACCATGCTAGCCAATGCCTCTCTTACCTTCAAAAGGCGCCTGAAGGTGAGGTAATAGCTAGCAAATCTAGTCTTTGCTATCTTCAATAGCTCTAACTTTGAGTGAGTGCGGAAAATGCCATGGGCATTGCTATGGTTGGTAATAAATCTTATCATGTGCTTGCCCTTTTTGTATAGTTCACCAATCCATTTGTAATTATTTTCCTTCAACTTAATAATGTCATGCATCAGAAGGTTCAATGTGTGAACCAAACACCTAAACCAAAATATGTTGGGGTATTTATCTTCAATGATTGCTCCCGCTGCCTTACAATTAGCAGCATTATCGGTAATTACTTGGATGACATTGTATGGACCAATATCTTCAATGTTTTTGAGTAGGAGTTCTGCAATGTTTATGCCGGTCTTGAATTTATCTGAGTAGTCATGGGCCGAAAGGAAGACTGCAGCAGTAGCAGACACACCAAGCACATTTATCAATGGCTTTCCTTTTACATTTGTCCAACGATCTGATACAATTGATACCCCATATTCATTCCAAGCATTTGTGAATTGCCCCAAAGCATTTTGGATCTTGGCTTTTTCCTTGTCAAGCCCCATAGTTCTAGCTTTGTCATACTCGGGGGCTCTTGTATCCTGCTGGGGCGGTGCAGATGGCCTCTACCATTTCATGCCAATAGGGTGAGCGAAGAACATTGAATGGTATGCCACATGCATAGAGAGCCGAAACACTTTTGAATCCACGTCATCCCTACCACCTTGGTAAAGGAAATCTGATATTGTCCTGCCATGTGACTGCCCCATGGGAGAGAATGCACTGCCTTGGGTGGATGGGCCTTCAGTTCTTGGTGAGAAAGAGTGGTCATGGTCATCCATTGATCGTTTAAAATCTTTTGATTTGTTTTGTGCTTCAAGTTCTTCCTTCTTATAGATGGCTCTTTGTGTTGATGTCACATCAGGGAAAACACAAACTCCTATAGTTTTTTTTTCATCACATGGCATGTGCCCACATAGATGTCTTCTCACATGGGTATATGAACCTGTGTACGTCTTTTTACAATGGGGGCAACCAAATTTGGTGGTTCCACCCGCTCTATCTCCTCCCTGCTTTGTGACATGTTTCCATAAGGGTGTGGGTTCCTCTTTGGTTTTCTTTCGGTTTTCCTTCTCCTCCTCCTCTCCACGGTATGTGCCACTCCCCACTTCTTCATCCTCTCCCTCATTCCTCCTCCGATTTCCAAGCACCATCATCAAAATAACAAATGGAACCAAGAAAATAAACCACATACCCATCATCATGTTTGATGGAACTAGAGATTTAACCTGTTGCCTGCAATAGATTGAGGAAGGAAGCATGGGAAAGAGTAGGAGAGGAACATCTACAATGTACATTCTAGTGACTAGATTCCAAGCATTCATGATTAAATACATAGATCAAAGTTCAAACACAAAAGAAATCAACAAGGAAGGTTTTAGACCCTACCTCTTTGGCTCTCCAATGGTAGTGACAAGTTCAACCTTTTTCAATCTCCAAGGATGGGAGCCTTCTCCTCTCCCCTTCTCCTCTTCTCCTCTCCTCTTCTCCTCTCCTCTCCTCTTCTCTTCTTTTCTCTTCTATTCTCTTCTCAAGCAAATGAAAGTGAAAATGAATATGGAGAAGAGGGCTTTATCCCCCAAAGCCCTACTCCTTCCCTCCAAAAGCCCACCCGTGGACCCCATCCGTTTTCCTTGGATTTCCTTTTCGCGGGCATGAACCTACAGTGGGAGCGAATTCGAGAGTGTTTTTTTAAGTGGTAGAGTGTTGTGTAGAGCGACCGAGAGGGATGATGGGAGCTATCGAGAGCGTTAGCTCCCGATAGCTCCCTCATTGCTCTCGGACAGAGCTAGGGAGCATTTTTTGCTCCCCTCAGAGCGTGCTCTACCTTTCGCTCTGGCTCGGGAGCGAAACAGCGAGCGCGCTTTGCGTTAGCTCCCGCAACGCTCTGGCCAGGAGCGAGCTTCCGGAGCGGGGGCGAGGGGGGGAAGGACGCTTCCCTGCAACCTTGGTACCTTCTAATATTAATATGAATAAAAGCAAAATTAATATTAAATTGCTCTTAAAACATGTGTAATCATTAGTACCTACTAATAATAATATGAATAAAAGCATAATTAATATTAAATTGTATTTATAATATTAATATTATAATAGTATAAGTGCCTTTTTTAGTTTTTTCTTTTATGTATAATAGTTATATTTTTTTTATAAAAGGGTTTGAACTTTTTTGATCAAATCGACAAAGAAAAACCCAGTTAACCTAGTACTTAGACGAATTTTGAAACCGCCCCAGACTTTTTGAAAACATAAACCAACATGGTGCTATTGTCAACACATTAAAATGAAATGATGAATAATGAAGGTATTCAAGTTTTCAACCTATTCAACACACGAGAAACTTCCTAATCCAAGTGTTAAAATAAGGTAGAAAAAGCTTCCCACGCCTAGAAGCCATTTTGCTTGAGTGAAGGGTACATTTTTGTTAAGTTCATGACAGAAGAGTTCAACAATAAGCACCACCAACATAAGGCACACAGAGAGGTTGATGTGCTCGATTAAATGCTAATCCCATACCCTCATACATGATAGAATCTAGTGGAAACATCGCAATCTTGAAAATTGTTAATTCTGCTGAATTCTAAATGGGATCTAAAATTCTACTTTTTGCATATGAAGTCCAATGAGGTTGGAACCACTCTCAAACATCCTGAAACAATTAATCAAACATCCTGAAACAATTAATGGTAATGTTAAAAATTTAAGTAAAAGGATAGAAAATGAAAGATTACTTTAAGAATTTATTATTACCATTTAATATTATTGACTTTAATGTCACTTGTACAAAGTTGGTTGGGCTTGTAGTTTGTACCAAACTGGTCTCTAGGCATCCCCAAGCATCCCCAAACCAAGGTTACCTTGTACAAAAATGGTCCTTGGGCGTCCCTAGGCATCCCCAATACAGGGGTATCGTGTCCCCTCTACAATCAATATCCCCTGAACCCGTGACAAATGTCTCAGGTAATTCGGCCAAGTTTTTGGTATGACTGTGACATCCCTGACCCTGTTTCAGGTACGTGGGTATGAGTATCCGATACAAATATGCATACCCTACCCCCGGGTACAAGTAGCCATGCTACTTAGGGTACTTCCTATAGATCCCAAGGATTTGGCTAACCACACTAAGAAATCAATCAAAGCAAAATGAATTGTTTTGGATTTGGTGAAGGATCATCTAATTCCTCACATTGTAGAGAAGACAACCAAGAATATGTATGATGCCTTGGTCACTTTGTACCAGAATGAGAACATGTCTAGGAGAATGAAGTAAACAATCCCTGTTCACTATGGAATTGACAAAAGATTTCTGCAATGTATATAAGAATATATAGAATAATTGATAGAATGATGATTACAATGAGCCTTATGATAATGTACTTATGCACATTGATTGGTCATGAGGTAAGTGGTGTATCCTTTGATTTCTCATTTAACATAATTAATATTATTATTTTGACATTTATTTTTATGTTTGTTATATTGCTACCCCCTTGAGGAATGCTTTGTCCTCAAAATATATTAAAGTGGATTCGCTCTAGCAAAGCATGTTTCTTTGGTGGCAACATCCTTGTATTTGTGTAGTTTTAGGGGTTTGACTCTGTCCTTCATTTGAGTGTTGGCGAGGTTCCTTTCTAATATATAAGTTGTTTGAACTTTCACCTGGTTGTTTATCATAAAACCTTGATGCTTCTTGGGTACATACTTGACTTTCTTCCATTGTTGTATGTTTGTATGTGCTTCATGCATTTTTTTCTTTAGTTTTAATTCTCCTTTCTTGAGAGTGGACCCTTCAACGCCATATAATTTATAATGTTGACCTTGCCAGTTAAACTCCATAAACTGTTCTTCAAGGTTGGTGGAATATGTGCCCAATTGCATCAACCATTTTGAACCTAGTACCATATCCATTTCATAGAGTGGTGTACTATATCCATTTCATAGAGTGGTAGAGCATAGCATCCTATTTGTAGCTTCAATTCTAGGATCTGAATTAAGACTTTGATATCTACCTACTCCTGTGACTTCTTGTACATCAACAACTGTAATTGTGAGTTCCTTGGCAGGGTACACAAAAAGGTTTAGTTGTTTAGTGACATTGATGTCTACAATTATGAGTATTGCCAGAATCTACAAGTAATGGTTATGCTTTGATTCTTTATGATTTCTTTAAGCTTCAAGGCCTAGGGTTGCACTTTCACAGTCATGGCCACAAGTGGAATTGTGGGCTTCTTTTCCCCTTTTATTGGAATCTGATATTGTTAGCCTTCTTGAGATGAGGCAAAATATACTTTCTAGGTGGCTCTTGTGTTTGTTCCCTTAGAGAAATAGCTCCCTTTTGAGACACATCATTCTCATTTCTATTTGGTAGTGTGCATGATATTGATGTTAGTGATACTTTTAGCAATGTTTCGTCATGGTCGGAATCTGAGTTATATGCTATAATGATTTCCTTTTTTGGGTTTGAGACTTCTACCTGCTTTCCTCGATTATTCTATAGTAGTAGCATAAAGACATGTCTTCACATTTATGATCTGGAATCCAATTCTGACCACATCGACAACAATTGTTCTCCTTCCTTTTGTCCTTTTCTGAATGATGATATTTATTATTGTTGTAACTAGTTGCCTTCTTCGGGGAATTGAAAACTACCTCTTGTTGACTAATCAACTTCCTTTTGATTATTTTTTCCACTCTTCTAGCTTCAACCAAGTTCTTAGGTCTCGATAGCCTTAGCTCACTGTGGATAAGGGGTTTTAATTCGGAAATATACATTTTTAGTAGTTGCTCATTTGTAAGATTGGGAAATCTAGTTGCAAGAACTTCCCATTCGTGGCTATATTTGTTTGGGAAAACCTGGTATAGTGTGTTGTTCTTCATTGTTGTGAAACCTCTCAGAGATTTATTGTGAACATTTGCCATTTAACTAAGAAACCACTAGTTTTTTGGACCACCATGTGAACCAATCATAAGCATCATCTTCTCAATATAAAGATGCCATTGATATCTTCTCTAATTCACTAGTAGGTGGGTTCACCACAAAACTTCCCTTCAGTTTATTAATCCACGTGAAAGCCCTTCGATCATCCAATCCATCATATTTAAGTATCTCTATTTTGATTTTCTTTGTCCTCAGTTCGTTCATAACAAATAAATCTGCTTTAAATTCTCGGGCTTCATCTAATTGTTAAGTGACATGAGTAGTTTGTGGCTTGGGATTAGATGGCTTGTGGGTTGTTGTGTCCCATGTACAACAATTGCCTTCATCATGGAGAACACTTTCTTCAAAGTTATTAAGAGACATTTTCCAAAATTGTAGTTATCATCAATGTGGCCTTTACATACCTGTATTGGTGAACAGAACAAATTTTGTGCTTGCTATTCTACCAATATAATTGCCCTTTCCTTGATTCCAATGCCTATATTGGAGAATGCAATGTGTGCCAATTTAGCTACCAATCTTTGCATACTCTTTTGTCTGCATCTCATGTAGGTCCAGATATTAAGTGTAGGAAATGAAATAATATCAATGTTACTCATGTCGAAAGAAAGGTCAATGGGATTCAAGAGTATGGGCCTTACAAATAAACAGTGCCTGCACATGTCCTAAAAAAGTAACAAATAAAGGGTAGCAACAATGAAAGAAAATTAAAAAGGGGAAAACACAAGGGTTTAATCAATGAGGGAAACCCTGTACATTGTATAAGAAACTAGTTGAAAGACTAGGAACACACTGAAGAAATGGAACTAGTCTTATTATGTGTTATTGAAAGAGTCTACAATGCTGTTGATCACATTAAAGTCCCTGATGCTGAGCCTAATGATGTCACTGGGAGAAAGTGCCCTGGGCTAACCAGGGGGCATGTTTAAGGAATCCCTTGCAACAGTTTTTCTACCATAGCAAAATACCCCAGAATATTGTCAGTCAAGATCTGTTCTAAAGAATTACATTAAAACACTTTCTGCACTTGAACCCTTTGGGAGAATTTAGAAGGTGTCCGTTTCAGAAGAGATGCTTAGTTATCTGCATGTTTCCAAATAAATGGAATAATACATTTCAGAAGAGATTCTCTATCCTTGTTTATATGCAGAGTTAAAAAGGACTTACATAGTGTTTGATTCAGAGGTTTGAATCTATAGTTCATATCACCTATGTGTTAGGCATGGAATAATTTTACATTTATATATTGCTTACTGCTTCATGGTATTTTAATATTAAACCGTCATGTTATTATTCTGATTTTTTCTGCAAGTGCATTTTGACAACAGTGATTTATGCAAGGTACCTATGGTTGTATTTTTAATACTACTAAATGATTTGATATTTTGTCAGATTTGCTATATATTTGCTCCAAATGTGAAGAATCTAGGGTCCATTACATCAGCTGTGTTTGTGGTCTCTGTAGCTTCCCATTTAAGTCAATTTCTAGCATGGTTTCAGTTCTATTCTTGTTTTTTTCTTGCAGGGTAGCTTCAACAGTGGATGCTATTTTGATTTCACATTCAGACACAAATCATATTGGTGCTTTGCCGTATGCTGTGAAAAGGCTCGGTCTCTCTGCTCCTGTGTATTCCACAGAGCCTGTATATAGATTGGGTATCTTAACTATGTATGATCATTATATGTCTCGCAAGGTATGCACTCTTGCTTCTTAAATTAGGATAAACATTGGATGAAATAATATGCTTCGTTCTATGATCTTGTACGGTGTGGAACAAAAGATTGTAATTTCTTCTTGTCTTTTTCTGGCATTTTTGTTATGTCGAATTTTATGTTGTTTCGAGGGGGACCTCTGATTGGTTTGACCCTTACTCCGAAAATACAGAATGCTGATAGATAAAAGCAAGAGTTGTTGAATAGTTGATCATCTCCCAATGCATGTAATTATTTCCCCAAGGATTTTGTCAAGGAAAACTTGACATATATAGGGATTAAGGATTCTATATTGTACTCAGAAAATTGCACTGTTTCCTTGATAAAAGGGCAAAGGCATCTTTTTAGGTCATGTCCCTAGCCAGCAGGCCAGATTTGGCACATGAGACCCGGATGCACACACACCCAATCTCATTGGATTTTAACCTCGCGTCATAGCTTGTGCATCAAACTAAACTTGCCAATCTGGCATATGCTTGCGGGGGCAGAGTAAGCATATACAGCTTCGAGTAGTTATCATATTGCATATCAAGCTTAGTATCGGTATTAATGATGGAATCTGTGAATGTGTGTGTTAATTCACATTGTTATTACTCCATTGATTATATTTGCCTGTATTACATACACTGGGTTTAGTGCACAGAAATTCTTGCAATTAATTAATATGTTGATTTCTGCAGAGTGTTTCTGATTTTGACCTTTTCACGTTAGATGACATCGATGCTGCTTTTCAAAATGTAACACGGCTAACGTATTCTCAAAATTATCATCTTTCGGGTTGGTTCTTCATTCCACTTTCATTATTTCAGTGGTTTCATTTTTGAGGTTTTATTGCTTGACATCTCAGGAATCGCAAGGCTCAATCTGGATGTTTGTATCTTTTGATAATCAGGTAAAGGTGAGGGAATAGTTATAACTCCTTACTTAGCGGGACATCTTCTGGGTGGAACTATTTGGAAAATAACAAAAGATGGAGAAGATGTCATTTATGCAGTTGACTTCAACCATCGGAAGGAAAGGTCATTTTTGTTTTTTCTTAGCACTTTGATGTCAGAGAATGATTTGTAGCTTCATCTGTAGCAAAGTTTGAAACTAAGAAAATTTTAGAAAACTAACTAGTTATTGTGCTTTAGCAGGCACTTGAATGGAACAGTCTTAGAATCGTTTGTACGTCCAGCAGTATTGATAACTGATGCCTATAATGCCTTGAACAACCAACCTTCACGGCGCCAAAGAGATCAAGAATTTTTTGGTAATTCATTGTGTACAATCAACAATTTCTATGCCTTTTTTACGTGCCTGTTCTTCAAAATAACTTTGTAAATGTTCATTACAAGCTATTTTGTTAGTAACATGAACTCAAGTAGTGTGTCTATTCATCAAGCCAGTCCTCTACATATCTCACTGTAATTTAGAGTGAGTTTTCACTAGGATGGAGTTACTAGTAGAGGATATTTGAGGGGCAACATGTAAATTCCAAACAAAAAGATTAGTCGTGTGTAGTTTTAAAAATATCTCAATACAATTTCCAAACTTATGCTATTTCTTAACTCTTCCAACTGAAAGGATATATCTGGTCTAGTATTTGTCAAGTACACAAGGCTCCCCACCAATTGTTTGTAGAGTGTGTTGTCAACAAAATTTGAGCCATCACCATCAATTAGCTTCAAACCTGTTTCCATGGGTGTAGCAGATAAGATAAGATAAGATAAGATCATTTTATTAATGTCCAATGAATGACCACAGAAGTAGGTCAATGGGACTAGAAGATACATTCAATATGAGTACAATGTGGGAGTGCAACTCCTAGAAAGTGCTGAAGCTAAAATAAAATAAAATAAAATAAAGAAAGATATAAGCAGTAGTACGGCCTCATAAACATGTATAAAACCGTATCAAAGTTACGGGATGCAAGATACAAAGTGAGTTTGTTCAAGGCTGGACAACTCAAACAACTCAAAAACCCTCGTCAAGTAAGAGGAAGAACATGAGGGAGAGCTGAATATGGATCCAGTGGTGTCAGGATCTCCTAGGCTTGATGGTCGAGGGCAAGGGGGGGGAACTGGGCGCTTGCTCGCTGTCGCTGTTGGGGCTCTCTAGAGCCATTGGAATGTTCGACTGTATGACCTTGGGGGGGATGTGGGAGCAAGGAAAGAAAGAAACTCTGGATAGATCACTGGAGAACCTACTGGGGCTGGGAGGAAATATGGCGAGCGCGAAGTGCCCTGCTTTGGGTCTTTATGGGCTTGATCTCTCTGCCACCTTGAGAATGAGTGGGTTGGTGAAACGATTAAATCGTTTCTTATACAAATAAACAATGTAAATAATACAAAGGATCCATAAATGGTCAAATAATTGAATATATAATTGATAAGATAAATAATAATGATTTACAACGAGGATGTAGCCGCATATATAGGGATTATATGGTGACTACTCACCAAAGGTTATGTCTCTTAGATAAATATAATTAACATTATGTTTTATTTTATTATTTATATTATTATATATATTATTCATATTATTTTAATATTTTATTTGTTACATTGCCTTCCCCTTAAGGGGAGCTTTGTCCTCAAAGCTTATTGAAGACAAGGTTTACGTCTAATTTTTTTGCTTGTAATGTCATCTGTCATTTTTGTTTGTGTTAGTAACTGCGACTCTTGACGAAACGAGACGATATGAGTTACGAATTCCCAAGAAAAAATGTTGCATTCTTTGTGAAGTTGCCCATCCAAGATCTATCTTCATTGGAGTTGTTTGTTGATCGTTTTGTTGGATGGAACTTCTCATTTTCCACTTAGTTTGTTGACCTTGCGTTTTTTCTTTTCTGAAATCATAACTCTTTTGTTTGTGTTCATTTTGACCATGTCATTGGTCAAAATGACTTTTATAAGTTGGGTGTCGATAAGGAGTTCTTATTGTTTGTTTTTTTACTAGATTGGTTTCTTTTTGAACTGTGACGATGACTGGATTTGTATTTGCTTCTTTTTCTTCAATTTGGATTTTTGAGTTCGAAGGCTTGGATGTCCTCTTCTGAATTTGCTCCAACTTGTTTTCCAACAAATCTTTATCATTTTAAAGATTCCTCATCGTTTTTTCTTGCGATTTCTCATCATCTTTAAGCTTTTGAATCTGATCCATTAGATCTTGTTTATGCATCCTAAGGTGACCATTCTCTTCGATATTTTCTACTAGTTTCTTCTGAATATTTTGATTCTCCTCTTCTAGCTTTTGATTGTCTTGTGCTTTATCCTTCACCTTTTTGATTTGAAGCAGCAGTTCTGATTATGATCTCTTAGACGAGAGATCTCTTCTTCTTTGTCCATGACCACTTTGTCAAATTCTTTCTGCATCTTCTGTATTGATTTTTGATCTTCTTGTGAGATCACCTTCGAGATGTCTTTGAAGTCTTCATATGACAACTCCTGATTTTGACTTCATTGTAACGTCCTGTAGTGTGACTTGCTTCTTCTTATACGAGAACGTTACATTTTTTTTCTTCATATTTAAGATGACTACCCCTAATGTTTCCATCCAGGGTGAACCCAAAATGATGTCGACTTCATTTAGATATATAGTTGTAACATTGAATTGGGATGTGAACTTATACTCATCAATTGTTAGTTGTAAGTCTGTAATTTCATATTGCTTCTCACCATAAGTATTTCTCTTTTCTATCACACTTGATTCTGGGACTAATAATTGATTTGCCAAGTTTTTGCTAATGTGATTTTCCTTGATGGTTGGACAAATAGCAATGCTAATACGTTTTCCTTCAATAGTCCCCTCAAGTTTTAGTAGGTCATTGACAATTTTTGAGTAGGTCTTAGGGAATCTTTCTTGTTTTTTGTCACAAGATTCTATTTTATTATGCATCTTATCCAACGACATCTTTATCTTTGTATAGTATACTTTACTATTCAATAATTATTTTTTCCCCACAATATATTATTACTATTATTAAAAGTTAATAATTATAATATTATTAATAAATATAATACAATAATTATTATTAATAATTATAATAATTGTTTTTGGAGTGGAAGGATAATAAAAATGGTGTGGATTGGGTGGTTGGGAGGAATAATTGTTACCTTCCCCACCCAAGTTCAATTCTCGCTTGCTTCTTGGTAGCCTTAAGATTTATTATGCACTTCTAGCTTTTATGTTCTAACTTTATTATTAGCTTTCACAAAACCACCCTTAAGACTTCTTATGCACTTATAGATTTCCAATATATTATTTTCACAAATGCTTCCAATATGGTTGGAAAATAAACAATGTATTCTTTTTAAGAAACCACGTGTGGTTTCTATACTTTCTTTTCTTTTTACTTCTTTTATTTCTTTGTTATTACTTTTTCTTTTCTTTTTACTTCTTTTACTTCTTTGTTTTTTCTTTTCTTTTTCTTTCTATATTCTCTTTTCTTTTTACTTTTCTTCTTTTCTTCCTTTTCTTTTATTTGTTTTTTTTTTTTCTTTTTTTTTCTCCTTGGGCCAAGGGCCTGATTTTTGGACAAGGTCCTAGATTTTAGGGAAACCCAAAAATGGTGGCTACAAGCTTGGATCAGCAACGCAGCTCTGATACCAAATGAAACGATAAAATCATTTCTTATTCAAATAACCAATGTAAATAATACAAAGGATCCATAAATGGTCAAATAATTGAATATATAATTGATAAGATAAATAATAATGATTTACAATGAGGATGTAGCCGCATATATAGGGCTTATATGGTGACTACTCACCAAAGGTTATGTCTGTTAGTTAAATATAATTAACATTATGTTTTATTTTATTATTTATATTATTATATATATTATTCATATTATTTTAATATTTTATTTGTTACAGTTGGTGTAACCGGTCTCAATAAAACCAATCGGTCTCCCAACGGGGGAGGTTGAGGGGAGACTCGAGGTCTCACCACTCTACTATCGGAGGTACTCTAGAACTCTGCGTGCCGCTTGTTGCTCCGATCCTATGGATCGACACTAAAATAGGAGGTAATCGTCCGGGTCCTCCCAAGGAGGGCTGGGGTGTGGAGGAGCTAGGACCTGTGGTTGTATATTTCCCTGATGAAGAGGGCGAGGCATCTTTGGTCCTGATATCGAAAAAAGGTAGAGATGGATCCTCCTGAGTCGCTATAGAGGCAGTGATATCGTCCTGTGATCTCATAATACTAAGGGCACCTAAAAATAAGGTGCATCTCTGTCTTCGTCTCCTGTAGGTGGCACACCTGGCAGATCCTATCCGATCGTGGTAGATGGTGGTCAGTCTCCACTTGGAGTCGATGAGAACCTACCCAAAGTTGTCCCAAGGTGATCTTGAGTAGTGCATACAATGTTTGCGCATGTATGGGGGGTGGACGATAAGGCCATCTCGCAGCTCTAAGAAGTGCTCAAGGTAGAAGGACATCTTTGGGCCCAAGCTCGTCGAAAGTGAAGTCCAAGTAACCAGAATATACAATCTGTAGATATTCTCTCTGATGGACTGATTCAGTACCTGTCTAAGCGGCAAGAGATGGATCGACGCATCTATGGAGAATCTGAATGCAGGGAGGCGCTCTGGAGAGATGGTCACCGTTTAGAGAAGTCAAGATGCCTCTGAAAACCAACCATGTGCACGTCCTGTGGGGTGATTTGAGGCGAGAGCCTCCGAGGAGCAAAGTGCAAGGTAGGGGGTACCTCTCTCTCTCAGTGGTGGAGATTCTGAAAAATCTGACTCTATGAAGGAAAGAGACCCCATTCATTTGCCAAACTTATGTACCAAGACAAGAGTGCATCGAGCCATGGTCCTTCATGTTGAACTTATCAAATTTTTTTCTCTTGACATCTCCTATCTTTCCTTTATTATTCTCCACAATAATCAAATCATCAACATAGACAATAAGTATGACCAAATTTCTCCATCATGCGACCCACAGATTTGAGTCACTAGGGTTTTTTCTAAAACCAATATCCTGCAAGTATTTATCAATTTTGGTATGCCTAGTCCTAGGGGCTTGTTTCAAACCATACAATGTTTTGGTTAATTTGCTAACATACTACTTTCCTTCTTCCACATAACCTGGTGGTTGTTCTACATAAATTTCCTCATCAATTTCACCATGTAAAAATGCACTTTTTACATCGATATGAATCTATGATGTATTGGCCAATCACATTTTCCTGCAATTGCAAAGATCATCCTGATTGTATTCATCTTTGCAGTGAGTGCTGTTATTACCCAGAAATTCCTTTCCTTCAAAGTCTAAAAGGAGTATGGATAACTCCTCTAAGGAGTATGGCACTCTATTCTTTACTCGCTTTGAGTTGTTGCTTTGCCAACTCAAGGTTATGCAATATGGTTCCTAGGGTGTTAGATTGACTGTAAATCAATACAGTATGCTGCTGTTCTAAACAAATCAGATAAAAAAGGCAAGTATGATGAGTATGCAGCAAGCAAACTAGCATAAAAGGTGATCCTATATGATAAAATTGCTAAATGTGGTCACTAGGAGGCTATAATATCTTGCTGTTTTGCACTAAAAAGTGCAAAACAACCAGCAATTACACCCCAAAAATTAAGGAAAACACTAAATGAATGTAGATTTTTGATTACTAATTATTTTAATGTGAACAAATAAAAAATATGCAGTGGTATCTGTTGTTGCAAAATTTAGCAGTTTTGTGATTGCAAGGAAAATTGACTGCTTAGACCAGCAAAACTCAGAGTTCTACCCCTGAGTGTCGCATAGGTAGGCTTCTCTTTATTTAGGTATCCTAAATTCCCTAGGAGAAATCTAGTCTAACCACGGGAGGTGAACCCAACTAAACTTTCTAGGGTACTAACTAGTGTTTTTCCACATGCAATGTCTAAAACACAACATGATGGCCTAGCTTTCTCAAGTACTAGTTTAATTGATTTCTGATGACTAAGTGTGGTTAGGGAGATTAAGGGGGTTTGAAGTAAAGCACACCAATCTGGATGATTAGGAGATCTTAGAGGGTATGAGTGTAAGTTCAAGTCTCCACAATGTCTAAGGGCAAGCTGATTGATGTAATTTCTAGACACACTGTAAATGTACTCATTCACAACATATAGCTTAAGATGTTAACGGATTAAATCAATGTTATGAAATCAAGAGTGATCAAAGCAATCTTTGAGCAAGTGCGAATTGGTACAATTGTATTTGTGAATTGGTACAAGTGAATTTGTAGCATGAAATGTCAAGACTAAATGTAAATTTTAGACAAGTGTTTAGTCATTGAATTCACTCATGAAGAAATTTTGCTCAATATACTATCAACACATAAGTTACTTGAACAATATAATGTGAACATCGAAGTGCTGAAATAAACAAGTTACCAATCATCAAATGATTATTAAGGCATGCACTTTTTAAAGGTATTATTCAAGTATAATGTTTGAACAAACATTGATAGCTAAAAGTGAAATGAAATATTAATCTTGGATTACAACAATTTCACTTGAAGAGAGTTGTCTTGACTTCAAGAAGGTAAATGTTAGCCTTGAGCAAAGAGAGTCTTAGCTAAAGGTCAAGACTTGAAGTAGCCTTTTTCAATTAAAATAATTGGTGTTGAACTTTGTTAATTTAATTTCCAGCAATAGTAAACATGCAATATGAGGAACATAACTTAGTATAGTGCTGAACTGAACTAGTCAAGTTATCAAAACTTATATTACACAATGCTGGAATAATTTAAAGGCATTCAACACATAAAATAGCTTGCTGTAAAATTCAGTATGCAGAGATAAAAATAAGAAGCAAACTAAAAGACATTCACCATGATTACCAACACAAGATACACATCCATTTGGTTTAGTTTTAGTTGTTATCTTCTTAGGTGTTTTTGTATTTAGCTTCCTTATTCTTTTAGAATTTATGATTAGGTACAATGAGGAAAGGCATGTGTAGCACTTTTCTAAGAAGTTGGATCTAGCTCTGAAGGCTCGTTCCTATGGTGAAGAAGTTTTCAGAAAAAGAGTAGTAAGTGAGGTGAAAGAAATGAAGAGATGATAACATAAGAAGAGGGGAGAAACCAGTGCCTTAACAAAAACATTAATAGGGAAAATGGCGTTTATAGCACCCTTGTGAATCTTCAAAAGAAAGGAGGCTTCTTGGCAATCCAATCTTGGTCCCTCTTGAGGGTAGATATCCTATTTGCTTCACTTCTTATTGTAAACCTACAATGAAAAGTAGGCTTCTTGGCAGTCCAATCCTAAAACAAGTTATAAGAGGGTTAGACAAATTACTAAAGCAAGATTAGTATATAAATAAACAAAGGAGGCTTCTTGACAATCCAATACTTACTTAAAATACTAACCAAGTAAGGAGGCTTCTTGGCAACCCTACTATTTGTTTACTTTAATAATACAAATTAACTAATATTACCTCAACTTTGTTGAAGAAAAACTTGGATACTATGGAAAGGAAACATGAAAATCCACAAGATATTATTACTATTAAGCACAAGCACACTAATTTTCACAGTAGTCATCCCTCCTGACAGCAGTATGACCTCACACGTGCGGCCTTGAAAACTATGCCAGAATTAATTTAAACTCAGAATCTGTCCGTCTCGATTTCTCTGCCTGACAACAGCAATAAATGTGTCCTGACAGTCTCGATTTTTGTGCTCACACATCTGTATGGCCTCACATGTGTGACCTCGATTTTTGTGCCACTCTTAACAGCATTAAATGCAGAGAATCTCCTCAATTTGTGTGCCCAGATTCATTCTTGATTTCTGTGTAGTGTCTCGATTTCTGTGCATAAAACCTTCCTTGATTTCTGTGTTGTTCTTCACTCCTGCTTTCCTTGGGATTTGTGCCGCTTCCAAAACTTTGGAAATCATGCCAGAATTCCTCTCTCTTCTACTCGTCCTTCTCTCCTCAAAAGGTCGATATCTCTTGCTCTCCAAAATCTCTTTGGATGAAAGTGATAATAATGCCTTGAATCCCTAATTTCTCTCATTTTTGTTCATGGTAACTTCCTCTTGAGATCCAATGGCCAAGATTAGATATTGGACCAATAAGATCTAAGGCTCACATTAAATGCTCATTAATAACTCAATAATAAATTTAGTGCACTTGTTTATTTAAATAATAAATGAGGCATTTAATAACTAACTCACTTTTAATTCTCAAGTGATTGAACTTCCCTCTCCCCAAAGACTTCGTTAGAAGGTCTGCTACTTGTTCCTTAGTAGGAATGTATTGCAGTTCCACTGCACCCCTCTGGACATAATCGCCAATGAAGTGATATCTGATTTCAATATGTTTCGACCTGTCATGAAAGACTGGATTCTCTGAAAGCTTAATGCAGCTTTGATTATCACAATAAATCACTGTTGGCCCCAACTCTTGACCAAATAACCCAACCAACAACTTGTGAAGCCAAATGGCCTCACAACTGGCCTGACTGGCTGCCATATATTCTGCCTCTGCAAAACTCAATGCAATTGGCTTCCGTTTTCGATTGAACCAAGACACCACTATTGAGCCCAGATTGAAACAACACCCGAATGTACTCTTCCGGTCCGTCACACCACCTGTCCAATCAGAATTTGTATAGCCGGTCAATCTGACTCCATTTGCTCTCTTGTAGCCCAAACCAAAATCCATTGTACCACGCAAGTACCTCAACAAATGTTTTGCAGCAATCCACTGCACTCTCCAAGGCTCCATCAAGAACTGACTCAAAGTGTTCACTGCAAAACAAATATCTTGCCTAGTGTTGACCAGATACATCAAAGAACCAATGAGCTATCGACATACTATCGGATCCACCATCTCTCCCTCAGAAGCATGCAACTTCTTTCAGTTGGTGATTATAGGTGTAGTCATCGGTCTGTAATCCTGCATCTGAAATCTCTCTAGAATATCCATAGTATACTTCCCCTGTCCAAGGAAGATGTGCCCCAACTCCTGTCACACCTCCAGACCCAAATAGTAGTGCATCAACCCAATGTTCTTCATCTCAAACTCCGATGCAAGATCTTTCTTGCACTCTGCAATGAGCCTGTCTGTTCTTGTAATGATCAAGTCATCTACATACAATACCAGAATAAGTGGATTCTCACCAACCACAATGTAGTAAAGGTTTGGATCTGCCTCACTTTTATGGAACCCCAACTCTTGCAGATATGCATCAATCTTGGAATACCAAACTCTCAGAGCTTGCTTCAGCCCGTAAAGGGCCTTCGTCAACCTGCACACATGGGACTCTCTCCCATGCATCTCGAATCCCTGTGGCTGCTCCATGTACACCTCCTACTGTAAGACACCATTCAGAAATGCTGTCTTCACATCCATCTGATGAATGCTCCAACCCATGTCTGCAGCAATAGAGACCACGGATTTGATATAGAAGTACCTAGTCACTTGAAATGTCTCATCATAATCTACTCCCTCTATCTGTGAGAAGCCATTGTAAAAATTTAAAGAAAATGTACTAAACCCTCATTCAGACATTTCTTCAAACACTTTGCTTCATCAATGATTTAATGCTGCTTTGAGTTATTTATGATCAGAAGTAACTTGAACAAGAAATACTCAACGAAACAAACACTCAAACACTGTAGAATGTGAAGACATGTATTTAGGGCCAAGCCTAGGGCAAAACATCACAAGAGGAAAACTTAGAGAGATGTCTTTTTATTAAATGAGAACAAAACTGGAATTTCTCACAACTCAGAAATTCATCTTTCCTTCAGCAAGAAAAATCATAAATGCAATTAAACCAACTTATCTCAGCAAATTTCAGTCTGCCGTATGAACAGGGTACGGACTGCCTTGAAAACTGTGCCAACAATTGACTGTACGGACTGTACGGTCTCTGACTGCTGTACGGACTGCCTCGATTTCTATGTCAACAACTGCCTCAAAATCTGTGCAAACAGAAACAATATGGACTGCCTTGAAAACTGTGCCAGCAGAGGACTGTACGGATTGTACAATTAATGTGCCTCGATTTCTGTGCCAACAAATGTCTGTATGGACTGTTTGCAGATTGCCTTGGGAACCATGCCAATGATTTTCCTAGGGAATTGTGCTCTCATAAATCAGAAATGACTTCTTTTTCTCTCTCACTATGTATTTTCTCTTTCATTTAGACTTGTACTTATACTTTTGCTTTCCCAAAAACCCTATCTCAAAAACCCTAATTATCTTTTTCATCCAATGGTTAAGATGATTTTGATCCAAAGGCCTATATTCAATGCTCCTTTATTAATTACATCTGATAATTAAGAATACATTAAATAACTTTTGAGACAACTTAAAGTACATTATACTGAAGTACTTTATTAAAAAGTCACTTTAAAAATAAAACAAGCCTAGTGAACACAACATTGTGTCCCCCCTGTTACCGGCTGAACTAGCAGGGCTAGTCTCCGATGACTAATATGAGGGAAGTGACCCACTGTCACCTTAGCCAATTCCCTAACTTCTTACGAGACTCGAAACCTCCAAGGGGAAGAGCCCTTATGTAGCCCGCAAGACACCTTAGGACTAGAGAAACTTTGTCTTCTTGAGAACAATATTAGTGATCAGTGCCTTCATGGAGTCAACTTGAGAATGAAGAAAACGTATTCAAAGCGTTTGTGTGTGTGTGTAATGTGTTAATCTAATGATGTGAATGATAAGGAACATAGACAGTCGATAGTGTTTTTAGGACACGAGTAAGATCATACAATCATAGATCATCCAAGTATTAAGGTCAATCCATTAACATTATTAACACAGAAAATATCATTTACCAACATCTATCATAAAAGTGTATGTGATAAGTGAATGTAACCAATCCCAAGACCCCAGCAACTCTATGGCAATGAAATAGCACCTTACTTAGCAACATGCATACATATGTCAAGATATTAGGTCAACCTCAGATATTCAAATACCTCTAATATGGTCAGAAAAATTAATTTAACGTGTGCTTCTTTAGACTTATTTTGTAGCAGTAAAATGTCATAGGTTTATATCAGCATCAATCATCAAACTAGAAGACTTGCTCATAATGAAAACATCCAATAATAATACTCAGATATCAATAGCATTTGATCATTGAAGACAAAACTTTAGCTGACTGTATGTAATGGAAGTATCAGACCTGTGATGTGTGGAATTCAGACTTGCATTTTCACCCAATGAGGTCACCAATAGCACATAAAATTGTACATAGCACAGCCTTGTAAGTATAAAATAACACTGATTTCTTAGACCTCTTATAATGTAGGTACAACTGTAGGATACATCAAATTTACCATAGTTTGACAATAAAAAACCTAAGCATTTATCCAAACTGATATATTAAAATATTAACTTGAGTTTCTGTGTTTGTATGGCAGGTTTGTGGTGGCTGTCAAAGAAGGACAGGCGTGTCACTGTAGCAGCCCTAGTTAGGATATGAATTTGGGCCGCCCAAGGAGCAAGAAGGGGTACCGAGGGCTAGGGGAGAACAAGGGAGCAGCTTGTGGGTGGAGAAGAAGAGGAAAAAGCAGACCCGAGGCCTGAAAGGTGGAATGGACAGGCCGAGCCCTGGGAAGGGTTGGCCAAGGTGGAAAAGAGGAGCCCAAAGGTTGAGAGGAGTAAGCTCGGGAGGTAGGAAAAGGAAAGGAGGGAGTGGACTGAGGGTTTTAGTAGGCTGACCGAGGTAGGAAGGGGCAAGTCCGAGCCTTGGAAAAGAAGGAACTGCCCGAGGTAAGGTGCAAGCAGCCGAGGGTAGAAAGGATAAAGGAAAAAGGAAGGCAGAGGTTTTGGGATGCTGGTCGAGAGTGAAGGGTGGCCTAAGGTAGCAAGGGGAGGTGAGAAACGAAGGCTGGTCTAGCCTTCTTTAGGACTGGTTTTTAGGGTTAGGTTCTGAAACTTTTTAGGTTAGGATTTTAATCATGTGCAAAAAAAACAAGATAAAAGACTAACTAACCAAATTTAATCTAATAATTACAAATAAACAACTCAGAAACTAGGATACAAAGGTTTAGAAAATTAGGGTAACTTAGGGTTTGAAAGGATTTTAGCCTAACCCTAGGGCATCAAGGAAAGAAACTTCCCTCTTGAGATGGTACTTGGCAAGCTTGGCACTAGAGCCTACCTTAACAACCACAAGGATTGGTTAAAGGAGACCTAGTTGTAGCAAAGCTTGAAGACCTAAAGCTCAAGCCTAAGAAGGACCCCTATAGGGGAGGTCCTAGCAATGCTATGGTGACTAAAATTAGAAAATGACTTAGTTGAGACAAAATGCAGCATTAATGGCTACCATTCAATCCTAAACAAGCATCATTCTCCAATAATTAACAAAGAGACATCAAAAAGAACATAGATACCTCCTTGTGCATGTCTTAAACCAACAACTCTAGCATCACCATTAGCAAGAAGCATGAACAAGAGAAACTCCAAGACAATTGCTCCAAACCACAAGTAGAACTCTCCTCAAGAGGTGCGCATCAATCAAAGAGCCCTAAGAAGGGTAAAAAATCAGACAAAAAATGTTTTATCCCATAAGTTGTTGTGTTAAAATGAAGTGAGAAGTGTATTTATACTTTTCTCACACTCACTTTACAAAAATAAAAAAATATCCAGGCCGACATGCCTTTTAAAATGTCAATTTGAAATTATAAAATGTCAACTTAAAATTAAAACAATAATAATATAAAATAATCAAATCTGTGGGTAATTTGGGGCATTTTCCCCAGAATTTATCCACACATGACTAAAATAGCTAAAAATAAGCATATTGGTTTGTTCTGAAGCCCAGATTGCGGAGGGGGGGGTGGTCATGCCCCATCTAACCCCACAGTAGTGAAAATCCCTCAACGGCCCCCCCTAATCAAGCATTGCAGCCTGTCCTGGAGGATGATGTCATCATTAAGAGGAGCCCAAGGAGAGAGGGCGCTGGTGAACTTGAGGACCAGGAGGGTGTGGGAGGTAACCTGGAGGATAGATATATGCCTCAGTACTGAAGGATCTGTCACCAGAATGATAAATCAGGGTCAAGGTCAGGTGGCCCAGTGATCCACCCCTAGAAGCCCCGAACACCAACCTCAGGGCTTCAAGCCCCTCTTATAAGGCAGTCAACAATGCCACTAAGCCATAGTACTTCCAAAGGAGAAACCAGAGGGTCTGGCCATAACCCCTACTCAGAAAAAGCTGGCTAAACACCCCTTTTGGCCAGAAAAATGACCCCCTCTCCCTGGGGGACCTCTGCAAGTGCGCTGGTATTGATACCATGTAACACCCCCCATGGTAAACACAAAAACATGCGAAAATGAAATTCCTCGTTACAAATTTCAACACTCCCTCTTAATGAGGGAGGTCCCAACACAATCATCTTGACCACTGTCAAGAACTTCCACAAACTCTGGAAGTCGATGTCGGAAGACAACTTGAAAATCTGGATCTTGCTCATCCTCTCTATGCTGGCTGAGTCTTCTGCCAGTACTGCTTCCTCATCTAAAGGTATCATCTGTGCATCTGCTTCATTTTCAGATTCTGATACAAATAGCCTTTTACCTCAACCTGGAAGTATCACCTTAACATGCAAAAAATAAAGTTTATCTCTTTTATTCCCAAGTAGAATTGCATCATCTGAGTTCTCTATCAGGTAGAGAAACACATGTCCCTTCTTGCTAAAAACTCCATACCCATCATCCTCCAATGATGACACAGAAAGTCTCTTGACTTTCATACCTGGGACAAGTAATACCCTTTCTACTTCAAGAATCTCTCCAAAACTTCGTTGGAATTTCACAGTTCCAACTCCTCTTATTTATGCCTGAGTACTTGCAATGCCCGTTTCAACAAAACGTCTTGGGGCTATTTCTTCTATCCTCTAAAAAATTCCATATTTCCCGGTCATATGGCTAGTTGATCCACTATCAACTATCCACATGTCATGGAAATCTATTGAGCTGCCTACACTAGTCTTTATTGAAACTAAGGAAAATTCCTTTTCAAACTGGGAAGCAAAATCTCCCATTTGTGCTGATGGTGCTCCCTCTTTTTCTTCATTCCCTTCCTCTTGGGACATTGACTAGCATAATGGCCATACTTGTTGCAGTTAAAGCATCGAACCTTGCTAAGGTCTTTCTCCTTTTTCTTCCATTTGCCCTTGCCTTTGGTTGCAAGAGCAACATTGTCTTCACTGCTCAGAGTGTTATTCTGGAATGTCCCCTCCCAGGGCTCTTCTTGAACAAAGTCATCTCGTAACCTTGTCCAATCTGGAATTTTTTCTCTAGCAACTACTCCTTGCACAAATGTGTGCCACTTTGCAGTGAAACCATTAAGAGCATATCTGACTAGCTCTTCATCTTCCACTATCTCGATTCTCACCAGCAACATCCAGTTCATCTCTAACTTGGGTAATCTTTGTGAGATAAGTGGTTACTGTATTAGCATCAATCATCTTTGTGTTCCTCAATTTTTCCTTGAGAACCATCTTTCTATTCTGGTTCTTACTTTGGTAAAGAGTACATAAAGCATTCCAAATCTCAAAAGCATGTGACTTACCTGTAATGTGGGGTATCACATGATCTTTAATGGAGTCCAAAAAGATTCTGTGTGCCTTGATATCTTTCTTCTCAAAGGCACTCTTCTGAACAACATCTGTGGGAACTTTGATAGTGTCAGAAGCACCAACAATATCCCATAACTGCAACTCTTTGAACAACACGGTTATGCGTTCTTTCCAAGGGCTGAAATTATCAGACCCATCTAGTTTGTCTTCATACCTTAACCCTATTGAGGCCATGACTTCAACTGATAGACTTAAACTGATTCTAACTTGATCTTGTTCTGCCCAACTGTCTTGGTTGCTTTCAAGAAATCACTAACTTGACAAACTAACAGAGCCAAGCTCTGAATACGATGTAAAAATTTAAATAGAATGTACTAAATCCTCATTCAGACATTTCTTCAAACACTTTGCTTCATCGATGAGTTAATGCTGCTTTGAATTATTTAGGATCATAAATAACTTGAACAAGAAATTCTCAACAAAACAAAAACTCAAACACTGTAGAATGTGAACATATGTATTTAAGGCCAAGTCCATGGCAAAACCTCACAAGAGGAAAACCCAGAGAGATGTCTGTAAAAATTTAAAGAAAATGCACTAAACCCTCATTCAAACATTTCTTCAAACACTTTGCTTCATCAATGATTTAATGCTGCTCTAAGTTATTTAGGATCAGAAATAACTTGAACAAGAAATACTCAACGAAACAAACACTCAAACACTATAGAATGTGAACACATGTATTTAGGGCCAAGCCTAGGGCAAAACTTCACAAGAGGAAAACCTAGAGAGATATCTTTTTATTAAATGAGAACAAAACTGGAATTTCTCACAACTCAGAAATTCATATTTCCTTCAACTAAAAAAATCATAATGCAATTATACCAACTTATCTCAGCAAATTTCAGTTTGCTGTACGAACATGGTACAGACTGCCTTGAAAAGTGTGCCAACAGTTGACTGTACGGACTGTATGGTCTCCGACTGCTGTACAAGCTGCCTCGATTTTTGTGTCAACAATTGCCTCGAAATCTGTGCAAACATAAACAGTACGAATTGCCTCGAAAACTATGCCAGCAAAGGACTGTACAGATTGTACGGACTGTACAATTAATGTGCCTTGATTTTTGTGCTAGCAAATGTCTGTACGGACTGTTTGCAGATTGGCTTGGGAACTGTGCCAATGATTTTCCTAGGGAACTGTGCTCTCATAAATCAGAAATGACTTCTTTTTCTCTCTCACAGTGTATTTTCTCCTTAACATAGACTTGCACTTATACTTTTTCTTTCCCAAAAACCCTATCTCAAAAACCCCAACTATCTTTTTCATCCAATGGTTAAGATGATTTTGATCTAAAGGCCTATATTCAATGCTCCTTTATTAATTACATCTCATAATTAATAATACATTAAATAACTTTTGAGACAACTTAAAGTACATTATACTGAAGTACTTTATTAAAAACTTAAAAAGTCACTTTAAAATTAAAACAAGCCTAGTGAATACAACATTGTGTCCCGCCCATGGCAAACACAAAAACATGGGAAAATGACATTCCTCATTACAAATTTCAACAGGCATGCACCTCGAAATGAGCCTTGTACTTCTTGATGCTGCCATCTGCAACATGTTTCATTTTGTAGAGCCACTTGGAAGTCACAACTGACTTCCCCTCCGGTCTCGGAACTACCTCCCACATATCATTCTTCATGATGGAATTGTACTCTTCCACCATGGCATCTCTCCACACTTCATGTGCAGCTGCCTCCTCAAAAGTAGAAGGCTCTATCTCACGAAGACTAGTCATCACTGCCATATAACTGGAAAATCTCTTCGGTGCTTTGCTCTCTTTGACCTCCCTCTTGGGTTTCGCAATAGACTCAGAAGCTTCCTTCATCAGTTCTTTGAGCCAACTAGGCTTCCTCTTCTTTGAAGTAGCTTCTTGTGGAGAACCCTCCTCCTTAACATCCTCATCTGGCAATTGGCTACCTGAAGAAGTAACACCTGAGGTCTGAGATCCTATAGCTGGTGAACCTATACCAAGTGAACCTGAATCACGTGAAAGTGAAATTGGTGTACCTGTGACCCAAGAACCTGTACCTGTACCAAGAGTCTATGTAGACCAATGTTGAAAAAGTCGGACTCGGCAAAAAATCGGCAAGGGTCCCGAAAACAATTTCTCGGCAACATCGGCGAAAAAATCGGAAAAAGTCGGCAAACATTAAAAAATACAAAATACATTCATTTTTTTTCAGAATTTTAAACATATAAAGCAACAATAACATCAGATAAACACATTGGAACATAAATATGTAGAAAGCACTAATATATAGATGTAGTGGATGCAAATAACTTGGAGTGGTTTGATTTCAATGACTCAGACTATTAAAAAATACATAAAATTTTACAATTTTAATGAAAAAAATCTATATTAAAGATTCCAAGCTATGATTCCAAACCATTAGAGACAAAATATTATCAAAATGGCACCAAGCGCAATACATATCTAAATCAAAATTGAAAAAACATAATCATCAAAATCATTGTCTATGTCGAGATCATATTCATCAATAGCACCATGTTCCCCCACCTCTAGGCTCTAGACTTTGCCTCTGCTTCCAATCTCGAAGTTGATCCTCCAAGGACATCAATTAACACCCTACAATTTTGTTCAAACTTCTTAATCCAAGCGTTAAAATAAGGTAGAAAGAGCTTCCCATGCTTAATAAGTGATTTTGCTTGACTGAAGGGTACATTTTTTTATTAAGGTCATGACAGTGGAATTCAAACAACTTTAACAATCAGGCATCGACACCACCAACATCAAGGTACATAGAGAGTTTGATGTACTTCATTAAATTCCAATCCCTTACCCACATACATGATAGAATCCACTAGAAACGTTGGAATCCTGAAATCCTGAAAACCATTAAGTCTGTTGAATTCTAAATGGGATCTAAAATCCTACTTTTTGCATATGAAGTCTGATGAGGTTGGAACCACTCTCAAACATCCTGAAACAATTAATGGTAATGTTACAAATTTAAGTAAAAGGATGGAAAATGAAAGATAAAGAGAATCTCACTTTTACTTTAAGTATTATTGACATCAATGTTACATGTACAAAATTCATCAAATTTATAAAAAAAAAATCCGAGTTTTTAAAACTGTGAAAAAGCCTGGGCAATTTTTCCCTTCGACTCGCGATTTTTTCGAAAAAATTGCCGATTTTTTGAAAAAGTCGGAAATCGCCGATTTTTTAAAAAATCGCGATTTTTAATTGCCGATTTTTTGGCAGAGGTAAAACCGCGCGATTTTTTGAAAGAAGCGCGATTTTTCGGCGATTTTTTCAACTCTGATGTAGACTGAATCCTTGAACTTGAAGACCCTGAGACCTGTGAACTAGTCACTCCTGAAACCTGTGACCCTACACCCTAAACCGATGGACTCTGAGATGTGCTCACCTGTGATGCAGGAGTCTGATGCTCCTCTTGCTTTGACTCCCGAGACTTTCTGAAGGCCCGCTCCTCATCAAATCTAATCTCCCTCCTCACAACAACTCTCCTATGTGTTGGAAGGTATATGCGGAAGGCCTTCGAAGTCTCATCATAACCAACAAAGATGCCTTTCTTTGCAGTGGGCTCCAACTTTGTCCTCTTCTCTGAAGGGACATGAGAATATGTCAGGCATCCAAATATACAGAAGTGGCCTATCTCAGGCTTCTTCCCGGTGAACATCTCCTCAAGAGTCTTGCACCCAGAGGCATAGTGCAGACTCTAGTTTTGTATGTAAGCATCAGTACTACAGGCCTCAGCCCATAAAAAGAAAGGAAGACTCTGATCATGGAGCATCACTCTGGCTGCTACCACGATAGCCCTGTCCTTCCTTTCAACAACTCCATTCCGCTATGGAGTATATGGAACAGTTAATTGCCTCCCGATACCCTCTTGTTTGCAAAACTCGTCAAATGCACTGGAGGTATTTTGACACCCATTGTCTGACCTGAGCACTAGAATCTTCCTCCCTGTTTGGTTCTCCATAAGAGCTTTGAACTCTTGGAACCTCTTCAAGACTTTTTCCGATTTCTTGTTTTTCAAGAAGTAGATCCAGGTCTTCCTGGAGAAGTCATCAATAAAAGTGATATAGTACTCAAAACTTGTCAATGAAGCAGATGACATGGGACCACATAAATCAGAATGAATCAAGTCTAGTACTCTTGCTGACCTGCTATCACTACTCGGAAAAGCACTCTTGGTGTACTTTCCTAAAGCACACCCTCTGCATACACCACTCTACTTTGTGTTGAACTCCTGTGATCTTGTCGTCATATCCCTCAGCATCCTCAAGAAAGGATGATGCAAGTGGCCCATCCTCCTGTGCCATAATTCACAAAGATCAGAATTGCTGCTCCTATGTGCCAAAGCATGATGAGGTTGAAACAATACCTTGTACAGTTTCCCACATCTGACTCCAATCACAAATGAAGTAGAAGGACTCGATCCTTTGGGAAAAATGTTTACTTTCCCATCCAGGACATATGCTCCAAATCCTCTATCCTCAATAGTGGAAATTGATACTAAGTTCTTCTTCAGCCCAGGGACATACAAGACATCCCTCAGTGTCATGGGCTCCATGGACTCGCTCTAAAACGTGACAGTCCTCTTATCACACAACTTGTAGTTGCTCTTAAAGGTGATCCTATCCAGGATGGTAGAGGTGCTAGGAAACTAAAGAGGTGACCCAAGAGGGCCTTGATTCCCAAGAAGGATTGGTTGTCACGTCAATTGAGGCACTCTTCATTTTAGATCAAGCCAATGCAAGATCAAGGAGGAGACCCTTATTGGCCAACGAGGGCTAGTGAAACAACACAAGACACTCTAAAGGTTAGGAATGATGCACAAGAATAGATCTTGGTGGATAAAATCTAGATCTAGGGAAATGTAGTGGCTTATGAGAGTTCGAAACCGGTTGAGGAGGCTTAGGCAAAGTAGAGATTCTCAACCATAGAAAAATTGTACCACCATAAATTTAGGAAAGTAGATCTAGATAGATCTAGTTCATATGAAGAATACCCAAATTGGATCTACACAGGTTTTAAGCAAATGAGACCAAAGTGGACCCAAAATCGTAGATCCGGGTGGTAGAAGACTAGATCTAGGTGCTTGAAGAATAGATCTGTGAAATTTGGGGGGGTTCAAGCATACCCAACTGATAGATCTGAAAAATTGACCAAAGACCCAAGGAGGGCGTCCCACCTAGAGGAGACTAGTGCTAGATCCGGGGGTAAATGGAGTCGGATTAAGTTGAAAATTTAGATCTAGTCTTTTTATAATTATTCCAAAGTGGGTTTTGATGGCCGTACTCAAATATGTACCCGATCTATCAGATCTAGAAAACAAGGGTTTTAACAATGAGTGTTTTAATGGTGACAATTGGAATAGATCCCGAAACAACAAAAATAATTTGAAACACACCTGGAAATGCTTGCGGACGCCTTGCAAATTGATGATCTTCCCAAATTGAAGCAATCTAGAGTGCAATCCAACCTCCCCAAGTGAAATCGCTATGCTCCAAGATAGCAAATGCGCCCCTCTTGCCTGTTGCCTCCTAAGTCTCCCAACCGCTATGTGTGTTCCTTAGAGAAACTATGAGTTAAGAACCCAATGTCAGCTCGGTCCTAAACTCCTCCGTTTAGACCACAACTCCTAAAGGCCAAGGGGGGTAGTCCCTACTTACTATGTTTCTTTTTAAAGAGTTTCTTTTTTGGGAGTTGTAATTTATCAAAAAATTTAAATGACAATCAGATATGCAGAGATGCAATAGTTCAATGACAAGCAAAAACCTTTTAAGCAATTAATGAATGATGTCTGTGAGAGAGAAATAAACAATTAATCAACAAGACCAGTGCCGTCTCTACTTGGGCTATGGAGTCACAATAATCAACTTACAAATACTTTTCCAAAAGCATTAACTCACTCACTTAAACAAATATAGCAAGAAAATGATGGCTTCCGGTAAATGAACAAGTTAAAATAAAATGCTCGCAAACAGATAATCAAGATATCACATATAGCGTCGAATTGTAGAACATGAACAACTTAGTGAATCCAAAGCACATATAACAAGATTAAGCTCTAAATGAAATGCTTTGGAAATGGAGTACTGTGAATAATAGTGAAAATGTTGTGCAAGTGGTCTTGTAATTTTAATATATTTTAGGTCTCTCTTCAACTTAGGGAATTAAGGTTTTTTGCTGCAATGAAAATGAACTAATCTATGTGTCTACCTCGAGAGACTATCTCCTTCGATTAGAGAGAGAATGTCGGGTGCTCAACCTGAGAACTCAAGGTTCCCAACTAGCTCCACAGGTCAATCCCGGAACTCGCTGGGTTCTCAACTGGAGGACACAAAGTGCCACAAGGCTCCCCACAGCCTCTACCCCACTAGCTCCACAGGTCAAGCCTCTTTTTCTTTGTTCTAGTGAAGATATATTTCTGGGTGCCTATTAAACTAGCCAACACAAATCTTTGTCCTTTCTTGTCACCCAAGATCGGTCGAACCGGTGAGGGGAGAGAATACGGGGCAAAAATGGGGCTTAAGTTAAATTTTAACCCTTTAAGCAAAAACTACGAAGCAATGCAAGCCAAGTGCGATATCACAAGGATGGGTAGAGCCTCTTCACTTGTGAGGTGTGGGCAAAACAAATTACTAGAAAATAAATGCAAGCCAAGCGCGATTTCACAAGGATGGGCAGAGCCTCTTCACTTGTGAGGTGCAGACAAAACAAAATAACTTAAACCAAATAACTATGAAGTAAATACTTGAAATGAAATGCTATAAAATCAAGCCCAAGAGACTCTCTTGGGCTTGTTACAATGATGTATAAACCAACACTAGATATTTAGTAAGAAAATAGTATGAAAAGAGTGATTTTTGCCGTTTTACCAAAGTGGCCGAATTGGTGACTTGTGGAGGCCCTTTGTGCTTCGAGATGACTGCTTTTGGGTAGCATAACCTTCTTGAATGTGTGCAGACCTGCTAAAAACCAGCAAGCAAAAATCACAGAAAATGCCCAAAATCACTTTGGGACTATGTTAGTTTATCATACAAAAATATACAAAAATAGCTGAAAATTTATGAGTAGTTTGTTGATGAAATAATATCATGTAAACAATGATTTAAATTAGATTTATATATAAGAAATATGTAGAATATAATGCAGAAATTTAAATGGGAGAAAGGAAGAGATAGTGCTCTTTTGCTCATCCGATGCTTGGAGAAGTGGGGTATCTGACCAAAGAATTCCACCCTCAAAGCCAAGTGACCTGCAACACAACTGAAATAAAAGGTGACTACCTATTGAAGAGCTAAGAGGTCATAGACTTCAACCAACAAGAATATGAAGATCTTAACTAGTTAAATAGGAAACTCATAAATTCACTAGCAAAACTACTAGAGATCTCACCAAAGCAAAACATTTTGCGTGTTTGGTCTCGTAATGGTTGAATAGCTATGAAGTTCTGAAGCAAAACACCACCCAAGAGTGTTAAATTTTATATATTCATAGCATAATAATATAAATGCATAACCAAGATCACTAGAAGCAAGGCAAAGCACAAAACAACAACACAGAGTTTACCCTGGGAAACCCAATTGGGAAAAACCCAGCAACCTTCGCATAGAGATTATAATCCCGAGATCAGAGTACAAATAAGAAAAGAGAAGAAATGTGAAAGTGTCTTCCACAAGCACATACCCCAAATCAACTACCTCCTTCAAGTGATGCGAAATCAACCTCTCCCAAGTGATGCGCACTTGCTAAGTGAGTGAATGAGTGATAATGAGGTGCACTAGCCTCCTATTTATACAAGTGTAAAACTGGAAAATTCCCTAACTAGGCCGACTTCATTTGAGGGCAATAAATAATTTAATTTTAATATTTTTTCTTTTGTTTATTTGCACCCCAAGGCCTACATTGATGCCCAAAATCACTTTGGGACTATGTTCATCTCCCTTAGGAGGTACAAACAAGTACAATGAAGGTACAATAAAATATAATGAATAATATCTTCCGAAATTGTACAAAATCCAACACTCCCTCTCAACGAGGAAGGTATTCTTTGGTCTTCATCTACATCACGGTCATCTGGGTTTCATCTTGTACATCCATTATGTCTCCATAATCTCTATGCATACTGAAGGTTGTCCACACAGTCTCTGTGCATCATCATCACCAGTCCTTCGGTGAGTCCAGGAGAATCACTCAATCCTGGATCCAGGAGAATCACTCAATCTTGGATATCTGAGATCATCAACTGTACCATTCTGCTATACAATTTGCTACCTGTCTGCCTCATCTGCCAATGGGGTCCTCCCATACCTGACTGAGATCTCAGACGAGCAAAAGGGCACGACCATCTACTGACTGTCCGATTCTTCTGCCTATGGGATTTCTCCCGTATCTGGCTGAGTACCTGGACTGTAGAGGCACCTGTGCAACCACACGGCCAACTGCTGGCTGTCCTACTCATTTGCCTATGGGATTTCTCCCATATCTGGCTGAGTAACGAGACTGCAGAGGCACCTGTGTGAACCCGACCAACTGCTGATTGTCCTACTCATCTGCCTATGGGATTTCTCCCATATCTGGCTGAGTAACTGGACTGCAGAAGATACCTGGGTGAACTCGACAACTGCTGACTGTCCTACTCATCTGCCTATGGGATTTCTCCCATATCTGGCTGAGTAACTGGACTGCAGAGGCACCTGGGCAAAGCAGGGCAAGCATCTCAATGTCATCTTTCCCTCTGAAGGAGGGATACGTTCTCTTCGACTCCAAGTCTTCCGCGAAAGTGTTCGAACTTCACTCTGGGAAGAGCCTTAGTGAGAACATCTGCAGTCTGGTCATCTGTCGGCATGTACTGTAACTCGAACGCACCTTTCTGCACCATATCACGAATGAAGTGATATCGAATCTTGATATGCTTCCACCTATCGTTGTGAAATACATGATGCACTGACATCTGCACACAGCTCTGTTTATCACAGTGAATCACGGTCGGCTCTGAAATCTGACCGAACAATCCAGCCAGGAGTTTACGAAGCCAAACTGCTTCTCGTGCTGCTTTGCTCGCAGCCATGTACTCGGTCTCTGCAGTACTGAGTGCTACCGAGTTCTGCTTCCTGCTGCACCAGGAAATAAGTGCAGAACCCGAACTGAAGCAACATCCAGAAGTACTCTTCCGATCTGCAACACATCCGGCCCAATCTGAGTCTGTAAACCCCTGTAATATCAGGTCACCATCTGAAGCATACTTCAATCCATATCCCACAGTGCCACGTAAGTATCTGAGCACATGTTTTGCAGCAATCCAGTGAATCTGCCTCGGTTCGCACATGAACTGACTGAGGGTATTCACAGCAAAACATATATCTGGTCTGGTGTTGGTCAGATACATCAATGACCCAATCAACTGGCGATAAATAGTGGGATCAAACAAATCAGAATCTGAAGTAGAATCTCTCAACTTCTTCCAATTTGCATCCCATCGGAGTAGCCATGGATTTGCAGTCCAACATCCCGAATCTCTTCAATATATCAATGGTGTATTTTCCTTGTCCTAGGAAAATCTCTTTCTGCCTCTGCCATACTTCTAATCCTAAGAAGTAATGCATCAATCCAAGATCTTTCATTTCAAACTCAGAGGCGAGATTCTTCTTACACCATACAATGAGTTTCTCATTTCCTGTGAGAAACAAGTCATCAACATATAATACCCAAATCAATGGTTCATCATCTACAACCTTGTAGTAAAGGTTGGGGTCTGCATCACTCTTGGAAAATCCCAAGCTCACCAGGAATCTGTCTATTCGTCCATACCAAGCACGGGGTGCTTGCTTGAGGCCATACAATGCCTTTTTCAGTCTGCATACATGAGACTCCTTACCTTGGACAATAAACCCATCTGGCTGTTCGATGTAAACTTCTTCCTCAATAACACCATTGAGAAAGGCTGTCTTCACATCCATCTGATGCAACTTCCATCCCATAGCTGAGGCAATCGCGATAATGGATCTGATGGAAGTATATCGGGCCATAGGAGCAAAAGTCTCATCATAATCGACTCCCTCTTTCTGAGAGAATCCTCTGGCTACAAATCTGGCCTTGTATTTCTCAACACTGCCATCTGCTCCATGCTTGGCCTTGTATAGCCATTTAGAAGTCACTACTGACTTCTCCTTAGGTCTCGGCACAACTTTCGACACATCATTCTTCATGATGGATTGATAATCTTCCATCATGGTATCCTTCCAAACTTGATGTTTGGAAGCTTCTTCGTAAGTGGTGGGTTCTGAATCAATAATTTTGTTCATTAGTGCCACATAGCTAGAGAACATCTAGGTCTTTTGCTTTCCCTAAAAGCGCCTTGCGGAGCTTTATGCCCCTCTGCGTCCTGTAGTGTCTGTTGTGCCCATCTAGGTCTTTTTCGACCTACAACATCTGTAGGGATATTCACTGGATCTATGGGATCGATAGGTTCATCCTTTTCTGCTGTCTCCCTCTGAATTAGAGGGGGAGATGATCGCATCTCCTTAGGTTCTAACATTTCTTCATCATCGATCTCCATATCTGATCCTCTGCCTTTTCCTGATAGCCATTTCTTCCTGGATCCGAGAATGTAAATTCTGTAAGCCTTTTAAGACTCACTGTGTCCCACAAAGGTTCCCTTCTTTCCTGAAGGTTCTAACTTTGATCTTTTCTCTTTGGGCACATGTATGTAAACTGGACAACCAAAGATCCGGAGATGGCCCACTTCTGGTTTCACACTTGTGAACGCTTCTTCCGGAGTCATGTTCTTCAATATCTTAAGTGGACATCTATTTTGTACATATACAAAGGTTCTGGATGCTTCTGCCCACAAGAATATTTGAAGACTCTGGTCATGTATAATAGCTTTGGCTGCCTCCACAATTGTACGATTCTTTCTTTCTGCAGCCCCATTTTGTTGAGGGTTGTAGGGAACTATAAGCTCCCTTTTAACTTGTGCTTTGAACTCTTTGAACTTGCTGAGCACTTGCTCGGATTCTTTTGACTTGAAAAAGTATATCCAAGTCTTCCGTGAGTAATCATCAATAAAGGTGATATAGTAATGATAACCCCCTAATGACACAACTGTCATGGGCCTGCACAAGTCAGAGTGTCCTAGATCCAAAATCCCTTTGGATCTACTCTCGCTATCTGGAAAGGACTTCTTGGCATTCTTGCCAAGTGCACATCCTCTACAAGTTCCATCATGGTCTACCTGGAGCCATGTCAAACCTGTTGCAATATTCTTCAGAACTGGGAGAGCTCGATAGTTCAGATGAGCTAATCTTCTATGCCATAACTCGCCCATACTTGCAACATCATGTAATAGGGCTTGGACTGGAGAAGTGTTTAGTCTATACAAGCTCTATTCTCTTATGCCAATAACTTTGGCTGTGCTCATGCTTGAATTCTTGTGCCAAGAAAGGATTTTCCCTTCTGAGAAAGCTACTTTATATCCCTTGTCCTCCAATGTTGAGATGGAGACAAGATTTCTTTTCATACCAGGTACTTCGAGTACATCACTTAGGCGTAATGTATCATTTGATTCTAATTGAAGGGTGGTGGCTCCAGACCCCTTCACAGTGTAATTTGCATCATCTCCAAGTACAACAAGGAGATGTGAATCTTTCTCAATTAATTCTGAAAATTCTCTCTATAACCTGTCATGTGTCTAGATGCACTACTATCTATGAGCCAAGTGTCACTAGTGGTAGGAATAGTACTTGATAGTGCTGATATGAATAGAAATTCTGTGTGATCTTCATTCTTTTGCTTCTTGTGATGACGATCTTCTTCTACATCAACAGTGGATGCTTCATGCTTCCTTTTGATTTGACTTCGACAGCTACTGGCGTAATGTCCATACTTCCTGCACCCATAGCATTGAACTTGAGATACATCCTTCTTCTTCTTTTGTTCTTGACGGGGACTTGATCTCCTTTCTTGGTGCTTGTGTTTATGGAACTTCTTTCCTTTTCCCTTACCATTCTTGTCATGGGAAACAAATGCTTGAGTCTCTTCAGGTTGAGTGCCATGGAGTCTTTGACGTGCTGCAATCCTTGTCTCCTCCTGAGAGCAATCTGCCCAAAGCTTGTCAAACTTTGGTAGTTTGGATCTACCACTTATGCTTTGGATAAAGGACTCCTATGATGGTGGAAGACCATTTAAAGTGTGGAGGACAAGCTCCTTATCGCCAATAGGATCTCCACTAGTGCTGAGCTTGTCTCTGAGTTCTGCGATCCTCATAAAGTATGAGGCAATGGATTATGACTTTGCTATCTTCATATTTGAGAGTTGGTTTCTCAAAGTCATGGATACATTTAGGCTAGTGTGTTGAAAGATCTTCATAATGGTCTTGAACATTTTCTTAGCATTCTTCTTTCCTGAGATTTGAGGAACCAAATGGTCTCTCACTGAATCCACAAGAATCCTTCTTGCTTTAGCATCATTCTTCCTCCATCGAGATTTATCCTCTTCGGCTTCTGGTTCAGGGACCTTCTCATTTACATATAGTAAGAGATCATTTTCTTCTAGGAGTAGAAGAACCCTAGACTTCCAGGAGATAAAGTTGGAGGCTCATTCCAAACGATCTTCAACCTTCATCCCAATCATCTTGATTTGCAGATCTGGTTCAGAAACCCTAGCAGGAACTAGGTCAAAAATGAAAGTTCTCGGAATTGAATTCCGTCTTCATCGATGGATTTGTTTTGCCAAAAACGAAATTCTTGTGGCTCTTTTTCTTCAAAATGGTGGGTGAAGACTTCACAAGATGAAACCCTAATTCCGGCAGGGTTCCGACAATGCTTCGACAATGGATTCTTCTAGAACTGCTCTGACACCATGTTAAATTTCATACATTCATAGCATAATAATATAAATGCATAACCAAGATCACTAGAAGCAAGACAAAGCACAAAACAACAACACAAAGTTTACCCTGGGAAACCTAATTGGGAAAAACCCAGCAACCTTTGCATAGAGATGATAATCCCGAGATCATAGTACAAATAAGAAAAGAGAAGAAATGTGAAAGTGTCTTCCACAAGTAGATACCCCAAATCAGCTACCTCCTTCAAGTGATGCGAAATCAGCCTCTCCCAAGTGATGCGCACTTGCTAAGTGATTGAATGAGTGATAATGAGGTGCATTAGCGTCCTATTTATACAAGTGCAAAACTGGAAAATTCCCTAACTGGGCCGACTTCACTTAGGGGCAATAAATAATTTAATTTTAATATTTTTTCTTTTGTTTATTTGCACCCAAGGTTTTCATTGATTCTTTCATGTGGTTACATAAATAATTACATCCAGTTTATATCCCTTAGGAGGTACAAACAAGTAGAATGAAGGTACAATAAAATATAATGAATAATATCTTCCGAAGTTGTACAAAATCCAACAAAGAGCATCACCAACACCAAATCTCCTCCAACGAATTTGTATAACAAAGCCAAATGGCTGAAAATTACAATGACCCAAGAATGGGTAAGATGAGAGCAAGAGAATGAGAAAAATGGAAAATGAAGCAAGAGCATGAGAGATTGTAACCCAAATGAGGAGGATGAGCCTCCTTAAATAGGAAAAGAGAGAGGGTAGAGTTCCTTTGCGTGAATGGCATTTGTCACTTGGAGAGAAAGGGGGCCCATGGAGGGGGGGTGCACTTCCTTGAGTTGAAGAAAAAAAACAATGGGGGGGGAAAAACCCCCCACTCATGTTTTATATTTCATTGCTAGGCCAAGGGGAAGGAATCTTGAAGGTGGGACCTCCTCTTTTAGCTTATTTCAATTTATCTCATTTCCCATGGTGAGAGGGAGTTTCCCCATTTTGGCGACAACATCAAACTTGAAAAATACTAGCTTGCGGGGCCCCCTTTGGCCTTTAATTTTACCTCAGGGTCATAACATAAACTTTAGAAACATAACTTGGCCACCCCAAGTGACTTTAGGCACTTTTCCAAAATTTGCCTTATTAATTAATTGCCCAATTTCCTGATTTCCATGACTGACTTGGGCAAAAGTGTCCAAAACCATAGCAAGACTTGTCCGAATGACTTCAAACTTGGCCCAAGGGTGTAGGGGGTCTCATGCCATATATCTTGAGTACCCATACCCCTATACAACATCAAAAAGCACCAAGTAACCCTCTTTTACAGTACAACAATTTATGTTGAGGGACAATTTTTAATGGCTCAAAAATTAAAAAATCCTATGTAAAACCTAATGAAATTCCGCAAGGCTCTGGATAATGTCTAGCATGGTAATATAGAACACTCCTAGGGCCCAATCACCCCATGGACTCGATCACTAGAACACCTTTCACCACTTCAGAGGTATTTTTGATTGAAAAACTCAAATAATTAAAATCACTAAAAATGAATTTTATTTATTCAAGTGAAAAAACACTCGGTAAAATGACTTCCCTAATGATAAAGTCTTAGGTACCTCGCTTGAATAAATCATTAAGTACTTCTTTCTCAACTTCAAGGTACATTCAACATGTGCATGGTACACTGTTGTCCACCAAGTCGGTTTTGGTGTTCAACATTGCCAAAACGATCTATAGTTAGAATCGATCTAAACAAGAAGTAAACCATACGGTAATGAAGATAAATCAAAGAGCATGAATATGATCATAAGATGCAATAAAAATACTTCTTGAGATGCAAGACGTCTTGAGGAAAAGATATGGGGTTTCCCCACAATAGTGCCCACTTCAAATCGTCCTCCTTCACTACCACACATCCCCTGCAAAAATAATTATGGAGAGAGAGAGATCCATAATGATGTCGAAGAGAAAAGACTTTACAATCACTTGCAAGAACATTCATCAAAGCTTTCAAGAGTTTTTGCAAACATATTTTTATTATGTCGGATATCCAAGAGCCAAAAGTGTTTGTTTTTTGATAATTTCATTCAAACATTATCTTAGGATCCTACTAAGAGAATAACATGTACAACACAACAATTATAAACACAAGAGACACAGAGTTTCCTTGGGGAAAACCAAGAAGGTGAAAAACCCCGCAACTTCCTCAGAGATAGAATAAGCCATAATACAGGATCACAATGATCAAACCCAAGATAGATAACTCCAGCAGCTACTCCTCGTCCACTTGTGCGCACTCCTCTCTCAAGTAATGCGAGTTGGATGAGTGAGTGAATGAATAGAATGAGACACACTCACTCTCTATTTATACCTTACTTCACTTGACTTTTAACCCTAACTAGGTCGGCCCCAACTTAACCACTTAACATAAAATGACTCCAGTCGACCCCACTAGGGTGGTCTAATAACCCTTTGACCCACATAACTCATACAGGGCCGACCCCAGCAAGGTGGTCTAATAACCCATCAAATATAAGTTGCGACACTTACAATAATACTTGCAACACTTGCAAATACAAATGACGACACTTCCAATGCAAGGAATAATACATCTCCGTTGGGGATACAATAAAGTACAAATGTAATACATAGAAGAATATCTTCCGAAGTTACAAATACATCAACAAAAAGTCCCTCTACAATGAGAGGGGTCTCTTCCTTAAATAAGAATGAGAGAGACCAAAAATCTTAACCACTTTTTAAATGAGTGGTGGAGATCAAAAGATATACCAATAATAATCAATGGCTAAGATGCGCCCCCCTCACAAATAGAGGGGGGCGCACTCACTAAAATGTCCAAGGGGGACGCACCACATGATAAATGACTAAGACACATGACATAAGCACATGGTGGGGCTAGGAGGTAATCATATCCTTCACTAGCATGGCCCCATGGCACAATAACAAATAATATAACAAGATAACATCATAATGTGACCATATGAACAAATCATGGCCCCCCAAATACATAATAAAATGCCCAAAATGATGAATATTGGGACGTGTGGATCCCAATGATGCCGGAACAAGTGCTAGAAGGTGTGGACATCATCATCAAAATATCTCGTACCAATCTCATGCCATTTCCTTGCCGCACTAAGCCAAATTGATTTCCTCAATGAGCCATTTCTCTGCTGGAAAACCCCCTTTGAAAGTACAAAACTGCCTGTAACTCACTGACAAGTGTCTCGGACACAAATATGATTGTACCAAAATGTCTGGGGATGGGGTAAAATGGTAATAACGACTGGCTGGACCCCCATCTCCCTCTGTAGCGCCCTAGGAGAACGTGCTAGCTCAATGAAAGTGCTGGACAGGCCATTTCTGCATGGCAAACTGAAGAAAAGTTGTAATCTGACCATATGATCTCCTGTAAGTGCTCGAAACTGATAACTGAGTGCAACAATGAGCTCAGAATGCTCAAATCTACTGGGAATGAGTACTCATACACCATGTGACCTTCGAAAGATACCTCCGTAAGCTCATCCATGCCCATAATAATAAAAATAATGGTCCGTAGATAATAATAATCATAAAAATCCATCAAACAATCATTTGAAACTGCTGTCTGAGGCATGGAGCCATCTAATGGACACATATGGGCCATGAATAATGCATCTCAAGCACTGTTTTCCCAAACTCATCCTGGACCCTGTGGTTGACTTGGTCAGATTGGGTTGACTAGTTCAAGAATGATCAAAATATTGATCCAGACCATGAATAATTGTTGCTGCAAGTACAAATGGTTATGATATGCTCTTTCAATTATATCAGTAGCTAGACCAAACAATAGAATGATGTTTAACTAGCGTAAGAAGGTAAATAATAATATAAATAAGATAAGTCTAGATCAAAGTAAATAGCTACTAAAAGCAGGATTGTCAAGTGTATAGTCGTTTACTGACTTGAACAATTTGCTAACCATGGGTGAATGTGGAAAACAAAGGCTAGGCCAGGGGAAGGACTCAACGACCTTGTTGTCCGCCAAACTGCACACCAGCAGCATAAATCTTTTAAAAGCTGTCTCCCTCACTGGAAAGTGGGGAGAGGTGTGGCCTTGGGGGCAAGCAATGAGCCAGGTGCTGTCACCTGAATCCCAGCTCCTCCGTTTAGGCAAACTCCTAACGAAGCCAAGGGGGGTAGTCCCTACTAAAGAGTTGTCTAAGGCTCTTTATGTGTTTTTAAATGTGTTTTGGATGTAGTGATGCGGATGGGTGTTGTTTAGGAGTTTTTTGAATGATAGACAATATAAAACTTTAATATGACACAAGATAGCGCAATCCACGTTGCAACAGAAAAATAAAGGATGCACTTGAACAAATAAATGAATCACGTTCCACACAGATTAAGCTGAATACTCCAGTGTAGATATTTAAGCATACAAAGATATATGATGAAGGACCAGTGCCTTATGGAGTCAAAAATAAAAGTGAAAGTGAAAACTTGATACAAGTGCTTGAAATGGAAAGTTTGTGAGAACGTTGTGCAGCTTATCTTGGTAAATTTAAAATTTTAGTTGTCTTGATTATTAGGGCTAAAACCAAGGATGTTCAAAGAGATGGTAGAACCCTACCCAAGAAAGATATTGGCAACCCTGAATGACATGTCGGAAGCACCCAGATTCGATAAGGATTGGTGTCCAATGTTTGAACCGCCCCTGAGTCTGACAGTGGGAATCCGGCGCCACCCCTCGCGGGAAGAACAGTATTTTGCCTTGGTTGAGGTTATGGGAAAAATTTTAATTAAGTTTATCGATCGTTATTATCAAGTCTTCCACCTTTCTGAGTACTAGCCCAACCGTTTCCGGTTGGCAGAGCATACGGGTGTAGGACAAACCAAGATAAATTAATTAAGGGTGTGTGAGTGGAAAATTTTATTATTAAAAGAACCTTGTTCAACTCTCCGACAGAGAGCGCTCTTGACTCGGTCTTATGACCACAGTTCAAGAGACTTGCTAAAATTAAAATGCCTAATGCAGGGATGATGCAAGCAACTAAAATGCCCTCCGACAGAGGGTGCTCTTGACTTGGATTTGGCCAAGTTCAAGAGACTTTGGTTTATTTTAAGAAGCAAAAACTGTAATAGCAGTATATTTAACTTGAAGCAGACTTGAACAGTAGTATTGATCGACAAGATAAAAATTTCTACTAACAATAATGCTTGTAAGATAAAGAAATCTAGTGTTCTACCACACAAGTTCTAAGCTACTAGGTGGGATTGATCTCCGAACAAGACCAACCACTAGAAGCCACCAATCCTGGAAACCTTCCAGCTAGCTGGATGTCCACAAGAAGTTGATGGGGGAGCGAGAAGCTACCACAAGACTATGTGGCCTTTGGGATACGATCCCAAAGTTAGCTATTCTCTGGTCAAGGATTGGAAGAGAAGCAAGATAACTTATTTGAAACAAAACTTAAACTAAGAGCATGAAAATGTAAATCTAAGCCAAGATCAACCACGAGACCCAACACCCTTCCCCAAATGGGGAAGAAGACCGAAAAGTGGAGGCCTCCTCCACTTAGAATTTTTATTAAACAATTACAAATGCCTCAAGGGAAAATCCTTTGAAAGGTCTTTTTGAGAGATTTAAGATAAACAAAATAATTGCCAATAAAACCTGGAAGCCTTTGAAAGCTAGTACAAAAAGGAGATTGTGTTTTGGTTTCTTGCTTGGTTTGGATCTTCTCCTTGCATGTGCTTGCTCTTCTTCGAATATGCTTCACAAATTTCGTCTTCTCTTTCAAAAAATGGACCTACAAAAAGCTTAGAAAAAGCACTCAACAAGCACCCATTAAAGATTAGAAATCAAATAAAATTGAAATGCTACCAAGTCTAGTAATGAAAACTAAGCTCTAACATGTTAAAGCATGAAATTTTGTTCGAAAATGTTTATATGGGGAAACGGACCAGCGAACAAGAAGTGTCCTAAATATGCTAGAAATGAGATCTAAGATGTAAAAAATTTATGAAATTTTATGAAATTTTTTCTATCTTTGAAATGGAAACTAAGGCTAAAAGGATGCAAGCTATACTAGTGTGTTTGATTGAGATCTAGGATGCCTTTTAAAACTGTCTTTTCAATGCATGAGATCTAACTAAATAACTCCCTTTCAAAACAAAACAACTCTAACCATTAACTTTTGCAAACTAAGAATGAAACTATTGATCAACTTGACAATTCGTTTTTGGTTTTCTTGTGTGTTTTTAGGGCACTTTGGAGGTGGACGAATGGATTGTAGGAGAAAAAAGAGGATCCAAAGGGCTTGGACGAAAGGAGACAAGGAGGGAGAAACGAGGGGAATGAAGGGGAGATGGAAACTAGGATGAGAAGGAGCAAAACGAAAGGAGGAGGAAAACTAGGGCAAGGAAGTGGATGATGGTTTGTAGAAGATGAGGATGGACAAAACGAGTGGGTGAGAAAGGCTAATCTAGTGAGTATGGGCTTGAAGATATAAGCTTAGAACCAAGATATTTGCTTTTGAAAGTGGTTGATGGTGAAACAAGAGACTCTTCCTTTGCTAATGCTTAACAAGTAGAGATCTTTGGCCAAAAAATTGGAGTGAAGGAGAACCTGCAAAAGCTCACAAAACCATTAGCAATACTTGCAAATAACATATGTTTTAAGAGAATAGAGAAGATATACATGCATGTGCTAGATTGTTAGCCTTCTAAGCATATAAATCAAAACTAAATAATCATAAACACATGAAAAAATGACACAATATCACCTCAAGAATGTAATGAAGCATGGCCACCAAGAGACCCCAAGAATTTGACCTCCAAAGTCACAACTTTATTAAATATAATTCCAGATACAATTGCTCAGAGTTTCTTTGCATAAAAGACCATGAGGAATGAGGAGAAAAGACCTCATTATATAACAATAGACAAAAGCCAATCTACCCTAATTCGAATTGGCCTCTAAAGGAGCCAATAACACTTGACATAACTCCAAAATTCAATCAAATCTCCAATCCAATCAAGCTTAGAGTGATAAGCTACCATATAACTCGAGTTTGCACTTAATGAAGAGTAGGGAGGTGGCCTCCACCTAAGCAAGGCGCCCCCCACTCCAACATAGTAACCTTCACCAAAGCTTCGTAGTATACATCAAACGAATGGAAACATTCCACCTTGTAAACACGTGAGCTTTCAAGAGATACGTGAGGTATCAAGTAGATGGCTTCGGAGCTAATGTAGGGATAGCTCGAGATAATATGAGTTAAGGCTTACGTGAGGTGGCCATCAATTGAGGGAGGCGCCCACCTTAAAGTAAATGCTTACCAACAACCCATTCACCAAGTGCCACATGCCCAATTCGTAAGAGAGGCCAACCGTACGGTCATTCACGTGAAGGAGAGACCCACGCTATGATTTAATTCAACTTTTCAATTTTGACTTTATAATATATGACTTTTATCACTGGAATGTATCCGTACACCTTATAAAAATCCATTCCATGCTTTTCCAAATTAAATTTTAATGATTTTTACTTATTTGGATATTTGTCCAAAGTGCATTTTGTCATTTTCTGGCAATTAAATGCCAAAATGATGCATTTTTAGCCAAAACTGCTCCTGGGGTGACGTAACTGCCCGGAAACTGAAGAATGAAGGTGCCAAGGTGAAGAGGATGCTCTGAGCGTCAAAACGAGCCTCTCCACGCCTAATTCCGCCTCCGGATGAGGTTTTTATCACTTCATGAAATTTTTTAATTAAACCATTAAAAAATGGTCTAATTTTATGAAAAAATTATTTTTTGCCGGAATCAAACGAAACTCCTAGGGGACCTAGTGCATGTTCATACGACTCAATCGATGTGGCTAACCCGTAAAAAATCCTAGACACAAGACTCTAATAACCACCTTAGGTTTTGACCACCATGGGAAATACTCCAGCTTTGGAGGTTTGAGTGAAAAACTCGGGGATTATACGCCACTAATGAGTAGCGCATAATTCCTAAGGAAAAAACACTCTAGAGTATCCCCCAAATGGCTAAACCTACGGATAGCCGAGTCTTTTATAAAAGGACCCCGTTTAGACCAACTTTTACAAATTCCCCATGGGGGTATGAACATGCAGTTATTACAAAAGGGGCAAAATTGCCCTGAAATTGACCTCTGAACTTCTGAATGCTGATGATGAACATGAATCATGTTCTGATAAACTGGCGGCTCATCGGAAGTTCAACTATTTGTACAAAATAGGTGATAACAGACCTCAACACTGCAATCTCTCGGATGAAGGAACCAGGGAGACCAGCTACACATATACTGGAAGAAGATAACACGAGGGATGGTGGTGTCTTACACATGGGTAGAGTGATGAGAATGCTTCCAATAGACTCTAGACAAGCAACCTTTTAGCAATTTATTATTTGTCAACTTTCACATTTAAGATTTATCATTTTTTTCACTTTATAGATTTTCACTAGCCAACCTCCAAGAGTAGGTGCCATGAATAGCCTGGCGGGCCTCAGATAATGACTCGGTATGACCTCCATTGCCTGCTACCGTTCATAGGTGCGATGGAGTGACCACCTTGTTGCCCTGTAGGGGCAAATGACCTTACATCATACGAAGGATGAGTGCGCGTCCCTTGGCCACTGACTAACTAATATAGATATGCATGGTTAGTGTTTAGCAACATTGTTTTTGCTGACTAAGCATCCCTTAGATATAGCATTTAAGATCTGATGCTCTAGTGTTTAGCAACACTGTTTGTAGGAATAATTGGTTTCGAGGACTAGAGGAAAACAACCACTGTGACTAAAATCACACACTCTAGAGCCGAGACATAATGCAAATTGGAAATCTATCCAACATAGAGGTCTAGGTGGGGAAAGTCCTCGAGATCAGTGGCTAAGGTGTGAGTCAGGATAAAACCAATATTTGAAGATAGTGGATGGACGGAGAAAATGACTAATGGTGCCATGGATAGCAAAGGCCCTAAAATAAGGGAATGCATAAGTCAGTACTTCATGTAGTAAGGGTATGACCAACGAGTATATTCAAGAACCTCCTACTAATAGTAACCGACCACTTCTATTCTAAACAACAAGTAAGCATCATATAAGGTAGAGCCAACAACCATCATAATATACCCAGTGATAAACTAACTTAGATAAGAGGAAGAGCACATCAACAACTAATATGTACAAAAAATTAAAATATACCTGCTGGATCATATACTTGAGTCCCTGATCTGAACTTCTTGAATCACACTGAAGCACTGCATTTGAATATAATATGGGCACTGTCATCAATCTGCTCTGGATGATGATAGAGGAATGGCTATCTCAGTCACCGACCTGAGGTCATGGGGCTCAGTCTTGGCATGAGATTGTAAATGTGCAAACTCTGGATCCACTGAATATATGTGCGTGATCATCAAAATGCTGCTCATCATAGGCTAATCTCATAAAAAATGTGTAAAGGACTGGCTAAAAAATATAATGGAAACTGATCTGCAATCATGGTAGCCCGACTACTATGGATGTGATAACATCTGGCTCCAGCTGGGACAGGTGCTCTAAGGGAGAGAGTGCTTGAGAACCTCAGGAATCTCTGGTCCATAACAGTCACTGCTTCAATCCACAATCCTGCACTCGATTCTGCATCATCATCAAAGTGTGTACCTAGTATCTGCAAAATGCCAAGAGCTCTACCAATCTCACAGACCGGCTACTATGGATGTGATAACATTTGGCTCCAGGTGGGACAAGTGCTCTAAGGGAGAGAGTGCTCGAGAACCTTAGGAATCTCTGGTCCATAACAGTCACTGCATCAGTCCACAATCCTGCACTCGAGCTCTGCATCATCATCAAAGTGTGTACCTAGTATCTGCAAAATGCCAAGAGCTCTACCAATCTCACAGACCGGTCGTCACTAACATCATATAAATATAATCATAACATAAATAGCAGTACTGAAAGTAAAATGCTGAAATGAGATGCTGGAAATAAAATGCCGATCTAACAACTAACAAGTTCTACTTTGTCCCGATTTGCATTGGTCCAAATTTTACCCTTTCCATAGTTAAAACAGTTTTTAGTCCCCCTGTTTTGACATTGGCAATGATGGTGTTGTATTCTATAACTTTTGTCCTGTACAGTACCTTTCTCTTCCTCAATTCGGGAGGTAAATTTATGTTCGTTTTAATCTCTTAGACGATAACCACTTTCTTCATCATCTAACATGGCTTGAAGCTTATCCAAGGACAATGCCCTTTATCCATTGAAATGTTGATTGTAGTCTTGCAATATTGAAAACCATCTTTCATGCTGCTCAGAACTACAGTAATAAAATCCCTATGCACTCTCATTTATTCATCATGCTTGTATGCTTGCAAATCGAGTCATGAGATTGCATTTAGTCTTATATGGCTTGCTTTTCACATTCAATAATCTGGTGGAGCTGCCAACTTCAAATAGTGTTTTTAACTTGTCCCATTGTTCAAACTTCATGTGTATTTTTAACTTGTTTTTCTGCTATGGACATTTTGTGTTTATGTCTTCAAAATCAAGAATTCATCTCACTTAACTCTCTCAGCGATTCAGCTCCGGATCTTTGACTTACCAATACTGTCCTCATAATTTTGGTTGAGCGATTCGAGGATGTGATCTCTGAGGTTGAGCGATTCGAGGATGTGATCTCTGAGGTTGAGCTGGACCATTTAATTTGAGTGGGCTCTCGTATCAATTCCTGAAAGCCACTTCTGTGAATACGTTTACTGATCACATCACCATGGAATTGCTGCAATTTGGTGTTCAGCTGCAGTAGCTTCGGAGGAGTCGTATACTGTGCAGAGCATTTTGGTAGCAACAAGAAAGGGCAAATTAATTGCCCATTGAATCAATTGCAGAACAAATTAGCAACATCAACACATCGAATCAATTTCACATTGAGCGAATCGATTGCACATCGAATTAGAAACATCAGTAAAATGAGTAATGTCAGCAGATTGAACGCTACCCAAAACAACTACTTGGAGATGAATATGTCCTCCTTCCTTCACAAACAGAGCATAATTTCTTTGACATAACAGCAGAATTAATACTCTGCTCTGATGCCATGTGGAAAACTGGAGGAAGCATTAGGTGTATAAACAATATAACACAATCACACAGACATGCAGAGGAGCTGAACCATTCAGGACCAACTTGCACAGATCTCTTATTAAATGCATGTATATATAGAAGGTTACAAGCACTTCTAAAACAAATAAAATTAATGCCAAATGTAATTGGTCGACTCTGTGTTTGCCTTTTTTTTGGCAACCTCTAGAAGATTGTTCATATCTTGTTTATTTAATGTATATCAACCCTTACAATCATCAAACGTCAATACCCTAACATCCTTTGTTAGTTCTTGCAAATGACCTACATCCATGTCCTGAATTCCATCTTTAGCATTTCCAGCTGTAGCTTTTTTGGAAAATAACTAATGGAAACATACAAGTAATATGAAATTTTGAATATCGTTGTAGACATTGATTATTTACATTTTATTTTACTTATACTTTTAAAATTGAGGGTTGCAAGCAAGATTCTGTTTGCATGCTTCTATTATCAAAATAACCAATGGCAACATACATTCTGAGATATATGTAGGCAGCTCTATAGTCAATTGATATATTTACAAATAGAAGAGAAACGTGAAGTAATTCATCAAGAAATTGAGATTTCCACTGTGGATATTGTCCCTCTTTAATTGTCTTCTAATTTCAAAAGAGCTTACCAAGTTTAAAGCTGAACTGGCATTTAGTGTGCATCAAGAGTTTTACAGTTTACTGTACTATCATTAGTATGCAAACTCATATAACACTTGTGCATTTTTTCTCTACTGTTATCTTCAAGGTAGATTGCCTATAGGGAGCATTTGTTATTTCCAACTTATTATTTATAGAAGAGTGTGTTATATCCTAATGTGGTCCTGAATTTCCCAGATATGATATTAAAGGTGCTACGTGGAGATGGTAATGTCCTCCTCCCTGTGGATACAGCAGGACGTGTGCTTGAGCTTATTTTATGTTTGGACCAGGTGGTTAAATAAGCTGAAATGTTCATAATGTAATACATTTTTAAGAGTGGAGATGACATACATACTCATTATGTTTCTAACTTGGATAAAATTCTGTGGATTTGCAGCACTGGGCACAGCATCACTTAACTTACCCGATTGCCTTCTTAACTAATGTTGCTACAAGTACAGTTGATTATGTCAAGAGCTTCCTTGAATGGATGAGTGATTCAATAGCGAAATCCTTTGAGCATACTCGTGACAATGCTTTCCAACTAAAGTAATACCTCAATCTACATTGGTATCTTGAAACTGACCATAGTTGATTTTTACATTCAATTTGGTTTTATTTATGACGCAACTTAAAAATTACTGATACATTGCACAGCGGCTAGTCTATATGGTAATATCTCATTTTTCTAACTTATGAAATTTTATGTGGGCGTTAATAGCAATTGTTGGCAGATAAGTTTACCTTCAGGTTTTTGTCCCAGGCATCTCAGAATGCCTTGGCTTTTGTTGAAATGTTAAAAATACAATGAGAGGGCAATGTGCATGAATGGCGCATGTTTGGACTTGGGAAGCTTTCTGTTTACTCTGTTAATGCATTCCATTTCCTTTTTTGTTTTTGCAAATTATTTACTATTTCTTTATGATTTGGGAAATACATAATCAACTCTATGCAATAGAAGGTTAGGAAGTTGTTAAATATCATGCAGGAACTATGATTTATTGTGATTTATTGTTGGCTTTTATTTTAAAATATAAATATGCCATATTTTAAATTAATATTATAATCGCTCTGAATATTTCAAATCAATTGCTTTTTCTTGGGTATTCTTGTTTGTATGATGAGATGAAGTAGAACCATTGTTTTTAAAACCAGCCGAACCGGAACTGGCCGGATTGACCGGCCAACCTAAGCAAAACTTCAAACTGGCAGAAAACTCGGATTGGGGTACGGTTCGGTAACGAATCGCCCGGTCTGAAGCTACCGAACCGGAACAAACCGGTCGAGTATGTGAAAAACCCACCGGCCAGCTACTGTTTCACCTCCGCAGGCCCGCATAGGAAAATAGGGGTTTAAAATGTTTTTTTAAATAAATTAAAAAACCTAACCCTAACTCATGTCTAAACTAATTCATTCACACTTTCCATTCCTCACACTTTGTTGCCACCGCTTGTTGAGTTGAGTGACTAAGCCACAAGTGAGAGTCATTTTCACTGTTGAGCCCATGTTTAGTGTTCACGTTGAACCTGGTGGAGGAGTTTGTTGTCCAAGGAGTCAAGGAGTCAGGGAGCCAAGGAGTCAAGGAGTCAGGGAGCAAGACTGTTGGAACAAGACTTGGAGTCAAGGAGTCAAGGAGCAAGCTGCAAGACTGTCGGAGTTGGACGCTAGAAGTAGCCTAGAAGTTGGAACAACCAGACTCAGAGCATCTCCCAAATTCCAATCAATTTCTAATTCTCTGTCAATTGGAGGGCCAAGTTTTCCAATTCAAATTCAGACTTTAAATGTTAAATATAATTTTTATGATTAAAATTGTAATTTTTTTTGTATTTTTTAGTAGTCAGGTTCATTGAAATCAAACCGCTCCAGTTCATTACCGGTTCTGGTTCTGGTCCGAGTTGACCCCCGACCAGTTCGATTCCCGGTTCCGAGTTTTAAAGCATTGAGTAGAACATTTTAGTACACTGAGCTTTATCAACCTAAAATTCATTTAGGTTGTTATCACCTGGAAATACCCTTAGTTGAAAGGACCCACAGGTGTCTGGTTAACTTAGGGAAAGTGCCAATGTCAGCTCACATAAATTCTCTCAATTTGGGTTAGTGTTTTGCTAAATTTAGGGGGGGACCCCTAGGTTGATTTAAGGTTTAAATTTTAACTTTACGTTGTCAGGTTGCTTGGGTTCAGGGACAGGGATGGGGACCGGGATGACACTTTTTGAAACAGGGGACTTGGGTATGTTGGGGGTAACATATATAGATTTATATATGTATTTTATAAATTATATTACATATGAAATCATTTTCAGCAAGTAACAAACTAACATACTAACTAAAATATGCACATTGCTTCATTGATATAAACATATTAATATTCAACTGATCTATGTCCATTGTCATACTATATCCAGAATTTTAAATTTTCCTAATGGCATTTCCAAATATGAAATAGAAAATTCAAAAGACATGGAACGATGAACAACATAGCTGATTTGGCTTCCTCAAGCCATGTCTGCTAGGCCAGCTACATTTGCATCATCATTGTCATCAACATCACTAAGGTTCTCAGTGAACAAGCTCTCTAGGCAAGGATCACTCTCAAGTGGAGGCTCCTGCTCATCAATAGCAACTGGAGGTATCTCGAAAAGGCCGTCTGGTTCTATCTCCCCGTCCACATACGGCATCATTTGTGTATTGGAAGCATCCCTTGAAAGGACCCTCCTTGTACCTTAGGTATTTTCGAGATACGAGATGAAGTCTGCTATGAATGTAGACTAAGTTCTTTGCCTTCTTCAATCCCAACCGATTTCTTTTCACTGAATGGATGAAAGCTGATGTTCTCCAATTTCTCTCACAAGATGAGGAACTAGCTACCTGCCCAATTAATCGTATTGCAAATTATTGCAACTCATGAGCATCAAAACCATGAAGCCACCCCCAGTCAATCAGATTCTTTTTCTTGTGCCTATCAGTCTTAGAAGCATGTGAACTGAAGACACCTTGTCCACATGAAATTTGGCAAATTGAGATTATATGTTAGAGGCCTCTTTTATAGAACCATACATTTCTTAACAACAATCATAAACGCTTTCACTACCTCTCTATCTTGGGAAGGAGGCCTCCTTCCTGTGGAGGGATAATACCATTTTGGATTAACTACATAGGCTACCATATGAAGTGGGGTGTTCAATATATTCCATTGTCCATGTATGGATGTTTTCAATTGTAGCCATAATTTAGGATCTTTCCTTTTTGTGATGGATCTATCCTCTCACACATAGAGTTTCATGTTCTCATAAGTCTCACCTAAACATTTACTATCTGTGTTTACATAGCGAAGCATATCACGTATTGGCTCTACAAATTCCACAACAAATTTGACATAAGCCCAAAAGTTATCATCCAAAATCAACCACATCACGTCCACAACAACATCTGAGCTAGATTGCTTCCACAATCTGCCTAAGCAGAATGTAGTAAGTTACAAATTTGGTATTGACTTGTTTAAGAAATTCTATTTTGGCACGCCTGTAGTAAATGGCTTGTGAATGGTGGTGGTTGCACCCGAACATCTGAATTTTGTGGCCATTTACAATTAGCACTCGAATCCAGACAATTTTCCCAACGTCTTTCAATGCATTATTCCAAGAATGCATTGCGCATGGTATCCAAAAAATATGCCTAGGCTACATCAAGAATTCACAATTGAAAAATTCGTTTTATGATTTATGAACATTGAAGAAATATTAAAAATTAGAAAACAAGATCAGACATGGACTTAAAAAGCAGAATTGCAATTTATTTAAATTTAAATTAAAAAACAAAATCAGACCTGTCACAAACCTGTACTCCTTTTGGACCATCATCGCCATTGCTTTGCCCACTGGGGCTGCATCGTTAATAACAATTAGAAAACAAGATCAGACATGTACTTAAAAAGCAGAATTGCAATTTATTTAAATTTAAATTAAAAAACAAAATCAGACCTGTCACAAACCTGTACTCCATTTGGACCATCATCGCCATTGCTTTGCCCACTGGGGCTGCATCGTTAATAACTTGAACAACATTGGATGGCCCCACCTCCGCAATGGCATCACATGATTGGTCTTTCAAGAATAGTGTTATTTTCTTGACCGAAACAATCAATGGCCTTTAGAAAATATGGACCGGATATAGAAGAGACAATATTGTTTATCATTGGACGATTTCGACAATCTGTCCTTCCATCCATGACGATGGAACATCCGTCTACACTCCCAAGATGCCTTCAATGGTGCCACTGCCTTCTCAAAATGTGCTTTTTCCTTGCCCACCAACGTAGATCAGAGCTTCTCATAACCAGGTGCCTTATATCCTGTAGGTCCATCATTAATGGCACAAACCATTTGCTCAAAATAAGATGAGTGGGCTGCATTGAAAGGGAAGCCACATGCAAAAAAAATCTTGCCATTGCAAGATCAACACCTTATCTTCTCTTCACATCAAACATGTCATAAATGCCACCAATTTTAGGCCTATTGTTTGATGAAGTTGTATTGCTTTTTGACGCTTTTGATGGCACATTCTCATCACCGAAATGAACTTTATCATCAGATGACATTTCTTCCTTACTGGACTTATCATTGCCACTGACATTATGTCATGGCCATGAGATTGACTTGCCTGCCTTACCATCAAACCTTTGTTGCTCCCTTTGTGCACTGGGGATTTTAGTGGGATCCTCCTGTACAAATTTGAACTCCTTTCTTTGGAACATTCATTAAATGGGCCTTAACTTGATTATAGCTGCCTTTCCATTCAACATGACATAGGTTGCATTTTATCAATGTTGTTCCACCTCAAACCTTTGTTGCTTTTGACCTCTCTACATATTTTCATAGTGGATATTAAGGATTTGATGATGCCATCTTGGTTGGAAAAATAAGGAGGATGAAGAAATGATAAATCTGAAAATTGAAACAAAGAAAGTCTGCCAAGGAAAATACCTCACTCCTTCAATGATGGACTGTTTTTCCCTTCTCTCCCATCAGTGCAGGACTGTTAAGAGTCAGTCAACTGTCAGACCCTTCACTACTATTCTGGTGGACTACTGGACTGTCTCCCTTCACTACTTGTTGGAATGCTCTCCTTCTTCATTGCTGGGATACAAATGAGGTAAATGGGGATGTTTTTGTGTGTTTAAAATGATGTTAGGACTTTTGGAGGCCCCCCCACCTTTCCCTCCCCTCCCCTCTTCTTCTCGATTTTCGGTAGGTTTAGGCAAAAATGGACCCACAGGCCACGTCGATGTCCCCATTTACTGGGTATGTGTTAATTTTTCTGATCTCAGGCCTAGATAAAATAATTTCTAGTGTATTTCCCTAGTCTAATTAGAGATGGTAGCTTGACACAAGCCACCTTGAAATAGAACCCTCTTGATAAGCAAGCAACCTTGAAATAGATGGTAATTGGAGTACAAGCCAGCACAATTGTAAAAAGAAAACTGAAGAGTCCAATATCAGTGCTAGCCGACGGGCAACTTAGGAGGGGCGCTAGTGTCACCAAACAACTCTCTTCTCACTTTAGATTGGTTCCCCTCCAATACAAGGGGGGTTGCCCTTAGGGATAGGATCACTAAAGCTTTGCAATGGATGCTCAAGGTGAAGTGAAGAGTTAGCTTTAGCAAAATATAAGTTGTAGCATAGGATAATAAAGTGATGGAGGATTGAGACCAGTGCCTCTCCAAGTTCAGCTAATGGAGTCAAGGGAATCAAGAGGGATGAAAATGGATGATAAATGGGTCTAGTTATCGTCGTTACAAACATGCAAAAAACCAACGATAGGGCAAATTTATAAGGCTGGAAATATATGATAAATGTCCCTTCCAAAGGTGACCTTTTATGCACATGCAAATCAATAAGATCTGATCCTACCACTAGTTGAAAATCAACATGCAACCCTTCACCGAAATGGCATAGCATAGAAGCATCAACTAGGAAGTAAAAACAACAACAATTTTGTAGTATATTCACCTCATCAAAAACTCTTACTCAAGAGACATGGAATGTGCTTGAACCCTTAGTTAAAATTTATTAGTATTCCAACAACATAAGCAACACGAAGTGAAAGGATGGACAATCCCACATAAGAAACACTTAACTTTTCATTGCTTCGATTAGACATTCATTGAAGCTCAAGAAAGGAGTTCTCTCACAAATTCAAGCATGACTACAAATGGAGATGAGATAAGATAATTTTATTAATGTTTGATTAATGGCCACAAATAGGTCATTAGGATTGTTGAGTACAATCATGTCATTACAAAGCAGGAGTACCAAAAGGTTTTCGATAAAAGGAAAGAGGCAATAAGTAATGTAAGGTAAAGTAAATTGGAGTGTGAGTCTATTTTGAAGCACGAAAAACCCTCGACCTCAAGAAGGTGAAACCACATGAGGGTGGAGATGTATAAGAGGAAAAGATCCAAGAGCATGAAAATCCAAAAGTAATGAGGGAGGTCTGTCATGGAATAGGCCCATCTCTCCTAACATCCAAGGGTAAATGAATGAAACTCAAAATAGTATGATGTCTAGAGGAAGAATTGGTTAATGGTCTGGATTGCGCACTACACTGCTATTGAGAGAAGGTAGTCCACTGCTGAGGCTTGGGGGATCTCGACTCTCAACTTCCTTCTGGGGAGTGATTTGGTCAGGTCATGTTGTTGAGTTCTTAGGGGATGGGGGAAAGTCCCATGGGCCCACAATGATCTAGAGTTCGAGGCTGTGTTGATATCTATTTGTCTCTTAGTGCCCCTTACTAAGGGTAGCACTATGAAAAAGGATGATCCCCTTGTAGAATCTGGTCGATTAGAAGGTTGAATAATATGGGCTTGAAGCCCGAGGGCCTCCTGCATGTATAAGGCCAACAGGGCAGAGCTAGTCCTTTTATAAGCTCGTAGCTCCATCTTGTTATAATAAAAATGATTTGTTTTTCTAGATCCACTAATATCCCCAAGTATAATAATAAACTAAACATGGAGTCTTGTAGATCTATGGTTTTATCCAAGGAATACAATACAACAATAATATCTCCTAACCAACTCATTAGAGAAGTCAAACAATGATAAATTAATGGAGTACTTATGCCATGTGTCTCCTCAAGGTGGATGCTTTGTTCAATTAGGTTTTGAATCAAGTTAAAACCTCCTCAAGTGGCATGTGTGACTATCCATGAGTGAGACGTTCCATCAACATGTGAAAAGTGTGCAAAAGTGGGACGTATTCCTTCTAGCAAGTGGGCTTTGTTATCACCTAAACTCACACCCTTCAAGATAAAGTCGTAAAGATCTAAGCACGGGCTTAGTGAAACTAAGAGGGAGGCCAATGTCACCACACCAAACCTTGTTTTGCTCTTTAGGTTGGCTCTTCTCCAACTCAAGGGAGGCCTCCATAGGATAGGATTACTAAAGCTTGCAACTAGGTTCAAGGTGAAATGAAGAGATAGCTTTAGCAAGATTGCTAGGTTTATGATAGTAAATGAGAAAATAAGTGGATGGAAGGATAATGGACTAATGTTTTAACCAGTGTTACAAATATCGTGTTGGCGAATATATCGCCGAGGGTCCAAAAAAAAAATATCGGATTTATCGGGGAAAATGTTGACAAACATCGGCAATATATCGGCGAAATGAAAAAAATACAAAAATATTAATTTTTTGACTAAGCCGATATTTGCCGATTTTTGCCGATATTTGCCGATTTTTGCCGGTATTTGCCGGTATTTGCTGATGTTTGCCGATATTTTCAAATGGCGATATTTTTGCCGATTTTTGCCGATATTATTGCCGAACTGGGAACATCGTGATATCTTGCGATGTTGGCGATACATTGCCGATGTTTGTAACATTGGTTTTAACCCCTTGGGCAATGGAGTTAGGCAAAGGGTCAATGCAGGATTTTCAAAGAAATGATTAGGAGGATCACGACAGCACATACCCTAGTCACTCTCTAATGGCTTTAATAATTTCGGAAATCTAGAAAGGGAAAATAGTAGAGTAGATATTTTCAAATGATGTTGGGGGGATAATTATTATGCAAGGGAAAGTGAGTATATAACCATAGCACGAGAGACATACCGTACCTATCACTTCCAATTAATAACCATCACATAGAAGATGAGAGATTCTATTTAAATTGCGCATACTTTTCAAGTTTAAAATGATTGCATCCTTGTGTGCTTGTGTAGAAGTCCCTTCAGTAAACCAAATCCATTATCATTTGAAGATTCCATCCATGAGCAAAACATGAGAGACAGAACACCGTTCAATAGAAAGCAATTTGATTCACCATCCAAAGGAGACCAATATATTCAACTAAGCTCAATGGGGTTTCTCCCCAAATCCAACCATGAAAATAGATGAGGAAGGGTTACTCTTTATATAGAGAATGTAGCTCAACTTTCTTTACAATAAAATAATAATTTCCCTTTCTAAATGCACTATTTGCTGAACTAAATTTTCTAGAAATAGCAAACTAGTGTTTAGATCCACTTTCTTCTCCAAGGAAAATAATATCATAATAGTTCTCATCTAACCAACCCTTTGAAAAGAGTTTCAACAATAATAAACAAATGGAGTTGGTTAGATCCACTTGTTACAAGTAACTAATTCCATGAGAAAGTTTAAACAATGAATAAACAGTGTAATTAGTTACCAACCACCTCCAAAATGGCTCAAGGAAAGAGGGCACACCCCTCCTTTGAGTGATTGACCAAGCGTTCTTCACCATGAGCATTTATTAATGATGCTCTATCGAAATCATGAGAACGCTCAAGCATCAATGGTGGGGCGCTCCTCAAATCGATTGGTCAAAAGAAAAATGATGATTGCTTCAAGGTGGCAGTTTTGCAGTTGCTAGTTTCCTCAATATTTATCGGATTTTCTATTATAATTCATAACCACTTTATGAAAATCCCGCGACCTCTCTACTTCTAGTGTTGCTGAGTTGGCAAAATTTTGGGCATTCTGTCAAGAGATAACTACTCGCAAAGGTAGGATGCCCCTCCAAAAGTGTAACAACTACCTAGGTGTCAAGTGCCTTCAAATCTCTTACCGCATTCCATATAGGAGCCCCTCAAGCTTAATAATCATCAATTTAGTGGCTTAACACCCGATTGGTCCATGATCTCTATTTAAAGAGCATGGAGGGTCATTGTTGAGTTGATCGATTATGAGAAGCTCATTTGTAACTTTCTTTCTTTGCATAATAAATTGTCCCGTAGAAGTTATTTGGCCGGGGCCGTGGAGTGTTTCCCTCAAAAGGGTTTAAACCACGTCAAAACATTGGTGTGTTGATTTGTGATCTGTTTGTGTGAAGTGGTTGCTCTTGGTGTTCGGTCCTTTGGTAGTACCCTGTGTACCCGAACATGGTATCAGAGCTTTTATGAAGAGCCGCTTCCGGTTATGATCTAGATCTTGAACTGTTGTTGCTGAAATGCGAAAGGGTTTCTGGTTTTGGTATTTCTGTGCATTTCTGGGCTGTGGGAGGTGTTCCATTGCGTTCGGAGCGCCATTTCCATTGGGAAATAGTTTTCGTTTAATTTAAAACGGTTCCCGGGTGCTTTAGAAGCGCGTATTTCATCAAATCTGAAGGTATAATGTTACAGTGACGTAGTTTTTTTTTTATTTTTTGTTTTAAAAGAAAAGAATCTCATATTTTATCATTTTTTTACTGTTAGATTTTTTTGGTTTCGGATTGTTGTTTTCCCTGTCTGCGTGTGCTCTTTGCCGTGCACCTTGAGAGATCTTGGCAAATCAGAAACAGAAAGGGAAAGGGTTTTTCTCGGCTGCGTATGCTCTTTGCTGTGCACCTTGCGTGATCTCGGCAAATCAAAAACAGAGAGAAAACATAGACTTTCCGGGCAAGCTAACGAGATCTAACCCCATATTGTGGAAAAGTTTTTTTGTTTCGGTTTGTGGTGTGATTTGCAGGAAAAAAGGCAAGCACGGAAACCGAGCGAGAAGAGTAAAAAAAAAGAAAAAAAAAGCCCCCTTCCTCATTCCCATATTTTACATATCTTTTAATCTAGCTCACTTGGTTCAAAGTTGCTTTATTCCTTAATAGGTCTTGAGTTCAAGTCTTAGGAAGTTACTTTTAAAAGGCAAAGTGCATGCAATTTCTATTTTCAAGTTACTTTATTGTAAAAGTGCATTTCACTTAAATAAGAAAAAATAAAAATAAAAAGTGAGTCACTTGAGTTATTTTTTATTGTTGCACTATTTAAAAGTAATATCATTGTAAAAGTGAAATCACTTATTTTACAAAATTGATTCACTTAAAGCAACTTTCTTGTAAAGTGATTGTAAAAGGTTAGTCTTGGGAAGAGGGGGGTACTTTTTTTTAGCTGGTCATTCTTTATGTGCCACGTCACTATTGGGGACATCTTCAACAGTTTCTTTGTTCAAGCATAACTTCATCATCCGAAGTCAGTTTTTAGTGCCGTTTTTTTTGAAACCGCCCATTTTTTCGAGCTCTTCGCATTCAGACTATTGGTTTCTGCTTTTACAGCCATTAATTTACAAATATGGCCGTCCCTTGTGATATTCTACTTCACAGTTCCAACTATTTCTCATGGAAATCTCGTATGGAGGATGTTCTACGAAGTAGGGGACTTTTCAGAATTACCTCAGGGAAAGAAACAGAACCCATTGATGATGATAAAAAAATAAAATGGGCAAATAGATGTGATGAAGCTCGTGGATTGATTGGGATGTTAATCTCTACTGATTTGTGATTCCACAAGTTAAGTTCGTGGATTGTTAGATGTTAATCTCTGGAATTGATGAACCTGATGCTGCTTGGGACAAGTTGGAATTTGTGTTTGGTAAACACAATGAAATTCAAGGTCATCAACTCGAAAATGAGTTGATTTCTTTAAATCCAAGTGATTTTTCATGCATTCAAGATTATTTATCTAAGTACAAAACTCTTAAACTCTTATGTGCAGAATGTAAGATTAAGAGGGAAGACAAACAATGCATCTATCATATTCTTTCAAAACTTGGACCTGCATATTCTGTTTTTGTATCTACATTCTACTCCATGAAAGAATCCTTGAATGCAGCTAGCTATCAAGAGTCCAGTCTTGAATCTTTTTGTGATTCCTCGATTAGAGAGCAAGATAAACTCATCTATCTTGGAATAATCAACAATGCAGATACATCTGGGAAAGCCTTATTGTCCCAACAGAAAGAAAAGTCCAAGCCTCCCAAGAAACAAAATTTTCGCAAGAATAAGTCAAACAAGGGTCCCAAACCCTCTCAGTCAGCTCCTTCTTTGAAAAATGACAAAGCATCCAAGCCAAAAGGCAAGAAGACTGAGCGTGATTGCAACTATTGCGGGAAAGATAATCATGATGAATCTAAGTGTTTCAAAAAGATGGCAGCCTTGGAAGCAACAATGAAGAAGCACCACATCAGCCTAGATTCGCCTTCAGAATCTACCTCTCATGGACATGCACTTTGTGCTTCTGGTTATTCTTGTAATGCATCTTCTTCTTCTACTTCAAATGAATGGCTCATTGATTCTGGAGCATCTTATCATATGGCTAAGGATCAAGCCATCTTTTCTACTATGCATGAATGTAACACCAAACAAATATTTGTTGGTGATGATAGATCTCTAAGTGTTGTAGGAGCTGGAACAGTTCTAGTAGATAATGGTCATTTCAGTGATGTACTATGTGTTCCAAGAATTTCTTGCAATTTGTTATCAGTCTATTAGATCACTCATTCTGGTGAAGGTAAAACTATGACGTTTATACCTCACCAAGTTGTAATCAAGGATTTTAAACATCCTCAACTGGTCCTAGCTACCAGAATTGTTGATGATATTACCAGGTTGTACAAGTTTAACAACTTTGGGTCATCACCTTTTCCTTCAGTTTTTGTTGCTCATAGTGATAACTTGAGCAAACTTTGGCATGGGCGATTTGGTCACTTAAATTATCGCTCATTGCAACAACTATGTAAAGACAATATGGTGAGAGGTCTTCCGATGGTATCTTGCAGGGATGGTGTTTGTTCCGGTTTTGTACTCCGAAAACATCATCGGGACAGTTTTGACAAACGTGCCTCTTGGCACCCCTCAGTTCCCTTGGAGCTTGTGTATAGTGACTTGTGTGGTCCTCTTCCATCTGCTTCCTTTTCTGGTTTCAAATATTTCTTAACTTTCATTGATGATTACACCAGACGCACTTGGGTTTATTTCCTAAAACTTAAGAGCGAAGTATTTAACATGTTCTTGGCCTACAAGGCCCTTGTTGAAAAACAATTTGGTCATCAAATTATTAAGTTAAGATCTGACAATGGAGGAGAATATGTTAACAAAAAGTTCACTACTTTCTGCACTGAACAAGGCATCCAACAACAGCACACTGTTCCATATACACCACAACAAAATGGTGTAGCTGAGCGAAAGAACCGCACTTTAAAAGAAATGGCTAATTGTATGATCCAATCTAAGGGACTAAGTCTTCAATTTTGGGCTGAAGCCATTAATTGTGCAAATTACATAGTTAATCGCACCCCCACTAAAGCATTACAAGGTATCACACCGGAAGAAGCATGGAGTAAAACTAAACTTGATGTAAGTCACTTCTGTGTGTTTGGTAGTGAAGCATGCGCTCACATTTCGGATGAAAAACGGAAAGCATTGCAGCCTAAAGTGAAAAGTGCATATTTGTTGGATATTCTGAAGATGTAAAAGGTTATAGACTTCTTCAACCACATTCTCATGATGTAATCATTAGAAGAGATGTTAAATTTGATGAAAATCTCTTGGCCTGCGAGCCTAACTCGACGATTGTGCCATCTTTGGCCTGCGAGCCTGATTCGGTGATTGTGCCTTCTTCTTCTTCTTCTTCTTCCAACTTCCTTGATAGGTTTCCAACTCCAGTTTCTGATGATGATAGTGAGGATGAAAATCCACCTCCGCCTGCTCATGTTCCTCCAGTTGCACCAGCACAAGTGCTTCCTCGATGGGTCCGTTCAACATGTGAAGCAGCTGGTGATCTTGCCGGTGATCCTAGAGATCAACGTCGAACACGTTCTCAGTTTCAGCGAGCCTCTTCTCTTTTGGCTCAAGTTTCCGAGAATCATGATCCAGAAACCTTTGCAGAAGCTTAAGGAAATCCAGATTGGGATGCAGCTATGGATGAAGAATATCCTTCCTTAATGGCGAACGATACTTAGGATTTTGTACCTCTTCCAAAAGGAAGAAAACTTGTCAGATGTAAATGGGTCTACAGAGCTAAGTATGCATCAGATGGAAGTGTTGAAAGACTTAAGGCAAGGTTAGTTGCCAAAGGTTTTTCCCAAGTTGAAGGGATTGACTACAATGAAACCTTTGCTCCTGTCGCAAAAATGAACTCCCTCCGCCTTGTTCTTTCCCTTGCAGCCTTACACAATTGGGAAGTCCATCAAATGGATGTCAAGTCTGCCTTCTTACATGGTGATTTATAGGAGGCAATTTACATGGAACAACCTCCTGGATATGTTCAGAATAACTCTAGCCTTGTTTGCCGCCTTAAGAAATCCTTATATGGCCTTAAGCATGCTCCTAGAGCTTGGTATGCCAAAATGGATAACTTTCTCCTTGACACTAGTTTTTCTAGATGCCATTCTGACCCCAATGTCTATACCAAGAAAGTAGGAAACCATCTCATCATACTTGTTCTATATGTTGATGACCTTATTCTTACTGGTAGTGACCCTAAGCTTATAACCCATGTGAAATCCAGTCTTAAACAAAATTTTGAAATGTCAGACTTAGGATATTTGCATTATTTTCTTGGTCTCCAAGTCCTGCAAACCAAAGAAGGAATCTTTCTTTCTCAGTCTAAGTATGCTTGTGACCTTCTTCGTCGCTTTCACATGGAAGATTGTACACCAGCCCCTTCTCCCTTCCAGTCTGGAGTCAAACTTTCTGCCACTTGTACTTCACCTAAAGTCGATGCCACCTTGTATCGTCAGCTTGTTGGTAGTCTCTTATACTTGACTCCTTCCCGTCCTGACCTTTCCTTTGCCGTTGGTCGTGTTGCCCGTTATATGCAGACACGTCATGAAAGTCATTGGAAAGAAGCTAAAAGAATACTTCGATATATTCGAGGTACAGTTCAATTTGGGATTCATTACAGTACAGGGGGGAAACCTTTGTTGGTTGGTTTCACTGATTCAGATTGGGCCAGCGATCTTGATGATCGAAAGTCTACTGCAGGTTATGTTTTCAGTTTGGGATCTGGACCTATCACTTGGGCTTGTAAGAAACAACAAGCTCTTGCTCTTTCTTCAGCAGAAGCAGAATATCGAGCCGCAGTTAATGCCAGTCAGGAAGCTTTATGGCTTCGACAGATCCTTTCAGAGTTTGGATTCGAGCAGCAGCAGCGTACTCCACTTTGGTGCGACAATCAAAGTGCCATCAAGCTTGCCAAAGATCCAGTTCTACATCAACGCAACAAACACATTGAGCTACATATGCACTTCATCAGAAATCTTGTTCATGATCGTGTTCTTGAAGTGCTCTTTTGCCCTACAGATGATCAAGTTGCGGACATCTTCACCAAGTCTCTTACAGAAGCGAAGTTTTCTAAACTTTGATCTATGTTAGGAGTTCAGGAACTTGTCATTAAGGGGGGATAGGCTCTAATTCCTGCTTCCTTCTCCTAATAGTGTCACTTTTGTAAATCCTTCAATCCTATCCCAAGTTGTTCTTAAGGGGGGATGTTAGGATATTTAGACACTTAGGAGTTAGTTAAGATCAACTTGTGTGATATATCCGTTAGGGAAAGTGTGCTTCTTTAGTATGCATTAGTATGCATTTGTAAATACTTAATCCGACGGTCACGATATGTTCCCGACATAGAGTGATCCGACGGCTCAACTTCTCTTAGATCATACCTAGCCTTGATCCGTGGCTTAACACCCGATTGGTCCATGATCTCTATTTAAAGAGCATGGAGGGTCATTGTTGAGTTGATAGATTATGAGAAACTCATTTGTAACTTTCTTTCTTTGCATAATAAATTGTCTCGTAGAAGCTATTTGGCCGGGGCCGTGGAGTGTTTCCCTCAAGAGGGTTTAAACCACGTCAAAACATTGGTGTGTTGATCTGTGATCTGTTTGTGTGAAGTGGTTGCTCTTGGTGTTCGGTCCTTTGGTAGTACCTTGTGTACCCAAACAGTGCAAACCTTAGGTATTTTGGTTAATTAGTATGATAGCTTTATTTCTTTGTTGACTTTAATTAATCACAATAAAATCATAGAAACCCAAGCCTAAAAACTTTAATTAGTCCATCTCTTAAAAAGTACAATTATTAACACTTGAAAAATTGGGGAGACCCACAGTTGATGGGTTCCCATTCCATTTAATTAATTGCCTTATTACCTTATTCAAGTATCCTTTAATCATCATTTAGAGGGAGTGCATCATCTTATGAGCATTGCTTTACTTTTTAGGATGTTCCAAGGTTTGGAGTGCTCCATGAGGGATGATATTTAATCATATCCAAGCTTGATCCAGGTGCCAAGGTGGACTGAAAGTGCTAGGGCGTTCTACCTGTTACCCTTTGGAAACCTGCTGGAGTATACTGCTGTTGAATTTTTCATATTTCAACCCCAAAAATAACCTCAAGTTAGTATCTTGTCCTGCTACAATCTACATCAGATATGAGCTACATGCTGAAAAGGGCAAAGGTGGCGTTGAGTCTCACCCAAATATGCAAGAAACAGGTCTGAAGTGTGCCCTTGCAACCAAATGTCATCTCTGAGGCTGTAAGATATGCTGTCTACTTTTATTTCAGCTGATTCTTCTACATTGGATATATGGCACAGATCTAGAAATCTGTGACATGCCATAGTTTCTACTCAAGAACACAATTTATGTACCATTGTTTTGCTGTAGCTGGATACCAGAGTTCTGGAGGAGAGATTTTGCATTTTAATTGGAATTTTTCATGCTACATATGATGTGTTGTTAAGGGTCCCCATTATCTACCAGCAACTGTGTTGTCAGAAGTTGCACCAAAAATTATCTTACTAGTCTGGAAACATACTCCTGTATCTCCAATCAACACCTTCCTGGACTTTGATCACAATACATGGCCACAATGCTATTGTGTGCCAGGCAAGCTTCATAGGGTGGGCAAATGTTTGCATCTATTCACACTAGGACTGCAACAGTTATATCCAGGGCTTGTATTACGGCAAGAAGTTAAACTAGCAAAGCCTACATTCATTCTGTCAACAGTATGTCCTGATAGCATTGTAATGGTCAATGTTATCGGAACCGGACCGGGCATCGAACCGGAAAAGCCCAAAATGTGAACCGGATCGGAACCGGAAAAAACCGGGAAAAAAACCGGTTGACTAAAAAATACATAAAATATTCATATTTTGTAAAAAAACATATATATTCATGTGCATACATATGAATCCAAACCATTAATACACAAATATGCAAAGTTTCTCATATATATAGTAAGTATGGGTGCAAATAACCAAAATAGCACCTAGTGCAATACATCTCTGAGGTTCTGAACCAAAGTACATCAACAAAGAGGCTCTAAATGGCCCCTACAATTCAAAAAGAAACCATAGTACTAATGAATAACGATAAACTGATCATATGGCGCTACCCTACTAGCTACTAGAGTCTAGTGTCTACTACTACTCATCATCCTCCTCCTCATCGTCATCCTGATCCTCTTCATCCTCTACAGGAGTGGGATTTTGTGCCCCACTTGATTCCCCTGGCCCTGAAGGTGGAACCTCTGGAAGTGGGTCCAAATCCAACCAAGAAAGGTCTTCATTATCAAATACTGGTTCTTGAGTCTCCACAACCCACTCTGATGATGGATCAAAGTCATCCAAGGTTATGTTGCCTGATGCTAGTGTCTTGTTCAACAACTGGTTACGCCTCAGCCTGAGATTGTACTTGACATAGACCATATCATTCAACTGTTTGTGTTCCAAACGGTTTCGTTTCTTGGTGTGTATATGTTAATTTTTCATCAAGTTAGGGTTATACGCAGAAGAATAATAAATCAATATACTTTAATGCAGAAATACATTTAATAAACATTTACAAACATTGAATGCAGTAGTAAACTCTAACATAACATAATTTTCATCTCTTTCAACTTCACACTTTATCACATAATAATTAAAGAGATATAGCTGAAGATACTTACCTGGGTGTGAAGCCCTTCCTATAAGAATACTCAGAAGAGTTACTTTCAGTAAAAGACCGAGCCTCAGAGAGGCCAGTCAAATCTGGGAACTAGCAGACACTAAGAAGGTAGTTCAAATCAGAGAGAGAGAGAGATGAGAGGGCTGTAGTACAGTCAAACAAAGTAGGTCAATGACAGTCAAAAAACACAGTGAAAGTCACAATAAAGACCTAGAATAATTGAAGTCCAATAGATGTAAGTAGAAGGGATCTAAACCCTAGGTGATGACAAAATTGACCTCAATCACTCAACAAAAAATCAGCATAAATACCAGACCTTAATTAGTCTTCAGCAATGGCAACAATAGATCTGAAATAACACATGTGATCTGATATATAAGGGCCACAGTAAAAATCAATACAACCCTCAACAAATAAAACAAACACCACAACAGGCAGAAGAGATCCCTAGACCTCACGGCTCAGTTTTCTAGGGCAGGCAAGCTTCATACCAGTTCAAAGAACAACCAGCAATACAAGCTAGGGCATGTGGCCTCCATGAGTGGACTCTTAGAAACAACAATCAGATCTAGCAAGGTTCATGAAAAATAAAAAGACCCTAGCAGTATGACGTCCACCTATAGCAATCAGATCTAGCAATCAAATCTGGGATAATGATGATCTCCAACAAAAAAACAGCCACAACAAGCAACAACAATCAGATCTGAGATAATGATGATCTCCAGTAGAAAAACGACCACAGCAAGCAACAGGAACCCTTGACGTCAACCTCAAAATGATTAGAGCCAAGATGATGATAAGAATGAGGGAATTAGTCTTCATTAAATAGGGACTTAGAACTTCTAGAAGGCTTAATAAAATAATCCTTAAATTAGGGCTCCATAAATTTAGGAAAACAAAAAAAATATAAAAAAAAATAAATAATAATAAAAAAATACAATAGAGACTTAAGTGGTTGTCAACCCATAAAATATAAAAGTGGGTAACTTAGGTGGGTACTAGGGTACAAAGACCAATAAGATGGTATGAGTCAAACCATACAACAAGGATGGGGACATGACCCAAAACCCTAGTACCAAGGGGTGTACCACAAAGGTGGGCACACAACCCTAATACCCAAAAACATCAAAACAACTCAAAGTGGGTAAACAACACAAACTGCCACAAGACCAAGAACAATAAGGTGTAAGGACCCAAAGTAAATCAACCGGGGTGGAGAAGGTGCAACCAATCATCTCTGTCTCAAATGTACAAATGTTCCATATAACCTGAAAGTTCATCATCACTGTATAAGGAAGGGTTCACACGGATCATGTGATCATGTGGTCCTCTGAACTGCTCCTAAGGTCAAATGTCAGTGGCTTCATCAAGGGGTAGCCAGTCCCTTGAGAAGACCAACTAACTCATCCATCTCAAAGACCTAGGAGAAGAGGACATCACACATCATAATCTTAATAATTGACCAAGTACCTCCATTCTCAAGGAATGGCTCTCAGCTCAAGGCTGGGCTTCAGTCCTAGACTGAGTCATGTTGATCAACCTCTGGTCCATGACCAGGTCCTCCATTCTCCCAGAGAATGGTCCTCAGCCTCAAGCTGAGTTGTCAGTCCTAGACTGAATGTTGATCAACCATTTGCAGGAACTACTTGGTCCTTGACCAAAATTCTGCCTGGTTCTAGACCAGGATGTCTCTATCTCAACCTGCAGGATCTGCTTGGTCCTCGTGACCAAGAAACTGTCTGGTCCCAGACCAGAATACCCTAGAGACAAATAGGGGCCCTAGCCACATGCTAGGGACTTTGCCATGGCATCAATCTACTTAGTCGTCGACCAAGAACCCCAGGAGACAGCTGGGGGCCCTAGGGTACCTTCTAGGGTCTTACTCATTACTTTGCCTGGTTATCTTGACCAAGAACCCTAGTTAACTGACTAGGGTACCATTCTCTCTGAGGATGGGTCTCGCAGCTGCACTAAAAATCAACAGTATACGCTCAAATACACTCCAATTGCGTTCACATCCAGAAGCACTACTTGGCTGGCTCAATATTCGAACTGCAAAATTTTTCAAATCAGTGCAATTCCCACCAAACTATCCCCACCAATAAGCTGCAATAATAGTTGAATGCAAACAAGTTTCAACAAATGGCTTTGGAAGTTTAACTCATTCTTTACAATGGATAATATAATTTGAAAACTTTGAAAATTCTTACCTGGTGTATCCTTGGATATGCCTCGTATGGCCATGCTCATGCCAAAGCTACCCATACTCTCATTGAATTGCAGTAGCTTACTGTGTATCTCATCTTGTATCATGGCATGAGGAACCATGCGCTCAATGCATTTATACAATCCGTCCTTTACCTCCCCATCATCATTTGATTCAAAGTCTTTTGTATAGTGGTACCTTCAAAAGTTCAAAGTTCAAAAGACAAATAATATTCATCAATGAATTTGAAATTGTAACTTATAACTTTGAACTTTAAAGTTTGAAATTACAAGAAAACTTATAACTTTGAATATGAATTTTGAGATTTCTTACCTTGGGTTTAAGTAATAGCCATCTGTCATCAATGATATTCCAAATAGGAAAATACTTCTGCCTTTTATCACCATGCTGCCTTTATTGCTTCTTTGGCCTGATCCATGGCCTTATAAATAAAACCCATAGCGGGTTTATCACCATCTACCATCCGCAACACTCTCACAAGAGGCTCACTGAATAAAACTCTCTCTTCTGCCTTTTTCCAAAATGTTTTTTCAAACACTTTGTCAGCTATATCTTTCCCTTCAACCTTTTTACTCCATTGGCATTTATTCCACTCATCGCAGGAAAACATCTTCCGCAAGTTGGCTTTTTGATCAACAATGGATTGCAACGAAAGAAAGTTTGTTGCAAATCGTGTAATAACTGATCTAACTAGCTCTTTACCCCTAGTGTTCTTCCTCATAAGACTCAAAACCCATGAGTGGTTGTAGATGTACCTGGTTGTTGATTTTGCCTGCTCCACCTACTTCTTCATCCACTCAATTTTTCCAATATCCTCTAGCACGAGGTCCAAACAATGGGCTGCACATGGTGTCCACCAAAGGGTGGGGTGTTTTTCCTTTAACATCCTTCTCGCTGCAACATAGTTTGAGGCATTGTTAGTGATGATCTGTACAACATTCTCTGGCCCCACCTCCATAACTACTCCATCCAAAAGTTGAAACTATAACTGTGCATCCTTCACCTGCTCAGAGGCATCCACAGATTTAAGAAACATGGTTCCTTTTGGGCAAGCAATCAAGAAATTGATAATGGTGCGGGGTTTTCCATCACTCCATCCATCAGACATTATTGTGCACCATGTTCTACTCCAGGACTGCTTGAACTCCTTTAGATATTCATCTATTCTTTGAACTTCATTTCCTAAAAGGGGCCCTCTGATATCATGAAAACTAGGGCCTTTGAAGCCCGGACCACATGAAGCTATAACATCTATCATAGGTTGATAATAAGAAGAACTAGTTGCATTGAAGGGTATGTTTGCATCATACCACCATCTAGCTATGCATTCCCAAGCAGCCTCCTTCTCCATCTTCTTCCATTTAGCATCAATGGTGGGTTGAGCACCAGGGGTAGTGCGGGGCACAAAGAAAGAGTCAAGCCCTCTATTGCTGGTCGGGGCCTTACGTGGCCTCTTCAGGTTCAAATTGGGTGCTCTACGTCCACCTCTCCCCCTAACACGAAAACTGGAGGATTCTTCAAAGCTAGTGAAATGTCCTTGAGGGGTTTCATGATCATCACCCTCAGGCTCATAGCCACTCTCATCCTCAAATGGCATTGAACTTCTCCTTATGTCGTTTGGAAGCTTCTTTGTCTTGGCTTTTTCTTCTTGGTAGGCTTCAATACTACTTAGCATCTCTGCTCTAAGATCATCTGAGACTTTCCTACAAGGTTCAACATTGCCTCGAGCACCAGCTAAGTGTTGTTTTTTCCTATGGATACCATCCCCAACTATTTTCTTCCCACAATAAGTGCATTTTTTTTCCCACTATCATCCAATTGGCAATGAATCCATGCCATATCCTTCTTCTCTTTTGGAGCCATGGCAAACAAAAGCTGGAAATAAAACCCTAGAATTTATTAATAACTTATTAACTAAGAAAAAAACAAATTTAAAGAGAAAATGAGTGTTGAGTCTTGAGTCTTGACATACCTTTGAGAAAGAAGAAGAAATGTAGCAAAGCTTGAGAGAAATTGTCGCTTCCAAGAGAAAAAGAACAAGCTGATCCGTGATAACAACCCACAAATTTTGCACAAAACCCTTCAATAACCTCCAAAATAGTCCACGAAATATCTCCAAATATGCTCCAAGAAATAAGGCTTCAAATCTCCTCCAAATTTTCCCTGCAAAAGACACTTCAATATGCCCAAGAAGTTCTTGCAAACCACTCAACAAACTCAGCTCCAGAAGACTTCGAAACTGCCCAAGAAACAAAGCTCTCAAGAATGCCAAAGAAGATAGAATGAATAGTGTGAGTAATGTAGGGGGTGGGGGGGTCTTTAAATTGCTTTAACATAGGATTAGGGTTAGGTTAGAAGAATAGGAAAGTTTTTTTTCTGTGTTTTTTTTTAAATTTGAGTTTCGTGGGTCCCCCATTCGCGGCTGTACAACATAGTATAGACTGGTCGGTTCCGTACCTGGTTTGGAAAAAAATCCAGTCGAGCCGGTTTTGTCCTCTGACCGGACCGACCGGTTTTTTAGGTTCCGGTAACACTGGTCTAGAGGACCACATGATCACATCATCCTTGTGGACCCTTCCTTATACAATGATGATGAACTTTAAGGTTATATGGAACACTTGTACATTTGAGAGAGAGATGATTGGTTGTGCCCCACCTTGATTGATTGACATTTGGTCCTTACACCTTGTTGATTATTTGTCTTGTGGTACCTTGTCTTTGACTGATGGTTATTAGGGTCTTTTACCTATCTTGAGTTATATTTTGGTTTGTACCACCTTTGATGTTTTTGGTCCTATGGGTACTATGGTTGTTTGTCCATTTTTTGTGGTTTACTCTTGGTCCTAGGGTTCATGGGTTATGTACCCATTCATATCTTATGTTGGACCATGTGTTGGTCCTAGTACCCACCTAATGTTATTCTAAATATAATTGGTACCATTCTGATGGGTCATTGTACCCTCACTTATTTATATGACCCTTGTTTCTATTTTTTATTCCTTATTCTTTATTTTTTATTTTTTTATTTTTTATTTCTATTTTATTTTATTTTTATTTTTTATTATTAAGTGGTAACTTCCTAACTTAAATAAAGTTGGGCCCTTCTTAATTTGTGGAACCCTAACTTAATCAAAAGATTATTTTATTAATCTTCTTAGAAGGCTTTTTTTATCCTATATATAGATCTTGATTCCTCTTTTAACAATCCATCTATCGATCTCATCTTAGCTTTGATCCTTATGATTATTGTCAAGGGTTTTTACTGTTCTTGTAGGCCGTCCACCTGTTAGTCATCTCAGATCTGGTTTAAGTTAACGTCAAGGGTGTTCTATTGTTAGGTTTTGTTCAAATATCATTCTGCTGTCACATCTAGCTGAACTGTGACCCCTTGATGATCTTTGTGTTGATTTGTAACCTGCTGAAGGAGGGCCGTGACAACTACTAACCCTGCTGACCTAGCCATTGCTTGCCATATCAAGCTGAACTACTGGCCGTGAGCTCTGAGATCAGATCTATCGTTAAGTGTATAAATATGGAGGCCGTGTGCGCACTGTAAGATGTGATCTAGTATGCTGAAGGCTCAATTATGAAGGCCGTAAGTTCTAGTGTTTTATTTCTGCTTGATGTGAGCCTCTTCGAATGTGTTCCTGCTGGTTGTAGGAAGGCCGTAAACCCCTTGAGTCTCACCTTGGACATATTTTATTGAAACCTTGCTTAAGACCTGTTCTATAGTGCAGAGAATTTTTATATATATCACATCTACTGTTCTGTGTATGTGATTGGGGGTTAGATCCTTGTTGCTTTTACTATAGTCCTGTTCTACTTGCTGAGCTTTACTTTGGGTATTATCTAGGTACAGAGACCTAGTTTGGATTTGATCTGTGGGTTGAGAATTTGTTGTGACCTGATTCATGACCTAGTTTATTTATTTTTCATGCTACGATATTTTTAAAGTCTGGTACTACTGTGCTGAGTATTGCTGCTGTGTTTTGACTGTCAATGATCTTCAACCCTCCATCTCTCTCTCTCTGGTTTGTACATACCCTCTCCTAGGGTCAACTGGTTCCTAGTGTTGACTGGCCTCTGACAGGCACAATCTTTTCTGAAAGTGATATTTCTGAGTATATTATAGGAAAGGATCCACACCCAGGTAAGTATCTTCACTCATCTCTTTTATTGTTAATTAAACAAGTTGATTATTTTTCTATTACATGTTACTGAAGATTATTTTAACACAGTGACCAAATTGTTAGTGTTAAAGATCAAAAGTTGAAAGAAATGAAAATTATGTTTTGCTAGAGCCTATTTCATTTTGTTTGGTACTAGTTGTTAAATGTTGAAAATAATTTTGCATTAAAGTACATTGATTGTTTATTTTCTGCATTAAAACTCTAACTCCACCCAAAAATTAACAGAGCCCAGCTAATGCAAGCCCTACTAACTAAGATCTGATTAGCCCTTCAGCTCTGACTGGTACTTGAAGTAAAACCCTTCATTTTGCTCCTGAATGATGATGCCAACCTTCTAAGAGATGACGTAGGCCCTAGGCCGTCTTCCAAATTTAAAAATGGCCTCTTAAGTGTTGTTGTATAGTTCTGTACTGAACCGGTCAAAACTGGAACCGAAACCGGAAAATCGATCGGAATTGGTGAAATCGGCCGGAACCGGTCAGAACCGACCGGTTCCTTACGGAATCATTCATTTCCGGTTTGAGACACCGGTTTGAACCAATGAGGCCTCTGAACTGGTCGAACCGATTGGTTTTACTAGAATTGGTTCGGTTTTTGTAACATTGGTGTGAAGGAAGCCTTTAATTTTTCTTCAGAAGTTGGCAACACCCATTCTAATGTTACGGCAACCCTTCTAGGGCGTAAACAGTCTCACGGTTGCTTGCTAGGGCTGGAACAAGTCTACAACAGCTCTGCTACGGCTTGAACTAGTGTTCCACGGGGATGTGTCCTGAAGGGTTGGGGATGCGTTTCGGCGTTTCTTGCGACTCGAGGACTCCGAAACTCCATGCGAAACGTTTAGGGACGTCTCGCTTTGGGCCAAACTTGGCAAAACGCATAGCAAAACTTTTCGGTGGGTGGAGAAACTCGACGAAACTTGGGGGCACTTCCTGGCGTCCCGCTCGAAACCTTGAAACTCTGACGAGACTTGTGGGCGTCCCGCCCGAAACTCCGAAACTCCGACGAGACTCAAAATTGAAATATCAAATATCAAATGACAAAGACTCAGAAGTGACAAACATAAAATATGATGTTCATGTTAATCACAGATTCATATGTTAATGTAATCATGATGAATCGTGTAATGTGTCTGAACTTTGCATTTACATTGCATGATTGCACAATGATGACTGTAGTGTTTAGTAATTCACTAATTTGCATGGGATGGTTTGTTATTGTTGGGATTTACAAAAAGAGCTAAAGATGCATGATATACCAAATGTCGAAGTGAAAAGATGAAAAGCAAAGGCAACCGAAGCCAAATTTGACAATTTCCAATCAAATAATGGGAAGTCATACTCACAAAGGAGCATACATTCGACAATAGAGGCCGATAAAATCAATTATATTCCACCACCTAGAAGAGACGACAGGAAGAGCTTGGAAAATCAACGAATGAAGGAAGGAAAATGTCGACGATGTGGAGAAAAATGGAATCCTAAACACAGGTGTCGCTCAAAGGATAACTCAAAGAAATTATACACTTGTGAAGTAGAGGAGAATAGTGAATCAGAAGAAGAAGAAGAGTCAGAAAGTGAAGAAGAGGCTACCCCAAATAGGGCAGCCGAAATTGACGACACACCCAAAATATCCCTGGCAGCCATGACAAGCATTAGCCAACCACAGACACTTAAGTTAAGAGGACATATAAAAAATGAGAATGTTATAGAACTAATAGACACCAGAAGCACTCACAACTTCCTTGATATAAGAGTTGCAAGAAAACTCAAGTTATTTGTACATCCAGTACCAAACATGAAGGTGATGGTCGCAGATGGTAAGAAAATCGAAAAAGTTGGGAAGTGCCACAAAGTGAAACTTCAAAGTAATGCCTTTTGGTCTAACCAATGCCCCTACCACATTCCAAGCAGTTATGAATGAACTATTTCAGCCATACCTCAGGAAATTTGTGTTAGTGTTCTTCGATGATATCCTTATATACAACAAGACTTGGAAGGAACATTTGAAACATTTGGAAAAGGTTCTATCTCTTCTGGAGGAGAACCAATTCTATGCAAAAAGGTCAAAATGCACATTTGGAAAGCAAGAAGTAGAGTATCATGGTCATATAATCTCAAAGGAAGGAGTCAAGGTGGACCCAAGGAAGATCCAAGCAATGAAGGAGTGGCCCCAACCAAGGAATGTTTCGAAATTGAGAGGATTTTTGGGATTAATAGGTTACTATCGAAGGTTCATCAAGAACTATGCACACGTAACTGCTTTGCTAACGAACCTCCTAAAAAAGAATTCTTTTCAATGGAATGATGAAACAAGAAAATGTTTTGAAACGTTGAAACAAATTATGTCTTCAACTCCTCTTCTGGCAACACCTGATTTTTCAAAACCATTTATAATTGAATGCGATGCTTCAGGGTTCAGGATAGGAGCTGTGTTAATGCAAGAGCGTCATCCAATTGCTTTTGAAAGCAGGAAGTTGAACAAAAGAGAATACCTACAATCTACTTACAACAAGGAAATGCTTGCCATCATGCATGCATTAACTAAATAGCGACAATACCTTTTGGGAAGCAAATTTATGATCCGAACAGATCATAACAGTTTGCAACACTTTTACAACAAAAGACATTAACGACTGAACAACAAAAGTGGATCGAAAAAACGTCTACCTTCGATATGGATATCTCACATAAAAAGGGAAGGACAACGTAGTAGCCGATGCCCTATCAAGCAAAGATGAAGAGGTACAAGTCTATGCCGTATCATTGGTGATCCCGGAATTTTCGGACGAAATATGCCAAAAACCTAGAGGTTTGCTCCATAATTAACGACATAAATTAGTATCCGAAGTTTGAGTGGAAGAATGACCTCTTATGGTACAAGGGACGAATTTACTTAAGTTCCAACTTCAGTTTTAAGAGCAAGGTACTTAAAGAGTCACATGACTGCCCAGTCGCTAGACATGTAGGATTTTTTAAAACCTACTATAATGCAAGGCAATCATTCTTTTGGAAGGGTACGAATGCTGACATTCACAAGTATGTTGCAGAATGTGACATTTGTCAGAGAAATAAAACTGAGAATATCTCAAGTCCGGGGTTACTCCATCCGCTACATATCCCAAATTAGAAATGGAAGGAAATTTCAATGGATTTCATTGAAGGGTTACCCATATCAGATGGAAAAGACAAAATACTAGTAGTAGACAGGTTAACCAAATATGCACATTTTGTAGGAGTGAGGAAAACTGATTCTGCAAAAGAAACAACTGAAGCTTTCTGTAAAAATGTCTACAAGTTACATGGTTTTCCCAAGATTATCGTAAGTGATAGGGATGCCAAGTCTAAAGGGAATTTTTGGAGAGAGTTCTGCAAGCAAATTGGGACGTCACTTAACATGAGTTCAACTTATCATCCCCAAACATATGGTCAGACAGAAGTGGTCAATAAATGCTTAGAAACCTACCTCTGTTGCTTTTTAACTGATAAGCAAAATAAGTGGTTCCAATGGCTACATCTTGCGGAATGGTGGTATAGTTCTACTTATCATACATCCGCGAAAATGATACCATTTCAAGCCCTCTATGGATATGAACCCCCAAAATGGAAGGATCTCATTACCAACCAAGCAAGGGTCGCATCAGTAAATGACCATTTAGAAGAAAACCAAAAGGTTGTCCAAGTACTTAAAGAGAATCTGAATACCGCTAGGAATAGAATGAGACAACAAGCAGATCGACATCGAACAGAACGAGAATTTGAAGTTGGAGATTGGGTGTTTGTAAAAATACAACCCTATAAGCAGTTATCACTTAAACAAGGCGGAAATAATAAATTGGCTCCACGATTTTATGGCCCATATCAAATCAATAAGAAGATTAGTCATGTGGCATATGCATTGGAATTGCCAACTACAAGTCGCATCCACAATGTTTTTCATGTTTCATGCTTGAAAAAGGTGATAGGTCAACACCAAAAGGCACAAACAATACTTCCCTTGTTAGATGAAGAAGGAAGAATCATTTTCAAGCCAGAATCTATCATTTCTACCAGAGAGAAGAGATTAAGAATGCGAGTGTCACTGGGCAAATTAGCAGGGCTAATTCCCAGTAAGCATAAATAAGAAGAGTGACCCAATGTCACCTCGGTCACCGTTCTAACTTCTTCGGAAGTTGAAACTTCCAAGGAGAAGTATCCTTACGGAATCCTGTAAAGACACTAAAACAACCAACTAACTATATTCTATGCAATCTTATGGTTAGAACAGTGCCTAATGGAGTCAAGTATATTCAATTTCAGCCGATGAATCAATGAAGTGTAAGGACACATACACGTATATCAAGATAAAAAATATTGGATCAAAAGACTATATTGTCAATAAGCTCCCACCAATAACATGACATGCATTAAGTGATAGTTTTTCAATATTATTTATTAAGCAGAAGTAAGCCCAACAATTCACACTTAATCAGCTAATGGAAATATTAAGACCATATCAAATTTAGCAATCAATCATAGCAGCTGAGCAAATGATTTAAAAGATACCGAGACAGATGTTCAATGTAGCTATGAGATATCAGTAGCATTTATCAATTAGGTGTATGCACAAATGCATCATAAACGAGGTGCAACTAGCTAATAAAGTATATGATCAACAGTTGATATGTTCTTGTGCAAACATGTGTCATCTACATAATATAGCAAGTAGAATCTCTATTCTTAGATATGCCCAAGTAAACGTAAGCCTGTGGCAAATGTCAAACCAGCTGGAACATTGTCATCAATGTGTAATCACATTAATTATTTCAGATCTGAAGGTGACCACAGTTAGCAATTATACTTGTAGCAGACCTCTCCACAACCAGCAATATAAAAGGCTGAATATATACCACATTAACTTATCATAAAAGCATCTTCCAGCCTTGATTCTCCTATCGTAAATGAATTAGCAGCAGTAGTATTATAATAACCACAAATATCGTTCTTGTTTATCTCAACATTTAAATAATAATAGGATTTTAATTTTTAATTTATGATTTCTGTTTGTGTTAAAAGTTAGGGCAGTAGAAGTATGATATACAGGGTCTGCAAAACCCTTTTGCAGATCTGTCTTAGGTGCCTGAAAAGAGAAGGAGGAAGCAGCCGGATGGGAAGCCGTGAAGAGGGGAGGACTGTGGAAAGGTAGGCTTGGTGGAAGGGAAAAGAAGGGGCAGCATGAAGGAGAAGGGATGTAGAAGGGAGGAGGAATGGGAAGGAGGATGGTGAGAGAAAGGAGGGCTGTGAACATGAAGAAAGGAGCTGCCAGGATGACAAATGGAGAGACCCGAGGTATGAGGGAGCAGGAATGAAGGGCTCGGATTGGTGGAGGATGGGCTGTGGCTGCCGAGGGTTTTGTAGAGCCAAAGAAATGTAGCAACGAGGGTTTTGAGGGAGAGGGAGGAGGCCCGAGCTGGGGTATGAAGGAGAAGGGAGGCCGTGAAGGATGTCGAGGGTTGTGGAAGGCTTGGGGAAGCCTTGAACTAGGGCAGCGAGGCCCCAATAAGGGAGGCCGAGGGTATGATGAGAGGGAAAAGAAGAGGCCGGATGTCTAAGGAGGGAGAGCGCAGATCATTAGGAGAGAGGAGAGGCAAGTCGTTGGGGGGTTTAAAGTCTGAAATTAGGGCATCAAAACAGAAATAGTAAATTTTTAACATTAAAAATAACATCTAATTCAGAAAATTAAATAACAAGGACTAATCTAACATAAGAGACTAATTTAGAAAATAATATTTACAATATTAACAAATCAGAAAATTAGGTTTAATGAAGTAGTTGAACAACTAGGGCATCAATAGAAAACTACTCACCAAACCTAGGGCATCAATGAGAGGAGTAACCCTCCTTGAGATGGTACTTGGAAGGCTTGGCTAATTAGGGCTCCCCTCCACAATCTCTAGGATTCGTAGAGGAAGCCTAGCTTAAGCAAGACTTGAAGACATAAGGCTCAAGCTTGAATGCTATGGTGGCCAATGACAAAAATGAAAAGCAAATCAAGACAAAATGAAGCAACAATGGCTTCCATTCAACCCTAACAAGTATCACTTTCATAAAAATTGACAAAGAGACATCAAACCAAAAGTATAGATACCTCCAAGTGCATGCGTCAAGCAAACAACTCTAGCTTCACCTTAGAAATGGCATGAATAATAGTAAACTTCCAAGAAATGCTTAAAACTTGCAAAATAACCTTCATCAATGAGTGCATCCCTTCAAAGAGACCTAGTTAGGGCAAATAGCAGACATAATGATCTTATCCCAAAAGTTGATGTCTAAAAATGAATTGAGGAGATCTTATTTATATGATCTCACACTCACTTTACACAATATAAGATCAATTTAATATTTAAAAATGTCAACTTAAAAATATAACAAAAATAATACAAAATAATCTAAAGATGGCCTATTGTAGGCTACCTGGGGTATTTTTCCCCCTAGGTGCAAAAATATGCTAAACAAGGCCAAATTTGACGAAACTGAAGGCCAAACTGTGCAAAGGGGGTTGTCATTCCCCAACTAACCGCAACAGTGATGAAAACCCTCAACGCCCCCCCTTTTTAGCAAGCAAACAGTTTGCCTAGAAGGATGACGTCATCCTCTAAAGGAGGGCCTAGAGGGAGGGTGTTGCTGAACTGGAGGACTAGGAGGGTGCTGGAGGTAATCTGGGAGATAAGAGTGCGTCTCTGTGCTGAAGAACATGCTGCTGGAGTGATAAAGTAAGGTCGGGGCCATGTGACCTAGTGACCCACTGCTGGAAGCCCCAGACACTAATCTCAGGGTTTCAAACCCTTTCATGAGGCAGTCAGCGATGCCATTAAGCCATAGTACTCCCAGAAGAGAAGCCAGAGGGTCTGGCCGTGCCCCTACCTCGGAATGAGCTGGCTAAACACCCCTCCTGGGCAGAAAAAAGACACCCTCTCCCTGTGGCACCTTTGCAAATACGCTGGTGCTAGTACCATCGTAACAACGAGTATTTAAAGAGTACCTTATTAAATGGAAAAATCTTCCTGAAGAAGACGCAACGTGGGAATCAAAACAGTTTCGACAACTAATCCCTCACTACCATCACTTTGAGGAAAAAGCTCCTTTAAATGATATATTAAATAACAACAATAAATTATTAATTATTAAAGTGAAGGCACGTAACCCTTCATTATGCCTTATCAAGCCCTATAAAAGGCGAGCTCTCTTGTAATATTTTCTCATCTTATCAATTATATTTTATCTTCTTTTTCAATTATGGATTTCGGGTCCTAGTTTCTTTGCTGCAGCTGGAAGCTCCAACTGCTCAGGCTATGGTGGAAGGTAATGGGGCTGAGGTGGAAGCCAATGTGAGCTGTTTCCTCCCAGAACTGCATATCATTAAAATCATTGCCTATATTGGGATCCTATTCATCAATAACACCCTATGCCCCACTCGTAGGTTCTAGCCCTTGCCTCTACCTTGAATCTCGAAGTTGATTCTCCAAGGACATTTGTTAACACCCTACAATTTTGATGAAACTTCCGAATCCAATCATTAAAATAAGGTAGAAAAACCTTCCCATGCTTAATAAGTGATTTTGCTTGAGTGAAGGGTAGATTTTTATTAAGGTCATGAGTCATGACATAGGAGTTCAACAATCGACACCGCCAACATCAAGATACATAGAGGCGTTGATGCGCTTGATTAAATGCCAATCCCATACCCTCACACATGATAGAATCCAGTGGAAACGTTGCAATCCTGAAATTCTGAAAACTATTAAGTCTGTTGAGTTCTAAATGGTATCTAAAATTCTACTTTTTGCATATGAAGTCTGATGAGGTTGAAACCATTCTTAAACATCCTGAAACAATTAATGGTAATGTTAAAAATTTAAATAAAAGGATTACTTTGCTTTAAGAATTTAATATAATCAATTTATCATTTAACATTACCAATTATTATTGAACTGGACTGGTCAGTTCCAGTATGATTCTGATAGCATTGCCAAAAACCCAACCCGTGGCTTTATTCCCCAAATTCCATGCATTTTTTATGAGCAAGGCGATACTTTCCAAAAACTCGTGATATATTCCCAATATATAGCGACTCATTCAATATATTGCAATATATTGAAAAATAGAAATATCATGATTTTTTAATGTCGATATATCGCCTTGAGGAAAGTATAGCGACATATATGTCGACGATATATGTAACTATGGGGTAAACTAGATTCTTCAAGGCCCAAGGCAGATACATCAATATGTAAAAGAAATTGAGTTTTCCCCAACACAGTTTTCAAGTTTGTTTCAGAACTTAATGTTTAATGCCCAACCCCAATCAGTGACATGACAGCTGCAAATGGAATATTTCTCATAAAAAATTTCTGAAACTTGAAAACACTATGAGAAAATTATTAATGAGCAGAATTAAATAACTCAGCGGCTCATTCACACACATGAAATTTGCAGACTCAGATTTTTAGCCCAATGTCTCAGGAGAAAACCCCAAAGGGGAAAACCTGTGAGAGATGTTTTTATTAAATTCATCTTGAAATGAAAAATACAGCAGAATTACATAGTGCATGCAACTTATCTCAACCAACAGAAAACCATCTTCACTACCTCGAATTCTGTGCTGTAGACGCCTTTAATTCTGTGCATTCAATTTCTGGAAATTCGTTCCAAACTCAGACTACACACAGTCCAGTTCCTCGAATTATGTGCCCAGAAATAATTGAGCCTTCTTCTTGGTAATTGTGCCCACTGAACCAGCAGCATACAACCTTGAAGTTAGTTCCTTCTCAGCCTTGAATTTTGTGCCCTCAATATGCCAGGGAAATCTCTCCACAAACAGTATAGCCCTGTAACTAATGCCACTGTTCCTCACCTCGAAAATTGTGGCTGAACAGGTAACTCAGGCCCAGTCTCTTCTTGATTTTCGTGCTCATTAATTACTGCTGTACGGTCTTGGAATTCATGCTGTTCTCATGCGTGGGAATTCATGCCAGCAATCTTCTCTCTAAAGCTCGACCTCTCTTCTTCTCAAGGTTAGTCAACTCTCTCTTCTTAAAATTGCTCATGGAATAAAGAATGCATGAATTTAATGCCTTCCCTTGTCTTTTGGTTTGCCCCATCAGGGTAGTTGAGAGGTCTCAAGATCAAGAGCCCTAATTTAATCTTGAGATGAGAAAATGAATGGATGATATTAATTCACTTTATCTCTCAAAAAATAATTATTTTCTCTCAACCCCTGATAAATATTTCCAAAGTCACTTTATATTTCTAAAGTGACATTAATTACACATCTCATGTAATTAATGCAAGGGTCATGTTATCTTCCCCCTTTTAGTGACTTAGACAAAAATCACTAGGGGAACACTTTCCTAGGTACAAAAATCAGCACTCCTTGTTAGCGAGGAAGGTGTTCCGCACCACTCCCAACTTGTCCCTGAAGAATACAAACTTGCCCCTCCCCAAGGATTTCGCCAGAATGTCTGCCACCTGCTCATCAATGGAAATGTACTGCTACTCCATAGCTCCTCTCTGAACATAGTCATGGATGAAGTGGTACTTGATCTCATTGTGCTTTGACCTGCCATGGAATACTGGATTCTCAGAGAGTTGGATGCAACTCTAATTGTCATAGTATATAATCGTAGGTCTCATCTCCTGACCAAATAAATCCACCAATAACTTGCGAAGCCACAAGGACTCACAACTAGCCTGATTGGCTGCCATGTACTCGGCCTTTGTAGAACTCAAAGCAACGGACTTTTGCTTCCTACTGAACCATGACACTGTTGCCGAGCCCAAACTGAAACAACAACCGAAAGTGCTCTTCCGGTCTGTCACACTGCCTGCCCAATTTGAATCGGTGAACCCAATCAAATTAACATCATCTGTCCTCCTATAGTCCAGACCATAATCCACCATCCCAACAAGATATCTCAAAACATGTTTTGCGGCTACCCAGTGCACTCTCCTAGGATCCGCCATAAATTGACTGAGAGTGTTCACCGCGAAACACAAATTTGGCCTGGTGTTGACTAGATACATCAATGGAACAATGAGCTGATGATATAAGGTCGGATCCACCAACTCTCCCTTAGAAGCATGAAAGCTTCTTATAGTTGGTGATTATCGGTGTGGCCATTGGCCTGCAATCCTCCATCCGAAATCTCCTCAGAATATCAACTGCATACTTTCCCTGCCCTGGGAAAATATGTCTAGGCTCTTGCCAAACCTCCAATCCTAGAAAACAATGCATCAACCCAATGTCTGTCATCTCATACCCTGAAGCAAGATCTCTCTTGCATGCTGTAATGAGCCTCTCCTCACCTGTTATGAACAAGTCATCCACATATAGCAGAAGAATGAGTGGATCATCACCAACCATGATGTAGTAAAGGTTCGAATTTACCTCACTCTTTTGAAATCCCACCGACAACAAATAAGAATCTATCCTGTAGCACCAAGCTCTAGGAGCTTGCTTCAACCCATACAAGACTTTCTCCACCTTGCAAACATGAGACTCTCTTCCATGAATCTCAAAGCTTTGTGGCTGCTCAACATACACCTCCTCCTGTAGAAGCCCATTGAGAAGTGCGGTCTTCACATTCATCTGATGGATCTTCCAACTCATCTCTGCTGCAATGGAGATCACTTCTATGATTGAAGAGTAACAAGCAACCAGTGCAAAGGTCTCGTCATAATCAACTCCCTCTACTTGTGAGAACCCAAGCGCCATAAACCGAGCTTTGTACTTCCCCACATTGCCATCCACATCATGCTTGATCTGGTAAAGCCACCGAGAAGTCACCGCTGACTTCCCCTCCGATCTCAGTAAAATCTACCAAAAATCATTCTTCATGGTGGAAGTGTACTCTTCCATCGTGGCATCTGGATCCACACGCGACGCTAGGATGGCTCCTCAAAAGTGGAGATTAAATCCGACAATATGATTGAAGGGTTGCCCCATTAATCATTAAAAAATATTATCTTTTTATTCTACAACCGTGTTTTTCCAAGCTATCTCTTCGTATCACCTTGAGCCTCCTTGTCAGTCTTAGCAATCATATCTTAGGGAAGCCTCCCCGGTGTTCTATAAGAGCCAAACTGAAGTGCAGAGGAGGGTCAATGAGGTGACAGTGGCCGCCCTCTTAGTTGCTCATAGGCTAGCATGTCCTTTTGGATTTTAATTTCACATGCTAGTTTGTGGAGTAACATTTTGGGTGTTGTTGTCGGGGACAAAGTCCATTTCCTAGAAAGTTTGAAGACTATGTTTCATGTTATTTTAATATTTTGTTAGAGGGTTATTTTTGAAGATCATATTCTCACATGGTGACTCTATGAAGGAACAAAGCCCTTGTTCCTTTCAGATTTTTGAAGACATTGTGGGGTGTAGAGGTGAGCACGTCCATCCCATCTTGAAGGCTTTGAAACTTCATCTTGATGACTCCACACTTTGTTATTGGTACAAGGTATGCATGCATTTTTCAAATTTTGTTTCTCACATTGAAGACTTGATGTAAATATGGATATTGTGGCTGGGCCTTTGGATTTCTTGGATATTCTTGGATATCCAAACAAGTCCCCTCCATTGGAGTTACTTGAACAAGCCTTGAATTTGAAAGGATAACCTCATAAGGTCGCTCAGCACATGAGGGCTTTCATTGAGTTTATAGTAGACCTCAATACTGTCAATGAAGATATTATGATGAAGTTTGCTTGTACATTGGGAGAAAGTGCAGCAGAATGGTTTGATAAGTATTGTCGAAAGGGTATATCTTCAATTTCAGTTTTTCTCAATGCGTTTTGCAGCTATTGGGTCTGTGGTTATGAAGAAAGAGAGAAGATTGAGGGAGCTTTTGATGGATATTTTTTGCTTGAAATTGCCATAAGAGTAGTGAAACATTTGATAAGGTTTTGTTGGCATATCATATTAACCCCTTTGCCCTTTTGTTTGCCAAGCTTACAGAAAAATATGATGCAGTGAATTATCTGGTGGTTGTTTTTACATGGAAATGTTTAAAATAATCCCATGAATAGCCAGTACACAAGCCTCATGTGAATTGAATGTTTATGACTAGCCCATCATTCTATCAAGAGTTGTTAGAGCTGTGCATTGCGGATGATGAATGGGGGATCAAGAATAATACATCCCAAATCAAAAGAGGGATGAAGACTTTGGAAAATGTCCAGCAACAGCTGCAGACCTAGGCTGCGTGGGAGCGCCCCCCCTTCGCTCCCAAAGCATGCTCCCAGAGCGAGCGATTAGGAATCACTCTTGGGAGCGTGATTCTTGATTGCTCCCTCTTGGGAGCGTTTTTCATAATCATGATTCTAGCCAAAAAAATTGATCCCTGGTTTTTTAGGGAGCGCTTACAGAGCGATGAGGGAGCGACGTTCCCAGAGCGCTCCCTAGGCACTCCCGAGAGCAAAAAACTACTCCCTCAACACTCCCACAAATTAAGGCGCACTATTTTTGGGTTTGTTTGTTTTTGGAACCAAGGCATGGTTCCACTTGGATTTTTTTGCCCTGCTTAAGGTTCATTTAGGGGATTTCAACACTCTTTGACTCCATTAGCTCTCATTCTATTTCTCATATCATTCATTTCACTTCTCTTTGCTAGGGTTTTGTGTGAGTTTGCTAGTTGTTTGTGAGAAAATTTGTGGGAGCTTGGAAGGGAGATCGAAGGGGTGATTGAAGGCTACTATTTGTGAGAGCTTGTAAGGCAGACCAAAGGCTTCCATAGAGACATTCAACCACCATTGGAGTGCTGAAGAGGTAGGCTCTAAATTGCACTCTTTGTTTGTTTTTGAAAAAATATTTCACTATGTGAAAGTTTTAAATCTTGAATGTTCTCTTCTCCTACTCTTTCCCATTTGTCCTTCTCCATCATTCTATTGCAGTCAACAATTGATTCTCATCTTGAGTCAAGAAGCATGATGGGTATGTGGTTATTGTTTTTGGCTCCACTTCTTATCATGATGGTTGTATTGGGAAGCAGATATACCAGTGGCAGTGATGAGGAGGAAGAGGTAGGGAGTGGCACATACCATGGAGAGGAGGAAGGGGAAGAGGATGATGATAATGATGCTGAGAGTGATGAGGGGCAAAAACAAAAATATACAACACCTTTGTGGAAGTATGTGACAAGGCCTAGGGGATGGAAAGAGGGTGGAACCACAGAGAGTTTATTTGCCCCTATTTTACTAAAACTTACACAGGTTCATATACCTTTGTGAGAAAGCATTTATGTGGGATTATGCCATGTGATCAAGGTAAGGTTGTTGGAGTCAAAACCTGTGACAAAGTGCTAGGGAGAGAGAGAAACAAACACAAGCTGGAAGAAGAGGCTGCTCAAAACAATTCCAAGAAATCAAGTGTTGAATATGATGCCTCACAGAGAATGTTTGGTAGTGGATCATCATTGGCTCGATCGTGACTCTCACCCCCCCATAGTAGTGGATTCTCTCCTATGCGAAGAATATTATCAGATTTCCTTTATCAAGGTTGTAGAGATGACGTGGATTCAAAAATTTATAGGTTTCTCTATGCATGTGGTGTAGCATTCAATGTTCTTTGCTCACCCTATTGGCATGAAATGGTACAAGCCATCAATGGTGTCCCTAAAGGATACAGGAGCCCTGGGTATGACAAAGCTAGAACTGTGGGACTTGATAGGGAAAGAGCCAAAATCAATACTGCTCTTGGAAAGTTTACAAATGATTGGTCCAAGTATGGGTATCCATTGTATTTATAATTTATTGGGTGGACAAATGTTAAAGGAAAGCCATTGATAAATATTGTTGGTGTGTTTGCTAGTGGTGCGATCTTGCTTTAAGCCCATGACTACTTAGATCTCTACTAGATTGGTATTAATATTGTCTAGCCTTTACTTAAAACCATTCAAGAGATTGGGCCATACAATGTTATTCAAGTCATCACTGATAATGCTGCTAATTGTAAGGCAGCAAGAGCAATCATTGAGGATAAGTATCCCAACATATTTTGGTAATGGTGTGTGGTTCACACATTGAACTTTTTGACGCATGATATTGTTAAGATGAGGGACCCTAATTATTGATGAATTGGTGCCTTGTACAAGAAGGGGAAGAAAATGATAAAATTGATTACCAATCATAGCATGGCCCAACACATTTTTTGCAATCACTTTAGCTTGGAGCTATTGAAGATTGCAAAGGCTAGAATTGCTAGCTACTACCTCACCTTTAGGAGGCCTTTGAAGGTAAGAGAGGCATTGGCTAGTATGGTCTCAAGTGATTCATGGCAAGAATTGAAAGACAAAGCTGCAAGCACATTTGATAGACATGACTTTCAGGAGGTGGACGACACTGTTAGTTTTTCATAATTTAATTCTATATGATCTAGGTTCTTACTGAGAGAATAACAAGCACAGCATAAACACAAGAGACAAGAGACACAAAGCATTTCACTGGGGAAACCATAAAGGAGAAAACCCTGCAGCTTCCTCAGAGATAGAATGAGCAATAATACAAAACCCCAAAACAAAGAGATGGTCTCCAGCAGCTTCCTCCTCCTCCACTTGTGCGAACGCCTCCTCTCTCTCACTAATGCGAAGTGAGTGAGTGTGTGGATGATCAAATAGAGAGAAGCACCCTCTCTATTTATACTTTACCTTTCACTAAGCCTTAACCCCAAACATGTCGGCCCCTAAGTGTAACTGACTGGGCTGACATCTCTAGGAGAGTCTAATAACCCATGAGAGACTCAATTCTGGGGTCAATGCCCCGTCATACAATGGAGGGTTAACCTCATTGACTTTACATGACCCAAATACAATAATGACTTCTCCGACTGGAGGAATAAACATCTCCGTTGGAGGTACAATAATAAAATAGAAATACAATATAAAATATACAAGTAAATATCTTCCGAAGTTACAAATACATCAACACTCCCTCTTAACTAGGAAGGTATTCTCTTGACGCAGTTCATCAACACAAGTCTTCGTCACTGGATCATTATCGTCACTGCTGCTGCTATCTCAACCATCAATCTCCAATCTACTCGTCATAGGAAGTTCTACAGAGCCAACCCTTTTTCATGCTGGATGTAGGCCTAGCCTCCATGTAGGTCTTCATCATCTCTGCGAGCAAGCCATCCAGTAGGTACGTCTCAGGACTTATTATATGCCTCTGCAAAACCTGCAAGATCTCCCAGGACTGATTATATGCCTCTGCAAAACCTGAAGGAGCATCCCAGGACTGATTATATGCCACTTGCAAAACCTGCAAGATTTCCCAGGATTGATTATATGCTACTGCAAAACCTGAAGGAGCATCCCAAGACTGATTATATGCCACTTGCAAAACCTGCAAGATCTCCCAGGATTGATTATATGCTACTGCAAAACATGAAGGAGCATCCCAGGACTGATTATATGCCTATGCAAAACCTGTGTACCCTACTGTCACCTCATCATCTTCAGATCATCGCATCGTCAACGGAGCACAACCTAGATGCACATAACACAACATACACTCATTGGCATGGGAAAACTAACCTACCACCATCCGTGAAAGGCTCAACAATTACATCAATGACCATGGGAGGGTGAACCTACCACCATGTTGGAAAAGCTTCATCAATTACATCAACGACCATGGGAGGACGAACCTACCACCAAGTCGGAAAATCTCGACAATTACATTAACGACCATGGGAGGACTAACCTACCACCATGTCGGAAAAGCCCATGTGCATTTGCGTCTTCCAGACTCATCACTTCCCCTTGGAAGGAACCTTGATCTGAAGTACACCAAGCTTCTCTCTGAAGTATTGAAACTTCACTCTGGCCAGCGGCTTGGTCAACACATCGGCTATCTGCTCGTCCGTCGCAACATACTGGAGCTTCACTACTCCTCTCTGCACCATATCCCTGATATAGTGGTACTTGATCTCAATGTGCTTCGACTTGTGATGGAACACAGGGTTCTCAGATAACTTCACACAACTCTGGTTGTCGCAATGTATACAAGTTGCGTCCAATTGGAGATCAAACAAGTCAGACAGTAGCTTCCTTAGCCACACTGCCTCACAACTAGCCGAACAAGCTGCGACATACTCTGCTTCGGCTGTACTTAGTGCCACGCAGGACTGCTTCCTGCTAAACCAAGAGATTACACTTGATCCCATATTGAAGCAGCACACCGAAGTGCTCTTCCTATCGATGGCACTGCCTGCCCAATCCGAATCAACATAACCCTCCAGGTTAATCTTCCGATTTGCATCATACTTGAGCGGCGAGCCCATAATCCATCGTACCCTTCAGGTACCTCAGAATATACTTTGCAACAATCAAGTGAACATGTCTCGGATCCGTCAGGAACTGGCTCAATGTGTTCACAGCAAAGCAAATATCTGGTCTCTTATTCGTCAGGTACATCAAGGACCCAATCATCTGACGATACATTGTGGCATCAATTGACTCTGATGAAGCATCACATAATAACTTCAGGTTCGATGCCATAGATGTGGCTATGGCCTTGCAGTCCATTGGAAGTTTCTCGTGGCAAGAGAAAAGCTTAGTAGATAGTATCATAGTACTTTGTATTTAATGTTTATTATGGCCTATTTTGTAAACAGTAGATAAGTTTAAGTTTGAACTTTGAACTTTGGATTTTGAACCTACCTTTGAAGTTTAAACTTTAAATTGTTGATTGCATCTTACAACTCTTTGGTAATGAATATGATATTATGATGCTTTGTTTCATTTCATGGTTGATGTTATTTGCTAGAGTTTGTTGATGGCAAATAGTATATGTTGAAATCTGAAGGTTGATGTTGTTGAGATTGATGATTGATCATTTGATGACAATTTTATATGTTATAGCTCCTAAATGATTGATGTTATATGTGTACTAAATGGTTATATATATGTTTTCATGTTTTCTATAGCTAATTTGGCATTTTACATGTTTTTTTAATATGTATGCATCAAAATATATTAAAATATGTATTATATAAAAATGCCCCCAAAACACTCCCAAAACGGAAGCTTTTGAAAATTTCGATTTCCGCTCTCGCTCCCGCTTTCCTTCCCCGCTCCTCACTCTCAACAGCATAGGTACAGACTACAATGTGGTCATTTCCAGCTCCACGGCAGCTCCAAGTACTGTCCAAAACAATTATTTAATGACCATATATTTCTGATTTTATAGAAGACAGTGGAAAGAAGAATATGACGAAAATCGTATGCTCACTAAAGATTCAGATTCTGCTTTATGCTATTTTTTCCCTTATTCATCTCAGCCTAATGCAAAAACAAATGAAAATGATAAAGAGCATGCTGCCTTAAACACTGATATTGAAGTCTGTCAACCAAATGATGAGAAACAGTCATCATATGCCTTGAGAAGGAAATGATTTTTCAGACATTAGATGAATTTATTCTTTCGAGACCATGCAAAGGTCCTTTTCTCATATGACTTTACGGTCATCCTATTTACGATGATTATGAAGAAAGAGTTGGAGAGGAAATTGAGTAAGTAGTTGATCTTATTTTAGAGGATGCTGGTCATACAAAAATGCATTATGATGTCACTGTAAATGAGGTTGGTTATAGCAACATATGTAATAATGAGCATGAGAATCATGTATATGAAGGGGAGGCTAGAAATGAAATTTTGAATACACAAACTTTGTGCCAACAAAATTCAAAGGTCTCATTTGAGCTATATACGGATGTATGCATTTCTGAAGAAGAGAAGATTCAAAATATACAGGCTTATGATGCAAGGAAGAATGCTGGATCAGACATTGAAGATTCCTTTCTGATCCCTAAGTGTACAAATTGCCAAATCTGCTCATGATTTGACTACTGCTCAAAAGGCTGAGTCCTAACTCCTTTTACTTTTTATTAATTACCTTTACTAAATCGTAACAGCTATTTATCTAATTCTCTATATATTTCTCCACGTCACTCTTTTCTAATACTCTAATATCTATAACTTGTTTGAATTTTCTGGATCCTCTGATGATGGGTAGTGTGTCCACTGAAACGTTGGGACGTTTCTAAACTACAACACAGTTTAATTACCAGAAATTCTCTTATCTCATGATAATAACATATTGTTCTACTTATAATCGAAAAAGTTGAAATCACAGAAGATTATTAATGTCAAAAAGGCAGTATTAATTTGTTAATAATTCCTTTTCAGTAGTTAATAATTTCCACAGCATATAAAACATTGCTTTGTCCATTTTCTATGAAAACCTGATTCATTCTGGAATCTATTTTACGAGTTGCACATTTGGTATTGACATGTCTTTTGATAACATTAATAACTGTTGGAATTACTTCTAGATATTTCGATGCAGTTAAGTCTATTTGCTTGCCAAATAATATGTTTTTGACCTCAAAATTTTGATTTATAGCTTACAATCTGGTGTGGCATTACTATGTTTAGGCATTTCCATATGTTGCTTACCAAGAAAGAGCTGGAAAAATTGCCACCAGGTCCGAAGGTAATTGTACTTTGTCTCTCTATGTTTGCAATATATGTTTGGTGTTCCAAGGAAAGAGGATCTAAAATAATGATTCATATCTTTGTTAACAGGTGGTCCTTGCATCTATGGCCAGTTTGGAGGAGGGGTTTTCTCGTGATATTTTTGTAGACTGGGCAACAGATGCCAAGAATCTCATCATCTTTACTGAAAGAGGTCAGGTAAGAGTTTCTACAGTGTCTATGACATCTATGCTTGGGGTTGATGTTGTAAAAGGCAGGATTTTATCTTTTTGATGATCAACAATGTTAGAAATTCAGGACAAAAGAGTGATAGTAATTATGCTTACATGGTGGAGCAACCCAGGCTGTTACTGATCTTGATATAAGGCACTACAGCCTGCAGAATGTTGTTTGAGACCAATGTTTTTGGTATACTATTGATTGATAAATGATGCATATTACAATAGGTTGACATGTATTTATAACGTACCATACCTTTTCAATGTTCATGTACAGGTGGTACATTCATTAATATGATAATTATTATTTAATTCTTATACATATTTCCTATATAGGTGTACTATATTCTCTCACCTGTTAGGATGCTTCTCCCTTCAGGCTTTTAATAACTACTTGAATTGTGGCATTTATTCTGTGACGGGGTAGAATGTGTTGAAATTTTTTGCTTTATAGGTTGTATCTTTATCATTAGAGACACTAGGGAATACCTTTCTAAGAATGTTGTTGTACTTGTATGTTATGCTCTCTTCTTGATGAAGTGATATATAGTTCACAGGGTTTTATTTTTTGATATTTATAAAATATTCCTTGCTGCTAAAATAGTAATATAGTCTATTTCAAGTTTATTTAAAATGTTTCCAGAGTTTTTAATTATTGAGCTGCTAGTGTTTTGTCAACACTTCCAATTGACATAAATAAAATCTGGATGACAAAGTGAAGTCTTTTATACTTAATGGAATGGAAATTTATGGCATTTTCTAGTGCGTGATATGAAGCATACATGTCCAATCATATAGGTATATATATAGGTTGAGTGAACCCTTTTTTCAACAGCAGCAGCTCGAACTCCTTTACAATATGTGTTTAACAATCCAATGACCTTTTGCTACAAAGCTGTGATTGAGTACTATCTGTTCTGCCAAATTCACCTTGGAATTGCAGTTGGCATCTTCTGCAAATTGGCCACATTAACACGGCAGCATGTTCTTCAATGGGATTGAATCCAGGTCTCTGTGAAGAAAGCTGACTTGATTTACCACTTGACCACAACCTGCTTGACATTTATGTTATTTAAATTTGAAATATAGGGGACTTTAATGTTTTTAAGGGTTCGGAGTAACTTAGGACAATCTCTGCAAATTAAGCAGTTGAGGTTATTCATTCTTACTTCCAATAAAATATGTGAGTGTTTGGTATTTTTACAATTCTCTTCCTATGTATGCCTCTGATTCCAACATGGTATCAGAGGAAGGTTGAAAGAAGCAAAACATGAAATTAACATTCATGGAGAATGATGAAGATTTGAGAGTAAAACATTAACAATGCCCAACAATGAAGTTTTGAATGGAGCACACCAGTCATGTCCAGGAAATTTGAAATGGAAATGAAAATTATTTATATAGCACATGGCTGGTTGAAGTGCAAGGTTTGAAAACTTCTTTTGTTTAAAATGAAATCAACATATTGAGCTTATTCTCAGTTTTGCTCTCTTTTTATACTATATATATGTGACCTTTTTTTCAAATAATTACAAATTGTAACTTAGATTTGATATCTGAAATGGGTGCTGGGGTGGTTTATCTGATCCCTTATATGGTACTTAGTAATGGTGTCTTTTTTCTTAGTTTGGGACTTTGGCTCGCATGCTTCAAGCAGAGCCACCACCAAAAGCTGTAAAAGTCACTGTGAGCAAGAGGGTTCCCTTAACTGGTGAAGAATTAAGAGCATATGAAGAGGAGCAAAGTCGAATTAAAAAAGAGGAGGCTTTAAAAGCAAGCAATGCTAAAGAGGAGGATGCTAAATCCTCTCTCGTTGGGGCGGATGCTATTTCAGATCCAATGGTTATTGATACTGCACCTGGTCTAGTTCCGTCAGAAGGTATCATCATGATCTCTTTATCTTTTCTATTGCCTACACATAATAAGAATTTTGCTATTGAAATACAATAGCATGTAATATGTATTTGAATATTTTCAGGAAAGCCATATCTTTTGAAAATTTCTGATATTTGTAGTTTCAGAGAAACAATATCCATGTGAACTTGAAATGAGTGAAGTTCATCTATTGCTATTTGTAATTTGAATAAAATTTAGCTCATCAAGATTTTTAATGTAATTTACCTGATTAGCGATTAGTAATAGAATAACTCCAACTGGATTAGATATAATTGTAATAACTCTTGATGTGCTCTGAGAAAAACATATAATGGATGGCCATGCTGCTGTAACAATCTTCTTTGTCGATTTCAATATTTTTCAACCACCGAGAGGCGGCATTTCCCTTGAAGATTTTTAATGACAAAATAATTAAACTCTCATTTTAATATTTTGTCAAACACTTGGCATTTCTGAGATTTTAGATTTGTAAACACTTCAAGATTCAGAATCAAATAAAAGCTAAAATACTTATGCTAAGCACATCAACTAGAAACACTCCGAGCATCAGCAGATTAACACAATGATTTTAGGTCCAATGACCAGGGAAAAACCCAGAGATATTTTTATTGATTCAAGAGCAAAACTGGAACTTCAACAACTCAGAAATTACTGTTTTCAGAAATACAAAGACAAACTTATCTTCATCCTTAACTGTAATTTCTTGAAACTTGTGCCAGACAAGAGAAAACAATTCAGACTTCCCACACATGCCAGAAGACAACCACAAATTCTATCTTGAACATCATGCCACAGTACGGCCTGTCAGAAAAAAAACAGCAGCAGATTTAATAATTTCTCTGCCTTGAGAAACGTGCCAGCAAGGATACAGACTGGTATGGATTTCTGGACAGAAAAATTCTTCCAGACTGCCTCAGAATTAGTGCCCACACTCAGCCACTGCCTTGGAATTCTTGTCCTTCAACCTGTTGTACGGACTATCAAATTATGGTTCACTGTCTTCGAAACAATCTTCAGAGTTAGTTGTCAATCTTCATGGATTTCTTCATAGTTGTCAATTTCTGTAATGGTTTCTTTATGAGGGCTAGCTGAAAAAATATCATTGTTGAAATAAACTTGAGAGCACCCCAAATCTTCATTGTTCTCTGCTATGGAGAGATGAGGAGGATTTTCAACAACGTTTGGACTTCGATAAACTTGTTCAGTGGGATCATCATGGAGGTGTTGCTCAATAGTGGGAGTTACGGTTTCTCTCAGCTTTTTTAGTTGGTCTAAGCCTCTTTCTACAACATTTACCATATCTTCTTCACCATCATACCACCTCTTAAAAAATATGGCATCGAATTTTTCAAGTGATTTAATGCATTTATCAGGGAGACCATAGTACCATAGCCAAGAATTAACAATTCGAACCCTTGCATTAGCTGGTTTTTCATGTCTTCAAAGATTGGTTTCATGAGTTTCCTAAGCTTCTCAACATCATCTGAGGTTCCCTTTTCATCCCTAGTCATAGTTTCCTAAAAAAAATTGCTCTTCTTTTCCTACTTTTTCCTTTTCAACAAAAGAACTTTTGATTTCAATATCTAATGGCAGTCCCTGACTTCTTGTTCTCATGAATGTCAGACCACATCAGGTGCCAAGATCATGCTCTGATACCACTGTAATGTCCCTTTTTTGAAATTATTTAAAATGGTGAAATTTTCAACTTTTTCGCCTAGTTCGACCCTTGACTAGTCTTGGGTTCTTGACCTCCAAATGGCTCCAAATGATCCCAAATTGTTTCAGAAGGTGTATGAATGGTTTTAGTACATAAATATGATGTTCAAGGATGCTTTAGAGTCAATAATAGGCTTCCGCAACTCTCCTTTATGTTCTGGCCAGAGTAGGGAATTTGACTAGCAATTCCTCTTTGACTAGTATAGGTCTCTTGGTCTCCAAATGACTCCAAATGCTCCCAAATTGTTACAGAAGGCATATGGATGATATTAGGACTTGATTATTAGGTTCAGGGATGCTTTATGACCTTCAAAATACTTCTGCAAACCTCCTCAAGATTTTGGTCAAGGTAGGAGTTTTTACTAGCCATTTTGGGGTTCGATTCCCCATGGGTAAGTGCTGAAGATGGCTCTTCAAAAGCTATTAAACCCTTCCTCGAATTTCTGAACCAGAGGTAGAGGAAATCTAAGGGACAATGTTAGGTCTCATATGCATCACCATTCAGTTCAATAAGTCTGATACAACCCTCTCCAATCAGATGCAAAAAGACTAGTTTTGACCTTGGGGGAAAATGATAGGCAATTTTCTCCAAACACTATAAAAGTGAACAATATGACTCCAAAAGCTTATGCACTGAACATGAAACTTGTATAACAGGTAAATAACAGTCCATATATCAATAATCCATCAGTGGTTCACTTATCCATTCGAATTTATCAACACATTATTGGCATACATCAACATAGTGGGGAATTGGTACCATTTGCTCATTAATAATCAGATTTATACAGTTCCACTTGGAATCTCGACTTGAAGACATGCTGAAAATGAAGAATAGAGCATTTACATCATATGATAAAATAATGAAGCATCAGAAGCTCCCCCAAAGAGAACAATAGCTCACCAAGTGCGCAATTCCTCAAGGATCATGAATATGCCAATAAATAGAAGAATGGTTGTAGAAACAAGCTGAAAGAGATGTGACCATGATCTTCCCTGTAGCGTCAACCTGTAACAAAAGACTCCATTAAAGCTCCTAATGAAAGGTCTGAATGGCCTTTCCAATTACCAACTAGGATGGGAATCTTTCACCCTCGAAATTGGTGCTAAGGCAAGTAGAGTTGCACTCCACTAGCTCTTCTCTCCCAAATGAAAAATGCAAATTCTAAAATGATCAAAAGCTAATATTCTTATTTGTTCATGACTTTTATAAACTTCTAAGGTCCTCCATGGGTCGAATTCATGCCAACTCAAGTCGGGAAGAGATTCGGAAGTATGCCACTTGTCCTTCCAATTCTATTCCTCTCCTTCCCCAAATTCGAATTGGTGTCTCTTTGGCTTCCCTAAACTCACTTGAGCGCCCTCTTGTAGGCTATTTTTAGCCCTGACATGTCATATATGTCAGATGTCAGCCTTCAAGTCTGATTTGTGTCATAGGTGTCATATCATCTTCATCATTGTTGTCATAGAGCTAGGGAATCTAGACCAAGTGTCCCACTAGCCTCCAAATTGCTTCTTCCTCTTCCATGGGAGTTACACTTCCTCTACATTTCGACCTCATTGACTCATGCCAAGTATTATTCCCTTCCAACTCATTCCAAGAACATTGGACTTCTCATGGATTCGAATTGACAAGAGGAGGATGCCATGTCGCATAGAAAATCTAACTTGTGTGGGTCCCACTTCCTCCATGTGTCCTTCATGATCAATTGCCACTTTGATTTTCCCTTGTATATATTTATTTAGCTCATTTTTTAAATATTTATGCTATTCTATTGTCCATACATCATTTATTATCCTTCTTATTTCAAATCCCAATGCTTCCACACCCCCCAACCTAGGGAACTAGTAATTTTTCCTCCATGGCAGTTCATTTGGATGGGTATATTACAACTTTGAATTGAGAATTTCTCTTAATGTGACCCACCTTGTCCATTTGGATCTAATTTAACATTAATACTAACTTGGACATCATTCTTGGCAATTATTTTACCCTTAGCATCAATTTGACAAACTATCATTAGTATGGCCAAGGGGCTTAGGCCATTGTGACCCAATGCAAAATTTTAGGACATGACACCATGCCCCAAGCCCAAAGTATGCTCTTGGTTGCTACAAGCTTAGTCGGAACAACTGGACCAATCATAAACGGGTGCAAGGTATTTAGTTTAATAGGACAATCCAATCTCATCTTTCTTGGTGGATTCAGGAGGTTGCATGGGTGTATACCGCAGAGTAAGCAGGCTACTTTAAGAAGGTTTATCCTCGCCCGGTTGGACAGTCGGTTAAGCCGCTAAAGCACTCAGTCCAAAGAGCTAGATCTGGTTGGGCCAAACCAAGAATTAACCCATTCCTTAATCCACTCATTTAATAATCTTAAAATTTACCAACCGAGACACTGAAATACTTTCACTGAGACCACAGAAGCAACCCTACATAGCATCCCACGCAAGCACTCCAATTTTTCATCGACACTGGACTTTAATATTTCTATGTTTAAGTTAATTTTAACCAATGTCATGAATCGTGTTGTATCTTAAAAGCTGTGGGTTTTAATTTCACATTGCAGTGATTTGTGGTTTATCTTTTAAGTTATTTCATCATAACTCCTAGAATAGACTTTTATCTTTTGTTGTAGATTAAAAGCCTTAGTTTATTTTTTATAGGGACCACCCCCCTTGGCTTCGCTAGGAGTAATCCTAGACGGAGGAGTTGAGTAATCAGGTGACAACACTTTACTCTCACTTGCCCCCAAGGACACACCAAGCGGCTTGAAGGTTTCTTGCCGCGTCCCCCCAGGTGTTTATTAGGCGGCAACACAAAGTAAACTCTCCGATGACAACCCTCTTGATTTGCAAATGGCGAGATTCAAGACATTTTAATGCTTTTTAAAACTTTATAAAAAAGGGGAAAGATGCAAGAATCTAAATAAGAAAAACTAGCTGACTTGCAAAAATGAAACTTTTTGAGTAAATAAAACTACTCTAACATGCTAGTATTCTAGTTTGTTGCAGGTAAAAAGCAAAATAAACGGAAAGAAGATATAGGCTTCCCCCAAACGGGGGAAGAGGGTTGTGGGAGCTGTAATCCCACTTGCTTTTTATTAATGATTATTACAATTAAATTAACTCTCCGATAGAGAGTGCTCTTGATCCGCAAAAGCGAGATTCAAGAGACTTATGGCCTTCCAAGAAGGAGGAAGGAGAACAAGGGGTTGAAATAAAGTAAATTTTTATAAATTTTTGCTCTAAAAAAGCTCCCTTTCCTCGCTTCCCTGTAAAATAAACATAAAAACCAGCAAACTATGATTTATTTGGATTAGTGGATTAGCCTCAAAATACAATAAAATTTACAAAAGAGTCAATACTTGCGAAATAATGGAAATTTAAAACTATTAACCAACCGGGACTAGATCTAAACTTGAAATGTGAAAAATATGAGACTCTTTAGATCTTCCTAAGCATATAACAATAGATGATTAGATAAACTTTGAAAACTTAGATCTATTGTTTATAAAATACAAGTAACCAAGAAAAAGATTTGTTTTAATTTTGAAGAGATAGAAAGGAGAAATCCAAGCCCAAGCTTGAACAATGAGATGACTTTGGAAGTGCCTGTAGGACAAAAAACCATTAGCTTTTATGAAAAGAGGCAAAGAGAATAATGAAGCAACCGAGCTCCAAGTTCTACTTCACCTTCGATGATCTGCAAGACTCAAACAACCTTCAACAAACAAGATAAAATCTAGTGTGATAAACTAAATAAAATCAAAAGAGCATTAGTATAACCGACTACCATTTTCTACTTTTAAATCTTAGATAACTTAGCACAAGTAAACAAGTTGAAAACCTCAAATGTCTAACTCTATGGACTACAGAGAGCCTTCTAAGCTAGCAATCTTGCAGGCAAATAAAATTATGCTAATATCACCTCGATTCAAGCATTCACCATGAGATTTTGCACCATTTAGACCTCCAAAGTTTTCACTTTATTCATAAATTGCTTGCCAAATAGCAAAAACATTACATACAATAACAACAGAGGTTCCTTGCAATCCCATGTGAAATGATGGAGCAAGCCTCGTTTTTATAGCCAAATATGGGAAGAGGGTGAGTGAGGGCCATGAGGGTGCATCTCTAAAGTCAAGGATGTTAGACACAATGGAACACTGAGAGGGGGGGGTGAATCAGTGGGCCAACACTTTTGACAATTTCAACATCTTAAATACTTAACATGTATATCATTCAACAATTTCACTTCAATGCTTACATCAATCATTAAGCTATTGTTATCATTCATTAAACATGTCATTCATAATATCAAGTCACACCATAAGAGACACATCACAGTGTAAACTTTGTAATCTTTTTATATTTGATTCAATCAGCGACAACCGTTAGGTGTCATCAGCTACAACTGATTGAGAAGCACCTACTTATATTCCAAGAATTAGCTTGGTCTTTTCTTAGATCCAACTAAGAAAAATATTACAAGGCCCAACTTGTATTACATACAAACACTTGTCATCATTTCACATTTTGTCCAGTCATCAACAAGTCTATCTACTGTAGTTGTCACTGTCAACACAAGGTCATTAAATCACTGCTACCATAAGTGAATCTACTGTACATCCAAGTCACACTACCATGTCATATCATATGACTGCTTTGTCATGTAATTATCACAACTGCTCTACTTGTTAAACACTGGTAACTTCAAACTGTGTCACTTGTCATCAAGATCATGTAAAAATGCTGTTCCTACTGTCCAAATCAATCACTGCTGCCACTGTCGTTAACTTCAATTTCTGTTCATGCCCAAAGTTTGCTCATACAACAACTGTCATCAACTTCAGGCATGTCATCACTTTATCACTGTCATGTGTCATCACAGCTGTCAAAACAATGTTGCCACATTTACTGTTACTGTCATGATTTCTGTCTAGCAAAAAACCCCAAACTTCTGCCACAGTGATGCCTTAATGAATCCAGAATTCATGAGGTGAACAAAGATAAAAAAGTTACCGCTGATTTTCTGCTCCTGCTGCTGCCCACAAATTTCCTTAGAGACAGTCCGAATTTCCACACAGAGATGCTCCGAATTTCTGAGTGAAACCACCAAATTCTGTTTTTTCGGATACCTTTGAGGGTCAGTCTTTTAGCACTGAGGTCACCAACCAAAACTTCAACTGCTGCCACCCAAAAATCAAAGAGGAAAAACTTAATGTTGCTCTTTTGTATTACTCCTAGTTGCCGACGCGTCCCCCCCCCCCCCACGGTTCAGGCTACAAATTCGCCCTCCGAGCGAAAGTGCTGCCGAAGCGTTTTTGGAAGCTCGCTTCGGGCAGGAAAAAATGCTTCCTGCCACTGTGCGAAGCTTTCTCGCTCCGGAGCGCTCCGAGCTCTGCCCTCCACGCTTCGACATCGCTTCGACCTCTCTTCCGACCTCGCTTCCTGAGCGTTTCCGCGGACAACAGGAAGCTTCTTGTTTTTTTTCTCTATGGGTGGGGCCTAGGGCATTTTTAGGGTTAGAGAGGGGAGATAATGCATGAATTATGGAATTTAGATGGGCATGATAAGGCATGTTTATAATGGAATCATGAATTATGGGATTTAGATGGCATTTCGTATATTGGAAGTAGCACAAACATACATGTTTCATAAATTTTGCATCTAGTTTGGTATTCTACATGTTTTTTTGAATATATATATATATATATAAACGCTTCCGAGATGCTTCGCGTTCGACCATTTTTTGAAAAAATGTGCACCCGTGCTCCCGCTTCGCTCCCATGCTTCGGCAACATTGGTATTACTGTTGCAACCTCTGTCACTGTACACCCGAAATTTCAGAGCTCCACTTCACCCACGAATTTCACTCCCTCTTTTGTGTAAATAACTCGTGTATATATCAGTGTTATCGAAACTGGACCGAAATCGGCAAAACCGGCCGGTCCGGCGGTTTACAGAGTGAACCGGTCTAGTCAGTGACCAAAACCGGTTGAATCGGATTTTTTTTCTGAACCGGGTACTGAACCGGCTGGAACCGGTCAAAACCGGCCGAACTGGCCGGAATCGGTTAAAATCGACCTGAACCGGTCGGTCCGTACAGTGGACCCACAAAACTGAAATTAAAAAAAAAACACAAAAAACAAGTTTTCTATGCTTCTATGATCAGTTTATTTTTATTCATTAGTACTATGGTTGCCATTTCGAGCCTCTTTGTTGATGTACTTTGGTTCAGAACCTCAGAGATTTATTGCACTAGGTGCTGTTTTGGTTATTTGCACCCATACTTGCTATATATATGAGAAACTTTGCATATTTGTGTATTAATGGTTTGGATTCCTATGTATGCACATGAATATATATGTTTTTTTTACAAAATATGAATATTTTATGTATGTTTTAGTCGACCGGTTTTTTTCCCGGTTTTTTTCTGGTTGCGGTCCGGTTCACATTTTGGGCTTCAATTCAATATACTCTAGGATCTTTACTGAGAGAATAACATGTAACAACATATCAATCATAAGAAGCAAACACAAGAGACAATAGACACACAGAGTTTCCTTGGGGAAAACCATAAAGGTGAAAAACCCCAATAACTTCCTCAGAGATAGATAGAGCAATGATACAAAACCCAAGCATAAGAGATAGTCTCCTAGTAGCAGCTTCTCCTCCTCCACTAGTGCAGCACTCTCCAATGAGTGTATAAGTGAGAAAGTGAATGATAAAAAAGAGTGCCTCCCGCACTCTATTTATACATGACTTGACTTGCCTAATAAACTTACTAGGTCGGCGTCAACTTAATCACTTAACATAATGCTGACAGGGCCGACCCCCAATAGGGTGGTCTAATAACCCTTTAACCCACATGACTTATACAGGGCCGACCCCATCAAGGTGGTCTAATAACCCATCAAGTATAAGTTACAACACTTACAATATAAATGACGACACTTTCGTATAGAGGAATAATAACATCTCTATAGGAATACAATATACATATGTGAAATACATTCCAAAGTTACAAATACATCAACACTCCCTCTTAACTAGGAAGGTATTTCTCGACACAGATCTGCTAGCACAAGTCTTCTTCTTTGGATCATCATCACTCGAATTGGCAAAACCGGCCGGTCCGACCGGTTTACAGAGTGAACCAGTCCGGTCAGTGACCAAAACCGGTTGAACCGGATTTTTTTTGAACTTGGTATTGAACCGGTTGGAACCGGCCAGAATCGGTCAAAACCGGCCGGAACCGATCAAAACCGGCCTGAACTGGCTGGTCCGTACAGTGGACCCACAAAACTGAAATTTAAAAAAATAACACAAAAAACAAGTTTTCTATGCTTCTATGATCAGTTTATTTTTATTCATTAGTACTATGGTTGCCATTTCGAGCCTCTTTGTTGATGTACTTTGGTTCAGAACCTCAGAGATATATTGCACTAGGTGTTGTTTTGGTTATTTGCACCCATACTTGCTATATATATGAGAAACTTTGCATATTTGTGTAATAATGGTTTGGATTCATATGTATGCACATGAATATATATGTTTTTTTACAAAATATGAATATTTTATGTATGTTTTAGTCGACCGTTTTTTTTCCTGGTTTTTTCCGGTTCCGGTCCGGTTCACATTTTTTGGGCTTCTTCGCCGGTTTGATGACCGGTCCGGTTCCGATAACATTATATGTAAAATCGTGGAGGAAAAATAATTGTTTTAGCTCGCTGACCTGCTATTTGTAAGTCTTTTTAATTTAATATTTTTGACTGTAATATTTAGGATTTTACCCCTTTTATCAGGCTGGCCGACCTTACTCAAAAGTGTTAATTTGAACTCTTTAGATTAGCTGACTTTGTGTAATGAATTAGGTCAATAGCAGCTGGGCTGGAAGGGCTGCCATATCACATGTTTAATAGGTGCTCATTAAACATGCAAGGTTTACAAAGGCTCCACGTCATCATAATCATGCCCAATGAGCTTGTGGCTTTTTGTAAGGAAATGTCAAAATAACTTCACTTCAAGGAGTTTAAGCCATGTCAAGTTAGTCAATCATCTTTGCCATATCATGCATATCCATAAGCTTCAACGACATGTACATCAAGTCATCATGTATGTGGGTTCAAGAGTTCCATGTCAACAATCAACAATGCATCATCAATGATCATATAGTGTCAAGGGTTCCATGAACCCGTCAACCCACAAATGACCACAGAATGGGTCATTTGGCTCATTCATGTCATGCCATCAATATTTGTGACTCCTTAATGGCTTCAATGCACAAGCTATCATGTCATCTACATTTGTATTCAACCCTTGTCACTCCTTTGTTCCCTTGTCACTCCTTTGTCATTAATGGGTGTCATCAATGACAACCTATGCTCAACAAAGGAGTGATTCACGCTTGATATAAATGCTTGGAGCTTTGGGTTGGTTTGATTACATGAGGTGGCTTCCACCTCACAAGAGGGGCGCCCCTCTTGACCTTGGAACATCACCCTATCCCTCTCGAAATTCAATTGCGTGGAAAATCCGCTCATGTGAGGAGGAAAGGTGCACTTCCTTATTCATGACATCACCTTTATGTTTATTAAACATGTGCTTTAATCCACTACACATGGTCGCACTTCATAATAAACTACTATGCCACCCCTTCCATACCACTTTTTTATTCATTTTTTGGATTTTTTATTTTGTCTTTTTGTGCAATTCGTAGCATAGTTAGCATTTAAGTGCCGTTTTGTAGCATTTTTAAGAAAAATTGCCACAAATGACAATTTAGTCGCCTGAAACCCAGGAAAAGTGGGTCCTAGGTTAAAGAGGATGCTCTGAGCATGAAAACAAGCATCCCCACGCCAAAATCCGCCTCCAGATCAGGCTTTTATTACACTTTGAATTTTTCCAATTAAACCATTAAAAAATGGTCTAATTTTACGGAAACAATTATTTTTATCGGAATGAATCCAAACTCCTAGGGGACCTAGTGCATGCCCATATGACTCAATATTGATGGCTAGCATGTAAAAAATACATAGACACAGACTTTAATAACCTCCCTAGGTTCGAACACCATGGTAAATACTCCAGCTTTGGAGGTGTGAGTGAAAAACTCAGGAATTATACGCCACTGAAGAGTAACGCATAATTCTTAAGGAAAAAACACTCTAGAGTATCCCCCTGATAGCCAAACCTAAGGTAGGCCAAGTCTTTTACAAAATAATCATGCTTAGACCAACTTATTACAATTCCCCCAAGGCGGTCTGGACATGCAAATTTTACAAAGGGCCAAAAATTTGGCCTGATGAACTTCTCAACACTGACGATGAACATTGAACATGTTCATAACCTTGGCGGCTCACAAGAAGTCGAACTATGGTACAAAATAGTTGGTAACACACTTCACATATTGGTCAAGGCAGTTGAGGCAAGCATTGGTTTTAGGGAACCTCATCTTCTAAAAATATTACTTTATTTTTTGGTCCAAGTTAGTTAATCAATACACATCTCTATCAAGACTTGTTAAACTCCTTCCATTGCCACGTGGCAAAAGTTGGTTCAACTTGAGGAGGGCAGATCTCTTGAAAGGGTTTGATTTTTCAAATGTGGAGCTACTCAAGGGTGCACTTTTGAAGAGGAGATCAAAGCTTGGTCAAACATTCATCCACTTAGGTATGCATCCCATCCTCTACGCCTGGATCTAACCAATTCACTTTTTTTCCTATTTTTAAACTCTTCTCAAAGAGTTGGTTGCATGAGAACTATTTTTGTATTATTTCCTTTGGAGAGAAGATTGGATCTAACCACTAGTTTGCTATTCTTATAGAAATTTGTTGAGCAATTAGTGGATTTTGAAGAGCTTGTTGAGTGTAGATGTGAGCACATCCAACAAATATTTAGGGCACCTTTAGACCTTTCCTTGGTGACTCCATTGTTGGTATATTGTAGGAAGTCTACTTCAGATTATGCATATGTAGATCGTTGTTTGCAGATTTCAGACTTGAAGGAGTAAATATTGCAGGATGGGGGGCTAGTTGATACCCAAATTTTGATTTTTCTAACATTCTTGGGTACCCAAATTAGGCTTCTTTAGTAGAGTAGGTTACTCATTACCCAAAAATTTATGGGGAGGATCATCTTGTTTCACAACACATTGCATCTTTATTAAATTATGCTTCAAAAAAAATGTTGAATATGAAGATGTAATGATGCTAGTATTTTTCTTTAGCTTAAGATATAGTGCAAGAGATTGGTTCCAAACTAAGAAACCAGATTCGTTGAAAAGGGTCTACGTGTCCCGTGGGGGCGTGTCAGACACAGACACGATGGGAAATCGTGTCCGACACGACTTTTGGTCGTGTCCGAAATCGGGACACAACCAAAAGTCGTGTTAGACACAATTTCCCATTGTGTCCCAGACTGTGCGTCGCGTGTCCCGATTCTAGGACACGTTTTCTGCGGAAAAGGGCGCCCGAGTTGAGTTTAAAAACAAAAATACACTTCTTTTTTGTCATTTGCAAGTGTGGAGAAGCTTGATAATGGGTTTTATGTAATACTAACAAATGTGTAATACTAATCATTAATGTGTTTTGATTCTAATTTCTATTGAATATTCGTAAATGTTCTAGTTTCTAAAAAAATTGGATCTATATGTCTATGTTTTTAAATTTTAATATATTTAAAAAAAATATATATGTATATAAAATGTGTCCTTCGTGTCCTGATTCCGAGGGCCACCGTGTCTGTGTCGGACACTCGTATTTTTCGTGTCCTTCGTGTCCTGTGTCCTCGTGTCGGGTGTCTTAGGTTCCAAAGCTTAGGCAAGGGAACACTTTTCTCATTTTTTGATTGTGTTAGAGTTTTATGTGAAAAATGGGAGATTGAGGGAAACCTTTTTGAAGATTCACTCAACTCCCATAAACTTATTGATGATGAGCCCTTTATGTCCAATGAACACTTTGAGGATGAAATTTCAGATCTTGAAGAAAACATTTCAGATTCAAAGGATGAAGCCATTGAAGATCACATTCGCAGTCGGGTCCAGCCTCCACTCAACAGATCGCTTCCTTCATTCCAGTGCTCTCGTCCTCTAGGGCCACCAAAAGACCGACCGAGGATGAAATTGCTTCTAACCGCAGATCAATTAGGACACGGAGGACCACCTCCACTTTAAGCCAACTGTAGTGACGTAGCTAGTCTCGGCCCCATCCCAGCAACCGAATGACTTCATCTAGAACACATTAGTCAACTCCCCAATGCCCATTCCATGCTGTGCTACACCACCCGTTTTAGCTCCTCTTCCAAATATTCCTTCAAACAGAGTACTATTTTGAGATTCCTTTGTTTGGCTTCGGATGTTAGGACTCAGGAGAGAGGCTTCCAGTGCACCATGACATGTTCACCATTTTTGTATCACAAATCCCATATCCACTTCCCTTGTACATTTTTCTTCTATATCAACTCTCTCTGTACATCTCTCTTCTAGATCGACACTCCATCTTTGGAGTTAGCTCTTTCTGATTTTTAGGTTAGAGCCTTACCTCTTGCCTTTTTATCGGAGCTGCCTTGGCACTTCTACTTTGTATTGACGTCATGGTACCACACAGTGGCATTGACCTACTTCTGTGGTCATTTTTAGGACATTAATAAAATGATCGTATCTTATCTTAGCTAGATGAAGAAGATGATGAGTGGAGGCCCTCAAACTCCCTTTGAAGGCAAAAGTTTGGTAGATTGCATTCCTTTGCAAAATTTTGATTTTGATTATGGGTGTTTTTATGAGTTTGAAAAGGAGGATGTGTTTGAAGACAAACTTTTAAAGTAAAATGGAATTATAAGCTAGTATTGGATTTTTTGAAGTTGTAGTTGTTGATTTTCAGTCTTTTGGGCAGCCTTGTTGTGTTGATGATATGGCTGGAAATAAGGATGAACGTACAGAAATTTGCTAGTCTACTTTTCCTACATATAATGTAAATTTATAGCCACATCTAACAAAATAATTTTATACACAAATTCCAGCCATGTTTGTCATATAAAAATTCAGAAAATGTGCATGTATTTAATGACCATTTCCAACCACTTATATTTAGATTTTGATGAAATTTCATGTAAAATGTTGGTTGGAAATGAATTTTTGTTTGCTGGAAATTTTATGGGCAGCAAGGTATTCAGTCTGAAATGGTTTGCAAAAATTTTCAGTCTTGTTATTTGGTCCAGCAAGTCACATTAAACAAACAATAATCTATTTTTCAGATTTAAAAATGTATTATGTACTTTGCCTTCATGCACATTTGATGTGGAGGTCTGAATTCTTGTATCTTGAGGACAAGTGGGATGTGTTTTGAGAACTCGATGATATGCCTTGTCCTCGAAAAGTTCTCATCACTCCTATCCTAATGTGGATAGTGTAACAAATATAAATAAAATATAATATTAAATAATAATCATAAATAATAATAAATAAATAACAATTAATAAATGTCATTAGTAGTTAATGAAAGGTCAAGAGTTATACCTGTTCACCATTCTTGACCAGTCAATGCCTATATAGGTAAACCATCACAAAGGCATTGTATCATCTTATCATTCATTCAATAAATATTATATACATTCAAAATGCAGATTATTCTGTCATTAACAGCTTCTGCTGCTACATTGGTATCAGTGCCAATTCCATACACTGCCAATCAATATTTGCAGTAAATCATACTCTGTTCAGTATAGTGCAATTCCATACAGCGCCGGTATAGTTGCCACTATTCCATACACCACACCACCGTCATTTTGCAGTCTGCACCTTCCATACGTACTCAACATATCTCACATTCTCAATTGTACGATATCCGCTAGCACCATATCTGTCATCCGTACACATTCACATCAAAATTGCAGCCATCCGTACACAGTCGCATCAAGTTGCCTATGTAAATTTTCTGTGTTATTTCAGCTTGCTGGTTTATGTCAAGTTTTCATAATTTTTCATGCCCAACAATTTCTGTTACTGCTGGAAATTAATTATAAAAATTTCAGACATTTAAACATGCTGTAAAAACACATTAACAGGCAGAAAACATAATTTCACATGCACGCCATAAAATATTTCAGACTCAGATTTTTGGCCAATAGCCCTGGAAAAACCCCCACGGGGAAAACCAGTCAGAGAGAGATTTTTATTTCTTCAGCAAAAATTATAGAACAGCATTACAGTGAGAAATATAACTTATCTCCACCATTAAATGCACCCAGCTGGCTGTCTCAAAAACTGTGCCAAGCCACCTCGAATTTTGTGCACAAACAATATCAACCTCGTTTTCTGTGCCTGCCTTGAAAAATGTGCAGAAACAGTCCTCGTTTTCTGTGCTGGAAAAATGCAGTCCGTACAGACTGTATGGTTCTTGAAATTCGTGCCCAAAACTGTCCTCGAAATCCGTGCAGGAGATCACCTCGATTTCTGTGCAATCTGTCTCGGTTTATATGCCAGTTAGCTGCCTCGAAAAGTGTGCTGCTCCTCGAAACCTGTGCCCAGAATTTCTTCTTGAAACTCGTGCCCAGAAATCCATAATGTACGGAGTGCCTTGGGATGTGTGCTGCTGCTAGAAATCCGTGCCTCGAAATTTGTGCTGTCTCGGTTTTCGTGCTGCTGGAAAACTCCCTCTCCATTGCCTCGAAAATTGTGCCCTTGGTCTCTTCTCTCTTCACACCACTCTTCTCTCAAAGTGAATGCTCAATATGCCTCCCTTGCCTTTTTGGGTGAATCCCTAGGGTTAGTGAAGAGATTCAATCCAACGGTGAGAAATGAATAAGATGGATGGATGAGATTAATCTCTCTTTAAATCTCATAAAAAATAATTTTAATTCACCTCACTTAAATTTTAACCCAAAAGTGACTTTAAGTTATAAAGTCTAATTAAATGCTCATCTCAAGTCATTTAATGCAAGGGTCACTTTTTTTCCGCTTAAGTGACTTAGGCAATAAATTCACCTAGGGAACACTTCCTAGGTACAAAAACTTGCCCCTCTCCAAAGATTTCGTCAGGATATCTGCTACCTGCTCATTAGTGGATATGTATTGCAACTCTACAACTCCTCTCTGAATGTAATCACAGATGAAATGGTACTTGATCTCAATATGCTTTGACTTGTCATGGAACACTGGATTCTCAGAGAGCTGAATGCAACTCTAATTGTCACACTAGATCACCATAGGCCTAAGCTCCTGATCAAACAAATCTACCAACAGCTTAAGAAGCGACTGTGCCTTGCGAGTAACTTGACTGGCTGCCATAAACTCAGCCTCGGCAAAATTCAATGCAACGGACTTATGTTTCCGACTGAACCAAGACCCTGCCGCTGAGCCCAAACTGAAACAACAACCAGAAGTGCTCTTCCGATCCCTCACACTGCCTGCCCAGTCTGAATCTGTGAAACCAACCAAACTGACTCCACTCGAACCCCTTGTAATCCAAACCATAGTCCACTGTACCTGCAAGGTATCACAACACATGTTTTGCGGCAGTCTAGTGTACACTCCTAGGCTCCACCATGAACTGGCTAAGAGTGTTCACTGCAAAACACAAGTCTGGCCTAGTGTTGACCAGATACATCAATGACCCAATGAGCTGATGGTAAAGTGTAGGATCCACCAACTTACCCTCAGAAGCATGAAGCTGCTTCTAGTTGGTGATCATAGGTGTGGACATTGGCCTGCAATCCTTCATCCGAAATCTCCTCAGAATATCAACTACATACTTCCCCTGTCCCAGGAAAATATGTCCAGGCTCCTGCCGAACCTCCATCCCCAGATAATAATGCATCAACCCAATGTCAGTCATCTCGTACTCCGCAGCTAAGTCTCTCTTGGAATGTGCAATGAGACGCTCCTCTCTAGTGATAAACAAGTCATCAACATATAACAAAAGAATGAGAGGATCTCCACCAACCACAATGTAGTAAAGGTTGGGTCAGCCTCACTCTTCTGAAAACCCATCGATGTCAAATACGCATCAATCCTGGAGTACCAAGCTCTAGGAGCTTGTTTCAGTCCATACAAGGCTTTCCTCAGCCTACACACATGAGAATCTCTCCCATGAATCTCAAATCCCTGTGGTTGCTCTAAGTAAACTCCTCCCGCAGAAGACCATTAAGAAATGCGGTCTTCACATCCATCTAGTGGATCTTCCAACCCATCTCTGCTCCTATAGACATCACTGCTCTGATGGAAGAATAACGAGCAACTGACGCAAAGGTCTCATCATAATCAACTCCCTCAACCTGTGAAAATCCCTGTGCCACAAACCGAGCCTTTTACTTCTCCACACTGCCATCTGCAGCATGCCTCACCTTGTAGATCCACTTGGAAGTCACAACAGATTTCCCCTCTGGTCTCGGCACTCTCTCCCATGCATCATTCTTCATGATGGAATGGTACTCTTCCATCATGGCATCTCTCCAAACTTGATGCTGAGAGGCCTTGTCAAATGTGGAAGGCTCTGAATCACGAAGACTCGCAACAAGAGCCATCCCCAATCTATTTGGCATCACAACTATCCTGACCTCCTCTTGGGGCCTACCAAATGCCTTTGCTTCCTTCAAGGTCTCCTGAAGCCATTCAGGCTTTCTCTTCCTTGAAGGCTCCTCCCATACTGGTCTATCCTCATCTGAAGAACTCCCATAAGCAGAAGGTCCAACACCCCGAGGGCCAGTGACTGATGAACTAGTCCCTGAAGAACTTGTAACCTGAACCTGTCCCTGAAGTACCTGTCACCTGAACCACTGAACCTGTAGAAGCTCTGCCTGTGCCCTGTGATCCAGTCACTCCGGAAACCTGTGGACCTGAAATCTGTATCGAAGAAGCCTGAGTCACCTGAGGTGTGGAAGCCGATGGCTCCCTCTGTTCTAACTCTCTGGACTTCCTGAAGGCTCTCTCCTCATCAAACTTCACTTCCCACCTAACAACAACCTTATCTGGCCAGGTAGGTAAATTCGGTAAGCCTTCGAAGTCTCATCATATCCCACAAAGATGCCTCTCTTTGCAGTGGGATCAAGCTTCCTCCTCTTCTCAGAAATGACATGAGAGTAAGTCAAGCTGTCAAATATGCGGAATTGGCCAACCTCAGGCTTCTTTCCTGTAAACATCCTCAGGAGTCTTCCTCCCCAAGGCACAATGGGGAATCCTGTTCTGTAGATAAACTGCAGTACTACATGCCTCTGTCCATAGAAAGAACAGTGAACTCTGATCATGAAGCATTGCTTTCGCTGCTCCCATAATCGACCTTTTCTTCTTCTCTGCTACTCCATTTTGCTCAGGAGTGTAGGGAACTGTCAGCTGTCTCTGTATACCCTCCTGTGTGCAAAACCCATCGAAATCCTTGGAGGTATACTCACCCCCATTGTTCGATCTCAACATCCGAATCTTTCTCCTTGTCTGCTTCTCCACAATGGCTTTGAACCCTTGGAAGACTCTCAATACTAAGGGTGACTTCTTGCTCCACAAGAAGTAGATCCAGGTCTTCCTAGAGTAGTCATCAATGAAAGAGATATAGTACTCAAATCCAGTCAAAGAGACTGATGACATAGGACCACAAATATCGGTATGGATCAAGTCAAGTACTCCTGCTGCTCTGCTGTCATTGCTTGGAAAAGTAGTCTTGGTGTACTTTCCCAAAGCACACCCCCTGCACACATCACTCTGCTCTGTGCTGAACTCGGGTAAACCTGTAACCATGCTCCTCAACAATCTCAGAGCTGGGTGATGCAAGTGGGCCATCCTTTGATGCCATAGCTCACGAAGCTCACTGCTGCTGCTGTGTGCTAAGCGTGCTGCGGATGAAGCAAGAGCTTGTATATCTTTCCACATCTAACCCCAATGTCCATGGAGGTAGATAATCCTGTAGTCTTGGGGAATACATGCACTCGCCTATCTAAGAAACAAACCCCAAGACCCCTTTCCTCAATGGTGGAAATTGATACAAGGTTCTTTTTCAGCCCAGGGACAAATAACACATCCCTCAGAGTCATGGGAGTCATAGACTCCCTCTGAAATGTAATGGTTCCCCGACTAATTGCTCTAACAATGGTGTCATCGCCTAGTACAACCTCCACATCTATACCTGTCTGTGAAAGCTTGGAGAACATCTCTCGAGCACTTCTCATGTGGCTCGAGGCACCGCTGTCAATATACCAAGTGCCAGTGGTGGATGCACTCATCTGATGGCCAGTGCTGGTAACTAAAGAGGCTCTCTCTCTCTCAATCTGTCTAGCACACAGAGAAAACTCTCTCTGAAATCTATCTCCAAAGTCATCAACCTTCACTGAAGCTCCAGTCTGCTGTCTCTTATTCTTCTTGCTTGGACACTGTGAAGCATAGTGCCCAAAAGTATGACAACCATAACACTTGATTTTACTCAAGTCCTTCTTCTGCCCACCCTGCTGCTGCTGCTACTGCTTGGCCCCACCCTGCTTGGAACCCTTCTTCTTCTTCTTCCCCTTTGCTATCAAAGCCATATTCTCCTCATCTTCCCTACCCTGTGAAGAACTGCCCTCTACGAGACCTCTCTTGGTCTCCTCCTGCACAAAGTCATCCCACAGTCTCTCCCATGAAGGTAGGTTCTCTCTGCCCACTATAGCCTGCACAAATGCACCCCAGGGCTTGGAAGTCCCATTCACTGCTGTACGCACAAGCTCAGTAGCAGTGACCACCTCCCCAACTACTGCTAGCTCATCTCTAACTTCAGATATCCTAGTAAGGTAAGATGTCACTCCCTCTCCACCATTCATCTTTATACTTCTCAATTTCTCCTTGACAATTATCTTCCAGTTCTCATTGGTACTCTCGCATAAACTTGTTAAAGCACTGGACATCAAATGTGCCCTAACTTTACCTGAAGTGTGAGGGATGATATGGTCTTTAACTGTATCAAGGATTATTCTTCTATCTTTACAGTCCTTCTTTTTGAAGATTGATAATGCTGCTGCATCAGTAGCGGCGAGAATCTAAATGGGGTTTGCTATAGTGTTTCTTACCACCTCCTCCCACAGTTCATTCTCCTCTAAAATTAGCAAAATCCTAGCCTTCCATGGCACAAAGTTTCCTGTCCCATCTAGCCTATCCTCCAACCCAAGTCCTGTAGCCATCTTTGTCAACCCAACAAGGTGCTGTTCACTAACAGAAGAAAATGCTCAAATTTGGAAATTTTTGATTGTCTACAAATTTTTAAAGTGTTCTGTCCCCAAGCTCTGATACCATTTAAATTTTCTGTGTTATTTCAGCTTGCTGGTTTATGTCGAGTTTTCATTTTTTCTCATGCCCAACAATTTTTGTTACTGCTGGAAATTAATTTTAAAAATTTTAGACATTTAAACACGCTGTAAAAACACATTAACAGGCATAAAACATAATTTCACATGCGTGCCATGAAATATTTCAGACTCAGATTTTTGGCCAATAGCCCTGGAAAAACCCCCACGGGGAAAACTAGTCACAGAGAGAGATTTTTATTTCTCCAGCAAAAATTATAGTCAACATTACAGTGAGAAATACAACTTATCTCCACCATTAAATGCACCCAGCTGGCTGTCTCGAAAATAGTGCCAAGCCACCTCGAATTTCGGGCACAAAAAATATCAACCTCGTTTTCTGTGACTGCCTCGAAAACTGTGTAGAAATAGTCCTTGTTTTCTGTGCTGTAAAAAAGCAGTCTGTATAGACTGTACGGTTCTTGAAATTCATGCCCCAAACCGTCCTCGAAATATGTGCAGGAGATCACCTCGATTTCTGTGCCAGTTAGCTGCCTCGAAAAGTGTGTCGCTCCTCGAAACCCGTGCCGAGAATTTCTTCTTCAAACTCGTGCCCAGAAATCCGTACTGTACGGAGTGCCTCGGGATGTGTGCTGCTGCTAAAAATCTGTGCCTCGAAATTTGTGTTGTCTCCGTTTTCATGCTGCTGGAAAACTCCCTCTGCCTTGCCTCGAAAATCGTGCCCTTGGTCTCTCCTCTCTTCACTCCACTCTTCTCTCAAAAGTGAATGGTCAATATGCCTCCATTGCCTTTTTGGGTGAATCCCTAGGGTTAGTGAAGAGATTCAATGCAACGGTGAGAAATGAATAAGATGGATGGATGAGATTAATCTCTGATTAAATCTTATAAAAAATAATTTTAATTCACCTCACTTAAATTTTTACCCAAAAGTGACTTTAAGTTATAAAGTCTAATTAGATGCTCATCTCAAGTCATTTAATGCAAGGGTCACTTTTTCCCCCCTTAAGTGACTTGGGCAATAAAGTCACCTAGGGAACACTTCCTAGTTTCAAAAACTAACAGCCTATCGCTGCAAACAAAAAAGTCGTGACCCGGGAATAGAAAGGTTTATCCCCGACAACGGCGCCAAAATGTTGCCGGTTAATACACACCTGGGGGGAATGCAACGGGAAACCTTCAAGCAACTTGTTGTGTCCTTGGGGGCAAGTCAGAGTCAAGTACTGTCACCTGGTTACTAGACTCCTCCGTCTAGGCTACTCCTAGCGAAGCTAAGGGGGGTGGTCCCTATAAAATGAATCTATGGATTTTAAACTATTAAAGATAAAAAGCACATCTAGAAGTTAATGATGAAAATGGAAAATACGGAAACAAAGAAACAATTGCAAGTAAGTTTAAGTACAACACCACATAAGATTAAAACCATTCACGGCATTTCATAGATTTGACTTAACCATGATAACCTATAATGATTAGTGCCGAGATTGTAAGTATGATGTTGCTATGTTGTGTCGTGAAAGTATTGCAAAGTCTCGTTGTTCGTTTTAGATTTATTAATGAGTATTAAGGGAGTGGGTAAATTCTTTGTTTGGCCCAACGCCAACTTGCTCCTTTGAACTAGGTGTTGTGATAGCTACACCAAGTGTCCAACTAGGCGAGGATATACTTGCTTACGGCAACCTACTGGCTCTATGGTTAGCCTCACTCGACCTCTTGAGTTCTCAAGAATGTGTTTTTGTAGGATTTCCCAATTATACTAGTCACTCTACGTCCTTTTCTGATTGGCCAACTGTTCAGTCTATGCTGCAGCGGTCAAGAGCATACTTCGGATTTCGCGTCTTAGTAAATTTTATTAAATTTGAATGTGAGTTGCTTAACTAATCTACAACCCAAGAGTCTCTTTTCCATGTACTTAAGGTGCAGTACTTCAGGAAAGCAAATGCACACATTTTATTAGAAAAAGGTAAAATTGTGGAAACTTAACAAAAGCAAACAAAGTAAGTCTAATCTAAGAAGTCCTTTAGGGACAGATTGTGTGCTCGTGATGTTATTTAATTACTAATTGCATAATAAAACTAAGCTAAAGCAGAAAAAATTACAAAATGCAAAAAACACAAAAAAACCATAGATCCCTCCTAGGGGGATAAGGGTAGGCGCTGAAATAGCCTGCTTCCTCTTTTTATTTTTAATTACATCAAACCCAATGAAGAAATGTTGCTGGTCCTTTATGGTATAGGCACCAGACAACATACAAAAGCTAGAATAAATAAAGGACAAATATCACCGGTTACCAGATGGTTCCAAGGTTGAAAAATCCACCAAAACGTCCTTCTACCTGTTCACTAAAATCAGAAAACCAGTAAACTTTATTAGTTAAGAGATAGCCAAAAACACTTTAAGAGTGTCTTTGGCAATACTACAAAATTGCTACAAAATATTTCTAAGTAAACTATTGAAATATAGACAAAAATTAACTAAGTGAGGCAAGCTAGAAAGCTTTCCTACCTAGGATCTCTGGTTGCCTCTTTAAGATATGGCAAGCGAATTCATAGCACTAGATTTGCTTGATAAAACTTTAAAACTCAAAATTTCTTCTATTTGCCTCTTTAGATCTACACTTTAAAACTTTGCAAAAGAAGAGAAGCAACCTAGATCTAGATTTATCAAATGAAACTTTTATAACTTTAGATTGCTACTATTCAGATCTACTTATAGAGATGGCTTTTAAATCAAGATCTAAATAAAGATGAGAACGGTAACCGAGAAAGAATAGAAGAAGTGGATCGAGAAGTTTGGATCCATTGGGGTTGAGTGCTAAAGATGGGCAATGGGGTCTCTTTCCCGATGCACCGATGGGATTGAGTCCCTTGATCGGATCTACTGAATGGAGTATTGAGCTAACATGCTGTCCACCTCGTCCAACTTAAACAACCTATAGAATCACAACACAACTAGCAAAGAAGACTAAAAACATATGTGTAAATGAACAACAAAAAACTTGAGAAATAATAGATTCAAACAAGATATCTTACTACTTTTAGCATTCTAATATCACTGACAAAAGTAAGCAACCTATAAAGCATTACTCACAATTCTTTAAGAAAGTTAACTTCCCTTCAAAAGACATACGATCCCAACAATTGCAAGCATGAAATAGAAGAGATATAGATTACCTCATGTTATCAAAACACACCACATCCAACCAAGGACAACAACAGGGTAAGCCTCCAAATCCTTTTATTAACTCAATGAAAAATATTACAATACTCTGCCAAGAGAGGTTTTACCTTCTGATCCTTTACAATGGAGAAGAGCTCTCATTATATAAGAATTACAAGCATGAGGGGGGCGCATGGGTGAAAGGGAGTTAACAACGAGTTGATGGAGTAGAACTGAAATGGATTGGAGTTGTAAGGTAAGAGGGATGCGCCACCTCTCAAGAGGTAGGTGCACTCTTACCTTGGATCTACCACAAACAAATCGTGGGTTGCCATCTCTCATCATTCGCCCAAGTTATAGATATGCGCCCTCCCCTTATTTAGACTTGATTGATACGATGGGAGCCGATTGATCTTTGATTGGATCTCAAACATATGAGGATGCGCCACCTCTTGATGAGGTAGGCGCCCTCTTCTTGGTTCTATCACCGTCCAATCACACAACGCCGTATGGAAAGGAAGCTCACGTGAAGAGGGGTGGTCTCTAACTTAGATATACTCGCTCACCATATGTTTAGCCTTTTATCCGTATGCTTTAATCTTTAACTTAAGTCACCCACCATATGTGACATGATGCCAACTCATTTGGGACATGTTAAATACTTTTTTTTTTTTGTTTATATTGGTGCAATTTGTTGCACCATTAGCATTAAAATGCCATTTTGTAGGTTCGATAAGAAAAAATGCTCCACGTGATAATTTAATCACCCAGAACATCGAAAGATTGGGTCCTAGGGTAAAGAGGACGCTCTGAGCGTGAAAATGAGCACCCAAGCGCCAAATTTTGCTTCCGGATCACCCTTTTATCACAATTTGAAATTTTCCAATTAAACCATTAAAAAATGGCCTAAGTTGCGGGAAATATTATTTTTCTCGGAATTGACTCAAACTTCTAAGGGACCTAGTACGTGTCCATACGACTCATTATTGATGGCTAGTATGAAAAAATACATAGACACTTAGGCTTTAATAACCTCCCAAGGTTTGACCACCAAGGTGAATACTCCAGCTTTGGAGGTGTGAGTGAAAAACTCAAGAATTATACGTCACTGAAGTGCAACGCATAATTCCTAAGGAAAAAACACTATAGAGTATCCGCTTGATAGATAAACCTAAGGTAAGCCAAGCCTGTTACAAAAAAGACCATGCTTAGACCAACTTATTACAATTCTCCATGGGGGTATGGACATGCAAATAGTTAAAAAAAGGGCCCAATTATGGCTAGATGGACTTCAGTATCGCTGAAAAAGAACATGTAACATGTTCATCTTTGACATGCTCGCTTGAAAGTCTAACTGAGTGCAACTCAGGTGGTAACATGAAGAACATAACGAAAGGGCTCAACATTGGAAGAAGGGATAGAGGAAGAGTTTTCAAAACCAAAGCTAGGATTTGAACTAGGTCCCCTCATCATGGCATGCTATTTCTTTCTCCTTATTTCAACATTTATTTCAGCATGTTTAGCCTTGTTTGCTTCAAAATTTTTAAATCGCTGTTGCAATTCCAACCTTATTGCTCCAATCAATTTTGCTGGTGCATCACAAAGAGCAAAGAAGTAAATGATGGCATTGGTAAAAAATCGGCGAGGGTCCCGAATACAACTTCTCAGTAACATCAGTGAAAAAATCGGCGAGGGTCCCGAATACAACTTCTGAGTAACATCAGTGAAAAATTCAGCAAACCGCGACAAACATTAAAATATACAAAATATATTCATTTTTTTCCAGAATTTTAAGCATATTAAGCAACAACAACATTAGATAAACACATTGGCAGATAAATATGGAGAACGCACTGATATATAGATGTAGTGGATGCAAATAACTCGGAGCGGTTTGATTTCAATGACGAGGACTATTAACAAATACATAAAATTTTACAATTTTAATGAAAAAAATTATATTGAAGATTCCAAGCTATGATTCCAAACCATTAGAGACAAAATATGCGAAGTCTACTCATGTATATACCATGTAAGGCTGAATATATCAAAATGGCACCAAGTGCAATACATATCTAAATCAAAATTGAAAATACATAAACATCAAAATCATTGTCTATGTTGGTATCCTAATCATCATTAGCACCATGTTCCCCTTCCTTTAGGCTCTAGCCCTTGCCTCTACCTTGAATCTCGAAGTTGATCCTCCAAGGACATTAGTTAGCACCCTACAATTTTGATGAAACTTCTTAATACAAGCGTTAAAATAAGGTAGAAAGAGATTCCCATGCTTAATAAGTGATTTTGCTTAACTGAAGGGTACACTTTTTATTAAGGTCATGATAGAGGAGTTCAGTCAACTTCAACAATCGGGCATCAACACCACCACCAACAAGGTACATAGAGAGTATGATGTGCTTGATTAAATTCCAATCCTTTACCCTCATACATGATAGAATCTACTGGAAATGTTGCAATCTTGAAATCCTGAAAACCATTAAGTCTGTTGAATTCTGAATGGGATAATTTTTTTTACTTTTTGCATATGAAGTCTGATGAGGTTGGGATCACTCTCAAACATCCTGAAACAATTAATGGTAATGTTAAAAATTTAAGTAAAAGAATGGAAAATGAAAGATAAAGAGAATGTTAAAAGAATGGAAAATGAAAGATAAAGAGAATGTCACTTTTAACATTACCATTTAGTATTGTTGACTTCAATGTCAGTTGTACAAAACTGATCAATTTTTTTAAGAAATCCAAGTTTTTAAAACTATGAAAAAGCCTCCTTGGTGATTTTTTCCATTATGGTGCGCCATTTACCAAAAAAATTGTGATTTTTTAGAAAAACGAACGTTGTTTACTTGTTTTAAAAAATCGTGCTTTTTCCTAGCCGATTTTTTGGCCTAATGAAAAAGTCGCAAGGGGCTTTTTACTTCTTTGACAGAGAGAAGCTTGGCCTCTTACACCAAGGAAGTGTTGCTTCAGCCTATGAATCCCCCCCACTTTGATCAATTACTTGCAAAATTTGCAAATCATTGTTTTAAAGTGATTGATAGCAGCATGGATCCATGCAAGGCCTCTTTCTCTCTTGGGGCCATGGGAAATGCAAATATGAATTGTCGAACAAATTTGCAAATTAAAATGTGCCTACTTAATTTTTTTTCATCAAAATGTAAAACTGAAAGATAAATTTCAGACTTCAGGCATCAGACCTCTTGTAATTTTTTTGTAACTAAAACAGGGGCAGATTTGACTCATTTCAGACTGTTAGCATATCTGGACAATTCACTGTTGGATTGGGACAGTGAAAAGTTGAGGAAACAACCGACAAAATAGCTCAATGGGCACAAGTAACAGTGAGATGGACAACAACTCCTTTAAGCTGGGATGTAGCCTCTTTAATCAGATGCCAAATCCACTACTAACAAATTACAATACAAGAAGACTGTCCATTTCCAACAAGCTCCTAAACCTCTAACTGCTCAGTTTGCAATTCTGCTCAAAAACCTCCAAATGCTCACAAATGCTCAATTAAGATGGTGTGAGGCAAACAGAGGGTGTGGGGGTCTCCTTATAGGTTTGATTTAGGGTTTAGGATCCTAGGTTTAAGCAAAAATTTCCATTTTTTTTTAATTCACTTTTCCCCTCCATGCATGCACCCTGGCCACTAGGAAATCAACCCAGCTGAGTTAATATGGTCTTGGTCGGTTTGGTACCAAACCGATCAAGTCATGGTCTGACTTGGCCAATTTGGTACCAAACTGGTTGGTCGAGTAGGTTTGGTGATCGGTTGGGAAACCCTCTTGGTCAACTTGGTCGGTTTTCAGTCCGAGTCACAGGTTTTTAAAACATTGGGCTGATATATTTGAGAGCTAAGTTTGTTGGACTTCAAGAATATACATGAGAGGTGAAAGATAAGAATATTTATTTTTCATTCAAGAAGTCATTGTTTACAATGAAAGGGGCCCCCCTTTATCATATCAATGTGGTGGTTATACTGCCAAATTATCCTAACCACTTATTGACAAATGTCATATTATCATTTTATTAAAGTTGTTAATAACATCAAGACTTTATTCTATTTCATCTTTACTATTGGAGAGTTAACACCCCTGTTAGAATTTGCACTTGAATAGTAGTTAGGTTTGATCTTTAAACAATTTCTACTATATCACAATAAACATAAGCAATAGGATCACTGAAAGATAGACAAGGACAACATACACCAGAGTTTATCCTGGGAAACCCTCTTGGGGAACAAAACCCAGCAAAACGTCTTCAATATAGATTCTGTCAAAAAGTACAATGTCAAACATAGTACAATGAAGAGCTAAGGCTCTTTCACGCAAATATCCCGAGAAAATATAAGATAAGAAAACCTAAATATAAGATGTTGAAAGTTTTCTGAGAATCAACCCAACCCGGTTTCAAGTCTTTTCATAAAAGTTTAATGCCCAACCCAGTTTAGTTTAAGAGCTGGAAATTAGCTTAAAAAATTCTCAGACTTCAAAACACAATTGAAACTCAGAGTTACAGGCAGAATTTAAAAATAAAATGCACACCATAAATGTCAGACTCAGGAATTTTTGGCAAAACTGCCCAGGCAAAACCCAGAATGGGAAAACCTGTTAGAGAGAGTGAGGATGATTTTATTTCTTCATAGAGATTCAGTACAACAATTTTTACAGTCAAGAATAACTTATCTCAACCAATGTTTCACACAGCAAGCTTCCTCGAAAATCGTGCTGTTGCTGCCTTGATTCCTGTGCAGTTCAGAATCTTGAATTCGTGCCAGAAAAGGACAGAGTACAGACTGTACGGTCCTTGAAATCTGTGTCTGTACTTTTCTCGAAATTCGTGCCCAGTACTGCCTTGAAATGTTGATTTTTCTTAGCAGCATCGAGTGCCATTCTCTGGGAGAATGGAGGCACCTGGTCAGTTACCGGGATATTGACCCAGTTTGGGACTGGAAGCTCAGCCTGGGGCCGAGAGCCATTCTCTAGGAGAATGGAGGCACCTGGTCAGTTACCAGGATATTGATCCAGTCTGGAACTGGAAGCTCAGCCTGGGGCTGAGAGCCATTCTCTGGGAGAATGGAGGCACCTAGGCAAGTGGTGTACTCCTCCCCTTGATCTATGGGCTATGATACCTAGCACTTGATCTTGGTGGCAACAAGGAGGGTGAAGTAAAAGCAATTAGTAATTCTCCTAATGATGATGTACTTGGAGTGGACATGAATGGATCATTGAAGACCTTGAAGAACTCTTGGACAACTTATTGTGAATCACTTGAAGAACCATGAAACCCAAGCATAACTTGGCTTGGTCCATGTACCCACATTTTGAAGAAAATAAAAAGTATACATATATACATTCATGGGTCGGCTCATTATTGAAAAGAAAAAAAAATAATAAAAATATAAAGTTGTAGGTCGGCCCCAAATAAAATAAAATAATAAATAATTAATTAAACCTCAGGTCAGCCCCAAATTTGTGGAATTATTTGCCATTTCGACTCACTATGAAAGAAGGAAGAATTTCTCATTTTATCCATCGATTTGGAGTACTATCTTCTCTGCTCAGCTCGTGGGTGTTTCTATTTCTGCTGGTTTCTATTTTTGAAGAAGTCACAGCTCCATTTTTTTCTCACTCTTTTACTGTGGGTTTAAAGTACCCTATCTCAGCTAGGGTTTGCTGTTGCCACCCGAATTTCTTCAGTGCATATCAGCCCTGCTAGGGCTCTACCCAAGTTATGTTCTGTGTATTTCAGCAGCTTTATTAGGGCACCCTCAATCTACTGCAGGTCACGGCAGCCCTTGAAAAAGGCTTGAACAGGTCACGACAGCCCTGAAATAGGCTTGAACAGGTCACAACAGCCCAGCAATTTAGTGAAGTTCACACTAGTGATTTTTGGCATTTACAGACATTTTACAGGGTTCTTCTTGATCAGTTAAACAAATTCTAATTTGTTGAAAAGGCTTGTTCTTAGCCTGCTGTTGTAAAAACTCAGTCATCTCATTGAGGAGATAAACTATTATTAATTGCTTTGGGGTTTTTGTCCTTGAAAGGTTTCCCCGTGAAAAATATTGTGTTCAATTTGTGGATGTGTGTTTACTGCAAGTCCTCATGCCATTTTGGGGGAAAAGACTCCAGAAGAAGTCTTTACAGGTAAGAAACCTGCAGTTGACCACATGAGAATCTTTGGCACTCTAGTCTACATCCATGTGCCAAAAGAAAAGAGATTAAAGCTGGATCCTTTCGGAAAGAAAGGCACATTTGTTGGGTACAGTGAAAATTCAAAAGCCTACCGCATCTATGTTCCTGGTCAAAGATACATTGAAGTCAGCAGAGATGTGATATTTCATGAGGAAGCTGTTTTTTGCCACTCCAAAGAGCTTCCAAAAGATACAGAAGAATCTCTTTCCGACATTCCAGACTCTCCTCATTCAGAGAATCAGAGGGAGGAAGAAGATGAGCCTCGAATTCCAGATAGACTAGCTGAAGAACTACTTGAGGTTGCTCCTTCCAAGAGAAGACCTGCTTGGTGTCGAGAGACACTGCAAGAAGCAAAGAAGCATAAAGCTCCTTCTGGGACATTAAGAGAAAGTAAGAAGCCCCAGAAGTACTCAGGTCTTATGAGTAAGCTCATTGATGCAGAACCTTCTACATTCAAAGAAGCAGAAAATCATCAGGTATGGATTGATGCCATGACAGAAGAATATAACTCCATTATGAAAAATGATGTGTGGGAAATTGTTCCTAGACCAAAGGAGAAGTCTGTGGTGACTTCCAGGTGGCTCTACAAAATCAAGCATGCTGTCGATGGCAGCATTGAGAAATATAAGGTGAGATTTGTGGCACGTGGTTTCTCACAAAAAGAAGGCATAGACTATGATGAAACATTTGCTCCTGTTGCCAGGTATACCACCATCAGGACCATTATCTCCCTTGCTGTCGTCTTTGGATGGAAACTCCATCAAATGGATGTAAAGACAACTTTTCTTAATGGAGAAGTTGAAGAAGAGGTCTACATTGAGCAACCTGAAGGTTTTGTGACTCATGAAATGCAATCTCATGTGTGCAAGCTAAAGAAAGCTTTGTATGCAAGGTTACTTGGGAGCGGAAGCGGGAGCGAGAAGCGTGAGCGGGAGCGGGAGCGGGAGCGAGAAGCGAAATTTTCAAAAGCTTCCGGTTAGGAAGCGTTCCAGAAGCGTTTTTTATATAATATATATTTTTTATATATTTCGATGCATATATGTCAACAAATGCAAGTAGAAGTTCATCAATCATCAGATAACATCATATAACATCATTAATCATTGAAAAGCATGAAATAAACAATAATACCATATAACATCATTCATTAATCATTTACTAGTGAATTCATGATTTCATCAACCATAGGTCCAATATCCATGATTCCATAAGTTATAACATCAAGATTCAACCTTAAAGCTTCAAATTCAAAGGTAGGTTCAACATAAAACTTCAAACTTGAAATGCCATGTAATGTTTACAAAATATATGATAATAAATATAAAAGAGTCAATAGTGCCGAAACTTGAAAGTACTGTAAACAAGAAAATACAAGAAAAGTAGATTTTATGGAATCATGGATGTTTCCTCTTGCCACGAGAAATTTCCATTTTCTTTTCTCGTGCTCTTTTAACAATGGGAGTGGGATTATCATCCCCAGTAGCCACCACTGCTGAGCCACGTCCAAGACTCGATCCTGCACGACCCCCCCTCACTGATGCAGATGGAGGTCGTGAACCTCTAGGCAAAGATGGTGCATCTGGAAACGAGGAAGAAGATGGCGATGCCCTTGGTAGTGGTACTGCATATGCGTCATCCTCATCGCCCAAAAGCTCTTCCTCCAAGCGCTCCAAAGCTATGGCTCCATCCTCCAAGTTATGCTCCTCCGGATTGTTGTCCCAAGTGACATATGATCTATCAGTTTTGGCACGCTCACAATAATGAGTCAACAACCTCAAGTTGTAATGTACATAAACCAAGCTTTCTGCTCGATTTTCATTTAATCGATTTCTTTTCACTGAGTGGATGAAGCTATAGGTGCTCCAACACCTTTCTGCAGAGGAACTGTTAACCACCTGTGAAAGCACTCTAACAGCCAATCTATACAAGCGTTGGCATGTTGAGCCATACATGTTCCACCATTCGATAGGAGGTGCCCTATCTCGATCTCTGATTGCATGCAAAGTACCAAATGGACCAACTTCACTGAGGTATTTGCTTAATTCACTGCGCAATATGTCACATTCCTCTAAATCAGGGACCAATTTGTCTATAGCAGTCATGTATGCAAGATGTACCTCTGGATCTGTGTGGGGCTTTCTCCTATCCCCACCCCCAGGTGCTGGTTTGGCCAACCAAGATGGAGAATAATATTTTGGTGTTAATACATACGCTAAGGCATGCAGTGGAACGTTGAGATGTTCCCACCTTTTGACCACATGTTCATGAATATGGTCATACAAGATGGGATCTTTCTATTCAACAATATCTTTAATTTGACCCAGCATGCTATCCATCTGCTCATATACCTCCCCAATCACCGGCTTATCTGTATCTGCAAACCGAATCATGTTATATATGGGCTTTGTGAACTGCAAAACATACTTGACACTTGCCCAAAATCCCGCATCAAGAACTGTTTCTTCCACCTCCTGAAAATCAAGCCTTTCAGATGCGGATGTACACCTATCTTTCAAGACCTGGCATGACTCACTTGATACCATGCTAGCTAATGCCTCTCTTACCTTCAAAAGGCGCCTGAAAGTGAGGTAGTAGCTAGCAAATCTAGTATTTGCTATCTTCAATAGCTCCAACTTTGAGTGACTGCGGAAAATGCCATGGGCATTGCTATGGTTGGTTATAAATCTTATCATCTTCTTGCCCTTTTTGTACAATTCACCAATCCATTTGTATTGATTTTCCTTCAACTTAATGATGTCGTGCATCAAAAGGTTCATTGTGTGAACCAAACACCCAGACCAAAATATGTTGGGGTATTTATCTTCAATGATTGCTCCCGCTGCCTTACAATTAGCAGCATTGTCGGTTATGACTTGGATGACATTGTATGGACCAATAGATTCAATGGTTTTGAGTAGGAGTTCTGCAATGTTTATGCCAGTCTTGAATTTATCTGAGTAGTCATGGGCTGAAAGGAAGACTGCACCAGTAGCAGACACACCATGAACATTTATCAATGGCTTGCCTTTTACATTTGTCCATCCATCTGATACAATTGATACCCCATACTCATTCCAAGCATTTGTGAATTGCCCCAAAGCATTTTGGATCTTGCCTCTTTCCTTGTCAAGCCCCACAGTTCTAGCTTTGTCATACCCTGGGCTCTTGTATCCTGCTGGAGCAGTGCGAATGGCATCTACCATTTCATGCCAATAGGGTGAGCGAAGGACATTGAACGGTATGCCACATGCATAGAGAAACCGGAACACTCTTGCATCCACGTCATCCCTACCGTTGGTGTCAAGGAAATCTGATATTGTCCTGCGTGACCCAGGGGGTGAGAATCCACTACCTTGGGTGGATGGGCCTCTAGCTATCGGTGAGTTCATTGAGGGGTCATGGTCAACCCTTGCTTTTGATTTGTTTTGTGCTTCAAATTCTTCCTTCTTATACATGGCTCTTTGTGTTGATGGCACACTTTTGCAAACACAAACTCCTACAGTTTTGTTTTCATCACATGGCATGTTCCCACATAGATGTCTTCTCAGACGGGTATATGAACCTGTGTAAGTCTTTTTACAATGGGGGCAACCAAATTTGGCGGTTCCACCCCCCTTGCTTCCTCCCTGCTTGGTGACATATTTCCATAAGGTGTTGTGTCTTCCTTGGTTTTCATTTGGTTTCCCTCCTCCTCCTCCTCCTCTTCCCCTCCCTCCTCCTCTCCACGGTATGTGCCACTACACACTTCTTCATCATCTCCCTCTCCCTCATTCCTCCTCCGGTTTTCAATGAACATCATCAAAACAACAAATGGAACCAACAAAAGAAACCATAAACCCATCATCATGTTTGTTGGACTTGGAAGTTGGAAGTGGAACTATAGTTTAACCTGTTGCCCTGCAATAGAAATGATGGAGAAAGCATGGGAAAGAGTAGGAGAGGAACATTTACAATGACATTCTAGATTCTAGTCAAATTTCAAGCTTAAAAAATTCAAGTCTCAACCATCAAAACTTCAAGTTCAAACTTCAAACACAAAGCAAATCAACAAGAAAGGGTTTAGAGCCTACCTATTTGGATGTCCAAGACTCCAATGGTAGTGAGTGTGCCAACTTGCCAAGGCTCCAAGCATCCAAGAATCCAACCTTCTTCAATCTCCAATGGCACCTTCTCCTCTTCTCTTCTCCTCTTTCTCTTCTTCTCTTCTCTTCTCCTCTCTTCTACTCTCTTCTCTTCTCTTCTCAAACAAAGTGACAAAATGGAGTGTGGAGGAGGGCTTTATACCTCAAATCCCTATTCCCCCCTCCAAAACCCCAAGCGTGGACCCCACGAGCTCCAACTCACCATGAAAATCGCGGTTTTTGGCGAATCGTCCGAGGAAGCTACGGGAATCGATTTCGGAAGCGACCGAAGCGTTTTTTTTTTCCGCCGGAATCGCTAGGGAAAGCGAACAGGAAGCGAATAGGAAGCGAAGAGGAATCGATCCGGAAGCGACACTTCGGATCGATTCCTGCACGCTCTCATACAGTGGCAGGGAGCGGAAATTTGAACCCCGAAGCGCGCTTCTCAAAAACGATTCCGCCCGCAAGCGAAAGCGAATTGCGCTTCCGTCTAGCTTCGGCCGGAAGCTAGATTCCGGAGCGGGGGCGAGAGGGGGGAGAGCGCTTCCCCGCAACTTAGTTTGTATGGACTCAAACATGCCCCAAGGGTCTGGTATTCTAGGATTGATGGTTACCTTCACAGTTTGGGATTCTCCAAGAGGACTACTGATTCCAACCTTTACTTTAAGGTTGTTCAAAACCATGTCTTGATCCTAGTCCTATATGTGGATGACCTATTCCTTACTGGAGAGGAGCAATTGATAGCTCAGTGCAAGAGGGAGCTTACTTCAGAATTTGAGATGAAGGATCTGGGACTCATGCACTATTTCCTTGGTTTAGAAGTCTGGCAGAAGCGAGATGAGATCTTTCTGTCTCAAGGAAAGTATACAGTTGATATCTTGCAGATGTTTGGGATGCATGACTGCAAACCCATGAGTGTACCCATGACATCAAATCCGAAGAAGTTACATGACTCAGCTACTTCTTCAAAGGTAGTGGATCCTACTCAGTATCGCCAACTTATTGGATCCTTGATGTATCTAGTGCATATGAGACTAGATATCTGCTATACAGTGAATGCATTGAGTCAGTTCATGTCCGAGCCGAAGCACATACACTTGATAGCCGCCAAACATGTGCTCAGATATTTGCGAGGTACTATCACATATGGGCTCAGATATACCTCCAACAGTGGGGTAATGCTACTTGGATATGCTGACTCCGATTGGGTTGGCAGTGCAGTGGACCGGAAAAGCACATCAGGGTACTGTTTCAGTTTGGGATCAGCCATGATCTCATGGTCCAGTAGAAAATAGTGTTCCATAGCTCAGAGCACAGCTGAAGCTGAGTATATTGCTGCCAGTGATGCCTGCAGAGAAGCAGTTTGGCTTAGAAAGCTTCTCTCTGACCTGTTTGGTGGAAAGCTTGAAGCAACTGTTATCCATTGCGATAATCAGAGTTGCATTAAGCTTTCAGAGAACCCTGTATTTCACGACAGGTCAAAACACATTGAGATGAAGTACCACTTCATCAGAGATATGGTACAACGATGTGCCATGAAGCTCCAGTACATTCGTACAGATGAGCAGATTGCTGACATATTGACCAAGCCCTTGTCGTTGACAAAGCTTGTGCACTTTCGAGACAAGCTTGGTATTGCAAAGAATGACCCTCTCGCTGAGAGGGAGTGTTGATTTTTCCTGAGCAGCATCGAGTGCCATTCTCTGGGAGAATGGAGGTACCTGGTCAGTTACCAGGATATTGACCCAGTCTGGGACTAGGAACTCAGCCTGGGGCTGAGAGCCATTCTCTGGGAGAATGGAGGCACCTGGTCAGTTACCAGGATATTGATCCAGTCTGGGACTGGAAGCTCAGCTTGGGGCTGAGAGCCATTCTCTGGGAGAATGGAGGCACCTGGTCAATTACCAAGATTCCACTATAAGTCCTCGGCTGGGTCTAGGCAAGTGGTGTACTCCTCCCCTTAATCTATGGGCTATGATACCTAACACTTGATCTTGGTGGCAACAAGGAGGGTGAAGTAAAAGCAATTAATAATTCTCTTAATGATGATGCACTAGGAGTGGACATGAATGGATCGTCGAAGACCTTGAAGAACTCTTGGAAAACTTATTGTGAATCACTTGAAGAACCATGAAGCCCAAGCATAACTTGGCTTGGTCCATGTACCCACCTTTTGAAGAAAATAATAAGTATACATATATACATTCATGGGTCGGCTCATTATTGAAAAGAAAAAAAAATAATAAAAAATATAAAGTTGTAGGTCGGCCCCAAATAAAATAAAATAATAAAAAATTAATTAAAACTCAGGTCGACCCCAAATTTGTGGAATTATTTGCCATTTCGAATCACTATAAAAGAAGGAAGAATCTCATTTTATCCATCGATTTGGAGTACTATCTTCTCTGCTAAGCTCGCGGGTGTTTCTATTTCTGCTGGTTTTATTTTTGAGAAGTCACAGCTCCATTTTTTTCTCACTCTTTTACTACTTGGTTAAAGTACCCTATTTCAGCTAGGGTTTGCTGCTGCCACCCGAGTTTCTTCAGTGCATATCAGCCCTGCTAGGGCTCTACCCAAGTTCTATTATGTGTATTTCAGCAGCCCTATTAGGGCACCCTCAATCTACTGCAGGTCACGACAGCCCTTGAAAAAGGCTTGAACAGGTCACGACAGCCCTGGAATAGGCTTGAACAGGTCACAATAGTCCAACAGTTCAGTGAAGTTCACACCAATGATTTTTGGTATTTACAGACATTGTACAGGGTTCTTCTTGATCAGTGAAACAAATTCTAATTTGTTGAAAAGGCTTGTTCTTAGCCTGCCGTTGTAAAAACTCAGTCATCTCATTGAGGAGATAAACTATTATTAATTGCTTTGGGGTTTTTGTCCTTGAAAGGTTTCCCGTGAAAAATACTGTGTTCAATTTGTGGATGTGTGTTTATTGCTAGTTATCTCCGCACTATTTTTATTTACGATCTGTTACTGCTATCAAATTTTAAATTTTTAACATGAAATTCATGCCCACTGCCTCGGGAAATGTTCCTAGAATTTATGTCTAGAAGTTCGTGCCCTCTGCCTTGGGATTCACGCCTAGAATTTGTGCCTCGAAATCTGTGCCCAGAACTTCTGTTGTAAAGCCTCGAGATTTGTGGCCACTGTACTTTCTCACTGCATTGGGATTCAATCCGTGCCACCTTCTTTGCTCTCTCTTCTCTTCTTCTCCAAAAGTGAAGATGAAATGCCTTCCCTTGCCTTTTTGTTTGAAAGATTAGGGTGAATGAAAGGACATCTAATCCAAGGGCCCAGATTGAATCAGATGTGTGGATGAGAATAAATGCACATTTAATTCTCATAAAAAATAAATTCACTCACCTCATTTAAATTTATGAAAAAGTCACTTTAATCACTAAAGTGAAATTAAATGCTCATCTGAAGTCATTTAATGGAAGGGTCACACTTTATTTCCCCTTTTTGGTGACTAAGGCAAAAATCACCCAAGGGAACAATTTCCTGGGTACAAAATTTCAACACTCCCTCTTACCGAGGAAAGTGTTCTGCACTACTCCCAACTTGTCCCTGAAGAAGACGATCTTGCCTCGCCCCAAGGATTTTGTCAGAATGTCTGCTACTTGCTCATCAGTGGAAATGTACTGTAACTCCACAACTCCTCTCTGAATATAATCTTGGATGAAGTGGTACCTCATCTCAATGTGCTTGGACCTGTCATGGAATATTGGATTCTCAGAGAGCTGAATTCAACTCTGATTATCACGCTAATAAATACTCCTTGAAACGCTAATAAAACGCTAGTAAATACTCCTTGAAGAGTATAATGAAAGGTCCAAAAAAGCAATGGTTCTTAAACTCTATATCTAAACGATTGCTGACCTTATGTATATGTACAAACATGCCCTGGATGCAAGCTGCAATTAGTTTTGCTTATCAGCACACCTGAGATCCGAAGGGTTATGTAGGCCAAAAACGCCATGAAATGAAAGTAACGGATCCTAATGAAATTGGATCATCTTTTATAAAAGTAGACATGGTGCCTAAGTTGAATAAGCACTCTTTGAACAACTTACCCATCTGTGAGACACTGCCATTCCCCGTGTTACTGCTTGTCCAGTATATGTTAGAGTGTGTATTCCCTTTCCATTTCCAAAGTGTCACAATGTCAAGTTAGTATACATCCCTTAGCCTAGCCTTTTGATTTTTAGCCCTCACCCTTCACTAGCAAATTGATCACAACTATAAAGTGAGTATGGTCTTGAAAGTCTAGTCTGAGTCATAAATAAATATTGAAAACCCTTTATATTTGGTTTTAGATCGCCAGTGAAATGATTACTTCTTGTTATAATTGTTACTTGAATGAATTGTAGAGCATGCTTTAACCTTTGACACTTGTAGCAATTTTTAATGATAGCTTGAGTTATATTTTGGGTCATGTTGACTTGGTCAAACCTAGTTTGACCAAAAGTCAACCACAGGACATGAAGTGGCAGACCTTAGATGATGTGGAGATATGATACATGGTCTGGTATAGGTCACCAGTTGGTTCTATGCAGTAGTTTCAGTCTTATGATGATGATTTGTGCTTTTCCACACTTTTACATATTATTATTATTTCGTCTGTCGGATATTATGGATATTTATTTTTGATCATGCAGAGATCTATATGGTGTATGAGTACACATATTAGATGGATTTGGGCTCTTTGAATCCAATGAGACAGTCTGTTTTCAGTTCCGGAGAGTTACAATGATTTTTAGCCTCAATTGTCTATCCTAGTGCAGTTTTGGCCTGTCAAACCAGTGATGAGATTTGATTGGTTCACCTAGGGCGTTGTGCATGGAGGGGGTGGTCCAGCCACTTGATATTACCATATTACCCCCCTCCCAGAGAGCCTGGTGGGCTCACCTTGACAGCGCAGGCACTCCAGGAGGCAGTTTGGGCAGTTTCACATTTCCCAAGGCAGATCAGAAATGGTAAAAATGGCTACTGAGGGATTCGATCTGGGCTACTGAGGCAATGTCATGTCCCAAATTTGGTATTGGGTCACAATGGCCTAATCACATTGGCCCTATTCATTAGAGTTTGTCAAATTGATGCTAAAGGTCAAATAATTGCCAAGGAGGAAAATTACTAGTTTCCTAGGTTTGGGGTGGAAGCTTTGGGATTTGGAATAATGGGGATAATAAATGATGTTTGAACATTAGAATGGCATAAATATTTAATAAAGGAGCTAAATAAATATATACAAGTGAAAATCAAAGTGGCATTTCATCATGAAGACACATGGAGGAAGTGGGACCCACATATGGCTAGATTTCCCCACTACACTTGGCATCATTCTCTCACCAATTCGAATTCAAGGTGAATGGTAACATACTTGGGGGAGTCCAAAAGGTATTATTCATTGCATGACTCATCCAAGGTCGAAATATAGAGGAAGAGTAACTCCCATGGAAGAGGAAGAGGCAATTTGGAGCTAGTGAGACACTTGGGCTAGATTCCCTAGCTCTATGACAACAATGATGAAGATGCTATGACACCTATGACACAAATCAGACCTGAAGGCTGACATATGACATATATGACATGTCAGGGCTAAAAATAGACTCCAAGAGGGCGCTCAAGGGTGTTAGGGCAGCTAAGATGCTTCCACATGTGATTTGGTGGAAGTGGGAGACTAGGAATTGTTGTACAAGTGGCGTTCTTTGGAATCTCTTCCCAACATGAGTTGGCATGAGTCTCTTGGAATGAATTCGACCCATGGAGGACATTAGAAGTTTATAAATGTCAATAACAAAGAATGAAACCAGCTTTTGATCATTTGTAGAATTTGCAATTGCAATTGTGAAGAGGGAGAGCTAGTGGATGACTAGTTTCTTGCCTTAGCCAATTTCGAGGGTGAAAGATTCCCATCCAAGTTGGCAATTGGAAAGGCCATTCAGACCTTTCATTTGGAGCTTTAATGGAGTCTTTATTTGCAGGTGTAAGCTACAGGTCATCTCATGGTTTCTTCTATTGCAGCTCGCTCCTTCAACCATTTCCAGTTTTGATGGCATATTCTTGATCCTTGAGGGAGGGCGTTTTTGGTGAGCTATTGTACTCTTTGGGGGAGCTTCTAATGCCCCATTTCTTTTGTAATATGAATTAAATACTCTGTTCTTCATCTCCAAAAAGTTTCAGGTCGAAATTCCAAATAGAAATGTATAAATCGCATTCTTAATGGAAGAACAATGCCATTTCCCCACTACCTTGTTGTGAGCCAATGTATTGATGATGATTTCGAATGAATGGATGATTATCTGATATATTTGTGATAAATATACTGCCATGGATGTATTATACAAGTTTCATGTACTGTACTTGAGCATTTGAAGCATTTTTACTCAGTTTAATTGCATTGGGAGAAGAAATAGTGCCATTTCCCCAAGGGTCGAATTGGGGATTTTTGCAGTTGAATGGGAGAGGGTGAGAACAGTTGTAATAAACCATTAATGGTGCATATGAGACCTTAATAACATACTTAACACATTACTTACCTCTGTTCATAAATTTGAGTGGGTTTGGAGGCATTTGGGAAGGCATTTTCAGTACTTACCTTAGGGGGATTTGAACCCCAAATTACTCATAAAATTGCATACTTGGTCCAGAATCTTAAGAGAGTTTGAAGAGGTCTTTTGGTGGCCATATGTTATCCTTGAACATCATATTCAATTCCTAATATCATTCATAAACCTTCCTTGAATATTTGAAGGCATTTGGAGTCAATTTGAGACCTAGAGACCAATACTAGTCAAAGGGAAATCACTAGTAAAGTTACCTACATTGACCAGAATTGAAAGAGTATTTGCAGAAGTGTTTTAAAGGTACAAAGGCATCCCTGAAACACATATTTATGTTCTAATATCATTCATATACCTTCTCAGAAGATTTGGGATCATTTGGGGCAAATTTGGGACCTAGAGATCGAAACTAGTCAAAGGTCGAACCAAGGAAAAAAGTGGAAAATTTCAATTTTAATAAAATTCCTAATAAGGGACATTACAGGCAAGGGATTGGCATGGGATGATGTTTGATGATGAGTGGGATGTCTTCCACACCTTCTCCAGCAGTTTCAGCTTCCAATGCGACCCACACCCATCACTTCCGACATTTTATATTGATTTCTAGAGCCTCCTAAGGCTCACGATTTTCCCATAGAGGCACGATTTGGTGCTTAGAGCATTATTTTATTGATATTGTGCCATGGGGATTGACCAAGGGTGTTAGAAATTACCCCTTAGACCCACCATGAGCTAGATCTTATATTTTGTCATTGAGATTTGGTGGGACCCCCTCTCCTAGGGCGATTTGGTCCATTGAAGTATTGTATTGTTATATTGATCCATGTACTTTATTGTTGAGCTCATCTCAACCCTTGATTAAATCAATTTGATCTTTTAATCTTAACCATCTATTCAAAAGGTGGTTAGGGTTTTGGTATCTCTCCATCTTATTTAAAGGAGAGAGCTTCTCATTGTAAAGGGTCTTTGGCTCTTGGAATCTTGATAATAGAAAAACTTCTTGTGGAAATTCTTGGATCTCCTTTGCATCTGGTGTTCTTAGATGGTGATTGGAAAGTCTATTGCATCCCAGCATTTGGAAATTTGTGGTGAGATCTATCTTTTTTTTGGAAACTTTGTCTTGTCTACAAGAGGGCGACTTCAACTTGGGCGTTTTTGCAAGGCTTCTTCAACTCGCTCACTTGGCATTCGCTTGTATCAGGGGGTTATCATTAGTATCATTGTGATCTATGCTATCTTTCTGTTATTTCTCTTGTGGCATTAGTCTTATCTCTTGATTGCATCAAATCTGATATTGTTGACGTTTGTTGTGCAGGAGAGAGGACGCATTGGCTTCCTTGGACAAAATCGATTTCATAGAAAAACTACCTCAAATCTTCTCAAATTGATCGGGTTTGCATAGATCATCATCATCAAGGCATCTACAAGGTTATCCAGGTAAGATCCACAGGTTTGTTTATTATTTCTTGATCCCAATCCATTGGCACAAGCATTTAACTGTTAAAACCCTCTTTTTACATTTTCTCAAATCTACTTGGATCTAGTTAGCTTTTGGGTAAGATATTGAAAACCCACCTCTATAGAATCCACGACAATTCGGATCTATAGTTTGGTGTGGATTGGCTTCCATTTGACCCCTTTGCCAAGGCACATTAGCCTCTCCAAAGGAGGTTGCACTTCTTGAGAGGGTGTGTTTGCTAGGTTCCAAGATCTGGGTAGGTGAGATCCCGCTTGATTTGAACTCCTCTCATCCAATAACCTACCCCTAGTATTTCATTTCTTTCATTTTTGCCTTGTGGGCCCCATTCCTCATTTTGAGGGTTGTGCCCCACTTGGGTCATTGAGTGAGCTACTTTCAATCTTAGATCTACTGAGATCTAGCCATTGGATGCTCTTGGTCTTCAAAACCCACCTTGCTTTGCACCTTAACAACCCCGATCTGTATTTTGGTGGACATTCGATTCCATTTGGCCCAATTTCCAAGACACTGATCCTTCTTTAAGCCTTCACGACTTTCCTGGGTTGTTAGATTTCCTTGTGGGTTGATCTCTGTCTGGTTGCTTGCACACTTAGATATTGTCATATCCCTTAATCAAGCATAGCTAGAAAGCCCTAACTGTCAGATCTACGTTTTGGGACACTTTCCTTGTTTTAAGGATCACGTTTCCCAAGGCAGTTGATTTTGACCATTTGAAACTAATTCTGAATCCTGGAATCATACTTAATCCTAGAATCACTGTGTGTTATCTTTCCTTATCATATCATACATTTCCTAAGCCTCTAGAGTGGTCTTATATCCTTAATTCTAGGGTTCCATACCTGTCACCCGACGTACTTCATTAGATTGATTTGATCTCTCCCATCGGGAGTATATCTGGGTCTCCCCCTTGCTGTGTTGGCTTTGATAGCTAAAGCGAAGAGTGCCTTGGTTGGCGTGATAACCATCCTTTTGGGAACTAGGGCTCTCTTGGTTCACCACTTTAGTTGCCTGTCCCCTCTACCATCCACCTTGGATCCATCTGTAGGGGGAACTACAAGATCGGTGATAACAGGTAATTAGGAGGAGCGCTTGGCACTGGGAGGACGACACTTGAGGACATTGCGGTTGAGGAGCATACTTCATGGAAGTTGGTAATGGACTGTTGAGGAGGAGCATCACAGTTTGGTGGCTATGTTGGCACACATGAGAGTAACACTAGGCACTTTGGAGGACATGCGACAGATATTTAGAGGAGGGGGACCTTGCATGAGGACACTTGGATAGCAGGCCACCGTTGAAGACAGAGTGTTGGACTAACATCTTGTTAGAGAGCACACCATCTTAGAGGGGTGTTGAGCCCAAGGGGGATCATGCTTTGATGTCGTTTGACTTTGGGGGTTGGATAAGCCCTAGCTTGACACATTCACATCCGTGTATTGTCGAGTGCTCCATATGGGGTTTCCCTGTTGGTTACTTGTATAGAATTGTCCTTATTTCCTGCTAGACTGCTTTACCTATTGTATATGTAATTGAGGAGGGAGGTCTTGTATTCATTATCATCATTACACTCTATTCTTTGTATTGTCTTGCAAAAGTCTGGTAGGGAGCAAGACATTGGGGTTCATAAGGAAATGCTAGGAGCATGACATTAGGGTTCATGAGGAAACCTTAGAGAAGACAAGGAGGGCGAGAGTTGTCTTGGAAGTTCATGGAGAGATTGTTTGTGTGATGCTAATGTTTGTTGGGGATGATGATGATTATTATGGCTCTTGTTGTAGTTTTAGGGTTTTTACCCTAGTAGAAGATATCGATAGTGGAGCTAATGCCTTGCATGATGTTGGAGCTTTGATTTTTTATGTGAGGCTAGGGTAAGATCATGGGGAAATTAGTTTGATGAGTGTTGAGCTTGGTGCGATGCCTTGATGGAAGATGACTTGGTTATTGCATCGTTGATGTTTCATGGAGGTCTTGGTGCTTGTGTTGATGCTAGAGTTGAAAGCCTAGGTATTGAGGACTCAAATCGTAGGATGGACATGTAGATATGGAGGCTAACGCTAGAGTTGTCTTGCCATGTACTTGTGTGATGCAACTTGGCTAGGGTTTGCAAATGTTAAGGAAGAGAATAATGCTAGTGTAGAGAGCTTGTGTGATGCAAAGTTGTTGTTCAGGCCAAGGAAGGCATGTTACTATTGATGCAAGCTTCTTGTGGATTTTTGGTGGTGGCCAAGGTTATCATAGTTTTCCCTAGCTAGGGTTTGTATAACGATGTGGTATGTACATGTACTTCATTTCTTTCAGAGATTGTACTAGTTTTATTTCGAAGAGAGAGCTAGAGATTGTACTAGTTTTATGATAACGATGTGGTATGTACATGTACTTCATTTCTTCTATATACATATGAAGTTTCTAGCCATCCAAAAGTGTGTAATTGCAGGTTTGATTTTCAACTTGCATTGTCTTCATGATTGAGTAATTTCCACATTAGAGGAAATTTGAGGTCTAAAATGGGCCTTATAAGAAAACGAGCCATCATATAAAAAAATGAGCCAACCTTAATTTCTTAATGATTTGGAATTCAAGAACCAATAGAATTTCATTAAAATGAGTCAGCCATAATGGTTGACTTGAGATATTTGTCATAAAAAACTACTTTTTTTGTTCGTATTTTCAACATATCTCCCTGTGTTTTTACTCAAATTTCGAGCGGGAGCACTCGTTGGATGCGGAATTAAATTCCTCTTCCAACGAGTACCCACACTGCATACTTTTGACGGACCCCGCTGCCCCCAAAACAAGAAATACCTGAAAATGTAAAAACACAGGGAGATATGTTGAAAATACAAACAAAAAAGTATTTTTTTTCTTTCTTCCTCCAAAATTACTAAATATTATTTTATTATTTTAATTATTATTTCATTATTTCAACTATTATTTTATTATTTTCCTTAGGAGGCTCATTTTAGACCTCAAATTTCCTCTAATGTCACTTGTTCATGCTTATGTATAACTTAAAGATAAGGGAGCATATTTTCTGCTGTTAAATCTCATGTAATAAAGTGATTTTTAGATCTGGTGTATGCCTGGGGAAATGTGCCCAAAGGGTTGAAACTTGTTGGCATTTTTTGGTATCTTTCTTTTTGTCGCCTAATAACAACCTCGGGTCACGTGGCATAAATCTTCAAGCCACTAGGTGCATTGTTGGGGGCAAGCCAGAGTCAAGTACTATCACTTGATCTTGACTCCTCTGTCTAGGCCAACTCATAGCGAAGCCATTGGGGGGTTCCCTAATAAAATAACTACGACTGTTAAGCTAAGTAAGGAAATTATTCTAGGAGTTTTGAAAACACTGAAACAAGAGAGCAACCACAACATAAACTTAAAGTAACAACATGCAATATCATCAACCACGACACATAAATTGATTTAGACATATGATTGTAAAGTAGACCAGTGCCATAGTAAGTTAATTAATTGCTGCTAAAGGGAAATGTTTTGCAGTGCTTCTTGACAGTTTTAATTATTTTGGATGGGTGGATTAAGGTGGGTTTATTCTGGTTTGGATTGCAGAGAACTTATCTCTTTGAACTGAGCGTAATAGAAACTATACCAAGTGTCCAACAAGGCAAGAGAAAATTTGCTTTGGGCAGCCTCCTGACTCTGTAGTAAGTTCAATGCGACCTCTCGAGTTCTTGTAAATAAGTTTCAGTGGATTTTCCTCTTAGACTAGTCACTCAAATCCCTTTCTGATTGTGACCGCAGATCGGACAGGCCTCAATGGTCCAAGAGCATATGGGGACTAGAATCAAAGTTCTTTACTCTTATTGCAAAATAAAAAAAGGAACTAAAATGAAATTAAACTAATCTATGAACATAAACGAACTAAACATTAGCCTCTGAAAGAGGGAAGCAAAAAAAAGCAAAAAAGAATCATGCCATGAAAAAACACAGATCCCTAGGGTGGATGGAGAGTGGGCGCGGAGGAGCCCACTTGCCTTTATTATTATTTTTACAAGATTTATAGGTGGATACCCTTGGTCCTTATAAATTCGTATCCAAAGGCTTACAAGTTTCATGAAACGAATCAGGATTGAGGTATGCTGCTCTGGGAGGTCCAGGATGGCCTGAGTATTCAAATTTTCGGCACCTCTTCCTCTTACTTGTATGTCAAAAGTGAAAAATCAGTCACCTGTTATGCACCAAATGTGCTAATTAAAGCGTTAAAAGCATACAAATTTTGTATCTTCTATACTTCGAAAAATAATCGTTTCATGCGGCTAGAAGCTAGATTTAATGGTTAAATCTACTTTGGAAAGATATATTGCTTTGATAACTGAGATCTAGCTCCGAGAAAGCAAACTAGAATGATTAGCTTCAGATCTGAAATGTTGCACTAATATGAAATTAGAAAGCATAAAAGTAACCGAGAAAGAGTTTCAAAAGAAATAAAGGAGATAGAAAGGCACTGAAGCCTGGGAATGTTTGGGCCATGGATTTCGTTGGTGGAGAGCGGAGGGACTATGTTTTCCAAATGAGCTTGAAGAGATGAAGTAAGAGCTTGATTTTTTTCATGAGAGGCATGAGCATTGCCTCTAGCCACAAGTCTGGTCTCTTCTTGTGTGCAATCTACCCACAATCGTTCAAAATTGGGTTGCTTAGATCTTAAAGTTACGCTTTGAATGAATGGTTCCCAAGATTGAGGGAGGCCATTTAGAGTCATCATGACTAGTTGTCTATCTGCAATAATTTCTCGATGGTGCCCAATTGATCCTTGATTTTTGAGATCTTCATGAAATAGGATGCAATGGAATGTGATCTGGTCATCTTGACATTTGAGAGTTGTTGTCTCAAGGCAAGAGCCCTATTGACATTTCTGTTCTCAAACAACTTCTTCAAGGTATCAAACTTGGCTTTAGCTGTCTTCTTTTGAGAAATTTGAGGCTTCAAACGATCCTTGACTGAATCTATTAGGATCCTTCTTGCCTTAGCATCACTCTTCTTCCATTGAGCCTTTCTTGCTTCTTCTTCTGGTTCTGGTACTCCTACAATAAAGTTTAGAAGTTTATTTTCTTCTAGAGCAATGAGCACTCTAGACTTCCATGAATGAAAGTTTGAAGCTCCATCAAGCCTATGTTCAACCTTGATGTTTGTCATCTTGACTAAGAAGGAAGATTGTAATCTGGTTTAGAAACACTAACAAGAGCTAGGTCAAAATTGAACTTTGGATTTTGAGAAAACTGCTTCTATAGACGAATGCGCCCTCCCAAGGTGAGTTGAATGAACCACCTTTTCTTCTAGATCTATGGTCAAAACAATCCAAAATTGCAAACCCTAATTCTTGACCTCGACAGTATTAGATCAAAAATTGAAACTTCTTAGAATCAAAATCTGCTTCGACAGGGAGATGTGCCTTCCTAGGGAGACCTCAACAATGTTGAGGGCGAGCTTAATTTGTGGATGGAAGTGGTAGAAACAAGAAACACTAGTTTTCGATAGTAGTCTCTTTCAGCACTGCTTTGATATCATGTTAAATTTTCAATAATAGTAGTATAATTTTCATCTCTTTCAACTTAGAAATAAGTATAGGATGTACAATTTTCTGCACTAAATTGTCTGCTGGTTTGTGTTAACAATTTGTGGTTTTCATTCCCAGTCGGTTATGCATAGACTGGAAACTACTTATAAATTTTTCTGTAACAGTCAAACACACAATAGAATGCTACTAACAGGCATAAATACACATTTTAAATATTCACACATGAAAATAGACTCAGAGATTTTTGGCCAAATCGAGCCCTGGAAAAACCCCCATGGGGAAAACCAGTTTGAGAGAGAGATATTATTTCTTCAGCAAAATATTCATCACAGCATTACAATGAAGAATTTAACTTATCTTCACCACTCAGCAAAATCTTTCTCGAAAAACGTGCACCAAACTGAACCTCGATTTCTGTGCCTACAGTCTTGAAATGCGTGCCAATGAAACCTCAAAAATCTGTGCTGTAAAAACACAGTCCATACCACCTGTACGGTTCTCGATTTCTGTGCAATGATACACCTCGAAAACTGTGCAGAACTAACTCAGAAACCCGTACCTCGATTTCTGTGCAGGTTAACTCCTCGAAATCCGTGCTGTCACTTCAGAAAAATATGCTGTCAGCTTTGGGAACCGTGCTCTGTAATACACCTCGATTTCTGTGCATTCAAACTCGGGTTTTGTGCCCAGTCATACCCTCGAAATCTGTGCAGTGAAATCTCGGGATTTGTGCCCAGTCATCTCACCTTGAAGACCGTGCTGCAACTCGGGATGTGTGCCAACAGAAGTGTCCCTCGAAAACTGTGCCCTTGACTGTACTGTACGGCAGTCTTGGGAAATGTGCCCAAAAATTTAATGCTGAAGATATTCTCGATTTCGGTGCCTTGCTGCTCCTTGGAAATCGTGCTAGCTGCTGTCTCTCTCAACTCTCTCCACCTTGATCACAAAAGTGAATAGGGTTTTGCCTCCCTCATGCTTTTTGTCTAATCCCTAAATGGGTTCTAATCCAACGGTGAGCAAATGATCAAATCCAATGGTCACGATTGAATGAGAGCAAAAATATCACTTTATTTAAGTCACTTCAATAAACTTTTACTCACCCACTTAACTTTAGCAAAAGTGACTTTAAAAATATAAAGTCTCATTAATGTGTTTTTAATGTGAGGGTCACTTTTCCCTTTTCTAAGTGACTTAGGCAAGTAGTCACTAGGGGAACACTTCCCTAGGTACAAAACTAACATAGGATCACTGAAAGAATAACTATGCACATAAACAAAATAGAGACACAATAGTTTACCCTAGGAAAACCCAAACTCGGGAAAAACTTATCAAACCTTTCTTACTCAGAGATTTAGTACATAATACAAGTACAACGATGATAAGAGTGATCTTGAATAATTAAGATCACAAAGAGAAGAGATGCCAAAGATGAAGCCTTAGAAAATTGTCTTCTACAACCAGAAATCGAACTTATCCTTGCTTGAGATGATTCAAATGAGAGGGGCGACCCTTCTATTTATACCTATGTTGCACGAAACTCCAAAAATGCCCACATACCGGTACCGGAAACTCTCGGAAACCTGGAAACTTCTCCGAAACTTCTAGGAAACCTCCAAGGGTCCGTGAGTGGCTTGGGACCCATAGGAAATCTAAAATACCTCAGTTTATACAAAATGAAAACAAATTAACCTCTAAATCATTTCTCAACCTACCTACAAATTAACCTCTCATTCATATTTTATTGTGAGATAATGTGTTATTAAAAAATATATATATAAAACTATATATACTGCGTTTCCCCTGACGTACCCATTTTGGGGGGTCCATGTTTCCAAGCGTTCCCGTTTCCGAAACTTGTAAACGTTTCCACGTTTCGTGCAACTTAGATTTATATATGATTTTGAAGTGACTTTTCCAACTGGGGCCGACTTGTCTATTTCACTGAGCCGACTTCTCTTTTACAATAAATAAAATAACAATTTGTTTTATTTCTTTTGTAGGTCGGCCTTAGCTAGTGAGGATACCTCACGTAGCTACAACAACAACAAAGGCATCCTGCGCCCCCTAAGTCTTGAACACTGAAATCTATACCAAACGAACTCAGATTTGAAGATGCAAACAACTCCAACCACAACAATGAAGGACAAGCGAGAAATCTGGGTGATTTCTCCTCCAATAGCTAGGGTGGATTTGTCTCACCATCGAAACTATTCTCCTTCTCCTAGGGTTTTCGTTCCAAGAGACTCAAGCTCCAAGAGCTCTCCAAAATCTATTTTCGAATTGAAAATAATATTAATGAATGAGAGAGAGGTCCATTTCCCCTTTTTAAGCTCATTTTACATTTCAGACCACTTTTATCTTTTTTCCCGCTCGATTAATTAATTAAAGTGACTTTATAAAGTCATTGTCACTTTTTTAATTTATTAAGCCTTTTAACTCCCAAGAAATGATTTATTTCATTTTAAACGTTTTTGGGCATTGAAAGTCACTTTTCATCTTCCCAACATTTAATATTCTTCATCCCGGTTCCAATGAGCTATTACACAAATGTATTCCCTTAGGTAATATGCTCCAGATAATATCTTCCGTGTATTTAATTGAAGTATGCTCAATAATAACCCAAAAATGACGGAAATTGTCGGAATGCCACGGAACCAAGAGTGGACTGTGCGGAAATGATCGTGATGATGAAATATGGTGAATCGACTTGCCTGAGCCGATATAACTCCTCCAAATTGCCCGAGCCCACTGTTATCCTCCATTTACTCCTCGTAGAGCCACCTCCGACTGTAGAACAAGGGAATCCAAAAATGATGACATTACAAAGTGCAACCAAACTATGTATCCCACCTTGAATGTTTTCTCAACTTTGTGTTGGTTATGTCTGGCCTTGCAGTTTTCATGTGACTTTTTCAATGTCTCCTATACTTGTAGGATGGATTTGCTTGATGTTATCAATGAATTTTTCAGCTCTTAATGCTTCACATGCAAAGGCAGAAAATACCCAAAGTAAGTTTCAAAAGGGGACATACCAGTAGAAGTCTGGACCACTCTAATATAAGAGTGCTGAATATAGATGAAATTTTCATCCCAAGTCTTTGGATGATTATGATTGTAACCCCCAAAAACTGCACCAAAGCCTTGTTGACTATTTTTGTCTTGCCATGTCTGTGGATGGAATGCTGTAGATCTCTTCAACTTAGTGGCCATCTTCTCTCAAAGTGTAGTTAAAAAGGGACTGAGAAATCTGGTATCCCTGTTTGAGATTATGCTCTTTGGTATTCCAAAGTGCACCTAGACATGCTCAAAGAACATGTTTGCTGTTTCTTGTCCTTTGATGCTCTCTTTACAAGGCATGAGAAAACACTTCTTGCTGACTTTGTCAACTACCACAAATAAATAGTCATGACCCTTCCTATTGGTTGGTAAACCACCCACAAAATCCATGGAAATGCTTTCCCAAGGTTGAGTGAGTATAGGTAAGGGATGGTATAGACCTTGTTTTCTATTACTGGGCTTTCTGGTACAACAAAGTATGTGTCCTTTAATATTCCATGTTACGTATTTTTGCATTCTGGGCCAATACACGTACCTTTGTAAGTTAACAACTGTCTTCCCAACACTAAAATGTCCTGCAACATTGGAGTTGTGCGCCTCTCTGATAAGCTGCAATCTTTCACCTTTAGGAACACAGAGCTTGTTTAGCTTGTAGAGTTACTTATTCTGGAGATGATAGTCAGCCTTACTGTCATCTTCTTATACAGGAATTTGGTCCTGTAGCGGTTGAAACACCTGTCTCTTTGTATGCATCATGGGTAAAAGGTTCTGTTACCCCCCAGTTTGCATAGGTGTCTACATGTGAATTTCTTCACACTTCTAGCAAGGGGGCTGCGTGACCCTGATCTATTCCATGGGCTCTTGATGCTGTTGTTTTGGAATAAGTGATTCGTAGATGGTCTCCTTATAGAAGCATTTTGGTGACTATTTCATTAGTGGCAGGTTCTGATCTAGGCTCAAGAAGACAACGCATTCACTCAGATTTGAAAAACGCTGTGGATAATAGGGGTTTGTTGCAATATTTGATCTGTTGGATATTCTGAGCCTATAGATGACATTTCTCTGCCTGTAGCAGCAGTGAGTATATCTGGTTTGTTCTATGTGATTTGCGCAGTCAAAAGGGATATACTTCAGACCTGTGACAGGTCTGAGCCTGATCAGCTTGCATAGAAGGGAGGATCTTAAGGACATTTTGGGCAAGTCTGTGGACAAATCAAGCAATAAAACAGCACCAATGAGCAATGAACGGCATGACTTCTCAAATCTGAGCACTTCTGGGCCTGTCCGCAACCTTTCTAGCAGCAATCTGGGCATTGTTCTGAGCACATTGTGGAGTAGACAAACATGATCAAGAGTCAATGTATAGAGCCAAAACAGATACAGATCTTTGGATGGCCTAGAATCGATGCCCAAAACCAGCAGATTGGTGGTTATGTCTCAAATCTGAAGCATAAAAAAGCATATAAACAGAAAGGTATCTTCAGTAGCAAACTGTTCCAGTATAATTAAGAGGCAAGTACCAGAGAGCACGACAGTTCTCCATATTTCTCCCCTTCTCCTTGAATATATCCTCCAAATATTAAGTGTATTTGATGAAAATGCATTGCCCAGGGCTTCAAATATAAGGAAGGAGAGCTTTTGGAGTGGATGAGAGGAGATCCACAAGCTTAGGCCGCCTATTTCTTTGAAGTTCTACTTAGATATATTCTGTTTTTTCAGACGTGATATCTAAATCCCATTCTAAAAATTTAAGTTCGTGATACAGTTAGCTGTACTATTAGCTTTGGTCATATGGGTAATTAGGTTTCATTTATTCTACTATGAATCTTTGTGTATTTTAATTTTTGCCCTACATTGTCAAATCTTAAAAGGTCTTTACAGGAAACGTTCCTCAATATGGTAGATTAGGTGTAATGAACATAATATCTATGTAAACAATAAATAATAATAATATTTTTGTAAGGGTCACAATCCTTCATGAATAGTTACCAAGGTGCCCCTTAGGGAATATATAGATGGGCCCTTTCATTGTAATCTCAAATCATCTCATCTCTATTCAATATAAATATTATTTACCTTCTGTGTATTACTGTTTGCTATCATTCCTGTGTTGGATATTTGTTGGCAAATTAACTTTGTTCATTTCATTAAGACTGCAAGAAACATTTGTTAATATTTTGGAGACTAGGGCTAAGCATTAGATTATGTGCCAAAACATACATATTGGTTTAGAAGCCTACTAATTTATTTTATGCCAAATTTGTGTTAAAAGTGTATTTATTTTAATACACTCAAGATATCTCTAGTCATACAGTTTTTCTTTCTTTCTTTTCGGGTATTTATATGCTTCTTTGATTTGTTCAATTGCAAGACAGACGGAGCTGCACCAATGTTCTTGTAATAGGTTTTAGTCAAAAGCTTTGAATTTTTCATTTAAAGTTTTTAAGGATTCATATTCATTAGGCAGATTCAGTATATCAACATTAGGGATAAAGGCAGAAGATACTATTTTGATTTATAATGATTATGTGGAAAAATGCTACGAGTATACTTCATAGATTACCTAATCTATTCAAGCTTTAGTAGTCTTTGGTCATCATTTTGCATATTTATAATGTGTATCAGGAACTACTCCTCGACATCGAGATGTTTTTTGTGATGGTTTTACTCCATCACCTACAACTGTTGCACCTATGTTCCCCTTTTATGATAATACAAATGAATGGGATGAATTTGGGGAGGTTATCAACCCTGAAGACTATATAATCAAAGAAGAGGATGGTGTCGAGCTTACTGCATCACAACCTGTAAGTTATTTCTGATGTGTTTAACATTATATTTGTGCTTCGTTTGCTAAATGAGCATGGAAGTATCTTGTAAGTAGAACTTTTCTGAGGCAATATCTGCCGTTGTGGGTTGTTTCATAATTTTCTTTTCAGTCTTATGTAAAAGGAAAATTAATCAATGAGACTAGACAATAGGAAAGTAGACATTTATGAAATAATCAGAAAGAAAGAAACTGGATGAAAATGTATGCCGCCGCCTATTTGGGATGTCCATTTCGCATGTAACATATAAGCCATTTTAATGTATTATGTTCTTATATACAAAAGACAAGTCTTTGTTGGTTGTGTCCTTTAAGACCTTTGGCCTATTTTCTGAAGGATCCAAGAGGGGTCACAAGAAACACCTTGAGCAACTAGACCAAATCAGAATAACAATTGTGGAATAGATGATAGATCTCAATGATAGTCTCTGAACATGTGCTGCTTCCAAGTCAGAAAGCAAATGTGAACAGAGAAGAAGTGAGAACTGAGAAAGGAGAAGAGTTAGAGAAATGCCAAAGACTAAAAAGTAAAAAATGATCGAACCCTTTTCCAGTTAAGAAGCCTGAATTAAATGGATGAGTGCTCTCCCAGTGATGCACCATGCTTTCCCTGGAATATAAGAGATGGGATATTTTTGAAGAAGCACTGGAACTGATTCCTGAAAGCCCAAGGGTAGGGCACTGTAGTCAACTGAACGATAGAAGTAGAATCTGCCCAAAATAGCCACCACAACCTGCCTAAAACAATCTCCGAGTGAGATACATTAGCGAGGCTGGAAATAGAAGTCACAAATCACTGGAAGTTGTGTCCTAAAGCTCTGTAAAGAAGGCACACTATCTTCTCCAAGAATAATGATGAGAGTTGCTTGAAATAATTCCAAATGGTGCACCCTGTTCTACCATCAATAGGTCCCATGAGAAATGGATAACATTGACTGAACTAGCTCCAAGATGGAGTGCCGTCCTTGGCTTATAATGCCTCTAGATAGTGCACCGTATCTTTGTCAGCAATAGAATGCTGGGCTTGCATACCAAGAAAATTCCATGTGAGTTGCCTCATTACTTTGAGAAAAGTTGAGATAAAATGCCCAGAATATCTTTCCTATAGTGTGCTTCCCTTGCATTCATGAGGGTTCATTCTCAATCCCAAAAGTATCTTCTAAGTGGAGTGCTTACCTTTGCATATATAAGAATGAAATATTATTTACCATAAATCTAAGTAGCATGGGTGTTGATTTTTCCTGAGCAGCATCGAGTGCCATTCTCTGGGAGAATGGAGGCACCTGGTCAGTTACCAGGATATTGACCCAGTCTGGGACTGGGAACTCAGCCTGGGGCTGAGAGCCATTCTCTGGGAGAATGGAGGCACCTGGTCAGTTACCAGGATATTGATCCAGCCTGGGACTGGAATCTCAGCCTGGGGCTGAGAGCCATTCTCTGGGAGAATGGAGGTACCTGGTCAGTTACCAGGATATTGATTCAGTCTGGGACTGGAAGCTCAGCCTGGGGCTGAGAGCCATTCTCTGGGACAATGGAGGCACCTGGTCAGTTACCAGGATATTGATCTAGTCTGGGACTGGAAGCTCAGCCTGGGGCTGAGAGCCATTCTTTGGGAGAATGGAGGTACCTGGTCAGTTACCAGGATTTCACTGTAAGCCCCAGACCGGGTCTGGGCAAGTGGTGTACTCCTCCACTTGGTCTTGGTGGCAACAGGAGGGTGAAGTAAAGCAATTAATTTATCTCCTTATGATGATGTGCTTGGAGTGGACATGAAGACCCTGAAGAACACCTGGATGATTTATTGAAGAACCATAGAACCCAGCACCACTTGGCTTGGTCCATGAACCCACCAGTTAGAAGAAGAAAAATAAATATGTATTTATTTACTTATTTTGGGTCAACTCGTTATTGGAGGAAAGACAAAATTAAAATGATGAATGATGTGAAGAAATTAAAATATATATGTTATATATATATTTATTGGAAGGTCGGCCTCAATGATTAAAATAAAAATTTAATGGCTAATGAATGCAAGTCGGCCTCATTATTTTTGTGTGGAATTATTCCACTATAAATATGGAAAGAAAACTCATCATTCAGTCATCAATTCGTGTGGACCGCTCTGAAAACAGTTCGGTGATGTTAGAAGACAGTTTGTGGTGTTAATGCTGGGTTATACATACTACTGGTTACTGCTGTGCATACCCGAGCCCTGCTAAGGGTGACCTTCTTACATTGCTGGGTTATATATACTGGTTATTATTACTATGCATACCCGAGCCCTACTGTGCATTCAAGGGTGATCTGATTACTGCTGGTTTCTCTCCACACATCTTCTTACTGCTGAGTTCGTTGCTGATTACTAGTGAGTTCTCTCTTCTCTCTGCTGGTTGCTACTGGGTTCACTCTTTACACTGCTACTGCTGGTCCGAGCCCTGCTAGGGTATGTTTCAGTTCAGCTGAGTTGTATTCAGGGTCTGTCCCTAAGTGTTTACAACCATTACAAAACATCTACAAGTCACTACAGTCCCTGGAAAAGGCCACAACAGACATCAGTGAACAGTGACATGTACAGGATGGTTGTACAAGGTTGAGACTGCTTCAGCTACAGCAGAACAGTGTTCTTCTTGGTAAATGAAACAATTCTAAATTGTTGGAGAGGCTTGTTAAGCCTGCTGTTGTAAAAACTCAGACATCTCATTTTGAGATAAATTATTATTATATTGCTTTGGGGTTTTTGTCCTTGAAAGGTTTCCCTGTGAAAAATGCCGTGTTCTATTTTTATTTACAGTTAGCTATCTCTGCACTTTTGATATTTACAAGAAGAAAGCACCCAGTCAAAAGAGAGTCTTGAAAAATAGACTTCGCACATTGAAGATGGAAAAAGATGAAGGAGTGGCCTCCTTCTTCACAAAGATTGCTCAGGTAAGAGACCAACTTTCTGCTATTGGGGTTATAGTAGATGATGATGACCTTGTACAAACTGTTTTTGATGGCCTTCCAAGTTCTTGGGAAACCTTCTTAGCTTCTGTTAGTGGGCGTGAGACTCAGCCAGATTTTGAGAGACTTTGGCATGACTGTTTAGAAGAAGAAGGCAGAGTACAGAGCAGAACTAAGGGTCCTAAAGAAGGGAATCTTGCACTAGCAGCTAAAACCAAGAAACAATTCAAGAAGCCCTTCCATCCCAAGAAGAAAGAGAACAAGCCACAAGGTAGGCAATTTGATATGTCACAAGTTAAATGTTTTAATTGTTTCAAAATGGGACATTATGCTAGGGACTGTAGGCAGCCACTGAGAAGGCCCAAAAGAAAATTCCAAGCATCTACAGCTGAAGAAAAAGAACCAAAGAAGAAGAAAAATGCAAAGTCTTCCAAGCAAGAAGATTCAAGAAAAGAATACTATTTGATTTCTGCCCTAGCAGGGTCCATCACCAATAGCTCAAATTCTTGGTTGGTGGACAGTGGAGCCTCAAAACATATGACAGGTTCCCGTGAAGCCCTTACAAGCTACAGAAAGAAGAAGTTTGACACTCAAGTAGAACTTGGAGATGACTCCACCTACAAAATGAGGGAGTGGGTTCAGTCTCATTTCAACTTGATTCAGGGACCATGTTGCACATTGAAGACATACTATATGTTCCAGGTTTGAAGAAAAATCTTCTTTCTGTTGCTGGCTTAGAAGACAAAGGCTACAAAGTTATATTCATGGACAAAAAGGTTTTGCTTTGGTCAAAGAATGAAAGGTTAAGTGTAGCAGAATTGATTGGGGTTCGAGAGGGAGGCCTTTACAAGGCATCTGGGCATTCTACTCAAGCGTTGGTTCACAACACTATCAACCCTTGTGAGCTATGGCACCGTAGGTTTGGGCACCTTCATTATGCAGCTCTCCCTGGTCTTCAAAAGATGGTTACAGGTATGCCTGAGTTTTCTAATGAACATAGTGGTATTTGCAAAGGTTGTGCCCTTGGTAAAAATACCAAGAAGACTTTTTCAAAAAGTCACAGCAGATCAAAAGGGATTTTGGATTTCATTCACTCTGACATTTGTGGACCCATGTCTTCACCTTCCTTAAGTGGTTGTTTATACTATGTACTGTTCATTGATGATTACTCTCGTAAATCTTGGATTTACTTTCTAAAGGCTAAGAGTGAAACCTTTGATAAGTTCAAGGAGTTCAAGGCGCTGATTGAAAATTAGACAGGAAGACACATTCGCATCTTGAGGTCAGACAATGGAGGTGAGTTTGAATCAAATGATTTTGATGATTTTTGCCAAGAAGCAGGGATCAAGAGGGAGTTGACTGTACCTTACAACCCCCAACAGAACGGGGTTGCAGAAAGGAAGAATAGAACAGTCTGTGAGGCTGCTAAAGCCATGTTGTGTGATCTAGATCTTCCCTTGTCTCTATGGGCTGAGGCTACTGGTACAACTGTCTATATTCAAAACAGAAGTCCTCATGCCACTTTGGGAGAAAAGACTCCAGAGGATGTCTTTACAGGAAGGAAACCTGCAGTTGACCACATGAGGATCTTTGGCACTCCAGTCTACATCCATGTGCCAAAGGAAAAGAGATTAAAGTTGGAGCCTTCCGGAAAGAAAGGCACATTTGTTGGGTACAGTGAAAATTCAAAAGCCTACCGTATCTATGTTCCTGGTCAAAGATACATTGAAATCAGCAGAGATGTGATATTTCATGAGGAAGCTGTTTTCCGCCACTCCAAAGAGCTTCCAAAAGATCCAGAAGGATCTCTTTCTGACATTCCAGACTCTCCTCATTCAGAGAATTAGAGAGAGGAAGAAGATGAACCTCATGCTTACTCAGAACCAGAAAGACCAACTAAAGAACTACTTGAAGCTCCTCCTTCCAAGAGAAGACCTACTTGGGCAAGATAAATATTGCAAGAAGCAGAGAAGCATAAAGCTCCTTCTGGGACATTCAAAGAAAGCAAGAAGCCCCATAAATACTCAGGTCTTATGAGTAAGCTCATTGATGCAGAGCCTTCTACATTCAAAGAAGCAAAGTCTCTTCAGGTTTGGATTGATGCCATGACAGAAGAATATAATTCCATTATGAAAAATGATGTGTGGGAAATTGTTCCTCGACCAAAAGGGAAGTCTGTGGTAACTTCCAAATGGCTCTATAAAATCAAGCATGCTGCTGATGGCAACATTGAGAAATATAAAGCAAGATTTGTGGCACGTGGTTTCTCACAAAAGGAAGGCATAGACTATGATGAAACATTTGCCCCTGTTGCCAGGTATACCACCATCAGAACTATTATCTCCCTCGCTGCTGTCTTTGGATGGAAACTCCATCAAATGGATGTAAAGACAACTTTTCTTAATGGAGAAGTTGAAGAAGAGGTCTACATTGAGCAACCTGAAGGATTTGTGACACATGAAATGCAGTCTCATGTGTGGAAACTAAAGAAAGCTTTGTATGGACTCAAACAGGCCCCAAGGGTCTGGTATGCCAGGATTGATGGTTACCTTCACAGTTTGGGATTCTCCAAGAGCACTGCTGATCCCAACCTCTACTTTAAGGTTGTTCAAAACCATGTCTTGATACTAGTCCTATATGTGGATGATCTGTTCTTCACTGGAGAGGAGCAACTGATAGCCCAGTGCAAGAGGGAGCTTACTTCAGAATTTGAAATGAAGGATCTGGGACTCATGCACTATTTCCTTGGTTTAGAAGTCTGGCAGAAGCGAGATGAGATCTTTCTGTCTCAAGGAAAGTATACAGTTGATATCTTGCAGAGGTTTGGGATGCATGACTGCAAACCCATGAGTGTACCCATGACATCAAATCCGAAGAAGTTACATGACTCAGCTACTTCTTCAAAGGTAGTGGATCCTACTCAGTATCGCCAACTTATTGGATCCTTGATGTATCTAGTGCATACGAGACCAGATATCTGCTATACAGTGAATGCATTGAGTCAGTTCATGTCCGAGCCGAAGCACATACACTTGATAGCCGCCAAACATGTGCTCAGATATTTGCGAGGTACTATCACATATGGGCTCAGATATACCTCCAACAGTGGGGTAATGCTACTTGGATATGCTGACTCCGATTGGGTTGGCAGTGCAGTGGACCGGAAAAGCACATCAGGGTACTGTTTCAGTTTGGGATCAGCCATGATCTCATGGTCCAGTAGAAAACAGTGTTCCATAGCTCAGAGCACAGCTGAAGCTGAGTATATTGCTGCCAGTGATGCCTGCAGAGAAGCAGTTTGGCTTAGAAAGCTTCTCTTTGACCTGTTTGGTGGAAAGCTTGAAGCAACTGTTATCCATTGCGATAATCAGAGTTGCATTAAGCTTTCAGAGAACCCTGTATTTCACGACAGGTCAAAACACATTGAGATGAAGTACCATTTCATCAGAGATATGGTACAACGATGTGCCATGAAGCTCCAGTACATTCGTACAGATGAGTAGATTGCTGACATATTGACCAAGCCCCTGTCGTTGACAAAGCTTGTGCACTTTCGAGACAAGCTTGGTATTGCAGAGAATGACCCTCTCGCTGAGAGGGAGTGTTGATTTTTCCTGAGCAGCATCGAGTGCCATTCTCTGGGAGAATGGAGGCACCTGGTCAGTTACCAGGATATTGACCCAGTCTGGGACTAGGAACTCAGCCTGGGGCTGAGAGCCATTCTCTAGGAGAATGGAGGCACCTGGTCAGTTACCAAGATATTGATCCAGTCTGGGACTGGAAGCTCAGCTTGGGGCTGAGAGCCATTCTCTGGGAGAATGGAGGCACCTGGTCAGTTACCAGGATATTGATCCAGTCTGGGATTGGAAGCTCAGCCTGGGGCTGAGAGCCATTCTCTGGGAGAATGGAGGCACCTGGTCAGTTACCAGGATATTGATCCAGTCTGGGACTGGAAGCTCAGCCTGGGGCTGAGAGCCATTCTCTGGGAGAATGGAGGTACCTGGTTAGTTACCAGGATTTCACTGTAAGCCCCAGACCGGGTCTGGGCAAGTGGTGTACTCCTCCACTTGGTCTTGGTGGCAACAGGAGGGTGAAGTAAAGCAATTAATTTATCTCCTTATGATGATGTGCTTGGAGTGGACATGAAGACCCTGAAGAACACCTGGATGATTTATTGAAGAACCATAGAACCCAACACCACTTGGCTTGGTCCATGAACCCACCAGTTAGAAGAAGAAAAATAAATGTATTTATTTACTTATTTTGGTCAACTCGTTATTGGAGGAAAGACAAAATTAAAATGATGAATGATGTGAAGAAATTAAAATATATATGTTATATATATATTTATTGGAAGGTCGGCCTCAATGATTAAAATAAAAATTTAATGGCTAATGAATGCAAGTCGGCCTCATTATTTTTGTGTGGAATTATTCCACTATAAATATGGAAAGAAAACTCATCATTCAGTCATCAATTCGTGTGGACCGCTCTGAAAACAGTTCGGTGATGTTAGAAGATAGTTCGTGGTGTTAATGCTGGGTTATACATACTACTGGTTACTGCTGTGCATACCCAAGCCCTGCTAAGGGTGACCTTCTTACATTGCTGGGTTATATATACTGGTTATTATTACTATGCATACCCGAGCCCTGCTGTGCATTCAAGGGTGATCTGATTACTGCTGGTTTCTCTCCACACATCTTCTTATTGCTGAGTTCTCTGCTGATTACTAGTGAGTTCTCTCTTCTCTCTGCTGGTTGCTACTGGGTTCACTCTTTACACTGCTACTGCTGGTCCGAGCCCTGCTAGGGCATGTTTTAGTTCAGCTGAGTTGTATTCAGGGTCTGTCCCTAAGTGTTGACAGCCATTACAAAACATCTACAAGTCACTACAGTCCCTGGAAAAGGCCACAACAGACATCAGTGAACAGTGACATGTACAGGATGGTTGTACAAGGTTGAGACTGCTTCAGCTACAGCAGAACAGGGTTCATCTTGGTAAATGAAACAATTCTAAATTGTTGGAGAGGCTTGTTAAGCCTGTTGTTGTAAAAACTCAGACATCTCATTTTGAGATAAATTATTATTATATTGCTTTGGGGTTTTTGTCCTTGAAAGGTTTCCCTGTGAAAAATGCTGTGTTCTATTTTTATTTACAGTTAGCTATCTCTGCACTTTTGATATTTACAGTCTACTACTGCTATCATTTTAATTTTTAACAATGGGTACCTGTACCCAGGGGTAGGGTACGCGTACCCATACCGGATACCCGTACCCATGTACCAGATACCCCGTACCCATGTACCCTGTCGCAACCTGTCGTACTCGAAACTTAGTCGAAGTACCCGAGACGTTTCTCACGGATTCAGGGGACGTTGATTATAGAGGGGATGGGGTACCCCTATTTTGGGGATGCCCAGGGACCAGTTTTGTGTAGGGTACCCCTGTTTTGGGGACGCCTAGGGACTAGTTTGGTATGAGGCCAACCAGTTTTGTACAAGTGACATTAAAGTCAATAATATTAAATGGTAATATTAAATCCTTAAAGTAAAAGTGACATTCTCTTAAATTTTTAACATTGCCATTATTTTTTTCAGGATGTTTGAGAGTGGATACAACGTCATTAGACTTCATATGCAAAGAATATAATTTTAGATCCCATTCAGAATCCAACAAACTTAACAGTTTTTAGGATTTCGAGATTGCAATGTTTCCATTGGACTCTATCATGTATGAGGGTATGGGATTGGCATTTAACCTCTCTATCTACCTTGATGTTGGTGGTGCTTATTGTTGAACTCCTCTATCATTACCTTAACAAAAATGTACCCTTCACTCAAGGAAAATCACTTATTAAGCATGAGAAGCTTTTTCTACCTTATTTTAACACTTGGATTAGAAATTTTCATCAAAACTGTAGGGTGTTGACTAATGTCCTTGGAGGACCAACTTCGAGATTAAAAGTAGAGGCAAGGGCTAGAGAGAGGAGGCATAGGGTGTTATTGATGTAGATTTTTCTGGGTTTTACTACTTGCTGGTTTATGTCATCTTTTCAAGTGTTTTTCATCTGCAGCCGGTTTTGCATAGGCTGCAAACTACTTATGAAAAAATACTGTAACAATTAAACACACAGTAAACTACCACTAACAGCTGAAAACAAATATTTAATCACATGCACGCGATGAAAAGTAGACTCAGGAAGTTTTTGGCAACTGTGCCCTGGAAAAACCCCCACGGGGAAAACCAGTAAGAGAGTGAGAGAGATTATATTTCTTCAGTAAATCAAAGTGCATAATTTTTACAGCAGAGTTTTACTTATCTCCACCATGAAAATTTAACCCAGCAAATTATCTCGAAATCTGTGCCAACTGCAACCTCGGTTTCTGTGCATGCAAGTGCCTCGATTTCTGTGCAGAAAGTACAGGGTCTGTACCAACAGTTCTCCTCGAAATCTGTGCAGAAAATCTCGATTTCTGTGCTTCAACCTGCCTCGAAAACTGTGCAGCAAACCTTGGTTTCTGTGCCCAAACTGTCACCTCGAAAACTGTGCAACAGTCCTCGGGATTTGTGCCCAGAAAATTCTTGGGATGCATGCATTTGTCTAGGAAACTGTGCCCAGAAAATGCCTCGGGATTTGTGCTGCTGATTTACCTTGAAAACCATGCCAACAAACTGCTGAGATAAATGCCTCGATTTCTGTGCTGTACGGACAGCATTAAATGCTGAAGTACAGTGTCTTGATTTCTGTGCAATATCTCACTGCCTCGGGATGTGTGTCCACTGAAGAAAATACCCTGCTGTTATGAATCCGTACGGTGCAATAAATGCTCAGCATACTTCCTTGGAAATCATGCCAGCTGAATCCTGCATTAATGGCTCCTTGGAATTCGTGCCCTAGTCTCTGCTCTCTCTCTAGCTCTTGCTCTCTTCTTTCCAAAATGCAAAGTGAGCTCAAATGCCTCCCTCAACCCTTTTTGTCTAACCCTAAGTGAGAATCTAATCCAACGGTGGAAAAAGATCCAATCCAATGGATGAGAATCAATGAGAGTAAAAATCACTTTAATTTAAATCACTTAAATAAATATTTCAGTCACCCACTTAAATTTAGCAAAAAGTGACTTTAATGTTATAAAGTCTCATTAATGACATTTAATGTGAGGGTCACCTTTTTCCCCCTTCTAAGTGACATTAGGCTATTGTCACTTGGGAACACTTCCCTAGGTACAAAACTAACAATTGATGAATAGGATCCCAATATAGCCAAGGATCTTGATATGTAATTATTTGTTGTAGCATGAAGATTTTTGGACCCTATAGGCTATTTAGCCTCTTTGTTTATGTATTTTGGGTCAGATATGGATTGAACTTGATGTTTTTTTAGTTGTATGCACCCTTTCTATATATACATGAGAAACTTTTCATATTTGTGTATAATGGTTTGGATCCATATGGATGCACATAAATATATATGTAGAGCGAAAATGATTTAAATTTCATATGTATTATAATTTACAAATATATATATATATAGTACCCCCGACGTACCCAAGTCCCCTGTTTCAAAAAGTGGTGTCCCCCATCCCCGCACCCATCCCCGTACCCAAGTTTCCAGGCAACTTAGCCATAAATGCATCTCAACTTGAGCTCTCTCCCCTAAAATGGATAATAAACGATATAATTTTCCAAAAAAATATAATTATGGATAAGATAATGGACAAGATGCTTTGTTTTCAAAATATCTCCTCAAGTGGGTTGATACCGATTCCCAACTGCTCTACCAGGCCTAGGTAACCTGTTCTCACAGGTAAACATAAACCACTCTCATCTGATTCAAGTGCATGCTTTTCTCCCTGAAATACAAATGAACTGAAAAAAAATTAACTCATGTTGAAGAGAAGAAAAGCATGACGATCAAACATACATGGAACCTGGATGCCACATAGAACCCTTACACCTTCAAATATAAGTGTCAAAAAATAGCAGTTGTGACTAAAATTTGCAGAGATCTTATATGATTGTAGAACATTTCAAAGCATAGATCCCTGCATTAACACCTGACATATCTGCACCTACTAAAAATAATGGCCCGAAACAGCAGTGACGTCAAAAGATGTAGGAAAACTTGAAAATGGCCCTTCACCATTACAACTAAATACTTGTATTATCTGTGCTATGCAATAAGGCTGCCTGGAATAGTGTATGCTAAAGATATAAACTTTCTGAAAATAGTAAGTTCATCAAACAAGCTCCAAATATCAAGATACTTACAATGGGCGTCACTTTTTAAAAATAACAATGTTGAGAAATGGAATATGATAAAAATAGGAAGTACCAAAAATTGACATTATGCATTGGAAGTTGCATGCAGCCAAGGTATAGTCCTGTCTCTCTGCCAATCCTGCATGCACTGAATGCCATAACCGAATTACAAAATCTTGAAGGGAAATGGGATGCACATAGCTAAACTAAAACTCCAGGTAAAGCTGATCATGAACAAATGAATCTACTCCACAGAAATAAGCCTTGAACTGCTGCAACTGATGGATGTAAGTGCTGATGTTGAAGTTGGAGCCAGGATTGCAAAGGGTGCAATCCCAGGTGCTAGTGCAAAGCAAAACGCCAAAATCTCCTTGTTTATGATTTGTATTTTTGCTTGTTTCATAGTTTGTTAATGCCTTTCTTTAGATTATTTTCTTACTATCACTATTCACTTAGTGGGATTTTTAATTCAGGAAGACTGGTAAATTTATTATAAGCTGAATTTTTGGGGTCAATGATTGGTCAATTACAACATAGAGATATAGGACTTATAAAGTAGCATTGTTTGCTGACGTATTTGTTACCATTACATCTTCTATGTCTGCCATGACTTCTGCAGTGGCTGTTCCAAATCTAGTGTAAACCAAGGTCTTTAAAATTGAGTGTTTTTGGTTATTGTCTTTGACATTTTGAAGTAATCTTGCATGGTGTTGCATAGAACTACTTATAACATTGATGAAGTTGATATACAATTAAGTAATAAATGTAGGTTTATCTATGGGTTAAAATTAATAATGCTTCCATTACATTAATGTTAACAATGTTCTATAATATTTTGATGCTTAGACTATTGATGGACATATTTTGAGTCTTGCAGATGCAAGGAGTAGAGTATGAAGATAAAGCTGACGAGGACACTGAAGATATGCTTATGGATACAAGGCCCTCGAAAGTGGTTTCAAATGAAATAACTGTTAGTTAAAGTTCTTTACTCATGGTTTTGGGCAAAAGTTTTGAACCTGCTGTGGTTTTCTACAATGAGAATTTTATTGTGTATTCCTTTTAAGCTCCGATATAATATGTGCAAGATAATAGGAAAACAATCCCTGTCATTACTCATCTTTCAAGCCCTTCTTACCACATTTTGTGATAGTTTTACTGCTTTTTGACTTCCCATAGATGTTGAGTTTCTATTTATACCTGAATTTGTGGGCGTCTTTATATGTACTTGCAGTACTTTTGCATATCGTCACTCAGCAAGTTTAACTGCATGCCACAGATGTCAGTTTTATGGTGTTTAGTGCTGATTGATACATAATGACAATATGGTTAGGAGCAAGAGTAATGCATATTAATGATTGTAATCCCTTTGTGTTCTTACCACATTTTGTGATAGTTTTACTGCTTTTTGACTTCCCATAGATGTTGAGTTTCTATTTATACCTGAATTTGTGGGCGTCTTTATATGTACTTGCAGTACTTTTGCATATCGTCACTCAGCAAGTTTAACTGCATGTCACAGATGTCAGTTTTATGGTGTTTAGTGCTGATTGATACATAATGACAATATGTTTAGGAGCAAGAGTAATGCATATTAGTGATTGTAAGCCCTTTGTGTCCTGAATATATGTAATTCCTTGCATATGAAGAGGAAGTATTTACCTTTTGTCTAGACTCTAGGTCCTATATCTCATTCAGGTTACATGTCACAAACCGAAGTCTTGATTATTTTACCCTTCATAAACTCTTACCACTATATTTTAAAGTTTTTCTTACATGTTTGATTTTGTAGCTCGGACACATACTTCTATGTGGGGGTTTCTAGCATGCAGAAGTGGTCCGAGAAGAGTAACTCTCTAGACAGTCTTGTAAAAGTGTCTTTTGTATTACTTTATGGTCAATGGTATTGGAGAGCCCATGGTATTGGGTGTCCCATGGTACTGGGTGTCCCATGGTATTGATATAAGGTGAATATATAAGAGTCTACGGAGAGTTGTATAGGCACCACAGTCGCAAGAGTGAGTCATATCTCTTGTGGTGGTCACAACATTGTGACAAGAGCGAGTCATATCTCTTGCATGTTGGACAAGAGTGAGTTATATCTCTCGTCAGTGACATGAGTGTGTCATATCTCTTGTTGGGGTTTGTCTTTTCTGTTGAGGGTTTGGTCACAGTGACAGTCAGGAGTTTGAGATCCAGTGAGTCATATCTGGAAGCCTGGTGTTGTATGCACTGCTTAACAAATCTGCAATAAAAGACAAACTGTTGGTTGGTTTTCCCCATTGGGGTTTGCAGGGTATTTCTAGTGTTTGTTTTTTTCTGTATTGTTGCTTATCAGTGTGTTGCCATTTATCTTTTCAGTAATTGGAATTCTCTGGGTTAATTTATGTTGAATTCTTAACTTAGCGGTATTATTTTCAAATCTGATTTCATCCCAGAGATATTATTGTATTTCAACTTCAAATTTGCAGCGGAAAAAATATAAGGATCAATGAAAGAGAACCATGTACAGTGGACACAAATTTTTACCCTAGAAAGCCCGAACTCGGGAGAAAACCTAGCAACCTTTCTTAAGAAGAATATTTCCAATAATAAGAGTACGACAACAACAATAGAAGAACCCTAGTTCACAAGGGTTTGACAGTGACAAGGTACAAACCCTAATTGTAGAGAATCATAGAGGAATCATAGAGATGATGCGAGTCTTCAAGAGAGAATGGTGAACCCAAGAGAAAGATAAAAAAGAGAGATAAGATCACTTCAAAATTCTTCTTCAATCTTCACTTTCCTAGCTGAAATTGCGCACCAAAGAGGAGGAAGTTATCTTGGATGAGATGATGTGAAAATGAGGAATCATCCCTCTTATTTATATTTATCAAGTCACTTGATTTCCACTAGTAAGGCCGACATCTCTTTCTATTGGGACTGATTTGCTTATTTGACCACTTCAATTGTTATTCATTTGTTGACCATTTATTTTTGGAATCTTCCATCTTCTTAGGAAAGGTTGTCCATTGTGATGATGTTACACTTCTTTGTCACTTGCTCGTCTATTCACAACATAGAGCCCTGATTTTTATTTGACCCACACTAAGAAGTTCCAAACACTTCTTAGTGATTATGTGAATTTCAACATTAGGCTAGACTTGTATATTTCATAAAGGGATGCAAGCCCCTAACAAATAAACAAGTCAAACACTCTAATATAGAATAAACCACTCTGTTATGGGAGTAGGCAATGTGAGAGCATCCTGGGGTCCATTCTCCACACCATATGACTGGGAGAGCCACTACCCCTGCCCGAGCCATTCACCTCTAGAATGGGAATGTATCATTCATTACCAGCCAAATCTGCATGGCCTTACTAGCCACATTTGCATGGCTATCCGTGAGTGAATGTCTGCGTGATGCTGCACTTGGAGAAACGTCAACAATTTTATTACTGGCTTATTATAAAAGATCGAAATTGCAATTGGGATCTGGTGAGCTGTAAATTTCACATGGTATCAGAGCGGGTTAGGAGGACCTGCACAAGATCGAGAAAGGAAAAAAAAATGTCTCGAGAGTACCGTACGACCACGGTAAGGGTCGTTCAGATCAATGTTGAGACGTTGAGTGGACGGTGGACTGTGGATCATGGCTCGCTGTAGGGCACACAAGTTGTTGAAAGCCTGCATGTAGGGCACATGAGGAGCTGTGGATATGTGCAGAAGAGTTATGATAGAGAGCTGGTGCACAGGGCGAAATAAGGAGCCATTGACACAGTCAGATCCACGATTGGTAGCCGCTAGCAATCAAGATCTGCTGCAGAAGGACTTTGCGTGGAGGAGAGGGTAGCCAGAGGCCGCTAGAGTAACTGCAAGTCGAAGCGGCGGAGGTGAGTGTTGTGGCAGAGCAAAGGTACGCAAAGTGAAGGCAGCCACAACTACGAGAAGTAGGGGCCGGAGTGCAGCGATTGATGCGCAAGTTAAGGATTGGGCCACAAACACGGTTGCAAGCTGTAGGTGATCGATGAGTGGTCTGTTGAGGTGGAAAGCTGGTGGACAGCCCATGAGCTAAGCACAGCGGACGACATGAGAGCTGGGAGTTCGGGCCCCAACATGAGGCTGTCGGCACACGAAAGGAGCACACGCAAATGGCTTCGAGGAGGGGTAGAGATTGATGTTGCGTGGTGTGAGCGGCCGCACGCAGAGTGACGCTAGCAGAGGACACAACCACCAGCTGCAGAAAGAGTGGTGGCGACTTGGTGCAGATTGGGAGTGGAATTATCGGGCACCAAGTTGCTGAGGAGTATTTTGGACACTGTGAGGGTGTGTTGGTCTGTGGACTGCAGGGTGACATTGTGGTAGCCAACAGCCAGAGGCATTTGTTGCCGCCTAATTCGCACCTCGGATCATGTGGCAAAAATCTTCAAGCCACTAGGTGCGACCTTGGGTGCAAGTAATAGTCAAGTGCTGTCACTTGATCTTGACTCCTCCATCTAGGCTTTCTCCTAGTGAAGCCAAGGGGGGTGGTCCCTATTTAAATAATCTAAGGTTGTTAATCTATGAAAGAAAAAAACAACTATTCTAGGAGTTAAGATGAAATAACTTAAAAATAAACCATAAATCACTGCAATATGAAATTAAAACCCACAGCTTTTAAGATGCAACACCATTCATGACATTGGTAAAAATGAACTTAAACATAAAAAAAGAAAACATTAAAGATCATTGCTGATGAAAATAGAGTGCTTGTGAGGGTTGCTTTTGTGGTCTCGGTGAAAGTATTGCAGTGTCTTGGTTGGTAAATTTTAAGATTATTAAATGAGTGGATTAGGGAATGGGTTACTTCTGGTTTGGCCCACCAATACTAATCTTCTTGAACCGAGCACTAAAGCAACTTTACCAAGGGTCCAACAGGGTTAGGCATAACTTGCTTAAAGTAGCCCTCTGACTCTGTAGTGCTCGCTCTTTGCGACCTCCCGAGTTCTTAAAGATTCGTCTTAGGTGGATTGCCCTATTAAGCTAGTCACTTTAATCCCTTTCTGATTGTCCCACCGTTCCAGCCAAAGGCCTGCAGTGTTCACAAGAACATACGAGGACTAAAGCCTAAGTTTATTTTAAGATTTTTATCAATCATGTGGTTGTTTAAAGAATAACTGTACCATGGTCCGTTACTCTCTTTTCCCTTTTCAGGTACTTCGGGAACACAGAAGGATTCGTAAATTTTAAAAGGGAGTAGAAACTTTATGAAATAGAAAAATAATGAAATGAAATTTACTAATCTAAAAAAAGAAAAAGCCACAAAAAAAAGGAAAAACGACACGGATCCCCCTTGGGGGGATGGGGTGTGGGTGCTTGGCTGCCCACTCACTTTTTTTCGTTTTTACAATAATTACAAATAAGAATATTTGTGTTCCCTTGTAAAATAGGAAACACAAATTTACAAAATTTGAGGCTTTAAAAACGCCCACAGAACAAGTAGCAAGAGGAAATGCTCTTGGATGACTTAAATCTTCAAAATTTCGTCAGAGTGCCTCTCTACCTGTTCGTTAATTGTTGCAAAACAAGAAGCAAATATAAGCCAAAGATGCGAGATAACCATTTAAAATCATACAAAATTTGACACAATGTTCAAGTACTTTTAAGAGATAAAAATTATAGTTTTAAACAAGTACTTGTTAGAAGCTTGATCTGTAAAAATGAACCTTTAAAAATCAGATCGAAACTTAAAAAACAAATGCAAATCAAATTAGTTTATGATATATTTTTATGCACTAACTTGATCAACAATGCTAAAGTAACTAGTAACCATAAAAGTAAATTTTAGTTTTGCAGAATGAAAGAAGGAGAAAAGCAGCTTGATGCTAGAACTTGGGCGATGGAGTTTTTCACAGTGGAGCACAGAGAGACTATATCTTTCTGAAAATCTTGGAGAGGAGGAAGATGCAAACAAGCTCAACCTCTTCTTCATCTAAGATAACCTGCAACTTAGACAAGATCTTTCACAAAAAAGTGATTAGAAAAACTTGGTGTTACCTGCCACAGGATCTTAGAAAAACAAGATCATTAAACAAAATAATAATGTAATTCTAAGAGATCTGAAACAAATATACAGTAAGATTGCAAGCAAGCAAGCTGTTAAATCTTTTCCTACCGGGAGATAGCTCCCCTTCAAAGGCCCAACACAACCACCAAGAATGCAAGAAAAGTACAAGGCCGGTCACTTCATGAGCACAAAACAATATTCATCCACACATGAAAATGCTACATAGTTCTTGACCTCCAAATCCTTTATGCAAAATAATCAACAGTATTACAATAGAAGCAGCTTTTCGGTTCACATTCACCCCAAACAATGGAGAGAGTGCTTGCTTAAGGGGGGCGCACTTGCCTAAGAGATGACGCCTTGCTTGGGTTGTACACAACTCAGAGTGAGTTGTAATGGGTTGGAAAAGGTTGCAAATCAGCTTAATTCCAATTTCTAACTCCACTTACTTGCTTTATCTTACAACTTGCCACTTTTTCTTGAGAGTTGCACCCCCGACCAAGAGGAAATGCACCCCACTTGGAGAGAAAACTCATCTTTCCTTTATTTGCCAAGAAAAACACTCCGGAGTGTTTTAGAAAGCTTAGGAATGTTTCCACTTTACTTTGCCAACTCATAAAACTCACTTTCGGCATGTTTCTGAGTTTTTAGAAATTGTTGGTTTCTTTATTTTCTCCATTTTTTGGTCTTTTACTATTTTCGAGTAATATTCGATTTTGGAGATAAATAATTACTCGAATACTTCGGAAAGTGGGTCTAGAGTAAAATGGGTGCTCTGAGTTAGAAAATGAGCACCGCCATAGAAAATCGGACTCTAGACTACACTTTTATTACATTTTTAATATTTCCAATTAAACTATTAAAAAATAGTCTAATTTTACGGAAAAAATTATTTTTTTCAAAACTTATAAAACAATTCTATGGGGACCCCTAGCACATGTCGATATGACTCAATATTTATGTCTAACATGTTTAAATACATTGACATGTGAACTTTAATAACTTCCTAAGGACTAACCATCAATATGGCCATTCCAACTTTGGAGGAGCAGGTGAAAAACTCGAAAATTATAAGTCCTTTATTCAACAACATATAATTAACAAGGAAAAAACACCTTGGAATACTCGGCTTGATGTTTAAGTCCTAGGAAACTAAGTCCTTTAAAAAAACCCATGCTAGTACATTTTTGCAACTTCCCCTCAGGGAATGAACATGTGTTAAAAAAATAAAAAAGGGCCTAGGAAGGCCTGAATGCACTTATGAACTTGGAATTTGAACAAGTAATATGTTCATCTTTTGCGCCTCACTAGAAAGTCAAACTGAGTGCAACCGAGTTGGTAACACCGTTAACCGCCGTAATAATGCAGCCGTCAGGAGGAAAAAAAGACGATTGCAGTCAACTGCAATTGAAGAAAAAGGCGGTTGGTAGCCACCAAAGTCAACTGCTGCCAAGGAAAACTTCTCGGGCAATGTAATGTCCCCATTTTGAGCCTTGCAATATTCTGGGCTATAATGTAAATATTGTATGCATATTATGTACGATTCCTAGCGTGGAGCTCAAGGCCAAGGCCCCGCTAGTGAATGCTCGATCTTGAAGAGGCATGTATTTGAAATTTTGCTACCCATGTGCTAGTGAACCATGGGAATTGTAAATATGCATTTTAATAAGATGCTCGCAACTAGCTATGCAATGCAACAGGAGAAGGGGGCATGATTTTACAAGGAATTGGGAGGGAAAATAATCAAATCCTTGAGCCAATGAAGTCAAGCCAAGTGTCAATGAGAGGACCGATCAACCATCAACTACCCATGTTGACTTTGGTGCCCAATTATTCATTTCTCCCAAGAGTTGGGTGAAGTAGTTAATGCCTTGGGGATTGGGGAGGTATGGCTGTCCAAATTCGAGTATGGGCAACCACCCTGCATGGAAAAACGTGTTTGGCTTCCTTGGCAAGAAAAGAGCCGTGAATTTGCCTCCCAAGCCATAACCCATCAAGTAGTTTTGCCTCTCACGTTTTTGGACTGCTTGGGCGTTTTCCAGCCACGTTTTTCTGGTTTCTCTGGGTCTTCTAGCTGGGAAGAGGGCGTTTTTGTGTTGCAGACCTGTTGGGAGCTGCTTGGGCGTTTTTCTCCACTGATTTCCAGTGTTTTCCTCCCTTTTGGCATTGTTGGGAACTCGTTCTTGTATTACATACCTGTTGGGAAGGAGAGAGCACGATTTGGGGGTTTGTAGAGACCATGGCGGCTCTTTGAATGTCCATGGACATTTTCTGAAAACGAAATTGCCTTCCAGGGTTGTTTTCTCCATTTCTCACTTCGTTTTGGTTGCCCACGATTTTTTGAAATTGGTAGAAACCCCATTTGGGGCATCCCACTGTAAAAACGTTTTTCTACATGCCCAACACTTGTAATTTTGCTGTTATGTCTATCCATGCCCAGTTTATGAGCTTTCTGTGTGTAGGAGATTGTTGGGGTTGAATTGGGTTTCCATTGTTTTGGCTTGAGCTTGAGTGGGAGCATCCATAAATGAAGAGGGTTCAGATTTAGCTTGAAATCCCCTGTTTCCTTGTAGAAATCATGCCCAGATCGGTGGTGACAGTTGTATCAAGAGATTGATAAGCACAACTGGCCTATGGTTGGGTGGATCGTTGCAGATGCATAGCTAGTTGCTTAGGGACTACTTTGTTTTAAGATAAGTACTCTCATGTGCTAATTCTGTATTGTTTTAATTGATGAATGACATGAATATCTTGAATGTATGATGGATGTGTAATAGAATTTAATTCTGCTGTGTTTTCAAATATTTATGCATTTGCATTTGTCTATCTACATTTTATATGAACGTTTGTCTACTAAGTATGGGGGCTAGATGTCCGAAATTAGAGTGATGTCCTCTCCCATGCTGGTATGATGGGAGGGGACGTTAAGGGTAGTAATATTTGGGGAGCATGCCCCGAAAATAAAAAGAAATTCAGGGCAGTTGCCAGGCTCCGGGCAACAGTGCCAGTTCTTCGTACAGATGTGGGTAGGGGCAAGAATTGTCCAGAAAATGCGGGCAACACCATGAAAGGACCAGGCAACAAGCTGAAAAAGGTCTAGGCAGCTGAAGATGGCACACAACTTCAGAGGGAGTTTGGAGTAGAGTTCTAGAGGGAGTCTGGAGTTTGGATCAATGTCAGAGAGAGAGCATGAGGCTCTTCTCAATAGCCCCACTTAGTATGAGATGAAACTGATGGATGAGGAGTGCAAATTATCAGATTAGAGTGCAACAGATGCAATTGTACAAGTCTTCTAGTTCAAAGGGAGCAGCTACAACAACAGAGGATTTGATGGATCTAGGTGGATGCTTCTACGAAAGTACCTTCCTTGCTAAGAGGGAGTGTTAGATTTTGTAGCCCAGACATGTACTTCTACGTGGGGGTGTCTAGCAAGTGGAAGTGGTCCAAGAAGAGTAACTCTCTAGAGATTCTTGTAAACATATCTTTTGTAATACTTTATGGTCAATGGTATTGGAGGGCCCATCTTATTGGGTGTCCCATAGTCTCTCCCATGGTATTGACATAAAGTGAATATTATAAAAGAGTCTATGGAGAGTTGTATAGTCACCACGGTTGCAGGAGTGAGTCATATCTCTTGTGGTGGTCACAGCACAGTGACAAAAGTGAGCCATATCTCTTGCATGTTGGACAAGAGTGAGTTATATCTCTTGTGAGTGATAGGAGTGTATCATATCTCCTGTTGGGGTTTTTCTTTTCTGTTGAGGGTTTGGGTGCAAAGAGAATTAGGAGTTTGAAATCCGGTGAGTCATATCTGGAAGCTTGGTGTTGTATGCACTATTTAACAAATCTACAATAAAAGACAAAACTGTTGGTTGGTTTTCCCTATTGGGGTTATCAGGGTATTTCTTGTGTTTGGTTTTCTCTGTATTGTTGCATATCAGTGTGTTGCCATTTATCTTTTTAGTAATTGGAATTCTCTGGGTTAATTTAATTATTGGCTTAATATAAAAGATCGAAATTGCAATCGTAAGCTGTAAATTTCACATTACATCAATAACTTTGTGTTATAAGGTTATTCTATTCTTTTTATCTTGACACACTATTTATATAGAATATTCACATGTTTGATTTCAAATTTCATACTCAATGTTAAGGTTTTTTTCCTGCTTTTGAATACCGAAAGGGTTCTATTGAAGGGTATCTAGAGCCTTGTCTGAGTTTATCTGTTTTTGTTGGTCTTGTTATCACCAATCTTGTAGTTGCCCCTGTAGATGGATCCAAGGTGGATGGTAGAGGGGGTAGGCAACTAAAGTGGCAAACCAAGAGAGCCTTAGTTCTTGTTGCCGCCTGGTTCCACACCTGGGAAAACGCAACATAAGTCTTCAAGCTACTGGTGTGGCCTTGGGGGCAAGTCAGAGTCGAGTACTGCCACCTGAAAACTCGACTCCTCCATCTAGGCTTTCCTAGCAAAGTCAAGGGGGGTAGACCCTGTAAATGAAAACAAACTATGGTGTCTAATCTATGAGAAAGAAAACATCTAATCTAGGAGTTAGAATATTTTTTGCTAAACCAAGACAATGCAACATATGTAAAAGTAAAGTCCTTCATCCACATTTCATTTACAAACATCCATCATTTTCATAGTCATTTAAAGCATTCATTAATAACTTGAAATATAACAATATAAACCAGTGCCAATAAATGGAGTCAAAATAGATGCTTGAAACTAAAAGGAAAATGTTGTGCGATTTGTTCTTTGTTTATTTTATTTTATTGTGGTAATGATCTTTTTATTAGGGCTGGTGGATTCCCGATATAAGCAAAGGTACAGGGAACATGTCTGAAATTTTGATGTGTGGTTTTTCACTCGGACTTAGGCTGGATCGGAGTCTCTATACCAACGAGGGCAAGCCTATCGGTTTCCAAGAGGTCACTATCCAGTTTTATCCCAAGCCCTTTGAAAAATTTCCCCACAACAAAAGAATATTCGCTTTGTGCCGGATTTTCACAAGTAGGTTTATTTATTTGGGAGTGTTAAAACCTATTACTAGTCATCTTCCCCTTTCTGATGTGTACCAACATGTTCGGACTAAGCTGCAAGTTGGCCACAGAGCATACGAGAGAAGACCTTGGAAATTTTAAGTTTTTTCAGAACCAACATTTTACTTTTTTAGAGCCCCAAGAATCTCTCTTCGGGCCAGTACTCGGGCAAGCCCTTATCCTGAAACCTTACTTCGGGAGAGCAAGGGGGTGTTTTGAAATTGTAAAAAAAAGAAAAGAAAATTGTAACAAAAATGTGAAAAAGCTAAGTCCTTAGTGAACTTGTGGCCTGCCAATGGAAACGGACCAACAAGGTAAATTTTAATCCTAGTTTGATTTTATTAAATGCGGAAAATGAAATCTAAACTAAAAAAAATGCAAACCACGAAAATTTAGTGGACACAGTTTTACCCCCTGGGGAGATGGGGTGCGGGCACTAGGTTAACCCACTTGCTCTCGTTTAATATTTTAGTTACAATGCAATAGAAATGCCCCAGTCTTTTATTGACTTAGCGGCTTACAAAAATGGAGAGAGAAAAGTATCCGGTTTGAAAAATGTTAGTTCTGGGTGCTCTAGATGGCCTGGATCTTCAATTTTTGGCCAGCATTTCTCTTTATCTGTTCATCATCTGCTGCAAACCAGCAAGCAATCATTAGTAAAAGATGGCCCAAAACACTTTTAAGAGTGTGTTTGGGTCACCTACAAAAAACCCAAAAAATTTCTAAGTTAAAATCTAAGTAAAAATGCAAAAAATTAACTCAGTGAGACAAGCTATGAGGGTTGTCTCCTTAGGATCTTTGCAAACTCAGTGAGCTACAAATTACTTGCTCTTATATATCAGCCAAATAAAACTTTAAAGTAGATCTAAACACTACCTTTTAAACTTTTCAAGATTTAACAATTTTTTGCAAGTTTGGCAAAGTAAAATGCTAGACAAATGAAAGATCTAATCTATTAAAGATGTGAACTTTGTAAATAGAATAGATCAGACTTCTAGAGTAATAAATCAGAATGTAAAGTTCAGAAACGCAAACCACTATTACTCTATACTTGTAACTAGTAATCAAGTTGAAAGTATGAAGTAGAAGAGAAGGAGATATGGAGAGTTTTTTATTATTATTTTATCAATATTTTTTTTCCTTGAAGAAGCCTTGGATCCTTCTTGGTGGAGAACTGAGGCGCTAAGTCTGCAAAAAGATGTTAGAAAAATAAAGGAAACAAGCAAGATCCTCCACTCATCCACATGAAATAACCTGCAAATCACATCAACTTGAAACCAAATGATCAAATCTAGAAATATACATATGAGAAATCAAAAGAAAATGCTCATTAACAAATGACACATTAAAATAAGATCTCTGCACATGTATAGATAAAAGATTAAATAATAAACAAATTACTTAACCTCCCTTATAAATCAGTACTGATCCTTCCCAAAGCTAGATTTAGATGCAAAAGAAAACAAGTAGCTCAAATACATGTTACCTCAATGAAAACCATGACATTCACCCACTCATCAAAAGCACTACACCAAGCTTGACCTCCAAAGTCTCTTTATTTTCATTAATAATAATAAGCAAATTTCAATGGTACTCTTGCTCTCAAACTCCAACTAACCAAATGGGAGTGGGTAGCCATGCTTAAATAGCCAAAGATGGAGAGGAATGTGTGGAATGAGTGGCATAACTCATAGAGCAAATGGGGCTGCCCACTCCCATGTAATGGATTGCCAAAATCAACCCCAAATCAGCCATGTGACAACCCATAAACATAACTGCAAATTCCATGATTGAAGGGGCCCAATTTTGAGAAATATGCCCCCCACAAGTGGGGAAGTAATCCCACAAATATAGCTGCTCAAAATATTTCCAAAATCAGCTCTTACAACTCCTAAAACATAGCTGAAATAATTCCGACTTTCAATCCCATAAAATTTGGAAGTTAATTTTTTATGATTTTTGACTTTTTTGCATTTTTCTCTCCATTTTCACTTTTTTTGATTTTTTAGCCACAAGTGAAAAATAAATGGGTCTAAGACTATAGAAAGTGGGTTTAGGGAGGTGGGTGCTCTAAGTTAGAAAACGAGCACCCCCAAGGCAAAAAAGTCTCCTAGACCACACTTTTACGCCAATTACAATTTTTTTTAATTAAACCATTAAAAAATGGCTCAATTACGAATTTTTTTTTTTCGCCAGAAATTAAAGAAAACCTATGGGGACCTAGCACATGTTCATACGACTCAAAAATATTGTCTAGCATGTTCATATACATTGATCCATGGACTTTAACAACCCCCTAGGGCCCATTAACCTCACCAGGCATTCCAGCTTTGGAGGAGCAAGAAAAAAACTCAAAAATTATGTTATGCAAAAATGCAAGACATAATTAATAAGTGAAAAAACTCCTTGGAGTACCTGACTTAGTCAAAAAGTCCTAGGGAACCAAGTCCTTTACATAAAACACCATGCTAGTACATTTTATTACAAACCCCGCAAGGCATGGACATGTGGAAAAAAATTTAAAAAGGGGCCCTTATAAAGGCATGCTGGACACTAAATTATCGAAAATGAACATGTAACATGTTCAACTTTGCTTGCTCGCTTGATAATCCAACTAAGTACAACTTAGCTGGCAAGGATCTTGCTGGCAACAGTTCCCAAGAGGATGGTTGTCACGCCAACCAAGGCACTCTTCGCTTTAGCTATCAAAGCCAAGATAGCAAGGGGGAGACCTAGATCTACTCCCGATAGGAGAGATCAACTGAATAACCAGATCAAATCAATCTAATGAAGTACGTAGGGTGACAAGTATGGAACCCTAGAATTAAGGAGGTAGACCACTGTGGAGGCTTAGGAAAGGTGTGATGTGATAAGGAAAGATGACACACAGTGTTTCTAGGATTAAGTATGATTCCAGGATTCAAAGCTAGTTTCAAATGGTCAAAATCAGTTGCCTTGGGAAACATGACCCTTAAAACAGGAAAAGTGTCCCAAATCAGAGATCTGACAGTTAGGGCTTTCTAGCTATGCTTGTTAGATCAATATGACAGTATCTAAGTGTTCAAGCAACCAAACAAAGATCAACCGACAAACAAATCTAACAACCTAGGAAAGTCGTGAGGGCTTGGAGAAGGATCACTGCCTTGGAAAATGGGCCAAATGGAGTCGGATGTCCACCAAACTGTAGATCGAGTTTGTCAAGGTATAAATCAAGGTGGGTTTTGAAGATCAAGTGCATCCAATGGCTAGATCTCAGTAGATTTGAGATTCAAAATGCATCACCAAATGACCCAAGTGGGGCACAACCCTCAAAATGAAGAATGGGGCCCATAAGGTGAAGCACTAGAGGTAGGTTATCAAATGAGGAGAGTTCAAATCAAGTGGGATCTCACCTACCCAGATCTTGGAACCTAGCAAACTCACCCAACCAAGTAATGCGACCTCACTTGGAGAGGCTAATGTGCCTTGGGAAAGGGGTAAAATGGAAGCCAATCCACACCAAACTATAGATCCGAACTGTCGTGGATGCTATAGAGGTGGGTTTTCAATATCTCACCCAAAAGCCAACTAGATCCAAGTAGCTCTGAAAAAATGTAAATGACGGTTTTAACTTATGAGGGTTTTAATGACTTAGACAAATGGATAGATCATGGAATGAGAAATTTACCTTGAGATCATACCTGTGTGATGGATGAGGTTGCCTTGTTGTAAGAGGAATGTTCCCGCAGAGATCAAATGGGAGATCTTTGAGTTTTCTTGTTTCGAAGTGATGCCCTAGTCCACACGTGCGCCCTCCTCTACCTGTCAAACCAAGGAAATCGATTCAATCAGAATGATCAAGCATAAGCAAATGATAACATGAAGTAGAAGGTACTAAGACAGTAATACTCCCTGTTACCGACGAAGAGACCCCAAAGAAGAGTTAGGGAGAGTCTCCCCTACCAATGCGACCTCCTTGAAGCAAATCGACCTCCACTTGTAGATGAAAAATACATGGACAAAAAGATAGCAAGATAATCTCCAATAACCGAGTGCAAAGGAAGAACAAACAGTTGAACTCCAAAAACATTCACCACCACAAGACAAGTAGATGCAATAGTATTTTTCTATTCCAACAATCCAGAGCCAAAAGTCCCTTTACAATGAGGAGCTCTCTCCTTTAAATAGGATGGAGAGACACCAAAACCCTAACCACCTTTTGAATGGATGGCTAAGATTAAAAGATCAAAGTGATCTAATCAATGGTTGAGATGAGCTCAACAATAAAGTACATGGATCAATATAACAATATAACATATCAATGGACCAAATCGCCCTAGGAGAGGGGGGTCCCACCAAATGTCAATGAATAAACATAAGATCTATCTCATGGTGGGTCTAAGGGGTAATTTCTAACACCCTTGGTCAATCCCCATGGCACAATATCAATAAAATAATGCTCTAAGCATCAAATCGTGCCTCTCTGGGGAAGCCGTGAGCCTTTGGAGGCTCCAGAAAACCATATAAAATGCTGAAGTGAAGAGTGTAGGCCCCACCGAAAGCTGAAACTACTAGAGAAGGTGTGGAAAACATCACTCTCATCATCAAATATCATCCCATGCCAATCCCTTGCCTCAGTAACCCAAATTGAATCCCTTAGTAGCCATTTTTACCATTTTTTAACTGCCTCGGGAAATGTGAACATGCCCAAACTGCCTCCTGGAGTGCCTGTGCTGTCAAGGTGAGGCCACCAGACTCTCTGGAAGGGGGGTAATATGGTAATATCAAGTGGCTGGACCACCCCCTCCATGCACAACGCCCTAGGTGAACTCATCAAATCTCATCACTGCTCTGACAGGGCCTCTGATAGGCCAAAACTGCACTAGGATAGGCAACTGAGGCTAAAAATCACTGTAACTGCCTCGAACTGAAAATAGACGGTCTCATTGGACTCAGAGAGCCCAAATCTATCCAAGATGTGTACTGATACACCATATAGATCTCTGCATGGTCCAAAATAAATGTCCATCATATCCAACAGGCCAAATAATAATAATCTATGAAAGTGCTAAAAAGCACAAATCATCATCATAAGTCTGAAACCACTGCATAGAACCACCATGGTGACGTGTACCAGACCATATATCATATCTCTGTATCATCTGAGGTCTGCCACCTCATGTCCTGTGGTTGACTTTTGGTCAAATTGGGTTTGACCAAGTCAACATGACCCAAAATATAACTCAAGCTATGATCAAACTGTTGCAAGGTGTCAAAGGTTAAAGCTTGCTCTACAATTCATTCAAATAGCAATTATAACAAGAAGTAATCATTACTGGCGACCTAAAACCAAATATATAAAGTCATTAATTATTATTATTACTCAGACCAGACTTTCAAGACCATACTCACTTCACAGTTGTGATCAATTTGCTAGTGGAGGGTGAAGGCTAAAAATCAAAAGGCTAGGCTAAGGGTTGACTACTGACTTGACTTTGTGACACTTTGGAAATGGAAAGGGGATATACACTCTAACATATGTTGGGCAAGCAGTAACACAGGGGATGGCAGTGTCTCACAGATGAGTAAGTTGTTTAAAGAGTGCTTATTCAACTTAGGCTTCATGTCCACTTTCATAAAAGATGATCCAGTTTCATTAGGATCCATTAATTTCATTTCATGGCCTTTTTGGCTTACATAACCCTTCGGATCTCAGTTGTGCTGATAAACACAACTAATTGCAGCTTGCATCCAGGGCATGTTTGTACATATACATATACGGTCAACAATAGTTTAGATATAGAGTTTAAGAACCATTGCTTTTTGGACCTTTCATTATACTCTTCAAGGAGTATTTTTAGCTTTTCATTTCTCTTGCCCTTTACTCACGTGTGTTGATAAACACATTCAAGAGTTTACAGTTTCCTGGGCAAATTTACATAAGTTTCCATAAGTAGTACATGAGCTTTTAGTTTTAGCCAACACATCTTAAGTGACTAGGGGGACTTCGTACCAGTGCCAAACATTGGGATAATCGACCAGAATGATTTAGGGAAGCTTGGTCAATAGGTAAGTTTGGTCACCAACTCAGAGCCGAGACACAAATAAATAGGGAAGCTTATCCAACACAAAGGCTAAAGTGGGGGAAGGTCCTCCATGCCACTAATCAAGTAGTAAGTCAGGGTAATAAACAAACTGGTAGGTAATTGATGGATGAAGACAGTGAATAATGAGACCAACACTAGCAAGCCAAAGTATGGTGGGAATGATCACCTCTATTCTCCCTAGGGAGGGTAAAACCAATGAGTATGGGTAATGAACTTCTAAGTCTGAGTGGGGACAATATAATATATATATAAAAGTACAACCAAGTCCACATATCTATATGATCGCTAGATCATGATATTAAATGCTAAGACATGCTACAAGAGTGAATATAAAAGCAATATAACCAGAACACCATAATAAACCTGCTAAGTCATATACCTGTATGCATAATACCTGAACCATCACCCGTCCTCCGAAACTGCCGCTGTGACTCTGGGCAATACTGTCTGCTCTGTATGAATGGCTAAATGACTACATCGGTAATCTCTCTGAGTGTCCTGAAACTCAGTCATGGCATGGGGAACAAAAATTGCTGTCCATATAATAACCTGATCCATAAGAGATGCTCATCTCAGTATCTCAATGTAAGGGAACTGGCTGAAAAGTGTACTGGAATCAGAAAAATAATGTATGGTAGCCTGGCTACTATAAATGTGATAACAGGTCTCTCTCTTCCCATGTTGCTAATTTTCAATAGAATCTTAAAAGTACATCTATTGTCTTTTGTTGCATTTTCTCACTAAATAACCTAACCCTTTTGACAAACTTTGTCAGAAGGTGTCATAATGTTTATTCTTTTTTCAACCAAGATTGTTGCATCGATAAAGACAATCAATTTATTTACGCTAATGACTGCTATACATGGATTATTTCCTTCCAGTTTTGGCTGGAAATTGATAGGGGAATAATTAGAGAAAATGGTCAGAACAATCTCATATGTAGAACATATTTCTTGATGGCTTGATCTCTTTCATTGGATTACAACTCAACTTAAAGCCATTTTATACTGGTGGGCAATTTCAATTACGACAATTTACATATTTTTATATATTTATAAAAACTTCTGTTAAATGTAAGTTTGACTAAACTTGATAAGCTCAGTGTCTTTTCAACAATTCTTAAGCTACATCAACAAGTACTTTAAGGATTTGTTTTAGCATATTTTACTTTAATTTCTTATAATAATGAGTTATCTGATTTATATTCTGACATTAGTCTATGCTACATCAACAAGTACTTTAAGGATTTGTTTTAGCATAATTTACTTTAATTTCTTATAATAATGAGTTATCTGATTTATATTCTGACATCAGTCTATGTGAAACAGCCTTTTTTCAGAGAGTTTTGTTTTGAACCCTATTTGCATATTACTCCACCAAAATTGAGTTGTAGTGTATTGTACTTTTTCCATATCAGGTTCTTATTCCTTAGGCTTGTTTTCATTGGCAATCATGCATTCTTGTTCCATTCCAGCATGTTCTTTTCCTGTCTACTTGTTTCAGTTTCTTAGTTATCAAGTTTATCTTAAGAGAGAAAAAGAAAAGATCTTAACATGCTGTTATAAGTTTTAAGGACTGTTTTCTTGAGAAAGCTCACTTTTGATAAATATTGATTCAGTATTGAGTTTGGATTGTTTTTTACTTTTGCATTCATTTGAATGTCAGGTTTATGTAAAATGCTCTTTGCAATATGTGGACTTTGAGGGTCGTTCTGATGGACGCTCCATTAAATCAATCATTGGACACGTGGCACCTCTCAAGCTTGTATGTGTGTTCCTCCTTACTCATGGTGGTTGTGTTAACATATTGGTTGGTGCAGGAAGATATTTCTTTAGAAAATTACATGTTTCCTAAGGGAAATTAATATTTACATTTCGTTTTATTTATACATTCTGAAAACTTTTGAGTGAATGAAATCACTATTAGAAACCTTTGTTTTTGTTGATCCACTGAAGGAGGACTAGTTAATTTGGAACAAACAGATAAGCTATAAACAGGCAAATTAAATTTTGTGCTATATAGTATATACTGCTTGAAAATGCATGCCATCTTTTTTTCACTATGACCCATTTGGAAGCAGTGCTTTGCCATTTCCAAACACGATGAATGTCTGCCACCATGTTCTTCTTGCTTTCAGTGTTTGTCTTTGTGGCTTTGGTTCTTCTTAGAATCTGTTACGTCTTACATGTACATTCATTTACTCTATCTTAATAATTAATTATTTATGTTGGGTTATGTGGATGCCCCAATGGTTGTGTCTTCCATCCTGTGTTTTAAAAATCAGTCGAATTGGTTTGCTAACCGGCCGATTAACCGGTTCATTACCTTTCCGGTTCAAACCGGTATGCAAACCGGATCGGGGCACCGGTTGGACCGATTTTTTACTTAAATCGGTCCGGTTCAACCGATTTAAGTAAAAAATCGGCCCGATTTGTTTTGGGTGTGGCCAACATAAAACAGTAATATTTTAATTTTTTTTTTTAATATTTTAAAACTATAAACCTAAACTACGTATCTAACTACCCAACCCGACCCAACCTATTGCATTTGCACTTAGAAGTTAGCACTAGCAGCGGCCGTGAGTGTGGGAGACTATCCGGAGCAGCGTGGAGTCGCCGTGTGTGTGGGAGACTATCCTATGTGTATGCATGCATTTTAATATAATTAATTATTGACCATATAATATGCCTAAGTTAAAACAAGATTTTAAAATATAAATGTGCTTTTAAAATGTTGAGTCATTGCCTTTATATTAAGGTCTCTTTGGTTGCTGGGAAGACAAAAAGTATTCTTTTAATATAATTAAAAATGATTATTCATTAAGTTATAAATGATAGCTTGATCATCATTTTCTTATTTTTGAAAATTATAATAATTATAATTCTTTTATTCTTATTTTTGAAAATTATAATAATTATAATTCTTTTATTCTTATTTTTGAAAATTATAATAATTTTAATTCTTTTATTGTAAGTATGTTAAAATGGCCTCATGGATTATGTATTTTGTTCCAGTTCCAGTCTCCTATATATGTTGATTTTCTTAAAAAAATTAAATATTTTATGTATTTTTGAGCAAACCGATTCATTAAATTCAAATCGACCGATTTATGACCGATTCATTACCGATTCCGATTCCGAGTTGACCCTCGACCAATTCCGAGTCCGATTTCGATTTTTCAAACTTTGCTTCCATCTAAGGAGTACATTAACTATGAACTCTTGGGTACTTTCCCCATTTCGAGGATGGTACCCAATGTAAAGCGGGTGGCATAGATTTAGTGACCCTAACCCTGTGAGAATCAAATTGGGGATCTGCACAGTGCGTCAGATTACCAAATGTCCTGGCAACAGTGGCACCAACCGATTCAGCTAACACTCGGGGCTTCGTTGGAAATAAATTCCTGGGGAATTCCTAGGCACTGTCCCTTGTTTCATGGATGGTACCCAGTGTAAAGCAGGTTGCGTAGACTTAGTGCTCTTAACCTTTTGGGAATCAAACCTAGGAACCACATAGTGCTTCAGATTATCAACAACATTTTTGCAAAAATGGCAACAACCGATTTAGTTAACGCTCAAGGTTATGTGTTTTGTATTATTATGATTATCTAACTGACTTGGTTCGAATTCGTGTTCAAGTTTGGTGACCTTGAAGTTCAACAAAAATTTGGTGATGAAAATTTTGGTGATAAATTTCGGCATTAAATTCGGGAGACTATAAAATTCGAAAAAAGTAAAATATATATATATATATATATATATATGATTTTTTAATAAAATTCAATATGCTCATTAAACACATGATAAAAATGAGACTGCACCAACATTAATCATTAATGATTAAACATATATTTCAAAAACACTTCGTCTTGTTCAAAATTTTAAGCATGTCCATGAAGCATAATATTAAAATGTTATACAAAATTCATCGTCCAAAAAAAAGGTAGAGCAAGAAGACAAGTTTTATTCTTGGTGTTCTCGCGGCCTACTTGTTACATCAAGAAGCTCTAAATCATCAATATCACTCGGGGGAGTGAAACTACTAGAAAAATGATCACCATTGGAATTATCACTGGATTTGTCCCTCTCAATGTCAAGATCAACTTGATCTCTTGATGCATGTAGAACAAGCTCGAACCATGGAGTAAAAGAATTGGACGAGTCTTTAGCCATATTGTTAAAGCCAATTGCAAGTTACTGTGAACATAAACAAGATTTTCTAATTCCTCATATAGCAACCTATTTATTTTCTTGGTATGAATAAGGTCAAAGGCACTCCAATTCCTTTCACATGTTGATGCACTTGATCCTTGTCTCAAGACACAAGTTGCAAATCGTTGCAATTATGGGGGCCTTAATGGATAAAAGTCTCACCATGCTATCGGATCAGTCGAAATCCTATCATGCTTTGCGGAAACAGCTCTAAATAGCCCTTCTTCTAACTTGTATGACCTACGTTGGGATCTAAGGAAAGCTACAATAGATGGATCTGAGTTCTTCTTGTCAATAGCCTCATAAAGTCTAGTCATGACTTTATCTTGATGTCTTGATACCCCAAACAATCTAGAGTCCAAATAGCATGCTACTACATGTAAATGGCTATGCAACATCTTCCATCTTTGATGAACTCCCTCCCATATCTCCTAGTAATCAACTTCCACATTATCAAAAGCATTGGCGATCTTTTCGTTGGAACGATCTATGGCCTCATAAACGAAAACCATACAAGGTTTGTCACCATCAACCATGAAGAGCACATCAACAATTGGACCACACATTTTTAAATTTTTTTTAGCATTTTCCCTTCGATTTCTTTGAAAGATGAGATGTCTCCCACTCAAACCGACCGGTTTTGACCGGTTCCATACCGAACCATACAATCCATACTTTGCTTATTGTTTGGACTTTAGGGGGGCCTTTATAGCCTCTTTATTAATGTATTTTGGTTAAGAACTTCAAAGATGTATTGCACTCGGTGCTATTTTCGTTATTTGCACCCATACTTGCTATATATATGAGAAACTTTGCATATTTGTGTATTAATAGTTTGGATTCATATTTATGCTCATGAATACATATATTTTTCTACAAAATAGGAATAGTTTATTCATTTTTTGGTCGATCGGTTTTTTTCCGGTTCCGGTCCGGTTCACATTTTGGGCTCTGCTGGTTCTATCACGGGTCCGGTTCTGATAACATTGTTTCAAAGGTGTATAAATAATCAAATTTAAATTAATATAAAATAAAAATCAAGATAATTTTTTTAAATGCAATATATGAATTTAGTTTTAGAGTAAGATTTAAAACTATTTCCAATTAGTTAAAAGTTTATTTTTTTAATTCATAAAGTAAATACCTAAGTTACCGGAAACGGCTGGTCGACCTCCCTGAAACGCCGTTCCACGTTTCTGAAATGGAAACGGATATGAAACGGCATTGATACAGGCTTGATACGGATCCAACGTGGCTGATACAGATCGGGTGAGTCGGGTACGGATCCACCAGTTTTTGGAAATGGATCCACCAGTTTTCAGGCATTCAATCCTCCGATTCCAAAATTTAATTTGGTTTTTGTTGAGGTACAAACCCTAGTGTGGGCCGGTAGAGGTTTCACGACTGTTCCTTGTGCAGTCGTCGCGAATTGCTGTGAAGTTGTGGACTCGTGTGGGCTGTGAAGTATCAACGTTTGATGGCGGTTGAACCGTTGAAGATTGAAGTTATTGGCTCCCTCTCCCTCATATCGGGCCTGTTCGAGTCTGAAACTCGCTTCCTCATCGCCGAAAGTAACCTTTAGAATCGCCGACGGTAACCTTTGGGATCGACGGTAACCTTGTGAGCCTCATCGTCGAGTCTCAACGCCGATTGTATTGAGCCCCGATTTTAATTAAGCGTTGTTTATCTTGAAAAATATGAGCCCCGATTTTAATTAAGCGTTGTTTATCTTGAAAAATATGAGCCCCAATTTTAATTAAGCGTTGTTTTAATGTTTATGTTTGCATATTGACTTATCATTAATTCTTATTTTATTAATTTAATATATATATATATATATATATATATATATATATATATATATATATATATATATATTCAATTTGAAATAAAAATAAAAATATTTGACATAATTTTAATATAATTTTAAAAATATGACATAATTTTAAATTTATCTAGAGTCTTAGATTTTTTATACATTCATACATGAAACAACTATAGATTTTGACATAATTTTAAAAATATTTGACATAATTTTAAATTTATCTATATAGTCTTAGATTTTTGATACATTCATACATGAAACAACTATAGATTTTTTTTTTTATATATATATACCCTTTGCCGTTTCCATGCCGTATCGTATCCTGAGTTTTTGAAAATTTGCCGTATCCGTGTCCCCCCCCGTATCAGTATCCGTTTCCGTATCCGTTTCAGTGCAACTTAGGTAAATACAAATATATAAATTTACTTTCTTTTATTTAGTATATAAAAAGTCAAAATAGATTTACATTTATTTTTTATTAGCGGTAACTGCAATTCAACGTAGGGACAAGTGACTATTTCCAATTAGTTAAAAGTTTATTTTTTTAATTCATAAAGTAAATAAAAAAATATAAATTTACTTTCTTTTATTTAGTATATAAAAAGTCAAAATAGATTTACATTTATTTTTTATTAGCGGTAACTGCAATTCAATGTAGGGACAAGCGAATACTCTAGCATGGGCAATAGATAGAGATCAGTGCACCAACTCGAGTCTCGACAAGATAGCACGGAATAGACTTTACTGCAACTTAGTTTTCTAGAGAAACAATTGTGAGTTAGCCATGTATATGTATGGTCGCGAGGAAATAGGAATGTCGTTAACAACTGATGTGGAGATCATGAATGCGCGGAATCTCCCGATGAAGGAAACGCGTAAGAAAAAGTCCCCAAGTTTCTGATTTTAGAAGGTAAAAGTTCCCAACCACCTGGAATGGTTTCCACTGGATTGGGAAAGTTTCCTACAAGTTCCCAAGTTCCCTGGAACGTCGGAACTCTGGGAACGAGTTTCCTAAAAGTCGGGAGCGGTTCCCGTGCTACATAGACAAATCATTTAAGAAAAAACATCATCAACTTCTTGTCTCTCAATAGGTTTCCAAAATGTATTTAATGTTGATGTTCTATCTATTTTTGCTAAGGTGGAACTTGAGCCACAAAGTTTTGAGGTGAAAGTAGGATTGTTGGTTGAAGAAGACAAATTGATCTCCATCTCAATTCACTGCCTTTTCATTTCCCTTTCCCCCCTTTTGCTTTTGATTTATCATAGTCTTTTCTCACTACACCTTTTTTCTCATCAGATATTTCTTGACATCCTTCCACACTACCTCCATTTCCATTACTGATACTAAAAAGATGGCCTACTACTCTTGTTAAGGTAACCTCTGACCCTTCCTTCTTGGCATATTTGCATGCTTCGACAGTAGATTTTTGAGGTGCCATTTGATTGAAGTTTTTGCATTTACTTTTTATGATTTTTTAGGAATGAGATTTGGGATATTGATAATCTTAAATTTGAGAATTGTGAAAACTATGAGAATTGAGAGCAGGTTGCAACATTATACAAGTTATTAGTGGACACTTGACAGTGATCACTTACCTCAGCATGTAAGAAGGAGCCTAGACAGTTTAAAGTTATTAAGTCTCAGCCCTCCACTTTCTCACGCTGGCCTAGGATGTCTGTACAATGCATGATAATCACATTCTAGGCTAGATTTGGCTCATTAACAGGATTTACAAATTAACAGTTCCATCAAGTTTCAACAATTATTAATGTATTATCATTTATGCATTAGCTTTGTTAGCTTATGCTAGTGGTGCTGCCAGCCTACCACCCTTGCTTATGCTTGCTTTGGCTTTGTCTCTCACGTCTCTGCTAGTGGTGACCTTGGAATATGATCAGAGGTGGGCGTTGGCTATAGAAATGAAAGAGATTCAGCGTTTGCAACTGTTACAAACATAATAATACATAAAAATAAATAATAGAAGTAACTAGTAATCTGTGTTACCGGATCCGTCTACCCTAGGTGATGGATGTGCGGATCCCTGGATCTGATACGGATCCGGATCCGGATCCACCTAGGCTCCGCCCAGGATTCACTCTAACTCGAGATTTGACAGATTTTTTTAATGGGTTTGCTGGACTGCTTGGTTTTAGAAGCAGTAGGCTATGATAAACTACACCAGAAAATGCCAGCGCCGTTGGGCTCAAATACACGACACGAGCATATTAACGCGGCTAAAATTTATGGTGGCCTCAAACCCACGACTGAAGCCGCACTAGAAAATGCCAGTGTCGTTTGCCTCAAACACATGACCATGACCATATTAATGCGGCTATGTTCACAGTCTCGAACCCACGATTTTGGCTGGCTAGAATTTGTGTATGTTCACATTGGCCTCGAATCCACGACCGAAATGGCACAAGAAAATGACAGTGCCGTCAGCCTCAAACACATCACCATATTGGCGTGACTATAATTTATTTATGCCCAGTCTCGAACCCACGACCACCCGAAAGAATGATCCGTAATTAGAATTAATTCTACCTGAAATTAGAAGGATTTGTATTAAAAATTTCAAGCTATTTCTGTATTAACAATATACTTGGCTTATGGCTTATTAATTAAATACTTGAAATTGGCTTATTTAATTAATAAGGATCAATATACTATGAAATTATAAGGATTTGTATTTACAATTTCAATTAATTTATATATAAGTAACAAGAAGCCATATAAATAAATAAGTATATCATAAATAATAATTAGAATTATAATATATATATAGTAAATTTCTAATTATGACTTAGATTAGTTATTATTTATAAACATTATCCATCTATTATTTAATTTATATAAGTATTATAGATTTAAAATATATATGTTTTGAAATTTTATTAAGATTTTATTTATAAAAATTTATAAAAATATTTTTATACTATTTGTACTTGCCGTTTCCCCACCGTATCCGGATCCTGGCTTTTCAAAAACTTGATGGATCCATATCCGAATCCTGGTAACTTAGCTAATAATTAATAAATAAGATTAGTATTTAATGAAGAGTCAAAGGACACACTTGTTCATTCTCGTGGCCAATCAACGCCTTTAATGGTATACCGCCATGAGAACATTGTAAACAATCATTCATTCATTATCAAATATATTTTTATACAGTGAATTTGTATTGCAGATTTTTCTGTTTTTGCAGTGCTTTCGTTACATTGGTATCATACCAAAATCTTGGCCAATTTGTGGGTTAAACTTCGTACAACCACAAATTGCTCATTCGTACATTGCCAATTCATGCATAATTCCATACAAGTACATAGTCTGTTGTTGTATAATCCGCACAGGCTGCAACAAAAGGTTACTGTACGATTCACAACTCAATTATTCTGTTGTTTTATGTTCAATGGGTTTTTTGTACAGTCGCCATAAAAACTGTAAAACTCAACCACTTTCATCTATACAATTTCTTATTTGTACGACTCCCTTTTCAAAAAATCGTGTCCGTACATTCACCACTGTATGAATTAGTGTACAACCACCATTTTAATTCGCACGTGACCCTTCCTAAGTCGCGTCTGTACAAAGTCGGTTTGCTTTAAAAAAATTAAAGTTAGAACTTTAATTTTTTTAAAAAGGCTGCCTTTAAAAAAAACTTTATATATAATATATAAAGTCAAAATTAAAGTGGGATTTATGAAGAAAAAGGAAAAATTTAGGAAGCCAATAACACCTCACTAATTATGGATAACATCTTGAAGTCACAGAAAGAGTTAGCTAAAGGCCAAAAAGAGTTATGCAACAAAATCGATAGATTGATGGCTAACATGCATAAATTTTTCACAGACAGAGTTAACGAGGAAGTCAAAGATTTTGAAGAACCTTGGTTAGAGGGTATAAAAATAAGAAACGAGGACAAAAACAAACTCATGGTGACATACAACTCAGATGTTGATTATGTCGAAACACCGTAGAAAGTATCATTGGCATCAATTTCATGCTCATTACCAAATGAGAGTGAAGATTATGTATTGCAAAGAGAAACTATTACTCTGAAAAACCAAACACAAGAAGTAACCACAATGTACGTTCCACCTCATTGTAGGAAGAGTGAGAAGAACAAGGTTCCAAGAAAACAAGAAGCCAAACTTATAGCTCCACCTATACCCATGAATGATAAGTTACAACATTATAAATTCTATGGTGTTGAAGATTGTGCTATCAAGAATGGGGAGTTATCACTAAAGAACAAAGCATTGGAAGGTTGAAGAATCATGTAACAATAGCGGCAAAGCAAGTTTGCATCCAAAACGTGTTGATGTTTTATGTTACTTGACCAAATTAACTTATTAAGAGACTTAAGGGTATGATGCGCAATTTACAAAAGAATCTCGTGAATACCCAAATTAGAAACCAAGTCAAGTTCTTACAATTGGACAAGGACAAAGATGATGCTGTCACAAAAACATGCTTAGCTAGAGGAAACGCAATTTATTATGCTTTGAGGACAAAGCATTCTTTAAGGAGGTGTAAATGTTACAAACATAATAATACATATGAATACATAATAGAAGTAACTAATAATTAATAAATAAAATTAGTATTTAATGAAAAGTCAAAGGTCACACTTGTTCACTCTTGTGGCCAGTCAATGCATATAAAGGTATATCGCCACGAGAACATTGTAAACAATCATTCATTCATTATCAAATATACTTTTATACAATTAATATCTATTGCAAATTTCTTTGTTTATGCAGTGCTTTCGCTACAAACTACAAGGTAAACTACAAGTGCCTTTACCTCTATGGGATTAATTGATTATGATTCAAGGTCAATTTTCTAAGGGGATAACAAATGAGAAGCAAATGAGCCTACAGGTTTCCAGTTTCCACTTCCATGTTTGGATAGTTGAGACTCTAATATGGCCCTTGAGGGTGAGGCCGCAAGCCTTCAGGCTTGGATAATGGACAGTCGATCAACATACTACATTGGAGGGCGAGGGCGAGCAACAATCGAGAATTGAGGCAATCCTTGGATAGGTCACAGAGTAGCGACCTACAACCAACGGTCATCGTTATCAAATTTCCATGGTAAGTTTGGAGTGTGGCACTGGTGACTGGGCAGAGTCAAAATCTTCATTCAAGCTTCCATGGCAAGGGCATAGGGCAATGGCACTGGCGGGTGCGGGAAATATTTGAGCTCAGTCGGTCAATAGATAACGTGGCAACTTAGAGTTACAATATGATATCGGTTAGGGTAGCTAGGGTTTTCCTGTTTTAAAAGAAACAAATTTCATCAATTTTAAGTCGATGCTCAAACGAATTTCATAGAATTTATTTGAGTTCAAGTTCGAATTCGAATTCGATTTGAAGTTTCCGATGAGATTCGATGAACTTCAATGAATAAATTCAGCACGCCATATAAAATTCACCAAATTTTGGAATTGTATCTATTAAAATTGCCGAATCACTCATTTTGTACATTGTTGTATATTATTTTTTGTTATTATAGTTGGTGTTTTCATTGTTTATTGTATTGTTTGGGTGATTTTGTTCATTACAAAGATGTATAATATCAAAAACAATCTTTTACGCTAGGTCCATCAAGATTTCTTGTAAAGATTAGATGCATCATCATGCTTATTTATAAGGTACATGCCAGTAATTGATGGTTAACTCAGTGGATGTAGCCTTATTTCTGATACAAATTTGAATTTGAAACCTTGAGATCATATATTGCTTGATTTCCTCTACATAATTGAAGTCCCATGTAATCGTAGCTTTGACCTGAGAGAAATGGTGTTTAACCTTAAGTTATTAGAATTTTCAGCGAAATTAGGGCTTTTTTGGACCCCCAAATTTCAGATCTGAATTTCTCTCAAACCACCATTCAAGTTATTGGATTTTTTTTCAACAAAATGTAATGCCCAATTTGTTGATTTTCCAGATCTAGACCCAGTTAACAATCTCAAATAATTTACAGCGATAATTAACTGAAAGCATTCTAGATCACATCAAATCACGCAGCGAAACGATCACAGGAAATCATACACATATTTAACACTTTGGATTTACCCTAGGAAACTCCAATTGGGGAAAAACCAACAAACAGCCAATGCTGCCCATTTGCTCCGTTCCTCGAACCCTGCCCATACACTTGGATCGAAGTCCTTCTCCACCCACTTAGTGAGATCCCATCATTCTGTGTTATTGTCGTGTGCCTTATCCTCTCCTTAGGCTTCCTTTTATATCTTCTCAATGACCAAAACCCTAACCCTAGATCTTCCAAGTGAACTATGGTTGAGATTAGATCTCAAGCCTCACTTAAGGTCAACGAGTGTGACTTCTTAAGTTCATTTTTTAGTCATTAGCCAACACTAAGTTAATAATGTGCTTTTCCTAAGTTAGACTTAGGAATGAGATACAGTAGTCACTTGCTCTCTCAAGCAAGCTCCTAGAGAGGTCTTTTGGACGGCTCCTACATGCGCAACATTTGGCCTATGCAACAATACCTGTCCGAGCTACAAAAACCAACAATCCCTCTTACAAAGGAAGGTACTTTTGGAATAACCTCCACTTGGATCTATCTCTAGTCCCACTGCATCATTCACTGATGTAGCTGCTCGCTTTAAACTGGAAGACTTCTCTGCCACCTGCATTGGAATCTTCTCTAAAGATATGTTCCTGCTAACCATGCTCTTAGGAATCTCCATCTGCTCTTGAGCATCCATCAATGTCATCTTGTATCAACTAGGTCTCCTGGCAGAACTGGAAGGGGATGACTCCCTCTTCCCCTCAGAAGGTTTACTTCCTGCACCAAAAGTTTATGAACTCTACTCACCCTTTGTAGTCCTCTGCTCGTTGACCTCTTTCATGGACATCGATCCTTTATCCAAGATCCCCTTTGATCCACATATAGGCTGATCTAACTACCTATACAACTTACCCTGTTTGATACCAAGCATCACTGCTACATCTTGGGTAACTCCTTCTGACCGCATGAGTACTTGTCCGTCCTGGAACACAATCCCATACTCCTGGTCCTCCAGAGTTGAGATTGAAAACAAGTAATCTTTTGCTCTGGAACATGCATCACTCCGGCCATCCCTAAAGATCCTCCTAACTCTATCTAGAATAACATTGTTCCAACCCCCTTTATTGCATGCATGGTGTTGACCCCACAATTCACATGTTAGTCTGAGTCTGTCTTTGAAACACTAAGGAACACATCCCTCATCCTCGTCAAATGGCTAGATGCACCACTGTCCATTGAGAAAAGAAAACTGCCTATTCCTGGAGCTCAAATTTGCTGCTCATATCTAACTGCGGCTACCTTGTCGACTTCTCTTCTCCTTTGGACGAATCTTCCTGTCATCCTCTGATCTCTAGATGAAAGTCCTTCTCCCATATGAGATCATCATGATGGCTTCCCGGACACCTGCCCAAGGCTGTTCTAGGGCTGGTCGAGCCCCTTGCTCGTTTCCCAATCCTTTCTAGGCATTGCCCAGTCACTTACTAGGCCTTTTCGGTAGCTACTCGAAATTTCTTAAGGCTTCCTGAAGGTTTGACCAATTTCCTGGGCTTGTTGCCCAAATTCTTGCCCGTAGCTTTCTTAGGCACATTTTCCCCTGACTGTGGCTGCCCGGTGGCTTTCATGGCTACCTTTACCTCTATCCTGCAGCGGCTCTTCTTTCTCATGCCGCCGTGTCCTCTACTTCGAGCCTCGTGTTGAGGCCGCGTTTGCAGTCACTCCTGCGTGTCGTTTGCGCGCTCCTGATCCATGCGGTGTCTTTGCCCCTGTCGATTAGTACTCACTCTGGCGGCTGCTGTGACCACCACGCCACTCTACCCTAGTGGCGGCTGCTACACTCTGCGTCGTCAATCCTAGCTGTCGACGTCTGTTGTGTGTCTCATCCTCTCCTTAGGATTCCTTTTATAACTTCCCAATGACCTAATGACCAATACCCTCACTTAAGATCGACGATAGTCAACATTAAGTTAATAATGTGATTTTCCTAAGTTAGACTTAGGGATGAGATACAATAGTCACTTGGTTTCTCATGCAAGCTCCTAGAGAGGTCTTTTGGACGACTCTTGCATGCTCAACACTTGGTCTATGTAGAAGTACCTGTCCGAGATACAAAAACCAACACAATTAATAGGTACATAATAGATGAACCTTTTGAATCACGTGATGTTACACTATAAATGCGGAAGCTATAAGTATTAAATATACAAAATTGTATAAATATAAATATATATAATATTGAATAAAAGATGATGATATTACAATGAGAGAATGCCTCATATATATAAGATTTGATTATGACTTTCCACATAAGGTCACGACCTTATGGAGACACCCTTTGATAATAATAATAATCTCCTAAACAGTAATTAATATATCTATTACATTGCCTACCACTTGAAAAAAAGCTTTGTCCGCAAAGCTTATTGATTTTAATCTTTACTCCTTAATCCTCCCATAAATTTAACTTTATCTTTAATAATTTCAATAATATTATTTTCTCACTTTTCCACGATGTAATATCACTTTTTTCTTGGAATGAAAACACTTTCATCGTCCTTTATAATTTTTTAAAAGTTCGCTTTATACCAATGTTAAGAACATTCTTTATAACCTTAAACTCATTTATCTTTTGGATAGTCATATATATATTGTTCCACCAATTTAATTAATTAAATAGTCGTGAATTTTTGTATGACCTTTCCATGTGTTAACCATGAGGTCATTTGATATGCACATAAGATCCTAAGACATGTAATGCAATGGGTGGCCATGGAGAAGTAACAGAAACTAGTTGTCGGCCATCACTAATTTCTTCATATCATGTCTAGGAGAACATGTTAAATTTCCGCTAATTGGGAATACAACGAATATGGTGATTGATTAAAGGTGACTTCTTAACCATAGCATTCTTCATAATGCACCTTGCCTTTCTCCAATTCATCGTGGAAATGCCCTTTTCCGCTATGATTTGAGTCCTCATGTTCAGCCGTGGGAATAAACATCTCTGGAGAAAGATATGGCCGTATTGCATTGGATGGGCCTCCTCCCCTCCCCCAATCGAAATGCGTCCAAGAAAATTGCACGAGTATTCTTATTAATATTCACATGGTTGTTTGAATTATTTTTGGGATCTAAAAAATCAGGCGCTTCATGGGACCACATGGATGTAGTCCACGAGTCTATTAATTGATCGATCTTGATAATTTTGCATCAGTAGGAGTACGATCTTGCATTTGAAGGCTTGGATATGTAAAAGCCCGAGAGAAGTTATGATTGATGTGAGTGGGACTAATCGAGAGCTGAAAATAAGGAGTTGGCAAGTTGTTAGCAATGCTTGGATTAATTGCAAACACGCCATTTTGCTTATGTACTTGTAGATACTTTAACTCCAATACGTCCTGAACAGAAGATTGTCGATTCTCTGTAGTGGCTAGTGCATTAAATGTGTTACTAAGTGGCTGCATGTACCCTTCAAGCATGACATCCAACGGATTTGCAGAGTGAACCAACTTATAAACATCATAATCACGAGCAAACACTAAATTGCTATCGCATGCATGGCTGAATTGTGACGGAACATTAATTACTACGCTGTTGTTGCCTTTGGCTTTGGTGTAGGATGGGAGCCTGTGTTTCAAGATGAGCTTCTTTTTAAGTTGTGAAATCTTTGGCTTTGTTGTTTTCTGTGGAAAAATTATTGAATAATCTTTGTCCTCTTCCTTGACCAGCTTCTCGGGAATTGAGGCTTCTTCAAGTTCATCGTTTTAAACATTGCTTCACTCGCTACAAAATTTTGAAGATTCATCTTCATCATCATTTGCCAAAAACATTTGTCCTTGCTGGATTTCTGTGAGGGTAGACGCTTCTTCTACTCGTACAGCTTGTGGCTCATTATTACCTTCTTTAGAGTCATTTCCTCTTTTACGAATTTCATCTATCCTTGCCTCGACCTCTTCATCTTTCGGAGCGGTTTCAACCTTCATATTTTGACAGATATTTATTATTATCTTGTTGTTTTCTTTTATTTCATTTGTTAATTTAAGATTTTCTCCTATCGTTTCCCTCTCTTGATGGTATCTTCCACGGTCCCGTTCGATTGCACGATTATTTGTTTTTATTAGTTTTCTACTAGGTTTCGGATCTCTTCTATGACCTTCATTGGATCTATTTCCCTCTGATACCAATGTTACGCTATAAATGTGGAATCTTATAAGTATTAAATGTACAAAACTGTATAAGTATAAATATATATAATATTGAATAAAAGATGATGATATTACAACGAGAGAATGCCTCATATATATAAGACTTGATAGTGACTTTCCACATAAGGTCATGACCTTATGTACACACCCTTTGATAATAATAATAATCTCCTAAACACTAATTAATATGTCTATTACACCTGAATTGGATATTCCTGTAAAATGTCATCCCGAATTTAAGTTGATATATTGCCATTTACTTCGAAATGGCAGTATATCCAAATTTCTGCTCCTATTTTTGTGAAAACATGACTTGTAATAGTATGAATTTTTTGTTTTCAATGATAGGTTGTGTTAGCGGATGGACTAGCAGAGCCAGTCTCCGATGACAAATATGAGAGAAGTGACCACTGTCACCTTAGCCAATTCCCTAACTTCTTCGGAGAGTCAGAATCTCCAAGGGGAAGAGCCTGTTAGACACAATGGCTCACTGAGAGGGGGGGGGTGAATCAGTGAGCTTGGACTTATTAACAATTTCAACTTCTTCAACAAATCTTATATCATCATTTATAAATTCACTTCAATATCATATTCATCAATGAACTATATTTCAGTAATCAACTAAGCACATGTCATTCATCAAGTAAAACACATTATCATCAACACATTGCAAGAGACACAAGATATAGTTTTGTAATCTTTTGTATTTCTTCAATCGCCTACAACCGGGGGGTTAATCAGCTACAACTGAATCAGAAGCACCAACTTCTAATCCAAGATTCAGCTTGGTCTTTTTCTTAGATCCAACTAAGAAAAATAATTACAAGACCCAACTTGTATTTACATACACAAATCTTTACATCCTTGTTACATTACAACTATTTACCCTTGTCAACATAATCATGTCATCACTGTCAACAACACATCACCATCATTGATCCATCCATCATACACATCACAGTCATGTCATTACTGCTGCCATATCATCTCTCTGTCCAAGCACATCATTATTTTCTGCTGTATTATCATGTCAACACCATGTTCATCATCATGTCATCGTCAATCTGATCAATTCACTTGTTTCATAACTTGTCACTGTTCTGTCAATCCCGTCCACTTAAATTACAGTCATCAAGTTGTCATATGTCTGGGCAGTCAATGAATAGCATGTCTTCCTATAGTCTATAACCACATCTTCATTCTGTCCATCAACAAGCTGCTGCCCTAATAAAAAAAATCTTCAACATGCCGCTGCTATGTCATCAACCAAGCATCAAGTCTTCATCAATCAGCCAAACCAAAAATAAAAGATAAACAGAGAGTTTTGCTGCTGGCTACCGAACCTGTGTTCATCTTCCCAAACCCCCAAAATCAGAGCTTACTCAACCATACAAAATCTTCCATACAAGCACACTTCTAAAAATAAAACTTTTCTTCTATATTTATACTTGTTCTATCCTTGAATTTTTGTGAGGCCGACTTGTCTTCCTTTTTTATTTTATATATCTTTTTATTTTGTTTCCACGTTATCCTCAAAACATATATACATATATATATTTCTTTGATTTTTGTTGCCACACCATCAAGCCATGTCATCCTTCCATAATGCCCGCAAGGGTCTTTAGCATGCCTCCAGATGTGCCCGCAATGTACCTTTGAAATGCCCGCAAGGGGCTATATTTATATGCATGCAGGACCCTCCAATAATGCCCGCAATTGCCCTTGAATATGCCCGCAGCACCGTTAATTATGCCTGCAGGCCTCATCAAAGATGCCCGCAAGGGAAATCTCTATATGCCCACAACTCCTCCATCTAATGCTCGCAACACTTCAATTTTATGCCCGCAATAGGGTCACATAAAATGCCCGCAGGGCTGCTTAAAAATGCCCTCAAGGACACCTGTTATGCCCGCAGGTGGCCAATTAAGATGCGCGCAGTGGTCCTTCCTTGGCCATGTCACCATCATACCATCCAATGTCTTCAAACTTGTCCACTTGTCATGCTATCAATGGTTGTCATTGTTTGCTTGTCATCATGTCCTTGCCCTTGTTTTTGCCATGTCACCATGCTGCTTCTCCTTGTCCTTCATGCTTGCTTGCCATCTCCAAGTCCTTGTCCTTCTTATGCCATGTCTTCAAGCTTGCTTGTCTTCTTTGTCATTAGCCTTGTCCTTTGTGCCATCTTTGTCTTTTGTCCATTGCCATTGACTTGTCACTTGCCATATCACCAAGTCATGTCTGCCATGTCATCATCAATCCAGGTCCTTGTCCTTGTCAATCAAGCTTTGCATTAATGTGTTGTCATCAATGACAACCATATTCATCAATCTCCCCCTGTCATCGATGGCAACCTGATTTCTCTCCTCCTTTGACATTAATGACAAAGGGCCAATTAGCCATTAAAGGCTTCACAATACCAAAAAAAAAGTTGTAGCTTTGAATACATCATGAAATTATATGCGGAGTCTTTCATCACTTGCCATCTTCAAATTTTTATAAGTGTCTATATAGACACTCCCCCTTTCAAGTAGACTTGCCTGCTCCCTTATTAAGTATGCTGCTGTGATGAGTGAACCAGCCTTAACCACCTTCTCTGCTTTAATCTACTGAAGCTCTGTAACCAATCCTGTAGCTACCAATACAAATTGATACCAATTGATGTTCAAGTAAATTTACACTCACTGTCAAGTCAGATTGTTCTCTGCTGTAGCTTTCCTGCTATCCTCAAGATTATAGACCAATTCAATAGCTCATCATACTCCCTCTATCAATCATGTCATCAAGCTCTTTTCCAAATCTGGCTGAATAGTATTTTTATCAATATAGTTGTTTCAAGTTTTCCAAACTCCCCCTGAGCTTATGCTGCTTCAAACTTCATCAAAATTCTGTCTGATAATAATTCATACCAATTTCAAGTAAATTGATCTCAATTTACGTTCAAGTAATTTTGCATACTTCCTTTTGGCTGCTCATCAATAAATTTTTTATTGTTGTTAGTCAAACCAAATTGCTCCTGAGCTTGTGCTGTAGATGATTTAACACTCTTACAATACTCCAATGATTACAGATGTATACACAATTTAGTTCTCATTTATGCGTGTACTCTAGGTTATTAAAAAGATGATAGCTCTCTAGGCCCAGAGCTTTTCACACAGTTCTCCAATGATCTTATGTTCCTGAAACTGCTTCAAATTCACATATCCATATTTCAAGTTCAAACAATTTGGATGCACTCCCTGCTTCTCTTTTTATCAACAATCATGAGTTTATAGCATTCTCATATTCATCCTCTGTAATATTCAAACAATTTTCCACACGGGCCTTCACAAATTTGTAATAATAACACTTTGAAATATTTGCCCAGAACAGATTTCCACTCATCATTATGAGCTTCATAAATCAAAACTTTTAAGCAAGGTTACTTGGGAGCGGGAGCGAGAAGCAAAATTTTCAAAAGCTTCCGGTTAGGAAGCGTTCCGGAAGCGTTTTTTATATAATATATATATTTTATATATTTTGATGCATATATGTCAACAAATGCATGTAGAATGTTAAATTAGTTATGGAAAGGATAAAAACATGAAATAAACAATAATAGTTAATAGTAAATACCATATAACATCATTTCATCAATCATCAATCATTAATCATTTACTAGTGAATTCATCAACCATAGGTCCAGACTCCAGTATCCATGATTCCATAAGTTATAACATCAAGATCCAACCTTAAGGCTTCAAATTTTCAATAAATAAACATTTTGTCATCAACTATTAACCGTATTTCTACTATGTCGAATCTTGAGATGCTAGTTTGTGTGGTAACATGACACATGTGGATGGAATGTACCATCAAACCCTCATAAAATCACCCATTGAGAATGCATCATGAAGAAACATGATGAATGTGCCAAATATAAGTGAAGTGCAGTCATCATCATGAAGATCTATCAACCCCCACACGCTGAGACATCATCACCAAGACCCCAAGCCACCATACAAAATCTAGGATCAACATTAGGCCATTCAAATTTCCATCAAGACATAAAACCCCTACTGAAATTGTGAAAAACATGCAAAATGGGAGGTAACAAGGGGTAACAGTAAGGGTTTGGTGGTAACGCATTGTATACTCTATTCAACACTTGCAATTTGCCCATTTGAAATTTCAGCAGAATTCACCCATTTAATTACCAAATTGATCATCCTGGGCACCAATTTCTGTTTGATTGAATCACTGGGTGGAACCCACAGCCCAATCCTCCAATTGCTTGATCGCTAGCATGTAGAGAATGCTTGTGCATTGTTTTACTAGGCAACTACAGCACTATTATTAATTTGTTGGCTTCCTTTTTAATCCTTAAATTACCAGCCCAATCTGTTTAAATTCTGTGTGATGGCATACCTACAGCATTTGCCCTCAAGCTGTATATAGTTGACTAACTGCTCACAGCCTGTGTGTGGCCTTTTCAAAAATCCCACAGCCATACATCATCCAACCTGCACATTTTCCTTATACCTACAGCCATCCCCTATGATTGGTTGAAGCTAAAAGACTCCCAAACAAATGAATATATACATTTGTATCATGAATAGTGATAGCGATGAGGAGTAGCGTTTGTGTTTTTTTGGAACAGTGCTTGAACACACACACCCATATGTATGTATCTTTTGAATGGGAAGAGCAATGGTTGAATGAAGTGCTGTGTTTGTAGAGTTAAAAAACACGGAGTGCATTGTTGTGTTGGCATATAGAATCAGAGTGCCCTTGGATCTATACAGGAAAAATCTAGAGGCCACAGTGCTGCATATGCCATATATTATGCTAGTGTAGTGTGTAACTAAGAGCTATCCACATATGCAAGCATGAATGTATATTGAATGGCAGTTGTGTTCATAATGAAGTGATGGGTTTGAATATTGTAGTTAACAGAGCGTGGTATTTGGAGAATCTTGTTTAGTTGGTATGAAAGAATTGTAGCGTGTATTTGTTCAGAGTTTGGCATTGATCTTGGCCTACAAGCAAACAAACCAAGCCTTCAAAACCGGACTTGGACAGAGAATGAGAAGCTTGACTCAACTTGGCATAGATTTGCAGAGACCTTACAATTTTAATTCCACAGTGGAGATCCATGTTGGCAAGACAGATGGGCCATGACACGTCCAAGGAAGCGCCAGGAAGCGATTTAGGAAGCGTCGGGAAGCGATTTAGGAAGCGGCCGAAAGCGATGGGAAGCGATCTAGGAAGCGATTAGGAAGCAAAGGGAAGCGATCAGGAAGCGACGCTTCCGAACGCTTTATGACAGTGGCAGGAAGCGTTTTAAATTGAGCGGAAGCGAGCTTCCGAAATTCGCTTCCGGCCAGAAGCGAAACGGAAGCGCGATTCTTCTTAGCTTTCGGCTAGCTTCGGCCAGAAGCTAGCTTCCAGAGCGGGGGAGAGGGGGGGGGGAGCGCTTCCCCGCAACCTAGCTTTTAAGACTGTCATACATATTGAATTTGTTGGCTGTTAATGAACTCCTACCAAGATCTGCTACACTTTCATCCTTGATTGTCTTGACTGCTCATACTTTAGCGTATTTGCTACTAGACACTGTTTTTTCTGCTTGAAATATTCATTACCTGCTCCATTATCCCGTACCTTTGGATGCCCGTGTAGGTTCTCATCATTTCTTATTAATACTTTCGACTGCTCTTCATACGAAATTGGATCATGACTAACTTTGTTCTCAATATAAGCCACATAATCAGATACCAAGTATTTCTTGAAGACATTCAAAGTTAAAGAGAGTCATTGGTAACCTTTATGGCTCCTAGAAGGAACAAACATCTTAGTAAATTCATAAAAGGTAAGCATGCATCAATGACAACTTGTCACTTTACTTGATCTCTTCCATAGATTTCTTGCTCCCCCTATCATTATGCCACTTCTTTGGATCACCTCACATAGTTCAGACTTCATCCTTGGCTTACATTATTTTTCAACTTCAACCACGATCCTTGGACCTGTTTGGAGCAGCCTTCAATTTCCTTTGAGTTCATTCTCCAAACACTATGAACTCAAGGTGTACTTAAGGTCTTCAAGAGACCTCAAGCATGGCTTGCCATATGGCAGCCACTTTCATTTTTGAATTGATCATCAACCTCATTTAAATCTAGTAGAATGTTCTTTCTTACCCAAACTTTAGAATGTCCTTGGATTTGATCATTTGTCCTTTGGTCTTCAGATCTACCTGTCTCATTTTTCTTCCAAGATTCATTGACTTTCCTTGCTAATGGGTATGAGAAGCTTCTCATGAATTGTCTTCTTGAACTTGTGCATACTTGGGCTTTGTGGCCAACACCACCACAATTGAAGCATCTCAAAGTATGACATCTAGCAGCAACATGTCCAATTTGATCACATGCCCAACATCTTATTTGATCACTTTGACTTCCAACATTTTTTCTTCCTTGGAATGTGCAATCCATAGCCTTGTGACCAAAACCATTACAGAATAGCAATAACCATTGAAATTGCTATCATACCTGGGTGCTTGATTCCATCTTGTAGTTGACTCTCTTCTTGTAAAGAATTTGCTTTGAGAAGTGGAAGCAACTTCTTGATGCATTTTTGATCTTTCAATTTCTTTTTTGTCATGTGCAGGTGCATGAGGAGCTTTGCTGGAACCAACTTTAGGAGTCTTGAGGGACCACGTGTCTTCTTCCAATTTGTCTTCTACCTTTTTGTACCCAAGGCCAGATGTGTCAAATGGAGACCTTTGACACTTTAGAATTTCATACCTTTGACACTTTAGAATTTCATTCAAGATAACTAAACTTTCATTGAACTTTACATGCGCTTTTGACTTCTCAATTTTCTTTCTAAGACCAACAATTTCCATTTCAAGACTCTGATTTGTCTTCTCTCTTTCTTCCAGCTGAAGCTTCATGGCTACTTCTATTCTTTTGGCTTCTTCCAATTGAGTCCTCAAGCCAATATTATTTCTTCTTGTCTCTTCAAGCTCTTTAGGGCTTTTACCAATCTTCTCTTGTTCTCTTGCTAATTCAGACTTCAATCTTCCAATTTCATTGTGTTGGTCTTCTAGCTCATTTTCCAAATCTTTGTTCTTTAGTTTCATTCTTGTGAGCAAAGCTTTTGTCTCCTCTTTGTATTTTTCAAATGACCTCAAAATCTTCTTCTTAAGTCTCAGATTGAATTTAAGATCAATATCCAACAAAGTGCATGTAAATGCATTATTAGCTTTCAACAAGACTCCTTTTTCATCTTCTGTAAGTACCACTTCATCATCATTACATTCAGAATTATCATCCATTGAAGAGTACTTACCTTCACTTGTATCTGAAGCTTGTACCTGCTTTTCTTCTTGCTTCTCATCCTTGACTTCTGCTTCTTTTTCTGTATCTTGATTTTTCTTTTGGTATTCTTCCTCCAGCTTGAACCAGAGATCCTTGGCAGAGGTGTAATCTTTTAGACTTTCTTTGATAGGGCTTGAGAGTCCATCCATCAAAAACTTCAATGCAATCTTATCGTCTTTCTCAACCGTTGTCTTTGTCTTCTTGCTAAGTTGGATAGGTGGATTAACCACTATTTCCCAAACACTGAATTGCTTCAAGTAATCTTTCATTTTGCTTCTCCATCCAAAATAATTAGATCTCTAAAAAACTGGAATATCATTGTGAATGAGCTTTGCTGGTCCTTCCATATTGTGTCCACAAATCCCTTCAAGCTTGTTAGGTTTATGACGAAGGTCTGCTCTGATACCAATTGTTAGATACAATGGCTCACTGAGAGGGGGGGGGGGTGAATTTGTGAGCTTGGACTTATTAACAATTTCAACTTCTTCAACAAATCTTATATCAGCATTTATAAATTCACTTCAATATCATATTCATCAATGAACTATATTTTAATCAGCTAAGCACATGTCATTCATCAAGTAAAAAACATTATCATCAACACATTGCAAGAGACAAGATATAGTTTTGTAATCTTTTGTATTTCTTCAATCGGTTACAACCGGAGGGTTAATCAGCTACAACTGAATCATAAGTACCAACTTCTATTCCAAGACTCAGCTTGGTCTTTTTCTTAGATCCAACTAAGAAAAATAATTACAAGACCAAACTTGTATTTACATACACAAATCTTTACATCCTTGTTACATTACAACTATTTACCCTTGTCAACATAATCATGTCATCACTGTTAGCAACACATCATCATCATTGATCCATCCATCATACACATCACAGTCATGTCCGAGCTACAAGGGCTCCACTATTATGCCCGCAAGGGTCTTTAGCATGCCTCCAGATGTGCCCGCAATGTACCTTTGAAATGCCCGCAAGGGGCTATATTTATATGCATGCAGGACCCTCCAACAATGCCCGCAGCTACCCCTTGAATATGCCCGCAGGCCTCATCAAAGATGCCCGCAAGGGAAATCTCTACATGCCCGCAACTCCTCCATCTAATGCCCGCAGCACTTCAATTTTATGCCCGCAATAGGGTCACATAAAATGCCCGCAGGGCTGCTTAAAAATGCGCTCAAGGACACTTGTTATGCCCGCAGGTGGCCAATTAAGATGTGTGCAGTGGTCCTTCCTTGGCCATGTCACCATCAAACCATCCAATGTATTCAAACTTGTCCACTTGTCATGCTATCAATGCTTGTCATCATGTCCTTGTCCTTGTTTTTGCCATGTCACCAAGCCATGTCACCATGTTGCTTCTCCTTGTCCTTCATGCTTGCTCATGAATCTTGCTTGCTTGCCATCTCCAAGTCTTTGTCCTTCTTATGCCATGTCTTCAAGCTTGCTTGTCTTCTTTGTCATTAGCCTTGTTCTTTGTGCCATCTTTGTCTTTTGTCCATTGCCATTGCCTTGTCAGTTGCCATATCGCCAAGTCATGTCTGCCATGTCATCATCAATCCAGGTCCTTGTCCTTGTCAATCAAGCTTTGTCATTAATGTGTTGTCATCATTGACAACCATATTCATTAGAGCCCTTATGCGAACTACAAACACCTCAAGACAAGAAAAGCTATGCCTTCTTTGACAAGAATATTAGTGGCCAGTGCCTTAGACAATGAATTTAAGCGAATGGAGAAGACATACTATTTAGGTTTTAGTGCTAGTAGACACAAGATAAGATGTGGCAAATGCAAATATCTAACCCAATGATGTAAATGCAAATATCTAACCCAATGATGTAAACGATTAATAATAGAGACAATTAATTGTATACGAGAAAGGATCATTCATCCATAACATAACCATAGATCATCCAAGTATCAGAATCAATCCACTAACACCATCGACATACAAGAGGTCATTTACCGGCATTTATTATGTAGGTATTTGTCGTTAACAAATGTAATCAATTTCAATACCCAAGCATTTCTATGACAGTAAAATAGCACCTTATATCACTTTGTAATGAACACTAAAGTATATCATAGCATCATATATAGATCAAGATTAACCTTAAGAGATAATGATATTTCTTTGATACCAATTCTATCACCCAATGCAATAAACACTTGAGGGAATGCTGTATGTAAATGTAACTACAGTATAGCAGCAGAGATATCAACTCAACAAAGTGTTAAATAAAATGCTTAAACCATTAACTGTTTATTCTCCAATCTTCATCCGCTCCCTTGCAAGTTATATCATAAACATAGCAGCATATCAGGGTTACTAACAACCGTAAGGTTAATAGAATGATTTCAGTATGAGACCACAGTAAACAAGCATATCAATGAAGTATTACAATTCGTGGACCATATATTAATTCACAATAACAAAGAACTTCTCGAAAAGGAAATGATCAATTCATACTATAACTCTTTATTACTTTGTCACTCACAAAGATGATATATCAGATTGTAGGCTCACTTTCTAAGACCTGTGCAAATGATTTTCAGAGTTTTCTTGTCATGTGGCAGCCTTGCAAAATGTTGTCAAAATATTATAAATGTTTGACCTTTTTGTTTGTTTTGTGCTCTGCATGTGCAGGTAGTGGATAACCTTGGGACTGTCAAAGTACTTGATCTGCAATTTATTGCAGACCTAGGGCAGCAGAGATAACAGTCCAAAAGAGGATTGTTTTGACCCAAAATTAGGGCTGCCAATGAAGCTCGTGCCCTAAGAAGGGCCTTGGGAAATAGGCCGAGGGTTAGGAAGGCCTTTAGAGGGTAGGTCGAGGGTTTGGAATTAGGAGGAGAAAAGGTGTAGGGGATAAGAAGAGGAAGAAGGATGGGAGAAAAAGAAAGGAGAATGGAAGGGAGATGTGTAGAGTGAAGGGAGATAGCAGCCAAGGAAGAGGGCAGTGAGGGAAGAAGGAAGGATGGCGAGGGTCTAGAAAGGAGAAGGGAGAGGGAGCGAGCTTAATGGAAGAGGGAGCGAAGGTTAGAAGAGGTTTTAGGGGAGGCCGCTAGGGCAGGAGTGCTGCAATTAGGGTTTAGGCACCCTCTATCCACATATTGGCCTTGTTGGCCAAGTCTTGGTTCTTTATCGTTGATGTAGAGGTAAAGGGAAGGAAATATGGAATGAAGGTTCTACACTTTGCACCGTGCATGGGGATGTGGAGGTGTTAATGATGCGGCATGTAGAGACAATAGAGAAAAGAGGTGCAGTGATGTCCAAAGGAGGTTGATGTGGTGACGGCAATGCGCACAGAGGTAGTGGTGGATGTGGTGAAATGAATGCATGTGGAACAAATGCAACATGACACGTGGATGTAGTGGATTACATAGACGGAAAGTGTGGAAAGGGCTTGGCCCAAAAATTGACTAAGTGGCTATTGCCACAAAAACTAGCAACCTAAATTGCAAGGACTCAAAAGGTACTAGCTAAGTGCAACTATGGAAATAGGATAGCTGTCACCTATCAAATTTCCCTTCACATTGAGCGGTAGATAAACCACTAAGGTGGCATTAAGTCAAGTGATCTACTCACTCAGCTTATGAGTGGTTGAAGGCCCAAAAGTTTTTTTTGGAATCAAATTGAATCACTTGATGATTATAACTTATAAACCATTGAGCATAAAAGGATGTATTAAGTGAAACATGAACAACCATCATCATTAAATGAGCATGCTAATGAATCTTTGTTGCTGAAACTAATTGATCAATAATCATAAAGAGAATATGACCATATGAAAGAGATATTAATCAAGGAAGATTGTTGCAATTATGATAAAATAAACGAGCATGGACAACAATGAAATAGAGCACTTAAGATGATACAATTGCCATTAAACCACATTAAGGATTTCTGTGTAAATTTTGACTTAATTTTGAAAAATAGTAAGCATAACTTTGGACAACAATAGGATGGTTTTCTGTTGCTGGTTTTGCCAACAGAACTAAATCTTTTATTCCTAAATAAATCAATAACTTAAAATAAATAAATTGCATAAAATTAGTGGTTGAAACAACATATAAATTCTAGCAACCTAAAAGATGAAATTTTAGTGTAAAGTGATGAAAATAGAGAAGTAACTTAATGCTGAAAATCAAAGATATTTTTTAATTACTTCCAAGTCCTATTAACCATGAATTTTCAGATCTGAAATGATAAGTAAATGTACCAAGTGTCTGTTGCCAGCTAAGTTGTACTTAGATGGACTATCAAGCGAGCGGGCAAAGTTGAACATTTCAATGTTCTTTTTTCAATGATTTGATATCCAGCTGGCCTTTTAAAGGGCCCCCGTTTTAACTTTTTTCCACATGTCCATGGCCCTGCGGGGTTTGTAATAAAACGTACTAGCATGGTGTTTTGTAAAAGACTTGGTTCCCTAGGACTTTTTGGCTAAGTCAGGTATTCCAAGGAGTTTTTTCACCTAGTTATTATGTCTTGCATTAGTGCATAACATAATTTTTGGGTTTTTCTCCTGCTCCTCCAAAGCTGGAATGCCTGACGGGCCTTAAGGGGTTGTTAAAGTCTATGGGTCAATGTATATGAACATGCTAGGCGTTATTTTTGAGTCATATGGACATGTGCTAAGTCCCCCTAGGTTGTTTTTAAATTTTCGGTGAAGTTTATTTTTTCCGTAAATTGAGCCATTTTTTTTAATGGTTCAATTAAAAAAAAATTGTAATTGGCCTTGAAGTGGCGTCTGGAGGTCTTTTCTGCCTTAGGGGTGCTCGTTTTCTAACGCAAAGCACCCCCTTAACCCCTAAACCCACTTTTTCTAATGTTTGGGTACTTAAATTTTTACCTATGGCCAAAAAACCCAAAAAACCCAAAAAAGTCATGAAAAAATAAAAAAAAGTGAACAAATGACTCATAAAAATATTAAATTTTGGGAGTGATTTATGGACTGATTTTTTCAGCTATGTTTTAGGAGTTGTAAGAGCTGATTTTGGAAAGATTCCGGGTAGCTATATTAGTGGGATTACTTCCCCATTTGAGGGGGGCATATTTCCCAAAATTGGGCCCCTTCAATCATGGAATTTGCAGCTATGTTTATGGGCTGTCGCATGGTTGATTTTTAGTTGATTTGGGGCTGATTTTGGCAGCCCATTACATGGGAGTGGGCAGCCCCATTTTCTCCACGAGTTATGCCACTCATTCCATCCATTTCTCTCCATCTTTGGCTATTTAAGCATGGCTGCCCACTCCATTTTTTCTAGTTGGAGTTTGGGAGTTAGAGCTAGCACTTGTAATTCGATTTTGTACTTGTCATTTTGCTTAATGAATAAAGAGACTTTGGAGGTCAAGCTTGGTGTAGTGTTTTTGATGAGTGGGTGAATGTCATGGTTTTCATTGAGGTAACATGTATTTGAGCTACTTGTTTTCTTTTGCATCTAAATCTAGCTTTGGGAAGGATCAGTATTGATTTATAAGGAGGATTAGATAATTTGTTTATTATTTAGTCTTTTATCTATGCAAGTGTAGAGATCTGATTTAAATGTGTCATTTGTTTATGAGCATTTTCTTTTGATTTCTCATATGTATATTTCTAGATTTGATCATTTGGTTTCAAGTTGATGTGATTTGCAGGTTATTTCAAGTGGATGAGTGGAGGATCTTGTTTGTTTCCTTTACTTTTCTAACATCTTTTTGCAGACATAGCCCCTCAGTTCTCCACCAAGAAGGCTCCAATGCTTCTTCAAGGAAAAAATTGATAAATTGATAAAAACTCTCCATATCTCCTTCTCTTCTACTTCATACTTTCACCTTGGTTACTGGTGACTTTTTGAAAGAGTAATAGTGGTTTGCAATCTGAACTTTACGTTCTGATTTATTACTCTAAATGTCTGATCTATTCCATTTACAAAGTGTTCATCTTTAATAGATTAGATCTTTTCATTTATCTAGCATTTTACTTTTCTAAACTTGTAAAAAATTGTCAAATCTTTAAAAGTTTTGAGGAGTAGTGTTATATCTGATTTGAAAGTTCATTTGGTTGATTTAAAGAGCTGATAATTTGCAGCCCTTAAAAGCTTGCAAAGATCCCAAGTAACAAGGCCAAAATGCTTGTTTTACTTGGTTAAATTCCGTCATTTTAACTAGTTTTTACACTTAGTATTTTCTGGGTTTTTTAGGAGGTGTTCCAAAGACACTCTTAAAGTGTTTTTGGGCATCTTATACTGACATTTGCTTGCTGGTTTGCAGCAAAAGACGATCAGTTAGGAGGAGGTGCTGCCAAAATTTCAAAGATCCAGGCAATCCGAAGGACCATTATTGAATTTTTGCAAACTGGATACCTTTTTCTCTCCAATTTTTGTAAGCCATTGAGTCAATTAAGACTGGGGCATTTCTATTGCATTGTAACTAAAGTATTAAACGAGAGCAAGTGGGCTAACCAAACACCCACACCCCATCCCCCTAGGGGGGAAAACTGTGTTGACTCAATTTTCGTGGTTTGCAATTTTTTTTAGTTTAGATTTCATTTCCGCACTTAATAAAATCGAAACTAGGCTTAAAATTAACCTTGTTGGTCCGTTCCACTGGCGGGCCACAAGTTCACTCAAAACATAGTTTTATCATTTTTTTTACAAACTCAAATGCCCCCCTTGCTTTCCCGAAGTAGGGTTTCTGTACAAGGGCTTGCCCGAGTACGTGCCTGAAAAGAGACTCTTGGGGTTTAAAAAGATAAAATTTTGGTTCATAAAATCTTCTAAAAATATCAAGGTCTTCTCCCGTATGCTCTGTGGCCAACTTGCAGCTCAGTCTGACCCAGTTGGTACTCATCAGAAAGGGGGAGATGGCTAGTAATAGGATCTAACACCGCCCCGAATAAAAAAACCTTTATGTGAAAATCCGGCACATCGCGAACATTTTGTTGTCGTGGGGAAATTTCTCAGAAGGCTTGGGACAAAACTGAGTAGTCACCTGTTGGAAACCGTTAGGCTTGCCCTCGTTGGTACAGCATCTTAACACCTCCTTGAGACTCCGATTCAGCCCAAGTCTGAGAGGGAAGCCACACATCAAAATTCCGGACATGTTCCCCGTACCTTTGCGTATATTGGGAACCCACCAGCCATAATAAAAAGATCACTTTCACATTAATTCTAAAATAAACCAATAACACTCGCACAACATTTACTTTTCTGCTCATGCATCTATTTCGACTCCATTATAAGGCACTGGTCTATATTGATATTATTTCATGTTATTGACAAATGAATGATGATAATAGTGAATGGGAGCAAATGATGTATTGATGAATGATTGTCTTGCTTTATATAAGTATATGTTGCTTTTATCTTGGTTATCAAAAATATTTTTTCTAACTCCTAGATTAGACACCTTAGTTTTTATTTTTAGGGTCCACCCCCCTTGGCTTCGCTAGGAAAGCCTAGACAGAGGAGTCGAGTCCCAAGTGACAACACTTGACTCTGACTTTCCCCCAAGGCCACACCAGCAGCTTGAAGACTTCTGCTGCGTTTTTCCCAGGTGTGGAACCAGGCGGCAACAGTGTCTTCACTTAACTAAGTCATTATAAAGTGAAGAACAACCAAGTGTTAGACATTATAAAGCATGACTTAGTAAAACAACTTAATTATATGCAAACATCAAAATAAAAGGCTATTATGTGCACTTTTCTCATAACTCGTTTCATTAATTATCCCAATAACGGAATAACCTTAGAACTACCATGGTGCAACCATAATTAATCCAGATTTTCATGTTACACCCTTAAGACTAAGTGAACTTCCTAAGTTTATAAGCAAGGTGTGGGTGATGAAGTGCATGTAATGTACTAAAAGGGGAAATTAACTGAAATGCTAGGGAAAGGGGTTCGAAAATTAACTATCTTGAGAGGGTGTCTAAGTTCCAAGTCTTCCCTTAGATTTCAAGATCTAGGGCTTAATGTTTTTTTTTTCTTCCATATGTATGCCTTGGAAGGGAATTATTTCTTTCTGAGTTATCCTTTCCTTGTACCTCTTTTTTACGATCCCTTTTTTATCTTTCTTTGTATTTTCAATTTTTTATTTTTTAGCCTTTTTTTGGCTTAGTCCCTTTTAGATTAGCTTTGATAACTTGGGACATAGGGAAGTTGGCTTTTGTGCAAGGGGGTATTGATCACATTTATCATTTTTCTGCACTTCCCTTGGAGTACTTGACCTTAGAACACAACATAATTAGTTAATTGCATAAGGGGGACATGATGGAAATGTGTGAAGTGGCTAGTGAAATGACATCATATGAAAAATGGTTAGGTAAAATGTTGTATGAGATGAAATGAGGGTCACACTTCATGAAGAGGTGTATCCCCAATCCATCAAAAGCTCCATAGATGTCATCTTGCAAACCCCATCCATTGTGATGAAAATCACAGTGAAACCGTCATACAATATGAGGTTTAACAGGATCCATGACGTATAGTTTTTTGATGTACTGTAACACCACTGTTTATTGTTTCTTAATGAATAAAAGATGCATGAACCAAAAAAACAAAGGTTGCATGAATCATAGGATAATTTAGTAAAATACTTTTGTCATCTTTGATCGATGTATTCTGTAAATCTTTAAACTTTAAATACCTTCTGGTTTGGTAAACTTTATCCAAAATTATATATGTTTTAAACTTTGAATATCTTCTGGTCTGGTAAACTTGTATTTGAAATAATGTTTGTAATTCTGTTACTATAGCAAGTTTTCTTTGCTTGGTTGGCCATCCTCTTTGCATACCTTCTGTAAATCATTAACTTTAAATACCTTCCAAACTGTTAAACTTATATCCAAAATTATTTTTGTAAACTTCCTACTTTGTCCGTGCTTGGTTCCAAGCCAGCTTGGCATATTTTCTTGGGGTTTACTGATGAGACTAGTCTAGGATAACTAATGTGAATTCAAGTGCAATTTGTTATGCTCTTAGGGGTAGTAACCATGTGGCTAGATGTTGGAAGGCTAATTATCTTTTAGTTTCTGTGCTCTTTTGTTTTATATGCTCAACACTGAATCATATAGAGTATTGCAGTACATGATTTGCCTGTCTTTTGAAAATTTAATTTGACATAGTTGAATTCCATTCACTGTTATGATGAGGTGAAGGTTTTAGTTCATGGATCAGCCGAAGCTACAGAGCATTTAAAGCAACACTGCTTGAAGCATGTTACATCCCATGTTTATGCTCCCCAGATTGAGGAAACAGTGGATGTAACGTCAGATTTGTCTGCATACAAGGTCACTCTAAACTTTGCCCTCAGTTCTATATTCCTATCGATATTATTATGCTTGAAATGCTGACATCTGCTTACTTTTTGTTGGAATCTATGGTTTGTTCCTCTATTTAAATCTTCCAATCTGAATGAGATGTGCTTGAAGTTTTCTTGAATGTGCAAAGTAGTTATTGGTGACTGAAAGTATTTAGCCACCCTAAAGGGACACACAAACAAGGTGTATTAGATTATTAAAGCTGCATACCTTTCTGAATTTCATCCTTTTCAAATATCAGGTGCGACTTTCAGAGAGACTCATGAGTAACGTGCTTTTTAAGAAGGTACTGTTCAATTTCTTATGTTTATTTTCAAAATATATGTTGAGCTTCTTTAGCCTGATGAAATGAAAAAGATTACAAATGATAATACTAAATAGCGAACAGAAGAGATGAGATAATTTACTTCATTAGCAATCACCATGTTGATAGGGAAATCAGTGAACACTCTCACAAATGGTGTAGTTTATATGATAAACAATTTCTGTTGGAAGGATGACTACATTCTATAACAGTTAATGGCATAATCATGCGAGAAATGCTTATTTTTATTAATTATTATACCATTCATTTTCTCTCTCAAATGCAATAAGCTTTATTTTAAAGATTATAATTTATCTATTTATCAGAGTCTGTTCAAGCTTTCCTTATAAAAAGTATAATTTATCAATGATATAGAATTTGTGCCGTCTTTATCGCTGAGGTTAAAATCCATATATATTTTATATGTGTGCAGCTTGGTGACTATGAATTAGCATGGATTGATGGAGAAGTGGGAAATAAGGAGGAAGAAATGCTTCCTCTAATTCCACTTTCCACAGATCCACCACCGCATAAAGCAGTTCTTGTTGGGGATTTGCGATTAGCAGATTTCAAGCAACTACTTGCAAGCAAAGGCGTCCAGGTATTGATCATCACATTTTCATGTATTCTCTCTGTTTATTTGTTTGAATTTGTCTTCTTTTATTCTAAGTCTCAAGCAAAAACAGATAACATAACTTTCTGTTAAAATAAACTGTAATGATTATTGGTTAGATCTTTCTTTCAATTTGGATCTGTTGCTTTGTCTTTAACTATATCTTGAAAGTATTTTAGTTTACCATTGTGAAGGAAACCTGATACAGTTGTCTATAAACTGTGAATTCATTGTATTTTGCTTGTAGAATTTGAAAATGAAAATTTTGCTATCCTGTTGGACCTTTTCATTAATTAGTTACATTGTCACCAAGTTTTAGGCAGATTTGTCATAAAATTATAGAGTTGGAGATAATATTTAATAGCGGTTGCTATTCCTAGTCATGCCATCAGCAAATGACAAATCTAGTAACATATCTGTCATGAATTATTTGCTTTGAGTAGGATTTGTAGTATTTTCCAACTTTAGGATGTTTTTTGTATGCCCTTGTGAAAGAATTCAAACTTGATGGTTATATGTTGTCCAAATGACCAATATATTCTTGTCACTGTGATGAGGAATAATTTGCATTTTGTAATAGACAAATATCTAAGGGTGTAGCCTTAAGAATTAGATATTATAGATAACTTCTGGGAGAAGATGAAATGAAAATATATTAATGGCCGTTGATGATGAAAGTAGGTCAATGGGATTGGAAAGTACAATTTTCTCAAATGGGTGATAGGGGTGTGCAAAAGTCATCTCCCACGAGTACAAAAGAAAAACGTAGATCTAGAAGAACAAGAAGAGAAATCCTACTTATTGCAGGTACCAACTATAAATACAGTCCAAGTATATGCTCTTGCCTAGACAGTTAGTATATGGGTCCCAAGGGAATCAGCTCTCCTTGCATCCAATGCCATGAAGAAGTGGGTGATCTGTTATTAAATATAAATATCGTTGCTATCTTAGTATATTCTATAAATAGTAAATACATTTCCATTTCATGGAAAATACGTCTTATATTTACAGAAAAATATTTACAAACAGCAATGCAAAATGTGGAAGGGTATAACAATGGGCATCATAACCTCTTTTGAAGAGCTACTAAGACTAGGAGAGAATCAGAATATGCAAAGGGATCGAGAGCTTGGGCATCTTTTATCAACAGAGTTTCCTTCTCCATGAGCTAATGGTGTACCTGATCTGATCACATAGAACAAAAATAAGACAATGAACTAACCTTGTTCTCAGAAACACATTTAAACGTGAGCTAGCAAATGATGAATAATGCCAAAATCCACAAGCACTGCCATATCCCAGAGAGATCAGTATGAACAACTATCTCAAAACAATACAGAATGCCAATGCAACCTGCCTTGAAGTAGAGCTGAATACTGATCCTAAGGGTATCTCCAACAACATTTGGCAAACTGACACTCCCAAAATTTATGTTTCAAAATCCTTGAGTGATGACATATCGGGTGTGTCACCCTATGCTGTTGGGAGCGAGAAGCGGGAGCGGAGCAAAAAGCGAAAATTTTAAAAGATCCCGTTTTGGGAGCGTTCCGGGATCGTTTTTTATATAGTATATATTTTGATATATATTGATGGATTTATATCTAAAAAACATGTAGGATGTTGAATTAGCTATAGAAAACATGAATTAAACCATATAACATCAATCATCTAGTAGTTATAACTTATAACTTAAGTCACCTGACACGAGGACACAAAGGACACGGAAATATGAGTGTCCGACATGGACATGGTGACCCCCGGAATCAAGATACGAAGGACATGTTTTATATACATATATATATTTTTTAAAAATATATTAAAATTTAAAAATATAGACATATAGATCCAATTTTTTTTAGAGACTAGAACATTTACAAATATCCAATAGAAATTAGAATCAATACACATTAATGATTACATATTTGTCATTCACAAATCACAATGAGACACATAGTTGCATTTAAATTTGATAGGCATTGGGCAATAGCTTAAGATGTTGGAACCATATTTCTCATTAAGTCATCAAAATCAAAATGTATTACATAGATGTCGGAATACCACTCTGGCACTGGAAAATGCCAAATAGACTAATAGTAAATACAAAAAGGGGTGGATCAAGATGGAAGAATCTCATCTGTCAATACTAATTGTCCTCCTCCATGCCTGAATCAACAAACTCATCACTGTCCTCTTCCTCCTCCTCCCCCTCCTCTCTACCCATCTGACAATCTGCAAGCTGGTGTGGAGGATGACCCCTCCAAAGGATCACCATCATCAAAAGTAACCGGCTCTAGCACTAGATCATTAAGATCCATGTTGGCTAATGCCAACTTAGAACTGCTACCCAAACCCATATCATCAGGAAAGACATCCCACATCTTTGTCTTTTCCTTCACCCACTCCTCCTTCCTGTAAATAAGATGAAGGTTGGAGTGCACATACACCATCGTCTCTGCCTTGGAATGCTCAAGCCTGCTCTTCTTCAAACTATACAAGTTCCCATATGTGCTCCAATTCCTCTCACAACAAGAGATGATGTAACTTGAGAGATGACCCTCAAGGCTAACTTCTGTAGAATAGGGCATGTTGCCCCATGAGTTTCCCACCAAGATAGGGTTTCTTAACCCCCTATATCTAAGCACATCATGTCCGACACGATGTTTGATCGTGTCCCAATTTCGGACACGATCAAAAGTCGTGTCGGACATGATTTCCCAATGTGCCTGTGTCCGACATGACCCCACGGGACACGAAGGGCGGTTTGGACGTGTCTAGTTTTAGAGCTTATAATATTATCATCAAATGATCAACCATAACTACTTTTATACGAGCTTGGCAATGAAGGGAGGTACCATAACATTGTCATCAAATGATCAACCTAGTATAGGAGCTTTTAGTATAGGAGAGTTAGGGAACGCCTTGGGAGCATTTTGGGAGCAAGTTTCCGAAGGAAGCGAGCTTTAGGAGCGGGAGCAAGGGGGTGGGGGGCGCTCCATGTTGAAAAAGTACCAAGGAAGTGTTTTTCCACCTTGTGGTGCCTAGGGGTGGATACAACATTAAAAGTGGTCCCTAGTCACTTTATTAAAGTGAGAAGCACTTTATATTTTTAAAGTCACTTAATAAAGTTTGCTCATGGTCTAATTTTAAATTGACTTTATGAGAAATAAAATTGGTGAGAAATTAATAGGGTCATTAATGTACTTAAGTTGAAAAGTGCATTAAATTCATTTATTAAATTATTAATGAACCTTTTATGTGAGCCTTAGATCTCATTGAGCCAAGATCTAATCTTGGACATTGAATCTCAAGAAGTTACCATGAACAAAAAGGGGAGAAACTAGGGATTGAGGCATTCATTGTGATTCAAGAGAGTTGGAGAGCAAGCGAGCAAGAGGAGAAAGGGAAAGATAGAAACCTAGGGGTTTGAAGTGATTTTAAAACCTAGATAGAAAGAGGCTACAAATTGGCTCGAATCCCAAGGAGGAGGGCACGAGTTCCAAGACAAAGGGCATGAATTTTGAGGCATAGTACATCAGTCTGAAATTGCATTGAAATCGAGGCAGTCCGTATTGTACCAGGCCGTACAACAACACAGAAATCGAGGCAGAATTGGCATGAATTTCGAGGTGAAGTACAGTATTTATTGCTGTCAGCAGGTTGTATAGGACAAAACAGAAATCGAGGCAGTGTTCTGTTGTTTGCACAGAAATGGAGGGAATGATTTTGCACAGTTTTCAAGGCCGCACGTGTGAGGCTGTACAACAAAAATCTGGGCATAGAAATCGAGGAAAATGTACAGAAATTTTAGCATCCGAACTGTGACAGTTTGGCACAAATTTCAAGAAGAAATTTGTTGAGATAAGTAGTGCTGAAATTTTTTGTGTTGTCTCTTAAATAAATGTTTTCTCTCCTATCAGGTTTTCCCTTTAGGGTTTTTTGTGAGCGTATTTGGCTAAAATTCTAAGTTTTGAATTTTATGTGTTTGGCTGTTATAAATTTTCAGAGTGTGAAAAAGAGAAGAAATTCCATGTGTTTCAAGAAAAAATTAATTTTTATGCATTGAAGCTAACGTGCAGTCATGGGGTTTGGGCATTAAACTCTATGTGAAAAATAAAACTTGAAACCGGGTTGGGGGGTGTCACCCCTTTTTCAGCAAGGGGTAATATGTTGATCAGATGTGGTTTGTGATCATATCATAGACATTTGTGCTTGAGTTGAGATGTGTGGCTTCTATAGATCATTGGTCAAAGGTCTTTCAGCACGGTCAGATGGTCCATATGCCTTGGGATGTGCATTGTCAGAGACAGTGCTCGATGTTATATGTGTTGTGATATCTCTAAACCCTCATAGACACTTAGAATGTTTTCTTATATGACGATATGTTTGCATGGGATGTTACATTTATGCCCGTATAGTAATTCATAAGACTTAAAAGTTAAAACAGTTACTCATGCCATAGTCTTAACTTGGTGTATTCTTCCTTAGAAGTGTGTTAGTTCAAAGCAAGGCTCTTGGGAGTGGGGAGAGAGAGCGGGCGCGAAAAGCGAAATTTTCAAAAGCTTCCGTTTTGGGAGCGTTTTTTATATAATACATATTTTAATATATTTTGATACATATATTTAAAAAAAACATGTAGAATGCCAAATTAGCTATAGAAAACATGAAAGCATAGATACAATCATTTAGTACACATATAACATCAATCATCTAGGAGCTATAACTTATAACATTGTCATCAAATGATCAATCATCGACAACATCAACCTTCAAGTTTCAACATATAATATTTGCAAACAACAAATGCAAATAGATAACATCAACCATGAAATGAAACAGAGCATCATATTCATTACCAAAGAGTTGTAGGATAAAGGTAAAGCTCCTACATCTGAAAACCTATTGGTGGTTGGGGGTGTGGCATCTCTATTGTATGAATTTGATCACCATCTTGATCACCCAATAGTTCAGCCTCCAAGTGCTCTAATGCTATGGCTCCATCCTCCAAATTACCCTCCTCTGGATTCTTGTCCCAAGTCAAATATGTCCATAATTCTTGGCCGCATCACAATAATGGGACAACAACGTCAAGTTTTAGTACACATATTGCTCGATCTACATTCAAATTACTTCTCTTCACATCGTGGATGAAGTTGTAGGTGCTCCAACACCTCTCTACAGAAGAAGTGTTAACAACCTATGAAAGCACCCTCACCACCAATTTATGTAGATATGTGGTAGAGGAGCAATACATGTTCCACCATTTAATAGGACCCAACCTATCTCGATCTTTGGTTGCATGTAGGTTACCAAAGACTCCATGTTCACCGCTCCATGTTCACTGATGTATTTGTTCAATTCACTCCGTACTTGAGCACACTCCTCTGCTCGATCTACATTAGCACAGTCCTCCTCATTAGAGACCAACTTGTCTAATGCAAGCATATAACCATTCTATACCTCTGGATATGTGTGGTTTTTTTCTAACACCACCCCAAGGTGCTAGTTGAGCCAACCAATATGAAGAATAATATTTTGGTGTAATGACATATGCTAGGACATGGAGTGGAACATTCAGATGGAGAAAGCTTCCCATGCTTAATAAGTGATTTTTCTTGATTGAAGGGTACATTTTTATTCAGGTGATGACATAGGAGTTCAATCAACTTCAACAATTAGGCATCAACACCACCAACATCAAGGTACATAGAGAGGTTGACGTGCTTGATTAAATTCCAATCCCTTACCCTCATACATGTTAGAATCCAGTGGATATGTTGCAATCCTGAAATCCTGAAAACTATTAAGTCTGCTGAAATTTGGATGGGATCTAAAATTCTACTTTTTGCATATTAAGTCCGATGAGGTTGGAACCACTCTCAAACATCCTGAAACTATTAAGAATTTAACATTACCATTCAATAAATACCCAAAATGAACCCTAACCATGCCCAAAAATCCAAGTGGAACTATGTCTTGGTTCCAAAAACCAAAAAAAGAAACAAAAATTCCCCTCAATTGCTTGGAGCGCCAAGGGAGTGATTAGGGAGCGTTTGTTTGCTCTAGGAAGTGACCAGGGAGCGATGAGGGAGCGTTGCTCTAGGAGCGACGCTCCCTGAAAAACTAGGGAGTTTTTTTTTTCATCAGGGAGCGTGCTTCTTGAAATCGCTCCTAGAAGGGAGCGATCAGGAATCGCGCTCCGCGGAGCAATTCTTGATTGCTCTCTCTGGGAGCGCGCTTCGGGAGCGAAGCGGTAGGGGGGAGGGCGCTTCCCCGCAGCATAGGTTCAAAGGTTATTTTGAACCCTTGTGAACTAAATTAAGTGAATTCGTCCATTTTATAACATTTTGCCTAGCCATTTTTTCATCCCACTAGCCAATTCATCCATCCCCTTCACTTTCCCTTTTCTAAATGATCTATCATCAGTAACTAGCTACAACCTCATAACTTTTCACCTGTATGAATGCCTCAATTAAGCTAAAAGAGTCTAGTATGATAAGGTTGATCCCGATAAATGTAAATGGAAACATATGGGAGATATTCCCCTTGCAAAAAGATAGGTTCCCTTGTCCAAGGTTATCAGAAGTCAAATCTAAAGCAAAAGGGACTAAGCCAATGGAAGGGCTAAGAAATGCAAATAAATGAAATCTCAAAAAGAAAAGGTATCGCAAAAAAGAGGCGCAAGGATGGATGTCCCATAACAACACTTTCTTCGAAGGCACACATGTGGAAGAAACATATTACCTCCTAACTCTATGTGGAAGGCACACATGTTGAAAAAACATATTAAACCCTAACTCTGTGTGGAAGGCACCCACAAAATAGTAGTTTAAAAGTCAGAACCATAAACTGCAGTTTTTTCATGGAGTCATTTCATGCCATCAAAATCAAAATGTATTACACAGATACTGAATCACTGATACGATAGTTGGGAATGCCAATGGCAAATACAAAATAACATAGATACTAGATCCATGGATGGAAGAATCTCATAGCTGAAAGTGGAAAAGGTGAAGTAAAATCTGGTTTTTATCCTTCGCCTGCACAATGGTAGATAGTTAGAGCTTCTTCTCTCTTTCTCAAAGTGAAAAAATACTTTTAACCCTCTTGCAGTTTCCTTTTAGGTGCATTGATGTCCAGCACATTGAGACACATCTAGGGCATGTGTCCTATTTTAGGACACATGGCACACATGTCCTAGCGTTTGATGTGCCCAACACATGGGATATAGGACACGAGAAGCTTTAGGACATGTCTTGTTTCTTTGCTGTCAAATTCACCCAAGATTTTCTCCTGGCCTCGTCTGTTGAGATACACCACACCCATGGGTCATCAAAAGTGCTGGAACTTCCATCCAGTCTCACATGCAGTAGTTAACCCTATTTGCCACATTAATGTAGTAACATGTTATCAGTGGTTTGAACCTAGGTCTTGGCACTGAAAGTGCTTTGTTATAGCCACTTGACCACAACTCACTTGATTGGATTCCATGATTAATGTTTTCCTAGGATGGGCTTTGAGCATTAATAGAACATGCAGTAGGGGAAAGATGCTGAATATCATGTCTATCAGGTGGAGAAGAGTGCTTGCTTGGGCAGACTAACTACATACAAATCCATGATTGGCAGGTTTCATGGAGTACCGAGGGGCATGAAAAGGGTATGCCACCTCTTCCAGCTGGCGAATTTGCCATGCACCAGATTCTGTAAAGAGTAGCCACTATGTGTAATATAGAGAAGGTAAGAAAGGGAGAAGTCCCGAATGCCACAATTGTTGCATAAGGGGCTATTCTTTTGGTTCTAATGATCTTAGAGGGTTTAGAAATAACTTAATAAGTATCCACTATCCTCTCAGGATGTGACTGAATATAATGCTGCAAGCCAAGTTCCCAAATCTCATTTGTAGAAAAGCATTGATAACCCATGCTTTAATTGACAGGATTAATATGCATTCTATGGTATTGTAAGGGGTAATTTTTTAATAACCTTGGGAATTAAATATTGTCAGTATCGTCACGGAACAGAACTCATGCCTATTTAGTTAGTTAATATGTAGGACAATTATACAAACAATAAATAGGACGTGTTGAGTTTTTGGAAGTTGAATTTTAGTCTTTAGAAGGAAATTTTGATCTGTGTACTTATATTTTACCTTAGTCTGCGATTTTTATTTGGTTTAATTGTTTCTACGATCTAGGCTGAGTTTGTGGGTGGCCAACTGCGTTGTGGTGATTATATCACGGTTCGTAAGGTTGTAGACTCCAGTCAGAAGGTACTGTTTTAAGTACTTTTAACTATGTTTAATACATTTGGAATCTATTGAAGCACGTTGTGCTCAAGTCTAAACTTTTTTGTTGTTTATATATTTCAGACAGGAGTGCAGCAGGTAGTTATTGAGGGCCCTCTATCGGAGGAATACTACAAAATCCGCGAGTATCTGTACTCCCAGTTTTATGCCCTCTAGATTCTAGGTCACCTATTTTTATGTTGGAACCAGAGACAAATTATGCGGGTTCCCCATCCTACATTTTTATAACTCCTGTATATTTCTATAAGGTAAAAGTCTTTGTTTCATTTATTTGATTTCAAGTTGGGACTTGTGCATTTGCAAATTAACCAAGACTAAGTTAAATCTCAATAATGTTTTTTTGAAATGCAGATTTTGCCCAAGGATGGAGGTCACAAAGCATAATTTAGTAACAAAAGCATATGCTGTGGTATATTTCTCATTATGCTCCTGTACACTGCACCTGAGGTGTCATTATGCAAGTGTAATTAAAAGCCTATTTTTATCATGAGTTTCAGCATTAGAGAATCAGTGCATCTAGTATTTCATTTAATCAAGTGTCATTACCAAGAAGTTGCAGACAGTAGAAAAGAAGTAAATGGGATACCGTTATAGTGCTGTTTTATGGGGACAGTAGACATGCAAAAGACTGAAGCTCGAATTTTATAGCTCTCTTTTCAAGAGTACCATTCTGCATGCATTATGTCCAAATTTGAGAGCACATAGTTTTGTTCTCCACTTTTGTCACCAGGATTTCAACGTGAATATCATAGTTTCTGAATTTAAAACTAATGAGGTTCTGGTTTAGCTGTAAGCATTAATTGGGAAATTAATTGTGCTATTTTAGTAGTAAGTTCGAGTTATTTGCAACTGCTTATTCCTTTTGAAGCACGTGTATCTTTGTAAATTTGGTTTTAATTATTGTTGAAAACATTGCCATCAGCAAAAAATCATCAAGGGTCCAGACATCAGCACATCGAAAACACCAGGGGAAAAATTGACAAAAAATTGGCAAACTGTGACAATCATTAAAAACTAAGTTGCCAGGAAACTTGGGGACGGGGACGGGGACGACACTTTTTGAAACAGGGGACTTGGGTACATCGGGGGTACTGTATATATATATATATATATATATGAAATAAAAAATTAAATCAATTTATTTTTCACTAGTATTCAATTTCAGATTTCAATAAGTAACAAATACAATTAACATGCACATTCACATTGAAAGTTCATAAATTATTAATATAAAGTGGAAATTAGATATGAACCTTGAGTTAACATAGATTAGATAGTGAAATTAGATAACAAATATCACATTGAACATGATATGAATATCAGATAATATCATAATCATAAAAGTTTAAGACAAACCAAGTGGAAATTCAAACTCAAATTCAAATTAGTGAAATAACTGTCTGTATATTTATATGAATCACGATTCATTAATCATAATATATGTCCAATCACTATGTCATACACCAACAAGAAGTCTACATCCAAAATTCAAAATGCAAAAGAGTTAAAAACATTGAAGTCATAGCTAACTTGGCTTCATCAAGCCATGTCATCTAGACCAACTGCATCTACAACATCACTATCATCATCGAGGTCCTTAGTCAACAAGCTCTCTAGGTAGTCATCACTCTCAAGTGGAGGCTCCTCCACATCCATAACAACTGAAGGTATCTCGACAAGGCCATCCGGCTGTATCTCCTCATCCACACATGTGGCGTCATCTACCTTCCTCTCCCTTTCCGCTCACGGGCTCCAACACAGAAATGATGTTGGTGGACAGGCCCACGAGGTCTCAAGAGGGCACGGGGACCCACACCTACTCTGTCCCTCTCTTCAATTTTTTTTTTATTATAATTTTTTTTTTAAATTTCACAACCTGGAGTTTCCTAAAAGTCCCCAAAATCGGGGTACTCCGTCCCCAATTACGGAGTTAGGGCAACAAGACGTTTGGGAGTCTGGAATCAAATCTCAATTGTGGGCCATGGCACAACCAAATTTTGGTTTTATACACTCTTGCTATATAGATGAGAAAACTTTGCAGATTTGTGTATAATGGTTTGAATTCACTTGAATATATATTTATTTTTTGAAAATATGAATATTTTATGTATTTTTGCTCAACAGGTTTTTTGATCTGGTTTTTGTATGGTTCCAGTCCGGGTCCGGGTCCTGGGGCCAACCGGTTTGACCACCGGTCTGGTTCTGATAACATTGCTCTTCACTTTGTGTTATAAAAGCCCTAGATAACAATGAGGGGGACCCATATCAATTCCCGACAAGAGAGAGCTAACCAAGACACCAGATCAAATCAGATGAATGAAGTACGTAAGGTGTAAGGCATGATGAACCCTAGATCTATGGATGAAGTCACAAGGTGAGTTAATGGTTGGATCAAGAGGCTTAAAAGATGTAAATTTGATCCAATGTGATAGTACAAGTGACTTATGTGTTTTAACAAAAGATCCAGGATCAAGGTACTAGCAAATGATAGAAAATTCTTCTATCTTGGGAAACGTGTCCAAGGTAGAGAGGTTAAGATTGAGATTGGAGATATCTAGTACCTTTAGATTAGATTTGATTAAGGGTATGACAATGTCTATGCATCACAAGTCCAAAACTAGGATCAAACAACCCAAACATTGGCTAAGTCTGGAAGTGCGCATGGGGAAATAGATCAGTGCCTAGGGAAATGGGCCACAAGGAGTCCCTCAAGGGTGATGCCCTTGAGAAACCACTTTGGGTTGGGCCTAAAGTGGAAAATCCAGACATCTTTCGCCAAGATTTTAAGTTTAAATGAGCCAGGGAAATTTTCAAAGAAAAAGTAGTTTAGGGTTTGTAAATAAAATAGCAGTAGATAGATGGAATATATGAATAACTCAAGACAATCTAAAGTACTTACCTCCTGTGACTTGTAGATGCCAAGTGCAATGATGTTCCAACTCACTCGAAGGAACTCCGACTTAATTTGACAGCTCCCAAGATGAAATCGATTTTTTCCCAGAGCAAGTGCGCCCTCCTTCCTGCAGATCACAATCTCTATGAGAATTGATTTACAAAAATGAAAGTAAATGATGCAAGAAGAATCAAAGAGCATAAATATTGATCAAAGATACAATAAGAACTACTCCTTGATTATTTTACTCTTCCAGTGAAGAGATCCTGAGAACCCTCACGAAATCCTTCAATGAATTCGCCCTCCTGCAAAGCACGCATCAAGCAAAACATATAGCATGGAAACTCATCAAACAATGAAGATGTGACAGGCTATTAGAGCTACAATCAAGCACGAGAACAATCTATAACAAAGGCACAAGAGTTTTTCCCAAAAATCAAGAGCCAAAAGTCCCTTTACAATGAGGGGGGTCTCTCCTTTAAATAGGAATGGGAGAGACAAAAAACCTAACCACCTTTTTAACGAGTGGTTGAGATCAAACGATACATAAGTGAAAATCAATGGCTAAGATGAGCCCAAATATAAAGTACATGGATCAACTCAAAAATAGGGGGTGCGCACTCGCTAAGTCGCCCTAGGGGACGTACCACCTAAAAGTGACTAGAGAACATGACATAAGCTCATGGTGGGGTTAGGAGGTGTACTCATCCTTCTCTAGCATGTCCCCATGGCACAATAACATAAAATACATCATCATGATCCAATACTGTGACCACATGGCCAATTCGTGCCCCCTCAATGACATAATAAAATCATAATATATAAGTCCGGAGAATGTGTGGGCCCCACTGAATGCTGCAACCCGCTCTGGAATGTGTGGGAAGCATCATACACATCATCAAAATCAATCTCATGCCATTTCCTTGCCTCAATAGCCCAAATCAAATTCCTTTGTAGCCATTTTACCATTTTTTATTCCTAAGAAAATCACCTATGAAAGAATAAAATGCATGTAGCTCACAGCCTGGTACATGGGGGCCAAAACGGACAGTACCAAAATGTTCGGAAGCATGGTAATATAGTAATAACAAGTGGCTAGACCCCATGCTTCCTCTGTAGCGCCCTAGGTGAACACGATAAATAGTGATAAATTGAAGAATATCTCAACTGAAAAATGCTCGAAACTGCAAACTGAGTATCCCAATGAGCTCAGAGGTCCAAATGCATTAAGGATGAGTACCCATACACCATGTGACCATCTATATAATCATCTGTAACCATGACCATGCTCGGGCAAATAAAAATAAATGGTTTGTAATAATAATAATAATAACCATGAAAATCATCAAACCATCATCTGAAAGCTGTGTCTGCTGCATGGATCCATCAAATGGGTATATAAGGACCATAGATCATCAATCTCACACATCACTGGTCCAACTCACCTCAGGTCTTCTGGTTGACTTGGTCAAACCTAGTTTGACCAGGTCAAAATATGAACCAGGCCTAAACTGCCTGCTGTTGCAAATGAAAGTGGTTAAAGCATGCTCCTTTAAATCATTATAATAGCAAAACTCAAAGTATAAAGTAGCAAATCATTGGCGGTTTAAGCAATAGTAATAACATCCAATATATAAAAATAATCAATTACTCTAAATAGAATTTCAAGAGAATACTCACTTCATGGTCGCGATCATTTTGCTAGGATTGGGTGAAGGTGAAAAGTGTAAGGCTAGGCTAAGGGGATGATTATACTGACTTAATATTGTGATACTTTGGATAAGGGGAAATTGAGTACATACTTAAGCTTATGTTGGATAAAAATATACACAGGAGATGGTAGTGTCTCACAAATGGGTAAGTTATTTAGGGAAGTGTTTGTTCAACCTTGGCAAATGTCTACTGCTCATATCTAAGCTGAAACAACTCCGTGATGATCTTTTCCAGAACCGCCATGACCTAGGTGCTCGACCAACCGTAACTTGAGGTTCTAGGGGACACTTAGAATTAGTTGTCCCTTACTCCATCTCACATCATAAGCCGTAGGCTCCGTGAGGAATTAATCATTACATTTTAGTTTCTAGGCCAGTAGTCTTTGGATTTAGCATATATTTAACCATTGCTTTCTTTAGGCCTTTATTGACCCTTTTGGGGACTTTACATGTGCTTAGAAGCACAACCACTAAGGCTTTCATCCAGGGTGCTTTTAGTTCATTTCATTTGATAACGCTTTTGGAGATTTTGCAAGTGCTTAGAAGCACAACTACTCAAGCTTTCATCCAGGGCATTTTATTTCATTCATTTCATAGCCCTCTTTCCATTGTGCTTAGAAGTACAGTTTTATTTTAATTTCAATGGGCTTGCACAAGAGATATACAATAATTTCCATATACATGTAATGATGGTAGTACTATTTGCTTAAGGTTTTAGCCAACACAACTCAATCAACAACTTAGAGCCAAGACACAAACTAACATGGATGCTTATCCAACAAAGAGACAAAAGTGGGGAGGTCCTCCATATCACAGGCTAAAGTGTAAGTCGCGGTAAAAACTAGAAGTGGAAGAGAACGGATGGATGGGGAAAGTGAAGGGTGATGCCAAAACTAACAAGCCATGAAAGGTGGAGGGTGAAAATGTGAAGTTGGGTAACACTTTTGGTTTGTTTTTGATAAACAAAACTGTTAAATTTTATGTTTTTCAACTTCGACCTCTTCAAACCCATATCTCCTTTAGGAATTTCAATTTGAAGTAAACAAAAATGTTTTAGAGAATTGAATTATCTTTCTACTTGTATTTAAAAAAAAAAAATTATGGACATATCGTGGGACAAATTTGGTGCTCATCAACGGTTTATACTTGAAAATTTTAGGTATGGATAATAAGTGACCAATGTGAGCACTAGTTTTTTGAAAGATGGTTATTCATTTTAGGTAAAACAATGTATGATCATAATCTACACACATTGCACTTGTGCATGGACTATATTTTGAGGTTTTTTGGACTTTAGAACTATTTTTTATTATTTATCAAAATAGCATATGTTCATAAAATGGTGCCTTATCGACACATGTTGGTAAGCTTTAATTTTTTTTTAGTGTGACTCTTATTGAAAAAACTAAAAATACACTTTTGAAGAGGATGGGGCAAGGAATATTTATGTGAAGATTTCAAATTTTTGGTGTTGTCTTTGTTATGATATTGAATTTTCATTTCGGGGGATTTTCAGAGTAATAAAATTCTTAAGGGATAAGGTTTAGAAAATAATTATTAATAAATAGAAATTCAAATCGAAATGAAACAATTATTATATCATTGGAAACTAGATTCATAAATGAATCCATTGCTACCAAGTTCGACAAATAATATTTAAAAATTGCAGGGGTTTGGGCTTGTTGAAGTTGCAAGTTCCAGAAAGATGTCAGATATTTTCGCAGGTTTTGTTGACTATGAACTCTCGGCCAAAAAAATATCTTCCAAACTCTTGATCGAGAGTTTAGTTTAAACTTTCATCCGAGAGTTTTTTTAAAAATACAGCGCGGTGATTGGTTCAAACTCTCAGCCTAGAGTTTTATTAAACTCTTGGTCGAAGTTTGAACTTTCACAAACTCTCAGCCTAGAGTTTGAGGTTGACTTTTTTTCGTGTGATTATCCACGCACACTAGTTTTTTTTCACGCCGTTGTCATAAAAGTGTTTCCCAACTTCGCGTTTTCACCCTGGAATGATCACATCCATTCTCCTAAGGAGGGTAAATGAATGCGTATTATCACGAATTTCATATTCAAAGTTAATTAGATCATTTTAGATAACCACTGAAACACACATATCTGTGTAACATATATAGACTGCCAGATCATAACTACAAGATACCAAGCTAAGCTATCACAATGAGTTAAGGAGCAAGACATCATAACCAATGCATATCAATATACCTGTCGGGTCAATATACCTGTACCAACCATCTGAACCATCAATTGTCAACTGGAATACTACTACTGCACATCTGGGCACTACATACTGCTCTGTATGGTAAAATGGCTACATCGGTCATTGAATCTGAGATCATGAGGCTAAGTCATGACATAAGGCTATACTGTATGCTTAGGGGTTGCTCTGAAAATAAGAATGATAATGGAATGAATGCTCATCTGATGTTGATCTCAAGCATCTCAATGTAAAGGACTGGCTGAAAAAAAGATTGGAATTTGATATAAAGATATGGTAACCTTGGCTACTATAAATGTGATAACATCTGGCACCAGCTGGGACAAGTGCTCTACTGAATAGAGTTCTTGAGAACCTCATAATCGTTGGTTCTCATCACTCTGCTACTTGTATCCTTGACCATGCACTCTAGCTCTGCATTATCTTCAAAATGTACCTATTATCTGCAAAATGCAAAGAGCTATACCAAACTCGTAGACCGGTCGTCAGAAACATGCATGTATATACATAAATATTAAAACAACATATCTGAAATGAAATGCAGAAAGAAAACTAATCTACTAACATAAATTCAAATTTCATTATTTTGTAGGAATAGATAAAAAGAAAAACACTCAAGACTAGCTACTAGCTTCGAAGGAGAGCTTAAGGATGAAAAAGGTGCCAGACTCAATGGCGAAAAATACTAAACTACTGCTTAAGTGAGCTTTTTTAGTTTCTACCTACTCTAATCTACCAGGCAAGAAGGAAGTCCATGACTAGGTCAAATCGGGGATATAATCCCTTAAATCTCTCTGGTTGATGGGGAGTAATATACGTTGTCCACTACTAGTAGCTAAAAAGCACATTTCTCCAATACATTGCTCTACTGTGAAAGGTCCTACCCAAATGTCATCAGCCTGTACGGATCTGATATATAGTAAATCATTTGGTATGATGACTTGACTTCCGGTAGAAAATATACTCTTTTTGACAGACTCGGGAATGACTTCAATGTTACAAATAGGAATTGGATGGATTTCAACATGGTTTTGCAGTTGCAGGGTGACAATTCTTGAGCTCCTTGTAGAAGGAACTGCATCAAATTTGGGTGGGCCACCGTCAATGGGAATAGCTATACTACCAATCATGACTTCTCTAATCTCTCTTCTCGTCTCCTGAACATCTAATTTAGGCTCTTCCTCTTGGGGGTGAATCATATACTTTGGTGTTTCCCCCACAGTCCAAAACTCTTTGTTTTCCTCTAAGGGGAGAGGCATATGTGAACTATCCTTACTATGGCTAGTTCCTTCTCCTAAAGGTACTTGAATGCTTATACTGTCTAAAACATTGGCTAAAGCTTCTAAGTGAAAATCCGAAAAAGGTAGGAATGTGAGAAGGATCATGATCTTGTTGACTAGGCAATTCAAGTGGCAATAAAAATCTAGTGATGTGAGGGTATGCAGATAAAACATTTATTTGATTTCGAGAAGGAGATGCTTGAAAGGTAGCAATATTATTTAAAGACAATTCTCCCTCAGGGGCATCATTAATTAAAGCATCCTCTTGCCAACTCATAGAGTTGTCACTTGCTTTAAAAAACCATCTTCTAGAGACATATGAGATAATTGATCAGGAACATCAAAATAGTGAGATTCACTTACTTCATCATCATTTTCCAATAAAGGAGAAGGATGTGTTCCCTCAGAGTGGTTTGTCCATGGAAGGATGGGGTGAAGGCCTCGCCTTATGTCATCTAAATCATCAAAAACTTCAGGCATTTGATTTTCATTAGTTTGCTCTAGATTTATGTCATTGTTAAATTCTTGCCCTTGAAGTTGATTTTCCTCTCCTCTTCTTAATTCCCGGATTTCTTCAGAAACTTCACTCAAATGCATTTCCAGATTAATTCTCCTAGCAAGTTCGATTATCCCATCTCCTTCCTCAGAAGAATCAGTCTCTCCCATCACCATGAACACATTTTCCAATTGTGGTAAACTCCAAATTTCATCATCATTTCTTATCAACCCAGCCTTATTTAGCAATTCATCCCCATAAGTGTTCTTTATCCCATCTTCAAAAGTTTCCAAATGTTTGTCAATGAAAGGTTCTCTATTTATTCTGTTTAAGGCACCTTTTGAGTTAGGGACACAGATATAAGATAAGTCCATCATGAGGTATCCACCTAAACCAGCTGCCCACTTTATGGATAAAAACATTCCATATGATGGGGGCAAATCTATGACAACAACATCCATCATGGTGGATATGTCTAGCACGCAAAAAGACGAACCCTTAAGTTTTTTATTTGACCATAGGACTATACATGTCTTGAATCAATGCCGCAAACATTTCCATAAGGTCTAGTTACCTCCAAACCCATCTCCTTCATGACATGCAAAGGCATGACATTCATGGCGGCTCCAGAATCTAACATGCAATTGTGAAGGAGCATATTTTGAATGTGTAAGGTAAGGTAGAAAGGAGGGTGACCACCATTTTTTTCGTTCATAGATAGCAGATTGGATGTTTATGGGTGGATCCTTTTCAACTCTTCTAACTTCTTTTCCACTAAGACTTTGTATATGACAGGATTCCAAAACAATTTCAGAGTCTTTCTTTTGGTTGATGCCTTCAAAATATTCTTCTACTTGGCTTCTTACTGAAGGGACTTTCATTAATTCAATTACCGAGATGTTACACATGATTTTGCCCAACTCCTTCGCCATATCAATGTTCAAAGTGTAATCACAAGGAGTAATTTTAACTTCTTCATTTTTATCTTCCTTAGTCATGATGCATTTATCTAGGAAAGAAGGTGGCTTGGGATCAATATTACGTCGTTTATAAATTTGAAGATTAGGTTGTTCTTTAGGTTCTGGAAGATTAATTGCACAACATGAGGAGTTTTGTTCTTCAATTAAGTCTTCTTGCTCTACTTCTTCTTCTTCAAGGAGAATTCTTCTGAAATCATCGTCATAGGACAGATCTTCAACTAAGTTGATGTTTTCGGGTTGATCATCAGGATAACTAGTGTCTAAAGGTTCATCTTCCAATTCATCGCACCAATTCACATTCTTTTTTCTCAGAGTTTTCTGGAATTTCAGGATGTCATCTATTATTTTCTCCTTCAGGCCTTCTATTGTTGTTCCAGTAAGGTTTAGGGCCATAAGGATTTCTATACTGCTAGACTAATGAGTTCTCATTCCATTTTTAGTTAGGCTAGTTAATTGTCTCATCATGTCTTGCATAGTTTCCAACGTATCCTTTGTGTCCTTTGGCTCAACAACAGGTTCCTTGGCTTTTTGGATTCTAGGATTAGATCTGGAAGTGGAAGGGGAGTAATGATAAAAAAAGTTTTGTTTCCCCATGAATGTCGCATTTGATTCAACAGTTTTAGCATTTAATTGTGCGGTCTTCAGGTCATTTAGAGTTTTATCCTTTAAATGATATCCAAGCCATCATTCGAAATAATTGAGATAATGAATGATAATTGCTTGGTCTTTAGGTTTGATATCATCTAGGATATTTGCGGCTAACATTAAATTCATGGACTGTTTCATTCTCTTTCTTTTTTATGTCAAAAAGTTGATGTAAGAGAAAATTGCCATCTAATTTCCGTGACCACTCACTGGTTAGCTTCGTGACAAAATTGTCATATCCATTAATGGATGAAGCAGGTAACCGATCAAACCACTTCCGAGCATCTCCTTCCAAAGATGCCAAAAGGCCCCTCATGAAAACATCTTCATCAGATGCTCCATATGCTTCCATGTGTTCCCAAACCTTGTCTATATGGTCTTCTATAGTTATAGTTGAGTTTCCATCAAACTTGGGAACTTTCTCAAAATACTTTTCGGGCATGTCATGGAGGGCTCCCTGGATTTGGGAAAAATCTGAAGGAGAAGCTCTAGCCTTTATTCCGAAAATTCTAGGATTATGTGGAGGATTTCGCGGATGATTGTTTTGGTTTCCACCAATGTTTGTACTGTCCATTGGACTAGATGAAGATGAAGGGGATCCTAAAAGATGACTTGGTGAAGAATTAGGATTAGAAATCTTCCAAAATAAGTTGGATGAATTCTCTTTAATTTGTCTTCGGTTTCGAGTATAAGTTAAGGGGATTCCTTCAGGATTTGTTGGGCGATCTAAGAAATTAAGATTTATATGTTTGGTTAGTTCCTCAGTAGAGTCGCCGGGTGGAGTTGTCAGGTGAACACACAAGTAATTCACCAAAAGATAAAATGTTGTAGGATAGGTGAAATGAGTGAATTAAGATGATGATTGAAATAATTAAGAAATACAAAATGCAATCACCAAACTAAAATACCAGATGCGATAAGATATGAAATAACGCATGGACATTCGTAGACATCGAAGGTAAGCCCTCCCCGGCAACGGCGCCAAAATGTTGACAAAGAGAACGAGAGTAGGGCTAAAGAATAAATGTTGAAACAAGGTAGGCCTCTACCTTCCCTGACAACGACGCCAAAATGTTACCACACAACTCGTAGTTGCCTCAGTGGATGATCCTATACAGGACGATAGAGGGGACGAGCAACCAAATAGGTGACACAAGAGGGCCTCGATCCCCAAGATGGATTGGTTGTCACGCCAATCGAGACACTCTTCACTTTGTGTTATCTAAGCCCTAGATAACAATGGGGGAGACCCAGATCAACTCCCGACAGGAGAGATCTAACCAAGACACCATATCAAATTAGATGAATGAAGTACGTAAGGTGTAACGTATGATGAACCCTAGATCTATGAATGAAGTCACAAGGTGAATTAATGGTTGGATCAAGAGGCTTAAAATATGTAAATTTGATTGAATGTGATAATACAAATGACTTATGTGTTTTAACAAAAGATCCAGGATCAAGGTACTAGCAAATGATAGAAAATTCTTCTTCCTTGGGAAACATGTCCAAGGTAGAGAGGTTAAGATTGAGATTGGGGCTATCTAGTACCTTTATATTAGACTTGATTATGGGTATGACAGTGTATGCATCACAGGTCCAAAACTGGGATCAAACAACCCAAAAATTGGCTAAGTCTGGAAGTGTGCATGGGAAAATAGACCAATCCCTAGGGAAATGGGCCACAAGGAGTCCCTCAAGGGTGACGCCCTTGAGAATTAGTTGTCCTGGAACTCATTTTCTTGTATGCATTCTTCCAAACATCACGAGTACAAAATATATATCATCAAAGTACATAACAACATAATGAAAATGTACATCAAGAAGATGCTTCATCAAAGAGTCATGAAAGTGCTTATACCTCCAAGCAAGTAGACCATCATTTTCCAAGTGCATACAAGCATCAAGTGAACAATAAAATTTGATCCAATGACATAAGTGAGTATCCCATGTCCTATAATGCTACTCCAAAAATATGTAAGATGCATCAAAACAGTGAACCCTGTATTCTTTCATCCAAGTAGTTAATGAAGTTCCTCCAACATCAATTGAACTAAGCAAGGAGCAAGGAAAATCATGATTCTTCAAGTGACTCAAATGCATATCATAGGTGCATCCATGTAGATGTGCATCATCATAAAGTAGCAAATTATGCTGCTGCAAATGTAAATAATGAGGTGCTCTATTCATGTCATCATCAAAAGGAGGGTTAGGAGTTTCATACCCCTCATGTGGAACCATTAGAAAAAAACCTTTTACCCAATTTTCATCCCCAATTGATGTGGCTGAAAAAGTAGGCGGTGATGAATTATGAACCAACCTTGAATCTTTACAACTCTTACCCATAGAAATCTTTAATTCATCTTCTCCATAATTGGCTGGTCCAACTATTGTGAGATCATGTGCCTCCTCCAAGGCTTTGCAACTCTCTCCATGAGGCAACTCATAATCCATCTGAACACAGACAAGTGCTTGTTCTTATTCTTGTTTGAGTATAGCATCTTCAAGCATCTGCATATCAACATGTACCTCATGTTCCACCATTACATGAGGTTCCTCCTTTGTGACATAAATTATTTCATCCATTTCCTTCTTTTCCTTGAAAAGAGAACCATTGCTCCTTCTTTTTACCACTTGGCTTTTGAATCGACTAACCAACAATTCGAACCCTTGCAGTAGTTCTTTTGTCATGTCTTCAAAGAATGGTTTCAGTAATTTTCTAAACTCCTCATTCTCCTCTAAGGTTCCTTTCTCATCCTTACTCATGGTGGCCAAGGAATGCACTTCTTCTCCTACTTCTTCCCCTTCACCAAAGTACTTTCACTTTCAGTTTCTAAGGGTGGTGGCTTATTTCTTTGACTCCTGGTGTTCATTAATGGTCTACCACATCAGGTTCCAAGACCATGCTCTGATACCACTTGTAATGCCCATTTTTAAGAATTTTATTCAAATGACCAATTTTGCACTTTTTTCCCTATTTCGACCTTTGACTAGTTTTTATGTTTAGGTCTCCAAATTGACCCAAATGCTCCCAAATCTTATGTGAGGGTATATGAATGATATTAAGACTTGAATATGATGTTCAGGGATGGTTTATGACCCTCCAAAGACTTATGCAAACTTGTTTAAGATTCTGGACAAAGTATGGAATTTAACTAACAATTTGGGGATCAAATCCCCCCAGGGTAAGTATTGAAAATGACTCTCCAAATGCCTCCAAACTCACTCGAAATTATGAACAGAGGTAGGGGATGTCTAAGGGACATTATTTAGGTCTCATGTGCACCATTTATCAATTATTAATTATGTTCTAATCTTCTCCCAAACAACAACAAAAATCACTAATTCGACCCTTGAGGAAATGGCACCAAATCTCTTCCAAATGCAAATAAACTGAGTAAAATGACTTCAAATGCTTAAGTGATGAACATGAAATTTGTAATACTCATCAATGTCTTTCCATTCATCATAAATATATCAGAGAAACATTCTTTCATTCGAAATCATTAGCATTACAATGGCATACATCAATATAGTGGGGAAATGGTCATTGTTTGCTCATTAATTATCACTTTTACATACAACCACTTGGTATTTCGACCTGATACTTTCTGAAGATGAAGAATAGAGTATATTAAGCTTATTACAATCATAATTGGATCATGAGAAGCTCTCCCAAAGAGTACAATAGCTCACCAAAAACGCTCTCCCTCAAGGATTAAGAATATGCAATGAAAACTTGAAATGGTTGAGTGAATGAGCTGCAATAGAAGAAGCCACGAGATGCCCTGTAGCTTACACCTACAAATAAAGACTCCATTAAAGCTCCATGAAAGACCTGAATGGCCTCTCCAAACACCAACTTGGATGGGAATCTTTCACCCTCGAAATTGGCTAAGGAAAGAAACTAGTCATCCACTAGTTCTCTCTCTACACAAATGCAATTTTCTCAAATGATCAAAAGCTCCTTGATTTCTGTATTTTATAAACATCCTTAGTCTTCTAAGGTCCTCCATGGGTTGAATTCCTCCCAAGAAATTCATGCCAACTCAAGTTGGGAAGAGATTCCCAAGTATGCCACTTGTCCTTCTAATTCTAGCCCTCTCCTTCTCCAAATTTGAATTGGTGTCTCTTTGGCTTCTCTAACTCACTTGAGAGCCCTCTTTGAGGCTATTTTTAGCCCTGACATGTCATATATGTCATATGTCAATCTTGAGGTCTGATTTATGTCATAGGTGTCATAGATTCTTCATCATTGTTGTCAGAGGAGTTAGGGAATCTAGCCCAAGTGTCCATAAACCTCTAGTTTGACTCTTCTTCTTCCATGGAAGTTACCACTCCATCCAAATTCGACCTATGATGCTAAATGCCATGTGTATGAGCCTTTTAACTCATCCCAAGAACCTTAGGCTTCCCATTGATTCGAAATTGCAAGAGGAGAATGTCATTTGGCACATCAATTCTAGCTTGTGTGGTTCCCACATCCTCCATATGTCTTCAAAACCAATTTTCACCTAGAATTTTTCTTAAATTTCTTTACTCAACCTCTTTATTAAATAATTGAACTATTCTAATGTCTAAACATCATTTATTAGCTCCCTTATTACAATTCCAAATGTATCCATCCAACCTAGGGAACTAGTAGGATTGATGGAATTGTCCTGATATGCATTTACTTGAATGGGGACATTACAATTATGTTGGATAAAACTATACACAGGGGATGACAGTGTCTGACAAATGGGTAAGTTATTTAGAGAAGTGTTTATTCAACCTTGGCAAATGTCTACTACTCACATCTAAGCTGAAACGGCTCCGTGAGGATCTTTTCTAGAACCCCCATGACTAGGTGCCCAACCAACCGTAACTTGAGGTTCTAGGGGACACTTAGAATTAGTTGTCCCTTAATCCATCTCACATCACAACCCGTACGCTCCGTGAGGCCTTAATCATTACATTTTAGTTTCCAGGCCAGCAGTCTTTGGATTTAGCATATATTTAACCATTGCTTTCTTTAGGCCTTTATTGACCCTTTTGGGGACTTTACATGTTCTTAGAAGCACAACCACTAAGGATTTCATCCATGGTACTTTTAGTTCATTTCATTTGATAACCCTTTTGGGAATTTTGCATGTGCTTAGAAGCACAACTACTCAAGCTTTATCCAGGCTATTTCATTTCATAACCCTCTTTCCATTGTGCTTAGAAGTACAGTTTTAGTTTAATTTCAATGGGCTTGCACAAGAGATATACAATAATTTCCATATACATGTAATGATGGTAGTACTATTCGCTTAAGGTTTTAGCCAACACAACTCAATCAACAACTCAGAGCCGAGACACAAACTAATAGGGATGCTTATCCAACAAAGAGGCAAAAGAGGGAAGGTCCTCCATATCACAAGCTAAAGTGTAAGTCAAGGTAAAAACTATCCAACAAAGAGGCAAAAGAGGGAAGGTCCTCCATATCACAAGCTAAAGTGTAAGTCAAGGTAAAAACTAGAAGTGCAAGAGAACAAATGGATGGGGAAAGTGAAAGGTGATTCCAAAAACTAGCAAGTCATGAAAGGTGGAATGATCACGTCCATTCTCCTAAGGAGGGTAAACCAATGAGTATTATCAAGAATTTCATATTCATAGTTAATTAGATCATCATTTTAGATAATCATTGAAGCATATCCATGTAACATATATAGACTGCCAGATCATAACTACAAGATACCAAGCTAAGCTATCACAATGAGCTAAGGAGCAAGACATCATAACCAATGCATATCAATATACCTGATGGGTCAATATACCTATACCAACCATCTGAACCATCAATTGTCAACTGGAATACTACTACTGCACATCTGGGCACTGCATACTGCTTTGTATAGTAAAATGGCTACATCGGTCATCCAATCTGAGATCATGAGGCTCAGTCATGACATAAGGTTATATTGTCTGCTCAGGGGCTGCTCTGAAAATAAGAATGATCCTGGAATGAATGCTCATATGATGTTGATCTCAAGCATCTTAATGTAAAGGACTGACTGAAAAAATGACTAGAATATGATCTGAAGATATGGTAGCCCTGACTACTATAAATGTGATAACAGGTCTCTTGGACTCCACCCTCCAAAACCCATGCTCATGGTACCTTGATTATGATAAATCCCCTTTTTACCCAAAGGCCTATCTTATACCATTTATGTGTTTTAATACACACTTTACTATAATTGTATCGATTATCAATCACTTTGATATCAAATTTGTATTTTGTACATCATTTTGTGTGCATTCATTTTTCACCATGTGTGAAATATGAAATATGGATTTATGAACCATCTAGTTTATAGCATTGGGTCAATTTGTAAGAATATAATTTAAATACAATTTTCTGTAAAAAAAAATTAACAATGTAATTGGGTCACATTGGGTCAACTTGTAAGAATATAATTGTGTAAAAAATAAAATTAACAATGTGCTTGGAAAATACGTTTATGGACAATATAATAGACTTTAAGTATTATCTTGTAACTTTCATGAGAGAAATTGTTGCTCATCTTAAATCATGTAGTGATGTGTAATGGGAGGATGAAACTTTTGTTATATATTTCCTAATTGCTACTCTTGTATAAGCTAATGATGTCATTGTTTCTTGTCGACAATTATTCTAAAACTTTTCTAAATTATTATAATTTCCTTGTCCACCAAATGTTAATGAACAATGCGTCTTAGCAGAACCTGGTATTAAAATGATGGCCTTCTTATAAGCCTCGTAGATTGTAATGTTTGATTTTGACAAAGTTGTAAATAAATAACCATCTTAATAACATTCACAATGTTGTTTTTATGTATGGTCATTGCCTTGTAATATTAATTTTGAAATTTATTTGTTCCTTATCTCTAACTATATTGATTTTAATATTGTCATTTATTTAACTAATATACCATTTATGGATTCTAACAAAATATAAAGTCAAATAAATTGCCAAGCATTGGTTAACTCCAAGTTGAATTAAATTTAATGAGAGAAATTTGTTATTTATAAAACTAGAGGTGTCCTTTGGCCTTTTGGCTCCAAAGGTATGTGATTATTCATCTACATAATTGAAAAAATTAAAAACTAATATTTACGATATTTTACATGAAACTTATGGATTAGATTTCCAACATTCCATCCTTAATCCAAATGGGTGTTTGTGAGTCCAAGTATCTTTCTTAACTTTTCAATTTTTTCTTCCAAGTGCTTTGGTGAAGATGTCTTCAATTTACTTAATTTGTGGAATAATGTTTCAAATGAATGAATTGTCTGCCTCTACATGATATCGAATCAAATGGTATTGTGTTGATGTGCTTTGTTTGATTATGCAATGTGAGATTCTTTGTCAACTTGATTGTTGTAGCAACACATTTTGCCTTTATTGTGGAATTTGCTAGAATAGATTGTTTGTGTGATTTCGAAGAGATAGTTGTTGATCTAAGACTCGTGAGGTAGCCTGAAGCAGACACCCCATTCTCTTTGTTGTCATCAAAGTCTTAATCATAATATCCAATTAGTTTGAAGTCATCCACCTTAGAATATTTGAGTCCCATTTTAGAACTATTTTTGCAACAGATCAATGTCCGTCACGGGGATTTTGTATGAACTTGGAAAGGATTGCAACAACAAATGAGATATCTAGTTTGGTGGTGGTAAAGTAGATAAGACTCCCCACAAGCTATTGATAATTGGTTGCATTCCCAAATTCATTCCTTTCTTTTGATGTGAGCTTCAAGTTTCGTTTCATTGGAGTAGAGAGAGGGTTACACTTTGTCATGTGAAACTTGTTTAATAGTTCTCCAATGTACTTCTTCTGAGAGATGAATATATATATTTTGTGTTATTTTTGTCCTAGATGTCACTACTTGATTTGGGAACCCTGAGATCTCAATGGCCTTGAGTTTGTATAAGCCAAACAAACCCTGCTTCTCTATGCCAGAGAATATCATATGTAAAACCGACTTATATCTTAAAGCACTAACATATATCTTAACAACTTTGACCAAATAAATGCAATCACACAAATTTATCCTGGAAACCCCAATGGGGAAAACCAGCTCTGATGGGGCTTTCTTCTTTCTCGAGCATATAGAAAATAAGAAGATGGTAGTTACATACAGAAAATTAGAAAATACAGTCGAAACTAACAAGTACAAAACCCTAGATCTGCAACAGTAGTTACTGTTGCTCTTGGGAAATGCGCCCTTGCTGTCTATTCAGATATGGTTCTCTGAAGGTATGTCTCTACCTGTCTCAGTATGTAGTACTACCTCTCTCAATATACAAACTTGCTCTTCTCTGTCAAAGATGAAAGTCTGTAACTCCACTATGAAGAATGCACCCCCTCTGCATGGGAAGTGCACCCTCACTCAACAGCTGCAAAGTCGCCCCTCCTTAGATATCACTCAATCACTGTTGAGATAAAACCAGATCTTCAAACATTGAATAATATCAATCATGTAAGTCTTGGCTCACCTATCCTCAAGAAGAATTGTCCACCAGTCAGCCATGTCTTCCTCTCCTTAGGAAGTGCGCCCCTGATGCTCTAGAAAGTCGCCCTAGCTCAATGCTCTGAGTTGTCTCCACTCAGATGCTCTCACAACACTCAGTAATGGTATATTTGTGCCTATGATCAAGTGAGGACTGATCCAACTCAGATCCCCTCACTCTCCCTCTCTACTGATGTGCCCCCTCTCTTTGGAAATCATCCACTCTACATGCACAAGTCGCCCTCACTCTCAATTCTCTCTCTTTGAGAAAATTGTTGAGCAACCTCTGTCGATGACCTCCTTCCTCCTTATAATAACTTATTGTTCAATTAGGGTTTCTGAAACCCTAATATGAGTGCATGCAAAAATATCGCTTTCGCATGCTTTTTAATTAAACAGCTTGCATGCATGAGGCAAATCACCTTGAAAGGTACGCATGCATCCACCATTGGATTCATGCCATTTGGTAGAGTGCATCTCACCCTCTACCCCATCCGGATGCCTATACTGAAAATGTACCTCCATGTTAAGCATCTGATCATGGAGGACATCCCCAACTACCACTATCACTAACACTCACTCTTATCGAGGGAATTCCAACCACTGATGCTTGGATCCAACAAATCCTCTACTGCTAACACTGAACCATCTATCTTTCATGTCACTACTGCACTGTGATCCAAAGTAACCTAATCCACCTCCATCAATGTGGCCCTGGGAGAAGCCTCTCGCTCTGTCACTCACTCTATCACTGATCCCTGATCTAGAATCCCTCTGAATCTCTATTGTAGCCAATCTTTGAGACTGCCATCAAGCGAATCTACTAACCTGTAAGTAATCTCTCTCTCTCTGAACTGACTCGGCTCTCTCCTGATCTAAGTCCAACTCTGTCATCTCATACCAACTTAGTCTCCGGATGGTACCTGTATGAGCATCTCGCTCATCCATCTGATATGAGCCCAAAGACTCACTCCTCTGTGCCTCGTCAACACCATGAGCATCTTTCTCATCCATCGGATAAAAGGACTTACTCCTTCGCGCCTCATCACCACTGTGAGCATCTCGCTCATCCACATGATGTGAGGACTTGCTCCTCCATGCATCATCAACACTGTGAGCATCTCACTCATCCATCGGATAAGAGAACTCACTCCTCCATACCTCATCATCACTGCGAGCATCTCACTCCCTGTCAACCTCTGACTCTGATGAAGATGCAGTCAACCAACCAGATGTACCTGTCATGGGCTGACCCTAAACCATATACTCACCATCAATCTTGTGACCCATCAATATTGGATCAACTCCCTCTAGATATGTGAATATGATATCCCTCTGGAATACAACTGAGTAACCGACAACATCCAATGTTACAACTGAGAGTATGCTCCCTCTTAGTCCTGGAATGTATAGGACTCCCGACACCTCCAGTAATTCTCCAAACTCCCTCTTAGCAAGGAAGGTATTTATGGAGAAGCATCCACTAGGATCAAACACATCCCTTGCTATTATAGCTGCTCCCTCTAAACTGGAAGACATCTTTGGTATTTTAGCTATGGAGGCACTCCACATGTTTGTCTTGTATGCGGAAGTGACTGTGCATTTACATTACCTAGGCACTTGACTTTTATAAAGTTGTAATAAAGTGGCTCTTTAATAAAATGACATTTTATGTAATGTTTCTAGTTTATTTTTATAAAGTGACTTTATGAGATAAAGTGCACTTATTTCATAAAGTGAAATTACTTTATTAAAAATGGTAACAGATTCATTTTGGAGGGAATGAATTTTGTCCCTTGATCTTTTAATGACAAGATTAGATATTGTTCGTCAGATTTAGGGATGGGGAAGGTGGAAAGTCATTTTTCCGTTATAAGAACAAACTTAGGGTAGTGGGCAAGACACACATTTTCCAAGAGAGTGAGCATTTGACACTGTTGAGTTTGTGAGAGAGAGCAAGATTCTAAAGAGGGTGGCTCGAATCCCTAGGTGAGGGACTCATATCTCAAGAAGAGGTGGCTCGAATCCCAAGGAAACATGTTTCTTCTATTTGTTGGGTCGTACATCTTTGTTGGCACACTGTTCTAGAAATTTGATGTTGCACATAATTCGAGGTGGGCACATAAATCGAGATAGTGGAGGTCGTACATTGCTGTTGGGTCGTATTGTTGTTTTGGGCACTGATTTCGAGGGAGTGAAGGTCGTACTGTCTGCTGGTCGGTACAGCTATTATGGGCACATTTTTCGAGGTGGGCATGTTTTCTGAGGTGCTGGTACAGTCCACTTTAATGTTGTTTTTTATGCTGCTAAAGCTCTGTAAATGCCTGTATATGCTTAATACAAATATGCTCTTGGACTAGTTTTCCCCTTGTGGGTTTTTCCAAGGTTTGTATTGACCAAATATCACTGTGCATACAATTTTCAGACTGTTGTTATATCTATTTTTTTCGTTGCTAACAGTCTAAGCATTAGTGTTTCAGCTTCTTGTTCATTATTTTAAGTGCATGTAAATTGTCATTTAATTAGTGACTACTTAAGTCTAAAATCTGGGTTTTGCTGGGTGTTTGAATGGCTTTTCCAAGCCTGTTTTTCATCATGGTATCAGAGCATGAGATCTAAGATAACAATATAGTATTGTTGCAACAATGTATTGAGTTGTTAGTCAAGGTTATTGTTTATTTTGACAACTTGTGTATTGGAAAAATCTATTTGCAAGTGTTTTGAAAGTGTTGGGAAGACAAGAGAAAACTTGGGTTTGCTTTATTTTGGACTAGCATAAGGAAATGGTTGTTTGCATCATATTTGATGACCGGTTGGATGGCATTTCCAACTATTTGCAATGGAAAGCTAGGACGACTGTTGTGCTTAAAGAAGCAGACTATGGGTTAACGTCGGCACTGTGATAACTCCTCCCACTGATGAACCTATTGCTCTTGGCATTCATGAAATAAAAGAGGCTTGAGCATAGAGTGTTATTCTGGATGGTGTTAAGGACCATCTCATCCCACACTTGGCTGAGAAGAAGTCATCTTATGAAATGTGGGACACATTGAAAAACTTGTATGAGGCGAAGAATGAGAACTGAGAGATGACACTCAAGGATAAATTGCATGAGACCAAGATGGCCAAGGGTGTGATTGTGGTATCCTATCTTACCCGGGTGGCACTTGTGAAAGATGAGTTGGTTGTAGTTGGGGATGTTATCTTTGATTCTGAGTTGGTGAGGATATATTTAAAAGGCTTCACCAAGGAATGAGAAGTCTTCGTGAAGTGTGTGGTTGGTCGAGAGAAACTACCAGATTGGAGCAGATTGTGGAATGATTTCACTCCATAAGAGATCCATGAGGGATCTCAGAATAGTGGGCAGAAGGAGGGTGCAGATGAAGAAAATGTTACTCCTTCAACTAAGATCAAGAAGAAGTCCAGTAAGGACTTGAGCAAAGTCATATGTTTTGCTTGCAACCAGTATGGCCACCTTGCTTCTCAGTGTCCTGAGATGAAGGAGGAGGAGGAGGATGTGACTGTTGCAGCAACTGCAGTGATAGATGAACTTGCGGAAAATTTTGAGAAAGAATTCTTGTTGTTCTCTCTTATATCTAGTGCTAGCAGCAATGGATTTATGCAGAACAATAGTTGGTTCATTGACAATGGAGCCTCTTGTCACATGACCAGAATATGGCATATATTCGACAACATTACTGAGACAGGTCTAGACCAGATGGTTGAGAGTGAAGGGGGGATGGCACATGTAGTGCGTGGATTTGGAAAAATTCAAATTCCAGATTCATCATGGAGAAATCCTAGAGCAGGATGGAGTTCTATTTGTTCCAGGGTTGAGGGTTAACCTGCTCTCAGTTTCAGCTTTGGAGGATGTAGGGTATTCAACACTATTCCAGAGGGGACATGTTTATATCTACCCAGAGAGAGCGGAATTGATCAATCCACAGTTGATTTATGATCGGTTCGGTGAGTTGTACAAGTTAGATGGGCAACCCACGGTTGATGATTCAGAGTTGGAAGAGGAGCAGGAGGCTCCTGATGCTACAGTGGTACCAAGGTTTCAGTCTTGATTTCCAATGGAAGAGAGGGAGTCTCTTCAGAGTACCGGCAGGGGGCTCAGTTGGTATGAGAGGACCGATGCTCAGGATTGGAGGTTGGATTCTCCTAAGAGCTTAGGGTTCAGGGTTGAAGCCAGGAGGGTGTCTTCAGATTCGAGTTTAGTGAAGGCGGTGGCGTTGGCTCCAGGTTCAGAGGGAGCTCCTACTGTGAACAATGTGATGGACCTGAGGAACAAACCAACTAATGGTGATGGTAGTGAGTACTTCCCTCACTAAGATGGAGTGTTATATTTTAGCTCCGGAGGCACCCTGCATGTTTGTCTTGTATGCGGAAGTGACTGTGCATTTACATTACCTAGGCACTTGACTTTTATAAAGTTGTAATTAAGTGGCTCTTTAATAAAGTGACTTTTTATGTAATGTTCCTAGTTTATTTTTATAAAGTGACTTTTTATGTAATGTTCCTAGTTTATTTTTATAAAGTGACTTTATGAGATAAAAGTGCACTTATTTCATAAAGTGAAATTACTTTATTAAAAGTTGTAACCAATTCATTTTGGAGGGAATGAATCTTGTCCTTTGATCTTTTAATGACAATATTAGATCTTGTCTGAGCTGAACAATAGTTTGCTCACACTTAGATTACCAAAATATCTGATAAACCAAATAAGTCATAATAAATAATATATGAATTGATGATTGAATAGATAACAGATGATTGTTTACAATGATAAGGGACTCGTATAAATAGGTCCTCATGGTGACTATTCACCCAAATGAGGTGTCTCTTAGTTACCCTAACTATTAATTATTTTATTATTTTATTATTACTTATTATGTTCATAACATTGTCTATCAGATTTAGGGATGGGGAAGGTGAAAAGTCATTTTACCATTATAAGAACAAGCTTAGGGTAGTGGTTAAGACACATTTTCCAAGAGAGTGAGAATTTGGCATTGTTGAGTTTTTGAGAGAGAGAAATATTCTCAAGAGGGTGGCTCGAATCCCAAGGCAACATGCTGCTTCTATTTGCTGGGACATACATCTCTGTTGGCACACTATTATAGAAATTCGTTGTTGCATAGAAATCGAGGAGCTGCACATAAATCGAGGCGGGCACAAAAATCAAGGTAGTGGAGATCGTACATTATTGTTGGGTCGTACTGTTGTTATGGGCACTGATTTCGAGGTAGTGAAGGTCGTACTATCTGTCGGGCCGTATAGTTGTTCTAGGCATGTTTTTCGAGGTGGGCACATTTTTCGAGGGGCTGGTATAGTCCACTTTAATGTTGTTTTTTATGTTGCTGAAGCTCTGTAAATACCTGTATATGCTTAATAAATTTTTCTCTTGGACTGCTTTTCCCATTGTGGGTTTTTCTAGGGTCTGTATTGACCAAATATCACTCTGCATGCAATTTTCATACTGTTGTTGTATTTATTTTTTCTGCTGCTAACAGTCTTAGCATTAGTGTTTCAGCTTGTTGTTCATTATTTAAGTCCTGTGTTTTGTCATTTAATGAATGACTACCTAAGTCTGAAATATGGGCTATGTTGGATGGTTGGATGGTTGTTCTATGCCTGTTTTTTATCACTAACTGCATCTACTGCAATCTGACATGAATATATGTGCTCCTCGTATATCAGTGTCACCTTGAGAGAAGCCTCGCGCTCCCTCTATCGCTGACACTAAAAATACATCCAAGATTTCCATGGACCCACATACAAGATTTCCCAACAACCTGTATAACTTTCCTTGTCTGATGCCATGCCACATGGTTGCATCCAAGGTCACTCCCTCTTAATATAGAAGCCTTTGTCCATCCTGAAACAAAATACTATATCCCTCATTCTCTAGAGTTGATATTGAGGGTAAATCTTTTTGCTCTGGTACATGCATCCCTCCTGCTATCCTCAGTAGACCTTCTGAATTTGGATGGAACATCATCGAACTAACTCTCCTCCTCATTGCTAAGCTCTCATTGCATTTTGAGTCTGTCTTTGAAACACTCAGGAACACTTCTCGCACTCCCATCATATAGCTAGATGCATAACCGTACAAAGTTTTGAATCCATGACTCTGTAAATCTGATAGCAATGCAAATTCAAAGTCTCTAAATTAGAACCAACCTGTAGATATGTGCCTTGGTGAACAAGCTAACCCTCTCTTGCTCAAATCTAGTGTTCACTCACCCAGGTCTGAGCTCTGTTCTCACAGATCTGGTCTCTTCCCTCACAGATCTGATAGATCTGGTATCTATCCTCACAGATTTGATGTCTACTCTCATAGATCTAATAGATCTGGTATCTATCCTCACAAATATGATGTCTGCACTCACATATATAAACTCTTCTCTTCATATATGGACTATGTTCTCACAGATCTAAACACTACTCTTCAGATCTGATATATCTGCCATCGATCTGGATTCTGCTCTCACAAATCTGAACAATACTATTCAGATATGATATATCTGCTACAAATCGGCCTTTGCTCTCACAAATCTGAACACTACTCTTCAGATATGATACATCTACCATAGATCTTGATTCTACTCTCACAGATCTGATAGATCTATTTCAGATCTAGTCAGTAATCCCACAGATATGATAGATTTGATGTCTCTCTACACAGATCTGGTACTTTCTCTCCAGATCTGAACCATGATCTCGCAGATCTAATAGATCTGACCTCTACACTCTCAGATCTAGACCCTTCTCTTCAGAACTGGTAGATATGGTCTCTATTTTCACAAATATGATATCCAAACTAAGTCTTCAGACATATGTGGTATATTGCTCGCAGATCTGAGTGTGAATTCCCCCTCTGATCCTTACCAGGGCTTTGATACCAAGTTAATTTTTGTCCCAGATGTCACTACTCGATTTGAGAACCCCGATATCTCAATGGCCTTGAGTCTCTATAAGACAAACAAACCCTGCTTCTCTATGCCAAAGAAGATCACATGTAAAACATACTTATAACTTAAAGCACTAACAGATATCTTAACAACTTTGACCAAAAAAATGCAATCACACAAATTTGACTCACAAATTTATCCTGGAAACCCCAATGGGGAAAACTAGCTCCGATGGGGCTTTCTTCTTTCTCGAGCCTAGAGAAAATAAGAAGATGATAGTTACATACAAAAACTCAAACAATACAGTCAAACCTGACGGGTATAAAACCTTAGATGTACAGTAGTAGCTACTAATGCTCTTGGGAAATGTGCCCTTGCTGTCTATTCAGATATGGATCTCTCTAAAGGTCTGTCTCTACCTGTATCAGGATGTAGTACTAACTCTCTCAATCCACAACCCTGATATGCTCTTTCAAAGATGAAATTCTGCAACTCCACTCTGAACAATGTGCCCCCTCTACATGGGAAGTGCACCCTCACTCAATAGCTACAAAGTCGCCCCTCCTCAGATATCACTCATTCACTATTGAGATTATCTAATATCTTCTTCAAACACTAAATAAGATCAATCCTGTAAGTCTCGACTCACCTAGCCTTAAGCATAACTGTCCACCAGTCATCCATGTCTTCCTCTCCCTAGGAAGTGCGCCCCTACTGTTCTGGAAAGTCGCCCTAGCTCAATGCTCTGAGATGTCTCCACTCAGATTCCCTCATAGCACTCAGTAATGGTACATCTTTGCATCTAATCAAGTGAGGAATGATCCAACTTATGATCCCCTCACTCTCCCTCTCTGCAGATGTGCCCCCCTCTCTCTAGAAGTCTCCCACTATGCACTCACAAGTCACCCTCACTCTCAATTCTCTCTCTCTCTCTAAGAAAACTATTGAGTAACCTCTGCCGGTGACCTCCTTCCTCCTTATAATAACTCACTGATCAATTAGTGTTTTCAAAACCCTAATATGAGTGCATGCAAAAATATCTCTTTTGCATGCTTTTTAATTAAACAACTTGCATGCATGAGGAAAATCACTCTGAAAGGTCTGCTTGCATCCACCGTTGGATTCATGCCATCTAGTAGAGTGCATCTCACCCTCTACCCCATCCTAATGCCTATACAGAAAATGTACCTCCATGCGAGGCATCTGATCATGGTCCCGAGATACCACTATCTCTAACATTTTTTTATTATAAGTCACTTCATTTTCCAGATAATAGTGAAATGTCCCAAATCTGTCTTTTCCAATTTTCTTAAAAAATAGTGTTGCATCATCTAAATTAAAGTGTTTGAAATTTAATTTTAGAAGATGCTCAGTTAGTGTTTCATACCATGTGCGAGGTATTTGTTTCAAGCCATACAACGACTTGATCAGTTTGCATGTGTTGTGTTTTTGTCCTTTCATAAGAAAGCCTTCTAGATGAAACATGAAGACATTCTCTTTCAAGTCTCCACTCAAGAAAGAAGTCTTCACGTCCATTTGATAAACTTTCCACCCATTTTGTGCAACCAAAGACAGTAGAGTGCAGATGGTATCCCATTTTGTTGTGGGGGGGAAGTCTTCTAGTCAATGCCTTCTTTCTGTGCAAAACCTTTTGCCACAAGCTTCGCCTTATGATTTTCAATTGAGCTATTTGATTTGTACTTGTTCTTGTAGACTCACGTGTATCTGATTGGTTTGGTTCCAAATGGAGGGTCCACCAACTTCCACGTCCTATTATTGTTGAGAGCATCATATTCATTATGCATGGCTTCTTTCCACTCATGAGTAACAACTTCTTCCAAGGAAGTTGGTTCAAGGTTAGCAGATAAATGCAATTCACAATCAAACGAAACATCCATATCTTCCACATCACCTAAAATAGATCCAAAATACCATGTTGTAATCATGAACAAAAGTCATGAGATATATTACCATTTGCAGAAGCAATATGCATGGGGACACACAAGTCATAATGTATCAACTCTAGTTTTCTACATGCTCTGGAATTTGATTCTTGGAAAGGTTGCTTACTATGTTTTCCAATAATACAAACATGACATTGTTTCATTTTTTTGGAATTGTGGGAAAATCATGGATACCATTTGTTTTCAACATTATAAGGATGTTATAATTTGTGTCCATATCTAGCATGCCATAGGGGACTAGATGACAATGTACCTTCCACATGTTGAGAGAGGAAAACAAAATTCAGAGCTCTTACAGTAGTTCTTTTCAGCATCAACAATTTCTCATCTTCATGCCCAATCATGATGACTTGGTTGTTAGAGGATCTTCTTATCTCAACTATTTCATCGAACATGTGGATGGAATTACTTTGTTGTCAAATGTGCACAAGGGATAGCAAGTTTCTCTGCAACTCTAGAAGATAGAGAACATTATGCAATAGAAATTTAGGGAATCTAGGCACTCTAAACTTGTTGGTGCCAATTCCCCTTGATTTGAGGTTGGACTTATCTGCAAAATGGACTATACCGTCTACATTGTCATTCAATTTTTTAAAATCTTTTATAAATTTCATGTGGTTGGTTGCTCCAATGTCAAACGACCAATTATCTCTCCAAGATGTTGAATAGAACTTCATTTATACCAACATTACAATGTGCAACAATAAAGTGACCAGATTCAAAATATTTACTAGACTCGTGAGCTTTAGCTTTGTCTTCTTTCTTTTGGTTATGCTTCTTTTGGATCCCAACAATGTTTTACATCATGTCCATTCTTGCCGAATTGGCCACAATGAAGATCGTGTCTCTTATTGTTGTTGTTTCTACCCTCTCTACCTCTAAAATTATTTCTTGTACGTCCTCTCTTACTACTTTTTACCTTGGAATAATCATTTGATTGATTCTTCCCTTTATGGAAAAGGTACATGGTCTCTCTAGTGGGATAAACTTTCTTCTTTCCAAAGGTTTACTATCTTTCTACAATCTTCTCCACTATGGTGTCAAAATTGAGGTCTTTAAAATTATCACTAGCTTGAAGTGATTCAAGGTAGTGTGAATATGTGGGGTATAGGAACATGATGAAGGTGGTAAGAGCTCAAAATTATGCAGTGTGGATACTCGTTGGATGTGGAATTTAATTCTGCATCCAACGAGTGCTCCCACTTGAAATTTGAGTGAAATAATAAACATATATGTTGAAAATATGAAGAAAAAATGTAGTTTTTTCTCTTTTCCTCCAAAATTCATAAATATTATTTTATTATTTTCCTTAGGAGGGCCATTTTAGACCTCATATTTTCTCTAATGTAGGGTGCGTGGAGAGGCCAAGGATGGAAATGAGGTTGTGGGATTCAAAGAAGGTCGTAGAATGGAGAGGAATGAGCACACGCAGAGGAGGAGGTACTCCAAGTCGTCAATTTTTTCCATGTAGAGATAAAATTCTAGGTCACAGGAGGATTGAGATTAGGGTTTGCAGAATTTATACTAGTAGGAGATTAGGTTTGAGATTCCTCAGTGCTGAAATATGACGGAAGAAGTCTAAACGCGCAACGATTTGGACTTCTCGACTATTTTTGGTCGGAATTTGATGATTTTCTTTTTAAGAAATTCGAATTTTGTGTGGTTCAAATCAAGATTATGGATTCATAAATGGATTCAGCATCCTCAAAAACCCCAAGGTGCCCATCTTCTATGAATTTAAACACCATTATTTCCTTCAAAATTTATGTTGGATTCTATTGAAATTCCGCCAAAAAAAACCATTCAAATCGTCGTGCGTCTAGACTACACGAATATGAAGGATTGAGAGCTAGTAGATAGGAAAATCCAGGAGCTGGTGGACATTAAAAAATCGTGGAATTATGACAAAAAAGGCCAGGGCTCTTTTGCCACTGTGAGGCCTTGGTTAACTCCAAGCTGAAATTCTTTAAGAGAAATGTCTTATTTATATAACTAGAGGTGATCTTTAGGCTCGGAAGGTATGTGATTGTTAATCTACTTAACTGAAAAATCTAATATTTACAATATTTTACATGAAACCTATGGATTAGGTTTCCAATAGAAATAATCTTAAAAAATCAAAATTTTGGTTTATATTGGGTTTTTGTTGAAGTCTTACTGAATTTTTGTGACTTTTTTTTTAAATTTGTGATCTTTAGTAAGCATTGCGATGGCTCGATTTTTACTAAATATCATGATTTTTTCTAGTCAAATATTCATTTTGGGTTTAGGATCACAATTTTTTGTTATGTTATCGATTTTTCTACAATTTTTTTTTATCTATTAAATCAAACCTGTATACAACAATTATAAATTTATTAATTCAAATACATTTTGAATATGAATATTAAAACATTAAATCGACATTTTTTGTATGAGGTTATTCAAATATTTTTTAATAATATATAAATATTCAATGTATGAGGACATGTTTTATTGTTGCTTAATTTTGTGAACTTTATAAAACTATATCAAATAACAAAGTAAGTGATAAGACAATATAAGATCATGTTAATGCCAAAGAAAGTGATAAGACAATATAAGATCATGTTAAAGAAACATTAAAATTCATTAATCATGACCATCATATTAATTCTTCTCAAAATTCTACTTCCTAGAAAAGCCTTCTCCAAAAAATTGAAATCCTTCCAAGGGCTAGTATTGTGTTGGATGATGATGAAGATGATCTAAATAAAATAAAGTCTAAAAAGAAAATACCTCATGAGAATGATCATTCCATCCCTAAACACGTGTTCTTGTGTCATTGCATGCCTAAACACATCTAATCTTGATTATTTGGACATCAATAAACATTTAATCTTTATTTTACAAGCACTAATTGAAAGTGAAGGTTAAAAGCACACATAAACACCTCTATCGACCAATCAAGTGTTCCATGTCCTAATGGGCTCTACTACTACTCAAAAATTGATCCTTGACGGCATTTGACCACTTTTAATAGTGTCTTAGATATTAGTGAATTTGATTCTCATCATACTACATTCAACATTGATGTTACCATCGGAGTAAGTGACACTGAGCATCAATGCTACATTTGATAACAAGATCTTTTAGTAATTCATCAATCTTCCAAAGCTATTTATTATAGACATTGTTAGCTTCTCTCAATCTTCTTTGCAGATTGTAGAGGCCAAGGCTTAAAGGAAAGGATTGGAGAATGAGAATCTCAAGAAGATGATTGAAAAATTGGAGGTTGATATTTTTTCTTACTAATTTGTTTTTAGTAATGCTCCATTGTTTATTCTACCTAAACCTAAGTTGGCTCCTATAACCCCTATTCGTATTGTTATTTTAATATTACTATTTAGGACTCTTATGTAGTAAAAACATGTTAAGACATGTCTTTCCAAACTAGCATTAAGTATCTCATAAATTGGGTTGTAGTTGAGAAAGAAAGGGGTATGCTCAATAATTTTTCTACATTTACTAAGCGAAAGGATCTTGGTACGGGCATTGCTTAGAAAAAAAATAGAAATTTCTTATTAATGGAGAGCCTTCATACTCAATTAAGTTCAAAGGCTTATTGATGATGTGTTGATTGCAACCCCTTGGGTGCATAAGTATTGTAATATCTTTTCTAATATTGGTTTATTTGAAATTCAACCAAAATTCTACTATGGATACACATGCTATAGATTGAAAGAAAAAAATTGACATATTAAGTTATACTCTTGTCTAACTCATTGACCAAGTCACTCAAAAGACTATAGGGCCTTGAAGAAACTAAGAAGCTCAAATATCCTTGGCTAGGACATTTTGAGTTAAAATTCCCATGTCTCTGGGGAAGACATTGCAAATTTAGTATTTAGGCCAAACACCAATGTTATGTGAATGTTTGCATTTATCGAAGAAACCTATGAATCAACAATATGCTCCAAGAATGTGTAGGCAAAGCAAGGTCCCACACTAGTTGTATTAGACCAAGTGAATGTTAAACGGTATCTTGAGGAACAAAAGAAGAAGATATAAGAATCAATGGTTGCCTCCTCCATTATCACTGAGCCAATGGTCACTACCTTTGTGAAGGTTGTTAGGTTAGTGTTACTAAACTATATTTTTTCTTGAAGATTACATTTAATATGGTAGAAATAAAAAATGAATACATTTATATTCACTTTTTTTATTTGTAAATATGAAATATGTGGCCATAATGACTCTTAGATCATTAAAGCTAGAGGCAAACCCTTGGAGTTGCAACATACATCTTTCTTCAACTTAAATGCCTTCTCCATCTGATATACATAGTTTTCACTTGTGTATCACCTTAATTTTGGACCATTGTAGTTGTGAGTGTAATTAATATTTATGGTCATTGTTTAGTAACTAGAATTTACTTTACATAAATAGAGTACGTTAATGTGCTTTTTGTATCACTAATATGGAAATAATGTACATAAAATATTTCCCTCTCCACTTACATAAATGTAAATATAAGACATTAAGATATGACATACACAAGATCTTATTTTGGGTAATGATAGATATGAGGCCATCAATATGCAAGACACATGGCTCACCGACGTATCCATTGGGAGGTGATCGAACCAAGGCATGTGGTTATCGGCTTGGTCCACATGAGGTGAAGGATAACATGATAGCAATGGAGGAGCTATTGTGGAGAGCAGAAGATGCCAGTTATTTCCTCCACCTGCGCGTTTGCTTTGGCAGTGGAGTGATGGATTGGGAAGATTTAATGTCTGACCTCCATTCCGCAACTTTTTGCAACTTTTTATGTAGCTTCCACAACTTGTTCTTCAATTTCCACAACTTGATCGAAAACTTTACACAACTTGTTTTGTAGCTTTTCAAAACTTGTTTCACAACTTCTACAAATTGTTCCACATATTTCGCAACCTGGTCTTCAGTTTACACAACTTTCAACAACTTGTTTTGCAACTTTCGTAGCTTTCACAACTACCACATCTTCGTAGCTTTCCACAACTTGTTATGCAACTTCCGCAACTTATTTCACAACGTGTTCTTCAGTTTCCACAACTTGTTTTGCAACTTGTTCTTCAATTTCCATAATTTTCTGCAACTTGTTCTACAACTTGTTAATTTTGTCATCATGGAACTATATGACCAGTACCTGGTTTCCCTGACTAAGGGAAAGTCTAAACATTTTTCTCTAGCCAAGTTTATTATCTTTGTTGATGTTGAACAACTGTGGTATAGCCTGGTTTCCCTTCTGGGCAAGCTCAAGGACTCTGCTTACTTGATAGATTGTGAAACTTATTGTTTCTATCTAACATAGTCTAACCTGGCCCACTAGAAGTAGGTTAACCATTGAAAATTTGTGTACATATTATTCTACTTTGTTAATAGAAGGATCAAGCTCTTACTTAAAAAAATAAAAATTGACATACACAAACTTGACGATTCTCTCTTCTATGTGTATGGTTCCCTCTCCATTCCTCTCATTTTCTCATTTCATTTTTTTAGATATGTTACCAAATCCAAGGTTAGCATAAACCAATGATGAAATTGGATGAAAATCTAGGGACTGGTTGTCTAGTGACAGTTTGAGGAACTATTGTTAGTATTTTAGCTCTAGAGGCACTACGCATGTTTGTCTTGTATGCATAAGTGACTGTACTTTTACAGTACCTATGCACTTGACTTTTATAAAGTTGTAATAAAGTGGCTCTTTAATAAAGTGACTTTTTTATGTAATGTTCCTTGTTTATTTTTTTATAAAGTGACTTTATGAGATAAAAGTGCACTTATTTCATAAAGTCAAATTACTTTATTAAAAAAAAATTGTAACCGATTCATTTTGGAGGGAGTGAATCTTGTCCCTTGATTACAAGATTAGATCTTGTCCGTCGTATTTAGGGATGGGGAAGGTGAAAAGTCATTTTTCCGTTATAAGAGAAAGCCTAGGGTAGTGTGCAAGACACAGTTTTCAAGAGTGAGCATTTTGGTGTGATTTTGAGTTTTGGAGAAAGGGAGGCAAGTTTCTCAAGAAGGGGGCTCGATTCCGAAGAGAGGGGAACGATTCCCAAGGCAACTTTGTTGCATTAATTGATGGGTCGTAATACCTATGTTGGAACATAGTTTGAGGAGGGTTTTTTGCTGCAAAAATTTTGAGGGAGTTCGTACAGTTGTACTCGACAAACTGGGAATGAGTTTCGAGGTACTATTGGGTGTTGTTTTTGAGAAGGGATAGTTGTTGTTGAGGCCGTACATGCCGTACTTATTTCTGGGAATGATTTCCAAGGTGCTGCATAGTTCCCAAGGTGCTAGTGCAGTCCTTTTATGCTGGTTATTTGTTGTTACTCTTATTTCTACTTGAGAATGCTTAATGAAAAATGCTTTGAACTGGTTTTCCCCTTGTGGGTTTTTACAGGGTCTTTGTTGACCAAAAATTACTATGCATGCAGATTTCAGAATGATGTTATGTTACTTTTTCCGTTGCTAACAGTCTCAGCATGAGTATTTTAGCTTGTTGTTCATTATTTTAAGTGCATGTAAATTGTCATTTAATTAGTGACTACCTAAGTATGAAATATGGATTTTGCTGGGTGTTTGGATGGCTTTTGCAATCCTGTTTTTCATCATGATATCAGAGCATGAGCTCTGACATAACAATATATTATTGTTGCAGCAGTGTATTGAGATTTTGGGAAAGGTTATTGTTGATTTTGACAACTTGTATATTGGAAAAATCTATCTGCAAGTGTTTTGTAGGTGTTGGGAAGACAAGGGAAAACTTGGGTTTGTTTTCTTTTGGACTAGCATAAGGAAATGGATGTTTTCATCAGATTTGAGGACCAGTTGGATGGCATTGCCAACTATTTGCAATGGAAAGCTAGGATGGTTGTTGTTCTTAAAGAAGTCATATTGTGGGTCAATGTCATCATTGTGATAACTCCTCCCACTATTGACCCTATTGCTCTTGACATTCATGAAGTAAAAGAGGTTAGAGCACATAGGGTTATTCTGGATGGTGTTAAGGACCATCTCATCCCACACTTGGAGGAGAATTCAACTTATGAGATGTGGGACAAAATGAAAAAATTGTATGAGGCGAAGAATGAGAATCAGAAGATGGCACTCAAGGATAAATTGAATGCAAAAAAGATGGCCAAGGGTGAGGGTGCGGTATCCTATCTTACTCGGGTGGCACGGGTAAAAGATGAGTTGGATGCAGTTGGGGAGGTCATCTCTGATTATGAGTTGGTGAGAATAGCCTTGAAATGCTTCACCAAGGATTGGGAATTCTTCATGAAGTGTGTGGTTGATCGAGAGAAACTACCAGATTGAAGCAGATTGTGGGATGATTTTACTCAGGAAGATATCCGGGAGGGACCTCAGAACAATGAACTAAAGGAGGGTGTTGGTGAATACAAGGTTACTCTTTGTAGGGCCCCTCCTGTAGGGTACTTCATGCTTAACCTGAAACTCAACCACTTGATACAAAAGAGATTAGAAAGCATAATGACAAGATAAAAAAAACTAAATAAATGAATAACTTAGCAAATTAAAACAAACCATAACCTGTCTTTGATATCATCTTGTCCACTATCGTCCGCATCTTCCGTAGGATCCCTCCAGCAAAGCTCGTTTAACAATAGGCGAAGAAACCGTTATCTTCGCCACCCAACCATAGGCTCATGCTTTCAGCCGCATGGCCTCCCCCGAGCTTTGGGTCGTAGAGCTCACACACAATAATCCAGAAACCCAGCTTGGGTTTCCCCCCCACCAAGATTTCCAGCCAAACCCTCAATAGCAGCAAGTCATGAGGTAACTCAAAATTATGATAGTCATCCAGGGTCTGGGTCCTTTACCCATTCCCAATGCCTTCCTTATAAAGGAAAAATCTCATGCGACACTTGTCGCTTCATGCAAAAATATTCATTTTATTAAATTAATAAATTAATAAAACTCACCCATCCATGTGTCAGTTTCTCTAGGAGATGCACCAACATCCCTAAGTTTTCTCAAGTTTGTCCCCTAGATATTTCACTTAACTCCTAGATTTGTGGTGTAGGTGGAGTTGACTAGGTGTCCATGCCTAGGATTCCATTTTGCTCCTAAATAAATCTTTATAATATTTTTGAATAATCAGAAGTATCCTTTCATGTGCAAATGCCTAAATAACACTTAATATTATTTAAATGCCAAAGTAATCATTTATGTGCAAATGCCTAAAGTACTCAAATACATTTCTAAGTAATGTTCTAGGTGCAAACTTATACGTTTCAATGCAGTTAAGTTTAGCAATCAACTTTTACTAGGACCTCGGTGCCACACCATTGGGCCTCCTTGTTCCTTAATATAATTTCCCCGACATGGCACCACTCCATCGGGTCCAGTAATCCGTAGTTTCCATTCCTCGGCAAGGTACCACATCGTTGGGCCCTTGTGTCCATTATTTCCGTTCTCGGCAGGGTACCGCACCGTCGGGCCCTTCTGCCGTCATCTTTCCGTTTTGACTTGCGGGAACTTCATGTAGGGATTTTAGGAGCCGTTACCTTCCATCCTCCGTCTACACGCTATTAGGGACTAATGGAGTTGAGGAGTGAGTCCGTTCGCACTGCGCGCCCCCCAACGCGTACGTCACTAGCTCCGTCGTGGCCCACCTCGTACGCCCTCACGCTTTCCTCTTGAGCAAGCGGATCAATGCTTATCTGCTCAAGCGTGGTATTCCGTCGGAAGTCGACATCATCGTCGCTCTCCTTGTGTGTTATTTACCTGTACTCTATGACCCTTCATATTCCTTTGTGTGTTCGTCGGTGAACCGTTTCACCTATCGCTACACACTATTCTCACAAACGTAAATTAGTAGCACTGTCCTCAATAATCACAATTTGATTTATAAATCTGTTGCTTCATTAAGCATCTATAGTTTACTCAATCATTACTCATTTGTCTAATCACATAATCAATTGAACAGCTAGTCGTTAAGCATCATTCATATCAAAGTTAATCATTAAACAACATGAAATCGTCCATTCACAATAACTACCCAAATGCACATATATCAATCAATCGTAATCATAAATATACTCAAAATAAAATCATAGGGTTATTTTATTAATGTTTCAAACAGTCGGGTTACTCAACAGGTCCTCTCAATGTCTACAGTAGTCTAGGTGCACTACATACACCCCTACTTATTTAGAACTTCGTCTCGAAGTTCAGAATAAATGTAGAAAGCTATGACGCATCTCAGTTGCGTCCTCCCAAGTCACAGAGCTAGGACTGTCACTATCCCACTGCACTTTGACTTGATCCATCAAGGATAATCATTAATCGAGATGTAATCAATCAATTATCCCTCTCCACACATAGAATTTAATTCCTTAATTCATTTATCAATTATTGTCGTCATTTACATCTTCAGGTTGTCCTCAATCATTTAAGGCATAAGAAGGCTCAAGAGACCATTATATCGAAGTTGTTCAGTCGGGTCACTCGAAAGGTGCCCTTAAGGTCCACAGTCATTCTAGTGGCATTACATACACCCCCTCTTAAATAGAACTTCGTCTCGAAGTTAATTTGTGTTCTTGTACTTTTGATGCTAGGCTTTATCTTAATTTCTATTCTCATCTTTTGTCATTTTATTTTATTTTTCTCCAACAATGATAGCTATAAGCACAAGTGGTTCTAATAATTTGTTCATCCAACACGGTTCCAATACCTCCTCAGGAATTTCAATCATAAGCTTTGCGTAATGCAAATTTAATAATTCTTTTAATAACCGTCATTCTCTACTTAGATTTGGACTATATCTCCTATTCATCTTCAAAGACTCATGGTATCTGATCTAACCACAAGTTATATTGCATCAAAAGCCACACCTTAGTTATCCAATCATCTTTTTGCATAACAAATCCGAATGAGATTTCAAATCTAATGGATGTCCTTTCCTCCAAGACGAGGAAGTAAAGATTATACAATCTTCCTTAGAATACAAATGGGTAAGTTATAATCATGAATTAACAAATCAAGAGCGACTACGAAATATTCCAAAATCCAATTCCCAAAAGACTACTTCCAAAGCCCTAAAGGTTTTAATATGATAGGATTCGAGGCATTGAGACTTAGTGGCTCAGTCGAACGTATCTGAATTTATCACTTAGTCCTTTCATTATTAACATCATGTCCAAGTCAATGAGCTTATCACATTCCTACCTCATTACATCATTTCCATTGCCATATGACCACTTCGAAAAACTCATCAAGTCACACTAAGTGTTTTCTTAACCTCATTGTATTCCATATCTAGGGTTATTCCACTTTTCATCAAGGTTTTTCCATGTCCTTTGGCTAGCTGCATTACATTTAGTTCATTGTGTTTATCAAATTCATACATCATTTTACTAAAATTGTCTTCGTTTGGCACCTTCGGTGGTCTTTCCTGATTGAGAATTCTTCTTTTACATTTGTCTTGGTCATGTCGAGTTTGTACTTCTTCGTTCTCTTTAACAACATTGTCATGCCACACAATTTAATGTCTTTGCGATCAGCTCCTCATGCTATTGACATTGATATCTTGTTTTCCACTTTATGTGTCTGTTTGACCTTCTCATTAGTTTGTCGAATTCTTGACAAGAGGATCCCTTAACCTATACTTCATAATAATGGTCAACTATTATATATATATATATATATTTTTCATGATCATTCAAATAACCAGGGTATTAATCAAGAATAACTTATGCAATGCCTTCTTCCTATGTCTATTAGTAAATATAAAGATGACCATCAATGTTTGACAACAAAACTCGGTTTTACAATTGCTTATATGATTAATCTCATACTACCCTCCTTAATTCATCATGATTCCTATTAAGAATACTATTTGTGTTGCTTTTAACAAAATAAGTGATGTATTGATTTCCTTATATCCCATTCCAAATAATTCATCATCCCTACCTTATGTTTTTTACATTCGTATTACTTTTGTCCCTTAATTGTGCCTCCATTTCAATGATAAGTCAACTATACTGTACATACAATCATACTTAGTCTAGTTATCCTTTGGTATAAATATACATGTGCTCCCCTTTCATGATGCCACTATTATGTTCGCCCTTAACCCCCTTAATATGACTTATACCACTTCTTTTATACAACCAGTATATATCATTTCTTTAATATGACACGTATACCCTTGGTAGAACCTCATAGTCATATGATCATTACACCTTTATACATTAGTATTTTCATTAGACCTAGGGATTGCCATGATGTGTATAAAATCCTTCTAAGAATGGTAAACTATATAGTTTCCTTTGGGCCTAAAATATCTAAATGGATATTCCAACTTCCTAACACTACATATAACTTACAAGTATAGGCTTATGTATGCTTCCTCCTACTTCATAACACTTCATGCAACTATAATAGGACATATATATAGGTACCATGTATCCCAGCGTAGAGGTATTCAATGTTATAAAGACAAAATGTAGGATTTGTCATTTTTTTTTCAATAGTCATCTCTATATATAATTCTCCCTTTTCATAATTCATCGTATTTATATAATTAACCACAATACAATTGTATTCTATGACAATAAGATGAATTCTAAATTTGGTGCATGATTACAAAATGAAACATCTACTTTCCCAACCCTTTCCATAATAATAGAATAAATTCTAATTAATGCATAAACACAAAATTCGATGCATAAGATATAAAAGGCAATCCTACTTTCTCAACCATAATACTGAAGTGAATTCTACTAAATGCTTAAAATATGAAATGGAATCTCTATTCCCTCCACCATTTTCATAACAAATGAATAAATTCTATTTGATACATAAAAACATAATCAAATGTCCCTTTTCAGCACCAATTTTATAATAATAGATGTTATTTAACACCTAAATGCATAATCAATTATCTATCTTTACCACCATTTTCTTTATAAATAAATAGATTCTAATTAATGCATAATACAAAATGATGAATTATATATCTTCACCACCATTTTCTTAATAAATAAATGCATTCTAATTAATGCATAATACGGAATGATATATCTAGTCTTCCTTCGTAAATACATAATGCAATATCTATTTTCACCACGAATTTCATAATAAAAATAAAATGGATGCTATTTAATACCTAAATGCATGCATAATGGATTATCTATTCACCACCGTTTTCTTAATAAATAAATAGCTCCCAATTAATGGAAAACACAAAATAATATATCTAGTAAAGTAATTTTTGGTGAAAGTATGGGTTTATTTCTTATCTTCCCATATCTTATATTAAGAGCCACACCACATTCCCAACTTCCAAGTCCACCTTCAAAGCATTCTCACCAAGCGCAAAGGGAAGCCCATGGGTAACAAAGTATGCATAATGCAATATCTATTTTCACCACTCATTTCATAATAAAATAACGGATGTTATTAAATTCATAGATACATAATAGATTATCTATTTTCACTATCATAAACGGATTCTGTTCGGTGCATAAATACATAATGAATTATCTCTTAATGGACAGAGATGATATAAATTCGTACGTGTAGGGATGATATTTATTCAATTCATAAATATTAATATAGTGCATAAATCGATCTTGAATACTATTACAAAAACAAATAGATACTCTAAGTATTTATAATGCATAGATCAAACGTGGATACTCAGCTTCTTCTTTTGGAAGGATCTGTCCGCTTCTCACGCAGGGTCCAAGATAAGCTCCACGATGAGGGAGAGTTTTCTTCTTTACATTTTTATAACCACTGGTTATCCCAAGTTACGTCTCGAGTTCACATCTCAACAGAATCATTTTTAATTTAAGGAGCTACAAGCAGAGAGTTCTGCTATGTTAAATAAATAGTAAACACATCCGACAGAAGAATAATACTAAAATAACCACGACTCTATCATGCCCACAAATCCGGTTGGAAAGTGGGAGACGTACCCTTCCTTCACGCTATGCAGAGTCTATGATCACGCAATCCACGGAGAGGTGTAAGGGCTAACCAGTTGTTTGATAATTTCAATGTGAACGAAGCATACTTAATTCGATTGATCCGAAGTTCTAGGTCTTACAATCATGAAAAACTGGCATTAACCCATACCCGGATCATCAAGAAGATTTGGCAGAGTTTGACTATTCAGCTGTTCTCAGAACCCTATACAACTCCCCTAAAATGATTTATACTCTGCATAACTAAAGTAACAGAGTTCTGAATTTTTACCAAGGCAATCCCCGAAATGGTACATATAACAGGCAATCCCTTAGATTATTACAAAAAAAATATTAAATAATCATTCACAGAGATTTCGGCAACAAATAACTCTGCGTAGAGGATCGAAGGACATCGACAGAGACGCGATTTCCCCAGTAGAAAATCTATTCGACTGGTTCGACCAACTGCCTAGGGATATACATTTCAATGGTCAAGTAAAGTGATAAGAATATACGCTGCATGAATTCAACCTAGAGGAGGAAAGTTTGATCTAACATTCGATAGTCTACGTAGGGATACGATTTTCATTATTCCAATAAAATGACATGAATATGCATAATGAATGCTTTCTACGCCGGGTTGAAGCTTAATCTGAATAAATGATCAACAGCGCAAAAGTGGGGTTTTCGACGATATGCATGGGAAAAAAAAATGCAATCCACCGAAAGAAAGTTGTTCCAAATGTTTGGTTAAAGATCCAGAAGGTAATACGCATGGGATGAAAGAATACGATCCACAGAATGAAATCCGATCCAATTATGTAATTCTAGATCCAACAAAATAATGATATGCAAGAGCAGATAGAATGTGATACACAGAGTGGAAACCCAATCCAATAAATAATTGATTTTGACAGAGCAGAATGCAGAGTGAATGCAGGCTACGAAATGGCAGTCTAATCTAAAATTCTTGATTCGACAGTGCATAATGCATTATATCACGTTCCGGCAATTAATATGTAATTGCAGAATATGAATTGCGATCAGATCACAGTGGATTAAAATTGATCTGATTTTTTTTTTTTTTTCGAAATAAAACACAATGTATAAAATTTCAAACTGAACGCTGAATATTTCATTCTGAATCATTTATAAATTAGATCTGATATTTTGGACTATGAGCACAGTCATATAAATTAAAATTACAAACAGAACTCAGTCTGAATCATTTATAAACTAGATTTGATCTTTTCAATTATGAACAGATCCATATAAATTAAAATTACAACAAAACGTAGTTGGAATCATTTATAAACTAGATCTGATCTTTTGGATTATGAACAGGGTTATATAAATTAAAATTTCAAACAGAACCCAATCCGAATCATTTATAAACTAGATATGATCTTTTGGATTATGAACAGAGTTAAGAAATGAATTGTTACAGAGTATAACTATATGAAAACAGAGTCTAAAATTTAAATAATTACAGAGTATATAAAAATTACAAAAGTATAAAACAGAGAGCCCTAATACCAATGTAATTGATGGAGCCATCAAAAGGTGTAAAGGTCTCATAGAAACACCTCAAATTTACAGTCTAGAATATACGAACAGTTCCTTTAGTAGCATACATCTGCTTATAAACTTTTTAAATGGGATTTCCCAGAATACGCAGATTAATCTATGATTTTCTAATATTCCAACGAAGTTAAAACATCAAAATTTCAGAAAGTAACATTAATACAGAGATCTAATATTTCACACAGCTTCAAGATCCATAACCCTTATTAAAACATAAATTATATATGAAAGCTAAAGAGTGAAAGAACCTGTAGAATTAGCTCAATCGAAGGTGTATCCCACGAAATTGCAGCAGTAATCCCGTCGTCGTTAACCCTCAAGGCTCAACCTCGCTCTGATACCAAATGTAGGGCCCCTCCTGTAGGGTACTTCATGCTTAACCTGAAACTCAACCATTTGATACAAAAGAGATTAGAAAGCATAATGACAAGATAAAAAAACTAAATAAATGAATAACTGAGCAAATTAAAACAAACCATAACCTGTCTTTGATACCATCTTGTCCACTGTCGTCCGCGTCTTCCGTAGGATCCCTCCAGCAAAGCTTGTTTAACCATAGGCGAAGCAACCGTTAGCTTCGCCACCCAACCATAGGCTCATGCTTTCAGTCGCATGGCCTCCCCCGAGCTCTGGGTCGTAGAGCTCACACACAATAATCCAGAAACCCAGCTTGGGTTTCCCCCCCACCAAGATTTCCAGCCAAACCCTCAATAGCAGCAAGTCATGAGGTAACTCAAAATTATGATAGTCATCAAGGGTCTGTGTCCTTTACCCATTCCCAATGCCTTCCTTATAAAGGAAAAATCTCATGCGACACATGTCGCTTCATGCCAAAATATTCATTTTATTAAATTAATAAATTAATAAAACTCACCCATCCATGTGTCAGTTTCTCTAGGAGATGCACCAACATCCCTAAGTTTGCTCAAGTTTGTCCCCTAGATATTTCACTTAACTCCTAGATTTGTGGTGTAGGTGGAGTTGACTAGGTGTCGATGCCTAGGATTCCATTTTGCTCCTAAATAAATCTTTATAATATTTTTGAATAATCAGAAGTATCCTTTCATGTGCAAATGCCTAAATAACACTTAATATTATTTAAATGCCAAAGTAATCATTTATGTGAAAATGCCTAAAGTACTCAAATGCATTTTTAAGTAATGTTATAGGTGCAAACTTATACGTTTCAATGCAGTTAAGTTTAGCAGTCAACTTTTACTAGGACCCCGGTGCCACACCATTGGGACTCCTTGTTCCTTAATTTAATTTCCCCGACATGGCACCACTCCATCGGGTTTAGTCATCCGTAGTTTCCATTCCTCGGCAAGGTACCACATCGTTGGGCCCTTGTGTCCATTCTTTCCGTTCTCGGCAGGGTACCGCACCGTCGGGCCCTTCTGCCGTCATCCTTCCGTTTTGACTTGCGGGAACTTCATGTAGGGATTTTAGGAGCCGTTACCTTCCATCCTCCGTCTACACGCTATTAGGGACTAATGACGTTGAGGAGTGAGTCCGTTCTCACTGCGTGCCCCCCAACTCGTATGTGACTAGCTCCGTCGTGGCCCACCTCGTACGCCCTCACGCTTTCCTCTTGAGCAAGCGAATCAATGCTTATCTGCTCAAGCGTGGTATTCCGTCGGAAGTCGACATCGTCGTCGCTCTCCTTGTGTGTGATTTACCCGTACTCTATGACCCTTCATATTCCTTTGTGTGTCCGTCGGTGAATCGTTTCACCTGTCGCTACACACTATTCTCACAAACGTAAATTAGTAGCACTGTCCTCAATAATCACAATTTGATTTATAAATCTGCTGCTTCATTAAGCATCTATAGTTTACTCAATCATTACTCATTCGTCTAATCACATAATCAATTGAATAGCTAGTCGTTAAGCATCATTCATATCAAAGTTAATCATTAAACAACATGAAATCGTCCATTCACAATAACTACCCAAATGCACATATATCAATCAATCGTAATCATAAATATACTCAAAATAAAATCATAGGGTTATTTTATTAATGTTTCAAACAGTCGGGTCACTCAACAGGTCCTATCAATGTCTACAGTAGTCTAGGGGCACTACACTCTTTCAGTTAAGAGCAAGAAGAAGTCTGCTAAGGACTTGAGAAAAGTCAGATGTTTGGCTTGCAACTAGTATGGCCACCTTGCTTCCCAGTATCCTGAGAAGGAGGAGGAGGAGGATGTGACTGTTGTTTCAACTGTTGAGATAGATGCCTTTGTGGAAAAGTTTAAGAAATAATTCTCTTTGTTCTCTTTTGTATCAAGTGTCGGCAGTAATGGATTTGTGCAGAACAATAGTTGGTGGAGCCTCTCATCACATGACCGGAATGTATCATACATTCCACAACATTACTAAGACAGATCCAGACCAAATGGTTGAGAGTGAAGGGGGAATGGCACGTTCAGTGCATGGATTTGGGAGAGTCATATTCTAGGTTCAGCAGGGTGAACTCCTTGGGTGGGATGGAGTTTTGTTTGTTCCAGGGTTGAGTGTGAACTTGGTCTCTGTGTCAGCCTTGGAGGATGCAGGGTATTCGACATTGTTCTGGAGGGGAAATGTGTACATTTTTCCAGAGAGGGAAGATATGGGAAATGTTTTTATATACTGAGAGGGAGCGGAATTGATCCAGCCACAACTGATTAGTGATTGGTTCTGTGAGTTGTACAAGTTAGGTGGATATCCCACAATTTATGATTCAGAGTTGGAAGAGGAGCAATAGGCTCCTGAGGCTACAGTGGCACCAAGGTTTCAGTCTCGATTTCTTATGGAAGAGAGGGAGTCTCTTCAGATTACCGGAAGGAGGCTCAACTGGTATGAGAGGACCGATGCTTAGGATTGGAGTATGCATTCTCCTAGGAGCTCAGGGTTCAGGTTTGCTTCCAAGAGGGTGTCTTCAGATTCAAGTTTAGTGCAGGTGGTAGAATTGTCTCCAAGTTCAGAGGGATCTCCTACTGTGAACAGTGTGATGGACCTGAGGATCGGACCATCTGATGGTGATGGCAATGAGTACCTCCCTCGCTAAGAGGGAGTGTTATTATTTTATCCTTGGAGGCACTTCGCATGTTTGTCTTGTATGCGGAAGTGATTGTACTTTTACATTACCTAGGCACTTGACTTTTATAAAGTTGTAATAAAGTGGCTCTTTAATAAAGTGACCTTTTATGTAATGTTCCTAGTTTATTTTTTTTTAAAGTGACTTTATGAGATAAAAGTGCACTTATTTCATAAAGTGACATTACTTTATTAAAACAAAAATTGCAACTGATTCATTTTGGAGGGAATGAATCTTGTCCCTTGATTACAAGATTAGATCTTGTCCGTTGGATTTAAGGATGGGGAAGGTGAAAAGTCATTTTTCCATTATAAGAGAAAGCCTAGGGTAGTGTGCAATACATAGTTTTCAAGAGTGAGCATTTTGGTGTGATTTTGAGTTTTGGAGAAAGGGAGGCAAGTGTCTCAAGGGGGATTGATTCCCAAGAGAGAGGCATGATTCCCAAGGCAGCTCTGTTGCATTAATTGTTGGTTCGTACTCTATTATTGTTGGTTCGTACTACCTCTGTTGGAACGTAGTTCGAGGGTTTTCTACTACACAAATTTCAAGGGAGGTCGTATAGCTGTATGGACATACTGGGCACAAGTTTCAATTTACTGTTGGGTGTTGTTTTCGAGAAGGGACAACTGTTGTGGAGGTCGTACATGCCATACTTCTTCCTGGGCACAATTTCCAATGTGTTGCACAGTTCCCAAGGTGCTGGTATAGTCCTTTTATGCTAGTTATTTGCTGCTATGAAATCTTATTTATGCGTGAGAATGCTTGATGAAAAATGCTCTTGAACTGGTTTTCCCCTTGTGCATTTCTTTAGGGTCTTTGTTGACCAAATATTACTGTGCATGCAATTTTCAGACTGCTGTTATGTTACTTTTCCGTTGCTAACAGTCTCAGCATGAGTAATTCAGCTTGTTGTTCATTATTTTAAGTGTCTATAAATTGTCATTTAGTTAATGACTATCTAAGTCTAAAATATGGGTTTTTGTAATGTCCCCATTCCAATAATTTCATAGTAAGACAATCCCATCAATCCTACTAGTTTCCTAGGTTGGATGGGCACATGTGGAATGGTAATAAGGAAGCAAATAAATGATGTTTAGACATTAGAAGGGTTCAAGTATTTAATAAATATAGTGAATAAAGAAATTCAAGAGAAATCATAGGTGACAAATGGTTTTGGAGACATATGGAGGATGTGGGACCCACACTAGCTTGATTTTTCATAATACATGGTATCTCCCTTTTGCAAATTCGAATTAATGGGAATGTGAACACTCTTGGGTGAGTTGGTAAGTCATAACACATGTCATTGAGCATATTAGGTCGAATTGGGAAGGATTGGTAACCTCCATGGAAGATAAAGAGTCAAAGTGGAAGTTTGTGGACACTTGGGCTAGATTCCCTAGCCCCTATGACACCAATGATGGAGCATCTATGACAACTATGACAAATTGCAGACCTGACCTCTGACATATGACCACTATGACATGTCAGCCCCAAAAATAGGCTCAAGGAAGTCGAATTTGGGAGTTGGAGAAGCCAAAGAGACTCAAAATCGAATTTGGGAGAAGATGGAAGGTTGGAACTAGGAGACAAGTGGCAAATGTGGAATAATTCCTAAATGGAAATCTATTGAATCTATTGAGAGGATTTCGACCCTTAGAAGGCTAATGTTGGTTATAAAATTTAGAAATGAAGTATGAGAATGGCTTTTGATGATTTGAGAAAAATTGCATTTGTGAAGAGAGAGCTAGTGGATGACTAGTTTCTTGCCTTAGCCAATTTCGAGGGTGAAAGATTCCCATCCAAGTTGGTGTTTGGAGAGGCCACTCAGGTCTTTCATGGTGCTTTAATGGATTTTGTATTTGCAGGTAGCAGCTACAGGAAGTTTCATGGTTTGGTTTAGTGCAACACTTTCTCTCCACCGTTTCCAGTTTTGAAGGCATATTCATGCTCCTTGAGGGAGGGCGTTTTTGGTGAGCACTTGTGCTTCTTGAGAGAGATTCTCATTATATATTTATGATTGTAATAGATTCATATCCTCTGTTATTCATATTCAGAAAGTCTCAGGTCGAAATACCCACTGGTTGTATGCAAAACTATTGATTAATGAGCAAACAATGTCCATTTCCCCAATGCATTGATGTATGACACTATAATGTTGATTATTTCAAATGGATGGATGATTATTTGATATATTTGTGATCAATATAATGCCATGGATGTATTCTACAAGTTTCATGTACTGTACTTGAGCATTTGAAGCATTTTTACTCAGTTTAGTTGTATTGGGAGATGAAATAGTGCCATTTCCCCAAGGGTCGAATTGGGGGTTTTTGCTGTTGAATGTGAGAGAGTTAGAACAGTAGTAAAAATCAATTAATGGTGCATATGAGACCTAAATAACATACTTAACACATTATATACCTCTGTTCATAAATTTGTGGGAGTTTGGAGGCATTTGGAAGGCCATTTGCAGTGTTACCCGGGGGGGATTTGATGCACAAATTACTAGTCAAAATTACCTATATTGATCAAAATACAAATCAAGTTTGCAGCAGTATTTGGAGGTCCATAAAACATCCCTGAACCTGATATTCAAGTATAAATACCATTAATACATTCATACAGAAGATTTGGGAGCATTTGGGATGATTTGGAGGTCAAAACAGTTAAACTAGTCAAAGGTCGAAATTGGGGAAAAAGTTGAAAAATTGGCATTTTAATAAAATTTGAAAAAGGGATATTACAAGTGGTATCAGAGCATGGTATTGGCACCTGATGGTATTAACAAGAATCCAAACAAATAAAACACCACCCTTTGAATCAGTAGTTGAAGAAGTTTTGGTTGAAGAAGAGATAGTAGCAGAAAAAGAGTTTTTTTCTAAAACAATGGGTAGAGAGGAGGAGGAAAAATTAAGACATAAGGAGGAATTTATTGAAGCCTTAAAACCATGTTTTGAAGGACTGACCATGGTTATGCTAGATATGAATAAACAAATGATGAAAGGTTTCGAATTGTTGGGTAGCCAACTTTCAGGCAAAGGGATGATAGGAGATAATAGTGGTTCACACTCAGGGGAAAAGATGAAAGGGAATGAGCATATTTTCTCAAGTACAGGACCTCATAATAGACCTGATGAATTTCAAAGCACACAAAGGCATACTGCACCTAAATTTCTCACACCCAAAGAAGAGCCCAATCTTGAATTGGATTACAAGAAACTAGTAAATGATTGGAATGATTTGAATGAAGAGTGTAAAAGAGGTGTACCACTCAGTGACTACATTGATGCTATGCAAAAGATTAAAATGAAGGGAGACAATAGGAGTCCATTCCATAACAAAGAATTGAATAGTGCTATTGGAAAAATGTCACTTCCTACTTTTGATGGTTCTTCTCAAAATTCTGCTAACACTTGGGTGCAAAAATTGGATGTATATTTTCAGCTGAATCCTATGTTGGAAGAGGATGCATTAAAAATGGCCATTTTGCATTTGGAAGGAGATGCCAATGAATGGTGGTTCTATGGTTTGAAAACCTTGGGTCATGATCAGGTTAAAACATATGGAGAATTTGTTGATAGGGTACTAGAGAGGTTTGAACAAAAAGATCCAGAATTGCCTTTCAAGGAATTAGCTCAATTGAAGCAAACTGGGACACCTACTGAATATATGTTGGACTTTCAAAAATTATCAGTCAAGGTGGCTGATGTATCTATGGGAAGGTTGGTATTGCTGTTCACTGAAGGTTTGGTTGAACCCTTAAAAGGTTTGGTCAAAGCCCACAAGCCAACTACATTAAAAGATGCAATGAGCTTGACTAGGGATCTCCAAAATGTGCTTCCTAGAACGAGATTTCCTCCCAAGCCTGACTTCAGAATTGAAAAGAAACCTTGGCAAAGAGATGAACCTGATAAGAAGCCATGGAAAGAAGATGAATATGGAAAGGATAAGAAAGAGGAACTAAGCAGGGAAGAGCTCAGAAGGAAGAAATTGTGTTACTCATGCTTCCAACCATGGGTACCTGGACATAAATGTGCTAAAGGAAAGGCCCAATTCATTGAAGTATTTTGTGATGAGGGATATGAAGGGGGCATGGAGGAAGAAGTAAATAATTCAGCCCAAGAAGAAGGATATACTACAGCAGAAGAAGGGAAACCAGAGGTGAAGCATCCCTCTCCCACCAAAGTAACAATGGTAGTACTTTCAGCAGTACCTCGCTATCATACTATCCGATGCAAAGGTATGGTACAAGGACAAATAAATTCAGTTTTGGTAGATGGAGGAGCCACCCATAACTTCATTGATGCAGAGATGGTGGAGAAAAGAAATATACCTATTGAACCATTTGATGGCTTCACAGTTGTCATTCTCGGTCACAACACAATGGAGTGCAAAACATGGATTCCACAGCTGCAAGTCACCGTAGGTAACTATACTTTTGTTGATAGTTTTTATGTGGTTGATATTGCTGATACTAATGTTGTTTTGGGAGTGCAATGGTTGTATTCAATAGGAGAGCATACAGTAAATTATAAAATTCCTGAAATGAAATTCCAAGATTCAAAAGGAGTACTAAGGATTGTGAGAGGGCAACACACCTATCCGAATCAGGTAGTTTCTTCCCACAGCATGAAGCACCGGAATAGAAATATTATGGGAGACATTACTCATGGAAGGCCACCTGATAGAGGAGGGACAAGTTTGCAGCATGGTAAATTGAGATTGCTTGAGGGCAAGCAATCTTGGGTGGGGAGGACTGTAATGTCCCCATTCCAATAATTTCATAGTAAGACAATCCCATCAATCCTACTAGTTTCCTAGGTTGGATGGGCACATGTGGAATGGTAATAAGGAAGCAAATAAATGATGTTTAGACATTAGAAGGGTTCAAGTATTTAATAAATATAGTGAATAAAGAAATTCAAGAGAAATCATAGGTGACAAATGGTTTTGGAGACATATGGAGGATGTGGGACCCACACTAGCTTGATTTTTCATAATACATGGTATCTCTCTTTTGCAAATTCGAATTAATGGGAATGTGAACACTCTTGGGTGAGTTGGTAAGTCATAACACATGTCATTGAGCATATTAGGTCGAATTGGGAAGGATTGGTAACCTCCATGGAAGATAAAGAGTCAAAGTGGAAGTTTGTGGACACTTGGGCTAGATTCCCTAGCCCCTATGACACCAATGATGGAGCATCTATGACAACTATGACAAATTGCAGACCTGACCTATGACATATGACCACTATGACATGTCAGCCCCAAAAATAGGCTCAAGGAAGTCGAATTCGGGAGTTGGAGAAGCCAAAGAGACTCAAAATCGAATTTGGGAGAAGATGGAAGGTTGGAACTAGGAGACAAGTGGCAAATGTGGAATAATTCCTAAATGGAAATCTATTGAATCTATTGAGAGGATTTCGACCCTTAGAAGGCTAATGTTGGTTATAAAATGTAGAAATGAAGTATGAGAATGGCTTTTGATGATTTGAGAAAAATTGCATTTGTGAAGAGAGAGCTAGTGGATGACTAGTTTCTTGCCTTAGCCAATTTCGAGGGTGAAAGATTCCCATCCAAGTTGGTGTTTGGAGAGGCCACTCAGGTCTTTCATGGTGCTTTAATGGAGTTTTTATTTGCAGGTAGCAGCTACAGGAAGTTTCATGGTTTGGTTTAGTGCAGCACTTTCTCTCCACCGTTTCCAGTTTTGAAGGCATATTCATGCTCCTTGAGGGAGGGCGTTTTTGGTGAGCACTTGTGCTTCTTGAGAGAGCTTCTCATTATATATTTATGATTGTAATAGCTTCATATCCTATGTTATTAATATTCAGAAATTCTCAGGTCGAAATACCCACTGGTTGTATGCAAAACTATTGATTAATGAGCAAACAATGTCCATTTCCCCAATGCATTGATGTATGACACTATAATGTTGATTATTTCGAATGGATGGATGATTCTCTGATATATTTTTGATCAATATAATGCCATGGATGTATTATACAAGTTTCATGTACTGTACTTGAGCATTTGAAGCATTTTTACTCAGTTTAGTTGTATTGGGAGATGAAATAGTGCCATTTCCCCAAGGGTCGAATTGGGGGTTTTTGCTGTTGAATGTGAGAGAGTTAGAACAGTAGTAAAAATCAATTAATGGTGCATATGAGACCTCAATAACATACTTAACACATTATATATCTCTGTTCATAAATTTGTGGGAGTTTGGAGGCATTTGGAAGGCCATTTGCAGTGTTACCCGGGGGGGATTTGATGCACAAATTACTAGTCAAAATTACCTATATTGATCAAAATACAAATCAAGTTTGCAGCAGTATTTGGAGGTCCATAAAACATCCCTGAACCTGATATTCAAGTCTAAATACCATTAATACACTCATACAGAAGATTTGGGAGCATTTGGGATGATTTGGAGGTCAAAATAGTTAAACTAGTCAAAGGTCGAAATTGGGGAAAAAGTTGAAAAATTGGCATTTTAATAAAATTTGAAAAAGGGATATTACAGTTTTGCTGGGTGTTTGGATGGCTTTTCCAAGCCTGTTTTTCATCAAACACAATTTATTTGCACAGAGGTAAGACACAAATTTTTATTTTATTTGCATTACTTATGGATGTTTTAAAGTGTTGCAATACCAAGTTTTAATAAGTCACCGTGTAGAGTTTTTGACAATCATATAAGCTATACGAAATTGCATAGTAGGAGCCATCGTATTGTTGTTGAAGCATCATTGTACATTGTACTTTGTTCTACTATTCACTTCATCATCATACCAAACAAATTTGAAAAAAATAGGGTCGGTGACAGGTGTACACTGTACAACCATCAATATGATAGACATTATATGCTTTGGAGAAGCCATCCTATGTACACAATTTTTTATACGCAACCTTCTTTTAAGTTGTCATTCTTTATTATGTCCCCACAGGGGACTATATATTTTTAGTTCCATCGTATTAATATGGCAGTACAAGGCATAAATATTTCTGCTTTCCTAAGTTTATGGTGAGGTTATAATTTTTCTTATTAAATGCATTTATTTTTAAAACATTTATTTTGATTCTCATTGGCCCTTGATGGCTGACGCCTCAGTTTTTGGTGCCCGGGCCCTCCTCCATGCCAACGGACCCTAAACACTGAGCTGCCGCATTTAATTCTCTGCATCTCAATGCTTATCTTTTTCCCTCGACCATAAGCGAATGTTGGTGAGGTGTGCGTGCGGAGTGTACCATTGTATTGAACATGGTAGGTTTTTTTGTTCTGAAGCCACTGGAATAAATTCGGATGTGATGAGTAAATGAATGAATAAGCCTTTTATTTACGCAATGTCTGTTTCGGACGCTCAATTTGCAGAGACGTACTCAACCTCTAGTTCTGTGGATTTTCCTAAATCATGATCCTTTCCTCTCTCTCCTGTTTATCACCGCCACAGCATGCAACTCTCTCAATCGACATCCATAACATCTCTTTCTTCTCAAGAAAGTGTTTGAGCAGGAGCTGAAGGGAAGAAAAAAGTCAAGAAAGTAGAGAAATGGCAGAAGGCCAATCCACCACAAGCAATAGATGGAACCCGACGAGTGAACACATATCTTTGGTGGAAGACATGTATAGTCAAGGTATGCACACTCCCAACCATGATCACATAGAACAAATTTCCATTCGGTTGAGAATGTATGGCAACATTGAAGGCAAAAATTTATTTTGTTGGTTTCAAAATCGTAAAGCTCGTGAGAGGCAACGACAGAAACAAGAGAGAGTGGCATCCATCAATCAGGTTCTTCAACCACCTTCCTTGGAAGGCACTTCGCACACAAATAGTAACAAACTCTATGACACCTCCAATATTTGAAATAAAATCACAAAAACATTTTATTTCGCTATAAGTGAAGCTAGTAGTTTGTTATTTCCTCATATTTATAGTTTATCATTGCAATGCATTTGTGTCTGCTCCCTTTAAATTTTCAAAGCTTTGTTATTAGAATTTCTCTCTATAGAGTAGAAATCGACTGTTTTCATGCCAAGCTAAAGGGTTAGTAAGAGCATTTATTTTCCAAATTGTGTTATTTTCTTTGGATTTGGTTATTTATCAATACATTGAATATGTTCTCAGATACATGTCACTACAGATGATAATGAGACAACAAATGTTGGAAATTTATGTGAACCGATGATACTGGAGTTATTTCCATTGCATCCCACTGGTATGGCTTGTGCGAATCTGCAAATAGTACAGGAGTCTGTAATTTATTATGATGCTTCCCGAACATGCCAGGATGACTCATTTTGCACCGTGACTCATGATCACGAATCGTCCTGATTCCCCGCACTTATGTTATTACATGTTCATGATCATCGACCAAGAATTATAAAATTTGGCGATTTTTTTATTTAAAGAGTAGTTTAAACGGGTGAATATTTCTCCTCATAGCAACACAAAATCCAAATTAAAAAAAAAAAAAAACATAGTTTTTTTTAATCAAAATTGGCTGAAAAAGCGAAATCGTCGCACGTTTATTTAACAATTTATAAGCGGGTTTGAATGATGCGAGTACTTACATATAATTGTTGTGACATATCATCGATATTCGGGTTTGCATGAACCAACTCTAAATTCTCCACAATTTTTCTTCCCATTTGTCAAAGGTGATAATGCATTTTTATCTTATTTTCATTGTCCACTTTTACATGATATTTCACGACAATGTGGCAGCAACAGGGCTTTATATCATTCTTTCTGGGCTTGTGTTTAGTGTTGCTTCTTGTTATTGTTATGCAGGGGATCTCGGTCTCATGTGATCGTAGGAGGAGGAGTACCATTCTATCATCGGACCCTGCTGAAATTTTTTTGTCAAGGCATTCACACGGGGTATGGAAGACTCTAAAAAGTCTTCACATCAGCAAAAAAAATCCAAATCAAGTATTTTCTTTTCATGAACAAAGTCTCTGACACAGGAAATAGACTTGAGAATGACATTTTTTTTTTAATATTTTAAATGGGATTATTCTATATTAGAATTTCACAGGTTATATAATCTGGACGGCCAATGGAGGTTTGATGTTTAGTTATAATTTAAAATATGGGGGAGTAAATGTTGATGAAATTGTCATTGATGCCAACATGGACTTGCAATGGCCCCACAGGTTGTCATTGATGCCACCAAGTCTCACTTGCAGTTCCTTGGACCCCTTACAGAGTGGGTTTGTGCCTTGAAGCACCTTGTACCTAGTTGACAAGGTCCCTGTGCCCACAAGGTTGGATCTTGGAGCCACCACCTTGTTGGTGATGCCGAAGACCCTGTTGATGATGATGAAGAGCGTGGTGATAATGCTAAAGCCCTTGTTATACTATGGAGAAGCCCTTGATGGGTTGAAGAAGTATTAATGACCTATTCTGTGGTCATTTATCCTTTGATGGGGTCATGGTATCCTAGGAGAAGGCTTGGAAACCCCACAGGAGGTGGCATGATGGATATTGACCCTTGGAGGTCCTCTTGTGTGGTTGAGGTGGTTGAAGAAGCCCATGAAGGCTCTTGTGATGGTAAAGAAGCCTTTGGAACACCAAATGGGCCAAACGACCCACTCTATGGTCATTTGTGGTTTGCATGGTTATTGATGACTTTATGGAGTCTTGGAAGCCTTGGAGATGGTCCTTAAGCCCACAAGTTTCTTGAAGAAGTCTTGGTTGACATGTCGAAGCCCTTTGAACCTTGAAGATGTCCTTATGTGGAACCCTTGATGTATGGTGATGAGGACATGATGGTATGATGACCCTTGGGCACTATATGACCATTGATCATGTATTTGAAATATCTTTGGTCTTAGAACCACTTACTCATGGGTCCTTGATACCTATAATGAATATCATAATTATAGTTGATACTACCATTATATTGGTCATATGTTCAAGATGACCATGTAGCTTGAAGAAGTACGTGACACTTATGATGATCATCTAACCCACAAGTGTGTGGTAGTTAAGCTCTTGAACAATGATATGGTTGATCTATTGATGAAGACTTGGTGGAACCCATGGTGAAGAAGTCATTACTCTTGGCCATGACATTATGATGATTGAAGCTCTTAAAGTTGTTGGAACCCTTGGTTTTTCCCTTAAAGCCCACACATTTGTTGAAGAAGCTTTCAAAATAAATGTCCTACAAAAATTGAAGAAATTAAGGATTACGAATCTTTCCAATGCAAGACAGACCCTCACAAGGTAGTAGCCCTCGTCATGCCGTTTGCAACAGTAGGTGGCACGTCATGTGGTTCCTTATGGTTGAAGAGTTATTAATTTTCAAAGTTGAAGTGGTGTTCTTACCCCATCCAATGGGTCGGCCAGCTAAAATAAGGCATTATTTTTATATTTTAAAAAACTTGCACATGTCGGCTAGCTCATAAATTGACCCTCACGACTTGTATAAATTAAAAGTATTCCACTCTCAAAATTGAAAGGTAAGTAATTGAAGTCTGAGCTCTGAAATTTTCGGATTGATAGAGTACTGAGGTATCCACAGACACAGTCTAAAGAGAAGCTACAACATTCTGATTTTCGGAGGTCATTTTCAGCTCTGATTTTCAGACCCTTATGAGGTAAGTTCGTTGGTGTAAAAATTGAGGGGTTTGGCTGTGGAAATTCATGGTTGTAGCAATTAACTGAGGAAGACAGTCCCTAATTTACAGTAAGGCAATAGTCTGAGTTTTTAATTTTTGCAGCAGCACTAAGGTAGTTCGGTGGTAGCAGCAGCAAGGAGAGAACCTGAGTTTTGCACAGAGAAGATTTTTTTTGTATATTTGGTTTCTTTTGTGGTTTGATGTAGTTCATTGTGAACTTGCTTGGGGTTTACCAACACAAGTACACCAGTCCCGAAATGCAGCAGCAATGGGTATAAACAATCTGAGTTTTGTGTAGGGTTTCCATAGTCATAAGCCTGAAATTTGCACAAGTTACTTTTGTTGGATGATGAACAGTCCTATCCGAGCCTTGTACAGTTAATATTGAAGGTTAAACAGTCATATACAAACTAAATTTTATGTGCTACTCCTATACACATGTGAGGTCATACTTCTACAGTTTTGATATGCATTATCTAAGGTATGATCATGCATAACCTATACCAACTGTATGATGATAAAGTGATGAAGTAAACCCTACAATGATTCCTACTACACACCATGATGATGAAGTAAACAATACAGTGATGTACATTAAATACAGTCAAATGTGTGACCAGTACTAGTACAAACAATGAAGTAAGGTATACAGTGATAGTACAGTAATGTGCATGTACAGTAAGTACAGTGAAGTATGAAGTAAATTCTTTGTGATCTATAATGATCCATACTATGATAAAAACACTATGATGATGTGTACTAGTTTACACCACTGTATGATGATGATGATGCTCATTCCATACACCATGATGACACCTAGTATGTTATGATCATTGATGATGCTCTCCGTTAAAGAAGTTAAGATCTGTATATACACAGTCTCAGCTTGTACACATTAGTATATATATACAATATATGTATGTATAGTAGTATACCCTATGATGATTCTACTTGTACATGAGGCATCCTTGTTAATACATGCTTTATGATGATGATGATGATGAAGTATGCCACGAGGAAGAGGATATGATGTTGATAGTGTCTTAAACACTATAATGCATAACCTATGATGTTCTAGACCTTTCCTTGATTTTCTATGATGATGATGGTGACGGCCTTCAAAAGTGTCACATGTATTGATCAGTGTTGCAGCAGCAAGCATAGAATGACCAACAGAAGAAGGATTGATCAGATGTTGATGAGCAACAATCATGAGTAGCAATGAGCAGATGAAAAAGATGATTGATGAGAAGACCTATGACTAGCAGTAGTGATGAGAAGAAATGTTGATGAGCAGAGATGATGAGTAGCGTTGATGAGCAACAAAGATTGAACAGAGATTGATGAGCAACAGATTGATGACAATCAGAGATTGGCATCAAGCTTGCAAGTAGTATCTTGCACTTGAGGATTGGACTCCTCAAACATTCTTAGTTGGAACTAAGAAAACCAGGTGGTGTCCTGTTACAGATTTGGTGCTCTTTCTATCTGTTTGACGGACAATCCACTCGAACGGACGCGAGCCGGATCTCCCTAGCTCAAAGTGAGTCTAGAACAAATAATACAGACTACAAAATACCTTCCTAGATCTACTTAAGGATCAAGTACTAGATGCCTTGCCTTAATTTCACAATCCTTTCTCCTGGATGCTGCTCCACATACCGCGATTGTCAGATCTCAGTTGCAAGTCCTTTCAAGACACATAGAACAATACAAATGAGTAAAGAGCATCTATACAATAAGAGATCTAAGTAAACAGTTAAGCAGGTAAACTACACAATATCATCACACATGAACAATATTGGTGGAAAACGTTTATATTACTGTAAATCAGGAAAGTACATAGATAAGAATAGACCACAACCAAGGTTTAACGTAGTATCCCTTCTCCATCAAAGCCAATTTCCATCCTTCCAAGGAAGTGTGAGTCTCTCAATGGATGAATTAGAGATCTCTCCAATGCAATTTCACCAGCATGTAGACACTATAGACTTCCTCCTTTTGGAGAGGGGTAGAGCTTCACTTATATAGGACTAAGTGGATAGGATATGGATAGGGTAGGTTGAGATATGGTAGGAGAGAGATAGGGGATCCCCCCAAGAGGTTAGGAACCGAGTGTCATCTCTCCCAAGAGGTCAGGGATAAGGATCCAAGTTAGCAGGCTTTGAGAATGAGCTCGAATGACCTATTTTTGTTCATTAACTGAATTTGTCGCACCCTGTAGTAGAGCAAGGTGTGACGTCACAGGTTGCATGAGTGCAGCCTGCGACGACCTCTCAAAACCTAGCATAAATGCAATGGTATCCCTTCCAGGTAAATGACTTAGCCAATGAAACTTCAGGGATGTATACACTGAATCTCAGGATGGTAGGATTTTAGGTGTAATAGAATGCCCCCCAAAGCATGAAGCTGTTGAAAAATTGGACAGGTGAAATGCTTTGACAGAAAGAATGGCAATGGCATGTCGGATGAAGGACACTTCTGCAGTACAACTGGCTCTGAGTACACTGTCTCATATGACCTACAACATGGTTTCCGACCAATACATTGCAGATCCATGGTAGTAATGGCCAACTGAACACAATCATGGCTACTAGACACACGCGTAGATCCATGACGAGATGATAAAACAACCACGACCAATACAAAAGTGGATCTGTGTAACACTGAACTAACAACATAGCCATGACCAATACAAAGTGGATCTGTACGTCTCAAACAATCTCCATCGCAACTCGGGTAGCAAATAACTTCCCCAAGGTCTTCAAGTTAAACCCACAATGATATGAATCTATCCATGTGATTACAATGTTTTGGAGTCGAACATGGTAGAAACCACTTGATACCGATCATTAATGTATACCGTTAACAAGTGCGAGGGGAATCACCATTAATTTCAATGATGCCCAAGTTATCACAGTACATACCATCAAGCGTGAATCAATGAGATGAAGTCGAACGCCTAATGGAATATTTCAATCAAGAGTTAATGAGGTAAGTTCAATCCTTGGATGATGATTTGAAGTCGACGAGGATGAACCCATCAAATGAGGGCCATGATGAATCCCCCATCATCGACATGAAACTCGATAACAGATGTTTGGTGTAGTTCGGATGGTAGGGTAATGTGCAAGATTGACTCAAGGTAGACCAACATGATCAAAGGTATACTCACTGCAGATGATGAGTAATGAAACATCTCTTGAACATGGGCATGGCATGACTTGGCAGTATTGACATGACGAGAATGATACCAAACCCTAATGCAACTGATGGTGGAAGCATTCTTTGGCTGACCCAAAGGAGTGACGGAACTCATGGAATTGACAAGACTCGAGGACAAATAGATTATCTAAGTACTGAATGCAAATGCAAATGAGTGCCATGTTCAAGAGTGACTGTGTACTGCCACTGACAAAGGGTGTAACATAAAATCTTTCCTTTTTCCCCATCATAACTGATGAGTGCCTCACTTATTTTTTAACGAGCTTGATGAGGGTGACCAGATGCTCGGTATAGCTCATCTCATAGATGAGTCCAATCCGAAACGTTTTACAAACCTGGGAAAGGAGGGGTTCGTCCCATAATGGGTCCTTCAATGTTTGAATTTTAATGAGTCCAAAGAAGGAAAAATCAGCGTCATTTCATGTTTAGAGAGTCCGAAAAGAACTAAAGGAGACTCCAAAAGGTCCTTTTTCGTAAAGTTAGTCTCTTCGCCCAGACAAGGGTAAAACAATGCGAGAGAGAACTCTTCCAGCCATGGTTGGTTGGAGTATTTCTTTTTCGTAAAGAGTGCTTCCTGGTCCGAAAAAGGGGTAAACTATCACCATAACGACGATCATTCAAATGCTTTTACAAGTGTGAAAGCATCAAGTTCACTTGGCCATCTTTTCCTATTTTAGGAGTTTGAAAAGAGCTTAAAGAGGACTCCATGAACAACTTTGTCATGGTTGATGACCGAGTACAACAAAGGAAAAAGTAAACTCGACATAGTTCCTTTTCTGTAAATAGTCTAACGAGGCCGGATAAAGTGATAAACCTATACTCGTTGGACACACCTTTTTAACTCAAATTTTTAACGAGCATGAGAATGGTATCAAAAGCATTCAGAATCTTTTTCATATTTGAACCAAAGCATGAAAAAGTAAAAGGTAAGCTCAAACCACTTTTCATGTTTCAACCAAAGCACGAAAAAAAAAGTGAAAAGTAAGCTCAAATGCCATCTTACTATTTTTAACGAGCTCGAAGAAAGGTTGGAAGAATGCTCATAACGTCTGCTTCATTTTTTGACGAGCTTGTAACAGAAAATGAACTATGCTCGGGATAATTTTCATGGTTTAATGAGCTCAAAACCTGAAAAGGAAAGTATGCTCGAAAATGTTCCCAATGGTGAACTTTTTCCCAACATGGCATCCAGAGGTTGGTGTGTGCCCCCAAGCTTCATTGCATTTTCTTGAGGCATAGGCAGATGGAAAGAAGGTTCAGGTACCAAGTCTACGAGAAGACTCAACTCAAAGGGAAATGAGTTGTTTCATTTTTTAATGAGCTTGACACAAGATTAGAACTCTGCTCGCGGGAACCTATTTCATTTTTTAACGAGCTTGACATAGAAAGGGAACTATGCTCAATGAAGTTGGTTTCATTTTTATGCAAGCTTGAAACCAAAGGTAAACTCTGCTCAAACTACTGGTTTCATTTTTTAATGAGCTTGAAGCCAAAGGTAAACTCTGTTCAAACTACTCGTTTCATTTTTTAATGAGCTTGAAGCCAAAGGTAAACTCTACTCACGGTTAAGGTCCATTGACGGGTTCCTTCCCAACATGATGCCCAGAGGCTGGTAAATTCCCCCAGCATGATTGCTAGTGGCTTAACATGGTGGTGTTCCCTAAACATGATTGCTGATGGTACGACATGTGGCATGCCCCCCAAGCTTCATTTCATCTGAAAATGATACTTGCTAACCCACTACCAACCTGGCTACTAATATGAAAATGTTCACCAAGGGGGGGAAATGAGAATCAAATGAAATGAAGGTTTAAGTTATAAATCTATCGAGAGACTCGAACTGATGGGAGAGAGATCTATTTCATTTTTACACAAGCTTGAAAATAGACAATAACTATGCTTAACGGGGCCCATCTTATTTTTTAACGAGCTTGAAATGGAATAAAACTATGCTCGAGTGGATGGTTTCATTTTTATGCAAGCTTGAAACCAAAGGTAAACTATGCTTAGAGGGGTCTATCTCATTTTTTAACGAGCTTGAAATAGAATAAAACTATGCTCCAATGGATGGTTTCATTTTTATGCAAGCTTGAAACCAAAAGGGAAACTATGCTAGAGTGTCCGGTTTCATTTTTTAATGAGCTTGAAACATAACATAAAACGTGCTTGTACCCCCCATCCTCAGGGGGAAGAAACCACTAAAACATGCAGAACATTCAGGGAATTCTGATGACTTGCATTCATGCAATGATCGGGTGTCATGAAGGAAAGTTGATCAATGGTCACAATCCTCCCATCGTAGGGAAAATACATCACTCGAAAGAGTGTGGACACAACGGCTTTCATAGCATAGACATAATCACGTCCAAGGAGTAGATTGAAATCTAAAGGACCTTGGACAACCATGACATCAACATAAACAGTTTTACCTCTCAACGTGGCAGGTAACTGCGGGAGAATCCCTAAAGGTATGGTAGGCCTTCTATTAAAAGCCAAAATCTGGTTAGTTACTGGCACAAGCTGAGGGGAACCTACAACTTGCCAAGCAGTTGAGGATAAAATACTAACAGAAGCTCCCTCATCAACTATCGTACGAAATATTTCTTTATCGAAAACTCCTACAGATATTTGAAAAGGAAGATGAGATTCTGTTAGACCATTCCAATCAAAGGAAATGACCTTAGTACTTGGGGGGGGGTCCTGTAGGAATGGACAGGATCTCCCCTTGCCTAGGACATTCTGAACTGACTAGGAAAACATCAGTGGTTTCCAATTCACTTTCACTTGGACGATAAGAATGAGACGAAGATTGTGTCATGGTGACTGCTTCAGTCTAGACTTTCTCCAATGAAAGAGCAGGATCAAGTTGAGATGAGATTGACTCGATCACTTCACTCTCGGAAGGAAGAGTGGGATCGATTATAGATGAAACTGAATTGATCACTTGGTCAACCAGCGGGGGGTCGAGGGACAACTTACTATCACTTGTTGGAAGCACCTGCTGAGGACTAGTAATATCTTCCAATCACCGTGAAGCTTCATCCATGCTTGGACAAAGGAAAGTACAGTGCATACCCTTGCATATCAAACAGGGATATAGGACTTTATCCTTCCGACCCCTCACCAATGGGTCACTGGTCGAGGGAGTATCATCAACATGATGGTCAGAGGTTGACGATACAAGTGGTTTGGGGTTTTTAGACCACACTTCTGACACACGGGAAAGACCGGGACAATCCTTGAGAAGGTGATCACCCTTGCAAAGTTTGCAAGGGAACTTAGGCTTACGAGGTGTTCTCATAGAATGAGTGATATCAAAGGTTGATGGTTGACGCTTGGTCTCTTTCTTATCCTTCTTCTTCTTAATCTTCCTTTTCTTCTTCTTCTTCTCACCTGCCTTCTTACTAACATCAGAGTTTTCAGTAGGAGAAGAAGAAGAGACGAAATTCGATTCAACTTTCGAAGAAGAAGGAGAATGGTCACCATGAGATTGATGCTCATGTGATGAAGGACCTAGGTTCAACACAATTGGTGCACTTGGTGTAACCGTATTGGAGAATAACCACACTGGTAATCCTATCGTCAATCTAGGAAGACGTAACATATCCATAAAGGGAGGACCAACAGTTCCACAAGGGGGAATAACAAATGGCATACCCTGGAATGGGGCGCCTTGGTTGGTAGTCTCGGAAGAGTCTTCCATATCTAAACTTCCTATGAGACTCTAGAGTACCACACAAGTAAAACACTACTCAAGTATAAAAGCAACAAGCAAATTGTGTGAATAGGATTGGATTCAAAGTTTGGAACCTCACAGGATTGTCAAGGCTTCACAAATCGCTATATACCGCAGGGTCCAATAGTAAAACGCGACAAGGAGGATTGGGACCTTACCCTTGCCTGAATACCCAATTACCTAGACGGTACGTGCGTAGTAATCTCCCCGAGTGTTGTTCTCGGTGTGTTGCTCTGCCAAGATGGCCAACTGGTTAACTCAGTTGGTTTCAGGAATCCTAAGGGTGTCTCCCAATATACGCAAGGTACGTGGGAGCTCAAATCCGTAGTGGTGTTGTCTAATGCACAATCGTTCGGAAAGAGACCTTCCAATATACTACCGAGTATGTGATACACCCTTCGATATACGCCAAGTACTAAAGGTGACTTGGTGGGTACGTGAAGGAGCTCGATATACTGATAAGTGCGTGGAAGACTACAATACTCCCGGGATACAGTGATGGAAAATAACGACAGCTGCCACGCTTAACGACATCGGAACATGTCTCTAACTTACACACAATTACTAAAATATTTTAACCTAAGCTAGCGTTAATTTTGTCTTGTGTGGTTAGGTGGATGCATGAGGTGAGTACATAAATGTAAACATACAACCCTCTACTACATGATAATGCACATTTCCCTTTCCTTTTCAATGAAAACTACTTAAGGCAAAGAGAGATTTTTCTTTCTTTCAAACCAAAAGTACTTAAGTAGTAGCGAAAAGAAGAATTCCTTCCTAGAGTGCAATAACTCTAACTTTCTGCAATAATCGGCTAAAAAGTGCAAAGAAAACGAAAGATGCAACTAATCTTAACAATGTATAAGACAAAATAATGAAGCACTTTCAATTTTTCGAATGCATGTATCAAAAATGGAATTTGATAGCTAAACGCTTTTCATATCTATGTACAGAAAGTGAGAGAATATCTACAACATTCTAATCATTCATAAATTGCCAAAGAAAAATGGCAAGCACCCAAACAACTCAAAGGCACTCAAGAAAGGCGCAAAATCTACCAAATGCAATAATTATAACTCATTTCCTATCTTTTTACACTTCGAAAAAGACACATCTAAGCTATGGAAAGAAATATTCCTCAAATGTTTCCAATCAAATGCAAGACAAAGATAAGCACTTAACAATCTTATCTAACTCAAATGCACACAAATCTGAATCAAGCCTTTCTTCTTCTTATGATGATAAGACCAAGAATATCAAATGATCAAAATAAAGTAAGAAGAGTATTTACGTTTTCCAAATTTGTGAATATAGCAAAAGAAGGACAAAATCAAGCTTCTCTTTGAACTAAAGTGGAGACAAGGAAACAACCTTTCCCAAAAATGATTGAATAGCTCACCATGTAAGGGAAACAAGATGCATAACCCAAGAAAAAGAGGCTAAAAAAGACATGGATATCCCACACTCTTCAAGTTTTTGAAACAAGCCAATCGCGCCAAACCAAAAATGATCTCAAAACCTTTAGATGGGTCAAAATGACTAAAGGATGCATGATTCATGGCCCCCCATTTCACTTTAAAATGTAAGCAAAACACTAGTTTTGAATCAAGGGGCCAAACATGAATCCAAATCTCAAAAGACCCAAAAACCAACACAAGCAAACCAAATGCAAACAATGCTAAATGACAAGTGCAAAAAGGAGTTTGGGATTAGATCCAATGCAAGGATCAGATCAGGTGGGGAGAGGGAAGACGACAAGGTCAAGTGTATGAAGATGGAGGAACTCAAGGTATCCACCATTACCAAGCTCAAGCTTATCAAAATGGGACCCAATACAACCCACACAAAAAACAAACACTTCAACACACAAATCAAAATGGGGTCTCTGACTGGATCTTACAGTACAGAGGGAGTCTGGACACAAACCAAATTCAAAACAAAGATGGAGAAAGGATGCATGTATGGCAAAAATGGTAGATCGGCGCACTCTGTGCTTGTACACAGTGCGACGTCGTAGTTCACTAGTGTGGGAAGTGCGACGACATTGTAGTAGACCAATGGAAGGGCTGTGACGATAGATTAACAAGCAAAGAAGAGAGATCAAAATCAACATAGTGTCGCTCTAGGTACACTGACCAGGTGCGACAGGCGAGATCTGAGTTTGAAAATGAACCAATTCTCCAGGTAATGAGCATAAAAAAGGTCGGCAAATGAGAAGTACAAACTCAAAGGAAGCTAATCAGACTCTTCAAGGTGAATATCTGATGGTGAAATCAACTCCAAGAAGGAAATGACAAAATATAATTCCTTGGCAAGAAATCAACTGAAAAACAACATTCAAATTGACAACTACAAAGCAATGTTCTTTCCCCAGTATGGTCTCCAAATTTGTTTGATAGACAATCCACTCGAGCAGACGTGAGCCGGATCTCCCTATCTCAAAGTGATTCTAGAACAAATAACATAGACTACAAACTACTTTCCTAGATCTACTTAAGGATCAAGTACTAGATTCCTTACCTTAATTTCACAATCCTTTCTCTTGGATACTGCTCCATGTCCCACGGTCGTTAGATCTCAGCTGCAAGACCTGTCAAGACACATAGAACAATGCAAACGAGTAAAAAGCATCTATACAATAAGAGATCTAAGTAAAAAGCTAAGCAGGTAAACTACACAATATCATCATACATGAACAATATTGGTGGAAAGCGTTTATATTACTGTAAATCAAGAAAGTACATAGATAAGAATAGACTACAACCAAGGCTTAATGTAGTAGCCCTTCTCCTTCCAAGCCAATTTCCATCCTTCCAAGGAAGTGTGAGTCTCTTAATGGATGAATTAGAGATCTCTCCAATGTGATTTTCCCAACATGTAGACACTATAGACTTCCTCCTTTTGGAGAGGGGTAGAGCTTCACTTATATAGGACTAAGTGGATAGGATATGGATAGGGTAGGTTGAGATATGGTAGGAGAGAGATAGGGGATCCCTCCAAGAGGTTAGGAACCGAGTTCCATCTCTCCCAAGAGGTCAGGGATAAGGATCGAAGTCAGCAGGCTTCGAGAATGAGCTCAAAGGACCTATTTTTGTCTATTAACTGACTTCGTCGCACCCTGTAGTAGAGCAAGGTGCGACGTCGTAGGTTGCATGAGTGCATTCTGCGACAACCTCTCAAAACCTAGCATAAATGCAATGGTATCCCTTCCAGGTAAATGAATTAGCCAATGAAACTTTAGGGATGTATACACTGAATCTTAGGATGGTAGGATTTTAGGTGAAACACTATCAGTTGGTGCTGATTGTAATCGAGAAGATTGTTGTCTTCCATGTACAATAAATAAAGATCAAATTACACGTATTCTTGTGTTTCCTTTGATGTAATGAATGTGCTTATGAATCTTGGTTGATTTAACTAATGCATTTGATTATCTAATTGATGACATAATGATTGATATATTTTGGTTGACTAAAAGATAGTAAAAAGTTTAAATTGCTCTAACATTGATTCACCCCCTCCTCTCAGTGTGGCCATTGTGTCCAACAGTAAATAAGTCCACTATTTGCGATAAAGAAACTTGAGAACGGAAGGCAGATTGCAACTATACATGCTAAATGTAAAACATTAGAAACTTGATAATTGGTTTTTATATTTCAAATTTATTAAATAATATATTTGGTGGATCGACTAGGGTTGGGTCCTACCAGGACTTTTGGATATTTACATGATGATTTAATGGAAATATACATTCAAACTGTCACTTGTTAACCCTATGGGTTAAGCATATGCACCTCAAATCCATATACAGAAAATTTTACATCCTATATTCCATAAAATTTACAATCTAAGTTAAAAATTCTACATGTAAGATTCCATAAAATTTGCAATGTAATTTAAAAATTCTACAAAATTAGATTCTACAAAATTTACAATGCAATTCAATTTTCTCATTTTTTTAGAGTATTATTAAGTAATTGACAACTTAAAATTTATAATGTATGTTAAAATTGAAAGTCCATAAACGGTTTTATTTGAAATGTGTTACTATTGTAAAGCATGTTAATGGAAAGGTTTTTGAATTAAAATATATGTATATTTCCCGATGAAACTTCTGCCTATAATTCAGGTAGCAAAATTTTAGGGCCATTTTGAATAAATCGACTCGTTAATGGCACACCAACTTATTTTAAAGTAAGTGCAACAGTGATACTTGCTTTGTATTATCAAGGTATGATCTTGTCCCCTATAAGTTCTCTGTCTCAAGTATCATAGGATTCATGGTTGGATATAAAGAAAATCTGAGTTGAATTCAAACTTTTGGGTGTTCATTGGTAAACTCCAGTGAATATCACTGGTAAAACCTGGTAAAAACGGTGGAGAATATCATTAGTAAGATCAAAATCGTTGGTTGAATTGAAGATCAAAATTGCTTATGAGTGTACGTCTGAGTGTTCCAGTCTATGAAGCACGACTGATTTGGGAAAACTTAAGAAGATTAGTCTAAGAGAACAATCATAGAAAATGAAATAATCCAAGTGACATCTTTCAAATTTTTATGCTTTTACTCATTTAAGGGCGTACACATATTCCACTCAGCTAAACTACATTATATGTGAATAATTCAATGTTAATCAATATTTGAATTATTAAGTTTATTTTTATAAATTTGTGTAGAGTTTGATGATGATTCTTTAAATCACAAAAATTTCATACACCAATTCATATTTTAGTTATGATCATTCAATGGTTGGTAAGATCATAGTTTAAAAATTAAATTATTATTATAAATATTGCATCCACCACATAAAAAATTTAAAACACTAACACAATATAAAATTAATTTGATTTCAATTTAATTCAATATAACATGGTATAAATATTCCAAAAATGAAGTGTGTTTGGGATAGGTTAAGTGAAAATTGTATGTTTTAACAAAATTATGGTTGAACAAATTGATTTAAAAGAAGCAAAATTTACATAATATATCAAAGTATGATAAAATTTTAAGTTTCATCATCTCATTCATTGCAGGAAACTTAAGGTTCAATGGCTAAGTAATTTTGTGGTAAAATAATTATTTTCTTATTACAATTTTGTGGTAAGAGTATCATATTTTTATATCTTATGTCTTATAGCAATAGTTGTTATTGCTATTAGAAATTGCAGGGACATTGCCACCTCGTGGCACTTGTTTTGTTCAACGGTCATATTTTAGACAAAATCAATTTTTTAATTTTCCTTGTATGCATAATGTTTTTATATTGGGATCACATTATCGCCACTTTGTCCAATATTGTCCTTAAGCTAGTAAAAAATGTAACAGTTGTGTTAGACACAATCCTCACTGAGAAGGGGGTGGGTGAATCAATGAGCCTACACTTAATCTAATTTTACTTCTTCAATCACCAACTCTTATATCATCATTTCACATTCACATCAAAATCATATTCATCAATGAACTATCTACCAATCACATGTCATTTATCAAATATAATATATCAACACAAGAGACACAAGATATAATTGTAATCTTTTTATATTTGGTTCAACGGCTACAACCGTGAAGTAATTCAGCACCAACTGAAACAAAAGAGCACCAACTCTTTATCTAGGACCCTGCCTAGTTTTTCTTAGACCCAGCCAAGAAAATGGATACAAGACCCTGCTTGTATTGGTTAGTATAATTCATCACAAGACCCTTATTGTAAATTACATGTACATTTACATAACATCCCATCAATTACAAATCATCATTGTTTGCATCAATTCCACCTAAAATCTCTGTCTATATCATCATTCTGATTATCATTAACTGTCATAATCCAAGCAATCATTCTCACCATAGTTTCATCAGCAAATAAGTTTATCATCATTATTAAGCTCATTGTGACCTCAGCACATCAAAAACTTGTCATTATCTCCATGCATGTTTGTCTGCCCCAGGTCATCAGACTGTTCATACATATCATCAAATCTTCGTTGTCAACCAATTTCCCAGCATCATCAACTCATCAATTTTTGTCTTGGACAAACCAAAAAATAAAGATAGAAGATAAAAGAAATCATTTTTGTTAGTTGTCCTATCTTCATTTCATTCTGTCATGAGCACATTTTCATACAACACAACTTCAACATTCAGTAGCCAAAATTAAACCCGGATAAAATGGATAACTTTATCATGCTGCTGCTCAGAAAAAAGCTTCATCAATTCATATTGTCTTTAAATCATCAACATCTCCAGCATACTGTCTGTACATTCTTGTCCATTTCTTCCCATGTATCATTTCAACACATGCATATTCAACCAAAACATCTTCAGCATGATCACACATTAGTTCAACCCAGAAATCAAGAATATTTATATCTCCATTATGTCCTTCAGTAGCCCTAACATATCAACCAACAGTCTATTGTCTTCATCAATCAAATAATTATGTCTTCAGCCAGTCCAGAGGTAAAAAGATAAAACAAAAATTACATTATTGTTGTAGATGTTGTTCACTCCACCGAAATCATCTGAGCCATGCAAACTGCTCCTCCTGAGCCATGCGATCTCCACATATCCATCTCTATCAAAAATAATGAATTCCTCTTCTTTTTATACTTGTTTTTGTCCATCATGTTAGGGGCTGACTTGTCAAGATTTTATTCATCATTTAATAATTAAATGATATTTTTATTACCACAATATATGGAGGCTGACATGTTAATTCCATTTTCTTGTTTGTTTGTCCATTGCCATTTCCATGTTATCCTCAATAGAATATATGTGATCCTCACAAAATATATTTATGTATTTTATTTTTCTTGCCACATCATCAACAAATATGTATTTATTTGGTCTTTGATTCCACGCCATGGTGGTCTTCACTCCCATCTGCCCGCACTGACCATCCAAGAGATGTCTGCACATCCATCTTCAAGATTCTTGTACCTCCTCATGAGGATGCCCGCAACCCTTCATAGCCACCTCAATAAGCCCGCAAGGGTCTTTTTTTTCATGCTCACAGTGGGAAGTATTTCATGCCCGCGGAACCTCCTTTAGCATGCCCACAAGGGCTACATTATGTGCCCATAAACTCATGCCCGCAATCCACTATTTCATCAAGCCTGTGGGTGTGTTGTTTGTCATCTTGAGGTGCTTGCAGGTGGCACTTGTCATTCCCATAGTGCCACTTCTAGGATGCCCGCGGTCTTCTTTCATATGCCCACAAGGTTTAGATGGTGTGCCCTAATGGGGGCAAATGTCATGCCCGCATATAGGGCTTTGTAGATGCCCACAATCTCCTTCACATCAATGTTTTCCATGTCACCATAGTCCCATTCAGCATGCCTACAAGCTCATGTTTGCTTGGCATTTGCTCGCCTTTGTCCATCTTGTCTTGTGCTTGCTTGTCATGTGCATTGTCCACATCTTCCTTGCTAGGGTATGGGTCATTAAGCTTGCTTTGCCATGTCCTAGCCATTGTCTGCCAGTCATCCATATAGCCATCTTACCATGTGTCCTTTGTCCACCTCATTATCTAGGGTATTAGGACCAATTCCAAATGACCACAATATGGGTCATTTGGCTCATTAGGTGTGCCAAATCCCATCACCTTGTCCACGTCATGTACCAATCATCAATGTTTGCTTAGTCACTTCTTGCCACTTTCCATGACCTTTGTCATTAATGTTGTCATCAATGACAACCACAGACAACCATATTCATCAAGTTGGAATTTTAATACATGGAAATAGTGAACGCTTTCTATTTTTTAGTACATGTGTTAAGACATTAATTTTGGGAAAAGAAATCTGTAGCCAAAAAAATGTACATGCCAAAGAAAAGTATGATGCAAAGAAAAGAGAGGTCATCATGTTCATTAATATATGTCATGAACGACATTCTTCTTGACATTCATATTGGGGAGAATGCATTAACCATTTCGCACTCTTTAGAATTTGCATGAAACCACTGATAAATGTAAATGGATAGTCTTTTACTTGAAGAATTTTTGTTTTTTATACAGTTGGAAGAGCATGGATCTCTTACAAATAATTTATTGAAGGTTAAAAATATTAAAGATCGACTAAAGGATATTGATAGGAAGGTGGAATGGTAAGATCTTGTTATTATAACTTTGAAGACTTTGCCCTGGAATTTTTTATGGAGACCTTAAATATTATTTCAAATGATGAGCTAATGTTTGATCATCTTAGCAATAACCTATCAATGAGATCAACCCACTCACCAAGTGATCTACTTATTTAGTAGGTAGAATTTCCCATCAACAAAATTGGTGACTCCATTGGAGTTGATTTATTTGAATTTTATCCTTATTTGGGTTGTTTTTCTTTGACATTTTTCCCAATTAGGAGCTTTTGTAGTTTTTGCTTGGTGTTGAAAATTCATTAGTTGTATTAGGATTGATATTGCTTTATTTGTGGGTTGATTGGTTCATTTCTTTAATTTTACCTCTCACCCATGACTGTTCTCAGCAATAATCATGGTCTAATGCGATTTGTCTTTTAAATAGTCACGAGCATATACATTTGCTTGTGGTTTGTTTTATGGAAACATACATCTATTTCTTCTACGTGAACAACATGAAAAATTACACCCTCAAATCTTAGTTTTTGTTTATTTTGGGTTTTTCCAAAGCTAAAAGCTTTTTTTATCTTGGACAGAGAAACTATTTTTCTTCATTGTTTAACTTTTCATTCAAAATTAGAAAGAGTTAAAAATAATTGCACAATTGCTTTTCTCTTATAGGAATCTTGCAAACATAAGATTGAAAAGTAGTTTTTTTTTCCTTTTTTGTTATGATTTCAAAAAAGTACATTTTAGGAATCTAAATGGTAGATATGCACCACATTTAAAATTTTAAGTAGATATTCCCACACGGCATAGAATAGATGGTGAATGGGTGTACTGTTAAGGCACTCCTTGTGATAGGTCACTGGTTTGAAACTCCATGGGTACTAGATTACAAAAAAAAAAATTAAGTAGATCTCTCTCTTTTCTTGTGCAAACAATTAGAGAAATTTTAAAATTTTCATTGATTCATTGAAAGAAATAATTAATGTGCATGATGCATTTGTTAATTTATTTATTTTTCCACAAGCTTTGAGTTTAAAAAAAATCATAATATTTTCATCCCACATCCTATTGTTGAATAATAAATGAACCCTAAAAGCATCATAATCTAAAATGAACTAGATTGGTTTTGTTTCTAGAAAACACATATAGTTTAGGTTGGAGAGCCTTGATGTAGGTTGGAGAGGAAAATCTACAAGGCCACCAAAACAAAACTAGGATTGATTAAAAAGTGTTAATGATCCATTAGTAGTGAACAATATTTACTGGAAAAGTGCATCTTACACAGGTGTTAAGCACTATATCAAGCTATTCAAGTGTCAAGATAACCCCATGGCACTTGGATTAGTGGGTGGATGCAATATTTGGGGACTTTGAGATAAGTTTGCATGCTACTTGGAGTGCTATATTTTTTCTAAAGTTATGATTACAAGATTTTACTTGTATTTTAGACCTAATGTAGAAACTTGAGCCATGAATATTCCTCCTTGCTAACAATCACGAAGTGGTATCCTTAGTGGATCTTCTTAGGTTTTACGATAAGTTATTATAGGTTGGAATTACTTGCAATACCTAGAGAATATACTATATCTTGTACTTCATAAATTTGGAGGCTTCATGTCTTCATGAAGGAAATACCTCGGGTGATTGATTCATAGAAGGTTATTGTAGTTATTTCTCATACCTTCTTGGGTTCATCCTCGCCACTCATCCTCCTAGGCTAATCTTCATTTGGCCCTCTTTTTAGCTCTTTAATCATATTTAAGGCCCTATCTCATTATTTGACCTCATCCCCCTCCCAATTTGATTCCTTTAGGTATTTGATCTCCCATCCGCATTTATGTTCCTCCTTCCTATGTGTTATCATCATCACTCGTATCTTCCTTTCTCTTTCTATCATTCTCCTCCTTATGTTGTAACCTCTAGTCTCTTGTTATCTTTCATGAGCCCCATTTTCATTTACCTTCCTAACCTCCCATCCTTGCCTCATTTTAATACTTCTTAATTTATTAATTTTCATAAATTGTCTTGCTCTCTCATATTTTCGCCAACTTTCATAATTTCCCTCAAACCCCCTCCTCAGCTTCTCATCACTTTTACCTATATTACCTTATTATTTTATTCATTCTTTTTTCTTTTCTTATTTTAATTTGTCTCAACCCTAATCCTAACTAATCAACCTTGATCATTAAATTTATCTCCTCTTTTTCACCTAAGTTGTACTCTTAATATCTTATCGAGTTGTTAGAAAGAATTTATTCCATTGTTAGTTCATTAAATTATTATTTTCTTTATCTTTAATCCTTATTCCTTCTTATTTTAATTTATTTCTTCTCATCAACCATAATTAATCCTCAATGGTCACCGTAAAAAACATAAATATTAAATAAATCATAAATATTCAACACTGACAAATAATAATAATTAATTCATTAACACTACTAACTAAATATGACTATAGGATGCAACCCTTCGTGAACAGCCACCAAGGTGCATTAAAATTTTATATATATCTCACCATCATTGTATTGTAATCATATCATCTCATCCTTTCATATTTTATACATCTACCCTCCCCATCCAATTTCAATTCTTGTAAGTGATATGATACTCTTCTTGAGCCCTTATGTAATCTAGTCATACCTTGGTTCTTCGGAATAAAAGGTGTTGGCAGAATTCCATGTGAAAAAAAATTGTTGTCCTACTTAAATTGAATATTCATCTATTGAATTATTTTTTGTATTTGGGAAACAAATAGTTCCATTTGGCCACTCAAGATTTATCACAGTTTCTATGATTTGGCTTTTGGCCAACCCTATCTTTTCAAAGTTTCTCTGATCTCAACTCTTTGACCAGAAATTCCTTTAAGCATTTATTATCAAGAAGCATTTATTCTCAAGAAGCACTATGAATAATCGATGAAGATTCCAAATCGTGGGGTTCTAGTGAAAGTTGAAGGTTCAAAGGAAAAAATAGCACGTAGTCTAAAAGTTCTACGATTTCAAACATAAAATTTTGATTTTTTCGGCACGATTTTGAAAAAATTTGATAGAAATTTTTAAAAATCTTGGTTACAACTTTCAAACTCTAAAATTTTGGGTGCCCAAGGGGTTTTTGATGGTGTTGAATCCATTTCTACCATCAAAATCGCCATTAAAACACAGTTAAATTCATATTTTACAAAATAAAAAAATGTCAGATTCTGGTGAAAAACCTCGTCCGAACGAAATCGTCGAATTTATAGACAACTCCAAAAAATAAGGGAAAAATACGACATCATCATCTATAACTGTGCTAATTTATAATAAAAATTGTCCACACTATCTACATACTATGTAGTCTCTGCAAATCTCAAATTATGGGCATCATAGACTATCTAAATCTGCTGAGTACCAAGGTATCCATGAAAACAAAGGGACGACATCTTTTGTGGTTTGCAGAATGTAGATTAAGCCAAAACTGAAGTAAATTTTGCTGCCAAAATACGTTGATCTACGCAACTAAAGTAAATTTCGTTGTCGAAATCCATGTGATCTACGCCTTGAGATAGAGAGAACGGTGACCTCCAATTGATACTTAAAGAAAAGCGTAAATCCATCGTCCAAAGAGTTTAATCCACCACTAACCATACCATTAAAGATTATATCAATTCTCCAATGGAGAGTCTTTCTGACAGGTTGGGTACACAAACAAGAGTAAATAGAATTTCCTGAATCCATAAACTAGTTATTATACATTGTATGATATAGAGTAAAAATAAACCAATTTAATCAAGGGAAATGAAACTTTAAATTCTAAGGTTCCCTAAGTAGGTGAAAATGTACAAGGCTTCAAATGGTTTATCACCAAAAAAAAAGGAGGTTAATCAAGGGAAACGAAACATAAATTTTAAGCTTCCCTAAGTAAGTGAAAATGTACAAGGCTTCAAATGGCTTATCACTGAAAACAAAAATGAGGTTTCAAATGGTTATTTTCATACCCCCTTCCTTGTTTCATGATCGGGCTTAGAGCAGGGACGGTATAGATTCAAAAAGTTTTAGTTGTGGCAAGGATATCTGAATATATTTGGATAGATCAGTGCTATGGATACTCTCGGTCATGAGCAAGTTTTTTAAGAAGATGATTCATGTTATGGGCTTTGGATTGTTTCTCTTAGTCATATTGTTGTCTTTTTAGACAAAGCTTCTCTTTAAGAGTACAAGATTTTGGGAATTTTTCATTATATGCTCATTTACAATTGTAAAAGATATTTTGTTTTTTGTTATGTTATGATGTAATTAAAGTATTGACTTCGAACAAACAACGAACTTATGAATGGATCATAAATATTTTTGTAATTATATTTTAAATAAAAATTTATGGTTTTTTTTATTAAAAAAAAGTGAAAAATACAAGGGAAATATAAATGAAGGGGTCACACCATTGTAAAAGTCAAATGATTTAATTAAAGGATTCATAAAGTCTATAAAGGATCAATAGTAAAGTACATCCATAGAAAAGGGATATTTCGGAAAAGATAAAAAAAAATTATATAAGGAAGAAAAAGAGGTTTATTAAATGGCTTTATTGACATTTGTGAAGACATGTATAAATTATTATTGACTATGAATTCCATAAAAGTTCCATCGTGGACTAAATGTCCTTTTTGTAAAGGGAAGTTTGAGTATCTCTCAACCCTTTAAAATAAAATTATCATTTGCCACAATTGTAAAAAATTATACTTACAAGGGAATATGTATACAATGCATATACACATGAATTAGTGTTGCAAGGTGTCGGTATGAAGTCAGGCTCAGAATCTCCTTCCTCAAAGGACCTTAAAGACAACTCAAAAATGATCCTACAAAACAATTATAAGTTTCTGCAAAAGATGGAAAAGAAGTTGAAAATGTCATTGTTGATAAAGACAAAGAAATTTTTTGCCTTAGGAATCATATTCAAAACTTGATTGCACATATTAAGAAGTTAAAAAAAAAAAATGTACTACAAAACAAGTTAGAGCAACTCACTAAAAAGGAAGCATTGATTAATAAATAAATGGCTGAACCTATGGAATTAGAGGAGTCTTTGGACGTAAAAGCCCAAGATATGGACAAAGAAACCAATACAAATCCAACAACATCACAACTCATAGATATGCACATCCAGTTGAAGTAAGGATACCTTCAAATGTCAAAGTACAAATGATGGAAAATCCAAGTGCACTCACCAATAGAAATGTAGTGATCAACTAAGCGACTCAAACATATGAAGAGGGATTAATATCAAAAGTGAATCAAGAAAACACTACAAGTATGCGGAATAATCATGCTACAAAGAAACCTTTTTGAAACCCTAATCACATAATTTGTCGCTTCAACCATTCAGTCTATCAAAAACATTCTAAACAACCACAAATGGTTTATATTCTAAAGAAATTGAATACAAAATTAATTGGACCATGTTAAGGTAAAATTCATATTGATAATCAAAATACATTAGGCTTTGTCCAAGGAAACCATTAGTGTCTAGTGCCACAAAAGATCAAATTGGGGTGGCTTAATCTAAGAACAGTAAAACAATTTTGTTCGATGCTTTGCAATCATATCTTTTTGTTTCGTAAAGTGTCACATCTACTAGCACATAAGATCATGAGAAGACATTTCAAGCAAGAACAAGGGATAAGTATTCTAACAAATTATGCTTTGAGGACAAAGTATATGCAAGGGGAAGGCAATGCAACAAACATAAATATTAAATAAATCATAAATACTCAACAGTAATAAATAATGTTAATTAATTAATAAACACTAGTAACTAAAGATGACTAAGGGACATAACCGTTCATGAACAATCACCAAGGTTCCTTTAGGATGTGTATGTGTGTGCGCGCGCACGCTAATCATATCATCTCATCATCTCATGTTTTATACATTTATTATATTTTTCCTTTATGGATTATAACTTGTTGTCCTACTTAAATTGGATATTTGGCTATTGAATTTTGGTTCATATTTGAGAAGAAAATATTATTCATTCCAGTCACTTACTTTATCTACTATTTATCTCAACTTAAACACATTCTTTTCTATATTTAACAAAGATTTCAACAAATCCCTGAAGATGGGAAACAAATATTGTTCATTCCAGTCACTTACCTTATCTACTATTTGTCTCACCTTAAACGCATTATTTTATATCTTTCACAAAGCTTTCAGTAGATCCCTAGAGATGTCTCATATTTTATACATTTATTATATTTGTCCTTTTTGGATTAAAACATGTTGTCCTACTTAAATTGTATATTCAACTATTGAATTAGTGTTCGTATTTTGGAAATGAATATTGTTTGTTCCATTTGATATCATAACTTCATTGTTTGATCTAGCCTTTGGCCACTCAATATTTATCATAGTTTCTCTGATTTGGATTTTGTCCAACCTTGTATTTTCATAGTTTCTTTGATCTCGACTCTTTGACCAAAACTCCCTTTAAACATTTACTCTCAAGAAGAATTGTGAGTAATAGTTGAAGATTCCAAATCACGGTGCTAGTGAAAGTCGAAGGTTCAAATAAAACATGGGGAAAAAAAACCACCATCATCATCTACAATTGCACTAATTTATAATAAAATTTTCCCACCAGTTGAATCCCTAAGATAAACGGTGCATTCACACTGTCTATAGACTATGTATTGTCTGCAAATCTCGAGTTGTGGGCATCATAGATGATCTGAATCTGTCAAGCGCAAAAGTATCCATGAAAACAAAGGGACAACATATTTTGTGGTTTGCAGAATGTAGATTAAGCCAAAACTGAAGTAAATTCTGCTGCCAAACCCCATCTAATATGTGCAACTAAAGTAAATTGCGTTGTCGAAATCCATCTGATCTACACCTTAAGATAATTAGAAGGATGGCCACCAATTGGTACTTAAATAAAAGCGTAAAGCCATCATCCAAAGAGTTTAATCCACAACTAACTATACCATTAAAGACTCTATTGATTCTCCAATAGAGAGGCTTTCTAATAGGTTGGGTACACAAACAAGAGTAATCATAGTGAATCATAATAGAATTGTCTAGCAAATTGCATAATAGAAAGGGGTAAGAAAAAGTTCACTTAAACCTTCAAATCGATTGAACAGTCAAAGTTGTTTTTTTGGTTGTGACCCTTCAGTAAGTATAACGAAAGGATATCTACTTAATAACAAGTAAAATTAGCAACAAAGTTGCTTATACCTGCTTCTTAGAAATGTTTTAATTTAATAGTTATATATAGTTTAAAGTTAAAGTTTAAAATAGTTATGGTACATTTAAAACTTATACCAATGTATTATTTATGCATACTTTTATGCTAATTAAAACAAATAAATAATAGGTAAAATATGGATAAAAAATAACATTATTATAATAAAGTATTAAAATTGTGAGAATAACTAAATATTTTAAGAAATTTGAATTATAATGAGCACGAACAAATTATAAATGTTTAGGTTTGTTTATATATATATATAAAAGGTGTAATCTTGTTTTATCTAAATTTATGTTAATTTAATTGAAATTTTAGAAATTATTATTTTTTATAAAATATATCTACAAATATTTATAATATGTTTTTGGATTGAATTTTAAATTTGATTTCTAATTATTTTATTTTTTAATATTAATAATAACTAAATAATGATTTTCTTGAAAAGCACACTAAATAATAATTTTATAATCTCAAGTATATCAATAACAATGTTTTAAGATGAAGAACTCAAAAGCTATATAGATAATAAGATTCACAAGATGTTATTTTAATTTAAAATGGAAGGCAATGAAGGATTCCCTTGGGCATCGTAAGCTTATAAAACTTTGAAATGCTTGATTTGTTCTAACCTTTTCAAAAATAGGGAGGGAATAAAATAGTCTGTAGATTATTATATTTACTTAAAAGATACAATTTTTTTTCATATAAAGAAAAAGCATCGTGACAATGGTTTTACCATCAAACCAAATGACTACGGAAAAAAGGACTGGACCTGGTTAATAAGTAGGGTGAAAAAAAGAATCCATTTCTGGGTGTAATATATGGCTTTCAAAAGGGGACATATTTGTTCTACTGAAAGCAGTTTTGGAATCTATCCTTGTCTACTGGGTTACTATAGCACACATTCTCAAAGATATTATGAACATCATCGGGAAAATTTTATTTACTTTTCTCTGGAACGGTCATAAAGTGATAAATCCTTTTCACTAGATTGCTTGGGATAAATTAACTTGGCCAAAATATTTGGGTGGATGGGGATTGAAGCACCCCACTTTTTTCGCGATAGCTCTTTATGCAAAAAATGTGTGGAGAATCCTCAAGGAAAATACCCTATGGAATCAGGTGGTGTACCATAAATATATCTCTCCAATCATCATAGAAGACTAGATCAGGAATCGATATTTAAGTTTTAAGAACATTTCAAATATGTGGAAATAAACCTTACAGGATTTCGATCTAGTGACAGACTGACTATGGTGAAAAGTAGGAAATAGAAGGAAAGTTAGAATAGGCATAGATTCGTGGATTGGCTGCATAGGCAGTCATTCCCTACCAGATCATCTGATAGAATATATACAGGACCAAGGTATTTTTTTCCTACATCAAATTAGTGACATGGAGAATTCAAATCTATACATACAGGTTTGGCTTATAGCAAAGAATTTGGACATACCACAGCCTGGTCGGGTTTCATGGAAAAATTACATCTCCACCTTACATTCATCCCACATCAGATTGGTCGACTCCGAGGATGAAATTAATTGGTGCAAGAATTTTATTAGGGGGGAATACACCTTGTGTATGGGTTACAGGGTTCTGAGAGAACAACAAGATATTTCTGATCTCTCCTGGTGGCATACAGAGATCTGGAAGATCAACATCCCTTTAAAGGTAAAATTTTCTCTTGGTCTGCATTATCCCATAAAATACCAGTCTGGAGCATCCTATGTAAGAATATTTATGAAGGATGGGGTAGATGCCCCTTGTGCAAAGCTGATAATGAAACGATTGAGCATGTTTTTATCCATTGCTCATATATACAACATATGTGGAAGATATCTCAACAAGTAAAAGGTTTGTTGTAGGACGCCTTTAAATATTGGATGGACGATCTAGTTTCTTCCAAGTACACCTCGCTTCCTTTTTTATTTATCTAGAATAACTGGATCGCTTGTAACCATGCTATATTTGAGGACCTCAGCATCCCTTTGGGAGTCTACACATTCAAAAGACTAGCCACTATGGATGCCATGTCACCACAGATAAAGAACAAATCAGACAGAGTGATTGTCGAAGAACAAGTGGACAAAACATATCCTTGGTGTTTCTTCAACGGTGTCTCACAAGGCACCCCAAGGACTGGAGGAGCAGGGGGTATAACATACTCCACAACAAATAATTGGTCGAAATTCGATGCAGCTCTTGGTTCTTGCTCTAATAATAGAGCTGAGATGATTTCCTTAAAATACACCTTACAATTGGCTCTCTCAAAAGGTATCCAGATATTACAGGTTATAGGTGATTCAAAGATGGTTATAAATTGGATGTTATTCAGGCAACCTCCCCAAAACATCCTCCTTAGGCCTATCTTCGACGATCTCATTTGATTTTTAGATATATTCACTAGCATTAGTTTTCAATATGTCTACAGAGAAAGGAATAAGACAATAGATGGATTATCGAAAATTGGTCTTCACCTGGGAAACAGTTTCTGGCAGAGATAGGAATTCACTAATGACACTATAGCAGAGATGGGAATTCACTAATGACACTATAGCAGAGGATGATCTGGGACCTGTCACTCTCTAATCCATATAGCCTCCAGAACTCTAGAAATCCTGCATCTAGACAAGCTACTATATTTTGTTTTTTTGTAACATGTGGATAATGTATACAACATCATACAAGAATAAACAAGAATAAAAACTTGGAAGAATTCAAACATCCATTGATGGATGATGAGACACTAAGAGAAAGAATCCTTAAATTTGTATGGAAATATTACCATAGAAAATGGAAATATTATATAAATACTTTTGTATTCAAGGCCTCCGGCCCTAAAGAATGCCATCTATTTTATTTTTAATCAAATGAATTGCAAGATTTTTTCCTATGGAAAAAAAACATGCCGATATCCTACCATTGTAAATAATCGCCGAAAGCATTTATCATTGGTGTAGAAAAGTAATAATATTTATTGCCTACAGCCTATACCTCTAGGAGGCCAGTACAAAAACTAAAGTCATGGTCGGAAAAGTTTTCATTTGAAAATTACTATATATGAATTAAAGTTAAACCAAATCATTTTCTAAGTTGAAGATATGACCATGGAATAATTGCATTTGCCTTTTTCCTATGATCGTATGGTCTGTATTAATATATTAATAGTGATGTAATTATTGTTTTATTAATTTTTAATAATAAAATATAGGTGAAGTACAATCATCATAATTAAAATTGAGTATAAATGTACAAGAAGTTTTTTTAAAAATATTTTTGAAATTAATTTTTATTTGTAATAATTGTATATAAAAGTAGATAAATTTAGTTTTTTCATATTTATAAGTCAATTATAAAATAAAATTTATATTTAAAAAAATTTAAAATTTAAAAATTAATTTTTAATTTTTAAAATATTTAGTTTAATATTATATTTTAAAGAAACTATACAAAACATTATAAAAATATATTAATTGAATGCAATTTAATTAATAGTCAAAATCATTTGACTGTAAAACGATTACAATATACATGTCATCCGCAGGTATAAAAAATAAAAATCGTTTACGGTCGCACTCAAGTTAAGGGTTACGATGTCGAGTAGTGAATCCATAAACTAGCTATTATACATTGTCTAATATAAAGTCAAAAAAATTGATTTAATCAAGGGAAACGAAACTTTAAAGTCTTAAGGTTCCCTAAGTAAGTGAAAAAGTACAAGGATGTATAAGTGAAGGGGTCACACCATCGTAAAAGTCAAATGATTTAATTAACGGATTTATAAAGTCTATAAAGGACAAATAGTAAAGTACATCCAAGAGAAAAGGTATATCTGGGAAAAGATAAACCATTTTCATATAAGGAAGAAAAACACGTTTGTTAAATAGCTTTATTGAAATTTGTTAAGGCATTTATAAGTTAAGTTGACGTTGACAAGGAATTCCATAAGAGATCCAACATTTTGGACTAAATGTCCTTGTAAAGGGGGGTTTGAGTATCTCTCAACATTTTAAAATAGAATTAGCAGTTGCCACAATTGTAAAATATTATTCATCGCAAAGGAATATGTATAGAATGTGCATATACATGAACTAACATTGCAAGATGTCAATATGAAGTGAAACTTGGAATCTCCTTCATCAAAGGACCTTAAAGACATCTCAAAAATGATCCTGCAAGACAATCATAAGTTATTGCAAAAGATGGAAAAAGAAGTTGAAAATGCCATTGTTGATAAAGACGAAGAAATTTCACGACTTAAGAGTCACAGTAAAAAATTGATCGCACAGATTAAGAAATTAAAAATTGACAAAAATCCGCAACATAACATGTTAGAGCAACTCACTAAAAAGGAAGCATTGATTAATAAAGAAACAATGATCGAACCTATGGAACTAGAGGAGTCGGTGGATGTAAAAGCCAAAGTTGTGGAAAAAGGAACCAATGCATACATATTCAACATCACAACTCATAAAGATGCAAATCCAGTTGAAGTAAGGATATCTTCATATGTCAAAGTACAAATGATGGAAAATCCAAGTGCTCTCACCAATAGAAATTCAATGATCAACAAAGTGACTCATGCATATGAAGAGGATTTAATACCAAAAGTGAATCGGGAAAACACTACAAGTATGAGGAATAGTCATGCTACAAACAAACCTTATCGACACCCTAATCACACAAGTCTTCTCTTCAACCAATTAGCCTATCAACATCATTCTAGATAACCACAAAGTGTTTATATTCCAAATAATTTGAATACGAAAATTGTTTGAGGTGAAAGTCATCTTAGGAATCAAAATACATTAGGTTTTGTCCAAGGAAACCATGAGTACCCAACGCCACAAAAGATCAAATTGGGGTGGCCTAATCCAAGCATAGTAAAACAATTGTGTTCGATGCTTCACAAATCATAGTCTTGTTTTGTCAAGTGTCGCAACTACTAGCACATAAGATCACGAGAAGACATTACAAGCAAGAAAAAGGGATAAGTTTTCCAACGAATTATGCTTTGAGGAAAAAGCAATTGTAAGGGGAAGGCAATGTAACAAACATAAATATTAAATAAGTCATAAATATTCAACATTAATAAATAATAATAATAATTAATTAACACTAGTAACTAAAGGTGACTAAGGGATACAACCCTTCATGAATAGTCACCAAGGTGCCATTATGATATATATATATGCACTCTCATTGCATTGTAATCATATCATCTCATCATCTCATATTTTATACGTTTATTATATTTTTCCTTTATGGATTATAACATGTTGTCCTACTTAAATTGGATATTTAATTATTGAATTTATGTATGTATTTGGGAAACAGATATTGTTCATTCCAAACACTTGCCTTATCTACTATTTATCTCACCTTAGATGCATTCTTTTATATCTTTCACAAAGCTTTCAACGGATCCCTCGAGATTGGTGGAGTGCTCACTCAAAATGTTGGGACAACTAAACTCTAACACAATTTAATCCATAAAACATAACAACATATCCAACTGTGGAAATATGTGTTCTCAAGTAAAATTATGCTCATAAGATGATGCACTCCTAATTGATGAGTAAAAGGATTCTTGATTAAGGTAATAAGGAAATTAATTAACACTTAAGTATTTTATTGAATGGGAACCCATCAACTCAGGGTCTACCTAAGTTTTGAAGTATTAATTATTGTACTTTTGAAGTAATGAATTAACTAAAGTGTACTACCTTGAGTTTTATAAGGTTTGAGTGTGATTAATTAGAGTTAATGAAGAAATAAAACTAATCAACCAAAAGTACCTACGGTTTTCACTTAGAATTAATTTGAATAATTGAAAGAGGGTGGTGCTAGACACTATGGTCCCTTAATGACATTCAATGGAGGACTATTGTTGAAACACCCAAGGGGATTCAAAATCACATGCCACATGTGTGGTGTTCTTTACTCTTGAAACTTAAAACAACACAAGATATACAGAGATTAAGATAGAATGAACCAGAAATTATAGAGCAAAAAAAGAAACATTAAACAATAGAAAGATAAATATGGCAAGAAATACGTTTTATATTATGAGAATAATTTTGGAAAGCAATGTTCACAGGCCTCTTGAGGTATGGAAACCTTTCGCTTAAGTAGAGTTGTGTTACAATAATTATCAATGAAAATATTCATAGCCTTATAGTTCGTTAAATAGGCTTCCCATATCGAAAAACCTAACTACTTAACATGGTCAAATAATTAATGAGTACCAAATTCCTAGTGGGCCTTAATTAATAGAGAGACTATTTTTACATTGATTGTTGACTACTATATACTCAACGTTAATCCCAAGAGATGGTTGTAGACAATGCATGAGTAACTCCTAAAGTAAGGAGAGTTAGGGTAGGACCCTAACTGCCCCCCCCCTTTCAAAAACATAATTGTCCTCAATGTTGAAGGTGAGAAAATTTTTGTAAAAATTTGGTTGGTTACCAAGTAACATCTGTTGGCCTCATATATTTCCAATGGATCAAAAATTCTTTGATGGTGCACCAAAACAATTGTTGTTTCTTGTAAGCTAAGGTTGTTGTCAGCTGGATCCATATGGAGCCTTCCTCATCCAGTTCTGGTAAGTTGGTTTACACTTTGCAGTTAGACCCTGCCACTTTTGGAGACAAGAGACATGCAATATTGGGTGAATCTTGGAGTGATCTGGCAGAGCGATCTTGTAGGCCACTTGTGCAATGCATTGGAGGATTTTGTACAGTATTTAGAACTTCGGAGCTAGCTTCTGGTGGATATGAGACTTGAGGTATGTTTGCTTATAAGGTTGGAGTCGAAGAAACACCTAATCCCCTACTTCAAAGGAATGCTTGGAGCAATGTTGATCTGCATGTTGTTTCATTCTATTTTGAGCCATTACCATGTTGTCTTTAAGGGTGTGGAGAATATATTCTCTAGTGTGAAGTGTGTTGTCCACAACCTAAACTCTAGAGGTACTTGGAAAACTGGAAATCATGGATAAGGACTTTTAGCCATATACTGTTTCCTATGGTGTCATTTTGATGGAGCCATGATAAGTGGTATTGTACCACAACTCAGCTAGAGGGATCCATTGAGCCCAGTTGTGTGGCCTATCCAACAAAAATCATCACAAGTAGGATTCCAATCATTTATTGATTTATTATGTTTGACCATCTATTTGAGGGTGATAGGTTGTGCTGAGATTCAAGTGGGTGCCCTAAAGTTTAAACATTTTTTGCCACAAAATTGATGTTGAAGGTAGGCAAGTGATTAGATAGAATAGAAGTTGACATTCCATGGGTATTAAAAATATGATTCATAAAGACTTGTATCAAATACCACCATAATGATTGTTTTATCTCTCTCCTTGGGAAGCCTTGTGATGAAATCCATAGAGATGTATGTCCATATATGGCTGGCGATTGGAAGTGGTTGCAAGGCACCCAATGACTTCATTGTCTCATTCTTATGTCATTGGAAAGTGTTGTCGGCTGCAACAAAGTTGTGGATATATTTTGTTATGCCTTCCCAAAATAATGAGCATTTAATTCTTTCGTAGGTTTTATGAAAACTTGAGTGGCATGTTGTGGGTGATGAATGTAACTCCTTTAAGGTTCTTTATTTTAAGGTTGAATCCAAGATGAGAAAAATGCACTCCTTATATATCAAGATATTTTGGTTCCATATATACTCAGGCAAAGGATTCAAGTTTTCTTGTATCATGGATGAGGTGCCAAACTATGTCCCAGGCCAACCATTCTTGACGTGATTCATTCATCCATCTTGGAACTAGTAAGGACAAAGCAAAGAGGGAACCCTCTTCTTCAAATTGTTTATACAAAGCATCTGCCACCACATTTTCACAACACTTCTTATATATGATCTCATAATCATATCCCAACATCTTAGTGACTCATTTATGTTGCTCTAGTGAGGACAACGTTTGTTCCAGGACATACTTGAGACTATGATGGTCTATCTTGATATGGAAAAAATGTTCAATTAAATATGGTCTTCATGTCTCAATAATGTGAATATAGCCATCATTTATTTTTCAAAGGTGGACTTTCCCAATTCCCACTTAAAAAACTACTTACTGGTGAAGTCTAATGGTCATCCATATTGTAGTAATATTATGCCCATGCCATGACTTGAGGCATCACATTCTAAAATGAAAGTCTTTATAAAATACAACATGGCTAACATAGGCATAGTGCACACATAATTCGTTAGGGCGGAGAAGGCCTGCTTCATTGCCTCATTCCAGGAGAAGCATTATTTTTTAGCAGTATTGTATGAGGAGTTGCAATCTTTCCATAGTTTTTCACAAACTTACAATAGTAGCATGTAAGTATGGGGAACCCTCACAAGCTCTTAAGAGTTTTGGGTTAGGGCTAGTTCTACAAATATTCCACTTTCTTGGGGTCCTCATGTACACCATCATGACTCACAATATGGCCCAAATATTCAACCTTAGTCACCCCAAAAGCACATCTAGAGCGTTTCACAAATAACTAGCGATCTTGTTACAATTTCAAGGTACGAGCAAAATGTTGGAGGTGGATTTCTTGAGTGGGGTTGTAGACCAATATACCATTGAAGAAGACCAGGACAAAATGGTGGAGGAAAGAGTGGAAAATCTTATTTATGAGGCTTTGAAAAGTGGATGTGGCATTGTAGAGGTAGAAGGGTGTGACTAAGAACTCGTAATGACCCTCATGAGTGTTGAAGGTTGTCTTGGGTATGTTTGCTTCTTTCATTCAATTTTGATGGTAGCCTAAGCGAAGTTCAAGTTTGGTGAAGAATTTGGCTCCACTCAACTCATCTAAGAGATCATCAATGACATGAATAGGAAATTTATGTTTGATGGTTAATTTGTCGAGAGCCTAGAAATTAGGACACATGCGCCAAGGTTCTTCTTTTTCGAGGAACATAAACACTAGGGAGAAATAAGGGCTTGTGCTAGGATGAATGATGTCGACCTACAATAATACTTGAATGAAGGGAAAACATTGGGAGGTTGATTGCTAGGGATTAAAGGAATATTATGGTCATGTTCCTCATGGGAGGGGGTAAACCATTTGGTGCCTAAGAAACCTATTGATTTTGGGAGAGAACTTTTTGCAAGTTAGGGTGGATATCCAATGTATAAATTCCCATGACTTGGAGGTAATTGAATTGAGAAATGATACTCGAGTGGCCTTTCTTCAATTATTTCCCCATATGGTGTGATGAGATAATTTTAGGAGAACCAAATATAATTACATTGAGGTGATGGGTATGCCCAATATGACTAAATTTGAGAGAGTGTGACTTAAAATCCATGGTGACAAGGCCCAAATTCATGAGCCATTAAACCCCAGAATGATATTGCAACCACTCATGTCAATAGAAAACATATGGGTTTTGAGTTGGTAGTCATCCATTTGAAGTTTCACATTTTCACAATGGCACCCACATTTCACTATACCTCCATTGGCTATCATAATTTTGAAATTAGATATAGGGTGAATATCAATGGGTTCTTTAGCCACATGTCAATGAATGAAATTTTGGGTGCTACCACTATCAACTAATACAATGAGTTTCTAGTGTTTGATATAGCCAATCAATTTCAAAGTCTGAGGTGTGGAGAAACTGGATAAGGCATGGAGTGAGATTTGAGGTTTCTCCTTTAGTACTAGTATATCAGGAGCATTTTCCAAAGGGAGCATAGTATCATCCACATCAGGTTCCATTGGAGCCTCTATAGTGATGTCCTCAAGGTGATCGAGGGAGGATTCCTTGATTTAAAATCATTTATGCCCTCAGAAATATTTCTTATCACAATTGTATCAAAGGTCGACCCTCAGATGCTCATCCATGGCATCCGAGGTCAACTTATGTATTTGTACCAGCGGAGAGGTGGAGTTACTAGAAGTATGAGCCATGGGAGACACTGCACGAGTGGGGAATGAAGGGCGCTTGGGCTAGTCATTCATCACCAGTTTAGCTTCTCAAGATCTATCATAGGATTCCAACCAAGTGGAGGGATGTTGCATAAGGACATGTTCACAAATTTCCTCCTTAAGGCCACTTATGCAACATTCCCGTCAAAAAGAATCACAGAGGGCTTTTGTGCATATTGTCAATTGCTCAAATGTTGTAATATAGTCCATAATAGTGCCAGTATAACACAATTTGGTCTATCTACCCAAGTAGTGAGTGTCATAGTCAAAATTCTCATGAATGGTCTTCACAAATTGGCTCCAAGGGACATAACAAAGATAATATTTCTCATACCATTTATGTTATTTCCATATTTCATAATCTAAATATAAAACCCCAATTTCAACTTCGAAAGATCATCTTTAATTCCATGGAGGGAAAAATAATGTTTCATTTGGGTCACCCAACCTGAGGGGTCAGAACCATCAAATTTTCAGATTTCAACCTTTGGGAAGTTATTCCATGAATTTTAATCCTCAAAGGAGTGATGTTGGGTTTCCGGGAAGAGAGTGTGAGATCCCTAGTATTCAGTGACCACAGCTTCATTGGTTGGAGTATCGAACATTGGATAAAATATATCACGTTGGGTAATAACAATTATCAGATGGTCATGGTTTGTTACGATATTGGTTTTGTTAACCATTTTGAGGGTTATTTGGTCAAAATTTTTATCCATTGTGTGTTGGAAGGACATGAATAATGAGGTTAATACTTGAAGGTCTTGGGGTGGAGTTTGTTGGAGTGAATTCTAGTTAGCATTCTCCATCTAGGCTTGGTTGCAAGTGTGTACCATGGAATTTGAAAAGCATGAAAACCGAAGGAATAAAGGCTAGGTCCACCCAAAAGGGTTGTGAGAGATATATATCAAAATGATCAACATAATGCAAGGAGTCTTTTGAGGCGAGTCACAAATAATGGTTTGCAGGACCACCCGAAAAGGTTGTTGGAGATATATATCAAAATGATCAGCATGATGCATGGATTCTTTTTTAGATAGGTCTTAAATAAGGGTTTCCAGGAACCCATAAACTTTTTTTAATGCTAGTGGGGGTATTTTTCTCTGTCAAATATTACTATGTTGACAGAATTACCAAATTCATGCTAGATGCAAAGAAGCAGGAATTTCACTTGGCTTCCCACAAAGAATTTAGCCGTTGCACTGACTTCTCTAATAAAATGAGGAATTTTCATTTGTGGGTTGCAAAGATAAGGGTTTCTAGGGTTTCTAGGGTCTTGAATACAAGGGATTGTCATGTTTTATAACTTTGATATACGTGTAAAGTCCAACAATAATACTTGACACAATATCTTAGGGTGCTAAATAAGGAGGATCAATTGTGCCCTTAGTCATACTTCATGAATACCCATGTAGGTAAGAGTATTTACCCGAGTTCTATGCTTTGTACCATTATAGAAACAATAAGGTCGATTAGATGATCTACAATTGGTTTCAGGTGACCTGGGGGACTTCTGATATACCCAAGGGTACATGGAAGTGATATTCTATGTACAAGTGTTGTCTAAGGAGGTACTACTCAAAGGGATACCTGCAACAAGAGTTACAACGGTGTCCAAAAATTGTACCAACTAAGGGTACAATATGACTAAGTACCAAATGTATTCGTTGCATGTAGTGTTTCCCAACTGCAATTTTACCCACTAAAGGACATACTCTATGGTTATTTCAAGATGTCGGAACATGTCTCTATCCTTAAACAAAATTCTATAAAATATTGGAGGTGTGATGGCTCAAGAGAGTGTCTTTGATATGAATTGTGGGTTCTTTACCCCTAAAACATAAAACAACACAAGATATACAAAGGTTAAGATGCAATAAACTGAAATTTATAAAGAAAAATGTTAGGTGCCCCAATGGGCAGATAGAAAATAATTCACACAAAGACAAAAGGATAGGCGTGAAAGCTCATTAAATCTCATTAATTAAATGTCAATATATACAAATGAGAATGTCCCCTGGGTTAAACTTCCCAAGTGGACTCTTGGACTCCCAAAGACTCTTCCCATTCACCAAGGAATTTTGGTCTTTTCACATGAATAGGGAGTTTAATAATAAATATTTTCCTAACACCAAGGATTAGGCTCCAACAAATCCCCTCTTAATTCGAAAGGGTGTATATGAGTCCAAGAAAAAGAAGAGAGATAAATAACTGGAAGTGGACAACTACCACCTGCTGAACATTTCCATTTTGAAAATCCGTTGCCAAGAAAGTTAGCTAGAAGCTTGCACTGGACTATGTTAAATACAAGTGTTCTTGGAAGGGGTGGTTTTGGATGACCACCAACCGAAGGGGATAGCATAAGCTAAAATATTCTATTATGTGTGTGTGTGAAATTCTATGTCACAGTAGATATATGAGCTGATGGATACCTCACAAAGAAAGAATGAGCAGAAGAGTGAAGAAGAGTGAAAACTGCAGTAAAAAAAGCAGAAGAATAATGATGCAGGAGAACTCAGATAGGAGCAGAATAATGTCGCGTGTTCCAATAATCAATATAATAAACAATGATATTATAATGAAGAGAATTTGAATCATGCAGGATAATTTGAATCTCAGTTGTTCTAACATAGGGATTATCACCATTGGAGTGCTCTGGAAGACTCAAAGTCAACTGAACTGAACTTAAAACCATTTAACTGAAGTCACAATGAGTTAACTAACTAAGGAGGGCGCAATAGTGAGTCTGTCATGCATGCCAGTCAGAAAAGGGTGCATGAGTCCATAATCAGTGGCATTCGGAGCTCTAACCCCCCACAAGATTCAGGTAACTCAGGTGGACTGCACCAGAACATTCAGTAGGTTCCTATAAAATAGGGAACTGGCTGAAGTGGTCCTAAAATGATGCATGCAGGACTTAGAAGGTGGTAGATTGATCCTGGATGACATCTTCATACCACTAGGGGGAAAATGACATCATCAACAACTAGGAAAAAATATATAATGCTAGGTAGGACAAGTGTGGAGTATAGAAATATCCTAACACCCCCCCTTAATCCATACTTTTGCATCTTGGGCCCTGGTTACTAAGACCAAAGGTCACCCATACAATCAAGATGATAAAAATAAAGAATTGTCCATGAAACAAGGAAATGGGGAAAAACCTCATGGGAAAAATACCTCCCCACAAAAAGAGCAACAAAGGAACTCAAAGAACCTTCATACTAAGAAGAGAAGGAAAACAATTTCCTCAGTGAAATCCTTTGCAAATTTTTTGGCAAGATGATCCTCTGTAGGGTAGCAATGCAAGTGCTAGATCTGGATCTGCTCCTCTGATGTGCCTTCCACTATGTAGAAGTTGTATTTTCCAAAGCAAGTCTTTCAGGAACCCTTCTTGCTACTAGAGTGAATGGCTCAATGTGGTATAAATCATGAACCTTTGAGTACCTTTTGTCAGAAAACCGATACTGTTTCCTGGCTATAGATCCCATATGGCGAGTCTCTCCAAGAGATTGTGGATCAAACCCCACCATCATGCATCACCTCTCTGAGAGAAGTGGATCTGCATGACATAGTGAAATTTTTGCATGATACTGAGATCTGGTGGTTCTATGATCAGATGGATCCTCAACTTTGTTCCCAGTAGCTACAAGGACTTTGTGAGCCCATATTGGCCTTGGCCTTGGATTGGGAGCATGTATTGGATCTGGATCTGAATTTGAATCTTCTTGAACTTTATTCTCAACATCAAGATATTGATCCTCATCTTCATTAGAGGAGGAATCACTCTGATATTCATCCAATTCCAATGGGGTAGGAAGAGAGTATGGAAAAAAATGTGAGAATTCATATGCCTTGGAGGCATGGTTTGCAAACCCTTTCGATATCATCTTCCCAGTGGAGATCTCTGCAATCTCAACTATGTTAGGACCAAAGACCAATTTCTTTGGTGATCCTGTCTGAGTCATCTGATATACAAACAACAAATTTGTTGACAAAGAAGGTACAAATAGAACATTCTTGAACTTTCCATGCTCCATATGTACTGTGCCCATCCCTTTAGCAGAGATATGAGAGTTGTCTCCCATGTGAATAATCAGACCATCTTTGAGATCTACATAAGAAAATGATTCTCTGGAGGCAACCATGTGGTTGGAGGCTCTTGAATCTATCAGGAGGTCTTGTGATTTCAAAAATCCATCCTTCAGTGCATGGCATCTCTCATGACCATCAGACTCACTTCCAGAATCAGTCTCTCTTGCTCCTTTTGGGAGGGCAATGTTGTGATGTTCAAGAAGCTTGGTCAACTGATCTATATTCTTCTGCATGCAAGATCTCTCTGGGTGGTTTCCTTTATTGCAATAGGAACACTTGGATTTCTCAAATCCTTTCTGTTTTTCCTTCTTAGAGCTGGAGGCTCCTTCTGCTGGACTTGAATTGGCATTCAGCTTGGGTTCAGATGGCCTCTTGTCCTTGCCTTTGTGCCTCCCTCTCCCATTCGCACTTTTTACTTCTCCAGCAAAAAGAACTTGATCTTTAGAGGCCTTGATGGCACCCATGTGGATCAACTTGTCTTGTTCTTGGATGAGAGATTCAGTGAAAACTTCTAAGGAGGGAATCTTCCAACCAGGGATTGACATTCGCCCAGAATGGAAAGTAGAGACAAAGATGGAGAACTCAGGACCTAGCTTACTCAGAATGGATAGCACCAGCTGCTCATCCTTCTTCTCAATGTCGCATTGCTTTCATTACATAACCAGACATTTGAATCTTGAAAATGATTGTTGAATGGTCTCGAAATTGCTCGGTTGTAGAGCAATCAACTCATTTTCTAGAATATGTCCTCTTAGCTCATCTTGTTTTCCAAAGAGGGTCTCTAAATTCAACCATAACTCTTTTGAAGTCTTCAATCCTTCGATGTGGAAGAGTAGATCTCTGGAAATATGCATACACATGAAACCAAATGCTTCATCCAATCTATTCAGATACTTGGTTTTCTCCACAGCTGAATTTGGTTTGGGATCCTTCCCCATTGTCACCTTGAACAGTGATTTGTTTCGCAGTACCATCTGCATATCATCCCTCCAATAAAGACAATTGAAGGGTGTCAGGATTCTAGGAGAGAGATGAGTGTTTGAATTGTCTATTTCAACCGCTGGAGCGAATAAAAGGTGAAACTACTACTACTGCAGAAGAAACTGTTGCAACTGTAGAAAACTGCCGCAACTGCAGAAAACTGCTGCAATTGCAGAAAACTGTTGCAACTGCTGCTGCACTCAAAAAACTTGAATAACTTGCAAAAAAAATGAGAATGGAGATAGAATACTACTGAGCACTGTTTTAGGATAGTAGGCACTTTTATCCGGATCCTTCACACTTGGCTAGTCCTCATTGGATTTCTCCAATCAATTCAATGTAATGGCACCAGGATTTGCTGTGGAAATCTAGAGGCTTCTGGTGCACATCTAAAAGCAGTTGCTCAACCTATTCGCTCAACATGCTATGATACCATGTGAAATTCTATGTCATGGAAGATCTATGAGCTGATGGATATCTCACAAAGAAAGAATGAGCGAAAAATTGAAGAAGAGTGAAAATTGTGGTAAAAAAGAGAAGAAGAATAATAATGCAGGAGAACTCAGATAGGAGCAGAATAATGTCACATGTTCCAATAATCAAGATAATAAACAATGATATTACAATGAGGAGAATTTGATTCATGCAGGATATTTCGAATCTCAGTTGGTCTAGCATAGGGATTATGATCTGGATTTATGCAGGAACGCAACATAATACACAAATACCCATAAAAACAAAGATCCAACAGAAATAACACTTCATTTCATTAATCAAAGAACTGAAACTTGTTTACATACAGGATGGAAGTAAACTAGCTATAGTGCTGGTAGCTTATCTCTGAGGAGAGATGCGGCGGCTACATGCCTCTGAACTTTGTGTTACAATGAGGCTCGAAGGCCTATATATTATTGAGAAACAAAGGAAACCGTACACATCCAAAAACCTAACCCTAGGAGGTGAAACGCCAGACTATGGGCCCCGTTGGGTAACTTGGTACATCAATTTTCCGAGGTCGTAACTTTGGCATATTACCTCCGTTTGACTCCCATGATACATCGTTCGAAAGATCTATTTAAGGACTACATCCATAAATAGAAATGTACGACATCAGATGCTGAAAAAACGTCGTTTAGGGCCTCAAAACGGCTCCGAAAGTTTAGGACCTGAAAACTACCAAAAATAGTAAATTGTGCTACAATTAAGGAAACTCAAAACTGAAGAAACAATAGTGGGGGTCCAAGTGGAATAGGCGGGTGGCCACCAATATCCTCCTGGATCATATTATCACCTCTGGAGTGCTCTAGAAGACTCAAAGTCATCTGAACTGAACCTAAAACCAGTTAACTGAAGTCACAGTCAGTTAACTAACTAAGGAGGGCGCAATAGTTAGTATGTCATGCATTCCAGTCAGAAAAGGGTGCATGAGGCCATAATCAGTGGCATTCGGAGCTCTACCCCCCCACAAGAGTCAGGTAACTTAGGTGGACTGCACCAAAATACTTAGTAGGTTCCTATAAAATGGGGAAATGACTGAAGTGGTCCTAAAATGATGCATGCAGGGCTCAGAAGGTGGTAGATGGATCCTGGATGACATCTGCATATCACTAGGGGGAAAATGACATCATGAACAACTAGGAAAAAATAGATAATGCTAGGTAGGACAAGGATGGAGTATAGAAATATCCTAATAGTGTGGTTTAATGCTGACCACAAACACTAGAATTTGGCGAAAACACTCACTCAGAGGTTCTCTAGAACTTGGCATGAAGGATCAGAGGTTCTGTCTAGAATGGTGGTTTTGGGCTAACCACAAACCAACTCGAGAGCTAAAAACAGGAAGTGAGCAGCTACCACTTGCTAAACATTTCTAGCTTGATAATATTTTTCCAAGTAAGTTAGCTAGAAGCTTGCACTTACTTCTACTAAATGAAGGTGCTCTCGAAACTGGTGGTTTAAGGATGAACACCTACTCTGGATCTCAGTCGAACATAGCTCTTCACGGGCTCGCTTGTACTCACTTGCTTGTTATCGATGGTCTTCATTCCCCCCTGTCAGGAACAATGTGAGGAGAGAAGAGTCTCATGGTGTCACAACTAGACACAAAACACATGAGTACTATGTGTCATGGTTCTCTTTTGTCTTCATGATACATGCATCTCAAAATCAGGCATCTATGAATCTGGTGGTCTCCCAAACTCAATGTGGCTCAGGCTCGATTGATGTGACTTACTTGAGGAAGGTTGTGAGTGTTTGTTGTTAGAGGGACAAGGCTTCGAAACTTGAAGCCTAGCATCATGTCCCCCCGTGTCAGGTACAAAGTAAGAAGTAGTACAATAATCTGTTGTAAGTTTCACTCTTGCAGGTTTCTTCAATTTCACTTCCCGCAATACTAACAAGGATGAATATCAAAACACTGATCTTTCATATGGCCAACTTGGTCACAATTTTGGCATATGGAACTCTGAATAGGTTATACATGTGACATGATTTCACTATTTTCTGGCAGCTGATAGGAATCATCTTCAAATAGAGGGTTATTTTGAACAAGCACTAGTTCAAAATGTTGATTCTTGTGTTGTGCATCTTCCTTTTTTGCTTTCAAATTATGCATTTGATTGATAATCATTTGGAGTGTGTCTTTGTTGATTGTGATTGAGTCGTATACAGGTGTATGTACTAGAGTTTTTAGAAACTCTAATGTTTCTTCTGTATTAGACATGATGAGGACAGTTTGAGGCCTCCTTCTGCAGGTAGAACCAGGTACAAAAGACTCAATCAGACTTATGGATTCTTGCAACTCCACCCTTTACAAGCAATATTTCAATAGATTCAAACTTAAAAGTTGAGGGGTGTCAGTCTTAACCGAAAATGCACCCACATACAATGTACAATTCAACTTAACTTCAGTTTGGTACTGTACAAAAACACATATGCAAGTACCAAAAAAAAGACTAGAACTTACAAACAAAATACAGTTGCAAGTTACATTAATGATGTTGAATTGAGGAATCTGTTATACTTGGATGATGTATAACTTCTCTTCTTTTAGATTATTTGTAGCAACAAGCTGCAAACTTGCTTGGATCCTTCAATTGGGCACACCAAACTGATCTCGAATCTTCTTTGCAAGTTCACTTTAGTCAATTAGATACAATTTATCTTCTCAATGATGTAGGATAACTGATGGATAGAGAAAGAGCTATCAAATCTTGCACAGTGCATTTCAAGGAATTGTGTGCACTATGCAGGTTTGCATATACACCATTAAGACAATTCCGTAGTGCTATTCCAGAGCATCATACAATTCTGCAAATCCAATTATGCATCACTATGCAAATCAATTTTGCAGTGCTTGGAAAAACAAAAAGGTGTAGGTCTACAACAAATTTTCTTCTATGTTTCTGCATGCCATAAAATTTCTGCAAACACTATACTGCTTCTTCAATCACTTTGTTATTTATGCAACATAGTCTTTGATTTACAAACAATCATACAAATATATGTTATCTAAGCATAAAATGATAGGTTAACCCTCCAAGCTTATTAGTATCCAAATACTAGTTTAATACCACCAAAACTTTTGGAAAAATGCCACACATCAAGATAGAGTTTTGTATCTTTCACCCTCATGCATACAAATACATCTTTCATATACCTTAAATGTGAAATATTTTAGGACTTCAAGATATTTGATCATCATCTTTGAGATAGACGATGCAGGAACCAACATGGAAATATATTATATTCCATTTGAGGAGGAAGCATTTTCACAATGCCAAACACTTGGAACAACTTTGAGGTACTCTGGTTATTTGAATTATCTATTTGATTGTGCCAAGAAGTCCTGACTTATATACATGAGCACGTCCACATGAATCTTCTAGTGCATTCCTGAACCTTCTAGTGCATTTTTCTCCTCATCTGAAAGGCTAATCGCCACATGTGACTCCACACCGTGGGAGAGATAGCCACACACTTCACGAGCTCAAAATCTATAAGAGTCTCTTGAGGGCAATGCGTACACATATTGGTACTGCCAATAAAATACAGTTCCAAGAATATAACGATACATTCGATTCGATTTAATGCAATAGTCTGAGGGAGGTCGCAGCAACAAAATAAATGATCCAACCTTGTTCACTACGGGCTAGGGTTCACTTTAATGAAACCCTAATACAGATATCGCAGCTCATCGTTATACAGTCTTTTAAATGGTTCTACCCCCAAGATGGAGCTTTAGTGAGAAGCGCACAGTTTCCATGATTCACAAGAAAAAAACGTAGTCCTTGTCTTTACGTAGTGATGAACTGCGCAGAGATATACAACACTTCGACACTTTATGCAATCAAGTTCCGGCAGATGCACCATCAACCATTCGCACGAACGCAACAGCTTCAAGGAGAGAAAAATTCATCACGCTACTATGAGTCTTCACCATTGCACAGTCTTCAGTGGATTAGGGTTCCCAAGAATCTTCAAAATTCCTGAAATGTTGCTGCAAGCAGATCCCAATACATGATACTCAACACCAATCAAGAAAATACAAACAGTCTCTACGATGGCGGTCTGGATTCTTCACAAAGAAGAAATCGCAACAGTATTTGGATGGCATTTCACAACCAGTCAACAAACTCCGCTATTGTTGCAATAGTTCCTTCAGGTCGCACGCTCCAAAGGAAAAGCACAAAGGGATGTCTATGCCACCATGGGAGAGATGTCCTAGTCTTCAGGGGTCTCTCAATGCACAAATCTTCACAATTCAATGCAGAGAAGAAAGATTATATATTTTCCAAAATCTATATTCATCTCTTCACAATTAGTGCACGATAGTAACCTGTACGAGTTCATTCTCCACACAAACAAGGAGACGATGAGGAGATAGGGTTTAGGCTCCACAAATTTGGCAGCCCGAGTCCTCAACACAAAAAATATTGCTCCAATAGAGCCCCACTCCCCATTCTTTAACCATCTTTACACACCTTAGTGGTCACAAGTGGAGGTGAGAAACATAGCAAAATAATGAAAGGATCTTTGAGAGATCAAGCTCAGGTTTCTCACACGCAATGTGGAGAGTGATGTTGTTCCATGAAGCTTTATTCATTAACAGTAGCAACGCATCTCGCGGCTTTAATGTTGAGGGTATCCACGGAATAGCAACGTAACAACATCTGAATTTTTGTATTGACTAAACTGCAAAGATATTTCAAACACCTATGACAATTGAGATGAGGGTCCTAAACTATTCAAGTCTTCTCTCCAGAACTAGTGCAACCTCAGAATGCATCAAACACAATATACAAATGCCACATCCATATTTTTCCCATTGCGCAACTCTACTACTCATCACCAAATAATTCATCAAAAACACGCGCCATTTTAATATTTATTGGTTTTCCGTTTAACCTTCTCCAGAGATCGCAGGCTAAAACTTATGGGAACACGGTCAACAACGTGAAAATGCAGGATCAAAACACCACGAGCAGTAAACAATGCTATAATAGAAATAAGGGAAGATAGAAACATAGATGGTGGTTAACACTTAAGCTCCAATTTCAACGCAATATAGAGGCGTCTTCATAAATGGTATGAGAGAAGGAATCTCCAAAACTCGTAGCTCTAATAAGAAATTAAGAGCAGAAACTGAATCTTGTGGATTTGAGCTATCAAATTAGAGCTATGGCGGCTGAAATCCAAGCTTAGCTTAGCTATCAATCATAACAAAAAAATCTTCTCCTCTGAAAAATACTCATCCTTGATCTCTGACACAAAACTATTTGCAAAGGCACAACTAGAAGGAAATTAAATAAATGAAGCAAAAGTGGAGTCATGGCTATCTTCTTACAGTGCAAGCGTAGAGAAGAATTCTCACGTAGTGGGTATGAGGAGGAATCTTATTGCGCATGTCTCCAGGAGGAAGGAGAGAAAATGCCCAGTGTTTCAGAATACACAGGAGAACGGCTTCACAATGGCAAGTCTGGCGGGCAGAGAAAATGCGAGATTGGGAAGGAAAAATGCTTAGGGTTTTTCATATAAGGCAGAGAATAATTGAAATATGAGGAACAATTCTTATGAGGAGGACAGAATTAGGGTTAGAATGTGTACTCATGAGTCATGCTAATTTAATTAATGTGCCAAAATATATCGGGGATAGAGAATAAATGTCTATTGCAGACAGCTAGGAGAAGGAAGCAGGCCAGGAGGAGCACAAAATTTAGAGTACAGGTTTGAGGCTCATAAAAGTTATGATACCACCACTGTTAGGTGCCCCAATGCGAAGATAGTTAATACTTTACACAAATACAGAAGGATAGGTGTTAGCTCATTAAATGAGAATGTCCCTCAATTTGCCAAGTGGACTCTTGGAATCCCAAAGACTCTTCCCATTCACAAAGAACTTTTGGTCTTCTCACATGAATAGGTAGTTTAATCATAAATATTTTCCTAACACCAAGGATAAGGCTCTAACACAAAAAAAGAAACATTACACAATAGAAAGATAAATATGGCAAGAAATAATATTTAGATTACGAAAATAATTTTTTAAGCAATGTCCATAGGCCTTTTAAGGTAGGGAAACCTTTGACTGGAGAAAATGTTCGTTACAATAATTCTGGACAAAAACATTCATAGCCTTATAGCTCTTTAAATAGGTTTCCTAGATCCAAAGCCCTAACTATTTGACATGGTCAAATAATTAATAAGTACCAACTTCCTAGTGGGTTTCAATTAATAGAGAGACCCTTTTACATTGATTTTTGACTACTCACTATTGAGATTTTTTTTCAAGTGAAGGTCATATACAATGTATGACTAACTCCTAAAGTAAAGTAAGGAGGGTTAGGGTAGGACCCTAATGTTATGGTTAACCTTGACTCGAGAATGAGTCAAAGGTGGTTTAGGTCTCAATGGTTTTTTTGGCACATGGTTTCTTGTAGCCCGTGGTATTGGCCCAAGGTATTGCTGTGAAAATCCTCACAACAGATCTAAGAGCTGATGTATACCTCACAATGAAAGAATTTAGGAATAAGATTAAGAGTGGTCAATACAGTAAAATGAGCAATAGAATAATAATACAGTAGATCTCGGATAGAAGCAAAATAACTTTACACACACTAATTCATTAATCACAATATGGACAAATAAGTAGTACAATGCATGAGGATTCAAATGCCAAGGTGGAAATTCGAATTAGCCTTCATGGAGTGATCAAAAGATCATTGGAGTGTCATCAAAGCACAACTAGAAGTCTATCTCATCATCAGTGGAGTCATCAATGCACAAGTAACTGTCAACCATCAGTCAAACTGAGTCTAACTGAGTGTAACTAGCATATGGAGACACTAACTGAATGAAGGAGGTTCAGTGGAGGGTGCATGAGGAGCTAACTGGAGTCAGAATGGGCAGTCTAGTATCAGTGGAGGTCCATCGGAGTGATGCAGTTAGTTGAGAGTCAGTGTTTCCTTAAATCAAGGAAATAACTAAAGATAACTCAATTAACTGAAGTGCAACTGAGTGGTAGGTGAGAGAGGGTGAGTGGCTTCCTAAAATCAAGGAAGAAGGGCGCACTAAGCTCTAGGAGGGATAAAAATGATCTAAGAGAAGCTCTCGGGGCTAGCTAGTTAAGGGCTAGGTGCTGGGACTGATGACTGGGATGCATGCAATTGCATGCATGTATGTAGAATGCATGCTGCATGCAAGACTGAAACTGCAAGTGATGAAAATGTTGGTAGGACTAGGATGGAGTATAGGAATATCCTAACACCCTCCCTTAATCCATCCTGGGCCCTGGTAACTAACCTATGATTCGAATCAGCTGAGGTAGGATCAAATCTATGAATGTGCAGATAGTCCTTTGTTTTCTCCTTCGAACCATCATGGGTGAGATTATGCTCAAAAGAACCATCAAATATCAGTGATTACTTGGAATCCAAATCAGATCCAAGACTTGAATCATGGTTGCTTAAGATCTCCTTTGAATAATTTGAGGTGAGATCTAAACCAGTAAATGCATGAGAAATTATCCCAAGCGAATGGAAATGGCCATCATCTTCAATAACCTTCTGAGAGCATGAAATAATGATCTTACAATAGTAAATAAGAGGTGATTGATCAAGGAGAGCGAATGCATTACCTCCAATGGATGATTTAACCTTCGAAACATTCATGAGATCATGATGCAAACCAACAGACTCTGGTGCAAGAGAGGATTTAGGAACCTCTGCAATTTCTAGAGTTTGAGCTAGCACAGAATTCGAAATAGAAGGAATTTGGAGCATGATTGTAGAATCTGCAAGTTCTTCTTCTTTTTGGACAACTTCAATATGAGATATGAGATATTCATGATCAATGAGATCATCAAGGAGGGCGAATGCATCACTGGGCTTGCTCTCGAAAGGGTTTGGACCAATCCCTTCATTCTGCTTGCCAAATCTTTCATCCAGTTGGGCCCATAGCTCTTTTGGAGATTCAATAGAATCAATGAAGTGGGGTCTCATGCATCGAGACATAGAAAACATCATTGTTGCATAGATACTGTCACCTTTATTTAACCATTCAATCTCTTCTTCATAGGATTCAGACTCTCTTTCAAAACAATAATCAAAGAGATCATGGCTCTTCAAATATGCTATCATTTTTGGTTTCCATTTATCATAGTTGAATGGAGAAAGAGGATGAATTTCTTCTTAGTACATGGAAGCTGTAGATGACCTGCAAAAAAAATAGAAAAGTCTGCAACTGCTACTGCTGCACTTGAAATCTTGATAATAACCTGCAAAAAACTCTCAGGAATGGAGATAAACAATACTCTCAACATACTCTGATACCATGTGAAAATACTCACAGTAGATCTAAGAGCTAATGTATACCTCGCAATGAAATAATTTAGGAATAAGATTAAGAGTGGTCAATGCAGTAAAATGGGCAACAAAATAATAATACAATAGAGCTTGGATAGAAGCAAAATAACTTCACACACACTAATTCATTAATCACAATATGGACAAATAAGTAGTACAATGCATGAGGATTCGAATGCCAAGGTAGCAATTCGAATTAGCCTTCATGGAGTGATCAAAATATCAATGGAGTGTCATCAAAGCACAACTAGAAGTCAATCTCATCATCGGTGGAGTCATCAATGCACAAGTAACTGTCAACCATCAATCAAACTAAGTCTAACTAAGTGTGGTAGGTGTAACTGAGTGTAATTGGCACATGGAGACACTAACTGAATGAAGGAGGCTCAGTGGAGGGCGCATGAGGAGCTAACTAGAGTCAGAATAGGCAGTCTAGTCTCACTGGAGGTCCATCGGAGTGATACAGTCAGTTGAGAGACAGTCTTTCCTTAAATCAAGGAAATAACTAAAGATAACTCAATTAACTGAAGTGCAACTGAGTGGTAGGTGAGAGAGGACGAGTGGCTTCCTAAAATCAAGGAATAAGGGCGCACTAAGATCTAGGAGGGATAAAACTGATCTGCGAGAAGCTCTTGGGGCTAGCTAGTTGAGGGCTAGGTGTTGGGACTGATGACTAGGATGCATGCAATTGCATGCATGCATGCAGAAATGCATGCAAGACTGAAAATATAAGTGATGAAAATGCTGGTAGGACTAGGATGGAGTATAGGAATATCCTAATAATTGCATACAGAGAAACCTTTATAAGGCTTGATGAGGCTCCATTTTAAAGTGGCTTAGATATGAGCGGGTGAGCTCACTTGGCCGGGTTGGCTGGTTTTCCCTGGCATGGGGTTTTCTAGGGTAAATTATGTGTCTTTATTATTTAATTGGTTGTTTCTGTTTATTTCTCTCGAAGGTTAAATTATGTGTGCTCATGTAATTCCTAACAACCGATATGAGAGCTATGATTGTGCTCATTGAGGTTGTGTGTATGCTAATCATGTGGAAGACCTCTGAACTCCCGGCTGGGGGTGGACCACCCCCCTGGCCTAAAGGTTTATAGGGGTTTGCTATAAAACAAAATTAGGACTTTTTTTTGCCAGGTTCGTTGTTCTCATTGGTGTTATGGCAGAGATCGTGTGCAGTGATTGTGATGCCCAATGGTGGTTAATTTTTTTTCTATTGGAGGTTGTGATATGGCTATTTCCCAGGCTTTTTTTCTCCTGTTGTCAGATCTATTGAAGTAGAGCTTGGTGCTCTAGATCTATTGTTTAATATCATAGATCTAAGGCTTTAATGCCTCAGGATCTGGTGTAGATCCCAGTTGCAGTGTAGTGTATAATATTCCCTCCAAACAGAAGTATACAATGACCATTGGCTAGGTCACAATGTTGATGAATTTTGCAACTAGATGAGAAGGTGGCTTCATGGATGGTGAAAAGAAGCCTATGAAGGGATATCTCGCAGCAGTCGAACTGGTAATGAGAACCCAAGTTGATAGAGGCTGCATGAGGAATTGAGAGCCCATGCATAAATAAATAAAAAGGGGTGAGAGCCGAGGCCGCATCATGTGGATAAAATCACTACCACACAAGAAGATAACTTTGTTGCATTTTATGAGAATAGAACATGGTGATGATGCTTCCCAAGGCGCTGAGGCGGGGAAGGCTTGATCATTATCATCATCACATGCAGTTAATGGAAGTTGTGCATGCCTTTGATGAGCCATATGAACAGGTTGTGTGACTCATATTTTTCCCATCAGAAGATACCACGGTTCTATGAGAGAATCCCACAGCCCCTTATGCCCTCATATGATCACAATCTTTTGTTGCATGGACCTATGGATGGTAGTATTGATCTTAGGAGAGCTTGTGTGACACAGACCTAGGATTTTTCTATCCCTCTCGAGTATCCCATACCGTATGAAATCCTAGACATGTGTGGCACTAGCGTGATATTGCTAGTTGGGCTTGGCCATCAATCGCAAGTATCACCTGGACTAGGACTTACCGAAACCACCCTAACCAAACTTGCATCAAACACCATCGAGATGTGCGGAATGTAAGTGCTTGTTTCACCGTAGACGATGCATCCAACAACATCACCACCCAACCTTAGACCATGCAGTCTCGTTGCATGTTCACCCCCGAACCAACGCTTGGACAATCGACAACCTTCCTAATGCAACGCAAGCTTAGCTAGTATCAATCCTTGAGGATGCCTCAAGGGTGTTGTCCTTGCTTCCTGCTAAGTCCAAACACATGCTAACATATTGATCTGTCCATATAGCATCCATCAATGTAGATGATTCTAACCGAGTGTTATGCATACACAAGCTAGGGATTCTTCACATCATCCTCATTGGTCCTCCTAACAATCCAACACATTAGTACACCATCCGTCCGACTGAGGCTCCAACCAACAGTCGGTCGCCAAGGCTACCAAAATTCATGTGAAATGCAAGGTCGTGATGTTCTCCCCCACTTAAATATGTTGACATCCTCGTCAACACAATGCAACTCCATTGGGGCCTTCGATGAAAGGGATGTTGGTGGTGAAGAGACACTGCCGCGTTTTTTGAAACCAAACATGGGCTATGATACCATTTGTCATGGGACTAGGATTTTTCTATCACTCTCAAGCATACCATACCATCTGAAAGCCTAGACACGCATGGCACCAGCCTGCTATTTCTAGTTGGGCTTGGCCATCAACCACAAGTATCACCTTGACTACGCCTTACCGAAACTAGCCTGACCAAACCTGCGTCAGACACCATCGAGATGTGCAGAATATAAGTGTTTGTTTCACCGTAGACAATGCATCCAACAACATCGCCACCCAACCTAGTCTTGTTGCATGTTCGCCCCCGAGCCAACGCTTGGACAACCGACAACCTGCCTAATGCAACACAAGCTTAGCTAGTATCAATCCTTGAGGATGCTTCGAGGGTGTTGTCCTTGCCGCCTGCCAAGTCCAACCACATGCTAACATATTGATGTGTCCCTATAGCATCCATCAACGTGGATTTCTCTAACCGAGTGTTACGCTTACACAAGATAGGGATTCTTCACATCATCCTCCTTGGTCCTCCAAACAATCCAACATGCTAGTACACCACCCATCCGACTGAGGCTCCAACCAACAGTCGGTCGCCAAGGCTACCAAAATTCTTGTGAAATGCAGGGTCGTGACATTGTGTAAGTTTGTGAGGAAAGTCGTCCTTGATTGAGAAAAGGAGCTGCCATACATTAAAAGAGCCACAGTTTTGTGATGGTTTGATTGAAGGAGCTTCCAAGTAGCAGATTGGTCTCACACGTGAGGAAGGAAATGGAGGCATTTTTAGGTAGAAATGGTCATGGTGCTAACCATCTACACATTCCAATGGACGAGGTCGTAGATCCATGAAGATTGAGAGACAACTATGTGCATGAGGAGCTGCACGCATCTAGTCTGGTCAAGAAAGCCACAGAAGGGAGGAATCGATATTTCATGAAACATTTAAGCAAAGAAGTGGGAAAAGCAGTAGTCATGTGCGGCACAGAAGTGTGTGGTCCATTGTGGTATTGTGTGGGATAAAAGAAAAATAATAATAATAAAATGGTATGCTTCATAGTTTCCTTAGCACTTTCTTTGCATATGTGATGTTTCATGGAGTTATGAATCATGGTGAATGATGAGCAATGGCAAGGCATGAAAACGAGTATGGTAAGAATGCACAACATGGCAGATGATGAGCATGAAAAAAAAGTGAGAGAATGGATGAATCAACTGATGGTGATGGTGCACTCACCATGAAGACACATGAAGAAAAATAAAATAAAAATTAAATGATCAGTTTGCATGTAAAAGGGCATATGGTTGTAATACCTAGTAAGGCATGCATAGCCCTGGTAACTCACCGGTAAAGTCGGTAGAAAGACCTAGGTGATAGGGGGTGTAAGTGAAATTCCTCGTTAAAAAAAACTTTGAGTGGAGTTGATGATTTACTCCAGGTCAAAGGTGGTTTAGGTCTCAATTGGGAACATGGTTTCTTGTAGCCCATGGTATTGGCCCAAGGTATTGCATGCAAAGAAGCCTTTATAAGGCTTGATGAGGCTCCATTGTAAAGTGGCCTAGAGGTGAGCAAGTAGCTCACTTGGCTTGGTTGGTCAGTTTTGGCCAAGGTAATGAAGATCTTCATTGGATGGTTTTCCCGGGTAAATTATGTGTCTCTATTATTTTATTGGTTGTTTCTATTTACTTCTCTCGAAGGTTAAATTATGTATGCTCGTGTAATTCCTAACTCCTAACACATGAGTATCTTCTTTGCACAATTTTCAAGGTTGCACTTGTTCTCTCTCCTTGAAAAGCAAAATTATGAAGCAATCGAATATCCTTTTCTTGGTCAAACACTTTGGGATCTAGAAGTTGGATCTTGTACTTGGTCATTTCTCCCATTTTGATGGAGGTGTCCCATTACAACCTTCATGGAGCCTTATCTCTAGAGATTTGTACAGGTTTCATAACCAACTTATTTTATGCATTTTTGACCTCCTCCACTTTAGTTAGTTAGTGGATAGTGGGTATTTATGTTTCACTTGAAGTTACATATAGGGTTTAATCCAAGGATACTATTGTTCTATTGGAGGGTGTTTAAGCCTAAATATCTATATAAGAGACTCCTCGCTTTGACTATTTTTTTTGTTGATTGCATATTTGAGAAATTTATTGTTGAATATTAAGCACAAAGGCATTCCTAGAGAGTTTTTGGGAGATTTTCTTGTGTATGTGTGGACAATATTTTCGATCTTCAAGCTTGGATATGGTCATGGTGTAGATTGTTTTGCAGAAAAAGACAATCAATTGATACATTGGAATAGTACATCTATTACTATAGTACATTATAGTTTTTTTAGAAGAAAAAAATCTTTATATTCAAAAAAATAATATATATGGATTTTTCTAAAGGACTATCCACCAAATCTGAAACAAAAAATGGTTCACATGTTTACATTAAAAAATCTTGCTTGATCACCCTTTCACTTCTTATAGCTTATACCACAATTGTCACGACAAAATACAACACAGAGCACAAAACTCACAACCCTTTTCCTCTATCATGAAAAAATTAGAAATGGATCTCCATGGGTCTCTGGTCAATGCCTTCAAAGAATTCATAGAACGCAAAATAGCCTTCCTCCATTTGTAGAGCCTAATTAGAAAGAGAGTTTTCTTGAACATTTAACTCGCTATACACATGCATAAATGATGTCCACTCAAAAGAAGAAATGGAGTTCTGAGTATTTTGCATGAGATGGCGTAGACTGACACAATTGATATGGATACGTTTCTTTGCCCATCAATAACCGTTTTAGTCTTCCATCACTTGCAACTTACTAATGTTTTTCTGAGATGCAAAATGAAGTAACGTCCATAGAGCTGCTAGCTCTGGTTTTATGTTTGAGCCAATATCGGGCACATACCTTATATGAAAATAATGATTTTGATTAAGGAATAACACCACTCCCACTTATTGTTGGTATAGTTATTTGCATCTTATATCTTAGGAGTAGTTGCAAATTTATTATTTCCAATTCTAAAGTAGAACTTGGGTAATTGGTTAAAGGTACATCCTTAGGGAGTCATTTTTTGTTAATTTTGTGTATTATATTCCATAATTATTAAGGTGATTATAGCATGTTTTATGAAGCTTTTTCAACTTCAATTACTTAATACAATAGTCTTATTATATGATCCTTAGAATTCTTTTGGGTTAATCTTTCCCTTCAACCACCATTTAAAAAAATAAAAACCATTTATTATATATCTTTATTTTAAAAAATTTAGAATTAAATTTATGAATATCACATAATAAATTTATTTTCAAGTCTAACCATTTTAATATATCATAATTTCTTATTTAGACCAGGTATTATTAAAGTATAAATCTGAAAAAAATTTAAAGGCTATTTTTAAATCAGAATTATGATCAAACCCAAGTGATAATTCACTTAAAAGATCATTATTTTGGGTTAATTTTTATATTTAGTAAACCTTGAAATAAAATTTCTTCATATAATACACAGATTTGCAATATACCTAAGTTATTTGTTAACTTCTAACTCAATTATTTGGGTTATTTCCATGTTTAGAAATCTGAAAATTAATTTTACACCATAAAAAAGAAATTTGGAATTTAGTTGAGCGCTCTTTGATTTCCATATAATTTTCACTTGGATTATTTTTTCAATTAAGGAAATGTGGAAATTATTTTTTGAACTTAATAAATGATTTTCACCACTTACATAGGTTTAATAAATTATTTTCACCACTTATTAAAATTTGTAAATTAATTTGTATCATTAAAACCAAATTTAAGCTATTGATCCAAGTTATTAGAAAATTATCATCTTTCATTGGATTTGATTTGAAGATTATTTAGGTTGATGATGTTGCAATTTACTTGTATGAAGCATCACATTATCAACATATCATTTATGTGTTAAATCCTCTTAATTTATAAGTTTTATTTTATTTGGATTTGCTTACATTGTGATTATTTGTAAGCATAAATATGTGCATTTTAAGTTCATTGTAGACTAGATTGATATCCAATTCTAGTGCTCACATTCACATATCATTTCTAAGATTAATGCAATTAAATAATTTAACATCTAGGGAAACCCCCCACTGGCCTTAAGAAATCCTACCACAAGTGAGAGGATAATTGTACTAAGGTGATAGTGGTGCTTCTCCCAAGCTTACCTTAAGGTTGCATCTATGGATTGAAACTTTTTCCACTTAGATGCAAGTTGAAGAGGTAACATTTTGGCATCATTGTTGGGTATAAATTCCATCTCTCGGAGTTTTAAAGGATATAGTTGTTGATGTTTGCTCAAATTTCAACTTGGTTTCAATTCTCAACTTTGTTTCACTTCTCAACTAGTTACTCATCAAATTAATGCCCATAATTCATTTGCATTCAAATCTGAAACTAGTAAACTGAAACACATGAAATTTACTCAACTACTTGCAGTCAAGTAGAACAACAAACCATGAAATTTTAACACGGATATTTTTGGGGAAATTACCCCTGGAAAAACCCTCGAGGGAAAACTAGTTCAAAAGATATTTTTTTATTAATGAGCTCACAGAAATTTTCTAAGTGTAACAGCAGTAAAATCAGTCTTGAATGCACCTATACGGTTTGCAATAAATTTAGAAAACCTCCTTGAAAATATTTCCCAAATAGTTGTATGGCTTATGTATGGCCCTTGAAAATCATTCCCAGTTTTTTTTTGTATGGTCATGTTATCACACAACTTCTAGTTGTCCCAAAAGGTCATCCTATCCAAGATGGTAGAGGTGTTGGACAAGTAAAGAGGTGACCCAAGATATGCCACGGTTCCCAATGCAATTGGGTATCAGGTTAACCGAGGCACTCTTCACTTTAGATCTAGCCTAAGCAATACTAAGGGGGAGACCCTAGCTAACCAATGAAGGCTAGCGAACTTACTCAAGACCTCCTAGGGAAATGTGAAAGATGAAATAGGAAGAGATCAAGAGTAAATAGATCTAGGATTAGGATTGATAAGTGGACCCAAGGATTTAGGGCTTGGCTTAAGAGGCTTAGGGGATGGACAAATGTTCATCCAAGGAAATATTATGCCACTTAGGGGTTTATATTAGTAGATCTATATAGATCTAATGCCAAATAGAAAGACCCAAGTGGGGCCCACCCTTAAAATATGAAAAATGGTCAAAATGGGGCCCACAAGTTGAATATCAAAGTGAAATGGCACTAGGGGGGTTGCTACTTAATAGATCTATGGATTTGATGAGGAATAAGCAATACCCATGTGATTGATCTAGCAAAATCCCACCTACCCAACAAGTGCGACCTCCCTTGGAGAGGCCCAGTGCCTTAGATGAGGAGGTAAATGGAGTCGGACCCACCAAAATTTAGATCCAAGATTTATTAATTATTATCTAGGTGTGTTTTAATTATTAATCCTAAGCAATTGCTACATCTCACCGGATCTAAAAAAATAAAAATAAAAAAGAGGGTTTTGAGATATGAGGGTTTGAAGTGACCAATGGGTGAAATACATGAAAATGGATACGTACCTTGTAGATATTACCTCAAATGATTGAGGCTACCTTGTACATCGATGATCCTTGCATTTAGTTACAATTCCAAGCTAGATCCAAGTGATTCGAAGCTAATCGTCCAAGTCCAAGGAGGAAAAACGTCCTACTTCACCTGCAAAACAAACTACGTAACGTGAGATTTGATTTACAAGTAAGCAAGATCTAAGTATGGCATATCAAAAGAATTAAATCAATGGACAAAACACAATTGAAAAAACTCCCTTCAAGATGAAAACATCTTGCCCAAGGGGGTTGTGAGAAACCCCAAAATCTTCCCTTCTGTTAGATTTTCACAATTTAATTCAAGATTATCTAGGATCTTATCTGAGAGAATAACATGCACAGTATTTAAACACAAGAGACAAGAGACACAAATTTTTTCCTCGGGGAAATCATAAAGGAGAAAACCCTGCAACTTCCTTAGAGATAGAATGAGCAACAATACAATAGCAGAAATATAAACCCCAAAAGTAGAAATGGTCTTCAACAGCTTCTCTCTTATCCACTTGTGCGAACTTGTCCTTCTCCTCACTAATGCAAACTTGATGAGTGAGTGAATGAGAAAATAGAGAGGAGCGTCCTCTCTATTTATACTTTAACTTTTACTTGACCTTTTACCTAACTAGGTCGGCCCCTAGTTGTACTTGATTGGGCCAACTTCTATAGGAGAGTCTAATAACCCATTAATGACTCAACTCTAGGGTCTAATGCCCCGACATACAAAGGAGGATTAACCTCAATGACTTTACATGACTCAAGTACAATGTTGACCCTCCCAGCCGGAGGAATAAACATCTTAGTCGGAGGTACAATAATAAAATACAAATACAACATAAAATAGACAAGTGAATATCTTCCAAAGTTACAATTACATTAACACTCCCTCTTAACTAGGAAGGTATTCTTGACACATTCATTAGCACAAGTCTTCGTCGCTGGATCATCATCGTCACTGCTGTTGCTATCTTCATCATCTCATCCATCAATCTCCAGTCTCTTCATCATAGGAAGTTGTTTAGAGCCAACCCTTTTTCATGTTGGATGTAGGCATAGCCTCCATGTAGGTCTTCATCATCTATGTGAGCAAGCCATCAAGTAGGTACATATCAAGACTTAGTACATTGCCTCTGCAAAACTTGTGTACATCTCAGGACTAATTACATTTCCTTGCAAAACCTGTGTACATCACAGGACTAATTACATTGCCTATGCAAAACCTGTGTACATCGCATGACTGATTACATTTCCTTGCAAAACCTGTGTACATTGCAGGACTGATTACATTGCCTTGCAAAACCTGTGCACATCATAGTACTGATTACATTGCCTATGAAAAACCTGTGTACATCGCAGGACTGATTACTTTGCCTCGCAAAACCAGTGTACATCGTAGGACTAATTACATTTCCTTGCAAAACCTGTGTACATTGCAGGACTGATTGCATTGCCTTGCAAAACCTGTGTACATTGCAGGACTGATTACATTGCCTTGCAAAACTTGTGTACATCGTAGGACTGATTACATTTCCTTGCAAAACCTGTGTACCCTACTGTCGCCTCATCACGTCCATATCATCTCATCGTCAATGGAGCACATCCTAAATGCATGTCACGTGTATATCGGCATGGAAAGACATGTCTACAACCATGCAAGACTAATGCATCCGCGTCTTTTGGACGCATCACTTCCCCTTGGAAGGAACCTCGATATGGAATACACCAAGCTTCTCTCTAAAGTACTTGAACTTCACTCTGGCTAGCGGATTGGTCAATACATCGGCTATCTGCTCGTCCATCGCAACACACTGGAGATTCAATGCTCCTCTCTGCACCATATCCATGATATAGTGATACTTGATCTCGATGTGCTTCGACTTGTCATGGAACACTGGGTTCTCAGACAACTTCACACAACTCTGGTTGTCACAATATATACAAGTCGCATCCAACTGGAGATCAAACAAATCAGACAGTAGCTTCCTTAGCCATACTGCCTCACAACTAGCCAAACAAGTTGTGACATACTCTGCTTCGGCTGTACTCAGTGATACATGGGACTGCTTCCTGCTAAACCAAGAGATCACACCTGATCCCATACTGAAGTAGCACCCCGAAGTGCTCTTCCTATCAGTGGCACTGCCTGCCCAATCCGAATCAACATAACCCTCTGGGTTAATATTCTGATTTGCATCATACTTGAACCCATAATCCACCATACCCTTCAAGTACCTCATAATATGATTTGCAGCAATCAAGTAAACATGTCTCGGATCCGTCAGGAACTGGCTCAATGTGTTCACAGCAAAGCAAATATATGGTCTCGTATTTGTCAGGTACATCAAAGATCCAATCACATCATGGCATCAACCGAATCTGATGAAGCATCACTCAATAGCTTCAGGTTCGATGCCATAGGTGTGGCCATGGCCTTGTAGTCCATCATCCCGGATCTCTTTATGATCTCTACTGCATACTTCCCTTGTTTAAGGAAGATTCCATCTGCACTCTGCCACACCTCCATACCTAGAAAATAGTGCATCATAACCAAGTCCTTCATCTCGAACTCGGCAGCAAGGTTCCTCTTCGTGTCAGCAATAAACCGATCCTCACTTGTCACAAACAGGTCATCTACATAAAGTAGAAGTATCACTGGGTTCCCTTATTCAACCTTGTAGTAAAGGTCAGAATCTTCTTTACTCTTGGTAAATAAAAAACTAGTCAAGAAGTTGTCTATTCTGTCGTACCATGTCCTGGGTGCCTGTTTCAATCCATACAAGGATTTTTTCAATTTGCACAGATGAGTCTCCCTATCATGTGTCTCAAATCTAAGTGGCTTCTCCACATACACTTCCTCCTCTACTACACCATTCAAGAATGTTGTCTTGACATCCATCTGGTGTACCTTCCACTTCATCACTACAGCCAGAGCAAGTATTGATCTGATGGAAGTGTATTTGGCTACAGGTGCAAATGTCTCCTCATAGTCTATCCCTTCCTTATGGGAGAAGACGCGTGCCACAAATCTCGCCTTTTGTTTCTCTATGCTACCATCTGCAACATGCTTAATCTTGTAGATCCATTTGGAAGTCACAACAGACTTCCCTACTGGTCTCGAGACCACATCCCAGACATCATTCTTCATGATCAACCGGTACTCCTCGATCATGGCATCCTTCCATTCCTTCATTTCTGTCGCTTCTTCAAAATTGGCAAGTTCCTTGTCAATGATGTTGCACAGCAGGGATACATAACTGGAGAATGGCCTCAGTCTCTTTCTTTCTCTATGCATTCCTTCTGGAGCACCATATCTCTCTACATATTGAATTGCTTCTCGTACCCATGTTGGTTTCCTCTTGTGATAATTCTTCTCACGTGGTGGATCTACAGGTTCCTGTGGGTCTTCCATCTTTCATTCTTCATGATATTCTAGATTTTATCCATCCATTGTTGTATCTCGGATCCTAGGTGCTTCTGGTTCTTCAATGTCTTCAATAGGTAGATTTCTAGATTTGTGATATGTTGAGTCTTCGTCGAATGTTACATCTCTGCTGATATCAATATTCTTGAACCTTGGAAAGTATATTCTGTAAGCCTTCGAGCTTTCACTGTATCCCACGAATATGCCCTTCTTTCCTGAAGGATCTAACTTCGTCCTTTTCTCCTTCAGGATATGTATGTATACTGGGAAACCAAATATCCTGAGATGGGTGACCTCTGGTTTCTCGTCGGAGAAATCTTCTTCTGGTGTCTTGTTGTCAAGTACTCTATGTGGAGTACGATTCTGTACATATACGACTATTCTTGCAACTTCTTCCCATAAATGCATTGGAAGATCCTCGTCGTGAAGCATTGCTCTTGCTGCTTCCATGATTGTTCTATTCTTTCTTTCTACAACTCTATTCTACTGCGGATTATATGGAGTGGTCAACTCCCTCTTAATCCCTGAATCTCTGCATAATTTCTTGAAGTCTTCTGATGTGAACTCTCTTCCATTGTCTGACCGAAAAGTCTTGATTTTCTTCTCTGTGTGGTTCTCGATCAAGGCTTTGAATTCCTTGAACTTGTTGAATACTTCATCCTTGTTCTTTAAGAAATATATCCATGTCTTTCTAGAAAAATCATCAATGAAAGAAACATAATATACATACCCATTCAATGAACTGGATGACATTGGTCTGCATACATCTGAATGGATGATTTCCAAGATTCATTTTGCCTTGCTCTCTCTGCTTGGAAATGACATATTTATGTTCTTTCCTTTTGCACATCTTTTTCAAATGCCTTCATGCTTTTCCTATATTTCTGGAAGACCTTCAACTACTTTGCTTGCAAGTGATAGTGCTCTATAGTGCACATGTGCAATCCTTCTATGCCATTGTTCACTTAGCTCTACTGAGTCATGGACTAGGGCTTGTTCAGGTTGTCCCTTCAGTTTGTATAAACCTCCCTCTTTCTCTCCAATCACCACAGCATCATCTATGGTCTTTCCCTTTGTCCACATAAGAACTTGGCCATCTACAAATGCAACCATCATACCTTGTGCATCTAAATCTGAGATGGAGAGAAGATTATTCATTAGTCCTGGTACATACAAGACATCTTTCATCTTCATAGACTTTCTAGAGTCTAGCTTATAAGAGGCTTCACCACTTCTGTTTATGGGATACTGATAGTCATCCCCAAGTTTCACCTTGTGAGGTGACTCATGTTCAGATAGGTTCACAAAGGATTCCTTGCTTGGAAGCCCCACTATCTATAATCCAATCATTGCTTCTGTGTGTGACAGTTCCCGTGAGAGCTAAAATCAGAACATATTCTTCATCACTTGAAGAATCTTCATTGTCTTCTCTGGTTCTCTTCCTTGGAGTTTCATCATCCTCTACAGCGTGAGCATGATGTATTTTCTTGTTGTTCTTCTTCTTGTGGGAGCTACCTTTGTTCTTGGGACAATATCTGGATTAGTGTCCCTTCTCATCACAAGTAAATCATTGAATGTGAGTAGATCTTTCTTGTAAATTATGAGGTTCTCCCTTTGATTCTAGTGGTGGTGTTTACCCTTCTTGTGATGAGAATTCTCCCTCTTGTTGTTGTTCTTCCTGGTGTGTGTCCTGAGAGCCTGGTATTCATTACCCATCTTTTCTTCTTGAGCTACAATTCGAGCTTCTTCCTGTGAGCACTCTTCCCATAGTCTACTGAAGGTGATCAACTTTCTTCTTGTGCAGATTCCTTTAATAAAGGAATCCCATGACCTAGGAAGACCATTCAAGGTGGTCATCACTATTTCTCCATTCTCTATATCTTCTCCCACAACTTCAAGTTGTTCTTTTATCTGAGAGACCCCTGTAAAGTAGGACTGCATGGTCTCTGCATTTTGTATTTTGACATTCTTCAATTGGTTCCCCAATGTCATCTTCCTATTTATATTCCTCCCTTCAAATAAGGTGGTCAAGGCATAAAACATCTCTTTAGGTGTCTTCAGGGATGGCACATGTGGTATGAGATGGTCCTTAATAGAATCTACAATGATTATCTTAGCCTTAACCAGGTTCTTCTTGTGTAAGGCTTTAGCCTCATCTCCCTCTAGAACTGGAACCTCTTCATTCACATAGGTGTCCAATTCATTCTCTTCTAGGACAATCCCAATCCTATACTTCCATGCTTAGAAGTTATCAACCCCTTCAATATTATCCTCAAGCTTGGTGTGGTGAGACATCTTTAATGAGAAACTCAAATGGAAATAGAAAATCTTTTAGATCTTACCACTTGAATTGCTGAATATGGAGCTTGAGCTAGCTAGGGTTTGAGAGGGAAACCCTAAAAAATCAAACTTGGAATTTGAAACTTTTTTCTAGCTAGAAAGATGCGCTTGACTGAGGCAAGCAAGCTGGCACACTTGGATTTTGAAAATTCCAAAAATTGACCCCTGAAAAATGACTTGCGAAATTTTGATCTGCAATTTCTGCCTTTTTCTGGTTTTCTGGTTTTTCTCGTCTAGAGTCAAATTAGGGTTTGACTTTCCCGGAGTTTCACCCAAACAAAAAATTTGATCTTGGTCTCTAAATTTTGATTTTTCTGAGGAGCTCCTTCCTGTGTTGATTGCACTCCAAAATTCCACTTCTATGAAAAGCCCTAATTTCTCGCAGTAGTGACAGGCCAAAAATTGAAAATGCTCATAATCAATTTATGTTTCGACAAAAACATGTGCCTTCCTTAGGAAAGTTAGTCTAGAATTATTTTGCTGATGATCTGTGGAGAGAAACCCAAAAATTAATAATCCCTAGCTTCTGCAGCTGCACAGTGCCTTCTTCTTAGCTCTGATACCATGTTAGATTTTCACAATTTAATTCAAGATTATCTAGGATCTTATCTGAGAAAATAACATGCACAGTATTTAAACACAAGAGACAAGAGACACAAAGTTTTTCCTCGGGGAAACCATAAAGGAGAAAACCCCGCAACTTCCTCAGAGATAGAATGAGCAACAATACAATAGCAGAAATATAAACCCCAAAAGTAGAAATGGTCATCAGCAGCTTCTCTCTTCTCCACTTGTGCGAACTTTTCCTTCTCCTCACTAATGCAAACTTGATGAGTGAGTGAATGAGCAAGTAGAGAGGAGCACCCTCTCTATTTATACTTTAACTTTCACTTGAATTTTTACCTAACTAGGATGGCCCCTAGTTGTACTTGAATGGGCTAACTTCTCTAGGAGAGTCTAATAACCCATTAATGACTCAACTCTGGGGTCTAATGCCCCGACATACAAAGGAGGATTAACCTCAATGAATTTACATGAAAAAGTACAATAATGACTCTCCAACCGGAGGAATAAACATCTCCGTCGGGGGTACAATAATAAAATACAAATACAACATAAAATAGACAAGTTAATATCTTCCGAAGTTACAATTACATTAACACCTTCAGGCAATTCACACCCCTACAACAGTTCAATTCGGCCTCCCTCTGTAACTGTCAAAATCACCTGTGAACAACCAAGATGTCCATAGAAAAATATGTATAATCATGTACAAGAGAATCCAATCAAAGAAAGAGAAGTAGATCCACAAAAATATTATTTTATTCCAGTATTTCTAGAGCCCCAAAGGTGCATTTACAAATAGGGGGATCTCTTCCTTAAATAGGAGGAGACAGACCAAAACCCTAACCACTTTATGAATGATTGGTTGAGATCAAAAGATAAAAACAATACAATCAACAGCTGAGATGAGCCGGTACAATATAACATGGATCCACTCACATGAGGGGGGTGCACACTCACTAAAAGAAGCACTAGGGGGTGCACACCACATAAAAGTGACTAAAACATAAGTGTACCGCATAAGATGACAAGGACAAGTGACTAGGAGCACACAGTGGGGCTAGGAGGATTTATTATCCTTCACTAGCATCACCCCATGGCACAATGACATAACATATGACTCAATAACATGTCCAAGTGACTAAATGATCAAATCTTGGCCCCCTCAACTGATAAAAGAATGCATCAAATGACATCCCGGAGAATGGTGGACCCCACTAAATGTTGCAAGCTAATTTGGAAGGAGTGGGATACACCATAGGTGACCTATGAACATACCTCATGCCAAAACCTTTCCTCAATATCCCAAATCAATTTCCTTAATGACCTTTTTATTCCATTTGTATTCCACCTGGAAAACCATCAAAATGCCTGAAACATTGTTGTTGATACTCTGGCACTACACTGTTGTATGGAACAAAAGGTCATCTTGGTCATCAAATATAAGGTCAAGAGTCTCATTCGTGGCATAAGGTCCACTGCATGTCTGATATGGGGATGCTCTAATGTGTGAGTGATCACAAGTAATACTGCTCATCATAGTTGATCTCACTGAAACTGTGTAAAGGAAAAGCTCAAACATATATACTGAACTGCTCTGAAATCATGGTAGCCTGGCTACTGTCGATGTGATAACATATGGATCTAGCTGGGACAAGTAATCTAAGGGAGAGAGTGCTTGAGAACCTCAGAATCTCTGGTCTGCAACACTAACTACATCAATCTTCAATCCAACACCTAATTGTTTTGCTTCATCTTTAATTGTACCTATTCCTACATGCATGGAAGAAAACTACCACGAGCAACATGTATGGAATAAAATAAAATAAAATGTTGAAATGAAATTCTAATCTAAAATAGAATATTAAATGAAAAAATAAAGGATATTAATCAAATCAACTAATCATGCTTTAATGTTTTATTATTATTATTTTTTTATTTATGCAGGCGATAAGGAAATCGTAGAAAGGAAACAAAACTTAGCACTCAGAAGAAATTCAGCAAAAACTCAGCACTCAGGAAAAAGAAAAGGCATTCAAAATCTACTGCTCAAATGAGCTTATTCAAAACCCTACCTACTCTAAACATGCAAGAGGAGTTTAAATCAAGTCAAGTTGGGGATATAATCCCTCAACTCTCTCTAATTGATAGGTAGCATGATCTGTTTCCCACTCCCGGTAGTGAGGAAACACATATCATCAATACAAATCTCAACCGTGAGTGATCCAACCCATATATCATCATATCCCCTGGATCATATATAAAATATATGATTAGGAACTATGACACTATCACCGCTAGAAAGTCTACACCGATTCACAGAATCGGGGATTACTTCAACATTGTGGATCAGAATGGGATGGATATTAGTTCGATATCGTGGTTGAGGTGTAACTATCCTCGAGTTCCTATAAAGAGGAACTGCATCAAATATAGGAGGTCCACCTTCTAAAAGAATGGCTACCCTACCAACAAGGACTTCCTGAATCACTCTTTTGTTTTCGTGTTCTTCTCTTGGATATCCATTATGTGGGTGAATGATATACTTGGGAGTTTCTCCCAGAGTCCAAAAGTCTCCGACAACTTCTTCTTCATCCTCATTATTCATCGGAGATGGTAAGTTATGATTCTCATTACTCCTACTACTACCTTCTTTGGATGGGATGGGAACAACCATATTCTCCAAGATTGCTAGATGATTAGTGAATAAATATGAATGGTTCAAAACCGCTCTTTGAGAACTCTGAGATCTCGACTCTAAAGGTGTTGGTAAAGGAGCAGGAATGTGAGATGAATCATTAGGATGCATACTTTCTTCACCAATAGGTAACTTTCGGGGAAAAAGAAAACTATGGATGTCCCTTAGTAACGGATATATGGATGGCAACTCACCCTCACTAGTTGCAATAGTGACATGGGGTTCTTCCTGAAACATAGCAAGGTTGTTCAATGAGAACTCCCCTTCAGAAGCCTCATGTATCAAAGAACATTCTTGCCAACTCATAGAATTTTCATTAACTTTCCTTAATACACCATCTTCCAAGGACATATGAGATAAATGATCAGGAACATCAAAATAATGATACTCATTTGGTTCTTCATCAATCCCCAATGCATGATATGGATGTGTTCCTTCAATGTGAGTTGTCCAAGGAAAAATGTGGTCGAGCCCTTGTCTTTCTCTTTCAACATCATGATCAACCAATGTAAGCCATTCGGTAACTGTCCTAGGTATATGCTCACCCCTTCTTATTTGGTCTAAATCTTTCTTAGAGTTATTTGTTTCAATGATGGGTTCAGGTTGGTCATTATGTGGATCCACATCACCAAACCGGTTTAAATCTTGAATTTCTTCAGAAAATTCCCCATGATGCATTTCAAGATTGATTTCTCTAGAAAAACTAGCTCTCTCATTTTCCTCCCCAGAAGAGTCATCGTCTCCAAAATATCTCCAAATATCCTCTCTTCCAGTACTATAATCCTCACCATGGCTACTCATGACCATAAAAATACCCTTAGGAAATAATTCACCCTCACCATAAGTGTTCCTTACACCATCCTCATAACTTTCAAGATGACCATCATAAAATGGCTCTCGATAAATCCTGACTAGCGATCCATCAGAGTTAGCAATAGTAGCGTATGATAAATCCATTTGAAGATGACCCCCTAGTCCAGCAGACCACTTTCTACACAAAAGCATTCTGTAAATTGGGGGTAGGTCTATGACTATTATGTCCATAAGCATGGATATGTCGAGGCATGAAAACAGGTCAACTCTCAAGTTCTTGATCAATACAAAAACTTGCATTGGTCTTGAGTCTATTCTGCACACATTCCCGTAAGGCCTAGTTATTTTTAATCCCGTGTCTTCCATAACTTGTAATGGCATGACATTCATGGAAGATATAGAGTCCAACATACAATTGTGAAGAAGGAGGACACCTACGTGAAGTGTAAGATAAAATGGTTGGTGACCACCGTTCTTCCTCTCATATAAGGTTGTCTAGATGTTGATGGGAGGATCTTCCTCGTCTTCAACCATGGCACTAGGTTCCAAGTCTGGAAGAGGTTGATCCTCACAATTCCTAGTGGTAGTATCAGGGATACTCTCAAAAAATTATACCACTTTTTCTTTAATGGATGGGATTTTCATAAGCTCAGTGAGTGGAATATTATGCATAACTTTGTCTAATTATTTCTCAATGTTGATGTATAATTCATACTCTAGGAGAAAAGAAGTTGGCTCACTCACTGTACTAGGCTGCTCACTATTCTTTCTTTCAATGAAAGGGGTGGGATTTTGACCATCCTTTCTTCTTTGATAAATTCTAATAGGAGATTGGCCACTACTGTTAGGCTGTTCAGTGGCAAGAATGGGAAGACTAGGACTAAGAATTTCTTCACTTTCTTCTTCTTAATTTAACAAAATACGTCCAAAATCCTTCTCAAACTCTAAATCATTGACCCAATTAATGTTTCTTGTGGAATCATGGGCATCCTCACTATGAGTGGGGTACTCAGGATCCTCCTCCTTTTGTTCTTCGGACCAGTTAATTCCATGAGGTTCAGGTGACGCTTGAGTTAGAGGGATTCTTATATTTTCATCATTATTAGGCCTCTTTTGAGGATTCCAATAAGGTTTTGGGCCATAGGGTTTCCTATACCTTTCTGATTATTTGCTCTTAGCTAGATCCATAGTCAATAGAGTCAAGGTTCTCATCATTTCTTGCATACTCTCCACCATATCGTTGGGATCTTTAACCGATTATTTTCCTTTCTTGGATTTGGGCTCATATCGTTGGGATCTTCCCCATAGAGGAACCATTTGCTTCAACCCTTCTATCATTTTCTTGAGCCTCTTTTAAGTCTTTAGGGTCTTTGTCTTTGATATGGTAGCCTAGATAACCTTCAAACAAATTGAGGTAATGAATCAACACAGATTTCTCTTTAGGCGTAATATGATCAGGGATATTGGCCACTATTTTATCAAAACGAAGGTTGAACTCATGGACAGATTCATTTTTCCTTCTTTTTTACTTCAAAAAGTTGGCTCAAAAGAAAACGTCCGTCCAACTTGACTGACCACTCATGCTTAATTTTTTATGCGAATTCATCATATCCTATGACTGATTATGCAGGAAAATGGTCAAACCATTTACAAGCATCACCCTCCAAGGATGCAAACAAACCCCTCATGTAAACATCCTCTTCTTCTACCCCATAAGCCTCTATGTGAGCCCAGACATTCTCAATGTGGTCCTCGATGGAGGTCGCACAATTCCCATTAAACTTAGGGATCTTTTCAAAATACGTGTCGGGCATATCATGGGGTGAACCAGGGATTTGGGAAAAATCTAAAGGTGAATCTTTTGGCCTTGTTCCCAAATCTACGAACAACAGGAGGATTGGTTTGAGTATTGTTTCGTGGAGGAGTTTGATTTGTTCCAACCATTTGATTTACTGGACTTATATTATGAGATGAGGATTCAAGAGGAACCAAATTAGTTGAAGGGTATCCCACAAAACGATTTGGAGAATCAAAATTTCTAATTTTCCAAAAGAAATTAGATGTTTGGGCCTTGGGATATCTTCTATTATAAACGAGAGGGGTTCCTTCTGGTTGATTTAAATTAACTTTAATTCTGAGATCATACGGATGTGAATGAGTTCGTTCCTCAGTGGGGTCATGATTAGGAGTCGTCGAGTAGACTTTAATTCTTTTCTACCAAAATATATGTCATGTATAAGTGGGGAGAGATGAGTGACAATGACATGGTTATGTTTGAATTAAGGATGAAAATGATAACCATCTAAATTACAAGACCGGATGCGATAAGATATGAATTATGCATGGACACTCGCAGACACTTGAGGTAAGCCTCTACCTCCCCAAAAACAACACCAAAAATGTTGTCAAAGAGAACGGGAATAGAGATAAAAAATATATATGTCGAACCAAGGTAGGCCTCTACCTTCCCTGGCAACAATGCCAAAGAGCAGCATCAGCTCAATGCGCAAGAAGAGCAACACCAGCTCAATGCCTTCATCTTGCAGAGCCTCATGAATATGCATTAGAGGATAAATTGTGGGTCTAACCCAAGCAACGAGGACCGAGAAGGAACAGATGTAGGTAGCCACTCTAGAGGTCGTTCTAAGAAAAATACTCCAATCCCTAGAAGGAGTTCTATGAGCAAAAAGCACAGTTGTCCCTCTCCAAGATCTCTTTCCAGCAGGTCAAATGACTCCAAAGGTTCTCAAGGAATCCCAAGACATACTTCCAACATAAGTGAGAGAAGAAAGAAGTTCAAAGGGATCCCAGAAGATGAATTTAGGAAGAAAATGCCTCCCACTTTTGATGGAGAAAGCAAGACAGGTCAATAGGTGGAGGCATGGCTTCTTGGGATGAAGAAGTATTTTAGAATGCATGAGTATTCAAAAAATGAGAAGGCCATAGTTTCCATTTATAATCTAAGTGGTTGTTAACACCTAAAAAGTGCTCACTAGCTCATTTCCTTATTCACATGACCCATTTGTCCACTTTTACACCATCTGAGCCTCTGAAGCCAACAAAAGGTCACCAAAAGACCTTAGTAAACCCCTTTTTCCCACTCAAAAATATTATTTTTCCTAAAAAAACATAAAAAACCCTCAAAAAGGGTCCAAATTCCCAAAAATATTAAAAAGGGAATAAAAATATTAATTTTATTCAAAAAAGGAAAAAAGGAGGGAAAAGTACCTAAACCATGTTGGTCAATACCATTGGTTTCCACAAAACCACAAATGGTATTCCCCACCACCAAAACCTATAAAAAGGTGGTAGGGGCTCCTCATTTCACATCCATCCATATTCCTATCCTCATGCTGCCAAAATCTCCCTTGAGTTTTTGGCCATTGTAGCATCCTTGGAGAAAGGACCCATTGGAGATTGGAGCTGCTCACCATTGGAGCTACTCAACAACCTTCATCACTTGGAGTTATTGTTATTGCAAGCACTTGCTTGCCCCCATTTTCAATACAAATTTATTTTCTATATTTTCTTGTTCTTGTTTTTTAATTCAAAAATGCACATGCTAGTTTAGTTTATTGTTATTTATTTCTATTGAAACTGCTGCTACTAGTTAGCAGGTGCCCATAGCACTAAGCTTGGTTGCAAAACCAAGCCAACAGTTTTTGGCGACTCCGCTGCTTTTCGAATCTTTAGATCTCACTTTTGCTTTAGATCTTAGTTTTTGATTGTATTAGTTAGTTTAATTCATAGATCTGCCACCCTAGACAGTAGATCCATTGCTGTTCTAGGCCTTGGCTCATTTTTTAGCCATTAACAGCCCGAAATTCTCAATTTTTGAGTTTGTTTTCCGGCGTCCGCATACGGCTTTCGCCTCGCGGATTTTTGCCCAACAGTCGCGTGGCTCATCGCGACTGCGCGACTTTTTTCCGCGCGGTTCACCGCGGCTTCGCGAACATTTAGCGCGTTGCACATCGCGGCTTCGCGGACCTTTTCCGCGCTATACATCGTGACTGTGTGACGAAATCCCGCGCTGCACATCGCGGCTTCGCGGTCAAAACCCGCGTTTCCCATCACGACTGTGCGACAAAAACCCGTGCGGTCCATCGCGACTGTTCTGTCAAAACCCGCGATGCCAATTTTTTCATTCGGCCGATTCGTTTAAAAAATTAATTTTTTGCTGTATTATCTGCCCACTTAGCTATTTTTACAGTATAAAAAATTCCAGCATTGTTTACAGCCATAGAAAAATTTTACTATTTAGAATGCACATGTGAAAAAGTCTTTTTAAAAAAATTTCAGAAATTGAAAGAAGGATCTATTTTGCATTTTATCTAGATTAAAAAAATTTGTTGTTTGCTTCTTTAATATTTTGCCCATAGCAATTGTTGAAAACGAAATCCATTTATTTCTCAAAGAAGTTACATTATTTGCTTTCCTATTTCAAAAGATCCTTTATTTTTTTAATAGTCTTTGCAAAGCATTTAATTTCCATTTATTGAAAAAGTCATAATATTTGCTTTTTATTTCAAAAGATCCTTTGTTTTTTGAATACTTAGCATTTACTTTTTCAATTTCAGTTTAAAATATCACACGTGCACCCACTCAAACACTAATTTTAAACTGAGCCTTAAAAAGAACCCTAACTTCAACCCACTTTTAACCCCACTTGGGGAACACTAAAAGAACTTTGTAGCTAGGTAGTATTGAGGGGATAGGTGTTCCAATAACACCCCTCAGTTATTACATTTGAGACATAGAAGTTGTCCATTAGGGAGCTAAAATATCCTAGTACTTTTTGGCACGGTCACAACTGGTTTATGGGAAGGCCTCTCCCCTAGGAGGGTTGAAGTCGCGAGGATGGTTCCGGAAGCCTGAGTGGAATACCGAAATACATTCAGTAACCGAAGGGCTACCATTCGCAGTTCTCGCGATATCCCTGTATAGGGGTATTGCGATCAAGGACCAAACGGCAGATTTACATTTTCTCGACGTGTCATGAATGGAGTATCCTAGTAGCCATTCTTTAGGATTGATTACCCAGTGTCCCTCCCGGTAGGGGGATATCTAGTCGTTGACTCAACACTCATTATTGTCTGACTTGGATTTCATCACCTTGCAGAGAATATAGTTTGTTGATTCACAATACTTTTAGTTAGGTGTTTGCATGATTCAACCCACCTTTGGTCTAGTTACACCTATTTTTTCTAGAAGCTGTTTGCATGTTGGTACTCTGACTATTTTTTGCATCCCTCCACTTATTATAGAACAGCTGCTATAATAAGTGCCTTTTTGAGGTTTATTTTTTGGCCTGAGAGCCTTCATTTTCACTCCCCTTCTTGCACCCTTGGTTGATTTTGAGTTTTTTATACATTACGATTTTTACACATACAAATTTTTACACAAAAACTTATTTTCTCACCATTGAGAATTTTAGACGCTCTCTTCATCTACAGGGCGAACTCCCAGAGTTCAGTCTACTTGGCTCGCCACATCACCGACGCTGAGCCTTATCCCTTGACTCGACACATCGTCGGTCTACCAGACAATCATCCAATTCTGACACGCCTCACTTCACATCTGATTTTGAGGCAGAATCCAAAAACCCCACTGTGTTATTCCCAACCAACCATATGGCTGGAACACCATTTGACCCACTCTTTACCAGCACCATAGGAGAGACATCCACAGACCCTTCTACTGCGGTGCCATCCATGGCAGCAACCACCCCCCTGGGTATGCCTAATATGGGCAACACTCCACCCTTAGGAATGCCCAACACAGGGCCACCTCCTGTTATAGGAATCCCCAACACAGGGCCACCACCTGTTATGGGTATGCCCAACATAGGGGTCACACCCCCTCTGATTCCCACAACCCAGATTCCAGGAATCACCACTACTATTCCTAACCCAAGTGTAACCCATGTTGCACTTGGAAGCGCTGGCCCATACCAGACCACACCTATTGGAGGACACATACCTTCAATACCTAGCATACCTTTAGGTGCTACTGGACCCCTACATCATACCACCATGACTAGGCATGTCCCAGTCCCAGTCACTCCATCTGCTAGCTTACTGTACATGGCAAGTCTGAACTTGCCAGACTTAGCCAGGCTCACCAATGATCCTATCAGACATGATCCTGCGTGGCCTCACATTCCCACCAAACTCCCCTCCGACATCTCTAAGTTTGAGGGAAAGGCAGGTGAGGACCCCCAGAACCATATCATGTCCTTCCATCTATGGTGTTCCTTCAACTCCATAGTGGACGACTCTGTCTGCCTCCGTCTATTACAGCGTACCTTCACTGGCTCTGCAGCTAAGTGGTATATCGAGCAGCCCCATGGGACGCATGGCACCTTTACCTCCCTTGCCTCAACCTTCCTGCAGTTATTCCAGTTACCTGTCCACTATGATGCGGGCGTTGAGATACTACTGTCTTGCAGACAAAACACGGCCACCCACATCACTGACCACATTCATGAGTGGCGTCGACGCCGAAGCCTCTGCAAAATCAAGTAAGACGACCGTATCTTCCTAGATTGGTTTCTCAAATCCCTCCTCCCTCTCATTGCGAAGGATGTGGCATCCGAAAGACCCTAGTCTGAAGAAGAGGCCATCCTCAAAGCCCAACAGTTTGATCTCATTTACGCCCAGTTAGGTTATCTATATACCATTATACCAGATGCCCCTCGAGGCGAGTCATCTCAACATGATGCACCGGGGGCATCCCATGCCGCTGATGGCATCATTGGTCGTATGGCCTCGCATCCCAAACCCTTTTCCATTGCACATCATAGCCATGGTTTCAACCTTTCGTGGGATACCTCTCAATCTGGAGAAACCAGTTCATATGCTCCCATGGCACATCACCACCATACCCATGGACCTTCATGTCCACCTCAGTGTTTTGGTCATGCACCACCTGCATACATCCCCCCAGCTGCACCTCAACCAATGTATTACTCGCAGCAAGCTGCGACAGCTAACCCAACACCTCCAATAGCTCAGGGTTACCAACAACCCCAGCAGGTATCTGGTCCACTTCCAACCCCACCGGTGTATTATCCACCACAACCTGCTCCCACACCTGTGGGGAACCAAAATCCTCCCACTGCTCAAGGGCAGGTGTACACACAGCACAACCATCCCCAGAACCAAAACAACCAGCGCAACCAAGGTGCGCAACAAAACTATGGTAGAGGTCGTAACCGCGGTAATAACCAACAACATCAGCAAGGTCCTCCACCTCCCAATACTCCACACAATAACAATGCTACTCCTCCCAACAGCAATCCGGATCGGAATCCCAAGCATCCTAGAAATAATAACCTCAGAACAAACCACCCTTTTTCTATCTGCGGGGTCTATGGTCATTACACACATTCTTTCCCACATTTGGAGTGAGCTCGGAAACTCTGGACTGACGATGCCCATCGTCAAGGGCAAGCGGCTCCTCAGCCGCCACCCAACCCTCCACCACCTCAACATCAACCTTTGGTGCTGCAAAACCCCTTTCCAAACCAGGGTGTAGTGAACACTCAGCCGTTAGCTCCCCCTCAGGGCAACGTGCCACCACAACAAATCACTTATGCAGCCCCTGATCAACCCATGTTCGATTCAGGTACTCACCATTTGTTGATGATGTCAACTATCAATGCCAACCTCCAAACCCGTCGGAACCAATATGGATCCACTTCTGAAGCTCCTCTCGCCGACAAGAATACTAACATTAATCCCACAGATCAAACGTTACGTATGCCTCCGGCTCCCCTTGATGGCGCTTCCAAAGCACCTCGCTTCCCACTTCATCGCATCAACAACAATCCCAATGCTCGGGCTGCGTCGAATTACAACATCGTAGACGACTTAGCCCAGTCTCCTGCAGCCATGTCTGCTTTAGAAGTCTTGAAAAACTGTCCTTCACAGCGCAAGACTTTATTCTCTGCCATTGGCGCTATTGACCCCAATGATTCACAACTGATCGCATTCGATTCAGACCAGTCCGAACCACGACTGCCTTCCAGTTTAGCATTCCAAGTTTTCGTTTATGTTCGGAATCTTGTCATCCATCGGTGCATTATCGATGAAGGGGCCTCTACGTGCGTCATGTCCACTTTCATTTGGAAAAAGTTGGGATCTCCTACTCTCCAGCAGTCCACCACTACGTTGCGAGCCTACGACGGCTATTCGACTCAACCCCAAGGTCTTTTAGCCAATGTCCCCGTACAACTGGCAGGTAAAACCGTGCTCATTGACATTGAGGTCATCAATGCACAACTTGACTATAACCTTTTACTTGGCCGTAGTTACATGTATTCCATGCGGGCTGTTGCCTCATCCATTTTTCGTACCATGCAGTTCCCCCATGAGGGATGCGTGGTCAAGGTCGACCAACTCACCTACTACGATCCCAAGGCCCCCGCCACACCTGAAAATGTTCTCCCCATGGTTGAACAACCTGTTTGTGGTGCAACTACCTCGTTCATTTCCTCAGTAGGACCCGGACTTTACTCCGACGCGTCGATGACTTCTACATTCCAGGCCATTCCACCACCGTCATCAGAGACCCACGTCGCTAACCTCTGCACTCTTTCACAAACACCCGGTAATCAACCCTCCTTGTTACCCAAACCACCATTGGTCCCTAGTCACATTGGGGTTACACCCATCCACACAATCCCCTTTCTATTTCCTCCTCTAGGTGTAGTAAGCGCCCCGGTTATGGCTACCCTTAGTCTCCCTGGGTTAACATTGGGATTACCCGTGTGGTATATTTTGCCTCCCGTTCCTCCGCCGACACCAAATGTCATCCTGCAACTGGTGCAACCCATTGTTACTTCTACCCAACCACCTCCCGGTATCACTACTCCTTCGTCATCTACGAATCCCCCTCCTCTCATCAGGCCCACTGGGGGCAGAGGCCCACAACCATACACTGCGGTACCCCCACCCAAGGCAGTTAAACCTCCCCCTGTGTTTCGTGCTCCTCCCAAATTCTCGTTGTGTGATGAGTTAGGCCATCCAACCCATCAGTGTCCACAGTTACCTGCATTACAGGAACACATGCAAATGTTGGACGACGACCCCAACATCCTAGTGGTCAAACTCGATCCAAACCCCATGCCTCGTGACAAATTACTGCGTACCAATCACCCTTGTACGATATGCGGTATTTACGGCCACTACTCACATAACTGTCCTGACATCCCAGATTACAGAGCAGCTCTCTACGAGATGAATAATTTGGACCTTGAGACAGCACCCCCTACTATCGAGGAGATCTACCCTCCTGCATCATCCTCATCCGGAGAGATTAACACCATCTATATGATCTCTTCGACGACCACTTTCAAACCAGAACCCCTTGATTTATGGTCTGACTACTTCCGTAGTGATGAGCAAATTTTGGAAATGCTCACTGCACCCGACTACCCGTGGGACGATATGCATCATCGCTCATACTTCTTTCTAGAGGAGCCTACATCCACCACATCTAATCAGCTATCGGTCGAATCGAAAGATTTCATACCCACTAAGGTCGATTGGCTGAAGGACCCCATCCCAGCACCGGATTCCTTCGAAGAAGGGAACATGTCAAACATTTCCCCCATTATACAAATTGATATTTCCACCACACCTGGAAGACCTGAACTCATCTCGCTGGGCGCATCTTGCACTCAAGCGAAAACTCAGGCGTATAAAAATCTTTTTCAAGAATTTCGTGATGTCTTTTCCTAATCCTATACCGAAATGCCTGGTCTTGACCCTGCCATTATAGAACACCACATTGACACATGGCCTGATGTCCCCCCCGTTCATCAGAAACAGTGACCCATTCATCCTTCCAAGCTCCCCGTTGTTAAAGCCAAGGTTGAGAAACTTCGCGAAGCAGGATTCATTTATCCTATTCCTTATACCACATGGGTTTCAAACCCCGTTCCTGTCAACAAAAAACAAGGCACACTTAGAGTATGTACTGACTTCCGTGATTTAAACCGCGCTTGTCCCAAAGACAATTTCCCCACGCCATTCATTGACCAACTCATTGATGCGTGTGCGGGACATGAAGTCCTATCTTTCATGGACGGTTTTTCCGGATACAACCAGATTCAGATTCGTAAGGAGGATCAGTATAAGACTGCCTTTACTACCCCATGGGGCACCTTTTCCTATCGTGTCATTCCTTTCGGCCTAAAAAATGTTGGTGCCACCTTCCAGCGGGCCATGACCTATTGTTTTCATGATTTGGTCCATATCTTGCTGGTCTATCTTGATGACCTTACAGCTCGTTCCCGGAAACGATCAGACCACCTTAACGACCTCCGACAAGTTTTCCTGCGTTGTCGCAAATATAAAATCCACTTGAACCCACACAAGTGTGTCTTTTGCGTTCCTGTAGGCCGTTTGTTAGGTTTCATTGTTTGCCAGGATGGAATTACTGTTGATCCCCTGAAAGTCAAAGCCATCTTAGACCTTCCCTCTCCGCGCACGCTTCGGCAACTCCAGAGTTTGCAGGGGCGGTCCAATTTCCATTGTCGCTTCGTACCTGATTACGCCACCAAAGTTCATGGATTCTTACGCCTACTTTGCACCCACATACCCTTTGTTTGGGATGAGCAAGCAGACATGGCATTCGAAGCCCTCAAGAAAGCTCTCACACAAGCCCCATTGATCTCCCCACCGGATTTCTCTCAGGACTTCACCCTTTACGTCTCGACATCTGAACATGCCGTGTCCGGAGTCTTGGTCCAAGAAGATGCCTCTCACCAAGAACATGTCATTTATTACGTCAACCAGACCTTGTCTGGCCCACCCCTACATTACCCATACGAGGAAAGATTAGCCCTAGCTATAGTCTTTTCCGTCCAAAAATTACGACACTACATTCTGCTCGGTTATACCACGGTCGTCGCCGACTCCAACCCTATGGTCTATCTCCTAAACCGGCAGCTCCTACAAGGTCGTGTTGCTAAATGGGTCATTATTCTCCAAGAATATGACCTCACTTTCAAAACTCCCAAGAGCACCAAAGCCCTCGCGCTTGCCTATCTGATCACTAACCTCCCATCCTCTTCGTCATCACCCGCTATCCAAACGGATCTGATTGACGATCACATCTTCATTATTTCGTCTGACGACCCATGGTACGATGACATCCTAGTTTACCTCCGCACGCATAAATTTTGACCCCACATCGATCGTGACGGACGCCGTCGTATACGTCACCACGCCCCCTGATACCTCTTGTTAGGGGATGTGCTTTATCGACGCGGCGTTGATACCATCCTACGACGTTTCCTATCCCATAGTGAGGCAGAACAAGGCCTCAATGATTGTCACAGCGGTGCCTGCGGAGGCCATTTCTCCGGCATGGCCACCACCCAAAAGATCATTCATGCAGGTTACTTTTGGCCGTCATTATTTACTGATTGCATCACAGTAGTCAAACATTGCCAAAATTGTCAACTTTTTTCCCCTAAAGCAAGAACCCCACCCGCCCCCCTTCATCCAGTCGTTACTGCCGGACCATTATGCAAATGGGCCATTGACTTCTTTGATTTCAATCCCACATCAGCCAGCGGTCACAAACATATTATTGTGGCCGTAGATTATTTTACCAAGTGGGCGGAGGCAATGCCAACTTACAATTGCATAGCCGAAACAGCAACACGATTCTTTCTCAACCATGTTATCGCACGTTTTGGAGTGCTAAAGCAACTTGTATTAGACCACGGCTCTCACTCCGAAGACGCCGTCTGGAAAGAACTATCCACCTTACTGAAATTTGAACACCATTTCTCCTCTGCCTACTACCCCCAAGGAAATGGCCAAGTCGAAGCGATAAACAAAATTATGAAAACCATCCTCCAGCGCACTATAAACAAACACAAGTCAAATTGGCACCACATGCTCTTCCCGACACTATGGGCATACCGCACATCGACTAAAACCGCCACCGGTTTTACCCCTTTCCACTTAGTTCACGGTGTCGAATCTGTCCTCCCCATCGAGTGCCAGATTCCAACCCTACATATTGCCGTTGAACTCCTACCGGAAACTGCCCCAGTTGAACAACGCTTACTACTCCTGGAGCAGGCCGATGAAGATCGGCGCACAGCCCTTCAAAACATGGAAGCAGCCAAGAACCGATCCAAATTGAATTATGATAGACATGTCCACCCAAGAACTTTTTCTGAAGGGGACCTTGTCCTCGCCTACGATCAGGCTCATGACAAAACTGGGAAAGGAAAGTTTGTGTCCATGTGGCAAGGCCCATATATTATACACACTTGCCTTGGACAGGGGGCATACATTCTGACCGATTCATATGGCAACCCACGCAATGGGTTGTGCCTCAAACGATTTTACCCATAGTAAGCCGCATGGACACCACCCTCCTTTGGAGAACTTCATGACAGTTCTTTCCTTTTCCAGTTTTCACTAGCTCCATTTTTTGACCATTTTTTCATACCCTTGTTACCTCGGTTCGCGTGCCACAATTGGCCATCGTCCGTTTCTAGCAAGTCTTATATCGCCGGATTCAGTTTTTCCGCGCTTGTGATGATGCTTGAGATCATTTCTTGCTCTCACGTCCAGATTTTTCGGGCATTTTGTCCATGCCCCCTTGTCGCCTCGTTTGCATGCCACATCGGCGTCATCCATTTTTAACATGCCTTATATCGCCGGATTCAGTTTTCCGCGCCCGTGATGACGCTTAAGATCATTTCTCGCTCTCACCTACAGATTTTTTGGGCATTTTTTCCATGCCCCCTCGTCACCTCGGTTTGCGTGCCACATCCACCATTCTCCGTGGTTGACCATCTTTATATCGCCGGATTCAGTTTCCCGCACTTGTGATGATGCTTGAGATCATTTCTTGCTCTCACGCCCATACTTTTTGGCCATTTTTTCAAAATGCCCTCTCATTGCCTCGATTTGCGCGCCACAACGATCGCAGCCCCCTTTTGACAATGTTTATGTCACCGGATCCAGTATCCCTCACACATGATGACGCTTGAGACCTTTTCTCGCTCCCATCAATCCCGTGTTGTTCGGTATGATTTTATCCCTTTTTTGGGCCGAGTTATCCCTTTTATGAAAAAGGCACTTAGGGAGTTTCTGTTAAGCTCTTTTCTGACTCCTAAAACAATGAAAAGATCGCCGAGCAATCTTGCTTCCTTTCATGCTCGCTAAACGTATCTGAAAGGGCGTCTACCTGGTATAAGTTTACCCCTTTTCCGGACCTTGTAGACTAATTATGAAAAAGGTATACTCTAGTCACATCGGCTAGAAGAGTTCTCCATCTGCATCATTTTATGCTTTTTTGGGCCTTGGAGACTAAACTTACGAAAAAGAACACCAATGGAGTCCCCTTACCGCTTTCAGACTCTCTAAACATGAAAGCGACAACGAGCAATCACCATCCTGGGCTCGTAAAACCAACAGGACAGTAGTCATAACCACTGCAGAGTCTTCTTATCGTTTTCAGACTCCTTAAAAATGAAAGCACCAATGAGCACGAACAGTCCTGGGCTCACAAATCCACAGGATAGTACCATTTCAGAGCACACTTTTATTCCTTCTTGGAGCTCATTAAAACTACGAAGAAGGACCCAATGGTGCTTCTCGGTGCCACGACAGATCACGTCTACTCATATGACAGCTTCCCCATTTTGGTCGCCTTTGTTCATAGTATTCTGCAGTATGTCACCTTGAGAACCCCTCGACAACACCCATCAGCTTGACCCCTCCCAGAGTCAAACATACCCTTCAGTCCTTCAAAGCGGTGATATCCACACCTACAAGTCAGTTCCTTACGCTGCCAGGTCAACCATGTCATCATGCTCTGAACAAAGGAAGTTTGAGTCTACCCACTATATGACCCCAATTACTTCCCATCCCCACAAGTATGTTAGTCCTACCATCAGTACTACCACACTTCAGTTCTACACCTCGCGCTCCTATCAAGGAAACATCATTGCCTTGTTAGCTACAGGTCTCCCTCTGTCGACGACAACCAAATTTATTCCATAGGATAGACCTAGATGTCCCTGTGTCTTGGACTCATCACCATTTATGATGAGTGCCTACGAATCATTTCGAGAAGAGTCCTCAGTGCCTCTCCAAATGGTTGTTTCTCACATGCTCGACTTAAACACCTTGATCGCATCGTTGATACTCGCACAGGGCATTGGTCCGCTCAGTTATTAATCGAAGACCCCGGATACCTCCTGACTCCTCCACACTTGAGAGTCTACCTATGGATACAACCAGTTACACTTTTTCTATAGACATTCCGGCTTGTGCATGGCGACAGGATTCAGATGTACACCAGTTTTATACTCCCTCGAGTATACAGTCACATATACTTCCCAGAGATGGCTCATAGCCATGGCATCCCTACAGATGTTGGACACCTTCAGTTTCAGCAGTTCATTAGTCATTCCAGTGTATCAGTTATTGAGATCAGTCATGTTATGATCATGAGTATATCCCAAAATAATGTCCCCTCTGGACCATTATGATGTACCAGTAGATTCTTTATGTATTAGATCCCCCTTCTTGGGACTAATTGTTATGTATATGTCTTGATACGAGCATGCGTATGCCCGCCTCGTCCATTATCAGAGATTATCCCTCATTCATATTGAGGCCATGTAATATTTGTTTATTTTTTGCAGCTTCCAAGGGTCGCGGATCCAGTCTCCAATCGGTCTCTTCTCCTCCCCAAAACCCCAGAAAAAAGACAAATGAACTATGATGTCTATCGGCCATACGATGAGCTCCTGCCCTCACACATCAGGGGGCAATCTGTTAACACCTAAAAAGTGCTCACTAGCTCATTTCCTTATTCACATGACCCATTTGTCCACTTTTCCACCATCTGAGCCTCTGAAGCCAACAAAAGGTCACCAAAAGACCTTAGTACACCCCTTTTTCCCACTCAAAAATATTATTTTTCCTAAAAAAGCATAAAAAACCCTCAAAAAGGGTCCAAATTCCCAAAAATATTAAAAAGGGAATAAAAATATTAATTTTATTCAAAAAAGGAAAAAAGGAGGGAAAAATACCTAAACCATGTTGGTCAATACCATTGGTTTCCACAAAACCACAAATGGTATTCTCCACCACCAAAACCTATAAAAAGGTGGTAGGGGCTCCTCATTTCACATCCATCCATATTTCTATCCTCATGCTACCAAAATCTCCCTTGAGTTTTTGGCCATTGTAGCAACCTTGGAGAAATGACCCATTGGAGATTGGAGCTTCTCACCATTGGAGCTACTCAACAACCTTCATCACTTGGAGGTATTGTTATTGCAAGCACTTGCTTGCCCCCATTTTCAATACAAATTTATTTTCTATATTTTCTTGTTCTTGTTTTTTAATTCAAAAATGCACATGCTAGTTTAGTTTAGTTTAGATTTAGTTTATTGTTATTTATTTCTATTGAAACTGCTGCTACTAGTTAGCAGGTGCCCATAGCACTAAGCTTGGTTGCAAAACCAAGCCAATAGTGGCAGAGCTTCAATTTGGTGGGAACACCTCATGCAAGTGAAAAGAATCAGTGAAAGAAGGATCAACTGGGAGCGGTTTAAAAGGTACTTCAAGGAGAAATACCTATCAGCTAGGTATTATACTAACAAAAGGAAATAGTTCAATGAACTCAGATTAGGGCATAATTCTATGGATGAGCATGTCCACAAGTTTTTGGAATTGCTGAGGTATGTAGATTACATCAAGGATGAAAGAGTAAAAATCCAATATTTCCTTGGTATTCTACCACAAAATTTTAGAGATAGGATTGTGTTTTTCAATCCACCAATCTTGGATGAAGCCATCAGAATGGCACTGCATTTCTATGATCAGATCAAAGGTAAAACAGAGGTTCAGCCAGCATGGAAAGGAAAGTCGAGAGGAAGGTTTGAACAAAGGAAAAATGGATTCAAACCACCATTTAGAAATCAGCCCAGAAATTTTACACAAGGATAACAATCACAAAGAGGATTCAAGCTAGCAATAACAGCAGAAATGGCACCAAAAGGGCCACTTCAATGTTGGGGATGTGGATGAAACCATGTGCTTAGATAATTTCAACATCAGAGGGAGAATCCCAGAATCTTGCACAACATAGAAGGAACAACTACAATGGAAAATATGGCAATGTCAACACCTCGAATTTATGTAGTATTGGATGATCATCAAGCAGACCATCAATCAGCAGTGGTGGAAGTTGAAGGTAAGGTTGCTAAGAAATCTATTTCTATTTTGATTGACCCAGGATCTAGTCATAGCTATGTGTCTCGTAAGATGGTTGAAAGTTGTTCTCTTGGTAAAGTAAAGCATAGTAAGGCTTGGCTAGTTCAATTAGCCACAGGGACCAAGAGAAAGGTGAGTGAAGTAGTGAAGGAGTGCCCCCTGGAGTTGAATGGATTCCTCACACATGCAAATTTAAATGTCCTACCATTAGGATCATATGATGCCCTAATTGGTATGGATTGGTTGGAAAAACATAGAGCCAAAATTGATTGCTATGAGAAAGTACTTGAATGCATTGATGAAGAGGGAAGGCCAAGGTTTGGTAGAGGAATTCCCAAGCAAGTTTCAGTAAGGCATATTTCATCCTTATAGCTAAGAAATTTCTATAAAAAGGGTTTCCAATTATATTCAATTCACATATCATATTCATCAGAAGATAAGGGGCCAAGGATAGAAGAATTTCAGTTGTTGCAAGAATTCCAAGATGTGTTTCTGGATGAAGTGCCAAGATTGCCATCCAAGAGAGATATTGATTTTTCCATTAATATTGTTCCAGGGGCAGCACCGATCTCCAAATCTCCTTATATAATGAGCACACCATAATTGGTAGAATTGAAGATGCAGCTGTAAGAGTTAATGGACAAGGAATATATCAGACCTAGTGTATCACCTTGGGGAGAACCTGTGTTATTTTTCAAGTAGAAGGATGGGAATTTAAGGTTGTGTATTGATTACAGGCAACTCAATAAAGTGACAGTTAAGAACAAGTATCCATTGCCAAGAATTGATGACTTTTTTTATCAAATGAAGGAAGCTAGAGTGTTTTAAAATATTGACTTGAGGTCTGGTTACCATCAAGTGAGGATAAAGGAAGAAGACATTCATAAGATAGCTTTCAGGAAAAGGTATTGCCATTATGAATTCACGGTGGTTCCATTTGGTCTTACCAATGCACCTACTACATTCATATGTCTCATGAATAGTGTCTTCAACAAGTATTTGGATAAGTTTGTGATTGTGTTCTTGGATGACATTCTTGTTTACTGAAAGGATGAAGAAGAGCATAATGAAGATTTAAGAATGGTGTTGCAAGTCCTTAGAGAACACCAACTATATGCAAAGATGAGCAAGTGTGATTTCTATCAGCAAAGGGTATAGTATTTGGGTCATTTCATATTAGAAGAAGGAATTGCAGTGGATCCAGAGAAGATTGAATCCATAATGGATTGGCCTACTCCAAAGGGTGTTGCAGATGTTAGATCTTTTATGGGTTTGATAGGCTATTAAAGAAGGTTCATTGAAGGGTTATTCAAAATAACTCATCCAATTACATCCTTGAAAAGAAAAAATATCAAGTTTGTATGGTTTGAAAAATGTGAGAGAAGCTTTCAGCATCTTAAGGAATTGCTTACCAATGCTCCTTTTTTGAAGATTGCAGATCCAAAGAAAGATTTTGTAGTGTGCATAGATGCTTGCATTGAAGGGCTCGGTGGAGTGCTCATGCAAAAAGGATTTGTAATTTTCTACGAGTCAATAAATTTAAAGGAACATGAAAGGAACTATGCCACACATGACTTAGAGCTAGTAGCCATAGTTCATACTCTGAAGAGATGGAGATATTATCTGTTGGGAAGAATATTTGAGCTCAGGACATACCACGTGAGCTTTAAATATTTGTTTGAACAACCAAATCTGAATGCTAGGCAAACTAGATGGATAGGAAGTTTCTTTGTGAATTTAATTTTGAAATTAATCATGTAAAAGGTAAGGAGAATAAATTTGCAGATGCTCTTAGCAGAAAGTTTCATGTTGCAGCAGTGAGCATGTGTAAATAAGATTTGAAGGAAAGAATTCTTGAAGCTCAAACCAGTGATGAAGCTTACCTTCAAGTCAAAGAAAAATTGCAACAGGGAAATGTGGATGAAACATGTACAGGATATCATCTTGGTGAAGGTGATGTTCTCATCTATCAAGGTACCAGACTGTACATTCCAAATTGTGCAGATTTGAAGAGGCTAGTGATGGATGAGATACATCAAATGCCATATTTTTGAGATCCGAGATATCAAAAGACTATAACAGCAGCAAGAAAGCAGTACTTTTGGCATGGTAAGAAAAAGGACATAAAAGAGTACATTTCTAGGTATCAAAAGTGCCAACAAGTCAAGGAAGATCATCAACATCCAGTAGGATTGTTGCATCCTTTTCCCATTCTAGAATGGAAGTGGGAAGTAATCTCTATGGATTTTATAATAGGGTTTCCAATGAAAGTTAGGAAGCATGATTCAATCATGGTTGTGGTGGAAAAGCTATCAAAGGTAGCTCACTTCATACCAATCAAGTCCACTCATAAGACCAATGACATGGCAAATATATTCATGAAGGAGATATTCAGATTGCATGGATTTCCCAAGGCAATAATTTCAGATCGTGATACAAAGTTCACATCCATTTTTGGAAAGGATTATTCCAGGAATTGGGGACTCAGCTGAAGTTTAGTACAATATATCATCCTCAAACAGATGGTCATACTGATAGGGTGAATTAGATTCTAGATGACATGTTGAGGATGTATGTGATAGATAAACCATTCAAGTGGGAAGACTACCTACACTTGGTAGAATTTGCATACAACAATAGACATCATGCATCATTTGGAATGAGTCATTTTGAAGTATTGTATGGAAAATGATGTAGGACTCTAGTGAATTGGAACAACCCAGTGAACAGGGTAGTGCTTGGACCAGAGATGATCAAGGAAATGGAGCAAGAGATTGTTAAGATCAGGCAGAATTTGAATGCAGCACATGACAATAAGAAGAGTTATGCATATATGAAAAGAGTGCATAAGGAATTTCAGATTGGGGATCATGTTTACTTACAATTGAAACCAAGGAAAATTTCCATGAAGTTGGGTATTTGTGCCAAGTTGGCACCAAGATACTATGGTCCATTTGAATTCCTTGATAGGATAGGACCAATTGCATATAGGATTGCATTTCCTGCTAACATGAGAGCTCATAATGTTTTCCATGTCTCCTTACTTAAGAAATATGTACATGATCCTAATCACATAATTGATTGGAATGTGATATAGGTGGAACCATAGGGAGAGTTCCAAGTGGATCCTATGCATATCGTCGACAAGAAGGTCACTTTGCTCCAGAACAGGGCCATCAGACAGGTGAAGGTTCAATGGAAGCACCTTAGTCTCGAAGAGGCCACATGGGAGCTGGAGGATTCCATGAGAGAGGCATTCCCATTTTTGTTCCTTTTTTATAACACCAAGGACGTTGTTGTTCTAAGGGGGAGGGAGTTGTAATACCCCTATTTTGACCCTTAGGGGTTATTGGCTTCAATGTAAATATTATATAAATGCAATGTGTGTTTTCCCTAGTGTGGATCTCAAGGCCAAGGCCCAACTAGTGGATGCTTAGGTTTATTTTCATAGGAAAGTATTTGATAATCTGATAATCCATTTGATGTTAAGCCATGAGAGATTGTAAATGATGTAATTATTAAATATTGCAATGAAATACCAATAAAATTGGCTAAGGAGGCAACCAATGAGAAGGGTCCATGTGTATCCACTAGGGATAGATGAGGGGGTTATGGGATTGGAACCCATGCTTCCACATGTCAATTTGTGAACCCATTTGACTCCCATGCTAACATTTAATCTGTTGTAAGAGGGTGCGTGAGAAAACCAGTCCATGAAGTTGATTGAGTATGGAGCAGCCCTGCGAATCCATATGGTAGGGTATGGCTTTGTTTTACTTTTCCAGTATGCCACTCTACACCTGGGGAATTCACTCATCCTGACCAATAACCCATTGTTGACCAAGGATCTCATTCATTCATGCATTGCAGATCCCAGCCGTGAAGCAAAAAGAGAAAACATAATTCTGTGTAAGCCGAATTTGCAGAGACGAGGAAAAAAAGAAACCCTACGTAGGAAGTGAAGCCATTTGGGGGGGGGAACCTTAGGTTAGACCTTGAGATGAATTACAGAGTGTGAGAAGCTTAGCGAAGCCGTGAGAACACTCAGATCTATTGCAAAAGACCGAGTTGTAGAACAGAGCTTAGGCTGCAACCCTGTGAAGATCCCAATTTGAATAACAGAGAGGAAGTTCAACATAGGGTTGGATATGCTTGATAAACCCAGTGAAGGATGAAAGTCTCAGGAAAACAACAGTTAGTCCTTTCTATGCCCATCCTGAAGAGCACTGGAGGGAAGGGGTCTTCAGGGACTGTGCAGAAGAGAAGAGGGACTTCCTTGTGTTGGGTGAGGTAGGTAATGTGCGTACCATGTCTGTTGAGTATCCTGAGATGCATGTAGCTCTTTGGTTGAGCTCACTGACTTAGCAACATCCTCCATGTTCTCTTGTATGCTTGATAAACCCAACTATAGGTTGGCTTAGAATTGGGATGGAACCTTGAATTTTAGAGATCCTATTTATCTCTCCTTACTGGATACACAACCTAGCTCGAGGGTGGTCTCTCAGCTGAAAGTGTATAGGTTGGACAGAGACCTAAGGTTGGGTGGAAAGTTTCTCTCACTTAGCCAGTTGCTTGGAAGCTTCATTCCAAAGTTAAGTGCTTCTGTGATGTAAAATGATGTTATTTTCCTTATGTTATGTTATGCTTGTTATGATCAAGTTATTGAATGAATGGTTACATGAAATTGATCAATAAGGAGCTATGTGTAACCCTGAGTATGAGGCTAAGTTCATGTATGAGTCCTTCATCATTTGCTTGAGTTAATATGCTTCTAACCTTGCAAGTTATAAATGCATTGAATTGCTTTGGTTTCATAGTATGTGTTTATTTATGCATTGCATTCACCTTTAAGAGGGATGGATTGGCCCCACCTGGACTTGGGGAAGGAAGTGGATATCCCCCATGGTGTTTTAGAACCCCTCTGTGGGTCAAGTGAAGGGGAAAGTCATATCAGAATGCAGGAAGATCTCCTTGCAGAAGTTTAATGGAGAATTGGAGGGAGTTTAGGAAAGACTTCAGTTGAAGAAATGACAGGTTAGAGTGCTCATATGGGGTGGGGATCACACTAGTGGATAGATATCCCCAAGATATTTCAAATGGTATCGGCCTTTCAATATTTTTCCTAAGGATGAAGGATATATCACTCGCAAAAGTTTGTAGGTGCAGGGGGTATTTGGTCCCGACCTTCCGCATCCACAATGTGGATTACGGATTGTGGAGGTCAGGAATCAGCCGTCATAGTTGTGTGGTTGTAATTCATCCTTTCTGCATCCGCAAAGTGTATTAAGGTTTTGTGGAAGTCGGAAGGGAATATTCCACGGGATCGACACATTAGAATCCCGACTTTCTGCATCCGCAAGGAAGATTGCGGATTGCGAGAATCAGGAGGGGATTTCCATGGGGATTTGCACATTGGACTTTCAACTTTCCACATCCACAAGGAGGATTGTGTATTGTGGAATTCAGAATGTGGTTTTTACCAGGGATACAAAATAATTTTTCGATTTTCGACATCCGCAACACAGGTTGCGGATTGCGGAATTGCAGAGGAGGAAATTTTATGGGATGGTGATTTGACTTCCGGCTTCTGACTTCAGCATTACGGATTGCAGAACTCGGGAGCACAATCTCATCGAAAAGGAGGATTTTGAAATCCAACTTCCAAATTCCAACTACGGATTGCGGGAAGGACATTGTGGATTGCAAATCAAAGGCCAATGCGGCTATGTGTAAAATCAGAGTTAATTGTTGGAAAAAAAATGTAACAGTGGGTCTCCCATCGCCTCTGAAGGGAACCAAGGAGACCGGGGATGTGACACCTCTCTTCTCTTATTCTTCTCTCTCTCTCTCTCTCCACAATGTATCTATTCCTCTCCTATAACTCCTTTTTATCTATTCATCAATGAGAAAATGATCTTAACTCTTCATCTTCCAAGATGGATGACCAAGATTAAATTTTGGGATCTCAAGATCAATGGTTGTGATATTTTTGCACTTTATGACAACTTAAGTCATTTTCACTCACCATAAAGCAAAATCCACTTTAAATTTATAAAAATAAAATTAATGTCTAGGAAATTCACTTTAGTCACTTTCTACATGATTAGACACCAAGCCTATGTAGAAGACCATTCAAGCTATAAAAACTCAACACTCCCTCTTAGTGAGAATGGTGCTTTGCACCACCCCCATCTTATCTCTGAATTTGACAAATTTCCCTTTCATCAAATACTTCATGAGGATGTCCGCAACCTGCTCATATGTATATATTTATTAAAGTTGCACTACCTCTCTCTAAACATAGTCCTGGATAAAGTAGTATCTAATATCAATGTGTTTCGAACATTCGTGAAACAATGGATTCTCTAAGAGTTTAATAAAACTATGGTTGTCACAATGAATCACCGTCAGAATCAACTCCTAACCAAATAACCCAACAAGTAGCTTGTGAATCCATATGGCCTCACATCTTTCCAAACTGGAAGCCATATACTCTGCCTCAGCAGAACTCATTGCAATTGACTTGTGTTTCCTGCTGAACCAGGACACTATTTGTTAAATTTTCTGAATTTACTTCAATCTGATCTAGGATCTTAACTGAGAGAACAACATGTACAGCATATCTACAGCATATCAATCATGGAGACAATAATGCAAGCACACAAGAGACACAAAGATTTACTTGGGGAAAACCATAAAGGTGAAAAACCCCAATAACTTCCTCAGAGATAGATAGAGCAATGATACAACCAACCAAGAGAGATAGACATAACCTAGCAGCAGATCCTCCTCCTCCATAAGTGCGCCTCTCCTCCTTGAGAGCATGTGTGAGAAGTGAGTGAGTAAATAGAGTGCCTCCCGCACTCTATTTATACTTGACTTGACTTGCCCTTTTACCTAACTCATGTAGGCTCGAACTTAACCACATAATATAATGCTGACTGGGTCGACCCCCAATAGGGTGGTCTAATAACCCTTTGACCCACATGACTTATACAGGGCCGACCCCAAACAAGGTGGTCTAATAACCCATCAAGTATAAGTTACGACACTTACAATATAAATGACGACACTTCCTTATAGAGGAATAATACCATCTCTATAGGAATACAATATACATATATGTGAAATACATTCCGAAGTTACATATACATCAACACTCCCTCTTAACTAGGAAGGTATTTCTCAGCACAGTTCTTCTAGCACAAGTCATCTTCTCTGGATCATCGTCACTAGATAATCGTCATCGAGTCATCATCATCGTCACTGCTGCTGCTATCTCAATCAATCTCTGAATCTACTCGTCATAGGAAGTTCTACAGAGCCAGTCCTTTTTCATACTGGATGTAGGCCCACCACCTGCAGGTCTTCATCATCACTGGCCATACTGTGGAATCCTCAGGACTTTTACGTGCGTCACAAAACCTCGAAAGAGCATCCAAGGCTGTTACGAGCACACAGCTCTACCTATAGGATCTCCCAGGGCACCGAATTACATGTGACCTCACCACAAAACCTCGCAAGAGCATCTGCCAGATATCCCAGGGAACCGAATTACATGCCATAGGCAAAACCTCGAAAGACTATCTGCAGATCTCCCAGGGCAACGAATTACATGTGGTCATGGAAAAACCTCGAAAGAGCATTTGCTAGATGTCCCAGGGAACCGAATTACATGCCATAGGCAAAACCTCGAAAGACCATCTGCAAATCTCCCAGGGCACCGAATTACATGCCATAGGACAAAACCTCGGAAGAGCATCTGCCAGATATCCCAGGGAACCGAATTACATGCCATAGGAAAAACCTCGAAAGACTATCTGCAGATCTCCCAGGGCACCGAATTACATGTCCTCCCAGAGCAAAACCTCGAAAGAGCATTTGCCAGATGTCCCAGGGCACCGAATTACATGCCATAGGCAAAACCTCGAAAGACCATCTGCAAATCTCCCAGGGCACCGAATTACATGCTCATATGCACAACCTAATCCACGGCCACATAGTATCAACCTGATACTCATCATACATCATCCTGATGTATCCATGATCATCCTGATCATCATCACTGCAACGTCCTGTTGCATGTCATCTGGAGCAACATCCTGAAGCTCGTCATCTATGATCATCCTGATCATCACTGCAACATCCTGCTGCATGCCAAGTATCATACATGATCCTCCTGATCATCAATGTATCCACCTGATACAAATACATGATACATATCATCATACATGATCCTCCTGATCATCAATGCATCTACCTGATGCATACCAAGTATCTACCTGATACATATCATCATACATGATCCTCCTGATCATCAATGCATCTACCTGATGCATACCAAGTATCTACCTGATACATATCATCATACATGATCCTTCTGATCATCAATGTATCCACCTGATACAAATACAAATACATGATACATATCACCATACATGATCCACCTGATCATACAATGTATCCACCTGATACATATACAGATACATGGTCCAAGCATCCAACATGATGTATACATACATACATAAAAATGATCCAACTGATCATATCCAGCATCCAACCTGATGCGTACATACATACTTAAATTGATCCAACTGATCATATCCAGCATCCACATGATGCGTACATACATACATAAAATGATCCAACTGATCATATCCAAGCAGAAACTAGAACATCATCCTGATGTTCATCATCCAGCGCTTACATCCACAGCCATGTGAAGGATCCTCCTTCCAACATGCTTGGAATGGCTTCAGCAAATGTGTCCATCACTTCTTCCTCGAAGTATCCTCGATCTGAAGCACGCCAAGCCTCTCTCTGAAGTACTCGAAATTCACACTGGCTAGTGGCTTCGTCAGCACATCTGCAATCTGCTCATCCGTCGCAACATACAGGAGCTTCACAGCTCCTCTCTGCACCATATCCCTGATATAGTGATATTTGATCTCTATGTGTTTCGACCTGTCATGAAACACTGGATTCTCGGACAGCTTCACACAACTCTGGTTATCACAGAAGATATCAGTAGCTTCCAATGGGAGATCAAATAGCTCAGACAGTAGCTTCCGTAGCCATACTGTCTCACAACTAGCTGAACAGGCTGCAACATACTCTGCCTCAGCTGTACTCAGTGCTACGCAGGACTGCTTCCTGCTAAACCAAGAGATCACACCTGATCCCATACTGAAGCAACACCCAGATGTGCTCTTCCTATCTGCAGCACTGCCAGCCCAATCTGAATCAACATAACCCTGCAGGTTAAATTTTTTGATTCGCCTCATATCTGAGCCCATAATCCACTGTACCCTTCAGGTACCTCAGAACATGCTTTACAGCAACCAGGTGAACACTCCTCGGATCCGTCAGGAACTGGCTCAATGTGTTCACAGCAAAGCAAATATCTGGTCTCGTGTTCGTCAGGTACATCAAGGACCCAATAATCTGACGATACATAGAAACATCAACTGGCTCAGATGAAGCATCACAAAGAAGCTTCAGATTCGATGCCATAGGTGTGGCCATGGCTTTGCAATCCATCATCCCAAATCTCTTTAGGATATCTACTGTGTACTTCCCTTGACCAAGGAATATCCCACCTGCATTCTGCCACACCTCCATGCCAAAAACAAATAGTGCATCATCCCCAAGTTCTTCATCTCGAACTTGGAAGAAAGCTTTCGCTGCGTGTCGGTAATCAATCTATCTTTACCTGTAGTATCACTGGATTGCCTTCCTCAACCTTGTAGTAAAGGTTGGAATCCGCTTTACTCTTGGTAAAGCCCAAACTGGATAGAAAGCTGTCTATCCTACCATACCAAGTTCTGCACACATATATGACTACACCATGCTGTCTTGAATCCATCTGGTGTATCTTCTATTTCATCACTTTTATATTTCTCAATGCTGCCATCTGCAACATGCTTGATCTGATAGTTCCATTTGGAAGTCATAACAAACTTCCCTTCACATCTTGGGATTACATCCCAAACATCATTCTTCATGATCGATGGATCATGGCATTTCATTTCTTCATCCCAGATCCTGGGAACTTCAATATCTTCAATATCTTCAATAGATATATTTGTTGCTGGAACAAATGTTGTAGTTCTTCTTTTGTAGGAGATGGCATACGATCTTTCCTACAAAACAAGTTAAATTGCATGATTAGAAAACATCTCATAGTTTTCAGAACAAATTCTTACACATAAAAAAAATATGTCATACAGTCATGCAATTATCTTAGCCAATGCTTCAATACAACATTTATCCATATCCCGTAACTTTCTAGATGCCTTCCAATCTCTACCAGAACATTGTTAAGAGTGTGCACAACTCCCAACATGTCAGCAAAGAGGTTTCATTCTAGATAAGTAGCAATGGAATGTTGTACAGTGCCATAGGCCACTTACCCATGTATATTAGTAGTATACTGTTCATCAATGCAACTATTCTAATATGCATAATACACAACCTAATTCTAGGAACATCAGTGTATACATTATTGAACAGTATTATTTAAACAAACAAATATGCAAGAAATGATAATTTAAAATACTTATCTTTGTTTGTTCGTTGGGTGGACTCCCTCTGAGTCTTTGCTTCCTTGCAGGAGCTGCTGGAGTCCTAATCTGAAGTAGCTTCTTCTACACCTTTCTATTGTGGAATGTAGAGAGATGGTCAACTCCCTCTGAATATCTGCATCCTTGCAGAAACTACTGAAGTGTGCTCCTTTGCTTTCTTGCAGGAACAACTGGAGTGTGCTCCCTCTTGATCTTTGCTTCCTAAATTACTTGTTCTTGAACTCATATTCATCCTTGGTCCCTATGCATGCTTATTAGTATCATGATTGTGTTATCCTTGTGAACTCATATAAAATCATACATTCATTAGTATACTATTAAAACACAATAATCTCAAGCATGTATACTCATGATCATTTCAATCAGAAATAATAAGCATTAGCATTCAAGGTTTATGTAGGATTCTTATGGTTAGTCAAATCATAAGAAGCATAACATGTCTAAACCTATAATTACTCAAACCTATGACTCTTCGCGTTAGTTGAATCATCAATTAAGATAAGAGATATAATGTGCATAAAACCTGTTATTATTCAAACCTATACCATCATGATTCTTCTGGTTAGTCATATCATCAATGATGGTAAGAAACATAATATGCATACAATCATGATTATTCAAACCTATGACTTCATGAATAATCATTATCAACAACAGTATAAGATCCTAACACAAGGTAGGATTTTAGCTTGATATAGGAAAAACATACCTGGATTAGCATGCTAGCTAGTTATGTCTAACATACCCGAATAATGTCTTTTGGTTCTCTTCAATGACTTGTGTTAGTAACCTGCATGTCTCAATGGTTAGCCATTATAAAACCAAGTTATACATACCTCGTAAATGGATCTTCTACGAGATCCATGACAATGGATGAGTCTTTATCCTCATGTCACCATGATCATATGTTCTTGAACTGGAGCATGATTTGTCTTTCTTAGTGTACCTTTCATGTTAGTAGACAACATAAACCTCATACAACACCATAATGCATTAGTACAATCATAAGTGTCAACACCCTAAATAATGAATATCTTCTATCATGCATTCATAATTTTGTTAAGGTGATACGACAATTCTAAAAACAAAATTGTACTTAACTGTAATAACATGAAGACAAACATACCATAAACTTAATCATGGACAAATATCAAAACATACCTCGATGAGTCATACCTGTCGAGATCGCTTGTAATCTTCTTATGTAAGGCCTTAGCCTCATCTCCCTCTGAAATAGGAACTTCTTCACCTATGTAGGTGACCAATCCATCTTCTTCTAGGATTAACCCAATCCACTTGATGTGCAAGAACTGGACCTGGAGCTGGATATGGGTTTGTCAGAGAAACCCCAAAAATTCAAACTTTGAATTTCAAACTTCTGAAAGGATAGAAATATGCGCCTTGATGAGCTGATCAAATTGGTATATTCATAATTTGAAAACTGCAAAGTTTCACTCCTCAATTTTGCCTTTGAAACTTTCGGATTCACTGGACGTGACCCTGAACTGGGGTTTGATGAATCCCACTCTTTTTCCCAATCAAAAGGTTTGATCCAAAGCTCTAAGCTTCTATTTTTCTGAGGAGCTTCCAACCGTGGTCTCAGATTACAAAAATTCCAACTTTCTTCAAAGCCCTAAATTCCGGAAGCCATGAATGAAGGTACCAAAAAAATAATTCTGTTTTGACAGAAATATGTACCTGATTGTTTCTGGTGTAACTCCGAAATTTTTGATCCACAGGGTCTGAAAAAAGTTTCCTTAGATAGCCTGACCTGTTACCTTTCCATCCTGACAGGTCTGACCTCAATTGGATTCTCTGAGAGAGAGTTATGCCAAATGTCACAACGTGACCTGTTTTGGGATAAAACAGAAGAGCGAACTTGTACGGCGTGCCACGTGTCACTGTTTGAACTTCGGCCTCTGAAAACGTTTTTTGAGATAGCTCGGCCTATTATCTTTCCATCCTGATAGGTCTGACCTCCATTGGATTTTCTGAGAGAGAGTTATTCCAAGTGTCGCAACGTGACCTGTTTATGGGATAAAACAGTAGAGCGAACTTGTACGGCGTTCCACGTGTCACTGGTTCAACTTCGACCTCTGAAAACGTTTTCTGAGATAGTAAATACTGTGTACTACCTATCACTTTTTACGAAATTTCATTTGGAGCTTCCTAGCCCAAGTTATGACCTTTTTCCCAAGGTCACCTGATTTTGACTCAGATCTGGAAGAGGCAGAAACCCTATATTGTACAGATCATAAATCACAAAGTACAACGAATTAGAGGTTGTCCTTTGGACACAAGGTACCTGGAGATTTTAGCTTCGTCCTGTAACAATTTCAGATCCGAAAACTTCGCCAAAACGGATTTATAGCGAAAGTTCTACGATGACTGGTTTTTGCTATATCAAGCCCTAGCATCGTAAGTGCAACAAGTGTCATACATGCCATATCATGCCTTCTTTCAGGCTAGCTCTGATACCATGTTAAATTTTCTGAATTTACTTCAATCTGATCTAGGATCTTAACTGAGAGAACAACATGTACAGCATATCTACAGCATATCAATCATGGAGACAATAATGCAAGCACACAAGAGACACAAAGATTTACTTGGGGAAAACCATAAAGGTGAAAAACCCCAATAACTTCCTCAGAGATAGATAGAGCAATGATACAACCAACCAAGAGAGATAGACATAACCTAGCAACAGATCCTCCTCCTCCATAAGTGCGCCTCTCCTCCTTGAGAGCATGTGTGAGAAGTGAGTGAGTAAATAGAGTGCCTCCCACACTCTATTTATACTTGACTTGACTTGCCCTTTTACCTAACTCATGTAGGCTCGAACTTAACCACATAATATAATGCTGACTGGGTCGACCCCCAATAGGGTGGTCTAATAACCCTTTGACCCACATGACTTATACAGGGCCGACCCCAAACAAGGTGGTCTAATAACCCATCAAGTATAAGTTACGACACTTACAATATAAATGACGACACTTCCTTATAGAGGAATAATACCATCTCTATAGGAATACAATATACATATATGTGAAATACATTCCGAAGTTACATATACATCAACACTATTATCAAGCCCAAGCTGAAGCAACACTTGGATGTTCTTTTCCTATCAACCGCATTTTCAACCCAATCTAAGTCATTGAAACCAACCAGTCTAACTGCATCCCCTTGGACATAGCTCAACCCCAAATCTACAGTGTTAGATAAGTAATGGAGAACATGTTTTGCTATGATCCAATGCACTCTCCTAGAATCAACCATAAACTGATTGAGAATGATCATAGAAAAACAAATATTTGGTCTGATGTTGACTAGATACATCAAGGATCCAATCAACTAACGATACAAGGTAGGATCAACCAAATCTGACTCAGAAGCATCAAGATTCTTCAAGTTGGTTGTCATGGGTGTTGGCATAGGCTTGCAATCCTCCATCTCGAATCTCTTCAAGATATCAACTACATACCTCGCATGTCTAATAAAAATATGATCTGAAATCTGCCACATCCCCAACCCCCAAAAGTAATGCATCAAACCAATATCCTTCATCTCAAACTCTGTAGCTAGATCCCTCTTGCATTCTCTGATGATATTTTCTGACCCCATAAGAAAGAGGTCATCCAAATAAAGGATAAGAATAAGTGGATCCTCACCAACTTGGATGTAGTATAGATTTGGATCTGCCTCACTCTTCACAAATCCCAATTGTAACAAGTAACGATCAATCCTATCATACCAATCTCTAGGAGCTTGCTTGAGTTCGTAGAGAGCCTTGTTCAATCTGCACACATGAGACTCTCTCTTGTGCACTTCAAATCCTTGTGTCTTTTCAATATACACTTCCAATTTTATGAAGTCATTAAGAAATGTAGTATTTACATCCATCTGATGAAGAATCCAACCCATCTCTTCTATAATGATGGCCCTAATTGAAGTGTACCTAGCTACTGGTGTGAAGGTCTCTTTATAGTATACTCCCTCTACCTATGAAAAAACTAAGAAACAAACCGATATGTGTACTTCTCAATGTTGTCATTTGCGGCATGCTTGATTTTGTAGAGCCACTTGGAAGTCACCATTGACTTCCCCTTAAGTCTCGAAAAAACCTCCCAAACATCATTCTTCATGATGGAATCATACTCTTCCATCATGGCATGCCTTTTGGTCAACTGCCTCCTCAAAAGTGGAAGGCTCCTACTCAAGGATGTTGCTCATCAAATCCACATATCTTCATAATCTCTCTAGTGGCCTGATCTCCTTGATAATACTCTTGGGACTCTCCACATGATCCTATGCATCATTTAGAGTCTGTTGAATTCATATTGACTTATTCTTCCCTAAAGTGGCCTCCTATGGTGCAGGTATCTCATGCTCATCTCTGTGATATGAAGACAATGATCTTGAATTCTGAGCACCTGTGACCAATGTACTTGTAATCTGAGAACGTGTAACCCATGAAACCTATGAACTTGTTCCCTATGGATCTGTAACCTATGGTACCTATGAACTATGTGGGACATGTGAACCTATATCTATACCTGTAGGAACCTCTTGCTCTCTCCCCCTTGCTGAAGATGACTCGAGTGACCTCCTCAGTTCCCTATCCTCCTCAAATCTCACATCATGCCTAACCATTGTTTTCCTCGGTGCGGGAATATAAATCAAGAAGGCCTTCAAAGTATCACTATATCCAACAAAGATCCCTGTCACTGCAATGGGCTCTAACTTTGTCCTCTTTTAAGAAGAGACATGTTTGCAAGTAAGGCATCCAAATATGCGAAAGTGCCCCACCTTGGGCTTCCTAAGAATAAAATACTCCTCGAGAGTCTTAATCCCTAACACTCATTGTGGGATCCTATTATGCACATATACTACAATGTCGCATGCCTGTTCCCAAAGAAACAACAATAGACCCTGGTAATGCAACATTGATTTCGTAGCCCCAAAGTATGGCCTTATTTTTCCTTTCTACAACCCCATTCTATTGAGGATTGTAAGGAACACTCATCTCACTCTTGATTCTCATTGATGCACATAAGTTGTTGAAATCGTAGGAGGAATACTCACCCCCGTTGTTCAATATCAACACCTTCATATTCTTCCCCGTTTTATTCTCCACGAGATCTTTGAACTCTTGAAATATGTCGAAGACCCCATCCTTGGTCTTAAGGAAGTATATCCAAGTCTTCCTGGATAAATCATCTATGAAAGTGACATAGTAATCATATCCACACAAGGACACCATTAGCATGGGCCCACAAACACCTGTGTGTATCAACTCCAAAATCTCTCGTATCCTATTGTCACTACTAGGAAAAATTTTCTTAGAGAATTTTCCAAGTCCACACCCCTTGCACACATCCTATTTCTCTACTCTGAAGTTTGGAAGTCATGTAATAGTCTCTCTTAGTATTGTAAGAGCACCATGATGCAAGTGTGCCATTCGTCTATTCCAAACCTCACACAAATCACTGCCACTTCAGTGTATCAATGCTCGTGCTGGCTGAAACATAATCCTATAAAGCTTCCCACACCTAATTCCAATCACTTTTTTTTCCCTCAAGCTGGACCCTTTTAGGTGAATAAGCACCTATCCATCTCAAAAAATCACTGCAAATCCCTGATCCTCTATAGTTGACATTGAAATCGGGTTCCTGGACAACCTTGAAACATATAATACCTCCTTCACCACCAAAGGCAACTAGAACTCCCTTTTAAATGACATTGTTCCAAGGCCAATAGCTCTGACCTTGAAATCATCACCCAACTCAATATCCACATCCAAGTTTCCCTCATATAAATTTGCGAAGTGCCCATGTACCCTTTTCATGTGACTAGAGGCACCACTGTCTATGTACCAAACAATGGAGGAATCTGAACTAGAAGCAAGACAAGTCACCAACGAGAACTCCTTCTTGAACTTGGCAGAAAAATCATCTATCTCAGTTGATGTTGCTACCCGTGACTTGTTCTTCTTCTTCTTGTTCGGACACTTATACCCTACATAGTGCTCGAACTTGTGGCAAGCAAAGCATTTAACTTTTCTCATATCCTTCTTATGTTCACCTTTCGATCTAGACCCACCATTGGATCCTTTATTAGGCATTTTATTGCTCTTCCCTGTGAGAGCATCGTTTTCCTCATCATTCCCGTGTTTCTGACATGTGTGGCTGGAGCCAACTCTGAGCTCCTCCTATATGAAATTGTCCCAAATTATAGATCATGTAGGCATGTTCTCCTTGGAAACAATCCCAAGGACAAAGTCCTACCATGGTTTTGAGAAACCATTCAAGGCATTCCTAACCAACTCTACATCCTATTCCTTCTCTCCAACAACACCCAATTCATCATGTACCTATGAGATCCTAGTAAGGTATGATGTGACATTGTCACTCTTGGTAATCTTAGTATTTCTCATTTTTTCCCTCAAAACCATTTTCATGTTTTGATTGTTGGTTGGGTATATATTTGTTAAAGATGCCCACATATCAAAGATGTTATTTTTATTGGTTGCATGAAGCATACCATACTTTAACTACATCAAGAATGATGGGTTTTTCCTTAACATTATTTTTTTTATATTCATCCAAAGGATCAGTATCAGTAGGGATCGTGATGGTTTTCTCAACTATTTCCCATAAATCACATTCGTCCAACAAAAAGGTAATCCTCTCCTTCCATGTACTGAAATTCAATGCACCCTCCAACCTATCGTCAAACCACAAGTCAAAATTCAAAGACGTACTCATTGACCAACTGAAAACCCAATCCCACAACTGCTAGGTGAAATAAATCAGCCATACTCGTTATTCCCCCTTGTGTCAAATGCTAGTTTTATTTGTTCAAAGCTCTAACACCGTGTCTGTTTGCTCAAATTTCAACTTGGTTTCAATTCTCAACTAGTTACTCATCAAATTAATGCCCATAATTCATTTGCATTCAAATATGAAACTAGTAAGTTGAAACAAATGAAATTTACTCAACTACTTGTAGTGAAATGGAACAACAAACCATGAAGTTTTAACACAAATATTTTTTAGTAAATTACCCCTAGAAAAACCCTTGAGGAAAAACCAGTTCAAGAGAGAAATTTTTATTAATGAGCTCACAGAAAATTTCTCAGTGTAATAGCAGTAAAAATCAACATTGAATGCACATGTGTGACAGTCTGCAATAAATTCAACAAGCATCCTTGAAAATCAATCCCATATAGTTGTATGGCTTGTATGGCATCCTCAATTTCTATGCATAGCAACAAGTATGACCTGTATGATCATCGAAAATCGTGCCCAGATTTTTGTTGTATAGTCCTTGGAAATCATGCCACAAATCTATCGTATGGCTCCTTGATTTTTGTGTCGTTTTCATGTTGTACAGTATCAAGAATCGTGCCTCTTACTTAGCTATATGGACCAGATTTTTTAGCATTAAATGTTGTCTCACTTTCTTGGGAATCATGCCCTCTTTCTCCACGTGGTAAATGTGCCCCCCTTTTCTACTCTCTTCTCCTCTCTTCTTCAACTCTTCTCACTCTCTCTTTACAATGTTTCTATTCCTCTCCTATAAATCCTTTTTATATCTTCATTAATGAGAAAATGACTTTATCTCTTGATCTTCCAATATGGATGGCCAAGATGAAATCTTGGGATCTCAAGATCAATGGTTGTGATATTTTTTCACTTTATCACAACTTAAGTCATTTTCACTCACCATAAAGCAAAAGTCACTTTAACTTTATGAAAATAAAGTTATTGTCTAGGAAAGTCACTTTAGTCAATTTCTACATGCTTAGACACCAAGCATATGTAGAATACCATCCAAGCTATAAAAACTCAACAATAGCTTCTTGTAGTCTATTTTCATGCGGAGAAACCTTAAATCAATTTTGCATATCTCATTTCATGACTCCACTTAAACAAAATTACTTAAAATATATTCTACAAGAAGTTCATCTGAAGGCCTGGTTCATCTAATCCCTAAACCAAAAAGAGCTTATAGAAGAATAGTAAACATGCATAAGGTCAGAGAAGCTAATAATAAGTGTTTGAATATATTCAATACATAAGACATTTATTTGCAACTAGATTGGTGACTCCACCTCTTTCATATCGTATAAGGCACAATGGTTGTACATTCTAAGATTTTCAAAAAGTTTCAATTGTAGCTTTGCATCTATTTGCTCCATTGGATTTTTCATTTATTAAGGGTAATCCACCTGATTTACAATTTCAAATATGGAAAGAGAATGCTTCTTAGAATTTCTTGTAATTTTTAGTATAGTACATGAAGATGTCATGATGACAATGTTAGAATTTTCACTAGAGGGGGAAAATGCAAGGGAGTGGTTCTATGATTTCAATAAAGGGGTGATACTTTATTTTATATATTTTGTTGAGATTTTTTATCAAGATTGGTTTGGTGGTGAAGTTTGTTGATGCAAGCCAAAAAGTATGTAGCTCATGTTCACATATGTTTTTGAGTATCGGTCAACTAGCAGGCCTAGTCGAATAATCATTCCAACATATCCCTCATCCTCGAACTCCTCTTTTTCCCAAAGAAGGGAAATGTTAGAATAGTTTTTTTTTACAAAAAAAATCAATTTTACAAAATGTATATTAAAATTTCCATGGTTTATCAATTTCTATGCTTTAATTCAATATCGGCTCTTAATTTACAAATGTGGTTCCTAAACGAAGTTCTCGATAGGTCTTGTAGGTGTTGGTTGTGTGATCCGGAATTATGTGGGAACAAAATAAAAGAGCATATTCAGAATCATATACAGATATATATTGCAACGAACACAGTGATACAGTAAACGCATATTCTATTAAATAGCGGAAATAGAACAGACTGTAAAATACAACATCTAGAATGTTGGTAGCTATCTCTGAGAAGAGATGTGGCCGTTATGCTCATTTGTGCCAAGTTGCATGCAAAAAGAGACCGAAAGGGCCTATTTATCATATGCATGAGGGAAAGAATCCAAAACATCCAAAAACCTAACCCTAGAAGATGAACCATCATAAATTTTGTAGCCCCAAGGTGGTTAGTTGAACAGTCAACTTCCTGGGGTCATAACTTTTGCATACGATATCCGTTTGGGGCGCTCGGTATCCCATTGGAAATTTCTATACTATATTTACAACTTTCGACTGAGATGAAATGAATGTCGTAGGAAACCATTTGTCTCCCTAAATCGCCAAAAAAAACGCCGTTTAGGGCCTCAAAACGGCCCTGGAAGTTTGGGACCCAAAAAATTGTAGAAAAATTACAAGAAAACTGCTAGAATGAAAAATGGTTTTGAGCGAGTGGAATAGGTGGGTGGCCACCTATATCCATATGGATCAGTCCTCCCCCCTTAGGAAGCAATGGTATCCATTGCGTCAAACCCCTTATCATACGTCGAGTTGTGTGTTGAGTTGAGGTCCTGGTGCGATATTTGTTGAAGTGAAAAGGCTGCCTATCGTCAGAGGGTTGTAATTGTTGTTGATGGATGCACTGGAGTTGTTCAATAGTTTTGGTTGTCATGTTATCCTTGGTCTACACTAGTGCAGATGGTTTCTTTCTGAAGGAGCAGCTTGAATGCATGGCCTTGCACTGTAGAAGTACTCGGATAGATGATGATGCAATGACTTTGTGTTCTTCTTGTTTTTGCTCAGTAGAGGGATCATGTGCAGAGGTTGTGTATGTCTCTACGATCTAATGTTCTCCTTCAGTTGTAATTGTGAATAGGGAAAATTTCCCAGTGTGGGAGATTATATTCCTACCCTGCTTGGTTGGGGTATGTGCAACTATCTCTAGTATCTGATAGAGTTGTCCTCCCAAAGTCACAATGACACTGCGAGGTCGTGATTCATATACAACATGGATCTTCCACATATATGGTTGTCCTAAAAGAACATCACATACTTCAAGTGGGGCCTCATCACACAATACCTCATCTTTGAAGGGATTGATGCCGTATGGTAGGTGACATTGATGACTGACGTGGATCCCTCGTCCTTGTCTTAGCCATCCAATGGTGTATGGTTGCGGGTGTGGTGTTATTGGTAGTTCCAATATATTGATGGTTTCTACTGAGATCAGGTTCTTTTGGCTACCGCTGTCCACAACAAAATGTAGGGAAATTCCCTTCACCCACATATGTGAGTGGAAGAGGCGCTCCTCTACCTCCAACTCTTCAGGTTCCTCTGGTTGAATCTGTGTGGTAGAAACAATGACACTGGGTTCTGCATCAATGATCTGCTTCCCTTTGTCTGCGACTGTGACATTGGGTTCAGAATCATAATCAAAACTAGGATCTGATTTTGAAGCTTTGATCTCTGCCACCAATGACTGTTTTGAGCGAAATTCATCAGTGTTGTGCCAGGGGATTTTGTGTATATCGCACCACTTCACGGTGTCCTTCTTTGTCTTTCCATTACCCTTCTTCTCTTATGGTTGGGACTAGTTTTCCCTTCCCTATCCTGTGTTCTGTGAGCCAGATTTTCCCTTGCCTTGCTTCTGCGCAGGTCCGAAGTCGCACTTGTTCTTTTGTTGAAATTTCTGCTCAATTTTAACAGCATATCGATAGGCGGATCCGAGTGAAGACATGTCCAGGAAATACATCTTTGTTCGTATGTATCAGTGTAGGCCACTGCAATATTTTAGTACTAGGTGGCACCCAGAGTCCTTGATACCCAGATTTGTGTGCAAGGTATGAAAGTTGTTGGTGTACTCCGACATCGTTTGGTCCCTCTCTTAACGCAGAATGGTCCATTTTGTGTACTCGACATCATAGTTTCCCATATTGTAATATTGTTCCTTGACAACATCTATAAAAGAGTCCCAAGTGGGATTGGCATCAAACAATCTAGACTCGTCTAATGAGTTTTGCTCACAATAATTTTCCCACCAATTTTCGACATGGGGGACAACCTTGAGGAGCGCAAAGATGATCTTTTCCCTGTCTAAAAAATTGTGGACAGAGAAATACCCTTCTATTAGATTCAACCATTTATCTAGGGCATCAGCATTGATATGGCCTTCAAATAAAGGGATATCAAAATTAACTTGTACCTTGAATGGAGTCGTGTCTCAGAAATGGTTGCTCGTTGAAGGTGTATCCGCCATCGTCGGAATGCGTAGAAGCATCTAGGTGAAATTATCCATTATCTCATTCCTCTGTCGCACGAGAGCTTCCTCGAGAAACAAATTTATAAGATCTCCTGCTCCGTCGTCTCTCTTTTCTCCCGCCATGGGAGGTTGTTTGGGGCGGCAACAGTGGTCTTCCCCAAGTGAAACTAGTTCGAGACCCAACTCTTTATATCCTGATCTCATCGAGGACATGCACCGAGAAACAATCAAAGAGAAGATTGCTTTGATACCACTGATTTGGATTTATGTGGGAACGAAATAAAAGAGAATATAAAAAATCATATACAGAGATATATTGCAATGAACACAGTGATACAGTAAACACATATTCTATTAAATAGTGGAAATAGAACAGACTATAAAATACAACAACTAGAATGGTGGTAGCTATCTCTGAGAAGAGATATGGCCGCTATTCTCATTCGTTCCAAGCTGCATGCAAAAAGACATTGAAAGGGCCTATTTATCATAAGCATGATGGAAAGAATCTCAAAGATCCAAAAACATAACCCTAGAAGATGAACCGTCATAAAGTTTGCGGCCCCAAGGTGGTTAGTTGAAGAGTCAACTTCCCGTGGTCATAAATTTTGCATACGATATCTGTTTGGGGCGCTTGGTAGCCCATTGGAAAGGTCTATCCAAGATTTACAACTATCAACTAGATACAAATGCATGCTATTAGCAACCACTTGGCCCCCCAAATCGCCAAAAAACGTCATTTAGGGCCTCAAAACGGCTTGGGAAGTTTGGGACCCGAAAAACTGTTGAAAAAATACACAAAAATTGCCAGAATGAAAAACTATTTTGAGCGAGTGGAATAGTTGGGTGGCTACCTATATGCATATAGATCATTGTGGTGGTGGATCTAAATGAGCATCTTGGAAGTCAACAATTTTTTTATAGATATGTGGCACTAACACTTGTAGCTTATTTTGCATCTCCAACCACTCTTCAATAGTTTGCTCAAGAGAAAAACTAGTACTTTTGAGGTTGTTCAAGATACTAACTGTATCTGCAAGAGGAACTTGTTCCCAATATTGGAATTCAACACTGGCTTTGTCATTGGTTTGTTGTATCCGTCCATCTAAGAAATATATGCATTGGAATACTTTTTTGACTTCATTATGCATCATTTTTCCCTCATGTATCCATTGTGTTTCTTCTTGTTGTAATTATGCATGTCGTTTCATTTCTTTCTAAGGTAAATAGTCAAGTGCTTCCCATTCTTTGTTTTCTATTGTATTTTTTTGTTGAGAGGTCAAGTAATCCACCACCATTTGATGGCCCTGATTTTGTTGCAGACATTAGCAAAGTGTGATGGCCAACTGTTAAAGAATGTATTAGTTGTTTTCGTGCATACTTTTATCAATACAAGTTGTTATTTGAGGTAGTTTAGTCTATCATATTCCTCAACGACCAGGGCTATTGTTTTTTCATCTAATGCCTTTTGACTTCCCATGCAGATATGATGTTGGTTTATAACTTCTGATACTAAGTTCTGAAGACAATTGATATGATTCCTAAATTATTATTGTAGCTCAACTCCCATAGCATCTTTTTCTTTTGTTTATCATCATGCCCATGCCTTTGCTACTTTATGATATTTCTGGTCTCTAGATTTGACAAGGATCTTCCTTCTTATGTCATTTTCCTTGGTGATTGCTTTGGCCATTTGTTTAATTTCATGGTCGATTGATCTGAAATGGATCAATATATCATTTGTCATCTATTTTGGTGCTTTTTGCATGGAGAGATTGGATGAATTGGCTTTCAAGGCCCATTTTAGGGGTAGGCCTCGCTTTGCATATTTGGGGTCTAGAAAATTTTGGGGCTTGTTTGAGGGTCTAAACAATGTTTTTTGAGGTCAAAAGTTCATCACTTACACAATTCCCCTCGAAGCGATTCTACACTCTGGTACCTTTTGAATGGTCCAAGAATCACCTAAAATGGAGTCTGTATGCGAAAAGTTATGCCTCCCACAAGTTGAACTATCCAATTGACCACCATGGTGCCGAGTGGATTCCATGTCAGCTCTCATTTCTCATATGTGTGGAGCTAGTCACATGTTTAATTTCAAGAACATTCTATAAGGTCCAAAAACCTAACCCTAATCGGGAGTTGAGGTATGTAGAAACCATAAAATTAACCCTAGACTGCTATCAAGATATGTTAAATATTGGGTTGTTAGGAGAAGAAGGGGTTCCATTCTTTGTTAGTTTTTCAGAATTTTCAATCTGATCTAAGATCTTAACTGAGAGAATAACATGTACTGCATATATACATCATATCTACAACATATCAATCATGGACACAATAATGCAAGCACACAAGAGACACAGAGTTTCAACGAGGAAAACCAAGATGGTGAAAAACCCCGCAACTTCCTCAGAGATAGAAAGAGAAATGATACAACCAAAGTACAAGAGATAGTCTTCTCCTAGCAGCAGATCCTCCTCCTCACAAGTGAGCCACTTTCCAAATGAGAGAAGTGTGAGTAATTAGATGATCAAATAGAGATCTCCCAATCTCTATTTATACTTGTCGTGTCCTGCCCAAAAACCAGTGGGACCGACTTGTCTAACTTAGCCTAATAGCCCATGGTTACATTAATCCGGGCTGACCCCACCCTTGGTGGTCTAATAATCCATTTACCCACATGACTCATACAGGGCCGACCCCCTCCAGGTGGTCTAATAACCCATCGGCAAGTTACAACACTTGCGACACTTGTTGATACAAATAAAGACACTTCCGTATAGAGGAATAATAACATCTCTATAGGAGTACAATATACATAGATGAAATACATAGGTGAAATACATTCCGAAGTTACATATACATCAACATTCTTATGATGTTATTGTATTGTTCCATACTTGAGCAACAACATGAGAGTGTATATTAGAGAAAAACAAAGGAAGTAGGAGATCATGTAGTGTCCATTTTGGCTGCAAAGTCATAGGTAACTCCATAGAGAGTATCATTTCCTTTGTATTTGCAATATTCTATATAAAAGAGCAAGGCATAGTCCTCATTTATGGCTGTATTTTTCCAAATAGTGGGATTTACCACATTAAATCTTATGTTGATTTTGTGGATTGTGTATTCCTTTGGTCTAGTTATTTTTCTTACAGTTCCAATTTATTTAGCATTCAATGGAAATAAGCTAATAAAATAGAACTAAGTTGTAAGATCTGTAGTGACAAACTATTCTAGTGGAATATCCGTAGTAGTTTTCGAATCATATTGGTATTATAGTAGTTTTATTTGGGTTTTTGTGGGAAATCTAGTAGGATATAGTGGCAGAATAAAGAAAAAGTCTTCAAAACCTAGCCATGGTAGACGAGTTTGGTGAAGGAACGACGAACAAATATGAACAATGATTTATAATGTTGGAAATAGTTGTCGATATTGCACACAATATGTCAATCCTAGTGGTGGCTCTGGAGTGAAATTTTGGACCTTTCGGTGATGTTGGAGGCTCTAATTCAAACATAGGATAAAAGGGGAAATTGGAAGATAAGGGTGACCTAGAAAAGGATTCGAGGAACGAGCTCGAGAAAGAATATCCAAGTTCCGGTGCCATTACCCCTTCTTAGTCTTTATTTAAGATGGAAGCAAAAGTCGATGCCAAGTTGTACCAAGGTGAGATCGATGCTTTAAATTTGACTCATTGTTTGTAGCAATTAGAGGTAAATTTTAGTATCCATGACATAGATGATGAGTAGAAGATTTCATTTTCCCAACTAAATTTAGAGCGCCATGCATTACCTTGGTGGGAAAGCCACATGGAGGCACTTAGGTTGGTGGGTGACCCACTAGTAACTAAGTGGGAGGATTTCAAAACCCTCATTAAGTCACAATTATACCCTGTCATATACATAGAGGACCAATGGATCCGTTGGCATTATTTAAAGCAAAGGAAAGGGCAGAGTTTGCAAGAGCACATCAACGAATTCAAGAAGATGGTTATCATGATGGGTATCTCACCCAAGAATCCAAATGTACTCCTCAAGTATGTGGGGGGTTTACATAGTTATTTATAGAAGTAAGTGATGCTCTTTAAGCCTAAGACAATTGATGAGGCATGTGTGCAAGCATAGTACCTGAAAATTCAAAGCCACAAGAAAGTACATCTAAGCGGTTCTAAATAGAAGGAAAACCAAGATGCTTCCAGGGAGGGGAAGAAGAATTGGAAAGGAAAATATAAGAAGACTACAACCATGGACATCGGTGCAAGGCTCTGAAAAACCATTGTAACCATTAGAACATCTATGGTCGCACTGAATAGAAGTGTTAGAAGCTACATATAGAGCTAAACCACAAGAAGGATGCTAAGAAGAAGAACCTTCTAGCCACGGATTCAAGCAAAAAGGTAGAGACTCAGCTTGGATGTGTATGAGAATATTTCCTACACTTCAATGCAAAAGGAGGTGAATCTAAGTAGCCTTCATTACAAGGAAGAAAAGGAGATGACAAAAATCTTCCATACCAATGCCTAGATCAAGAAGACCAAATTAGATGCTTTATTCAATTCCAGTTCACAAGAAAATCTCATAACAGGAGATCTTGTAAGTAATCTTGGATTGGAAGTACATGATAATCCTATCCCCTATCCATTGGGATGGGTAAATAAGGATAGAAAGCTTAGGGTCACAAAATAATGCAAGATTAAATTTTCCATAAGTGCATATTATATTGATGAAGTGGACGTAGATGTAGTACCCCTTGATGTTTGTGGTGTAATTCTTGGAAGTCCCAACATGTGTTGGGTGGGGCCCAAATGGGATGGAAAAATATACAAGTTTTGATAATTGCGCATTGCATGTTGCGGCAGGAAGAGGAAGTAGTTTTGAGAAATTGCGCATGTCGTGCAACGGAAGGGAATAGGAAAGGTTGTGAAATATGATGGTGCGTGACGCGCACGCAACAACCATTCTAGAGAAAGAATGGAAGGGAAGGTCGGAGCGGAGAAAGCGACCAGTTTTGGGACGTGGAGACGAATGGAAAGAACCTGTCAGAGCGAGTGGCGGAAAACAGTTGAGAGGCTAGGCCACAATGTCGACTGTGACAGGAAGGTGGAAGCAGTAGAAAGGGATAGACCATGATGCAGTGTAACCATTTTGAGGACTACGGCTGTCAGAGAGCGTGGGAGCCACGAGTGGCCCATCTGGAGAAGCTAGAGCAGGCTGTTGACGGTGACAGCTAGGGTGGAAGTTAGCCATGCCATTTTTGGAAACCTTAGGGTTTCATCCTAATGATTGTAAAGACATGACCTATGGGCATGATCTATAAATAAGGCACAATTTTGTAAGGGAAGGGTTACTCTTCATTTGGATTAAGTATTGATTATTGTAGAATCTTAAGCTTAGAAAGCCATTGTAAAGGCTCTGCAGCTGCGTGCACAGAGGCCTATCTGAGAGAGAAGAGAGTCTGCAGCTGAGTGCACAGAGGCCTATCTAAGAGAGAAGAGAGTCTGCAGCTGAGTGCGCAGAATAAGAACGGTTGTACCCTTCCCTTAAAGAGCAATATTAACAACCGTTCTTGTGGACGTAGCCTCCATCCAGGGAGTGAACCACATTATATCCTGTGTAGTGTGATTGAATGTATTGGTTGCAATTATATGTTTGCTATATGTATGCTTGAATTCCAGTTATCAGTTATATGTTAATGCTTTTATATGTATTCACCATAGGAGAAAGATGGGAATAATATGTTAGGTATTACATGAATGAATGGTTGATGGATGCAAAGTATTTTAGATCGTGAATGTATTGGTTGATAACGATCACATGCATAAAGGAATGTTAAGTATTTAGCAACTACAAGTTTGTGAATGTATGAATCTACTGATCAGTCCCATAGTTGAACATTGAATTTAAGTACAGCGCTGGAGCGCGTAGTATCGCATGTCTATTTAATTGCATGTAACATACATTAAGTAAGCTTAGTGTTATGAATGGTTAAAGATTGTCAAGTACTGGTTGATGTTGGACTAATCCCAAGTTGACGCGCAGTGTAGTCGACGTGCTGGCCCCTTGAGAGTGCTGCAAGGTAAGTTGTTGATAGCTTATCGCCGTGACGCACGAAATAGCCATATACTGCACAATCCGTGGATGCGCTGGTCGCGCAAGCACCTATGCTTACCAAAGCATCTGACGCAAAGTAGATACTTCACGCAGCTGTTGTCCATAACAGCCCGCGTAGTGTTGCGTCGTTCATCATTCCATTTTACTTCACATCACCAAGTTGTGGAAACTTGATTCCATAACCACCCCCTCATATTTGCCTCGGGTGAGACCTCAGGCTGCGCGCAGTCTATTGTCGAAAGGGCCCGTGAATAGAGGTTTTGTTGGTTCCTTGAACCGTGAATTACCTGGGTCTACACTGGAAACCTCGAGAAGGTGATATACAGCCAACAAATGGTTATTTTGCTCCGTTAATACTAGTGATGCGATCGAAAAGTAATGTGTGAAGAAAAATACTAGTTCCCATTGGGTTCAGACAATTGGCATCCTGAAAAGAAAGAGATCTGGGATTGGTGTGACAAGATCGAAAGAGATTTTGCAAGAAAAGAGAACAGACATCCACGTCTCTCTCACGTACAAGTGGTTGAAAAGATACTAGAGGAGGGACCTTCAAGACAGGGATGGGTTCCACATAGATGGGTTACGCAGAAGCAATGTACGATGAGGAGACCTTGAATCCAGAGGAACTCCTTCTACTGAGGAGGGAAATCATATCACTCAATCGGTTCCTTACCAATAGTATTAACTTGCCCGAACTTGACGATCAAGCAAATGAAATGACCGTTCTGGCTGAACTCAACATAGCCTTGAGCAATACTAACTACATTGACACTAAAGACCGCAACGCCATGACAACCATTGCAAATCCCAATTAGCACCATCAACATGACTTTTCTGCTCTCTTTAACATTCTAGCTATATATGTGTACGCAGATTTTGATGAATTCACTAACATTGCAGGAACCATGGTATTGAAGTTGTGCTACAGCCCGTACAAGAAAGAGGAGTCTGAAATCCAGGCTCCAAAGCATAACTAGTTCAAAGTTCAGCACCGTTGGAAAAAGAAAGGAATGACGCGTGGCTACCAACTTCGCTAAATAGCTACGTAGACCAAAACGGGAAGCACACAAAGAACAACATAGTACTTGGAATATACGTTTCTCACAAAGGCAACCAAATACGTGACACAAGGAATATGAGGGAATGTTATTCCGATAGAAAACGTTCAGACGAAGAAGATATTCAAGGAGATAGCGAAGAAACAACAACAAACAAGGAAAATAAGGGTGGGATACCTACAAGCACACCCATTGAGGAAGAGAAGGATGATGCGCAGAGTCAACATACAGCGATGTCGGTAGGCAAAAGAAATGCCACCGAAGGGCCCTCGTAATCGCAAAGCCAACGCACAAAGAGGAAGGCTGACAAACCTGAGTTTGGGCCACAACTACATCCAAATGATTGCGAGGTCATCACAACAAAAGTGCAGGAAGTATGGGGAGAGACTCGCGCTGAAAAAGAAGCCAAGCAAGAACAACTGCAGTTGACCATAATCCAAGCTATGGAGGAGGTCAAGACAATGGTATCCCACATGGGGTTGGGGCAGCCGGGCTCAGCTTCTGACGGGAAGTCAGGGGGACCAAGGGCGCAGTGAAGACCGCCTGTTGCTGTAAGTAAATATCCATGTGTCTTGAACCTTGAACCAGGCTACCTTATTTACCCAAATGAAGCTGTTAAGGAGGTAGTAAAGACTGGGCGCCTCAACCTGAACATTGGGGCCCTGCCCCTAGAGGACCTGAACAAGTTGCACATCAGAGTTGTGGAAGAAATTCATGAGAGAGGCCTCGCCTCATATGATAAGTTTGCACAGTTAATTGAATACATCCATCAGTTAAGGCAGGAATCAGATAACAACAAGCAAGAATTGAGCGAAACCAAGGAAAAGGGTCGAAAGCTGAAGGAAACCGTTTCAACTGTGTGCGCAAAAATAGAAGAATGAGAAGAAGAAGATGATATGGAGGACACGATAAAAAAAATTGGGGCCAAGGTAGAGTCCCTTGCCTCTGAGAAAATACAAATGGAAACCTCTTATAAAGAAAAGATCGTAGAGCTGGAGGACAGGCACCCTGTCATTCCACCAGATCAGTGCCCAGTTTCAGCTGAGGACGTCAAAGCAACCATGGATGACATTTCGGCAGAAGTGATGAAATGCCAAGACTTACTTGAACAGATAACTACAGTAGTCACCGGGTTGAGTGGGGATCCTATGCTCCAGCAGGTAAGGGAGGAGTTAAAGCAGAAGCAACGGCAGGTAGACCCTGCAAGTGTGCAGTCGAGGAATGCGCCAGCAAGGGAGAAAATGCAGAAATTTAACGAGGTCAAGGACCTACAGAAAGAATTGGTGATGCTAAGGGAGAAAGAGGCTGCTACATCGGTCAGGCTACAACCTATTGAACAGGAAGGCCTTGAATTGATGCAATAATTCAACGCAAAGTTCAGAGAACTGCAGGCAGTAGAAGGAACTATGAGAGAACAAGTGGCAAGGGATAAGGTCTCACGGGAAAATCTGGAGATGCTTCACGATTTCGAAGAAAAATCCAAGGAGATAGTTGCAGAGTTGGAAGGAACTCTACAAAGCTTTACATCAAAGCTCGACATGATGGAAGATGTGGCACCAAAGTCCGCAAGTGGAAGTGGCTCAGGACGAGCCATAGGTGAGTGTTAGGGGCCTGTTGGGCGGGGCCCAAATGGGATGGAAAAATATACAAGTTTTGATAATTGCGCATTGCGTCCTGCGGCAAGAAGAAGAAGCAGTTTTGAGAAATTGCACATGTCATGCAGCGACAAGGAATAGGAAAGATTGCGCAATATGCTAGTGAGCGGCGCACATGCAACAACCATTCTAGAGAAAGAATGGAAGGGAAGGTCGGAGCGGAGAAAGCGACCGATTTTGGGACATGGAGACAAATGGAAAGAACCTGTCAGAGTGAGTGGCAGAAAACAGTTGAGAAGCTAGGCCATGATGTCGATGGTGATAGGAAGGCGGAATCAGTAGAAAGGGACAGGCCATGATGCAGTGTAACCACTTTGAGGACTGCGGCTGTCAGAGAGCGTGGGAGCCACGAGTGGCCCAACTGGAGTACATGGAGCAGGCTGTCGACGGTGACAGCTAGGGTGGTATTTAGCCACACCAGTTTTGGAAACCTTAGGGTTTCGTCCTAATGATTGTAAAGACATGACCTACGCACATGATATATAAATAAGGCATAATTTTGTAAGGGAAGGGTTACTCTTCATTTGGATTAAGTAGTGATTATTGTAGAATCTTAAGCTTAGAAAACCATTGTAAAGGCTCTGCAGCTGAGTGCACAGAGGCCTATATGAGAGAGAAGATAGCCTACAGCTGAGTGCGCAGACTAAGAACGGTTGTACCTTTCCCTTAAAGAGCAATATTAACAACCGTTCTTGTGGATGTATCCTCCATCCGGGGGGTGAACCACGTTAAATCCTGTGTAGTGTCATTGAATGTGTTGGTTGCAATTATCTGTTTGCTATATGTATGCTTGAATTCCAGTTATCAGTTATATGTTAATGCTTTTATATGTATTCACCATAGGAGAAAGATGGGAATAGTATGTTAGGTATTACATGAATGAATGGTTGATGGATGCAAAGTATTTTAGATTGTGAATGTATTGGTTGATAACGATCACATGCATAAAGGAATGTTAAGTATTTAGCAGCTACAAGTCTGTGAATGTATGAATCTGCTGATTAGTCCCATAGTTGAACATTGAATTTAAGTACAGCACTGGAGCGCGTAGTATTGCATGTTTGTTCAATTGCATGTACCGTACATTAAGTAAGCTAAGTGTTATGAATGTTTAAAGGTTTTCAAGTACTGGTTGATGTTGGACTAATCCCAAGTTGAAGCATGGTCTAGTCGATGCACTGACCCCTTGAGAGTGCTGCGAGGTAAGCTGTTGATAGCTTATCGTCATGACGCATGAAATAGCCATATACCGCGCAATCCATGGATGCACTGGTCGTGCAAGCACCTCTGCTTGTCGAAGCATCCAATGCGAAGTAGAGACTTCGCGCACCTATTGTCTACAACAACCCATGTAGTGTTGAGTCGTTCGTCAGTCCATTTACCTTCGCATCACCAAGTTGTGGAAACTTGATTCCGCAACCAGCCCCTCAGATTCACCTCGGGTGAGACCTCAAGCTGCGTGCAGTCTGTTGCCAAAAGGGCCAGTGAATAGAGGTTTTGTTGGTTCCTTGAACCGCGAATTACCTGGGTCTACACTGGAAACCTCAAGAAGGTGATATACATCCAACAACATGTATAAGAGGGATGTGATATTGATGAGGAGAGAAAACCAATACATTTTGATCAAGGATGGGAAATCATTCATCATTAATGCACACAAAGATAAATTGAAGATCTCTCTGGTAAGTTCCAACCAAGCGAAAAAATTGATCAGTTTAAGTAGAAATTTTGTGTTGCTTTTCTTAATACATAATCAACAAGAAGGTGAATTGGTAAAAGTACATTCATCTCTATAGGGATGTACTAGAGAGTTGAAACACCAGTTGGAGAACCTTTTACAGGCATACAAAGGGGTGTTCTAGGATCCTATATGGCTATCTCTTAAGAGGGAATTGGAGCATGAGATACAATTATTGCCAGATTCTCCATTTCCAAACATTGGATTGTACAAATAGTCTGTTCTAGAAGCAGAAGAAGTGAAGAAGCAGTTGTGATAGTGTATTTACATGATATATTCGTTTATAGTGCTACTTGGGAAGAGCATATATCATGTCTCAAGCAGGTGTTGGAGACCTTGAAAAAACATCAACTGCTGGCAAACATTAAGAAATGTGCATTTGCTCAGCATTCTTTGGTGTATTTGGGGTATGTGATTGTTGGAGGAGAACTTAAGGTTGATCCTGTAAACATGGAGGCCATCACTAAGTGACCTAATCCTACAAATGTAAATGAATTTATGAGATTTTAGGGGTGTAATACCCCTACCCTGCCTTAGTAATTATTGGCCTCAATGTAAATATTGTGTTTATGCAATGTATGTCAATCCTAGTGTGGAGCTCAAGGCCAAGGCCCCACTAGTGGATGTTTAAGGTTTGGTTTTATAGGAAAATATTGGATAGTGAAACTATGCATGTGTTGTTAAGCCATGAAATTTTGTAATAGATGTAAATGTTTAATATTGCAATGAAAATAACTTGAACTGAATAAGTGGGGAAGTTAATGAGAAGGGGGCGAAGGTATCCACTAGGGAGAGGTGAGGGGGGTGCTTTGGGATGGTGACCCATCCTGCCACTTGCGCAGGAGTAACCAATTTGATTCCCTTTATGGGTACGAATTCGGTTCTAGAATGTGGAGAAGGTAAGCCTGTGGGGATATTCGCAATAGGATAAAAACCACACGGAGATCTCAGTCAGGGGTTTGGACATTCAGATTTTTTGGTAGTTCGTCGTTCATTTGGTGAGGGAGGATCAGTTGTGCATGGGGGAATGGTTATGTTCCTGGATTTTGATGCGTTATGTTGGGGAGAGACCCTGAGACACAAAGAGAGTCGAACAAGTAGAGCAGAGTATCAGAGGGATCCTGTGCATATGCGTGATCCTTGAGTAAAAAACCTGAACATGAGTTTGAAGGCGGACTGCAGGATGTGAATAGCTTGAGGAAGTTGTGTCCAGTCCTAAATCCGCAGTTAGAGAGTTGAGTTGTGGGACGGAGTCTAGTTTGCAACCCTGTAATGAACCATCTTGTTTAAGTGGACGTAAGAGGAAGATTTAAGGGTTGGTAATGATTGATAAACTCACTGAAGACTAGGATCTCATATAACTAGCAGCAGGACCTTCTTATGCCTACCCTTAATAGAACTGGAAGGGAAGGGGCCTTGAGGGACTATGTAGAAAAGAAGAGGGTCTTCCTTGTTTTGGGTAAGGTTGATAATGTAGGTATCTGATTTGCTGAGTGATTGAGATGTTTGTATCTCTGTGGTTGAGCTCACTGACTTAGCAATAACCTCCATGTTACCCTATATGCTTGATAAACCCATCCGTAGGTTGGATTAGCAGGTGTATGCTTGATAAACCCAACTGCGGGGTGGCTTAGCCTAAGTAGCTTTCCTGGATTGCTGTATAAACCCAGCCAGAGGTTGGTCTAGCATTGGAGTGGATCTTGATGGTTTGAGAGCTTACCTATCCCTCTTTAGTGGATACATAGCCCAACTCGAGGGTGTTCTCTCAGTTGAAAGAGTATAGGTTGTACAAAGACCTAAGGTTGGGTGGAACGTTGCTCTCACTTAGCAAGTTGCTGGGGAAACTTCAAGATACAAAGATAAGTGTTCTGTGGAATGAATGGTGTTATTTATGTGCTGTTATTATGTTGTTTTTCTCAAGCTGTTAAATGAATGTTATATGAATGTGAACAATAAGTAGACCATGTGTAAACCTGAGTAGAAGGTTGAGTGCTAGTTGAAATACTTTATACATTTTCATGAGTTAATGCATTGTTAATCCTACATGTGTTAGATGTATGGATAGACTTAACTGATTGTATTATGTGCATTTTGTATGAGATGTTAATCCTGTAATGGACTGCTAACCTCATTGAATCATGATATGGTTATGGGACCTGTGGTATCCTTAAATTGCTCTGTGAGTCAAAGAAAGGTAGGTTATGGTGGGAGACAAATAGAAATATGTTAAAGGTTGGAAGGCTATAATGTCCCTTGTTAGGAATTTTATTAGAATGACAAATTTTCACTTTTTTTCCTAGTTAGACCTTTGACTAGTTTTGAGCTCTAGGTCCCCAAATTGCTCCAATTGCTCCCAAATATTCTGAGAAGGTATATGGATTATGTTAGAACATAAATATGTGTTTCAGGGATGCTTTTAGACCTTAATACTTCTGCAAATCCACTTTCAATTCTGCACAGTGTAGGGAACTTTACTACTAATTTCCCTTTGACTAGTATTGGTCTCTAGGTCTAAAATCGACTCCAAATGCCTTCAAATATTCAAGGAAGGTGTATTAATGATATTAGGACTTGAATATGATGTTCAGGGATGAGATATAGCCACCAAAATACCTCTTCAAACTCTATTAATATTCTATACCAAGTATGTAATTTTACTAGTAATTTGGGGTTCAAATCCCCCTGGGGTAAGTATTGAAAATGGCTTCCCAAATGCCTCCAAACCCACTCAAATTTATTAACATAGGTAGGGGATGTATCAATTATTTTATTAAGGTCTCATGTGCATCATTAATTTATTATTATCTCTATTCCAACCCTCTCTTATTAAGCTGCAAAAATCACCAATTTGACCCTTGGGGAAATGGCACTATTTCTTCTCCCAATGCAATTAAATTGAGTAAAAATACTTCAAATGCTCAATTACAGTACATGAAACTATTAAAAAACATCCATGGCAGTCTATTAATCATAAATGTATCATATAACCATCCATTCATTCGAAATCATCAGCATTATCATGTTATACATCAATGTAGTGGGGAAATGGCACTGTTCTTTCATTAAAAATGCGATTTATACATTTCTAATTGGAATTTCGACCTGAAAATTTCTTGAGATGAATATAGGAGTATTTAATTCATATTAAAAAATAAATGGGGCATGATAATCTCCCCCAAAGAATACAATAGCTCACCAAAAACGCCCTCCCTCAAGGATCAAGAATATGCCATCAAAACTGGAAATGGTTGAGAGAATGTGCTGCAATAGAAGAAACCATGAGCTGCCATGCAGATTACACCTACAAATAAATACTCCATTAAAGCTCCAAATGAAAGGTCTTAATGTCCTTTCCAATTACCAACTTGGATGGGAATCTTTCACCCTCGAAATTGGCTAAGGCAAGAAACTAGTCATCCACTAGCTCTCCCTCTTTACAAATGCAATTGAAAATTCTACAAATGCTCAAAATATGGTTTCATTCTTTGTTATTGAATTTTATAAATTTCTAATGTCCTCCATGGGTCGAATTCCTTCCAAGAGACTCATGCCAACTCAAGTTGGGAAGAGATTCCAAAGGACGCCGCTTGTACAACAATTCCTAGTCTCCCACTTCCACCAAATCACATGTGGAAGCATCTTAGATTCCCTAACACCCTTGAGCACCCTCTTGGAGTCTATTTTTAACCCTGACATGTCATATATGTCATATGTTAGCCTTCAGATCTGATTTGTGTCATAAGTGTCATAGTATCTTCATCATTGTTGTCATAGAGCTAGGGAATCTAGCCCAAGTGTCTCACTAGCTCCAAATTGCCTCTTCCTCTTCCATGGGAGTTACTCTTCCTCTATATTTCAACCTCATTGAATCATGCCAAGTATTATCGACCTTATAACTCATCCCAAGAACATTAGGCTTCCCATGGATTCAAAATTGCAAGAGGATGCCATGTGGCACATAAATTCTAGCTTGTGTGGGTCCCACTTCCTCCATGTGTCTTCATGATCAAATGCCACTTTGATTTTCACTTGTATATGTTTATTTATATCCTTTATTAAATATTTATGCCATCCTAATGTTCCAACATCATTTATTATGCCCATTATTCCAAATCCCAAAGCTTCCACCCCAAACCTAGGAAACTAGTAATTTTCCTCCTTGGCAATTATTTGACTTTTAGCATCAATTTGAAAAACTCTATTTAATAGGGCCAATTTGATTAGGCCATTGTGACCCAATGCCAAATTTGGGACATGACAAATACTCCCTTCCCAATATTGCTTGTCCTCAAGTAATTTCAAACATGGGTGTTGAAGAACCTGCTTTCTGTATAATTCTTTGAAGTTGCCATTGAATTGCCCAACCTTGAGTCTTTGAGTTTCCATGAATATTTTAGAGAGGAACCACCATGATTTCTGCTGCACTACTCTGATAAAAATCACTTTTATTAAGTGGGAAATCCATCTCCCATACTTCTTGTTTCCCCCAAAAATTGAAACCAATGAGACAAAAAATATTCTAGGGTCCCATTGCTTGTATTGCACCGCAACAATTAAGAGTGCTCTCCAACCCACACCATTAGATGAGAGGATTCTTGGATCCCATTTTCTTGCATACATTCTTCCAAACATCATGAGTACAAAATATATATCATCAAATTACATAACAACATAATGAAAATGTACATCAAGGAGGTGCTTCATCAAAGAATCATGAAAGTGCTTATACCTCCAAGCAAGTAGACCACCATTTTCCAAGTGCATACAAGCTTCAAGTGACCAATCAAATATGCTCCAATGAAATAGGTGAGGATCCCATGTCCTATAATGCTGCTCCAAAAGGATTTGATATGCATCAAAATATTCAGCCATGTATTCTTTCATCCAAGAAGTGAATGAAGAATCTCCACTAAAATTTGAACCAAATAATGAGCAGAAAAATCAAGGAGACTTCAAATGACTCAAAGAAGTCTCACCCATACATACCTAAATGTGAGAATCATAAAGATATAACAAAGTATGTGTCTTCCAACAAAAATGTTCTCCAATCATAAATCTATTCACCCAAGTGTTGGACGAAGCTCCTCCAACATCAAATGAATCAAGTGTTGAGCAAGAAAAACCATGAGTCTTCAAGTGACTCAAATGCATATCATAGGTGCATCCATGTAGATGTGCATCATCATAAAGTAACAAAGGATGTTGTTGCAAATGTGAATAAGAATGTGCTCCAACCATATCATCATAAAAATTAAATATAGGAGTTCCATACTCCTCATGTGGCACCATCAAAAAGAACCCTTTCACCCATTCTTCATTGAGACTAATGCTGCAAAACATGGAATTGTAGGATGTAGGAGAATTAACTAACTCATTGTTGTGTATCTAAATAGTAAAAATATTAATTAATCACAAATAGGATTAATTAATTAAACTAACTAGTTAAATTCTAAAGGGTACATCGTTCCATTGAAATGATACCCAATTGACCTATAAATGGTCAATGCTTGTAAATGTAATAAATCATCTCATCAATATATTATTATCAAAATGTGGTTTTTCTAATATTATGGACGTTTTAGAAATACTTGTGGGTTTCAAAAGGTTTCATAAGTATTATATACTTCATTTGGCATCAGATCTTCGTTGCCTGATCAGGCTTTTGGATGCTCTTTCAGAGTTTCTCCAACTTGGCTTTTGGCCATTGAAATCATAATTTCTGAAGAAGAAAAAAAAAAAGTTCATTGCGAACCCTCTCATCTTCCCATGCTCACTCCCTCCGACACCTGCAACTCTGCACATTTCCACTCTTTAACGCCCCATGTCCAACCTCCACTCCTCTACCTCACATCTCACACCTCCACCTCACACACTCTCTTCTCACTACCCTAACTCATCTTCTCCACAAACTTACCTTCTACACGTAGCCACTCATTGCTTCACCTTCATTCTCCATCTCCACACACACCTATCTTCCCATCACGCACCTACAGTCCTTACTCTCCTTCCCCCAAGTTGTACACTCACATTCACCTCCACATAGGCCATCGTTGCCTCTATAACCAGTGTTGTCCTACACTCTTGTGTGTTGCTGTTAGAACAGTAACCACACTTAGTACCATAATCCATAAATTTTTAATTTCCCATGTGCTTAATTAAACCATGTTTTGGATTAAGTGACTATAGTTGGTCAAAAACCCACTTTGAGAGTGTTCACACCCACTTCCAAGCAAACCAGTTCACCCAGCCTCCAGTTTTGTCCACAAGTGCGCCCTCATTTATTGCTGGTGTGCCCTCTCTCCTTGTTTTGGGGAATTTTAGTTGACCAAGGGCGCTAGGGTGGATTTTTGCCCTTTTTTGGCTAGATTTGGAGCATTTAATGCTCCCTTGGGCCCCCAAACCTCCTCTACTTGCTCACCCACGCATGCCTTGAGCTCATTATTGATCCAGCATGCTTCATCCACCTCCACACCAGAATTCGTGGCTGTTTGGGGTGATTGGGATTGAGTTGGACCCACCTAGGGGGGATTGAGGCCAATTTGGCATTGATGACTTGTACACTCAGCTTGAGCCACCTAATGCTATCGATTTTCTCATGGATGTAATAAAAACCTGTTACTAACATTTTCACATGTTAGACAGTCAGTTAATCAAAGATTTGAGCATACATTGTGTGTAAAATTATCATCTTTTTCAAGTTTTTCCACTGTTTTTGCAAATTAATTCGATTTTGTGAGGTTCTCCATAGCTCCTCGATCTTCTGTGATCAAAATACTCACATGGTATCAGATCCATCATGGAGTTAGTGAGTTGCAGGCCAACATTGAGCGTTGAACTGCATTCTAGAGAGGATTTCCAGATAAAAATTGAGTGTTTTTTGCATGTGTTTCAGTAGTTTTCTCACCATTAACGCAGCAGTCATGGAAGCAAACCAAATGTTGCTCACACCCTTCAATTTTTTCGATTGGAAGGCTGAGATGGTCATCAAGCTGAGATCTAAGGGTCTCTATAGAGTGACCATGGGCACAGAAGTGGAGCCAAATTCTGCTGTGGAGAAAGCAAAGTACTACAATCGACTTGATGAAGCTTATGGATTTCTATGCCTGAGCATTTCAAGGGAACTCTTGTTTCATACAGACAGTTTGACAACTCCCAATGAAGTATGGGTGAAGCTAGAATCACTCTTTGGGAAAACTGATGAACTGAGAGGCCACCAGCTTGAAAACGAGCTCATTAGCTTGAGCCCAGCACATTTTGAAACCATCCAGGAGTTCTTCACGAAATTCAAGTCACTGGTGCTTCAACTGCAACAATGTGGAATTGTTAAGAAGGAGGAACAACTGATTCTGTCCATCCTTTCGAAGCTAGGCCCAGAGTTTTCAGTATTTGTTAGCACATTTCACTCAGCCAAAATGACCCTTCGAAATTGGCAAATGCCATCACTAGCTACCTTCATGGAGTGTCTCACTCAGGAGCAGGATAAACTAGTTCAGATGGGCACCATAAAATCAAAGGACCAAGCATTGGCAATGGGTGTTTCAAATGCAAGCAAAGGAAAGCAGAAAGCCAAGAATTCGAAGCAGCAAGAGAAGAGGAAGTTTGACAAGACCAAGTCTGCAGATGGGGGTTCGAATCTGTCAAAGGAGAAGGACAAGAAGGGAAAGGAAAAGACCAAATGCACCTATTGTCATAGGGGATGGCATCCAGAGAGCTCATGTATGAAGAAAACCATTGACTCAACGGCGCAGCTGCTGGAGAAGAACAACATCCCAGTCCCTGAGGGCGCAAGGAAGAAGGAGAGCACCTCAAACCCTGACAATAAGGAGAAGTGTCATGCTTTGGTAGCAGGTACTTCGAATCCCTCATCCTTTATCATTGATTCAGGAGCTTCCAGACATATGGTTTCATCCAGAGAGCTCTTCTCCTCTATGCATTCGAATGGTGGCCCAACAGTTCGAATGGGAGATGATTCAGAAATCCAGACCAAGGGGATTGGTAGGATTGACATGGAGCATGGCTATTTCAGTGATGTGCTCTATGTACCTTCATTGGCTGCAAATTTGCTATCAGTCTATCAAATGACCCATACAGGAGAAGCCAAGAGAGTGACATTTACTCCAGATTTGGTAGAAATCTCAGAAATCTCAGAAATCTCCTCAAATCAAGTTGTGGCTGTAGGGTATGCAGACCATGATGAGAGAATGTACAAATTCTCAAATTTCATTCCAAATTCTAGTGACCATGCTCTTGTCTCTCATGCCAACGAGACCTCCAAGTTGTGGCATGAAATATTTGGCCACATGAACTACAAATATCTCCAGCAATTGCACAAGGACGAGATGGTGGAAGGGCTTCCAGAAATCAGATCTTCAAATGGTGCATGCATTGGGTGTGTAGTTGGAAAGCATCCTGAGTGCAGCTATGAGAAGGGAATGGCAAGGAGAGCCACTCAACCACTTGGATTGGTACATTCAGACCTCATTGGTCCTCTTCCCACTCCATCATATGGTGGATCAAGGTATGTACTTACATTCATACATGACTACTCTCGATTCTGTTGGGTTTACTTCCTTAAATTGAAGTCAGAAGTGTTTGAGAAACTGAAGATTTGGAAAGCCCTAGTGGAGAACCATAGTGGTCATAAGATAAAGATCCTTAGGACTGGTAATGGAAAGGAATATGTGAATAATAACATTCAGCACCTTTGTGAGGAATGTGGCATCCAAATGCAACATTCAATCCCCTACACACCTCAGCAAAATGGTGTGGCAGAGAGGAAAAATAGATCTCTCAAGGAGATGGCTACTTGCATGATTGAAGCTAGGGATCTAAGCCCTAAGCTATGGGCTGAAGCCATCAATTGTGCTGCTCATATTCAGAACAGAGCCTTTCACAAATCAGTAAAAGGAAAAACCCCCTATGAGGCATGGTTTGGCCAAAAACCAAATGTGTCAAATTTCAGGATTTTTGGGTCTAGAGCATGGGCTCGAATTCCATCAGAAAAAAGGAAGGCTTTGGAGCCACAGAGCAGGGAATGTATCATGGTTGGATATGGTGAGGACACAAAGGGCTACAAGCTCTTTGACACATCCACACTTAAAACTTTCATTGAGAGAAGTGTGCAATTCGAAGAAGAACCAATTCCAGATTTTGAGCTTGCACCGGGGGAAAGCTCCTCTCCTCCACACCTTAATGAGATTAGTGATGATTCCACCTCTGATTTTTCTGATATTTCTGAATATGACATGGCTGAAGATGACATTGTTGTACATGAGTCACCATCAAGGCCCAAGTGGGCTGAAAAAATCATACAAGATGCAGGTGAATTGGCAGGCAATCCCCAAGAGCCTAGGAAGACTAGATCTCAAACAATCAATGCTTCCTTTGCTAATGAGAGTGAACTTGCTGATAACTGTTATATGATGATTGGATCTGATCCAACATCATATCAGGAAGCTCATAATGATCCAAGGTGGAGAGCAGCAATGCAAGAAGAATTCCAGTCTCTCCAAGAGAACAAAACATGGGATTTGGTGCCTCTTCCTCCCAAGAGGAAACTTGTGCAATGTAAGTGGATTTTTTGAACCAAACCTGTTGCTGATGGTTCTGATCTGAAGTATAAGGATAGGTTAGTGGCTAAGGGATACTCACAAATCCATGGTGTGGATTATACAGAGACCTTTGCACCGGTTGCAAAGATGGACTCAATTAGACTAGCTCTAGCCATGGCAGCTAGTAAAGGTTGGGAAGTTCACCACATGGATGTCAAAAGTGCATTCTTGCATGGTGAGATACAGGAAGAGATATATATGCAGCAGCCTGAAGGATTCCAAGAGGATCCCACACTTGTATGCAGGTTGAAGAAGTCACTCTATGGACTCAAGCAAGCCCCCAGGGCTTGGTATGCCAAAATGGATGCTTTTTTGCTCTCAATTGGTTTCTGTCGATGCAAGTCTGATCCAAATGTTTATTTGCAGCATTGTGATGATAATTTGCAGGTCATTGTACTGTATGTTGATGATCTCTTAATTACAGGGAGCTGCACCAAACAAATTGGCTCAATTAAAGCTTCTTTGCACAGTGAATTTGCCATGAGCGACCTAGGATTGCTAAGGCAATTTTTGGGTTTGGAAATTGAGCAATCTGAGAGACGTATATTGCTGAGTCAACCTAAGTATGCTTCAGACCTGTTATTCAAGTTTAAAATGGCTGAATGTAAGGCAGCCAAGTGCCCATTCCTTTCAGGCATAAAACTAGGTGAATTTGAAGACTCTCCATTGGTGGATTGCACTCTCTATAGGCAGCTAGTCGGAAGTTTGTTGTATCTTACACATACAAGACCTGATTTGTCTTATGCTGTAAGTGCTGTAGCAAGGTATATGTAGCAGCCACATGAGATCCATTGGAAGGCAACCAAAAGGATCCTTCATTATGTCCAAGGAACAAAGAACTTTGGGGTACACTATGCAGCTGGTTCTTCACTTCAACTAGCTGGATTTTCTGATTCCGATTGGGTGGGAGATCCCATCGATAGAAAGTCCACTTCAGGTTTTGTGTTTATGTTTGCTGAAGGTCCTATTTGCTGGTCAAGTAAGAAACAGCATACAATTTCTCTTTCATCAGCAGAGGCCGAGTACAGGGCAGCAGTGAACGCAGCCACACAGTGTGTTTGGTTGCAAGGCATTCTTCGGGAGTTTGGTGTTGCTATTGATTCTCCAACCAATATTTGGGTGGATAATCAAAGTGCCATCAATATATCTACTGATCCAGTACAGAGGCAAAGAACAAATCACATTGAGATCCACATGCATTACATTCGGGGCTTGGTGCATGACAGGGTGATTTCACTGCAGTATTGCCCATCCACCGAGCAAACTGCTGATATTTTCACCAAGTGCTTTACTGAGAAGACCTTCACTCACTTGAGAGCTTTGCTTGGAGTGAGTGATGGATGGTGATTGCTGCAATTTAATTGCAGGTTCAGCCCCATGTCCATTTTTGAGGGAAGTTTTTATCCCATGAGGTTTTACTTCTTTTCCTCGGTTCATATGGACAAATAAAATTTCTGTTGTATTGAGGTGACTTGAGCCTTTGTTGCCAAGGCCTCCCACTTATCTTTCATGAGATGTACCAAGTTATGGTTAAGGGGGGGTGTTAGAACAGTAACCACACTTAGTACCATAATCCATAAATTTTTAATTGCCCATGTGCTTAATTAAACCATGTTTTGGATTAAGTGACTATAGTTGGTCAAAAACCCACTTTGAGAGTGTTCACACCCACTTCCAAGCAAACCAGTTCACCCAGCCTCCAGTTTTTTCCACAAGTGCGCCCTCATTTATTGCTGGTGCACCCTCTCTCCTTTTTTTGGGGAATTTTAGTTGACCAAGGGTGCTAGGGTGGATTTTTTCCCTTTTTTGGCTAGATTTGGAGCATTTAATGCTCCCTTGGGCCCCCAAACCTCCTCTACTTTCTCACCCACGCCTGCCTTGAGCTCATTATTGATCCAGCATGCTTCAACCACCTCCACACCAGAATTCGTGGCTGTTTGGGGTGATTGGGATTGAGTTGGACCCACCTAGGGGGGATTGAGGCCAATTTGGCATTGATGACTTGTACACTCAGCTTGAGCCACCTAATGCTCTCAATTTTCTCATGGATGTAATAAAAACCTGTTACTAACATTTTCACATGTTAGACAGTCAGTTAATCAAAGATTTGAGCATACATTGTGTGTAAAATTATCATCTTTTTCAATTTTTTCCACTGTTTTTGCAAATTAATTCGATTTTGTGAGGTTCTCCATAGCTCCTCGATCTTCTGTGATCAAAATACTCACAGTTGCTCCCCAATCATCTATCATCCATCCCTGTCCTCTCTCCCTCCTTCATGCCCACCTACATATTCCCTCATGCCAAGCACATTGCTCTTCTCGTGTACCATCCTCCCATCCATCCGCTGCTCTCCCACGCCGTCCCTTCTCCAACTCTGCACAGATCCCAAACCACGCCCCCATATCCCTCTCGGCCTCTGGCTCCATCCAACCCCCATATCCCTCCCGCATCCTGCTCTCTCCCATGTTACAACCCAAGATTCACCTTAGTGTCACTCACACCTCTCCTTCCACAGCTACCACCACCACCTTCCTTCTCCCTGGCCACGCCCCTTCCCTTCCAGTGCATTGCAAACTCCCGCATCCATCAACCTCGGCCACATCCCACAACCCTCACACCTGCGCCCCTCCACCACCAGCTCGACCCCTCCCTGCACATACCTCCATGCCCTTACTTCCATCCTCCATCTCCTCCTTCCATCGTTGTTGTCCCAACTCATTACCACCTCATTACGTACTCCCTCCAACCCTCTCGTCTCTTCCATATTTGATCCTCCATTCGCCACTCTCATCTGGCTCCCCTACTCACAAGCACCTCCCAACTCCTCCTCGTACTCTCATTACCCCACATACTCCACGTAACCCTAATTCCACTCCTCCTTCGCTCCATTAAACCATAAATACAATTTTATTATTATAAAAATTCCATTATTTAAAAAAAACTATTAATATTAAATATTATTAATAATAACCATATTATTAATAGTAATATCAATATTGTTATTAAATATTATAATTATTAATTATTATATTTAAATATTTTTACTTGGATAAGAAAAATTTCGACCTGCACTAGATCTATCCATACAAACAAATGTATTCGAGACATGACAATTTGGTTGAAGAAATGAGGAAAATTAAAGAAGAAATAATATCAAATATTTTTCAAAATTTAGATAAAAGATACCAAAACCGAAATGTGCGCGAACACCCATTTAGAATAAAGATCATGGATGAAAAACATGAAGTTATGAAAGATATGGAAGACTCAAAACCTTCTATAGAAGAGAAAGAGTTATTATCACAAGAGAAAACTACATTCTCAAAAGCAGAAGCAGAAGCGGTTGAATCAAAGGTGTTATTAGAATCAACTCTGGCAGAGTTTCCCATAGAACTCAGTTACCAACAACAACAAATGCAAGACGTTGTCAGTGCTTCTAATTATACACACTGGGTGGCACTTGATTTGTGCTCGCCAAGCGAATCATCATGCGAGCTAGTCAAGAACTCTGAAAAACCCATGAGCAAACATGCAAGGGAACAACCTGATGAATTAACACAAGCAGAAAAGAGTACAAGAGATGGCTGCTGCAATAAAGAGCCTGAAATTGAAACTGTTGAGAGCTCCAAGGTTTACATCGATGTTGCATACTCATTCAATGATGGCAAAGGTACAGTAAACCATTATGTCAACATCGACATAATTGACAAAGATATAGAATACCCTAGTGATGAAAGTGACAATGACAAAAATGAAGATGATTGTGACCAATATGGTGATGAGAATCAAACCAATATTACTGACAACAACAAGGATCAATGCATCGACAAGAATATCATAATAATAGATGCACAAAGAAAATTTGTCTCCCCAGAGATCACTATAAGAAACACTAATGAGAACATTTATAAGATTAATCAGATACAAGATGAGATTGGTGCTCATGTGACTATTATAAGTACAAGGATTCCCTTCAAAGAAACCGACATAGAATGTGTTGGGAATGACATCACAAAAATAGTTTCTATTGTCAAGTCTATCAAGTCCTTTCAAAAGGCAACAAAAGAAGTTAAAAGAAAAAACCACGCAAGCAGTAAAGGTGTCAACAAAACTTCACCATGTACATACTTAATGTGGATTCCGAAACAAAAGAAACAAGAGGAAGCCATGCATGTAATCAACATTCCATGTCTCACGTCATCAGTCCGACACATAGCTAGAAAAAAAGACAACATCAACAAATTAAGCTTTGAGGACAAAGATTTCCTTAAGGTGAAGGCAATGTTGTGTATCTAAATAGTAAAAATATTAATTAATCACAAATAGGATTAATTAATTAAACTAACTAGTTAAATTCTAAAGGGTACATTGTTCCATTGAAATGATACCCAATTGATCTATAAATGGTCAATGCTTGTAAATGTAATAAATCATCTCATCAATATATTATTATCAAAATGTGGGTTTTCCAGTATTTGTGGATGTTTTAGAAATACTTGTGGGTTTCAGAAGGTTTCAGAAGTATTATATACTTCACTCACCCAAATGATCAAAAAGTGTAGAAGTTTCATCATGGAAAGGATCCATATGGTTAGCATCATGCAACTCCTTCAAAAGTGTGAAACCTTTGTTGTAGATTAGTTCCAATGTAGAGGAATCATGCTCTTCTTTAAAAATTGCATAACCTTCATCAAGAGACAATTCAAGTTCCTCTTCCACCACATCAAGTGTTTGGATCTATTCAAGTTCATCTTCAAACACATTAAGCACATTCAAATTTTCACATTTCTCATGATCCACCATGTCATGAGAATCCTCTAATCAATCTACCATTTGACAATCTGAAATATAGGAGGAAAAACAAGTATCTTGCAACTTTTCAAGAAGTTGCTCATTTTTAATTGTGAGCTTATGATTATCCTCATTATTCTTCAAGTATGCATCATGTAACAATTCATTAAGCTCAAACAAATGGTTTCTATCAAAAAGAAAAGACATGAAATTACCTTTGATGTGGCACATTGCTCTTTGAATCTTCTCCATGTCTTCAAGGAAGGATGTTTCCTCCAATGAAGTAGCTCTCCAACAAGAATTTGACACCAATGCTTGAATGTCATAGAGAATGCTGAGAGACTCTTGGATCTTCTTTTCATCCATCTTTAATGATCCTTCAAGAAAATGAGGCTCTTGCAAATGAACCTCCTCATCTTCTTCATTTTTGCTTGGACCAACTTCATGAAGCTCAAGTGGCGATGGGGAAGTTGATCTTGGTTCTTCTTAAAATGCTACATGGTATTCATTATCATGCTTAATGGAACTTGGGCTTGCAGCAACACTTTCAAAAGTGATCTCTAGGTCGCCAACATAGAGGTGTGAACACCCATCAGTATGTACTCCTTCATAGTTTAAGCATTCATCAGTAGATGCTCTTTGGTTCATGTCTAAGCTAGAAGGTGTCTCGAAATGATATTCTATATTCTCAATAGAATCTTCTTCATGCTCTTGTGATGTCTCTTCCTTTTTCTCCTTCAAGCAAGCTGATGCATTTTGCCCCTTGTTTTCTTTATGATCAATATCTTTGGAATCTCTTTTTGAAGAATTCCCAAAAGCTCTCCTCAAGTAGGACATCATTTCTTGCACACATATATGATATTCTCTCCAAGGTTCTTTACAAGAATGGCATAAACCTTTCTTTAATAACCCCACATCTTCATTTTTGGGCCTATTTTCAAAAATATGTTCAACAAAGTACTCAAAAGACATGACATTTTGTGTATTTTTTCTCAAAGCAAGATATTCTTGATATTTTATATTGTTGGGGCAAAGTGTTATATGTTGCTTTCCATCTTTGGAACTCATTCATAGAATTATGCTTGGTTGGTGTGACACACTCGTATTCATAAGATTTAAATTCATAAGAATAATCTTCATTTCTCCTGAAATTGTAAGAATTTTTGCATGATGGCACCTCTTCCTCGTACCATTCACATTCTGCTTCATATTGCTCATAAGCATTTGCATATTCCTCATAAGAATTGTACTCATAGGATTCATCATAATAGTAAGATATGGTTTCCAATTATTCTTGAATGTATGTACCTAATCCACAGGTGCAAGGACCATGCTCTGATACCACTATAATGTCCCTTGTTAGGAATTTTATTAGAATGACAATTTTTCACTTTTTTTCCTAGTTAGACCTTTGACTAGTTTTGAGCTCTAGGTCCCCAAATTGCTCCAATTGCTCCCAAATATTCTGAGAAGGTATATGGATGATGTTAGAACATAAATATGTGTTTCAGGGATTCTCTTAGACATTTAAAATACTTCTTCAAATCCTCTTTCAATTCTGGACAATGTAGAGAACTTTACTACTGATTTCCCTTTGACTAGTATTGGTCTCTAGGTCTCAAATCGACTCCAAATGCCTTCAAATATTCAAGGAAGGTGTATGAATGATATTAGGACTTGAATATGTTGACCTGTTGAGCAAGTTACTTAACTTTGTGACCTGTGAGAATAGGTCACCCATGAGTGGACATACTTTCAAATCTTTGCTTGCTTGCTTTGCTTTGGATTTCCTTATTTTTTCCTCTTTTTCTGACTTTCCTTCTTTTATGAACTTTCATGCTTTTCATACTTTCATGCTTTCTGAATTTATGCTGCTTTTTCCTGAAATATTCCTCTTTTCTCATTTTTGGCAACATTTTTGGACTCTAGTGCTTACTTGACTTCTACTCCAAGTAATTCCTTGATTTTCTGAGTTTCATCACTTAGGCAAGTTTGGCTCACTTACCAACTCGAATTTCTTGGCCAAGTCATCAACCACTTGGCACATTTATTAGCAATAATTATTTAAATTAAAATAATACCACTTAGAAATAATTTAACTTAGCAATTAGTTAATTGTCCAGTAATTAATTAATTAATAAGGTGTAATGCCTAAAAATTTCCACAATTAATTAATTTCTCAATTAATTAATAAATCACCTTAGCACTTGAATTGGGGGTTAATAACTTCATGGGGGGGCCTCCTTATCCATTTAATTCCTCAAATTCACCCTTAGGAATCTTACTTCATCCATCCATTAATTATTTAATTAATGCCTATGTGACTTAGGCTAAAATCATCCCCATGGACCATAGGAAAATTTGGGAACATGACTGTCCTCCCTTCCCAAGATTGCTTGTCCTCAAGCAATGTCAGGATTCCACCAAGCTTCTATTGCACCAACTCAGATTATCATTGTCCCCCGTCCATTGAAAAATCTATAAATTACTTGGGCCTTCAGGAAAAATGTCTATGTAAAACAAACTGTCATGTTCTTTATATTTGCCATTATCCAACAAATGAACAGAATTTTAACCCCATTAGGATAACTGAGTAGAATTTCTGGGTCCCATTGTTTCTCCTGCAAGGAGAAGAATTCTCCTGTAATATTTGGAAATATGTCAATCAAGTGTATGCGAGGATCCCAAAGTATCAACTCCATTTTTGTAATGTCCCCATTTTGACCCCCTTTGTATTAAACCGTAAATGCTGTAAATATTGTAATTTAATCATGGTGAGGAGCTCAAGGCCAAGGCCCCACCATTGATTTAGCGTTTCATGTATCGGCAATTAAAAATAGATGCCCATGGTTCTTGTGCTAGATGGGCACAATGTAAATAAGACACCATGTAAATACGAATTTTAATGGAAAAACCCACAACCGGCTATGCAATGCAACAAAAGAGATGGGGCATGACTCTACAAGGAAAAGGGAGGGAAATTATTCAAACCTTGAGCCAATGGTATTAATCCATGTGTCAATGGGGAAACCCATAAACCACCAACTACCATTTTGTCTCATGCACCCAATCATTTAATTCTTCCAAGGAATTGGTTGGGGCAGTTAATGCCTTGGGAATGAAAGAGTATGGCAGCCAATTTCGTGCATGGGCAAGCCATCAACTTGGAAAATCGTGTTTTTGCTTGTGGGGCAAGAAACCACCCACGAAATGGTGCCCAAAGCCATTCTGAACAGGCAGCCTTTGATCATTCACGCAGGAGGAGTTAGCTGGGGTCTTTCCATTTACGTTTTTCATCTAAATACTGCATTTTTCCATGCCTGGGAGTCGTTTTTGCAGTATATAACAGTTGGGAGAGGGAGGGCCACGTTTTGGGGACTGTAGGGAGGTCGTTTTTGCCCCTGAATGTCCAAAGACGTTTTTCTAAAAACGGATTTGGCTTCCTGGGTTGTTCACCAACTTCCCATTTCATTTTTGTGGGTTCCCACATTTTTCTGGGTTAGTTGAAACCCCATCTCATGCATCCCACTGTGGAAAACGTTTTCCTCATGCCCAGCAAGTGGGGTTCTGCTGTTATGTGCATCCTTTCTCTTGATTTGAGCCTGTGAGCTGAAGTGTTGGAGTGGTAGTGGATAGAAGTGGCTTGATAAACCTAGTGGGGGAGACAACCTCTCAAGAAGATCAAGAGGGCTTTGGTTACTCTTCTATGCATACCCTGAGAGCACTAGATAGGGAAGGTATGGCTTGAGGGACTGTACAGCAGTGAAAAAAATACTTCCTTGTGCTGGGTGTGTAGGTATTGTGGGTGCCAAGCTAGATAGATCTCGCAAGGTTATCCCTGGCTCTGTGCTGGAGCTCACTAGCTTAGAAACTCTTCCTTTCCATCTCCTAGTAGCCTGATAAACCCAATTGTAGATTGGCTTGGCTCATCTTGGTGTATGCTTGGCTATGTGTGAGTCTGTTGTTCCCTGGTTCCTTGTAGAGATCATGCCCAGCTCGGGGGTTGCAGTGGTGCTGAGAGATTGAGGAGCACGCTGGCCTACGGTTGGGTGGAACGTTGCAGTTGCATAGCCAGTTGCGTGGGACTACTTTTGTATAAGATAAGTATTCTCTTGTGTAAATTGGCAAATATCATTTGATGAATATTATGAATGTATGTGGATGTATTAAACGAATTTACTTCTGCTGTGTTTTTAAAAGTTTATGCATTTCCATATGATCTTGTATAATTCTGCAAGGGTCTCTATTTAATGGCTGTCACAGAATAGTTTGAATGTATGTTAGATATCAATAGGATTTATTTAATTTCCGTTGTGTTCTATAGCCTGCACATATACATGTCTTGTGTCAATGAGTTTAATGAATGGATATGGGGCTAATTGCCCGAATTGAGCACTATGATCCTCTCTATCATGCTGGTATGCTAGAGGGGACATTACATTATGGTATCAGAGCTGCGTTGCAGCATTGGGCCTCTATGGGCCAAATCTGATAAGCAATTACAAGAAAATTGTTGTCTTATGAGTTTTTGAAAATTTTGTTTTAAAGTCTGTTTTTGAAAAATTTTGGTTTAAGTCCATTTTTGAAAATTTTTGGTTTAAGACTGTTTCGGAAAGAATTCCCGAATAACTTCCGCAACTGCAAAAGCATTCGGCGAATCATTCCGAAATTTCGGAGGCGTTCCGATAATTTTTTCCGAAAATTTGCGAAGGGAAGTTTTTCGGAAGGAATTCCCTTCCGAAATTGCGGAAGGATTTCTCTTCCGAAATTTGCGGAAGGAATTCTCTTCCGAAATTTGCGGAAGGAATTCTCTTCCGAAATTGCAGAAGGATTCCGCGAACCGCTCCGAAACAGTGGAGAAAATTTTTGTAAGTGAAAAATTTTCTAAGTCTCGGTGTCGAACGACAACTCTTTCGGAAGGAATTCTCTTCCGAAATTGCGGAAGGAATTCTCTTCCAAAATTTCGGAAGGATTATGCGAATCATTCCGCAACGCGGAAGAGTTCGGCGAGTCGTTCTGCAACTGCGGAAGACTTCGCCGAATCATTCCGCAATTGCGGAAGCATTTCGCAAGTCGTTCCGCAAAAGCATTTCTAAAAAATCGCCCGAAACCCCCGGAAGCATTCCGCGCAACGGCGGAAGCATTCCACGAACGGCTCCGAAGCTGCGGAAGCCTTCGCCGAATGGCTCCGCAATTACGGGAGCATTCGCCGAATGGCTCCGCAACTGCGGAAGCCTTCGCCGAATGGCTCCGCAACTGTGAAATCCTTCGCCAAATGGCTCCGCAATTGCGCGAGCGTTCGCCAAATCGCCCCGCCATTGCGAAGCGTTCGGCGAACTGCTCCGCAATTGCGGAAGTCGTCGCCGAAGCGCCCCACAATTGCGGAAGGCTACAGCCAACTATCCCACAGTTGCGGGAGCATGCAGTGAACCACCAGTTGCGGGAGCCTCCAAACTATCGCCCCGCCCATTGCGGAAACTTTCAGCCTATCGCTCCGCTAGTTGCGGAAACTTTCAGCCTATCGCTCCGCTAGTTGCGGAAGCTTTCAGCCTATCACCCTGCCCATTCCGGCAGGATTCGATGAAACCGCCCCGCGACAGGGGCATTATTTGTAAAAAAAAAAAACAAAAAAAAACGAGGGCGCTGCCCTCGACCCTCCCTGCTGTGGCGCAGGGAAGTCACAAGGGGGCAAGCCCCCCTTGACCCCCTTTTTCTTTTTTCCCCTCATATTTCGTTGTTGTGATTTGACGAATTGTCAGTATGGCATTTTTCCACGTGCATGAAGTAAGTTATGAATTCTGAGAATATAATGCAGCTAACAATTGTGCTGATGAACACATTTCAGAGAGCCACAGTTACAACAGGGTAACACTCTAGTTAATACAGTTGGAAAATTTTGGATCTTGGTTGGGCCAAGAAAATGAACATCATGAATGATGCACAAGATCCCTATGAGCCTGAGACAGATGCCATGGGGGGAGAACATACAGGTTGAGAATGCTGAAACAGAATCTAATGGGAGAAGAAATCAAGAGACCCCTCCAGATGTTGCAGCCACCATGAGAAGCCTAAGGGTGGAGTTGCAAAGCTGTAGGGAAGATAATGAAAGGATGATTAAAGCTCAGGAAGAGCAAAATCAGTTGAATGCAACTATGCTACAGAGTCTGACGGACATCCAAAGGCAAATAAACTCTGGGCATCAGATATCAAGTCTAGAAAGGGGTGGGAGTAGCTCTAGAAGAAATTCCCGTAAGAGGGCCAGTAGTCCAAGAAGAGTTTCTACAGACAGGACATATAGTCCAGAAATCTCTTCTAATCAATCATCTAATTCGGAAGAATCCATTGAGGGTTCAAGCTCTTCATCTCACATGAGTAAGAGGAAGAATCACCACAAGAACAATTCACATGGAGAATTTAAGAAGGAAAAACCTCCTACATTTGATGGAGAAGTGAAGTCTGGTCAAGAAGCTGAAGCTTGGCTTCTTGGGATGAGAAAGTATTTCCAAGTCCAGGACTACTACGGGAATATGAAGGCAAGGGTAGCCATCTTCAACTTGAATGGAAGAGCATCTATATGGTGGGAACACACCAGGCAATTGAAGAGGATCAATGAACGGAAGATCGTGTGGAAACAGTTCAAGAAATACTTCAAGCAGAAGTACCTCTCTGATAGGTACTATGATGATAAGATCAAAGAGTTCCATGAGCTGAGATTAGGACAATCGACCATGGAAGAATATGCAAACAAGTTCTTGGAGCTGCTGAGGTATGTCAAGTATATTCGAGATGATAACGTAAAAATTCAGCGTTTCCTAAGTGGACTGCCCCAATCATATAAAGACAGAATTGAGTTTGATGAACCTCGAACTCTAGAGGAGGCCATAAGAAAGGCCAAGTACTGCTTTGATCAAAACATGAGCAAACCGGAATTCCATAAGGCATGGAAGGATAAGAAAAATGAAAAGTTTGATCAAAGGAAGAAGGGGTTCAAGCCTCCTCAATTCAGGAATCAAAAAAGGCAGCCATCACAGGTTGTGACTAAGCCAACTAGGATGATGGGAGACAAGCCAAGAGATCCAAAGGAGCCAAGAGAACCACTTCAATGTTGGGGGTTGTGGAGGAGACCACATGCTTAGGAACTGTCCACATAGGAATGGGAATGCAAATCAAGTTCACAACATCCAAGGAGCTGGAACTGTGGGTCAAGTGGCGAGGACAATCCCTAGAATCTATGCAGCAGTAGAAGACCGCCAAGTAGATCATCAGTCAACTGTGGTTGAAGTTGAAGGTAAGATTGCTAAGCAATCTGTTTCTATTTTGATTGATCCTGGATCTACTCACAGTTATGTCACTCCTAGAATTGTTGAGGTTTGTGCTTTCAAGAAATTAAAGCATAGTAAATCTTGGTTAGTTCAACTAGCCACTGGAACCAAGAGAAAGGTTAGTGAAATAGTAGAGAAATGTCCATTAGAGATGGATGGGCTATTCACTCATGCAGATCTGAATATTTTGCCACTGGGTTCCTATGATATTCTCATTGGAATGGATTGGTTAGAAGCACACCGAGTTAAACTTGACTACTACAATAAGACATTCGAATGCATGGACGAAGAAGGAAACCTGAGGGTTGTAAAAGGCATTCCAAAGGTGACTTCTGTTAGACAGGTTTCAGCCATGCAACTAAAGAAGTTCTATAGGAAGGGATGTCAACTGTATGCAGCCCACATTTTAGAGGCAAGCAGAGAGTGAAACTCTTAAACTGGAGGACTATCGTGTATTGCAAGAATTTAGGGATGTCTTTCCAGATGAGATTCCAGGACTTCCTCCAAAGAGAGACATTGACTTTACAATTGAACTTGTGCCAGGAGCGGCACCAGTGTCTAAGACACCCTACAGGATGAGTACACCGGAATTGCTAGAATTGAAAATGCAATTACAAGAGTTGCTGGAAAAGCAATATATTAGGCCAAGTGTGTCCCCGTGGGGAGCACCTGTTCTATTTGTGAAAAAGAAAGATGGAACACTCAGGTTATGTATTGACTACAGGCAGTTGAACAAAGTCACGGTGAAGAATAAATACCCATTGCCTCGAATTGATGACCTTTTTTATCAAATGAGAGGAGCAAAGGTATTTTCAAAGATTGACTTGAGGTCTGGTTACCATCAGGTAAGAATCAAAGAAGAAGATATTCATAAGACATCCTTTAGAACGAGGTATGGACACTATGAGTTTGTAGTGGTACCATTCGGTCTCACAAATGCACCAGCTACATTCATGTGTCTCATGAATAATGTTTTTAGCAAATATTTGGACAAGTTTGTTCTGGTATTCCTAGACGACATTCTCATCTATTCTAAGAATGAAGAAGAGCATGAATAACATTTGAGAATGACAATGCAATTACTAAGGGAGCATATGCTGTATGCAAAGTTGAGCAAATGTGACTTCTATAAAGATAGAATTCATTATTTGGGTCACATCATCTCCGACAAAGGAATATCTGTAGACCCTGAGAAGATTGAAGCCATTATGAATTGGCCAACTCCAAGGAATGTGACTGATGTGAGATCTTTTATGGGCCTTGCTGGTTACTACAGGAGGTTTATCGAAGGATTCTCCAAGGTTGCTAACCCGATCACTTCTTTGCAAAAGAAGGGGATAAAGTTTGAATGGTCACCAAGATGTGAGGAAAGTTTTCAACGGTTGAAGAATCTTCTTACAAGTGCACCTATTTTGAAGATTGCAGACCCGAAAAAAGATTTTGTGGTGTGTACCGATGCATGCAATCAAGGACTTGGAGGAGTTCTTATGCAAGACAACCACGTGATATGCTATGAGTCAAGAAAGTTGAAGGAGCATGAGAAGAACTATGCTACTCATGATATAGAACTTGCAGCCATAGTACATGCTTTAAAGATGTGGAGGCATTACTTAATGGGAAGAAAATTTGAGTTAAGGACAGACCATTGTGGTCTGAAAATACTTGTTTGATCAGCCAACTTTAAATGCTAGGCAAGCTAGATGGTTGGAATTTTTGTGTGAATTTGATTTCGAAATCAAGCACATAAAAGGGAAAGAAAATAAGGTGGTTGATGCACTCAGCAGGAAGGTACGTGAAATGCATGTGGCAGCGCTTAGTACTTGCCAACCCGATTTGAGGCAGCAGATTGTTAACCATATGGTTGAGGATAAAGTGTATGAGCAGATAAAGGGAAAATTGCAGCAGCAAAACCTTGAAAAGAAGTATGAGGGCTATCATTTGGAAGAAGGAGGACTTCTTACTTACAAGAATAGAGTCTATGTTCCAAATGCGGCAGATTTAAGGAGAATTGTTATGGATGAAATCCATAAAGCTCCATACTCTGGTCACCCAGGATATCAGAAAACAATTGCTACAGCAAGGAAATATTATTTCTGGCCAGGCATGAAGAAGGATGTTGCTGAATACATTTCTAAGTGCATGGAATGTCAACAGGTGAAGAGTGAACACCAACATCCAGCAGGTTTATTGCTTCCAGTGCCAATTCCAGAATGGAAATGGGAAGTAATATCCATGGATTTTATTACAGGATTGCCAATGACTAAGAGACAACATGATTCCATCATGGTTGTGGTGGACAAGTTAACGAAGGCAACACATTTTATACCGATTAAGTCCACACATAAAGCCGATGCCATTGCAAATATTTTCATGAAGGAAATTTTCAGATTACATGGGCTGCCTAAGGTAATAATTTCGGACAGGGATACCAAGTTCACTTCCAATTTTTGGAAAGGGATCTTTGCAGATTTGAGTACACAGCTAAGCTTTAGTACCGCATACCATCCTCAAACAAACAGGCAAACCGAAAGAGTAAATCGAGTGCTTGAAGACATGCTCCGCATGTATGTAATGGACAAACCATCCAAGTGGGTGGATTATCTACACCTGGTGGAATTTGCATATAACAATGGACAACAAGCATCGTTGGGAATGAGTCCTTATGAGGCTTTGTACGGCAGAAGGTGTAGGACACCAGTGACTTGGGACAATCCAGTGAACAGAATTGTACTTGGGCCAGAATTGCTTAAGGAAATGGAACAAGAGGTTGCAAGGATCCGGCAAAATTTAAAAGCAGCCCAGGATAGACAGAAAAGCTATGCAGATAAACATAGAATGCATAGGGAATTCAATGTTGGGGATCATGTATATCTAAGAGTGAGATCAAGGAAGAGTTCCCTGAAGCTTGGGAGTTGTGCCAAGCTATCACCTAGATATTGTGGGCCGTTTGAAGTGCTTGAAAGAATAGGACCAGTTGCATATAGACTTGCATTCTCTGCTAGCACTAAAGCTCATAATATTTTTCACATCTCTTTGCTTAAGAAATATGTACATGATCCTAACCATGTGATTAATTGGGATGTGATCCAGGTGGAACCCGAGGGAGAATTCCAAACCGATCCATTGTGCATCCTAGACAAGAAAGTAACATTGCTCCGGAACGGAGCCATCGGACAGGTAAAGGTGCAATGGAAGCACTACGGTCCCGATGAGGATACATGGGAGCTGGAGGATGCCATGAGGGTGGCATATCCATTTTTGTTCAATTTTGATGAGCACTGAGGACAGTGCTAATGTAAGGGGAGGGGAATGTAATGTCCCCATTTTGACCCCCTTTGTATTAAACCGTAAATGATGTAAATATTGTAATTTAATCATGGTGAGGAGCTCAAGGCCAAGGCCCCACCATTGATTTAGCGTTTCATGTATCGGCAATTAAAAATAGATGCCCATGGTTCTTGTGCGAGATGGGCACAATGTAAATAAGACACCATGTAAATACGAATTTTAATGGAAAAACCCACAACCGGCTATGCAATGCAACAAAAGAGATGGGGCATGACTCTACAAGGAAAAGGGAGGGAAATTATTCAAACCTTGAGCCAATGGTATTAATCCATGTGTCAATGGGGAAACCCATAAACCACCAACTACCATTTTTTCTCATGCACCCAATCATTTAATTCTTCCAAGGAATTGGTTGGGGCAGTTAATGCCTTGGGAATGAAAGAGTATGGCAGCCAATTTCGTGCATGGGAAAGCCATCAACTTGGAAAATCGTGTTTTTGCTTGTGGGGCAAGAAACCACCCACGAAATGGTGCCCAAAGCCATTCTGAACAGGCAGCCTTTGATCATTCACGCAGGAGGAGTTAGCTGGGGTCTTTCCATTTACGTTTTTCATCTAAATACTGCATTTTTCCATGCCTGGGAGTCGTTTTTGCAGTATATAACAGTTGGGAGAGGGAGGGCCACGTTTTGGGGACTGTAGGGAGGTCGTTTTTGCCCCTGAATGTCCAAGGACGTTTTTCTAAAAATGGATTTGGCTTCCTGGGTTGTTCACCAACTTCCCATTTCATTTTTGTGGGTTCCCACGTTTTTCTGGGTTAGTTGAAACCCCATCTCATGCATCCCACTGTGGAAAACGTTTTCCTCATGTCCAGCAAGTGGGGTTCTGCTGTTATGTGCATCCTTGCTCTTGGTTTGAGCCTGTGAGCTGAAGTGTTGGAGTGGTAGTGGATAGAAGTGGCTTGATAAACCTAGTGGGGGAGACAACCTCTCAAGAAGATCAAGAGGGCTTTGGTTACTCTTCTATGCATACCCTGAGAGCACTAGATAGGGAAGGTATGGCTTGAGGGACTATACAGCAGTGAAAAGAATACTTCCTTGTGCTGGGTGTGTAGGTATTATGGGTGCCAAGCTAGATAGATCTCGCAAGGTTATCCCTGGCTCTGTGCTGGAGCTCACTAGCTTAGAAACTCTTCCTTTCCATCTCCTAGTAGCCTGATAAACCCAATTGTAGATTGGCTTGGCTCATCTTGGTGTATGCTTGGCTATGTGTGAGTCTTTTGTTCCCTGGTTCCTTGTAGAGATCATGCCCAGCTCGGGGGTGGCAGTGGTGCTGAGAGATTGAGGAGCACGATGGCCTACGGTTGGGTGGAACGTTGCAGTTGCATAGCCAGTTGCGTGGGACTACTTTTGTATAAGATAAGTATTCTCTTGTGTAAATTGGAAAATATCATTTGATGAATATTATGAATGTATGTGGATGTATTAAACGAATTTACTTCTGCTGTGTTTTTAAAAGTTTATGCATTTCCATATGATCTTGTATAATTCTGCAAGGGTCTCTATTTAATGGCTGTCACAGAATAGTTTGAATGTATGTTAGATATCAATAGGATTTATTTAATTTCCGTTGTGTTCTATAGCCTGCACATATACATGTCTTGTGTCAATGAGTTTAATGAATGGATATGGGGCTAATTGCCCGAATTGAGCACTATGATCCTCTCTATCACGCTGGTATGCTAAAGGGGACATTACAATTTTCCCCATCATCAGAATAATTTTAAAGAATCTGTCATCAAACATGTGCCTTTTCATCTAGGGAATAACTGCTAGGGCATTGCTTCCAACCAAACCAAGTGGGGAGCAGAATGTCTCTTCCAGTGAAAACATCCAATGGCTCAACTCTCTTCCATTGGAGAAAAATTTCAAGCATCCCTCCCAGCATGTGGATTGCCTCCACATAGGCCAACTTCTGCAAGTAATCATTAATTTATCTTGGCAACTTTCCTGCTTGGCTGCCTTCCCTTGACCATAAGCAGAAACGTTTTTGCCAAAAGACTTCATGCTTGTCAGGTAATATTTCACCCAACCCATATGTGGATTGGTGACATCAAATGGCTGCAAAATACATCTTTGTTGCTGCTCACAATTCAAGACAATGTCAGTTATAACAAAAGAATTATTGCATAAACAAGTGAACTTTTTACCTTCCAAGGTCTTCACTGCAATGTTGCCCCTACCCATCCAACCAATGGATGGACAAGCAGTTTGATTTGCTAAATCATATGGAATGTGATCAGCCATATGCATGTCCTACTCACATAAAGAGAAATCATGATATCTATGAAACTCCACAGGTGTTCCCCTCTTCATCCAATGGCTCAACTCTCTGCCATTGATCCATGGGTGCAAAACTCCATTAAATGACCCACACATTGAAAGTAAGTGTGGATCTAATACCTCCTTGTCAAAAGTGGCTGCACACTCATGCATGGGATGACTCCACTGCGCGGTTTAAGGAACATGTCATGAGCCTTGATTTTAGGATCCTCCTTCTCATCATGTGACACCTAGAGGAAGAATCCTTTTACCCAATTTTCATTCCCACAATTTGTGGTTGAATGTGAATTGAGGAATGAAGGGTGGTGAGCCATGCTTCTGAACCTTTCATCCACCTTTTCTGTACTTTCTTCTAGAACATACTAAACATACTGCTCCTCATGGTCCACCCACTAATGAGGTTCCTCCATAGACATTTTTATGTCATTTACCCAAAAGGGATGACTCTCAGGAAAAATTGTGGATTCGATCAATTCTTGCCACTCTTGTTGGAATTGTTCTATCTTCATTTGTGATTCTAAGAGAGCACTTTGAGTGTATCTCAAAGAATCTCGGGTGGCCAACAACTCACCCTTGAGCTTGTAGTTCTATTTTTCATATATGCTAATACTCTCTTCATCATGCAGTGTTGATTCTTGCATTAACTCAACAATCTCAAACATGTAATTTTTATCAGAAAGCAACTATGATAAATTACCTTTGATTGTGGACATTGCTTTTTGGATATTCTACATGGCTTCAAAGGAAGATTGGTCTTCCATTAAAGCAGCTTCCCAACACAACTTTGACACTGAAGCATGAGTTTCATGGATAATTTTCAGGGCCTCTTGGATCTTTTGTTCATCCATATTTAAAGATCTTGCAAGAAGATGAGGTTCTTGCAGATGTTCCTCCTCTTCATTTTCCATCATCGGATCAATTTCATGCAGTGCACTTGAGGTTTTTAAATCTGATCTATATGTTGCTGCTGCAATATATTCATCTTTCATGTCTTTAAAAACATAATTTGGGCTATAACATAAGTTATCATTCATCCTTGGTGCAACAGAAAGATCTTCTCTCAAGGTTTCAGCCTTCATACGTCTTTCATTTTTTAGACCAGAATTCTGAATCTCATCACTATGAGGCTCAACCATTCTGAACTTTTCAATGGAAGTGGATGCCACATCAAATTGACCTAAAGACACATAAAAATCAGAAATTACAAATTCACCAGGTGTCATGTTGTCCTCCTTATGCAGTGGAATTTTGATGGCTTGTTCATCCACCCATTTCTCTGCTTCACACCCTTCTGAGATGTGCTCAATTTCTACTTCCTGGTGAGGCTCAAGGAGTGATTATAGATCTGAATTATGTCCCTCTTTTGGATCAGATCCAAAATATGTCTCACCTTCATCAATCTGTCCCATTTCTTCTGCACTTGTTTTGAAATCAACCATTAAAAGATCGAGAGTTATTTTACCTCCCTCATCACCAACAATCAAGTGTTTGGCTGTTGGATCTTCTACTGTGCATTGACCTTCTTCATCCACTTCTTGGAGTAATGGGGCACCAACAAGGTCTTCTTGGTCATTTGTTTCCAAGAAACTTGATGTCTCTCCACATTGTGTGGTGCTTAGATCACAACCTTTGGACTTCCTTCTTGAAGAAAAACCAAACAGTCTCACAATGCTTGGCCCTGCCAATGGCCTTGCTGAAACTTCCTTCTTGATTCCTTTTCCCTGGGATTGAGATGGATCCATATGTAGGGCTACAACTTCATCTTTATTTTTTCCTACTTCTTCTCCACCCGAAGAACTAGGTGGTTCTTGGTGTGCTCCTTTGAGTTTTCTTGGCTGTGAGGACACATCTTTATCCCTCTCTTCCATCTTAGCACCTAGGGGTACAAATCTTGCCTCAACTTCTTTGCACACACCATAAACCATATGTGCAATCCTTATTTTTCTATCACTATTGTAGGGGTCTTTGAACAACCTCTGAATCTCTAAATCACAATAGTCTCTAAAGGTCAGGGACTTCCGAACCTCCTTCTTCAAGGAAGAGTACTCCATGAAGTACTCATAGGATTTCTTAGGGTTGCCTCTTTTGAGTATTCCTTCATAATCCCAATTAGTCATAGGTAGGTAATTTCCTATGCTCTCTTCAAACATTTGTTCATCAAGGAAATCATGTTCAACTTTGTGCAAATAAGAATTTCCAATAGGGGTTAAAGTCTCCTCTTCATATGGCTCAAAAATAAATTCTTCTTCTTCATTGATTGGTAGGAGCCACATTTTGCATCTATGAGAAGATCTTCAATCTTCCTTCAATAATTGAGTTAATTTCTTTCCACAAGGTGAGCCAAGTAAAGAGCTCTGATACCACTGTAATATCCTTGGAAATATTTAACCAAGATATTAACTCAACTTCATAAATTTTAATAAAATTCACTGGATAGATTTCTTAATAATCTTTTTAAACCAAGCAGGAGGTCAGTGATGGGGATGGAGACTGAATCTGAGTATGGTGGGATGAACTTTCAGTTCTGGAATTTGTATGGGGAAATGTGCAACAACAAATAATAACATCAGAGGGAGATTCCTAAGCACAAAGCACTGGGGCCATTTATGTTTCGGACATTAGCTACCGCTGAATCCTACATCAAAGATTCCTTGGCGCACCAGCATATGCTTACTAGACTGGGTGGGTGCAAAACTGAGTTATGACAATAAAATAGGTTAAATGAACATAATGAGCATCATTCAAAAGGATTTGGGAAGAGTAGGAGTGGTTTGGAAGTTTTAGGCCCTGTCGGGATGACAGAGCTAGTCAAAATGAAATATTTACAAACATGGGTTGAATCCTCCCAATTTATTTAAGTAGGAACTGATATGGCTAATATGATGTGTTATTGACCTCCTACAACTTACATAAAGTAAATCTAACATTTAGAACAAATTTGACAGTCATTTTAGTGAAACTAGTCATTAAACAATGCTCAATGACTAGCTAGAATTTCACTGAATGAGAGATCTTCTCTTAGAACTGACTGTATGACGTCATTGCTGAAATTATCTGAATATTATTTGTTGTAGCATCATGTTCTCGACCTGCATAACACTCATAAGAAACTCACATGGCCTTGGGGCACATCTCCCAAGCAAACTTGTTGAGGCACATCACTCAACTACAGAGGCTCAGAGCTCTCAAACCAAAATTGCAAATGACAAAAGTTCTTGAATGAAGTTGGAAACCTTCTTAAATATAATTATTGTTGACCTGTTGAGCAAGTTACTTAACTTGGTGACCTGTGAGAATAGGTCACCCATGTGTGGACATAATTTCCTTGCTTTGCTTTGGCTTTCCTTCTTTTTTCCTCTTTTTCTGACTTTCCTTCTTTTATGAACTTTCCTGCTTTTATGAACTTTCCTGCTTTCTGAATTTATGCTGCTTTTCCTGAAATATTCCTCTTTTCTCATTTTTGGCAACATTTTTGGACTCTGGTGCTTACTTGACTTCTACTCCAAGTAATTCCTTGATTTTCTGAGTTTCATCACTTAGGCAAGTTTGGCTCACTTACCAATTCGAATTTCCTGGCCAAGTCATCAACCACTTGGCACAGTTATTAGCAATAATTATTTAAATTAAAATAATACCACTCAGAAATAATTTAACTTAGCAATTAATTAATTATCCAGTAATTAATTAATTGATAAGGTGTAATGCCTCAAAATTTCTACAATTAATTAATTTTTCAATTAATTAATAAATCACCTTAGCACTTGAATTGGGGGTTAATAACTTCGTGGGGGGGCCTCCTTATCCATTTAATTCCTCAAATTTACCCTTAGGAATCTTACTTCATCCATCCATTAATTATTTAATTAATGCCTATGTGACTTAGGCTAAAATCATCCCCATGGACCATAGGAAAATTTGGGAACATGACAAAAAATACTTCAAATGCTCAAGTACAGTACGTGAAACTTTTAAAATACATCCATGGCAGCCTATTAATCATAAATGTATCAGATAACTATCCATTCATTTGAAATCATCATCATTATCACACTATACATCAATGTAGTGGGGAAATGGCACTGTTCTTTCATTAAAAATTAGATTTATACATTTCTACTTGGAATTTAGACCTGAAACTTCCTAGAGATGAAGAAAAGAGTATTGAATTCATATTAAAAAATAAATGGGGCATTAGAATCTCCCCCAAAGAGTACAATAGCTCACCAAAAACGCCCTCCCTCAAGGATCAAGAATATGCCATCAAAACTGGAAATGGTTGAGAGAATGTGCTACAATAGAAGAAACCATGAGCTGCCCACCTACAAATAAAGACTCCATTAAAGCTCCAAATGAAAGGTCTGAATGTCCTTTCCAATTACCAACTTGGATGGGAATCTTTCACCCTCGAAATTGGCTAAGGCAATAAACTAGTCATCCACTAGCCCTCCCTCTTCACAAATGCAATTGCAAATTCTACAAATGATCAAAAGCTGGTTTCATTCTTTTTTATTGACATTTATAAAGTTCTAATTTCCTCCATGGGTCGAATTCATTCCAAGAGATTCATGCCAACTCAAGTTGGGAAGAGATTCCAAAGGACGCCACTTGTACAACAATTCCTAGTCTCCCACTTCCACCAAATCACATGTGGAAACATATTAGCTTCCCTAACACCCTTGAGCGCCCTCTTGGAGTCTATTTTTATCCCTGACATGTCATATATGTCATATGTCAACCTTCAGGTCTGATTTGTGTCATAGGTGTCATAGCATCTTCATCATTGTTTTCATAAACCTAGGGAATCTAACCCAAGTCTCTCACTAGCTCCAAATTGCCTCTTCTTCTTCCATGGGAGTTACTCTTCCTCTATATTTCGTCCTCATTGACTCATGCCAAGTATTATTGACCTTGTAAATAATCCCAAGAACATTAGGCTTCCCATGGATTCAAAATTGCAAGAAGAGGATGCCATGTGGCACATAAATTCTAGCTTGTGTGGGTCCCACTTCCTCCATGTGTCTTCATGATCAAATGCCAATTTGATTTTCACTTGTATATATTTATTTATCTCCTTTATTAAATATTTATGCAATCCTAATGATCCAACATCATTTATTATCCCCATTATTCCAAATCCCAAAAATTCCACCCCAAACCTAGGAAACTAGTAATTTTCCTCCTTGGCAATTATTTGACCTTTAGCATCAATTTGACAAACTCTAATGTATAGGGCCAATTTCATTAGGCCATTGTGACTGTGAAAATCCTCACAGCAGATCTAAGAGATGATGTGTACCTCACAAGAGTAATTATGATTAAGCAGGAAAATAGAAGAAGAGTGAACAATACAGTATAATAAGCAACAGAATAATATGGTACAGTAGAACTCAGCTAGAAGCAATAATAATTCACACACACTAATTAATTAATCACAATATGGACAAATAAATAGTACAATGGTAGAGAGGATTCGAATGCCCAAGGTGGCAATTCGAATTAGCCTCTTAGAGTGATCATAAGATCAATAGAGTGTCATTGGAGCACAACTAGGTGTCCTCATGATCATCGGAGCACAACTGGAAGTCTTCATCATCATCAGTGGAGTCATCAATGTTCAAGTAATTGTCAACCATCAGTCAAACTGAGTCTGGTAGGTGTAACTGAGTGTAACTGACTGTAACTGAGTGTAACTGAGTGACAACTGGACTGGTAGGTGAAGAAGGGCGAGTTGCTTCCTTAAATCAATGAAGAAGGGCGCATTAAGCAACTGGAGGGATAAAAATGAATAGTGAGAAGCTCCTGGGGGCTAGCTAACTGAGGGCTAGGTGCTGGACTAATGACTGGGATGCATGCAAACCCTAAAAGTGCATGCATGACTGAAAAAAGTAAATGATCAAAATACTGGTGGGACTAGGATGGAGTATAGGAATATTCTAACAGTGACCCAATGCCAAATTTGGGACATGACAAAGGCACCTTAGAGTGTTTACAGAACAAACTTCAGAGAAGAAAATGGAGAGGTTGGATACCTCAGTTGGGTAGGATATTTCACCAACTGATAGAGCTCTCCAAGAGCTTTCCAACAATACCAACCTTGCTTCATTTGGACCAATGATGAAGAAGTTATGACTCTTACAAGTTGCTTGGGAGAAAAGTATTGAGCATGGCCATTTCCGCATCTGCAATGCGGATTGCGGATTGCAGAAGGTCATTTAGCAGAAAGAAAAGTTAGATTTCCGCATTCCCGCACCCGCAATTGCAGATTTCAGATTATGGAAGGTCATTTAGCAGAAAGAAAAGTTAGATTTCCGAACTCCTGCACCCGCAATTGCGGATTGCGGGTTGAGAAAAGTTCATTTGGCGGAAGAGTTAGATTTTCACATTTTCGCACCCGCAATGCGGATTGTGGATTGCGGAAAGTCATTTGGTGGAAAGAAAAGTAGATTTCCGCAATTGCGGATTGCGGATTGCAGATTGCGGAAGGTCACTTAGTGGAAAATTTATATTCCACATTTCCACACCCGCAATGCGGATTGCAGATTACGGATGGGCGTGATTGCGGATCACAGAAAGGTTCAATTGTGGGTTGCAGATCGCAAAGGTGAGTTGCAGATCCGAGTCTAGTGCAACTATGTGTATCTTTGGAAGTAACAAAGAGAGAAAAAAAAATAACGTAGGGTCTTATGTGGCCTAAGGAGGCCATGGGGACGTTACAAAGTGATATCAGAGCTTCAGTTGCAACACTGGGGCTTTTAGGGACGAATTGTGGGATAAATCGCACACAAAGAAACGCTCAGGGCACTATTTAATCTAACAGAACTTTTGTTTAAATTGATTGTTTAAATGAGTAATTTCCAGATTGTATAAATGTTTAGGTCCTACGCTATCTAATAAACATCTATATCATGCACAGTGATTGCAGCAGGTTACCGTTGAAGCATATAGCAAGTCTGTGTATCAGAAAGAAATAATGGTGACCGTTAATGATGCACAAAATCGCTACGAGCCAGAAGAAGACATGTTGGGGGAAAATGTGTAGGAAGAACACGCTGAAACAACGTCTAATGGAAGAAGGGAGGGTGAATCCCAAGGACTAGGTTGATACCATGGTAAGCTTTAAGGAGAGGATGATAAAGGCACAAGAGGAGCAACACCAGCTCAATGCGGCCATTCTGCATAGCCTCACTGACATGCATTAGAAGGTAAACATGGGGTCCAATCCAAGCAATATGGGCCGAGAAGAAAGGAATGTGGATATCCATTCTTGAGGTCGTTCTAGGAAGAGGAATCCAAGCCATAAAGGGGGTGTTGTGAGCAGAAGGCACAGAACATCTTCTTCGGGGTCTCCTTCCAGCATGTCAAAACACTCTAGAGACTCTCAAAGAATTCCAAGGCACACTCACAATCGTACTGAGAAAATGAGGTTCAGATGGATACCACAAGGAGAATTCAGGAAAGCAAGATCTCCTACCTTTGATGGAGAAAGGAAGATCGACCAAGAGGTTGAAGCATGGCTACTTGGAATGAAAAAGTATTTCAAAATGCATGACTATTCAGAAAGTGAGAAGCATAGAGTTTCCATTTACAATCTAAATGGCAGAGCTTCCATTTGGTGGGAACACCTCATGAAAGTAAAGAGGACCAATGAAAGAAGGACCAGCTGGGAGCAATTTAAAAGATACTTCAAGGAGAAATACCTATCAGCTAGGTACTATGACAACAAGAGAAAGGAGTTCAATGAACTCAGGTTGGGGAAAAATTCCATGGAGGAACATGTTCATAAATTCTTGGAACTATTAAGGTATGTGGACTACATCAAGGATGAAAGGGTAAAGATTCAGTGTTTCCTTGGAATCCTACCACATAACTATAGGGATAGGATTGAGTTTGTCCATCTACCAAGTTTGGATGAAGCGATCAGGATGGTTATGCTCTATTATGATCAAAACAAAGGGAAGACACTCAACTAGCATGGAAAGGAAAACCCCAAGGAGGATTTGAACTAAGGAGAAGTGGCTTCAAGTCACCTTTCAAGAATCAGTCCAGAAAATTTCCACAAGGACAACCAACAGGAAGTGGATTCAAACCATCTACAACAGCAGAGAAAACATCAAAAGGGCCACTTCAGTGTTGGGGATGTGAAGACAACCACATGCTTAGATATTTCCCAAATCGAAGAGGGAATCCCTGAAGCTTGCACAACTTGGGAGAAGCAACCACAGTAGAGGATTGGACTCCCCACCAAGGTAAACTTGAATGTACTACCCTTGAGATCCTATGCTGCCTTGATAGGAATGGATTGGTTGGAGAAGCATAGAGCCAAACTTGACTGCTACCAGAAAGTGCTTGAGTGTATTGATGATGAAGAAAGACCAAGGTTGGTTAAATGAATACCAAAACAAGTTTCGGTAAGAAATATTTCAACCTTATAGCTGAGAAATTTCTATAAAAAGGGCTGTCAATTATGTGTTGTGCATATATAAGACTCAACAGAAGATAAAGGGCCAAAGTTGGAAGAATTTCAACTACTAAAGGAGTTCCAGGATGTATTCCCAGATGAAGTACCAAGACTACCACCCAAGAGGGACATTGATTTATCCATTAAACTTGTTCCAAGAGCAGCACCAAGCTCCAAATCCCCTTATAGAATGAGTACACCTGAGTTCATAGAACTAAAAATGCAGCTGCAAGAATTAATGGACAAAGAGTATATCAGACCGAGTGTGTCTCCTTGGGGTGCATCTATGTTGTTTGTTAAGAAGAAAGATGGGACTTTAAGGCTATGTATAGATTACAGACAGCTAAACAAAGTAACCATCAAGAACAAGTATCCATTACCAAGAATTGATGACTTGTTTGACCAAATGAAGGAAGCTAAAGTGTTTTCCAAGATTGACTTGAGGTCTGGCTACCATCAAGTGAGGATAAAGGATGAAGACATTCACAAAACAGCTTTCCGAACTAGATATAGACACTATGAGTTCACGGTGGTTCCCTTTTTCCTAACCAATGCACCTGCTACTTTCATGTGTCTTATGAACATGTTGGTCACCCTATATGTCAGTTAATTAAAGCTAACATACAGAATGGTCAATATAAATTGTCAAACCTAGGAAGGTATTTTATTTCAAAGGCAATAAGCATAGTCTATGCATAAACAGATCAAGCAGTTGATTTGATGAATGTAAATAATGATCCTACCTATTTGTCCAGCCAACTCATTCCCTAAGAACACTAATCTAATTCATACATCTAAGAATCCAAAAGAAAGCAACTTCCCTACAAAAATCAACCCAACAAGTTAATGATCTAATGATGAAATGAAACTAGATTACTTTTGCAAGAAGTTAAATCCTATAATTATGAAACTACAACATTCAATCTTTACCCAAATGATCTATCCAGTAGCTACTATAACTCTACCATTATCTGTCTAATCTATGAATGTAATTGAATATACAACAGCAACTAGAATTAAAACACAAGCTTGAACTCTAATTGATAATTAATGGAAATCCTAGAAAGCATAAACAACTAGAAGATAATTGGAATTGAGCTTGGCTGTCACAGCTGATTAAAACACACATGCAAATTAAGTAAATTATCCTACACAGTTAACTGTCATGCCACTCTATTACAGCTATTCAAGATGCAATTACAAACTACCAGAAAGGAAAGCTAAAGTCTGTTACAGCTACCAATAATGTCTGCAATCATTCCACACCACACAACAAAAGTAAAACTAAACTGCTCTACCTACTTAAACCGGCTATCTCTGTGAGAAGGCGGGCCCTGGCCTTCTAACAGAGACGCCGAGAGTCACAGCAAATTAAGACACAAAAATGAAGAAATATACTCTCATATTATTGATGGAAGATCGTGAGTCTCAATGCTCTATTACAACTTACACAAGTAATGATTGTCCAACCCCATGCTACGAGAGCCTTCTGGAATTTATATAAAGGAAATACAGTTTCAGATCCACTAAAATCGTGCAGCAATGAAAATCTGTGATCTTCATGCTGCGGAGTTACATCTAACTGATACAACGTATTAAACAGGGTCGTTAATTGTGAAGGAGGTTGTTGCTTTGATAATTAATGGGTCAACAGACTCAGCAACTGGAATGCCACTTGTCTGTCGCAGCTAGGCCTTGCTCAGTGGAATCTGTTACAGTGGGGATCTGATACAGCTTGCGTGGAGGATGCACTGTCCCTTGGATTTATGACAAGCTGGTGCCTTGAAGAGTCGTAGCTGGCGCTACTGAGCTGATACACCTGCGCTTTAGATTTTGGCTAAATGAAATCACACAGATCAGTATAAACCAAGGACTAATCTAGAAAAGACATGGATATAGCTCATGAAAGTATGATGGAATCAGGGAAAAATGATGTAATAAAGGTGGCCAAAAAGGGGCATTTGCTGAACCCAACATCTCCCCCCAACTATCCAATTACATGTCCTCATGCAACAACCTCCCTTAATCCGAATCTGAGTCTGAGTGGAACCTATGGAGATTTGTAAGATTGTAAGCAAGTTCTGGTGCCTCCCCTCGAGGAACAAACCCATAGGAGGATACCCAATGCCCCCGCCATAGCTCTTCTTCTTCTAATGTTAGAGCATAGTTGGTTCTGTAGGAATTGCTTATATGCAACCAAATGAGAGGGAATTTGAATCTCAAACCAAGCCACCAAGACCCACACCTTTCCATGCCCTGCACATATCTAGGAATCCTTGCCAAAGCTTGCCTAAAATTTTCAAAGCCATATGGATCCATTTCCTTAAGAGATGAGGAAGAGTACAGCCATCTGTATTCACTACCTTTTAGGGCACTCTGCTGCATATTGAGGATCATTGGGACACATGTGGTAAGGATTCTATCTCGCTATCTCTTGAAATATCGGGCAATTGAGAGAACCCTAAGAGTTTTAGTATGATTTTCCATGAATGTTGATGGATTCTGAGGTTCCCCCCTAATCCAAAGAGTAGAATTATCCTCATTCCTAAGGATGTTTTGGAAATCATCTCGCCATCTTACATGATTAATGACAAAGGAGGCAAATTCCCTCGGCTGAATATCCCCTAGAATAGGTAAAGGATTAGATGGAAAGTTAATGTAGCAAGCCCTGTCATGTAAATAAAATTCACATATCAAATGCTGGTCCTCAAAGTCACTCTTCAGAAAAGTCTCCAGAAACTGAGTAGTTGTTGCCAAATCAAATGATCTCCCATCCTTAAGAGCTCTTAATTGGAATAAGGTTGTCTTCTCATGGAGAAAAATAGGGTAAGAGGGGGATGGAGCCCTGCAACTCAACAATTCTATGGAGAGAGTGTACATTTTATCTTTTTCTTGTTGCAGGGACTTAAGTTTCTTCAATCCTTCCAATTTTTCTTGAAGTTTCTCCCACCGGAGTTTCTGGAAGAATAACTCCTCAACCCACTTTTCTCTCAATCCCTTAATGACCTTCCTATGTTCTTGGAGAGAGATCATACCTGTTATGAACTGTTCACTCCACTTGAGCCATTTATCCAACTCAAGATTTAACCAAAGAACCCTCTTCTACAGCCATTGAATCTTTCTGTCTTCTACCTCCTTCTCATCATCAGAATCTAGATAAATGACTTCCTTACCTTGCCTTGGCACTATGACAGTTTCATCCTCTAGTGGGGTTGCAGTGGTCTGTGCATGTAGTGCAGTCTCAGCCATGGGTTTTAGAGATGTTGGTTCTTGTGTAACAACATTCTTTATTTCCATATCCACCTCAGTTTCCTCATTCTGTGTTATAGTCTCAGTCAATATTCTTAGGGCTACTGGTTCTTGTGTGACAGCGCCCTTGTTCTCTATTTCAATCTCAGATAGCTCAGTCCGTGTTTCCACTGTAGCAAATGATTTTGGAAGCACTGGTTCTTGTGTAACAGTGTTTTCCTCCTGATCCTTGATGTCAAATGTTGTTGTCTGAATTGCAGCTTCACTAAACATTTTCAAGGGTACTGGTTCTTGTGTAACAGTCCCATGTTCCTCTTTAAACTGCTGAGATTGTTTCTTGTTTATATCATATTTTTCTGACTGATGAGACTGGTCCTGAAGAATCTCAGTATCCCCTGATGGCTAGGACTGTACTGTTTCATCCCCTAAATTCAAATTAGGGATCTCTTCAATTCTTGGCTCATTTTCCCTTATCAATTCGATTCCTGGCATTCCTTCTTCCACCTCCTCTATCTGTACATGATTTTGTGATGAAAGTCCCAACACAACAACTCTTTGTCCTGCTGCAGAAAATATATCTCCACACTCTGGACAAACAGTCTCCCCATACTCCTCATTTTCAAATGCAAAAGATGGATTTTCCAACAAATTTGCAGCATTTTCTAAAGTGTTCAAATTTTTCTCATCTTGTTTTCCAGCTAATCCCTTCCATCTTTCCAGCTCATTTCGCAATATCTGCACCTCTTCTTTTAATAGTTCATTTTCAAGCAGGATATTTTCAATTCGGGGTTCTTCTCTGGGAGGTTCCTGCACAGTAAATGACTTAGGTTTTAAAATGGGAATCTCTAAATCTATTCCTGTCACAGGTATTTTCTCCACCCAAGATGGTTCCCTATTCTCTCTGACTACTCCCATTTCCCCTGCTACTTCTGCTACCTCTGCTATCTCTGCTAGGGGTGATTCAATATTACCCCCAGTTGCATCCATTGTCTCCACTTCCTCTGTTGTTTTTGCTATCACAACTGCTTCTTTTGTTGTTGCTGATCGAGTCCTTCTTCTCACCATTCCCACTGGGTGTTCCTCCATGCCTACTGCTATTGGTGCTTTAACAATTCTAATTTTCCTTTTATTTGTTGCAGTAGGTGTCTGGCTCCTGTTTCCTGATCTTACTCTTCGTTTCTTTGACACAGGGGTCCCTACCTTAATCTTTTCTTCTTCAATAATAGTACCCCATATTTCTGAAGAGGATTCAACTTCCAAAACTTCCACAATCCCTTCTTCTACTGTCTGATGTCCTTCCCTTTGAATTTCTACTTCTACAATTGCAGCTTCAACTATCGCAGCTTCAACAGCTGCTCCAGTTTCAGCTTCTTTTAATTGAATATCTCCTTCTGCAGTTACAAATTCTGCTCTTTCTTCCTCCTGTTCCAGTGTTTCCATCACAATTTCCGCTATTGTAGGGTTTCCCGTTACTGCTGCCTCTCCTTTATTTACTTCCCCTTCATCATTGGCCTGGTTTTCTGTTGCTCCATCCTCCCCCCCAACTGGGTTTGAGGAACTCCGGTCCTCACTATCTTCACCAGCACCCCCCACTTCTAAAACGGGTTGTATGATTGGCGCATCTCCAGCCAAAAATTGCTCCCAGGTTAAATTATGAATTGCAATGGCTCTTAGGACCAGTAATTTAATTAAACCATGATTAGTAAGGGAGGAAACTGGGTGCTGGGCGGTTCTTGCATATCCAGCCATGGTTTGTAAGGCTTTAAGTAGATAGAATGGTATATTTACTAAATGACCATGGCGCAAATGAGACAGTAAGGGAAGTTCAGAAAAGGAAACGACTTGGTACCTACCTCCACAAGAAATATATATTTTCACAAAGATTGCTACTTGATTCCAAGGTGGTGGTAAGGAAGCCAGTTCCAGCCCACGGCACTTTGGAATGACCTACTCTCCCACTGACAAAAACTCCCTCACCGCATTTGCATTATGTACCTTCCATCCAAATAGCCTCTTCCCAACCATGGGTAAACTAGTAACTTCAGCTATGATTTCCTCTGTAGCATCCACACGCAGCCCTCTCACCTCAGAGTGAGTATCATTCAGGTTGAGGGCAAATTGCAATGCGGTTTCTGTGTGAAATCCATTCAACCGTTCAAAATATGCCATCCAACCTGCTACTATGAAAATATTAAGAACCTCTGCATTGGCACGTACAGTGTCTGTATTTACTGGTTCATGTCTGACTGGGTTTCCCATTTTAATCTCTCCTCAAGGTTCAGAATTCAACAATTTCCGGTTTAGAAGTGGAAAGTTGCAACTTACGAACATGCAAAGGGTCGTTGGGGTTCAAAAATCAGGTTTTAGGTGAGTCCGCGCCAGTATGAACGTTACATTGAAGTGATGAAGTTGGCGAATAGGAGTAATAGGTGCAAAATTGGGTAAGGTGACGGAGAGTAATTACAATTATGACCTTAACATAATTCTTAAAGTGTAATTCGCATGGGTTCATTAATCGAGGGTTGTGATAGGACATAATCGTTATTACCATATTAATTTTCTGCCAAATCATGTAAAATATGGGATCGGTACCTTGCGTTTATGAGTTTGAGCCATGGATTAATCATTACAGCCGTCCGTCGTCCTTGTGGGTATAAATGCACATGTGCCAAAGTGACGTGGCCACTGCCACTTAGGCTGATAGCTACTCAAGGAATCCAAAATATCCTTCGTGGTGGATCATAATTGGACCTCATGGAGCGAGCACCAAAACTGATGCCTAGTCACATCATTATTGGAATCATTAATCAGATAGAAAGCAACCTGGCGGAGTATCAGCTGCAAAATTTAGCAAAATAAGCGAAAATGGCGGAGTCGCAGCTGTATGGAAGGAGCGAGAATGAAGTGGAAAGAGCAGAATAGCGGCTGCTAAGTTTAGCAGAATTAAACAAGGATAGGGGAGTCACAGATGCTATGTTAATAGAATGGACAAAGGTAGCGAAGTCTCAACTGCTAGATTTAGCGGAATGGACAAAGGTAGCGGAGTCTCAGCTGCTGGGAAGGAGTAAAAATGAGGCGGAAATGGCGGAGTAGAAGCTGCCAATTTAGAAAGATAAGCTGAAATAGCGGAGTCGCAGCTGCTGAAATTGGCCGAATGAGCAAAAGTGGTGGAGTCTCAGCTGTGAAAAAGTGAAGCAAAGGGGAAGTGGCAGAGTCGCAACTGCGAATTTTGGTAGAACGAGCAAATCTGGCAGAGTCGCAACTACGTCAGACTGTAGTATAATCAAATTTTATCTGTGGAGGACCACGAGTTATCCATATTTTTCAAAGAGCTTTATTAGATCAGGAATAAATATGGAGTGTCTGCAGTCGGCTGGCCCAGTCACGGCTGATGCTCCTCCAATCATTTCTTGCACGCAGTTCTTCAAACAAATCGATCAAGTGCAAGAAAAATTAAAAATAGATAAAATACAGAATGAAAGAAAAACTGATTATTTATGTACAAAAATATGTGTGGAAACTGCAACTTTTAGGAATTCACAGGGTTTAAAAATCCCTGTCCTGACATTAACTGATACTCTAGATCAGCTGCAACTTGTGAAATAAAAGCCTCCCTTGAGATCGGCCTGTGATACAGTCATAGCCGATGACCATTTGCAAATAATGGTACCTTGTTCTCGTCAATGGTGATCAACCAAACTGTTCCATTATCAAATACCCGGTCTATCTGATAGGGTCCCAACCAACGGGTGCGCAATTTGCCTTTAAAGTCCCTCCTAAATCGTGAATCATACAACAGGGCCCAATCTCCTTCCTAGAAGACTCTTTTCTTTATAAATCTGTCATGCCATCTAGAGCGCTGTTGTTAGATTAAAGCTGTATGATGTACTGCAGTTGTGCGCTTCTCATCCAATTCATTGAGTTGATTCAGTCGATTCCTCTGTGCCTCTGATAAATCCATATTTGCTTCAACAACTGTTTTTAAAGTTCTGATTTCAAATTCAATTGGGAAAACAACGTTCTTACCATATACTACCTCATATGGAGAAAAACCAGTGGTGTTACGCCAAGTGGTACGATAGGCCCATAGTGCCTCTAGAAGTCTTTCAGCCCAATCTTTACGATGGCTCTTCACTATTTTTGTCAAAATAGCCTCAATAACCTTGTTTGTGCTCTCCACCTGCCCATTGGCCTATGGATGATATGGTGAGGTTATTCTGTGTTGAATATGAAATTTCTGCAACAGTGCTTCCAACTTGTGAGATACAAACTGTGGTCCACTGTCTGTAATGATCTCCTTAGGCACTCCAAACCGAGTAAAAATCTCTTCATATAGGAAATCAATCACAGCCTGATCATTGGCCTTGACCAAAGCTACAGCTTCTATCCATTTAGTCATGTAGTCCATAAAAACAAAGATATGAACTTTCTGCTTTGAGGGAGGGTTGATAGGCCCTACAAAATCTAGAGCCCACCTATCAAACGGTTCAACCACAAGCTGTGGCTGTAAAGGCATCTCATCTAATCTGTTGGGTTGGCCCATCCTTTGGAAGCTATCACATGCCTGAACATACTTCTTCGCATCCCTGAACAATGTAGGCCAGAAATAGCCCATTCTCAAAACTTTATGACCTGTCCTTTTGTCAGCAAAATGTCCCCCACAAGGCTCATCATGGCAAGCTTTAAGAATGCTGAAGATTGCATCTTCTCTAACACATCTTCTAATTTCTAAATCAAGCCCTGTGTAGAAAAGATGGCCATCAATCTAGCAGTACCTAGCACTCTATTGTATGATCTTCCTTCTTTCTCTCTTTGACATATTTGCTGGAAGCTTACCTGCAGCCAAAAAGTTAGCAATATCTGCATCCCATGGGGAATGAGCTGATACTGCAAACAAATGGTTGTTAGGGAAGGAATCTTCGATTGGTAAATTGTCATCACTGTTAGTAAGTCGAGATAAAAAATCTGCAACAACATTTTCCTTTCTTGTTCTATCAATAATTGTAATATCAAATTCCTTTAACAGTAACAGCCATCTAGTAACTCTAGCATTCATGATTGGTTTATTCATTAAATACTTGATAGAAGAATGATCAGTGTGCACAAAAGTAGAATATCCAGTAATATAATGTCTAAACTTATTGATGGCATAAACAATGGCAAGAAATTATTTTTCTGTGACAGTATAATTCAGTTCAACAGGAGACAGATTTTTACTAATATAGTAAATAGCATAAGGAGCATTACCTTCCTGCTGTCCCGAGACTACTCCAATTGCAGTGTCTGAAGCATCTGAAGAAATGTGAAAAGGCAGAGCCCAATTGGGTCCTCATAAGATGGGTGTTGTAGAAATCCTCTTCTTTAGCTCATTAAACGTTGTTTGGCATGCATCATTCCAGACAAACTGTGAATCCTTCATCAACAAAGTGAACAAAGGAGAAGCTATCTTGGAAAAAATTTCTATAAATCTTCTATAATAGCCAGCATGACCCAAGAAGCTACGTACATCCTTCTGTGTCCCAGGAGTTGGTATGTTTTCAATTACCTTGATTTTGGATGGATCTACCTGGATACCATCAGAAGAGATGAAGTGCCCCAGCACTATGCCTTCACTCATCATCATGTGGCACTTTTCAGTGCTCAAAGAGAGTTGGCTTTGTTCACAACATTTCAGGACCTTTTCTAAGTTCTTCAGTGCTTTTTCATAACTGTCACCATATGGAGTAAAGTCATCCATAAAAATTTCCATGCAATCATTCACCATTTCTAAAAATATTCCAATCACTGCTCTCTGAAATGTAGCTGGTGCGTTGCACAACCCAAAAGGAAGTACTCTGTATGAAAAAGTCCCCCAAGGACAGGTGAAAGTGGTTTTGTCTTGATCTTCTGGAGCAATCTGAATCTGGTTATAGCCACTAAAGTAATCCAGAAAAGAGAAATACTTCTTCCCAGACAAGGTATCGGGGACCTGATCAATGAAAGGTAAGGGGAAATGGTCCTTCTATGTTGCCTTGTTCAATTCTCTGTAATCCACGCAGACCCTCCATTTCACATTCTTCTTTGGCACGATCACAAGTGGAGAAACCCACTCACTGTATGAAATTCAATATATGAATCTAGCTTCCAACAGTTTCTGGATTTCCTCTTTCACTATGTCTCTCATGTTCGAGTTCATCCTTCGTTGGGGTTGGAGTACAGGCCTGGAGTCGCTCTTAATATAGATGTGATGAGTGCACAGATGAGAAGGAATTCCTTTCATGTCTGTGTACTCCCAAGCAAAAGCTCCCCTACGTTGTTTCAGCAGAGTGACTAGATGTTCCAACTCTCTAGGTGCCAGATTAGGATTGATATTCAATGTTTTTCCTGGCTCAATGTCCACTGGAACACTCTTCGAATTCTTAAGTACTGGAATTACATTATCATCACCGATCAGAGTTTCTTCTGTAAGATTTTCTTGTTCTATTGCAGCTAAAGTATTGTACAAGATCTGATAGACATTCTTATTGACTGACGTGGGCTCACTGATGAAACTATTAATGGCATCATCCTTTGTTTCATCTTTAAATGTCAAGGCTCTCCTTATGGTTAATAGTGGCTGCACACCCTCTTCCTCCTCCAAATCTGCCCACAATGGAGTTTCAGCTTCTGTGCTTGGTCGAGCTGGAGGGTACAGGGTTAGATTCTTGATCTTAGTTCTGTCTGAAATAGTCATAGATTCTGACCGGTAGCTGATACAGGCATCAGCTGTGGCCAACCACGGTCTTCCCAGTATTAGTGGGTGTCCCCCCAACTGATATTTTGGCTGTAATACCAAAAAATCCACAGGGTATTCCCACGAGTCAACTGAAATTACGAGGTCATCTAGGATTCCTTCCGGTTTGATCGTTGATCTATCAACAAGTTCCAAAATAGTAGGGGTGGGCCGAATATTAGTGAGTCCCAATTTCTTCACAGTCTCTATGGTCATAACATTAATAGCTGCGCCCAAATCCACCAAGGCATTTGGAATTTGTGTGTTCCCTATGTGCACTGTAATAGTCGGGTTCCCAGGGTCATCGTACTTTTCCATAGGGGCCTTTCCCGTTATCAATTCTGAAAGCTTTCCCAACATGTGGACAATGGGAGGATCCCTGGGCCTTCTTCCTGGTTTCTTAACACACAAATATTTAACTGTCTTAGCATAAATGGGCACATCATGGAGGGCCTATAACAGTGGAATTTTAACATACAAAATTTTCAACTCTCCCATGAGAACAAATCGGGGTTGTTCCACTGTTTTCTGCAGCTGCAATCGTTCAGGGTACGGTGGTTCTCTATTCAACTGTGTAGGCTGTGACAGATTGTATGTTGCTTCCCGAGTTTCAACTGCTACTTCAATAGGAGTATCAACATCCTCAATAATGGGGATTGTTGAATTAACCATGTTTTCATAATGCTGATTTACTCCAGTTGCAATCACTAGGGGTGAAACATCCTCAGTGATAATAGGCTCCACCATCCTTCCTGATCGTAATTGTATATCATTGCAGGGAATCTGAGTGATGGAATATGCAGGCATGTTGGTAGTCTCAAATTGATGGACTGCTTTATTGTTTGGGTTCGGGTTAGGTTGTGCAGGTAGCTGTGGTCGAAGTGGTGCATTCATGGGTGCGACATTGTTCTGGAAAGGGAGCTGTGGTTGCTGATACTGCTGATGCTGATACTATTGAGGAGGGTACTATTGATATTGAGTCTTGTGATGGGGAAATTTATTTCCTTGGTAAGAGTTTCTCCATTTGGAATTCCAAGGAGCTTGGTTTGACTGCCATGGCCATGGTGTCCATGAATTAGGATTTTGCATTGGGTTTTGAGATGGATGCCACTGGATGTTGGAATAATGTGAAGGGAATTGTGTATTCATATTATGCATGTTGTTCATTCCATTCACATTATGCAGGAAAAATGTTGGATCTGGATTCATACATTGGTTTCTAGGCTGCCATGGTTTCTTCTGTGCCATAAAGTATGTTGGCTCTACATCCAGAATAGATGCCTGCAGGACTACTTTAACCTTAGGTAATGAAGGACACTCCTTAGTATCATGCTCGAGTTCACATATCCTACATACCTCTGCTTTGTCCAATGAGCACTCCTTCAGTGGATGCTTATTTCTACATTTAGGACAGAATACCCCAAGTGTAAGATCTTCTACTACTTGTTTCTGTTTTTCCCTCATGGCATCCAGCTCCGAGGAAAGGGAGCTCATCATGTATGTTTTAAAGTTCCCCAGTAGGTTTCCTATTTCTGCTCGAGTGGCACCTCCACTAGCTAACTTCTGAGTCCTAATAAAGACATCCTGGTCTCGGTCTTTTTCTCGTTTGTTGGTTCTGGAAGATCCCCTGGAGTACCTTCGACATAATTCAATAATATTTTCAAAAGGTTCCTTCGAGATATCCCCTTTCCCCAGCAGATTCAACATATCAAGGCAATATTCTCTAATTCCTCTTAGCAAGATAATCTTGAGCCCATCCTTGACAATCTCAGCATGACCAAATCTTTACAAATTGTATAGCAATCTCTCCACAAAGTCTTCCAAACTCTCTTCATCCTTCTGAACCATTTTGAACAACTCTTCCTTTCTATATCTAGCTATGCAATGTTCTTGATATTTAGAAAGGAAGGTTTTCTTCATTTGGTCCCAAGTAGTAATGGTCTCACGACCCAAACTCATGAACCAGCGTAGAGCATTTCCTTTCAAGGTGGTTGGGAATAGCTTCAGCTTCTGAGCACTAGAGGTGTAATCATAGCTGCGACAGAGGATATCAAACTCAAAAAGAAACTCATCAGGATCCTCAGAGGACTTACCATTGAAATTCGAGAGAACTGATGGTGAGATATTCTTCATAGGAGCTGCTCCAGGTGTCTAAAGGATAGGGAATTCTAATGTAGCCATAGTATTACCAGGCTATTTATTTTCTCCTTCTTCCTCCCGGTGATCCTCATGTTCGTTCTCACCCCCCTATTCTCTACTAGCCATGGTTCTAGTTCAAAATTCAACATCTTCCTTTATGCGTTCTTCCTCTGCTTTGGCTTCTTCCTCTTTTCTCCTCTCTTCTCTTTGCCTTCTTTCTTCCTCTGCTATTCTGCGAGTCTCCAACCACACCTCTTTAGTAACTTTGGTTCCGTCAATATGATAAACCTCCTCTCTATCTGGTGCACCTACAACACTTCCCTTATCTTTAGGAGGTTTACTTTCTGCAACAGGAGTTGAAGGTCCCGTTGTATTCTCCATTGTGGATGCTGAATGTTCAAGATTGGGAGGAACAAAATTTCCCCTAGCTATAGAGTTCCGCGGTGGTCTAGTGGAAGAATCAGCTCTACTAATTATCTCATCAATATATGTGTTTCTTCCCTAACCTGCATTACGACCTCGACCTCTTCCACCTGCAATGTTAGTATTCAAAGGGGGTTCACGATTTGTTTTTCTTGTATTCATGCATGCTGTAAAAAATTGAACTATAGTAAAATCAAATTAAACCAACTACTAACTTTGTCTATCTATTACCATCCCCGACAACGGCGCCAAAATCTTGGTCACCCTATATGTCAGTTAATTAAAGCTAACATACAAAATGGTCAATATAAATTGTCAAACCCAGGAAGGTCTTTTATTTCAAAGGCAATAAGCACAGTCTATGCATAAAGAGATCAAGCAGTTGATTTGCTAAATGTAAATAATGATCCTACCTATGTGTCTAGCCAACTCATTCCCTAAGAACACTAATCTAATTCATACATCTAAGAATCCAAAAGAAAGCAACTTCCCTACAGAAATCAACCCAGCAAGTTAATGATCTAATGATGAAATGAAACTAGATTACTTTTGCAAGAAGTTAAATCCTATAATTATCAAACTACAGCATTCAATCTTTACCAAAATGATCTATTCAGTAGCTACTATAACTCTACCATTATCTGTCTAATCTATGAATGTAATTGAAGATACAACACAACCAGAATTAAAACACAAGCTTGAACTCTAATTGATAATTAATGGAAATAGAAGAAAGCATAAACAACTAGAAGATAATTGGAATTGAGCTTGGCTATCACAGCTGATTAAAACACACATGCAAATTAATTAAATTATCCTACAAAGTCGACTGTCACACCACTATGTTATAGCTATTCAAGATGCAATTACAAACTACCAGAAAGGAAAGCTAAACTTTGTTACAGTTACCAATAATGTCTGCAATCATTCCACACCACACAACAGAAGTAAAACTAAACTACTCTACCTACTTAAACCAGCTATCTCTGTGAGAAGGCAGGCCCTGGCCTTCTAACAGAGACGCCGAGAGTCACAGCAAATTAAGACACAGAAATGAAGAACTCTGCTCTCATATTATTGATGGAAGATCATGAGTCTCAATGCTCTGTTACAGCTTACACAAGTAATGATTGTCCAACCCCAGGCTACGAGAGCCTTCTGGAATTTATACAAAGGAAATACAGTTTCAGATCCACTAATATCGTACAGCAATGAAGATCTATGATCTTCATGCTGCGGAGTTACAACTAACAGATACAACGTATTAAACAGGGCCGTTAATTGTGAAGGAGGTTGTTGCTTTGATCATTAATGGGTCAACAGACTCAGCAGCTGGAATGCCACCTGTCTTTCGCAGCTAGGCCTTGCTTTAGTGGAATCTGTTACAGTGGGGATCTGATACAGCTTGCGTGGAGGATGCACTGTCCCTTGGAGTTATGATGAGCTGGTGCCTTGAAGAGTCACAGCTGGCACTACTGAGCTGATACACCCACGCTTTAGATTTTGGCTAAATGAAATCACACAGATCAGTATAAACCAAGGACTAAAATCCATAATCTTTAACAATATTAGGCATAAAAATAAGTAAGGCAATAGCAAATTATACCTGTCAATATCATTGATTGATTTGGAAAAGACATAGATATAGCTCATGAAAGTAGGATGGAATCAGGGCAAAATGATGTAATAAAGGTGGCCAAAAAGGGGCATTTCCTGAACCCAACAAAACAATGTCTTCAGTAAATACCTGGATAATTTTGTGATTGTATTCTTGGATGACATTCTGGTGTATTCAAAGAATGAAGAAGAGCATACTGAACATTTGAGAATGGTATTGGAAGTCCTTAGAGAACACCAGTTGTATGCAAAGCTGAGCAAGTGTGACTTTTATCAAGAAAAGGTGCAGTATTTGGGACATATTATTTCAGCAGAAGGTATTGCAAAAGATCGAGGCCATAATGGATTGTCCTACTCCGAGAAATGTTGCAGATGTAAGATCATTTATGGGCCTTGCAGGGTACTACAGAATATTCATTGAAATTTTCTCCAAGATAGCACATCCAATTACATCATTACAAAGGAAGGAAGTCAAATTTATATGGTCTGAGAAGTGTGAAAGGATTTTTCAAAAGCTAAAATAATTACTTACCAGTTTGTTTGACGGACAATCTACCAAGAGCGGACTCGAGGCCTGATCTCCCTAGATCAACATGAGTCTAGAACAAATAGAGACAGAACATAAATAACTCTCCTAGATCTAATTACAGATCAAGGAACTAGATGCTCTTACCCTTTAGATCGATGATCTATTCTCCTTGAATGCTGCTCCAAGCTTGATGGTATTCAGATCTCAGCTACAAAACCTATCAAGAAAACACAACAAAACAAGTAGTAAAATGCACCTACACAATAATAGATCTAAGTAAGCAGTTAAGCAGGCAAACTACACAAAATATCATTAACACAATGAGATTTGGTGGAAAGCACTTATATTACTATATTAAAAGGGAAATACATAGGATGAAGAGATTACAACCAATGACTTAGCGTAGCAATCCTTCTCTGATCAAGCCAATGCCAAAGCCTCCAAATGGATGATGGATCTCTCAAGGGATGAGTAGAGATATCTCCTAAGCTAATTTCACCAGCATGTAGATACCATAGACTTCCTCCCTTTGGGATGGGAGTGAGCTTTACTTATATAGGACTAAGTGGATAAGGTAGGTTGAGATATGGTAGGAGAGAGATAGGGGATCCTTCCAAGAGGCTACGAACCGAATGCCAGCTTCCCAAAAGGCTAGGGATAGGGATACACATCAGCTACCTTCGAGAATGGGCTCAAAGAAGATATTTTAATCAATTAACTGACATCGTCGCAGTCTGTAAGAGGAAAACCTGCGACGTCACAGGTTGCATTAGGACAACTTGTGACAACCTCTCAAAACCTAGTAAAAAAGGTTTGCATCTCTTCCAAGTGGATAAATTAGTCAAAGGAACTTCAGCGATGTTTACACTGATCATCATGATGGAAAGATTTAGGTGTAACAGAATGCCCCCCAAAGCATGAAGCTGTTTGAAAATTGGACAGGTGAAATGCTTTGATAGAAGGAATGGAAATGGCTCGTCGGACGAAGGATGTTGTTATAGTACAACTGACTCTGAGTACACAGTATCATATGACGTACAACATGGATTTCGACCAATACATTGCAGATCCATGGTAGTAATGACCGACTGAACACAATCATGGCTACTAGACACAAGCGTAGATCCATGATGACATGATAACACAGCCACGACCAATACAAATGTGGATCCATGTGATATGACTCAAAACAATCTCCATCGCACTATGTCTACTTATAATGAGTTATTTGCATGTTATGTCTACTTTTACAGTTCATGAATATGCATATGTGTGTGAAATGTACCATTCTAAGATGAAGTTGGCCATGGAGTCGGCAATTGTGTTCACGTCTCATGGAATGTGCAAGTACTGAATGGACTCGAAGGACCTTTCCAAAAGATGAACTCATCTGTAGAGATGGAGTAGGGTAGGATCGCGGATGGTGTAAACCCAATTAAGATGAGAGACCACTAGTTGAGAATCCAAATGGATGACAATGTGGTCCATACCCAAAGAAATAGTGTCTATTCGGGTTCCAATGACTGCTTGATATTCCGCATCATTGCTGGTTGTGAAACTTAGACACATTCCTCCTGAGCTGATAAGCTCACCGCTAGGTGGACAGAGCACCCAGGCTACCAAAGCAAGGTTACGAGTATGCCGGCTAGCGCCATCCGCAAATCTGTAGCAAGTTTCCATCTGCACACGCAGACAGAACAAGGTATAAGAAACGAAACAAGACCTAAGCACGCAAAAAAATCTAAGCGTCACACCACACAAAACACACACGCCATGTACAATATATACAAAGTACTTATGCATGAAAGACTTAGGCATAATACCTCTTCAGGTAAATCCCATTGCAGGGTTCACCTAAAGATATCCCGTCGTAGTCTTCAAGCTCGTAAGCTCCCTTCTCTAAGATGCGTTTCACTATGTAGGGTCCATGCCACATGGACTCAAACTTTCCCGCCCCCAGCTTATCATGTCTTTGGTCATATGTGGGCACCAAATCTCCTTCGTTGTAGATGCGAGGTTCTACCGACTTGTCATACTACGCTTTGATGTGTTTCTTATGAGCCTCGTTGGAAAGAGAGACATTACGGTGAGTCTTGTCGAGTTGAGCTAGGTAGAGGAAGCGTTCTTCCTTGGCAGTAGTGTTGGGGAGAAGTTCAACTGCGAGTTTGAGGGACGAAATCTCGCACTCAATCGGTAGGACAGCCTCCAATCCATAAACTAATTGCAAGGGGGTAAATCCAGTGGCGGTTTTAATGGAAGTGCGATAAGCCCATAGTGGGGAGAAGAGCATATTATGCCAGTTGGACTTGTGCGTACCCACCATGCGTTGGATCATGGTTTTCAAGACCTTGTTAATGGCCTCTACTTGTCCATTGGACTGCGGGTAGTACGGTATTGAGTTTTCATGGTGAAAACCCAATCTAGTGCTCAACTCGTCACCCATGTGGTTCATGAAATGAGAGCCATGGTTAGTAACTATAGCTTGAGGAACTCCAAACCGCGGTATAACATGATTGAACATGAAGAGTGCGGCAGTTTTTCCATCATCCGTGTATGTAGGCATAGCCTCGTCCCACTTTGTAAAGTAATCCATGGCTACAATGACGTAAGCATGCCCCCTAGCCGAGGTAGGATTACAATGCATGAATTCAATGCCCTATTCAGCGAAGGGGCTGTAAAATTAGTCACAGCAGATCTAATGAACAAGTAAATCAATCACAACAGATGAACATAGAAAATATGGTGCAAAACTGTGCAAAACATGCAGCAGTGCTCTCTATCCCAGAAAGGGTGAATGAATTACAATACAAACTGTCACAATGACTGAGCAATTCGAATTGCCTAAGGAGGTCATTCGAATCACTGAATGGAGTAGCTTGACTCTATCTAGGAGTCCTCATAAATCATCGGTGGTGCTCATCAATCACAACAACCAGTCATCCAGGTGTCGAACTGAGTCTAACTGAGTGTAATAAATGTAACTGAAGTGTGTAGCACTGATATAGGATCTAGAGGCTCAGTGGGGGCGCATGGGAGGCTAACTGAAGTCAGAACAAGTCACTTAATCAAACTGGAGGTCAAACGGAAGTGATACAGTCAGTCGGGAGTGAAACTAGCCTCAAATCAGGGAGAATCGGAGCTAACTGAATGTAACTGGAGTGAATCTGCAGTGGTAGGTGAACAAGTGCGCCCTTCTCTGGCAGTAGGTGAGAAGAGGGCGCCTTTCAGCTTAGGAGGGCTAAAACTCTGTGGTAAGTGGCTCCCGGGTGCTAGAAGAAGGTGGATAAGGTGCTGGAGGCATCAAACTGGTGACTGGGATGCATGCCTGTGCATGCAAGATCCTGAAATAGATCATATCCTGAAATAGATCATGCAAGATCCTGAAATAGATGATGTATCCCGAAATAGATGATGTGGATATCCGAACACCCCCCCTCAAGCTAGACTATGATGTGCCAACTAAAATAATGTGGGGCCCTGGTAACTAAGACCAAAGGTCACCCCAATACAATAATCCAAAAAATGCTGAAAATAAACTAAGTGAGGAAAGAGGGAAAACCCAGTGGGAAGAAAGCCCCCCCTCAAGCTAAAGCATAATAATGAATCAATCTGTCTCCACCATGATGGAACTCACCCCCAACAGTGAACGGAGGTAAGAGAACTTCTTCTCAGTGAAGCTCTTGGTGAAGATGTCTGCAATTTGCTCATCAGTAGGGCAATATTGCAGAATGATGGTGCGGTCATGCACCAACTGTCGAATGTAATGCATATGAATCTCAATGTGTTTGGTCCTCTGCCGCTGAACTGGATCTGTGGAGATCTTGATAGCACTTTGATTGTCACAAAATAGGACAGTCGAAGTAGTGCCACCAAAACCAAACTCGGAAAGAATACCCTGCAACCAAACTGCCTGAATGCAGGCATTGACTGCCCCTCGATACTCTGCCTCTGCTGAAGAAAGTGCAATGGCTGCTTGCTTTTTGCTGGACCAGCAAATAGCACCATGACCAATCATGAAAACATAACTGGAAGTGGACTTCCGATCAATGCTATCACCTGCCCAATCTGAATCAGTAAAACCAATGAAATCTAGCTCAGAATCTGCAGCATAATGTATGCCAAATTGTCTCGTACCTTGCACATACTGCAAGATCCGCTTGGCTGCTCGCCAATGAAGCTCATGTGGCTGCTGCATATATCTTGACACGGCACTCACGGCATATGAGATATCAGGCCGTGAATGTGTCAAATAAAGTAGTGAACCAATCAACTGTCGATACATACTGCAATCTGCAAGCGGTGTGGAATCTCCCTCCTCAAGACTGATTCCTGAGAGGAATGGGAACGGGGCTGCCTTACATTTAGCCATATTAAACTTCAATAACAGGTCGGAAGCATATTTTTGCTGAGATATAGTGATCCCATCGAAATTTTGAGCTATCTCCAAGCCCAAAAAGTGACTCAGCAAGCCCAAATCGCTCATGTCAAAAGCTAGATTTAAGGCAGATTTTGGCTTGTTTATTGAAGTAAGTGTGCTACCAGTAATAAGCAGATCATCAACATAAAGTACAATAACCAACAAATTACCTTTAACTCGCTGAAGATAGACATTCGGATCAGATTTGCATCTTTGGAAATTCTGAGAAAGAAGGAAGGAGTCCATCTTTGCGTACCAAGCTCTTGGGGCCTGTTTTAACCCGTACAAAGATTTCTTCAATCTACAAACCAATGATGGATCTGATGTATAACCCTCTGGATGCTGCATATAGACCTCTTCAGCAAGGTCTCCATGTAAAAATGCACTCTTCACATCCATGTGATGCACTTCCCAGTGCTTGGATGCGGCAATAGCTAAAACAAGGCGGATGGAATCCATCTTTGCAACCGGTGCAAAGGTCTCTGTGTAGTCCACTCCTTGGACTTGGGAAAAACCTTTTGCCACCAACCTTGCTTTATATTTGCTGATAGTGCCATCAGCAGCAACTTTAGTATGGTAGACCCATTTACACTTCACTAATTTTCTTCCAGGTGGAAGAGAAACTAGCTCCCATGTATTGTTCTTTTGAAGAGAACTGTACTCTTCATCCATGGCACTTTTCCATCTCGGATCTCGATGGGATGAATAGTATGATTGGGGATCTGAACCAGCCATCAAATAACAAATCTCAGGAAGAAATGGATCAGCAATAGAAAGAGCCATACCTGCCCTTTGAAAGTCTCCTCTTGTTCGTCTCGGATCAGCAGGATTTCCAAGACTAGAACCAGCAGATTGTAGAGTGTTTTGGGCCCACTTTGGTAACTGAGGGGGATCTGAATGGTCGGATTCCGAACCTGATATGTCATGATCATCATATGCTGCTACAATATCAGAAATATCAGAACTCATACCTTCATTATCGCTGCTCGAATCTTCTTCTGGTGAAGGCGGTGAATCGGCAGTTTTCTCCTCAACTAGTTGCAATTCTTGAAGCGGTTCTTCAAACTGCACACTGCGCTCTATGAATATCTTTTTAGATCTGATATCCATGAGTTTATATGCTTTTGATTCTTCCCCATATCCTATCAATATGCACTCGATACTTTGTGGATCCAAAGCTCGTCTCTTCTCAGAAGGAATTCTAGCCCATGCAGTAGAGCCAAAAACTCTCAAATTTGACACATCCGGTTTGTGACCAAAGAATGCTTCGAAAGGAGTCATACCTTTCACGGATGAATGTGGAACACGGTTCTGTATATATGCAGCAACATTGATTGCTTCAGCCCAAATATTTTCAGCCAAACCTTTTGATTCAATCATGCATGTAGCCATCTCTTTCGGTGACCGGTTTTTCCTTTCCGCTACACCGTTCTGCTGGGGTGTGTAGGGAACTGTATGTTGGATCTTGATTCCGCTTTGGGCACAAAGTTGCAGCAACTCGGACTTGATATATTCCCCACCATTATCAGATCTAAGAGCTTTGATCTTGCTCTCAGTGGTGGTCTCAACAGAAGCCTTAAAATCCTTGAATTTTCCAAGCACTTCTGACTTGTTTTTGAGAAAGAATACCCATGTAAAGCGGGAAAAATCGTCAATAAATGTCAAAACATACCTTGAGCCATTTAATGACATATGGGGCAGTGGACCACTGATATCAGAATGGATCAATCCCAAAATAGTAGAGGCTCTGCTAGCCTTGCCGCGGTCGAATCTGTGCTCGAGGTGCTTCCCAATAATGCAACCGGTGCATATTCCCTTCGAGGAACGGAGTTGTGGAAGCCCATATACCATGGATTTATTTGATAGCAGCAGCAAATACTTATAATTTAGATGTCCAAATCTTTCATGCCAAAGCCTACTAACCTAATTACCATGTGTGCGAAGAGCAGTGGGCTTTGCAAGCGGAATAAAGTGCGAAAACTCATAACATTTTGCAGTGTGGTTTGCCTTTCCAACCGCAACTAGTCTTCCACTTTTGATATCAGAAATTTCAACTGTATTAGGGCTGAATGTGACTTTCTTTGGATCACCAGTATGTGTCATTTGATACACAGAAAGGAGATTCGAAGCTAAGGAAGGCACATAGAGAACATTCTGAAAGCATCCATGATCTACATGAATCGTACCTTTGCCCTTTGAAGAAATTTTTGAGTCATCTCCCAAATGGATGGGGATGGAGCTGTTTGGATCGAATGAGGAAAAAGAATCAATATTTGCAGCCATATGATTTGATGCACCCGAATCTATCAAGAGAGTGGGCTTCGAAACCGTTGCCATGAGTGCTTGTCCTCTTTCATGATCGTCATTCCGATCTTTCTTCCTTGCACCGTCAGGAAGGGTTATGTTGTTCTTTTCCAAAAGGAGGGCCATTTGATCTATAGTCTTCTTCATACATGAACTTTCGGGATGAAATCCATGGTTACAATAAGTACATTTAGATTTTTGGTTACCTTCTTTGCCCTTTTGCTTGGATTTCGAACTGGATGGTGCATCCGTTTGCTTGCCTTTGTCTTTTTGCTTGTGAGGCTCGAATTTGGGCTTCTCCTTCTTTAGCTTTCCTTTACCATTCGAGATCTTGGGTCCTTGAACAAATAGGGCTGAATCTTTGGAGCTTATGGACCCCATTTGAATCAACTTGTCATGCTCTTTCGTAACGGACTCAATGAAGGCATTCAAGGTAGGCATCTTCCAATTCGGGGTAGTTAGCCGACCGGAATTGAAAGTGGAGACAAATACCGAATAATCTTTCCCAAGCTTGCTTAGAATGGAGAGGATCAACTGTTTATCCTCTTTGATAACACCACTGTTCTTCAATTGCAAGTTCAAGTTCTTGAATTTTGTGAAGAATTCATTGATGGTCTCGAAATTCTCAGGATTAAGGCCAATCAATTCATTCTCTAATTGAAAAGCCCTAAGCTCATCCTGCTTGCCGAATAGTGTTTCAAGTTGCTCCCATATGGCTTTTGGAGTCTTCAATCCGCTGAGATGGAAGTGAAGATCCTTGGAGATGGAGAGACAAAGAAGACCGTAAGCTTCATCAAGCTTGTTGTAGTGTTTGGTTCTTTCTGCTACATTGTTTGGCTCCAATTCAAGACCAAGAGTGACTCGGTAGTAACCTTTTGAACGTAATATGATCTCCATATCATCTTTCCAATCAAAATAATTGAATGGGGTGAGGATAGGCTTTGAAGAAGAGTATTCCATTGCAAGGATTGAGTCAACTGATGAAGAGGAAGCTTGCATGCAGACTATAGCGAATGCAATTGCTGTAGAAAGGCTTGCATGCAGAAGGTAGCGAGTGCAATTGGAGGAGACAATAAACCTGCAAATCACATCAAAACAACCACAATAAGGTCGAACAATCCACCCTTTGAGAGTTGCATCACACCTGGGATTGGATTTCAAGCAATGTTGAATAGGTCCAATGTATCAGATCCAGGAATTATGTGGTAACTCAAGCTTCTGGAGTGGTATTGGAATATTTTTCAAGCTTTGCATGCACAGGAGCGAATGCCCTTGAGATATCTCATGCCAAACTTTTTGCAATTTTTAGCAATTCAGTCAAATCTTCTTGTATAAACACCTGTAGAAAAGAGATCTTGTCCCTGCAATGGCTCTGATACCATGTAAAATTAGTCACAGCAGATCTAATGAACAAGTAAATCAATCACAACAGATGAACATAGAAAATATGGTGCAAAACTGTGCAAAACATGCAGCAGTGCTCTCTATCCCAGAAAGGGTGAATGAATTACAATACAAACTGTCACAATGACTGAGCAATTCGAATTGCCTAAGGAGGTCATTCGAATCACTGAATGGAGTAGCTTGACTCTATCTAGGAGTCCTCATAAATCATCGGTGGTGCTCATCAATCACAACAACCAGTCATCTAGGTGTCGAACTGAGTCTAACTGAGTGTAATAAATGTAACTGAAGTGTGTAGCACTGATATAGGATCTGGAGGCTCAGTGGGGGCGCATGGGAGGCTAACTGAAGTCAGAACAAGTCACCTAATCAAACTGGAGGTCAAACGGAAGTGATACAGTCAGTCGGGAGTGAAACTAGCCTCAAATCAGGGAGAATCGGAGCTAACTGAATGTAACTGGAGTGAATCTGCAGTGGTAGGTGAACAAGTGCGCCCTTCTCTGGCAGTAGGTGAGAAGAGGGTGCCTTTCAGCTTAGGAGGGCTAAAACTCTGTGGTAAGTGGCTCCCGGGTGCTAGAAGAAGGTGGATAAGGTGCTGGAGGCATCAAACTGGTGACTGGGATGCATGCCTGTGCATGCAAGATCCTGAAATAGATCATATCCTGAAATAGATCATGCAAGATCCTGAAATAGATGATGTATCCCGAAATAGATGATGTGGATATCCGAACAGGGGCCAACGGAAATAACCTGGGTGTAGTGGGGTTGGGTGGGTGCGCTTCTTAGTTTGGAAGTGCTGGCAGGGAGGAAATTTTTTTACGGCCTCGATACAATATTTGAAGATAGATGGCTAAAAATATCCTGCACGAAGTATCTTTTGGGTTGTATCCATCCCAGAGAGATGACTGCCACACGCCCCAGTGTGACATTCATTTAGAACGTGTTCAGCCTCTTCATGAGTGAGACAACGTCGAAGAATATAATCGATACCACGATGGTACAAAGTATCACTGATGATTAGATAATACTTTGCATGGTGGCGTATTCAACGACGATCGTCCCTGGATATTTGAGGGCTGAAATGTTGGGCTGAAGATATAAAGTGATATCTCCATAATACGAATCAGACGTGCTGATGAGGAAAAATGATTCATCTGGAATAGAATCATTGGGCTCGAATTTGACACCAGGATGGGGAAGATCACATATCATCTCAGCAAACACCAAATAATTTTTAGACTTAGCCTTTTCAAAAAGGAGATTGAATTCCTGTAGTATCACGATCCAACGTGAATACTTATCCCTAAGCACCTGATGTGTCAAAGCATGGTACATGGGGTTCGAATCGGCAATGATAGTGGTGGTGCGAAGCAGGATGTACTGTTGGAACTTTTGGATAGAAATGATTGCCGCGAGAGCGAGTTTCGCAACATGTGAGTAACGAGTTTCAGCATCAATGAGACCCTTACTTGCATAGTATATCACATGTTCCTGGGCGTTGTTGTCTTCTTGAACCAAGACCATGGAAATCATGCTAGCAGAAGTAGCTAGATAAAGGATATAATCCTTGTAGCAATTGGGCGGCTCGAGCACAATGGCATGCGTGATAGCATGTTTTAAACTTTCAAAATATTGTTGGGCTTGGTCGTCCCATATAAATGGGACATCCTTCTTCATTAATATCATGTAGCCCTGCGTCTTTTGCACGAAATTATAGACAAAACGCCTTAAATAAGTTTCCTTCCCTTGCAAACTTTGAAGTTCTGTTATGTCGGTGGGAGGTGGGAGAGCGACGATGGATACCACCTTCAGGGGATCAATGCGGATCCCATCTTTCGAGACTATGAAACCAAGGAGGTGTCCAGACTTGACGTAGAAGATGCACTTATGAGGGTTCAGTCGGATGTTATACCACTTGCATCTGAGGAATACCGTTGTCAGATGGTCAATGTGGTACTCGCGCTGCCATGAATGGGTAGGTAGATAGTCTAAGTAAGGTTCCACAAAGTCCTTCATGTCGTGAAAGGCGTACGACATGGCCCACTGGAATGTGGCACCAGCATTTTTAAGACCAAAAGGGAGCTTGCGATAAGAAAACGTACCCCAAGGATAGATGAAAGCTATCTTGTGTTGATCGGCCGGGTGGATCTCAATTTGGTTGTAGCTGAAAAATCCATCCATGAATGAAAAGATGACGCTTCCCGCACAATTGTCAATTATCTGGTCGATAAAGGGAGTCGGGTAATTGTCCTTGGGACAAGCCTTGTTGAGATCCCGATAATCGACGCAGACACGAATGGTACCCTATTTCTTAGCTATAGGGACGATGTTTGAGACCCATTCTGTCAACGGGACAGGGTAAATAAAACCAACTTTCAAGAGTTTTTCAATCTCTGCCTTGATTGCCGCAATCTTTCGGGGGTGCACTGGTCGCAACTTTTGTCGGACTGGTTTAGCGTCAGGATAGGTTTGAATCGTATGTGAAACAATAGCGGGGTCTATCCCAGGCATCTCCTCGTAAGTCCAAGTAAATATGTCTCGAAATTGCTTGAACAAGGTCGTAAACGTTGTGATTTATTCAGGGGAACACTTCTGGCCTAAATGAATTTGTTCCACTACACCAGGTGTAACCGATATGTTGACCAAAATGGTAGGCTCAATATGGGCCAATTTTCCTTCAAATCCCATTTGACACGTGAGTATCGAGGACTGAGAGCCAGGGTAGACATCCGGTGTAAAGATGGTGCTAATTATATTCTCCAAACTATCCAAAGAAGGAAGGAAAGACGAACGATGGTGGAGTTCTTCCCACATAGGATCATCCGCACTCATGATTTCCATAATGGACTCGTCAGAACAAAAAGTCTAGAGTAGAGGATCAGGTAGGGATGATGTCCATTATAGAGAACAGGAGGTGGAGGCCATGGCTAAGTGGTCCTCCGGAGCTGACTGGATAGCCTCGTACATGAGTTCGGCGGGTGAAAGAGGCATAGTGTCTCCTATCAGGTGTGTTGTGGCTTCATCAGGTACAAGCCATGGATCAGTAGAGTTGGAGACAGATGAAATCCGCGAGGAGATCATGTTCACCATGGAAACATGATTTGGGGGATCCGAAGTTGGAAAAATGCCCATAAGGGATGAGTCCTTAATGAGGCCAACCCCCACGCTCTCATACTAATGCGAAGATTGTCCAAGTGGAACATTATCGCCCAGATGAGTAGCAGTGTCAGGTGTACAACAATCCAGTTGGTCGACAGTAACAATTCATCCTTGATGAGGGAATTGTACTATGCAGAAGACAGATGATGCGACCGCAGTCATGGCGTAAAACCAATTACGACCAAGAAAAATGTTGTAATCTAACGAGACAACAACCACTTTCATGTTAATGGTTGCGGTCTTGCCCCCCAACTCGACTACTAAATCTTGTAACAACCCATGAGGTTCAAAACCACGTCCCTCGAATGCTTTCAAGGTGGTAGGATAACAGTTCAAATCGGGAGAGCCATTGGCTCTCCAGGATGAGATCGACATGACTAAAGTAGAGGCACCTTCGTCCAAAATAGTACGATGGATTGTCTTCCCAGCAATGTTTGTATCAACTTGAAATGCCAACTGATGGGAAAGCCTCTGTTTAAAGTATTCCAGCTGGAACATGATGGTGTTCAAAAAATCCGGTTCAACTGCACCGATGGAAGCGAGGAGAGTCTTGTGCTGGTTGGGATAGTTTTGCAAGATCTCGAGCATCGACATAACACAAGGAGCTTGTGCCAGGTCCTCTATAATATTGTAGTTCTGAGCAGCCCGACCGTTGGGATTGAAAATAGATTTTCTAATCGTGCTCTTGGGAGGATGCAACACTGACTCATAAGAGGGATTCTCAATGGTGAGAGAAGCAGGCAATACGGTGACGTCGAGAATCGAAGTGGAAGCTTTTTCAGTATTACTTCCAATAGGCTCCTTTGGCGGGATGGAGTCATACGAACGAGAATAGGTGTTCAAGTTGACGGTCTCACTACGCATCATGAGAACATGCGTGGTGGAAGATGCTTCTCCTTGGGAAGGAGAGGTGTGTGCGACAAGTTGCTGGTTTTGAGTGGGGAAGGGATCGTTAAGAACTACGGTAGTAGATTTTCCCTTGAGAAACTTCTAAACTTCAACTCGGTGGGGACATTCTTTGGAGAAATGGTCTCCACCGCACAACAAACAAGGATACTTTAACTTCATCTTCTGTTTGGTGTCTTCGTGAGTGGGCTTGGGATCCTGTTGGTTAGAAGATTTCTTAGGTTTCCCTTTATTCTTCTTCTTACCACCGGACTTCTGAGATGAAGTTTATTGCAAAGAATTCACCTCTTCAGTAGAGGTAGGAGCAGTGGACTTGGTAGTGTTGTTTCCAGCCCGTGGTGGTGATGGGTAAGAACCTTGGGGGTTCTAGAAGCCACCAGTTTGAATAGAAGGCTGGGAGGCAAGGGAACCAATGATGCCATTAGTTTGTGGTCTCTTGGGCAGTTTCGCGGGATTGTATGTAGGGCGAGGTGCGTCAGGAACAATTTCATATCATGTGCCGGATTGAGCATAGACCAAGTCTAAGTAATGGGCATGGGCAATAGCCTATTCCTCAGTGACAGCTCCTCCCATAGCTACGTCTCGAGATATGACGGGTAAAAGTGACTTTTTAAACCAGTCAACTAAGATTTAGTCAGGAATATGAGCCTTAATGAGACGTCGTCTCTTTCGCCATTCATGAATATGATCCGAAATATGAGTGGCAGTGTTCTGGCGAAGAGAGGTCAATAAGTCCGTGTCAATCTCATTGCGAATGGGTAACTAGAAGTGAGTCAAAAACAACATAGAAAGAGATAAAAAATATAGAAAAGAATTAGGTGGCAACTCAATGTACCACTTGACAACTGGGCCGGTGAGAGTCCATTGAAATAACCTAAGACAGATCGAATCGTCCATCAAGGAGTTGGATGAACACCATAAATGGTATGTCATCACATGGTTTTTAGGATCCTCACCAGGCTTGCCATCAAATTTCGAGATATCTGATGGTCACTTAACCAGAATGGGTGGCCAGTTATGCCGATGGAAGATGGGATCGTTCGTCAGATGAGACAAGTCGGGTAAGTCCAAAGTAGCCAAAAAGCGCAGCTGTTGGTTCAGCTGTGGGTACTGATAGTACTGATAAGGCATGTATGGACCGGTAGGACCTTGAATCGACTGATTTTAAGGTGTCTTTGGGGAGAACTAATCGTAAGGGGGTGTGTCGCCTGGACCGTAAGTAGGTCTGCCACCATAAAAAGGTGGTCCATTACCATAATAAGGTGTCCTGTTACCATAAGGTGGGGGGGCACCTCCACCACCAGGTGGGGGTGGGCCGCTTCCAAATGGTGGGGGTCCGCCACTACTGCCAGGATAGGATGGGCCACCACCGCCGGAATAGGGTGGGCCTCCACCACCTCTGCCAGGAGGGGGTGGTGGTCCACTGCCGTCGCTGGAAGGCTAAGGGCCTCCTCTGCCACCTACACCATAGTAGGGTAGTCCTCCACAACCACCACCATAGTAGGGTGGTCCTCCACCACCACCACCAGGATGGGATGGTCCTCCACCACCACCTCCAGGATGGGATGGTCCTCCACCACCACCACCAGGATGGGATGGTCCTCCACCATAAGGTGGAGGTCCTCCTCCACCGAGGGGGTGGTCCTCCGCCTCCTCCTGAAGAGGAAGGCCCTCCACCTCCTCCACCAGGGGGTGGTCCATGATGATCGGAATGAGGTGGTCCTCCACCGGAAGGTAGAGGTCCACCTCCTCCAGATTTGTGTGTGGGATCGTCGCCTCCAATGGGAGGTGGGGGTGGACCAAACGTGGGTGGAGGGACTTGAGGGACTATAGGTGGGGGTCCATGTTGTAAAACATTTTGTTGTCCCCATAGAGTGTATGGATTTCTGAGATAGGGTACCCCGTAGAGTGCGTTTTCGGGATTGAGTTGTCCCGACACAGGGTTAAGATAACTTGGATACACTTGACTCGATGGTGGTTGAATCACATTAGACGTTCCCCCGACATGGGATAATCCCATAGTGAAAGGTCCGGGAGGTAAGGAATTTCCAACGGAAGGACTGATGGGAACTCCTCCTACAGTATTATGGTTGAGAGACGAGGGTTTCCCCCTAGCAAAAACTTGCTGACCACTAAGTAAAGGTTGACCCAACACAGGTTGCTGATTATCTACCGTGCGATGAATGTTACCCGTAAGGAAGGTAGGGGGTAAAGAGTATCCTCCCAACGATTTTTGAGGTGGGGAAGGAATGGGTAATGTAACCGTGGTAGTAACAGGTGTGTTGGACTATTTCCTTCAACAAGTTGGGTCATTTGAGGTATAGGACTGGTCTCCTGTGAGGGTTTACCAGTTTCATGGATGGTCAGGTTGTGCATGGATGGTTCTAGTGAATCAAAAGATACTGTGTGAATTGGGATTTATCTAAACCTAGCCCTTTGTGCGAGACTTTCTCTTCGAAATTCATCACCCAAGGAACGTAAATGATCCAGGCACTCACGAAAAGGTCCGAAAATCTTGGCGGAAGTGGGCCAGATGGTTGGTGGAGTATTTTCTGGAGTAGTCCAGGTAGGTGGGGATTCAATGGCAAAATGTGCCTCTAGGTGGCCTAGATATGATGTCCAATAAGATGTTGTTGGACCAATAGCTTCCGCAAGGCCGTCCTGGGGTGAATTTATCCATTCCAATGATCCAGGCTCTCCCGGTAGAATGGGAGGTAGGTCTTGTGAAGTAGAAGTTTGTGCTTCTTCACCCCGCGGGGGGTGGGAGGTAGGTGAATCTGGAGGAAACATATGTGCTCCAACATTCAAAGTAGGGTTTTCTACTTCAAGTGACACGACCATGGCTTGTGGGTCCATCCTTACCTTCAAAATTACCTCCTGGTTAAGGGGATATTCGGGCGATAAGTTCTGAATCCTACGGGACCTTCTCCAAGGAAATTCAGCCAGAGTGACTGAAGCAAAAGTTTCTCCTAAGGTAAGCTAAACAAAATAAAAGCAGTCCAGAAAAATCCTACACAAAGTAAGGTTGCAAGCAAACTTATGTGACAAGAGTGGATTCAAAAGTCTGGAACCTCATAGGATTGTCAAGGCTTCGCAAATCGCTATATACCGCAGGGTCCAACAGTAAAACGCAACAAGGAGGATTGGGACCATACCCTTTCCTGAATACCTGATTAACTGGATGGTATGTGTGTAGTAATCTCCCCGAGTGTTGTTCTCGGTCTATTGCTCTGCCAAGACGGCCAAAAGGTTAACTCAGTTGGTCTCAGGAATCCTAGTGGTGTCTCCCGATATACGCAAGGTACGTGGGATCTCAAATCCGTAGTGGTGATGTCTAATGCACAACCGTATGGCACAATACCTTCCTAAATACTACCAAGTACGTGAAACACCTTTCTATATACGCCAAGTACGTGAAACACCTTTCAATATATGTCAAGTACACGAAGTACTTGGTGGGTACGTGGAAGAGCTTCGATATACCTGGTTGGTACATGAAAGAGCTTTGATATACTGATAAGTACGTGGAAGACTACAACACCCCCAGAATACAATGCTGGAAAGTAACTACGGCTGCGACGTTTTACGACGTCGGAACACGTCTCTAACTTACACACAAGTTACTAAGAATTTTACCCTAGTTCTACCGTTAATTTTATCTTGGATGGTTAGGTGAATGCACGAGGTGAGTACATAATCGTAAACATAATGCAGGCCCTAACTACATGCAAAAAATGTACTTTTCTTTTGATGAACTCTATGTATGGGAAGGAGAAATTTCTTTCCAAGTAATTTTACCAAAGCAACACAATGCAACACAATCCCAAAATCTGCCAAATTTGATCAAAAATACTCTTTTTCGTTTTCCGTTTTTCCAAGCAAAACTCAAAAAATCAACAAGCATGACAACCAAATCCAAACATTTTCTTTTGTCTTTTCGAATCTATAGCTAGGGTTTTCACCCTAGCTTGTGCAAATGAGCACCTACTAAGCAGAAGGGACTCCTTAGTAGCAGTTCAGAAAAAAATTAAATGAAAGACAATACAATAAAATGGTAATTATTCTAAACATGTGCATAAAACAGAAAAAACAAGATAATAAAAAGGGTTTTTGTATTGATTATACCTCCAATGTGAAGCTTGGTGGAGCTCTTGCATCAGTCCAGGAGGGTTTCTTCCAAGCTTCCAGCTTTTCTCATTTCTCTTTCTCCAAAGGGTTGGAAATGGGCCAAAGGGGCACTCAAGGGTGGAAGTAGCTCAAGGGTGAGCTAGGTTTTCAAGAGTGATTTTGGCAGATTAAGGGTGTATTTTATTGTGGATATGAAATGAGGGGCCTCCATCACCTATTTATAGGTTTTGAGTGGTGGAGTGCTAGCCCATAGTTTTTGGCACCATATGGTTTAGGTCAGTTGTATAGGGTTTTTGCCTCCTTTTTCTCTCTTTTTCCTCTTGTTTTGTATTTTTTATTCCCTTTTTAGAGGGTTTTTTCTATTTTGGAGGAATTTTGGATTATTCTGGGGGGAAAATGGGTTTTTTGGCCTTTTGAAGGCTTTTTTAATTGTTTTGTGGCCTTTTGGAGGCTTTTTAATGGGATTTTAAGGTTTTGGAGGCAAATATGGTAGGAAATATGGACAAATGAGTCATGCAATGGGGTAGATGAGGTAGTGAGCACTTTTTGGGTGTTAACAGATTGCCCCCTGATGTGTGAGGGCAGAAGCTCATCGTATGGCCGATAGACATCATAAGTCTTTTATGGTTTTCCTGGGGTGTGGAGAAGAGAAGAAACGAACTAGAGCTTGGAACAACAGTCCCGAACAAACTGCAAAAACTGAGAGTACATGACCTCAGTAATGAATGAGGAATAATCTGAACATATGGACGAGACGGGCATTCCCATGCTCGTATCAAGATATAGAACAATAGCAAGAGGGTCCAAAACATGGGGACCTGAAATATACATGGCCTCAAATAAGGAATGAGGAAGAATATCAATATATGGATGAGGCGGGCATACCCATTCTCGTATCAAGATACATAAAAAATAACTGCGAGGCCTGAAAAGAAGGACCGGTAAGATACATAGAGAACCACTGTGTACATCATAAGGGTCCAGAGGGGACACAAATCTGGGACATACTGCTAGGCTAACCATGTCTGAGCTGAAGAACTGATATACTGGAATAACAACAGTGCTGGTGAGTGTGGTACTAGAGGAACTGATGAGCTGCTGGATCATAGTGACGGGGAGTCATGTCCTCAATGGTACACTGAACTGGAACTGAACTGGGTACTCAAGGAAGCATATAACTGGATGGCTTCCGAATACAATTGCCAACGCAACCCGGACATCCACAGGAACATATAACTGGGCATTCCAAAGTGACTCACCAATGTGCTAGAGTCAGGGGAAATCCAGGGTCTTCGACCAATAACGGAAGGGAAATAAACCCTGCGTGATTCTCAACGATGCGATCAAGGTGTTGAAGTCGAGCATGTGAGAAACGACCACTCAGAGAGGCAATGATGACTCCTCTCAAAATGGTCCATAGGCACTCACCACAGATGGTGATTGGTCCAAGGTGCAGGGACCTCTGGGTCTATCCTCTGGAATAGAGTGGTTGTCGTCAACAGAGGGAGACCTGCAACTAGCAAGGAAATGATGTTTCCTTGATAGGAGCGTGAGGTGGAGAACCGAAGTGTAATAGTACTGATGGTAGGACTGGCATACTGTGGGGGATAACTGGGAAAGTAGAGTGGGTGGACTCAAACTTCCTTTGTTCAGAGTATGATGGTGGGGATGATCGGGCAGCATATGAAACTGACTGGTGGGAAAGGGATCATAGCTGTAATGGATCAAGGATAGTGACTGGGATGAGTGATACTCAAGCTAGTGTAAAATGGCAGGAGACTACAGAATACTCTGAACAAAGGCGACCTGATTGGGGGTGCTGCCGAGATGATCGATCATAGTGCCAAGAGGCACGGGGGGACTTCTTCATGGGTTAAGGAACTAGAAGAAGTGTGTGTAAAATGGTACTGTCGTGTGGATTTATACGAGCCCAGGACAATTCATGCTCGTGATTGCTTTCAATTTTAAGGAGTCTAAAAGCGATAAGAAGACTCTGAAATAATGGAATGGTACTGTCGTGTGGATTTGTACGAGCCCAGGAAAGTTCATGCTCATGGATGCTTTCAATTTTAGAGAGTCTGAAAGCGATAAGAAGACTCCAGGGGGTTTCTTTTTCGTGTGTTAGTCTCCAAGGCCCGAAGAAGCATAAAAGGATGCAATGAAGAAATCTTCTAGCCGGTGTGACTAGAGTATTCCTTTTTCGTAATTAGTCTACCAGGTCCGGAAAAGGGTTAAACTTATACCAGATAGACGCCCTTTCAGGTACTTTAACGAGCATGAAAGGAAGCAAGATTGCTCGGCGATTTTTTCATTATTTTAGGAGTCAGAAAAGAGCTTAACAGAAACTCCCTAAGTGTCTTTTCCGTAAAGGACTTGTCCGGCCCGAAAAAGGGATAAAATTATACCGAACAAAAGGAATGGCTAGGCAAGGAGGAAGTGCTCAATCAAGGAACATTGATGATGACCAAGAATGAGGGTAGGGGGGAACACTGGTGGGCCTCCTTGTGGGATAATGAATGGTGGAAAAATAATGAAATAATTGCAGTATGACGGGAATGAATGGCTCATGTAAAAATGTGGAACAATCCGATGGCGGCCGATGTGGCGTGCAAACCGAGGCAGCAAGTTGTCGGGACAAAATGTTGAAATTTTACCTGGTGAGAGCAAGAAATGATCTCAAGCATCATCACTAGCTCGGAAAAATGAATCTAGCGATATATAAAGTGTCAAAAACGGAGAACGGTTGAAGTGGCACGCAAATCGAGGAAATGGGGGGCGTTTTGGAACAATACCCAAAAAATCTGGGGGTGAGTGCGAGAAATGATCTCACGCATCATCACGGGCTTGAAAAAATGAATCCGACGATATAAAATATATCAAACACGGAGAGCAGCCAAAGTGGCACGCAAACCGAGGTGACTAGTGGTGTCAAAAAAATGCTCAAAAAATGACGTGGAAAAAATAAGAGAACAAGTTGACCATCAGGACGGTCTCGTCGGGCTAATTCCAGTGGTGGAAACGGTTCGAAAAATGGACTCCGTATGGGTTCAGAATGGCCAAAACAAGAAAAAGTCAACGGACTATAAATAGTGAGTGGGTCCAACATGACAGGTGTCATTTGGACTTGTTGACTTTGACTAGGGATCAGAGTGGACCAGAGATGAGCTGGTGTTTCTGGACGATTCGACCGACCATTTTCAGATCCGGGAGTTACAGGTATTCCGACAAACTCATACCTGCATTTTCATTGGGTTCAGGGGGGGGGGGTAGTGGGTCCCAGGGGAGTATTTGTATGGTCCACGTGGGGTGGACCTCGGTTTTGTGGGATGGAACTACGGTTGGGGACCGTGGGTTCCATGGTAGATCACGCGGCTAGGGACCGTGAGGTTCAGGTTGGAATACACAGTCTGGTACCATGCGTTCCGAGGCTGGACACGCGGTTTGAGACCGCGAGTTCGGCTCCTACAGGCACGGTTTTGGACCACGACTGTAGCCTTGAAAGACGCGGTCAAAAACCGTGACAAGGGGCCTTAAAGCCGCGATTGGGATCACACTTTTAGGGTTCCTTGGGGGGGTGGGGGGGGTAGGTGTACTTCTTTGACATGAGTCTAATGAGTTTTCCTTGTGTGATTGGCAGGATGTCATTGGTGCTTTGGCAAGAGCGGGATGTCCAGGATGAGATAGTGGATTTCATCCAGAGGGATCGGCATGTGCGGTCAACGTTGGGATTGTGTGGAATGCTGAAGTTTGCATAGGTGCCTATGATGCATTCAGCAGCGCTACTACTGAACCGGTTAGTGAGCTTTTGGGAGTCGGAGATTCAGGCATTCAGGGTGTAGGGAGAGAGGGTGGATCTCACCCTCGCAGATGTATACTTCCTGATGGGGTTTCCCTGTCTCGGTAGGGTGGAAGATACGCAACCACGAGTATCCGCAGATGTGGATATGGAGGATATGTTGGAGCGGTACTATGTTCCAGAGGCTAGGGTGCAGAGGAATGCACTCCGGGTGGTGGACCTGCAGGAGCTAGCAGTATAAGCTATTGCGGTGTGCGTGGCTCGATTTTTGGGGTCCCAATCACTTGAGAAGGTGTCCGGGGGCCAGATGCAGCTGGTGGAGCGGGTGCTGGATGGTGTCTATTATGCGTGGGGCCAGATGTTCCTCACTTGTGTTCAGCGACAGCTGACATCGATGAAGGAATCTGGCAAGGGATTCTATTATGGATCCTTTCGGTGTGCCTTCTTCATGGAGCGGGTACCTACACTATGGTCGCGGGTGTCGGTCAGGGCAAGAGGACTGAGGGAGCTACGCATGGTGCGGTGGGGAGAGATGATGCACCGTCGGGGTGGAGGTGAGGTGGGTAGATACTTCACTCGGTAGCTCTACCTTCAGTGGTTGCAGATGCCGCTGACACTGGATGATTATCCATACAGAGATATTGACTACACCGGGGATCCAGAGGCACCACAGCTGCCAGGGCAGGCATGGGGACCAGATGGTATGTATTGATTTGCTTGCGTGTTATGGATGTCAAGATTTGTGTATGATAGGTTTTTTGATATACTGTTACTGACTGATGTGTGATCTACAGATGTTGGCTCGAGACCACCACCAGGACATGTAGCGTGCAGGGGGCATGTGGCGGGTACCAGCCCTACCAGGCCTAGGGGAGGTGCGTCGACGGGACACTGAGGGAACTCTGGAGTCCGTACGGATGCTTCTAGATCGGTTGCTGGTTGAAGTGACTGATGATGGGTGGTGGGACCGGAGGTGATTCAGGATTGTCTGAGGGCACCACGGGAGTTCCGGTCGATTGCGATCCAGGTGGCTATCTTGGCGGATAGGGGTCGGGCACAGGATCCTGCAGGGGATGAGGAGCTGCCGAAGGAGGAGTGAGGTGAGGACTCAGAGGCAACGGATGCAGGCAGTGACGCATGGTATGACTCTCATTAGGGAGTGCAGGGGACTCCCCCCGATTTTGTAGATACAACATGTATTCTATGAGGCATATGGATGTATAGATATTTTTTGTATAGCTGAATACGGGGGTACTCATGACATGTGTAGCATATTGACATTTATTTTGGATATATATAGATGCACATGGATGCACCTTTTTTGCGATGATGATTTAGTGTACGCACGTGGATGCGCTTATGGTTTGTTATATGATTGTACTACACGTGGATGCAAGTAGTGTAGGATGATGGGCACGTGGATGCCCCTTGTGTATTGTATGTGATGCAACATGATGTATGTAGGATTAGGCACGTGGATGCCCCTTGTGTATTGTATGTGATGCAACATGATGTATGTAGGATTAGGCACGTGGATGCCCCTGTATATGAATGTGTTTTTATTTTTATTGCACATGGATGCAAATTTTTATGTGATGATAGGCACATGGATGCAAATGTTTATGTGATGATAGGCACCTGGATGCAGCTTGCTCCATCATCGAAGCCAATGTATTGAGTTGGAAGAGGGTCCATCTGTTGATCATGCAAAAAATGATGAATGTAAGATGGCAGTAAAAAAGGTGAAAAAAAAAAGAGAGCAAACTGTACAATACGGACCAATGGGGCCGTGGGTTTATTCAGGGATAAAAAGGCTTAAGATACAACCCATTATAGGGGTTGCACAAAGGGTGACCTTCTGATTCAGTTAAAATGTATGCCCCATTGCTGAGACATGTCTGCACAATTTAAGGGCCTTGCCACATGGATTCAAAATTTCCTTTACCAGTTTTTTCATGGGCTTGGTCATAGGCGAGGACGAGGTCCCCTTCATGGAAAGTTCGAGGTTGTACATGTTTGTCGTAACCAGCTTTGTAGCGGTTCTTGGCGGCTTCAATGGTCTGGAGAGTGGCACGACGGTCTTCATCAGCTTGTTCTAGTCATAGCAGACGTTGCTCGAGTGGGGAGGTGTCTGGGAGAAGCTCGATGGCGATGTGTAAGGCAGGTATCTGACACTCTATGGGGAGGACAGACTCCACACCGTGAACTAAATGAAATGGGGTAAAACCGGTGGCGGTTTTGGTGGATGTACGGTAAGCCCATAAGGCAGGGAATAACATGTGGTGCCAATTGGACTTATGCCGGTCAATAGTGCACTGGAGGATGGTTTTTAAAATTTTGTTAATGGCCTCTACTTGGCCGTTCCCTTGGGGGTAGTAATCAGAGGAATACTGATGTTCGAACTTCAGTAGGGTGGATAACTCGCGCCAGAGGGAATATTCGAAGTGTGAACCATGGTCTAAGATCAACTGTTTGGGGACCCCGAATCAAGTGATAATGTGGTTAAAAAAGAAACGGGCAGCGGTGTCAGCTGTAAAATTGAAGGTGGGCATGGCTTCATCCCATTTGGTGAAGTAATCAACGACAACAATGATGTACTTATGGCCGTTGGCAGATGGGGTTTTACATTCCATGAAGTCGATGGCCCACTTACAAAAGGGACCAACGGTGACTACTGGGTGTAACGGAGCGGGTGGTGTCCGGTCCTTGGGGGCAAAAAGTTGGCAATTATGGCAATGTTTGACCGCTGTGATGCAGTCGATAAAGAGTGTGGGCCAGAAGTATTCGACGTGGACGACCTTTTGGGCGGTGGCCATCCCAGAGAAATGGTCACCACAAGAACCACTATGAGAGTCATTGAGGACATGTTCGGCTTCCTCGTGTGTAAGGAAACGACGGAGGATCGTGTCAACCCCTTGTCGGTAAAGGACATCGCCTAAGAGGATATATCGAGAGGCCTGGTGACGGATACGATGGCATCCATCACAATTGATGTTGGGTCTGAACTTCTGCGTGCGAAGGTATAACAAAATATCACCATACCATGGGTCATCATATGAGATGGTGAACAAGTGATTGTCGGGTAACTCATCGGAGATTTGTGGGGACAGCAGAAGGGAGGGGAGGTCGGTGATGAGCTGGGAAAGCGCGAGGGATTTATTGCTCTTAGGGGTTCGGAAAGTGAGGTCATATTCCTGGAGGATAATTACCCATTTAGAAACGCGACCTTGCAGGAGCCACCGGTTTAAGAGATAGACCATGGGGTTGGAGACGCCGACAACTGTGGTATGACTGAGTAAAATGTAGTGTCACAATTTTTGGACGAAAAAGACCATAGCAAGGGCGAGTCTTTCCTCATATGGGTAATGTAGGGGTGGTCCAGACAAGGTCTGGCTGACGTAATAAATGACATGCTCCTGGCGAGCGGCATCTTCTTGAACAAGGACTCCGGACACGGCATAATCGGATGCCGAGACGTAAAGGATGAAGTCCTGAGAGAAATACGGAGGGGAGATCAAAGGGGCTTGTGTGAGAGCTTTCTTGAGGGCTTCGAATTCAGCTTCTGCCTACTCATCCCAAACAAAGGGTATGTGGGTATGAAGCAGGCGTAAGAAACCATGAACGGTAGTGGCGTAATCAGGAACGAAGCAACGAAGGAAATTGGATCGCCGCTGCAGACTCTAGAGATGTCGAAGCTTGCGAGGAGAGGATGGCTTGGACTTTCAGGGGATCAACAGCAATTCCTTTCTGGGAAACAATGAAACCCAACAACCGGCCTGCTGTAACGCAAAAGACACACTTGTGTGGGTTCAAGCGTATTTGATATTTGTGACAACACAAAAAAACTTGCCGGAGGTCGTTAAGGTGGTATGGTCATTTCCGGGAATGAGCTGTAAGGTCGTCAAGATAAACGAGCAGGATATGGACCAAATCGTGAAAATAATAGGTCATGGCCCGCTGGAAGGTGGCACCAGCATTTTTGAGGCCGAAAGGCATGACGCAATAGGAAAAGGTGCCCCATGGGGTGGTAAAGGCAGTCTTGTACTGATCCTCCTTACGGATCTGAATCTGGTTGTATCCGGAAAAACCGTCCATGAAAGATAGGACTTCATGCCCCGCACACGCATCGATGAGTTGGTCAATAAATGGCGTGGGGAAGTTGTCTTTGGGACAGGCTTGGTTTAAATTGTGGAAGTCAGTACATACTCTAATGGTGCCTTGTTTTTTGTTAACAGGAATGGGGTTTGAAACCCAGGTGGTATATGCAATAGGATAAATGAATCTTGCTTTGCGAAGTTTCTCAATCTCTGCTTTAACAGTGGGGAGCTTTGAGGGATGAATGGGGCATTATTTCTGGTGAACGGGGTACATCTGGCCATGTGTCAATGTGGTGCTCTATAATAGCGGGGTCGAGACCATGCATTTCGGTATAGGACCAGGCAAAGACATCACGGAACTCTTGGAAAAGTTTTTTGTACTCCCCAATCTCATACTCACTGCAGGAGGCTCCTAAGGTAATGATTTCAAGAGCACCAAGTGGGTCAAAGATATCTATGTGGATGATGGGTGAGATGTTGGCCATGTTACCTTCCTCAAAGGTATCAGGAGCAGGAATAGGATCCTTAAACCAGTCAACTTTGGTGGGAAGGAAATCTTTGGACTCAACCGCGAATTGGGTAGCTATGGTAGAGGAGGATTCTTCTAGGAGGAAATAGGAATGATGGTGCATGTTGTCTCAGGGATAATCCGAGGCAGTGAGAGCCTCTAGAATCTCCTCATCATTGCAGAAACTTTGAGTTGTCAAATCGGTTGACAAGGGAGTGGTAGTCGAAGAGATCATATAAATGGTGTTAATCTCTCCGGATGAGGGTGATACTAGGGGGTGGATCTCCTCAATTGTGGGGGGTGCCGTCTCAAGGTCCAAATTATTCATCTCGTAGAGAGGGGCTCTATAATCTAGGAGATCGGGACAGTGATGTGATTAATGGCCGTAAATACTGCATATTGCACAAGGGTGGTTGGTACGCAATGATTTATCACGAGGCTTAGGGGTTGGATCGAGTTCGACAACCGGGATGTTGAGGTCGTCGTCAAGCATTTGCATGTGTTCCTGTAATGCAGGTAATTGTGGACAGTGATGAGTCAGATGGCCTAACTCATCACACAATGAGCATTTAGGAGGAGCACGAAACACGAGGGGGGTTTAACTTCCTTGGGAGGGGGTACAGCAGTGTATGGTTGTGGGCCTCTGCCCCCAATGGGCTTGATAAGAGGAGGGGGATTCGTAGATGATGAAGGGGTAGTGACACCGGGAGGTGGTTGACTAGTAGTGTCAATGGGTTGCACCGGTTGTAGGACGACATTTGGTGTTGGCGGGGGAACGGGAGGCGAAATATACCACACGGGTAATCCCAAGGTTAACCCGGGGAGGCTAAGAGTAGCCATAACCGGGGCGCTTAGGGGATTGTGTGGATGGGTGTAACACCAATGTGACTAGGTACCAATGGTGGTTTGGGTAACAAGGGCGATTGATTGGTGGGTGTTTGTGTATTGTGGGAAAGGGTACATAGGTCAGATACTTCGGGCGTAGGTGACGGGGGAGGAATGGATTGGAATGTTGAGGTCATCGGCGTATCTGAGTAAAATATGGGTCCCATGGAGGAAACAAACGAGGTAGTTGCACCCCCAACAGGTTGTTCAACCATGGGGAGAACATTCTCAGGTGCAGCGGGGGAATTTGGATCGTATTAGGTGAGTTGGTCAACCTTGACCACGCGTCCATCATGGGGGAACATCATGGTACGAAAAACAGATGAGGCAACCACCCGCATGGCATACATGTAGCTGTGGCCAAGTAAGAGGTTATAATCAAGTTGGGCATTGATGACCTCTATGTCAATGAGCACGGTTTTACCAGCCAACTGGACAGGGACATTATCTAAGAGACCTTGGGGTTGAGCCGAACGACCGTCGTAGGCTCGCAATGCAGTGGTGGACTACTAGAGAGTAGGGGATCCCAACTTCTGCCAAACGAATGTGGACATAATGCATGTAGATGCACCTTCATCGATAATGCACCGATGGATAACAAGATTCCAAACAGAAACAGAAACTTGGAATGCTAAAGTGGAAGGCAGGCGTGGTTCGGACTGGTACAAATCGAAGGCCATCAGTCGTGAATCATTTGGGTCAATAGCACCAAAGGCGAAGAGCAAAGTCTTGCGCTGTGAAGGACAGTTTTTTAAGACTTCTAACGCAGACATGGCTTTGGGAGATTGGGCTAAGTCATCTACAATGTTGTAATTTGATGCAGTGCGAGCATTGGGGTTATTGTTGATGCGACGAAGTGGGAAGTGAGGTGCTTTGGAGGTGCCATCGAGTGGATCCAGAGGTATACGTAACGTCTGATCAGTGGGATGAGCGTTAGTGTTTTTGTCGATGGGAGAGGCTTCAGGGGTGGAGCCATATTGGTTCCGACGGGTTTGGAGGTTGACATCGGTGGATGACATCATTAACAAGTGGTGGGTACCTGAGTCTAACATGGGTTGATCAGGAACGGCGTAAGTGATCTGTTGTTGTGGTGGCGCGTTGCCTTGAGGGGGGAGCCAACGGATGAGTGTTCACTACGCCTTGGGTTGGTAAGGGGTTTTGTAGCACCAAAGGTTGATGCTGAGGTGGTGGGGCGTTGGGTGGCGCCTGAGGAGCTGCGTGCCCTTGGCGATGGGCATCATCAGTCCAGAGTTTCCTAGCTCGCTCCAAATGTGGGAAAGCATGTGTGTAGTGGCCATAGACCCCACAAATAGAACAAGGATGGTTTGTTCGTAGATTAGGATTTTTGGCCTGCTTGGGTGGCCGATCAGGGTTCTGGTTGGCAGGTGTCGCATTATTGTTGTTTGGGGGATTGGGAGGTTGACCGCCTTGGTCGGGAGGGGGGTTGTTCCCATGGTTACGGCCTTTGCCACGGTTTTGTTGGCCCTGTTGGCGCTGATTATTTTGGTTCTGCTGCGAATTCTGTTGGGCGTACACTTGCCCTTGGGCAGCAGGTGGGTTTTGGGGTTGTGCAGGTGCGGGAGCAGGCTGCCATGGATAATAAGTAGGTGGAGGCTGTGCAGGTGCTGAACCTTGTGGGGGTTGCTGATACGTCTACGGAACGGGTTGTGGGTTTGCCGCAGGAGCTGCCTGTGGTGGGTAATAAGCAGGTTGGGCTTGAGAGGACACAGGAGCTGGTGCAGCCTGTGGGTGGTAATATGGTTGAGGTGCAACTGGGGGGGCGTAAGCGGGGGATGCATGACCAAAGCACTGAGGTGGACAGGAGGGTCCATGGGAATGGTGGTGATGTGCCATAGGAGCATACGAATTGGTTGCTCCAGATTGAGATGTATCCTGCGAAAGGTCGGGGCCATGGATAGGACGTGCTATGGAAAAGGGTTGGGGATGCGAGGCAACACGACCAATGATGTCATCTACGGCATGAGATGCCCCAGGCGCATCGTGTTGGGAAGAATCACCGTGAGGTGCATCAGGTATAATGGTATATAGATAACCCGACTGGGCGTAAACGAGGTCAAATTGTTGGGCTTTGAGGATGGCCTCTTCTTCGGACTGGGGTCGTTCAGATGCCACATCCTTGGTAATGACAAGAAGGAGGGATTTTAGAAACCAATCTAAGAAGATACGATCATCTAACTTGATTTTGCAGAGGTTGCGGCGTCGACGCCACTCATGAATGTGGTCAGTGATGTGGGTAGCTGTGTTCTGTCTTGAAGACAGTAGGATCTCAACTCCCGCGTCATAGCTGACAGGTAACTGAAAGAACTGCAGGAAATTCGAAGCAAGGGAAGTAAAGGTGGCATGGGTCCCATGGGGCTACTCGATGTACCACTTAGCTACAGAGCTAGTGAGGGTGCGCTGTAACAAACAGAGGCGGACAGAGTCGTCCACTATGGAGTTGGAGGAACACCATAGATGAAAGGACATAATATGGTTCTGGAAGTCCTCACCTGCCTTTCCCTCAAACTAAGGGATGTCGGAGGGGAGCTTGGTGGGCATGTGAGGCCACGTAGGGTCGTGTCTGATGGGATCGTTAGTCAGTCTAGCTAGGTCAGGAAGGTTGAGGCTAGCCATGAATGGAAAACTAGTAGAAGGATGTGACATACTAGTGGGTGTGACCATGTTGGGGCCAATGCCCCCAAGTGGAGGGGCAGGGTTTGGGATGTTTCCCCCAAGTGGAGGGATGAAAGTGGTATGGGACGGTCCTGCACTGCCAAGGGTAGTGTGAGTCACTGATGGAGTGGGAATAGGTATGCCAGCTACTGGAATGGGTGCAGTGATCGGAATGGTAGATGTGGGCCCCATTGAGAGCATACCCAAAGCAGGTGTGGTAGCTGGTGTGGTGTTGGATGCTCCACCAATGGTCCCTACAAAGAAAGGGGTGGAAGTCACGCCAGCCATGGGACTGGTTGGTGCAGTGTAAATGGGGTTCTCGGACTCTACCTCAGAATCAGAGGTAAAATAAGGGGCATCTAGCTTGGGTGACAGAGTGCTATGATGTTGACGAGTGGAGTCAAGTGACAAGGCTCGAGATCTATGATGAGTGGTATCAAGTGATGAAGATCTATGTCTATGAAGGGTGGTGTCAAGTGAACCGTGCTGTGGGGGCTCGCCCCGGAGGTGCCAAGAATGTCTCGGGGACTCAATGGTGACAGATGGTGTCAAATATATGGGGGTTGTGTTGAGTGAAAAACAACTCAAAAACCCTAATGCAACCGAGTGTGCAGAAGGAGAGCTCAAAAAATATGGCACTCAGGCCAACAACCAACTCAAAACACTTACTGTAACAGTTGTGCTACAATAAGTGGAGTATAAAAAAAAATGGTCAGAATACCAACAAGCAGCAGGTTTCCAAAAAAATAAAAATAGTGGACTTGCTAAACCAAAAGGAGGTAAGGGAGCATGCAAACACCTAGCTAAATAGTATTCTGACTCAACTAGACATATCCTCTGCAAGGTGATGAAATCCAAGTCAGACAATATGGATAGTAGAGCCAAGTGGCTAAAGATATCCCCCTACCAGGAGGGACACCGGGTAGTCAATCCTAGAAGAAAGGCAACTAAGATACCCCGTTCATGGAACGTCCAGAAAAGGTACATCTGTCGTTTGGTTTTATCGCCGCGGTATCCCCATACGGGTGATACCCCGAGAACTGCGAAAGGTAGCCTTCGGTTACTAAATGGATTGCGGTATTCCACTCGGGCCTCTGAAACCAGTCTGGCGACTTCAACCCTCCTAGGGGAGAGGCCCTCTGATAAACTGGTTGTGACCGTTCCAAAAAATACTAGGGGATTTTGGTTCCCTAATGGACAACAGCTATGTCTCAAGTGTAAGCAACTGAGGGGTGTTATTTGGATGCCTATCTCCCCGATCCTACCTAACTACAAAAATTCTTGTGTTCCCCAAGTGGGGTTAGAATGTTGGTTGTGTTAAGTAGTATTTTAGGGCTCACTTGAATTAGGTAACAGAGTGTGTGCGTGTGAGATAATGAACCCAAGTAAAAGTGCCATGGGGTGGGCAACTTTCTAACTAAAAATAATAATACAGAATTTAAACTTTGAAATGCAAAATTTTCTCCTTTCAATTAAAATGCTGAAATTTAAAAATATTCTGTAAATGGAATAGAAATAATACTGCAGAAAAGGCTATAGGGAAGGATGGCTACAGGTAGGAAAGATGGCTGTGCAAGTGCAGAAAATATTGCAACAAAGTGTTGGGTTCAAAACAGTAAAAAAGATGCAGAAAACAGACCTCGGGTCTGTGGCAAATCTGGGCGGTCGGACCGCGGGAAATAGCTCAACAATCGTGGACAGGTTGCGGGATTTTGGCCGAAAGACGCAGTCAGACCACGGGAAACAGGCCGAAAGCCGTAGGCGGGTTGCAGGAAAATGGCTGAAAGCCGCAAGTGGGACACGGGAAAAAGGCCGAAAGACGCAGGCGGGTTGCAAAAAAACGGCTGAAAGCCGCAAGCGGGACGCGGGAAAAAGGCCGAAAGACGTAGGCGGGTTGCAGAAAGATGGCTGAAAGCCGCAAGCGGGACGCGGGAAAAAGGTCGAAAGACGCAGGCGGGTTGCAGAAAGATGGCTGAAAGCCGCAAGCGGGATGCGGGAAAAAGACCGAAAGACGCAGGCGGGTTGCAGAAAAATGGCTGAAAGTCGCAAGCGGGACGCGGGAAAAAGGCCGAAAGACGCAGGCGGGTTGTGGAAAAATGGATGAAATCCGCAAGCGGCCCACGAAAAAATGGGTTAACAGCCGCTGTCGGATCATAGGAAACAAGCTAATAGCCGCAGTCGGATCGTAGGTAACAGACTGGAAACCGTTGGTAGGTCGCCGGAAACAATCTGAGAGCCACTGTCGGATCGTAGGTAAATGCCTGAAAGACGCGGTTGGAATGCAACTGCGGGGGGCAGAAGACGCGGTTTATGGCAGCCAAAAGGGACAACCTAAAGGAAAAAAACAGAAAAAATATTGCAGAAAATTAAAAACGTTTAAAACGTTAAAACTATAACCAGAAATTCAAAGGAACACAAGGGGAGTCGCCAAAACTGTAGCTAGGGTTTTCACCCTAGCTTGTGCAAATGAGCACCTACTAAGGAGAAGGGACTCCTTAGTAGCAGTTCAGAAAAACATTAAATGAAAGACAATACAGTAAAATGGTAATTATTCTAAACATGTGCATAAAACAGAAAAGACAAGATAATAAAAAGGGTTTTTGTATTGATTATACCTCCAATGTGAAGCTTGGTGGAGCTCTTGCAGCAGTCCAGGAGGGTTGCTTCCAAGCTTCCAGCTTTGCTCCTTTCTCTTTCTCCAAAGGGTTGGAAATGGGCCAAAGGGGCACTCAAGGGTGGAAGTAGCTCAAGGGTGAGCTAGGTTTTCAAGAGTGATTTTGGCAGAGTAAGGGTGTATTTTATTGTGGATATGAAATGAGGGGCCTCCATCACCTATTTATAGGTTTTGAGTGGTGGAGTGCTAGCCCATAGTTTTTGGCACCATATGGTTTAGGTCAGTTGTATAGGGTTTTTGCCTCCTTTTTCTCTCTTTTTCCTCTTGTTTTGTATTTTTTATTCCCTTTTTAGAGGGTTTTTTCTATTTTGGAGGAATTTTGGATTATTTTGGGGGGAAAATGGGTTTTTTTGGCCTTTTGGAGGCTTTTTTAATTGTTTTGTGGCCTTTTGGAGGCTTTTTAATGGGATTTTAAGGTTTTGGAGGCAAATATGGTACGAAATATGGACAAATGAGTCATGCAATGGGGTAGATGAGGTAGTGAGCACTTTTTGGGTGTTAACAGAATCAAAGTTTAAGAGATGAAAAGAGAGAAATTTCCTAACTAGAGCACTCTAACTTTTTAATTTCCCTATGATAGCTTAAAAACACTAAAAACCAAAAATGCATACAATTTCCTCGAGCATGGAGTCACTTTTGTAAAAAACTTGATCTCATTTGAATTCTTCAAGAAAATGAATGATTCATAATTCCCGAAAAGCACAAATGACTAATTCTTATTCAAACTTTTTCAAAAGATTAATGAATGACCATTCCAATGCATGAACCAATTTCTACAATTATTTCCAAATGTACTTGAAAATAGTAAAAATGATGCACTTTCAATTTTCGATGATATGCCAAGAATAACTTGATAAGAATGATAGTTTTAATCACAAAAACTAAAAAGAAAGTTGATTTGCAACACTCTAAACACTCAGGAAATCTCAAGCAAAAGACAAGCATTCAAATGGACTGAAAACACTTCAAAACACTCAATCAAACTGAAAGCAAACGATGCTAAATGATAAGTTCCAAAATGAAGTTTGGGATCAGATCTAATGCAAAGATCAGATCAGGTGAGGAGAGGAGGGATGACAAGGTTAAGTGGATGAAGATGGGGGAGCTCAAAGTATCCACCACTACCAAGCTTAAGCTCATCAAAAATGGGACCCAGTACAAATCCACACAAAAAACCCAAACACTTTAACACACAAATCAAAGAGAATTCTCTGACTGGATCTTGTAGCATAGAGGGGTTCTACACACCAAACCAAAAATCAAATCAAAAAATGGAGGGGGATGCCCATATACCAATTCTAACAGATCAGCGCAATCTGTGTGTATACACAGAGTGACCATCGTAGGTTATGAGTGCGGGAATTGCGACGATGTCACAATACACTAGTGCATGGGTTACAAGGACAGGCCAAAAGACAAAGAACAGAGATCAAATCAATGCTTTGTTTATACTGCCCAGGTGCGATGGGAGAGATCCAAGTTCAAAAAATGAACAAATATCCAAACAATGAGCAATAAAATGGTTTGATAATAGTGAATACAGACTCAGAGGAGGCCTATAGACTCTTCAAAGTGAAGATCTGATGGTGAAAAAAGACTTAGGAGGAAAAATAAAATGGCTTGTAAAAGAAATCAACTAAAAATGGAATTGAAATTGAAAACTACAAACAAAGTATTCCCCAGTATGGTCACCAAATTTGTTTGACGGACAATCTACCAAGAGCGGACTCGAGGCTTGATCTCCCTAGCTCAACGTGAGTCTAGAACAAATAGAGACAGAACATAAATAACTCTCCTAGATCTAATTAGAGATCAAGGAACTAGATGCTCTTACCCTTTAGATCGTTGATCCTTTCTCCTTGAATGCTACTCAAAGCTTGATGGTCTTCAGATCTCAGTTGCAAAACCTGTCAAGACAACACAACAAAACAAGTAGTAAAATGTACCTACACAATAATAGATCTAAGTAAGCAGTTAAGCAAGAAAACTACACAAAATATCATTAAAACAATGAGATTTGGTGGAAAGCACTTATATTACTGTATTAAAAGGGAAATACATAGGATGAAGAGATTACAACCAATGACTTAACGTAGCAATCCTTCTCCCATCAAGCCAATGCCAAAGCCTCCAAAGGGATGATGGATCTCTCAAGGGATGAGTAGAGATCTCTCCTAAGCTAATTTCACCAGCATGTAGATACCATAGACTTCCTCCCTTTGGTATGGGAGTGAGATTCACTTATATAGGACTAAGTGGATAGGGTAGGTTGAGATATGGATAGACATCAACTACCTTCGAGAATGGGCTTGAAGAAGTTATTTTAATCAATTAACTGACATCGTCGCAGTCTGCAAGAGGACAACATGTGACGTCGCAGGTTGCAATATGACAACCTGTGACGACCTCTCAAAACCTAGTAAAAAGGGTTTGCATCTCTTCCAAGTGGATAACTTAGTCAAAGGAACTTTAGGGATGTTTACACTGATCATCATGATGGCAATATTTAGGTGTAACACTGTTCTCCTGTTTTAAATATTGCAGATCCAAATAAAGACTTTGTGGTATGCACGGATACTTGCATGGAAGGATTGGGTGGAGTACTCATGAAAGAAGGATTTGTAATTGGCTATGAGTCAAGAAAGCTGAAGGATCATGAAAGGAACTATGCCACACTTGACTTAGAGATAGCAGCCATAGTACATGCTCTCAAGAAATGGAGGCATTTCCTGTTGGGAAGAATATTTGAACTTAGGACAGACCACATGAGTTTAAAATATTTGTTTGACTAGCGAAATCTAAATTCCAGACAGACTAGATAGATGTAATTTCTCTGTGAGTTTGATTTGGACATTAAACATGTCAAGGGAAAGGAGAATAAGTTTGTTGCAGCAATAAGTTTTTGTTATTCAGATTTGAAAGCAGGAAATTTCATGTTGCAGCAATAAGTGTTTGTAAATCAGATTTGAAAGCAAGGATCATTGAAGTTCAAGCTAGTGATGAAGATTACCTACAAATCAAAGAGAATTTATGGCAGGGAAAGGTGGATGGCAAGTGCGTAGGGTATCATATTGGAGAAGATGATGTCCTTATGTACCAAGATTCCAGACTGTACATTCCAAACTGTGCAGAGCCGAAGGCTCTTGTGTTGGGTGAGATACACCAAAAGCCATATTCTGGCCACCCAGGATATCAGAAAACTATAACCACTGCAAGGAAGAAAAAATTTTGGCATGGGATGAAGAAGGACATAAGAGAGTATATTTCTAGATGTCAAAAGTGTCAGCAGGTCAAGGGAGAGCATCAACACCCAATAGGGTTATTGCAACCATTACCCATCCCAGAGTGGAAATGGAAGTGACTTCTATGGACTTTATAATAGGTTTTCCCATGACTGTGAAGAAACATGATTCCATTATGGTTGTAGTGGACAAGATATCAAAAGTAGCTCACTTCATTCCAGTTAATTCTACTCACAAGACCAATGACATTTCAAATATCTTCATGAAGGAGATATTCAAGTTACATGGATTTCCCAAAGCGATAGTTTCAGACTGGGATACAAAATTCACCTCCAATTTTTGGAAAGGGTTATTTCAAGAGTTGGGGACTAAGTTGAATTTCAGTACAGCCTATCATCCTCAAATAGATGGTCAGATGGAGAGAGTAAACTAGATTCTTGAAGACATGTTAAGGATGTATGTGATGGACAAGCCATCCAAGTGGGAGGACTACCTACACTTGGTAGAATTTTCCTACAACAATGGGTACCATGCATCGTCGAAGATGAGCCCTTTTGAAGTTATGTATGGCAGAGGATGCAGAACTCCAGTAAATTAGGACCACCCAGTGAACAGGGTAGTGCTTGGACCAGAAATTATTGAAGAGATGGAACAAGAAGTTGTTAAGATCAAGCAGAATTTGAAGGCAACTCAGGACAAGCAGAAAATTTATGCAAATTTGAAGAGAGTGCACAAAGAATTCCAAATTGGGGATCATGTTTACTTGAGAGTGAGACCAAGGAAGAGCTCCATGAAGGTGGGAATTTGTGCCAAGTTGGGACCCAGATATTTTGGACCATTTGAATTCCTTGATAGAATAGGACCAGTTGCATATAGGATTGCATTACCTGCTAACATGAAAGCTCATAATTACATCATTTATTGGCATGTGATACATGTGGAACCGGAGGGAGAATTCCAAGTGGATCCTATATACATCCTCGACAGGAAGGTTACCTTACTTCGGAGGCAAGCCATCGGACAGGTAAAGGTGTAATGGAAGCACCTTGGTCCAGAGGAAGCAACCTGGGAGCTGGAGGATGCCATGAGATTGGCATTCTTGGTTTTGTTCAGTTTTGAAAACACCGAGGACTGTGTTGTTCTAAGGGGGGGTGAGTTGTAATACACCTATCCTGACTTAGTAATTATTGGCCTCAATGTAAATTTTATGTTTATGCAATGTATATCGATTCTAGTGTGGAGCTCAAGGCCAAGGCCCCACTAGTGTATGTTTAAGGTTTGCGTTCATAGGAAAATACTGGATAGTGAAACTATGCATGTGTTGTTAAGCCATGAAATTTTGTAATAGATGTAAATGTTTAATCTTGCAATGAAAATACCCTAGACTGGCTAAGTGGGGAAGCTAATGAGAAGGGGGTGAAGGTATCCACTAGGGAGAGGTGAGGGGGGGGTTGTGGGATGGTGACCCATCCTGCCACTTGGGCAGGAGTAACCGATTTGATTCCCTGTATGGGCACGGATTCGGTTCCAGAACATGGAGAAGGTAAGCCTGCGGGGATATTCACAATAGGATAAAAACGGCGCGGAGATCTGAGTCAGGGGTTCGGACATTCGGCATTTTTGGTAGTTTGTCGTTCATTTGGTGAGGGAGGATCGGTTCTGTACGGGGGAAGGGTTATGTTAGTGGATTTTGATGCGTTCTGTTGGGGAGAGACCCTGAGACGTAGAGAGAGCTGAAGAAGTAGAGCCGAGTACCAGAGCGATCTCATGCGTATGCGTGATCCTTGAGTAAAAAACCTGAAGATGAGTTCGAATGCGGACTGCAAGATGTGAATAGCTTGAGTAAGTTGTGTGCAGCCCTGAATGTGCGAGTAGAGAGCCGAGTTGCGGGACAGAGTCTAGTCCGCAACCCTGTAGTGAACTATCTTGTTTAAGTGGATGTAAGAGACAGAGTTAAGGGTTGGGAATGCTTGATAAACGCAGTGAAGACTAGGATCTCATAGAACTAGCAATAGGACCTTCTTATGCCTACCCTGAATAGCACTAGAAGGGAAGGGGCCTTGAGGGACTGTGTAGCAGAGGAGAGGGTCTTCCTTGTGTTCAGTGAGGTTGATAATGTAGGTGCTTGATCTGCTGAGTGATTGAGATGTCTGTAGCTCTGTGGTTGAGCTCGCTGATTTAGAAATAACCTCCCTGTTACCCTGTATGCTTGATAAACCCATCTGTAGGTTGGCTTAGTAGGTGTATTCTTGATCAACCCAACTGCAGGGTGTCTTAGCCTAAGTATGTTTCTTGTATTGCTTGATAAACCAAGCCAAAGGTTGGTCTAGCATTGGAGTGGATCTTGATGGTTAGAGAGCCTACCTATCCCTCCTTAGTGGATACATAGCCTAGCTCAGGGGTGGTCTCTCAGCTGAAATATTATAGGTTGTACAGAGACCAAATTTTGGGTGGAACGTTTCTCTCACTTATCCAGTTGATGGGGAAACTTCAAGATACAAAGATAAGTGTTTTGTGGAATGAATGGTGTTATTTATGTGCTATTATTATGTTGTTTTACTCAAGTTGTTAAATGAATGTTATATGAATGTGAACAATAAGTATACCATGTGTAAACCTGAGTAGAAGGTTGAGTATTGGTTGAAATACTTCATACAGTTGCATGAGTTAATGTGTTGTTAATCCTAAATGTGTTAGATGTATGGATAGACTTAAATAATTGTATTTGTGATAATATGCAAGAGGATCTAACAGTTGTAACAAGCCTCACACAAACTCTCAAGAAGTTGCAAAGAAGAAGAGAAGAATGCAGTCAATAATCACTCATGAACACAGAAATGGAGAATAGCAGTATCATACATCAGGTGTGAGCTGGCACTATGAAAACTGAATACAATAATGAATAACTATGTAGAGAATTCGAATTAACCAAGGAGGTCATTCGAATAAAGCTCAAAGTCTAGCTTGGACTACATTGGAGACATCATCCAATCAGTATTATCAGTCATAAATGCTAATAGTCAGCCAAGTGAATCTAATTGAGTCTAACAGAACCATCTAGGCATAAATCAGAAGATGGAGACTCCAAGGAGGGAAAATGAGGCTGTCAGAAGATCAAGTGGCACTCTAGAACTAGCTAACTAGGATCTATAGGCAGTTAGCATGAGCAATCAGTGGAAGAACTACTCAATCTATGCACTAACTGACTATCAGACTCCTGGTAGGTGAGATAACGCGCTCTAACTGAATGATAACTGGTGGTAGGTGAGAAAAGGCGCACATGTCATGCAGAAGAGTCAAATAGGATGCATCAGGTAGGTAGGAGGGCTACTGGAGGATGAAGACAAGCTCTAGGGAGTTGAAAATAGGCTCTAGGTGCTGGGGAGACCACCAAGATGATGACTAGATGCATGATGTTGCATGCAAATGCATGCAGCATGCAAAATATAAAAATGATGGTGAGAATATTCCAACACCCCCCTGCAAGCTATACTATGAGGTAATAACTGAAAACTGAAAAATAGGGCCCTGGTGACTGAGACCAAAGGTCACCCTGTACAATCAATCTAAATAAACTAAGTGAGGAAAGAGGCAAAACCCAGTGGGAAGAAAGCCCTCCCTCAAAATAGACTGAAGAATGCTAATGTAGCATATCATCACTTACCCCAGAAGGAGGCAAGTGTCATTCTTTTCCGAAGAAGGATTGATCGATCTTAAATGGATTAGTAATGTGAGAAGGATGAAACCTTCCATTCTGAAAATCTGATCTGGTTCTTCTCTGATCATGTGGATCACCAACCAAATTATCGGCAAATCGGAGTGTAATGGCTTCCCATTGAGGAAGAGGAGGATCATCAGGTGAGAGATCTTCAGGTTCTTGTGAATATGGATCTAGCATCCCCTCGTCATCATCTCCATATTCAGATTTTGAATCTGAAATCTCATGTGAAGAAGCTTTTATCTCTTGCTCATCATCACTTTCAAACTCTGAATCTGAAATCTCATGTGAAAAAACAAGTGAAACTGGCTCTTCAGATTCTGAATCTGAAATCTCATGTGAAGAAGCTTTACTCTCTTTCTCATCATCACTTTCAAACTATGAATCTGAAATCTCATGTGAAACTGGCTCATCATCACTTCCAAACTCTGAATCTAAAATCTCATGTGAAGAAGCAAGTACAACTAGCTCATCACCACATCCAAACTCTGAATCTGAAATATCATCTGAAGAAGTTGTGATCTCTTGCTCATCATCACTCAAAGGAGGAACAAATCCGAAAATGTGAATATCATGAAACTATTTCAAAATGTGCATGTAGTTCTTTGATATCTTCTTTGAACCAACATAGGTGAGATAACTATCAAAGGAACTAGGACATGATGATGATGGATCTCCAACAATATCACTAGTGGATGCAGTAGCGGTGGCCCACTTTGCCATAGGATTTGAACCAATAGGTGCTAGATCTTCAGGTTCTTGTGGATCTGGATCTAGCATTCGCACTTCTTCAAGAGTCCTCTTTTTCCCAATCTTCTTTGGTGAATCTTTTCCATTTGGAAGACCTTCAACCACATTTCGAGCTTGCAAGTTTTGCAAATGATTGTAGTTGAGATGACATAGCGTACTCTCTTCATTTGCATGAGAGTGAAGAGCAAACTCCTTTGAGAGAGGTAAGAAGTGTGAAAACTCATAGAGTTTTGTCTTATGATTTGCAACTCCCTTTGCAATGATTTTCCCCGAAACCATGTGTTGTATCTCAACTTCATTTCGAGAAAAGATCAGTCTTTTGGGCTCTCCAATATGAGTCATGTGATACACTGAAAGTATATTTGATGTGAGAGAAGGAACATAAAGCACATCAGAAAAGTATCCATGGTCAAGATTGATTCTTCCAATCCCCTAAGAGGAGACTTCTGAATCATTGCCCAACATGATGGACGATGGAAGGGCTAACTGATCATTCGAAGTTGGAGAAGAGATATTTGGAGTAAGACATATGTCTTTTTGCTCTTGAATCTATGATGAATGAAGAATCTGTTGATGCTCTTTCCATGAGGGCATGACATCTCTCGTTGTCCTCAGATCTAGAAGGTTCTGTATCAGTATCTTTCTTCCTTGCACATGCAGGTACAGGAAGATTGTTCTTCTCAAGTAACTGATCCATCAAGTCTATAGTATTCTTCATACAAGAACTCTCAGGATGAAATCCTCAATGACAATATGTTCACTTGGATCTCTCTTTCTGAGATTGCTTGTTCTTCTTTGGGTTCAAAACCCCATATGACTAATATGGAACATCTTTTGGCTTTGTATCATTCGCTCTTTTGGCCTTAGAAGCTGTAAGGGCCAAATCCAACTTTGGTTTGATCATTCCCATGGAGATTAAATTCTCCTCCTCTTGAGTAAGAGATTGGATGAAGTCATCAAGTGAGGGAAACTTCCATTTTGGAATGGACATCTTAGCTGACTAAAATTTGGAGACAAAAACTGAGAAGATGGCCTCAATTTAGAGAGAATGGAAAGAATGAGTTGTTTGTCTTCTTTCGCTATCTCATATCTTTTCAACTGAGCAATAAGGCTTTTGAACTTGGTTAAGAATGCATTGATGGATTCAGAGATTTCAGGACTCAAAGAGATGAGTTCATCCTCTAATTTATGACCTTCCAGATCATCTTTTTGTCCAAAGAGCGATTTGAGCTTGTCCCAAACCTCTTTTGGAGATGTTAGATCGATGACATGGAAGTGAATATCTTCAGAAATTGAGAGAAGAAGTAAGCCTACTACTTCATCAAGCCTATCCAAGTACTTGGATTTCTCTACTGCACTGAGAGTTTCTACCATTGTTCCATTTAGTATCCTGGTGAAGCTCTTGGATATCATGAAGAGAGCCATCTTGGCTTTCCATTCGACATAGTTGGAAGAAGTGGGTTTTAGATCCATCTGAACAGTGAAGGTCGAATTGAAGAAGAATTCGAATGGGTGAATAAACCTGCAAAATAAGAAGAGTTTTGTTGATGGAGATTTACTACACTTCGAATGAACACTACCTTAGGACACATGAGCACATATGAATAAGTCCTTCACACCTGGATAGACCTCATTTGATTGCTCCAGTGAATTCAAGGTAATAGCACCAGGATTTGTTGTGGAAACTCAGAGGCTTATAGTGCTCAGGGAAAGATAGTTGCTCAAAGAAATGTTGCAACTGCTACTGCTGCAATGGCTGCAATTCGAATAGCTGTTGTCTGCTCTGATACCATGTGATAATATGCAATAGGATCTAACAACGGTAACAAGCCTCACACAAACTCTCAAGAAGTTGCAAAGAAGAAGAGAAGAATGCACTCAATAATCACTCATGAACACAGAAAATGGAGAATAGCAGTATCATACATCAGCTGTGAGATGGAATTGTAAAAACTGAATACAATAATGAATAACTGTGTAGAGAATTCAAATTAACCAAGGAGGTCATTTGAATCATGCTCAAAGTCTATCTTGGACTACATTGGAGACATCATCCAGTCAGTAGTATCAGTCATAAATGGTAATAGTCAATCAAGTGAGTCTAACTGAGTCTAACAGAACCATCTAGGCATAAATCAGGGGATGGAGATTCCAAGGAAGGTGCATGAGGATGTCAGAAGATCAAGTGGCACTCCAAAACTATCTAACTAGGATCTACAGGTAGTTATCATGAGCAATCAGTGGAAGAACTTCTCAATCAATGCACTAACTGACTGTCAAACTCCTAATGGGTGAGATAAGGCGCTCTAACTGAATGATAACTGGTGGTAGGTGAGCAAAGGAGCACATGCCATGCATAAGATTCAAATAGGGTGCATAAGTTATGTAGGAGGGCTAATATGGGCTGAAGACAGGCTCTAGGGATTTGAAAATAGGCGTGACAGGATCTAGTTGCATGCAGCATGCAGATTTGCATGTAGGCATGCAAAATATAAAAATGATGGTGAGAATATTCCAACAGTATTATGTGCATTTTGTATGAGAGTTAATTCTGTCATGGACTACTAACCTCATTGAATCATGATCTGGTTATGGGACCTGTAGTATCCTTAAACTGCTTTGTGAGTCAAAGAAAGGTAGGTTATGGCGGGAAACAAGTAGAAATATGTTAAAGGTTGCAAGGTACCTTAGAGCGTTTACAGACCAAACTTCAAAGAAGAAAATGGAGAGTTTGGATACCTTAGTTGGGTAGGGGATTGCACCAACTGATAGATATTTCCAAGATATTTCCAACGATACCAACCTTACTTCATTTGGACCAAGGGTGAAGAAGTTATGACTCTTGGAAGTTGCTTGGGAGAAAGGTCTTGAGCATGGCCATTTCCGCATCCACAATGCGGATTGCGGACTACAGAAGGTCATTTAGCGGAAATAAAAGTTAGATTTCCGCATTCCTGCACCCGCAATTGTAGATTGCGGAAGGTCATTTAGCGGAAAGAAAAGTTAGATTTCCGCTTTCCCGCACCCGCAATTGCAGATTGTGGGTTGCGAAAAGGTCGTTTGGCGGAAGATTTAGATTTCCGCATTTCCACACCCACAATGTGGATTGCAAATTGTAGAAAGTCATTTGGATGAATGAAAAGTAGATTTCCACAATTGTGGATCGCGGATTGTGGAAGATCACTTAGCGTAAAATTTATATTCCACATTCTGCACCCGCAATGCAGATTGCGGATTGCGAAAGGGCATGATTGTGGATCGCGGAAAGGTTCAGTTGCGGGTTGCGGATCGCAAAGGTGATTTGCGGATCCAAGTCCAGTGAGACTATGTGTAACCTTGTAAGTAACGAAGAGAGAAAAAATAATAACGTAGAGTATTCTATGGCCTAAGGAGGCCATGGGGACATTACAAGGGGGCAGCATAATACCTTTGGAGGTTCATAGCTTCCTTTCGACGATGGTTACACCTCTCCATTCTGTGACAGCCAACATCAAGGGATTAAAGTTGGGACGGAATTAATAGAAATCCTTTGAAGATCTCAAGTGAAATATCAGTCTGGCATTGGTTTTCGTATTGCCTAACTTACAGAAGCCTTTAAAATTGGAGATAGATGCAAGTGGGTATGCTATGGGAGCGGTTTTGATGTAAGAAGGGATGCCAATATGATATCATTCTGAAATATTCCATGGAGGCATCCTGAACTACCCTACATATGATAAGGAACTATATGCCTTGGTTCAAGTTGTTAACAGGTGGAAGCACTATTTGATGGGAAAGGAGACCATTATTCACATTGATCACCAGTTATTGTAGTATTTGTAGGCCTAGAGTAAGCTACAACAAACACTACACTACAAGTGGATGGGATTCTTATAGCAGCTCCATATAATCATGAAATACAAGAAGGGAAGTACAAGTAAGCTGGAATAAATGCTTTCATTTCCTCCTACCTCCAAGATCATAGCTTTGGGTACTCTTATGCATACGGATCCTTTCACCCATGATGCATACAAGGAGGAATACACAAAATATTATGACTTCAAGGAGGTATTTTAGCAGGTACAGGGCCAATTCCATGAAGAAGAAGGTGACAACAAGGCTAACTATCATCTCAAGGATGGGTTACTCTACAAGTTGGACAAGTTTGGTTCCTAAAGGTGAGAGTTTGCAACTCATGAGAGAGGATCACACCTCCAAAGTTGCAAGGAATTTTGGTGTTGGGAAGACAATTTCCAACTTACAAAGGTATGTTTATTGGCCTAGAATGCAAGAAGATGTAGCTCAGTTTATTAGAGGATGCATACTTTGTTGTACAAGAAATCCAAGTAATAAGAATCAAGGTCTATACCATGTCGTATATATTCTTATGAGACCATGGGAGAGCATCTCCATGGATATTGTGGGTGGTGTACCAACCACTAGGAAGGAACATGACTATTTATTTGTGGTAGGGTTCAGCAAGATGTGCATTCTTATGCCTTTTTAAAATACCATCAAAGTACAAGAAGCAAAAAACATGTTCTTTGAGCATGTATGGGTGCACTTTGGGATACCAAGAAGCATCATCTCAAATAGGGATACTAGATTTCTCAATATATTTTGGAATACACTTTGGGAGAAGATGGACACCAAGTCGAAAAGATCTACAACATTCCAGCCACAGAAAGATGGGTAGACAGAAGTATTCAATAGGACTTTGGTGCAGTTTTTGAAGGATTACAATCATAAGAATCCGAAAACTTGGGATGAAAATATGATCTATGCCTAACACTCTTATAACAGAGTAGTTCACACTTCCATTAGAAAGTCCCCTTTTGTAAAAAAAAATGGGTATCTACCACCTTCACTTCTAGATGTTGTTTATGGACATCAAGGGGGACTGAGGGAAGATACCACAGGTGAAGCATTAAGAGCCAAAAATTCATTGCTAAGATCAGGAAAATTTATTTACAAGTATAGGAGGTACTGAAGAAGTCATGGGAAACATACAAGGCAAGACATGACCAACATAGGGTTGAGAAAACATTCAAGGTGGGAGACAAACTGTGGTTGTACTTGGATAAGGAAAGACTACAATGTCCTGGTAAGAAGATAAAGGTATTACAGTATGGTCCTTTTGAAGTGTTCGAGAAGGTAGGAGATAATTCCTACAGACTCGATCTACCCCCATATATGCACATTTACTCAGTAGTGAAGTGGAAAATTCAAAACTCTATGAACCTTCCATGTTGGGAAAGGAACCTAAGTAGGTCTTACCTTCTGTAGAGGACTTAGTACCAATGGATCAAGCAGAGTTAGAAGAAGACATATTTTTGCAAAAGATATATAGAACAGATAGACAAGGACAGTGTAAACTCTAGTAGGTGTGTTTAAAAGGACAACTTCCATGCAATGCTAAATGGTAGTCCAAGGAGAAGCTAGACGAAAAATTCCTCACCTCATTCAATGAAAAATTTTGGGGACCAAGAGCCTCCCACAATGGGGAGGTGTGATCTGAAATGGGTCAATATCTAATTTTTCATCTATTTTGGTGTTTTCTAGGTGGAGAGATTGGATGAATTGGCTTACAAGGCCCATTTTAGGGGTGGGTCTCACTTTGCAGATTTGGGGTCCATAACCTTTTGGGGCCTATTTGAGGATCTAAACGATGATTTTTGAGGTCAAAATTTCATCACTTGTGTGATTCCGCTTGACGCAATCCTTCACTTCGAGACCTTCCCAACGGTCCAAGAATCACCTCAAACATCCATATGCGAAAGTTATGCCTCTCGCAAGTTAACTAATCCAGTTATCCACCATGGTACCAAGTGGATTCCACGTCAACCCTCATTTATCACACATGTGGAGCTAGTCACATGTGGACTTTCAAGAAAATTATAGAAGATCCAAAAACCTAACCCTAATTGGGAGTTTACGTACGCAGAAACACTAAAATTAACCCTAGATGGCTATTTAGCTATGTTGAATATTGGGCCATTAGGAGAAGAAGTTGTTCCATTCTTATGTTGTTATTGTATTTTTCCATACTTAAGCAACATCACGAGAGTGGATAGAAGAGTAGAATAGAAGGAAGTAGGAGATCTTGTAGTATCCATTACGGCCACAAAGTCATGGGTAACAATACCTTTTCCTTTGTATTTGCGTTCTATATAAAAGAGAAAGGTATAGTCCTCATTTTTGGATGGTTTTTTCCCAACGGTGGGTTTTCCCAAGGTAAATATTGTGTTGATAGTGTGGATTGTGTATTCCTTTTCTCTAGTTATTTTTCTTATAGTTCCAGTCTATTTAGCATTCAGTGGAAATAAGCTAATAAATAAGAACTAATTTGTAAGATATGTTGTGACAAACTGCTCCAAAGGAATATCCATGGAATTTTATGGATCATCAGTTGCAATTTTAGGTTTAATTATGATTGTAACATGACCATCCTCTCTCTTCCTCGTCTCAAAGGGTCCCTTTTCCTACGTTGATTCATTAGTATTTTCCTCGTTACGGTTGTTTGACGCTCCATTTGCTCTAGGGATATAAGGTATTTCTACATTCTATGCCTAAGAAGTTAGTGTATTCCCCTTTGGAGTTAGTAAATTTTGATGTGGGGTCGATTGTTGTCGATTCGAATCCTTTTCTTGAATAATCGATTCAGAGACGAAGGTGTTGATTCATGTGTTATATCCACATCTTGAGTGACCCCCATCTTTTCGACCATCGGTATGCCAGATGTTTGTCGTTGAGTTGAAATATTAGGTGGTTTGGTTGTGCTTTTATGTGGTTGTTCTTCACTTGTCCCCTCCATTTGCATTTCTACTTGAAATTGGTTTTCTATGCTTATTTTATTTTTCATGGCATTCATAATTATTTATTTTTCTCTTTCTATTGCTTGTGTATAGTTGAGACTAGCACTTGGCTCCATGATTAATTTCATTTTCTTCTCTTGCCTGGTTTCTTTAGTTCCTTGAAGCCTTCTTATATTGATAACACTCTTGCAGTCACATGTTCTTTGTGATTCTCTAACTATAGTTGGTACTGGTCGATAGGTCCTATTGTCGGGATATTTATTTGTGGGTCATCCCCAGTTTCCTCACTATAGTCATCAATATCGAACAATGCTTACTTTGTTTTCCTTCCACCTATTATATTCTTAATAGGAGGCATTATTGTCAACTCCCTTCCAGCTGTAAATGAAGTGATGTATAATTATGCTTATATTTCTTCCTCCAGCTCCTCATTATGAAATGTTGTTTGGATTTGTTGTACTTCACCCCTTGTTGATGGGGGAACCATTTATTATGTGTTTGCTTGTCATCTAGGTCCATAAAGACTTGGTCGGATGATGGGTAATAGTCCAGTTTTTCAAGTTCTCCTCCTACTCCATGTACATACCATACTTTTGTCCAGTCCAAGTCGAACTAGATATGAGTATTTAGAGGTATATTTTTTCTTACATTCTTTGGTACCTGCCATTGTCAACATGCTACTTTTAGTTTTTCGAACCAGTGGGAGAACATTTCCTTGGGAGTAAGGCCCACAATTGAGGTTGTCCACCTGGTCAAAAAGCATTGAAGGTTTTCTATAGTCAGAAAAATCCATGAGGTGAATTTTGGTTCCTCGACTGGTAGGATTCATGTCATCATTATCCAAATCAATAGGGATGGATATCTAATTTCTTGTGTTGTCTCCTAACATTTCTCATAGTTTACTCTAATGATGTCGGCAACATGTTCAGCCCAATTAAATAAGTTCCTTTTTTTTCAATTTGCTTAATTGTTTCAAGCATGGTGATTTTAACATCATAGGCTTGACCTATGCACGTGAGGTAAAATGCAACTATTATGGCATCCCATTTAAATTGGGGGTCTTTCACCATGCTAATAAGCCCTTTTGAGTTTTTTCCTTGTTGCAAAACTGTGAATTCCTCTACCAATTTTAATGGTTGAGTTGCGGTTAGTACTAGGTCACTCAGCATTAGAATCCTTGTTATTTATCTGATTAAGGTTGTTTTAATATCCACTGGTCCATTGAGCTAAATCTTTCCCCTGTGATATCTTCTCATGAAGAAACTTGTCACTTGTTCCTTTAAGCCGTCAAATCCTACTATCAATGGTGCATCTAGGTACAACCTAATACATTTTTATATAGTGGTATACTTTACTCACTCCATTTCCCCCCATACACAACCCATTTCTTAGTGCTTTACATTGTTTATCACAATTATTTGGCTTGGCGAATTCTATCAATCCTCTTTTCCAACTTTGTCTGAAAGGTGTTGTCTTCTCTGCATTTTTTTATAGGTTGTTTCTCTCCATTTCGATTCTTCATTGTTGAGTCTACCATATCCTTCATATTTGGTGGCATTTTTGTTATCTGGCTTCCTTCCATCACTCTTACTAAACTGCTTCCACTGCAAGCTTTGATTTGCCTTGCACTTCGAATCTACTTGGCATTTTCAAACTTATAAATTATTTAATTGTATTTCAATACTTACGATTTCATGTATTTATGGTTGATTTGGGGATAATTCAACTTGTTTGAGTTTTTAGTGCTCAGTTAGGCATGGATTTGATCGTGTGCAATTTTTTAATACTGGTAGGGGTGGTATTAATGAGGTTAGTTGTACTGTCATCATTTTGTTTTTGTGCTTGTTAATTTCACGTTATTTTTTTCTTTTTTCAGCCGATTAATCTATCACCTATTATGGTCAATATTTTCTTGGTCGATGGAGTGCCCACCGACTGCTTTATTTTGACTTATTTTTCTTCTACCACCTATATTTTCTCCTTCTATTAATGCTCACTCAATCAACCCTCTTGTGGTCAATTTTCACCAAGCCAATTATGCACTTGTTTGACTTTATTTTTTAAATTTCCTACTATTGCATGTATGCGATATTGGTATGTTTAGAATTTTCCTATATAGATTACTCCTTTTTCTAACCCATAAATGCATACATTTCTTCTATTTCTTTTTTTTTAAATATTCCTATAGACAATACCTTTTTAGTCGAGCACCATTTATTACTTTGGAAAGTAGTCAACCTTGTAGTGTTCTCGGTTGTACTACCCTGGTTGGTCTTATATCTTATGCAACATAAGGCCCAATCCATGTTGTTTCTAGCTTCTTTGTTTTGCCTTTTACTCTTCTATCATACAATAGTACTAACTCCCCTATCGAGATATCCTTCTTCCTCAGATTTCGATCATGCCACGACTTTTGATGTTGTTTTTATATCTCTTGGTTGTGAAGGGTAGTCAATTGATCCTCTTCAAGTTTATGTAATTGAAATATCCGATCATCTATTGCTTTCGTTGTGCCAAACTGAAGTAATTTGGAAACTTGTTCGTTGTGTTGTTTAAATTTAGGGGGATAATTGTTTGTCTCGTCAACCTTTTATATGACGTTCTGTATGCCCGTATTATCATAATAATCTTATCATCCCAAACATCTAAGTTACTATCACAAATTTTTGTTAATCCTTTTTTTAATTTGTTGTTAAAAGACTCAATTACTCCATTCAACTAGGGGTGGTAGGTGTTACGCCCAAGATTCTCTTCAGCGCACCCTATGAGATGTGACAAAGAGGAGGGATTTTTTTCCATTGTAAAAAGACAACTTGTGGATTATTTATGTAAAAGTGTTGGTCTAGCAGGGCTCAAGACCCTTGGTCAAGTCATGGAAGGTCCTCTTGGTCCTCATTTCAAGGTGTGGTGGTCTTGTGGCACTGTTGACTACCCCTGATGGGTGGTAACTCCTCATCATGTTGATAAATTATGCCATGGGTGGGTATTGGTGCACCTTATGGTAATCCATTAGGATACATGGCATAGGAGACCCTAGCCACACTTATGGTTTTAGGCTTTTTATAGGTGATTGCGCTTGTAATGGTTGCCACACCCTCTCTAGCACACCTCATTCATACCCTCTTGGACATTATTTTTGTATACCATTCCTCCCTCTTGGTCATCTTGGTAAAAAATAGAAATTTTTCCACCTCAAAAAACATATTTGGAAGGCCGTACCATCCTAAGAAGAAGGGTGTTGAGGGAAAAAACACATATGTTGGGGTTAGTGGGGCATGACATCTTCCTTCTAACCTCAAATTTTCATCATGTTGAAGCATATAAATAATTTTTATCATTATTTTATGTTTTATGAGGTTTAGTCCCCATATTATGGGAGATAAACCCTAAAAAATCATTTTCAAGACAAATTAGGTAGGTTGGCCTATAGGAGGGATAAATTGCTCAAGTCTTTTTTGTTATAAATAAGGCATCTCCCCCTCATTTGTAACCAATATCATGGGATCAAGTATGATTAAATTTTTATTTCTATTTCTGTATATGATCAATTAAAGTGGTTTGCACATCCTTTCTTGGCATTTATAGGGTTTCTAAGGGACAAATTTTGATGTTTGAAGGTTTCTTTGCAATATTTAAAGGCTATTCCATTGTGAAAGGATTCTTGAGGATCTTTCTTGTTGATGTTTCTCCATGGTTACAACATCGAGCAACATTCGACATACATTCTCCTAGAGATATCATGAGAAGTGACCAATGGTTGGTAGAGGATGGCCCTCGTGTAGCCTTGATTAGTCATGAGAAGTGACTAAGGTTAAACAAGGCTGGAGATGCTTACTGTGAGAAAGATTTCTCCAAGAAGGAAGATAGAGGTCACATTTAATTCTCCGAGAAGGAGTGACCTATTCCATATTAGAGTGAGTTGACTTGTTTAGTTTGATAACGGATTCTATCCCCTTATGAAATATACAAGTCTAATCTAATGTTGAATTTGACATAGGCTCTAAGAAGTGTCTAAGACTTCTTAGAGTGGGGTCAAATCAACATTAGATCTCTATGGGTGAATTTGATCTGCATGCGCGGAGATGTACATCAACAAGGATAAATTTTCTATGATGATGAAATAACCAAGAAGTCAATTCAACCATTGAATAAGTCCAATACAGCATTGAATAAGTCCCAGATAGATCACATAAGGAGCGTGCATAAGGAGGGTGCATCTAGTATTTTTTGTCTTCACTCTTAATGGCACTATTACAGATAGTAGTGATACTTGGTCAGTGGATAGTAGTGCTTCCAAGAACATTATAATCCAAGAACAAAAGAGAAATGAAGATGAAGGATTACCCCCAGTTCAAGATCAGAAGAAGAAGAATCTCTTAAAGGTAAAATGTTTCAATCGTCATACGTTTGTTCACTTTGTTATTCAATGTCCTTAGAAGAAAATAAAAGGAGGAATATATGGTGAGAAGAAGAAAAATGCAAGTAGAAGATGAGTCCCAGAACAAACGAAGAAGGATCTTTCAAAGATCATGTTCTACAATTGTCACAAATTTGGTCACTATATTTCTCAGTATCCTCGGAGGAAAAGGAAGAGAAAGAAGCATGCATTAACAGTTTATATTGATGAGCATCCACCACAGAAGAAGACAAAATTTGATAAATAAGGAAAATTCTTAATAGAGAAAACAAGTCTACACTTACATACCAATTATCATACCAAGGAACACTTCATAAAGAAGTATTCTAGAGATCCAAGTAGAGTTTGAAGATATTATCAAGGGCTATACACTTGGAAAGAATTCCAGGGGACCTTTTGAATAGTGATGGTAGATCCAAGAGGATATTGTATCTTGTGCATTCGGTGACTTCATGATTTTCTCCCAGAACACATGAATCTACTTCATGAAGACCAAGGATGAATTCTTCAGTAGGTTCCAGGAGTTCAAGGCTCAAACAGAGACTTGAAAAAAGAGGAAAATCAAGGTGTTCAGTTCAAATAATGGAGGATGGTATACCTCCAAGGACTTCAATGATTTATGCAAGGAGGAAAAGATCCAGAGGAAGTCAACAACAAACATAAGTAATCAATATTTTAAGTAATGAGTTTTATTTACTCAAATTAAATTGATATTTTTTTGATGGATAGCATAACTATTTGATTAGTATTGTATAGGGTCCCTTTTTTATAAATTTGGAAAAATCTGAAAATTTGCAATTTTTGGCGAATTCAACCCTTAGACTAGCTATGACTCCAACGCTTCCAAATGGCTCCAAATGCTTCCAAATTGGGTATGAAGGTATTTGAAAGGTATTAAGACATAAAAATGAGGCTGATAGATGTATGGACACTCTCAAAAGACTTCTGCAACATTCATTTAACTTCAGGAGAAATTGGGGAATTTTACTAGCAATTTCGAGGTCCAAACCCCCAAGGGTAGAGGTCACTAATGGCTTCCCAAATGCAGTACGACCCTCCAAAATTTTAGAAACGAGACATGGATTATTTAAAGGACTTAAATGGGCACCCAAATGCATCATTAATCAATTTCTAAAGGTTGTTTCAACTCCCATAAATCAGAGGTTTATGGACATGTCTGAAGAGGGGAAATGATAGGAAACTTTACCACTTTCTATTAAATTCGAGGTTTGTGAAATATCTTCACATAGGGGGGAATAAATCAACTTCAATCTCTCACAACAAGATATAGGGAAAATGGCACCATTTATGCATTGTTTGGTATTTTTACATAGTTTCACTTTGTATTTCGACCTGAGAGCCTTTTGAGCATCAAATACAAAGTATATATAGAAGATTGCAAATAAATGGTGTATATTGGACTCTCACAAAGTTATCATCATCTCAACATGTGCGCCCTTCCTCCAAGAGCCAAAATATGAAGAGAAATATGAGAGAGAGATGGGAACAAGATGAAGGAGAAAAGATCACAAGATTCCCTGTAGCTTCAACCTGAAACAAATGACTCCATTGTAGCTCCAAATGAAAGGTCTGAATGGCCTCTCCAATTTCCAATTAGGATGGGAATCTTTCACCCTCGAAATTGGTACTAAGGCAATTAGAGTAAACACTCCACTAGCATGGACAAGATATGCTCTCCAATTTGCAAAATGAGAAATGCTCATAATCCACTCTCCTTCTTGGTTCTTGTATTTTATTACCTTACCAAGCCTTCCATGTTTCTAATTCCCTCCATGAGCTTCATGCCAACTCAAATTGGAAAGAGATTCCAATATGTGCCACTTGTCCATCAATTCCTAGCCTCCTCCTTCACTCAATTCAAATGGATGACTCTTTGTCTGCCCTAACTCCCTTGTGCGCCCTCTTGGAGGCTATTTTTAGCCCTGACATGTCATATATGCCAGATGTCAGCCTTGAGGTCTTATTTGTGTCATAAGTGTCATAGCATCTTCATCATTGTTGTCATAGAAGCTAGGGAATCTAGCCCAAGTGTCCCAATAGATCCAAGATGCCTCTTCCTCTTCCATGGGAGTTACTCTTGCTCTCAATTTCGACCCTCATTGATTCATGCCAAGTATTATTCCCTTCCAAATCCCCCAAGAACGTTGGAATCCACCTTGTATTCGAATGGGTGAGAGTGGGATGCCATGTGGCATGGGGAATCTTGCTTAAGTGGGCCCCACACCTAGAATGTGCCCTCATGACCAAGTGCCACCTTATTTTCCTATATTAATTATTTATTTATTCCTCATTTAATATATTTTTTCAAGCTAATTTCCATTTGTGGTTTTATAGTTCCCTCATTCCAAATCTAATGTTTCCACCCTAACCTAGGAAACTAGTAGATTGGTGGAATTTTCTCTTCTAAAGATTTATTTGAATGGGTACATTATAGTCCTCCCTACCCAATATTGCTTACCCTCAAGCAATTTCAAATTATGATGCTGCAAAATTTGTTCCTCCTCCCATGTGGCATCCTCACTTGGTAAATCTTTCCATTATTCCAAATACTCCCTTATGGTTCTGCTCCTCAATTTCCTTTCTCTTGCCTTCAAAAAAATTTCTGGAATAAGTATGAGTTGTCCTTCATCATCTAATGGAGGGAGGGTTTCTGAAACATATATTTTCTGACGAATAGCCTTCTTAAGGCATGAAACATGAAATACATTGTGTATTTTGCTTCCTTCTGGAAGTTCCAACTCATAAGCCACCTCCCCAACTTTTCGAACTACCTTATATGGACATAATATCTTGGTTTGATATTTTCTTATCCTTTCACTTTTACGGATGTTTTTTTATATGGATGTAGCCTCAAATAGACCAAATCATTCTCTTTAAAGGTTCTTTCCTCCCTATGTTGATCCACATACTGTTTTTGTTGGTTTTGGGCAACCTACAAATTGTCTTTTAGAAGCTTCAAAATCTCTTGACTTTCCTTAGTCCAATCCTTAGATTTTGGAGCTCTATTATCACCAAAAATGTGCTCAACAAAGGTGAGTGCTTCATAACCATAAAGTGCTTTGAAAGGAGACATGCCAATGGACATATAAAAGGTAGTGTTGTAGCAAAACTCACCCAAATGTAGCCATTTTACCCATATTTTCTGTTGCTCACCAACATAGTTCCTCAAGTACACCTCCAACCATTGGTTCACTCTTTCTGTTTGGACATCATTTTAAGGATGATAGCTTGTGCTTGGCTTCAATTTAGTTCCCACCATCTTGAAGATTTCTTTCCAAAAAGCACTCATAAATCTGTTATCCCTGTCACTCACAATGTTCTTGGGAAGTCCATGCAATCTGAAAATTTCTCTAAATAATAGATCAGCCACTTGTGCACCAGTATAAGATGGTTTAATAGCAAATAAATTATCAAATTTGGTGAGTCTATCCACCACAACATAAATACAATCCTTACCCAGAGCCTTGGCCAAACCTGTGATAAAATCCATTGAGATGCTTTCCCATTTTTGTTCTGGAATGGGAAATGGTTGTAATAGACCAGCAGGATGTGTATGTGCAAATTTTTTTTGTTGACATAACTTGCATTCATTCACATATTTTAGAGCATCTTATTTCATCCCTTTCCAAAAGAACCTTTCCCTTAATTTCCTATATGTTTTGAAAAAACCAAGATGGCCCGCTAAAGGAGAATCATGAGTTTCCTTCAAAATCTTGTGCTTGAGATTCGAACCATGAACAAAGTATATTCTATCCTTATAATAGATTAGACCATTTAAAATCTTGTACCTATCATCACCTTTTACCCCATCTAACACATCACAAGCAAAACTATCTTTGGCATATTCAACTATTAGCATATTTTTCCAATCTTTCGAAATGTCCATAAGGGAAAATGATGGTCTTTTAGATAATGAATCTACTACAATATTATTCTTCCCCTTTACATATTCAATTTCAAAATCAAAATATTGGACTTTTCTTACCCACTTTTGTTGCCTTTCATTGAGTTCCTTTTGTGTGAGAAAATGCTTCAAACAGTTATGATCAGTTTTGACCACAAACTTGTTTCCCACCAAGTATTGTCTAAACTTGGCCAAGGCATGCATGATGGATAACATTTATTTGTCATAAATGGAGTATAGCTTCTCATGTGGCTGCAACTTTCTGCTCTCAAAAGATATGGGATGTTTATTTTTATTTAGGACCGCCCCTATTCCTTCTCTTGATGCATCACATTCCAAAACAAATGGTTTAGAAAAATCAGGTAATGCAAGTATTGGACAACTACTCATTACCTCTTTAATTATTTGGAAATACTTTTCAGCCTCTTCATCCCATTTGAAAGCATTCTTCTTGGTCAAATCAGTAAGTGGAGAAGTCAATTTGAAGAACCCCTTCACAAAATTTCTATAGTAAGTGCATATTCCAATGAAGCCTCTCAATTCTGTGATGTTTTTGGGTGATGGCCATTCAAGGATATCTCTTATTTTTTGCAAGTGTACCTTCACTCCATATTTCCCAATGATGTTCCCTATATATAAAATTTCTTTCAACCCAAATTCACACTTGGACAACTTAGCAAACAAAGATTGTTCATGCAAAATTTTCAAGACAACTTCTAGATGATGCAAGTGTTCCTCCCATGTTTTACTGTAAATAAAAATGTCATCAAAGAAAACCAAAACAAAATTACGAAGATTCTTGAAAACTGTTTGGTTCGTGCATGATTGAAATGTGGTTGGAGCATTGGTCAAACCAAAAGGCATGACAAGAAACTCTAAATGGCCATAGTGACATCTGAAAGTTGTTTTCTGCACATCCTCCTCCTTCATTCGAATTTGATGGTAACCAGATCTAAGATCAATTTTGGAGAAGATTTTTTCTCCATGTATCTCATCCATGAGCTCATCTATTCTAGGGATGGGATATCTATTCTTAATTGTCTTCTTGTTTAGAGCTCCAAAATCAATGCACATTCTCAAGGTCCCATCTTTTTTCTTCACCAAAACAACTAAAGAAGCATAGGGACTAGAGCTTGGTCTAATGAGTCCCAATTCCAATAGCTCTTGAATAGCCTTTTCAATCTAATATCTGAACTTTTTGGGATGTTTATATGGTGGTATTTTTATTGGTGAAGTGCCCACCTCCAAAACAATGTTGTGCTCAACTCCTCTATCAAGTGGCGTTCCAAGAGGGAGGTCTCTAAAAACCTTTTCATATTTGTGTAGTAGATTCCTTATCTCCCTTAGATGTTCTGAAATATTTATTTTTGGCTTGGGGGAATTGATGCAACATTCAACATCCCATTCAATATCCCCATGCCTCAATATGGACCTCATATTGTGGGATGACACTACTTGATTCGGATAGGTATACATTCCTCTCACTACCCTTTGTTTTCCTTCCGAATATTTGAATCTTCTTTCATAAATTTGATATTTCATTGTATGTTCCCCTATATATTACATCCATTGCACTCCTAATACCACATTAGTATCAGCAACATCAACCACGTAAAAGCTATCAAAAAATGTGTAATTACCTATGGTGAGTTGTAGCTTTGGAATCCATGTTTTGCACTCCATAGTATTGTGACCTGGAATGATGACTGCGAATCCATTGAATGGTTCAGTAGGTAGCTTTCTCCTCTCCACCATGGATGCATAAATGAATTTATGTGTGTCTCCTCCATCTACCAATACTGAAACCCTTTGTCCTTGTACGAATCCCTTGCATCGAATGGTGTGAAAACGAGGCACTCCTGAAAGCACTGCCATTCTTCCTTTGTCAGGTAAGGGAGGATCTTCTTCTGCTATTCCATATCCCTCTTATTGGGATTAAATATTTTCTTCCTCATCCATGTCCCCTTCACCTTCATCTTCATCAGAAAATATTTCAATGCATTGTGCTTTCCCCTTAGCACATTTATGCCCTGGTACCCATGGTTGGAAGCATGTGTAACACAGTCTCTTTCTTTTGAGTTCTTCTTTGCTTGGTCCCTCTTTCTTGTCCTTTCCAAATGCACATTTTTTCCATGGCTTCTTATCAAATATGAACTTGGAAGGAAAGTTGGGCTTGGGGGGAAACCTTGTCTTTGGTAGCACATTCTGCAGATCTCTTGCCAAGTTCATGGCATCCTTCAATGAAGTAGGTTTGTGGGATTTAACTAAACCCTTCAAAGGTTCATCCAAACCTTCAGTAAAGAGAAATACTAATCTTACCATAGATATATCAGCCACCTTAACTGATAATTTTTGAAATTCTAACATGTCTTCATCCAGTGTTCCACTTTGCTTCAACTGTGCCAATTCTTTGAAAGGCATTTCGGGGTCTTTTTGCTCAAATATTTCCAATACCCTGTTAACAAAATCTTCATATGTTGTAACCTAATCATGTCCCAAGGCTTTAATCCCATGGAACCACCAATCATTGGCTTCTCCTTCAAGATGAAAAATATCCATTTTTAGAGCATCCTCTTCCACCATTGGATTCAGCTGAAAATATACATCTAACTTTTGTATCCAAGTATTTGCAGAAATTTGAGGTGAGCCATCAAAGGTAGGAAGGGGCATTTTACCTATGGAGTAATTCAATTCTTTATTTTGAAAGGGATTTCTATTACCTCCTCTCATTTTGAGCTTGTTTGAGACAGTAAAGAATTGATCAAATGGAAATGTCCTTCTACAATATTCACTCAACTCTTGCCATTCTGCTAGAAATTCCTTCATGCCAAATTGGGTGTTAGGTTCTTATTTGGGCTCAAGAAACCTAGGTATAGTAGCTCTTATTGAGCTCTAAAATTCATGAGGTCGATTATGAGGTCCTATCTTTGAGAAAATACTTTCACCCATTCCTTCTTTTCCTCGAAAGGAGAACTACTATTGCCTCCTAATGCCACTTTACTTCCAATTTGACTGGACAAAAATTTGAATCCTTTAATTATATGGTTTGTCATGACTTCAAATAATGGTTTCATGAATTTCCTAAACTCCTCGTTCTCCTCTGTCTCTAGGGTTCCTTTCTCATCCTTATCCATATTTTCAACAGAGGGTACCTCTTCTCCTTCTTCTTCCTCTTCACCAAAAGTACTTTCAATGTGAGTTTCTAAGAGTGGGCCATTAATTATTGCCCTTATATATTTTCACCCACATAAGGTGCAAGGATCATGCTCTGATACCACTTGTAGTGTCCCTTTTTTATAAATTTGGAAAAATTGCAATTTTTTGCCAATTCGACCCTTAGACTAGTTATGACTCCAATGCTTCCAAATTGGTTTTGAAGGTATTTTAAAGGTATTAAGACATAAAAGTGATGCTGATAGATTTCTGGATACTCTCAAAATACTTCTTCAACATTCATTTAACTTCAGGAGAAATTGGGGAATTTTACTAGCAATTTTGAGGTTCAAACCCCCAAGGGTAGAGGTCACTAATGGCTTCCCAAAAGCAGTACGAAACTCCAAAATTTAAGAAAAGAGACATTAATTAGTTAAAGGAATTAAATGGACACCCAAATGCATCATTAATCAGTTTCTAAAGGTTGCTTCAACTCCCATAAATCAGAGGTTTGTGGACATGTATTCACATAGGGGGAAATGATAGGAAACTTCACCACTTGCTATGAAATTCGAAATTTATGTTCCAAAGGCTTATGTAATGTATATGAAACTTCTTCATTACATTAATGACTCTCCATAAATCATAAAAATCATGGATATGAATTGATACAAATCTAAATAAAGCAACTTCAAGCTCTCACAACAAGATATAGGGAAAATGGCACCATTTATGCATTGTTTGGTATTTTTACATAGTTTCACTTGGTATTTCAACCTGAGAGCGTTCTGCGCATCAAATAAAGAATATATATATCATATGACAAATAAATTTTGTATATTTTAATCTCACAAATAGATCAGCATCTCACCATGTGCGCACTTCCTCCAAGAGCCAAAATATGAAGAGAAATGTAAGAGAGAGATGAGAACAAGCTGAAGGAGAAAAGATCACAAGCTTCCCTATAGATTCAACCTGAAACAAATGAATCCATTGTATATCCAAATGAAAGGTATGAATGGCCTCTCCAATTTCCAAGTAGGATGGGAATCTTTCACCCTCAAAATTGGTACTAAGGCAAGTAGAGTAAACACTCCACTAGCATGGACAAGCTATGCTCTCCAATTTACAAAATGAGAAATGATCAAAAGCCACTCTCCTTCTTGGTTATTGTATTTTATTACCTTACCAATCCTCCCATGTTTCTAATTCCCTCCATGGGCTTCATGCCAACTCGAATTGAAAAGAGATTCCAATGTGTGCAACTTGTCCATCAATTCCTAGCCTCCTCCTTCACTCAATTCGAATGGATGACTCTTTGGATGCCCTAACTCCCTTGTGCGCCCTATTGGAGGATATTTTTAGCCCTTACATGTAATATATGTCAGATTTAATCCTTCATGTATGATTTGTGTCATAAGTGTCATAGCATATTCATCATTATTGTCATAGAAGCTAGGGAATCTAGCCCAAGTGTCCCAATAGCTCCAACATGCCTCTTCCTCTTTCATGGGAGTTACTCTTCCTCTCAATTTAGACCCTCATTGATTCAATCCAAGTATTATTCCCTTCAAACTCCCCCAAGAATTTTGGAATCCACCTTGGATTCGAATGGGTGAGAGTGGGATGCCATGTGGCATGGGGAATCTTGCTTAAGTGGGCCCCACACCTCCAATGTTCCCTCATGACCAAGTGCCACCTTATTTTCCTATATTAATTATTTATTTATTCCCCATTTAATATATTTTGTCAATCTAATATCCATTTTGGGGTTTTATAGTTCCCTTATGCCAAATCTAATGTTTCCACCCCAACCTAGGAAACTAGTAGATTGGTGGAATTTTCTCTTCTTGAGATTTATTTGAATGGGGACATTACATATTGGTTAACACTTGTGGACATGTTTGTCATGTATTAATAGGTTCATTATGAAGGTTTTCAAATCAGAGGCATCCAGTATGATAGATTATGCTCAAGAGAGTGATTCATATCCTTTGTAAAGTAACAGGAGTGAGTTATATCTCCTATAAATCAAGAGTGAGTCTTGAGTAAACAAGAGTAAGTCATATCTCTTGTAAGTGACAGAAGTGAGTCATATATTTTGTAAGACAAGAGTTAGTTATATATCTTGTGGTGATCAATACACAGTGAAAGTCAGGAGTCTGAGATCAGGTGATTCATATCTGGAGGCCTATTGGGATGTATAGAAGCATGCAACTCCCAGTGGTACTTTCAGGGAGAGAGAAAGACCTCATAGGTTCTCAAAGTTATATGGAATTCATGAGTCACAGTAGTGACTCCAAATATTCCAGTTATGAGGAGACAACTGACCAGTAGGTTTGGAAATATCCCATGATGGAAGAATATCAATCCATAATGATGGATGATGTGTGGGATATTATTCTGAAATCGGAGGGGAAGTCAATGGAGACTTCCAAGTATATCTATGAGATCTATCATGTAGTCCATATTAGAATCAGTGAGGGAACATTATATAGGCTATAGAGTTATCCAGTTTATAGGCTTAGAGAGAGTCATGGATGGCATTTAGTATTCTTGAGTAAGCGGGGGGGATTTCCTCAGTAGATCCACTTGGTACAAAGGGAACCATGTGTCCAGATTCAGAGGGAGTATGATACTTAGGTGCAAAGGGAGTGAGGTTATCCAACACATAGGGAGTAGTTGCAACACAGTTTTTTGATGATGGAGGAGGTGCCCAGTACCTCCCCCTTCAAGAAGAATTTGACCTCTGAGTTCAAGGCCCGATGCATTACTTCTTGGGATTAAAGGTATAGTAGAGTGATGGCTACCACTTTTGCGTAAGAAAAGGTATTTACTTTCTCCATTTTATCAATCTTCAACGCCTAAAAAGAAGTATCGTGGTAACAAGCTTATGAACAATGTGTACATTCTAGTTAGGATTATAGAAAGATTTCAATTTATATGTTGTAGTATTTCTTTTATTTAAATAAGATGCATATATGATACTAATGGGGTTGATTTCCAGTAGCACCTTCTTGACATGGGATTGAAATGACACTTTTTGACATCTAGAGATCACAACCCCAGTTTTTTTCAAGAGCTCGGTCATCATAGAAGATCACTCTCATTTTTAATATTTGACAAGTTCAAATATAGATAAAGAAGTCCCAGTTTTTGGACCAGCTCATTTTATTTAAATGCATAGTTCAAACTAAGACCTAGTAGAACTGCAATCGCTTTGGTGTACACATTGGTGTTCGATGATCCACAATTCCCACATCAAATGGAGGCCTATTCCTCGAAGACCAAGTGTGTCCCGGAAGCTTCCACCACTCACAATCTTGTGCATGAACACTTACCTCGCTTGCGCACTTACCTCAACACATGGCACAGTCTTTTAGATTTAACTAGAAGTCTTTATTTGTAGGTTACAAAGTTGATATATTGAAACTAAATGGCCTATCTAGAGAAAGCTAGTGCCCATTTTTATATGAAATTACTTTTTTTGTAATCATGAATCCTTGAGACAAGTTTTATATTGTTTACAGTTTTATCTATTTTTAATGACAAGTGATCTTATTCATATACTTATTTGAGTTTCCTAGTGTTCTTGTCTTTCCTTGGATCAGGTCCCATCCATGGTGAAGTGCAGGAAATTCTTTGTTATATTAGACATAGAATTTATGCAAGTTATTTAGAACAGAGTGCTTGTTGTAGTTTTCCTGTAAATTGTAGAGATTTTGTGTAATTAAAGAAAAACGTTATTTCCATACTGTTTATGAAAAGAGTAGTTGGTGCTTGTTTTATCACTTTCACATTAGATCTCATTTTATGTATTTGGTATTATCCAAAATCCTCTGCTTGTTATGAACACTCGCATGAAACATTAAAGATGTTGAATGTCTATATTTAGCAATCTGAAGGTAGAGTATCAAAGGGGATTTCACTAAAGGTTGTGAACTAGATGAGAAATGTCATGGTGCTTGTCTCTAATGTCACTAGATAAGGAACGAAATGCTAGATAGAAAATTTAGATCTCGTGCTCTAGCAACCCTTAGTTAAGAATTGATTTACTTCTATTTTTATCATATCTAAATACTTCATTGTTTTGATTGATCGGATTAGGATCTACATACTACTAGACATAACTAGCTCCATCGTAGTTGCATATATTGTGTAGGTCCCTCATAAGTTTGTATGAATCCTTGTATTGATGATTAAAGTAGAGGTTTATATGTAACATTCTTGATGTCGTCTTATTCCAATGAGATACATTATTACTATTGATTAATTAAGCCCGTCACTTTTTGGCGCCATTGTTGGGGAGGCGTTCTAAACCACAAGGCAATTGAGAATATTTTTAGTTATTTTCTTGTACATGCATGATAAGCAGGATACATTCATAGAAGATCAAAACGACGAGAAGAATATGTGTTATTGCAAGTAGGTCTCCCTAAACGAGTTATCAGATTTTATTTTTTCTTTCCATTTTTCCAGTTAGATGACTCATTTCAAATTTCCATACCTACATACCTAAAAAAAAAGAGAAAACATTCCTAGTATGAATTCCTAGAGCCAGGGATGAGTTTGGTTGATTCTTACCAAAAAAACCTATTCAATCTGACCCCAGCTCAAGTCATAGAAGGGAGGAAGAGACTTCTGAAGAGAACCCTGGGAATCTTGAGATTAACTCCCCTCCGTTCCAACATATGAGAAGAGGAGGATTCGGTATTTTTGGCCCTAGATCATATGAAGAAAATGATGAAACCTTTAGTGATCAAGAATCAGAGGAAAAAAATGCCATGGCAGACGAAGAACAACCTATAATATTTAACTTTTCCATTAGGGGAGTAGATGATAATGAGACAAGGATGAAGAACATTAATCCAATTGCCTTATCTAATTTCCATGGCCTAACTTCCAAAGATCTAGACACCTTCCTATTTGAGTTTGAGGTGGTCTGTAGAACCTATCACTACCTCTTAGATGCCCAGAAACTTAAACTTTTTCCATCTACTCTAAAGGAATCTTCCTTAACATGGTTAATGAACTTAGAAGCCAATAGCATAACCTATTGGGATCAAATTAAATATACCTTCATAGTGAAATACAGGGACTATAATAAGGCTATGGAAACTAGGGATGAGATCTTTAGAATGCAGCAGGGAGAGAATGAATCATTTTAATACTATGAGGAACGGTTTCAACTTAGCTATAAGAGATCTCATAATTGTACCCTAGATGATGAATCTATAAAGCTTGTACTCCTTAGAGGAGTTACAGAGGAACTCCTAGACACCTTCAACCTTTTATCCAATGGTGATCTCTATCAACAGGACTATGATGAGATTAAAAAAATATTCATAAATCACTCTAGGTCCATAGGGAAGAAGTCCATGGGAAGAAGCCTTTTCTCCAATCATCCAAACCCTCTAGTTCTAGCCTCACTAAATCAGACATAGGGAATTTGTTAGATGACATGAAATCAGATATATTACACTCTTTGGCATTACAAATGGATACCATGCAGGCAAGAATGAAAAAAAGAGGAATCAAATAAAGCCTTGCCTATCTTCTATCATGACTGTAGGAAGAATCATAAAAATAATGAGTGTCCATTAAACCTAATGCAAGTCAGTACCAAAAAATTTGAATGATGTGGAATTTGATCTAATAAACACCCCACATATGATTGTCCCTACCTAGGGTCTCTTAAATCCAACCTTTATGAACCACCAATAGATCCTTTATGTTACATAAACCCTAGGAGACCAATCCCACTAAGACCATTCCAACAACCTTATGGACAGTCACAGTACCAAAATTTCCAAGGGTGGAAACCTTACCAAGCATATGGAAAACCACCTTACCAATAGTTGTCTAGTCAACCACCATCCCATCCAACCTGTGGACATCAACCTTTGATGAATTCATATGGATAGTAGCCTTATCCTATGCTTGAATGGGAACAAAAAGCACAAAATCAATGGCAAATTACTCAAGCTTCATATGGGAAACATTATCCTCCTTCAGGGTGGAAGCCAAACAACCAACAACAGGATGCCATAATGCCTCTTCCAATAGCTAATTCTAGTCAACAACAGCCTCAAAATCCAGTCCTTACAGCACCTAGGCCAACTCTTCCAACACAACCAACTCCAAATCCCAACAATAGGAAACCTCAACTTGTATACAACAATGAAATGACCAACTGTACGACATACTATTTAAATGTAGTAGAGGATAATGAGATGAATTTACAGTCTAGGAAAAGAGTGACAAGACCTTCTACATTTGATAACACATAAAATTTAAACAAACTTGACCCCCCTGAAAAGAATCAACTCCCTAATGAACAAACTGAAACAGAGGAAGGGAATATAGGGGATCCTCCATCTCTTGTCCCTCCTTACCCTCTGGGATTGCAATCCAAAGAAATACAAAAACCTGGAAATCATATTCTAGAGGAGTTAAGGAACCTATGTGTCAAAATACCACTCTTACATGTTATGAAAGAGATTCCCATCTATAACCAGTACATCAAGGACACTTGTATAAAAAGGCCAAGGAGAAAAGAGAAAGATCCTGACACCAACAATGTAGTGGGACAACTTGCAGACTTAATGCTAGGGAAAGTTCTAAATCCAAAATATGTTGATCCATCCAGTCATGTAGTAGATGTGCACATTGGAGGGAACTTAATACAAAAGACTATGACTGATTTAGGTGTAGCAATAAACGTGATGACCAAAGACACTGTGTTGAGATTGAACATTCAAGATCTCCTAAGGCACACAACTACCGTCCTACAACTAGAAGATACTTCTACAGTTTTCCCAGAGGGTATTCTAGAAGACATCATGGTTTTAATAGATTCATGAAAATATCCTACTAATTTTATTATCCTGCACACAAAAGATAAACTTAGTGGATACACCCTTATACTTGGAATACCTTGGATCGCAACAGTTGATTCCCATATCATTTGTAGGGAAAGGGATATGACCATTGCAAACAATCCAGAAAAGAAGATATTAAACCTCTATGCCCCAGCCAAACCTCACCTAGATATTGGGAAACTTCTTTGGGATCCAGAAGAAGAGGACTTTGATCAACCTATCCATACTATGTTAGCCATATATATTGCCTTATCACTTAGACAACCACAAGAAGATGTAGTAATTTCCAATTTCATACAAAACATCTATAACAGTACTACTTTTCTAGTGTATCAACTTACATTTCATGAGTTGGAGATCATAGGACTGGAAGAATCCATGTGGCAGAATCTATGTCTTGCAAAAGAAACAGAAATGTCTACCAAAATAATAGAAGTTGCTCCTGACAAAACACTAAAAATCAGCAACCATTTACTTCCAAAACAAAAAGAAAAATGTATCCACCTCCTTACCAAATACCAAACAGATTTTGATGGAGTTATCTTGACATGAAGGGATTCAATCCAACCATTTGCCAACATCGTATATACATCAAAGAAGGTGCAACTCCTATTAGACATCCTCAGAGCGAATGAACCCGGATCTAAAATATATTGTTAAGGATGAGTTAAAAAAACTTCTTGATGTTGGATTCATATACCCTATTTCAAACAGTGATTGGGTATCACCATTAGTGATTTTCCCAAATAAAGGGGGGAAATGGAGTGTATGCATAGACTACAGAGAACTTAACAAAGATACAGAAAAGGACCATTTCGCCTTGCCATTCATTAACCAAGTACTTGACACTTTAGCAGGGAATAATTTCTTCTCCTTTTTAGATGACTTCAGTGGATATAATCAGATTCAAATTCACCTGAGAGACCAAGACAAAACCACATTCACTTATACCTAGGGAAATTTTTCCTACATGCTCCTCCCTTTTGGACTTTGCAATGCCCCAACTACTTTTCAGAGGGAAGTCTTGATCATTTTTGTTGATTTTATCCATGACCGCTTGGAGATATACATGGATGACTTTACCCCCTGTGGAAATGAAATTGAAGAACCCCTCACCATCTTAGAAAATGTTCCTAAAATATGCATTGAAATGAACTTTTGCCTTAGCAATGAAAAATTTCAATTGATGATGGATGAAGGAGTAGTTCTAGGTCATTATGTCTCTACTAAAGGAATCACACTTGATCCTACAAAAATAGAATTCATAATTAACCTTCCCCCACCTTAGAAACTGAGAGATCTTAGGAGTTTCATAGGAGAATCTGGATATTATAGGAGATTCATTCAAGATTATAGCAAAATAGTTGCTCCTATGTTCTTGCTACTAACAAAAAATGCAGAATTCCAGTGGAATAGTGATCGCCATAAAGCATTTGACCACATCAAAGAAAAGATTATGGAAGTGCATGTATTGCAAGGAATTGATTGCGAGATTCCTTTCCACATCCACTCTGATGCATTAGACAAATTAATTAGTGCAATTCTAGGGCAAGAAAATACAAAAATACCTATGCAATCTACTACATTAGCAAAAACTTCGCAAGTGCATAGATGAACTATACAGTCACAGAGAAGGAATTCTTGGCAATAGTATACTCAATCAACAAGTTCAGACACTATATCACTGGATATCATGTATTTTTCCACACTGACCATTCAACAATTATATATATAATGAATAAATCATATGTGAGTTGCAGGCTGATCAGATGGCTCTTACTTTTGCAAGAATTTGACATAACCATCTTAGATAAACATGAGAAACATAATGTTGTAGCAGATGTTTTGTCCAAAATGACTCATGTTGCAGATACAGAGCCAGTAGATTATGCATTCCCTTATGAGCACCTTTTTTCCATTTCGGCACATACTCCATGGTTTTCTAATATAACAAATTACTGATCTACTGGAATATTCCCTAACCATTTCACTTACAAAGAAAGATGCAACTCAATAATGAAAAGTGTAACATTTTCATGGATTCAAGCATACCTTTTTAAGAAAGGACCATACCACATCCTTAGGATATGAATATGAGAAGATGAAGTCCATGAAATTCTTCATGCTTGTCATAATGAACCATGTGGGGGACATTATGCAGCCAAGAGAATAGCATACAAAGTTTTACAAACTGGATATTACTGGCCAATGTTACAGAAGGATGTAGTAGCTTATGTTTCAAGGTGTGATGTCTATCAGAGAATCGGTAATCCAAAACAAAGAGATAAGATGCTTATCCACCCCCATGTTACCATAAAAGATTTTGAAAAATGGGGGATGGACTTCATAGGACCTATTGATCCCCCATCTAACATGAAACATCACATACTAGTCTACACTAACTATCTAACAAAATGGGTGGAAGTAAAGGCATTAAGTTTAGCAAATGAAGAATCAGTATCCAAATTCCCAACAAAAGAAATCTTCACATGGTTTAGAGCACCAAGAAAATTATTTACTGACAGAGGTACCCAATTTACATCAAATCCAATAGAGAACATCTTAAATCTCAATAAATTCAAGCACAAGCAATTGACATATTATCATCCACGGGAAAATGGGCAAGCAGAAGTCACCAACAAAGAGATAGAGAAGATATTGACAAAAACAGTTCATATTCACATAAGAGATTGGGAAAAATGACTTCATGAAGCAACATGGCCATACAACACCACCTGGAATACAAACACAAGGATAACACCTTATGAGTTGTTTTACGGAAAGAGAATCATATTTCCCATTGAATTTGAACTCAAAACATTGAGAACAACAGTAGGAGTTGACATGAACCTATCAATAGCACAGAATGAGAGACTGATCCAACTCAACCAACTGGATTAATTTAGACAACAGTCCCTCCACCATACAGAAGTAACACAACATCAAAGGAATCTATGGCATGACAAATTCATAAAACCAAGGATTTCAAAGAAGGCCGAGATTGGGCCCTACTCTATGATTCAATGTTCGAATATTTTAAAGGCAAACTGATAACTAGATGGTTGGGACCCTACCAAGTTGACATCATTTATGACAATGGATATGTCAGAGTATCAACCATATATGAAGAAAAAATACCAATGCTAGTAAATGGCCATAGATTGAAACTTTATAAGAAGTCTCTTACCAAGATAGAATTCACTGAGGCATTGAAAAAAGAAATGCCACATCTCATAATAGGGCATCAATGCCCCTCCCTGACTTAATTCATCTTGAAGTGAGAGAAAAATAAAATAAAAGAAAAAGGAAAAAGGAAAAAGAGAAAATTATTAGATGAAAACTTCTATTGAAGCGTCTGAGACAAGTTATAAAATTGAAAAGCTCATCTGAGGCAATCTGTAAACCTATACAAACAATAAAATTTCTTAAGAGAAACCCTCTTCTGAGGCTCTTAAGAAAAAAGAAGAAAAAAGCAACAAACAACACAATTTTTATATCAATTTTACTAATAATACGCACTTGCAGGTCACTTCATTAAGTTTACAAAGAACACCTCTCCAAAACTTCTATTACGGGAAAATCTGTCGACGAAGACAACATACAACATTTCTACAAGATGTACCACTTCTACAACATGTTATCAGACACCAAGCACATCATCCCCAACAACAAAATCAAGACATTAAGTTATATAAAGGTTAGTGTACTCATATAAATACCTAAATTGAATATCTTATATATGTCTTATCTTGATTGTATACCTATATTCATCAAATTGATGAGGACATCAAAATGATTATGTTGGAGGGAGAGGATCAATTTCATAAGCCACATTCCTTCCATATGCCCAATTTTGTGCATATGGAAAAAACAAGCCTTGCACAAGCCAAAAGTCACAATGGCCATGATGTCCACATGCCATATCAGAGAAATTTGATTGGTTCAAAAAAATGACAAGATCGCCAAGTCATGCAGAAAAAGGGATCGAATGGCCATCATAAACCACCACTATAAATCAGAGCATATAATCATGATCATCATAAAAAGAAAGATAGATGGGACAACCAACACAAGCAATTACTCCATCTACATAGGGAAACCATATGAATACAAAGGTGGGGAATGATGAAGAGATCAAGAAGTTGGTAAACATTTTGAAATTGACAGTCTATAATGATAAAGAATGTAGCATGACATACACACTCAATGATCATTTCTCACTGGTTGGAGCATGAACTAGCATTTGCAGACCTCGGAGCAACAGAGTCTCAGAGAAGGGTGTTGGTTGTGGAGCCTAATATTCCTTATTCAGAGGTCATGTTTCAACGGATGTGTTGTAGGTCATATCCCTTCATTTGTTGGATGGGTATAATAAAAGGACTGGAAAATTATCCATGGAGGTAGCCCATATTGGGTGAACCACATATATTGGTGTCTCTCTTGTATTGTGTTTATGTGTTTTATTTATGCATCTTGTTTTATACTAATGTTGTGTGATCACGTTTTCTAACAAAGGGAGTTCGAAGTACGGAAGCCAAAACCAAGTGAATCTAAAACAACGTAATTCAAAGGCCTTATGTAGAAATTTTCGCCTGCTACTCTCATTTTTGTAGAAGAATTATCATTTCCAAATTCCATTACTAGAAATATAAGGAAGGTTGTAGAAATCACTAGGGGTTTTGTTAAGAGAGAGAAAAAAGACCATGCAAAATTGTTCAGGAACCCCAAAGCCATAGAATATTTTCAAGATGTAGGGTGGGTTCAGTATTTTTTAACGGACAATCCACTCGAGCGGACGTGAGCTGGATCTCCCTAGCTCAATGTGAGTCTAGAACAAATAGAACAGGATACAAAACTCATTTCCTAGATCTAGTTACAGATCGAGTACTTAGATATCATACCTTTCAGATCACGGATCCTTCTCCTTGTTGTTGCTCCAAGTCTCGCGATTGTCAGATCTCCAGCTGCAAGACTTGTTAAGACAATATGGAAACGATACAAGCAGTACAAGATATCTAAACAATAATTGATCTAAACTAATAGTTGAGGAAGAAAGTTCTAAAGATCATCAACGAGACAACAGTTTATGGAAAGAGATTATATTAACTGTATAAAAAAGTGGGAATACATAGAAAGGATCAAGCTACAACCAAAGCCTCAATGTCGCATCCTCCATCCAACATGTCCAAGCCAAGTCTCCAAGATGGTAGAAGCTTCCCAATCACCAATATGGGTTCTACCAGCATAAGGGTACCATAGACCTTCCCCCCTCCCATGGAGAGAGTGGGTGTTTATATAGGGCTAAAGAGATAGGGTAGGTTGAGGATTAGGGGGAGATGGTTAAGGGATCTTTCCACAAGGTTAGGAACCGAAATGCCACCTCACTTAGAGCCTAGGGATAGGCCTCCACATCACTCATCTTCGAGAATGGGCTCGAAGATACTCTTTTATCCAAATAACTAACATCGTCGCAGGTTGTATTAGGACAACCTGTGACGTCGCATGTTGCACAAGGGAAGACTGCAACGGCCTTGAAAAGTAGGTCAGTTAAGCCCTCCAGTCATGGGAAACTTCGGGGATGTGTTTTTACTCTAAAATGGGTTTAGGTAAAATAGCAAAGAGTTTACACAATGGTCAATATGATGACATTATCACAATGGTCATGATGACGACACTTGGTCATAATGACGATACTTGCAATGGTCATGGTGACAACACTACGTCGGGACGACGAAACTTGCAACGCTTGCGACACTTGCACAAGGGTGACGACATTTTGGTGTAACAGAATGCCCCCCAAAGCATGAAGCAGATGGAATGAGACAGGTGAAATTCTTTGTAAGAAAAATGGCAAGGACTTTCTAGTTGGAAAGAGTTGCTGCAGAGATGACCTGAGATCCACAAGTCTCATACAACACAAAACATGGCTGCCGACCAATACATTGCAGATCCATGATAGTAAAGACCGACTGAACACAATCATGGCTACTAGACACAAGCGTAGATCCATGATGAGATGATAACACAGCCACGACCAATATAAAAGTGGATCCGTGTAATATGACTCAATACAAACTCCATCGCAACCTGGGTAAAACATGACTCCCCAGGGTCTTCAAGCTGAACCCACAATGATACGAATCTATCCATGTGATTACAAATGTCTTGACGTCGAACATGGTAGAAACCACTTGATTACCAATCATTAATGTATATCGTTAACAAGTGCGAGGGAAATCACCATTAATGTCAATGATTCCCAAGGTATCACAGTACATATCATCAAGCGTGAATAAGTGAGTTGAATTCGAACGCAAGATGAAATATTTCAATCAAGAGTCAATGATGTAAACTCATGTTGAAAGCGAGGTGACCTTCCATTAAGGCATGCAGGGCCAAGGTACTTGGTTGGTTTCTAAGTTCAATCCTTGGATGATGATTTGAAGTCGACGAAGATGAACCCGTCGAAGGAGGGCCATGATGAATCCCCCATCATCGACATGAAACTCGATAACAGATGTTTGGTGCAGATCGGAAAGTAGAGTAATGTGTAAGACTGACTTAAGGTAGACATACATGATCGAAGGTATACAGACTGCAGAAGATGAGTAACAAATGTCTCTTGAACATGGGCATGTCATGACTTGGCAGTATTGACATGACGAGACTGATACCATTCCCTAATGCAACTGATGGTGGAAGAATTCTTTGGCTGATCCAAAGGAGCGACGCGACTCATGGAATTGACAAGACTCGAGGACAAATAGATTATCCAAGTACTGAATGCAAATGCAAACGAGTGCCATGTTTAAGAGTGACTATGTACTGCCGTAATTAAGATGTAACACAAAATATTCCCTTTTTCCCCATCATGATTGATGAGTGCCTCATGTGTTTTTGACGAGCTTGATGAGGGTAACCATATGCTCGGTATAGCTCATCTCATAGATGAGTCCAATCCCAGATGTTTTACGAACCTAGGAAAGGAGGGGTTCATCCCATAATGGGCCCTTCAATGTTTAAAATTTAACGAGTCCAGAGAAGGAAAACTCGGCGTCATTTCATGTTTAGAGAGTCTGAAAAGAACTAAAGGAGACTCCAATGGTCCTTTTTCGTAAAGTTAGCCTCATCGCCCGAAAAAGGGTAAAACAACGCGGGAGAGGACTCTTCCAGCCATGGTTGGTTGGAGTATTCCTTTTTCGTAAATAGTGCTTCCTGGTCCGAAAAAAGGGTAAACTATCACCAGAAAGATGATCATTCAAATGCTTTTACAAGCGTGAAAGCATCAAGTTTGCTTGGCAATATTTTCCTATTTAGGGAGTCTGAAAAGAGCTTAAAAAGGACTCCATGAATAACTTTGTCATGGTTGATGACTGAGTATGACAAAGGAAAAAGTAAACTTGGCACAGTTCATTTTCCGTAAATAGTCTAGCGAGGCCAGATAAAGTGATAAACCTATACTCGTTAGACACACCTTTTTACTCAAATTTTTAACGAGCATGATAATGGTATCAAAAGCACTTGGAATATTTTTCATATTTGAACCAGAGCACGAAAAAGTAAAAACTAAGCTCAAACCACTTTTCATGTTTTAACCAGAGCACGAAAAAAGTGAAAAGTAAGCTCAAATGCCATCTTACTGTTTTTAACGAGCTTGAAGATAGGTTGGAAGAATGCTCATGATGTCTACTTCATTTTTTTAATGAGCTTGTAACAGAAAATGAACTATGCTCGGGATAATTTTCATGGTTTAATGAGATCGAAACCTAAAAAAGGAAAGTATGCTCGAAAATGTTCCCAGTGATGAACTTTTCCCCAACATGGCATCCAGAGGTTGATGTGTGCCCCCAGCATGATTGTTGGAAGTAAGTGACTTAGCTCCAACGTGGTGTGGAGAGGCGATCGATTTGACTTCAACGTAACTTTTAGAGGTTGAAGACATGCCCCCAAGCTTCATTTCAATCGCCTAAGGCATAGGCAGGTGAAAAGAAGGTTTAGGTACTAAGTCTACGAGGAGACTCGACTCAAAGGGAGACTCCAATGGTCCTTTTTTCGTAAAGTTATCCTCATCGCCTGAAAAAGGGTAAAACAATGCGGGAGAGGACTCTTCCAGCCATGGTTGGTTGGAGTATTCCTTTTTCGTAAATAGTGCTTCCTAGTCCGAAAAAGGGGTAAACTATCACCAGAAAGACGATCATTCAAATGCTTTTACAAGCGTGAAAGCATCAAGTTCGCTTGGCAATCTTTTCCTATTTAGGGAGTCTGAAAAGAGATTAAAAAGGACTCCATGAATAACTTTGTCATGGTTGATGACGGAGTACGACAAAGGAAAAATTAAACTCGGTGCAGTTCCTTTTCCGTAAATAGTCTAGCGAGGCTAGATAAAGTGATAAACCTATACTCATTAGACACACATTTTTACTCAAATTTTTAACGAGTACGATAATGGTATCAAAAGCACTCATAATATTTTTCATATTTGAACCAGAGCACGAAAAAGTAAAAACTAAGCTCGAACCACTTTTCATGTTTTAACCAGAGCACGAAAAAAGTGAAAAGTAAGCTCAAATACCATCTTACTATTTTTAACGAGCTTGAAGATAGGTTGGAAGAATGCTCATGATGTCTGCTTCATTTTTTTAATGAGCTTGTAACAGAAAATGAACTATGCTCGGGATAATTTTCATGGTTTAATGAGCTCGAAACCTAAAAAAGGAAAGTATGCTCGAAAATGTTCCCAGTGGTGAACGTTTCCCCAACATGGCATCCAGAGGTTGATGTGTTCCCCCAGCATGATTGCTAGAAGTAAGTGACTTAGCTCCAACGTGGTGTGGAGAGGCGATCAAGTTAACTTCAACGTAACTTTTAGAGGTTGAATACATGCCCCCAAGCTTCATTTCAATCGCCTAAGGCATAGGCAGGTGAAAAGAAGGTTCAGTTACTAAGTCTACGAGGAGACTCAACTCAAAGGGAAAGGATATGTTTCATTTTTTAACGAGCTTGACACAAAAAGGGAACTATGTTCATGAAACTGGTTTCATTTTTATGCAAGCTTGAAACCAAAGGTAAACTCTGCTCAAACTACTGGTTTCATTTTTTAACGAGCTTGAAGCCAAAGGTAAACTCTGCTCGCAGTTAAGTCCCATTGATGGGTTCCTTCCCAACATGATGCCCAGAGGTTGGTAAATTCCCCCAGCATGATTGCTAGTGGATTAACATGGTAGTGTTCCCTCAATATGATTGTTGATGGTACGACATGTGGTATGCCCCCCAAGCTTCATTTCGTCTAAAAATGATGCTTGCTAACCCAACTACCAACCTGGCTACTAATATGAAAATGTTCACCAATGGGGGGAACGAGAATCAGATGAAATGAAGGTTCAAGTTCTAACTCTAGCGAGAGACTCGAACTGATGGCAGGGAGATCTATTTCATTTTTACACAAGCTTGAAATAGACAATAACTATGCTTGAGGGGGGCCATCTTATTTTTTAACGAGCTTGAAATGGAAAAAAACTATGCTCGAATGGATGGTTTCATTTTTATGCAAGCTTGAATCCAAAGGTAAACTATGCTAGAGGGGTCTATCTCATTTTTTAACGAGCTTGAAAAAGAATAAAACTATGCTCCAATGGATTGGTTTCATTTTTATGCAAGCTTGAAACCAAAGGGAAACTATGCTAGGGTGGTTGGTTTCATTTTTTAATGAGCTTGAAACATAACATAAACCGTGCTCATGCCCCCCATCCTCGGGGGGAAGAAACCACTAAAACATGTGGAACATTTAGGGAAGTCTAATGACTAGGAGTCATATGATGAGTGGGTGGCACAAAGGAAAGCTGATCAATAGTCACAATATTCCCATGATGAGGAAAATACATCACTCGAAAGAGCGTGGACACTACAGCTTTCATAGCATAGACAAAATCACGTCCAAGGAGCATATTGAAATCTAAAGTACCTTGGACAACCATGACATCAACATAAACATTTTTACCTCTCAACGTGATAGGTAACTATAGGAGAATCCCTAAAGGTCCGGTAGGCCTTCTATTAAAATCCAAAATCTGGCTAGTTACTAGCACAAGCTGAGGAGAACCTATAGCTTGCCATGCGGTTGAGGATAAAATACTAACAGAAGCTCCCTCATCAACTATCATACGAAATATTTCTTTATCGGAAACTCCTACAGATATTTGAAAAGGAATACTCGAAGGAAGACGAGATTCTGTTAGACCATTCCAATCAAAGGAAATGACCTCAGTACTTGGAGGGGGTCCTGTAGAAATGGACAGGGTTTCCTCTTTCCTAGGACATTCTGAACTAACTAGGAAAACATCAGCGGTTTCCAATTCACTCTCACTTGGAAGATAAGAATGAGATGAAGATTGTGTCATGGTGACTGCTTCAGTCTGTACTTTCTCCAATGAAAGAGCGGGATCGAGTGGATATGAGATCGACTCGATCACTTCACTCTCGGAAGGAAGAGTGGGACCAATTAGAGATGAAACTAAATTGATCACTTGGTCAACCAGTGGGGGATCGAGGGACAACTTACTATCGCTTGTTGGAAGCGCCTGTTGAGAACTAGTAAAATCTTCCAACCACCGTGAAGCTTCATCCATGCTTGGACAAAGGTAAGTACGATGCAAGCCCTTGCATATCCAGCAAGGCTATGCATCTCTACCCTTCCGACCCGTCACCAATGGGTCACTGGTCGAGGGAGTATCATCAATATGATGGTCATAGGTTGACGATACAAGCGGTTTTGGTTTTTTAGACCACACTTCTGACACACGGGAAAGACCGGGACAATTATTGAGAAGGTGATCACCCTTGCAAAGTTTGCAAGGGAACTTTGGCTTACTAGGTGTTCTCATAGAATGAGTGCCGTCAGAGGCAGATGGTTGATGCTTGGTCTCTTTCTTATCTTTCCTCTTCTTAATCTTCCCTTTCTTCTTCTTCACACCAGCCTTCTTACTAACATCAGAGTTTTCAGTAGGAGAAGAGGAAGAGATGGAAGTTGATTCAACTTTCGACGGAGAAGGAGAAGGGTCATCATGAGATTGATGCTCATGTGGTGAAGGACCTAGGTCCGACACGATGGGTGCACTTGGCGTAACCGGATTGGAGAATAACCATACTGGTAATCCGATCGTCAATCCAGGAAGACTCAACGTAGCCATAAAGGGAGGACCAACAGTTCCACAAGGGGGAATAACAAATGGCATACCCTGGAAAGGGGCCCCTTGGTTGGTAGTCCCAGAAGAATCTTCCATATTTAAACTTCCTAAGAGTCTCTAAAGTACCACACAAGTCAAGCACTACTCAAGTCTAAAAGCAACAAGCAAACTGTGTGAATAGGAGTGGATTCAAAGTCTGGAACCTCACAGGATTATCAAGGCATCGCAAACCGCTATATACTGCAGAGTCCAACAATATGACGCGACAAGGAGGATTGGGACTGTACCCTTTCCTACATACCCGATTACTTGGACAGTACGTGCGTGCTAATATCCCCGAGTGCTGTTCTCGATGTATTTCTTTGCCAAGACGGCCAAATGGTTAAGTCAGTTGGTTTCAGGAATCCTAATGGTGTCTCCCGATGTATGCTAGGTACGTGGGAGCTCAAATCCGTAGTGGTGCTGTCTAATGCACAGTCGTTGGCACGAGACATTCCGATATATGTGTCGAGTATGTGATACACCCTTCGATATACGCCAAGTACGGATTATGGTACTTGGTGGGTACGTGAAGGAGCTCAATATACCGATGTACGTGGAAGACTACAATACCCCCGGACTACAGTGTTGGCAAATAACGATAGCTGCCACGCTTAACGACGCTGGAACACGTCTCTAACTTACACACAAGTTGCTAAATGATTTTAACCTAGGCTAGCATTAATTTTATCTTGTACGGTTAGGTGGATGCATGAGGTGAGTACATAAATGTAAACATAATGCAATCCTCAACTACATGATAATGCACATTTTCCTTTCCTTTTCAATGAAAACTACTTAAGGTAAGGAGAGATATTTTTTCTTTCAAGCCAAAAGTACTTAAGTAGTAGAGAAAAGAAGAATTCCTTCCTAGAGTGCAATAATTCTAACTTTCTGCAATAATCAGCCAAAAAACGTAAAGAAAATGAAAGATGCAGCTAATCTTAACAATTTATAAGACAAAATAATGAAGCACTTTCAATTTTCAAATGCACGTACCAAAAATGGAATTTGATAACTAAACGCTTTTCATATTTATACACAGAAAGTGAGAGAATATCTACAGCACTCTTTAATCATTCAGAAATTCCCAAAGAAAAATGGCAAGCACCCAAACAACTCAAAGGCACTTAAGAGAGGCTCAAAATGTACCAAATGCAATAATTATAACTCATTTCCTATCTTTTTACACTTGAAAAAGACACATCTAAGCTACGGAAAGAAGGACTCCACAAATGTTTCCAATCAAATGCAAGACAAAGATAAGCACTTAACAATCTTATCTAACTCAAATGCACACAAAATTGAAACAAGCCTTTCTTCTTCTTATGATGATAAGACCAAGAATATCAAATGATCAAAATAAAGTAAGAAGAATATTTATGTTTTCCAAATTCATGAATATAGCAAAAGAGTGACAAAATCAAGCTTTTCTTTGAACTAAAGTGGAGACAAAGAATCAATCTTTCCCAAAAATGACTTAATAGCTCAGCATGTAAGGGAAACAAGATGCATAACCCAAGAAAGAGAGGCTCAAAAAGACATGGATATCCCATACTCTTCAAGTCTTTAAAACAAGTCAATCACACCAAACCAAAAAATGATCTCAAAACCTTGAGATGGGTCAAAACAACTGAATAATGCATGATTCATGCCCCCCCCGGCCATGAGGGGGAATGTTTTTTCAAAAATAGAACCCATTTCGCTTAAAAATGCAATCAAAACACTAGTTTTTACTCAAGGGTCCAAACATGAATCCAAAGCTCAAAAGACCCAAAAACCAATACAAACAAGCCAAACAAAACACTGTTGGACAAAAGGGGCTCTGCCTGGAAGGTACAGTGCAGAGGAGTCTGTACACAAACCAAAACTCAAATCAGAAATGGAGAAAAGGTGCCTGTATGGCAAAAAATGGCATATCGGCGCACTCTATGCTTATGCACAGTGCGAGTCGCAGTTCACTAGTGCAGGAAGTGCGACGACGTCGCAGTATACCAATGGAAGGGTTGCGACGACAGACTAACAGGCAAAGAAAAAAGATAAAAAACAACACAGTGTCGCTCTGGGTACACTGACCAGGTGCGACAGGCGAGATCTAAGTCCAAAAATGAACCAATTCTCCAGATAATGAGCATAAAAAGGTCTTCCAATGAGAAGTACAAACTCAAAGGAAGGAAATCAGACTCTTCAAAGCGAAGATCTGATGGTGAAAGGGCTTAAGAAGAAAATGGCCAAAGAGATGGCTTGGAAAAGCAATCAACTGAAACTGACATTCAGATTGAAAACAACAATGTTCTTCCCTAGTATGGTCGCCAAATTTGTTAACGAACAATCCACTCGAGCGGACGCGAGCCGGATCTCCCTATCTCAATGTGAGTCTATAACAAATAGAACAGAATACAAAACTCATTTCCTAGATCTAGTTACAGATCAAGTACTTAGATATCGTACCTTTCAAATCGTGGATCCTTCTCCTTGTTGTTGCTCCAAGTCTCGCGATCGTCAGATCTCCAGCTGCAAAACCTGTCAAGACAATATGGAAATGATACAAGCAGTACAAGATATCTAAACAATAACTGATCTAAACTAACAGTTGAGGAAGAAATTTCTAAACATTATCAACGAGACAACAGTTTATGGAAAGAGATTATATTAACTGTATAAAAAAGTGGGAATACATAGAAAGGATCAAGCTACAACCAAAGCCTCAACGTCGCATCCTCCATCCAACATGTCCAAGCCAAGTCTCCAAGATGGTAGAAGCTTCCCAATCACCAATATGGGTTCTACCGGCATAAGGGTACCATAGACCTTCCCCCCTCCAATGGAGAGAGTGGGTGTTTATATAGGGCTAAAGAGATAGGGTAGGTTGAGGATTAGGGGGAGATGGTTAAGGGATCTTTCCACAAGGTTAGGAACCGAAATGCCACCTCACCTAGAGCCTAGGGATATGCCTCCACATCACTCATCTTAGAGAATGGGATCGAAGATACTCTTTTATCCAAATAACTGACATCGTCGCAGGTTGTATTAGTACAACCTGCAACGTCGCATGTTGCACAAGGGTAGACTGCGACGACCTTGAAAAGTAGGTCAATTAAGCCCTCCAGTCATGGGAAACTTCAAGGATGTTTTTTTACTCTAAAATGGGTTTAGGTAAAATAGCAAAGAGTTTACACAATGGTCAAGATGACGACATTATCACAACGGTCATGATGACGACACTTGGTCATAATGACGATACTTGCAATGGTCATGGTGACAACACTAGGTTAGGACGACGACACTTGCAATGCTTGCGACACTTGTGACACTTGCACAAGGGTGATGACATTTTGGTGTAACAGTATTTTCAGAAGCTAGAGGGTTATCATGAGGGGTTAACAAAGGAATTTGCTAAGAATATGAAGAATATAGATGATGATACCTTCAGAACCTTGGTAAAATGTGTTTTAATCGAGATAAACGAGGAATTCCTTACAAATTCATTGGACTTCCAAAAGGAATCAAATGGGACAAAGATGACTGGAGCTCATGCAAAAGGAAAAAAAGCAGTTCTTTTGTTTCACCAAGAGATATGAAGAAGTAAATGGAAGTGTGAAGAGAGATTGACTTCCAAAAAGCTGGGGAGAAGTGGCTTTGATCATCATGAAATATATAACTCGTGATGGTAAGCATGCTATGGTACATGTTTATCACTTTTTCATTTGAATCTATTAAGGAACCTTAGATGGAAACGACCAGGAAATAACATCAGCCTCCCCTGGTTCCTATTTAAAACCCTTTCCTCTATGAGTATCAAGTTCCAGTGAGGAAATTCGAACTCCCTATCCCATCATGGGTTGGTCAAATTGATAATTTGTGATAATTTGGCAGGGGAATATGCTCCCCTAACATGGGTAACATTACTAAAAATCAATGATAGTGAAATACGGGTATTTCACAAGAGGGAGCAACCACATCTTTAAGACCACACAAGTCTGCAAGCACAAAAACCAGAGAATCAAACGACCCTAGTAAAGAAAGCGTCTCAAAAGAAGGTCCATATGGATCCATCTGCAAGTAAACAAAGGAAAACCTATCATATTTCCTAGAAGACCGGGGCTGATATCAAGATAATAATAGAACAGCGAGCCCAATAATAGCCTAAGAAAAATGGAGAAGAGAAAGAGGTGGTAGATTCCTTGATTCAGATGAAGGAACCATAGAAGACCCCTCCCAAAAGAGGGTTACCAGTATCTAGAAGTCAAGATAGTGAAGGAGATACCCAGAATAAAAGGAAGCTAGAGAAATAGGGTTCAGGAAAAATAGTACAATAAAAAGATGCATACTACCCTCAGAATCACCAAGCCTCAGACATATACCAACCAAACCTGGAGGAAATTTTCCTGAGTACCAGCAAAATGTAGAGATTCAAGAAGATGTGCCTGATTTCTCCATTAAGGATGGATATATAAGCATTAAACTCTACAAAGTACTCAATGAAAAAGTTATAAGAAATTTCTGAAATTTTAAAGCTACATTATAATAAGTTATAAGAACTAAAGCAGTAATTTCTGAAATGGAAAAAGATCTCCCATACTGTGGAGGCCTTGAAAGCATCTAACGCTCAAGGGAATTGGGAATAGGAGATGCATCCATTGGAGGAAAATCTCAAAGTGACCAAGATGCAGTAATTGGAGGATAAACAACAAATAATCGAAGAAAACATCCTTGTCAAATGAGACTTACAGAGTTATGAATATGAATTGAAAGATGAGATCGGGGAGAAGGATAAAGTGGAGGAGCAGTTAAAGAAAAGTTTAAAGATGATGCATGAGATAATCCATTATACACAACCATCAAGGTTGTACTCATTATTTCTAAAATAAAGGTGGATATGGTATCAACTTAAACAGATACATGCAATACAATTAGAGCACTTAGACACCCCCAAATATTTTATAGACACATGTCAAGGAGTAGGAGAGCTGGAAAGGATCATCTTACTGAATTTTATTTGCATAAATTCATCCTGCCACACCCGTACAAATGGTCACCAAACCCATTCATAGGGGATGTCCAATTGAGACTTTTATGTTCTTGGATCTCTAATAAAGACGGGAGAGCCACAGAGATGCTCCACTACTTTGTCACTGAAAAATATGCCCAACTATGGATCAGGGAAGAAGCTCATATTGTTGATACAGTCCTCACATGTTGATTCATGATGATGAGATGGAACCAATATTAAAAGAAAGACAAACTTCTACCATCACACATTTCAAGGACTTACTAATATGGGAAAACAAAAATGGAATCATACACCTGAATTCCAAAAGATGGAAGGACATTCCTTCTGAACTACAGCAGCTTGAAGTACATTCACCCTCTAACTTGGAGAAGTCACTCTTTAGATCCTTCTTGTATGTTCCTATTGTAGAGAAATTGGGAATATAGTGGATTGGCCTGAGAGTCATCCCACCATTCATTTTATCTAATGTCAATCAATATTGAAATGAGGAAGAGGAGGAAACTAAGTGGGAGCAAATTTGAAAAGATAAGGGATTTTATTAAGAAGGGGCCATGAGAAGTTGTTATACTTGCAAAATCAAACTAACAAAAGAAGAAATTGATACCACAAAGGTATTAGGATCAAAAGCTTCATTGCACAGGTACATGCAATAGGGTAGTTGAGGGGAGATGATGGCTCCCACTTTTGGGTAAGAAAAGGCATTTACTTCCTCCATTTTATCAATCATTCAGGGCCTAAAAAGAAGTATCATGGTAACAAGTTGACTAACAATGTGTACATTCTAGTTAGGATTATAGAAAGATTTCAAATTATCTATTTAGATGTTGTAGTCTTTCTTTTATTTAAATAAGATGCATATATGATACTAATGGGGTTGATTTCCAACAACACCTTCTTGACACGGGATTGAACTGACACTTTTTGACATCTAGAGATCACAACCCGAGTTTTGTACAAGAGCTCAATCATCACAGTAGATCACTCTCAATTCTAATATTTGATGAGTTCAACTCTGGATAAAGAATTCCCAGTTTTTGGACCAACTCGTTTTATTTAAATTCACAATTCGAACTAATACCCAGTAGAACTGCAGTCGCTTTGTTGTAGACATTGGTGTTCGAAAATCCACAATACCCACATTAGATAGTGTTAGTTTTTGAGAATTTAATTCAATAGATCTAGGATCTTAACTGAAAGAATAACATGTACAGCATATTAATCATAAGAGACGAGACAAGAGACACAAAACATTTCACCAGGGAAAACCAAGAAGGTGAAAAACCCCGCAACTTCCTCAGAGATAGAATAAGCATCAATACAAGGATCACCATGATCAAACCCAAGAGATAGATATCTTCAGCAGCATGCTCCTCCTCCACTTGTGCGCACTCCTCCTCTCTCTCACTAATGCGAAGTGAGTGAATGAGACAATGTGTAAAATGAGAGAGACACACTCTCCATTTATATACTAACTTTCACTTGACCTTTACTCAACTAGGTCGACCCCAACTTAACCACTTAAAATAATACTAACTGGTCCGACCCCACTAGGGTGGTCTAATAACCCTTTAACCCACATGACTCATACAAGGACGACCCCATCAAGGTGGTCTAATAACCCATCAAGTATAAGTTACAACACTTACAATATAACTTGCGACACATGCAAGTACAACTGACGACACTTCCAATCGGAGGAATAATACATCTCCGTTGGGGATACAATAAAGTAAAAATACAATATACAAGTGAATGTCTTCTGAAGTTACAAATACATCAACACTCCCTCTTAACTAGGAAGGTATTCTCTTGACACAAGTCATCAATACATATAGGCACAAGTCTTCAATACTGGAGCTGGATCATCGTCACTGGATCACGGAGCATCATCGTCACTGCCGCTGCTATCCCAATCAATATCCAATCTACTCATCATAGGAAGTTCTATAGATCCAGACTTTTTCATGTTGGATGTAGGCCTAGCCTCCATGTAGTTCTTCATCGTCTCTGCAAGCAAGCCATCAAGTAGGTACACCTCAGGACTGATTACACTGCCTCTGCAAAACCTGCAAGATCTCCCAGGACTGATTACACTGCCTTTGCAAAACCTGCAAGAGCATCTCAGGACTGATTACATGCCTCTGCAAAACCTGTGTACCCTACTGTCACAACATCATCTTCATATCACCTCATATTCCACGGAGCACAACCCAGATGCACATCACACAGCACTTACACTCACCGGCATGGGATGACACACCTCAACCATCTGTGAAAGGCTCGGCACTTATATCTATGCCATGGGAAGACACACTTCAACCATGTGAGAATGGAATTGCACTTATATCCATAGCCATGGGAAGACACACTTCAACCATGCTAGGAATGGCACAGCACTTATATCACAGCCATGGGAAGACACACTTCAACCATGCTCGAATGGAACAACACTTATATCGCAGCCATGGGAAGACACACTTCAACCATTCTTGAATGGCACAGCTCTTACATCAACGACCATGGGAAGACACACTTCAACCATGTCGGAATGGCCCCATCCCTTATATCTGCACCATGGGAGGACACACCTACCACCATGTGATAATGGCTCATGTGCATCTGTGTCTCCGGACTCATCACTTCCCCTTGGAAGGAATCTCGATCTGCATTACACCAAGCCTCTCTCTGAAGTACTCAAACTTCACTTTGAACAGTGGCTTGGTCAACACATCGGCTATCTTCTCGTCCGTCGCAACATACAGGAGCTTCATTGCTCCTCTCTGCACCATATCCTTGATATAGTGGAGCTTGATCTCAATGTGCTTCGACATGTCATGGAACACTAGGTTCTCCGACAACTTCACACAACTCTGGTTGTCGCAATATATACAAGTAGCACTCAGCTGGAGATCAAACAAATCAGACAGTAGCTTCCTAATCCATACTGCGTCACAACTAGCCGAACAAGCTGCAAAATACTCTGCTTTGGCTATACTCAGTACCACACAGGACTGCTTCCTGCTAAACCAAGAGATCATACCGGATCCCATACTGAAGCAGCACCCTGAAGTGCTCTTCCGATCAATGGAACTGCCTGCCCAATTCGAATCAACATAACCCTCCAGGTTAAAATTTTGATTCACCTCATACTTGATCCCATAGTCAATTGTACCCTTCAGGTACCTTAGAATATGCTTTGCAACTATCAGGTGAACATGTCTCGGATCTATCAAGTACTGGCTCAAGGTGTTCACTGCAAAGCAGATATCCGGTCTCGTATTCGTCAGGTACATCAAGGACCCAATCATCAGACGATACATCGTGGCATCAACGGGCTCAGATGAAGCATCACACAGAAGCTTCAAGTTCGATGCCATAGGTGTGGCCATGGCCTTGCAGTGTATCATCCTGAACCTCTTTAGGATCTCTACTGCATACTTCCCTTGTCCAAGGAACATTCCATCTATGCTCTGACACACCTCCATACCTAGAAATTAGTGCATCATACCCAATTCCTTCACCTCAAACTCGGCAGCAAGATTCCTCTTCGTATCGGCAATCAATCTATCCTCACCTGTAACAAACAGGTCATCCACATACAGAAGTAGTATCACTGGATTTCCTTCCTCAACCTTGTAGTAAAGGTTGGAGTCCTCTTTACTCTTAGTAAATCCCAAACTGGATAGAAAGCCATCTGTCATGCCGTACCAAGTCCTGGTTGCCTATTTCAAACCATACCGGGCTTTCTTTAGTTTGGACAAATGAGTCCCTCTGTCATGTGTCTCAAACCCGAGTGGCTACTCCACCTACACTTTCCTCTTCAACTACACCATTCAAGAAAGCTGCCTTGGCATCCATCTGGTGTATCTTCCACTTCATCATTGAAGCCAGAGCAAGTACTATTTTGATGGAAGTGTACCTGGCTACAGGAGAAAAAATCACGAGCCACAACCTGTCCTTGTATTTCTCTATGCTACCATCTGCAGCATGCTTGATATTATAGATCCACTTGGAAGTCACAACAGACTTCCCTTTAGGTCTTGGGACCACATCCCAAACATCATTCTTCATGATTGACTGGTACTCCTCGATCATGGCATTCTTCCATTATTGCATCTCGTATCCTGGGAACTTCAAATTCTTCAATATCTTCAATAGATAGATTTCTTTAAACTTTGTTGTTGGAACAAATGTTGTAGTCCTTCTTTTGTAGGTGATTGTACACGATCTTTCCTACAAATCAAGTTCAATTGCATGATTAGAAACATCTCATAGTTTTCAAAAAACAAAATCTTACACACAAGTACATATGTCATACAGTCATGCAATTATCTTAGCCGATGCTTCAATACAACATTCATCCATATCTTGTAACTTTCTAGATGCCTTCCATCTCTACTAGAACATTGTTAAGAGTGTGTACAACTCCCAACATGTTAGCAAAGAGGTTTCATTCTAGATAAGTAGCAATGGAATGTTGTATAGTACCATAGGCCACTTACCCATTACTTACATATTATTAGTATCTTGTTCATTAATGCAACTTTTCTAATATGCATAATACATATCCTAAATCTAGGAACATAAGTATGTACATGACTGAACAACATCATTTAAGTAATCATATATATAATAAATAACAATTCAAATACTTATCTTTGTTTAGTTTTTGGGTGGACTCCCTCTTGATCTTTACTTCTTGGAGTGCTCCCTCTTGATCTTTGCTTCCTTGCAGGAACTTTTGGAGTGTGCTCCCTCTTGATATTTTCTTCTTGGATTACATGTCCTTGAACTTATGTTCATCCTAGACCACTATGCATGCTTAAGTGTGCACTAGTGTCATGATTGTGTCATCCTCAAGATCTCATACATAATCATACATTCATTAGTATAATATCAATACTATCAAAACATTATGATTCTAAATAATCTTAAATATGTATGGTCGTGATCATTTCACACATAGGTAATTTATCACAAGCATTAGTATTCATGTTTCAGGGAGGACTTCTATTACTCATGCATATTCTTATTGACCATAGGACTCTTCTGGTTAGTCATATCGTTAATCAAAGTAAGAAACATAATATGCATAAACTGTTGATTACTTAGACTTCTAACTTCAAGAATAATCATTCATACAAAAGTATAAGATCCTAACATAAGGTACGATTCTAACTTGATATAGGAAAAACATCCCTGGAATATCATGTTAGCTAGTTATGTCTAACATACCCAAACAATGTCTTCTTGTTCTCTTCAATGACTTGTGCTTAGTAACCTGCATAACTCATAAGTTAACCATTGTAGAACCAAATTATACATACCTCGTAAGTAGAGCTTCTATAATGGCTTTGGATGAGTCTGTGTCTTCATGTCACCATGGTCATATGTTCTTGATCTAGAACTTGATCTGTCTTTCTTGATGTACCTTTCATGTTAGCGGACAACATCAACCTCATACAACATCATGGTGCATTAGTACAATCATAAGTGTCATAACCCTAATCAATGAATGTCTACAAGCATTCATACTTTTACTAAGGTGATAAAACAAGTCTAAGATTAATCAAGATTGTATTAATAATATCAAGACAAACATATCATAAACTTAATCATGAACAGATTTCACAAACATACCTGTATCTCTTCAAGTCATACATGTCGGGATTGCTTGTAGACTTCTTGTGTAAGGCCTTAGCCTCATCTCCCTCTAGAAATGGAATCTCTTCACTTATGTAGGTATCCAATTCATCATCATCTAGGATTAACCCAATCCACTTTGATTTGTTGAAACTGGATCTGGAATTGGATTAGGGTTTGTCCGAGAAACCCTAAAAATTCAAAATTTGAATTCCAAACTTCTGATTAGATGAAAAGATGCGCCTTGCTGAGCTGATCAAGCTGGTATACTTCAATTTTGAAATCTCCAAAATTTGACCCCTCAAAATTGCCTTTGAAACTTCTGGATCTTCTGGACAGGATCCCGAACTAGGGTTTTATAAAGCCCAGTGTTTTTTCCAACCAAAAAGTTAGATCTTGTACTCTAAACTTCAATTTTTTTGAGGAGCTTCGAGTCATGGTCACAGATTTCAAAAATTCCAACTTTTACAGAAGCCCTAATTTTCCACCTTTCCTATCAAAATCCTGAACTAGGGTTTGATCAAGCTCGACCTTCTGTCCAACCAAAAAATTTAATCTTGGTCTCTAAATTTTGATTTTGATGAGGAGCATTCAACCATGGAATCCGATTCCAAAAATTCCAACTTTCTCTAAAACCCTAAATTCCCGCAACAGTGACAAGCCAAGAATGAAGGTGCTCAGAATCCAATTATGTTTTGATAGAAATATGCACCTGATTGTTTCTGGTGCATCTCTGCAATTACGAATCCATAGGGTCTGAAACTTCAGCCTGTGGTATCCTGACCTGTCATATTTCAAACCCCACAAGTCTGACCTCAATTGTATTCTCTGAGAGATATTTATGCCAAGTTTCACAACGTGACCTATTTATGGGATAAAACAGTATAGCAAATTTGTACGGAGTTCCACGTGTCACTAGTTAAATTTCGGCCTCTGAAAAACTTACCTAAGAAACTAAATTCCGTGCCCTACCTGTCACTTTTTACGAAATTTAATTTGGATCTTCCTAGCCCAAGTTGTGATCTTTTATCCTAGGTCACTTGTTTATGTCTAAGATATGGAAGAGGCAGAAACCCTAGATTGTATAGATCATAAATCACAAAGTACAACTAATCAGATGTTGTGCTTCGGAAACAAGGTACATGGGTATGTTATCTACGACCTGTAAAAGTTTCAGAACCGGAACCTTCGCCAAAATGGATTTATAGAGAAAGTGCCACAATGACTGGTTTTTGCTATATCAAGCCCTAGCCTCCAATTTGTCGCAAGTGCAACAAGTCTCATAAATGCCATACCATGCCTTCCTTCAGGCTAGATCTGATACCATGTTAGATTTTGAGCATTTAATTCAATAGATCTAGGATCTTAACTGAAATAATAACATGTAAAGCATATTAAGCATAAGAGACAAGAGACAAGAGACACAAAACATTTCACCGGGGAAAACCAAGAAGGTGAAAAACCCCGCAACTTCCTCAAAGATAAAATAAGCATCAATACAATGATCACCATGATCAAACCCAAGAGATAGATATCTTCAGTAGCATTCTCCTCCTCCACTTGTGGGCACTCCTCCTCTCTCTCACTAATGCAAAGTGATTGAATGAGACAATGTGTAAAATGAGAGAGAGACACTCTATTTATACACTAACTTTCATTTGACCTTTACTCAACTAGGTCGGCCCCAACTTAACCACTTAACATAATACTAATTGGGCCGACCCCACTAGGTGGTCTAATAACTCTTTAAGCCACATGACTCATACAGGGCCGACCCCATCAAGGTGGTCTAATAACCCATCAAGTATAAGTTACGACACTTACAATATAACTTGCGACACATGCAAGTACAACTGACGACACTTCCAATCGGAGGAATAATACATCTCTGTTGGGGATACAATAAAGTACAAATATAATATACAAGTGAATATCTTCCGAAGTTACAAATACATCAACAGATAGAGGCATAATCCCTAAAGACCAAGTGTATCCCAGGAGTTTCCACCACTGAACACTTACTTTGCTTGTGCACTTATCTCAACACATGGCACAATCTTGTAGAGTTAACTGGAGGTCTCAATTTATAGGTTACACAATCGTTATATTTAATCGTGAATCCTTGAAACAAGTTTTATATTGTTTACAGTTTTATCTATTTTTAATGACAAGTGATCTAATTCTTATACTTATCTAAGTTTCATAGTGTTCATATCTTTCCTTGGAACAGGGCCCATCCAAGGTGAAGTCTAGGAACTTCTTTGTTAGGTTAGACTTATAATTTACGTAATATTTAGAATAGAGTGCTTGTTCTAGTTTCCTGAAAATTGTAGAGATTATGTGTTATTAAAGAAAAGTGTTATTTCTAGACTGCTTATTAAAAGAGCAGTTGATGCTTTTTTATGCACTTTCACATTCAAAGTTATTTCTTTCAGATTAGATCTCATTTTTTGCATTTGGTATTATCCAGAATCCTCTACTTGTTATGAATACTAGTATGGAAAATTAAAGGTGGTGAATGCCTGCCTTTATCAATCTAAAGGTAGAGTATCAAAGGGGATTTCACTAAAGGTTGTGAACTAGATGAGAAATCTCATGGTGCTTATCTATGATAACGCTAGATAAGGAACAAATTCGAGATGTGAAAGTTAGATCTCATGCTTTAGCAACCCTTAGTTAAGAATTGATTTACTTATGTTTTTATCATAGATAGAAACTTCATTGTTTTTATTGATCATATTAGAATCTACATACTACGAGACAGAACTAGCTCCCTTGTAGTTTCATATATTGTGCAGTTCCGTCACAAGTTTGTACGAATCCTTGGGGTCATGATTAAAGTAGAGGTTTAGATGTAGCATTCTTACTATCATCTTATTCCAATGAGACAGAGTATTAATGTTGATTGATTAATCCCATCACAGAGACCAGATGAGATCTTCCTCAATCGGGGGAAGTACACAGTTGAGATATTAAGAGATTAAATTCATATCTACACCTATGATAACAAATCTGAATAAGATGAGTGATTCTGCTTCAAATTCATATTTGATGGATCCCACTATATATAGATAGTTTACTTAATCTTTGATGTACCCGTTTAACACCATGCCAGATATTTGCTTTGCAGTGAATACCCTTATCCAATTTATGAGTCAAGGTAGGAACATTGGGTTGTGGAAAAGCATGTGTTGAGGTACCTGCACGGTATAGTTGGATATGGCATGAGATATGTCTTAGGTGGTGAAGTGAGGTTGCAGAGATATACATATTTTGACTGGGCGGGGAGTACAGTGTACAGAAAGAGCACCTCATGTGCTACTTTAGCTTGAGATGAGATACGATATCATGTTTAGAAGGAAGCATACTTCTGTAGCACTCAGTACAATCGATGCGGAGTATATTGCAACCAATATCACAAGTCGTAAACTAGTGTGGATTCGAAAGCTTCTTGCAGGACTATTTGATTAGGAGATAAAATATAACTTCACTCGAAACATTGTGCAGAAGGGAGCAGTGAGGCTTCAGTACATATCCACAAATGAGCAAATAGCTGACATTCTCACCAAGCCTCTCAGTAAAAGTTTGTATACTTTATATATAAGCTTGGTGTGATGAAGAATGTCTCCCTTAGTGATAGGGAGTGTTGATGGATGAGCAGTAATGTTCATATACCTTCATGAGAAGTGAAAGGCCACGTACATTCAAAAGTGAACGGTCATAGACATTCATGAGAAGTGAATGGCCCAAGTATCATGATGGTTATACAGATGAGGAATATGGATCATACATTCACTCACAGGGTTATGATAGTGGTGAATGGTACAAACATATAGATAAGCAACAACAAGGAAGACATTTATTCATGTGGATATGTTAGTGATAAATGATACATTCACTCACAGGGATTTGCTAGTGGTGAATGGACCAAGGTGCATTTTTTATCAAAGATGGATTACGACATTTTGACTAAGTGATAAGCTTGGCATTAATACAGAATGTCTCCACGTGTGAATATTGATAGTGACGACACTCTCACCAAGTGAGAAGATTGGCAGAGATGCAGAGTGTCTTCTATGAACATTCTCACCAAGTGAAAAGTTTGGCATGATACAGAATGTTCCCCTCACTGAGAGCGAGTGTTGATGTTTCTCCATGGTTACAGCATCGGGAAACATTCTGCAGACATTCTCCTAGAGAGGTCATGATAAGTGACCAATGGTTAGTAGAGGATGGCCCTCGCGTAGCCTTGATTAGTCATGAGAAGTGACAAAGGGTAAACAAGGCTTTGGATACTTACTCTAAGAAAGAGTGCTCCGATAAGGAAGCTAGAGATCACATTGCAATCTCTGAGAAGGAATAATCTGTTCCATATTAGAGTGAGTTGACTTGTTTATTTTGATAGGGGATTCTATATTCTTGTGAAATATACAAGTTCAATCTAATGTTGAATTTGACATAGGCTCTAAGAAGTTTTCAGACTTCTTAGATAGCCAACATTCTCTTACTCTCTATAAAATGTCACGTTCCCCATCCTCCATAGTGGCCTTCAGAGGCCATGGAATACCCTCTGTACATTTGTTTTTCTCCAATTTCTTCCATTTTCACACACAGCAGCAATGGGCTCGGATGTGAAACACATAGCCTCCTTCCCGCAACCCGCAGTCGGGATTCGAAAATCGGGTTGCTAAATCTTCCTCCCCAATGAATTAGCTCTACCAACTTCAGCAATCCGCAATGCGGAAGTTGGAAGCCGGAAGCCAATTATCAGTCTTGAATTTTACCCATCCGCCCTCCACAGTTCTGCATTCCGCATGCGGAACTCAGGATTTAGAGTCCTACTTTCTCCATCCCAAAGAGTTTCCTCCTCCGCAATTCTGCAATCCACAACCCGCGTTGCGGATGTCGGAATTCAGAAAACCATATTCATAGCCCTGGGGAAATTTACCTCCCGCAATCCGCACTCCACAGCCCGCTTGCGGATGCAAAAATGAAGAAGTCCAATTCGCCAACTACGTGGAAGTCAGCCTTCCGAAATCCGCAATCTGCATCCCACCTTACGGATGCAGAAAGGCAGAACTCCCACTCGGCCTTTCCATTGGGATCGTCCTTCTGACTCCCGCAACCAGCTTTGCGGATGCGGAAAGGTGGAAGTACAATCACACCGCTCCAATGAACGGTCCCCAACCTTAGCAATCCACGATCCGCATTGTGGATGTGGAAAGGTACTTGCGGATGCGGAAAGGTATGGACTACAGACCCCTGCTCCAGCAAGCTTCTAAGGCAAGTTTCAGAGGGTCATAACTCTCTCATACTTGGTCCAAATTGGACAAGGCTGGTACAGTTGGAAATATCTTAGAGAGATCTATCCAATGGTGTAATCCCCACCTTATATGAGCACTCCAACCATGCCAATTTTCCAACTAAAACTCTATCCATAACCTCCTATGTATGCCTTTATCCTTTTGGAAGGGACTCTTTCCCCTTCCTGCCATAACTCCTCCCTTCACCTAACCCACAAATGGGTTTTGAAACACATCAGGGGCTATCCCCTTCCTTCCCAAGTCCAGGTGAAGTCATCTATCCCCCTTAAGGGTGAATACAATGCTTAAATAACACATATAAGAAACTAGGACTAGTCTATACACCTACAACCTACAAGGTTAGTCCTACATTACACTCATGAAAATGATGAAGCATTCAACATAAATTAGCCTCATACTCATGCCTATACCTGGATTCCTAATGAGAAAGTTCATGAAATCATCCATTCAATCATCTAGAGCATAAAAATCATAACATAACAATAGATATAACACATGAAATAACATCATTTAACACCACAGAACACTTATCTTTAGAATTGAAGCTGCCCAAGAAACTGGCTAAGTGAGGAAAACTTTCCACCCAACCTTAGGTCTATGTCCAGCCTATACTCTTTTATCTAAGAGACCACCCCCGAGCTGGGTTGTGTATCCACTAAGGAGGGCTAATGGACTCTCTCTCACAGTCAAGGTCTCATCCCAATGCTAAGCCAACCTACATTTGGGTTTATCAAGCATTCCAGGGAACAAGGAGGATGCTTCTAAGCTAGTGAGCTCAACCACAGATCTATAGGAATCTCAGATCACTCAGCAAGCATGGAACCCACATTACCTACCTCACCCAACACAAGGAAGGCCCTCTTCTCTGCTGCACAGTCCCTCAAGGCCCCTTCCCTCCAGTGCTATTCAGGGTGGGCATAGAAAGGTCCAACTGTTTTTCTTCATGAGATTTCAACCTTCACTAGGTTTATCAAGCAAATCCAACCCTAAGTCGACCTTCTTCACTGTTATACAAGCTAATTCTTCACAAGTTCGCGGCCTAAACTATGCCATGTGACTCGATCCTCTACAAAATAGATCTCAAGGTTCTCACAATTTCTCTAAGCCATTCAAGCTCTACAATTCATCCCTATGGTATGATCTATGGTTTTTTCAACCGGTTCAATTCTTACATAAGGTTTCCTTAGGTGTTCTCGGCTTTGCAAATTCGCACACACAGGTCGTGTTTTCTCTTGTTTTCCTTCACGGTTGGATCTGCAAGTGCGTGAATGACTTGGGTTGTTGGTCAACAATGGGTTAGTGATGAGGATGGGAGAATTCCCAAGTGTGGAGTGGCTTAATGGATAAGTAAAACATAGGGCCATACCTTGCCATACGGATTCGGAGGCTACCCCATACTCAAACGAATTCATGGTCTATTTTTCTCAACCACCCTCTTACAGTTGCATTAATGTCAGCATGGGGAGTCAAATGGGTTCACAATTGGACATGTGGCAGCATGGGCACCAATCCCATAACCCCCTCACCTCCCCCTAGTGGATACACATGGCCCCTTCTCATTGGTTTCCTCCTTAGCCATCTTCTTGGGTATTTTTATTGCAATAATTAATAATTACATCATTTACAATTATTCATGGCTTAACAGCTCATGGATAATCAACTGTCAAATACTTGCCTATGCAATTAAACCTGAACATCCTCTAGTGGGGCCTTGGCCTTGAGCTCCACACTAGGGTAAACACACATGCATTTGTACAATATTTACATTGAAGCCAATAAACCATAAGGGTAAAAATAGGGGTATTAGAATGATCCGAATTTATGTGGGAAAAAATAAAAGAGCATATACAGAATCATATACAAAGATATATTGCAAAGAACACAGTGATACAGTAAACACATATTCTATTAAATAGCGGAAATAGAACATACTGTAAAATACAAGAGCTAGAATGGTGGTAGCTATCTCTGAGAAGAGATGTGGCCATTATGCTCATTCGTGCCAAGCTGAATACAAAAAGAGGCCGAAAGGGCCTATTTATCATAAGCATGAGGGGAAGAATCCCAAACATCCAAAAACCTAACCCTAGAATATGAACCGTCATAAAGTTTGCATCCCAAAGGTGGTTAGTTGAACAATCAACTTCTTGGGGTCATAACTTTTGCATACTATTCATTTGGGTCACTCGGTATCCCTTTGGAAAGGTCTGTCTGATATTTATAAATTTCAACCAGATCCAAATGAATGTCGTTGGAAATCATCAAGCCCCCCAAATAACCAAAAAACATCATTTAGGGCCTCAAAACGGCCTCGGATGTTTAGGACCTGAAAAACCGTAGAAAAATTACTAGAAAATTACCAAAATGGGAAATTGTTTTGAGCCAGTGGAATAGGTGGGTGGCCACCGATATCCATCTGGATCATTCCTCCCCCCTTAGGAAGCAATTGTCTCCATTGCGTCAAATCCCTTATCATATGTTGAGTTGAGCTCCTGGTGCAAAATTTGTTGAAGTGAAAAGGTTGCCTTACTTTGACATCTTCAGAGGGTTGTAAATGTTGTTGATGGATGCGCTAAAGCTGTTCAACAGTTTTGGTTGTCGTGTTATTCGTGTTATCCTTGGTCTGCACTGGTGCAGATGGTTTATTTCTGGAGGAGCACCTTGAATGTGTGGTCTTGCATTATAGAGGTACCCGGATAGACGATGTTGCAATGACTTTTTGTTCTTCTTGTTTCTGCTGAGTAGAGGGATCATGTGCAGAGGTTGTATATGTCTCTGCGATCTGATGTTCTCCTTCAGTGGAAATTGCGAATAGGGAAAATGTTTTGAGCCATTGGAATACGTGGGTGGCCACCAATATACATCTGGATCATACAACTCCCTCTCCCTTAAAATAACACCATACTTGGTGTTCTCAAAACTGAACAAAAATGGGAATGCATCTCTCATGGCATCCTTTGGCTCCCATGTGGCCTCTTTGGGACTGAGGTGCCTCCTTTGCACTTTTACATGCTCGAGGGCTCTGTTCCGAAGCAAAGTGACCTTCTTGTCGAGGTTGCATATAGGATCCACTTGGAACTCTCCCTATGGTTCCACCTGTATCACATTCCAATCAATTATGTGATTAGGATCATGTACATATTTCTTAATCAAAGAGACATGGAAAACATTATGAGCTTTCATATTAGCAGCAAATGCAATCTTATATGCAATTGGTCATTTCCTATCGAGGACTTCAAATGGACCACAATATCTTGGTGCCAACTTGGCACAACTCCCCAACTTCATGGAACTTTTCCTTGGTTTCACTCTCAAGTAAACATGATCCCCAATCTAAAATTCCTTATGCACTCTTTTCAGATCTGCATGTATTGTGCTTCCTTCAAATTCTGCTTGATCTTAACTATCTCCTGCTCCATCTCCTTGATCATTTTTGGTCCAAGCACAACCTTTTTCACTGGGTTGTCCCAATTCACTGGATTTCTGCATCCCTTGCCATACAATACCTCAAAAGTACTCATCCTCAATGATGCTTGATGTCCATTGTTGTATGCAAACTCTACCAAATGTAGATACTCTTCCCACTTGGATGGTTTATCCATCACATACATCCTCAACATGTCTTCAAGAATCTGATTTACTCTCTCAGTATGACTATTTGTTTGAGGGTTATATGTTGTACTAAACTTCATCTGAGTTCCTAATTCCTGAAACAATCCTTTCCAAAAATTGGATGTGAACTTTGTATCACGATCTGAAATTATCGCCTTGGGAAATCCATGCAATCTGAATATCTCTCTCGTGAATATATTTGCAATGTCATTTGTCTTGTGAGTGGACTTGATTGGAATGAAGTGATCTACCTTTGATATCTTGTCCACCACTACCATGATTGAATCATGCTTCTTCACTATCATTGGAAAACTTGTTATAAAATCCATGGAGATTACTTCCCACTTCCATTCTGGAATGGGAAATGGTTGCAACAGTCCTGCGGGATGTTGATTCTTTTCCTTTACTTGTTGGCACTTTTGACACCTAGCAATATCCTCTTCTATTTACTTCTTCATCCCATGCCAAAAGTACTACTTTCTTGATGTTGTTATAGTTTTCTGATATCCTGGGTGTCCAGAATAGGGCATTTGATGTATCTCATCCATCACAAGCTTCTTCAAATATGCACTAGCTGGAATGTACAGTCTGGTACCCTGATAAATGAGAACATCATCATCACCTAGCTGATATCTTGCACACTTTTTATCCACAATTCCCTACTGCAATTTTTCTTTGACTTGAAGGTAAGATTCATCACTGATTTGAGCTTCTAGAATTCTTGCCTTCAAATCTGATTTACACATACTTACTGCTACAATATGGAATTTTTTTGTTGAGTGTATCAACAACCTTATTCTCCTTACCTTTGAAATGTTTAATTTCAAAATCAATCTCACAAATAAAATCCATCCATCTAGTTTTCCTAGAATTCAGATTTGGCTGGTCAAACAAATATTTTAAACTCATATGATATGTCCTGAGTTCAAATATTCTTCCCAAGAGATAATGTCTCCATCTCTTGAGTGCATGAACGATGGATGCCAGCTCTAAATCATGTGTGGCGTAGTTCCTTTCATGCTCTTTTAACTTTCTAGACTCATAGCAGATTACAAATCCTTCTTGCATGAGTAATCCACCAATACATTCAATGCAAGCATCTGTGCATACCATAAAGTCTTTCTTTGGATCTACAATCTTCAGAACATGAGCACTGGTAAGCAACTCCTTCAGCTACTGAAATCTTTTCTCGCATTTTTCAGACCATACAAACTTGATATTTTTCCTTTGCAATGAAGTGATTGGGTGAGCTATCTTGGAGAATCCTTCAATGAATCTTCTGTAGTAGCCTGCAAGACCCATAAAAGATCTAACATCTGTAACATTCCTTGGAGTAAGCCAATCCATTATGGCTTCAATCTTTTATGGTTCCACTGCAATTCCTTCTGCTGATATAATATGACCCAAATAATGTACTTTCTGCTGATAGAAATCACACTTACTCAGCTTTGCATACAGCTGGTGTTCTCTAAGGACTTGCAACACCATTCTTAAATGCTCATTATGCTCTTCTTCATTCTTTGAGTACACAAGAATGTCATCCAAGAACACAATCACAAACTTGTCCAAATATTTGCTAAAGACACTATTCATGAGACACATGAATGTAGCAGGTGCATTGGTAAGACTAAATGGCACCACTATGAATTCATAATGGCCATACCTTGTCCTGAAGGATGTCTTATGAATGTCTTATTCCTTTATCCTCACTTGATGGTACCCAAACCTCAAGTCAATATTTGAAAACACTATATCTTCCTTCATTTGATCAAACAAGTCATCAATTCTTGGCAATGGATACTTGTTCTCAACTGTCACTTTATTGAGTTGCGTGTAATCAATACAAGACCTCAATGCCCCATCCTTCTTCTTAACAAATAATATAGGTGCACCCCAAGGAGATACACTAGGTCTGATATATTCTTTGTCCATCAATTCCTGCAGCTGCATCTTCAATTCTACCCATTCGGGTGTGCTCATTCTATAAGGAGCTTGAGAAATGGGTGTTGCCCCTGGAACAATATTAATGGAAAATTCAATGTCTCTCTTGGGTGGCAGCCCTGGCACTTCATTTGGAAACACATCCTGGAACTCTTGCAACAACTGAAAGTCTTCTAACTTGGGTCCTTTATCTTCTGTTGAATCTGATATATGCACAGCATATAATTGGCAACCCTTTTTATAGAATTTTCTCAGCTGTAAGGATGAAACCTACCTTACTGAAACTTGCTTGGGAATTCCTCTCACCAAACTCATCCTTCCTTCATCATCAATACATTCAAGTGCTTTCTCATAATAGTCTAATTTGGCTCTATGTCTTTCCAACCAATCCATACCCATTAGGGAATCATAAGATCCTAATGGTAAGACATTTAAATCTGCATGTGTGAGGAATCCATTCAATTCTATGGGGAACTCCATCACTACCTCACTTACCTTTCTCTTGGTCCCTGTGGCTAAATGAACTAGCCAATCCTTTCCATGCTTTACCTTACCAAGAGAACAACTTTCAATCACCTTAGTAGACACATAACTATGAGTAGATCATGGATCAATCAAAACATAAATAGATTGCTTAGCAATCTTACCTTCAATCTCCACCACTGTTGATTGATGGTCTGCTTGGTGATCATCCAATGCTGCATAAATCCTAGGTGCTTCCCTTGTCATATCTCCCACTGTAGTTTCTCCTTCTAGGTTGTGCAAGCTACTGTAGTTTTCCTTCCGATGTGGGCAATATTTAAGCATATGGTTTCCTTTGTATCCCCAACATTGAAGTGGCCCTTTTGGTGCCTTTTATGTTGCTACAGCTTGTTTGAATTCTCTTCTTGCTTGCTGGCCCTATGGAATATTTATGGGATGATTTATGAATGGTGGTTTGAATCCATTTCTCTTTTGTTCAAACCTTCCTCTGGGCTTACCTTTCCATGTTGGTAGCACCTCTTTTTTACCTTTACTCTGCTCATAGCAATGTTCTGCCATTATGATGGATTCATCCAAGCTTGGTGGATTGACAAACTCAATCCTATCTCTGTAATTATGTGGTAGAATACCAAGGAAACATTGAATCTTCACTCCTTTATCCTTGATGTAGTGTACATACCTCAGCAGCTCCAAAAACATGTGAACATGCTCATCCATGGTATTCTGCCCCAATATGAGTTCATTGAACTCTTTTCTTTTATTATCATAATACCTAGCTAATAAGTATTTCTCCTGGCAGTACCTTTTAAACCTTTCCCAGTTGATTCTTCTTTCATTGATTCCTTTCACTTGCATGAGGTGTTCCCACCAAATTGAAGCCCTTCCACTTAGGTTATAGATGGAAACCCTAGCTTTCTCATTCTCCGAATACTCATGCATTATGAAATACTTTTTAATTCCAAGAAGCCATGCCTCTGCCTCTTGACCTGCTTTGCTTTCTCCATCAAAAGTGGGAGGCCTTGCCTTCCTAAATTCACCCTGTTGGATACCTATGTGCTTATTTTTGCACTTACTTCTATTGGAAGTATGTCTTGGGATTCCTTGAGAACCCTCGAAGTCATCCGACTCGCTGGAAGGAGATCTTGGAGAGAGCATTCTATTTTTTATTCTCACGGAAATCCTTCTAGGGCTTGGAGTCTTCTTCTTAGAATGGCCCCTAGAGTGGCTTTTTGTATTTCTTCCTTCTTGCCCCTCGTTTCTTGGGTTAGACCCACCATTTATCCTTTGATTCATATCGATGAGGCTCTACAAGATGGCCACGTTGAGCTGGTGTTTCTCTTCCTATGTCTTCATTAACCGCTTGTTGAAGCTCACCATGGTCTCGACCAAGTTTGGTAGCGTTGAATTCTCCCTTATTCGATCAGACTCGGCCTCGGTATGTGCTTCTTGTACGTTCTCTCCCAGCATGTTGTCCTCTTTCCCAAACAGATAATGGGCATCGTTAAGGGTAACCATTTTCCCGCTTCTCTGTATGCTGCCCTGTTGTACATTTCACCGATTAACCGTTGCAACCACTATGCATAATAGAGGAATCTATTAGACATTACAACCATGTAAATAAACCCTAACACATCCATTCAAATCTGGAATTATTCATTTGGACAATCAATCAACCAATAACGTTTATCAAACCATGCCATGGGCACATTCCTTGCCTGTAAATCCATTCACAACTTGGCCCAAACAACCCCAATGCTGCAACCGAAGCTCTGATACCACTTTGTCACGTTCCCCATCCTCCATAGTGGCCTTTAGATGCCATGGAAGACCCTCTACACATTTTTTTTCTCCAATTTCTTCCATTTTCACATACAGCCGCAATGGGCTCGAATCCACAACCCACAGCCTCCTTCCCGCAACCCGCAGTCGGGATTCAGAAATCAGGTTACTAAATCCACCTCCCCGATGAATTGGATCTACCGACTTCCGCAATCCACAATGCGGAATTCTCGATCTTTGATTTTACCTATCTACCCTTCGTCGTTTCGCATTCTGCATGCGGAACTCGGGATTTAGAGTCCTCCTTTCGCCATCCTGGAGAGTTTCCTTGTCTGCAATTCCACAATCTGCAACCCACGTTGTGGATGTCGGAATTCGAAAAACCATATTCCTAACGCCGAGGAAATTTAACTCCTGCAATCCGCACTCCATAACCCGCTTGCGGATGCGGAAATGCGGAATTCCAATTTTCCAGTTGCGTGGAAATCGGCCTTCCGACATCCGCAATCCACATCCCGCCTTGCGGATGCAGAAAGGCAAAACTCCCACGCGCCCTTTCCGTTGGGATCGTCCTTCTGACTCCCGCAACCCGCAACCTGATCTACGGATGCGGAAAGGCGGAAGTCCAACCATGCCTCTCCAATGAACGGTCCCCGACCTTCACAATCCACGATCCACATTGCGGATGCGGAAAGGTACTTGCAAATGCAGAAAGGTCTGGACCACAAACCCCTGCTCCAGCAAGCTTCTAAGGCAAGTTTCAGAGGGTCATAACTCTCTCATCCTTGGTCCTAATTCGACAAGGATGGTACCATTGGAAATATTTTAGAGATCTCTATACAATGGTGTAATCCCCACCCCATCTGAGCACTCCAATCGTGCCAATTTTCCAACTGAAACTCTTCCCATAACCTCTTTCATATTCCTTTATCCTTCTACAAGGGACTCTTTCCCCTTCCTTCCATGACTCCTCCCTTCATATGACCCACAGAGGGGTTTTGAAACACATCAGGGGTTATCCCTTTCCTTCCCAAGTCTAGGTGAAGTCATCTATCCCCCTTAAGGTTGAATACAATGCATAAATAACACATATAAGAAACTAGGACTAGTATGTACACCTACAACCTACAAGGTTAGTCCTGCATTACACTCATGCAAATGATGGAGCATTCAACATAATCTTAGCCTCATACTTAGGCCTATACCTCGCTTCCTAATGAGCAAGTTCATTAAATCATCCATTCATTAATCTAGAGAATGACAAGCATAAAATAACAATAGATAAAACACATGAAATAACATCATTTAACACCACGGAGCACTTATCTTTAGAACTAAAGTTTCCCAAGCAACGGCCTAAGTGAGGACAAATTTCCACCCAACCTTACTTCTATGTCCATCCTATACTCTTTCAGTTGAGATACCACCCCTGAGTTGGGTTGTGTATCCACTAATGAGGGTTAATGGACTCTCTCTCACAGTCAAGGTCTCATCCCAGTGCTAAGCCAACCTACAGTTGGGTTTATCAAGTATTTCAGGGAACAAGAAGGATGTTGCTAAGCTAGTGAGCTCAACCACATAGCTATAGGAATCTCAGATCACTCAGCAAGCATGGCACACATGTTACCTACCTCACCAAACACAAGGAAGGACCTCTTCTCTGCTACACAGTCCCTCAAGGCCCCTTCCCTCCAGTGCTATTCAGGGTGTGCATAGAAATGTCCAACTATTGTTATTCATGAGATTTCATCCTTCACTAGGTTTATCAAGCAGATCCAACACTAAGTCGGCCTTCTTCACTGTTATACAAACTAATTCTTCACAGGTTCATGGCCTAAACTCTGCCACGTGACTCGATCCTCTACAAAACAAATCTTAGGGTTCTCATGGTTTCTATAAGCCATTCAAGCTCTACAATTCATCTGTATGGTATGATATATGGTTGTCCCAAACGGTTCAATTCTTACATAGGGTTTCCTTGGGCGTTCTCGGCTCTGCAAATTTGCACACATAGCTCGTGTTTTCTCTTGTTTTCCTTCACGGCTGGCTCTACAAGTGCGTGAATGACTTGGGTTGTTGGTCAACAATGGTTTAGCGATCAAGATGGGAGAATTCCCAGGTGTGGAGTGTCTTAAGGGACAAGAAAAACATAGGACCATACCCTGCCATACGGATTTGAAGGATGCCCCATACTCAATTGAATTCATGGTCTGGTTTTCTCAACCACCCTCTTACAATTGCATTAATGTCAACATGGGGATTCAAATGGGTTCAAAATTGGACACGTGGCAACATGGGCACCAATCCCATAACCCCCTCACCTCCCCCTAGTGGATACACATGGCCCTTCTCATCGGTTTCCACCTTAGCCAGCTTCTTGGGTATTTTTTTTGCAATAATTAATAATTACATCATTTACAATTCTTCATGGCTTAACAACTCATGGATAATCAACTGTCAAATACTTTCCTATGCAATTAAACCTAAACATTCTCTAGTGGGGCCTTGGCCTTGAGCTCCACACTAGGTTAAACACACATGCATTTGTACAATATTTACATTGAAGCCAATAAACCGTAAGGGTCAAAATAGAGGTATTACATAAAAAAAATTCTACCCACTTATGAAGGAGGGTGAACCTCTCATGTGCTAGGGTTCATCTTCATGAATGGTATTGTACTTGAATTGGATTAATTTATTTTAAGAAAAGTTGGCTGGTTTTTCTCCCTGATGGGTTTCTGAGGATAAAATTTTGTGTCTCTTGTTCATGGTTATCTTTCAGTGATCCTTGTTTTATTTCCGCTGCAAATGAATGGTGATATTTCTTTCTAGTAACTATGTGATTAAATGAATTATGAAATGAATGCTTGAAAGACATAAAACTATAGTACTAAGTTACAAATTCAACATTTCTCTTCTCCTTTTCTCTCTCAATTGTGGTATGATCTTGAAACCCTTGTCTTGCACTGTCGGAGTCATCCAATATAAGAGAATTATGGGTTTTATGCATGAGAGTTTAGTCTGGTTAGGTGAGACATCCCTCTTGAAGGGTCTCTCTTATTTAGGCCTTGGCATCTTGTTTTCCCTAATTAGGTCAAGTGCTAACATAACTTAGGGTTTCTTAGCTTTAACCTAATTCACTCAAATGTTGAATTTCCGATTCTTGGTAGAAATGCTAGCCCTGATTTCTCATTTCCCAATGCAATAAGATCTAAGGTTATTTCTCTCATCTCCACCATTTCAATTTTACAAAATTCCTTGTACTATATTGGAAAAAATACAAAAAAAAATCAAATATATGAAAAAACCCAAAAAATATAAATCTCTAAAAATAATTGTGGTATTGGAAAATCTAATCTGTTCAATTGATGCTCCCTGATTGGTTTCATGGTCAATCTTGAAGGGTGTCCTATTTTTGTGGATAATTTGAAATATTTATGGTTATGTGCAAATGCTAGTGTGGCTTTTTTCAAATCTGATTTGACAAGTATAGCCATCAAAATTCATCTTTGGAGGGTCTGGTGAGCTAGAAAAAGGGTATATTATCAACCCTACTCTCTCAGGAATTCATCTAGTGGTTCATGTTGACATTCTTGTGATTTATGGGGGCTAGTTAGGGAATAAAAAAGATCCAGTAATTTATTTCCATATTTGTATTACTCATTCAGTTGTTGCCCTAAAGGTGGGATTCTTATACTTTTCCATCAGGATACCTTCCTTGGTAAGTTGGCATTATTCTAGGTGGTTTTTATATATATTTGATTACATATTATGTGGTTGTCCTCTTATAACAGCAACAAAGTTTTAAATATTTTACAATAATTGTGAACAATTATCCATTCTAACTCCTATTCTCTTGAAGTACTTGGTAAACATGCTTGTATTCATTGCTTTGACTCTATAAGGCAATGATCTTTGTCAAGAAGTTTCTCATGAGGTATTCTTGTTGTGTAGATCTATTTCACCTATATTAGGGACTCCCCCTTGGCCTCTAGGAGTTGGCCTAAAGCATAAGGAGGGTGCATTGTGGTGATAATGGGTGCATCTCCTGAGAAGTTGTCAATCTTAGCATTGGCCATCATGATCTATTAGAAGGGTGCTAAATTGTGCGGTAACATTTTTTGGCATCGTTTTCAGAGACAACTTGAAGATTGTTGCATATTAGTTTTGGGCATGTTGCTGGGTCAAATCCCAATCTCCCTAACATGAATGAAATTTTGTGTGAGAAAGCATTTTGTGAAGTTAAGGTAAGTTTTTGTTTTGTACTTTCATGATATTATTGTTAAGGACTAACCTTGCAGGTCTTATCTGGCGACTTCACTGAAGAAAATACAACAAAAGGATACACTTAAATATAGAGGCCTCAGTTATTTATGACAATGTTGGGTGTAAAAGGTGAACACGTCCATCAGTTAAGAAGAAAATTTTCATCTTGGCGACTCCACTAAAGCATTATATTCGATCTGACAAACATTTATTATGATTTTGTCAAATATCTTGATTGGATTCTTGAAACGTGTGGCCTTTTATATTTTTGAAATAATTGGGCTCCCATTCATAAAGAACCAAATGTAGCAATATGGGAAACTCCAAAGTTTCATGGAAATGAAGATTCAAGTTTGTTTTATCTTATGGCCTTTTTCAAGTTTATGAGGGATAATGGCATCCTCTATGAAACTGATATGATAAATTATTTTTCATTTCGCTTTGAGGACAATGCAATGCATTGGTATAAATCTCTTGGAAAGATAACAATTACATATTTTGCATATATTTGGAAGCATTTTGTAAACTTTGGTTTCCTAACGACATTGATCAATGACTACCCTTAGTTCAAGAGGTAAAGTCATTCTATGATGCACAATTTTGTTTGGAAGAGCGTCCCAGACCACCATTGAAGGAAGAAGAGGGAGCCAAAGAAGAATATGCATCTAGTCCATTTCTTGAATATAAATATATTGTCAAAGAATGCCATGATGAAGATCAACCCCTCGAAAGCTCTCATGAAGAAGCCATTGTTGAAGAATATTTCTTTGAATGTTATGTTAAAGAATCCAAGGAAGACGACATCTTGAGGCCTAGGATTGAAGAGGATGGTACTTTTGAATATGAAGATAAAGAAGCTCAAGAATGTGAAGCCAAGAAATCACAAGAATACCAAGAATACCTAATTGAAGGAAGCGAAGAAATGGTGAGTTCTCCTTATCGTTCTTTGAAGATTCTTATTATGTCTTGGGACTTTTGGAATAAAATGGCATGATTCCTTTGCGTGATGAAAAAGACAGTGACTATTGGAGGTTTCTTTCCCCTCCCATTTATGATTATTCAAGGGTTGGGAGTGTTGTACTTGAGGTTTTGGTCCACACATGTTCCAAGGAATATGTCCATGATCCTTTCCCACCATGCAGAAATGAAGAGGTTGTCAGTTTGAATCAGCCATAGCTAGTTTTTATGCAGATCTAGAACAAAATGAAGAAACACTTGAAGAGACATTCCCCATTGAAAATGATACTAAAGACATGGTTGATGAAGGTATAGTTGATGCTTCTCCTTGTTCCCCTCATGATGAAGGCTTGGTGAGCCTCCCTTTCTCTTTTTCTATCGAATACAAAAATTTTGAGGAAGATAGGTTTGACGATCTCTTTGATGTTGGAGATGGTTGTCGTGGATACAATGATGTGCACTTTACCCATTTTGATCATGATATGGGTAGTGAAGTTTGAATCTCTGTTGGAGAGCCCATACATGATTCGTCAAATAAGGAAAATGTAAATTTTGAAGGCCCTACAAATTAAACCTACCTTTAATGAGATATCTTGGGATTTGGTTCAGTCATGCTTGCTCACCATTGATGATGATATATGGTTACATATGGATATTTATAGTGTAGATGTTGAACATCTAGGTTTACCCTCTCATAGGGAGAATCTCAACCATCATTCTCAGTCATGTTTTTCATGGATTAATGCATGTTTTAGGCAACAAAAAGGTGTTTTTATTGTGAGGTTGGAGCAGCAAAGTGTGCCCTCTCTTAGGGAGGATTTGAGGTCCCTTTTCCAGCCATATATTTCAGGGCTTCTTGTTGGATTCAAAATTCATTCAGGGCAGTAGATAAGTTTTGAAGAGAAGTCTCATAGTGAAAGCATCTTGTACTTGAGCCCTATCCAAGATTAGATAAAGGGGTCTTTTGAAAGGGTGCCTTCTCCTTGGAAAAGGTTTGAAGGCATATAGGTTAATGATATTTTCCACTATTCCATCCCCATTCTGATGAAGCTAATGACATCTACGAAGCTTATCATTGACGTGATTTTGTCTTGGACTATCACCAAAGACAAGGGAAGAATCCCCAGCATGAATGATATGCTAAGGTGACTTCATTGGTTGTATGATTTTACCTTTTTTTTTATGTCACCATGATTAGAGTAGGTAGGTAGGTTACATAATATCTTGAATAATCATTTTGACATGTCATTTTCTTTACCCGTGCATTGCATTTGTTGTGTTATTTTTATTTATTTCATATTTGATTTGAACAAGACACGATGAATGCATCTGCCTCTGATGCAGTTGATACTTTCGTTGTTTGAAGTGTGTGTAGGTCTATAGTTACCAAAATATTCAAGAGGATCTCACGCACTTCTCGGAGAAGTACACATCCCGTAGTTGGAGCCAGCTGTTAAGGCCCATATCTTATGCAGTGCACCCTACCATATGTTACAAAGAAGGGGGTATTTTTTCCATTGTAGAAAGGGGTCTTTTCCCATTGTAAAAGGCCAAGTTGGGGCTTCTTTATGTAAAAGTGTTGGTATAGTGGGGTTCAAGACCCTTGGTCAAGTCATGGAAGGTACTCTTGGTCCCCATTTCAAGGTGTGTTTCTCTGATGGAACTACTGACTACCCCTTAATGGGTGGTAACTCCTCATCATGTTAGGAATTTATGCCATGGGTGTGTATTAGTGCACCTTGTGGTGAATCCATTAGGACACATGCCTTAGGATCCCCTAGCCACGAGTATGGTTTTATTCTATGTAGTGGTGATTATGCTTTTAAGGTTTATCACACCCACTCTAGCACACCTCATCCATACCTTATTGGACCTTATTTTGTTATACCACTCCTCCCTTTTGGTCATCTTGGTCAAAAATAGAAAATCGACCACCTAAAAAAAAACATATTTTGAAGGTCATACCATCCTAAGAAGAAGGGTGTTGAGCGCAAAATACATATGTTGTGGTTAGATGGGGCATGATGCCCCCCTTCAAAGTTCATGTTTTCATCATGTTCAAGCATATCATTAATTTTCATCATTATTTTATTTTTACGAGGTTTAGTCCCCAAATTGTGGGTAACAAACCCTAAAAAATCATTTTAAAGACAAACTAGGTAGGTCAGCCTAAAGGAGGGATAAAGTGAGCATTTTTTATTATAAATAAGACATCTCCCCCTCATTTGTAACCAAGGTCATTGGAACAAATACGACTGAATTTTTATTTCTACTTGTGTATATGAGAAATTAAAGTGGTGCACACCTCCTTTCTTTGCATTTCTAGGGTTTCCAAGGGATAAATTTTGGTGTTCGAAGGTTTCTTTACAATCTCTCAAGGATATTCCAAGGTGAAAGGATTCTTGAGGCCCTTTCTCTTCTCCTTTTCTCACTCAAATGCGGTAATATCATTTATCTTTCTCTTCTCCTTTTCTCACTGAATTGTGGTAATATCTTAAAACACTTGACTTGCATTGTTGGAGGCATCCAGGGTAAGAGAAATTTAGGGTTTCATGCATGATAGTTTAGTCTTGTTAGGTGAGGCATCCCTCTTGAAGGATCTCTCTTTCTCGAGCCTTGGCATCTTGTTTTCCCTAATTAGGTCAAGTGCTAACATAACCTAGGGTTTCTTATCCTTGCCCTAATTCATTCAAATATTGAATTGCCAATTCTTGGGGGGAACACTAGCCCAAATTTCTCATTTCCTAGTGGAATAAGACCTAGGTCTATTTCCCTCATTTTCACCATTTCAATTTTACAAAATTCATTTTACTATATTGGAAAAAATACCAAAAAATCAAATATATGAAAAAACCCTAAAATATATAAAAATCCAAAAATATTGCGGTTTTAGAAAATCTATTCCGTTCAATTGATGCACCCACATTGGTTTCATGGTCAATCTTGAAGGGTGTCCTCTTTCTGTGGCTGATTTGAAATATCTATAGTTATGTGCAAATTCTATTGTGTTTTTTTTTCAGATCTGCTGTGATAGGTACAACCATCAAAATTCATCTTTGGAGGGTCTCTCAATCTAGAAAAAGGGTATATTATCAACCCTGCTTTCTCAGGCATTCATCTAGTGGTTCAAGTTGACATTCTTGTGATTTATGGATCTAGTTAGGGCATAAACCAGGTCTAGTAATTTATTTCCAAATTTGTATTACTCACTCCTTTGTTACCCAAAGGTGATATTATTATCCCTCTCCATCAAGGATACTTTCCTTGATAAGTTGGAATTGTTCTAAGTGGATTTTATATATATTTGAGCACATATTTTGTGGATGACCTCTTATAATAGCATCAAGGTTTTTAATATTTTGAAATAATTATGAACATTTATCCATTCTAACTCCTATCCTCTTGAATTACTTGGTAATTGTGATTGTATTTATTGTGAACTTTATCAAGAGGTTTCTCATGAGGTATTCTTGTTGTGTAGGTCTTGTTATCACATACATTGTAGCAAGAGCTACCATGATGCAGTAGACTATATTTATTTTCCAGTCAGTGCTAGTGCCATATGTGTTGAGCATATTTTTCCAGTGATCATCAGTGGTACAACCAGTCAAATCCATTTCTATTGATTAGTCGCGGTGTCCCACGACATGACTTAGCCCTAGATGACCCATTGAGATGTACTTGTTGTAGCCATGGTTCACTTAGCAGACTAGCAGAGCATGAAGCTGTTACATTTCCCTTTCCCCGTGAGCATTCATAGTTGGTTTCATGATGATCATCAGAGACAGTTATATGGCTAGATAGGTATATGTGTGTATTTGGTTGCTACTAAACTATCTTGATCATCTTATTAGCCTTAACTTGACATGGTAATTGATTTTGGTGATTATGTATTGTACTTCTCTCATAGACTTGTTATTATGAGTTTATCTATGATTTTACATGTTAAGACTTTTCTATATGCTCACTAGTATTTCCTACCTTATGCAAACTTACCCTTACCTTGCTATGTATGACATCACCTTTTCACTATCTTTGTCCATCCAGTATATTCCATATTTTGGTTTGATCCCTAACTTGAGACTTTGACTTGTGATATTGATGAGATTCCCCCCACTTTGACCTCTGTATTTGATAGACTCCATGTTGTTTTGTGTCTCGGATCTGAGTTGTGCAACAAAACTTGTCGAAGCCTTGACCGTTCTGGACCAAAGGAACCCGTCGGTGTTGGGTCTTGAGCCTAGGTGAGTTGGGATTTTGAATCCTTGACCTCTCTGGTCGGTTTCCCCCGATGTTTGGTCCTGATTGTGGATGATTCCTACTAGTTGAGCCCATGCTTCACTTCTGGTCCAGGAGTACCCATTGGTGTTGTGACATGAGCTAAGACTAGGTAGTTTCCCGAGTAGTGTTTGATAGACTTGAATCAAGTGATCCTATCATCGTTACATGCATCTATATATCTTGCTATATCCAAAGAAATGCAAAAAAAGTGAAATACAAAGTGCCCTGGATGAAAGCTACAATTAGTTGAAGCACATGTAAAATCCGATGGGTCATATACAAAATTGGACAAATAAAAGCATATGCACAATTATTAAAAATAAAAATGACTATCGGCCTTGTATTTAATGTAATGATTATTCCCCACAGAGCCCAAGGATTTAGATGTGGGATGTAGTAAGGGATATCTAATTCTAAGTGTCCCCTAGAACCTCAGAGTTACAGTTGACTATGCATCTAGTACAGTGGTTCTATAAAAGATCGTCACGGAGCCTGAATCAAGCTTAGATGTGAGCTATAGGACACTTATTAAATTTGAAGGGACACTTCTCAATCATCTTATTCCCATTTGTGAGGAACCTCCTTCCCCTATTGGCATCTATTTTATGCATGTCATTGTGGATCTCCTGTTGTCTTTTATCCTCCAAGAGATCACTATGTCAAATTCAAAGGTCTATTCCCCTTGTCCTAGCCTTGTTTCTTTCACCTCACCCATCATAGCAATTTGGTTAATTTTGTAAGTGAGCATGCATAAAGGACTTCGTGAAAAATCATTTATTTACTCTAATGTAAGTCTTACCTTTATTGGATCTATTGAATTATAACCATTATCATGTTAATTTTGTTATAGGTGGATAATAATATGAATAAGAAAGTTATCTTTCACCCCTCATACATATTTGATTGATCATATTACAGTTCAGGAATCATATTTGTTATTTTTTACTTGGTCAAACCCAATTTCACTTGGTCAACATAAGTCCCGAGATTTATATGGTTACAATTATTCTATTGTTATGTTTTGATGCCTTTGGAGACCATTCAAACCATTTCAGTGCTCCAAAAATGCAAAAATTGGTTCAATACAGTAATTGGGTGAATTTTTAATGAACTGGACCAAATTTATCAAATTTTGAAATAATTATTTGAGGGCCTTCCACCAAAATCGTTTTCGGGGTATGAGTAATAATTATTACCAGTTTGTTATTTTTTGGAATTTTTGATCCAGTCATATCTTTATTCCGGGCAGCAGAAATTGAAGTTATGGGCAAATTAAATATTTACGGAAAATTTTTAGGAAATTAATTATAAATGATCAAGTGACCATGGCTACCTCAAGGAAATCAATTTGGATAATTCATGGCTAGGGAATGGTATGGGACAATGTAATATGACGTATTTTGGCTCTATGGATCATTCTCCATCATTATTTCTCAGCATGGGGTCCACATTTATTATTTTGGTTCATATAGGGAGGACGTCCCCATGAGGGGTGCCCCTCACCTTGGCATTTGATTTATTCTCATATTATATCTTGATGCTATGTATTAAATTTGGTTCCTAGGGTGAATTGAGCCCCTAAGGTGACCCCCATCATGTACCACATTGTTATATTATTATGATGTATTTTTCATTTCCTAAGGCATCCTTGCGAAAAAGTGCGCCCCCTCTATTATGAGTGATCCATGTATCAATGTAAAAATAAATCTCCACCATTGATGATCTTTTAATCTCAACCGTCGAAATAAATTTTGTTAGAATGTGGACATCACTCTCGATCTATTTAAGAGAGATGTGTCCACCATTGTAGAGGAACTTATCGCTCTTGATTTTTGGCAATAAAGAGAAAATTTTGGGGGAAATCTTGTGTCTTTGTTGAAGATCGTTCTTGTGCTTGATTGTAGATATAATTCTATAATGTTCCAGCTGTATGATGATGATTCCATATTATATTTCGCAAAGATAGTATGTGATTGCAGGAGGGTGACTTCTCTTGGAGAGATTTTGTAGAGGAACTCCAGATCTCTCCATTTGAACGAGTTTAACAATCAGGGATTTATTGCATTGTGTATTTGATCAATGTTAAATACTCTTTGGTTTATATTGCATCATTTATATTTTTTCATTGTAAATCAAATCTCACTCATCGTTTGTGTTTGTGGGAGAGAGGGTGCATTGGCTCAATTGGGCAAATCGATTTCATCTTGGATCTCATCATTTTGGCTAGAAATTGATGCGAATAGGTTAGATCATCATTGAACATGGAATATGCAAGACATTTAGATAATTTCTCGTCATTTTTCTCTTGTTTCAAGCTCTATTACATTAGTCAATCTTCAAAATCAACATCAAAACCCTATGTTAAAAATTATAAAAAATTCTCTAGGTCACTTAACTTGGTTTTACGGAAAATCATTTCTTGGTTATTTTATTTCCTCGAAAATTACAAGGGTTCTCCAAGGCATAATCATTAGGGGACTCCATCATACCAATAAGAAAGGCACTCATTTGTTGGCCATTCGCCCTCCTAGGGTTTGCCCATATTTTTTTGTTTCGTGATCTGGTTTTGCTTGTGAGCATAGACATTGTCATATCCTTTCGCAAGCTATCTTAATCAAGTGTTACAAAACCTTAATTCATGCTCAATTCACCATTCTGGGCATCTCATTAAGATATACCTTAAATCCCCCCAAGGTAGTGGCACTGACTACTGAAACTAACACTTAGATCCTGGATCTCTTGCTAAGTTTCAAAGTCACTAACACGTAGATCCTGGATCTCTTGATAAGTTTCAAAGTCACTAAAATAAACATATTGGGTTCATAGTTCATAATCATAAGCCTCCCAAATCGAACATTATCCATCAAGTGGCTTTACTTATCAGATCTAGGGTTTCATCAACTACTCACCTTACGTACTCTACTCGTTTAGTTTGATCTAGTGTGTTAGCTTTAGATATTTACTTATATGTTAGATCAGGGTCTCCCCCTTTGTCACTTGGATTTTAGTGGCATAAAGTGAAGTGAGTCTTTATTGTCATGACAACCGATCCATTCTGCGAATCAAGATTCTCCTAGGTCACCTCTTTAGTTTCCAAGCTCCTCTACCGTTCTGAATAGGATTCATCGCAAAGGGGTGACTACAAGTTGTGTGATAACAGGTCTATTTCACCTATATTAGGGACTCCCCCTTGGCCTCTAGGAGTTGGCCTAAATCGCAAGGAGCATGCACTCTAGTGATAGTGCGTGCATCTCCAGAGAAGTTACCAATCCTAGCATTGGCCCTCATGACCTATTGGAAGGGTTCTAATTTGTGCAGTAATAGTAAGCACTACTCTTATGGTGATTGGCCGTGAATTCTTTTAGTAAAATTTCAACTTTTTTGTTTATAAAATGTGTTCCTCTATCTCCTTATATGGTTGAGCTGGCCGCGGAGGACAAAGACCACCATGATGTAGGGATTTATTAGGAGGACAAGTGGCCACAAGCATGTGTCCCAGGGTCTTGAAAAGACCATCCTAGATAATGTAACATGGTGGAATGACATGGTTTCTATGTGTCAAATATATTTCAGGACAGGTGGTAAATTTCCCATGGACAAGGTTGTTATGTCTAGTGGAGCATCTGGATCCGGTCTCAATGGAGACTAGTGGAGGATGGCAGAATTGGATTTACTCAACTCCTTTTTTCATCAATGATCTATTAGGGATCTGTATGATGAAAGGGGAATTTGTAGCAGTGGGAGGGTGATTGTCAGCATGAAACAAAAGGCAAAGGGCAGGCTAGGTGGAAGATTATAGGTGCCACAAGACTTGGATAGTGCCTCGCTCAATGATGCATGGCTGAGAAATGATAACATATCGACGCACCAAATTAATCTCAGGGCGTGTAGAAGCTATGTCAAGAACAGGGTCTTTATGGTTGACGTCACATCCAGGCTTGATCTAAACAAAAACTAGCATTGGGTGGTTGAACTTAATTTACTTGGCTCTTTCTTCCATTAGCAGGTTATGTGGAACCTCTACAACAATACAGATACTGCCATTATTGATCTTCATGGGCATCCAAATGGTAATCCAACAATATATTGGTAGTGCACTAGTAGAAGGTGGCAAAAGATATTCATGAGCATGAAGTTAAGGGAAGTAAGGACAACTGAGGAGGATGAGGAATAATGGGACATTGTATGTAGTATAAAGGGGATTGGTTGGTTGATGAAATGCAATGATATTTTTTCTTAGTGAAATTGGGATACCCTCCTTCTTGCTCGTTATTTCCTTCTTGCTCCATACTATTATTGAGGGGATTTTATCCAGTCCTCGATAGCTCTGGATTGGTTTCGATTAGAAGGTATCATCATCCCTCTCACAATGGATATTTGTGAGCGCATTCATAGTCGATGAGGATGGAAAAGAAGAAGCCACTCATAGACGAACCATAGCGAGGAGCCTCTTGCTCGCAATGTAGATGTGTTGGCTCATATTGAAAAAACTATCGACGAAATGCAATCTTTGGAGGTTGAAGAACAACATCGCTTCGACTCCCAACCTAGCCCTTATTGGGCAGTTAAAAGAGCTCTTGCATAGGTTCTAATGGAGCAAGAGTTTCAAAATGCGGATATATTAAAGTTAATTGGTCGAATATGTGAAAATTTAGATGTTGTTCACCGTTAGTTGGATGATGTTGCGGCTGTGAAAGGGATTTTGTATCATCTTATGCCAAGGATGAAGGAAAAAGAGAAGTATACTAGAGTTGGGATCTCCACCAGGGGTGTCCAACCTCACTATTTTTGGTACCGTATGTATGATTATGGGGTCTGGGTCTCTCATTTTTGTATGTTTTTCGATAGATATTCAACTTATAATAAAGTTGCTTGGGGATTTTGGTAAATTTTGATAGAACATGAAATGTTTTTGTAGAGTTATCCTTCTCATGTCAACCGGGTTTCCCATCAAAGGGCAAGCCTCTTAGTAGTTTGTTGTAAGGTTTAAATATAGTCTTGGATGCAATTATGATACTCTGTTTATAGCCTGAGTTACCTCCTCCTTCGCAGGGGAAGGCCAATATACAATTTTGTACTTTATTATATTTTGATTAATAGAAGGTTTTGCAATAGCCTACAAAAAAAATGCGTTCTTCTATTTCTTATCAAGACGAGGGGACATCCAAATCTAGTAATTATATTTTCGCAGATAAATTTTGTGGCAGCTTCCTCTGTGCACGTTTAGACCGGTTCAACCTCTACCCATTTTTTTAAATATTGTACTCATGTGATAATACATCTTGCCTCTCTCCTTCTTCCATATCTCAAAAGGTAGGTTGGAATTGATCGATACTAATGGCATTTTGTCATGCTTAAATGGTCGACCTAGTCATTGGAATTTATCACACCAACTTACTAATATTTTACAATCATTATGTAGGGTCAACCACCATAGTCAAGCCTGTAAAAAAATTATTGATGTTGTGTTTGCATGGTAGTGGCCTCCAACTGGTCCTGCATGTGCTTCATTAATGATGTATTGTCTTTCATGGTCAAGTACACATATTCTAAGGATATCATCAAGCCCTCTCTTGTATAGGTATCCATTGATTATTGCAAAGGGAAAAACCTTTATTGACAATATATTTCATTTTTTCTCTCCTTATCTGATGCAAATGGATATCGATGTCGACCCACTTATTCCATTGGCTCAAAACAGTTTCCATGTTGGAAATTTTCTAGTATATTTTCTATGGTTTTTCAAGTCCTAAACTTCCAGGGTCGTTTTGAGGCCCTAAATGATGTTTTTGGGATCACAACAACCCAGTTAATAGCCATTAGCTCTTCATAGGGAATGATCCACTATTGTAATCCTTGGCTATATCTTTCCAACGGTCTACTGAGTTCCCCAAACGGAGATAGTATGCAAAATTTATGACCCCGAGAAGTTGGTTGTTCAACTAACCACCTTATGGCCGCAAACTTTATGACGGTTCATCTCCTAGGGTTAGTTTTTTGGATGTTTAGGGTTCTTGTTGTCATGTTTATGATAAATAGGCCCTTTCAGCCTCTTTTTGTATTCATCTTGTCATGAATGAGCGCATTCATCACACCTCTTCTCAGATATAAGCTACCACCATTCTAGCTGCTTTATTTTACAATTTGTTCTATTTCTGTCATTCAGTAGAATTTGTGTTTATTGTATCACGGTGTTCCTTGCAATATATCTATGTATGTGGTTCTATATATGTTCTTATATTTCGTTCTCACATAATATGGATGAGTGGTATTAGAGCGGTCTACTCTTTCGTTATTTCTCCATGCATGTCCCCGATGAGGTAGGAATATAAATAGTTGGGTCTTGAACTAGTTCAACTTGAGGAAGACCACCCTTGGCGACCCAAACGGCCCCCCATGGCCGAGGAAAAAGGAGATGACGGAGTAGTAGATCCTATAAATATGTGCTTGAGGAATCCCTCGCACGAGAGAGGAACAAGATGATGGATCATTTCGCCCAAATCCTTCGACAGATGCTGGCAGCATCATAGGGATTGTTAAGCAAAAGCAGTCACTTTGGAGAATCCACGCCCTTCAAGGTACAAGTTAGCTTTTATATTCCCATATTTGAAGGTCAAAGACGTTGATTCACTAAATAAATGGTTTATTTTGCTAGAGGGCTATTTCTCTATCCACAATTTCTCCAATACGGAAAAGATCATCATTGCACTCCTTAAGGTAGTGCCCCATGTGAAGGATTGGTGGGACACTTATTGTGAGAAAAATGCCATAGACAGGATTGATATTTTTTTGGGCGATCCCACCTAGGCATCTTTTGTGGAATCCCTCAAGAAGTGATACTATCCTGTTGGTATCTATGAAGACAAAGACACAAAATGGACCACTTTGTGGTAGGAGAGGGACCAAATGGTGCTAGAGTACACTAATAGCTTCCATACATTGTGCACATAGATCGGTATTAGGGACTCCGAGCAGCACCTGGTTCTGAAATATTGTAGCGGCCTACATAGGTACATCGTAACCGAAATGGATTTCCTGGACATCTCGTCATTATGCGCTACTTATCGATATGTTGTCAAAATTGAGCAAAAATTTAAGTAGAAGAATAAGCGAGATTTTGGGTATGTGAATCCACCGCAGAAGCAAGGCAAGGGAAACCCTAGGACACATAACAAAGGGAAAAGTAATGACAACTAGCCCCAGGAAAACTAGTCCAAATCACAAGCAAAGAAGGGTAACGAGAAGACAAAGAAGGACACCAGGAAATGGTGCGACTTCTATAAGAGCCCTTGGCACAACACTATTGAATGTCTCTCAAAGCAATCATTGGTGGTTGAGATCAAGGCTTCAAAGTAAGATCTCGATTTTGACTTTGATGTTGAACCCAATTTCCTAGTCGTAGACAAGGGAAAGTGGATCATCAATGTAGAACCTAATGTTACCATTGCTACCACAAAGGTCCTTCCCGGTGATTCAGAGGAGCCGAAGGAAGGAGAATGCCTTTTCCACTCACAAATTTGGGTCAAGTGAACTACACCGCATTTCTTTGTTGGTGATGGAAGCCAAAAGAAATTGATTTCGACAAAGGTTGTCAAATGGTTGAATTTTTCAATGACACCACAACCACAACCCTACAACATTGGGTGGCTCAGCCAGGGATGGGAAATTTATGTTAGTCAATAATGCCACCTACCCTATGGCATGAAGACCTTCAAAGATGATTTAATTTGTGATGTTTCCCCACTTGAATTTTGTGATGTTCTTTTAGGACAACCATATATGTGGAAACATCATGTTGTGTATGAATCTAGGCCTCGTAGTGTCATTGTTACTTTGGAAAAGCAACACTACAGGATACCAGAGACAATTCACACCACTGCAGTATCTCTCATTACAACTAAGCAGTGTAGGAAGGTAATCTCCCAAACCAGGAAATTTGTCCTCTTCATGATTCATTTTGAAGGCAAGCAAAAGATCACAACAACTTCCACTAGCTCTACACGATATCTCTCTATGTAGCAAAAATAGGTGGACAAGATCATGGAAGCATACAGATACATATCACTACACATGTTAGGTTTCCATTACATTTTCAGGTCAATCATTGCATTGATTTGATACCCAGGGAGCCTTTACCTAATGGGAAGATATACAAGAGTTCCCTCATGGAAAATTAAGAAATCAAACGTCAAATTCAAGAATTAATCCAGAAAGGGCATATTCGACCCAGCTCCTCACCTTGTGGGAGTCCAATTGTATTGGTACAGAATAAATATGGGACATGGCGACTTTGTATTGATTATAGAGATCTAAACAAAATCACAGTCCACAATCGGTATCCCATTCCCCAGATCGATGACCTTTTTTACTAGCTCAATGGTGCCAATATTTCAATAAGATTGATCTAAAGTCTAGCTATTATAAGGTGACAATTGAACAGACCGATGTCTAGAAGACTTCCTTCAAATATCAAGGATTCCTTTTCTAGTGGTTGGTCATGCCTTTTGGCTAGACTAATGCTCTAGCAACTTTCATAAGGATGATGGATGATATTATCCGGCCATTCACCAATTCTTTTGTGGTCGTATATCTAGATGATATCCTCATCTACAGCAGAACCTGGGAAAAACATTTGTAGCATATCCGTCGGGTCCTCAACACCCTCCGACAAAAAAAATTATATGCCAATATAGAGAAGTGCTCATTTGGCATGGAGAGGATTCAGTATCTGGGATACATTGTGGATGAACATGGTGTGCATGTGGATCTATCCAATATCCAATCCATTCGTGGTTGTTCAACCCCAACAACTCTCACAGAACTTCGCGGCTTCCTAGGCCTTACCAACTTCTATCACAGGTTTGTGTTGACATTATCTAATATTGCTTCGGCCCTTAAACAGGAAACCACGGGTGGGTATAATCCAAATTTTGTTTGGTCCAAGCCACGACAACAAGCATTTGAGGAACTAAACAATTGCTTATGTTCAGTGCTCATTCTTACCTTACCAAATCTACAACAACCCTTTGAAATTGAGACATATGCTTCAGACTATGTTATTGGCGTAGTCCTCACTTAACATGGTCATCCAGTGGCGTATCATAGTGAGACACTTCCAGATGTAGTCTACACGCACCCCACCTATGAAAAGGAAATTTATTTCATTTTTTAAGCCTGTCGTCAATGGAAGCATTACATCCTACTCAAAGAGACATTCATCCACACTGATCACAGGCCCTTATAGTTCATGCAAACACAATTAAAGTTACAGAATGGTCGTCACCAAATTTGGTCCACATACTTGCATCAATTCCATCTGAACATTAAAAATAAGAAGGGAAGCACCAATCGAGTCGTCGATTTCCTTAGTTGAACTCTAGTAGTAGCATTGACCATGGTGCTCATATCTTGTAGCCACGATACCTATGAGTGGCCTCAACTATATGACAATGATCCCAAATTTCTCCCACCTATCAAGCACTATGTGCAGGCACACCCATTGCAAACTTTCATCTCTAGGAAGGATTATTATGCCACCTCGTCCACCTCTATGTTCCTTCAGGTCCAACCTATGGTCATTGGTGAATACCAAGCTCACCAAATTGATTGCCTTCCACCCCCGAACCAATGGACAAACATAGGTAGTCAACTGGATGATTGTGCATATTCTGAGAATTTACAATTCTAAACATCCTCGCACATGGGATGAGAGTCTTCCAAATGTTCAGCATAGTTATAAAATATCCCTTCATAGCTCCACTAGCCACATCCCTTTTCAAGTGTGCATGGGGTTCCAACCATTGGCCCCAATTGGCGTAGCTCTTCCCATTGCATCCACACGGGAGGAGTATGTCCATGCTTAGAATGAGGTTGATAAGGCCAATAGTTTTGTTGAACAAATCCAACACATCCTCCAACAAGTCCATGATATTTTGGAAAAATCCAATACCAAGTACAAGCAACAACATGACCAACATCAGTTTCCACACAAGTTCCAAGTGGGTGATAAGGTTTGGTTTCATTTGAAAAAAGAGAGGCTCATCAAACCCCATCACAAGATTCATCCACTTCGATATGGTTCGTACATCATCACCAAGGTATTCGGTGAGAATTCCTTCGAATTAAGCATTCCTCCATTCCTTGGCCTGCACCCAATATTTAATGTGGAGCTCCTTCACCCATATTTTCCACCATTGTTGGACACATCGGAGGTGGCAGAGAAGTTGAAACCTACAGAGCTTAACCCTTACTACATGGAACAGCAAACCACTTATTGGATCATGGACACACAAGTTAAGGAAACCCGCTAGCAGAATATCCAACTATATCGGGTTTTCAAAGTAGAGCAGCTACTCCACCAAGGCAAGTAGATCACCAGGAGTCAAGTTCAACGAAAGTTTACCCATTTGATGGGGCACTCAATGCAATGAAGACCATTTATTCCTAATGGGGGAGGACTGATCCATATATATATCGGTGGCCACCCACCTATTCCACTGTCTCAAAATAGTTTCCATGTTTGCAATTTTCTAATAGTTTTTCTATTGTTTTTCAGGTCCTAAACCTTTGGGGCTATTTTGAGGCCCTAAATGATGTTTTTGGGTTCACAACGGCCTAGTTAATAGAAATAGGATTTGTCTTAGGCTTGATCCACTGTTTTAATCCTTGTATATATCTTTCCAACAGTCTACCAAGCGCCCCAAACAGAGATTGTATGCAAAATTTATGACCCTGGGAAGTTGACTATTCAACTAACCACCTTGGGGGCGCAAAATTTATGGCGATTCATCTCCTAGGGTTAGGTTTTTGGATGTTTAGGGTTATTTGCCTCATGATTATGATAAATAGACCCTTTCAGCCTCTTTTTGTATTCATATTGTCATGAATGAGCATAGTCATCGCATCTCTTCTCAAAGATAAGCTACCACCATTCTAGTTGCTTTATTTTACAATCTGTTCTATTTCCACCATTTAACAGAATTTGTGTTTACTGTATCATTGTGTTCCTTGCAATATATTTGTGTATGCAATTCTATATTTGTTCTTTCATTTCATTCTCACATAAATACAATAAACACAAAATTCTATTAAATGGCATAAATAGAATAGATTGTAAAATAAAGCATCTAGAATAGTGGTAGCTTATCTCTAAGAAGAGATGCGATGACTATGCCCATTCATGATAAGTTGAATACAAAAATAGGTTGAAAGGGCCTATTTATCATAAGCATAAGGGAAAGAACCATAAACATCCAAAAACCTAACCCTGGGAGATGAACCGTCATAAATTTTTCGGCCCCAAGGTGGTTAGTTGAACAGTCAATTTCTTGGGGTCATAAATTTTGCATACGATCTTCGTTTGGGGCGCTTGATAAACCATTGGAAATATCTAGCCAAGAAGTACAATAGTGGATCAAACCCAAACAAAATCCTATGGCTATCATCTAGGCCACTACAACCCCAAAAAACATCATTTAGGGCCTCAAAATAGCCCCATAAGTTTAGGACCCGAAAAATCGTAGAAAAATTACTAGAAAATTGCCAACATGGAAACTATTTTGAGCTAGTGGAATAGATGGGTGGCCACCGATATCCATTTGGATCAATATTAGTCAGTGTTGTTCCTTCTCTTAATAATCCAACTACGTCGGCTACCTATGTTGGGGATGCTTCTATTCTAAAGAGATTTTCATCACGAAGGTCGTCCTCAATTCCCATCGAGTCTTCTCTAGTTTCTAGTCTTGATAAATGGTCTGGTCCAATATTTATCTTTCTTAGTCGGACTATAACTTCAAATTCAAACTCTTGTAGTAAAAGTAACTATCGACAAATATTTCATTGATGTACTAGTTTGCTCACTAGATACTTGAGTTCTTGAAGATCAGTGTAAAATATAAAGAGATTTGATGGTAGGTCATTTCGGTATTTCTACAGAGCAAAAATCATCCCTAAGGTCTCCCTCTCAGTTGTTGAATAGTTCCTTTCAGCCTTATTTAATTTACAGCTGGGATAAGCAATTGGATGATCAAATTTGTCTTCCCCTGGTTGTGCTAGGACAACTCTGACTATTATTCCTGATGTGTTGATGTGAACATGGAATTTCTTCGTCTAGTTGGGAAAGCATAGTCTCTGAACTTCGCGTAATTTCCTCCTTAACAGTTTGAATGACTCATTACAGTCCTTCATCCATTTAAACTCTATATCTATTTTTAGGAGTTCTTCCATCAGATAAGTTATGTTAGAATAGTGTCTTATGAACTTCTTGTAGTAACCTGTATGACCCAAGAATACTCGTATTTTCTTTTGGTTAACATGAGGCTTCAAGTTGAGTATTACTTTTATTTTTGTTTGATCGACTTGTATACCATCTTTACATACTACATGACCTAGTAGTGCGCCTATGGGTGTGGTAAATATGCATTTATTTATGTTCAAAGACAATTGGCTTTGTTGACAACGTTCAAGCATTAATCGGATACACTTAATGTGATCCTTTAGCATATTTTAAATTGTTCAATCATCAAAGAATACTGCCATAGTCTTATACATATATTCTTGAAAGGATTTTACTACGATTCTAGAGATCACAACAGGTGCATTTTTCAACCCAAAGAGCATAACTTTGTAAGAAAATGCTCCAAATTCTGTAACAAAAGCTATCTTTGGAAATAACAACCTGATTGTATCCTGAGAATCCATCTGTAAGGGAGTAACATTCGTGACCTACAACTTCATTTATAATTTCATCTATAAATGGGTTGGGGAATGGGTCTATAAGAGTAATTTTGTTTAAACCTCTAAAATCAACATAAATCTGTAATCTCTTTGTGTCATGTTTCTTGGGTTGGAAAACCATAGGGTTGGCCCATTCCAATCAATCAACTCGATAGATAATGCCTATTTCTAGCATATTATTGATTTCCTTCTTTACAATTTCTTTATATTTATGGGCCAATTTATATAGGTGTTCTTTGTTTGTTTTGCATCTAGTATGAGTTTAATTTTCATCTCACCCATTCCTTTTACTAATCCTTTTAAATCCTTGCAATCCCTGGCAAAAAAGTCTCGATATTCCTTGAGTAAGTTAGTTATTTCAGTTGTTTGTTGATTCGACTAGTAGGCTCCTATCTTAGCCATTTTTGGTCGATCATCATTAGAAATTTTGACTTCCTTTATTTTTATGTTTCCATCCATCCATTTAGGTGCTTTAGATTCATATATTTTCCTTTTGATCTCTTTAAATTCAATATACACATGGGGAAATTCATTCTTCTTGTCGTCGTCTCCATTGACTATTGTCACTACTATTTGAACTACTTTGATATGTTATAGGACCATTAGATGGTCTATTTTCCATCTAAATCTCTTTCCCATAATATTTTCAATTTCTACATTTATTATTCTTACTATTGCATGTTTTGGATGTTATTCTTGGTAAGTGATTTGTTTATAGGTCGAAGTCGACATTGTGTCGACTAGCTCCTTTCCTTTCACACCCTTCAGTCAACTATCTAGTTCTTCATAAAATTGTGGATTTCTTGTAATGCATATTTCAATTCTTCATTCAGGGGTATGAATGAGAAGTTATTCACAAATTGTACTTTATTGTTTCCTATTTTTTAGTTTCTCCCTTGGCTTATTCAACCTTATACCATTTATTGGGCAAGTTATAAAGTATTTGGAAACATGTGAGGCCATGTTCTTTCATCTTTATAGCCTATCCTCAGCCATTCTTGTTCACATCTATGTATATGAGCTACTAGGTCCAAGCCAGGTATAAATTGTTCTATCTGAGATTTTTCTACTAGCTTCCCTTCAAATATTTCAATAAAGTATGTCGATCCAGTTGTCCATTTTTAAAGTTGTGGACTGTGAGTATCCCACCATCTTACAGCTTTCCATGTAAACATCTAGACAAGACATTGCAAATGACCCTGCTCACCTATGTTCTTTATTACTTGGTTGACATGCGCTAGCAGTGAGTCTCTTTCTTTTTATATCAGGGGAGGAAGCACCAGTGATCTTATGTCACATGGTACGAGGTTTGGGATCTGACTGTCTCTTCTTTCATGAATTCACGACATTGTTTTGATGGAGAAGCATTTGTGATAATTGTATTTTGGTATAGCTTATATTGTCTAGCAGTCTTGGGGTTTTGATTCATAATTCTCCACATGTCAGTCATATAGTTGGGTATATGAGTTCTGACCGATAGATAAAGATGTCCCGATACATAGTTCTCCTTCATTACTAGAGTCAACTATGCCTTGATCACCCTAAATAACCTGATATAAATTCCTTATGTTAGCTTCTTCATCGCAGGGTTCTGCCCATGGTTCTCCCTCATTATGTTAAAGGGGTATTATAATCCTTTTCCCCTGCCCTTTAAGTTTTATACTGTCTTTTTCAAATGAGATGGTTACCTTCATATTCCTTCCCCATTGTCAACCAACCAAGGATCTGTATGGTGCCATTCTGTTGACTAAGTCAATGACCTCATAGTCTATTGTTGTCGATATTCCCATAATACTTGCTTGGGCGTCTTTCATTACTCCAATTGCTTCAATCAGGCCTTGGTTTGCTAGTTTGAAATGATTTTGAGATCTCACCAAAATAGGTCAGCCCCTCTTTACTCATTTTACTCACGGTATCATGTTTACTTGTGATCCAAAGTTAACTATGACCAAAAGAACCTGATAATATTCTATTTCTAAGTCAACTAGGGGGTCTCAATCCTCTGATTTTTTTCTTCACGATTCAATTGTGCTACAGTTTTGGAACTTCGACCATTTTCTTGATACTATTTAAAATACTTAACAACTGAATTAATCTACCAAATGCTTCCTCCTTGGTTATGAGTAAAAGAAATTCATTTAACACAACATTTCTATTCGTTTGGTCTCGCCCAACTTCATATAAATCCTCTTCTTGGATGATGTCTCGAAATAGTTGTCGTGCTTCCTTGGATATTTCATTTTGTTTCTTGGGGTTAGGGTACTCCACTTCTTTATTCTTCCTTATTCTCGTAATAGGATTATCTTGTGTAGTATTGTTTCATGTTTTGGTACCAAACCTCATGATTACTTGTAAATTTTTGGAGTTTAACTTTGTATATTTTGGGAAGCTCTGTAATAGGTGAACAATCTTTTTATTTCAAATTTTCTCTAACATGATCGGGTAGTCTTCTAATGAATTATCTCCAACACCACATATTGTGCAAAACTTTAAGTCAGATATGTATTTTAGGGGACAGTCAAGACTAAAGTGGTTGGTTTTGTAGCATATAAAGCAATATGACTTTCTTGGTCGACCACCAAAACAATCTCCCCTATTTCCATTTCTCCCCTATAGCCACCACAATTTCCATAACCACCTCAGCTATCATATCCTCCTTGACCATTATATCCATTATTTTGGTATTTTTTTTCCTTGTTGATTTTGGTCAGTTGCTTGGGTGTGATAGACATTCATTTTATTTATTGCATTCAACTAGCATTTTGAAGTCTTATGGGTTTCCTATTCATAGATGGTGCACCATTTTTTTTGTTGTTCTCCAAATTGTGTGGGAAATCACAGGCTACACGATTAGTAGTATGTTCAAAAATTTTGCAGTACCTCTCCACATGTAGTGGTCTGGTATCCTGGTGTCTAGTGACTGGCTTCCTACAGTTGTCCTATTTGGTGTGACCTTCATGCAAACAATTTGTACACCATAACTCTAAGCGTTGTATAGTAAAGTCTTTAAGAGATAATTGTATCATGTCTATTCTTTCTTCCAATATTTTATCAATGCTCAAGGGGAACCATTCATCATCAGTTTCAATACGTTGAGATATTCTCAAATCCTCCTCATAAGTTTTAGTCTCATGCATCCTGAGAGGTGATTTGATTCTAAGAAGTAGTCCTGCAACAAACCATTGGACTAGTAATTGGTCGTCTATCACATATGGTATATGACTGAGAAGATATTTAAATATTTTTCTTCATGTATTTTATTTTTATAGGAGCCACTTTAGCACTTCCACTTAGTACTGGCATCATTGTAACCAACAATCCCTTTGACCTACTTGAGTGGTCACTTGTTGAACATTAATAAAATTATCTTATCTTATCTTATCTTATCTTGTCGTAATCACATATGTATTCTCCTGGTAATTGCTTGATTTCTTTTATCTTTTGTGCTACAAGGTGTTTGTTTCCTTGTGTCTTAAAAAATGCAAAGAAGTTATGCTTGATTTCATTCTTCATCATATTATGGTTCTCTGTGTAGTTCGTAAACCATGTGAGGGATCATTTTCTCAAATCTCTCGCAAATTGTGCCACTTGTTTTTCTTCATCAATGACATCAATCGCATCCCGAATATTTTCACACAAAAACCAATGTCATTTGGGATCTTCATCCCCTTTGTAGATGGGTATATATGTAGTTTGGTTAATCGTCATTGATGATGCAATCGGTATAATTTGCCTTGAAGTTTTCATTCTTGTTTCTTTATACCTAACGATTTTGAGATATTGTGAATTTTCAACTTTGTCTCTTATCGATTGAGGTGTTTTCTCTTATTCACTAATTAACTTTGGAAGGGGGGTGCTTCCATGAGGTTCGAGTATTTAATGAGGATACCATATGTTCCTTCATTGGGATTATGGAAACCCAGTTTCCATCCTCAAGTATCTTGATTATCGTCCTAATAACTCAACCTATTTCATCTAGTCAATTCCATATTGATGTTTAGCTAGGTTCGATATGCAAGCTATTGCCTAATATTTCTCTAACAATGGCACTTCAAGGGTATTGTGGTGGTGTCTTAAGAACTACAACCTCTTGCCCATTGCTCCGTTCTTGGTTTTCTGAGTCTAACACTCCAAATTTTGAAACCACCCTATGTAGCTCATCATGTAGGTGTGAATTGGTCATGGTCACTCCTCTTTCTTCCTCAGGTTGACCATGATTCGAATCAGGTAGTGCCACAATTGTACCTTGCATATGTTTCCCCTTCCTTTTTGACCAATAAGGACTTGTAGCTTCTCACGATTCTTCCCTTCTTTTCCTTCTTTTTTCTCTTTCAATCTTCTTGATATCCATTATTTCTTTATGTATTGACAACTTGATTGTATCTTCAACTAACTTGTGTTATCTCCTTTTTTTTTTTCTGTGCATCTGCTTTACTGGGACCTCATGGTAAGCACCTCCCTCATCACTGGCCCATCTTACACCAAGTAAGTGACAATGCTAAGCAAGTATAGTCTCATTTCCTTAAGAAGTTCTCCCACACAACTTGCTTCTTTTCCCAATTGGTAGAAATGGGTGTATTCATCGGCGGTTGAGATTCCATAATGTGATCAACCATTTTGTCAATCAAGAATTTGTGAAGGAGCATTGGTAATGTGCATAGAAATATCTCATGCAGGTCATCGCAAAATCTTATTTTTATGTTATCGACAGACGTTCTTTCTTCAAGCACCTATTCTACACAAAAATCATATGTAATCTTCTTAACCCATTAGTAGCAGTTAGTTCGACCATCATTATTTAGCTTATGCAATAGTTCTTTGTCTTCTTCACTTTGTGTCATCTATGGTTTTCTCAATAAATTTATGGATTAGCATAGGCATATATTCCAATATTTTTTCACGAGTCTTAGTGAAAAATATTTCTTCAACATGTGCAATCGTTAGTCGATTCCTTCTATCATAGTTGTTGATATAGTTTTTAATTTTTTTGTACCACCATCTATGCACTTCCTCTAGAGTCAACATTTATGTGCACATATCTCTATTCTTCGTCCTAGATACAAGTCCAGGTCTCGAAAACGGAACCGATATTGCAATATAGGGGATTACATCCATTAGTTACCCTCAATACATTAAGATAGACATGCATGCATAAAGAGAGAGGTATATTTGAACCCAAAATCCGACGGCTTATTTGTCTAAATTTCGACAACAATGTGTCTAAAATCTGACAACAATGATTTTTTTAAACGTCGATATAATGCCGTCGAATATCCTACAGATTTAGCCATTTGTAGGTTTTTCAACATATTTCTGTCGAATAACCTACCTCATTTTTTTTAACATTCCGGTTGATTATTCATTAAATATCCGATAAAGTTAACATTGAAAATTCGACAACGATAACATTGAAATTTGACAAATTGTCCTCGAACATCTAACATCAAGTTCCATCGGACTTCGTTGGATTTCAGACTAAGTATGTCGTCGGAAGTACAACATTGTTGACGGAAATATAGTTATGTACGTAGGATATACGACAACCCTGAATGATTTAAAAAATAAAATAAATTTACACATCAACCCCAAACTTGTTAGGTTCTTTTCTTGGTGATCTTGTGAGGTTTAAGAGGTTCATTTTCAGTCACCAACACTATTCCACCTCCAATACTTTGTCCAACGCTAATGAATAGTCACAAGGTTCAATCCAACCATCGTCATTTGCTAGTAAAGGAAAGTACTATAATCATCGTAAGAGGTTCAATTATTCCATTGATAAAAATAACTTGAAGATGTAGAGATTGAAATTGTTAATCAAATCACTCTAAACCCATAGTTTATTATAATGACCAAATAATATACAATCATTGAAAAAGAGGCCCTCTTCACATAGAATTTATAAGTAAATTAGCACTTGGTTTCTCTCAACATTGATCATGTTAGTCATAAGAACCGAATATATCAAAAGATAGTTTTTCTTTTACAACTCCGTACAACATCCCACTCTACTCCATATCACCAAAAATGGCTTAAGTATTTACAAGTTTCACATTAGTAAAACTAAATGCATATAATCACATTTTCCATTGAATCCTTCGAATATAGTGTTCCTATGATGCCACTCCATTGCACTGTTATGCATTAATCCTTGGGGATCCATTTTAACATGATTGACATGATTTTTATGATGTGAAGGACAACACATATAAACTTCAAAAATATGTTAAAGTAAACAAACTCACCTATTCTCATGAAATTCCCAATACTAAATTACTTTTTGGAAAGCTAGTAGGAAAACATACCAATCTCAATATAGCAAAAGACAACATAGAGAAGCTCCCTCATTGAAATATTTTGGTTGTAAATATTCAAATTCATATGTTTTTGAAGAACCTTTAGGTTTACTCATTCTATGCATCACCCAATGCAACATTGATATATTTTTTGGTTATTTACTTCCAAATTATTTTGCATATATAGTCCTTCACCTATTGAGAGTGTAGAGATTAAGAAAAGGTTGAAAATGTTCTTAAACATGTTGAGATATGTTGTATATGTTGTCCTCTAGATTGTTCTTGCTCTCACATGGACCAAGGCTAGGGAATATTGTGAAAGACCACCTTTCTAATATATTCTGCCAATTCTTGGGCCAAAGGGGGTGCACCCTTAGATATCCTAAGTACATATCTCTATGAAGCTTGGTTTCATTTTGTTGCAAGAGACATATATATATATATATATTGCAATTTTGTTCATGATGAAAGGAAAATAACTTACTATTGCTAAACATAATATTCGTTGGCCCAACATGGAAAGGTACCTTAATCATGGTTCCATTCCTAGAAGACATATAATCAGGGAAAATGAACATGAACCATAAGATGAGGTTCAACGCTACTTCCCTATTAAATTCATTAGAAAAAATTAAATGGGAATGTACACAAACATAGATCCATCAATTCATTCAACATATTATAAGACAAAAAATGGAAGGACAACAACACAACTTGCTTGAATATTATTATTAATTCATTTTTGGTAATGTTCCTTTGTCCCAATCATAAAATAAATTAAATAGTTATTTAAATACAATGAAGGCACTATTAGAGGACTATAAATTCTTAGTCAACGGCCTCTATTGATTTTCTTCCAAAAATATAGAGCTTACAATGATTTTTATAAAAAATAAAGAATGTGAGCAGAGAAGAATAATGGACTCAACATGATCGATCCTTCCAACATAAGGTAAAAATATTATTACAAAGAGAGGAGGATTGAATCTCTCTTAAAATTCCAGTAGGTTGATAATGTCAAACCTACCAACAAGTTATTTGGATATGTTTCATAGTATGGTTGTAATCTAACAAACAAAGTTGAAAAGTTGTCACTTGATCAATTGACAATGACACCCTTCGGGAAGAAACAAGGAGGAAGGGCAAGTGGGTTGATGTTGGTGACTTACAAAGGATTTGTTTGCAGGAAAGAAGGTTAGTTTCAAGTTGAAATCTAGACTCCTATGTCAAATTGTGCTTAGATGCAAACTATCTACTAGACACTCCTACTTAAGCATGCATTTGTTGGTAAGTACATGTACTCCTTTTGATTTAGTTTTTTAGGACTAGTCTCAGCAAAATTACATGGCCAACATCATCCACCATGCACACATAAATATTGTTGCTTGGGGATGAGCATAACCATGGTAACTTGTTAGTGCATGGTATAGTCATTAGGATTCTAGATGGTGCTTAAATATTTCCCTCCTATAGTATGTTGCTACTAGTTGTACTTATGATTCTCATTGGCCTAATTTATTTTATCCATGAGACTAAAACTTAATCCAAATAAGTACTAGAGTAAAAATATCTATCGACACCCTTTAATATTTATTCCAAAATATTTTCAAGCAACCTTTTCTCTCATAAAGTGATGCTAATTGTTTGTGTGCTTTTGCATCAAGATGCCTTCAATTTTAGTATATAGCAGTTGGTTGCAACCTCAATGGAGAAGGAGATACTAGGACGATAACTATCTCAATGTTTCATATCTTATCCTACACATAATGCACCATATATGCATGAGGGGTCTCATATCCCTTTGCTTCGTTACTATTTTTCCCTAATTTGCTTGGAGGGGATCCTACCTTGTTTTGCTCCCATTGGGGTTAGTCATTCCCACCCACAACCTATGCTTCAACCTAGTTAGTAAGTCGTAGTGAACCCTCATCATTGGCTTGGTATATGTTAGGTTTTATTTTGTTGTTGCTTAGACAATACAACTTAGCCTTGTGCATATAAATTGCCAAAGTTCACATTTATGTCTTAAATTCTTTGTGATTATTTTATTTTTGTAGTTGTGATTTATTTTCAATATGGTATCAAAGCCCTATATGCCCAAAATATTTACCAAGAGTTGTCTATGTGAATCCATGTTGTTAGATATCTATGTGATCCATGTGATTTGTGAGCTGTCTATGTGATCCATGTGACTTGTGGCTATTCATAGTACACAGTTTGGGGAGGGGAAGGGTGGGGTAGGGTAAGTTAGCATAGGGCAAGTCATAGTTAGGTTATGACCATTTGTGTTGGTTGGGTAGGGTAGGGTAGGAAATTGTAGTTAATTTAGGTTTAGTTTGGCTAAGTAAGGGTAAGCTAGGTTAGGTTGAGTTGGTAGGGTAAGAAAAGCCAGGGTAGGTTAGATCGATATAGGTTACGTCAAGTAAGGGTTGGAAGGAGAGAGAAAATTAAAGTAGGGTATAGTAGGGTAAAGTGATAACTTATAGGTTTATTAGGTTAAACATGCATACCATCAGTTGAATGAATGAAATAAACTACATAGAATAAATGAAGTAAACCACTAGAATGTACATGAAAGGTAAATAGCTAAAACAACATAGAAAAAGACAAATTCATGAGTATTATGTACCTTTGAGTACAATTGGTGCAGCCTCTCCACATAGGCTAGTGTGAAGTCTTGTAGAAATCAACAAACCATGAAATGTTTGATTCATGACAAAGAATTTAAGAATTTAAGAAATAGACATGCATTTCAAAAGTTACAAGACTCTATAATACATAAGAATAAAGTGAAAGACCTTATTGAGCTTCTCTTTGTTTCGAGAATAGTTTAATATTCTCTAATGAACAGGGCCAACCACATGAAGGTGGAAGCTCTTATGGCCCCTCCCCCCTCACATCACTCTCAATTCCCCGTATCCAATGCATGTACTTGAAAATAAATGAATTTATGTGCAAATATGTGGTTTTTCGTCATAAAGAAACATTTAGCATTCATTCATTAACATATAACATTAATAAATTCACTCATTCATTCATTAATTCATAGGCAAAAAATACTTCATGACATTACTTTATATTATAAAAAATAAGTTGTCATAATGTTTTTACAGTCACTTCTTTTTCTGTTTTTTTCTTCTGACATAATCAGAAATCAACTCATCTTCTACAAATTCCTATTCAGTTCTTATGGCATCTGCAGCTTGTCTTATTGTCTGCCTAGTTGTGTACTCATGACATGGGTGCTTCTGCAAGAGGTATGGATTTGTTGCAATAATGAAGAAATGTTAAATTGATATGTTTTGTTATTATTATTACAAGTATTTCATTAATAATAATAAAAATTAGATATGTGCTCTTTACCTGATGGGGCCACATCATGTACTTCATCTTCCTGTCTAGCCTCATCTTGTATAAGATGACCCTCTACATGCTCTGGAGTTGAAACATGAAAAATTACAATTAATACACCATTTGCAATGCAACATTTTAAACTGTAATCCATACTATGTTTTTTGTAGCACATGAATACATTCATTACTAGGATGCACAACATGACCTTCATTGGGTTGTTCTCCATCATCGACATTATGTGCATCGTTGCTTTCATGCTTAAAACAAACAGGCTCAACATTTTATGGCCAAAATTTTTAACGAATAGATTGCACAAGTAATCAATCTTAAATAAACTTCATTGATTTTATTTACTTGCACGCAAGATGGATTACCGGAAGACTGCGTTTGCCCAGACAAGTTTTTCAACGTTCAATAATGACTCCAAAGCCGTGTTGGAAGCCAAGCTTCAAGTCTTCCTCCGTGGGCACTTCCTTGAACCAATCGGCCTACAATTTTGCATAAGATCATGAATTTATCTTTTATGGTGCAATAGAACCAAAATTATTTGCAATTTATTATTTGGATGCAATATTTGATTTATTGATACTTACAATTAGTGCCACCAGATTCGAATAACCACCGGGCCCAAGCTTGTGCTGGCCAATTTTTTCTTGCCTTACCTTTGTGGCCTTTGATGTGTATGACAGCCTATGAAAAGGTTTAAATATGTTAGATGTTGCAAATTTGATGTAAAAATAAAGACTAATAAACATATAATTACATTGTATACTTCCTATGCCCGGTGGTAGCTTTCCTTCTTTTCTCAAAGCCCTTTCATTTCCATCATCCACCAGGTAATTCCACTCCCTTACTGGAATCATTGGAGGGAACTCATACCTAGGGTTCCTTTATAGATGAACCCTATATTGGTCCCTCACAATCTTTATATGTTGGCCAACTTTCTTGAGGACCTCCGCTCGGTTGAAGGTCTCACTGCCGAACAACCCAACTAAGAGATTAGTGAGCTCATCTTTTAAATTTTTACTTTGTTTATCCCACCTTGTGCGGATAGTAGACCCAAATATATCCAATGAAAAATCATTTAGATGTTTATAAAAAACATCATTTCCTACAAAACGAAACTATCATGTGATCATTAGTTGAAAAGGAATGTTCTATAAGTAAATTTCAATCAGATTATATACAATAATTAAAACATTTTTTAAATACCTGGGATATTCTCTATATTTATGGGAGTGAGATATTCATCCACCAAAATGTGGTATGTAGTGTTCATGTGATAGTGACACGGGAATATCCATGAAATGTTGCTTGAGCAATATCAATAGTACTAGGCTTTGCATCGACCCCATGTTCTGCATGATTTGGCATGCGTCGGCCACTAGAGGATGCACTCAAATATGGCCTCAGGGGAATAACATTCTACCCAACACTAAGATGTATTCTATTTAAGAAAAAACGTGAATATTTCAGGAATTTTTCATATTTTTGGCATAACTTTTTGCTCGTAACTCGGAATTGGGCGGACTTTAGAAAAGCATCTTTTGAAAGATGTTATTTTTACTAAAATCCCCGCCCCGGCCAAATGGTAAGGAATCAGAGAAAACTCAAAAGATGAAAGTTGTAGATAATTTCAAGCACTTTCCAACGGTCCAAAGTCCTCCCAATTCTGAGTTACGAGAAAAAGGTTATGCCCAAAATACGAAATATTCCTGGAATATTCACGTTTTTTCTTATTTAGGATACATTTTGGGCTTGGTAATATCTTATGGGTGTCATGGAATGTGTTTCCGACTGTTCAGTCGACAATAATGGCACATGAGATGCAAGTGGGGTCATACACTCATGTGACGACTCTCCACGAGCATCACTAGTACCAGCACACCCCTAACCACTAGTATGTGGACGCAAAAACTCCTGTAAAAACAAACCATATTTTTCATGACATATACAAATACAAAATATAAAAGCCTAAATGAATTTATCTTCTAATTAAATATCTCATGGCTTACTTTCAAGCCCTAACATTTCTTGATCAAAAGATCAACATTTGTTGTAATCTCATTTGTCTATGGCTGAATGAATAACAGACGGAGGATTTCCTCATTTGTTTTTGAGGTCTTCTCTATCATCTTAATGGGGTCCAACGAAGATGCGATGTCAACATCACGCATGAGCTCATGCACATTAGTATCTATGGATTGCTCTGCTGCTAGATCAAACCCCCAACTAGTAGCCCACAACAAAAATATTAAAACATTACCAAAATGAAACCAATAGACTGAGGAAAAAAACATATTGCTCATATTTAAGTTGCACAATTACAATGAGGTATACTTGTTGCCTCGAGGCTGGTGTCATTTGATCGACATCCAAGGACTTTCCCCGATCATCACCCTACAACAAAAATATACAAAACATTACCAAAATGAAAATAGTATACTCACGAAAAAACATAATAAAAAAACAAATTGCTCATATTATATTTGTACAATTACAATGGGGTATACTTGTTGCCTTGAGGATGGTGTCCTCTAATCAACTATTGGGGACTTGCCTCGATCACTACCCTACGAAAAAATTATAGAAAACAGTTTTAGAGCCTTTTTTCTTGCATGCTTCATTTAGAATTTTTTCATTTAAAAAGTATCATTCGATCACTTGCATATTCCTATGTTCCTATCTAACTAATTATTGAAATGAAACCAATAGACTGACAAAAAAAACATAATAAAGAAACATATTGCTCATATTATATTTCTACAATTAAAATGAGGTATACCTGCTACCTCGAGGATGGTGTCCTCTGATCTCCTACCGGGGAGTTTCCCCAATCAACACCCTACAACAAAAATATAGAAAACATTACCGAAATGAAACCAATAGAATGAGGAAAAAAACATAATAAAAAAGCATATTGCTCATATTTAATTTCTACAATTACAATGAGGTATACATGCTGCCTTGAGGTCGGTTTCATTTGATCGACGGCTGGGGACTTGCCCCGATTAGCACCCTGCAAAAAAATATAGAAAACATTATCGAAATGAAACCAATATACTCACGAAAACAAAATAATAAAAAACATATTGCTCATATTATATTTGTACAATTACAATGAGGTACACATGCTTCCTCGAGGATGGTGTCCTTTGATCAACTATCAGGGACTTGCCCCGATCACTACCCTGCGACAAAAATATAGAAAATTGTTTTAGAGCTTTTTTTCTTTGATTTTTTTTCCTTTTTGGGGGGGTATTTTTCATGGTTTTTTCCTAAGTTTTATTGCTTGCATGTTTATCTTTATTTCTTTCATTTTTCTTGCATGCTCATTTAGAAATTTTTCATTTAAAAAGTTTCATTCGATCACTTGCGTGTTCCTATGTTCCTATATAGCTAATTATTGAAATGAAACCAATCGGTTGACAAAAAACATAATAAAGAAATATTGCTTATATTATATTTCTAAAATTACAATGAGGTATGCATGCTGCCTCGAGACTAGTGTCCTCTGATCTACTACTAGGGAGTTGCCCCGATCAACACCCTGCAACAGAAATATAGAAAACATTACCGAAATGAAACCAATATACTCACAAAAAAAAAAAAAAACATATTGCCCATATTTAATTTGTACAAATTCAAAAAAGTATACTTGCTGCCTCGAGGTTGGTGTCATATGATCGATAGTCGGGGAGTTTCCCCGATCAACACCCTGTAAGAAAAATATAGAAAACATTACCGAAATGAAACCAATATACTCATGAAAAAAACATATTGCTCATATTTAATTTGTACAATTACAATGAGGTATACCTGCTGCCTCGAGGATGGTGTATTCTGATCCACTGCCGAGGACTTGCCCCGATCAGTACCCTGCGACAAAAATATAGAAAACATTGTCAATATTATAAAAATAGACTCATGAAAAAAACATAAGATATTATATTCATTAATTAAAGGTTGGGTAAAATTTTATATGTACCACTCCCATAGTAATAACATTTGTATATATTCGATTCAAATTGTAATTGATCAACAACTCTTCCCTGACAACTATTGATTTTATGGCACATACGAAAACACAGTTTCCTTCATGCCCTCAAATATGCAATTGGGTTGCTTATTTGTAGACCCAGGTTGTGTACTATTTATAAACCCTGCAATATTCCCTGTTGTTTTTGGCCTTCTGTCAATGTACACAGTCGCTCCTTTATTTTGATCCTTGTATTTTAGCTGTAAATAATTTGCAGACATTCCATATTTATGCATATTTTGTGTATATTGGACCATTTGCATCCAATCTTTGTAATTGTAACAGGGTCCAACATACTCCATCAATTCAGTGCATCTGTCGTAACCGGCCTTTATGCCATCCATGCAAAACAACCCCAAACCATGTAATGACGATGGTGCAATCTGATATATCCTCTCAGTCACACAAAAATCTGTGTTTAGTTGAGGAAGATCATTGGGTACCCATTGTTTCACTATATGTTTGTACCTCAATGGCACCTCAATGTCGCCTATGGTCTCATCATCATAAGAACATGACCCTCCTTCAACGAGAAAAATTTCCACGAGTTTATGGAATTTTATTTTGATCTTTTGACATCTAGTTGATCTCCCTCTTTTAGACCTACTAGATGTCTCACTTTCCTCTAGTCTTCCTAAACTTCCCTCGCTCGAGGAAGACATATCTAAAAAATACCTGTTTGGTTGTACCTACACCATGGGATACAAGCTTCTCCAATAAATAAAGTACTTAAAGCACTTAGGCACGTTGACCTATGTAACTTGGGTTCCCCAATATTTCCATGCAAAACATACAATTACAAAAGGGTTTCTATCAGGTACCCCATTTCATCAACACTACCACAAAAAAGGATTTGTTTGAGTGTTACATTATCTAAAAACTAAAGGAATTTATTTTACTTTGGGTGAGGGACAAAATGATCAAACAACTTATGCACTATGTTGATTCAACATGGCTAAACCAAACTCATTAGTTTCTCCAGTCAATCAAGTTGCTCAAGCTCATGCTCAACCATCCCCTAAAGCTAATAACAACATCTATGGAGGATGGGTTCAAGTAGATTACAAGGATAAGATTATTTCAACCCTAAAAGCTTAGCCCGCCAAAGTAACAAATTTTTTTATGTTGACACTCATTAAACCCTTGACCCTAATTGTTAGGAAATAGATTATAGCCCCTCACAAGCAAGAGGGCAGTATCACACCATGGGATGTTGAGAATACATAATTCTTAGGGAATATCCAATTGCTTGTTATGGATCAAACTTTTGTACCACTTAAATATGAATTTTCTATTTCTTTCCAATTCAAAGAAAACATTTGGCGTCTAAAATATTTTATAGTTGGTTCAATTTATAAAACAAGAATGTTTTGAATTTTGAATATGACTATTTTGAGATAGTTTAGCATTTGAGATAGTTCACAACATTCCAAAATCTTTACAGTTAATGTGAACCATATAGAAATCAAATTTGAGTAAAACTTTTATTGTAATTTGTAGGCATAAACTAGGCCTAGAAGGGAGAAATATTTCGCTACTTCGCTTCAAATAGGGGGAGAAATAAACTAGGCTCCCTTTGAATATGTTTTGGGTATTTTCCACTTCACCTTTAGATATTGTATATGGACAATGTGAAGCAATGGATGCATTAAAGGAAAATAAGGGTCCATTGATAGGATAAGATCGGTGCATGTACAAGTTCAAGGGATATTAAAGAAATCTCAAGAGAAATAGAAGGCTAGGTATGATCCATAGAATGTTGAAAGGACCTTTAAAGTGGGAGACAAATTTTGATTTCTCCTAAACACGGAAATATTACTGGGGGTGGGGAATAAAATTAATGCCCTAAGATATGGACCCTCTAATGCATTAGAGAAAGCATGTAGGTAGAAATGCTTACAAAATTAGTGTCACTACCTATGTGTCACTCTACAAATCTCAATACCTAGAGTGATTAACCATAATCATCACAAGCATGGCATGCACTTGTTGCTCTTCAACATATATCAACCATATATTATGCATAGTCTCAATAGATATGTCCCAACAACCAAAATAATATGCTTATTTTTATTATGAACATGGATATGAAATAATCATATCATGAGAAACATGTGCGATCACTAGAATCACACTTTGTGTGCATACAACTTCAAACAAGCATGTGCTTGAGACCATCTATGTTGTACATATATAAAACTTCAAAAAATATTGTGCATATAGCCTTAAATCAATTAAATGGAGGTATACCATCACTCCATACTAAGCAACCCTAACAACCATCAACACAATGATATAGATTGAAATCATAGGATGAAACTAGGGCTCAAATTCCATTAAGTATCAATATGTCCTTGTGTAAGAGGTTTGGATCAGTTCCAGGCCTCATAGTAAAGTTTGTAACATGATTAAAATCAGGATATATTCAAGCTTTGGGTGAGAGCATTTGGAGGATGAGGTTTGTACTTTGATTATATGGTTGTATACAGTGATAGTGTGTGATTCATAATCAATTTTTTTATACTTTGTAATTTTATATGTTTTTTTATAAACTAATCAATTAAAATTAAGATGGGATTGTGTTACAGAGTGTTTGTTTTCCTTCCAAATAAAACTTGTTAAATAGAAGTATGTAAAAGAAGTACAAGATTGAACAGATTTACAATGCAAAACATGTATAAAAGGAATATGAATATGCCGAGGGGAAAGATCCATGATTAAAGGAGCTTGATTTCATTCAATTCTTCATGGTGAAGCTTTATGAATCGAATATCTTGTGACAAGAAAAATAGAGTTTGAAGATTCTTAATGCTTTTTATTTTTTAATGGTTTATATGCTTAACCAAAGTTTTACATTTAAGTTCAAGTTCTCAAAGAAAAGTCTATCTTGATTGTGGTACCTAAGTCATAAGGACATTAGTTTGGAAGTACAAGTACTTGAAATTTTTACATTTAAGTTAAATTTCTCAAAGAAAAGTCTATCTTGATTGTGGTGCCTAAGTCAAAAGGACATTACTTTGGAAGTACAAGTACTTGATTTTAGTACTTATTAGAAGTTAGTATCAAGCATAAGGAGAGTAGTTTGGGAGTACAAGAGAGACAAATATGGAAGATAATGAGACACATATAATTGATAGGTCTATTTTCCCAAAAACCCATATATAGAGGTTTTCATATTAATGGAAGAGAGGTGTGTGAGTACCTTGAGTGATGTGGAATGAAAATAGACACATCTCACCCTAACTTGTTTTTGCATACACACATGCACATTTCATTTGAAGTAATTAAAACAAGAGAGTCATGCAACATGCAACCCTCACTTTGCTACCTAAACCTTTCAACATTAATGTAATGTTGGAATCCAAATAAACTCACATGCATGTACACACATAGGTTGAAAATAAACAACATGGACTTCTTTCTATTAAATTGAAAATAAGGATTACAATTCCCTGCATAGTCTAAGGGCTCCTGCTATCTTAGTTATTATAATAACAAACAATAGGGTGGGCTCAAGAAGATACCCACTAGTCTAAGTTCCCACTGGGCTTATGTCAATCACACAAAAATCACAATATATGCCATTTTCATATAAAGGGAATATTGGCTACTTGGAGATTATTGCAATTGGTCCTTATTAACCACAAAAGTTGTGGTTCTTTTTCAATTTTGATTCTGCTTTAAGATCTATGGCCTCTTTTTCTTTAGCAAGCTCAATGTTGTTCCTCTTATTTGCCTCTCTACGCTTAGTGGCCTTCCTTTAATATTTCATGAGCTACAAGCTAATTCCTTTTCTTTCTTATTCTTTTTTTTCTACCCATAACTATCACTAGAACTACTTCTTGTTTCTTTATAAGAAATGGAGATGTAAATTTCATGACCAACATTTCCTGAACAAGCATTTAAATACTAAAGTATACGTAGATGTACATACCCTATCGCCCTTCGGATTTGAACCTAGGAACTCTTAGGAGGAAACACACATTATTAATTGTTAGGCCCACTCAAGTTGTACATGGTGCACATATTGAAGGAGATGGTTACTTGACTTTGGGTGTGTACCTACCTTGATGAGGAGTGTGAGGAAGTAGGGGGGGAGGCACTTGGCCCTAGGAGCATCAACAGGACCATGTGGCACACTCTAGGAGGATGGATGTTTCACTTGAGGATGCTTGGGTTGAGGGTTCACTGCTTGGATTTGGTTATGGATCTAGGACACAAATGTTGAGGAGGAGCATTGGAGCATTGAATGCTTATCTTGGATAACAAGGAGCTTTGTGATGAGGATCACTTGTCATGTGTGCACCTTGGAGATGGAGCACTTCACTTGGAGAACTTATCTTATGGATTAGAATAGGCTGCTTATGGACTTAGTCCACTTTATAATGGTGGCCTCCCTCACCTACTATATATAAAAGGAGGAGGGTGACTATTAGGTATATGAGAATTACATTTTGTAAGGACATCAAGGTTTTTTGGAGGGAAGGAATTAGGGATAGAGAAAGGTTTAGGGTTATGGAAGGAGGAATGGGGCTGCTTCTTGAGTTTTTGTTCTATAGCTATGGCATAAATAAATGCTTAGTCTAGAGTGGTGCTCTCAAATAGGGATAATTCATTATTAAACATAATGGATAATATCTAAAAATAATCTTGTAGACTATTTACCAAGACTCAAGAATTTATATATTCATCAATCCATTATACTTGAGAAGAATTATGGTTGTCTCTATAGTTGAAAAGAAGGAACGTAAGATAGGATGTGATCTATAAAAACTTGAAGGAGTTCGACAATAGTTCCTTGGAGATCTAGTGAAGAGGTTAAACATGAATCCATTGTGCAAAATAGTGGATATATCAATGCCATTATGTCTTCAAAGCTAAAATGTTAGGGTGGGAGTGCAAATATAGGAATACTAGTTAATCATGTTTGGAATACCACAACTCCAAGAAATTGTTCTTGTTGATCTAGATTGAACCCCATGGATGTTTTCCAAATAAAGATGAAACTTATGTTAAGAAATTGTCCATAAATTCAAAAGACCAAGTTCAAGAGTCATATAGATGAGGGTTCCTTTGAGTGAATGGAGCACTAGTGAGTTAATAAGTTAGCCATAATATCTCCCAAATATATGTTGACAGATAGAAGAGCTCTACATAATGTTAGTTTTTCAGAATTTCAATCGGATATAGGATCTTAACTGAGAGAATAACATGTACAGCATATCTACAGCATATCAAACATGGACACAATAATGCAAGTACACAAGAGACACAGAGTTTCACCGGGGAAAACCAAGAAGGTGAAAAACCCCGCAACTTTCTCAAAGATAGATAGAGCAATGATACAACCCAAGCATAAGAGATAGTCTTCTCCTAGCAACAACTTCTCCTCCTCCATAAGTGTGCCACTCTCCAATGAGAGTATGAGTGAGAAAGTGAATGATCAAATAGAGTTCCTCCCGCACTCTATTTATACTTGACTTGACTTTCCTAATAACCTTTCCTAGGTCAGCCTTAACTTAACCACATAACATAATGCTGAGAGGGCCGACCCCCAATAGGGTGGTCTAATAACCCTTTACCCCGCATGACTTATACAGGGCCGACCCCAACAAGGTGGTCTAATAACCCATCAAGTATAAGTTACAACACTTACAATATAAATGAAGACACTTCTGTATAGAGGAATAATAACATCTCTATAGGAATACAAACACTTCCGTATAGAGGAATAATAACATCTCTATAGGAATACAAACACTTCTGTATAGAGGAATAATAACATCTCTATAGGAATACAAACATTTCCGTATAGAGGAATAAAAACATCTCTATAGGAATACAATATAAATATATGAAATACATTCCGAAGTTACAAATACATCAACACTCCCTCTTAACTAGGAAGGTATTTCTCGACACGGGTCTTCCAGCACAAGTCTTCTTCTCTGGATCATCATCACTAGATCGAATCATCGTCATCGTCATGGCTACTACTATCTCAATCAATCTCCAATCTACTCGTCATAGGAAGTTCTACAGAGCCAATCCTTTTTCATACTGGATGTAGGCCCACCACCTATAGGTCTTCATCATCACTGGCCATACTGTGGAATCCCAAGGACTGATTACGTGCGTTAAGCCAAAACCTCGAAAGAGCATCCCAAGACTGATTACGAGCATACTGCTAAACCTATCGGATCTCCCAGGATCTTTTACATGCAACTGCACAACCTATCCATGGCCACGGAGTATCATCCTGATAATCATGATCATACTGATCATGTCATCTCATAGAGCAAGCCATCAAGTAGGTACACCTCAGGACTGATTACACTGCCTCTGCAAAACCTGTAAGATCTCCCAAGACTGATACACTGCCTCTGCAAAACCTGCAAGAGCATCTCAAGACTGATCATATGCCTCTGCAAAACCTGTGTACCATACTGTCACATCATCATCTTCAGATCATCGTCATCGTCCACGGAGCACAACCCAGATGCATACACATAGCACTTACACTCACCAGCATGGGAGGACTAACCTACTACCATATGTGAAAGTCTCACAGCACTTACATCAACTACCATGGGAGGACGAACCTACCACCATGTCGGAACAACTCATCAATTACATCAACGACCATGGGAGGACGAACCTACCACCATGTCGGAAAAGCTCAGAAATTACATCAACGATCATGGGAGGAGGAACCTATCACCATGTCGGAAAATCCCACTCAGCCCTTACAACTCACCATGGGAGGGCGAACCTACCACCATGTGAGAATGGCCCAGCCCTTACATCTGCACCATAGGAGGACAAACCTACCACTATGTGAGAATGGCCCAGCCCTTACATCTACACCATAGGAGGACGAACCTACCACTATGTGAGAATGGCTCGTGTGCATCTGTTTCTCCGGACTCATCACTTCCTCTTGGAAGGTATCTCGATCTGAAGTACACCAAGTCTCCTTTTGAAGTATTCAAACTTCACTCTGGCAAGCGGCTTGGTCAACACATCGGCTATCTGCTCGTCCGTCGCAACATACATGAGCTTCACTGCTCCTCTCTGCACCATATCCCTGATATAGTTATACTTGATCTCAATGTGCTTCGACTTGTCATGGAACACTGGGTTCTCCAAGAACTTCACACAACTCTGGTTGTCGCAATATATACAAGTAGCACTCAACTGGAGATCAAAACAAATCAAACAGTAGCTTCTTAAGCCATACTGCCTCACAACTAGCTGAACAAGCTGCGACATACTCTGCTTCAGCTGTACTCAGTGCCACACATGACTGCTTCCTGCTAAGCTAAGAGATCATACCGGATCCCATACTGAAGCAGCACCCCGAAGTGCTCTTCCGATCAACGGAACTGCCTGCCCAATCCGAATCAACATAACCCTCCAAGTTAAACTTTTGATTCTCCTCATACTTGAGCCCATAGTCAATTGTACCCTTCAGGTACCTCAGAATATGCTTTGCAGCTATTAGGTGAACATGTCTCAGGACTATCAAATACTTGCTCAAGGTGTTCACCGCAAAGCAGATATATGGTCTCATATTCGTCAGGTACATCAAGGACCCACTCATCTGACGATACATCATCACATGATCATACAGCATCATCCTGATGCATATCATCTGGAGAAACACCCTGAAGCTCATCATCCATGATCATCCTGATCATACAGTGCATCCACCTGATGCATACCAAGTATCTACCTGATGTATATCATCATACATGATCTACCTGATCATACAATGTATCCACCTGATACATATCATCATACATGATCTACCTGATCATACAATGTATCCACCTTATACATATCATCATACATGATCTACCTGATCATAAAAAGCATCCAACATGATGCATATACATATACATGATCCAATTGATCATAACAAGCATCCAACATGATGCATATATAGATACATGATCCAACTGATCATAACAAGCATCCAACATGATGCATATACCAAGCAGTAACTGGAGCATCGTCCTGATGCTCATCACACAACGCTTACATCCACAGCCATGGGAAGGATCCTCCTTTCACCATGCTTGGAATGGCTCCTGTAAATGTGTCCCATCACTTCTTCCTCGAAGTATCATCAATCTGAAGAACACCAAGCAAGAAAGATGTCTTGACATCCATCTAGTGTATCTTCCATTTCATCACTTGCTTTGTATTTCTCTATGATGCCTTATGTAGCATGCTTGATCTTATAAATACACTTGGAAGTCACAACAGACTTCCCTTCAGGTCTTGGGACCACATCCCAAACATCATTCTTCATGATCAACGGATCATGGCATTCTTCCCGAATCCTCATGGCATTCTTCCTGAATCCTGGGAACTTCAATATATTTAATATCTTCAATAGATAACTTTGTTGTTGGAACAAATGTTGTAGTCCTTCTTTTGTAGGTGCTCGTATACGATCTTTCCTACAAAACAAGTTAAATTGCATGATTAGAAACTTCTCATAGTTTTCAAAACAAGTTCTTACACATAAAGAAATATGTCATACAGTCATGCAATTATTTTAGCCAATGCTTCAATACAACATTTATCTATATCCCATAAGTTTCTAGATGCCTTCCAATCTCTACCAGAACATTGTTAAGAGTTTGCACTACTCCCAACATGTCAATAAAGAGGTTTCATTCTAGATAAGTAGCAATGGAATGTTGTGCAGTGCCATAGGCCACTTACCCATCACATGCATATTAGTAGTATACTTTTCATTAATGCAATTATTCTAATATGCATAATACACACCCTGAGTCTAGGAACATAAGCATATACATCATTGAACAATATTATTTAAACAAACAAATATGCAAGAAATGACAATTCAAATACTTATCTTTGTTTGGTTTGTAGGGTGGATTTCCTCTCAATATTTGCTTCCTTGCAGGAACTACTGGAGTGCGCTCCCTCTTGATCTTTGCTTCCTAGATTACCTGTATTTGAACTTATATCCATCCTCGATCACTATGCATACTTACTAGTATCATCATTGTGTTATCCTCGAGGTCTCATACACAATCATACATTCATTAGTATAATCTCAATACTATAAAACATTATGATTCTAAGTAATCTTAAACATGTATGGGAAAGATCATTTCATACACAGATAATTTATCACAAGCACTAGTATTCAAGGTTTCAGGGAGTACTTCCTTTACTCATGCAATTTCTTTATTTGACAAAAAGACTTTTATGGTTAGTCATATCATCAATCAATGTAAGAGACATAATATGCATAAACCCTTGATTACTTACATTTCTAACTTCATGAATAATCATTATCAACCATATAACAGTATAAGATCCTAACACAAGGTAGGATTCTAGCTTGATATAGGAAAAACATACCTGGATTAATATGTTAGCCGGTTATGTCTAACATACCTACATGATGTCTTCTTGTTCTCTTAAATGACTTGTGCTAGTAACCTTCATATCTCATAGGTTAATCATTATAGAACCAAGTTATACATACCTCGTAAGTAGATATTCTATGTGATCCATGACAATGGATGAATCTTTGTCTTCATGTCACCATGGTCATATGTTCTTGAACTAGAATATGCTTTGTCTTTCTTGATGTACCTTTCATGTTAGCGGACAACATCAACCTCATACAACACCACAATGCATTAGTACAATCATAAGTGTCAAAACCCTAATCAATGAATATCTTCTAGCATGCATTCATATTTTTATTAAGGTGATACAACAAGTCTAAAGTTAATCAAGATTGTACTAACCTTAATGAAGACAAACATACCATAAGCTTAATCATGAACAGATCTCGAAACATACCTATATAAGTCATACCTGTCGAGATTGCTTGTAATCTTCTTATGTAAGGCCTTAGCCTCAACTCCCTCTGAAATAGGAACTTCTTCACTTATGCAGGTGACTAATCCATTTTCTTCTAGGATTAACCCAATCCACTTGATTTGCAGAAAATGGATCTCGAGTTGGATTAGGGTTTGTCAGGGAAACCCTAAAAATTCAAATTTTGAATTTCAAACTTCTAAAAGCATAGAAAGATGCGCCTTGATGAGCTGATCAACCTGGTATACTCAGAATTTGAAAACTGCAAAGTTTCACCCCTCAATTTTTCTTTTCAATCTTTCAGATTCACTAAGGAGGACCCTGAATTAGGGTTTGAGTTTCCCGGAGCTTCACCCAACCAAATAGTTTGATCCAAAGCTCTAAACTTCGATTTTTCCAAGGCGCTTCCAGCTATGGGTACAGATTTAAAAAATTCCCATTTTTGCAGAAGCCTTAATTTTCCACTTTTTTTATAAAGTCCCGAACTAGGGTTTGATCAAGCCTGGCCTTCTGCCCAACCAAAAAATTCGATCTTGGTCTCTAAATTTTGATTTTGATGAGGAGCATCCAGCCGTGGTCTCCGATTACAAAAATTCCAACTTTCTCCGAAGCCCTAAATTCCCGGAGCCACGAATGAAGGTGCTCAAAATCCAATTCTGTTTTGACATAAATATGCACCTGATTGTTTCTGGTGTAACTCTGAAATTTCAGATCTACAGGGTCTGAAACATTATCTTGTGGTATCCTGACCTGTTATCTTTCCAACCCCACAGGTCTGACCTCAATTGGATTCTCTGATAGTTATGCCAAGTGTCGCAACATGACCTGTTTATGGGATAAAACAGGAGAGCAAACTTGTACGGAGTGCCACGTGTCACTGGTTCACTTTCGGCCTCTGAACCTTCAGCCTGTGAAAGTAAAGTCCATGCCCTACCTGTCACTTTTTATGAAATTTCATTTGGAGCTTCCTAGCCCAAGTTGTGACCTTATTTCCTAGGTCACATGTTTGTGACTGAGATCTGGAAGAGGCAGAAACCCTCGATTGTATAGATCATAAAACATAAAGTACAATGAATTATAAGTTGTGCTTCAGACACAAGGTACATTGGGATCTTATCTTCGACCTGTAAAAGTTTCAGATCCTGAAACTTATCCAAAATGGATTTATAGCGAAAGTGCTACGATGACTGGTTTTTGCTATATCAAGCCCTAGCTTCGCAAGTGCAACAAGTGTCATAAATGCCATACCATGCCTTCTTTCAGGCTAGCTATGATACCATGTTAGTTTTTCAGAAATTCAATCTGATCTAGGATCTTAACTCAGAGAATAACATGTACAGCATATCTACAACATATCAAACATGGACACAATAATGCAAGCACACAAGAGACACAGAGTTTCACCGGGGAAAACCAAGAAGGTGAAAAACCATGCAACTTCCTCAGAGATAGATAGAGCAATGATACAACCCAAGCATAAGAGATAGTCTTCTCCTAGCAGCAGCTTCTCCTCCTCCATAAGTGCGCCACTCTCCAATGAGAGTATGAGTGAGAAAGTGAATGATCAAATAGAGTGCCTCCCGCACTCTATTTATACTTGACTTGAATTACCTAATAACCTTTACTAGGTCGGCCTTAACTTAACCACATAACATAATGCTGATAGGGCCGACCCCCAATAGGGTGGTCTAATAACCCTTTAACCCACATGACTTATACAAGGCCGACCCCAACAAGGTGGTCTAATAACCCATCAAGTATAAGTTACGACACTTACAATATAAATGACGACACTTCCGTATAAAGGAATAATAACATCTGTATACGAATACAAACACTTCCGTATAAAGGAATAATAACATCTCTATAGGAATACAAACACTTCCGTATAGTTTCTATAGGAATACAATATACATATATGAAATACATTCCGAAGTTACAAATACATCAACACATAAGCTACTTGATAAAGCCCAGGTAGAGGAATGAATTCTTTTCGGTGTTAGCAAACTTAGAGATAAATGCATTACAATTTTGAATAAAACTAGATAAAGGGTTGGACATAACCATGTTAAAGGTAGTTGATAAATCACAACTGAATGAGGGAGGAGGAGGTCATGAAAGAGGTGGAGGAGGTAGCAGATATTGAGAAGGTAGGACTAGTGGAAGAGGTGGATTGGTCAGATGTTATAATTGTGGTGAAGTAGGGCATATTTATTTATATTTTCCCCTATATAAAATGCCTTGGATTTCTTATTGCAAATTTAATACACATGTTATTGAAGAATTCCCTTAATTAATTGCAAAATGGGATGCCAAAAGCAGATAGAGAGTAGTAACTCATCTCCTAGAGAAGAGAATGTGGTACTTGGAAGATGTGATTAAAATGCATGTGCCCTAGTTGATCATTGAAAAAATATGGTAGAGAACATGGGGGCCTTTGTAACGTCCCCATCCGTCAATCCAGCCAGCAGGAGGGAACATTAACTAAACCAGGGCCTCAAAATTACGCACCATAACCATGATTACAAATTCACAACATCTAAAATGCATGTGCAGATATAGAAATAAAAATACACAATGGAATAAACTCAATCCACACACACAACATGCAATTTACATGCATGATTATCACATGAATACAAATAAAAATAATTGCACATCAAATACATAAGAATACTTATCTTCAAGCAAATAATATCCAAGCAACTAGCTGTGTAAGAGCGATTTTCCACCTTGCCATAGACACTCTGTCCAACATATACTCTTTTTGCTGAGAGGCCACCCCCAGGATGGGCTATGAGGCCACTAGGGCGAAGGAAACACCTACTGGCTTTTCTTTCTCATCCCATAACCCACTTTGCTCTCTATGCTTAGCCAAAATCTCCAACACAGCTCTGTAGGGGTCTCACTAAGCCTTCACAACCATGGTAATACTTCCAACTTCCCCACACAACACAAGGAATGCATTTCCCTTCACTAATCCACAGCTCTCTTAGGAAATCCAACCCTTACAGTGCTTACCAGTGTGTGCAGTAAGAGTCCAACCTGCTATAAGCTATTGGAGAACCTCCTTCAACATTAATCCATGGCTTCTCAAGCATCCAAAAGTAGTAGAACCCAATGAAAGGTTCCTAGATTTCCCAACCTCCATGCTCGCCTACAACCATCTATTTTTTCCTTCCAAAAATGTAGCTTTGTCTCCAAATTCAAATTTCTAGGTTAAACATAGTTTGGTAAAATTGTAATGAACAACAATGAATAACTCTACGTAGTGTAGGAACATGCATGAGACAATGATCAAAAGAGTGTTGACTCCAAGGATATGAGGTAAGCGTGAAAAGACAACTAACATAGCTTCCGACCATAGAATAAATAGGACTACTGACAGCTGACATAACTGTCACAAGCCCCATGCTTCAATAACTACATGAAGTGACTTTCCCCACCAACCTCACACATGCATTCAATGATTGGGTTTAATGGTCAAGATAAGGTAATTGTCTCATTTAATACGTGTGGAATATTTTGGGATGAGTTCTAAGGTTGACACATGGCATCAAAGGATTTGGTTTCCCATAGGCCCCCTTTCCTCTTCCCCTCTGGTGGAATCATAACCCCTCTAGTGTTATTTACACATCCATCTTGGACCATTTTAATATTATTTTCCAACATAATATTTACATACATTTTGAATTGGCATGATAATCCAATCATATGGTCCAAATAAAAAAAATGCATCATACATGCCTAGCCATTCACTAGTTGGGCCTTGGCCTTGAGATCCACATTAGGATTCCATACTAGCATATTTTCATCATTTACGTAATTTTGATTAAATACATTCCAAGTCAAAATTGTGGGAATTACAGCCCTAACCCTCGATGGGGAGATCTCTATTAGCCTTCGATGGGGAGTGAGAGTATACCTCCTCAATGGGGACGATGATGGGGACTCCACTCCTACTAGGGCTTTTACTCACTCTAAGGATATAGATATATTTACTTCATTTTCATCTTCTTTTGAGTATTAATCCCCATTTATCTCTTGGAGGTAACTCTTCCCCAGAGTTGTATTGGTGAAAATTTATTGGTCTAAAAAACTTTCTTCTTTTAAATGTCTTGTCTTATACATTCCCTGACTTTAATAAAAAATTATTTCTCTTGGTTTTAACTACACTTCAGAATGTGTAGGTGCTTGCTAGACAACTAGTTGGCCTTATCTTAGTAATGCTTGGATCCCCCTTGTACTTGATGTGTCTGTCAGGGAGAGTATATATATGCATGTTGGGCGCATCATGACGAGTCCAAGGCTTGGGCCACAAGGCAATCCCAATGTCCCTCATTTTTTAAGTGCACATGTAAGTGGAGTGAGGGCCAAAAATGCTTGTAACAAAAATCGGTAATCTTAGAAGACACACATTAACATTAAAAAATAGAATCTACCCATGCAACTGGATTTACAAGGTATTCCACAATCTTCTTCCAACTTTGGGCTAATTGACATAGGTAGAGGACTGCATTATTTTTGGTGTTATCAAACTTAGAGATAAATGCATTACAATTTTGAATAACCTGGATGGTACTGAAGAGGGCAGAGCAGTAATCCAGAGTTAAATGGCAGGGTATTGACCGATTTGGGAGGCATTGCATCCTATGTAGATATTCTTTGTGACCTCTAGTTCCTATGTGACGTCCTCGACCTCCTCTACAACCTCCTTGACCTCCTCTGCGACTTCCTCAAAATCCTCTGCAACCTCCTTGACGGCCTCTGCGACCTATGGTGGACCTATGTGACCTCGTCGGTGACCTCTGCGAGCTCTGGTGAGAGGGAGGTAAGCGAAAATGTTCATGGGTGGGAGGGAGCTAAGGATCAAATATGTTCATGCGCGCGAGAGTAATGGGAAGAACTCCATAAAACGAGACTTGGCCGATTTTGTTTGAAGCATAAGCTACCAGTTGGGAATTATTTATTTTTATATTTTTATATTAATATTATAATATTTGATTTATGTGAAAGTTTTTTAGTTAAACAATTTAAAAATTAAAATAAATTTAATCTTATAGTTTTAGATTAAAAAAATTAATTATATATATATATATATTAATGATTACTTCATTATGGATATTTTTAAAAGAAAAATGAATAATTATATTTATTTTATAAAATAAATTAAAATAATTTACATATAAAATTTTAAAATTCAAATCCATTTTTTGGTTTAAAATGCATACTAATTATATTTAGCATTTTCAAAATGTGTTAGTAAATAGAGAATTTTACGTATTGGTATAGTAATAAGTAATATATATTCTAACTATAAAAGAAAAGCTAGTTACAACAAAGGAACCCTAGAATTCTGGTATTCTAGTGGAACCACTAGGTTATGGATATCTTACATGAGAGAATTGATCTTCGTCTTCCTTATCTTCTTTCATCTATGAATCTTGGTGGGTAGTGAGTGAGGAAATCATGTCTTTCAGATACTCCTACCCCGTTTGGATGGTAGAAATCTCAATAGAAATGTCATTGAGATTGTTACAATGGACATTCAATGTGGCCTACGATTCTCCTTTCATTTATGGGTTGCCACATAATGATTATGGACTTCAATTTTGATACACCCCGACATGGAATCCATTTCCTTCTCATGGATTTCACTCTCACCAACATTGTTTCTAGTTGAGTATGTAGAGATTTGAAGGGCTCTTCATTCTTGATTGTGCCACTATCCAACTTCACATAGCTTGCAAGGACTGCAAGGCACTTTGGTCACTTGAGCATGCTAGTAGGGCATTGTTGAGGACTAGTGTAAGTTGGAAATTGAAGATCGAAGGGTGGGGAGTTCCAAGGGATATGTGAACTCTCCTTCCTATACAAATGATAAAAACCGCATTACTCTCGGTGTGGAGAGTAACATGCTTAAGAGTTAACGTTGTGAAGGTCTCAAGTTCCATGATGGTATGATGGGTGAGGTGTCCTACTATCGGTCCACCTATGAAGTGATGAGGTGACACCTTCCTTGAATTGTGTTTACAGTCACTTGCTTTAGCGATAATGCAAGTGGGAGTCCTGGATCTTGTAATCCTTCATGATTACTACTTGTTTGGAGATCAAGAGGGACACATAACACCTCCCAAAATAATTTTTAATTTGAACATTCATGGTATAGAAGTATAGTAGGAGTGCTTCTCTCCTTCATGTCGCATCATGATTCCTCCTTATGGTTTTAGGACTCCTAAATTTTTCCTTCTATCTACCTCTAAATTGAAGGGTCTCTTGACATGATAAAACTTCACTCAATTGGGCACTCAACATGGTTTTAACTCTCGAAATGATTTTTGCTAGATGAGAGGATGATGAAGGAGGGTAATTAAAGAGAGCATGGAGGATGATTTCCAAATATTCCTCTACGTATAGCTTGTTCACTTGATTCTACAGAGCTAGCTTAACTCCTTGTTAGGCTACAAATGCCTCTGCTTAGTTATTGGTTGCTCAACCTAAACCCCAATCATAAGTGCCCTTTTGAGTTCCTATTGAATCAAAGAGTATCCTATTCACTCTTTCAAACCCTTAAATGTTATTTTAAGGTAAAGTGTGTGTTTGTGTGTGTACACACATCTAACCAATCACCCCACCCTCCAACCTATAAGCAAGGTAAGATATTCTTCATGGTTTATAGCCTCAATAACAATTGGTTCACAAAGAGTGAAACATGTCACAAGCATAATTTGAACCCAAGAAGGGAGGACAACATTTATCCTCCCTGACCATTCGAGCTAGACATAATTGTTGAGTACAAACAAATTGTATTATCATTATGAATCATTTATAATGTGGTATCATTTTAAATAGTTGATCTTTCATATTTATTGTTTATGTTTAAATTCTAGATTTAAGGTAGGCCTCATTCGGTACATTAATTATTCTATAGGTTTGTTGTGTGATTGTTGAATTGTTTTAGTGAGTCATGTTTGAGTCTGGAAACCCTGTCATACCATCAATGCATGAGTCGAGTCTAACCATCTCAAATTTTAGTCCATAGAAGCACAAATTGAAAAAAAATCAACGTTGGCCCCATTCGGTTCATCAATTATTTTATAGGTTTGTTGCTTGATTATCGAATTGTTTGTGTGATTCATGTTTGAGTCTGGAAACCCTCCCATACCATCAATGCATGCTCCTACTCTTACCATGTCAAATTTTAGTCCATACAAGCACAAATTGAAAATTTTCAACGTTGGTCCCATTCAGTACATTAATTATACTATAATAGGCTTGTTGTTTGATTTTCAAATTGTTTGTGTGAGTCATGTTTGAGTTTGGAAACCCTCCCATACCGTCAATGCATGCGTCTAGTCTGACCATGTCAAATTTCAGTCCATACAAGCACAAATTGAAAAAAAATCAAAGTTGGCCCCAGTCATTACATTAATTATTCTATAGGTCTGTTGTTTGATTGCCAAACTATTTGAGTGAGTCATGTTTGAGTCTAGAAACCATACCATACCATCAATGCATGCATCTAGTATTACCATGTCAAATTTCAGTCCATACAAGCACAAATTGAAAAAAAATCAACATTGGCCCCATTCAGTACATTAATTATTCTATAAGTTTGTTGTTTGATTGTCTAATTGTTTGTGTGAGTCATGTTTGAGTCTGGAAACACTCCCATACTATCAATGCATGCGTCTAGTTTGACCATGTCAAATTTCAGTCCATACAAGCACAAATTGAAAAAAAATCAATGTTGGCCCCATTCAGTACATTAATTATTCTATTTGTTTGTTGTTTGATTGTCGAATTGTTTGTGTGAGTCATGTTTGAGTCCAAAAACCCTCCCATACCATGAATGCATGTGTCTAGTCTAACCATGCCAAATTTCAATCCATACAAGCACAAATTGAAAAAAAATCAACGTTGGCCCCATTCAGTACATTAATTATTCTATAGGTTTGTTTTTATTGTCAAATTGTTTGTGTGAGTCATGTTTGAGTATGGAAACCTCCCCATACCATCAATGCATGCATCTAGTCTAGCCATGTCAAAATTCAGTCCATACAAGCACAAATTGAAAACAATTCAACGTTGGCCCCATTCAGATGAGAGTTATAATATGCGAGGTCAAGTACATGAGTAGGCACGCCTTTTTTTGGGTTATGAAATATCATATAATAATGAAGATTAAATAAGAATAATTGTGCTTTAACTTACCGAGTTTCTCTTTGTTTTGAGAATAGTTTAATATTCTCTACTGAACAGGGCTAACCACATGAAGGTGGAAGCTCGTCTGCCCCCCCCCCTCACATCACTCTCAATTCCCCATAACCATACAAAATCTATGTACTAGAAAATAAATGATTTTTTTTTGTCATAATTAAGAAACAATGTCTCTTACAACATATGCCATTATACTAGAAAATGGCAAAAAACATTTAAAAAATTAATTTATATGTACTAATACAAGTCAATAATTCTATCAATATTAATTCAATATATATAGAATAGATATATTAAGGCATGCATCATACACTTCAATACAATTGATCATCTTCTTGATCCAATTCCACATCCATATCATTCGATCCAGATTCAACATTGTAAGGATTGGCCATATCATCATCGTCATCGATGTCAGTTTCGATAAGTCATTGTCGATATCAACTTCATGGGCATTGTCTCCTACATCATTTGGTTCAACTAATCTTCGACATATTCCTTTGGAACATGATCATCTAACTCATGTTGATCATCTTCTTCTTCAAGACCCTCTTGATCTTCCTCTACATTATACTTTACCGACCTTCCCCTTGGATCGTGTCTCACAACAAATGACCAACCCCCTCTACCTGGAACCTCTGAGTAAAATACTTGTTCACATTGGCTTGGAAGAACATAGGGTTATGTTCCTGCCTCAAACAACCTTGTATTAACCATGGTAAATCCAATAGCATGTTCAATAATAGTTCTATCGAGATCACATTGATTCAATCGTAACCTATACCATTTGACAACGAAAAAAACTAATTTGAAGGATTTAAAGTCACACTAAATAATATCTTCCAAATACCCATAGTATCTATTTTCTGAGAGTTCTAGATGCTTGTCACTTCTAGAGGAAACATTGGTCATCTCAAAGACTGCAGTTATCCCACAATCATATGTTTTCTTCGTTTCATCCAACTTTTTGATGCAAAATTTACGACTGTTGCACCACATAGCCTTATGGTGTTTTACCTGCAATATGCCAGACACATAAAAATTACATCATTAATTGATAATTAAGAACATATTTATGCTTGGAAAGTATGCAAAGAAAAATAAATCCAAATTGTACATCAATGTGATTGAAAATAATTAAATAGTATGGTTGATTAATATGCTTGCCTGTTTATCTTTTAAACCATATGCTAAATCGATTTCCCTTTGTGTAAGATTGGTATCTCCATTGCGATGAGTTGCTTTAACCAATGAAGCCACACCTTCCCATGATATTCCATGACCAGATTGTTTACATTGTTCAATCCATACCTTCATCCAATCAAGATTGTTTGTGACGTATAAATGTAGTGCATCCCACTCTCGACCAGCTACATCATGAAAATAAAATTACAATTCACAAATGTATAATTACTTAACACTGTATATATTTATAATTGATGCATATTGAAGATTAAAAATTAAATAAGTATGATATATACATAAAAAGTAACAGTTAATTGCATTATAATTAATCTCCACCATCTAATAATTACCTTTCACCTTCCTCGATCTACCTTTCCCCATTGGGTACTCTCCTTTGAATTTTTTAATGGATTTTGGATCACAAATGTGACCTAAAACGATCTTTGATGCTAATTTAGGAAGATATTCACTAATATACACGATGTTCTGGTATACCATATATCCCTCCACCATAGAACCCTCGAGACGTGCTCTTTGTCTAACCAAATCCTTCGAATTTTTAAGTGCCTCTCGACCATCCACATTGACCTTGAGTGTACAGGTCTACACAATTCAATCTCCTTAACTTGGTGTATGAGGTAGTGTTTTTGTGCATTGAAAAATGTCGAAGGTAGATACTTTTACATTTCACACATTAGACAAGGATTTTCTCTCCTCCAATACTTTAAATCTTCTTTATGGATTTCTTTAGATGACAACCATCTACAAGTGATGCAAGCAAATCACGAGATTTAACAAAATTAAACAATATAGTACATAACTATTAGTAAAACAAATGTCAAACATAAGTTCTACAACGAATTAAAAAAACACTTTATGCATGCAAAATATCTCTACTTACCTCATGTATTTTCCAAGGTCATATATAACTTGTTTGACATTGTTGTCGAAGTTCTCTGGGAGAGATAGAGGTAGAACATAGTGTAACAATAAAATCGTTTCATTATTTTTTCCAAAAGTAGACAAAAACACCAACAACATACACTAGTATAAAAAAATATGGCATTATATATACCAGAATAATTACCTTAATGAAGATATGCCAATCATGCGTTTTCACCACCCCAAATTCACCTTTCTTTGTTAATATATTCTTCATGTTCGAACAAAGTCCCGTGGGAAATTTAATTTTTGTATGACTTCTTTTTCAACATTGCTTTGTCGCTCCATTAACAACCATGGAAGTGAGCTTATATTAATTTGGTCTCCATTTCTATTTAATTGAATGACATCTTTCATTGCATGATTGGCTTCCCGGATGTCATTGCAAATTTTGACAATTTTTTCTTTGTCACTCCTTTCATCCAATATTTGCCATGATGTTTCAACTACATTCTTTTCGATATGCATTGTATCAAACAAATGAACAATTTGTAGGTGCTCACAGTAAGGAAACCTATTGAATTGTTTGGGATAATTTTGCATTCCTTGTGGAATCCCATTAATGCCTTCATGATCATGACAGCTATCATGAATCATAGTTTATAAAGAAATCACAAAAATCAATGTCAATTATAGTAATCAACACAATATAAAAAAAAATTCAAAACATTCATATATGATGATAGATAGACAATTTGATCCGTACCTTGACAGTTTCTATTATATTGCAACTTCCATAGGTGAGGTGTCATTCTCTGTAGTTTTAATGCAGTCTCTTCTTTCCCGTTGAAAATATGTTTTTTGCTAGTTAGATACCTATGATTCTTAGAGAGGAAGTGCCTATACTCATCAAACACCTCATTTCCTAAACTTTTTGAATGACAAGATTTCATCTTAGGACCACAAATTGGACATGCAAATTTTCCCTTTGTTTGAAGACCTACAAGAGATGGATTAACTATGTCAATTATAATTATATATAATGAATGGATTATTGAAAAAACATGCATGATTAATATATCAACTTCATAAAATTAAATACTATTAAAGTGGACGTTATAATTACATACCACAAAAATGTGTTAGCCTTGGGCATCATGAATTATCCATACAAGCATTGCATGGAATTGAAATTGCCTTTGTCATATTGGTCTAGAGACATCATACATAGTGATGTCATTCCATAGCTTTTGTAGCTCATTAATAAGAGGCTCGATATATACATTCATATATTTAACTTGGTACTTACCTAATTGATTGGAACATATACACTACATAATTATTACAACCATTTTAGATATATAATAATATATATGACTAAATGAAAAAATTATATGACATTATGCAACAAATATGACAAATGAGATGCTACTGCGTTAAAAAAAATTGTTGTAAACAAATACCTGGAACAATCATTGCCAACATTATGTGATCCCCCTTTATTGACATCCATGGAGGAATGCAATTGTTGATAACAAAAATAGGCCACACCAAGCAAATAGATCTCATCTCTTCAAATGGATTGACACCATCTGCTACCAAAGAAAGCCTAACATTAGGAGGTTCTTCTTTAAAGTGTGGCCATTTTTCCTCCATGTCTCTAAATGCAGAACCATTTGCAGGCATTTGAAGAATTCCATATTCACTTTTGTTTCATGCGTGGTAATCCATAAATTGTGCTATGTTTTTGCGAATGAACAATCGTTGCAAACGTGGAATAATGAGAATATAACGAAGAACCTTGCGAGGCACCTTTTTTGTTACTTGACATGTTCGATATCTATTGCTATGACATTCAAGGCATTTTGTTTCAAATTTATGATGTTTATAATATATAATATGATCATTGGGGCATGCATCAATTGATTGATATTGCATTCCAATATCTTTCATGATGGCAGATAAATCTCGGTATGTGCGAGATAAAATATTTGACGGTGGTAACAAAAATTCGGCTATCAACCTACAACAAATTAAAAAAAACTAGTTAATATAATATATAAAGAATATTAGTGAAACATATTTCATCCTTATTAATTTTACTTATGAACTAACAACAAAATAATCAGAGGAACAAAAATAACCTTTATCATGATCATATATATGTGATGGAATATATTACATACCTTAACATCTGTGTGGCCGATGTGTTTGAAAGACCATTCATAACCTTCAAGTTCAATGTCAACAATATAACAGAGAGAAGAGTTGTGTTGGAGCCTCCATAAAGGGGTTCATATGCCTTCTCAAGTAAGTGTAAATCATGAACATCATCGAAGTCGTCATTTTAATGATCATCATCATCCATTCTAACATTAAATGTATCATGGATCAATGTATTTGTACCATCATCTTCAACTATGTTATCAGTATGATCATCTTCTTCAATATGATCATTAACTTGATCTTCAATATTCGTAGCTCCATGTTCCTTTGGTGCTTGTTCTGCAAGCACATTCTCCAGGTGATATGCCCTAGGAGGCCTTTCCTTTATAATTACAAACCATCAAGAGATATTAGTGTAAATATAACAAATATTAAAATGATACATACATTTACAAAAACGATCAATATAAAGACATACATAATGAACAACTTACCAATGGACGATATTCATGTCCCCCCTCAACGTGTCCATGTTCCCTACAATGTCTTTTAGCTATTGTGATCTTTATTCTTCTACTTTTAAATCCCCTGCATTGAATGTGAGGGCAATAACATTTCCCATCACCCTTTATTTTCACTCCAACCCACAATCTAGCAAGTAATTCTCGATTTTGTTCTTCTGGATCAGGAATATTGTTATGTGACAATTTCTTTTACCAAGCTTGACTGATGATTATTGATATTAAAAAATGAAGCTCCACACTTCACTATTTGTAATGATAGTAACAACTAAAATTATTATGGTTGTTTCAACGAAAAACAGTCCATGCAAAGGTTATAACCTCCGCAAACTGTCGCTAGTATAGCAAATATGTCGGAATGTTTCTAGCATTTTAAGTTTCCATAAATAAATTTTCGTCAGAAATACAACGACCTTTGACTATTGACCATTAAGAAAATATCATTTTATATCGTCAGATATTCTACGCTTGTCGTTGAATACCCAATGACAGTCAGGGTCAAATAAAAAAAAGGAAGAAAATTCCAAATTTTAAAGGTAATATCCGACGACACTGTCAATTTTTTGGGTTTCGTCGGAGGGTGTTGTCAGATTTTGGGTTCGAATCCATTATATTGTTAATAGAAGAAACAATTCACAACATAAGTTGATAACCTTTTTATACATACGAATTGACATATATAATTACACATGACTGTTCACATATGCCATTTGACCTACTAAGCTATTAATTAGTTGATTGTCGGTCGATTGGTGGGCCTAGTTGACTAATCGACAAGGCCCTTCCAACAATTTGCTTCTAATTAATGTTATGCCAAGGTTAGCAGCACTTAGTTGAGATGAGTCGCGACCAAATGTCATATCAATATAAGTTTGAACTTAGCAAAATTATGAACCCTACAATAAATCACTTAGAAATGAGGCCAAATAACAGGGGAAAGCATTTTATTGGTACACATAAAGTAGAAAGAATAAAAATTTAGGATAGAGGAAATTTAAGAAAGAAACATTCTTTGGTAATTGGTTCAATGTTTCAAATCTAAATGTAAATGACCAGCAATCCTAGATTGCATAACACTAAAGGGAGAGGAGTCTCCATAATTTGTGAACCATCGACATAGGAGCTTGCAAACTTAAGAAGATGCTCATAGATGAGATATGTATAATGTGTCTGTAGGTAAAGTGTGTTTCTTTAGTATGCATTTATACTTATTTAATCCGACGGTCACGGTATGTTCTAGACATAAGGTGATCTGACCATTCATCTTCACCTCGATCTTAACGGCTATTGATCCGTGGCTTGACACCTGATTGGTCCATGATCTCTATTTTAAAGATCATGGAGGGTTATTTGCTCGATGATCGATTGTGAGAAACTCACATGTAAAATATTTTTCCTTTGCATTAATATATTGCCTCAAGTAGCTATTTGGCTGGGGTTGTGGACTGTTTCCCTCTTTGAGGGTTTTAACCACGTAAAACATCAATGTGTTGATCTATGATATGTTTGTTTGAGTGGTTTCCCAAGGTGTTCAATCTTTTGGAAATGTCGTGTGTTAGTCAAACACTTACTAGCCCCAAATGCAAGAAGAAGTAAGGGGGTTCATAAGAGAATGCATACTTTACCAATAGACCCAACAATTGAAAGTAAGGATTATTAGTCCATTGGAAGTGCCTACAAGGCAATGGAATTTGTTGGAGATTTTCCAAGTTCAAGGAAAGGGAATTGTTGGCAAGAGGTTAGGATGGGTCATTATCGCAACACTGTGAGTGCTGCGATACCGCAAAAGGCGAAAAGTCAAGCAAATGATGTTATTTTTGTATTTTTGGGTCAATTGTATCGCGGTATGCGGGTTTTTGGGTCATTTGGACCACGATAGCTAGATTTTGGGTCATTGCTTGAAATGTCGGTTAGTAAGTTGTTAGTAAGTGGACAAGCAATGTAAAGGCGAAAGCCTATAAATAGTCATAGATGTGAAAGTGTAAAATCATCTTGGATTTATGCGTCTTTTGATTGTGTATCTGAGATCGAGAGATACCTACGAGATCTGTATTTTGAGGAGATATTGTATCTGGGTTTTGCAGAGTTAATATGATATGATAGAGCTATTTTGCGGAATCCCTATGTTTCTTTTGTTCATCTGTGGCAATGCATGTTGCGATATATGAATGATGTTATGCTTTCTTGTTGCAATTAATGCTTGACTATTGTATTTGCTGCGATGATGAATGTTGAATAATGTTATGAATACAAATGATGTCTGGGTTAAATGCATAGATCTATTTCTGAAATGCTGCAATAAGTCAAGTAATTGAGTTGCAAACATCTGCCTTCATTCGGCGGAAACATGGTTCCGTCAACTCTCCCTTGAACATCTCAGGTGAGACCTCATCTGCTCTGCAGGTGTTGCTAGACGGGGTAAAACCTATCTGGGCTGGTGCTCAGGGAGATCGCAGTGGTTTGGATGTCGATAGTGATTGGAATCCCTGTCGACTGGGTTTGAGTCAACAAATGGTTCTGTTGCCGGGACCTTGCGTGAAGTGAAAGGAGGATATGTTGTGGCCTCCGACGCAATCGGAGATACAGAATTGGTTTGATCGGAAGTTGCAAGAATTTGCTGAAGAAGAAAGTTAGAACACTCGACTGTTGGTAGATCAGTGGGTGGAAAGATATATTCACGATGGTCCGCATGAATATTTTTTCTGCGAGTTCACAGTCATCTTTTATGAGTGGTTGGTGAGGTTGACCTTTCAGAAGCGGAACTTCCAAGGTGGTGATCCGATGACCTGGACCCCAGAGCTGATCCAGGAGCTACAGGAAGTCGACAAAAGAGCATCGCGAGCTATCGAAGTTTGGCTTGATAGCATATTAGAAGGCTATATCACTGAATTTGCAGTTGATACGAACAAATCCTATAGTGAGGCTGAAAGGTATTTCTTCCATGGGCCACGAGGAAGGTTTCTGTTGTCGCTTCAACTGTCCATTAAGATGCTTATTTGTGAGAAGGGTATATTGAAGATGCATATGGATTAGTAAACAGCTTGGTGGGCGGAGGCCGTGGATATCGCGCTAGCAGGGGGCGGTACATGGAATGATAAGGGGTAGATGGGTGTAGGTTACTGTTATAGGTTAAACTTGCACCTCTCCGTCCGTGATCACCCTGAGCTGCTGATCACACAAAAGGACAACTTGGATGGAGGAGCATGTTGACCTTAGATGATACTTTGACTCACTCCTTTTCCTAATTTTACTGGAAAAACCCAAAAAATATATCATTTTGAGATATGAGCGCTACTCCACTCAAAGAGACTAGTGCCCATACGCTACTCCAATGTAAAATAGTAGCGCCCATATCCAAATATACGCTACTCCTTCTCAACATAGTAACGCTCACCATTTAAAATCAAATGAGTGTTAGTTGATAAGCACTAAAGTAGCGCCCTATACGCTACTTTACTGAACAAGAGTCGCGTACATCTTAAAAGATGATTAAAAAATAAATTAATTTCTCGAGGAGGATTAGTTGCTGGTAGTTTCCCAACTCCTCCAACTTCCTCCATAACTATACATCGACCTGAACTACTTCTCTAATCTTATAAATACAAAGAAGATTAAAGGAGAAGGGTTAGCTAGAGATAGTGAGATTGATTAATGGAAAAACTTTGAGATCTAAAGAAGAAGCTTGCATTGGAGGAGTTAATGCTGAAGACATCCAAGCCAGAGCCCAGAATCAAGTTGCAGGAGCTTGTTACATGATCAGGTATACTTCTACATCATTTTTCTTTTGACAAATAAAGGTTGAAGTGTCTTTCTTGTCCAACTTAAATGTGTTATGAAATGGCATCTTAATTTGGATCTATTTTGGTCAATATTGAATGTTAAACATTGTTTTTGTTTCTTTCAAGTTTTATATATTGCCCAAAATGCTTTGAGAAAGGTATTGTTATTGCAGGTTACTGAAAGGAAGGTGGATTTGAAAGTTGAGCACAAGATCAAGTCAAGGCTAGGATCAAACTTCGATTGAAAGGTGTGTTCTCAAGATCCACAACTTATTTCTTTTTGTAAATATCTTTGTAATATCATCAATACACTTACCTGTCACCCCAACCAAGTTGATAGCATTAGTTTCCCTGCTATAGGGTAGATTTGCCCGCCAACAGACTGGCGACTCCGCTGGGGATAGTTGAGTTTTGGCTCTAGGAACCTTGTTCTTGTGTGTCTTCCCAGATTGTTTTGACTTCTTTGATGTGTTGAGAAACCCTGTAGGTATCCTCTGACTGTTTCTTGCTGCTTTCATCAGTCTTTTGGTTTATTTCAAAGTCATTTTTCTAAGCTTTTGAGATATGAGCGCTACTCTGCTATATATACAGTAGCGCCCATATGCTACTGTGCTATATATACAGTAGCACCCATCTCTGCAGGGGCGCAAGTTTCCCTACTGCACAGTAGGGTACGTTTCCTGAAGCTGTTCATTAACAGTTTGCTTGATTTTTAGCCATTTTTGTGGTTTACTGACTTTGCTTTTAGGTCTCCGTGACTGGTGTATGAGGTTTTTAACTGTTGTTTAAGTCATAGAACCTTTTCTTGAAGTTTTTTTCCATCTTTTGAATCGCTTGTTGACCTTTGGAAAGTTTGGACTGTTTGTGACTTTTTGGAAGACTAGGTTGTGTTTCGTGTTAAGCACTTCCATTTTTTTTTAGACCCTGACTGCACGTTGCTAGTTTACAAACCTGCATACTCTTGTATCCGCTGTTTGGGGTGACGTTTGTCTGCTTTTTACTCATCCTACCCTTTGTTTTAGGGTTTGGTCTGTTTTAAGAGCTTCTAGGGTGTCTTCCGATTTTGGTTGATTTCCATTCTTCCTAGACTTATTGTCTTTTTCTGGTTGCAAGTGCATTTTAACTGTTGTAGGCTGAGTCATTTCTCGGTTCTTTGTGTTGGTAATTGGAAGCTTGCTTGTCTACTTTTTCTTGGCATAGTGGTCTTGCTAGGGTTAGATACTTTAGGTCATTCCTTTGGTGTTTTCCTCCTCTGTTTTCTCCCACTTTGTTTCCAAGTTTAGAGGCTTTTTCTTTGCAAAAAACCTGTAGATCAAGTCTTTTTTGAGCTAATGTCTCAACAGCTATAAGCTTAGGAACTTTTAGCCATACTTACACACATTGCACAAAAGTTTTATTCTACTTTCCATTTTTCATAGTTCTTTTTCGTTTATAGAAAAAGCAAAAAAATTTGGTAGTTTAAGTTTAATAAGACTTATTTTTCTTGTTACAAGATAGCATAGGATATTTTGTACAATTTCAAAAAAGAAAACAAAAAAAAATTTAGTAGGTTTACTCAAATTTTCAGTTTTGGAAAGAAGTAAATGAAAAAATGAAAAGAGATTTGTTGTAGAAAGTTTTGATATTATTGCACTTTTGTTTCCTTGTTGCAACCACCGCCACACAAAAGCACTACCCTTTTTGAGTAATAACAACCCTAAAAATATTTTAATAAAATAAATTAGAAACATTTTTTCTTTTTAGGGATACACTACACCAACTAGTTTTGGTTAGGATCTTGAGTTTAAATCACCTTAAACCACTCAAGATCACACATTGCGCAAAAATCGTAGTGAGACTATCACAGGTAAACCCACCTCACTCAAAACTTGCCTGGGATCTATGCAGTAGGTCATTGCGAGATCAAATTGTTGGGAATACTCCTCCTACTTTCTGTTTGAGCATACGCCAGGATCAGATTGCGTATTGGGGACTCTTTCGAGTTTCGGGCTTAGCTACCCTGCCCACACTTTCTGATTCGACCGGTGACTGTTCCCCCAGGAGTTTTCAGTGTGGTGATATCCTTAGTATCTGACTCTAGGTTCATACACAGGTGACAGCAGAGGGTATATCTGTTGTACCTAAGACAGACGTGGGAGGAAACCCCTTACAGGTCTTTGGGAGGTCGGTTGGGTGATTCCAGCGCTTGCACCCTTAGTCATTGTATTGTGGACCCCAGGTAACTGTCTTTCTTCCTTCGTTGATCTGTTCTAGGCCCTCATCATCCCAGACTCTTCTCTGGAAGGCATCTTTGTTTGCCTGGTTGGTATACTTAGGACTTTTTAGTTGGCGTGTTGTTTGCCCCCTAGTTGTAGTGGCCACTAGGTTCTAGTCTGTTATTTTATATTTATAATCACGGAGAATCAAGAGCTTCGTAGATCGAGGAGGTTTCAAAACCTTCCACCACTTAGAACAAAACCTATACAGCCAGCTAGACGACAGTGGGTAAACCCCGTTATTTCTTCAGAAATTACTCCTGAAATAGAATTTACTGAATAAATTCTTGCAACAGAAAACCCTAAAATAGAGGTTCCTGAGGAACCACTACCAGGTACCACAGATCAACAACACTTTAGTACAGTTGAGGTGGAAGATCTTACTTCTGCGGAGTATAGCACTCCTTTCAATCCTCCTTTAACCAATACTAGAATTTCACTTCTGTCACCTATTGGTTTCCAGCAGTCCCATTTCAGTGCAGATGATTCCTTCTCTGGACATCTGATGTCTAATCTAGGAGGTGAACAGGGAGTTCCCCAAACTCCCACTTTAGATATGAATACTAACACAGTAAATCCTTCTTTTACTGCTACACCAAGTCAGGCACAAACCTCTGTGTCTACCCCGTCCTTCAGTTTCAATACTGGTACGTTAGGTATGCCAAGTGTAACAACGATGGAATCTATCCCTACGCCTACTGTCAGACCTAGCAGTACAACCAACTTTGCAGCACCTCCTTCTTTTCAACCGCTATATCAGATACCTAGTACTTGGATTTCCACACCTGCTGTAGGACCAAGTGCTTCTGCAACCGTGCCAGTCATGAGTACCATGACTGCACCGTCTACATCAGCTTCTACTGGTTTCAATACCTTTGCATGCCCTAACATGAATCAAGGTAATATGCCTGCAGGTAATGTCCCTTTTTCCTTATTTTCAGGGGGAGGGGGCAATATTTTTAACCAACAATATGGCGGGGCTAATACCCAGCCACAGTGGACGAACCCACAGAGCACTAATCCACTTTCATTTGGGTGGGGAAATTTTAATAACTCTTTCGTACAACAACAGATGGTAGGGGGAAACCCCTACCAACAAACAGCTGGGGGCAACCCCTACCAACAAGTAACTGGGGGCAACCCCTATCAGCAGATGGTAGGTGGCAACTCCTATCAGCATATGGCCGGGGGCAACCCTTATCACCAGATGGCTGGGGGAAACCCCTACCAACAATTCATGGGTCAAACGATGGGTGGTTCCCCTTATCAAGTACCATCCTACCGGCCTCGTCTACCTTTTCTGGCAACTTTAAATTTGCCAGATCTTTCTAAACTGACAAACGATCCTGTGTGTCATAATGCTACATGGCCATCAGTTCCCACCAAATTACCTTCGGACATTCCAAAGTTCGAAGGAAAAACATGTGAAGACCCTGGTGACCATGTCACTACATTCCACTTATGGTGTTCTTCCAATTCATTAAATGAGGATTCCAACAGATTGAGATTGTTCCAAAGGACCTTAACTGGTCCTGCAGCCAAATGGTACATTGAATTACCTGTGGCTACTTTCTCTAATTTTGGAGATCTTGCCACGTTTTTTTTGAATCACTTCCAGCTTCCCGTTCGATATGATGCCGGAACAGACCTTTTGTCTACTTTTAGGAAAAACAAAGCCACTCATTTATCTGATCACATTCAGTAGTGGTGAAGACGGAAGAGGCTCATTAAGGCCAACATTCCTCCATATTTCTTGCTTGAGTGGTATTTGAAATCACTCCTTCCTTATATTTCTAAGGAAGTAGCTACATCTGGAGTATCAAATGAGGAAGAAGCCATCTTACGGACCCAGTAGTTAGATCTCATGTATGCACAATCTGGGTTATTGTACGAGATTATACCTAACGCACCGAGATCGAACACCGATCTGAGTAGACCCAAACCTGGACCACATGCTGACGGCATAGTGGGTTCAGTTGACTCCGCAGCCTTCGAAGCACTGACTAAACAGGTTCATGCCTTATCAGTCAAACAATCGATTGTAGATGTTTCTTCCGTCACAACCTCTCCTTCTACTTCTGAGCCTGTCAACCAGGTCCATAACAATCAAAAGGGCCCTCGGTAGCCCAATAACAAAAAGAAGGGCAAGAAAGGAGAGGGGAACCAATAAAAGCCCAAAAAAGACAATGTCGAAGAGGGTAACAAAGAGGAAAAGAAGGTGAAGTTCCCTTGTAAACTTTGCAAGCAGAACCACCTTACTCACCAATGCCCTCTACTTGAAGAAGCCTAGAAGCTCTTAAGAGAAAAGAAGGCTGTCGTCCTAAAAGATCCATTCCCTAAAGGGCAGGGCTCAACTTCTGGCACCTCCAAAACTGGGGGCACTTCACATGCTACGATTGATCAAACGTTCATTAACATGGTTAATTCGGATGCACTTTTGCAAACTAGAGCCAGGAACTATACCCCGGAAGCACAGAAAAAGGATAAGGAGATTCCAGAATCCTCTACTCCGCTCCACATACCTGTGGACCCAATGCCCAAGATCCCGAAAGGTGTCTTGAAGAGGGTATCGCACAATCCCAACACACGGGCTGCTTCTAACTACAATGTGGTTGAAGATTCAGCCCAAACCCCTTGTGCCATGTCTACTTTAGAAGTCTTGCAGAGTTGTCCTTTACAACGGAATGCACTTCTGGAAGCTATTGGGAGTATGGAATCCTCTAACATGTCTGCGCGATTTGATATGACTGATGTCAAATACTGGTTGCCCTATCACATTTCCCTTCAGATTGAGGTCGTTCATGGTCCAATGACCATCCGACGAGTTGTAGTAGATGAGGGAGCGTCGACTTGCGTAATGTCAATTTCCTGTTGGAAAGCTCTAGGTTCTCCTGAGTTAGCCCCTTCTAACACACCGCTTACTGCATTTGATGGCAGAACTTTCCGTCCACATGGAGTTTTGCCATCATTTGATGTCACTTTGGTCGGTAAGACAGTTGCTGTTGAAGTAGAAGTTCTGGACGCTCCGCTTGATTACAATATGTTATTGGGCAGGAGTTGGACATATGCCATGCGAGCTATTGCATCGACAGTTTTTCGAGTGGTCATGTTCCCATTTGAAGGTAAGATCGTTACAGTCAATCAACTTTCTTTCACTCAGAGAAACAACCAGACTTCTTCGGAAACCACAGTTCCATTGATTGATCAAACCACCCCGGTTGGTGAGAGTTTAGGAGCAGGACTGTACGGATCATTAATCGACACTTTTGACCTACTGGCTCCTACCTTATTCATTGGTACTGAGGGATGTTCTTCGTCTGAAACTTCCATGGTTAGTTCAACAACTGATTATGGGTTTCTCCCAACTAACACAAACCCCTCCGTGCCCATCCCTGTTGTAGAAGTTACTCACCTGGATTCTTATCAAACTGCAACAGAACATGTGTCGACTCCATCAGTGTCTGTTGAGTCAAATATAGATTGTGCTATTACTCAAGCACTGGACCCGATCCGTTCTCTTGACAGTTTAGATACTTCTTTACCTTCTGAAGAGGAAATGTTAGAAGCCTTGACCGACCCAGATCATCCTCGGGAACATATAGATCCTAGGTCCTTCTTGTTTCTTGTTCTTAACTTGATAGAGAGAGGTGAATTTTGTTCACCACCCGATGAAAATACTGATTTCACTTCTTCACAAGTTGGTGTTGTTGAAGCAAATAGATTGCATACCTCGCTGGTGAACATTTTCACTGGGATCAACGGAATTTTTTTTTTGAAACGGGTTGTTATCTCGATGAGATCATTCTGTATACCAATATTTTCCGTGATTTCCATAACATCTTTGCCCGGCCTCATGAGGAGGATCCAGGCATTGACCCTACTTGAAGAAGTATTATGCTTAGGCTGAAATACTTTTTCTTGTAACATAGCTGTATATTTTTGTAAAGCTAGTTTTGTTGTGCTCGTTAGGTAATCTTATGTGTGTTTCTCGTTTTGTGTACCAGATGTCAACCGAACATTTCTTAGGATTTGTTGATGGCGCCAGTCGCCACACCTGTCAGTTCGCTGCAGCAGCTTGGGTCATTTATTCACCCGCTGACCAACTTGTCTCTTCGGGGGGGTTTGTTTGGGTCCTACCACGAATAATGTGGCTGAATAGAGTGCAGTTATAGAACTTCTCTGAGATGCTCTCAGTCATGGCATTTCACATTTGGAGGTAAGGCTTGACTCACAATTAATTGTATTTCAGTTAACAGGTGTATATCATATTAGAGATCCGGGATTGCTACGTCAGTTTCTACGAGTTAGACTATTGGAAAGACAATTTCATTCTATCAGATATGAACACATTCCAAGAAGTTTTAACACTTTAGCTGATTCATTAGCAAACTATGTGTTAGACTGGCATTTGCATCATTCATTGTCATAAACAACATTGCACACATAAAATTAAAACGCATACACATGTAAATAACCGATACTGTATATAGCCGATACTGTATCAAAAAATATATGAGTTTTGAGTCACGAGTCTATCAAGTCAAGTCATAAAAGTACAAAAGATGGGCATAGTAGCCTCAAAAATATATACATAGAATGTATTCCTCTCCTATGGAGAAGGAGGGACATCATCATCATCTACCGCATTGCGATAGCATATGACAAGCCTAGCTACCTTCCGCAGCACCCTAAGCCATGCTGGGGGAACCCCAACAACATCTTCCTGCATATCAATAGGTATCTGATCCATACGGCATGCAGGAACTTCGTGAGTCAACCGACTTATTTTTCTCTCCAAGGTTCCCAACATAGCATCTGCTGCAGTAATATCAGCTGGCCTCACATAGATGGTAGGATGTCCCTCAGGACGAACAGGCCCAACATCTGCATTTGACACTTGTTTAGAAATTCAAAACTCATTCAAAAAAAATCAAATACTTGAAAAAGTTTGAAAAAATTAAATAAACCTCAAAATTTAAACATACCAATATCTCCCCAGGCTCCACCTGGAGGAAGCACCAGCTCTGGATCATGACGGAAATCCAATCCAGCATATGGAAACTGCTCAAAAGCAGGCACTTGCCTCTCCCACCACCCCCAGAAATCATCAGTATGATAACAGTAGTGACTTTCCCCACCACCCTGGCGGAGGAATATGTCACCCCAATGGCCTAGTCTGGGCTCACGGGGGTTAACCTGAGGTAGAGGCATTCCCAAACTGATAGCAGGCATCCTCTCAAAGAAGAAAGTACACAAAATACTACCGTACCCAAAATTCTTCATTGTGTCGGATTTGCAACCTGTCAATTGAGATTTCATGTTTGCCAATAAACTAGTACTCCAATCATAGACATGACCGTGTAAGCATTGTACACCAATATGCATAGAGTGCCTGGAAGCTAAGTGTTGTGATGCACTACCTGCCACTTGGTTGATCATGCTCACTATCACTTTCAAAGGGAGACCGTCAATAGTTGAAATCAAGACTTGGCTTCCCGATTTCTCAGCTCCGGCAACACAATATGTGTTCACGTACTCTTGCACAGATCTTACACCCACACGAGAAGACCCTTTCAGATTGATTACATCTCCTCTCCTTGAGAGACCAGTAATGAAATATATGTCATCAACAGTAAGCTCCAGAGTTTGCCCACGGATGAAAAGGTATTAGTATCCACATCCCAATATTGAATAAGTCTTCAAAACAATTTATTCAAAGCCCTCATGTTTACAGTTCGATACAAATTCAACAAACCGCATCTTCGGAGAGCATGGAGGGTGGCCGGATCTTGCATGGCCAACCTATCCATGTCCTCATGCTCCCTCTCCCTCCATTGAAGGACCATCCTGCACAAAAAACCAAAATTTTTTGAGTCTCGACGCTTGTATCTAGGTTTTCAAGAGTGTACGCTATTGTGTATACTACACAGTAGCGTATGGGAGCTACTATGTTTTAGCATAGTAGCGCCCATCGCGTTTACACGCTACTATTATGGTTACACAGTAGCGTCTGCGCAAAAACACTTATGAGCATTGCGTTGCAAGCTATTTTTTGCTCCAAAATTGAAAAATAAACCATGAAATTGCAAGTTAGGTGGATTTTAACTTACTTGGTGGAGGAAGATTGACGTTTGGATGCTCAGTTTGATCGCCACGGAGATTTGAAAATTGCAAATGGTTGCCCCAATCTTTGCCCTACAAAACAAATTGAAAATTGATTTTTAAAAATAAAATCATATATACAAATTGGATTTTGATTTTTACCCATAATTGTTAATTTTCTATAGTTTCAAAACTTTCAAAAATCCCTAATTAATCAATTGAAACACACAATACGGTACAATACTAATCCAAGCTCAATTTTCATTTAATTTTTGTCGGATTCATCTCCTAAGTTTCAAATTTCTTGATGATAGACCTTGTCAATTAGTTTCAAATTCATATATCATTCGAGATTTTTGCTGCATCGACTAATATTTTGTTGAAGACCTAGTTTTGGCAGAGTATGAAGCTATGATCCTAGAAGCTGACCTTTAAGTCATTTTAAGCTCTTGTTTGGACTATTTAAACCTAAACAAGAGTGTCGAGCAAGCTTGTCCTCTCCGAGCTCGTTAAATTAATCGAAGGATCATCCACTTAGGTATAGAATTACCCATTTTCTGGGCCTAGGTGGATTAACTACGGAAAAGGTATACTCTAGGTATACTCCTGTATGCGCTAGAAGAGTTCTCCTTTCATTGTTTTATAATTTTTCAGGGGAGGAGACTAACTGCATGAAAAAGGACCTTTTGGAGCCTTTCTTTAGGGTTTTCGGGCTCTCTAAATATGAAAATACCAGGCGAGCATTCACCTACTCGGGCTCGATGTGAAATCCACGAGAGGGTAAGTAGAGGACTGTTTAAGTTTTTCAACTCTATAAACAAGAAAACACCGCCGAGCACAGACCAATCCGGGCTCGATATAAAATCCACGGATAGGTGAAAAGAGGATTGTTTAAGTTTTTCAGACTCTATAAACAGGAAAACACCAGCGAGCATTAATCTGCTTGGGCTCGATACTAAAATCCACGAGCAGATATATGGAGTTATTGTTTAAGTTTTTCAGACTCCTTAAAATTGAAAACACCGGCGAGCAAGAACAGATCTCGGCTCGATATTAAAATCCAGAGATCAGTAATATAGAGTAATCTTCTATCTCTTCTTCGAACTCTATAAATAATGAAGAAGGTTCTGAGTCTTCCTCCCATGGGCTCGTTAAACTATTTACATGGTTGGATCTATTGAGTTTTCATTCTTTCTTGGACTCATTAAAATAACAAGAAGGGTATTCTTTTATCTAAAAAGAATAAGGAATGGGAAAGACATATCACATCTTCATTGTCAAAGGCAGTTCAGTCAAGTTCTATCCTTGAACACAACACCTACTTGAGTCTATCTTGTCGGTTGGGTTTAGTTTTTTGACCTCGGGGTGAACCTTTCCTCCGAGTTATTTATTCCCCCGGTTGGTTATTCTTCCAACCATATGGAGGGTCTGCTAATGTCTCTTACATTTCAGACTTATTTACCCCATTATGTCAGAAACTGCCTGAGTCACTTTGTGTCGTGCTAAATGTTCAAGGATATACCCTGTGTCGGCCATTCTGCAGTTTACCTTGACCTCATGTGTCGGCCTTCCTAGTGTCAATCTTGTTACATATTATTCCATATCAGCTCTTACCAGTTGAGTGTTCCTCGAGTTGGATGAAGGAGGATGCCTTAAGGCTTCCCTTCCAATGGACTCCTTCCCATCGACATCAACTCATTATTCTAGGATTGAAGTTTAGAGTTTCAGTTAGTACCTTGGAGATTGCAGTCACCAGTGGCAATTTTCCTCGCTGTTGAATGATGAGAATACATCAATGTCTCTTCTTCGACAGGATTCCCAAGTGTTCGACTCCAATGTCTCTTCACCCGAATTGCGCAAGACTGAACCTCACGTATATTCGGCTCTCCATGAGACATAGATCCAGTTTGTTGTTATGGCTATGATCTCTCAGTTTGACATGGATCCACGCTTGTATTCCAAGTGGCCATGCTTTATATACATCTCATTGTTATGTATCGGAGATCATGTTGTATCACACTGCACATCTATATGATGTCAAAAATGTAATTGCTAGCTGACCTTGATCTTTGTTGCAGGTGTTCTTGTGACTTGTTTTCTGCGGTTTCTTTGCTCCTCCTCTGGATTTGGATTATAATGTATTTCGGCCATCGTTTCCCTCTGACCTCACACATTAGGGGGCATCTGTTATAGGTTAAACTTGCACCTCTCCGTCCGTGATCACCCTGAGCTGCTGATCACACAAAAGGACAACTTGGATGGAGGAGCATGTTGACCTTAGATGATACTTTGACTCACTCCTTTTCCTAATTTTACTGGAAAAACCCCAAAAAGATATCATTTTGAGATATGAGCGCTACTCCACTCAAAGAGACTAGTGCCCATACGCTATTCCAATGTAAAATAGTAGCGCCCATATCCAAATATACACTACTACTTCTCAGCATAGTAGCGCTAACCATTTAAAATCAAATGAGCGCTAGTTGATAAGCACTAAAGTAGCGCCCTATACGCTACTTTACTGAACAAGAGTCGCGTACATCTTAAAAGATGATTAAAAAATAAATTAATTTCTCGAGGAGGATTAGTTGCTGGTAGTTTCCCAACTCCTCCAACATCCTCCATAACTATACATCAACCTGAACTACTTCTCTAATCTTATAAATACAAAGAAGATTAAAGGAGAAGGGTTAGCTAGAGATAGTGAGATTGATTAATGGAAAAACTTTGAGATCTAAAGAAGAAGCTTGCATTGGAGGAGTTAATGCTGAAGACATCCAAGCCAGAGCCCAGAATCAAGTTGCAGGAGCCTGTTACATGATCAGGTATACTTGTACATCATTTTTCTTTTGACAAATAAAGGTTGAAGTGTCTTTCTTGTTCCAACTTAAATGTGTTATGAAATGGCATCTTAATTTGGATCTGTTTTGGTCAATATTGAATGTTAAACATTGTTTTTGTTTCTTTCAAGTTTTATATATTGCCCAAAATGCTTTGACAAAGGTATTGTTATTGCAGGTTACTAAAAGGAAGGTGGATTTGAAATTTGAGCGCAAGATCAAGTCAAGGCTAGGATCAAACTTCGATTGAAAGGTGTGTTCTCAAGATCCACAACTTATTTCTTTTTGTAAATATCTTTGTAATATCATCAATACACTTACCTGTCACCCCAACCAAGTTGATAGCATTAGTTTCCCTGCTATAGGGTAGATTTGCCCGCCAACAGTCACAACGAGACTGTGAGTGAAGCCGAGGAAGAGAGTGGTCTTACAAGGGGAGGAGCAAGGTTTCGACAGGAAAAGAGGCAGAGGACAGGAGAAGGTCATGTTGCGATCGAACCGCAAGGCCACGAAGGAAGACCACACGGGACGAAGCGACCTCACAGTTCGGATAAGGACAGCCAGGCTACGCCCAGGATAGAGGCAGGACCAAACCCCAGCGGAAACGTACCCACACCTCCGCTCACTATCTCTCAACCAGTAAGAAATACAAATACAACACCACTGTGCTCATCAAGTCAACAGAAGTTAATTGCTAGCAGCTCAGCGACTGGAGGAAGGAAGCCCAGGATGGTAGGCGAGGATACTAAGTTACCGTTGTTCCATGGAAATGGGACAGATAACCCTAAATAGTACTAGTTTTTATGTGAAGAGGTATGGACCGTAAAGCAAATTACTGATGATAATGCTAAGAAAGGACAGCTAGCGACAACTCTGCGAGGTCGCGCATTAGATTGGTTTATGAAGTTTGTTCTAGTCCCTACAGGAGCTCCGGAGAAAACGCTAGATGATATCGGGAACAGATTGATTGCAGAATTCAAAAAACCCAAGTCTGAAGCATAGTATATTACAAAACTGAAAGAGATTAAGCAGTATCCCATTGAAACGGTGTGGGACTTTGACCAGCGATTCAAGATGCTGAAGGCAAGGGTTAGTTTTGATATGAGCACTGTCCAACATAAAGAATGGTTCATCGCGGCACTGCTTCCGCACATTCGACTACCGTTGATGCAACAGAACATTACAACCCCCAATGAAGCTCTGGAGATTGCAATGCGATTGGAAGCATCGCCAATTGGTGAAAGTGCAGCCGGGATGCCGCATATTCAGACACAGTTGGCTAACTTGACCATACAATTGCAAGATCTTGAGAAGGGCAAGGAACAACGAGAAGAAGTCTGATGCATGCGATGTCGAGGAGAAGGACATACTAAAGATAATTACCCAGACTTCCACAATTATCTGGTCTTAGGAGCACCGAATCCGTTGAGTGCCAGCGGCATGTCGTGGTGTCGCGTCTTCCAGGTATATGGGCACCGCCATGATGAATGTCAATACATGCAGAAAATGGTCACAAAATCGATGAATCTATATTGTACATTCTGTAAATTTGTGTGACATGAAGAAAAATATTGTCGGGCATATGGGTTGCTTCATGAGTGAATGTACGATGCATTCTATGTAAAGGACGACCAGCATGCCGTACAACAACCGCAACTATAGCCACAGGTAGTACAGCCACTACCTCAACCGTAGGTGCAGTTTGTACCACAACAACAACCACAGCATTTTATGCCACAATATGCTCCGATGCAAATGGCTCCACAGCAGCCACAGTGTGTTCAACAACCGCAATATGCGTAGCAAGGGCAAGGCATGCAACCGAATCCTATGCAGCAGCAGTTCAATCAACTGCAGTACCAACAGTAGGGCGGATTCCATGGAGGATTCTGAGGCGGACGCAGTGGAGGATTTGGTCGTGGAGGAGGACGAGGAGGTCGTGAGCCTGTTCAATGCTATCACTGTGCGGTGCGGGGACACTATCAATGAGATTTCCCATTATTGCAGACACAGTGCACGTTTTGCTTTATTACAGATCACATAGTGGAAAACTGCCCACAATTGATTGCGCGGTGGCAAGCAGGGAACGTTCCACAATTGCATAATCAGACTCAAGCACCGCAACCAGTGCAGAATCAAGCGCAGCAACCGGTGCAGAACCAGAACCAACGCCCAAACCAGAATTCTAATCAAAATGTGAACCAACCAGGGAATCCATCGAACCAGAATCAGGGTGCGAGTGTTGCAACAATTTCTGCGAAGCCAAGGCCACAAGATGCGGCTGTCGAAGTTATTACTCGCGGAGGTGCAACCACAGGAGACGATAGCCCGCATCCACTCATTCGGTTAGAAGGATAGAAGAAGGTGTCGTTTGACATTGATTCCGAGCACGATGCATTATTCCAGGTGTGACAGGCGATGGAAAAGGCTCAAGGTAAGACCATCATCTGTGACATGCACCCTGTCTTTGATGCCACTTCAGAGGCAGGTCCATCCGCGCAGTCTGGAACCTTGCAAAAAAATTTTGAGAGTTGTTTATTGTTGGCAAGGGAACCCGTTTCTCTCGCTGAGATCGAGGGATTATTGCAACGCCCAACCAAGGGATGGCAAGAATCCATGGTAAACTCCTTACAACGGTGGAAGACAGGTAAGGAGATGTGTTTGAACATTCAAATTAGAGACTATGATGTTGATTCCATTATTTTGGATCTTGGTTCGGATGTCAACATCTTAACCAAGGCATGGCAAAAAATGGGGAGCCCCCCATTGATCTGGTCTCCCGTACAACTCCGTTTAGCTAATCACGCCAAGGTGACACCGATTGGGAGAGTTCCATGCCTGGTGGTGGACATCGAGGGAATGAAGACTTATGCTGACTTTGCTGTCATCGAAGTAGTTGAAGGTGGAAGCTCCTACCCCGCATTGCTGGGGATTGGATGGGATAACGACAGTGGAGCAATCATCAACTTTAAGAGGTAGATAATGACTTTTGAAAACCGCGATCTCAGAGTTATAGCCCCATTAGATTCGGCTGAAGGGTGCAGATACATCGAACTGGTGAAGGACGAAGATCCCAGTGGATGGGACCATGCATTCAATATTTTTGAGGATTATATTCATCCGACTGCCAACGGTGAGCTGGGATGGCGCAGTGACAGCTCTGCGTCTTCCGACTCTGATGACGCTTTAGAACATTGGCAGAACCGCTTGCATGAGGTATCGCTCCGCAAGTGCGGGTTAATCACTGTAATACCCCATTTTTCCCTTGATGTAAATACTGCTTGTGTATAGTATATGTAAAGGCCCTAGTGTGGAGCTCAAGGCCAAGGCCCCACTAGTGGATGTTCCGGTTTATTGCTTAGGCAAGTATTGATACAGTTTGATTATTCATGGGCTGTTGAGCCATGAAGAATGTAAATGATGTAATTATTACTAAATGAATAAAATAACCGAGAAGTTGGCTAAGGAGGCAACGAACGAGAAGGGGGCCGTGTGTATCCACTAAGGAGAGGTGAGGCGGTTTGGGATTGATTGACCATGTTGCCACATGTCTGACTAAGAACCCATTTGAACTCCCTGCTGACATTAATGCGATTTCAGAGGGTGGTTGAGCACCAACGGCTGAGTCTGATGGAGTATAGAGCATGCCTGCGATTTTGTATGGCAGGGGATGGCTCTGATCACGTGTGCATGAAGGCATTGAACTGCCCGGGAGAACTCGCAAAGCCTATTGTGAACCCAGGGGGGGGAAGACTCAGACACACACAATCATCCATTCAGAACTCACGTACTCTCGGTTCCCTGTTTTTGGAAACGCTCGGGCTACCATGGGGAAGACCATTGACCCTCGTGGAGGATTCACCTGTGTGTTTTACTATAAGTAGTGTGCCCCTGTGTGTGAGAACTACCCAAGAATGAGCAGCCGTGACACCCTATAGGTAGAACCCTGGTGCAGCGATGAACATAGTCAATAGAGAAGGTTGCAGAATGGTTTGCGCAAAGAAACCATGGGAAAATCCCAAGCCGGGATATGTCTTGTTGTAAACTGTGGGAGAAAGGTTGGGTTGCTGGAGAAACTCAGTGAAGGCTATAGTCTCAATGAACTAGTGACTGGACCTTCATATACCCATCCTGGAATAGCACTGGAAGGGAAGACACCTTGAGAGACTGTGTGATTGTGCAGTAGGTCTTCCTTGTGTTGGATGTGGTAGATACTGTGGGTACCAGGTCAACTGAGTGCTGAGATGCCTGGAGTTCTATGGTTGAACTCATTGGTTTAGCAATACCTCCTTGTTATCCCTGTGTGCTGAAGAACCCCTGTAGGTTGGCTTAGCATGGGTAGGTGCCCTGGAATGCTTGGTAAACCCAACTACATACTGGTTTAGCATGTGAATGGAGCCTTGACTGTGAGAGAACCTATTAGCCCTCCTTAGTGGATACACTGCCCAGCTCGGGGGTGATCTCTCAGCTGAAAGAGTATAGGCTGGACAGATATCTAAGGTTGGGTGGAATGTTGCTCTCACTTATCCAGTTGCTTCAGAATTCAAAGATAAGTATTCTGTTATGATAAATGATGTGGTTTCATTATTATGATAAATGCTTGTATAGTCATGGAGTTGTTGTATGTATGGTTATATGAATGGTTGACATGAAGTCATGTATAGGCCTGAGTAACAGTCTGAATGCACTGTGTGTATTTACCTTATATTGCAGGAACTAATGCTTGTAATTCTTGCATATGATAGATGTGTGGGTTAAGTCTGTGGATGCATTTTATATGTGATGTTGTATGATAGTGCTCCATTGTTTTTGGTAATGAATGTGATGTGTACTAACCCTGTGAAGGAAAGATATATCTACATTGATCCTTGAGAAGTTAGAGAAGCCCTGAAAGTGGTTTCAGGAACCTCTATGGGTCTGATAGCAGGAAGGGACCTTAGCAGGTTGAAGGTTGGAATGTTCAAGTGTGGATAGGAACAGAACTTCAGAGAAGGGAATGAGAAGGTTATATACTTCACCTGGTCAAGGGGATGCTACCATTGGATAGATTTCTCCAAAATCTTTCCAACGGTATCGACCTTGCCCATTTTGGATACTGGAGAGAAGAGTTATGTCCCTTGGAAGATTGATGAAGTTACCCTTACAGAAACAAGGTTCCGCACGCATGGTTCCGCGGGTAGCAGGTTTCGGGTTCGTCAAAACTCACATGATGGGATTTGGACTTTCTGCAACCCCGCACCCGACATTGCGGGTTGCGGGGTCAGTGACTTGCGGGTTTCGGGGTGACCACCCCGCTACGGAGCAGTAGGAATCGGGTTTCGGGTTGCGGGTTCGCCAAAACTCGCATTATGTGTTTGGACTCCCGCAATCCCGAAACTGAAACTGTGGGAACTATTGTTGCGGGATGTGCATTTTGGAATCACTATTGCGGGATGTGCATTTCGGAATCATTGTTGCAGGATTCGTGTTTCGGGATCGTTGTGCGGAATGTGCATTTCGGGATCGTTGTGCGGAATGTGCATTTCGGGATTCATTGTTGCGGATTCGAGTTCTCCGACTGAGTGTATGGGCGTTCAGTCAATGGTTTTGGAGAAGAAAAAAAATGGATCACGGTCTTCAGCCGGCCAGGTGGGTCGGAGGGGACGTGACAGAGTGGTATCAGAGCTTCAGTTGCAGCACTGGGATCTGTTTGGGCCGGACGACGCATGAATTTTGGTCAAGAATGCGCCCAGGGCGTGATTTTTCTATGAACTTAATTGCTTGATTTATTGCTCAGATGAATAATTCCTGGATTAGATGAGTGGCAAGGATATGCATTGATTGGCGTATTAATAAACATTGCACCGTGCATGAGTATATGTTTTGCATGCATATGACATTACATATTGGTAAAAGTAGTGAGATTTTACATATGCAATGAATCACTAATGGTAAATATTGTGGTTGATAATCACTGCTGGTGATTGGTTTTGGTTATAGGACCAAAGACAACAGAAGCATGGCTAAAGATGTTGATGATGTTGCTACATATGGCCAACAAACCTTATGAAGAAAAGGCTAGAGCAGCAAATCCATGATCAAGAGATTGGTGGAAGAATGCTGCAATCTGCTGTAAGAAACCAACAAATTAGGTAACATAAAAGGTGTAAATGGGAGCCATGCAGGTAATGGTTTACTCATGATGATTGCATAAGTGTTGAAGGGATTGGGTAAGAATCCATTGAACCATGTTCAGTAATCATAAAATTGTATGCATTTAGAGTTGAAATGCATTCACGTGAATGCCATACTGCCATAGTGTGGTGGAGCATGAAGTGGGGAAGGAAAGAGGCCTCATACCATGTGGCTGTTTAGAAATTTAGATTGCATTGATATAAAATACATCACGCCATGTGTGTGTTGGTTATGAGCTTAACAACCAAAGCAAGTGAGGACCAGTGATCCTGATTATGGTAATGCATGTTATATGTGATAGTCATGATTAAGTCATAATATGCTTGAATGCATAGTACTCATGAAACAATGCAAGGTGACATTGAGTGGATGTGTATTAAGAGATTTTATAAATCTTGTAGTTAAGCATTGAGTGAATGTATATGAAAAACTTGAGTAAATGTTGTGAATATGCATGCATGTGGGTAACTACACCGAAAGGGATATATTGTGTGCATGCATGATTGTGATATATGTATATGTCTCATTACTATTGAGCAATAGATGAAATGATGGATTAATGATAATTCTGAGATCATTTCATGAGCTGCTATGAATGCAGGGGAAGAATTGCATGAAGGTAATCATGATTGACAGGCTTCCAAAGTGCTCTGTTGGAAGGACGGAGTTTTATAAATGATATGGCTGTGAATTAATGAGCATTTAAAAGCTTTGAGTTGATTGTATAAATAATATGACTGTACCTTGCAATTTTAGTATGATAATGATTTACGTGAAGTAAGTGAGTTTGTTATATTGATATGTTAACAACTGGAAGTGTTTGAATTATGGAATGTTATAATTATGGAAATGCTTCAGTGATTGTCCAGCAATGAAATATTATATGCATGGAGATTTACAAAGTGTTTGGCTGATTGAAGTTTCAGATGTCAGGTAGATTGTTCTAGGCATGGAAATGTGGGTAAGTCCATGATGAAGGCTGGAGTCTACCATGTGCAAAAGCCAAAGGTTATGAGAAGATTCTCATGGGTGTGAAATTTAACTTATGCATGAAACAAATCTGAAAATATTCTCATCTAAGTTTATGAGAATAATATTATGGTTGTAAAATCTAATTTCTGTAGGGAACAGATTTGAAAATTCGATTTAGAGCTTATGAGAAGGAATCTCATGGTTGAGAAATCTAAGCTCTGTTAAAAAGAAGAATTGTAAATCTCAGATTTGTAAACTTTCAGATTTGAAATTTTGCTTATAATTGCTAATGACTGTTTAGCTTATGTAAAATTGTGTCAGGAGCACATGTTGTAGGTGGATGCCCATGTATGGTAGAAACGTAAATCCATAATGGACAGAATGGTGCCACTTACAAGAGCCAAGCAATATGAGGATAACCTCATGGCTAAGAAAATCAATTTCTGTAGTAGACAGAGTTGCAAATTCATATTGAATTTAATTATTAGTACCATTGATTGGTTATGGAACAATCACATTTGAATTTTATTGTTAAAAGTTGCTGACTGTTTGGTTGTTTGAGGAATGTGTCAGGAAGACACGTTGCAGGAAGACCACGTGAGAGGGCCTGCAGAAGCCAAACTTCATGGGAAGGGATTCCATGATTTGGAAATGGGTTTCGGGTGAAACGCCATTACACATTATGAATGTCTCATCCGCACTGCATGATTGGTAAACAATATGAGTGGGATGGTAAAGATTATGTCAGTAAGACATATGAGGGTTATGTAACATCAAAAGGATTTGGGGTGGCAAACCGAGGGACTATCAACTCAGAGAAGGAGCCCCCATTTCTCATTAATGAAGAGAAATTACATCTACATAATGGATAAGTGTTCTATAAACCTTGACTGATATATGTATACCTATATGCATGTTTAATTGTTAGATTAAATATGCAGAGCCTGTTTTGATTTTATTTCCATTATGGCAGATTGCTTGAGTATGATTAAGACCTGCATAGGTCACATCAGTGAGGAGTGCACACCTCTCTGGTGCTGAGTTATGTTAGGGATGCCAATATTGATTACGCCCTATGGGAATGGATGCATTCCTAGTGTTTCAATACTTGATAGTGAATGCTATGAATTATGGTTATAATTTTGAATAACAACGCTGACAAGTTTGCTTATACTACTTGTGTTGTCACCTTAAACAGATGCAATTTGGTGCTACACACTAAAGGAACAAAGTAAAAGGTTGTTGTGAGGGGTTGTGGTGGAAGGGTTAATGTGTATGTAAGGTTGTTGTGAGGGGTTGTGGTGGAAGGGTTAATATATATAAAAGGATGTTGTGGGGATTTTGATGAAGGGTAATGAAGTGTTGATGAAAATGTTGTTATATGACTATGGCTCCGTAGTAGAGCCTTGACCTAGAAATGGTCATAGTGAAGTTTCCTTCCAAGTCGGCGTGAAGGTGTTCTGGTTGGACGTTGATTACTTGATGTTTTGGAGCAGCCTGCGTGCTGACCAAACATCCTAGTCGACAGGAGGATCCCAAGGATTATAAAGTAAAAGCAGGACCCTATGGATCAAAGAGGAAATGCACAATACATATAAGTATTCAATTTCATTCATTTCTTGTTTGGAATAATGAATATTTCAAGTATAAGTCTTGTAACAGTTAAGCTGATGCACTATTGTTTCTTTGTTGGAAACCTTGGTCATACAGGAAGCAAAGACTATGAAAGCATCTTAAGGATGCATGTGGACACGTGACTGTCCTAAAAAGCTCAGCTTGAGCAACAATGAATGATGGTGCTAATAGAACTGTGTGAGTCCTAGCAGCCAAGGGAGTTGTAGACAAACCATGTTGAGGGACTCCATGGTTGAGAGGTCTGAAATAGACCATAGACACTAAGTGTCATAGCCAAGAAGGGCTGGTCAGGCATTCACATGGAAGTGAAAGAGTCTAGGAGCATGAAAACCACATTGGTGGTGTGGGTTCCAGAACAAGACTAAGAGAAGAAAACTCTTACTGCTCTCTTTCCTTTTATTGATGCATTCATAAAAACAGAAAATTGTGGAATGCATGTATGGTTGAAAGTAGAGTGTGTTTATTTGCTTGAAATAAATTGTGAATATTGAAGTAGTTAATTCCTTGTGAATGGATGAACATGAAAGAATTCATGTGTATGTTGGGCAAGCATGGAAAGTGTGGAAGTCTCATGATTAGAGCATGGGCTCTCCATGTCAATTGGGGAAAACAATTGACTGATTTTTAATATTTAGGTTATGCTTGGCCTAACAAGATTTGTAATGATGAATTTCACAGGTGGAAATTAAATCCATTGGTTGCAGCTGCATGAGCAAGTGCTGCTTGCGAGCAAAGTGAGAACCAGTTGTGCACAGTGGCCATGGCAGCAGACCATAGGTTGTTGGAATTGGCTGAAAGTATTCTTCAAACAATTGCCAAGACCCAAGAAAATCTTGGAGAGATGCTCAAGATACAGGAGCAGCAGAATGAGATGAACCACAAGGTCCTGTAGGACTCTGTTTGTCTGCAAAGACAAGTAAAAATAATTCTGGAAACAATCAACTGAGGAAAGGACAATGGATCAATGATGAGGCATTTGTCCAATCAGTCCATTAAGAAACGTTCCAGGCATGAAGACTCAAAGGAAATTGATCAGGTAAAGATGAAGCAGCCAGTGAGATGTTGGAAATGTGGAGGACATCATTGCCTCCGCAACTTCCCAACAAGGGAACCTCAAGAGGGTAGCAGCCATCAAATTTCCAGACTTGTGGAGGAGCTGAAAGACCAGAACCAGCAGGAGAGGCTCATGGAAGTCAAAGGAATTGATCCTGAAAGTTCAAAGTAAAGGATAGAATGCAGGGCAGACCCGCAATGTTTTTGAAATTTTGGACATGTGTAAATTGTATATGTATTTCTAAGTCTTGGAACACCGAGGACGGTGTTATTCTAAGGGGGAGGGGATTGTAATACCCCATTTTTCCCTTGATGTAAATACTGCTTGTGTACAGTATGTGTAAAGGCCCTAGTGTGGAGCTCAAGGCCAAGGCCCCACTAGCGGATGTTCCGGTTTATTGCTTAGGCAAGTATTGATACAGTTTCATTATTCATGGGTTGCTGAGCCATGAAGAATGTAAATGATGTAATTATTACTGAATGAATAAAATAACCGAGAATTTGGCTAAGGAGGCAACGAACGAGAAGGGGGCCATGTGTATCCACTAGGGAGAGGTGAGGGGGTTTGGGATTGATTGACCATGTTGCCACATGTTTGACTGAGAACCCGTTTGAACTCCCTGCTGACATTAATGCGATTTCAGAGGGTGGTTGAGCACCAACAGTTGAGTCTGATGGAGTATAGAGCATGCCTGCGATTTCGTATGGCAGGGGATGGCTCTAATCATGTGTGCGTGAAGGCATCGAACTGCCTGGGAGAACTCACAGAGCCTGTTGTGAACCCGGGGGGGGAAGACTCAGACACGCACAATCATCCATTCAGAACTCACGTACTCTCGGTTCCCTGTTTTTGGAAACGCTCGCGCTACCATGGGGAAGACCATTGACCCTCGTGGAGGATTCACCTGTGTGTTTTCTTGTAAGTAGTGTGCCCCTGTGTGTGAGAACTACCCAAGAATGAGCAGTCGTGACACCCTGTAGGTAGAACCCTGGTGCAGCGATGGACAGAGTCAATAGAGAAGGTTGCAGAATGGTTTGCGCAAAGCAACCATGGGAAAATCCCAAGCCGAGATATGTCTTGTTGTAAATTGTGGGAGAAAGGTTGGGTTGCTGGAGAAACTCAGTGAAGGCTATAGTCTCAATGAACTAATGATTGGACCTTCATATACCCATCCTGGAATAGCACTGGAAGGGAAGACACCTTGAGAGACTGTGTGATTGTGCAGTAGGTCTTCCTTGTGTTGGATGTGGTAGATACTGTGGGTACCAGGTCAACTGAGTGCTGAGATGCCTGCAGTTCTGTGGTTGAACTCATTGGTTTAGCAATACCTCCTTGTTATCCCTGTGTGCTGAAGAACCCCTGTAGGTTGGCTTAGCATGGGTAGGTTCCCTGGAATGCTTGGTAAACCCAACTACAGACTGGTTTAGCATGTGAATGGAGCCTTGACTGTGAGAGAACCTATTAGCTCTCCTTAGTGGATACACTTCCCAGCTCGGGGGTGATATCTCAGCTGAAAGAGTATAGGCTGGACAGAGATCTAAGGTTGGGTGGAACGTTGCTCTCACTTAGCCAGTTGCTTCGGAATTCAAAGATAAGTATTTTGTTATGGTAAATGATGTGGTTTCATTATTATGATAAATGCTTGTATAGTCATGGAGTTGTTGTATGTATGGTTATATGAATGGTTGACATGAAGTAATGTACAGGCCTGAGTAACAGGTTGAATCCACTGTGTGTATTTACCTTATATTGCAGGAACTAATGCTTGTAATTCTTGCATATGATAGATGTGTGAGTTAAGTCTATGGATGCATTTTATATGTGATGTTGTATGATAGTGCTCCATCGTTTTTGGTAATGAATGTGATGTGTACTAACCCTGTGAAGGAAATATATATCTACATTGATCCTTGAGAAGTTAGAGAAGCCCTGAAAGTGGTTTCAGGAACCTCTGTGGGTCTGATAGCAGGAAGGGACCTTAGCAGGTTGAAGGTTGGAATGTTCAAGTGTGGATAGGAACAGAACTTTAGAGAAGGGAATGATAAGGTTATATACTTCACCTGGTTAAGGGGATGCCACCATTGGATAGAGTTCTCCAAAAGCTTTCCAACGGTACCGACCTTGCCCATTTTGGATACTGGAGAGAAGAGTTATGTCCCTTGGAAGATTGATGAAGTTACCCTTACAGAAACAGGGTTCCGCACGCATGGTTCCGCGGGTAGCGGGTTTTGGGTTCGTCAAAACTCGCATGACGGGATTTGGACTTTCCACAACCCGCACCCGACATTGTGGGTTGCGGGGTCAGTGACTTGCGGGTTTCGGATTTCGGGGTGACCACCCCGTGGCGGAGTAGTTGGAATCGGGTTTTGGGTTGCGGGTTCGCCAAAACTCGCACTATGTGTTTGGACTCCCACAATCCCGAACACGAAACTGTGGGAACCATTGTTGCGGGATGTGCATTTCGGAATCACTGTTGTGGGATGTGTGTTTCAGAATCCTTGTTGCGGGATTCGTAATTCGGGATCGTTGTGCGGAATGTGCATTTCGGGATTCATTGTTGTGGATTCGAGTTCTTCGACTGAGTGTATGGGCGCTCAGTCAATGGTTTTGGAGAAAAAAAAATGGATCACGGTCTTCAGCCGACCAGGTGGGTTGGAGGGGACGTGACAATCACGCAGTCGTTATGCCGCGTTGCGACTGAAACGGTTACACTACCAGTATATGAGGGGCTACCTGGCTTGTCTGAATTTCTGGCGGAGTTCGAGGAAAGAGTTTCAGAACCACGGTGATTGTTGGCATTGGAGGAAGTGCTGAAGTCTGCTCCAGCATGCTGGTGGGCGACACATAAGAAATCAATCGACAGATGGCCGCAATGCAAGAGATTGATGACGGTTCACTTCGGTAATATCGAGGTTTACCACACAGGGAAATATGATGGTTGGGATAACCATGGAAGTCATTTGATGGAGTGTCAGACATTGTGGGCATCGCGACCATGAGATGAGTGGGTCCATGCATTTATCCATACTTTGGACGAAATTCCACGATCGTGGTACACTGCAACTGAATTGCGGGGAGAAATCACTACTTGGTTGGAGTTGACAATTCGTTTCACTCATACATTCAGTTTTGTAGATCCCAACCCAAATGTCCATAACGCATTGCAGCTCATCCGTGATGTGGTTCTGAAGGTTGTTCCAGTGGAATATCCTGTGAATCTGCACACGCACTGCCAGATGTAATACATGATGGAATGTTATAATATCACTGGTGGGCCCGAAGATGGTGATGATCCACAGAATGTCAACATTCCAGAATCTGAAGGGAGTCGCGATGTGGTAGCACCTGATGCGCCAAGTGATCCGATCAGCCAGCCCTTGAAGCTCTGTAAGATCAATATTGGGACGGAGACCACTCCCAAGTTCGTGAATGTTGGAGATTATTGGGATGATGAGATGATGGGAAAGGTCACTGACTTATTGCATGAATTCCAAGACCTTTTCCCTACGAATTTTTCTGAGATGAAAGGTATTTTGGGCGATTTAGGGGAGATGAAGATCCCGTTGAAACTAGACGCTAAACCGATAAGGCAGCGACCCTACTTCCTGAATCCTCGCCATAAGGAGAGGGTCAAGGTAGAACTTGATCGCATGTTGGATGCTGGTATTATTGAATCGGTCGAAGAGTCGGAATGGATCAGTCCTATGGTGGTGCAGGACAAGAAGACTAGCGAAGTGCACATTTGTGTCGATTTGCGGAAGTTGAATGATGCCTGCTTGCATGATCCCTTTCCAACCCCATTTACTGATGAGGTACTAGAAGGTGTGGGTGGCCAGGAGATGTATTCTTTCACGGATGGGTTCTCGGGCTATCATCAGATCTGCATTGCGAAGGAAGACTGCCACAAGATGACTTTTGTGACAGAATGGGGCTGTTTTCAGTACACAGTGATTCCGTTTGGGTTGAAGAATGCACTTGCGATATTCTCATGGGTTGTCATTACTGTGTTCAAGGATTTCATTCAGAAGTTCTTGCAGGAATACATGGATGACTGGACAGTCTATGGTTTGATCTGCAATCATCTAGCAAACCTGCGATTGATGTTGGAGCGTTGTCGACAACATCAGATATCGTTGAACTTGAAGAAGTGCATCTTTTGTGCACCATTTGGTATATTGCTGGGTCACATTGTGTGCAAGCAAGGATTGTTAGTCGACCCAACCAAGATTGCGCTTATTACGAGCTTAACACTGCCGACTAATGTTAAGCAGTTGAGAGCGACATTGGGACATACCGGGTACTATCGTAAGTTCATCAGGGGGTATGTAGCAATCACCACCCCTATGGAGAAGTTGCTGAAGAAGGATGAGGTATTCCAGTGGAGCCCCGAATGTCAAGATAGTTTTGAGATGCTGAAGGCTAAGATGGCTTTGGCACCGATACTGGTATTTCCGGATTGGAGCAAGGAATTCCATGTTCAAGTTGATGCTTCCTCGATCGCACTGTGAGTAGTGCTTGCCCAACCAGGAGAGGGGGATCTAGATCACCCCATTGCTTTCACAAGTCAGAAGTTGTCATCAATAGAAAGAAACTATACCACTACGGAGATGGAAGGCCTTGCGATGGTGTATGCGCTGCAGAAGTTTCGACATTACTTATTGGGAGGACATTTTAAGATGTTCACAGACCACTCTGCATTGAAATACCTGGTCAATAAGCCTGTGTTGGGGAGAAAGATCTGTCGCTGGCTACTTCTTTTTCAGGAATTCGATTTTGAAGTGATTGTGAAGCCAGGGCGGTTGAATGTTGGACCTGATCATCTATCACGGATTGTAATAGGAGAGGAACCAACTAACATCGAAGATGGGTTGCCTGATGTACAACTTTTTAAGGTTGAAGTAGCTGATGGCTATTTTGAAGAAATCATTCAGTTTCTGGCAACAGGTACCGCACTCGACGAGTTCACCACTAGTCAGAAGAAGCAGTTGGTGGTCAAGGATGCAGATTTCGAGCTCATTGCAGGCGAGTTATAAAAATTGGGCGCTGATGAGATATTGCGACGGTGCATTTTACCTCATGAGCAAGGGCAGATCTTGTCTGAAGCGCATGCAGGAGTGGCTGGGGGGCACTATGGCGGTCGTATGACTACCAAGAAGGTGCTTCACGTGGGGTTCTGGTGGCCCACGCTGCACAATGATGAGACCAATTATGCGCGGTCCTGCGATGTTTGTCAGAGAACCAGGAAGCCAGCGAGGAGAGACGAGATGTCGCTGATACCTCAACTGACACTACAGCCATTTGAAAAATGGGCAGTGGATTTCATGGGACCAATCCACCCACCTGGGAAGCGCACTAGTGCAAGATACATCATCACAACGACAGACTATTTGACGAGATGGGTGGAGGTTGCACCAGTCATTGATTGTTCCGCGACCACAACCATGCGGTTCTTGTTCGACAACATCGTCACTCGCTTCAGCTGCCCCAAGATATTGCTAAGTGATCAAGAGAGCCACTTTCTCAATCGCACCATCAGTGCATTGATGGAGGAACTACAGATACAGCACAAGAAGAGTACGCCGTATCATCTGTAGGAAAATGGCACGGTGGAAGCTTTCAACAAGATATTGGAGCATGCGCTGATGAAGGTGTGCAACATGAACCGCAATGATTGGGATCTGAAAATCCCAGCAGTCTTGTGGGCGTATCGCACCACGTGTAAAAGGTTGACGGGACAGACACCATTCAAGCTGATGTAGGGGCAAGAAGCGATTATGCCTATGGAGTACATCGTTATGAGTCTGCGCATAGCAGCAGCAACAGGTATGGATGCTGCAGCGACATTAGAAGAACGTCTAGCGCAGTTAGTGCAAATGGAAGAAGATCGCTTTATTGCAAGATTCCACCAGGGTATGGAGAAGGATCGCCAGAAGGCTTGGCACGATCGCCACATCAAGAATAAACAGTTTCAGCAGGGCGACTTGGTGTTGTTGTACGACAACAAGTTTATGAAGCATCTAGGAAAATTGCAGATGCATTGGCTTGGTCCATATCGCATCAATCGCATCACTCCAGGAGGAGCAGTTCAGTTACAACAATTAGACGGAGCAATGCTCCCGAAGTTGATTAATGGTAGCAGGTTGAAGCCCTACAGATTGGGCTTGGAGCAGCGCGATGCCTGAGTCGCATGCAAAAAAAAAAACATGTAGGTTGATCGATGGCAGGATGGGCGCACTGATAGGGACAAGAATGCGCAGGCAGGGAGGCTTGCGCCACAAGTTAGGACCGGTCCACGATAGCGGAAGGGTTGCGACTGGGTCAGATCAACAATAAATGCCAAAAGTTAAGACAGTTAATTAACGACTCTAGTTCGAATGATGAGCATTAATGGTGGATCCGGTCGATCGGCTGACAGGATCGACGGTGAATTTGGTTTATTAATACAAGATTTAGTCTGAGTTAATGCAGGATTTAGTTATGATTACGAGGGATTCGGTTGGGCGCTATAAAAACGGGCCGAAGTTGGTCGGAAGGCACCGTTTGTGACAAGTAAGTTCAATTGAGGAATTGTGCAAGGTCGATATTGTGTTGTAGAGAGCTGTTGAAGTGTGTTGGGAAAGTCCTGGGATTGAACGCAGTTGAGCCATTTGTTGGCATTGGGGGAATTGAGCGCGGCATGCCGAGTGAGTCGGAGATGGTGGATATTTCCAGTGGGTATAGGAAGGTTGGAAACAAGTCGCGGCGAATCTAACTGAGCATCCATCTACCCAGGATATGATCGACAGTCAGGCAATGGCTATGGCAGTAAAGGAGCAGGTGACGACAGTCGAGCAACAGTACGAGGATTTCAGGGTCAAGACCACTGAGTACACCATGTCTTGCTGACATGGCTTGAGGGCGAGCCACAAGATTGTGTTGGGGGGCCGTTGGCAGGAGGTTAGGATGGGTCATTATCGTAGCACCGCGAGTGCTGCTATACCGTGAAAGGCGCAAAGTCAAGCAAATGATGTTATTTTTTGTATTTTTGGGTCAATTGTACAGCGGTATGCGGGTTTTTGGGTCATTTGGACCATGATAGCTAGATTTTGGGTCATTGCTTGAAGTGTCGGTTAGGAAGTTGTTAGTAAGTGGACAAGCAATGTAAAGGCAAAAGCCTATAAATATTCATAGATGTGTAAGTGTAAAATCATCTTGGATTTATGCGTCTTTTGATTGTGTATCTGAGATCGAGAGATACCTGCGAGATCTGTATTTTGCGGAGATATTGTATCTGGGTTTTGTGGAGTTAATATGATATGATAGAGCTATTTTGCGGAATCCCTGTGTCTCTTTTGTTCATCTGTGGTAATGCATGTTGCGATATATGAATGATGATATGCTTTCTTGCTGCAATTAATGCTTTACTGTTGTATTTGTTGCGATGATGAATGTTGAATAATTCTATGAATACGAATGATGTATGGGTTAAATGTATAGATCTATTTCTGAAACGCTGCAATAAGTCAAGTAATTGAGCTGCAAACATCCTCCTTCATTTGGCGGAAACATGGTTCCATCAACTCTCCCTTGAACATCTCGGGTGAGACCTCATCTGCTCTGCAGGTGTTGTTGGATGGGGTAAAACCTGTCTGGGCCAGTGCTCAGGGAGATCACGATGGTTTGGATGTCGACAGTGAGTGGAATCCTTGTCGACTAGGTTTGAGTCAACCGGAATGACTACTTTTTGTGGTAGTTAATAGATTTAGTAAGATGTGCATCATGATGGCTTGTAGAAAACCATCAAAGGATTAGAAAGAAACGAACTTATTCTTTGCATAGGTATGGGTACACATTGAGCATTCTATTTCTTCTGATGTAGATTAGGTGAAGTTGAATGGTTGAAAAGGGTCATACTTAATCACCATTTACATTGATGTATGATTGTCAATGCCACATCAAAGTGGGTAGCTATTAATAAGTGGTCCATGTGGTTGCAAACAGTTATCAAATTGAGAGGATAATCCACAAGGTATTAACTTAGTAAACCTATGGCATAGCATGTGCATTTGTAAGATATTAAAGAATACCCATAATTCTCTACCTCCCAAAAGTTTATTTCTAATGTCTATAATTCTGTACCTCCCGTAAGTTTTTTTCTAATGCCTCTAATTCTGTACCTCCCAAAAGTTTATTTTTAATATTCCTCCCAATACAACTTTCCAAAAAAAATAACCCCCCATTTTTGCCAACAGATGGCAAATACTGTTTTGTGTGATATTTTTCATACCCCTTATTATTTCTACCTCGAGTATGTTGGTTTGAATATTTGGCATATGTATCGAACATCTACTTCAGAAAATGTTGTTTATCATATGCGACTCGAGCTTTAAGCCAAGATCTTTCTTAGGAATCAAAAGACTATTCATATTTAAATCTCTCTATGAAATTTGTAGTCATTTTTTCATTTCTTGTTTAGAGACTTTCATGGTTCATTGGGAATTTATTTAAGGTAGAAGGACTAGAGATGTATGCCCGAACTCCTTTGTGAGATACTTCACTTCCAACGAAATACTAATAGGTATATCTCCTCACATTGCTAACTCAAGGCACATCACCTCTTACTTCCAACCTCTTGATGATTCCAATAAAAAACTCTAACACTCCAATAATATCTTTTTCAAGCTATGAAGGTTTCTAGTGACAACTTTTATTTCGAACCTCCTGCTGATTTCAATCAAAAAATGAATTATAACTTACCAAAGACCTAGAGATCTTTAGGAGGATAAGATAAGATACTTTAAATGACATGCCATGAATGCCTCTCAAGTATAGAATTGTTTAACAAAGAAAGAATTTCAAACTTTACGTAAATGTCTTCATTATAAAAATAGAAACATTCCTAAACAATGCACAAATACTAGTGCTCAATTCAAGGTCCTTCCATTAAAAGCTCCTATATGTTGGATATGTGTTGTATTATTTGTAGGTGGACTGTGCAAGGAAACACAATCCTTTTGACACCAGTGGGGATGGGGCATAGGGGGAGTGGCATATGGGGAAATAGCTCCTCGAGGATTTAAGGGCTCCCTCAATTTTTTTTTTGATATGTTTTTGGTTTGCCTTTATTCTTTTTTGAATAATTAATTCGATCAATGGTTTTGACCCATTGTAATTTAATTCCACTTAAGGACTTAGGGTTGTAATATAATCATAGATAACATATTATAATTAATTAATGATATTATTTTTTTGGTAAATCTCTTATTTATTATGTATGCCATTATTTTCTTTTATTTAAAATTCATGTTAACATATATTTTCTTATATAAATTGATAAACTCTTCATTTTAATCAAAATCCCCAAACAACGAGCTTCCTTCAAATCTTTAACAATCCCAAATTCTCAATAAATATTAAAGAGTTTTTTTTTTTCCTTGAAAAAAAGTCCGTAATTTTATTTCAAAAAGTTGATTAAAATTACATACTGCACATGTAGTAGAATCAACAAGGATCCCTACATTTTCACATATTTTTGTCCCATATAAGCAAAAACAATAGCTTATAATGAGCTGAACCAAAAAAAGAGAAACCCATAGAATGTTGCCACAAGAAGAAGAACAGATATATCTTGAACAGTAGGTGAAATTAGGGCCACCGGTTTCAGATCTGGACCTGGAACCGCCGCCGCCGCCACTGGATCGTGCTCAGACCCAATGGGTCGCCGCGCAAAGGCGCTGTCCTCTCTCCATACTCCGAAAAATCCATCACGCTCCATCAAAGCCTGAAAGCAAAACGCAGCAAAGTGGAGAGGTCTCCATGGAAGAATCCATGGTCGCCGAGGTTGAACGCTCAAACAAGAAGGCACCTCGGCCTGGAAGCAGCCGTCGCCGCCACAAATAAGTGCCCGCCGTTGGGAGCTTGTGCGATCAACCGACTACGAACCAGGGTCAAGTCACCCGCAAGAAACCACACAACGTAGGCAGCTCCACGATTCAGGTCTCCTTGGGTTCTGCCGCCACCGCCACACGCAGGAGCCCGCACCAGGACGAAAGCATCTCCACAGCCGTCGTATATGGCCAACGCCTTGGCCATTGCCACTGAAAACGGCAAAGATCAGCCACCGCCGCCACACAGATGCCCGCTAGAGTCCTGAATTGCTCCACAGGTGACAGATTGCTGCAAGATGGCCGCCATCGAACGCCAAGGTCGCCTTGCCACTTCGGCTCCCCTTTGCAATGAAACCACCGCCGCCGCCACAGCAGAACACCGCTACTGGGTCGCCGTGTTTATATTAAAGAGTTGTTATAAGTAAAAAGTTAAATCTTTAACAATCCCAAATTCTCAATAACTATTAAAGAGTTAAAATCTTCATGGTCAAGGTTCAATCACACCCAAAACATTTAAACTAACAAATATTTACGAAAACAATATGCACCTGCAGCCGTCTATTTACACTTACTATTTTAAACTGTTGCAACTTGCACTACGAGGGAGTTTTTATCTCTGATTGACTTAAACTGCATCGGGTAGTTCTGATTAGTGAGAAACTGCATCGGTAGTTATAATTAGTTAAGCCTCCAGGGCCATTTTCTATCAGGCTCTGCAAATTTCCACACGGCGGGATGTTTAATAATAATACTGTTCTTGTAATTTGCCTCTGCATGCCTGTGAAGAAGAGGGATAAATTCAATTCAATCCATAAAAATAGAGATCATGGCAGAGCGGCAGTACATTTCATATAAATTCAGAGACTGGCAAAACTTCCGACATATAGAAATTTCAGTAAAGGATGAAGAAGCCGGTATGCTGTTGACGGATCTCAAAGAAGCAATCATAGAAGACCGTAATTTTAACAAGCCCAAATTCAAGGTCACCGATTATGAAACCAGCCGAGGTTTAATACACACCCAATTCCAGTTTCTTCAAAAACTCATACACAAATTAGAAACAAAAGAAAACCATCCACACACACACATATATAGCATGTGAAATTGATATGAAAGTCTTGTATCAGTTTGTTAATTAATATCGTGGGTTTTTGGCATGCAGAGTATGAGGACAATGACAAGATAGCGGCGCGTACAAAGATTGTGGTAGAGTTGGTGTTTGAGGAAGGTTTTATGGAGATTGACGAGAGCGTGACTCTCCCATCGTTAGGAAAAGAGGACAATTCTCGTGCTGTAAGCGTCAGCTCCAGAGAAAGTTCTGTTTCGTCTTCTTCTCGTCGTTCTTCCAAGTCTGGGGTTTCTACCAGTACTGGGGTTTCTGTCACTACAGCTCTCCCCACGCTTGGTCAGGATCAAAATGCCTGCAGGTAGGTAACCATTTTTTTTTAAAGTCACCGTACTATTTTTAATTATCGAATTCGAATTCGTATTCATATTTGAGTCTTGCTTCTATGGTTGCTTTGTCATTGTAGTTTTATTACCTGGATATATTGTTAGCCTGTGGCTTAATCATAAGGTCTCCATGTCATCATTATTTGTATTATTCATTAACATAAATGATTTATCCTCTATGATGACTATAAGTGAGTTAGCTGGGATTGCTTAGCTTTTTGATGTCCCTTTGTTGATTTTAACATATATTTACACCTAGTGGCACACAATCCTACATTCCTGCTGCAGAATAAAAATAGCACACCATTAAATCTGCTCACTCTAACTGTTTTTCTTCACCAAATAGCTTGGTACTTTTTCTGTTCTCTACCTCTGTGTTCCTACCAAAAATTCAACCATATGTTTTCTACAAGAGGAAGAACAAACTAATCCTTATTTTTCTGTCATAATGGAGCATTGGGAAGGGGATCTCTACCAATAAAATTCTCAAATGAAAACAACCCACTCCTGCAAAAAATAAATCCGTTTATAGGCCTGGCAAGTGCCCCTAAATTTATGTTTTTAAAATACAATGTCATGGGATTTAAAGATTCCCTTCAACATCTTTGTTAATGTGGCAAGCCACCTGACTCCTGAGCTGTTTGCATCATTCTCCCCTTGACTAAAAAAATTCTGAATCTCCCAGTTCAGAGTTATTGGGCGTGTTACCTACCAAAACTGTACTTCAGGTGGTAAAGTCCTAAAATACAAGTCCAATCCCAAGAGAACTCAGAGGCTACACACTGTCACCACAGTAGCTCCCTTTATCACTTTAGGCTGGCACTCCTCCAGCAAAAGGGGGGTTTCCCTAAGTAAATTTATGATATACTTTATAAGAAATAGATGGATGGTGGGTTGCTAAGACCAGTTTCAATCTAAGGGTTATGGAGTCGAGGAATACAAACAAAATGGCTTAGAATGATATGGAGAAGACATAGTCCAGCCATACATTGATGTGCCATGACTAGTCCAAATGGATTTTATATCATATGAGAGTGAGTGAGGGCCCTAAAAATAGATGCACCATCACAACCAATGTGTTTTAGAGCCAATAAAGAATGGGCAACCCAAATATTGAAGAAAGAGCCATAACATGAGATTATAACGAAAAGGACCAAGAAAGACAGCCTTCAAAGGAATGGACAGCCCAAGCAAAAAGTCAAATCTTTAATAACTATCTCATAGGATTAAATGAGCGGTTAACATGTACAAATATCAAATCTTTTATTACAGCAAAAAACTTCCTAATATACAAGAACACATCAAGGGCTAAGGAGAAGTTATAACCTCACATTTAATCCCTTCTCCTATGCAAAGACTTGCCCTCAAAGGAGATCATTTCCAACAATAAAGATACTAGCCACTCTAGCATCATATTATAATAATTTAAGAGAAAACAGATGAATGAAGAGAGCCTCACATATACTTGCTTGTACCTTCACTTTCTCCTCCTCCTACATGATTTTCAACTAGGCTTAGAGGGTTTTCCCTATCAACCCAATCATATTCTCAATTCTATAGGTGTATTAAACAGGCGGTTCAAAGATAATTTTATCTTCACAAAGTCCTCTAGATCTGCCTTGGTGTGTCTCTCAGTATGGTACCTTGTATTTATGTAGAGTGAGCTGTGGCTTCAGGTATCTCCATATAAAGGTGGCCATTTCCCGATTCATTTTCCCAATCAGCAATCTGACTACTCTTCAAAACAGTTTTGAATTTTGAATCCATGCATTCTCTTGCTGGAAAGGCTGCCTAAAATTGCTCATGCATTTTAGGGGTAACAAGGTGTATCTATACCACTGGACTCAGCGAGTTCATTTTACATTAATGGTATTCTTGCATCATACCATCATTCTCGTCCACTTCGAAAGGATGGCACCTTTATTCAGGTGCAACGTCTGCTTCTCTCCCTTTGACACGGCAACGATTATTTTTTAATTCTTAGTTTCAAACACCCACATCCAATCCTTCCATTTCTCCACACAGTCCACAAACTATTTGCTTTCACAATCAATTTCATAAATTCTGCCAAGTCAAGGCAGAACAACGCGCTCACTGCTGCAATCTTTGCCTCCACTCTTATCGCAACATCTCTTTAACTACTTTCAACCAAGGAATCCTCAAAATAAACAAAAACTTCAATAAAACTCACCATGCCAAAGCAAAATCTCACCTTGGTCTTGACTCTTTACTGAGTTCTTCACTGGAATCTTCCACTTCACACTACTTTTAACTCTGCTCAGCCATGCAAGGCTGCAATCTTCCACTTCTCACTACTTTCATAACTCTGCTCATCAATCCAAGAATCTTTGCTGCAATTGCCCACTTCACACTACTCTCAACTCTGCCCATCCATCCAAGAATCTTTCTCTCCAGTAATCGATCAAATTTTGATGAAATTTTTTCATCAGAATTCACCAAACCAATGCAAATCCTTAACTCATTCACAATTACAGGACTAATACTTGCATTTCTTGCATCCACATTCATAACAGACATATTAGAAATGGCATTCTCTGCTAAAATTTTGCTATGAGCAACTCCACAACTACTGGCACTAGTTCATCTTGATGAACAAAGCCACTTACATGTGGTATTCTCATTGCCATTCTCTTCAATTTTGCTATGAGCAGCTCCACAACTACTGGCACTATTTCATCTTGAAAAAAAGCAAATCCCTCTCGCTTTCTCCACTTCTCCTACGTTTTTCTCTACTGCACCTTCTTTTTCTTCTCTGCTTTGAAATGCAGAATTAAATTATTTTCCCCATCTCTTCTCTTCATCCCCATCTTCATGTTTATGCAACAAGGGAGTGGTTTTCCCTCCAACTCCCAAGTTAGGGACTTTTCACTTTCATGCATACCTCCAATGGCATGTTCCACCCCATCTTTAAATTTACCTTCATGCATGAAACCATTTGCATGCTTATCTTTCACTTCATCAATTTTCAATGGACTATTTTCTTCTCCCATTTCCAATTTCCTCATAACAGATTCATCCTCTACTCTCCTTCCACTGGTTTCCACACTTCAATGCTTACTAATACTCTGCATTCTATGCTCAATCTTCTGAGGCATTTTAATAATGGTTGTTGCTGATCTTCTCTTCACTGCTTGTCTTCCATCTCTGCAAGCTTCTTTGATGATTTCTTTGGTCTGTTCAATCTTTTTGATGATTCCAACATCCACGTCTTGTTATGCACCTCACTCTCTTCTTAAACTGATTCAACCTTTTGCATCATTCTAACAATTTTGGCCAATGCAACTCTCCCTGCGATTTCTTGAGCTATGTGCAACAAGGCACCCTTTGATTCAAAAGGATCTTGGAAATGGAATAGCAAGGGATACAGATTTGTACTTAATTGAATTTGGTGACTACCTTGTTAAGGGGGTGATACCATCATGTTTAAAAGGGCAATATCAAGGGTTAAAGACTGGTCACAATACTTGGAACAAATAAGTTAATGCTAATCACAAGTTACAACCCTTTGATTGAGGTCTATATCATCACTGGTATGAGGTCGATTCATTAGTTTTAATTAGGGTGATCCCAATCGTTGAGTTGGTTGGTAGGTAGGTCACACCCATTTGCATGAACAGATCACCCTCATGGAAATGAAGGTATAGGTTAGCAGGTATGTCATGAAGGGAGATCGCAAAAATTAAGATGAAGGGAGATCACATATTTTGGACTGAGGATCAATCATACCAATACAAATCAAGGGGGTCACAACCATTGGAGTGAAGGTTCCTTGCACAAGTTGATGTGAAGAGAGATCGTAGCATTCCACTTGAATGCAATTGCAACCATCTACATGAAGGGAGATCACAACCTTTAGAATGAAAGAGGTTATAGTTTGGTGATTGAGAGAAACTGCACTAGTTTGGATGGAGCCTCATCTCCTTAGTTATTATGGTGCGTTGCTTGTAACCACGAGTCCTTCACATGGAATGATGTTGTTGGGTACGAACAACCATCGTTATGGGTTTGTAACCTCCTAGACCTACACTAAAACTACAACCCTAGAGGCATTTAGGAAGATTGCCCACTATTGCAGCATCAACTCTTCCTCTCACTTTAGGCCAATTCTTTTCTAGCACAAGGGGGGAAAGCCTAGAAAAGAATGTTTAAGATGTTCTTTAGAATAAAAGGTATGGTGGACTACCAAGACTAGTGTCTATCTAATTATTGATGCTCCATAATTTCTCCAAAACAATTTTTTAGGTTATGTACGAATAAGTGGGATCTCTTATACAAGATGCACCATCACACCTATGAAATTGCAAGTAATAATGTGAACCATGAACAAATAAAGAAATGGCCACAAGATGAAATGCAAGATGAAGTAGACAATGTAGAATAGCCTTTTTATAGAATGAACAACCAATGATATGTGATATCTTCAAAGTTGATTTCATTACAATGAGAGCCATAGCATTGTTAATGTAATTGTAACTTTGGAAGATATTCACTTGTATTTTATATTGTTATTATTATTGTATTTTATTTGTACCTCTGACGAAGATGTTTATTCCTTTGGTCGGGGATGTCATTATTACATTTGGTCTGTAAAGTCATTGAGGAAATCCTCCTTTGTAAGTCGGGGCAATAGTCCCCCCTAGAGTCAGTTAGATTAGGGTTATTGAGTCCCCTAGAGAAGTCGGCCCAGTCAGGTATAGCTAGGGCCGACCTAGCAAGTGAAAAGGTCAAGTGAAAGATAAAGTATAAATAGAGAGTGGAGCTCTTTCATTTGGACAACACACTCACTCACACAAGTTCGCATACTCACACAAGTTTGCATAAGTGAGAGAGAGAGGACAAGTTCCAATAGGAGAAAGAGAGAGGAGCTGCAAAAGACCATCTTTGTTCTGGGGTTTTACTTTTGTGATATTGTATTGGTGACGATTCTATCTCTGAGGAAGTTGCGGGGTTTTCTCCTTTATGGTTTCCCTAAGGAAAATCTTTGTGTCTATTGTGTTATGCTATGCATGTTATTCTTTCAGTTAAGATCTTAGATAAATATTGATTAAAGTAGAAAATCTAACATGGTATCAGAGCTAACTTGAAAAGAAGACACTGTGCAACTGCGGAAGCTAGGGCTTCTTAATTTTTGGTCTTATCTCCACAGATCATCAACGAAAAGAGGCTAGGCTAACTTGCCCCAGAAGGGCACATTTTTCTGTCGAAGCAGAATTGGATTCTGAGAATTTTCATTTTTTGGCCCGTCACTACTGCCGGAGGAAAATTGGGGCATCAAATATTAGGGTTTCTTTGACAAACCCTAGGGCATCAAATATTAGGGTTTCTGTCCAATCAGAAGTTCCAAATTCCAAGTTTGGAAAATTAGGGTTTCTTTGACAAACCCTAGGGCCAGCCAGCTCCAAAACCAGTTTGGGCATCTAAAAGTGGTAAGACCTAAAAGCTTTGCTACTTCCATTTGAAGTTCTCATTAAAGATGTCTCACCACACCAAGCTTGAGGATAAGCTTGAAGGGGCTGATAACTTTCGAGCATGGAAGTATAGGATTGGACTTGTCCTTGAAGAGAATGAATTGGACACATATGTGAATGAAGAGGTTCCAACACCAGAGGGAGATGAGGCTAAAGCCTTACACAAGAAGAACTTGGTTAAGGCCAAGAGGATCATTGCATATTCCATTAAGGATCATCTCATCCCACATGTGTCATCTTTGGAGACACCTAAAGAGATGTTTGATGCCTTGACCAAGCTATTTGAAGGGAAGAATATAAATCAGAAGATGACCTTGAGGAATCAACTCAAGAATGTGAAGATTCAAAATGCAGAGGCCATGCAGTCATACTCAGTGTAACAGGAATCGCGAGTCAAACCGGATTAATCGTGAGTTTGACTTGGCTCGGCAACAGAACGATCCGATTCGGATCGGGGCGACTTAAACTCGGGCTGATTGACTTCGGACTGTTTGACCACAAAAAATCGATGAGTTTTACTCAGCTCTACGAGTTTAATTCGCAAGTCAATGCCCGGGTTCCTATGAATTGCAATTTTTGCCCCGGGTTTGGACGCGAGTTTTGCCTTGGGTAGACCAATATTGGTAATAGATTTACCCAGTGCGTATGGCAGATAGTTTTGGTGGTTACTGGGTATGCAGTGGAGTAAATATGATATCTACAAATCAACAGTGAGTCGGCAAATTATCCGTGTAGCTATTGTAACTCAGAAATGTTAAGGCTTAATGTAATGTAAATTTCAATGACATGACTACCACTGCTTATATGAGGATGTATGATGTAGTTTACTTTGAATTTGCATCCATACTTCGTAAACATTTTTTTTTAAATAAATAAAGTTTACATTTAATTTGCCTTCCTTGTTTCGGCAAGCGATTAATCTTAAATAAATATATTTAGTAATTAGTTAGTTCAATGTAAAATCATTAGTAATTAGTTCAATGTTTTATATTATAAGTAAAACAATTATATTATAAATTATTATATTTTTAAATTTATTATAATTATAATTAAGATGGTTAGTAAAGGGTATAGTTTCGCTTTTATGTATGATTGGTAATTAATTTTTTAAGTGCTTTCTAATAAGTTTTAGCTTTAATCCAATACATAAAACAAATATTAAATAAATAAAATTAACATGTTTTATATAAACCCAACAATTTAAATTAATATTAAATTTATATACATTCAATAAATATATTAATATTAATAACATAAAGTTAATTTAAATGCATTTAAAAATGAATGTCTATCAACTATATTTGTTTAATATGGTTATTTTGGATATCTTGCAGTATATGGAGATGGCTATTTTGAATATCTATGAAAAATGTTTTTTTATAATTCAAAATATGTGTATATATTTAATTTTTTGTATTTGCCGATTTTTTCCCGATCCGATTCAAACTCTTCACTCTTTTGCCTTGCCGATTTATTGTCGATCCCGAGTCTGGTAACTATGGTCATACTTTACAAGGGTCTTGTTATCACGCAACTTGTAGTTGTCCCTAATGGTATCCCATTCGGGATGGTAGAGGAGATGGACAACTAAAGAGGTGACCCAAGAGATGCCACGGTTCCCAATGCAAGCTGGTAGTCACGACAACCGAGGCACTCTTCACTTTAGATCTAGATAGGATAAGATCAAGGGGGAGACCCTATAGCCAATCGACAGAAGATTAGCCAAAGCAAAGGTTTCTAGAGGGGTGTGAAAGTTGAGTTACGGAAACCAATGCAAGCTTAGGTGGACCCAAGGGTTTAAGTATGTAGTTGAAGAGGCTTAAGAAGTGATAATTGCTTCAACCAATGTATGAGTTGGGCCACCTAGGGGAATCAAAAGGTAGATCTAGTACCATGAAATACATAAGTGGGACCCACTTCCTTAAAATAGGGAAAATGGTCAAAGATGGGTCCACTTGGTCAAAATTAATGGGAGGTGGTACTATAGGGGCTCTATGACATGGATCTATGGATTGACCAAGAATTGAGAGCACCCAAGTGTGGGATCTAGGAAAAGCTACTAACCCCAAGAAGTGCGAATTGCCCCAAGGAGGACTAGTGCCTTAGATCAAGGGCCAAATGGAGTCGGATGTCCACCAAAATGTAGATCGGGGTAGTCAAGGTGCAAAACAAGGTGGGTTTTGAAAATCAAAGGCATCCAATGGCTAGATCTCAGTAGATCTGAGATTCAAAATGCATCACTCAATGACCCAAGTGGGGCACAACCCTCAAAATGAGGAATGGGGCCCACAAGGCAAAAATCAAAGAGGTGAAGCACTAGGGGTAGGTTATCAAGTGAGAGGAATGCAAATCAAGTGGGATCTCACCTACCCATGTGTTGGAACTAGCTTAACTCACCTACCCAAGGAGGGCGACCTCACTCAAGGAAGGCTAGGTGCTTTGGGGGAAGGGTCAAATGAAGTCCAAATGCCACCAAACTATAGATCCGAATCGCCGTGGATACTATAGAGGTGGGTTCTTTTTATTATACTCAAAGCCAAGCTAGATCTTAGTAGATCTGAGAAAAATAAAAATGAGGGTTTTAATCAATTAGGGTTTTTATGATCTAGAATTCATGGGTAAGCCAAGGAAGAAGAATACCATACCTTTGGAGCATACCTGGATGAAGAGATGGATGCTAGTTGAGATGATAATTACTTTGCCAAAGGTCAAATGAAGAATTTTGAAGCCCTCTTGCCAAAACGTCCTTCTCCAAGCCACACGTGTGACCCTCTAACCTGTCAAAACCAAGGAGCAAAGCATCAATCAGTTCAACATGTTGAGGGTAGATACAAGCAAGTAATAGATAAGCAAAGAATAGTTGGTACAAAGACAAAACCACTCCCTGTTTGATCCACGAATTGGAATGAAGTTGTAGGGAAAGCCTCCCCACCAATACGCATTCCTCCCAAGATGTCTTCTTCACCTGTAAATCAAAAGTATGGCAAAATATGCAAGATAGCTACAAGAGATCCTCCAGTGCAATGGACAAAATCATTTACAATCAAATCAACCAACATCCACTCTAAGATCCAAGCATGTACTCCAAAAGATAGAATTTTATTCCAAGAGCCAAGAGCCAAATTCTCTAGATGAATTACAATGAAGGGGTCTCCTCCTTTTATAAGATAATAAAGACCAAAACCCTAGATCTCAAAACCACTTTATGAAATGAGTGGTTGAGATTAAAAGATCTCACAACATAATCAATGGCTAAGATGAGCCATAACATAATATCACATGGATTACTCAAAATAGAGGTGACATCATAGCTAAAAGAGACAAAGTGAGGGTGACGTCATCCTCTAGTGGGGGCAAAAGTACATGGGCCCACCTCATATGACATGGACATGACTCATAAAGCTCATGGTGGGACTAGGAGGCATCAATCCTTGCTAGTTCATCCCCATGGCACAATAATATAAAATAATATGTCCAAAATAATACAAATGATCAAATCCTGTCCTCAAAATCTGTGAGAGACATGCAGTAAAAGGCCTCCTGTGGCCTCTGTGGACCCCACTGACTGATCAAAACTGGCTGGAAGATGGGGGGTTCACCCTGGAAGACCTCTGTGAAGACCACGTTCCAAAACCTTGCCTCAATTGCCCAAATCGAATTCCTCAGTGACCCTTTTATTCCATTTTTACCTGCCTCGGTAACTGTGAAGCTGCTGAAACTGCCACCTAGGGCACCTGTGCTGTCAAACTGAGCCCACTAGGCTCTCCAGAAGGGGGGTTAAATGGTAACATCAAGTGGCTGGACCACCCCCTTCTCACACAGTGCCCTAGGTGAACTGGCCTCTCATGGCCTCTATTAGTCAGGCCGGGAAAACAACCCCAAATATGGTCAACAAGTGAAAAACTGCATCTATCACTGTAAGAAGTGCCCGAAACTGAATGATGAGTGTCTCATTGGATCTAGAAGACCCAAAACTACTAAGAATGTGTACTCATACACCATGGGTTGCCTTGATGGGCCAACTGTAGGGTCCACCATATATGGACAGTGCATAATCTGATGATCTGAAATAATAATAAAACCTGCTGAACTGCATCAATCACCATCTGAATCATATGTCCATCATATAGTATCATCATCAAGAGCATGTGGGGCCATCAATCATCATCAATAAGTCCACATCATCACGGATCCCAAGAAATGACCATAGTCAAACTGGGTTTGGCTAGGTTAATATATAACCAAGGATAAATCATATCGATAGACTAAGACATGTTCCTCTAATCATACTCACAGCTTAACTTAAAGTATAAATATCATTTAGTGGCATTAATCATGTTTGCATATTCCATTGTTATTTATTTTACTTGCAAAATAGCTTAAATGACAAACTCACTCATTGGATATGGTCTAAATGCTAGCTAAGGATGAAGGCTAGGAACAAGGCTGGGTAAAGGGATGACTTGTCTAAACTCAACTAAAAGACACTTTGGACTGGGAGAAGGGGGAAGCTACACTCTATGCTGGACAAATAACACGGGGAAGGGCTGTGCCTCACAAATGGATAAGTTGTTTAGAGAGTGCTTATTCAACTTAGGCATCATGTCTACATCAAGTTGATCCAAGTTCATTAGGATCATTCAATTTCATTTCTTGGCCTTTTTGGCCTACATAACCCTTCGGATCTCAGGTGCGCTAAGAAGCACAACTAGTTGCATCTTGCATCCAGGGTATGTTTATATATATATATAAGGTCAGCAATCGTTTAGATATAGAGTTTAAGAACCATTGCTTTTTGGACCTTTCTTATACTCTTCGAGGAGTATTTTTAGCGGTTCATCGCTCTTGCCCTTTACTCACGTGTGTTAAGAAACACATTCTAGAGTTTATAGTTTCCATGGGCGAATTTACACAAGTTTCCATAAGTAGTACATGAGCTTTCAGTTTTAGCCAACAACATCTCAAGTGACTAGGGGGACTTCATGCCAGTGCCAAACATTGGGACAATCGACCATAATGATTTAGGACTACAATCCAACTTGCCAAAGGAAAGTTCTGTCACCAACTCAGAGCCGAGACACTAAACAAACATGGATGCGATCCAACACAAAGGTAGTAAAAAGGGAAGTCCTCAATATCAGAAAGTCAAGCAAGACAAGTCAAGGGTAGAAGCCAAGTAAGGAAGGTCATGGATGGATGGAGTCAAGTGAAAGTGGTGCCTAAGCTAGCAGACAAATGATGTCAAGAAAGACCATATCTATGCAAGGTAGTAAACCAATGATTTTTGTCAAGAAACCTAAATGTGCAAGTAATATGTCCATTTTACAGTTCATAACATTATTAAGATAATTCATTTCATCTTACAAAATTTGCCACATCGTGAATCATATACCAAGCTAATGCTGTGAACATGACTAAAGCAACAAGATGATAATCCATAATCAATGATCATAAATCCATAGGTCATATCACATCATCATAATAATCATCATAAACCATTTGAAACACTGCTGCAATAACATCTCTAAGCACTGAACTGAAACTGTATGGAATAAAGGGTCACATCGGTCATCAAATCTGAACTCTCAAGGCTCAGCCTTGGCACAAGGTCTAACATAAGTCTGATAAAATTCACTGCTCTGATCATGAGTGATCCCAAAATATAAACTCATCATAGCCAAGCTCTGAATAATCCAAGCTCTGAAAAGTGTAGATATTTGCTAAGCAAGAATAGTAGCCCTGCTACTATGGTGTGATAACAGATCTCTTAGATCAAGGAGCAACTTGAAGCTATGGGAAGAATGCTCACAAGAAGAAGCTCGACTCGTGGCTCAAGAAGAGAAGATGGGATCAAATGATGATCAAGCTCTCATAGCACACACCAGAAGGGATAATAACAAGAGGGAGCACCATCATCACAGTAAGAGGGAGAAACACCACCAAAATCAGAGGGAGAACTTTAGAAGATCCAGAAAAGATCCATCCAACATTAGATGTTATACATGTGATGAGAAGGGACACTACTCCAGAGATTGTCCCAGAAACAAAAGTGTCTCCCACAACAAGAAGACAAACAAGAAAAGACATCATGCTCACACCGCTGAAGATGATGAACCCGGAAGGAAAAGAACTAGAGAAGAAGAAAGATAAAATTCTTCAAGTGATGAAGAATATGTATTGTAATGAAGGTAGCCATTTACAAGAGTTCATTCAGAAGGTTCCACCTCATAAGGTGAAAGCTAGAAATGACTTTCAGTAGGAGAAACTACTACAGAGTTGGATTTCGGAAAACAAATAAAGATCGATGCTCTATGGAAGCCTCTCATCCATTTCAACATTGATTATGACACTTGCTCAACATTTCTGGTCATAAGGCACATGACCTTAGAATCAGACGATGAAGAGGGAGCACACTGTCAGAGACTCCAGGAGTTCCTGCAAGGAAGCAAAGATCAAGAGGGAGTCCACCCAACAAACAAACAAAGATAAGTATATGAATTGTCATTTATTGTATATCTAATTACTTAAATAATATTCAGCTGTGTACATACTTATGTTCCTAGATTTAGGTTGTGTATTATGCATATTAGGATATTTGCATTAATGAACAGTCCACTACTAATATGCATGTGATGTGTAAGTGGCCTATGGTACTGTACAACATTCCATTGCTACTTATCTAGAATGAAACCTTTTTGCTGACATGTTGGGAGTAGTGCACACTCTTAACAATGTTCTGGTAGAGATGAAAGGCATCTAGAAATTTAATGTGTGAATACGGGACATGGATGAATGTTGTGTTGAAACCTTGGCTAAGATAGTTGCATAACTGTGTGACCTATGTCCTTATGCATAAGAATTTATTTTGAAAACTATGAAATGTCTCTAACCACACAACTAAATTGACTTGTAGGAAAGATTGTGTACCATCACCTACAAGAGAGATTTGTTTCGAAGAACAAGCGACGAAGACTCAACATACAAGAAAACTACCTATTGAAGAAAATGAAGAACCTGAAGTTCCTAGGATTCGAGATTCAGTGATGGAAGAAGCAGTTCCAGAAGACCACGAAGACATCGAGATGGAAGAACCACAAGACCTGTAGATCCACCTCGTGAGAAGAACTCCCACAAGAGGAAACCATAATTGGTACGAGAAGCAATACAAGATGCAGAGAAGTATGGCGCTCCAGAGGGGATGCACAGAGAACGCAAGAGACCTAGGCCATACTCTAGCTATGTAGCCTTATTGTGTGACATCATTGACAAAGAAACTGCCAACTATGAGGAAGCGGCAGAGAAGAAAGAATGGAAGGATGCCATGATCAAGGAGTCCCAGTCGATCATGAAGAATGATGTCTGGGAGGTAGTTCCGAGACCAGAAGGGAAGTCTATTGTGACTTCTAAGTGGATCTACAAGATCAAGCATGCTGCAGATGGCAGCATAGAGAAACAAAAGGCGAGGTTTGTGGCACATGGCTTCTCCCAGAAGGAAGGCATAGACTATGAGGAGACATTTGCCCTTGTAGCCAGACACACTTCCATCATATCAGTACTTGCATTGGTTGCAGTGATGAAATGAAGGTACACCAGATGGATGTCAAGACAACTTTCTTGAAGGGTGTAGTAGAGGAGGAAGTGTACGTGGAGCAGCCACTAGGATTTGAGACACATGATAGGTAGACTCGTGTGCAAATTGAAGAAGGACTTGTACGGATTGAAACATGCACCCATGACATGGTACGACAGGATGGATAGTTTCCTGATGAGCTTGGGCTTTACCAAGAGTAAAGCAAATTCCAACCTTTACTACAAGGTTGAAGTGGGAAATCCAGTGATACTTCTCCTTTATGTAGATGACCTGTTTGTAATAGGGGAGGATGGGCTCATTGTAGATACGGAGAGGAAATGTGTCGCAGAGTTCGAGATGAATGACCTGGGTATGATGCACTATTTCCTAGGGCATGGAGGTGTGGCAGAATGCGGATGGGATCTTCCTTGGACAAGGGAAGTATGCAGTGGAGATTCTGAAGAGGTTCAGAATGATGGATTGCAAGGATATGGCCACACCCATGGCATCGAACTTGAAGCTACAATGTGATGCTTCATTAGAGTCAGTTGATGCCACGATGTATCCTTAGATGATTAGGTCATTGATGTACCTGACGAATACAAGACCAGACATATGCTTTGTTGTGAACACATTGAGCCAGGTCCTAATGGATCCGAGACATGTTCACCTGATTGCTGCAAAGCATATAGTGAGGTACCTGAAGGGTACAGTTGATTATGGGCTCAAGTATGACGCGGATCAGAAGATTAACTTGCAGGGTTATGTTGATTTGGATTGGATAGGCAGTGTCGCTGATAGGAAGAGCACTTCGGGATGCTGCTTCAGTATGGGTATGATCTCCTGGTTTAGCAGGAAGCAATCGTGCGTGGCACTGAGTACAGTCGAAGCAGAGTATGTTGCAGCTTGTTCAGCTAGTTGTGAGGCAGTATGGCTTAGGAAGCTACTGTCTGATTTGTGTGATCTCCAGTTAGAGGCGACTTGTATATTCTGTGACAACCAGAGTTGTGTGAAGTTGTCCGAGAACCCGATGTTCCATGACAAGTCGAAGCATATTGAGATCAAGTACCACTATATCAGGGATATGGTGTAGAGAGGAGCAGTGAAGTTCTAGTATATTGCGACAGACGAGCAGATAACCGATGTGTTGACCTAGCCGCTAGCCAGAGTGAAGTTCGAGTACTTTAGAGAGAATCTTGGTGTTCTCCAGATCGAGGTTCCTTCCAAGAGGAAGTGATGAGTCCGGAAGACGCTGATGCACATGGGCCATTCTTGCATAGTGGTAGGCTCGTGCCTCCTATGTTGGTAGATGTAAGGGCCTGGCCATTATTGCATAGTGGTAGGCTCGTGCCTCCTATGTTGGGATGTAAGGGCTGAGCCATTCTCGCATAGTGGTAGGCTCGTGCCTCCTATGTTGGTAGATGTAAGGGCTGAGCCATTCTCGCATGGTGGTAGGCCAGTGCCTTCCATGTTGGTAGATGTAAGGGCTGGGTCTCGCATGGTGATAGGCTTGTGCCTCCCATGCTGGTAGGCGAGGTCTCGTATGGTGGTAGGCTCGTGCCTCCCATACCGGAGATGTCCATTGTTCATAAGACAATGTGTGTGTGCCTAGGCAGGATCTCGCATGGTGGTAGGTTTGTCCTCCCATGCTGGTAGACGCGAGCTGACCGTTGTGGAACATGTGATGTGCATTTGGGCCGTGCTCCATGTGATGATGAGATGATCTGAAGACCATGAGGTGACAGTAGGAGACGCAGTTGTTTGCAGAGGCAATGTAATGACTGGTCTTGGGTTGTACCTACTTGATGGCTTGCTCGTAGAGATGATGAAGACCTACATGAGGGTTAGGCCTACATCCAGCATGAAAAAGAGCTGGCTTTGTAGAACTTCCTATGACGAGTAGATTCGAGAGATGTCACCAATCGATGATCAACATGATGAGGATTGCAGCAACGACGACGATGATCCAGTGTTGATGATGATGTTCCAGCAATGAAGACTTGTGTTAAGATGTGTTGATGACTGTGTCAAGAGAATACCTTCCTAGTTAAGAGGGAGTGTTAATGTAATTGTAACTTCAAAAGATATTCACTTGTATTTTATATTGTTATTATTATTTATTTTATTTGTACCTCCAACCGAGATGTTTATTCCTTCGGTGGGGGATGTCATTATTACATTTGGTCATGTAAAGTCATTGAGGTAAATCCTCCTTTGTAAGTTGGGGCAATAGTTCCCCCTAGAGTCAATTAGATTAGGGTTATTGAGTCCCCTAGAGAAGTCGGCCCATCAAGTATAGCTGGGGCTGACCTAGCAAGTGAAAAGGTCAAGTGAAAGATAAAGTATAAATAGAGAGTGGAGCTCTCTCATTTGGACAACACACTCACTCACACAAGTTTGCATATGAGAAAGAGAGAGGCTGCAAAAGACCATCTTTGTTTTGGGGTTTTATTTTGTGATATTGTATTGGTGACGATTCTATCTCTGAGGAAGTTGCGGGGTTTTCTCCTTAATGGTTTTCCTGAGGAAAACCTTTGTGTCTATTGTGTTATGCTTTGCATGTTATTCTTTCAGTTAAGATCCTTGATAAATATTGATTAAAAGTAGAAAATCTAACAAGCATGCCACACTTAATCTTCTTCCTTATCTAAAACAACCTTCAAACATGAAGTGAACAACCCTAACAAGGGAATTACAACAACAAACTTCTTCAATTATCTAAGGTTACGTTAAGAGTTAGGGAGGGTTTCATCTCAACCCTGATGTCCTCTTATTGAAGAAAGACTGCCCTTCTTCAAATATTATGTCAGGAGAAAAAAATGGTAATCTTTGCAAAAACCCTGGTCATCCATGGAGCAAAAAAGCTTGTCATCCATGAAAGAGGAAAAGATGGAAAAACTCACATTGAACTTGTCCCTTAACTTCTACCTCCCAAAAGCTCCTCAACTAAGCTTGGAGGGTAACTCCCACTCTTCGAACCATGCCTCTAGCAAATGGATCTCTCCTCTATTTTAAGGTTTCCATCCTCTCAAATTAGGGTTTGGTCCCTTAGGATTTAGGGAGGGAAAATGATATTGTAGAGCCCATGAACCCTAATGCTTTTCTCCATGAGTGAAAATGATGCTTCATTTGGTCTTCTTTAGGCTTATAGATCTAATTTTGACTTGGTTCTCATTCATCATTCCTTAGGTCCACTTGCCACTTGTCATCTTTCTAATTTGTATTTTTTAGTTTAATAAAGTGTATTTCTAGTACATTAATGATTTAGACTAATCTCAACCCTACATCTCACTAAGAGATTAGGGTTTCAACTAAAGTATAAAGGCAAGTCAAGTTAGAGGGTTAAGACAATTCGGCCAAAGAGGAGCTAGTTCAACGACTAGGCAAAGGACAATGTGCAGGTCCATACAGGACATATTCGTATTGTCATACGATCATATTTGTACAACCGTATGGAGCAGGTTTGTACAGGCATACAGAAGGCCTGCATAACAAGCAACAACCAACATTGTTAAAAGGTTAACTAGGGAAGTTGTTCTCTGGTGGGCATGAAAAGTTTTGCATGCTCAGATGCATACAAAAGTAAATTTTGCATGCACTCACTTTAGGTTTTTTGTAAACCTAATTTACCAGTGAGTTGATATAAGAAGACAGGAGGTCTCTAACAGTAGTTACTGAGACAACTGATCTGAGATAGATCTAGTTGATAAGTGGGCGACTTTCCCAAGGTAGGAGGGCGCATTCTTTGAGGAGAGAGAAGCTCGTTCAACTTCCGGTTGACTGATTGAGCAGCTGAGACTTTCAGAGTATCCTTGTCTTAGCGATTGAGAAAGGATTGTGACGATCAGAGCTCAAATCTGTTGAGATTTGATTCCGTACGAGCATCTGATATCTTGAGAGAGGGCACACTTATCCATGCAGAGGAGGGGCACATTCAGTTATTGGCCTTCTTCTGTAGCAGAGCAGATCAGAGCAGTGCAATGAGAGAGTTAGTACAGATAGAGTTACCTACAGACCGATCCAGATCCAGTTGGCAGCTAGGGCACATTTCCTCTATGCATGCATCAGTTGTTGCATGTAGATCTAGGGTTTTGACCTTGTCAGGTTTGGTTTTTACACTTGAGGTAACATTGTATGTACTCGTACTTCTTCTTACTTTGCACTGGGCTCGAGATAGAAGAAAGCCCCATAGATAGCTGGTTTTCCTCATTTGGGGTTTCTAGGGTACATCTGGTGTTGTGTGATTGTTATGCTTTTATTGTCAGAGTGTTAAGAGATCTATAGTGTTTGTATCTTAAGTCTTTATTTGTATTATTGATTTACAGAGACTCAAACTGCTTGAGATCTTAGGGCTATCTAGAGGGAGTAGTGATCTCTGGATAAAATTAGCATGGTATCAGAGCCCTGGTAAGGGTCAGGGAGAGTAATCACACTCAGATCTGCGAGCTGTATACCAGATCTGTGTGGTGATCTCAGTTGGGTATCAGATCTGCAGTTGCAAAAGTTAGATCTGTGCCTTCAGATCAGAAGACCATGACTACAAGTATGAGGGATGATCAAGTTGTTTACACCTCTTGCTCCTCAATAGATATAGATGAACATTCTACTGATGAGATTGACAGAGAGATGGCTCTTAACACTTGCCAATCATTAAGTGCTTCTACTTCTAGTGTATGGTACATAGACAACGAAGCCTCTAGCCATATGACAGGTGTTTTTGTATACTTTACAGATCTGGCCGAGGATGGGCTAGATCTTGAGATTGTACTTGGAGATAATTCTACTGTCAAAGCAGTAGGACGAGGAATAATATCCTTCCAGAGAGAATCAGGAGAGTCTATGAGAGTTCGTGATGTTCTATATGTCCCGGGTCTAAAGAAGAACTTGATCTTTGTGTCTATTATTGAAGATCGACGATTATGGGTGATGTTCAGAGATGAAAATGTTATAATTCATCCCAAGGGATCCAGTGATACCTCTGCTGTGAGGATTGGAGTCCGCAGCGGAAAACTTTACAGGCTCAACTTTCAGCTTCATCATGCCTTGAGTCATAGTAGCCTGGATGATGATTGTGATCCCTGTGAGTTTTGGCGCAGGAGGATGGCTCATCAGCTCATCTACACCATCCTGCTTTGAAGATCCTGAGGGAGATTGTGACAGGAGTACTTGAGTTTAGCACAAAGCACAATGATGTGTGCAAAGGGTGTGCTCTCGAGAAGTACGTCAAGACAATTTTTCCCAAGAGTGACAACAGATCTACAAGAGCACTTGATTTGATTCATTTTGACCTCAGTGGTCTGATGTCCACTACATCTTTGAAAGGCTACAAGTACTATGTATCCTTCATTGGTGACTACTCCAGGAAGACCTGGATTTATTTTTTAAAGAGTAAAGAATCAAAAGAAGTATTGCAGAAGTTTCAAGAATTCAAGGCACTTGTGGAAAATTAGACAGAAAGGAAGATCGAGATCTTCAAATCACATAATGGAGGTGAATATACCTCCAAAGAGTTCAATGAGTTTTGCATCCAGGGGCCATCAAGAGGCAGTTAGTTGTTCCCTATACACCTCAACAGAATGGGGTTGCTGAGAGGAAAAACAGGGCTATTGTTGGTGTTGCTAGATCTATGTTGCATGACTAGGGTTTGCCATTTTTTCTTTGGGCTGAGGCATGTAACACTGCAGCTTACATACAGAACAAGAGTCCTCATAAAGTTTTGGGGAACAAAACTCCAGAAGAAGCCTTCTCTGGAAAGAAACCTAAAGTTAGACATTTTAGGATTTTTGGATGCCTTACCTACTTGCATGTTCCTTTAGAGAAAATGACAAAATTGGAACCTACAGCTGAGAGGGGATTTCTTGTTGGATATGATGAGACTTCGAAATCCTATCGCATTTACATTCCTGCTCTCAAGAAAACTGTTGTGAGGCGGGATGTGAAATTTGAGGAGGATCGGGCTTTCTGGAAGTCATGTGAGTCAGAGAAGGGAAAACAACAGATTGCTACATCTCTGGATGACACAGGTCAGAGTGCTATTCCATAACCAACATGGTCCCAAGTATCTGGGGTGACAGATTCTCAGATAACGGGTTCCACAGGCACAAAAGCAGGAACTGGCACAGGATCTCAGGTTGGTGGTCAACCAGGATCAGGGTCTCAGATTACAGGCTCTCGGGCTACAGGATTGACGACTGCAAGTACCTCTACTGGAGGCATTCATTCTCATACGGTTGATTGGGACGAGGATGAGGAGTTATCCTCTCAGGATGTCACTTCAGGGAAGAGGACGCCCAAGTGGCTCCAAGATACCTTGAAGGAAGCCCAGGAAGTGGGAACTCCCAAGAAGAGTGTAAGAGAGAGGAAGGTGCCACAAATATTCTGCAGTTACTTGGCTATGGTAAGCAGTATCAGTGAGTCAGAGCCATCATCATATGAGCAAGCAGCAGGTGAGCAGGCTTGGAGAGATGCCATGTTGGAAGAGTATGCTTCCATCATGAAGAATGATGTCTGGGAAGTTGTGCCCAGACCAAAGGGAAAGCCAGTTGTCACCTCCATATGGCTCTATAAGATTAAATATGCCGCAGATGGCAACATTGAAAAATACAAAGCCAGATTTGTGGCTAGAGGGTGCTCACAGATAGATGGAGTTGATTATGATGAGACGTTCGCTTCGGTGGCCAGATATACTTCCATTAGGACTGTGATCTCTGTAGCAGCAGAGCTGGGATGGAAGATTCACAAGATGGATGTCAAGACAACTTTTCTCAATGGACTTGTTATCACCAATCTTGTAGATGCCCCTAAAGATGGATCCAAGATGGATGGAAGAGGGGACAGGCAACTAAAGTGGTGAACCAAGAGGGCCTTTTTCCAAATGGATGGTTGTCACGCCTACCGAGGCACTCTTCGCTTTAGCTATCAAAGCCAAGATAGCAAGGGGGAGACCCAGATCTACTCCCGATAGGAGAGATCAACCCAATCACCAGATCAAATCAATCTAATGAGGTATGTAAGGTGACAGGTATGGAACCCTAGAAATAAGGAATTAGGACCACAGTGGAGGCTTAGGAAAGGTATGGTATGATAGTGAAGGATGACACACAGTGATTCAAAGATGAAGTATGATTCCAGGATTCAAAGCTAGATTCAAAAGGTCAAAATCAATTGCCTTGGGAAACGTGACCCTTAAAACAGGGAAAGTGTCCCAAATTAGAGATCTGATAGCTAGGGCTTTCTAGCTGTGCTTGATGAAAGGATATGACAATGTCTAGGTGTTCAAGCAGTCAAACAAAGGTCAAACCACAAGCAAACTCAACAACCCAGGAAAGTCGTGATGGCTTGGAGAAAGATCAGTGCCTTGGGAAATGGGCCAAATGGAGTCGGATGTCCACCAAACTACAGATCAAGGATGTCAAGGTGTAAGGCTAGGTGGGTTTTAAAGATCAAGTTCATCCAATGGCTAGATTTCAGTAGATTTGAGATCTAAGATGTATCACTAAGTGACCCAAGTGGGGCTCAATCCTCAAAATGAGGAATGGGGCCCACAAGGTGAAAATCACTAAAATGATACACTAGGGGTAGGTTATCAATTGTGGAGATTAAGGATCAAGTGGGATCTCACCTACCCAAGTGCTAGATCTAGGAGAACTCACCCAACCAAGGAGTGCAACCTCACTTGGAGAGGCTAAGTTGCCTTGGGAAAGGGGTCAAATGGATGCCAATCCTCACCAAACTATAGATACGGATTGTCGTGGATGTCATAGAGGTGGGTTTTCAATATCTTACCCAAGAAGCCACTAGATCTAAGTAGATCTGAGAAATTGTAAAATGAGGGTTTTAACTTATGAGGGTTTTCAGTTATTTAGACAAATGGATAGATCATGGAATGAGAAATTTACCTTGAGATCATACCTGAGTGATGGATGAGGTTGCCTTGCTGTTGAGAAAGATTCCCGCAGAGATCAAATGGGAGATCTTTGATTTGCCTTGCTTGAATTGATGCCCTAGCTCCACACGTGTGCCCTCCTCTACCTGTCAAACCAAGGAAAGTCCATTCAATTAGAATGATCAAGCATGGAGGAAATACAAGTATAAGCGAATGATAACATGAAGTAGAAGGTACAAAGATAGTAATACTCCCTGTTACCGACGAAACAACCCAAAGAAGTAGGGAGGGTCCTCCCCTACCAATGCGTCCTCCTTGAACCAAATCGGCCTCCACTTGTAGATGACAAAATCATGGAACAAAATCGATAGCAAGATAAATCTAGGTTGATAAGTTCTCTCTTGCACCCATCTATGGGCTTCTCATCTTCAACCTTGTAGCAAAGGTTGATGTCTCATCACTCTAGGTGATCCTCGATCTCATCATTCTATCCATGGGTGACTTCTGAGCCCATACAAAGTCTCCTTCAATCTGCACACATGTGGTTCTTTGAGTCCTGGAGGTTGCTCGATATCTTCTTCTACTTCGATTACACCATGATTTTGGCTACTAGAGCAACATCTCGTCATAGTCGATTTCCTCTGCTTGATTCATAAGTCTTGTTTATAGTTGAACCATCGTCACTTGTTCTACGGAACAAGTCTCATCATTCTTCATTTGTAGGTGATCGTGTACGATACTTCCTACAAGTCAAATTTAGTAGCATGGTTAGAAACATTTCATAGTTTCCAAAACATATGCATAAAAATATAGGTCACACTGTCATAGTGCTATCTTAGCCAATAACACAACATTCATCCATATCCCACATTCATATGGTAACTTTCTAGATTCCTTCCATCTCTACAAGAACATTCCTAAGAGCGTGCACTACTCCCAATATGTCAACAAAGAGGTTTCACTCTAGATAAGTAGCAATGGAATGTTGTATAGCACCATAGACTACGTATCCATCACATGCATATTAGTAGGAAACTGCTCATTAATGCAATTGTTATACTATACTTCCTAAATCTAGGAATATAAATATGTACACAACTGAACAATATCATTTAAACAATTTGATAAAAATGACAATTCAAATACTTATCTTTGTTTGTTTGGTAGGATCTCTTTTGATCGTAGTCTCCTTGTAGGGATTACTGGAATGTCTGATGGTGAGCTCTACTCCACCATATGATTTTGAGGTCCTGTGCCTTTCTTGCTGTTGATCAAGTCTTCTACCATAGATCAAAGCTGTTTCTAAGTGATTTTATGTGAGCCACCTTCTTTTGTCCTAATAACAACTGCATCTTATATAAAGGTAATTCTAAATTCTTTCTATAGTACATCCTCCTTCATCATCAGAGTTCCTGAATCAAGCTTGTATGTGGCTTCTCCTATTCTCCTAGTGAAACTTTTTGAGGGGAGTCCTTTTCTTCAAAATTGGAGAGAGTGCTTTGAAGCACCACCTTCATAAGACATATTCTTCAATTTCTTCCTTTGGTAACTTCGTGGGAGGTTCTTCTTCTTCTTCTTCGGCAAAATGAGCATGATGTCTTTTGTTATTCTTCTTTTATGAAGCCTTCTAGGTCATGTTTTTCAAGAATGAGCATGACCTTGTGAAACTACTTCTCCAAGAACTGCTTCTGGCTTGACCTAGGGTTTGACAGAGAAACCCTAATTTTTCAACTTTGATATCTTGAGAAACTGATTGGAGGAAAAGAGATGCCTCCCCAAGCTGAGTTAGGCAAAGTACTCCCTTTCCCAAATCTATGGACAGGACTGCAAAACACTTGATGCCCTAGTTTCTTCAATTTCTACTGCAGATTTGTCGACTCTTAATTCTGATGTATCTCAGAAATTTCTGCTCCTCAAGGTTTGAAACTTCGTTCTGTGATAGTCTGATCTGTCCTCTATCCCACCCCACAGGTTAGAGCAGGATTGGATCACCAAGTGGAACTTATGCTAAGTTTCCCAAGATGACCTGTTTATGGACTGTTTCAGTATAGCGAACTTGTATGGACTGCCATGTGTCACTGTTTCTTCTTCGGGTTTTGAAACTCGTACCAGAGAAACTATAGTCCGTGCACTTTCTGTAATATGAATATCTTACGAAATTCGATTTGGATCTTCCTATTCCGAGATATAGCATTTCTCCTTAGGTCTCCTGTTTAAAATTGAATTCTGGAGGAGGTTGGAACCCTAATTTTCATGGATCATATCTTCTAAAGTACAACGGATCTGAGGCTGAAACTTGCACACAAGGTACATGAACCTTTCATCTTCGGCCTGTCGAAGTTTCAGATCCTGAACCTTCGCCAAAAGTGATTTATATCGACAATTTCAAGATGACTAGTTTCCGGAGAAAGAGAGAGAGATTTACCCTAGTGAAAGTTGCTCTTTTCAGTCTAGCTTTGATACCATGTTAACTTTATATGCTGCAATAACTTAGATTCTACTTCATTAGCATTTAATACATTTTCACAATAACAACAACATAAATAGGATCTCTGAAAGACACACAATCACAAGGTACACAACAATTTATCCTGGGAAACCCTCAAGGGGAAGAAAACCCAGCAAGAACTTCCTCAATATAGATTACTAAAGTACAAAGCCCAAAAATAAGTCTCACAAATAAGAGAGACAAAACCCAAACTCTAGAGCCAAGCTGATGTAGGGGCATCTAGCTTAGCCAGCAATGTGTTAGGGTGGTCACATGTTGTGGCTAAAGAAACAAGTTGTCAAAAACTTTGATGAAGATTTACTTTGTAAATATTCTGTTTCTAGAAGATAAACATAGGCAGTTTAGTCTATCTGTCAGTATTTAAGCTAAAATAGGGATAAATGGGCAATCGAGTCTTCCTGTGAGGAGATCGAGCCAAGTAGAAAGTTGTTGAGATAAGGTAGGAATCAGTTAGTCTAAAAATAGAAATAATTTCTTCAATTGTGAAAGACAGTAATCACATTTGTTTTTGGTATGTAAAGCACGAACTTCAGTTGGAAAGGGGGTCCAAGAATGGGTTCGAGAGTTTATGGATCGGTAGAGTCGATTGACTGGAGGGTCGATCTTTGGTTGTTTTGAATGTATATATAGAGTTCTCTTAATGGAAAATGGCAATTTTCTGCCATATCATTGTGTGATGGTTTTATATTCTTGTATTATGGAATTATGTTTGACTGTGCAAGTGCAGGTTTGTGAGGTTTTGATATATACAGAAGAGGAAATGGAACTCTGTATGGGAGGCAGAGTAAGAGATCAAATCGGTTTGGTAAATCGATTTGTGAGTTAGACGCAGGTAGGAAAGACTGGAGGAGGAAATCGTGGGTTTATGCCAAACTACCCTACAATTGGGAAAGATATCTGAGATCTTAATTAGAGGATGTAGTGTTGGTGTTGAGGCCAAATTAAATGAAAGTCAGGTCAGAGAGAGAGAGCGAGTAAGATGTGAAGAGGGCCAGGGCAGTGTAAGCCCATCTGGAGTTGAGTACAAATCCTGTAATAATACATAGGAGGACGCGTCATAGATAACTACAGGAATTTCCTTTAGGAGAGTGGAATGGTTTAAAATTTGAAATCGATTATTTCCAGAATGGAGAATTGTGATACATAGAACTGTAAATTCACTGTGTGAATATTGATCGAAGATGCTACAAGTTCTCAAATCCGTGGAATATCCAGTCCCTGTTAAAAGAAATTGATATTGGAAACAAAGCATGGTTGTGTGGAAGAAAATCGATGGTGAAATCGTTTCATTGCTAATCATTCCAAACTAAATTCCGTGGAAGTGGAGAATCACGCTGTTCAGGTTAAGAAACCAAGATCTATCGAGTAGAGATCTGCGAGTTATTGTGACCAAGTCATGGTAAAATTGTTGAGAAGGAATCACTATTTCTTATTGAAGTCAAGGGAGTCGTTGATGGTGAAGCTGCATGGTGAAGCCGCACTATTGAAATGGTGGAATCATAATCTGAATTGAAAGAGGTATGTGGACTTTTATTTCTAATTTATTGAAATTATGCCAAATTAGTTATGAAATGGAGGTGTTAGGCAATGGAAATCGAGCCGTGGAGAATGAAATCTGTTCCAGTCACATTGTTAGTGAAGAAGAGCATATAATAAATCCTGTCTGGAAATTATGAATGTATACATCTAAAGAAACTCATGCATAAACGTAGAAGGAAAATGGAAGAGAATAAGTGCTAAGCACATGAGAGATAATGAGTGGTGAGAAAGATAATGAGTGGGGTTAGAATTTGTATTATTTTATTTGTGGAGAAAAGGTTTTGCGAATGTATTAAATGGGTATTGGCTCTCTGGATCAAAACATTGATTATGAGCTATTATTTTGTTTCCTTATAAAATCTTAACATCAATTAATTCAAAGCATGAGGTGAATGTATCTAGCTTGAAGACAAATTATGAATGAATGAATGAGTTGTGGATATGGTTATGGTTTTCTTTAAGATTTGCAGAATCCTTGGGTAAACGCAGGTCTTTGGATTAGTCTTGCATCACAAGCCAATCCTCCTCCTTCACAAAATTCCTCTCTCCTCTAATGCGCAATGCATGAGTGAGTGAATGGTACAAATGAGGGAAAGACTCCCTCTATTTATACTTTACTTTTACTTTGACATTTAACCTAACTAGGTCGGCCTCACTTAACTTGACTGGGATGACCTCTCTAGAAAGACTCAAATAATATTTATATTACATTCTTTTGGGTACTAACGACTCGACTTACAATGGAGGTTTTACCTCATGACTTTTACATGACCAAATATAATAATGACTTCCCCGAACGGAGGTAAAACATCTCCGACGGAGTTACAATAATAAAGTACAAGTAGAATATTCTTCGAAGTTACATTAATTCAGCACCTGCATTGCTTGCCCAGTTAGAATCAGTAAAACCAACTAGCGGCACTCCACCATTCCTCACATAGTTCAAGCCATACTCTGTTGTTCCATTGATATACCTAAGTACATGCTTTGCTGCCACCCAGTGAACATCTCTAGGCTCTACCATGTACTAACTCAAGGTATTGACAACAAAACTCAAATCTGGCCTGGTGTTGATCAAGTACATCAAGGATCCAATAAGTTGTCGGTACCTGGTGGGATCAACCAACTCACCCTCAGAAAGCCACTAGCTTCTTCCAGTTGGTTTTCATCGGTGTAGTCATGGGCTTGCAATCGTGCATCTGAAATCTCTTCAGAATGTCCATTGCATACTTGCCCTGACCTAGAAAGATATGCCCATCCTTCTGCCAAACCTTCATGCCTAAGAAGTAGTGCATCAACCCTATGTCTTTCATTTCAAACTCTGAAGCAAGATCTTTCTTGCAACCATTGATAAGTTTTTTTGCCCCTGTAATGAACAAGTTGATTTTTCTGAGCAGCTTCGAGTGCCATTCTCTGGGAGAATGGAGGCACCTGGTCAGTTACCAGGATATTGACCCAGTCTGGGACTGGGAACTCAGCCTGGGGCTGAGAGCCATTCTCTGGGAGAATGGAGGCACCTGGTCAGTTACCAGGATATTGACCCAGTCTGGGACTGGGAACTCAGCCTGGGGCTGAGAGCCATTCTCTGGGAGAATGGAGGCACCTGGTCAGTTACCAGGATATTAATCCAGTCTGGGACTGGAAACTCAGCCTGGGGCTGAGAGCCATTCTCTGGGAGAATGGAGGCACCTGGTCAGTTACCAGGATTTCACTGTAATCCCCAGACCGGGTCTGGGCAAGTGGTGTACTTCTCCACTTGGACTTGTTGACCACAGATGGGTGAAGTAAAGAAATTAAATATCTTCCTATGATGATGTACTTGGAGTGGACATGAAGACCCTGAAGAACACCTGGATGATTTATTATAGAACCCAAGCACTTGACTTGGTCCATGAACCCACCAGCTAGAAGAAGAAAAATAAATATGTATTTATTTATTTATTTTTGGGTCAACTCAATAATGGAGGAAAAGACAAATAAAATGATGAATGTTGTGAAGAAATAAAATACATATGCTATATAGAAGGGACAGCCTCAAATTATTTCATTAAATGGAAAACAAACATCTATATAAGATGTTGGTCGGCCTCAACAATTTAAACATTGGTTAATGGCAAAATATGCAAGTCGGCCTCATTATTTTTGGTGTGGAATTCCACTATAAATACAAAAGAAAACTCATCATTCTATCCATCAATTCGTGTGAGTGTGAGAACAGCTCGGTGGTGTTAGAAAACAGCTCTGCAATAATTCGGTGATGTCAGAAGATGTGAGGACAGCTTCATAACAGTTCGGTGGTATCATCAAAGACAATTTGGTGGTCATTGCTGAGTTCTCTCCACGTTATTGCTGAGTTCTCTTCATTGTTATATATCTCTGGTTCTCATTACTGTGCATACCTGAGCTCTACTGTACATTCAGGGACATCTCCATACTGTTGGGTTATATGCTATTGTTTTTATTGCTGTGCTAACCCGAGCCCTGTTAGGGCATTATTTCTGAGCATTCGTGGGTGATCTTCTACTGCTGGGATTACTGCTGGTGTATCTTCATACTATTCTATTGCTGGTTCATGGTTCAGTACAGTAGAGTTCTGGGACTGTCCTAAACTATTGGAAGCCATTACAAACATCTACTAGCCACTATAGCTCCTGGAAAAGGCCATAACAGACATCAGTAAACAGTGAACAGTACAGGATTGTTGTACAAGCTTGAAACTACCTCAGCTACAGCAGAACAGGTTTATTCTTGGTCATTGTAACAATTCTAACGGCTTATTTAGCCTGCTATTGTAAAACTCAGACATCTCATATTTAAGGAAGATATTTTTGCTGGGGTTTTTATACCTTAAAAGGTTTTCCCCAAGGTAAAACAACTGTGTTCTTGTGATTGCATATTGTTCTACTTTTATCTACAGTTAGCTATCTCTGCATTTTTTATTACAGTCTGCTACTGCTATCAGTTTTGAATTTTTAACATGGTATCAGAGCTCTGCTTGTAAAACACACAGTGTTTGGGCAACTGACTGTGTCTTACATAGACCTTGGGACAGTACAGACAGATCAGAAATGGCTGCTTCTACCTCTTTCAGACCAGAGGACAGGCTTGAGGGCTCAACAAACTTTAACTCATGGAAGGCAAGAATTATGGCCACCTTGGAAGAAAATGACCTTGATGAATTGGTCATCAATGTTATAGAAGAACCCACGTCAAACACAGGAAGGGCAGCATTCAAAAGGAAGCAAGCCAAGGCTAGGAGGATTATCTATGACTCAGTCAAGGAAAATATAATGCCTGCCATAACACCACTGAAGACAGCAAAGGAGTGTTTTGACACTTTGACAAATTTGTACGAGAAGAAAGCACCCAGTCAAAAGAGAGTCTTGAAAAATAGACTTCGTACATTGAAGATGGAAAAGGATGAAGGAGTGGCCTCCTTCTTCACAAAGATTGCTCAGGTAAGAGATCAACTTTCTGCTATTGGGGTTATAGTAGATGATGATGATCTTGTACAAACTGTTTTTGATGGTCTTCCAAGTTCTTGGGAAACCTTCTTAGCTTCTGTTAGTGGGCGTGAGACTCAGCCAGATTTTGAGAGACTTTGGCACGATTGTTTAGAAGAAGAAGGCAAAGTACAGAGCAGAACTAAGGGTCCTGTTATCACACCATAGTAGCAGGGCTACTATTCTTGTACAGCAGATATCTGCACATTCCAGAGCTTCCATTATTCCAGAGCATGGCTATATATTTTGGATCACTCATGATCAGAGCAGTGCATTATTCAGATTTATGTATGACCTTGTGTCAAGGCTGAGCCTTGAGAGTTCAGATTTGATGACTGATGTGACCACTTATCCCATTACAGTTTCAGTTCAGTGCCTAGAGATGTATTACAGCAGTGTTTCAGATGATACTTGATGATTATTATTATGATGATGTTGTATGATCTATGGATATGTTCTCACCGACTGTGGATTATTATCTTGTTGATTTAGTCATGATCATAGCATGTGCTTGGTATATTATTCCTGATGTTGCAAATTATTTAAAATGAACTGTAAATCATAAAATGGACAATTGCTTGCACATGTAGGTCATTTAACAAACTTACTGGTTTTTCACCTTACAAAGATATGGTCTTTCCCGACACCAGTTGTCTGCTAGTGTAGGCTCCATATTCACTTGTCTCCATCCATACATGACCTTCCTATTTGACTTTAAGCCCTGCCTTGTCTCATTTGACTTTCTGATACCGAGGACTTCCCCATTTTTCTACCTCTGTGTTTGGACCGCATCCCTGTTTATCCAGTGTCTTGGCTCTGAGTTGGTGACAGAACTTACCTTTGGTGAGTTGGATTGTAGGCCTAAATCATTCTGGTCGGTTGTCCCGATGTTTGGCATTGGCTCGAACTCCCCCTAGTCACTTGAGATGTTGTTGGCTAAAACTGAAAGCTCATGTTCTACCTATGGAAACTAAAAAATTCGCCCATGGAAACAAAAAAAAGGGCAAGAGCAATGAAAAGCTAAAAATACTCCTCGAAGAGTATAAGAAAGGTCCAAAAAGCAATGGTTCTTAAAAGTTATATCTAAACAATTGCTGACCTTATAAATATGTGAAAAACATGCCCTGGATGCAAGCTGCAACTAGTTGTGCTTCTCAGCACATCTGAAATCCGAAGGGTTATGTAGGCCAAAAAGGCCATGGAATAAAATTGAATGATCCTAATGAACCTGGATCAACTTGATGTAGACATGATGCCTAAGTTGAATAAGCACTCTCTAAACAACTTATCCATTTGTGAGACACAGCCATCCCCCGTGTTCTTTTTGTCCAGCACAGAGTTTGTAGCTTCCCCCTTCTCCCAGTCCAAAGTATTTTTGAGTTAAGTTAGACAAGTCAAACCCTTGGCCCAACCTTGCTCCTAGCCTTCATCCTTCACTAGCAGTTTGACCATGTCCAATGGGTGAGTTTGTCATTTGAACTATTGTGCAAGTAATTTTATATAACAACGGAATATGTTAACTTGATTAATGCCACTGAATGGAATTTATACTTTGAGCTTAGCTGTGGGAATGATTAGAGAAGCATTGTCTTAGTCTACTGATGTGATTTATCCTTGATTATATATTCTTGGGATCCGTGATGATGTGGACCATGTATGGATGATTATTGATGATGATTTATGGACCCACATGTTTGATGATGATATCATATGATGGACATATGATGCAGATGATGTTTGATCCAGTTCAGCAGGTTTATTATTACTTCAGATCAGCAGATTATACATTGTCCATATATGGTGGACCCTACAGCAGGCCCATTAGGGCAACCTAGGGTGTATGAGTACTCATTCCTAGTGGATTTGGGTCTTCTGGATCCATTGAGACACTTATCTTTTAGTTCCGGGCACTTCTGACAGTGATTGATGCAGTTTTACACTTGTTGACCAGATTGGGGGCTGATTTCCCAGCCTGAGCAACAGGGGCCCCGAGAGGCCAGTTCACCTAGGGCGCTGATGATGGAGGGGGTGGTCCAGCCACTTGTTATTACCATTTACCCCCCCCTTCCGGAGAGCCTGGTGGGCTCAGATGGACAGCGCTAGCACCCTAGGAGGAAGTTTTGGCACTTTCACAGTTCTCGAGGCAGTTAAAAAATGGGATAAAGTGGTCACTGAGGAAGTCGATTTGGGCAATTGAGGCAAGGTTTTGGCATTTGGTGTTCACAGAGGTCTTCCAGGGTGGCATCACTATCTTCCAATCAGTTTTCACCATGTGGGTATGCCCGGATTGATCACAGGAGGACATTTACTGCTTGACTGTCATGGATTCTGAGGACAGTTTTGATCATTTATATTATTATGGACATACTTTATTATTTTATTGTGCCTTGGGGATGAGCTAGTAAGGATTGATGCCTCCTAGCCCCACCATGTGCTTATTTTATCATGTCCTAGTCATCATGAGGTGGATCATTGTACTTTTTACCCCTCTAGTGGGATGACGTCACCCTCCATTGTACCATTTAGTGAGGGCGCTTTTGTTATATTGGGTGATCCAAGTGATATTATGTTATGGTTCATCCTAGCCATTGATTGTATGATGAGATCTTATAATCTCAACCACTCATTTGATGTAGTATTGTAGAGTGGTATAGGGTTTTGGTCTTTATTATCCTATATAAGGAGGAGACCCCCCATTGTAAAGCTCACCTTTGGAGCTCTGGAATATTGGAATAGAAGATTTTTTGTGGATCACATCTCTCTTGCATTGTGGATTCTCTTGCATATTGAATATACAGTATCTCTTCTATGTATCATTGTGGATTTTGGTGCTTCTTCTAATCTTTTGACAGGAAAGTCGAATTGGTGGAGAGGAGGGCGACTTCATGAGGGTTATTGTTGGAGGGATCCACATATTCTCTCTTGGGTTGATCTTGTGACAGGGAGTATCATTATTGTATCTTTGTGACATAGTTGATGCTTTCTATTACATCTTTCTACCATTTTCATAATCATCTTGCTTGACTTGTTTCTTTGATCTTGTCTTGTAGGAGGAGAACGATTTGGCTATCTTGGAGAAGGACGTTTTGGTTGGAGCTCTTGGATCTCACTCTTGAATATACACATAGGAGAATGCTATCAATTTGCAAGGTGGCCATAAGCAATTGAGGTAAGATCTACAAGGTATGTGCCTCTTTCATCCATTCTATCTTCATTGGTCATAAAACCCTAATTCATTAAAACCCCAATTTTGGTATTTCTTAGATCTACTTAGATCTAGCCTTGCTCTTGAGAAGATATTGAAAACCCACCTCTATAGCATTCACCCCTAGTTGGATCTATAGTTTGGTGGTGATTGGCTTAAAATTAACCCACTTTTCAAGGCAAAAAGCCCTCCTTGACCCAAATCGCACTTCCTAGTGAGAGGCTTGTTTGGTTAGATCTAGCACATGGGTAGGTGAGATCCCACTTGATTTGCAATCTAGACACTTGATAACCTACCCCCAGATTCTTACTTTGGTGAAATCTACCTTGTGGACATCTCTCCATGTTTTAAGGGGCTAAAACCCCCTTTTGAATCTATTGGCACCTCAAAACTCAGATCTACTAAGATCTAGCCCTTGGATTGACTTGATTTTTTGAACATGCATAGATCGGGGTACTAGCTAGTTGGATCTACATTTTGGTGGCCATTGGACTTGATTTGGTCCACTTAACCCTTGTTTTAGCCCTCCTTGAGCAAAGTTGCACTCCCTTGGGTGAGTGAGTTTGCCCACTTAAGGAGGTGGGTGTTTGAGATTTTCATGGATTTGGAATGCCCATACCTTGAAACCTAGGTCTAGACTGTCTTTTTGTCACGATCCGCCTTAGGGGTAGCATTCCTTGTTTCAAGGGATTGTGATCCACTTAGGGTTATTACTTGAAAAACCTAGATCTAGCAAAATCCAACCATTGGATCTCATTTAACCCACTTGATTTGGCTTCTAGGTGTCCCGATCTACACTTTGACATACTTCTTGACTCCATTAGCCCATCCAACAAGGCACTAGTCCTTCTCTAAAGCAAGTCGCACTCCTTGGGAATTGTGTCAAACCCTAGATCTAGTACATGGGTACTCCTAGAATCAACTTAGATTCATAGATCTAGTCTTTATCCAACCTATAGTACCAACTTCACACCTAGCTTCACCTTGTGGCCCTACCTAGAACCATTTCACACTTCCCAAGAAAACAAGACCCACTTGTGTAAACACATGGTACCTCACCTTGACATCATACCAAACAATGTGGCCTAAACCATACATAGGTTGAAACACTCACAATCCATTACACCACCTTCAACCATACCTCAACTCTTACATCCATTTAGCCTTGCATTGGTTTCCGTAACTCCTCATTTACTTACCCTTAGAAACCTTTGTTTGGATCCAATCAACTGTGATTGGGTGTAGGGTCTCCCCCTTGGTCTAGTTACACCTTGACCTAAAGCGAAGAGTGCCTCGGTTGATGTGACTCCCACCTTGCATTGGGAACCGTGGCATCTCTTGGGTCACCTCTTTAGTTGCCTGCCTCCTCTACCGTCCCGGATGGGATACCACTAGGGGCAACTACAAGTTGTGTGATAACAGGTCCTAAAGAAGGGAACCTTGCACTAGCAGCTAAAACTAAGAAGCAATTCAAGAAGCCTTTCCATCCCAAGAAGAAAGAGAACAAGCCACAAGGTAGGCAATTTGACATGTCACAAGTTAAATGTTTTAATTGTTTCAAGATGGGACATTATGCTAGGGACTGTAGGCTGCCAAAGAGAAGGCCCAAAAGAAAATTCGAAGCATCTACAGCTGAAGAAGAAGAACCAAAGAAGAAGAAAAATGCAAGGTCTTCCAAGCAAGAAGAATCAAGAAAAGAATACTATTTGATTTCTGCCCTAGCAGGGTCCATCACCAACAGCTCAAACTCTTGGTTGGTGGACAGTGGAGCCTCAAAACATATGACAGGTTCCCGTGAAGCTCTTACAAGCTACAAAAAGAAGAAGTTTGACACTCAAGTAGAACTTGGAGATGACTCCACCTACAAAATAGAGGGAGTGGGTTCAGTTTCATTTCAACTTGATTCAGGGACCATGTTGCACATTGAAGACATACTATATGTTCCAGGTTTGAAGAAAAATCTTCTTTCTGTTGCTGGCTTAGAAGACAAAGGCTACAGAGTTATATTCATGGACAAAAAGGTTTTGCTTTGGTAAAAGAATGAAAGGTTAAGTGCAGCAGAATTGATTGGGGTTCGAGAGGGAGGCCTTTACAAGGCCTCTGGGCATTCTACTCAAGCATTGGTTCACAACACCATCAACCCTTGTGAGCTATGGCATCGCAGGTTTGGGCACCTTCATTATGCAGCTCTCCCTGGTCTTCAAAAGATGGTTACAGGTATGCCTGAGTTTTCTAATGAACATAGTGGCATTTGCAAAGGTTGTGCCCTTGGTAAAAATACCAAGAAGTCTTTTTCCAAAAGTTACAGCAGATCAAAAGGTATTTTGGATTTAATTCACTCTGACATTTGTGGACCCATGTCTTCAGCTTCCTTAAGTGGTTGCTTATACTATGTACTGTTCATTGATGATTACTCTCATAAATCTTGGATTTACTTTCTAAAGGCTAAGAGTGAAACTTTTGATAAGTTCAAGGAGTTCAAGGCGCTGATTGAAAATCAGACAGGAAGACACATTCGCATCTTAAGGTCAGACAATGGAGGTGAGTTTGAATCAAATGATTTTGATGATTTTTGTCAAGTAGCAGGGATCAAGAGGGAGTTGACTGTACCTTACAACCCCCAATAGAACGGGGTTGCAGAAAGAAAGAACAGAACAGTTTGTGAGGCTGCTAAAGCCATGTTATGTGATCTAGATCTTCCCTTGTCTCTATGGGATGAGGCTACTAGTACAGCTGTCTATATTCAAAACAGAAGTCCTCATGCCATTTTGGGAGAAAAGACTCCATAGGAAGTCTTTACAGGAAGGAAACCTGCAGTTGACCACATGAGGATCTTTGGCACTCCAGTCTACATCCATGTGCCAAAGGAAAAGAGATTAAAGCTGGAGCCTTTCGGAAAGAAAGCCACATTTGTTGGGTATAGTGAAAATTCAAAAGCTTACCGTATCTATGTTCCTGGTCAAAGGTACATTGAAATCAGCAGAGATGTGATATTTCATGAGGAAGCTGTTTTCCGCCACGCCAAAGAGCTTCCAAAAGATCCAGAAGGATCTCTTTCTGACATTCCAGATTCTCCTCACTCAGAAAATCAGAGGGAGGAAGAAGATGAACCTAATGCTTACTCAGAACTAGAAAGATCAACTGAAGAACTACTTGAAGCTCCTCCATCCAAGAGAAGACCTACTTGGGCAAGAGAAATATTGCAAGAAGCAGAGAAGCATAAAGCTCCATCTGGGACATTCAGAGAAAGCAAGAAGCCCCAGAAATACTCAAGTCTTATGAGTAAGCTCATTGATGCAGAGCCTTCTACATTCAAAGAAGCAGAGTCTCATCAGGTATGGATGGATGCCATGATAGAAGAATATAATTCCATTATGAAAAATGATGTGTGGGAAATTGTTCCTCGACCAAAAGGGAAGTCTGTGGTAACTTCCAAATGGCTCTATAAAATCAAGCATGCTGCTGATGGCAGCATTGAGAAATATAAAGAAAGATTTGTGGCACGTGGTTTCTCACAAAAGGAAGGCGTAGACTATGATGAAACATTTGCCCCTGTTGCCAGGTATACCACCATCAGAACTATTATCTCCCTCGTTGCTGTCTTTCGATGGAAACTCCATCAAATGGATGTAAAGACAACTTTTCTTAATGGAGAAGTTGATGAAGAGGTCTACATTGAGCAACCTGAAGGTTTTGTGACACATGAAATGCAGTCTCATGTGTGTAAACTAAAGAAAGCTTTGTATGGACTCAAACAGGCCCTAAGGGTCTGGTATGCCAGGATTGATGGTTACCTTCATAGTTTGGGATTCTCCAAGAGCACTGCTGATCCCAACCTCTACTTTAAGGTTGTTCAGAACCATGTCTTGATCCTAGTCCTATATGTGGATGATTTGTTCCTCACTGTAGAGGAGCAACTAATAGCTTAGTGTAAGAGGGAGCTTACTTCAAAATTTGAAATGAAAGATCTGGGACTCATGCACTATTTCCTTGGTTTAGAGGTCTGGCAGAAACCAGATGAGATCTTTCTGTCTCAAGGAAAGTATACAGTTGATATCTTGCAGAGGTTTGGGATGCATGACTGCAAACCCATGAGTGTACCTATGACATCAAATCTGAAGAAGTTACGTGACTCAGCTACTTCTTCACAGGCAGTGGATCCTACTCAGTATCGCTAACTTATTGGATGTTTGTTGTATCTAGTGCATACGAGACCAGATATCTGTTATACTGTGAATGCATTGAGTCAGTTCATGTCTTAGCCAAAGCACATACACTGGATAGCTGCCAAACATATGCTCAGATATTTGCGAGGTACTATTACATATGGGCTCAAATATACCTCCAACAGTGGGGTAATGCTACTTGGATATGCTGACTCCGATTGGGCTGGCAGTGCTGTGGACCGGAAAAGCACATCAGGGTATTGTTTCAGTTTGGGATTAGCCATGATCTCATGGTCCAGCAGAAAATAGGGTTCCCTAGCTCAGAGCACAGCTGAAGCTGAGTATATTGCTGCCAGTGATGCCTGCAGAGAAGCAGTTTGGCTTAGAAAGCTTCTCTCTGACCTGTTTGGTGGAAATCTTGAACCAACTGTTATCCATTGCGATAATCAGAGTTGCATTAAGCTTTCAGAGAACCCTGTATTTCACGACAGGTCAAAACACATTGAGATGAAGTACCACTTCATCAGAGATATGGTACAGCGAGGTGCCATGAAGCTCCAGTACATTCGTACAGATGAGCAGATTGCTGATATATTGACCAAGCCCCTGTCGTTGACAAAGCTTGTGCACTTTCGAGACAAGCTTGGTATTGCAGAGAATGACCCTCTTGCTGAGAGGGAGTGTTGATTTTTCTGAGCAGCTTCGAGTGCCATTCTCTGGGAGAATGGAGGCACCTGGTCAGTTACCAGGATATTGACCCAGTCTGGGGCTGAGAGCCATTCTCTGGGAGAATGGAGGCACCTGGTCAGTTACCAGGATATTGACCCAGTCTGGGACTGGGAACTCAGCCTGGGGCTGAGAGCCATTCTCTGGGAGAATGGAGGCACCTGGTCAGTTACCAGGATATTAATCCAGTCTGGGACTGGAAACTCAGCCTGGGGCTGAGAGCCATTCTCTGGGAGAATGGAGGCACCTGGTCAGTTACCAGGATTTCACTGTAAGCCCCAGACCGGGTCTGGGCAAGTGGTGTACTTCTCCACTTGGACTTGTTGACCACAGATGGGTGAAGTAAAGAAATTAAATATCTTCCTATGATGATGTACTTGGAGTGGACATGAAGACCCTGAAGAACACCTGGATGATTTATTATAGAACCCAAGCACTTGACTTGGTCCATGAACCCACCAGCTAGAAGAAGAAAAATAAATATGTATTTATTTATTTATTGTTGGGTCAACTCAATAATGGAGGAAAAGACAAATAAAATGATGAATGTTGTGAAGAAATAAAATACATATGCTATATAGAAGGGACAGCCTCAAATTATTTCATTAAATGGAAAACAAACATCTATATAAGATGCTGGTCGGCCTCAACAATTTAAACATTGGTTAATGGCAAAATATGCAAGTCGGCCTCATTATTTTTGGTGTGGAATTCCACTATAAATACAAAAGAAAACTCATCATTCTATCCATCAATTCGTGTGAGTATGAGAACAGCTCGGTGGTGTTAGAAAACAGCTCTGCAATAATTCGGTGATGTCAGAAGATGTGAGGACAGCTTCATAACAATTCGGTGGTATCATCAAAGACAATTCGGTGGTCATTGCTGAGTTCTCTCCACGTTATTGCTGATTTCTCTTCATTGTTATATATCTCTGGTTCTCATTACTGTGCATACCTGAGCTCTACTGTACATTCAGGGACATCTCCATACTGCTGGGTTATATGCTATTGTTTTTATTGCTGTGCTAACCCGAGCCCTGTTAGGGCATTCTTTCTGAGCATTCGTGGGTGATCTTCTACTGCTGGTGTATCTTCATACTATTCTATTGCTGGTTCATGGTTCAGTACAACAGAGTTCTGGGGCTGTCCTAAACTATTGGCAGCCATTACAAACATCTACTAGCCACTATAGCTCCTGGAAAAGGCCATAACAGACATCAGTAAACAGTGAACAGTACAGGATTGTTGTACAAGCTTGAAACTACCTCAGCTACAGCAGAACATGTTTATTCTTGGTCATTGTAACAATTCTAACGGCTTATTTAGCCTGCTATTGTAAAACTCAGACATCTCATATTTAAGGAAGATATTTTTGCTGGGGTTTTTATACCTTAAAAGGTTTTCCCCAGGGTAAAACAACTGTGTTCTTGTGATTGCATATTGTTCTACTTTTATCTACAGTTAGCTATCTCTGCATTTTTTATTACAGTCTGCTACTGCTATCAGTTTTGAATTTTTAACACAAGTCATCTACATACAATACAAGAATAAGTAGATCCCTATTCACCAAAATGAAGTAGAGATTAGGATCAACTTCGCTCTTTTGAAAACTCAACTGCTGCAAGTAAGTATCAATCCTAGAATACCAAGATCTAGGAGCTTGTTTCAGGCCGTATAGAGCTTTCTTTAGCCTACTACATGAGACTCTCTCAAGGACCTCAAAGCCCTTTGGTTGCTCAATGTACACCTCCTCCTCTATTATTCCATTGAGAAATGTTGTCTTTCCATCCCATATGGTGAATCTTCCATCCCATCTCTGCTGCTACTGAGATCATGTCCTAATGGAAGTATATCGGGCTACAGGAGCAAACATCTCATCATAGTCAACTCCCTCTATCTGTGAGAACCCTCTAGCCACAAATTTGGCTTCTTATTTCTCAATGCTGCCATCTGCAGCATGTTTAATCTTATAGAGCCATCTGGAGGTCACAACTGACTTTCCCTCTGGTCTGGGCACAACTTCCTAGACATCATTCTTCATGATGGAAGCATATTCTTCCAACATGGCATCTCTCCAAGCCTGCTCAGCTGTTGCCTACTCATAGGAGGATGGCTCTGACTCACTGATACTGCTCACCATAGCCAAATAACTACAGAATCTCCGAGTTGCCTTTCTCTCTCTTACACTCTTCTTGGGAGTTCCTACTACTCGGGCTTCCTTCAAGGTATCTTGAAGCCACTTGGGCTTCCTCTTCCCTGAAGTAACCTCCTGTGAGGTGAACTCCTCATCCTTGTCCCAATCAACTGTATGAGAATGAATTCCTGTAGTATAGGTATTTGTAGTCGTCGACCCTGTAGCTCGAGAGTCTATAACCTGAGACCCTAATCCTGGTTGACCACCAACCTGAGATCCTGTACCAGTTCTTGTTTCTGTGCCCGTGGAACTATCATCTGAGAACCTGTCACCCCAGATACTTGGGACCCTGTTTGCTGTGGAACAACACTCTGACCTATGTCATCCAGAGATGTAGCAATCTGCTGCTTTCCCTTCTTTGACTCACATGACTTCCTGAAAGCCCGATCTTCCTCAAATTTCACATCCTGCCTCACAACAGTTTTCTTGAGAGCATGAATGTAAAATGGCAAACCTTGGTCATGCAACATATATCTAGCAACACCAACAATAGACCTGTTTTTCCTCTTAGCAACCCCATTCTGTTGAGGTGTATAGAGAATTGTTAACTGCCTCTTGATGCCCTCTTGAATACAAAACTCATTGAACTTTGGAGGTATACTCACGTCCATTATCTAATCTAAAGGTCTTGATCTTCCTTTCTGTTTGATTTTCCACAAGTGCTTTGAATTCTTGAAACTTCTGCAAGACTTCTTTTGATTCTTTACTCTTTAAAAAATAAAGCCAGGTCTTCCTAGAGTAGTTATCAATGAAGGATACATAGTACTTATAACCCTTCAAAGATGTGGTGGACATTGGACCACAAAGGTCAGAATGAATCAAATCAAGTGCTCCTGCAGATCTGCTATCACTCTTGGGAAAAACTGTCTTGACGTACTTACCTAGAGCACATCCTTTGCACACATCACTGTGCTATGTGCTAAAGTGAGGCACTCCTGTCACAATCTCCTTCAGGATCTTCAGAGATGGATGATGTAGATGAGCCATCCTCCCGTGCCAAAGCTCACAAGGATCACAATCATCATCCCGGCTGCTATGAGTCAAGGCATGATGAAGCTGAAAGTTAAGCCTGTAAGGGTTTCCATTGTGGACTCCAATCCTCACAGCAGAGGTATCACTGGATCCCTTGGGATGAACTAGAACATTCCCATTTGTGAACATCACCCACAATTCCTGATCTTCAATAGTAGAAACAGAGATCAAGTTCTTCTTTAGACCCAGAACATATAGAGCATCACAAACTCTCCTTTTTCTTTTTGAAAAGAGATTGTTCCACGTCCCACTGCCTTGACTGTAGAATTGTCTCCAAGTACAATCTCAAGATCTAGCCCATCGTCGGCAATATCCGTAAAGTACCCACGAATAGCTTTCATGTGGCTGGAGGCCCCGCTGTCTATATACCATATACTAGAAGTAGAAGCACTTAATGATTGGCATGTGTTAAGAGCCACTCTCTATCAATCTCTTCAGTAGAATGCTTATCTACATCTGCTGAATAGAAAGAGGTGCAAATTACCTGATCATCCCTCATACTTGTAGTCATGGTCTCCAAAATGTACCTGAAAGCACAGATCTGACTTTTGCAACTGCAGATCTGAGCTTTGCACTTCAGATCTGATAGATTTGGTTACCCTCTCCATAGATTTGATATCCAACTGAGTTCACCACATAGATCTAGTATGATATTCGCAGATCTGAGTGTGATTTCTCTCCCTGACCCTTACCAGGGCTCTAATACCATGTTAAAATATATCTAGAGATCACTACTCCCTCTGGATGGCCTGAGAACTCAAGCGGTTTGAGTCTCTATAAATCAAAATGCAATAATGACTTAAGATACAAACACAACAGTTCTCTTAACACTTCTACAATAAAACACAACAATCACACAACTCAGGATGTACCCTGGAAACCCCAAATGGGGAAAACCAACAATCTGTGGGGATTTCTTCTATCTCGAGCCCAGAGCAAAGTAAGCAGAAGACAAATAAATACAAGATACCTCAGATGGAACAATTGAACCTGACAGGGTCAAAGCCCTAGATTTGCATGCACCAGACTGATGCATGCACTAGGGAAATGTGCCCTAACTGTCAATTGGATCTGGATCTGTCTACAAGTAACTCTCTGTCAATACTGTCTCTCTCTTACTCCTGCTCTAATCTGCTCTGCCAAAGAATAAGGCTAACTGTCTAGATCTGAAGAATGCACCCCTCTCTCTGCATGGAAAAGTGCGCCCCTCCTCTAACTGCTGGAAACTCGTACTGAATCATATCTCAACAGATTTGAGCTCTGATCGTCACAGTTCTTCCTCAATCACTGAGGAAGGCCTACTTCAAAAGTCTCAGCTGCTCAATCCTCTAGCCGGATCCTCCATGAGCTGCTCTCCTCAGAGAATGCGCTCTCCTTTCTCAGGAAAGTCGGCCACCTTTGAAATAGATCTAACTCTGATCAGTTTTCTTAGGAGACTCTATTGGTGACCTCTTGCCTTCTTATAATATCTCACTGGCCAATTAGGTTGACCAAAAACCTAAAGTGAGTGCATGCAAAAACTCACTTTTGCATGCATCTTTTATTAACTGTTGTGCATTCAAAACTTTGCATGCATTCTGAAGAACAACTTTCCTGGTTTACTTTTCAACAATAATCGTCTTTTGTGATAGAACTCTATATTCTGCCCTCATAGTAGAAAACATAATATATATCCAACAATATATAACTATCCAAGAAAAGCTAAAGTAAAGAGTTTGAAGGCATAAACTGTATTAAAGCTCATATATGGATGAGACGATTACTGGCATAGAGATTCCATCCTTTGTTTCCACCCATACCCATGCACCTGAATCCCTTCTTTGGACAGAGACTCCATCAACTTTAATTGATTTATGTAAGTGACAATACCAGACTCTCCTTTTAAACAGTCCTTTCATCCAGTTTAGAACCACCATAGAATCCCCCATTCACAACGATTCTAGTCTTGTGTTCTTCCCTTTCTTCCTTTTTTGGGAAGGTTCCACATTCCACATTTTTTTTTTAAACCATGGGTACAGCAACCTCCCAAGGGTATATCCAACAGCCCGCAAGCCAGATATACCAGAAACTTGTGATTCAGTAGGGGCCGAGACGTCGATTCAGTAGGGGCCGAGACGTCTCGAGACCCTTTATCCTAGGGGAGAGCCTCTATCCTAGGGGTCGCCTACCCTTCGAACCTTGTCACAACGGGCCAATGAGCAACCCTACCCCCCGCTGGTTTTGAACCTGTGACCTCCTCAGAGATAACACATGTTCTTAACCATTAGGCCCACTCAGGTGCTCCCACATTTCTTCTTTACTAAGGGAGGTCCCAATGGATATAGGGTCCATGAATTTTACTTTGAAAGTCAAGTTTTGTTGCACAAATTCTAGTGTAGAAAGAAACAAACACGTCATTTTGAAAGAAATTGTTGTGTTGACTTTGGAACTCTTTGTTCCTTTAATGTCATGTTTCTGGTTGGGGAAGGTGTTGAGATTTTCTTACGATTTTATTGGAATATATTGAATATTCCTATATTAAGTTAAGACCATATATATTAAACCAACACGAACATCTCTTTGAAAATGTTTGTCATGTTTTTTTTTTCCACAAATTTTGCTAAATTTTATCCTGAAATGAAACTTAGTGCATTTATGTTTGCAGACCCCTTACCAGAGAGGAGGAGGAAAAAAGAATCACTGATTTTGTTGAGAATGCAGCTGAAGAATACGAACAGTAAGTTTTTATATTTATTCATGCTTGCAACTCTAACTGATTTCAAGTTGTTTTTTTTCCATGTAACTAAGCACCCCACCCTCTAGTCCATATGCAAGTGTAGGATATTCTTCATGGTTCATAACCTCAATAACAATTGACTCACAAAAAGCAAAACATATCACAAGCAGGATTTGAACCCGTGGAGAATAACATTTCTCCTCCCTGACCATTCAAGCTAAAACCCAATTGACCATTGATTTCAAGTTGTGTTTGTTAATACAACATTAATATTAATCATCATATTGTTTCACAACTACAGACAAGTGGCTTACCACATAAATCAACAGCAAGATTGCAGAATATGCAAATGTTATAGTCTCCGTCGAGATGATCCAGGTTGGTCATTGGATATTATGATCTCACTCTTTTTGTGCTCCCTCATCTCATTTGTTTTGTGCTTCCTTAACTGTTTTATGTTGGTTGTACTTTTATGATCCCATGTGATCATTTGTGTGCACACACACACACACACATATACCAGCATAGATCCATCTTAAGCACCGAGAGGAATCAAATTGCTTATGTGTAAATTTTTTCTTAATATGTAAAAAATAAGATAGAAAGTTTACACCTCAATAAATTTGATCTCTGTTGGTGCTTGGTAGATTCGGATTTTAGATGAATTGATGCTAGTTTTAATTTTTTATAGCTCCGGATTTAAGATGGATCCGTATTGGTTTTAATTTTTTATAGCTTTTGTAAAATTTAAATTTAAGATAGATAATGGGGCCAACATGTTATTCTTTTGTGATGTGGGTTATAATTGCCACATAAGCATTACTCAATTTTTTATTTTTTAATGTTGAAATCAATTAAATTTTTTAAGCCAATATCTAATCTTTTAGTCACATTACATTACAACATCACCCCCATAAATTCACTACTTTCGATGATATATATATATATATATATATATATATATTTATCTTTTATCTAAATTAATATACTTGTGCATCAATGAAACCTGCAAATATTTTAAATCTCACTTCATGGTTCAGTTATTCTACATTGCAGGGAAACATCGTATTAAAGATTGTAGAATAGGACTTCACCCTGGCTATGTTTGCAAACTTTGCCTAAAAAGAGGTATATAACCCATTGAGTGTTTAGTCTATTGATTCCATCTTTAATAGAGGAGAAGTGTTATATGTGATATCATTGCATTGCTTTGTATGACAGAAGATCATGTGATTCAGAATTGTCACAAGCCAATAAATCAAGCAGTCAAGTGTAATAAATGCAACAGAGGTACCCATTTCACATTCCAATCGAATTTCATCAATAATATTATATGTTTTAAATAAATGTTTTAATTTCATATTCATATAATGCAACTACAGGAACACATGTTGTCTATGCCTGTCCCTTCACTTGATAAATAAACAAGGGAGCGAAGGTATGGATGTAATTAGTTGCATTTACATGTCATTACTGGTTTACACCCGAGTTCACATGGAGGAGCCTGCTGGATTTCACATCTTCAAAACATGTTTTTAAGCTTTGTTTACTTTGATTATTGCATAATATCTATTTTCTTGTGTCATATGACTAAGTAGAGTATGTTTGTTCTTTATCCCAAGTAGAGTAGAGGACAAACCAGGTAAAGTATGGGATCAACAGTTTAGTCTATTTTAAATGTATTGATTGGAGCAAATCAGGAGACTCATTTCAAAATTAATCACATGCCCATTTTCAAAACATGTTTTTAAGCTTTGTTTACTTTGATTATTGCGTAATATATATTTTATTATCTATTTTCTTGTGTCATATGGCTTTTCACAACACATGTTTACTTTGATGGTTGGAAAATATCTACTTTCATGTGTTATAAGAAATATATTAAAAAGCGATATGTGCACCGAGAATAGTGAGGTGTTTTATAGCCCAGTATGGGGGAGATGTTGTCACGTAACGTAATGTAACTTGACATTACCAAAATTAAAATGTAATTAAAAAAATTCATGTCAACTCATAAAATAAACCCGCATAGATCCATCTTAAAAGCGGATCTACCAAGCGCCGAGAGGGATCAAATCTCTCGGAGGTGCAAAACTCTTTTTAGACTAGAAATGTTGACGAAGTGTGTAATACAATGTTTATGGTTTTAAATTATCTAATATGCCGTTCTAAATATTTTAAATCTAATTTGAGCCGACATATTATTTTTTATAATATTTTATAAAGGACATGTGTCAATTATAGGATGAGCATGGAAGGAGTTACACATCTCCCTCCTACTTGCGCTTCGACGCAAAAATTAAAACTAAATGAAAAATAATTAAAAAAATCCATGTTGCCTCATAAAAAAAGAAAAAAAGAAGTTAAAACCAACATAGATAAAAAAAAGTTGAATGTGTAAAAAATTTACAGCTCAAGAAATTAGATTTTGATCCGGGTTTAAGATGGATCTATATTGGTTTATAATATCAAGTATTATTATTATCTATAGTTATGAATCTTATCTTTGTATAATTAAGACACTTGAATGTGGAAATCCATTAAACTTTAGTGTATTAATTTTTATTGTTTTACATGATTTTTTTTTACAGAAATGAGAAAGCCTTTATATATTCTAAAAACAATAGATACAAACGCCCCCGGGCAGCAAAAAGATAGAGCTGAGGTCTGAATATAGAGTTTCAAAGCAGACAATTCCCACAAAATGTTCTATCAGATATGAATTTTTACAAGGCCTAGCAAAATTTGTTCTGTTGCTTCTAACGGTATATATTTTAATAAACTGTCCACCTATATAATGGCAAAAAAACCAATGTTCCCCCAAGTTTCCGGGACGCGGGAGCGTGGGAGCGGGGAAACACACATTGGGGACGTGTGGAGACCACCCCCAAATTTTAGGGAAATTCGGGGGGGACGGGGGGGCGTTAAGGTCATAAAAATTATAAAAAATATAGAGGTTTTAAAAACCAGCAACAACAATTCATCGCGTGTAAATACAATTTAAGCTGCTCCCTGTAAATACAGTCTAATTCTTCAATGATTCAATACACTTCAACATTGTGTGAATCCATGGCATAGATGTTGTAATGGGGAACTGGGACTTGAGGATCCTATTTCTTCATGATTCTAGAGGAAATCACATTATTTGAGGCTTTTAAGTCCAACATACAATTATGTAGGAGTGAACTATTAATCCTATAATGGGATCCTATTCATCAATAACACCCTGTGCCCCCCTCCTCTAGGCTCTTAGCCCTTGCCTCTACCTTGAATTTCGAAGTTGATCCTCGAGGGACATTACTTAATGCACTACAATTTTGATGAAACTTCCTAAATCAAGCATTAAAATAAGGTAGAATTAGAAAAAAAATTCCCATGCTTAATAAGTGATTTTTGCTTGACTAAAGGGAACATTTTGATTAAGGTCATGATAGAGAAGTTCAACAATCAACACCACCAACATCAAGGTACATAGAGAGGTTGATGCACTTGATTAAATGCCAATCCCTTAACCTCATACATGATAGAATCCAGTGGAAACGTTGCAATCCTGAAATCCTGAAAACTGTTAAGTCTGTTGAATTATGAATGGAATCTAAAATTCTACTTTTTGCATATGAACTCCGATAAGGTTGGAACCACTCTCAAACATCCTGAAACAATTAATGGTAATGTTAAAAATTTAAGTAAAAGGATAGAAAATGAAAGATAAGGAAAATACCACTTTTACTTCAAGAATTTAATATTACCATTACTACTGAACAACTCTAGTAAGGAAGGAGCGCCTAAGCGCCCCCCACTTCATCGGTGCGCGATTCAAAATAGGGGACGAGCTCCCCCATGCGTTTCCTGAAGTTTCTCCAAATTGGGGACGAGGGGAAAACGTTTCGCTACGAGCCCCCAAGTCCCCGGGGCGCAGGGAGCGAGGGGGGCACGCCCCCAACCCTAGGGAACGCGTCCCCGTGTAACACTGAAAAAAACATCTTAAAAACTAGGAGTAAGAATAGAAACATCATTCTTGGGGAAGTTCTTCATCAACTTTAGGTTGGACGGTGGAGACTTCATCCATTGGGGAGGCTTCAGCTTGATCATGTGATGGACCGCTGTTTCCTCTATACAGACCATTGACATCCACTTGGATTACTTACATTATTTCTTTCAGCTGCACGAAACGAGATTCATTTCGTTCTGAGGCGTTCATGCTCTGTTCCTGCACGACGTGCCTAAGCTCTGCCACCATCCCACGCATCCCGCCGAACCTGGTCTTAATTGTCTTCTCCCACCGCTTCAAATCTTCAATATCACCATATCGAACCCTGTAGCCGCTTTCCACATCTTCCAAATGGGAGTCTAAACAAGAAAGATCCAACGAGACTTGCCTGATTTCTTCCAGATAAGCCTTTGCCACCTCGAAAACACACCTCAACATTTTCTTAAAGTCCGTCATGTCATGTTTCAGGCCCTGAATTTCCTCCATTACATGTTCCAGAGTGATTTCCTCTACATAACAGGGCGTCGTCAAATCTTTCTCCATTGCATAATCCCTATCATCCATCGTTAACACCGCTTGAGTAGTCGACTCCGTTCTGGAAGGATGCTTGGAGAAATGCAAAGAATAGAGTTGATTCTGGATGCTTCTATAGGAATCCAACTCAGAAGCGATGGAAAAGACTACCATTAAATCACTTCTAACTGAGAACCACAAGCTTTTATAGCCAACATGAGCCGAGGAGGAAGGATTAAATGAGCTCTGGCTAAGACGTAACATTCCCCCACCAACCCGCACCATCAGCAAACCATCTAGCAATATTCGACCGAATGTAGTCCTTGTCCCAGATCCACACACTCTTGGGCGAGTAAGCCTTAAATGCTAAACTCGATAGGTGCATAACCATTTATGGAGGTGAGGTGTATTGTTAAACGAGATTTCCCCTTGCTTAAGCCTTGCACCAATGTTTGCAAGCTTATAAGCTTAAGAGTTATTTCGACATTTAATATGGTAAAACTGGATCTTAGATAGGTCGGGGAAGAAGGTTAGAGTTCTTTGATGGATACCATTCTTTTTCTCCTTGTTAGACTGGAGGCCATTCATATATTGAATGACGACCTAAGAGTCTCTAAAGACATTAAAATCATCAATATTTAGTTCATACATGGTTTCTAAACCTTGCATAAATGCAACCCATTCAACTTGATTGTTCGTTCGCCTTCCTAATCCTTAGGTGAAGGTTTTAATCTTATTTCCTCCGTGGTAAAAAATGATCCCTCCTGCACCGCCTCCCCCAGTTTTACATGATAATTATTATGAACATATACATTTAAAAAAATCATAATAATTATTATGAACATATATATGAGGTGAAAAAATATAAAATCATAATAATTATTATGAACATATATAAGAGGTGAAAAAATATATATTAGATAAAGAAATTATCATGATTACATGTTCTATGTAACTATGTTTTATGATGTTTTAAAATCAAATCAGATTAATAAAAAATGTGCACAAAACTATAAAAGTATTTTAATTGGTATGAAGATTTTTTTTATTATATATATAATTTTTTTTTATTAATTTAAAAGTGGTCAATTATATTAGATTGAAAAAGCTACATGAAATTATATATATGTATGTTTCTTTTCACATGATTCAAACTATCTTAAGTGATTTATAATTGAAAAATATATAATACTTATAAAAAATAGTAATGATTACGTGTTTTTTTTGGTTTCAAACCATGTTGCTATGTTTTATTTTTAGTATGATTTATTATTTTTGTATTCAATGTGTTCTTTTTCATATATATATATATATATATAAGTTTAGTATGAAGTTTATTATTATTATTATTTTTGTTTGCTTAAATCTTCCGAACTTGCGGGAGTGTTTGTGGTCTAAGAAATCATGATCCAAGGGCATCTAAGTTGTCAAAATTACCTGAGGATTGTACCCAGTTTGGATTACACCAGCCTTGACTTGACTGGATTTTTGGGTGTCGCCTCCTAACTAAGTCACCCCTAAGGGGAATTGAACTCGGGTTGCCTTGCTGACTAGCCCACACCTTAACCGAGTGAGCTAGCATGAATTGACCTTTATTTATTATTATTTAATAGTGTTTTTTTAATATATATATGTTTTTATTTTTATTAATTTAATTGTAATCAATTATATTAAATCAATGGAAAATCTATATAAAATTATATATGTATGTTTCTTTAAGTTTGGTATGATATTTTAAACATTCAAATTAAAATGAGGCATTTGTGAAGTTTAAAGCACTCAACCACTTGAGTTTGACCATTGAACTTCTCTTCACACACACACAAATATCCTAGGTTACCTCAATCAATTGGACCATCCACCAAAGGCCCAATCCAATTGAGTTATTGGTTGCTTGACCCATGATTGAGGTAAAGCACTCCGATCCACTTGAGTTATTGGTGGTTTGACCCATGATTGACACTATCCTCAAATTTTGGAGAAGGGGGAGGAACTTGCATTTATATATATATATATATATATATATATATATATATTTTTTTTTTTTTCCAATAAAATCTTGTAGGATCACCCCCATAGAAAATTTGAATGGAGGGTGACTAAACCACCAACCACAATAATGACTAGTATTTCGGAGGGACTTAACCAGACTTGAAAAGATACCTATGGCCTCCCCTTCAATAACATATATATAGAAAAACCTCGTGGGGGAATAACATCCCTAGTAAGCTCATCAACATCAATTAGTGCACCTCACATAGGGAGGTTGCAACCATAGACTTGCTGGTATAGAACTTGCCAAATGCCCAACAACATTGGTGACAATTGGTTGAGCTAACCCCTTAGGTTGTGTTACAATGAAAATCTTGTAGAGAAACTCATATGCTTCCCACATTTTTGGATGGCATCCCTAGTAAACACGATGATGTAGACTAGTGCTCCTCACCGAAAGAGATTCAAATTAGGCACTTACCAGTCACATTGGAATTAGTCAAATGCCCAACAACATTGGCAACAAACAATTGAGATAACCCCTTGGGATCAATTAACTTGGAAATGGAAGTTATGTTCCATATAATTTTTATGATTTGACAACTATCGGGTTCAATATTATTACAAATGCTTATGTTTGAAAAATTATAATATGTTTGTAGGCCTGGCAATCCAAAAGAGTGTTTTTCATCCTCCACATTATTCTTTTCTACCAAGTCATTTTAGGACATGTCTAACACTCTATTTCACTATGAAAGTCATGAGATTTTTTTCCTATTTATTTTATATTTTGAGTTGACAGCAATGAAAAAATAATGTTGAATTTCTAACTTAACACTAATAATACCCTATTTCACTAAGATTTTTTTCTTATTTTTGCAATAGTTATTTTATATTTTAAATTAATAACAATGAAAAAATAATGTTGAATTTCTAACTTAACACTAATAATTATTTTGTATTAATTCAACTTTTTCTTATTCTCAATATCTTTATCTTATTTTAACCATATACATATTTATTATATTAACATAAATAAAGCAAAGATCTAGAATCTATTTCTTTTACTTTTTCTAACCATTTACATTTTGAGAGTGAAACCCTTATAATGTTCTTAATACACATTCAAAGCTAAACCCCTATAATGCTCTTAATATTCATGAACTGAATTATTCACTTGGTGAGTGACAATGTTTAACATTGGTCTTGTGGACCAAGAAGATTGGCATTCTATGTTATTCAAATAGACAATTCATATGCTTCAACCGATCCTTTGACGTGTGTAAATGGATATAATCCATGCCATTGGCTTCCATAGGCAATAATATTAATTGTCTTAATCTCCGTTGAAATCATTAGTGTGTTTGAAATGATTGTTTACACTAATGAAGGTTTATTCTTTAATGTTTTGATGTGAAATTTGGGTTAGAAACACAAATTGTTTTTCTGAGATGGTTTATTATTATGTTTGTGAACTTAGTTTTTATAGCATCATAAGGGATTTAAAGTGTTTTTACATTTATATTAGATTAAGAATAATGCTAGAGCTAGTGATTGACTAATTATTTGGTTCAATTTTTAAACTTTCCACTTAATTTTATACATGAAATTCTTATCACTAGTTGTCACAACATGAAGTGGTGCTATCATAATCGAATATGATGCTATGAACTGCAAATAATGGGCAGCGTCCACAAAACTCTTAAAATCAATACTCACCTTTACCAATCACATGCCCCTTGTACACCAATGACTACTTGGAAAACTCACACTTCATTATGTTTACTAGTAATTATTGTTTTCTCGTGTCTCCAACACCTTCAAATTTAAAACATGTTCTTCCCAAGTAGTACAAAAGATCATTATGTCATGCATCCAAATATACTATCATAAATGAATCTATCAAACCAAAAGACATTACTAACCATTCATATAGACCTTGCCTCATCTTAAAGGTGATCTCAAAGTGTATTCTTCTTTGACTAGACATGTTGAGATCTAAATTTCATATCCATCTTGGTTAAGTATCTCGCATCCTATAGTTAATCCAACGAGTATTTGATCTTGGGAAAGTGATCCATGAGGATCATTTTGATCGATTAGAAATAAAAACTTCAAATGCTTAATATAAGTATATTGTTGCGTAGAGCTAGAGTATATTGTTTCGTCCAAAACAATCTTTTGACAAGAAAGATATCAAGTTCTGAATTTTTATGTAAACAAAGAAAAATATGTAAAAAGGGTGCCACGTGGCACATCCGTACAACGTAGGAGCTCTTGTTCTCGTACTACGTACCAGGGGAGGTCTCTGGTAAACCATAGAGTGTTTATACTCAAATTTCTTGATTTTTCGAGACGAACGCATTGGTAGAGTCTGTTTTTGCAGTTGAAAGATAGAACTCAGAAGTGTCTTCATAACTAATGTAATTTCCAGCATTTGAAGAGTTAATAAGTCTCACTGAAGGTGGACCCAGAGATGTAGTCCATTAGGGACGAACTCCATTATCATCTGATGTCTTCAAATTGTGGTTTGCATCCTTTGTTTATTTGCATTTTTGTCAATTTTGTTCTCTTTAAGCTTGCAATAATAAGCTTTTTGAGAAGTTAACTATTGATTATTCTTACATAACAATTCAAGGTTATTTTAAGATCCTGCAATTTTAGATCATGTTTGGTATCAAAGCTAGATTAACCAAATAATTGTGAATGTGAATGTTAACAAGGCTCAAGCTAAAGAGAGTTGAAGGAGTGTTGGAAGAATTCAATCCTAAGATTGGATCCAGGCGTGCAAATCCAAAGAAAAAAATGGCTTCACCAAAAGGTGCAAGAGGTGATCTTCCATCAATTGATGAATAATTTCTTAAAGCTTGTATGGCTATGAAATCTATGGTAGAATAACTCTATATAGAACATAAAGAACGTGAAGAAGGTGGGAAATCAATTAAAGTTGAAAAAGGTAAAGGAGGAGGTGTTAGTGACCCTCCTAATGTTAGTGTAAACTTCCTTAAAATCCAACTAGCGCTAAATGCATGCCAAATTAATTTCTAACAAATAACCACACATGGATTTCTTCACTATGCAGCGGAAAATAAACACTGAAAGAAATATAGCAGCAATCGCATCAATAGAGACAACTCAGTCTTTTTGGGTATAAACCACCGGACAAAACCCAAGATGGGAAAACCGATGCAACAATATGAGACTTTTATTTTATTTAGAAAATATGGAACACTACAAATCATAATTCGATTCTGCCCAATTGGAAAAATCGTACCACACAAAACACTAAGAAAAACTTGTGAAATGGGCACAGATCCCAATGCAACAACTTTGCTGCAACTGTACAGTTGTACGACTTGTTGTGTGGATCCATACGACTTGTTGTACGGACTTTACGGAATCCGTACGGATGCACAATGTACAGATTGTACTGCTGTACGGTCACCTCCGCCTGCTCACTCTGTCTCTCTCTCCTCTGCGCTGCCTTCTTCTTCGAAATGCTGCTCCTCCGTCTTCTTCACAAAAACTCTCTCTCACACTTCTCTTCCTTCGTCTCTATCGGAATGCAATTGTGTCCTCTCCACCAATTGATCTTTTCTTTTATAACTCAACGCTAAGCGAAAACCGTAATCTCACTATAGATCTAAGGTTGAGATCCTCCGGTGAGATTGGATGGTCAAGATTAGATCTTGCCATCACTTAAATATTTCACTTACACTTTATAAAAAAGTGTTTCATTAAGTAATAATTAATTAGATCACTTTAATTTATTTTCCAAAGTAAACTTAGGAAAAGTAAATTAAATACATTTTATTGGCTTCCTGATTTGAGTCTTCTGTATGTAAGGACACATGCATGCATGAAGACCTTCCTTGTCGCTTTCTAACACTCCCTCTCAACAAGGAAGGGATTCGGTAACAACCCCAACTTGTCTCTGAACTTCACAAACTTGAGTTTGCAAAGTGCCTTGGTGAATATGTCTGCCACTTGCTCATCTATCTGAATGTACTCCAACTGAATGGTTCCTCTCTGAACACAATCTCCGAGGAAGTGATACTGGATGTCAATGTGCTGACTCCTTTCATGGAACACTGGATTCTCAGAAAGGTTGATACCACTCTGATTGTCATAGTGAACTACAATAGTCTCTAGCTCACTCTCGAATAATCCTGAGAGCAACTTCATCAGCCACATCCCCTCACATGTAGCCATGCAGGCTGCCATGTATTCAACCTCTGTTGAACTCAATGCAATTGACTTCTGCTTCCTATTGAACCAAGAGACAACCCCTGATCCAACGCTGAAGAAGCAACTTGAAGTACTCTTTCGATCCTCTACACATCCTGCCAGTCAACATCTGTAAACCCTGCCAACTGTATACTCCCACTGTGCTCATAAACCAATCCATACTCCACTGTACCTCTGATGTAGTGAAGTATGTGCTTTGCAGTTGTCCAATGTACTCTTCGAGGGTTCACCATGAATTGGCTCAAAGAGTTGACTGCAAAACTAATGTTTGGTCGAGTGTTGACCAGATACATAAGCGACTCGATAAGCTGCCTATACAGTGTAGAATCAAATTCCTCTGATCCCGATACATCAATCTTCCTCCAGTTGGAAACTAGAGGTATGGCCATAGGTCTACAGTCCTCCATCCTGAATTTCTACAAGATCTGTATTGCATACTTCCCCTGCCCAATGAAGAAGCACCCATATCTCTGCTAAACCTCCAGACCTAGGAAGTAATGCATCAACCCAAGGTCTTTCATCTCAAACTCTATTGCAAGATTGGACTTGTAGTCCCTGATTAGCCCCTTATCTCTTATAAGAAAGAGATCATACACATATAGAACCAGCATGAGAGGTACCTCACCTACCAAGAAGTACAGGTTATGGTCTGCCTCACTCCACTGGAACCCCATCTCTCGTAGATAGTTGTCAATCCTCGAGTACCATGCTTGAGGTGCCTGCTTGAGCCCAGAAAGAGTTCTCTGCAGTCTGCATACATGAGACTCTCTACTCTCCACCTCAAACCCCTCTGGCTGCTCAATATAAACCTCTTCCTCAATAACTCCATTGAAGAAGGTTGTCTTCACGTCCATCTGATGAACGCGCCAACCCATCGCTGATGCCAATGATAGGATAGTCCGAATAGAAGAATACCTAGCGACAAAGGGAGAAGGTTTCCTCATAGTCAATACCTTCCTTCTACGAATACCCCTTCGCCACGAAGCGTGCCTTATACTTCTCCACACTTCCGTCTGCTGCATGCTTTACCTTGTAGATCCATCTAGATGCCACCACCTTTTTTATCTTGTGGCCTCTGAACAACCTCCCATACCTGATTCTTCATGATTGAGTCATACTCCTCAACCATGGCCTCTTGCCACACATAATGTTGTGCAACCTCCTCGAAACTAGAAGGTTCAGAGTCAATCAACTCTGTCATCAGTGCCATATAACTCAGTCTATCTGGTGGTATGCTCCATCTAAAGGATCTCTGTGGAAGACTCACCTGTCTGGAATCCTGAACTGTGGACCTATACCACTTAGGCCGTGGCCCAATGTTTGCATGTTGCGGCTGCTAGATATCCTCCTCCTGCTGTTGCTCGTCCTCCCCATCAAAGATAGGAGGATCCTGTCCACCTGACTCCCTCTGACTACTAGAGCCTGTGCCCTGTGTCTGAACTTGCACCTCTGACTCCTCCAACTTGACTCCCCCTGACTGAGTCCTTAGCTGGCTACTCTTGTGCTGGTAAGTCCATAGATCTTCTCAAGGCTCTGTGCTCGTCAAACTGGACATCCCTGCTCACAATGATCCTCTTACAAGCTTGGACATATACTCTATAAGCCTTGGAAGTCTCACTATACCCAACTAGAAGCCCCTTCTCTCCAGAAGGATCCAACTTCTTCCTAGTGTCAGCATGAATGTGGCAATAACAGATACTCCCAAAAATGCGCAAATGACTCACATCCTATCTAGTACCTGTGAATACCTCCTCAGGTGTCTTCCTCCCCAGTGCTGTGTGGGGACACCTGTTCTGGACATATACTGCAGTCCGAAATGCCTCGGCCCATAGGAATAGTGGTAATCCCTGATCAAATAACATGGCCTTTGTTGCACTCATCGGTGTCCCGTTCTTCCTCTCCACCACCCTATTCTGCTGCGGGGTATGATGAACATTGTGTTCCTTCTTGATCCCCTCTGATGCACAGTACTCCATGAACTCTTTGCCGGTGTACTCACCTCCGTTATATGTCCTCAATATCCGGATCTTCTTCCCTTTTTGGTTCTCCACGAGAGTCTTGAACTCTTGGAACCGATCGAAGACCTTTGACTTGGCCTTCAGAAAATAGATCCAGGTTTTCCTGGAATAGTTATCAATGAATGTCACGCAGTAACTGTAACCATTGAAAGAATGAATGCTCATCGATCCGCATACATCCGAATGCACCAAGTCTAAGACTCTCTTAGACTTGTGCTCACTATGTGCGAAAGGCTTCCTGATGTTCTTCCCCAACGCACAACCCTTGCAGTGGTTGTGCTTGTCCTCCTGTACTGAAGGAACTCCAATGACTTCCTGTCTTAGATGCCTCAGTGCACCATGGTGTAAGTGTGCCATCCTCCTATGCCACAACTCACAATCACTACTGCTGCTACTGACCAGAGCATTTGCAGGCTCAAACTATAGTCTGTAAACCTTCCCGCTCTGAACCCCAATCATCTTGTCCAATCTGTGATCTGACCCATGTGGCCTGATATATACTTTCCTGTCCTAGAAAGTCACTAGAAAACCCTTGTCTTCTAGTGTGGAAACTGATATGAGATTCTTGGTCATCCCAGGACATATAGCACATCAACAAAGATGATAGGTTTTCCAGACTCCCTCTGAAACGAAACAGTGCCAACACCCTGCGCCTGATACCATGCATCATCTCCTAACTCAATATGGAGATTTAATCCACCCTCCTTCAAGCTCTTGAAGAAATACCTATGTCCTGTCATGTGACAAGATGCACCACTGTCCACATACCAGATACTGCCGTCTACAGAACTTGCCATGCGAACTACCAAGCAAAAGTCCTCGTCAAAACTCTTGCTGAAATCATCCACCTCTGCAGAACCTGCCATCTAAGTGTTGTTGTTGTTGTTCTTCCTCTCTGGGCACTGGGAAGCAAAGTGTCCATGCTTGTGACAAATGAAGCACTTGATTTTTGTCATGTCCAAGTTTTTCTTTCCACCCTTCTTCTTCTTTTCCTTCCCCTTACCTTTTCTTGTTAGGGCTAGAGCCTCTTCATCCACGATCTGTGTAGCACCGCTGGATGAAGCTGAACCTTGACCCATCTGGGTCTCTTCCTGTGCGAAGTCAGCCCACAATATCTGCCAGTCAGAGCTTCTTCCTAGCCACCACGCCTTTAACAAAGACGTCCCATGGCTTAGAGAAGCCATTGAGAGCTATATGAACTAGCTCATCATCCTCAGTCTTAGAGCCCACTGCTCCAATATCATTCCTAATTTGTGTGAGCCTTGTAAGATAAGACACCACTCCTTCACCCTTGGCCATCCGGGTACTGCACAATCTTTCTTGCAACACCATCTTCCGGGTTTCATTCTTGCTCTGGTAGAGACTCTCCAAAGCCTTCCACATCTCTAATGTGGTTTTCTTCCCAGACAAATGAGGGACTATATGGTCCTTCACCCCATCTAAGATGATCAACATAGATCTGGAATCTATCTTCTTCCATCTAGCCTAATCTGTCGGATATATGGGAGCAGACTTCTGATCATCAATGTGCTCTTCAGCATCACTGACATCAAGGATCCTCGTGATCCTCTCTTTCCAAGTAGGAAAGTTCCGTGCCCCCGGAGTCTATCCTCAACACTCAATTGTACGACCATAGTGAATAGTACATGTAAACCCTTGGATAGATATGCAGTGATCTAACCAACCAACCTGCTGCTTTCTCTCAGCTTGCTTAGAAGAGCTCTGATACCATGTAAATTTCCTTAAAATCCAACTAGCGCTAAATGCATGCCGAATTAATTTCTAACAAATAACCACACATGGATTTCTTCATTATGCTGTGGAAAATAAATACCGAAAGAAATATAGCAACAATCACATCAATAGAGACAACTCAGTCTTTTTGGGTATAAACCCTTGGACAAAACCCAAGATGGGAAAACCGGTGCAACAGTATGAGATTTTTATTTTATTCAGAAAATATGGAACACTACAAATCGAAATTCGATTCTGCCCAATCGGCAAAATCGTACCACACATAAATACTGAGAAAAACCTGTGAAATGGGCACGGATCCCAATGCAACAACCCTGCTGCAACTGTACGACCTGCTGTACGGATCCGTACAGCCTGCTGTACGAAATGCGTACGGACAATACAGAATCCTTACAGATGTACGGACTGTACTGTTGTACGGTCACCTCCGCCTGCTCACTCTGCCTCTCTCTCCTCTACGCTGCCTTCTTCAAAATGTTGCTCCTCTGTCTTCTTCACAAGAGCTCTCTCTCTCTCTCACACTTCTCTTCCTTCATCTATGTCATAATGTAAATGTGTCCTCTCCACCAATTGATCTTTTCTTTTATAACTCAACGCTAAGCGAAAACCCTAATCTCACTATAGATCTAAGGTTGAGATCCTCCGGTGAGATTGGATGGCCAAGATTAGATCTTGCCATCACTTAAATATTTCACTTACACTTTATAAAAAAGTGTTTCATTAAGTCAATAATTAATTAGATCATTTTAATTTATTTTCCAAAGTAAACTTAGGAAAAGTAAATTAAATACATTTTATTGGCTTCCTGGCATGCAATGACACATGCATGTAGGAAGACCTTCCTTGTTGTCACTTTCTAACAGTTAGAGTTTGCACTTTAATCCAATTTAGTTAGATCTTTAAATTGAAAGAAAGACAAGCACATCAAAACACAAAGACACAAGAATTTTCCTCGGGGAAACCATAAAGGAGAAAACCCCGCAACTTCCTCATAATAGATTTGTCACCAGTACAATATCAAGCAAGATGGAAAAACCAAAATTTAAGATGTCTTTTGCAAATCTCTTTCTTTCCTCACTAGCGAACATGTCTTCTCTCTCTCCTTATGCGAACTTGCTTGAGTGAGTGAGATGCCAAATGAGAGAGCGATCCTCTCTATTTATACTTTATGTGTGGGTGACCTTTTTCCTAATGGGGCCGACCTCACTAGCTTGACTGGGCCGACCTGTCCTAGGGAGACTCAAAAATACAATTTACATTTGACTTTTGGGGAGCTATTGCCCGACTTACAATGGAGGTTTTACCTTGATATCCTAGCATGACTAAGTATAATAATGACATCTCTGAACGGATAAACATCTTCGACGAAGGTACAATAAAAATACAATAATAATAAACAAAAGAATATCTTCCGAAGTTACAATTACAACAATACTCCCTTTTAACGAGGAAGGTATTCTCTCGCCACAGTTATCATCACAGCTGGACACGTACTCTGGATCATTATCACTGGAACATCATCAACACTGGATCATCATCGTCGTTGTTGCATCAATCCTCATCTAGTTGATCATTGACTAGTGACATCTCTCAAATCTATCTGTCATGAGAAGTTCGTGACAGAGCCAACCCTTTTTCATATTGGATGCAGGCCTAGCTCTCATCTAGGTCTTCATCATCTCCACGAGCAAGCCATCAAGTAGGTACATCCCAGGATCACACATTACATTGCCACAACAATCACTTGTGTCTCTTACTATCATCTTATCGTATCCAGATCATCTCATCATCTCACACAGAGAGTAGCCCAGGTGCACACCTCATGTCCAACAGACCACCTGTGTCTCCCACCTAGTGGGTACAACCTAGGAGCACCCGAGGTGAATTATGTCTCTAACGGTCAGCCTGCGTCTTCAAGCATGTGGATACAGCCCAGGAGAACCCCAGGTGCATTACGTTCGAAGGACCACCTACGTCTTCCACCATGTAAGATACAATGCATGTGCACCCTAGGTTTCTTTGTGACCGGTGGACCTATCAACGTCTCCAACATGTGGATACAACCTAGGAGCACCCCAGGTGCATTACGTCCCATGGACCAGCTACGTCTTCCACCATCTGAGATCCATCCCTGGTGCACCTGCGTCTTTTGGTCTCATCACTCCCTCTTTCGAGGAACATCGATCTGGATAACACCAATATTTTCTTTGAAGTACTCGAACTTCACTCTCGCTAATGGCTTGGTCAACACATCGACTATCTGCTCATCTGTTGCCACATATTGGAGCTTCAGTGCTCCTCTCTGCACCATATCCCATATATAGTGGTACTTGATCTCAATATGCTTCGACTTGTCATGGAACACTGGGTTATCGGACAACTTCACACAACTCTGGTTGTCACTGAAGATACAAGTCGCCTCTAACTCAAGATCAAACAAATATAACAGTAGCTTCCAGGGCCATACTGCCTCACAACTAGCCGAACAAGTTGCAACAAACTCTGCTTCGGCTGTACTCAATGCCACGCATGACTGCTTCCTGTTAAACCAAGAGATCATATCGGATCCCAAACTGAAGCAACATCCTGAAGTGCTCTTCCTATCTGTGGCACTTCCTTCCCAATTTGAATCAACATAACCATGTAGGTTAATCCTCTGATTCGTCTCATACTTGAGCCCATACTCAATTGTACCCTTCACGTACCTCAATATATGTTTTGCAACTATCAGGTGAACATGTCTCGGATTCGCCAAGAACGACCCAAGGTGTTCACAACAAAACATATGTATGGCTTCTTGTTCATCAAGTACATCAACAAACCAATCATCTGCCTCTATATCGTGGCATCAACTGTCTCTGATGAAGCATCACATAGTAGCTTCAAGTTCGATGCCATCGGTGTGGCTATTGCCTTGCATTCCATCATTCCAAACCTCTTCAGAATCTCTACTGCATACTTTCCTCGACCAAGGAAAATTCCATCTGCACTCTGCCACACCTCCATGCCTAATAGTAGTGCATCATCCCCAGTTCCTTCATCTCGAACTTTGCGACAAGATTTTTCTTTGTATCTGCAATGAGCTCATCCTTTCCTATTACAAATAGGTCATCTACATAAAGTAGTAGTATCACTGGTCTGTCATCCTCAACCTTGATGTAAATGTTGAAATCTGCTTTACTCTTGGTAAATCCTAAGCTCATCAGAAAGCTGTCCATCCTGCCATACCATGTCCTGGGTTCCTGCTTCAAACCATACAAGGCTTTCTTCAACTTACACACATGAGTCTGTCTGTCATGTGTCTCGAATCCTAGTGGCTGCTCCACATACACTTCCTCTTCGACTATACCATTCAAGAATGTTGTTTTGACGTCCATCTGGTGTACCTTCCATTTCATTACTGTAGCCAATGCAAGTATAGATATGATGGAAGTGTATCTTGCTACAGGTGCAAATGTCTCCTCGTAGTCTATGCCTTCCTTCTTGGAGAAGCCACGTGCCACAAATCTTGCCTTCTGTTTTTCAATCTACCATCTGCAACATGCTTGATCTTGTAGATCCACTTCGAAGTCACAACATACTTCCTGTTTAAACTTGGAACTATCTCCCAGACATCATTCTTCATAATCGACTGTTACTCCTCGATCATGGCATCCTTCCATTCCTTCTTCTCTGCTGCTTCCTCATAGTTGGAAGGTTCTTTATCAATGATGTCACATAGTAGGGCCACATAGCTGGAGTATGGTCTGGGTCTCTTTCTTTCTCTATGCATCCCATCTGGAGCACCATACTTCTCTACATATTGTATTGCTTCTCGTTCCCATGCTGGTCTTCTTTTGTGGGATTTATTCTCACGAGGTGGATCTACAAGTTCTTGTGGTTTTGTCATGTCATGGTCTTCATGATCTTCTTGAATTGTTTCATCCATAACTACTTCTCTGGTTCTGGGAACTTCAGGTTCTTCAATAGGTAATTTTCTTGATTTGTTGTATGTTGAATCTTCGTCGAACGTTACATCTTTGCTGATCTCGATATTCTTGATGTGAAGAACCTGCAACAATTAATTGATGACATACACGATATATCAGATCACATAATATTTTTATTGATCGCGGGCCACTTCGAGGGGGAAACCTCATTTGAGCAAGCTCAATACAAACAACTTCACGGTACCTTCATTGGTCTCAACACAAACTTATATACTAAGTCTAGGCGCCAATACTATGGGTCGATACCATGGGCTAATACAAACTATGGGTCAACAAATACTACAGGACGACTTACAAAGCCTATGCGTCCAACAACAATAATACAAACTATGGATCAACAAATACTACGGGATGACTTACAAAGCATATGCGTCCAACAACAATATACTAACAAACTAAAGATAAGGGTTGACATGGGTTCCTAACATCCCCTCCCCCTTAGAAAAAGCTTTGTCCTCAAAGCTTTAGATATGGAAATTGTTGCTGAATCTGAAGGAGTGGTTCCCATGTAGCATCCTCTGGTTGCATTCTGTGCCACTGAATTAAGACCTCTGTGATAGGGCGAGAGAGAAGCTTACGAGTGCGGCTATTGAGGACGGCCTCCGGCTCCAAAAGGATGGATCCTTCGTTATCTAGTTCTAGTAAAATAGTTTGTCATCAGATGTTGGTGCCAAGAAATTTCTTCAGACAAGAGACATGAAATACTGGATGAATGCGGGAAGAAGGAGGAAGTTCCAATTTAAAAGCAACAGACCCAATCTTCTGAAGAATCCTATATGGCCCATAGAACTTTGGAGCGAGCTTATGACACCCTTTGAGTTTCAAGGAGGATTGCTTATAAGGCTGTAGACGAAGAAAAACCATATTACCTGCTTGAAAAGTGCGTTCAGAACGGTGCTGATTGGCTTGTTGCTTCATTCAATTTCTTGCCATGTGAAGATTGTCCCGCAAAATGCGAAGAATTTGATCGCGATTTCGAAGGACCGTGTCAACTGCTTGAACTGGTGAACTGTTGGGGGTGTATGGAAGAAGAACTGGTGGTGCCTGACCATAGACTGCTTCATATGGAGCCATTTTAGAGGCAGTGTGGTAAGAGGTATTGTACCACCATTCAAAGAGAGGGATCCACTTTGCCCACTGATGTTGCTGTTCGGAAGTGAAGCAACGAAGATAAGTTTCCAAGCATTTATTGATAATTTCAGTCTGACCATCTGTCTGTGGGTGATACCATGAACTCATCTTCAGTTTGGTGTCAGTGTAGCGAAATAGTTCTGTCCGAAAATGACTGGTGAAAGCTGCATCACGATCCGAGACAATGGTAGAAGGGATTCCATGAAGACGAAAGATCTGGTCCAAGAAAATTTGAGCGACTAAGGTGGTTGTATAGGGATGGCCGAGGGAAAAAAATGACTATATTTGGAGAGGCGATCAACTACAACCAAAATCATTGTCTTCCCTCCAGATTTAGGGAGCCCTTCAATGAAATCCATAGAAATATCCGTCCAAATCCAGGTAGGGATGGGCAAGGGTTCGAGCAATCCCGGAAGGAGTGCCGTTTCACCCTTATTGCGCTGGCAGGTATCACATTCAGCATTAGGTGAATTTTGAGGTCTAAAATGGGCCTCCTAAGAGATATAAATATTACAAATTAGGCATTTTGTGCGGGAGGTATATTTACAACTCATCTTTAACACTACAGTCAATGTAACTATGGTTAAGTTAAATTGAAATGATATCTAAAATAAAATCAATAAAAAAATCATTCTTTGATGTGACTAAAAGTATTACTTTTGAATACATAAATTGCTTTTGAATATATATAATGAATGTACTCATAAAGTAAAAAGTAATGTACTCATAAAATAAAATAAAGTATATTATTTTGAATTTTGAAATATAACTTATTCAATATTCAAAATCTAATTATAATAACATGTATAATTTTGAATTTTAAACATAAATTAAATTTATATGAAAAAATTGTTATTTCTTTTAAAATATATATTAATTATATAAATTTAACTTATATTTATTAAAAATAAAAATAAGTCATATAGTCATATAAATCCAACTTATATTTCAATATTTATAAAACATGTTAACTAACTATTATATAAATCTAACTTACATTTATTACCAGCCTAGATCCAAATCTTAGGCTCTATCAAGTGCCGTGAGGGACCAAATCTCCCGAGGTGCAAACCTCTCCTCGAAAAGCTCCTTGAGTGCAATACTTGAGAAGAGGTTTGCACCTCGGGAGATATGATCCCTCTCGGCGCTTGATAGAGCCTAGGATTTGGATCTAGGCTGGTTTCAGTCGTGGGCGATGACACAAAATTGGAGTTTGATCAGCATTGTAAGGAACAGGTTAAGTTGAAACACAGATACATTTACGAGGATTATCATAATGTAAGTAATAAGTATTAAGGATTGAGTAAATTGTTAAATTGGAAAATATAGACAATTCACCTAACTTTTTTTTTTCGATTTTCTTTTTGTTGATCTGTGTTTTGTTTTGTTTGTTATTTTCCTTCTTCTATCGTCATTTCGTACATTTTGATTTATTTGTTGTTCTGCAAACTGATTTTTTTGTTCTTCCAATTGCTTCAACTTTTTCTCTCGATACGCTCTTTGTCGATCAACGTTTCGTTTTCTTTGTTCTTCTCGTTCTTCTGCTGTTAATTCGCCTAACTTTTTTTTTCAATTTTTTTTTTGTTGATCTGCGTTTTGTTTTGTTCATTCTTCTTCCTCTTCTGCCATCATTTCGCCATTTTGTACATTTTGATTTATTTGTTGTTTTGCAACTTGATTTCTTTGTTCTTCCAACTGCTTCAACTTTCTCTCTCGATACACTCTTTGTCGATCAACGTTTTGTTTTCTTTGTTCCTCTTGTTCTTCTGCTGTCAATTCATCTAACTTTCTTTTTTGATATTCTTTTTGTCAATCTACGTTTCGTTTTCTTCGTTCTTCTAATTCTTCTGCTATCATTTCGTTCCACTTCTTTTTTCGAAATTCTTTTTGTTCTTCTGCTATCATTTCGTTCCACTTCTTTTTTCGAAATTCTTTTTGTTCTTCTGCTTTTCGTTTCAAGTCTTCTTCTTGTTCTTTTGTTGTCACTGAAATCAATGCGTCCATACACTGAAATCAATGCGTGTATACACTGAAATCTATGTGTCCATACACTGAAATCAATGCGTCCACAGAATAACATCTACACTAAAAAATATGCAATAAAAAACCCCATACACTGAAATCTATGCGTCCATACACTGAAATCAATGTGTGCATACGCTAAAATCTATGTGTCCATATACTGAAATCAATGCGTCCACATAATAACATCTACACTGAAAAATATGCAATAAAAAATCCCATACATTGAAATCTATGCATCCATTCAATGAAATCAATGCGTCCATACACTGAAATCAATGCGTCCACAGAATAACATCAAAATTGAAAAATATGCAATAAAAAATCCCATACACTGAAATCTATGCGTCCATACACTAAAATCAATGCGTCCACAGAATAACATCTACACTGAAAAATATGCATAAAAAAGACCTGTTATCAGATATATAGTAGCCGAGCTATCATACATTTTTTGTCAGATTTCAGTACTCTATTCAGCCAGTTCCCTTGCATTGAGATGCCGAGATGAGCATCTACTATGGATCACTATCAAATTATGGACAACAACTTTATTCCCCATGCCATGACTGAGTCTCAGGACACTCAGAGAGATGACCGATGTAGCTATTTAGCCATTTGTACAGAGCAGTCAGTAGTGCCCAGAGTTACATCAACAGTTTTAGAGGACAAATGATGGCTTAGATGATGAGCATTCAGGTATATGACTTAGTAGGTATATTATGGTGTTGTGGTTATATTGCTTTTATTTTCATTCTTTTGGCATGTCTTAGCATTTAGTATCATGATCTAGCGATCATATAGATATGTGGACCTGGTTGTACTTATATATATATATATATATATCATATTTGTCCCTACTCAGACTTAGAAGTTCTTGACCTATACTCATCAGTTTTACTCTCCTTAGGGAGATTAGAGGTGATCATTCCAACCATACTTTAGCTTGCTAGTGTTAGTCTCATTATTCACTATCTTCATCCATCCATTACCTACCCAGTTTGCTACTTACCTTGACTTACTACTTGACTTACTACTTGACTAGTGGCATGGAGGACCTTTCCCTGCTGTAGCCCTGTATTGGATTAGCTCTCTTGTTTATTGTGTCTTGGCTCTGAGTTGGTGACAAAACTTATCTTTGGTGAGTTGGACTTCCTCATGAAGTCCCCCTAGTCACTAAAGATGTTGTTGGCTAAAGCTAAAACTTTTAGTGCTTCCATGAATACAAAGTATGGAAATAAAATGTTGTATCTTGTATGAAATCCCATTCATGCAATGCGTTTCTCAACACACATGAATGAAAGGCAAGCCAAATGAAAATGGATATGAAATATCAAATGTTATATCTATTGTGAAATGTAAATACCTAGGTAATCAAGTTGTCTAAAGACACACCTAGAAGTGCTCAGGTAAACAAGTGCCTTAAAAACACACCTGCAGCAAGAAGCTTAATGAAATGTAAATCTATGAAATGTGTTTATAAACACACATAGATCAAAGGCTATGGAAACTATAGGCCCAAAATGCAATGGAACTTAAACTCTATATCAAAAAAATTGCTGGCCTCATTTGTATTATGGATTGTGCGCATCTGTCAAGGTGAATCAACACTCTTTGAACAACTTACCCATTTGTGAGACACCGCCATTCCCCGTGTTATTGCTCATTCAATATATGATATGGTGTGTATTCCCTTTCCTTTTCCGAAGTGTCATAGTGTTAAGTCAGTAAGTCATCCCTTAGCCTAGCCATCTTTATTTTAGCCTTCACCATTCACTAGCAAAATGGTCACAACCATGAAGTGAGTATGGTCTTGAAAGTCTAGTCTGAGTAATAATAATAGCTAATGACTTTATATATTTGGATTTAGATCGCCAGTAATGATTAATTTTTGCCATAATTTCTATTTGAATGAATTGTAGAGCATGCATTAACCTCCAACACTTGCAGTAGCTTCTGATGATCTTCTGAGTTATATTTTGGTCATGTTGCCTTGGTCAAACCAAGTTAGACCAATGTCAATCACAAGACATGAGATGGTTACACCTTATGATGATGCAGATAGATGTTATATGGTGTATGTACAGGTACATGATGGTTCTATGCAGCAGATACAGGTCTATGATGATGATTTGTGGTTTTCAACATTATTTGATCATTTACAGATTATTATTATTTCATCTGTTCGGGCATATTGGATATATTATATGATCATGAAGAGATCCATATGGTGTATGAGTACACATCTTAGATGGATTTGGGATCTTTGAGTCCAATGAGACAGTCTGTTTTCAGTTCCAAGCAGTTACAGTGACGATTTAGCCTCAGTTGGCTATCCTAGTGCAGTTTTGGCATGTTAGAGGCCCTGTCAGAGCATTGATGAGACTTGATTGGTTCACCTAGGGAGCTGTACAAGGAGGGGCTGGTCCATCGACTTATTATTACCATATCACCCCCTCCTAGACACATTGGTGAGCTTATCTTGACAACGCAGGCACTCAAGGAGGCAGTTTGGGCAGTTTCACACTTCCTGAAGCAGTCCAAAAATGGTAAAAATGGCTACAAAGGAATTCGATTTGGGTTATTGAGGAAAGCTTATGGCATGGGATGATGTTTGATGATGAGTGGGATGTCTTCCACACCTTCTCTAGTAGTTTCAGCTTCCAGTGGGACCCAGACCCATCACTTTTGGCACTTTATGATGATTTCTAGAGCCTCCTAAGGTTCACGACCTTCCCAGAGAGGCACGATTTGGTGCTTAGATGATTATTTTGATGACATTGTGCTATGGGGATAGACCAAGGGTGTTATAAATTACCCCTTGGACCCACCATAAGCTATTTCTTATATTTTACCATTGACATTTGGTGGGACCCCCTTATTATGGGTGATTTGTCCATTATTATATTGTATTATTGAGTTGATCCATGTATTGTATTGTTGAGTTCATCTCAACTATTGATTAGATCATTTGATATTTTAATCTTAGCCACTCATTCAAAAAGTGGTTAGGGTTATGGCCTCTCTCCATCCTATTTAAAGGAGAGAGCTTCTCATTGTAAAGGGTCTTTGGCTCTTGGAATCTTAATATAGAAAAAAAATTTATGTGGAAATTCTTGTGGTCTCCTTTGAATCTGGTGTTCTTAGATGGTGATTGAAAAGTCTATTGTATCGTATCATTTGGGAATTTGTTGGAAGATCTATTTTTCGTGGAAACTTTGTCTTGTCTACATGAGGGTGAATTCATCTTGGGGCGTTTTTGCAAGGCTTCTTCAACTCGCTCCACTTGGCATTCGTTTGTATCAAGGGGTTATCATTAGTATCATTGTGATCTATGCTTTTCTCTTGTTACTTCTTCTATAGCAGTAGTCTTTATCTCTTGATGCAGTAAATCTGATATTGTTGACGTTTATTGTGCAGGAGGGAGGGCGCATTGGCTTCCTTGGGCAAATCAATTTCATAGAAAACTACTCCAAATCACTCCAAATTGATCGGGTTTGCATAGATCATCATCATCAAGGAATCTACACGGTTATCCAGGTAAGATCTACAGGTTTGTTCTTCTTGTCTTGGTTCCAATCCATTGGCATAACTACTTCATTGATAAAACCCTCATACTTCAAACCCTCATTTTACAATTTCTTGGATCTAGCAAGATCTACTTGGATTTTGGATATAAAATTTAAAATCGACCTCTATAGCATCCACGATGATTCAAATCTATAGTTTGGTGTGGATTGGCTTTCATCCGACCCATTTTCCAAGGCAAATTAGACTTCCCTAAGGAGGTCACATTTCTTGGACATGTGAGTTTGGCATGATCTAGCACCTGGGTAGGTGAGATCCCACTTGATCCTTAATCTCCATAGTTGATAACCTACCCCTAGTGTGTCACTTCAGTGATTTTCACCTTGTGGGCCCCATTCCTCATTTTGAGGGTTGAGCCCCACTTGGGTCACTTGGTGATACATTTAAATCTCATATCTACTAAGATCTAGCCATTGGATGATCCTAATTTTCAATATCCACCTAGCTTGACACCTCAACGTCCTTGATCTACAATTTGGTGGACATTCGACTCCATTTGGCCCATTTTCCAAGGGACTGATTTTCTCCAAACCATTTCGACTTTCTTGGGTTGTTGAGTTAGCTTGTGGTTTGATTTTTGTCTTGCTGCTTAAACACTGTCATATCCAATCATCAAGCTTATCTTAGGTACTAGTTAGCCCCATATGGTCTTTAACTACCCTGCATTGGACATGATTCCCAAGGCAATGGATTTTCTCATCTTTGACTAGTACCCTGATCCTGGATTTAATCTCAAACCTCATAAGTCACTTACACAATCGTGTTGAACCAAATCTACATTGTTTAAACCTCTTGATCCAACCTATTCCTCATCTTGTGACTTCATCCATAGATCTAGGATTTACCATACACCTTACGTACTTCATCCATACTTCATTTGATCTAGTGTCTTGTTATGATCTCTCCTATCGGGAGTAGATCTGGGTCTCCCCCTTTGTTGTCTTGGGCTAGATAACATAAAGTGAAGATTGCCTCGATTGGTATGACAACCATCCATTGGGATTCGAGGCTATCTTGGTTGCACTTCTTTGGTTTCCTATCCCCTCTGCTATCCATCTTGGATCCATCTCTAGGGGAAACTACAAGTTAGGTGATAACATTTTGGCGCCGTTTCTGGGGAGGTAGAGGCTTACCTTAGGTGTCTGGGATTATCCATGCATAACTCATATCTTATCGCATCCGGATTAATTTAGATGTGTATCATTTCAATTCTTAATTAAACTATATCCATTTTTTTTTCACTTACTCTCTCCCTGCATTTTAGACGACATACATCTTGATAGAGGAGTTTAAAAGTCTACCTGGCGACTTCAAATCGTGACTCCGCTAAGAAGCGAGCTCATTTGCATCCTTACAATACTAGAAGTAAAACAAATTTAAATCAAGTTGAAGGAATCCCGCTTACCTATCACAAAAGAGACCCTAAAGCCCAATCATCTAACTTCTTTTGGAAACTTGTTAACTCAGATTCTCCAAACCATGTCTTGGGATCCCCTTTGTTTAATTCGGTTCCTCCCTCATCTCCTAATTCAAACTTGAACATAAATCCACAAAATCGAATGGCTGGAACTAACTCTGGTGGAAACCAAAACATTCCTCCTCCACAAAACCCTAGGATTTTCGGAAGGAAGGCAAAGCCATCTCCTTTAGAATTTTCTCAAATCCAGGGAGCCCCCCATGACATGCCCGAAAAATATTTTGAAAAGGTTCCCAAATTTTCCGGAGTGTCTGCTATCACCATAGAAGATCACATTGATAAAGTTTGGCAACACATGTAATCATATGGAGCATCTGATGAAGATGTATTCATGAAGGGACTCCTGACATATTTAGAAGGAGATGTTTGGAAGTGGTTTGACAGGTTTCCTGCTTCATCTATTGATGGGTATGACAACTTTGTCACAAAGCTTAACAGCAAGTGGTCCTGAAAGTTAGATGGAAATTTTCTCCTACATCAACTTTTCGACATTAAGAAAAGAGAAAATGAAACAGTCCATGAATTCAACATACCATTTGACAAGACTGTAGCTGTTATCCCTGAAGAGATTAAACCAAAAGATCAAGCAATTGTCATTCATTACTTGAATGCATTTGAAGGATGGCTTGGTTATCAACCGAAGGATAAGAACCCAAATGACTTGAAGATTTCCCAATCTAATGCAAAGATGGCTGAGCAGAATGCAACATCTATGGGGAAACAATTTTTTTTTGATCACTTTACCCCATCCACTTTTAGATCTGACCCTAGACTTTGAAAGCCTAAGGAACCTGTAAGTGAGCCAAAGGAATCAAAGGATACGTTAGAAACTATGCAAGAGATGATGAGACAATTAGATGTCTTAACTAAAAATGTTGCAAATTTGCATGATCCTGAGAGACATAGAAATCCTTATGGCCCTAAACCTTACTGGAATAACAATATGAGGCCTGAGGGTGATAGAGATAGACGCAGACCTGAATATCCAGAAAGTTCTGAAAAGAAGAATGTTAATTGGTGTGATGAAATAGAAGAAGAACCTTTCGACACCATTTGCCCCGATGACCAACCAGACAACATCAACTTTATAAATGACTTAACCTTTGATGAAGATTTTGGAAGAATCCTTCTAGAAGAAGAGCCATGGGAACAAGAAGAAGAAATAATAGAAGAACCTAGTTCCTCAAGTTGTGCTATCAATCTCCCCGAACCTAAGGAACAACCAAAGTATCAAATTTACAAACGAGGAAGTAATCCCCAACCCTCTTTCCTTGACAAATGCAAAAGGATTGATGAAGATAAAGAGGAAGAAGAAGATCTTGCGATAAATGATTATGATTTGAAAATTGATATGAAGAAAGAGTTAAGCAAGATAATGTGTAACATCCCTGTCACTAAGTTGATGAAAGTGCCCTCTGTCAGAAGCCAAGTAGAGAAATTCTTCAATGGCATTGGCCAAGATAAGATTCCTGAGGCTGCTTTAGAGTCCTGTAACATCCAAAGACTTAGTGGAACACAACCTAGTAAAATTGAAAAGGATACACCAATAAACATCCATTCTTCTATTTATGAAAAAAAGAACGGTGGTCACCCTCCCTTTTACCTTACCTTGCACATTCAGAACATGCTCCTTCATAACTGTATGTTGGATTCCAGAGCAGCCATGAATGCCATGCCTTTACATGTCATGAAGGAAATGGGATTGGAAGTGGCTAGACCTTATGGGAATGTTTGTGGTATAGACTCTAGACGAGTACAGTCTTATGGTTTAATCAAGAACCTTAGGGCTGATCTTTTTGCATGTTCAGGCATTCCACTATGATGGATGTAGTTGTCATTGAACTTCCCCCAGCATATGGAATGCTCTTATCCAGGAAGTGGGCAACTGGCTTAGGTGGATACCTTATGATGGATCTCTCATTTATTTGTGTGCCCAATGCTGATGGAGCCCTGATTAGAGTAAACAGAGAAACTTGCTATGAAAAGCATCTAGAATCATTTGATGAAGGGATAAAAAACACATATGGGGATGAATTGTTAAATAATGCAAAAACCAACTTTGTTGAAGATGAAAATGAACTTTGGGAAGATGATCAAATTGAAAATATGTTCATGGTAATGGAATATTCTGATTCCTCTTTTGAAGAAGAACAGATAGCTGAATTGGCTAGAAGGATAAATTTGGATTTGCTTAGAAATGAGTTTGCTAAAGAAATTGATGAATTAAACAGAAATGAAAATCAACCCCAGGTTCAAGTGCAAAGCAACGTAACAAATCAAGAACAAGTCATTGAAAATCAAACGCCTGAGGTAATAATTGATGAATTTGATGACATTAGGAGGGAAGAAAGAATTCCTTTTATTGTTAGAGAGTGGTTTGCATTAACTGATCATAATAGAGAAAGGGAAAGCCAGGGGCTTCCACCTATTTATCCATGGGAAAACCGTCCTGCAGCAGTCGCTGTAGTTGAAATAAACAATGAATCCGATGTCTCTCATTATTCTGATGTAGATGATTCCTTATCCCACCTATCTCTAGAAGATGACAATCTAATTCAAGTTCATGATAATTCTTTAAGTTGGGAAGAGGATGCCTTAATTAATGATGCACTTGAAGGAGACTTTAACTTAAACAATCTTGCTATTTTTCAAACTCCTTCAGATTCTCAAAACCATGTTTTATCTGCATATCCTCGTGTCCCTGATTTTTTTTTGCCACCTGAGTCATCTAGTCATCATACTCATGATCCTTATCACATTCCTAGTTCTTCTGCATCTCATTCTGAGTCAGTTTCCACTAGGTTGGAAAGCATGGTCATTCTAGTCCCTTCAGGGGAAGGCTCTAGTCATAATACTGTCATATCCCATGAGCCACCTCCCTTGGAAGAACATAGATATTTCTAGATTGTAGGTGAAGTTGTTAAAAATGTTGTGTCTCCTCACGATGATGAGCCAAATCAAGTAGTCCAAGACACGAGAAGAGAAATTAGAGAAGTCATTGTTGGCAGGATTTCCATTTCATTAGACGGTGGCCCACCTAGATTCAATGCAGTTCCTTCTAGGAGGAGCTCAAGGATTGTCATACCTCAACCGCAGAACCCTGCTGAAATACACCCTATGCCTATTCGCAACATTGGAGTTATTCCTGAGTCTGTCAATAGAAATAGGTTTCCTACAGGAAGTCAAGTCATCATTCCCAACCATTTATTGCATATTAGATCAGGATAGGCTGATGACCTGTGGGTTGGAAATTTCACAGTAGAGCGATGCATTGATGGCATGTGTTTCCTAACCACTAGTAGTGGGCGACGTATTCTATATCCTGTAAACCAGAGGGATCTAAGGGATCACATCCCTGATCCCACCTAGTTGGGACTTTCCCGCTTGCCTTGCCTTTCCTGGTAGAAGAGAGTAGGTAGGAACTGAATAAGCCTGCTTGGGCAGTAGTTAGTCTTTTTCAGCGATCGAGTCTGGCACCTTTTGTCTTTTCCTCAAGCTCCTTTGAAGCTCTTAGTTTAACTGAGTACTTGTCATTTTTATTTCCCTGCACAATAAATTTTCAAACTCTGCAAGTTATGTCAGTAAATTAGTTTTCTTTTACGCATTTTAAATTTCAATTATAGAATAGAATAGATTTTATTTCAGTTTGATTTTATATTTTTTCCATACAATGCTGCATGAGGTATTTTAGTGTCTGTGAGCGCAGATACAGGTGCAAAATAAAGGAAAAATGAAAGCAAAAAGGTAGAGTGCTGGATCGAGGATTCGAGTAGCAGAGTGCGAGTACCAGAGATTCTGATGTTCTCAAGCGCTCTTTTCAGCAGAGCACTTGTCCCAGCTGGAGCTAGATGTTATCACATATATAGTAGCCGGGCTCCCATACATTTTTTGTCAGATTCCAGTACACTATTCAACCAGTTCCCTTGCATTGAGATGATGAGATGAACATCTACTATGGATCACTATCAGATTATGGACATCGGCTTTATTCCCCATGCCATTACTGAGTGGACATCGGCTTTATTCCCCGTGCCATTACTGAGTCTCAGGACACTCAGAGAGATGATCGATGTAGCTATTTAGCCATTTGTATAGATCAGTCAGTAGTGCCTAGAGTTAGAGTAGCAGTTTCAGAGGACAGATGATGGCTCAGATGATGAGCATTCAGGTATATGACTCAACAGGTATATTATGGTGTTGTGGTTATATTGCTTTTATTTTCATTCTTTTGGCATGTCTTAGCATTTAGTGTCATGATCTGGCGATCATATAGATATGTGGACCTAGTTGTACTTATATATATATATATATATCATATTTGTCCCTACTCAGACTTAGAAGTTCTTGACCTATACTCATCGGTTTTACCCTCCTTAGGGAGATTAGAGGTGATCATTCCCACCATACTTTGGCTTGATAGTGTTGGTCTCATTATTCACTATCTTCATCCATCCATTACCTACCCAGTTTGTTACTTACCTTGACTTACTACTTGACTAGTGGCATGGAGGACCTTTCCCCGCTGTAGCCTCTGTATTGGATGAGCTCCCTTGTTTATTGTGTCTCGGCTCTGAGTTGGTGACAAAAATTACCTTTGGTGAGTTGGAATTCCTCATGAAGTCCCCCTAGTCACTAAAGATGTTGTTGTCTAAACCTGAAACTTTCAGTGCTGCCATGAATACAAAGTATGGAAATAAAATGTTGTATCTTTTATGAAATCCCATTCATGCAATGTGTTTCTCAACACACATGAATGAAAGGAAAGCCAAATGAAAATGGCTATGAAATATCAAATGTTATATCTATTGTGAAATGTAAATACCCAGGTAAACAAGTTGTCTAAAGACACACCTAGAAGTGCTCAGGTAAACAAGTGCCTTAAAAACACACCTGCAACAAGAAGCCTAATGAAATGTAAATCTATGCATTGTGTTTATAAACAAACATAGATCAAAGGCTATGGAAACTATAGGCCCAAAAAGTAATGGAACTTAAACTCTATATCAAAAATATTGCTGGCCTCATTTGTATTATGGATTGTGCGCATCTGTCAAGGTGAATAAACACTCTTTGAACAACTTACCCATTTGTGAGACACCGCCATTCCCCGTGTTATTGCTCATTCAGTACATTCTATGGTGTGTATTCCCTTTCCTTTTCCGAAGTGCCACAGTGTTAAGTCAGTAAGTCATCCCTTAGCCTAGCCATCTTTATTTTAGCCTTCACCCTTCACTAGCAAAATGGTCACAACTATGAAGTGAGTATGGTCTTGAAAGTCTAGTCTGAGTAATAATAATAATTAACGACTTTATATATTTGGATTTAGATTTCCAGTAATGATTAATTTTTTCCATAATTTCTATTTGAATGAATTGTAGAGCATGCATTAACCTCCAACACTTGCAGCAACTTCTGATGATATTCTGAGTTATATTTTGGTCATGTTGCCTTGGTCAAACCAAGTTAGACCAAGGTTAATCACAGGACATGAGATGGTTAGACCTTATGATGATGCAGATAGATGGTATATGGTCTATGTGTAGGTACATGATGGTTCTATGCAGCAGATACAGGTTTATGATGATGATTTGCGGTTTTCAGCATTATTTGATCATTTACAGATTATTATTATTTCATCTGTCCGGGCATATTGGATATATTATGTGATCATGCAGAGATCCATATGGTGTATGAGTACACATCTTAGATGGATTTGGGCTCTCTAAGTCCAATGAGATAGTCTGTTTTCAGTTCCGGGAAGTTACAATGATGATTTAGCCTCAGTTGGCTATCCTAGTGCAGTTTTGGCCTATCAGAGCATTGATGAGACTTGATTGCTTCACCTAAGGCGCTGTGCATGGAGGGGTGGTCCAGCCACTTGTTTTTACCATATTACCCCCCTCCCAGACACATTTGTGAGATTATCTTGACAGTGCAGGCACTCTAGGAGCCAGTTTGGGCAGTTTCACACTTCCCGAGGCAGTCCATAAATGGTAAAAATGGCTACAAAAGAATTCAATTTGGGTTACTAAGGGAATATTATGGCATGGGATGATGTTTGATAATGAGTGGGATGTCTTCTACACCTTCTCCAGCAGTTTCAGCTTCCAGTGGGATCTACACCCATCACTTTTAGCACTTTATGATGATTTCTGGAGCCTCCTAAGGCTCACGACTTTCCCAGAGAGGCACGATTTTGTGCTTAGATGATTATTTTGATGACATTGTGCTATGGGTATTGACCAATGGTGTTAGAAGTTACCCCTTGGACCCACCATAAGCTATTTCTTATATTTTACCATTGACATTTGGTGGGACCCCCTTATTATGGGTGATTTGTCCATTATTATATTGTATTATTGAGTTGATCCATGTATTGTATTGTTGAGCTCATCTCAACCATTGATTATATCATTCGATCTTTTAATCTTAGCCACTCATTCAAAAAGTGGTTAGGGTTATGGCCTCTCTCCATCCTATTTAAAGGAGAGAGCTCCTCATTGTAAAGGGTCTTTGGCTCTTGGAATCTTGATATAGAAAAAAATTTATGTGGAAATTCTTGTGGTCTCCTTTGAATCTGGTGTTCTTAGATGTTGATTGAAAAGTCTATTGTATCCTCGCATTTGGGAATTTGTTGGAAGATCTATTTTTCGTGGAAACTTTGTCTTGTCTACAGGAGGGAGAATTCATCTTGGGCGTTTTTGCAAGGCTTCTTCAACTTGCTCCACTTGGCATTCGCTTGTATAAGGGGTTATCATTAGTATCATTGTGATCTATGCTTTTCTCTTGTTGCTTCTTCTGTAGCAGTAGTCTTTATCTCTTGATGCAGTAAATCTGATATTGTTGACGTTTATTGTGCAGGAGGGAGGGCGCATTGGCTTCCTTGGGAAAATCAATTTCATAGAAAACTACTCCAAATCACTCCAAATTGATCGGGTTTGAATAGATCATCATCATCAAGGCATCTACAAGGTTATCCAGGTAAGATACATAGGTTTTTTCTTCTTGTCTTGGTTGCAATCCATTGGCATAGTGTTAACACCCAAAAAGTGTTCACTACCTCATCTACCCCATTACATGGCTCATTTGTCCATTTTCCTACCATATTTCCCTTAAAAACCCTAAAAATCCCACTAAAAAGCCTCCAAAAGGCCTAAAATGCATCCAAAAGGCCACAAAACCATCAAAAAAGCCTCAAAAAGGCTAAAAAACCCTTTTTCCTCCAAAAATATCAAAATTCCTCTAAAATAGCAAAATCCCTCTAAAAAGGGAATAAAAAATATATAAAATAATGAGGAAAAGGAGGAAAAAACCCTATACAGCTGCCCTAAACCATATGGTTCCCAAAACCATGGGCCAGCACTCCACCAAAAAACTATAAATAGGTGATGGAGACCCCTTATTCCATATCCACAATCAAGTATACCCTTACTCTGCCAAAATATCTCTTGAAACCCTAGCTCACCATTGAGCCACTTTCACCTTGAGAGCCCCTTTTGGCCCATTTCCACCATTGGAGAAAGAGAAGGAGCAAGTTGGAGCTTGGAGAAACCCTTTTGGACATTGCAAGAGCTTCACCAACCTTCACATTGGAGGTAAAATTAATACAAAAGCCATTCTTTACATCTTATTTTTTATGTTTCATGCACATGTTTTAGAGTAGTTTACATTTATGTTTCAGCATTTTAATTTCCATTTACTGAACTGCTACTAAGGAGTCCTTTCTCCTTAGTAGGTTCTCATTTGCACAAGCTAGGGGTAAAACCCTAGCTACAATTCTGGCGACTCCCCTAGGTTTGAACTTCTGGTTACAATTTTTAAATCTTTTTTCTATTCGGCTGTCCTTTTCGGCCGCCGTATATCGCGTTTTTTCCCCCCACAGTCACGTTCCGACCGCGTCTTTCAGGCACTTACCTGCGACCCAACCGCGGCTCTCAGACTGTTTCCGGCGACCTACCGGCCGCTTTCAGTCTGTTACCTACGATTCGACCGCGGCTATTAGCCTGTTTGGGACGGTTTGACTGCGGCTATTACCCTATTTTCTGCGTCCGGCCTGCGGCTTTCGGCCAGTTTTCTGCAACCCGCCGGCACCTTTCGGCGTCTTTCCTGCGTCCCTCCTGCGGCTTTCGTCCAATTTCCCACAACCCGTCGGCGCCTTTCGGCGTTTTTCCTGCGTCCCGCCTGCGGCTTTCGGGTAGTTTCCCGCAACCTGCCGGCGCCTTTCGGCGTCTTTTCTGCGTCCCGCCTGTGGCTTTCGGCCAGTTTTCCGTAACCTGCCGGTGCCTTTCGGCGTTTTTCCTGCGTCCCGATTGCGTTTTTCAGCCCAGAACCCGCAACCCGCCTGCGACTGTTCATCTGTTTTCCGCGGTCTGACCGCCTAGATTTGCCAAAAACCCGCAGTCTGATTTCTGCAAAATTTTCCCTGTTTTGAACCCAGCCCCTTTGCTGCACTATTTTCTGCCCTAGTACAACCATCTGTCCTACTTGCAGCCACCCTTCCTTACAGCCTTTTCTGAATTTTTATTTCTGTTTCATTTACAGAATCGTTTTTACATTTTCAGCACTTTAAATTGAAAAAAGAAAATTGTGCATTTTAAAAGTTCATTTCTGTACTGTTATTGCTAGATAGAAAGTTTCCCTCCCTAGTGGCACTTTCTACTTGGGTTCATAATCACCTCACAAGCACACACTCTGTCACATAATTCAAGTGAGCCTTAAAAACTACTTAACTCAACCAATATTCTAACCCCACTTGGGGAACACAAAAGAATCTTTGTAGTTAGGTAGGATCAGGGGGATAGGCTTCCAATAACACCCCTCGGTTACTTACACTTGAGACATAGCTATTGTCCAATTAGGGAACCAAAATCCCCTAGTACTTTTTGGCACGGTCACAACCAGTTTACTAGAGGGCCTCTCCCCTAGGAGGGTTGAAATCGCGAGACTGGTTCTGGAGGCCTCAGTGGAATACCGCACTCCATTTAGTAACCGAAGGGCTACCTTTCGCAGTTCTCGGGATATCCCTGTATAGGGGTATTGCGGTAAAAGGACCAAACAACAGATTCACCTTTCTGGACGTGTCATGAACGGGGTATCTTAGTTGCCATTCTTCTAGGATTGACTACCCGGTGTCCCTCCTGGTAGGGGGACATCTTAGCCACTTGGCTTTCCTATTCATATTGTCTAACTTGGATTTCATCACCTTGCAGAGGATATTGTCTAGTGAGTCCACCATTTTATATTTTTAGGAAACTTGTTGCTTGTTGGTATTCTGACCATTTCTGTTGACACTCCACCTATTGTAGCACAACTGTTATAGTGGGTGTTTTGAGTTGGTTGTTAGCCTAAGTGCCTTGTTTTTTGAGCTCTCCTTCTGCACACTCGGTTGCATTAGGGTTTTTGAGCTATTTTTTACTCACCTCAACCCACAGAGATTCGACACCATCTGTCACCATTGAGTCCTCGAGACATTCTCGGTGCCTCAGGGGTGAGCCCCCACAGCACGGTTCACTTGACACCACCCGTCATCGCCACAGATCATCATCACTTGATATCACTTATCACAGATCTAGAGCCTTGTCACTTGACTCCACTCGTCAATGGCATAGGACTCCGTCACCAGATATTAACGCCCCTTACTTTACCTCCGATTCTGAAGAAGAGTCTGAGAACCCCATTTACACTGCCCCTACTAGCCCCATGGCTGGCGTGACTTCCACTCCTTTCTTGGTAGAGACCATTGGTGGTCCATCCACCACTACACCAATTACTACTCCCGCTATGGGTATGCCCTCAATGGGGCCCACATCTACCGTTCCCCTCACTGCACCTATTCCCGCAGCTGGAATACCTATACCCACTCCATCAGTGGCTCACACTACCCATGGTGGTGCAGGACCATCCTATACCACCTTAGTTCCCCCACTTGGGGGCAACATCCCAAACCTTGTCCCTCCACTTGGGGGCATTGGCCCCAACTTGGTCCAACCCACTACTGTGTCACATCCTTCTTCCAGTCTGCCATTCATGGCTAGCCTCAACCTAGCTGACCTAGCCATACTGACCAACGACCCTATCCGACACGACCCTACGTGGCCTCACATGCCCACCAAGCTCCCCTCTGACATCCCTAAGTTCGAGGGCAAGGCAGGTGAGGATCCACAAAACCATATCATGTCCTTCCATCTATGGTGTTCCTCCAACTCCATAGTGGATGACTCTATTCGCCTCCGTCTGTTACAGCGCACCTTCACTGGCTCTGCAGCCAAGTGGTATATCGAGCAACCCCACGGGACCCATGCCACCTTTACTTCTCTTGCCTCGACCTTCCTGCAGTTCTTCCAGTTACCTGTCCGCTATGACGCGGGCGTTGAGATCCTCCTATCTTGCAGACAAAACATGGCTACCCACATCACGGATCACATTCATGAGTGGCGTAGACGCTGTAGCTTATGCAAGATCAAATTAGACGACTGTATCTTCCTAGATTAGTTCCTCAAGTCCCTTCTTCCTGTCATTGCTAAGGATGTAGCTTCCGAAATACCCAGTCTGAAGAAGAGGCCATCCTTAAGGCACAACAGTTCGACCTCATTTATGCCCAGTCGGGTTACCTTTATACCATTATACCTGACGCCCCTCGCGGCGATTCCTCCCAGCACGATGCGCTGGGGGCATCCCATGCTGCGGACGACATCATCGGTCGTGTTTCTTCGCATCCCCAACCCTTTTCCACAGCACATCCTACCCCTGGCCCCGACCTTTTGCGGGCTACCTCACAGTCTGGGGCCACCAACTCGTATGCTCCTATGACACATCACCATCATTCCCATGGACCCACATGTCCACCTCAGTGCTTCGGTCATGCGCCCCCTGCTTACAACCCCTCGGTCGCACCTCATCCCTATTATCACCAGTAGGCTGCACCAGCTCCTGCGCCTTCTCAGGCCCAACCTGCTTATTATCACCAGCAGGCTACACCAGCCCTTGCGCCTTCCCAGGCCCACCCATCTTATTACCCGCCACAGGCAGCCCTTGCGGCAAACCCACAGCCTGCTCCGCAGACATATCAGCAACCTCCTCAAGGTTCCGCACCTGCACAGCCTCCACCTACCTATCATCCACCGCAGCCTGCTCCAACACCTGCGCAACCCCAGAACCCACCTGCTGCTCAAGGGCAAGTTTATGCCCAAAACAACCCGCAACAAAACCAAAACAACCAATGCAACCAGGGCCAACAAAACCGCGGTAAGGGCCATAATCGTGGAAACAACCAGCCTCCGGACCAAGGTGGTCAACCGCCTAATCCCCCCGACAACAATAATGCGGCCCCCGCTAACCAAAACCCTGATCGCCCGCCCAAGCAGGCTAAAAACCCCAATTTGCGAACAAACCATCCTTGTTCTATTTGCGGGGTCTATGGCCACTACACACATGCTTGCCCACACTTGAAGCAGGCTTGACAACTTTGGGTTGATGATGCCCATCGCCAAGGACATGCAGCTCCTCAAGCGCAGCCCAACCCCCCACAACCTCAGCAGCCACTGCAAAACCCCTTACCAACCCAAGGCGTCGTGAACACTCAGCCGTTGGCCCCCCCTCAAGCCAATGCGCCACCCCAACAACAACAGATCACATACGCCGCTCCTGATCAACACATGTTCGACTCAGGAACCCACCACTTGTTGATGATGTCATCCGCTGATGTCAACCTCCAAACCCGTTGGAACCAATATGGCTCCACCTCTGAAGCCCCTTCCGCTGATAAAACCACTAACGCTCATCCCACTGATCAAGCGTTACGTATACCTCCCCCTCCGATAGATGGCGCTTCCAAAGCACCTCGTTTCCCACTTCGCCGTATCAACAATAACCCCAATGCGCACGCTACGTCAAACTACAACATTGTAGACGACTTAGCCCAATCCTCCGCAACCATGTCTGCGTTAGAAGTCTTGAAAAACTACCCTTCCCAGCGCAAGACTTTACTCTCAGCCATTGGGGCTATTGACCCAAATGATTCGAACTTGATGGCATTTGATTTGGACCAGTCTGAACCACGCCTGCCTTCCACCTTAGCATTCCAAGTTTCTGTTTTCGTTCGGAATCTTGTCATCCATCGATGCATCATCGATGAAGGTGCCTCCACATGCGTTATGTCTACATTAGTATGGCAGAAGTTGGGATCCCCTACCCTCCAGCAGTCCACCACTGCATTACACGCCTACGACGGTCGTTCGGCTCAGCCCCAAGGTCTCCTAGCCAATGTCCCCGTCCAGTTAGGTGGTAAAACCGTCCTCATTGACATAGAGGTCATCAACGCCCAGCTTGATTACAACCTCTTACTCGGTCGCAGCTACATGTATGCTATGCAGGTGGTAGCTTCCTCTGTCTTTCGTACCATGATGTTCCCCCATGACGGACGCGTGGTCAAGATCGACCAACTCACTTACTATGATCCAAATGCCCCTGCTGCACCCGAAAATGTTCTCCGCATGGTTGAACAACCTGTTAATGGTGCCGCTACCTCGTTTGTTTCCTCCTTGGGACCTGGAGTTTACTCAGACCCGCCGATGACATCCACCTTCCAATCCATTCCTCCCCCGTCATCTACGCCCGAGGTGTCTGACTTATGTACCCTGTCCCACGATAACCAACCACCTAACAATCAACCACCCTTGTTTCCTAAACCACCACTGGTACCTAGCCACATTGGTGTTACACCTATCCATACAATCCCCTTTCTAGTCCCTCCCTCGGGAGTAGTAAGCGCCCCGGTTATGGCTACCCTTAGCCTCCCTGGGCTAACCTTGGGATTACCCGTCTGGTATCTTTCGCCTCCCGTTCCCCCGTCGACACCAAGCGTCGTCCTCCAACCGGTGCAACCCATGGCTACTACCACTTAGCCACCCCTCGGTGTCTCTACCCCTTCGTCCTCCACGAATCCCCCTCCTCCTACCAAACCCATTGGGGGCAGAGGTCCCCAACCTTACACTGCTGTACCACCTCCCAAGACAGTCAAAAACCCCCATTGTTTCATGCTCCTCCCAAATGCTTGTTGTGCGATGAGTTAGGCCATGCGACTCATCAATGTCCACAGTTACCGACATTACAGGAACACATGCAGATGCTCGACAATGACCCCAGTTTCCCGGTTGTCGAACTAGATCCCACCCCTAAACCCCGCGACAAATCACTGCGTACTAACCACCCTTGTGCCATATGCGGTATTTACAGGCACTACTCACATCACTGTCCCGATCTCCCTGATTACAGAGCAACTCTATATGAGATGAACAATCTGGATCTTGAGACGGCACCACCCACCATTGAAGAGATTCACCCCCCGATCTCACCCCCATCCGGGGAGGTCAACACCATTTATGTGATCTCTTCAACTACAATTCCCGCGTCAACTGATTTGATGGCCCAAACTTTCCATACTGATGAGGAGATTCTTGAGGCACTCACTGCCCCAGAGTATCCCTGGGATGACATGCACCATCGTTCGTATTTCCTCCCAGAAGCATCTTCCTCTAGCACCGCTACCCAATTTGCGGTTGAATCCAAAGACTTCCTTCCCACCAAGGTCGACTGGTTCAAGGACCCTATTCCTGCTCCTGACGCCTTCGAGGAGGGTAACATGGCCAACATCTCACTTGTCATCCAAGTTGATATCGCTGCACCCGGGAGTGCCGCTGAACTCATCACTTTAGGAGCCTTCTGCAGTAAGCAAGAGATTGAGGAATACAAAAACCTCTTCAGAGAGTTCCGTGATGTCTTTTCCTGGTCCTATACCGAAATGCCCGGTCTTGACCCCGCCATTATAGAGCACCACATTGACACATGGCCTGATGTACCCCCTGTCTGTCAGAAACAGCGTCCCATTCATCCCTCAAAGCTCCTAGCTGTCAAAGCAGAGATTGAGAAACTTCGCAAGGCAGGATTCATTTATCCTATTGCCTATACCACTTGGGTTTCAAACCCTGTTCCCGTTAACAAAAAACAAGGCACCATCAGAGTATGCACTGACTTCCGAGATTTAAACCGCGCTTGTCCCAAGGACAACTTCCCCACGCCATTTATTTACCAGCTCATTCATGCGTGTGCGGGACATGAAGTCCTCCCTTTTATGGACGATTTTTCCGGATACAATCAGATTCAGATCCGAAAGGAGGATCAGTACAAAAATGCCTTTACTACCCGATGGGGCACCTTTGCCTACCGCGTCATGCCTTTCGGCCTCAAAAATGCTGGTGCCACCTTCCAGTGGGCCATGACCTATTGCTTCCATGACTTGGTCCATATCCTGCTAGTCTACCTTAACGACCTTACAGCTCGTTCCCGGAAACGATCAGACCACCTTAACGACCTTCGGCAAGTTTTTCTGCGTTGTCGCAAATATCAAATCCGCTTGAACCCACACAAGTGTGTCTTTTGCGTTCCGGCAGGCCGATTGTTGGGTTTTATTGTTTCCCAGAAAGGAATTACTGTTGATCCCCTGAAAGTCCAAGCCATCTTAGACCTTCCCGCTCCTCGCACGCTCCGGCAGCTCCAAAGTCTACAGGGGCGATCCAATTTCCTTCGACGCTTCGTCCCTGATTACGCCACTACCGTTCACGGTTTCCTCCGCCTGCTTCGTACCCACGTACCCTTCGTCTGGGATGAGAAAGCAGAAGCTCCATTCGAAGCCCTCAAGAAAGCTCTCACACAAGCCCCTTTGATCTCCCCTCCGGATTTCTCTCAGGACTTCATCCTCTACGTCTCGGCATCCGAGCACGCTGTGTCTGGAGTCTTGGTTCAAGAAGACGTCTCTCACCAAGAGCATGTCATTTACTACGTTAGCCAGACCTTGTCTGGTCCACCCCTACGTTACCCATATGAGGAGAGACTAGCCCTAGCTGTGGTCTTTTCCATCCAAAAACTGCGACACTACATTTTACTTAGTCATACTACAGTCGTTGCCGACTCCAACCCCATGGTCTATCTCCTAAACCGGCGACTACTGCAAGGTCGTGTTGCTAAATGGGTCATTATCCTCCAGGAATATGACCTCACTTTCCGAACACCTAAGAGCACTAAAGCCCTTGCGCTTGCCCAGCTCATCACTGATCTACCTTCCCTTCTCCCGACCCCACAAATCTCCGATGAGTTACCTGACAATCACTTGTTCACTATCTCGTCTGATGACCCATGGTATGGTGATATTTTGTTATATCTGCGCACGCAGAAGTTCAGACCCAATGTCACCCGTAATGGACGTCGTCATATCCGTCACCAAGCCTCTCGCTATCTCCTCCTCGGAGATGTCCTATACCGGCGGGGGGTTGACACAATTATTCGTCGTTGCCTTACACACGAGGAAGCTGAGCACGTCCTCAATGACTGTCATAGCGGTGCCTGCGGCGACCATTTCTCTGGGATGGCCACCGCCCAAAAGGTCGTCCACGCCGGATATTTCTGGCCCACACTCTTTACCGACTGCATCACAGCGGTCAAACATTGCCACAATTGCCAACTTTTTGCCCCCAAGGCCCGGACACCACCTGCTCCGTTACACCCAGTCGTCACCGTTGGTCCCTTTTGCAAGTGGGACATTGACTTCATGGAGTGTAGACCCCCGTCTACCAACGGCCACAAATACATCATTGTCGCCGTCGATTACTTCACCAAATGGGCCGAAGCCATGCCTACCTTCAATTGTACCGCTGACACCGCTGCCCGTTTCTTTTTTAACCATGTTATCACTCGATTCGGGGTTCCTAAACAGTTGGTCTCAGACCATGGTTCACACTTCGAAGATTCTGTTTGGCGCGAGTTATCCACCCTCCTAAAATTCGAACATTAGTTCTCCTCTGCTTACTACCCCCAAGGGAATGGCCAAGTAGAGGCCATCAACAAAATCCTCAAAACCATTCTTCAACGCACCGTTGACTGACATAAGTCCAATTGGCACCACATGCTCTTCCTCGCCTTATGGGCTTACCATACATCCACTAAAACCGCCACTGGTTTTACCCCGTTTCACTTATTTCACGGCATAGAGTCTGTCCTCCCCATCGAATGTCAGATACCTGCCTTACATATCGCCATTGAGATTCTCCCCGATACCTTCGCACTTGAGAAACGTCTGCTATCCCTTGAACAAGCCGATGAAGACCGTCGTGCCGCTCTCCAGACCATTGAAGCTGCCAAGAACCGCTCCAAAGCTGGTTACGACAAACACGTACACCCTCGAACTTTCCACGAAGGGGACCTTGTCCTCGCCTATGACCAAGCCCATGACAAAACCGGCAAAGGGAAGTTCGAATCCATGTGGCAAGGCCCTTACATTGTGCAGAATTGTCTTGGCAAGGGGGCATACATTTTAGCTGACTTCGAAGGTCACCCTTTGCGCAACCCTCGTAATGGGTTGTATCTCAAACGCTTTTATCCCTAAATCACTCGCGGCCCCATTGGTCCGCATTGTACAGTTTGCTCTCTTTTTTGTTTTTCACCTTTTTTACCGCGATCTTACATTCCTCATTTTTGCATGACCACAGATGGACCATCTTCCACCTTATTACACTGGCTGCGCCGATGGAGCAAGCTGCTGGTCTCCCAACTTGGCTTCTGCAGCGTGGGTTTTATATTCCCCTTCCCATGAAATGCTTCACCTTGATGTAATCTGCATAGGCGCTGCTACCAATAACCAGGCGGAGTGTGATGCTGTGACCGGTCTCCTGACTGCTGCCCTCCAGATAGGCATACGTCACCTTCATGTGTTCCTTGACTCCCAGTTGCTTGTCTCCCAGCTCAACAACTTCTACCAGGTGTGTGATCCCTGCCTCTTTAGAAAATTCCTGCGCACAAAACAACTCAGTCGACAGTTTGAATCCATAACATTCACCCATGTCCCAAGAGCTCAAAATAGTGTCGCGGACCAAATGGCCAACAACATCCTAGATTGGCACATCAATCACACCATGTAAAACTTCCATCATGCATCATCATCATATCATAGCATCTCATTCAAATATATAAAAATCCAAAAAGATTGCAAGGGGCATCCACGTGCCTATCATCACATAAAACCTTTGCATCCATGTGCAACAAAAATACAAACACATTCACATACAGGGGAATCCACATGCCTAGTCCTACATACATAGTGTTGCATCCATATGCCATACCTCACATAACATACACAAGGGGCATCCACGTGCCCAACATCCTATACTACTTGCATCCACGTGCAGTACAAACATATAACACACCATAAGCGCATCCACATGCGTCCAATTACAACAACATCACAAAAAGATGCATCCACGTGCATATATATATATATATATCAAAAAATACATGTCATAGTGCTATACATGTCCTGAGTACCCCTGTACTCAGCTATACAAAAAATGGCTATACATCCCTAAAGCCTCATAAAAACATGCCGTAGCTACAAAACTCGGGGGGAGTCCCCTGCACTCCCTAGTGAGAGTCGTACCCTGCATCATTTCCTGCATCGGCCGCCTCTGAGTCCTCCCCTCGCTCCTCCTCCGGCAAATCCTCATCCCCTATTGGCTCCTATGCCCGTGCCCTGTCTGCCAAGATAGCCACTCGAATCGCAATAGATCTGAACTCTCGGGGTGCCCTCATGCAATCCTGAACTACATCGGGATCCACATCCTGCCATCCCTCGTCGGTTACTCCAACTAGTAACTGATCCAGCAACACTCGAACGGACTCCAAAGTCACCTCCGCGTCCCTCCAACGCACCTCGCCTCAGCCGGGTAAGGCTGGTGCCACCACATGTCCCCTACGTGCCACATGTCCTAGCGGCGGTCTCGGACCCACATCTGTAGATCACACATCAGTCAGTAACAGTATATATCATACCACACATCATATATAACACTTGACATCCATAACATGCAAGTACATCAATACGTACCGTCTGGTCCCCATGCCTGTCCTGGTGCTCGCGGTGCCTCTAGGTCTCCCGTGTAGTCCATATCCCTATACGGATAGTCGTCCAGTGGTAATGGCATCTGTAGCCACTGCAGGTATAAATCCTGCGTGAAGTATCTACCAACCTCACCGCCACCACGACGACACATCATCTCGCCCCACCGCACCATCCGCGGCTCCCTCACACCTCCTGCCCTAATCGGTACCCGCGGCCGCAGGGTGGGTACCCTCTCCATGAAGAACGCACATAGGAAGGAACCATAGCAAAACCCCTTTCCAGACTCCTTCATCGCTGTCAGCTTTCGCTGTACATAGGTGAGAAACATCTGGCCCCATGCATAGTAGACTCCATCCAATACGCGCTCCACAAGCTGCATTTGGCCACTAGACACCTTCTCCGGTGACTGGGACCCCAACACACGTACCACACATGCTGCAATCGCCCGTATCGCCTGGTCCTGTAGGTCTATCACCCGGAGTGCATTCCTATGCACCCGAGCCTCTAGAGCACAGTATCGCTCAAGCATGTCCTCCATATCCACATCAGCGGGTACTCTCGGCTGCGTATCCGCCACCCTACCCAGACAGGGCAACCCCATCAGGAAGTATACATCTGTCAGGGTGAGGTCCACCCTCTCACCCTGCACCATGAAAGCCTATATGTCTGGCTCCCAGAAACTCACTAGCCGGTTCAGGAGCAACCTTGCTGAACGCATCATGGGTACCTGCGCGAACTTCAGCAGTCCGGACATCCCCAACACCGCCCGCACATGACCATCATCCCGGATGTAATCCATTATCTCATCTGGGATCTCCCGCTCTCTCCATAGTACCAGCGGCATCCTGTCAAACACGCAAGGCAAACTCATCAGACTCATGTCAAAGAAATAAACCTTGACCCCCCCCCGGTAAGTCCTAACAGCTCGCTCCAAAATGCGGCTTTAGGCCCCCTTGCAGTGGTTTCCGACCGCGGCTGTTTGGCCCACAGTCGCGATCCACAACCGCGACTGTCAGTCCCGAACACGCGGTCCCAAACCGCGTGTTCAGCCTCGGAACACCCGGTCACAGACCGTGTGTTCCGCTTCGATCCTCGCGGTCTCCACGCGCGTCATCCACCGTGGAACCCGCGGTCTCCGACCGCGGCTCCATCCTGAAAACCTGCGGTCTCCGACCGCGACTCCATCCTGAAAACCCGCGGTCCACCCCACGTGGACCATACAAATAAGTCCTGGGACCCACTACCCACCCCCTGAACCCAAAAAACGTGCAGGTATAAGTTTGATGGAATACCTGTATTTCCCGGATCTGAAATCGGCCGGTCGGATCGTCCAGAAACGCCACCTCACCTCTGGTCCACTCTGATCACTAGTCAAAGTCAAATAAGTACAAATGACACTTGTCATGTTGGACCCACTCACTATTTATAGTCTGTTGACTTTTTCTTGTTTTGGCCATTCTGAACCCATACGGAGTCCATTTTTCGAACCGTTTCCACCACTGGACTCAGAACGATGAGACCATCCTGATGGTCACCTTGTTGCATTCTTTTGTCCCCATCATTTTTTACACATTTTTCAGACGCCATTAGTCGCCTCGATTTGCGTGCCACATCGATCGTTCTCCGTTTTTCGCATGTTTTATACCATCGGATTCATTTTTGCGAGCTGGTGATGATGCTTGAGATCATTTCTTGCTCTCACCCCAAGATTTTTTGGGTATTTTTCCCAAAACACCCCCCATCGCCTCGGTTTGCGTGCCACATCGGCCGTTATCCATTTTTGACGCTCTTTATATTGCCGGATTCATTTTTTCGAGCTCGTGATGATGCTTGAGATCATTTCTCGCTCTCTGTTGGAGCCTAGGACGCAGCTATGATAAAAGCTGCGAATTTTGAGGAGAAAGCACAAGTATGGAAGGAAAGTGCTAATTTTGAACAAGCACCAATTTTTGGGTAGAAGCAGATGGTGCGCAGTACGGTGCCAGATGGACGCGCTTAACGCAGACTACGGACTGGAACTCGCGGAGCTCGCGCGCACACGTCATAGAGGAATGAATGTGGCTAAATAGAAAGCTCAACTACCATAATGAATGAAGCGACGGAGTAGAGGGCTCAGCTACCCTCATTAAGGCTAAGCACAGAAGTTATGGTTGCTCGGATCAAGGAGGAGCAATGGACCAGAGCATTGAAGGCAAAGGACAAGGCGCCCATACCCTCAATCTGCGTCAGAAGTCACGGAACCTGCAGGAAGCGGCGACGTGACTGCAAGCGGCACCTACAGTACACCTAGCCATGTGCGTGGTTAGGGTTTTTGGGGATTACTGTTGGGAAAGGCCCACAGTTTTGTAAAGGTGTGACCGTCATGGCCACCTATATATATGTATAATTGTAAAGGGTAGATGTTAGCTAGTTAGTAAGGTAGCTAGTCAGTGGTTTCCAGTCAGTCAGCTAGTAAGCTATCCATTCAGTCTTCTATTGTGTTGTAAGAAGAAAGAGTTAGAGTCGGGATAGCCGTGGAGTTAATCCCTGAGTTGCAGACAGTCCGAGTCGATGTTTGAACTATTGTAATCTCTGTAGAGGAAGAGACTAGATCGAGAGAAGGGCTCCCAGCTGTGTGCGTGGAGTTTCCTGGAAAGATCTAAGGCTGCAGCTGTGTGCGCAGCATTATTGTATAAGTTTCCTTTGAGTTAATATATGAAACACTCCCGTGGACGTGGTTTCCCGTGGAGGTGAATTCTTTACGTCTCCTTGTTATGGTAATATTCACATGAATGCATGTCTGAGTTATCTGCGTTTATATGAATGTTGTATGATCTTTATGAATATGTTGAGTACGTTCTCGAAGCTTTCGTGATAGCTATACTCGTTAAGTGTCGGAAGGAATCGGTAGAACGCTGTCGCCGTAGCGACCGAGGATTGCATTACTGCGCTGGGCGCGTGGAAAGAAGAGATACGTAGAGCGCTGAAGCAGGGGGGAAAGTCGCCCCGTGCGCTGGAACAGAGACGCCGCGTTGCTAGGCTGTTAAGTGAGAATTCCGCGCAGTTGCGAAGGAGGGCTTGCGGAAGAGACCAACAGTCTGCTTTGAGGAGTTGCAAGAGAAGAAAGAGAGCAGTCTCCGCGTCACCTAGGTTAAGGAAATCTGATTCCTTAGCCCCCCCATAGCCACTTCGGGCTGCTGCGCAGCTCGTTGCCGAGAGGGCCAGTGCGCCAAGGGGTTTTGTTGCTGCGCTTCATTAAAACCCGGGTCTGCCCCAAAAGCAGCCAACAAATGGTTCCGTTGCCTTGTGACTTGTTACTGTGAGACTTGCTATTTCTGCGACGTAGGAGATTGTTGCTGAAGCCAACAAATGGTTCCATTGCCTTGTGACTTGTTACTGTGAGACTTGCTATTTCTGCGACGTAGGAGATTGTTGCTGAAGCCAACAAATGGTTCTATTGCCTTGCGAATTAGACTTGTTACTCCGACGACGCAAGGTTGTTGCCTTATGATTGGTTGAGCCAACAAATGGTTCTGTTACCCTGAGACTTGCTTAGCTAACAAATGTGTTACTGGAATCCTATAGCTAAAGAAATTGAAGACTGGTTTGATTTAAAGGCTAAAGAGTTCGCTGAACAAGAAAATAGAAGCTCTAGACTCCAGACAGAAGACTGGTTGCAGAAGTATATCTATACTGACCTTCACGAAATTTTCTTTGTCACGTTTGCACTTGAATTACATGCTTGGATAGCCAAGTTAGCAGATACTAGACCCACTGTGCATGTTGATCGACCCGTCGCTTGGACGCCTGAGCTAGTCAGTATTTTGAAGCGGATAGACAATTCTGTGTCCCGCGCAGTAGACTTTTGGTTGAATAGTCTACTGGAAGGTTTCATCACTGAGTTTGCAGTAGAAACAAGAAAGAGTTTCAGTGAAGCTGAGAGGAGTTTCTTCCAAGCACACAGAGGTAAGTTCTTAAATTCTCTGAACTTATGGATTAAAATGCTTCTGTATGAAAAAGTAAAACTATGCATAGCTTCCGATGAATAGTATAGACAAGTAATGTCCGCAGATTCTGATAGTGATCCTGAACTTATTGGTTGCACTCGTAGCGGAAAAAGGTATAAAGTAGGCCTTGACCAGCATTCTTTTGAGTCTAGCCCAGAAGATAGCCAAGTTCCTAGAGAAAGCCATCTAGAAAGACAAGGGAGTGCTCGTATCCCGTATCACCCCTTTACACTGCAAAAGCCGGACAGAGCTCAGTATAACCCTGCAGTAACACCTTCTAGTAGCCCACACGGTACTTATAGTACCTCTGTGCCACCTTTATTTAACCAGTCCAGAAGCACTGCTACAACACCTTCACCTCAACCTAGCGCAAGAAAGATGGGTGATGACATGAAACTACCAACTTTTAGAGGAACAGGGATAGAAGACCCTGAGCAACACTGGTTCCTATGTGAAGCCATTTGGACAATTAAGCAAATTAATGACGATGCTGTTAAACTGGTTCAGTTAGCAACCACATTAAGAGAAAGAGCCTTAACTTGGTTCATGAAATACTCATCAGCATAGAATAGGACGCTTGTTGATTTAAGAAATGCTATGATTAGAGAATTCAAGAAACCTAAATCAGAATCACAGTGTATAACAGAGCTCAAAGACATCAAACAATTACCTACAGAGTCAGTATGGGACTTTGACCAGAAGTTCAAAGCCTTGATAGATCAAGTAAGTTTTGAGTTTGCACCACAGCAGCATAAGGAATGGTTCATTGCTGCGCTGCTCCCACATATTAGACTTCCTCTTATGCAACAGAATCTCAATACTCAGGAACAAGCTCTAGAGATGGCTATGAAACTAGAAGCTTCACCAATTGCTGGAACAAGCAACGATGTTGCGCAGTTGCAGAACCAATTAGCAAACTTAACCTTGCAAGTGCATGATATTAAGAAAGGCAAGGATGTTAAAGAAGAAATTTGGTGTACAAAATGTAAGGCGCAAGGTCATTCAAAGGACCATTGTCCCGTTTTCATAAAGTATATTGCAACTGGAGCACCTAATCCTTTACCACAGGCACAGGGGCCTTGGTGCGAAATCTGCAGAACTAGAGGTCATAGACCACAAGAATGTCACTTACTTCAGAAATATGTACAAACTCCAAATAATCTATATTGTAATTTCTGTAAATCAGTCGTCCATGATGAGAACAATTGTAGAGCATATGATCTTATGATAGAAAGAAAGCATGATGTTTATAGAGTACAATCAGAGACACAAGGACCCATAGAAGGTCCACAGTATGACCAAACTCGTGATGGCCGAGCAGGAAATTATAGGGGACGCGGACGCACAACAAATTTTGGTCGCGGAAGAGGACAGATCACTTGTTATAATTGTGGAGCGCAAGGTCATTTTGCAAGGGATTGCCAAAATCCTACAACCATCTGCAGATACTGTAAATATTATGATCATGCCATTGAAGAATGCCCTCAGTTGATGGCTAAGATGCAAACAAAGACGCCACAGGTCAATCAGAATATTCAGTTGATTGGAGCAGAAAAAAGAGAACCAGACCCTACAGTTAATATAGTCACACGCAGTGGAGCAACCATTGGTGCGCCAGAGATGGGAACTGGAAAGCAAGCGACGCAATGGGTGCGCCGCGCTAATATAAAACCAGTCCCACTTAACCTGCAGAAGCAAAAAGAAGCATTCAAGCAAGCTCAAGAGTATTTCTCAGATCCGAGAGCTTCAACTTCTGTCGCAAATCCGCATAATGATATTAGATCCCAAATGCTAAGACAGGACAACCTGGTACAAGAACAGGCCACTACATCCGGAAGACTTGATGAAGAGGATGCCCTAGGTAGTGTCCATACTTTTCTGAGGAATTGCTTAAAGTTGTTGCGCAATGAAAAAGCAACGATGGAACTTCAACACCTGCTGGATAAATGTCAACAATTTGCTTCGACGAACACACCGCAGCGTGCTGTTCACCAGATTGGGAGTCATACCAGAATTGGAAAAGAGATGAGGCTCACAGCGCAGATTGGCGCATTTGAAATGGACGAAGTCATTTTAGATTTGGGCTCAGAAGTTAATGTTCTCACTATGTAGACATGGGAACAGATGGGAAGCCCTCAGCTTACAAGATCTCCTATCCAGCTAAGACTCGCGAATTAGCAACGAGTCTCTCCATTGGGCAGATTACCCAATGTACCTATTGATATCGAGGGAGTAAGAAGTTCTGCAGACTTTGAAGTAATCAAAATTATGGATGATAGTAGACCTTACCCAACACTTCTAGGCATAGACTGGGCATTTGATAATTTGGCTGTCATTAATTTGAAGAAAAGATAGATGACCTTTGAGGATGACCAGCTTAGGGTCATTGCACCGCTTGATCCTATTCAAGGACCAAGGTATATAGAACCCATTCGGGCAGAAGAAAAAGCACGCCACATGGAAAGTTTGTATCAGATGACTGCTAGTCAGAGTGACTATGTCAATCCCACAGCAGACGTCCATATCAGCTGGCGATGCGATAGCTCGTGCACATCAGACTCAGATGCAGGATTGGAAAACTGGCAGAATCGTTTACATGAGGTTTCTGCAAGACGTTGTGCCATGATGACTAAATCCATTCGATGGATTGGCACAAAATTGACTGACACTCCAATTTTTGATGGTTTAACTGACGTAAGCAAATTCATACATGCATATGAACAACAGCTTCCAGAACAGCAGTGCATACAAGCATTGGATGTAGCACTGCGTGCTACACCCGCAAGATGGTGGGGTGCACATAAAGAGAATATTCACACATGGCAAGACTGTCGCAGACTGATACTGCGCAGATTCCAGGACACTACAGCAGAAGTGTTGCGCAAATATGAGGGACAGAGTGACCCCAGGTCACACATTGAAGCATGCGTTCAGCAATGGTCAGGTATTCCAGAAGATGAGTGGGTTCACCTATTCATCCACACATTGGATACAGTTCCAAGGAACTGGTACACTGAAACAGAATTGCGCAGAGGCACTATCAGTTGGCCTCTTATGATAGAAAGTTTTCAACTTACCTTCAGCTTTGAGTCAGAGCATCCAAGTATTGATCAGGCTCTGAAGTGTATTAAAATGAAGGTATTTGAACCATGTCTATTACCAGAATATTCCCAACCGGATTGGGCTGTTCAGATAGAACATGCCCTGGAATGCTACAATTTCACCGCTGAAGAAGAGGAGGATGATCCTCGCAACATCAATATCCCAGAATCAGAAGGGACGCGCAAAGTTGAAGGTCCTCAGCTTGATATCCCTGCCATTACAGAACACATCAAGCTCGAAAAGATTAACATTGGTACAGAAGCCGAACCCAAGTTTGCTTCTATCGGAGATTATTGGGATGATGAAACTGTCGGGCATATTTCAGATTTATTACGTGACTACCAGGATATCTTTCCTACCAAGTTCACAGAAATGAAATGCATCCTAGGAGACTTAGGATTGATGCGCATACCTATGAAAGCAGACGCCAAGCCAGTAAAACAGCGCCCGTACAGATTGAATCCGCGATATAAAGAAAAGGTTAAAGAAGAAATTGATAAGATGCTCGCAGCAGGTATTATTGAGCCAGTAGAAGAAAGCGATTGGATTAGTCCTATGGTGGTACAAGAGAAAAATACAAAAGGTGAAATAAGAATCTGCGTGGACTTGCGCAAACTCAATGATGCATCAGCGCATGATCCATTTCCTACTCCTTTTACAGACGAAGTGCTTGATAATGTTGGAGGACAAGAAGCTTACTCCTCCACTGATGGCTTTTCCGGATATCACCAGATCAGAATCCATCCCTGACGACCGCCATAAGACTACTTTTGCGACTGAATGGGGCTCATTCCAGTACACGGTAATGCCCTTTGGTCTTAAAAACGCACCTGCTATCTTCTCTAGAGTCGTTGTTGCTGTTTTTAAAGAATTCATCCATAAGTTTTTAGAAGTTTATTTCGATGACTGGACTATATTTGGTTTATTAAAGAATCATGTAGGGAATCTGCGCATGATGTTAGAAAAATGTAGACAGCATCAGATTTCCCTTAACTTGAAAAAATGTATATTCTGTGCCCCTTTTGGTATTTTGTTGGGTCATATTGTATGCAGACAAGGACTCCTGATGGATCCTGCGAAGGTTGCCATCATTGCTAATTTACCTGCGCCCAACTCAGTCAAGCAATTGCGCACTACATTGGGACATACAGGATACTACAAAAAATTTATCAAAGGATATGCAAAGATTACAGCACCTATGGAAAGATTGCTGAAAAAGGATTCAAAGTTTCAATGGACACAAGAATGCCAACAGAGCTTGGACACACTTAAAGAAAAGATGATCACTGCGCCAATTCTAGTTTTCCCAAATTGGGGAAAACCCTTTCATGTTCATGTCGATGCTTCTTCCATAGCATTGGGGGTCGTGCTTACACAACCGGGAGAAGGAGGTATTGACCACCCGATTGCTTACTCCAGCAGAAAGCTATCTACAGCCGAGAAGAACTACACCACTACAGAAAGAGAAGGACTAGCTATGGTGTATTCCCTACATAAATTCAGGCACTACCTATTGGGCGCAAATTTTAAAATGTATACTGACCATTCTGCTTTGAAATACTTGGTCAATAAGCCAGTGTTAGGGGGAGGAATTTGCAGATGGCTACTGCCCTTCCAAGAGTATGATTTTGAGGTTATTGTAAAGCCAGGCAGATTGAATGCAGGACCTGACCATTTATCCAGGATAGAGTCAGGAGAGGAACCTACAAATCTGGAGGACAATCTGCTTGATGCGCAGCTATTTTTTGTTCAAGCAACAGATGAATATTATTCTGATATCCTTGAGTTTCTCACTACCGGACAAGCGCCAGTTGAGTTTACAATCCAGCAGAAGAAACAACTTGTTGTCAAAGCCGCAGACTTCACTTTGATAGCAGGCCAGCTTTATAAGTTGGGCCCTAACGAAGTCTTGCGCAGATGTATCTTACCGCATGAAAAAAACTCTATCATCGTAGAAGCGCACTCAGGTACCGCAGGAGGCCATTTCGCAGGAAAGCCGACTGCGTAGAAGATCTTAGCCACAGGTCTTTGGTGGCCGACATTGCACAAGGATACTAAGGAATTCTGTAAATGTTGCGATGTGTGCCAGCGAACAGGAAAACCCTCAAGGAGAGATGAAATGCCGCTAAGACCCCAGATAACACTGCATGCTTTTGATAAATGGGCCATTGATTTTGTAGGACCTATCAACCCTCCAGGAAAAAGAACCGGTGCAAGATACATCATCACAGCTACTGAATACCTCACCAGATGGGCTGAGGCGAAGCCAGTTAAGAACTATGACGCTGCCACTGCCGCGCAGTTCCTTTTCGAGAACATTATCACTAGGTTTGGATGTCTAGTGATTCTCATGAGTGATCGGGGTACACACTTTCTTAATGAGACTATAGAGGCCCTTACTGAAGAATTCCAAATTATTCACCATAAGAGCACACCCTACCACCCTCAAGCTAATGGTACGGTGGAGGCATTCAATAAGATCCTTGAGAATGCCCTGACGAAGATCTGTAATCAACAAAGAGATGATTGGGACCTTAGAGTCACAGCTGTATTATGGGCTTACAGAACCACATGCAAGAAACTAACAGGTCACACACCTTTCAGTTTGGTGTATGGACAAGAAGCAGTTATGCCCATGGAATACATTGTTCCCAGTCTCAGAATTGCGCAAATTACAGACATGGCAGATACTGATACCATGAGTGAAAGACTTTCGCAATTGCTTGCCTTACAGGAAGACAGAATTTTAGCCGGATTTCATCAACAGGTACAGAAGGCAAGACAGAAAGCTTGGCATGACAGGCACATTAAGAATAAACACTTTGAAGAAGGAGACTTGGTACTCCTCTATGATAGTAAATTCATCAAGTTTCTGGGCAATTTTCGCGTACATTGGTTAGGCCCTTTTCGGGTGACAAAGATAACAGAAGGAGGAGCAGTTCAGCTTGCAAAGCTTAATGGAGAACTGCTACCCACAATGATCAACGGGAGTCGGCTCAAGCTTTACCGCGACGGCCATTCCGCCCTGTCGACTTAAATAGCTGCTCAAAGAAGTGCAGATGTCCAGTGTAGTTGAAAGAGACATCGCATTGTCACAGCCTACACGGAAGTTGCGAGACACTTTCAGTCTCCGGCTTCCCGCGCAGTTCTTTGAAACATCCGCGCATGTCGAATAAAATCTGTTCTGAGCGACCCTTGGTTGCGCTCTTGCGAAGTTGCTCCCCGGGATGTTGAACTGTCGCTCTTGCGGAGTTCCCTGTGTCAATTTGCCGCTTGAGGAGTTCTTGTTGTGGACCCCTCTATGCACAGTTACCTAAGCTGAAATGACCCGCCAAAAAATTTGAATTACAGCAGTTATGTAGCCGCGTCCGAGAATAAATGAAGGATAAGCCCGCCATTTAAGTATAGCCGCCCTAACAGATTCGGCTTGATCTCCGTAAGATTTGCATTTAACTCATGCGCCGAAAGCTTTAGCTTCTCCCGAAAGGCTGTCAGAGCCCGTCCATCACAATAAATGCACTGCAGAGGCGAGGGGGATAATGGAGTTGTCAACTCATGCATAGGCGCCTACAGCTAGTAACCCCACTTGCCCACACTTATTATCACCTTTGGCTATAAATACCCCACACTTGTATATTTTCGGGTTACTTTTCTCGAAGTTGCATAGTCTTGTTTGAGAATCTAAGTTATTGCTTTCAGAGCCGAGTTGTGCAGAGTGTTTCCTTTGTTTTCAGCATCCATATCCTACGCTGTTCCACCATTTCTGTCCAAGTTCTTGTTCCCTATACCGGTTCACGACAGAGAACCTGTCAACTGAAGAAGTTGTTCGTCAATTCCTGCGACGAGGCTTAGATTTCGGTATGACTACTCCCGTGACAGCCTCAACTTATGTACACCCTGGTTATAATGATCCCAGACAATCTCCTGGAACGAGGGCATCTCAGCAGCAGCAGCCGGACGAGCCCGTTCCAGAGCCGTTAGCAACTATGGTGAATTATATCCCGCCGTGTCCAGATGATGCACCAGAAGTGCATATCCCGAAGAATGCAAAGTACCCGCTTCCTTTACCTCCACTACCGGCTGGCATGCGACAAGAAGGGGCCCTACTTGGACACCTTCCACTGGTCAAGTTCTCTGATTTCAACTTGGGTGACTACAGAACATATCCTCAGTTTGCGCCGGATCGCTATCTGACGGTAGTCTATAATACTGATAGGAAGGTTGATGAATTCGTTCCAAAAGATTTCGCAGCAAATCTTGAGCGGCCTGGACTCCTGAACCTGTTAAAGCTACCACATTTCGGGCGTAGCAATGAAGTGAACGCAGTTGTTAAGACACTGCTATCCTACGTTCATGGAGGTTACCTTTGGCTGGGGAGGCCAATCGATTTAAATGTCGATTTGATTCACCATATTAGCGGCCTATCGAAGGTTGGTAAGGATCCCAATATTCATTTTGTTGGAAAGGAGAAGGATAGAAAATTGGCTGCACGGCTGGTGCAGAAATATAATTTGACAAGGGGAGGTCGAGCTTATGACCTCACTATAGTAGAAGACGAAGCACTTAGATTTACAGGTAGTCTGCTTGCAGGAAGACTTCTTACAAAGTGCAGATCGAAAGAATTTACTGGAGCTATCGTGGAGCTCGCTATCGCAGCTGCGGAGGGAGAGCAGTACAATTGGTCTCTCTTCCTTCTCAACTCTTTCTTGGAAGACTGCCGGAACGTCCAAGACAACCCCGGTCAGTTTCATTTTTCTTGGCTTTTAATTTTATGTGCTCTCGTCGGGTGGAAGGAGCCCCCGAACACTCAGTTCCTTCCGTGCCGCGCAGGAGAGCCCGCCGGAATCCGCTATGTTAACCTTTGGGAGTCTGCTAATCCCGCGAAGCGCAAGATGAACCACACTGTATTTTGTGAATACTACTATCTCCTCAAAGATAGCATTCAGGAAATGCTGAGGCTGAGTGAGGAGACAGCGAAAATATATGAAGGAAAGTTGGCCTTTACTGCCGACTTGCACCAACTTTACCTCCGCCCTTGCGGCATTCAAGAGGAATGGGCCATAGGCCTTTACAGGATGACCACCGAGGATGTTGAAGAAACTATCAAGTCATGGTCGGATGAATGGAGGGAGGCTGCCGAAATCGCATCTGCGATGCCACCCGCTGCTGCGCAAGAGAAGAATAAGGGCAAGGAAGTCCACGAGCAAAGAAGTGATGAAGGCTCGACAGAACCGGCAACCAAGAAACAAAAAGTGTCGCATCCCTCTGAGGCTATTCCCTCGGGGATCGACCAGTATTTGAAAGAGCAATTTCACGAGCTGCGGACCGCGCATGCTCACCTCAGAAGTGCTCTAGACCTACAGTTTGTGGAACTAAAAGGTCTCGCAGGAAGAGTTGCGCAGACCCATGCGCCAGCATCTACTTCGCAGGCACCACAAGTAGCTACAAGTACGGAGCGAGTGGAAGTATTTGCAGAAAGGCAGACTATCGTGCACATTCCACCTACCAGCATGACACTTCCGAATCCGCTAGTTGCACTACAGGTAAGCGCAGTTGGGCCCATTGAAATAAATTTGTCCTTAATTCCTATAGAGACTCTACAGCTAGTGCATGAGAAAGTGTCTGTTGAGCTGAGAGCTCGAGAGCTCTCTACCTTCCATGCAAACCAAAGACTGCAATCGCAGGAACTAGAGTTGAAGGCAAGCCATCAGAATATATCCGAGAAGCTCGCACTTTATGAGGCACAAGACACGGGTATAAGAAATGTAATTGATGAAATTGCCCAGGAGTTGCCGGCTTGCGAGATTCAACCAGACCTCCCTCTGGTTGAGAAAGTTCAAATTATTGGAGGAAGGGTGAAAACCCTGGAACACGAAATAGTTGCTATGGATGAAGACCATAGAACGTAGATCGCCGAGCTGGAAGCTTGTGTTGCTGCGCAGTCTACAGATGATGCGCAGGAACAATTTGAAGCGCTGAGCAGAGCTTCCACACAAATGAAAGATAAAACACAGGAAGCCGAGAACCTGATGACCCAACCTATGGAAGCTTGGACGGAGCTTGAGAAGCTCCCTTTTAAAGTCGGTCTTTTAGAACAGGTGCAAGCCGCAGAACAATCCCTAACTGTTCTGACTGAAGAAGCTAAGGCCTTAGCAGGCTTAGCAAAAATGAGCGAAGTGCGCAGAGGGCAACAGCAACTGCACAAGCTCAGAACTGAAGATGAGAAGCTCACCAACAACATTTAGCCATTTATGGATGAGTATGCTGACATCGTTGCCCAAATCGAGGCAAAGTTCAAAGACATTACAGAATCGCAACAGGTGATTGATGGCACAACTAAAGAAGAAGCCACCGCAGAAACGGTGCAGGCAGCTGTGGAATGTGTTGATGAAATGAACTCCGCTATTGCGCAGTGGAAGAAAACATTCGCGGAGACCCAAGCGAAAGCAGATGCACAAGTAAAGCGACCACACGCAAGTGCGAGTGGCTCGAGGGCGAGCCACCAGTAAGTGTTAGGGGCCTGTTGGAGCCTAGGACACAGCTATGATAAAAGCTGCGAATTTTGAGGAAAAAGCACAAGTATGGAAGGAAAGTGCTAATTTTGAACAAGCACCAATTTTTGGGTAGAAGCAGACGGTGCGCAGTACGGTGCCAGATGGACGAGCTTAACGCAGACTACGGACTGGAACTCACGGAGCTTGCGCGCACACGTCATAGAGGAATGAATGTGGCTGAATAGAAAGCTCAGCTACCATAATGAATGAAGCGACGGAGTAGAGGGCTCAGCTACCCTCATTAAGGCTAAGTACAGAAGTTATGGTTGCTCGGATCAAGGAGGAGCAATGGACCAGAGCATTGAAGGCAAAGGACAAGGCGCCCATACCTGCAATCTGCGTCGGAAGTCACGGAACCTGCAGGAAGCGGCGACGTGACTGCAAGCGGCGCCTACAGTACACCTAGCCATGTGCGTGGTTAGGGTTTTTGGGGATTACTGTTGGGAAAGGCCCACAGTTTTGTAAAGGTGTGACCGTCATGGCCACCTATATATATGTATAATTGTAAAGGGTAGATGTTAGCTAGTTAGTAAGGTAGCTAGTCAGTGGTTTCCAGTCAGTCAGCTAGTAAGCTAGCCATTCAGTCTTCTATTGTGTTGTAAGAAGAAAGAGTTAGAGTCGGGATAGCCGTGGAGTTAATCCCTGAGTTGCAGACAGTCCGAGTCGACGTCTGAACTATTGTAATCTCTGTAGAGGAAGAGACTAGATCGAGAGAAGGGCTCCCAGCTGTGTGCGTGGAGTTTCCTGGAAAGATCTAAGGCTGCAGCTGTGTGTGCAACATTATTGTATAAGTTTCCTTTGAGTTAATATATGAAACACTCCCGTTGACGTGGTTTCCCGTGGAGGTGAATTCTTTACGTCTCCTTGTTATGGTAATATTCACATGAATGCATGTCTGAGTTATCTGCGTTTATATGAATGTTGTATGATCTTTATGAATATGTTGAGTACGTTCTCGAAGCTTTCGTGATAGCTATACTCGTTAAGTGTCGGAAGGAATTGGTAGAACGCTGTCGCCGCAGCGACCGAGGATTGCATTACTGCGCTGGGTGCATGGAAAGAAGAGATACGTAGAGCGCTGACGCAGGGGGGAAAGTCGTCCCGTGCGCTGGAACAGAGACGCCGCGCTGCTAGGATGTTAAGTGAGAATTCCGCGCAGTTGTGAAGGAGGGCTTGCGGAAGAGATCAACAGTCTGCTTTGAGGAGTCACAAGAGAAGAAAGAGAGCAGTCTCTGCGTCGCCTAGGTTAAGGAAATCTGATTCCTTAGCCCCCCCATAGCCACTTCGGGTGAGACTTCGAGCTGCTGTGCAGCTCGTTGCCGAGAGGGCTAGTGCGCCAAAGGGTTTTGTTGCTATGCTTCATTAAAACCCGGGTCTGCCCCAAAAGCAGCCAACACTCTCACTTGGTACAGTTTCAACATTGTGTCCCGACACCTTGTTGCCTCGGCTTGCGCACCACATCGACCGCCATCGGATTGTTCCACACTTTTTCATGAGCCATTCACCTCCTGTCATACTGCAAATGTTTCGTTATTTTTCCACCATTCATTCACCCCGCAAGGAGGACCACTAGTGTTCCCCCCTACCCTCATTCTTGGCCATCATTACTGTTCCTTGATTGAACACTTCCTCCTTGCCTGGCCATTTCTTTTGTTCGGTATAATTTTATCCCTTTTTCGGGCCGGACAAGTCCTTTACGAAAAAGGCACTTAGGGAGTTTCTGTTAAGCTCTTTTTTGACTCCTAAAACAATGAAAAGATCGCCGACCAATCTTGCTTCCTTTCATGCTCGTTAAAGTACCTGAAAGGGCGTCTATCTGGTATAAGTTTAACCCTTTTCCGGACCTGGTAGACTAATTACGAAAAATGAATACTCTAGTCACACCGGCTAGAAGAGTTCTTCATTGCATCCTTTTATGCTTCTTCGGGCCTTGGAGACTAACACATGAAAAAGCAACCCCCTGGAGTCTTCTTATTTGCTTTCAGACTCTCTAAAATTGAAAGCAACCACGAGCATGAAATGTCCTGGGCTCGTAAAATCCACACGACAGTACCACTCCATCATTTCAGAGTCTTCTTATCGCTTTCAGACTCCTTAAAATTGAAAGCAATCACGAGCATGAACTGTCCTGGGCTCGGATAAATCCACACGACAGTACCGTTTTACACACACTTCTTCTAGTTCCTTAACCCATGAAGAAGTTTCCCCCCGTGCCTCCTGGCACTCTGATCGATCATCTCGGCAGCACCCCCAATCAGGTCGCCTTTGTTCAGAGTATTTTGCAGTCTCCTGCCATTTTACCTCAGCTTGAGTCTCCCTCAGCCCAGTCCCCCTCCCAGATCCAATACAGCTATGATCCTTTTCCCATCAGTCAGTTTTATATGCTGCCTGATCATCCCCGTTATCATACTCTGAACAAAGGAAGTTTGAGTCCACCCACTCTACTTGCCCAGTTATTCCCCCAGTTTGTCAGTCCTGCCATTAGTACTATCACATTTTGGTTCTTCGCCTCGCGCTCCTGTCAAGGAAACATCATTGCCTTGACAGTTGCAGGTTTCCCTCTGTCGACGACAGCTCCTCTATTCCAGAGGATAGACCCAGAGGCCCCTGTGCCTTGGACCCATCACCATCTGTGGTGAGTGCTTACGGACCTGTTAGGAACCTATGTAAACCCTTCTCTTTACTATGTTAGTATATTGTTATTGGATGCATATGCTTTGTAAGTCGTTCCGTAGTATTTGTTGATCCGTAGTTTATAGTAGCCCATAGTATTGACCCATAGTATTGGACGCATATGCTTTGTAAGTCGTCCCGTAGTATTATATGTCCCATGGTTTTGACTCATGGTATTGGGCATAGATTTAGTATATAAGTGTGTGTTGAGGTCATTGAAGGCACGGTGAAGTTAATTATATTGAGCTTGCTCAAAGGAGGTTGCCCCCTCGAAGTGGCCCGTGATCAATATAAAAGTGATTCTGAGTTCTATTATTTCTGATATCTTGTGTATTTGCATTAATTAATTATTACAGGTTCTTCACATCTGGTATCAGAGCATTTTCCTTGGCACAAGTGGGAAATTTTTTTTCTTTTTTTGGGTGGCGACTTTCAGATCAATTTCTGAAACTTTCTGCACAAAATCAGAAGAAACCAATTGCATATCTGAATTCCTCTTTCAAAAATATGCAGTTTCAAAAAAAAAATCATCTCATTTGGAGTTTTAAAAGTGGAGATATCGCGGATTTAAAATCAGCAATTTTTCAGAATTTCGGTGACGGCCGCGGATATTGCGGTGAGAAAATCTTTTGACCGAGTGCCCAGATTTCTATTCCGCTTTCATGGGTAGAAGCAGAGTGGTTGTTCCAGTTCCGGAAACATGCTATAATAGCGATTCTGAGCAATATAGATCTCGTTTTTGAACATTGGGTGGAATTTCTGCCCAAATTTTTTCTGCTGCAGGTTCGGATTTGGGAATCATCCCTATCCGCTTAATTGTGGGAAGTACTTGGGCATAAGCCCTAAAACTCATTGTGAGGAGTACCATAGGAACCCTGAAGTAGCTAGCCCATTGAGAGGACCTGCCAACGAAAAGGGCAACGACCCCTACCTGATTGACTAGTTCCCACCCGTGAGGTAAACCAAGAGCTGTCGTTTGTGGCAAAGCAGTTATTAGTTTTACCTGAGCCGTGGAGTGAGGGGTACTGCCCCAATACGCAAGCCGTCAGACAGCATTGGTGGCCAAGTGAAACCCCTGAACTGTTAGGAGGCCGCACATACCTGGGGTCCATATCTACTTTCAGCTGAACTATTGTTGATCACTGCTGCGCCGTTTTAGATCCATTTGCAAGCCGTTCCAGATTTAGCCGTTTTCAATCCATTCAGCGTTGTTCTAGATCCCTTTCGAGCCGTAGCCGCTCCAGCTTGGGAAAAAAAAAAAAACCTGGTTATGGTTGTCACCCGTGCAGGAGCAAACACCATGGAGGAAGCACTTGCAGCCATCCAAACCAAACTCCAAGATCTGGATGAAAAATTTCTCAGCCTCCATCTTTAGCATTCAGCCATGAACAATAACTGACAGCCAGAATCTTTTGCAGCCACCGGGTTCTCTTCTTCCAACAATTTTCGTGGGCCGAAGCTTGATTTTCCTCGCTTCAATGGTACTGATCCGACTGGATGGATATACTGAGCATAACAATATTTCAGTTTGCATAATACTTTTGATGTCCAGAAAGTTCCACGTGCATCCTTTCATTTGGAACAGGAAGCCCTTCAATGGTATCGTTGGTACATCACAGCTCATCCCGAGCCAAACTGGACAGATTTTTGCCAACTCATTTTTCCACGATTTGGCCCTAGTGCTTTTGATGATTTCACAGGAGAACTCACTAAACTTCACCAAATTGGCACAGTGAGAGAGTATCAGACAGAATTTGAGAAATTGGCCAATCACACAGAAGGATTGTCTGATGAATTCTATAGGAGTTGTTTTATAAGTGGTCTCAAGGATGAAATTCGCTCAGAGGTCAAAATGTTTTGTCCCAACACAATGATGGAAGTCCTAGGGTTGGCTAAGCTGGCTGAGGACAAGATTGCAGCTCAACAACGCTCCAAACCCACCCTTAATCCCTTCAGAAATATGGGTTCCCAACGACCTCCCATCACGCCTTCTCCTCAACCAAATCCTATCAAGCATTTGTCTGAAATAGAAATGCAGGCACGCCGAAAAAAATGGCTTTGCTATAACTGTGATGAGAAATTCACTCGGGGACATAGATGTGTTCAAAAAAAGCTCTATCTCTTGGATGTGGATTCTCCGCCTGCCTTAGAACTCGGTGAAGTAGCTACAGATACAGTGGATGATCAGATCGACATTCAACACCCGCCTATTGACACCCCATTTCAGGACGACCCACCTGAGATCTCTCTCCATGCTGTAATCGACGTCACCACCCCACAAACAATGCGGGTCAGGGGATACTTCAAGAAGCTCCCTCTTACCATACTCATTGATTCTGGTAGCACTCATAACTTCATTGACCCTCGGATTGCCAAACAGGCTGATTGTTTTGTCCATCCTTGCTCCAGCTTTGAAGTCATGGTTGCCAATGGGGGCACCTTACCTTGCAAGGGGAAGTGTCACAATGTGCGTATCTCTATGGAAGATTATAACCTACGCTCTGACATGTTTGCCTTGCCCTTAGGCGGATGTGATGTGGTTTTGGGCGTTCAATGGTTACGCACACTTGGCCCCATCTTATGGGATTTTGCTGAACTTTGGATGCAGTTTAAAGTCAATGGGGCACAACAAAAATTTATGGGCTTACAACTTGGGTCTCTCTGCATCATCAGTTCACATCGCCTGAAAAAACTCCTTAAGAAGAATTCACATGGTGTCATCGCTCAGCTCAATTCCATTCAGATGCACCCATCAACAGTCTCCACTACTTCCTTGGATAGATATGCAGGTATCTTTGCTGAACCAATGCGCTTGCTACCTTCACGAGACCTTTCCGGTAAGAATTTAGCCACATCTACCTCTCAGCAGGAAATGATGGCTATTTTGCATGCAATACAGAAGTGGCATCCATACCTATTAGAGAATTATTTCTGCATCAAGACTGATCTCCCGAGTCTGGAAAATTTTCTGGAACAATGGGTCTCCTCCCCAACACACCTGAAATGGGTTATCCACCTCATGGGTTATCCCTATGTGATCACTTACAAGAAGGGTAAGGACAATATGGTGGAAGATGCTCCTTCTTTCACAATTGATGACCCAGTTTCTCTTACAACTCTTTCTTTGCTTGTTCCAAATTGGGTGCAATATGTTCAACAAGGCTCTCTCTTCTATGAACTCCATGCTTCTTCATCAACAGGGCACTCTGGGTTCTACAACAGGTATGACCAAGAACAATGTAACTTCTTTTGGCAGGGACTAAAAATGACAATTCAACAGATGATGGCTGACGATGATACTTTCCAAGTCAACAAGGGTGAAACGACACTCCTTTCGGGATTGCTCAAACCCTTGCCCATCCCTAAACAGCTTTGGCCAACTATTTCTATGGATTTCCTAGCAGCGCTCTGGTGGTACAATACCACATCTCACAGAACACCATATGAAGCGGTCTATGGAAAAACACCGCCAGTTCTTTTTCCATACACCCTTAGCAGCTCCCTAGTTCAGGCAATTGACTCGGTTCTTCGAAACCGCAATCAGATTCTTCTCATTCTGCAGGACAATCTTCACATGGCTAGAATTCGCCTGAATCAACAAGCCGATCAACACCGTTCTGAGCGCATTTTCCACGCAGCTGACAGGGTTCTTCTTCATCTACAACCTTCCAAGCAATCCTCCTTGACACTCCAAAGGCGTCAGTGGCCTGAAATGCAACCCGAGGATGCTACCGGGGAACCACTCCTTCAGCTTCTGCAGCAATTTCTCCAACCAAAGCTTTGAGGACAAAGATTTTTCTAAGGGAGAGGGGATGTTAGGAACCTATGTAAACCCTTCTCTTTACTATGTTAGTATATTGTTATTGGACGCATATGCTTTGTAAGTCGTCCCGTAGTATTTGTTGATCCGTAGTTTATAGTAGCCCATAGTATTGACCCATAGTATTGGACGCATATGCTTTGTAAGTCGTCCCGTAGTATTATATGTCCCATGGTTTTGACTCATGGTATTGGGCATAGATTTAGTATATAAGTGTGTGTTGAGGTCATTGAAGGCACGGTGAAGTTAATTGTATTGAGCTTGCTCAAAGGAGGTTGCCCCCTCGAAGTGGCCCGTGATCAATATAAAAGTGATTCTGAGTTCTATTATTTCTGATATCTTGTGTATTTGCATTAATTAATTATTGCAGGTTCTTCACAAGACCATTTTGGGAGGAGTCATCATTGCCTCTCCGAATGGTTGTTTCTCGCATGCTCGACTTCAGCACCTTGATCGCATCGTTGAGAATCGCGCAGGATTTACATACCTACCATTATTTGTCGAAGACCCCGTATTTCCCCCGACTCTAGCACATTGGTGAGTCACTTCGAAACACCCAGTTATATGTTCCCATGGATGTCCGGGTTGCGTTGGCGATTGTATTCGGAAGCCATCCAGTTCTATGCTTCCTTGAGTACCCAGTTCAGTCCCAGATCAGTTTCAGTTCAGTGTACCATTGAGAGTATGACCCTTTGTCACTCTAATCCAGCAGCCCATCAGTTCCTTTGGTACCACACTCAGTAGCGCTGTTGTCATTCCAGTGCCTCAGTTCTTCTGTTCAGACATGGTCAGCCCAGCAGTATGTCTCAGATTTGGTGCCCCCTCTGGACTCTTATGATGTACACAGTGGTTCTATATGTATCCTACAGGTCCCCCTTTTTTCGAGCCTTACAGTTATCTTTATGTATCTTGATACGAGCATGGGTATGCTCGCCTCGTCCATATATTGAGATTCTGCCTCATTCAGTATTTGAGGTCATGTATATTTCAGGTTCCCATTTTTTGGACCCCATTGTTATTATTATGTTATATCCTGATACGAGCATGGGAATGCCCGCCTCGTCCATATGATCAGATGATTCCTCATCCATTATTGAGGTTATGTACTTTTAGTTCTTGCAGTTTGTTCGGGATCGTTGTTCCGGGCTTCAGTTTTTTTCTTCTCTTCTCCATACCCCAGGAAAATCATATATGACTTATGATGTCCATCGGCCATACGATGAGCTCCTGCCCTCGCACATCAGGGGGCAATCTGTTAACACCCAAAAAGTGTTCACTACCTCATCTACCCCATTACATGGCTCATTTGTCCATTTTCCTACCATATTTCCCTTAAAAACCCTAAAAATCCCACTAAAAAGCCTCCAAAAGGTCACAAAACCATCAAAAAAGCCTCAAAAAGGCTAAAAAACCATTTTTTCCTCAAAAAATATCCAAAAATCCTCTAAAATAGCAAAATCCCTCTAAAAAGGGAATAAAAAATATATAAAATAATGAGGAAAAGGAGGAAAAAACCCTATACAGCTGCCCTAAACCATATGGTTCCCAAAACCATGGGCCAGCACTCCACCACCAAAAAACTATAAATAGGTGATGGAGACCCCTTATTCCATATCCACAATCAAGTATACCCTTACTCTGCCAAAATCTCTCTTGAAACCCTAGCTCACCATTGAGCCACTTTCACCTTGAGAGCCCCTTTTGGCCCATTTCCACCATTGGAGAAAGAGAAGGAGCAAGTTGGAGCTTGGAGCAACCCTCTTGGACATTGCAAGAGCTTCACCAATCTTCACATTGGAGGTAAAATTAAGATAAAAGCCATTCTTTACATCTTATTTGTTATGTTTCATGCACATGTTTTAGAGTAGTTTACATTTATGTTTCAGCATTTTAATTTCCATTTACTGAACTGCTACTAAGGAGTCCTTTCTCCTTAGTAGGTGCTCATTTGCACAAGCTAGGGGTAAAACCCTAGCTACACATAGGTACTTCATTGATAAACCCTGATACTTCAAACCCTCATTTTACAATTTCTCAGATCTAGCAAGATCTACTTGGATTTTGGGTATAAAATTTAAAACCCACCTCTATAACAACCACGACGATTTGGATCTATAGTTTGGTGTGGATTGGCCTTCATCCGACCCATTTTCTAAGGCAAATTAGCCTTCCCTAAGGAGGTCGCACTTCTTGGACAGGTGAGTTTGGCATGATCTAGCACCTGGGTAGGTGAGATCCCACTTGATCCTTAATCTCCATAGTTGATAACCTACCCCTAGTGTGTCACTTCAGTGATTTTCACCTTGTAGGCCCCATTCCTCATTTTGAGGGTTGAGCTCCACTTGGGTCACTTGGTGATACATTTCAATCTCATTTCTACTGAGATCTAGCCATTGGATGATCCTAATTTTTGAGATCCACCTAGCTTGACACCTCAACATCCCTGATCTATAATTTGGTGGACATCCGACTCCATTTGGCCCATTTCCCAAGGCATTGATTTTCTCCAAGCCAATTCGACTTTCTTGGGTTGCTGAGTTAGCTTGTGGTTTGATTTTTGTCTTGCTGCTTAAACACTGCCATATCCAATCATCAATCTTATCTTTGGTAGTAGTTAGCCCCAGATTGGTCTTTAACTACCCTGCATTGGACATGGTTCCCAAGGCAGTGGATTTTCTCATCTTTGACTAGTACCCTGATCCTGGATTTAATCTCAAACCTCATAAGTCACTTACACAATCGTGTTGAACCAAATCTACATTGTTTAAACCTCTTGATCCAACCTATTCCTCATCTTGTGACTTCATCCATAGATCTAGGATTTACCATACACCTTACGTACTTCATCCATACTTGATTTGATTTGGTGTCTTGGTCTGATCTCTCCTATCGGGAGTAGATCCGGGTCTCCCCCTTTGTTGTCCTGGGCTAGATAACATAAAGTGAAGATTGCCTCGATTGGCGTGACAACCATCCATTGGGAGTCGAGGCTATCTTGGTTGCACCTCTTTGGTTGCCTATCCCCTCTGCCATCCATCTTGGATCCATCTCTAGGGGAAACTACAAGTTAGGTGATAACAAGACCCAATACACTGAAATCTATGCAAGTATAAAACTCACTTTACATGATAACAAAATTCAATTTATTTACGAAATTCTATATTTAAAAAAAAGTAGGTGATCTAGGAGGATTGAACCTTGGACCTCACGCCCATTATCCCAACACCCTTACCACTATACCACATGTAGTTCTTATTATACATAGTAAAGAACTTATATACTTATATGTAAATATTAATATATATTTTAATAGGTGGACAGAGGGAGGGAGGGGTGCGAGCTACATTGAAAATTATGCACTAAAAAAACCCCATACACTAAAATCTATGCATCCATACACCGAAATCAATGCATCCATAGAATAACATCTACACTGAAAAAAATGCAATAAAAAGACCCCATACACTGAAATCTATGCAAGTTTAAAATTTAGTTTACATGAAACTCAATATATTTACGAAATTCTATATTTTTTTAAAAAAGTTGGTGATCCGAAAGGATTGAACCTTGGACTTCATGCTCATTATCCCAACACCCTTACCACGATACCACATGTAGTTCTTATTATACAATGTACAGAACTTATATACTTATATGTAAAAATTAATATATATTTTAATTTAAATATAAATATAAATTAAATGTTAATTTAAATTTAAATATAAAATTAAATTCAATATAAATATTACATTAAATTTAATTTTAATCTATGCAAGTATAAAACTCACTTTATATGATAATGAAATTCAATTTATTTACGAAATTTTATATTACTTTTTACATTTTCTTAATTTTGACAAATGTTACATGTTACTTTTTACATTTTATTATTTTCGACAAACGTTACATGTTACATCCGTTACATGTTACAAGATCTCCCTCATACTATTACTTTTTACATTTTATTATTTTCGACAAACATTACATGTTACATGTTACAAAATCTCCTTCATACTATTACTTTTTACATTTTATTATTTTTGACAAATGTTACATGTTACAAGATCTTCCCCATACTGGGCTGTCGCAAATTAAATAATTTATTTATATAAATATTAACATTATTTAAATACTAATAATCTATTTACATAAATATCTACATTATTTAAATCTATTTTTATTTATAAAATACTTAATTAACTTATATATCTATATTGATATTACATATCTATAATTTAGATAACAAAATATTTATTTTATGTATTCATTTAATAATCAACACAGTTATTTTTCATTTGTTTTAATTTATATCTTTTACAAATTTATTTTTCTTTTTTTATTATTATCTTGTATATTATAAAACTTATCCCATTTATATTAATATTCTTAAATTTAAATTTATATATTATATAAATAATAATTATTCCACATATATCACATATTTATGGATTTAAAATTATATATCATATACTAAAATAAAATAATATATTCATGGATTACGTCTTTATAAGAATCTTGTTTCCATAACATAAGGTTTAAAATGTTTAAATTCCAAAGGTTTTAAAAGTTTAAATATTCTATCAATTATGCCAAACATTGAGGTAGAATGGTACGTATTCAATAGAGTTTTTAAAGTTTAAAAGAATTTTAAATTATATATTATATACATATTTTGATTTTAGTTGAATAGTACATAATTTTACATAAGGTTTTAAAACTTCATCAATATATTGTAAATTATTATAAATTATACATTATCATTATATTGTAAATTTATCTATATACTATAATTTATTTAAATAAAGTTTTAAAATTATATATTATATAATGTAAAGTATTTATATGATATATATATATATATATATATATATATATATATATATATATAAGCATTAATAATTTATTATTTAAAGATATATGTTATATATTGAAAAATAATTTTATAGTTTTGATTTTGAATAGAGCATTTACTTTCTTGGTATTTGTAATTTATCTATTTTATATTGAAACATAAAGAGTGTTAGTGCCAGAAATTGTCCCTAGATTACAGAGGGGCAAACTAGCACAATCTCAATAAACTTAATATGAAAATGAAATAGGTTTTTCTTAGTTTAGGGTTTTTTGATTTGAAGGTTTCAATTTGAAGAAAATAAAAGGAAAACAAACTAAAACAAGTTACTAAATCATGTAATTCATTGAAGAACTGAAATCATAAATCTTAACAAGGTAAATATAAACCATCATATTCATAATCACACATACAGGTTTTTATATACAACACATAAGCATTCACTGGATTAAAACATTCAAACAGAAAATGAATTCATATATTGAATGATCAAACTGATCAGAAACAAAAACCCAATCAAACAAGATAAAATGGCTTATATCACATATATATATTAATCTCAGTCTTTATGACTTACATAAGAGTCTTGTAAAGCTTCAATATTATCATTGCATATAGCTTCTTGAAACCAAAAAGTCGAACCTTCCTACATCCTCCTTTACTCCATTTTATCCATTTACAAAAATAGTAGTTTGTAACTACTTTAGGTTTAGGTCTAAAAAACAGTTACATAAAGTAGTTAAGATAACTTCGATTCTTTTCTAAGAACTTAACTATTAACAATTACATATTTAATACGAAAATGAGAATGCATTAATAAACTAGGCACTAAGAAGCCTTTCTAGTAACTTCCACTAACATGGCAATTCCTTCGAGTGCATGAGACCTTTTGTTATGTTGAGGTTGTTCTGCTTCCAAATCTTTGATTTTCTTCAACAAGAACTGGTTCTTCTCTTTCTCATTCTGTACCTTCCTGTTTAAGACATCAGCTTGAGCCTCTGCTTCCCTTTTCCTCTTCAGAGCTTTTTTGGCCACAACGATCAGCTCTTGATAATGAGCATTAGCTTCTCCTAAGTCTTCCCTCAAATGTTTATTGGTCTTTGTAAGCCTATCATTTGACTCATTAAGAAACAATATTTCTGCTTGATGTTGCTCATGAACCTTTCTGAGACTTTCAATCTCTGAGCATATGTTTACCTCTCCTAGAAAAGTAGGGTCTTGAGATGTGAAAGGTGGAATATCCAGTTTTCTGAAGGTTAAATATTCTTCATATTTATCCTTTGCCACTCTTTCTGCAATTGCAAATTCATCTTGTTCCATCTTGAGAATAATTTCTTCTTCTTCAACTTTGTTAAATTCTTCATATGCTTCTTCTACCATTGTACAATCCTGCTGTATGCTCATCTGATTCTGCTGAGAATTTGATTTATCTTCCTCCTCTTCATCGCTTGAAGAACTTTGAATTAAAGTTATCTCTTTCGTCTCCTGATTAGAACTTGAACCTTTTTCCATATTATTCTTCGTAGCTGATCTTGTTCTAAAATTCCAACTTGATTCTCTTAACTGCATGAAGAGGTTTGCATCTGCTCCAAAATCTATATCCTGAAAACTTTTGTCTTTTGTATTATCTGCAGAAGATTGTAAAACTAGGTTCTTAATTATACCCTATTCTGATGTAATTGGACTTTGAACTTGTTCAACAGTAAGACTAATTTTCTTCTCCAGTTCTTGATTTTCTTGACAGTGTTCTTGTTTTTCTTCAACTACATTAACCTGTTCCTCCTTTTCGGGACTTTTAGATTTTTCCTGTGACAGAAGCTTTTCAGAAATTTCTTGTATTAGAACTCCTTTCTTACCCTTTTTACCTTTCTTTTTAGACCTATTCTTATTTATACGCTCATCATGTTAAGCCATAAATCCAGACCAGAATATAAAATGCTCCCAGGTCTTCCTTTCCTTCTGTAATACTGTTTGGATGATCAGCTTTATAAGTCCATGATGAAATATGGATTGGCTTGTATGTTCAGGATGCGCTTTAACCTTATTTGACATTTTTTGGATGCTCTTGTACAAGAAGTAGGGCAAATTTATTTTACAGTGCAATTTAAGATGCATCAAAACCTAACATGGTATTTAAAAACCATTGAGAACGTGCCCTCACATGTAATGTAGGTTTATATAATGCCGAGCACCTCCCTCCATTCTGGTTGAAAATTTGTTATATGAACTCCATTACTCCAATTTAGGGTTTCATTACCTGGTAGCAAGAAAGGATTTGGGTCAAACTTGAAATGAAAATTTTTGAACCACAATTCCCCATCCATGGTGATGTCAGTAGCTTCAAAAATTAAGGCTTCTGTGAGCTGAAATATTAAGGTTTTGAACTTAATAACATCATCAGTAAGATTCTTTGCAAAATAAATAGAAACTTCTTCATTAAACCCAGTTACTTTCTCGAAGAAATTGAACCATCCAGCTGGTTTAAACAAGTCTGCACATTTCAGAAATTGCGCAGCCCACTTCGTGTCCATCGGTTCTACCCTGTTAATATTGCCACTTTTTCTCATCTTGTAACTGCAAGTTTTTTAATTAAGCTTCCCAGGAAAAAAAAAGGTGACAAATGTTCAAAGATCTAGGACTAACCGCGTTCAACTACAAATGTCTTTGGCTTTGCATTTTGTGATCCCTAAATGGACTTGTGGCACTTCAAACCCCGATCTCTCTCAATGATGGAATGTAATAGAGCTTGCAAATATCATCGTTCTTCAACATGTGTTTTAGCATCTCAAATCATCATAACTTATAATGAGCCACCATTTAGCATGAATAACCGCGATCTTTCATCATATCGGATTCCTGTAGCGCATTAGGGGTCTGTTTTGAACTTTGCGCTGCAAGAATATTTTTACATAGCCAATTTAACAAATACACTTTGGATAAAGGTTAGATCTTGGTTATAAGCTTTATAATAAGGCTAAATAGGTATAATTGAGGACTTTGAGATAAATATAATGTTGCATAAGCCATTTAAAGGTTTTTGAACTAAAGAAATTAAAAGCAATCAGAAATAAATAAAAATTGAAAATAAAATAATCAAAATCATGAATAAATAAAAGGAAAATGAAGTTCAAACAATCCTAAATGAAACACATAAAAATGAGGACAATTTCAGCCTCAACATCTGGCTCTTGCTGCGGGATGAAAACCTCCTTGTGATGTTTCAAGAACTTGTAGACCAGTGCCTTTCTGCCACCTGAAACTGCTGCTTTATTCTGCAAACTTCCATTGGGTATGGAGTCTTATTTCACACTGGTATGTACAATGAGTGTGACATTATTTACCTTCAGGAACTATAAAAATGTTTGAGGAATCGTCCATTAACTGGAGTAGACAATTCCTCACCTTCCAAAGTTTGTAGTATAAAAGTGTTATTTTAAAAAAAAAATTAAATCATGAAGGGACCTAACCATAGATTGTCCAACTTACCATGCTAACCCTTACGGTATCTCCTGGCATCCCATCTGAGCACCATATCACCAATAGAAAAAGTATTTTCTTTTACCTTTTTACCAAAACCTACTTTAATCTTCCTTCTGTATACATCAGCTCTTTCTGCTATAGCCTCACATTCTTGCTGTAATTCAACCAATGAGAAAATTCTTCTTTGAAGATCATTAGGTTCTTCTTGACTATCTTGGAAAAAATTCATTATTGGAAAGCCTAGCTGAATAGGAAAAACCACATCAGTACCATCCACCAATTGGAAAGGGGACGAACCTATTGCTTTCTTAGTGGTTATTCTATCTGCCCACAATGCATACTTTAGCATTGAATCCCATAATATTTTATTTTGATTTAATAGCTTTTTAATACTCCGAATAATGTTCTTGTTTGACGACTCTACCAAACCATTAACCTGGGGGTAGTAGGGTGTAGAATTCCTCAAATAAATCCCATTCTGCTCACAAAAACTTACCATAGCTTTTGACTTGAAACCAGGTGCATTATCAGTCAACAATTTCCGTGGACAGTCTAACCTACTCAAAATATTCTCCTGTATAAAATTCATGATGACTTTGTCAGTTGCATTACGTGTTGGTATTGCCTCCACCCATTTAGTGAAAAAATCTGTAGCTGTGAGTATCCACCTATGTTGTCCACTAGAAGCAGGATTAATCTCACCTATAAAATCTAATCCCCATTGTTGAAAAGGAGCATCAACTGCGATAGGATTTAATGGAAGAGAAATGAGATTCTGCCTCCCAACAAACTTTTGACATTGAACACATGCTCTCATCTGTTGATACACATCTGAAAATAAAGAGGGCCAGTAATACCCAGACCTAAGAATTTTGCTGTAGACTTCCAATACTTGTGACCCCCACAAGCACCCTCATGGATTTCTGAAATAACCTCTTTCACTTGTGATTTTTTGTGATGTACCTGCAACAATTAATTAATAAGAATATGCGAAATAGCAGAAATAATAGAACATAATCACTTTTATATTGATCACGGGCCACTTCGAGGGGGCAACCTTCTTTGAGCAAGCTCAATACAATTAACTTCACAGTGCCTTCAATGACCTCAACACACACTTATATACTAAGTCTATGCCCAATACCATGAGTCAAAACCATGGGACATATAATATTACAGGACGACTTACAAAGCATATGCGTCCAATACTATGGGTCAATACTATGGGCTAATATAAACTACGGATCAACAAATACTACGGGACGACTTACAAAGCATATGCGTCCAACAACAATATACTAACATAGTAAAGAGAAGGGTTTACATAGGTTCCTAACATCCCCTCTCCCTTAGAAAAAGCTTTGTCCTCAAAGCTTTGGTTGGAGAAATTGCTGCAAAAGTTGAAGGAGTGGTTCCCCGATAGCATCCTCGGGTTGCATTTTAGGCCACTGACGCCTTTGGAGTGTTAAGGAGGATTGCTTGGAAGACTGTAGATGAAGAAGAACCATGTCACCTGCGTGGAAAAAGCGCTCAGAAGGGTGCTGATCGGCTTGTTGATTCAGGGGAATTCTGGCCATGTGAAGATTGTCCTGCAGAATGAGAAGAATCTGATCACGATTTCGAAGAACCGAGTCAAGTGCCTGAACTGGGGAGCTGCTAAGGGTGTATGGAAGAAGAAATGGCAGTGTTTTTCCATAGACCGCTTCATATGGTGTCCTGTGAGATGTGGTATTGTACCACCAGAGCACTGCTAGGAAATCCATAGAAATAGTTGGACAAAGCTGTGTAGGGATGGGCAAGGGTTTGAGCATTCCCGAAAGGAGTGTCGTTTCACCCTTGTTGACTTGGAAAGTATCATCATCAGCCACCATCTGTTGAATTGTCATTTTTAGTCCCTGCCAAAAGAAGTTACATTGTTCTCGGTCATACATGTTGCAGAACCCAGAGTGCCCTGTTCATGAAGAAGCATGGAGTTCATAGAAGAGAGAGCCCTGTTGAACATATTGCACCCAATTTGGAACACGCAGAGAAAGAGTTGTAAGAGAAACTGGGTCATCAATTGTGCAAGAAGGGGAATCTTCCACCATATTGTCCTTACCCTTCTTGTAAGTGATCACATAGGAATAACCCATGAGTTGGATAATCCATTTCAGGTGTGTTGAGGAGGAGACCCATTGTTCCCGAAAATTTTCCAGACTCGGGGGAGCAATCTTGATGCAGAAATAATTCCCTAATAGGTATGGCTGCCACTTCTGTACTGCATGCAAAATAGCCATCATTTCCTGCTGAGAGGTAGATGTGGCTAAATTCTTACCGAAAAGGTCTCGTGAAGGTAGCAAGCGCATTGGTTCAGCAAAGATACCTGCATATCTATCCAAGGAAGTAGTGGAGACTGTTGATGGGTGCATCTGAATGGAATTGAGCTGAGCGATGACACCATGTGAATTCTTCTTAAGGATTTTTTCCAGGCGATGTGAACTGATGATGCAGAGAGACCCTGGTTGTAAGCCCATAAATTTGTGTTGTGCCCCGTTGACTTTAAACTGCATCCAAAGTTTAGCAAAATCCCATAAGATGGGGCCAAGTGTGCGTAACCATTGAACTCCCAAAACCACATCACATCCGCCTAAGGACAAGGAAAACATGTCAGGGCATAGGTTATAATCTTCCATAGAGATACGCACATTATGACACTTCTCCTTGCAAGGTAAGGTGCCCCCATTGGAAACCATGACTTCAAAGTTGGAGCAAGGATGGACAAAACAATCAGCCTGTTTGGCAATCCGAGGGTCAATGAAGTTATGAGTGCTACCAGAATCAATGAGTATGGTAAGAGGGAGCTTCTTGAAGTATCCCCTGACCCGCATTGTTTGTGGGGTGGTGACGTCGGTTACAGCATGGAGAGAGATCTCAGGTGGGTCGTCCTGAAATGGGGTGTCAACAGGCGGGTGTTGAATGCCGATCTGATCATCCACTGTATATGTAGCTTCTTCACCAAGTTCTAAGGCAGGCGGAGAATCCACATCCAAGAGATAGAGCTTTTGTTGAACACATCTATGTCCCCGAGTGAATTTCTCATCACAATTATAGCAAATCCCTTTTTCTCGGCGTGCCTGCATTTCTATTTCAGACAAATGCTTGATAGGATTTGGTTGAGGAGAAGGCGTGATGGGAGGTCGTTGGGAACCCATATTTCTGAAGGGAACAAGGGTGGGTTTGGAGCGTTGTTGAGCTGCAATATTGTCCTCGGCCAGCTTAGCCAACCCTAGGACTTCCATCATTGTGTTGGGACAAAACATTTTTACCTCTGAGCGGATTTCATCCTTGAGACCACTGATAAAACAACTCCTGTAGAATTCATCAGACAATCCTTCTGTGTGATTGGCCAATTTTTCAAATTCTGTCTGATACTCTCTCACTGTGCCAATTTGGTGAAGTTTAGTGAGTCCTCCTGTGAAATCATCAAAAGCACTAGGACCAAATCATGGCAAAATGAGTTGGCAAAAATCTGTCCAGTTTGGCTCGGGACGAGCTTTGATGTACCAACGGTACCATTGAACGACTTCCTGTTCCAAATGAAAGGATGCAAGTGGAACTTTTTGGACATCAAAAGGTATTATGCAGACTGAAATATTGTTCTTCTCGGTATATCCATCCAGTCGGATCAGTACCATTGAAGCGAGGAAAATCAAGCTTCGACCCACGAAAATTGTTGGAAGAAGAGAACCCGGTGGCTGCAAAAGATTCTGGCTGTCGGTTATTGTTCATGGCTGAATGTTGAAGATGGAGGCTGAGAAATTTTTCATCCAGATCTTGGAGTTTGGTTTGGATGGCTGCAAGTGCTTCCTCCATGGTGTTTGCTCCTGCACGGGTGACAATCATAACTAGGTTTTTTTTTTTTTTTGTGGAATGGGTATAAAAACACAAACAGAAGCTGATTTAGTAAAGGGAAATTTGGATTGGGGAAACAATCTGATGGGTAATTGGGGATTGACTAGATTTTGGACACTGTCGAAAGGACAAGAAAGCAAAAAGGGGGATTTCAAAAGTGGGGTGATAGAATGAGAAAATTTGGCAGAGAGGGATAAAGAAGCAGAATTCAAAAAGGAATTCTGTGGTAAAATTTGAAGGTGATTGGGTGAAATCTGAGGAAGTTATGGAAAACCCTAAAAATAGACAAATGTGAGATTTCGGGCTTTGGGAAGGGGAATTGGGGATAGGGTTCTTAGGAATGAAAGATGCAGAATGGAATGACAGGGGTTCCCCGAAAATTTCAAGGGAAACAGACTGAAAACAAGGGAGATATGGAGAGAAAATTGAATTTTATACTCTTTTTTTTTTTTTTGGAAATGGATCAGCAACAGTGGCGCGGAAGGGATTTTTTTTTCTTCTTCCAGAAATGGATCGGCAACAGCGGCACGGAAGGGATCCGCAACAGATGGATCTGCAATGACGCGGAAGGGATTGAAAACGGCTGGATCTGAAACGGCAACTGGATCTGGAACGACTTTTAGAATAGATCTGAAATGGCTGGATCTGGAGAGGAAGTGATGGGCAACAGTTCAACTTAAAATAGATATGGACCCCAGGTATGTGCGGCTTCCTAACAGTTCAGGGGTTTCACTCGGCCACCAATGCTGTCTAACGGCTTGCATATTGGGGCAGTACCCCTCACTCCACGGCTCAGGTAAGACTGATAACTACTTTGCCACAAACGACAGCTCTTGGTTTACCTCACAGGTGGGAACTAGTCAATCAGGTAGGGGTAGTTGCCCTTTTCGCTGGCAGGTCCTCTCAATGGGCCAGCTACTTTGGGGTTCTTGTGGTACTCCTCACAATGAGTTTTAGGGCTTATGCCCAAGTACTTCCCACAGTTAAGTGGATAGGGATTATTCCCAAATGCAAACCTGCAACAGATGCGAAAAAAAAATTTGGCAGAAATTTCACCCAGCGAGCCCAAGAAAGTGCTCTGATACCAGATGTGATGCACCTGCAACAATTAATTAATAAGAATATGCGAAATAACAGAAATAATAGAACATAATCACTTTTATATTGATCACGGGCCACTTCGAGGGGGCAACCTCTTTTGAGCAAGCTCAATACAATTAACTTCACGGTGCCTTCAATGACCTCAACACACACTTATATACTAAGTCTATGCCTAATACGATGAGTCAAAACCATGGGACATATAATACTACGGGACGACTTACAAAGCATATGCGTCCAATACTATGGGTCAATACTATGGGCTAATATAAACTACGGATCAACAAATACTACGGGACGACTTACAAAGCATATGCGTCCAACAACAATATACTAACATAGTAAAGAGAAGGGTTTACATAGGTTCCTAACATTTTTCTAAACATTTGAGTAAAATTCCACCTGGATCCTTCCAGAACAACTGCTGATTTACCAAGCAATATTTTGTGGCCTTTAACTTCAATGATCTGGATGCCTTCTTGTCAAAATGATCTGGACATTTCAAATGCGATAAAAAATAAACAATATCATCATACCATTCGGATTCCGCATATTTATCTATAATCTTCTCTTCATTTTTCTTCATCTGCAATTCTTCCCGAGTAGGCTGATTGGCTTCCAAATGGATATCCAAAGCCTCACAATTTGAATCAACTAACAACTTTGCTAAACCCTGCCCCTTCACTAACTTTGTAGGCCTGATTTCAACCTTGTATTTCATAATTTTTGCAATCCAACTACCTCTTTTACCTTCATTGTCTGTTTGGGTTAAAATTTCTTTAATAGCAGCATTAGGTACATAGGAAATTATCTTTGAATGCAAAATATAAATTCTGAAAAACTTTAAAGCTTTTACAAGTGCATATGTTTGTTTCTCAAGTGTACTGTACTTCAATTCTGAGTGTCTTACTGAAAAAGGCTATAGGCTGCTCTAAACCATCTTCATTCTTCTGTAGTAGAATAACAACTATAGTGTCTTGGGATGCAAAAGAAAAAGTAAGAAAATCTTTTGAGAAATATGGACTTACCAAGACTGGGGCTTCTGTTAAAGCTTGTTTAATCTTCTCAAATGAAGCTTTAGCTTCTGCTGTCCATTTCACCTCCTGATCCTTCCTCAACATAGATGTCATCTGTTTAATAGTTTCAGCAAAATTTGGGATGAACCACCTCAGAAAATTGATTTTCCCAATGAATGATTGAACATCTTTTTTACTTCTTGGGATAGCAATCTTCATAATTGCTTTTACTCTCTCAGGATCTATTCTAATACCATCAGCTGAAACAAGATGTCCCAGAAGTTTTCCCTCCTGTACATCAACATGTGACTTTTTGGGGTTCAATGACAGCCCAAATTTTCTACACTTCAGAAATGTTTGATCAAGATGCTTCAAGTGCTCATAATCAGATTGAGATAAGACAATAATATCATCCAAGTAGATAACAACAAAATTTTCCTTTTCTCCTACAAAGGCTATATCCTTAGCTCTTTGGAATGTTGCACCCGCATTCATCAATCCAAATGGAATTTTATCATACATGAATGTGCCCCATGGGGTAGTGACGACTGTTTTCTCCCTATCATCTAGATGTACAACTATTTGATTGTATCCTGAGAATCCATCCACCATGGAGATTCTCTGAGCGCCCACCACTTTTTGCAAAATTTGCTCAATTTTTGGCAATGGGTAATTGTCTTTTAATGAATCTCTATTAAGATTCTGGAAGTCCACACATAACCTAATCTCGCCGTTCTTCTTTCGAATTGGAACCAAGTTCGCAACCCATGATGAATATCTGATTGGAACAATTATCTTTGCATCTAACAACTTCTTGACTTCCTTCTCTATAACTTGCAGCAGAGCTGTGCTAATTCTCCTCAATTTTTGTCTAAAGGGTTTCACATTTGGTTTTAAAGGCACCTTATGATGAATAATACTAGTGTCATAAGTTCTTAAATCTTCATAGCACCAAGCAAAAATATCAACAAACCTCTTCAACAATGCAATGTACCTGTTTCTTTGCTCAACTGAAAGAGACTTAGAAATTTTCACCATTCTTGGTTGCTCCTCTGTACCAATGTTACAGCTCATGATATTCTCTTCTGAAGATTGCATTGAAGGTTTCAACAGAGTGTCATTTTGGGAAAATTCTCTCAAGGGGGACTAGACCCGTAGGAATAAAATTGCCCTTCAATTCAATAATTCTGTGATTAGCAATTTTCTTTTCTATGTATGCAGCAATGTCATCTATCTCCTCATCTTGATCCTAATCAATTAGAGAATTGGAAAATTCTCTAGCTAATTCCAGGAATTTTTTAATCTCCACATCATCCTCAAAAACTCTCCACTATTTTATATTGTATGGAACTGAGGGTCTATATTTAACTTCAATTGGGTATTTCAGCTGAGTATGCTTTGGAATCTTGAAATGTGTGGCTGCCAATGCTAATGAATCAACTTTTTGATTATGATCTCTGGGAATAAAAGAAATATTGAATGCTATGAAAAAATTGTCAATCATATCCCAAACCTCATTTCTATAAACCTTCAACAAATCCTGCTTTACCTGATATTTTCCCTTCACCCGTTGGACAACTAATTCGGAGTCGCCATAAACAGAAAGTTGTTGAATTGACAAATCCTTCGCATCCCTTAAACCAAGTATCAATTCCTCATATTCTGCTTTGTTGTTGGTAGTGACAAATTCCAATTTATACATCAAACTAATTATCTCTCCACTAGGAGAAATCAAAACAATGGCAGCTCCTGCTCCTTCTTTACATGAAGAGCCATCAAAATACATATGCCACAACTAATATTTTTGTTCAATAAGAGGTTTGAATAATTCTTCTTTTTCTAACTACAGTACCCTAGCTATACTTTCATCACTAAAATGAAGCATGCAAGACCCCAATTCTTTATCTACTGAATAAAGGGGATGATTGGTTGGATTCTTGTCATCTGTGACTATGAAAGCATAATGTAATTCCCTATACAATCTTCTATTCTCTCCACCAAACAATGGGATGGTTGCATATTCCAAGTCCATCTATAATGTACCACCTACTTTCTTTTCCTAGGACCTTGAGAGCAGCATGCCAAACTTAGGCGATATATCAGCAACTACCACATCCATTATAACACTCTTCATTGGTAATTGAGAAAGGTTAACCAAAAGGTTCTTAATCACTCCTAAACATTTCACAGCTCTAGAATCAAATGCAAATAAATCATGGTATGGCTTTGTAATACTCAAAACAAGGGCCTCCATGATTGCTTTAGGAATAAAGTTATGTGAGGTTCCATAATCTAGAAGGCAATTGTGAATCATTTGGTCATGGACAGTCAAGGTTATATAAAAAGGTGGTGGAAAACTTGAACCTTCTTCAGGATTTTCAGATGAAGCAGACCCAAGGATTATTGTAGGTTCTTCTTCTTGTAAATTTACTGTATCTGACGGAGAAGAATTAACTGGAACATTCAACAACTTACATGATGAATCTATAAAACAAGGAGTCTTCATTAACTCAGTCAATGGCACCGGAACCTTGATGTTGCACAATTCATTCTCAAAGTTAAAAGCTTGTGTATTTTTTCTAGTTTATTCAACTTCTGCTGCTTTGGACTGATCACTATGGTCTTGTTTCTTTCCCTGTGTTTTATTAGGCAACTGTCTAGCAGGTGGAACTATTTTCTTCTTTGGAGTTTGAACAATCTGTTTTGGGCCTGATCTCAAATTATAAGACTTTTTAGGATCATTCTAACATATACTAGCTGAAACCTGAGGATAATGATCATTTCCTTCCTGATAATAATATAAATCATAATACGCAGAATTCTGATAGCTGCATTCAGTTGTAAAACCTTCAGATGATAACTCCCCAAAATAGTTTAAATTCTGATTTAAATCAATCTCATACTACACATCTTCCACCTGCTCAACTTCTTCTATAAAATTATTTTGGAAAGGGGGAGGAATTCTCTAGTATTCATTTTCTCTTTTCTCCCTCTGAATATCATTGTTTCTCCTCTCCCGAGGAATGAATCTTGGTACAAATTGTCTTCTAAACTGATTAGGATTTTGATTGGGATTTCTTTCTCCATCTTGAAAAGGTTTACTCAAGTTCTTCTCCAACTCCAGTCTACTCACTTTTGCAGTCAAGGTTTTAATTATCTTATTCATTTCATCTATTTGACTTTCTTCCTTCTTTGATGTGGAGGCTACAGGTATTACTACATTCTTACCCTTTCGCTCATGAACCTGCTGGTCTGATTGATCCCTAAGTCTATTAGAAGCCAAAATATTGGATTCAACATCTAGGGCTGCTTCTTGCATATTCAGTAATGTTAAAGGTCTCCTCTCTCTCAGGTGCAAAGAAAAATCATGGTCAAATGCATTTGCATATGTCAGTTTAGCCAAGGTTTTTGAAGGCTTAATTTCCACTGGAATTCTACCATACATTTTGTTGAAGCGTTTTGAAAAGTCAGCCATTATTTCATCATTTTTTCTCTTTAAGCTGCAAAATAAGTAATACAGTATATGTGATACTTTGTATCTCCCCATTGTCTCATGAAAACATCCTGTAATTCTTCAATAAGGGTTATTGAGTTTTATGGTAGCTCCCTGAACCATTTTCTAACATCACCATCCAAACTCTGCGCAAACATTCGCATCCATACATCCTTTGCTTCTATATTTTGGTTATCAACATAAATAAGGAATGCATTCCAGTGTTCCTCTGCGGTTGTTTCTCCCCGCCCATTAAACCTAGACAAATATTTTTGATAGTCTCCTCATGGAAGAGCATTTAAAGGTTGTGGAAGCACCAAAGGAGCATACCTAGCAGCTATTATTCTATCCATCATGTCCAATGGCTGACCTGCCATTTTTGAAGTAGTCTGACTGATTGAGGGCAAAGGTTTATTGGTTTTAACTGAACTAAGCTGAATGATAGGAATATTTGTAAAATTAGTCACAGCAGATCTAATGAACAAGTAAATCAATCACAACTTGTTCTTAGTTACCAGGGCCCTACATTATTTTTTGCACATCATAGTCTAGCTTGAGGGGGGGTGTTCGGATATCCACATCATCGTTTTCAGGATCTTGCATGCAATTAGGGTTTGCATGCAAATTCTAGGGTTTGCATGCATCCCAGTCACCAGGTTGATGCCTCCAGCACCTTAGCCACCTTATTCTAGCACCTGGGAGCCACTTACTTCATAGTTTTAGCCCTCCGGGCTAAAACTATGAAGTAAGTGGCTCCCAGGTGCTAGAATAAGGTGGCTAAGGTGCTGGAGGCATCAACCTGGTGACTGGGATGCATGCAAACCCTAGAATTTGCATGCAAACCCTAATTGCATGCAAGATCCTGAAAACGATGATGTGGATATCCGAACACCCCCCCTCAAGCTAGACTATGATGTGCAAAAAATAATGTGGGGCCCTGGTAACTAAGACCAAAGGTCACCCCAATACAATAATCCAAAAAATGCTGAAAATAAACTAAGTGAGGAAAGAGGGAAAACCCAGTGGGAAGAAAGCCCCCCCTCAAGCTAAAGCATAATAATGGATCAATCTGTCTCCACCATGATGGAAATCACCCCCAACAGTGAACGAAGGTAAGAGAACTTCTTCTCAGTGAAGCTCTTGGTGAAGATGTCTGTAATTTGCTCATTAGTAGGGCAATATTGAAGAATGATGGTGCGGTCATGCACCAACTGTCGAATGTAATGCATATGAATCTCAATGTGTTTGGTCCTCTGCCGCTGAACTGGATCTGTGGAGATCTTGATAGCACTTTGATTTTCACAAAATAGGACAGTCGAAGTAGTGCCACCAAAACCAAACTCGGAAAGAATACCCTGCAACCAAACTGCCTGAATGCAGGCATTGACTGCCCCTCGATACTCTGCCTCTGCTGAAGAAAGTGCAATGGCTGCTTGCTTTTTGCTGGACCAAAAAATAGCACCATGAACAATCATGAAAACATAACCGGAAGTGGACTTCTGATCAATGCTATCACCTGCCCAATCTGAATCAGTAAAACCAATGAAATCAAGCTCAGAATCTGCAGCATAATGTATGCCAAACTGTCGCGTACCTTGCACATAATGCAAGATCTGCTTGGCTACTTGCCAATGAAGCTCATGTGGCTGCTGCATATATCTTGACACGACACTCACGGCATATGAAATATCAGGCCTTGAGTGTGTCAAATAAAGTAGTGAACCAATCAACTGTCGATACATATTGCAATCTGCAAGCGGTGTAGAATCTCCCTCCTCAAGACTGATTCCTGAGAGGAATGGGAATGGGGCTGCCTTACATTCAGCCATATTAAAATTCAATAACAGGTCGGAAGCATATTTTTGCTGAGATATAGTGATCCCATCAAAATTTTGAGCTATCTCCAAGCCCAAAAAGTGACTCAGCAAGCCCAAATCGCTCATGTCAAAAGCTAGATTTAAGGCATTTTTTAGCTTGTTTATTGAAGTAAGAGTGCTACCAGTAATGAGAAGATCATCAACATAAAGTACAATAACCAACAAATTACCTTTAACTCGCTGAAGATACACATTCAGATAAGATTTTCATCTTTGGAAATTCTGAGAAAGAAGGAAGGAGTCCATCTTTGCGTACCAAGCTCTTGGGGCCTGTTTTAACCCGTACAAATATTTCTTCAATCTGAAAACTAATGATGGATCTGATGTGTAGCCCTCTGGTTGCTGCATATATACCTCTTCAACAAGGTCTCCATGTAGAAATGCACTCTTCACATCCATGTGGTGCGCTTCCCAGTGCTTGGATGCGGAAATAGCCAAAACAAGGCGGATGGAATCCATCTTTGCAACCAGTGCAAAAGTCTCAGTGTAGTCCACTCCTTGGACTTGGGAGAAAACTTTTGCCACCAACCTTTCTTTGTGTTTGCTGATAGAGCCATCAACAACAAATTTCGTGCGGTAGACCCATTTACACTTCACTAATTTTCTTCCAGGTGGAAGAGAAACTAGCTCCCATGTGTTGTTCTTTTGAAGAGAACTGTACTCTTCATCCATGGCACTTTGCCATCTCGGATCTCGGTGAGCAGAATAGTATGATGTGGGATATGAACCAGCCATCAAATAAAAAATATCAGGAAGTAATGGATCAGCAATAGAGAGTGCCATACCTACTCTTTGAAAGTCTGCTCTTGTTCGTCTCGGATCAGCAGGATTTCCAAGGTTCGAACCAGCAGATTGGAGAGTGTTTTGGGCCCACTTTGGTAACTGAGGATCATAATGGTCGGATTCTGAACCTGATATGTCATGATAATCATATGCTGCTGAAATATCAAAAATATCAGAACTCATACCTTCATTATCGCTGCACGGATATTCTTCTGGTGAAGGCGGTGAATCGGCAGTCTCTTCCTCGACTAGTTGCAATTCTTGAAGCGGTTCTTCAAATTTCACACTGCGCTCTATGAATATCTTTTTAGATATGATATCCATGAGTTTATATGATTTTGATTCTTCCCCATATCCTATCAGTATGCACTTGATGCTTTGTGGATCCAAAGCTCGTCTCTTCTTGTAAGGAATTCTAGCCCATGCAGTAGAGCCAAAAACTCTCAAATTTGACACATCCGGTTTGTGACCAAAGAATGCTTCGAAAGGAGTCATACCTTTGACGGATGAATGTGGAACACGGTTCTGTATGTATGCAGCAACATTGATTGCTTCAGACCAAATATTTGCAGCCAAACCTTTTGATTCAATCATGCATGTAGCCATCTCTTTCAGTGACCGGTTTTTCCTTTCCGCTACACCGTTCTGCTGGGGTGTGTAGGGAACTGTATGTTGGATCTGAATTCTGATTTGGGCACAAAGTTGCAGCAACTCGGACTTAATATATTCTCCACCATTATCATATCTAAGAGCTTTGATCTTTCTCTCAGTGGCGGTCTCAACATAAGCCTTAAAATCCTTGAATTTTCCAAGCACTTCTGACTTGTTTTTGAGAAAGAATACCCATGTAAAGCGGGAAAAATCATCACTAAATGTCAAAACATACCTTGAACCATTTAATGACATATGGGGCAGCGGACCACTGATATCAGAATGGATCAACCCCAAAATAGTAGAAGCTCTGCTAGCTTTGCCGCGGTCGAATCTGTGCTCGGGGTGCTTCCCAATGATGCAACCAGTGCATATTCCCTTTGAGGAACAGAGTTGTGGAAGACCATCTACCATGGATTTGTTTGATAGAAGAAGAAAATACTTATAATTAAGATGTCCAAATCTTTCATGCCAAAGCCTACTAACCTCATTACCATGTGTGCGAAGAGTAGTGGGCTTTGCAAGCGGAATAAAGTGTGAAAACTCATAGCATTTTGCAGTGTGGTTTGCCTTTCCGACTGCAACAAGTCTTCCACTTTTGATATCAGAAATTTCAACTATATTAGGGCTGAATGTAACTTTCTTTGGTTCACCAGTGTGTCATTTGATACACAGAAAGAATATTTGAAGCCAAGGAAGGCACATAGAGAACATTCTGAAAGCTTCCATGATCTACATGAATCGTACCTTTGCCCTTTGAAGAAATTTTTGAGTCATCTCCGAAATGGATGGGAATGGAGCTGTTTGGATCGAATGAAGAAAAAGAATCAATATTTGCAGCCATATGATTCGATGCACCCGAATCTATCAAGAGAGTAGTGGGCTTCGAAATAGTTGCCATGAGTGCTTGTCCTCTTTCATGATCATCATTCCTATCCTTCTTCCTTGCACCGTCAGGAACGGTTATGTTGTTCTTTTCCAAAAGGAGGGCCATTTGATCTATAGTCTTCTTCATACATGAACTTTCGGGATGAAAGCCACGGTTACAATAAGTACATTTAGATTTTTGGTTACCTTCTTTTCCCTTTTGCTTGAACTTCGAACTGGATGGTGCATCAGTTTGTTTGCCTTTCTCTCTTTGCTTGTGAGGATCGAATTTGGGCTTCTCCTTCTATTGCTTTCCTTTACCATTCGGGATCTTGGGTCCTTGAACATATAGGGCTGAATCTTTGGAGCTTATGGACCCCATTTGAATCAACTTGTCATGCTCTTTTGTGACGGACTCAATGTAGGCATCTTCCAATTTGGGGTAGTTAGCTGACCGGAATTGAAAGTAGAGACAAATACCGAATAATCTTTACCAAGCTTGCTTAGAATGGAGAGGATCAATTGTTTGTCCTCTTTGATAACTCCACTATTCTTCAACTGCAAGTTCAAGTTCTTGAATTTTGTGAAGAATTCATTGATGGTCTCGAAATTCTTAGGACTAAGGGCAATCAATTCATTCTCTAATTGAAAAGCCCTAAGCTCATCTTGCTTGCCAAATAGTGTTTCAAGTTGCTCCCATATAGATTTTGGAGTCTTCAATCCGTTGAGATGGAAGTGAAGATCTTTGGAGATGGAGAGACAAAGAAGACCATAAGCTTCATCAAGCTTGTTGTAGTGTTTGGTTCTATCTGACAGATTGTTTGGCTCCAATTCAAGACCAAGAGTGACTCGGTAGTAACCTTTTGAACGTAATATGATCTCCATATCATCTTTCCAATCAAAATAATTGAATGGGGTGAGGATAGGATTTGAAGAAGAGTATTCCATTGCTAGGAGCGAGTGCACACTGATGTAGAGGAGCTTGCATGCACAGTGTAGCGAATGCAATTAATGGAGACAATAAACCTGCAAATCACAATAAACCAAGAACAATGAGGTCGAACAATCCACCCTTTTAGAGTTGCATCACACCTGGGATTGGAGATCAAACAATGTTGAATGGGTCCAATGTATCAGATCCAGGAATTATGTGGAAACTCAAGCTTCTGGAGTGGTATTGGAAGTATTTTCAAGCTTTGCATGCACAGGAGCGAATGCCCTTGAGATATTTCATGCCAAAACTTTTTGCAATTTTTGAGCAATTCACTCAAATCTTCTTGTAGAACTACCTGTAGAAAAGAGATCTTGTCCCTGCAATGGCTCTGATACCATGTAAAATTAGTCACAGCAGATCTAATGAACAAGTAAATCAATCACAACAGATGAATATAGAAAATATGGTGTAAAACTGTGCTAAACATGTAGCAGTGCTCAATATCCCAATAAGGGTGAATAATTACAATACAATCTGACAATGTGAGTGAGCAATTCGAATTGCCTAAGAAGGTCATTAGAATCACTGAATGGAGTAGCTTGAGTCCAACTAGGAGTCCTCATCATCAATCGGTGGTGCTCATCAATGCACAAGAACCAGTCATCCAGGTGCCAATCTGAGTCTAACTGAGTGTAACAAGTGTAACTGAAGTGTGTAGCACTGATTAAGGGAAGGAGGCTCAGTGGGGGGCACATGGGAGGCTAACTGAAGTCAGAACAAGTCATCTAGTCAATCTGGAGGTCCAACGGAAGTGAAACAATCAGTCGGGAGTGAAACTAGCCTCAAATCAGGGAGAATCAGAGCTAACTGAGTGTAACTGAAGTGGAACTGCAGTGGTAGGTGAAGAAGTACGCCCTTCTCTGGCAGTAGGTGAGAAGTGGGTGCCTTCCTGACTAGGAGGGCTAAAACTCTGAAGTAAGTGGCTCCCGGGTGCTAGAATAAGGTGGCTAAGGTGCTGGAGGCATCAACCTGGTGACTGGGATGCATGCAAAGTGCATGCAAACCCTAGAATTTGCATGCAAACCCTAATTGCATGCAAGATCCCAAAAAAGATGATGTGGATATCTGAACAATATTAGCTTTAAACTGAAACAATGGAAATAATTCTGTTTTGAGCTCTTTAGGAGACAATGGATTGGTAAAAGTTTGAATATCTACCTCTTCTAATTTTGGTTCACAATATAGAAATGAAGATAAAGACTGTGGTTGACCAAGAGAAAGTAAAGATAGTGAGTATTGAGATATTCTAAAATAAGGATTATGTAACTCTTGTTTAGCTTTCTTCAAAATATTTTCTGGATCTGACACCCTTGGGTGTAAAGGTGAAGTGGGCTTCCCTCTAGTCCCAGACCTCCAAGAAGCCACTGTGAAATACTATCTTGGTGAAACTGTAGTCCGAAATAAAAACATTTGGTCCTATTCACCTCAAAACCAGAACAATAAAGATATCCTAGGGAAGATGAAACTTCACTTCCGTCCCCGGCAACGGTGCCAAAGATGATAGTGCCATAAATTGTCCCTAGACTACATAGGGGCAAACTAGCACAATATCAATAATCTTAATATGAAAATGAAATAGGTTTTTCTTGGTTTAGGGTTTGTTGGTTTAAAGGTTTCAATTTCAAGAAAATAAAAGGAAAACAAACTAAAACAAGTTACTAAATCATGTAATTCATTGAAGAACTGAAATCATAAATATTCACAAGGTAAATATAAACCATCACATTCATAATCACACATACATGTTTTTATCTACAACACATAAGCATTCACTAGATTAAAACATTAAAACAGAAAATGAATTCATATGTTGAATGATCAAATTGATCAGAAACAAAAACCCAATCAAACAAGATAAAATGGCTTATATCACATATATATATTAATCTCAGTCTTCAGGACTTACATAAGAGTCTTGTAAAGCTTCAATATTATCACTGTATATAGCTTCTTGAAACCAAAAAATCGAACCTTCCTACATCCTCCTTTACTCCATTTTATCCATTTACAAAAAGAGTAGTTTGTAACAACTTTAGGTTTAGGTCTCAAAAACAATTACATAAATTAGTTAAGATAACTTCGAGTCTTTTCTAAAAACTTAACTATTAACAACTACATATTTAATACAAAAATGAGAATGCATTAATAAACTAGGCACTAAGAAGCCTTTCTAGTAGCTTCCACTAACATGGCAATTCCTTCGAGTGCATGAGACCTTTTGTTATGTTGAGGCTGTTCTGGTTCCAAATATTTGATTTTCTTCAACAAGAACTGGTTCTTCTCTTTCTCATTTTGCACCTTCTTGTTTAAGACATCAACTTAAGCCTCTACTTCCATTTTCCTCTTCAGATATTTTTTGGCCACAACAATCGGCTCTTGATAACGAGCATTAGCTTCTCCTAAGTCTTCCCTCAAACGTTTATTGTTCTTTGTAAGCCTGTCATTTGACTCATTAAGAAACAATATTTCTACTTGATGTTACTCCTGAACCTTTCTAAGACTTTCAACCTCTAAGCATATGTTTACCTCTCCTAGCAATGTAGGGTCTTGAGATGTAAAAGGTGGAATATACAGTTTTTTGAAGATTAAATCTTCTTCATATTTATCCTTTGCCACTCTTTCTGCCATTGCAAATTCATCTTGTTCCATCTTGAGAATAATTTCTTCTTCTTCAACTTTGTTAAATTCTTCATATGCTTCTTCTACCATTGTACAATCCTGCTGTATGCTCATCTGATTCTGCTGAGAATTTGATTTATCTTCCTCCTCTTCATCACTTGAAGAACTTTGAATTAAAGTTATCTCTTTCGTCTCCTGATTAGAACTTGAACCTTTTTCCATATTATTCTTCGTAGCTGATCTTGTTCTAAACTTCCAACTTGATTCTCTTAACTGCATGAAAAGGTTTGCATCTGCTTCAAAATCTATATCCTGCAAACTTTTGTCTTTTGTACTATCTGCAGAACATTGTAAAACTAGGTTCTTAATTATACCCTGTTATGATGTAATTGGAATTTGAACTTGTTCAGCAGTAAGACTAATTGTCTTCTCCAGTTCTTGATTTTCTTGACAGTGTTCTTGTTTTTCTTTAACTACATTAACCTGTTCCTCCTTTTCGAGACTTTTAGATTTTTCCTGTGATAGAGGCTTTTCAGAAATTTCTTGTATCAGAACTACTTTCTTACCCTTTTTACCTTTCTTTTTAGACCCATTCTTATTTATACGCTCATCCTATTCAGCCATCAATCTAGACCAGAATATAAAATGCTCCCAGGTCTTCTTTTCCTTCTGTAATACTTTCTGTATGATCAGCTTTATAAGTCCATGATGAAATATGGATTGCCTTGTATGTTCAGGATGTGCTTTAACCTTATTTGACATTTTTTGGATGCTCTTGTACAAGAAGTAGGGCAAATTTATTTTACAGTGCAATTTAAGATGCATAAAAAACCCAACATGGTATTTAAAAACCGTTGAGAACCCACCCTCACATGTAATGTAGGTTTGTATAATGTCGAGCACCTCCCTCCATTCTGGTTGAAAATTTGTTATATGAACTCCATTACTCCAATTTAGGGTTTCATTACCTGGTAGCAAGAAAGGATTTGGGTCAAACTTGAAATGAACTTTTTTGAACCACAATTCCCCATCCATGGCGATTGTAGTAGCTTTAGAAATTAAGGCTTCTGTGAGCTGAAATATTAAGGTTTTGAACTTAATAACATCATCAGTCAGATTGTTTACAAAATAAATCGAATTTTCTTCATTAAACCCGGTAACTTTCTCGAAGAAATTGAACCATCCAGCTGCTTTAAACAAGTCTGCACATTTCAGAAATTGCGTAGCCCACTTCGTGTCCATCGGTTCTACCCTGTTAATCTTGCCACTTTTTCTCATCTTATAACTGCAAGTTTTTTAATTAATATTCTCAGGAAAAACATAGGTGACAAATGTTCAAAGATCTAGGACTAACCGCGTTCAACTACAAATGTCTTCAACTTTGCATTTTGTGATCCCTAAATGGACTCATGGCACTTCAAACCCCAATCTCTCTCAATGATGGAATGTAATAGAGCTTGCTGTTCGAGTACACAGGGTACTACCAAAGGACCGAACACCAAGAGCAACCACTTCACACAAACAGATCACAGATCAACACACCGATGTTTTGACGTGGTTTAAACCCTCTTGAGGGAAACACTCCACGGCCCCGGCCAAATAGCTTCTACGGGACAATTTATTATGCAAGGAAAGAAAGTTACAAATGAGCTTCTCATAATCGATCAACTAAACAATGACCCTCCATGCTCTTTAAATAGAGATCATGGACCAATCGGGTGCTAATCCATGGATCAAGGTTAGGTTTGATCTAAGAGAAGTTGAGCCGTCGGATCACTCTATGTCGGAAACATATCGTGACCATCGGATTAAGTATTTACAAATGCATACTAATGCATACTAAAGAAACACACTATCCCTAACGGATATATTACACAAGTTGATCTTAACTAACTCCTAAGTGTCTAAATATCCTAACATCCCCCCTTAAGAACAACTTGGGATAGGATTGAAGGATTTACAAAAGTGACACTATTAGGAGAAGGAAGGAGGCATTAGAGCCTATCCCCCCTTAATGACAAGTTCCTGAACTCCTAACATAGATTGAAGTTTAGAAAACTTCGCTTCTGTAAGAGACTTGGTGAAGATGTCTGCAACTTGATCATCTGTAGGGAAAAAGAGCACTTCAAGAACCCGATCATGAACAAGATTTCTGATGAAGTGCATATGTAGCTCAATGTGTTTGCTACGTTGATGTAGAACTGGATCTTTGGCAAGCTTGATGGCACTTTTATTGTTGCACCAAAGTGGAGTAGGCTGCTGCTGCTCGAATCCAAACTCTGAAAGGATCTGTCGAAGCCATAAAGCTTCCTGACTGGCATTAACTGCTGCTCGATATTCTGCCTCTGCTGAAGAAAGAGCAAGAGCTTGTTGTTTCTTACAAGCCCAAGTAATAGGTCCAGATCCCAGACTGAAAACATAACCTGCAGTAGACTTTCGATCATCAGGATCGCCGGCCCAATCTGAATCAGTGAAACCAACCAACAAAGGTTTCCCCCCTCTACTGTAATGAATCCCAAACTGAACTGTACCTCGAATATATCGAAGTATTCTTCTAGCTGCTTTCCAGTGACTTTCATGAGGTGTCTGCATATAACGGGCAACTCGACCAACGACAAAGGAAAGGTCAGGACGGGAATGAGTCAAGTATAAGAGACTACCAACAAGCTGACGATACAAGGTGGCATCTACTTCAGGTGAAGTACAAGTGGCAGAAAGTTTGACTCTAGACTGGAAGGGAGAAGGGGCTGGTGTACAATCTTCCATGTGAAAGCGTCGAAGAAGGTCACAAGCATACTTAGACTGAGAAAGAAAGATTCCTTCTTTGGTTTGCAGGACTTGGAGACCAAGAAAATAATGCAAATGTCCTAAGTCTGACATTTCAAAATTTTGTTTAAGACTGGATTTCACATGGGTTATAAGTTTAGGGTCACTACCAGTAAGAATAAGGTCATCAACATATAGAACAAGTATGATGAGATGGTTTCCTACTTTCTTGGTATAGACATTGGGGTCAGAATGGCATCTAGAAAAACCAGTGTCAAGGAGAAAGTTATCCATTTTGGCATACCAAGCTCTAGGAGCTTGCTTAAGGCCATATAAGGATTTCTTAAGGTGACAGACAAGGCTAGAGTTATTCTGAACATAGCCAGGAGGTTGTTCCATGTAAATTTCCTCCTGTAAATCACCATGTAAGAAGGCAGACTTGCCATCCATTTGATGGACTTCCCAGTTGTGTAAGGCTGCAAGGGAAAGAACAAGGCGAATGGAGTTCATTTTTGCGACAGGAGCAAAGGTTTCATTGTATTCAATCCCTTCAACTTGGGAAAAACCTTTGGCAACTAACCTTGCCTTAAGTCTTTCAACACTTCCATCTGATGCATACTTAGTTCTGTAGACCCATTTACATCTGACAAGTTTTCTTCCTTTTGGAAGAGGTACAAGATCCCAAGTATCGTTCGACATTAAGGAACGATATTCTTCATCCATGGCTGCATCCCAATCTGGATTCCTTGAAGCTTCTGCAAAAGTTTTTGGATCATGATTCTCCGAAACTTGAGCCAAAAGAGAAGAGGCTCGCTGAAACTGAGAACGTGTTCGACGTTGATCTCTAGGATCACCAGCAAGATCACCAGCTGCTTCACATGTTGAACGGACCCATCGAGGAAGCACTTGTGCTGGTGCAACTGGAGGAACATGAGCAGGCGGAGGGGGATTTTCATCCTCACTGTCATCATCAGAAACTGGAGTTGGAAACCTGTCAAGGAAGTTGGAAGAAGAAGAAGAAGAAGGCACAAACGCTGAATCAGGCTTGCAGGCCAAAGATGGAACAATTACCGAGTTAGGCTCGCAGGCCAAGATATTTTCATCAAATTTAACATCTCTTCTAATGATTACATCATGAGAATGTGGTTGAAGAAGTCTATAACCTTTTACATCTTCACAATATCCAAACAAATATGCACTTTTCACTTTTAGGCTGCAATGCTTTCCGTTTTTCATCCGGAATGTGAGCCCATGCTTCACTACCAAACACACGAAAGTGACTTACATCAGGTTTAATTTTACTCTATGCTTCTTTCGGTGTTATACCTTGTAATTCTTTTGTGGGGGTGCGATTAACTATGTAATTTGCACAATTAATGGCTTCAGCCCAAAATTGAAGACTTAGTCCCTTAGATTGGATCATACAATTAGCCATTTCTTTTAAGGTGCGGTTCTTCCGCTCAGCTACACCATTTTGTTGTGGTGTATATGGAACAGTGTGTTGTTGTTGGATGCCTTGTTCAGTGCAGAAAGTAGTGAACTGTTTGTTAACATATTCTCCTCCATTGTCAGATCTTAACTTAATAATTTGATGACCAGATTGTTTTTCAACAAGGTCCTTGTAGGCCAAGAACATTTTAAATACTTCGCTCTTAAGTTTTAGGAAATAAACCCAAGTGCGTCTGGTGTAATCATCAATGAAAGTTAAGAAATACTTGAAACTAGAAAAGGAAGCAGATGGAAGAGGACCACACAAGTCACTATGCACAAGCTCCAAGGGAACCGAGGCGTGCCAATAGGCACGTTTGTCAAAACTGTCCCGATGATGTTTTCTGAGTACACAACCGGAGCAAACACCATCCCTGCAAGATACCATCGGAAGACCTGTCACCATATTTTCTTTACATAGTTGTTGCAATGAGCGATAATTCAAGTGACCAAATCGCTCATGCCAAAGTTTGCTCAAGTTATCACTATGAGCAACAAAAACTGAAGGGAAAGGTGATGACCCAAAGTTGTGAAACTTGTACAACCTGGTAATATCATCAACAATTCGGGTAGCTAGAACCTGTTGAGGATCTTTAAAATCCTTGATTACAACTTGGTGAGGTGTAAAGGTCACAGTTTTACCTTCACCAGAATGAGTGATCTGATAGACTGATGACAAATTGCAGGAAATTCTTGGAACACATAGTACATCACTAAAATGACCATTATCTACTGGAACTGTTCCAGCTCCTACAACACTTAGAGATCTATCATCACCAACAAATATTTGTTTGGTGTTACATTCATGCATAGTAGAAAAGATGGCTTGATCCTTAGCCATATGATAAGATGCTCCAGAATCAATGATCCATTCATTTGAAGTAGAAGAAGAAGATGCATTATAAGAATAACCAGAAGCACAAAGTGCATGTCCATGAGAGGAAGATTCTGAAGGCGAATCTAGGCTGATGTGGTGCTTCTTCATTGCTGCTTCCAAGGCTGCCATCTTCTTGAAACACTTAGATTCATCATGATTATCTTTCCCGCAATAGTCGCAATGACGCTAAGTCTTCTTGCCTTTTGGCTTGGATCCTTTGTCATTTTTTAAAGAAGGAGCTGACTGAGAGGGTTTGGGACCCTTGTTTGACTTATTATTGCGAAAATTTTGTTTCTTGGGAGGCTTGGACTTTTCTTTCTGTTGGGACAATAAGGCTTTCCTAGATGTATCTGCATTGTTGATTATTCCAAGGTGAATGAGTTTATCTTGTTCTCTAATCAAGAAATCACAAAAGGATTCAAGACTAGGCTCTTGATAACTAGCTGCATTCAAGGATGCTTTCATGGAGTAAAATGTAGATACAAAAACAGAATATGCAGGTCCAAGTTTGGAAAGAATATGATAAATGCATTGTTTGTCTTCCCTCTCAATATTACATTCTGCACATAAGAGCTTAAGAGTTTTGTACTTAGATAAATAATCTTGAATGCATGAAAAGTCACTTGGATTTAAAGAAATCAACTCATTTTCGAGTTGGTGACCTCGAATTTCATTGTGTTTACCAAACACAGATTCCAACTTGTCCCAAGCAGCATTAGGTTCATCAATTCCAGATATGTGGAATCACAAATCAGTAGAGATTGACATCCCAATCAATCCACAAGCTTCATCACATCTATTTGCCCATTTTATTTTCTTATCATTATTAGTGGGTTCTTTTTCTTTCCCTGTGGTAATTCTGAAAAGTCCCCTACTTCGTAGAACATCCTCCATACGAGATTTCCATGAGAAATAGTTGGAACTGTTAAGTAGAATATCACAATGGGCGGCCATATTTGTAAATTAATGGCTGTAAAAGCAGAAACCAATAGTCTGGATGGGAAGAGCTCGAAAAAATACGCAGTTTAAAAAAAAAACGGCACTGAAAAATGACTCTGTATGATGAAGTTATGCTTGAACAAATAAACTATTGAAGATGTCCCCAATAGTGACGTGGCAGCTAGAGAATGTCCAGCAAAAAAAAGAACCCCCCTCTTCCCAAGATGAACCTTTTGAAAATCACTTTACAAAAAAGTTGCTTTAAGTGAATCACTTTTGTAAAATAAGTGATTTCACTTTTACAATGATATTACTTTTAAATAGTGCAACAAAAAAAACTTAAGTGACTCACTTGTATTTTTATTTTTTATTATTTAAGTGAGATGCACTTTTACAATAAAGTAACTTGAAAATAGAAATTGCATGCACTTTTCTTTTTAAAAGTAACTTCCTAAGACTTGAACTCAAGAGCTATGAAGGAATAAAACAACTTTGAACCAAGTGAGCTAGATTAAAAGGTATGTAAAATATGGGAATGAGGAAGGGGGCTTTTTTATTTTTATTTATTTTTATTTTACTCTTCTTGCTCGGTTTGCGTGCTTGTCCTTTTTCCTACAAAACAAACCACAAAAAGAAACAAAAAAACTTTTCCACACTCATGGGGTTAGATCTTGTTAGCTTGCCCGGAAAGTCTACTTTTTCTCTCTGTTTCTGATTTGCCGAGATCGCACAAGGTGCACGACAAAGAGCATACGCAGCCGAGAAAAACCCTTTCCCTTTCTGTTTCTGATTTTCCGAGATCGCTCAAGGTGCACGGCAAAGAGCATACGCAGACGGGAAAGCAACAATCCAAACCCAAAAAAATCTAACAGTGAAAAAAGATGAAATATGAGATTTTTTTCTTTTCAAAAAACGAAATAAAAAAAAATGCATCACTGTAACATTATACCTTCAGATCTGATGAAATACGCGTTTCTGGAGCAACCGGGAATCGTTTTCGATCATGTTAAGATTCAATATGCTAAGACATAAAATAGCAGCATTACATTCCATTTCACAATAATAGCATATACAGGATCACTGAAGAAACAACAAGCATAGCATAAACACAAGAGACAAAGATTTATCCTGGGAAACCCTCATGGGGTAGAAAACCCAGCAAAGCTTCCTCAATATAGATGACCAGCAATATACAAAGATGAAACCCTGAGACATGATCTCCTCCTCCACAATAGCAGACCTCTCCTCCACAAGTGCGCTATCCTCAAGTGTGTGAGTGTGTCAAATGAGGAACACACCTCCTCTATTTATACACTACACTGACATGTATTTTACACAGGTACACGTAGGCTCGTATTTAACCAATGGGTTAAATACCCCACTACAACTAACTGGGCCGACCCCTCTAGGGTGGTCTAATAACCCTTTGACCCACATGACACATACAGGGCCGATGCCCACTAGGGAAGTCTAATAACCCGAGTTACCACATTCTGACGGAGGAATAAACATCTCCGGATATACAATAAGATCTTCACGGAGGAATGAAACATCTCCGGAATAATAAAGTACAAATATAATATTCTTTGAAATTACAATATCTCAACACTCCCCCTTAACGAGAAGGATATTATAACAGCATCTGCACGAGCAAGGAGTCATCAACATCATACATGATACATCTATAAATCATTGGAAGCTTTCTCAACATCATCAGTAACTCAAGCAGTTACTGGAACATCTTCAATACTGGAACATCGACATCTTCAGTATTGAGTCTTTATCTTCTGTAGCACTTGAACAGCTACAACAATATCATCATCTGGATCCTCACGATTATCGTCATCACACGATCATCAGCATCGTCATCTCACGATCATTAGCATCATCATCACACGATCATCAACATCGTCATCTCACGATCATCAGCATCGTCATCACACGATCATCAACATCGTCATCACACGATCATCAGCATCGTCATCACACGATCATCAGCATCGTCATCACACGATCATCAACATCGTCATCACACGATCATCAGCATCGTCATCTCACGATCATTAGCATCGTCATCACACGATCATTAGCATCGTCATCACACGATCATCAGCATCGTCATCTCACGATCATTAGCATCGTCATCACACGATCATCAGCATCGTCATCTCACGATCATCAGCATCGTCATCAATACAGGTATCCATAACAATACAAGTATCCACATCATTAGTACAAGTATTCATGCCAATACAAGTATACATATCATCAATACAAGTATCCATACTGATACAAGTAACCATGTCATCAATACATGTATCCTATCGATACAGGTAACCACATCATCAATACAAGTATCCTACCGATACAAGTAACCACATCATCAATACAAGTATCCTACCGATACAAGTAACCACATCATCAATACAAGTATCCTACCGATACAACTAACCACATCATCAATACAAGTATCCATACCGATACAAGTAACTACATCATCAATACAAGTATCCTACCGATACAAGTAACCACATCATCAATACAAGTATCCATACCGATACAAGTAACTACATCATCAATACAAGTATCCTACCGATACAAGTAACCACATCATCAATACAAGTATCCATACCGATACAAGTAACTACATCATCAATACAAGTATCCTACCGATACAAGTAACCACATCATCAATACAAGTATCCATACCGATACAAGTAACCACATCATCATAAAAAAAAAAAAACACTTTCTCGAAGACCATTCGTCTACGGATCAATTCAGGGACCAAAGTCCGGGGATGATACAATCCCCACTTCTTGGAGACCACACGTCTACGGATCAATTCAGGGACCGAAGTCCAGGGATGATACAATCCCCACTTCTCGGAGACCACACGTCTACGGATCAATTCAGGGACCGAAGTCCGGGGATGATACAATCCCCACTTCTCGGAGACCACACGTCTACAGATCAATTCAGGGACCAAAGTCCGGGGATGATACAATCCCCACTTCTCGGAGACCACACATCTACGGATCAATTCAGGGACCGAAGTCTGGGGATGATACAATCCCCATTTCTCGGAGACCACACGTCTACGGATCAATTCAGGGACCAAAGTCCAGGGATGATACAATCCCCACTTCTCGGAGACCACATGTCTACGGATCAATTCAGGGACCGAAGTCCAGGGATGATACAATCCCCACTCTCGGAGACCATACGTCTACGGCTCTCTTTAGGACTGAAAGTCTAGGGATGATCCAATCCCCTCAACTGTCCACTAAGGACTTCATTCTCGGAGACTTCACGTCTACGGCTCTCTTTAGGACTGAAAGTCCAGGGATGATCCAATCCCCTCAACTGTCCACTAAGGACTTCATTCTCGGAGACTTCATGTCTACGGCTCTCTTTAGGACTGAAAGTCCAGGGATGATCCAATCCCCTCAACTGTCCACTAAGGACTTCATTCTTGGAGACCTCACGTCTACGGCTCTCTTTAGGACTGAAAGTCCAGGGATGATCCAATCCCCTCAACTGTCCACTAAGGACTTCATTCTCGAAGACCTCACGTCTACGGCTCTCTTTAGGAATGAAAGTCCAGGGATGATCCAATCCCTACCTATCCACTAAGGACTTCATTTTCAGAGACCATACGTCTACGACTCACTTTAGAACATGTGTTCAAGGATGATACAATCCCCACATGTATTCTCATCAATACAAGTACAAGTATCCTCAACCATACAAGTACATTAATCAATACATGTGTCATCAAAAGTATGTATTCTTACCAATACATCTTATCATCAAAAGCATGTATTCTCACCAATACATCTATCATCAAAAGCATGTATAAGTAAAACTAAGTATTCTAAGTATAAGAGTCCTAAATCTAAATATTTCTAAGTATCTAGGTGTGGAGAACAGGTTACCTCATCATCGACCTTGTTGTTCGATGAGACAAACTCATCATCAGTGACTATACTACTCCCCCTTTCGAGGAGGGTCCTTTTGAACTACACCAAGCTTGTCTCGGAAGTATTCAAATTTCACTCGAGACAGAGGTTTGGTTAGTATGTTGGTAACTTCTTCACGTGAGGTAAAGGTTTGGTTAGTACAATGGTAACTTGTTACAAATTCAAACTTTATAGTTCCTTTCCGCGTCATATCTTGTTTGTTCCCTATGTTTTTTGACTTATCATGGAACACTAGATTCTATGTCATCTTGATACAACCCTAATTATCACATAGGATCTCAGTTGGTTCTATCTTTAAATCAAACAATCCTAAAGCCAAACTTCTTCACAACTAGCAGAGCAAGCAGCCATATATTCCGCTTGTGCTGAGAGCCACACTAGACTGATTCCAGCTAAACCACGAGATCATGGCTAATCCCAGACAATAACATCCTCTCGATGTGTTCTTCCTGTCTGATACACTTCCTGCCCAATCAAAATCTGAATAACCATCTGAAGTCATGATCTTCAAGATAACATAGATCGAATTCTATTGTGTCCTTTATGTGCCTCATCACATGCTTTGCAACTATCAGGTGAACACATCTAGTTTCCACTAGATACTGACTCAAGGTGTTCACAACAAAGCATATATCTAATATAGTATATGTTAGATACATCAATGACCCAATAATTTGACTGTACAGAGTTATATCCACTAACTCTGATGAGTCATCCCCTAACAGCTTCAAGTTGGAATCCATAAGAGTGGCCATTCCAACACCTCAAGTTATTTTAATATTTCTCAGCATACTTTCCTTGGTTGAGAAATATTCCTTCTGAGCCTTGTCATACTTCCAGACCTAGGAAGTAAAGCATCAATTTGAGATCTTTCATTTTCATTTCTGCATTGAATGATCTTCTGTATATCTATCTGTGCCATCTCTCGTTAGATGGGTCTACTGATATGAGCCTCAATATCATTTGAACTCTGTGGTGAGTTCCTTCTTGCATCCATGTCATCCGTGTATAGAAATCATATTCAACCTTGTAGCAAAGGTTGAGATCCACATCACCCATGGTGATCATTAAGCTTATCAATTTATTATCGATCCTGGGAACCCATACAAAACCTGATTCACATTTCTTCTTTAATTACACCATTAAGAGAATGGTCTTATCTAGCCACTTGGAGCAAACATTTCATCATGATTCTCTTCCTCTTTCTAGGAGAATCTTCTAGCCACAAGCCTTCTATAGTGTGTTTGACTTGTAAATCTTTTGTTGATCATCCATCGCTTGTTCAGTGTTCATCATTCATCATGATCTTTCCTACAAATCAAAATTAAGTATATGATTAGTAATACTTCATAATCATCAAATCATATTGTCATGATAACCTATTATGCATACGAATATTATTTACATAGTTATGCAACTATTTTGACCAATACTTTGGCACAACACTTTTCCATATTCTGTATGCATACAGTGGCTACCTAGATGCCTTCCATCTCTACCAGAACATACTATCGAGAGTGTGCACATCTCTCAGCGTGTCAGCAAAGAGGTTTCATTCTAGACAAGCAACAATGGAATGTTTGTCCAACTTACCAATCATATGCATATTAGTAGTATACTGTTCAATGCTCTATGAATGTTTACACTCAGCATCATATATTCTAAGAATACAAATATGCATACAAACAATATCATTTACTATTTCAAATAACAACTCAAATACTTATCTTTTATGTTTGTGTGGTTGCTTCCCGCTTGATCTTCTATATGTCTTTTGAGCTTCTATTCATTCTATACCACTGTGCATGCTCAAATGTGCACTAGTGTCATCATCATGATCTCATACACAAACATACATTCAATGTTATCAAAACATTATAGTTCTAAATAATCTTGAAAATGTATAATCATGATTATAGATAATATTGAAGGTTTTAGGGAAGTCTTCCTTTACTTATGCATATTCTTGTTTGATCTAGTTAGTTAAATAATCAACCAAGATAAGAGACATGATATGCATAAACCCTTGATTACTAACTTTATGAATAAGCATAACCAATCATACCAAGTATACTTATATAAGGGATCCTAATCACAAGGTAAGATTCTAACATGACATAGGAAAACATACTTGGATTAATATACCTACTTTAGTTATGTGCAACATACCTAAACAATCTCTTCATTGATTTAGAGATCCTGAGCTAGAACCTGCATGTATCATAGGTTAAGCATAATACAACAAGGTCATACATACCTCGTAAGTAGAACAAAGATTATGGATGAGTCTTTGTCTTCATGTTTTCATGGTCATGGAACCTGATTTGTCTTTTGTGATGTACCTGTATCTTGTTAGCAGACAACATCAACCTCACACAACATTATAATGCATTAGTACAATCATATAGCCCTAATCAATGAATGTCTTTGATCATTCACATGCATTCATACTGTTACTAGGGTGATAAGACAATTCTAACATTAATCAAGATTGTACTAATAAATAATATGAAGACAAACACATCATGAACTTAATCAAGAATTAGATTTCAAGACATACCTGAGCCTCCTTAAGTCATACCTATCGAGACTTCTTGTAGTCTTCTTATGTAAGGCCTTAGCCTCAACTCCCCTTGAAACTTGATCTGGAGCTTGATTAGGGTTTTCTAGAGAAACCCCTAAAAAATTCAATCTTTGACTTTCATACTTCTGAATGGATGAAAGAATATGTCTTGCTGAGCTGAACAAACTAGCATACTTCAATTTTGGAATTTCCAAAATTTGACCCCTCAAAATTGCCTTTGAAACTTCTGGATCTTCTGGAAAGGATCCCGAAATAGGGTTTGATGAAGCCCACCCTTCTGCCCAAACAAAAGGTTCGACCCAAGGCTCTAAACTCTTATTTTTCTGAGGAGCTTCCAGCCGTGGTTACAGACTTCAAAAATTCCAACTTTTGCTGAAGCCCTAATTTTCCATCTTTCCGATCAAAATCCCAAACTGGGGTTTGATCAAGCCCGGTCTTCCACCCAACCAAAAAATTCAATCTTGGTCTCTAAATTTTGATTTTCCTGAGTAGCATTCAGCCGTGGACTCCGATTCCAAAAATTCTAACTTTCTCTGAAACCCTAAATTCCGGAAGCCATGAATAAAAGTGCTCCAAAAAATAATTCTGTTTTGACAGAAATATGCACCTGATTGTTTCTGCTATAAATCTGAAATTTTTGCTCCACAGGGTCTGAAACCCTTTTTTTGCAGTAGCCTGACCTGTCATCTTTCCATCCTGACAGGTCTGACCTCAATTGGGTTTTCTGAGAGAGAGTTATGCCAAGTGTCACAACATGACCTGTTTATGGGATAAAACAGGAGAGCGAACTTGTACGGCATGCCACATGTCACTGTTTGAACTTCGGCCTCTGAAAACTTTTTTTGAGATAGCTCGACCTGTTATCTTTCCATCCTAATAGGTCTGACCTCAATTGGACTCTCTGAGAGAGATTTATACCAAGTGTCACAACATGACCTGTTTATGGGATAAAACAGGAGAGCGAACTTGTACGGCATGCCACGTGTCACTATTTGAACTTCGGCCTCTGAAAACTTTTTCTGAGATATATCGACCTGTTATCTTTCCATCCTGACAGGTCTGACCTCAATTGGACTCTCTGAGAGAGAGTTATTCCAAGTGTCTCAACGTGACCTGTTTATGGGATAAAACAGGAGAGCGAACTTGTATGGCGTGCCAAGTGTCACTGGTTCACCTTCGGCCTCTGAAATTTTTTTCTGAGATAGTACAGTCTGTGTACTACCTTTCACTTTTTACGAAATTTCATTTGGAGCTTCCTAGCCCAAGTTATGACCTTTTTTCCAAGGTCACCTGATTTTGACTGAGATCTGGAAGAGGCAGAAACCCTAACTTGTACTGATCATAACTCACAAAGTACAACGAATCTGAGGATGCCCTTTGGACACAAGGTACCTGGGGATGTTATCTTCGACCTGTAACCTTTTTAGACCCTGAACCTTCTCCAAAATGGAGTTATAGTGAAAGTTCCACGATGACTAGTTTTTGCTATGTAAAACCATAACCTTCAAATTGTCGTAAGTAAAGCAAGTGTCGTAAGTGCCATACCTTGTCTTCCTTCAGGTTAGCTCTGATACCATGTTAAGATTCAATATGCTAAGACATAAAATAGCAGCATTACATTCCATTTCACAATAATAGCATATACAGGATCACTGAAGAAACAACAAGCATAGCATAAACACAAGAGACAGAGATTTATCCTGGGAAACCCTCATGGGGTAGAAAACCCAGCAAAGCTTCCTCAATATAGATGACCAGCAATATACAAAGATGAAACCCTGAGACATGATCTCCTCCTCCACAATAGCAGACCTCTCCTCCACAAGTGCGCTATCCTCAAGTGTGTGAGTGTGTCAAATGAGGAACACACCTCCTCTATTTATACACTACATTGACATGTATTTTACACAGGTACACGTAGGCTCGTATTTAACCAATGGGTTAAATACCCCACTACAACTAACTGGGCCGACCCCTCTAGGGTGGTCTAATAACCCTTTGACCCACATGACACATACAGGGCCGACCCCCACTAGGGAAGTCTAATAACCCGAGTTACCACATTCTGACGGAGGAATAAACATCTCCGGATATACAATAAGATCTTCACGGAGGAATGAAACATCTCCGGAATAATAAAGTACAAATATAATATTCTTTGAAGTTACAATATCTCAACAGATCAAACAAAAACTATTTCCCAATGGAAACGACGCTCCGGACGCAATGGAACACCTCCCACAGCCCAGAAATGCATAGAAATACCAAAACTAAAAACCCTTTCGAGTTTCGGCAACAACAGTTCAAGATCTAGATCATAACCGAAAGCGACACTTCATAAAAGCTCTGATACCATGTTCGAGTACACAGGGTACTACCAAAGGACCGAACACCAAGAGCAACCACTTCACACAAACAGATCACAGATCAACACACCGATGTTTTGACGTGGTTTAAACCCTCTTGAGGGAAACACTCCACGACCCCGGCCAAATAGCTTCTACGGGACAATTTATTATGCAAAGAAAGAAAGTTACAAATGAGCTTCTCATAATCGATCAACTAAACAATAACCCTCCATGCTCTTTAAATAGAGATCATGGACCAATCGGGTGTTAAGCCACGGATCAAGGTTAGGTTTGATCTAAGAGAAGTTGAGCCGTCGGATCACTCTATGCCGGAAACATATCGTGATCGTCGGATTAAGTATTTACAAATGCATACTAATGCATACTAAAGAAACACACTATCCCTAACGGATATATTACACAAGTTGATCTTAACTAACTCCTAAGTGTCTAAATATCCTAACACTTGCAACTATCATCATTCTTCAACATGTGTTTTAGCATCTCAAGTCATCATAACTCATAACGAGCAACCATTCAACATGAATAACCACGATCTTTCATCATATCGGATTCCTGTAGTGCATTAGAGGTCTGTTTTGAACTTTGCGCTGCAAGATTCTTTTTACATAGCCAATTTAACAAATACACTTTTGATAAAGGTTAGATCTTGGTTATAAGCTTTATAATAAGGTTAAATAGGTATAATTGAGGACTTTGAGATAAATATAATGTTGCATAAGCCATTTAAAGGTTTTGAACTAAAGAAATTAAAAGCAATCAGAAATAAATAAAAATTGAAAAAAAAAATCAAAATCATGAATAAATAAAAGGAAAATGAAATTCAAACAATCCTAAATGAAACACATAAAAATGAGAACAATTTCAGCCTCAACATATGGCTCCTGCTGCGAGATGAAAACCTCCTTGTGATGTTTCAAGAACTTGTAGACCAGTGCCTTTCTGCCACCTGAAACTACTACTTTATTCTGCAAACTTCCATTGGGTATGGAGTCTTATTTCACACCGGTATGTACAATGAGTGTGACATTATTTACCTTTAGGAACTATGAAAATGTTTGAGGAATCGTCCATTAACTGGAGTAGACAATTCCTCACCTTCCAAAGTTTGTAGTATAAAAGTGTTATTTTCTAAATTTTTTGAAATCATGAGGGGACCTAACCATAGATTGTCAAACTTACCATGCTGACCCTTATGGTCTCTCCTGGCATCCCATCTGAGCACCATATCACCAAGAGAAAAAGTATTTTCTTTTACCTTTCTATTTATACCTGCTTTAATCTTCCTTCTGTATGCATCATCTCTTTCTGCTATAGCCTCACGTTTATGTTGTAATTCAACTAATGAGAAAATTCTTCTTTGAAGATCGTTAGGTTCTTATTTACTATCTTGGAAAAACTTCATTACTGGAAATCCTAGATGAATAGAAAAAACTGCATCAGTACCATCCACCAATTGGAAAGGGGAGAGACCTATTGCTTTCTTAGTGGTTATTCTATCTGCCCACAATGCATACTTTAGCATTGAATCCCAGGATCTTTTATTTTGATTTAATAGCTTTTTAATAATCTGAATAATGTTCTTGTTTGATGACTCTGCCAAACCATTACCCTGGGGGTAGTAGGGTGTAGAATGCCTCAAATCAATCCCATTTTGCTCACAAAAACTTACCATAGCTTTTGACTTGAAAGCAGGTGCATTATTAGTCAGCAATTTCCGTGGACAACCAAACCTACTCAAAATATTCTCCTGTATAAAATTCATGATGACTTTGTCAGTTGCATTACGTGTTGGTATTTCCTCCACCCATTTAGTGAAAAAATATGTAGCTATGAGTATCCACCTGTGTTGTCCACTAGAAGCAGGATTAATCTCACCTATAAAATCTAATCCCCATTGTTTAAAAGGAGCATCAACTACGATAGGATTTAATGGAAGAGAAATGAGCTTCTACCTCCCAACAAACTTTTGACATTGAACACATGCTCTCACCTGTTGATACACATCTGAAAATAAAGTGGGCCAATAATACCCAAACCTAAGAATTTTATATACTGTAGACTTCCAATACTTGTGACCCCCACAAGCACCCTCATGGATTTCTGAAATAACCTCTTTCACTTGTGATTTTTCTAAACATTTGAGTAAAATTCCACCTGGATCCTTCCAGAACAACTGTTGATCTACCAAGCAATATTTTGTGGCCTTTAAATTCGATGATCTGGATGCCTTCTTGTCAAAATGATCTAGACATTTCAAATGCAATAAAAAATAAACAATATCATCATACCATTCTGATTCTGCATATTTATCTGTAATCTTCTCTTCATTTTTCTTCATCTGCAATTCTTCCTGAGTTGGCTGATTTTCCACCAAATGGATATCCAAAGCCTCACAATTTGAATCAACTAACAAATTTGCTAAACCCTGCCCCTTCACTAAATTTGTAGGCCTGATTTCAACCTCGTATTCCATAATTTTTGCAGTCCACCTACCCCTTTTACCTTCATTGTCTGGCTGGGTTAAAATTTCTTTAATAACAACATTAGGTACATAGGCAATTATCTTTGAATGCAAAATATAAATTCTGAAAAACTTTAAAGCTTTTACAAGTGCATATGCTTGTTTCTCAAGTGTACTGTACTTCAATTCTGAATCTCTAAGTGTCTTACTGAAAAAGGCTATAGGATTCTCTAAACCATCTGCATTCTTTTGTAGTAGAACAACAGCTATAGTGTCTTGGGGTGCAAAAGAAAAAGTAAGAAAATCTTTTGAGAAATATAGACTTACCAAGACTGGGGCTTCTGTTAAAGCTTGTCTAATATTCTCAAATGAAGCTTTAGCTTCTGCTGTCCATTTCACCTCTTGATCCTTCCTCAACATAGATGTGATGTGTTTAATAGTTTCAGCAAAATTCAGGATGAACCACATCAAAAAATTGATTTTCCCAATGAATGATTGAACATATTTTTTACTTCTTGGGATAGTAATATTTAGAATTGCTTTTACTCTCTCAGGATCTATTCTAATACCATGAGCTGAAACAAGATGTCCCAGAAGCTTTCCCTCCTGTACAACAAAATGTGACTTTGTGGGGTTAAATGACAGCCCAAATTTTCTACACTTCAGAAATGTTTGCTCAAGATGCTTCAAGTGCTCATCATCAGACTGAGAGAAGACAATAATATCATCCAAGTAGATAACAAAAAATTTTCCTTTTCTCCTACAAAGGCTATATCCATAGCTCTTTGGAATGTTGCACCCGCATTCATCAATCCAAATGACATTTTATCATACATAAATGTGCCCCATGGGGTAGTGAAGGCTGTTTTCTCCCTATCATCTAGATGTACAACTATTTGATTGTATCCTGAGAATCCATCAACCATGGAGATTCTCTGAGTGCCCACCACTTTTTGTAAAATTTGCTCAATTTTTTGCAATGGGTAATTGTCTTTTAATGAAGCTCTATTAAGATTCCGGAAGTCCACACATAACCTAATTTCCCCGTTCTTCTTTCGAACTGGAACCAAGTTCGCAAGCCATGATGAATATCTGTGTGGAAAAATTATCTTTGCATCTAAAAAATTCTTGACTTCCTTCTTTATAAATGGCAGTAGAGCTGGGTTAATTCTCCTCAATTTTTGTCTAAAGGGTTTCACATTTGGTTTTAAAGGCACCTTATGTTGAATAATACTAGTGTCATAAGTTCTTAAATCTTCATAGCACCAAGCAAAAATATCAACAAACCTCTTCAACAATGCAATGTACCTTTTTCTTTCCTCAACTGAAAGTGACATAAATTTTCACCATTCTTTGCTGCTCCTCTGTACCAATGTTACAAATCATGATATTCTCTTTTGAAGATTGCATTGAATGTTTCAACACAGTGTCATCTTTGGAAAAAATTCTCTCAAGGGGGACTAGACTCTTAGGAATAAAATTCCCCTTCAATTCAATAATTCTGTGATCAACAATTGTATTTTCTGTGTATGCAGCAGTGTCATCTATCTCCTCATCCTGATCCTGATCAATTAGAGAATTGGAAAATTCTCCAGCTAATTCCAAGAGTTTTTTAATCTCCACATCATCCTCAAAAAATATCCACTGTTTTATATTGTCTGGCACTGAGGGTCTATATTTAACTTCAATTGGGTATTTCAGCTGAGTATTCTTTGGAATCTTGAAATGTGTGGCTGCCAATGCTAATGAATCAGTTGTCTGATTCTGATCTCTGGGAATAAAAGAAATATTGATGCTATGAAAAAATTGTCAATCATATCCCAAACCTCATTTCTATAAACCTTCAACAAATCCTTCTTTACTTGATATTTTCCCTTCACCTGTTGGACAACTAATTCGGAGTCGCCATAAACAGAAAGTTGTTGAATTCCCAAATCCTTCGCAACCCTTAAACCAAGTATTAATTCTTCATATTCTGTTGTGTTTTTGGTAGTGACAAATTCCAATTTATACATCAAACTAATTATCTCTCCACTAGGAGAAATCAAAACAATGCCAGCTCCTGCTCCTTCTTTACATGAAGAGCCATCAAAATACATCTACCACAACTCATATTTTTGTTTTATAATAGGTTTGAATGATTCTTCTTTTTCTAACTGCAGTACCCTAGTTGTACTTTCATCACTAAAATGAAGCATGCAAGACCCCAATTCTCCATGTAGTGAATAAAGGGGATGATTGATTGGATTCTTGTCATTTGTGACTATGAAAGCATACTGTAATTCCCTGTACAATCTTCTATTCTCTCCACCAAACACTGGGATGGTTGCATATGCCAAGTCCATCTATAATGTACCACCTACTTTCTTTTCCCAGAACCTTGAGAGCAGCATGCCAAACTTAGGCGATATATCAACAACTACCACATCCATTATAACACTCTTCATTGGTAATTGAGAAAGGTTAACCACAAGGTCCTTAATCACTCCTAAACATTTCACAGCTCTAGAATCAAATGCAAATAAATCATGGTATGGATTTGTAATACTCAAACCAAGGGCCTCCATGACTGCTTTAGGCATCAAGTTATGTGAGGCTCCAGAATCTAGAAGGCAATTGTGAATCATTTGGTCATGGATAGTCAAGTTTATATAAAAAGGTGGTGGAAAACTTGAACCTTCTTCAGGCTTTTCAGATGAAGTAGACCCAAGGATTATTGTAGGATGTTCTTCCTGTAGATTTACTGTATCTGAAGGAGAAGAATTAACTGGAACACTCAACAACTTACATGCTGAATCTCTAAAACAAGGAGTCTTCATTAACTTAGTCAATGGCACTGGAACCTTGATTTTGCACAATTCATTCTCAAAGTTAAAAGCTTGTGTATTTTTGCTAGTTCTTCAACTTTTGTTGCTTTGGATTGATCACTATGGTCTTGTTTCTTTCCCCATGTTTGATTAGGCAGCTGTCTAGCAGGTGGAATTTTCTTTTCTTCTTTGGAGTTTGAACAATCTGTTTTGGGCCTGATCTCAAATTATAAGACTTTTTAGGATCAGTCTGACATATACTAGCTGAAACTTGAGGATAATGATCATTTCCTTCCTGATAATCATATAAATCATAATACTCAAAATTCTTATAGCTGCATTCAGTTGTAAAACCTTCAGATGATAACTCCCCAAAATAGTTTAAATTTTGATTTAAATCATCCTCATACTGCACATCTTCCACCTGCTCAAATTCTTCTATAAAATTATTTTGGAAAGGGGGAGGAACTCTCTGGTCTTCATTTTATCTTTTCTCCCTTTGAATATCATTGTTTCTCCTCTCCCGAGGAATGAATATTGGTACAAATTGTCTTCTAAACTGATTAGGATTTTGATTGGGATTTCTTTCTCCATCTTGAAAAGGTTTATTCGAGTTCTTCTCCAACTCCATTCTACTCACTTTTGCAATCAAGGTTTTAATTATCTTATTCATTTCATCTATTTGACTTTCTTCCTTCTTTGATGTGGAGGATGCAGGTATTACCACATTCTCACCCTTTCGCTCATGAACTTGATGGTCTGATTGATCCCTAAGTCTATTAGAAGCCAAAATATTGGATTCAACCTCTAGGGCAACTTCTTGCATATTCAGTAATGTTAAAGGTCTCATCTCTCTCAGGTGCAAAGAAAAATCATGGTCAAATGCATTTGCATATGTCAGTTTAGCCAAGGTTTTTGAAGGCTTAATTTCCACTGGAATTCTGCCATACATTTTGTTGAAGCGTTTTGAAAAGTCAGCTATTGTTTCATCATTTTTTTCTCTTTAAAGCTGTAAATTCAGTAATATAGTATGTGTGATCCTTTGTATCTCCCCATTGTCTCATGAAAGCATCCCGCAATTCTTCAATAAGGGTTATTGAGTTTTCTGGTAGCTCCCTGAACCATTTTCTAACATCACCATCCAAACTCTGCACAAACATTCGCATCCAGACATCCTTCTATATTTTGGTTATCAACATAAATAAGGAAAGCATTCCAGTGTTTCTCTGCGGTTGTTTTTCCTTGCCCACTAAACCTAGGAAAATATTTTTGATAGTCTCCTCCTGGAAGAGCATTTAAAGGTTGTGGAAGCAGTAAAGAAGCATACCTAGCAGCTATTATTCTATCCATCATGTCCAACGGCTGACCTACCAGTTTTGAAGTAGTCTGACTAATTGAGAAAAAAGGTTATTGGTTTTAACTAAACTAAGTTGAATGGTAGGAATATTAGCTTTAAACTGAAACAATGGAAATAATTATGTTTTGATCTTTTTAGGAGACAATGGATTGGTAAAAGTCTGAACATCTACCTCTTCTAATTTTGGTTCAGAATATAGAAATTAAGATAAAGACTGTGGTTGACTAAGAGAAAGTAAAGATGGTGGGGATTGAGATCGTCTAAAAGAAGGATTATGTAACTCTTGTTTAGCTTTCTTCAAAATATTTTCTGGATCTGACACCCTTGGGTGTAAAGGTGAAGTGGGCTTCCCTCTAGTCCCAGACCTCCTGGAAGCCACTGTGAAATACTATCTTGGTGAAACTGTAGTCTGAAATAAAAACTTTCTAGTCCTGTTCACCTCAAAACCAGAACAATAAAGATATCCCAGGGAAGATGAAACTTCACTTCCGTCCCCGCCAACAGTGCCAAAGATGTTAGTGCCAGAAGTTGTCCCTAGACTACAGAGGGGCAAGGTAGCACAATATCAATAATCTTAATATGAAAATGAAACAGGTTTTTCTTGGTTTAGGGTTTGTTGGTTTGAAGGTTTCAATTTCAAGAAAATAAAAGGAAAACAAACTAAAATAAGTTACTAAATCATGTAATTCATTGAAGAACTGAAATCATAAATCTTAACAAGGTAAATATAAACCATCACATTCATAATCACACATACAGGGTTTTATCTACAACACATAAGCATTCATTGGATTAAAACAGAAAATGAATTCATATGTTGAATGATCAAACTGATCAGAAACAAAAACCCAATCAAACAAGATAAAATGGCTTATATCACACATATATATTAATCTCAGTCTTCAGTACTTACATAAGAGTCTTGTAAAGATTCAATATTATCACTATATACAGCTTCTTGAAACCAAAAAATCGAACCTTCCTACATCCTCCTTTACTCCATTTTATCCATTTACAAAAAGAGTAGTTTGTAACTACTTTAGGTTTAGGTCTCAAAAATAGTTACATAAAGTAGTTAAGATAGCTTCGAGTCTTTTCTAAAAACTTAACTATTAAAAATTACATATTTCATACAAAAATGAGAATGCATTAATAAACTAGGCACTAAGAAGCTTTTCTAGTAGCTTCCACTAACATGGAAATTCCTTCGAGTTCATGAGACCTTTTGTTATGTTGAGGATGTTCTGCTTCCAAATCTTTGATTTTCTTCAACAGGAACTGGTTCTTCTCTTTCTCATTTTGCACCTGCCTGTTTAAGATATCAACTTGAGCCTCTACTTCCCTTTTCCTCTTCAGAGATTTTTTGGCCACAACGATCAACTCTTGATAACGAGCATTAGCTTCTCCTAAGTCTTCCCTCAAACATTTATTGGTCTTTGTAATCCTGTCATTTGACTCATTAAGAAACAATATTTCTGCTTGATGTTGCTCCTGAACCTTTCTAATACTTTCAACCTCTGAGCCAATGTTTACCTCTCCTGGAAAAGTAGGGTCTTGAGATGTGAAAGGTGGAATATCTAGTTTTCTGAAGACTAAATCTTGTTCATATTTATCCTTTGCCACTCTTTCTGCAATTACAAATTCATCTTGTTCCATCTTGAGAATAATTTCTTTGTCTTCAACTTTGTTAACTTCTTCATATGCTTCTTCTACGATTGTACAATCCTACTGTATGCTCATCTAATTCTACTGAGAATTTGATTTATCTTCCTCCTCTTCATCGCTTGAAGAACTTTGAATTAAAGTTATCTCTTCTGTCTTCTGATTAGAACTTGAACCTTTTTCCATATTATTCTTCATAGGTGATCTTGTTCTAAACTTCCAACTTGATTCTCTTAACTGCATGAAGAGGTTTGCATTTGCTTCAAAATCTATATCCTGTAAACTTTTGTCTTTTGTATTATCTACGGAAGATTGTAAAACTAGGTTCTTAATTATACCCTATTATGATGTAATTGGACTTTGAACTTGTTCAACAGTAAGACTAATTGTCTTCTCCAGTTCTTGATTTTCTTGACAGTGTTCTTGTTTTTCTTCAACTACATTAACCTGTTCCTCCTTTTCGATACTTTTAGATTTTTCCTGTGACAGAGGCTTTTCAAAAATTTCTTGTATCAAAACTCCTTTCTTACCCTTTTTACCTTTCTTTTTAGACCTATTCTTATTTATATGCTCATCCTGTTCAGCCATAAATCCAGACCAGAATATAAAATTCTCCCAGGTCTTCTTTTCCTTTTGTAATATTGTTTGGATGATCAACTTTATAAGTCCATGATGAAATATGGATTGCCTTGTATGTTCAGAATGCGCTTTAACATTATTTGACATTTTTTGGATGCTCTTGTACAAGAAGTAGGGCGAATTTATTTTACAGTGCAATTTAAGATGCATCAAAAACCTAACATGGTATTTAAAATCCATTGACAACCTGCCCTCACATGTAATGTAGGTTTGTATATTGCTGAGCACCTCCCTCCATTTTGGTTTAAAATTTGTTATATGAACTCCATTACTCCAATTTAGGGTTTCATTACCTGGTAGCAAGAAAGCATTTGGGTCAAACTTGAAAGGAACATTTTTGAACCACAATTCCCCATCCATGGTGATGCCAGTAGATTAAAAAATTAAGGCTTCTGTGAGCTGAAATCTTAAGGTTTTGAACTTAATAACATCATCAGTCAGATTGTTTAAAAAATAAATCGAAACTTCTTCATTAAACCCAATAACTTTCTCGAAGAAATTGAACCATCCAACTGCTTTAAACAAGTATGCACATTTCGGAAATTGCGCAGCCCACTTCGTGTCCATCAGTTCTACCCTATTAATCTTGCCACTTTTTCTCATCTTATAAATGCAAGTTTGTTAATTAAGATTATTAGGAAAAATAGAGGTGACAAATGTTGAAAGATCCAGGATTAACCACGTTCAGCTACAAATGTCTTCAGCTTTTCATTTTGCGATCCCTAAATGGACTTGTGGCACTTCAAACCCCGATCTCTCTCAATGATGGAATGTGATAGAGCTTGCAACTATCATAATTTTTCAACATGTGTTTTAGCATCTCAAGTCATCATAACTCATAACAAGCCACCATTCACAATGAATAACCACGATCTTTCATCATATCGGATTCCTGTAGCGCATTAGGGGTCTGTTTTGAACTTTGCGCTGCAATAATTTTTTCCTATAGCTAATTTAACAGATACACTTTGGATAAATGTTAGATCTTGGTTATAAGCTTTATAATAAGGATAAATAGGTATAATTGAGGACTTTGAGATAAATATCATGTTGCATAAGCCATTTAAAGGTTTTTGAACTAAATAAATTAAAAGCAATCATAAATAAATAAAAATTGAAAACAAAATAATCAAAATCATGAATAAATAAAAGGAAAATGAAGTTCAAACAATCCTAAATGAAACACATAAAAATGAGAACAATTTCAGCCTTAACAAAGAGTATATTTTTTCTAAGTACTTTAAGGTACTCTAGTACATTTATATTATATTCAAAAGTAATCTAAGAGTACTCTTTTCATTATGAGTACTTTACTTACAACATTGATATGGTTAACTATGGGTTTTCATTCACTATTTAGAATTTGACAAATAAGCATATTTAACTCAACCAATGCCACCTCAACTATTATAGATGATGTCATCCTCTAGAATGTGATTGGTTTTTTAAAAGTACATTTTTTTTGTTTTGAGGCTCATTTTTTACCTCAAAATTCCCCTAATGCCACCATTTGTTGAATTGTCCTTTTCACTCCCTGCCAACAGAAGTTACATCGTTCCCGCTCATACATTTTGAGGAACTCAGAGTGCCCTGCCGATGGAGAAGCATGGATTTCATAGAAGACAACATGTTGAAGATCTGTGCTCTGGGGAATTACCAGACGACCCTTGTATCTCAGGGAAGCACCATCCCAAGAGTAATGTGGTACAATAGAAGGGTTGTTGGCCACATGTTGGATGATTTGAGATAATGAAGAGTCATTGACATAGCCCTATTGAACAGATTGCAACCAATTTGGAACATGCATAGAAATAGATGAAAGAGAAACTTGGTCATCAAATGTGCGAGAAAGAGCATCAACCACAATATTGTCCTTTCCCTTCTTGTAAGTGATCTCATAGTCATAACCCATGAGTTTGATAACCCATTTCTGTTGTGTTGGGGAGGATACATGTTGTTTCAGGAAATATTTCAGACTTTGGTGATAAATCTTGATGCAGAAATGAATCCCTAATAGGTATGGTCGCCACTTCTGTACTGCATGCAAAATAGCCATAAGTTCCTTCTCATATGTAGATGCAGCTACATTCTTACCTAAAAGGGATTTGCTGGTGAACGTAATGGGATGTTCATCTTGAAGGAGAACAACACCAATTCCATTGTTGCAAGCATCACTCTCAATAGTGAAGCGATTGGAAAAATCAGGCATAGCTAGAATAGGTGTAGTACACATAGCTTGTTTCAGTTTGTCAAATGCACACTCAGTAGCATGTGTCCATGTAAAAGCATCCTTTTTCAATAGAGCAGTTAATGGAGCCGCAATCTTCCCATAATCCTTGACAAACTTGCGGTAGTAGCCAGTCAACCCCCAAAAACCACGAAGGCTATTGAGTGTCTGCGGATGCGACCAATTATTCATGGCAGCTATTTTGGAAGGATCCATGCAAACCCCTTGTGCTGAAATAATGTTCCCGAGATACTCTACTTCCTTTTGTCCAAAAACAAATTTAGACTGTTTGGCGTGGAGATGATGGTCAGAGAAAAGTTGCATTACAAGATCCAGATGCTGGAGATGTTTAGCCCATGTTTTACTGTAGATGAGGATATCATCAAAGAAGACCAAAATGAATTTTCGCAAGTAGGGCCGGAATATTTTATTCACCAATGTCTGGAATGTGGAAGGTGCATTAGTGAGGCCAAAGGGCATGACCAAAAACTCATAGTGGCCATCATGTGTGTAGAAATCTGTTTTAGGGATATCATCCTCATGAACCCAAATTTGATGATACCCAGAACGAAGATCCAACTTGGAGAAACATTGAGCACCATGAAGCTCATCAAAAACAGGAATTGAAAACTTATCCTTGATTGTGAGGTGATTAATTGCTCAGAAGTCAATGTAGAGTCGCTGTCACCTACCCAAAATTTGAGGATATTTAGTTTATATTATTTCTTTTGCAAAATACTCTGAGCTAAATTATAATTACAAAATTTTATAACTAATGACCAATTTGGTCAAAGGTGACTGTAATGAATCAATATTATTATTTAATAAATGAAAATAGGAGACAAACACTCAAGAAAGTTGTTACAAGAGTGTTCACTAACCCACTAGGAGGAATGGAGGCTGAAAGAAGGCATGGGACAGATGGCAGCATTTGCACTCTACCATTAGCTGTTGGTTATGGGACAACTCCCCCTGAAATTATGTCATTTCCTCTCCAGGTGGAGAGAGGTGAGCAGGTATCTCACTAATGACCAATTATTTACAAAAAGACCTAGGCAACCTATAAAATGACAATTCGAATTGAGCAGGGGGCTCACAATATTTTTCTGCAGAAAATATTTCCTCATGTGCATTAGGTGATGACTAAGAGATTCGAATAGGGGAGGCTGTGGAGAGTGAAATTGTAAGTCTGCAAATTATTTATGAGAAGGAAAAGCCAGAGGTGTTGGTGCAGATCTCCTTGACTGTTGAGTCTGTAAGAATGGATATCTACTTGCTGTTGCAAGATTGAGGGCCTAAAATTCTGAGTTTCTTCCTCCTGGTGGTTCAGTGAACAGGCTCTGGGGTCCTAAAGCAGGCATATTGGCTGTTTTCAGGAGCAGGTTGGGTGGAACAGGCTTCTTGGGTGTTTTCCCACTTAACTACTGGTTCAAGTTCTATCTATGCTTCTGTTACTTTGTTTTACATTTTGAAATATGTTGTGATTTTAAATATGATGATTGAATGGATAGAATGATAGATTCAAATTTGCTTCTCTATATTTTTCTGCATGCTGGCTTCTGCACCATACTCTAGTACATAAAAGGGTAGTTTAGAATTGATGATTGGTAGGCAGAACGCCCTTGATTGGAAATACGATTCCATAGATGTTCTTGTTTAAATTTTGTCCTATATTAAAAAAAAAAAACAGTAAACATTACAGTATAACACCAATAGTAGTATAGAATCCATTTAAATACATGGAAGAATTGCACAGTACTTTCTGCACATATCTGCACATTCCTTTTAAACTCTAATTAATTCCGATAAGCCACCATGCATTGCAGTAATTTAAATTCATTGTTTTAAGTATTCCATATCTTCTTATATGAGATTATTACAGTTACAAAACCATTCTCTGTACCACATTCATCCCTTTTTTTATATAGTAAAAACAACAATACATCCTATTTCTGCACAGATCGATACATCATCTATTTCTGATAGTAACAACATGTTTGTTTTTTTTTCATATCAAAGATCCTATGTTTCAAGTATTAGAAAGATAGCATCTGCAAAATAAATCACGGTACAGATCGAACATACGCATACACCTATCTTTTTATTTTCTAAACTTTCATTTCCATGCATAAAACCTCTGCACGGGAATAAGAAAACCCATGGCTATCGTTGGAGTAAGAATCCGATCCCGTAGGGTTTATGAATTCATTATCAAGCCATGCATGGCGAATTTTAATTATTCGTTCCCATAACAGACCTAGCATCCGACCCTAATAACAATCCATTTCCTTTTATCTACCACTTTGTGTCTTAAAGGATGCAAACAAGATGGTTAAACATTACGATAGAAACACTAAGCAAAATAAAACACGACTCTGTATCAACGTTTGACGCAAGCCCACAACCCTAGCATGATCTTACAACATCAAAACTATTTAAATAGAGGTTAGGTCCTAGATAAAAACATTCCATATCAATCAGATAGAAAATGATAGTTACAGGTAGGGTTTCTCCCTTGAAAAATATCCGGACATTACGGCTCAACCGTTTCCAAACACCTGACAACTGAACGTTTTCTTTTCACATTTCCAAAAAATAAATATCAAACAACAATGATGAAGTACATGAAACCATCGTGGTTTGGCACCCCTACAATATTTGTTTTAAACATGTTATCAACCACACTTCAATAAAAGGGCATTTTTCATCCACGACGAGCCTTGATACCAACGAGTGAGCGAACCTCAACACATAGGATCCATAGCCACCATTATAAATACATGTATAACAGAATTACACTACGGCACCACAGTCCACAGGTTTACCTCTACGCCACCCCAATATTTAAAACGAGATAGAAGAACATTACAACCCTACAGGGTAGGCACCCTTAAACAACAGTAGACTAACACAATTTTTTTTTGAAAGCCCTCGTCCATGACGTAGGCACAAAAGAGCCGAAACAACAACGAGAAATCTGGGAGCTACCCATTCAACACTTCTTACATTAAGACCTTTTAAAACTTAACCCTTGGCCATCGTCAATATAGGTATGAGCAATTCCAACCTTTAGCACATAGTAGTCACCATTACGACCCTTCCTAAGGGCACCCACGAGGTTCGAGAACCAACGACACTTAACAGGTAATGGACGCATCATCTCCATTCCACACCCGTGCTACCATCCTCCAGCAAAGAGGGTACCTGCCAAAATCATAGCTCGAAGGGTTATAACGGAGAGGGTTATAACGGAGAAAACACTTTACAAAATAACAACGCTATAAAAAAGACTTCAATGGTGAATTACTTACCGTTAGGTTGAGAACCTTGAACCATAGCACAACATGCCGGTGAGAACCTTCATACAGTCAGAGAAGTGAACTGGTGAACCTCAAATGCTTAAACAGGAACCACTCACAACCACCATCACCGAACAGTCGTGCTATGGCACCAGAAGAGAAACTTGGAAGTTTGCTATCTTTACACAGAGGTTCAATGTTCAAGGTCGAGGAAGGAGTCCTCACAACACTTTCCAAAAACCTTCGTCGCCACAGCTTGTCGGCTCTGCGACCTTCCTCAAAAACACAACAATGAATGCCGGGGAAATCAACTTTCTCTATTTTTACCAACACAAGAACTGAGTTCCTTCTCAGCCTTAGATATGGTAGAGATCAACGGTGGATAGACAACAAGGAGGATACGTTGATATTTGAACCCTCGTTTGCATTCAAATTTGCATTAATTGTCACTCCTACCTTGTTGCCCAGTCGACTGTGTGAGAGTTAGAGCATGCACAACTCGGCTCTTTGGTTGACTGCGAGTGGTATCAACCACGTGACACCAACCAACTTGGCACTCCACTTCACTCCACAACCTGCAACATACGCTAAGCATTAAATTCGACAGTTTGGAGCATTAACGTTCTTCACCCTGTCACAATCAACCCTTGCGACATTAGCTTCCATAGTTCAACATACGCATACATGGGTGCAAGTTTGATGAATAGACCAATATTATATGTCATATGTTATGTCAATAAAATGATAATAGTGTACATTACAAGAATATCGGCATTAGATAGGATTCCAAGTGTTAGAATAAGTTTTATATAATTGCTATAATTCTCCTCTATGGTACTGCATAGGCACATAAGGGCGTAGTTCTATATTTTCTACATCAACCATGTAATGATAAGAACCTGTTGATACACTTGAGACTTAGGTAAGGCCTAGGACCAGTTGGTACGCCACCATAATGAAAATTAATAGTGCCAAAATCATGATTACAAGTATTTCAATGGGTAAGACTCTTGAGTAAGGGTAGTACTGCTTGGCGTCATCAGTACTAGCCCTTTATGATTAGTGTAGGCGATGATTGTAGCCAGGCAAAAGAAAATAAAGACGTGATGTGAATAACATAGAAAATCAGAAAGTCAACTTGAAGACAAGGATGAGAACCAAGATAATCGTACCTCCGGTAAACCTACGTCGCAAAAAGGTTTTTAACATTCTAATTTTACATGGACGATGAATTGAAAAACACGTGTACCCTTAACACCTGTGACATAGGATATCTTACCTGCGGTCTGCACATGGGAACAGGATTCAAATGCCTTACCTAAACGTAGCTAAGTAAGCTCCAGGGAACCCCGTAGGACTACCCTTTCATCATCAACAAAAGCAACTATCAGAAACTTTGCCAATTCAAAACTATATCGCAGAATATTATGAATTGCAGTTAAACACAAGAAAAACGATGTTGTAAACTTGAAGTACAACATGTCGCATTTATTACAGTCACAATAACTAAATGCTTCCTACATTTATGACTTTGTTAATTAATGATGTCGTTTCAATCATTATTATTATTTTGCATTTACAATTAGTAACATTTATTGCTGATTTAAATTTTTTTAAATTTTCATGAAAATATTGGGATGTCATAGGCGCCATGACCCATCTTTTTTTCAGACAAGAAGAACTGGTGAAGGAAAGGAACTAGTGCTTGGGAGAATAATACCTTGCTTAAGTAAGTCCAGAACGAGCATTTCAATCTCAGTTTTTTGGTGAAATGGGTAGCGATAGGGCTTGATGTTGGGAGGAATGCTTCCAGGAAGGAGCTGAATACGATGGTCCTCTGGCCTTGAAGGTGGCAATCCCACTAGTTCAAAAAAGACACCTATATATCTATCTAGAATTTGTTGTATATCCAAAGGAGTAGTGGAGATAGTTGATGGTTTCATTTGAATGGAATGGATATGAGTGATGACACCATGTGAATTCTTCTTAAGGAGTTTGTCCATGCGATGTGAAATGATGATGCTGAGAGACCCTGGTTGTAAGCCTGTCAATGTGTGTTTTTGTCCATTGGTTGAAAACTGCATCCAATGTTTAGCGAAATCCCATAAGATGGGGCCAAGTGTGCGTAGCCATTGAGTGCCAAAAACCACATCACATCCACCTAATACCAAGGAAAACATGTCAGAGCGCATGTTATAATCTCCCATATAGATACGCACATCAACGAGCCCAAGAAAGTGCTATGATACTAGATGTGAATAACCTGCAACAATTAATTGATGAAATACACGATATATTAGATCACAAAATATTTTTATTGATTGCGGGCCACTTCGAGGGGGAAACCTCCTTTGAGAAAGCTCAATACAAATAACTTCACGGTACCTTCATTGGCCTCAACACAAACTTATATACTAAGTCTAGGCACCAATACTATGGGTCAATACCATGGGCTAATACAAACTATGGGTCAAAAAATACTATGAGATGACTTACAAAGCATATGCATCCAACAAAAATAATACAAACTATGGATCAACAAATATTATATGATGAATTACAAAGCATATGTGTCCAACAACAATATACTAACAAAGTAAAGAGAAGGGTTGACATGGATTCCTAACACTTGAATCCTGGGAAGTATATTTGGTAGGATTTTGATCTGTCGATGTATCCCACGAATATCCCCTTCTTTCTTGAAGGATCTATCTTGGTTCTCTTTTCCTTCGGGATGTGTATGTACATTGGGAAATCAAATATTCTGAGATGGCTAACTTCTAGTTTCTCTCTTGAGAAAACTTCTTCGGGAGTGTTGTTAGTTCAATACTCGGTGAGGTGTACGGTTTTGTACATACACAAATGTCCTTGCTGCTTATTCCCATAAGTGCATTGGAAGATCTTGATGATGTAGCATTGCCTTCGCTGCTTCCATTATTGTTCTATTCTTTCGTTCTGCAACGCCATTTTGTTGAGGATTGTAAGGAGTGCTCAAATCCCTCTTAATCCCAGATTCTTTGCAAAGGTCCTTGAATTCTTCTGAAGTGAATTCTCTGCCATTGTCCGATTTTAGGGTCTTGATCTTCCTTTCAGTCAGATTTTCAACCAAGGCCTTGAATTCCTTGAATTTGATAAATACTCCATCTTTTCCCTTCAAGAAATAAATCCATGTCTTACGGGAAAAATCATTTATAAAAGAAACATAATATACATATCTGCTTAATGAGCTATAAGACATGGGACCACACACATGTGAGTGGACTATCTCCAATATTTTTTTTTCCTTGCTTTCACTGCTGGGGAATGTCTTCTTCATGTTCTTTCCTTGTGCACATCCCTTGCAAATACCTTCATGATTTTTCTGTATTTCTGGTAGTCCTAAAACTACTTTGCTTGCAATTGGTAGTGCTCTATAGTGCACATATGCAAGCCTTCTGTGCCATAACTCACTTGATTCCATGGAGTCATGGATCAATGCCTGTTTTGGTTGTCCTTTCAACTTGTACAAGCATCCCTGTTACACGTAAATCTTACCATCATGAGAATCAGTGTAAACATCCCTAGAATTTCCTTGACTAAGTTAATAACTTGAAAGAGATGTAAATCCATTTATACTAGGTTTAGAGAGGTCGTTGCAGGTTTTCCTCATGCAACTTGCGACGTCGCAGGTTGGCCTCTTGCAGCCTATGACGATGTCAGTTAATGGACTAAAATAGCTTCTTCGAGCCCATTCTCTAAGCTAGATGACATGGATCCCTATCCCTGACCATTTGGGAGAGCTGGCATTCAGTTCCTAACCTCTTTGACAGATCCCCTATCTCTCTCCTACCATATCTCAACCTACCCTATCCACTTAGTCCTATATAAGTGAAGCTCACTACCATACCAAAGGGAGGAAGTCTATAGTGTCTACATGCTGGTGAAATTACCTTAGGAGAGATATCTACTCATCCATTGGGAGACTCACACTTCCTTGGGAGGCTTTGGCATTGGTTTGATCAGAGGAGGATTGCTACGTCAAGTCATTGGTTGTAATCTTTTCATCCTATGTATTTCCCTTTCAATATAGTAATATAAGTGCTTTCCACCAAAATCTCATTGTGTCAATGATATCTTGTGCAGTTTGCCTACTTGACTGCTTACTTAGATCTATTATTGTGTAAATGCGTTTTACTTGTTTTGTTGTCTTGTTATCTTGACAGGTTTTGCAGCTCAGATGTGAAGATCGTCAAGCTTGGAGCAACATTCAAGGAGAAAAGGATCAACGATATATAAGGTAAATGTATCTAATTCCTTGATCTCTAATTAGATCTAGGAGAGTGATTTATATTATGTTCTATTTGTTCTAGACTCGCGTTGAGCTAGGGAGATCGGGCCTCGAGTCCGCTCTTGGTAGATTGTCCGTCAAACAAATCTGGCGACCATACTAGAGAATACATTGTTTGTAGCTTTCAATTTGAATGTCGTTTTCAGTTGATTGCTTTTGCAAGCCATCCATAATCTTGTTTTCCTTCTAAGCCTTGTTTCACCATCAGATCTTCACTTTGAAGAGTCTGTAGTCCTCCTATGAGTTTTTACTCACCATTTTTAAACTATTTCATTGCCCGTTGTTTGGAGAATTGGTTAATTTTTGAACTTGGACCTCCCCTGTCACACCTGGGCAATGGAGCCAGAGCGACACTGTGTCATTTCTGGGTCTCTATTCTCTGTCTTTTGGCCTATCGTCACAACCCATTCATTGGTGTACTGCGACATCGTCGCACTTCCCGCATTAGTGACCTGCGACGGTTGCTCTGTGTACAAACAAAGATTGCGTCGATCAGTAAAAAATGACATATAGGCATCCCTTCTCCATTTCTGATTTGAGTTTTGGTTTGGTGTACAAACCCCCCCCTTAGTGTGTTGAAGTGTTTGGTTTCATTTGGAGTTGTTTTGGGTTCTATCTTGGACAAGTCTGAGATTTGGTAGTGGTGGAAACTTTCGCCTCCCCCACCTGCATCCACTCACCCTTGCATTCCCTCCTCTCCTTGACGGATCTGGTCATTGTATCGGATCGGTTTCCATACCTCATTTGCATGTAATGTTTTAGCTTTGCTTGCTTTAAGTGTTGCTTGCTACTGATTGGTTTTGAGTGTTTGTGTGTACTTTCAATCCATATGAGTGCTTGTCTTTTCTTGAGATTTTCTGAGTCATTGGAGTGATGCAAGTGATCTTTTCATTTCAGTATTTGTGTTTAAAAACATCGCCATCATCAAATTGTTATTTTGATACATCCATTGAAAAATCAAAAGTACTTCATTTCCATCATTTTTCAAGCTCATTTGAAGAATTGTACATGCATTGGAATGTCTCATTTGTAGATATTTTGGAAAAGTTGAAAGAAAGTTAAATTATTTGTGTTTTTCACGAATTATGGGTTGCTTATTTTCTTGAAAAATTCGAGTAGATATCAAGTTTTGCAAAAGTAGTTCCATGCTTGGAAAGTTACATGAATCTTTTGGTTTTTATGCTTTTAGACCATCATAGTGAAAGTGAAAAGCTGGCATACTCTACTTAGAAAACTCTCTCTTTTCATCAATTATTATAATTTTTGTTTTGAAAAGATAAAAGAAAAATAAAAACATGTTTTGATTTGGCTTAGTATTGTTGTGTTATTTTTGTGTTTCGCTCAAAAAGGAAAAGAATACTTCGTAATCATTTTTGGTAGATTTGGGATTGTGTTGCATCGTGTTGCTTTGGTAAAATCATTGGAAATAAATTTCTCCTTCCCATACATAGAGTTCATCAAAAGAAAAGTACATTTTTTGCATGTAGTTAGGGCTTGCATTATTTTTACATTTATGTACTCACCTTATTCATTCACCTAACTGTCTAGATAAAATTAACGGTAGAACTAGGGTAAACGTTTTAGTAACTTGTGTGGAAGTTAGAGACGTGTTTCGGTGTCATTAAGCGTGGCAGATGTCGTTATTTTCCAGCACTGTTTCCCGGGGCTATTGTAGTCTTCCACGTACTTATCGGTATATCAAAGCTCTTTCACGTACCAACCAGGTATATCGAAGCTCTTTCACGTACCCACCAAGTACTTCAAGTACTTGGCGTATATCGAAAGGTGTTTCATGTACTTGGCGTATATAGAAAGGTGTTTCACGTACTCGGTAGTATATAGGAAGGTCTCGTGCCGTACAGTTGTGCATTAGATAGCACCACTATTGATTTGAGCTCCCATGTACCCTGCGTATATCAGGAGACACCCTTAGGATTCCTAAGACCAATTGAGTTAATGTTTTGGCCGTCTTGGTAGAGCAATACACCAAGAAAAACACTTGGGGAGATTACTACGCACGTACCATACAGGTAATCGGGTATTCAGGAAAAGGTACGGTCCCAATCCTCCTTGTCGCATTTTACTGTTGGACCCTGCGGTATACAGCGATTTGTGAAGCCTTAACAATCCTATGAGGTTCCAGACCTTTGAATCCACTCTTATCACATAAGTTTGCTTGTGGCCTTAGTTTGTGTAGGGTTTTTTCTGGTCTGCTTTTCTTTTGTTTATCTTTCCTTAGGAGAAACTTTTGTTTTAGTCACTCCAGCTGACTTTCCTTGGAGAAGGTCTCGTAGGATTCAGAACTTGCCGCCTGAATATCCCCTTAAGCAGGAGGTAATTTCGAAGGTAAGGATGGACCCACAAGCCATGGTCATGTCAACTGAAGTGGAAAACCCTACTTTGAATGTTGGAGCACATATGTTCCCTCCAGATTCACCTGCCTCTCATGCCCCGCAGGGTGAAGAAGCACAAAATTCTACTTCACAAGACCTACCTCCCATTCTACCAGGAGAGCCTGGATCGTTGGAATGGATAAATTCACCTTAGGATGGCCCTTCAGCGGCCATTGGTCCAACAACAGCCTATTGGACATCATCTCTAGGCCACCCAGTGGCTAATTTTTCCGTTGCATCACCACCTAGTTCTGCTACTCCTGACGACCGCATGACACCTTATCGTGAACAATTGGCTTGACTACGTGCTATGGCCACATAGTTCACAAACCAAAGTCTTGTACGATGGGTTGCAGACCCGACGTTACCTCCTTATCAACCACTCCCAAGTCGTTATTTATCTTATGATTCACCATAATCATCCATGCAACACGTGACCACTTCTGAGGCTAGTCAACCATCAACTCCTACACATCTATCTCCTAGATAGGAGACCAGTCCTATACCTCAGATAAACCAACCTGTTGAAGGAAAATAGTCCAACACACCTGTGACTACTACGGTTACATCACCTGCTCCTCCCCCACCCCAAAATTCATGGGGAGGATAGTTTTTACTCCCTACCTTCTTTACAGGTAATGATAATCCTACGACGGATAATCAACAACCCGTGTTGGGTCAAAATTTACTCTGTGGTCAGCAAGTTGTTGCTGGGGGGAAACCCCCATCCCTTAACCATAATACTGTAGCAAGAGTTCCCATCGGTCCTTCCGTTGGAAATTCCTTACCTCCCGGACCTTCCACTATGGGATTATCCCATGTTGGGGGACCATCCAACGTAATTCAACCACCATCAAGTCAAGCGTATCCAGGTCATCTTAACCCTGTGTCGGGTCAACTTAATCCCGGAAACACACTCTTTTGGGTACCCTGCCTCGGAAATCCTTACACTCTATGGGGACAACAAAATTTTTTACAACATGGACCCCCGCTTACAGTCCCTCAAGTCCCTCCACCCCCGTTTGGTCCACCCCCACCTCACATTGGAGGCGGCGGACCCCCACACAACTCTGGAGGAGGCGGACCTCTACCTTCTAGTGGAGGACCACCTCATTCTGGCCATCATGGCCCACCCCCTTGGTGGTGGTGGTGGTGGACCATCCCATCCCGGTGGTGGTGGTGGTGGACCATCCCATCCTGGTGGTGGTGGTGGTGGAGGACCATCCCATCCTGGTGGTGGTGGTGGAGGACCATCCCATCCTGGTGGTGGTGGTGGAGGACCACGCTACTATGGTGGAGGTGGCGGAGGAGGCCCTTACCCTTTTAGCGGTGGCAGTGGCCCACCACCCCCTCCTGGCGGAGGCGGTGGCGGCCCATCCTATCCTGGCTGTGGTGGAGCACCCCCACCATTTCGAGGCGGCCCACCCCATCCCGGTGGTGTAAGTGGGCCCCCACCTTATGGTAATGGGCCACCCTATTATGGTAATAGACCACCTTACTACAACGACAGACCCACATTTGGTCCATGCGGCCCGTACCCCTATGGCCAATTTCCTCCTGGAACACCCTATGGTCAGTCGATAAAGGGTTCCACTGGTCCTTACATGCCTTATCAGTACTATCAGTACCCGTAGCCTAACCTGCAGCTGCCCTTTTTGGATACTTTAGATCTACCTGACCTATCTCGCTTGACCAATGATCCCATCTACCACGGAACTAATTGGCCACCCATTCTGATGAAACTTCCATCAGATATCCCCAAATTTCATGGCAGGCCGGGTGAAGATCCCAAAAACCATGTGATGACATATCACTTGTGGTGTTCATCCAACTCCTTGATGGATGACTCGATCCGTCTTAGGTTATTTCAATGGACTCTCACTGATTCGGCTGCCAAGTGGTATATTGAACTACCACCCCATTCTTTTCCCGATTTTGGTTCTCTTGCTATGAATTTTTTGACTCATTTCCAGCTGTCTATATGGTATGAAACTGGTACAAATCTTTTGACCTAGATCCATCAAAATATCGCTACTCACATCTCAAATCATATGCATGAGTGGCGGAGGAGATGACGTCTTATTAAAGCTCCTATTCCAGACCAAATCCTACTGGACTGGTTCACGAAGTCTCTCATTCCTACCATAGCTCGATATGTTGCCATGGGAGGGGCTGTCATTGAAGAACAAGCCATCACATGTGCCCATTTACTAGACTTAGTCTATGCTCAATCTGACACGTTGTTTGATATTCTTCCTGATGTACCCCATAACACGTACGACCCTGCGAAACCACCCAAGGGACCCCAAGCTGATGACATCATTGGATCCCTTTACACCCAGCCTCCCTCTCAAATTGTTGGATCATCGAACCCCCAAGGTTCTTCCCCATCACCAACATAGGATGGTCACGGCACCACCAAATCATCCGCTCTTGCTATCACCGAAGAAGTGAATTCTGTTCAATCAGCTTCACCTCAAAAGTCTAGTGGAAAGAAGAAGAACAAAGGGAAACCTAAGAAATCTTCCACCCAGGAGGAACACAAGAGCACCCCTGATGACACCAAACAGAAAAGGAAGTTGAGGTATCCTTGTCTATTGTGTGGTGTGACCACTTTTCTAAAGAGTGTCCCCATAGAGACGAAGTTCAAAAGTTTCTTAAGGGAAAACCCATACTCGCAGTCCTCAATGATCCATTCCCTACTCAAAATCAGCAGTTGATTGCTCAAACCTCTCCTTCTCAAGGAGAGGCATCCTCTACCACACATGTTCTCATGATGCATAGTGAGACGGTCAATTTGAAAAATCGATCGCATTTGTACGAATTTGTCCCTTCGAAGGATCTTGTTGGAAGTAATACTGAAAAAGCTTCCACTTCTCTACCTGAGGTGACTGTACCGCCAACCTCTCTCACCATTGAGAAGCCCTCTTTCGAGTCAGTATTGCATCTGCCCAAGAGCATGATTCAGAAAGTTGTTTTCAATCCCAATGCTCGGGCTGCTTAGAATCACAATATCATAGAGGACCTAGTGCAAGCCCCTTGTGCCATGCCGACACTGGAAGTATTGCAGAATTGTCCCAATCAACGCAAGACTCTCCTCGCTGCCATCAGTGTAGTCGATCTAGATTCTTCGAACACCATCATGTTTAGACTCGAGTATTTTAAGCCGAGGATTTCCCATCAGCTTGCATTTCAAGTTGCTACCAACGTTGCTGGGAAGATAGTCCATCGTACTATCTTAGACGAAGGTGATTCTACCTCGGTCATGTCGATCGCTTGTTGGAGAGCCATTGGCTCCCCCAAACTGAACCATTCTCCCACCACCTTGAAAGAATTCGACGTGTGTGGCTTTCAACCCCATGGGTTACTGCAAGATTTTCCAGTTGAGCTGGGGGGAAGGACCGCAACCATTAACGTGTAAGTTGTGGCAGCTCCATTAGATTATAATCTCTTTCTTGGTCGTAATTGGTTTTACACCATGACTGCGGTTGCATCATCCGTCTTCTGCATAGTGCAATTCCCTCACCAAGGCCGAATTGTCACTGTCGACCAACTGGACTTCTACACACCAGAAACCACTTCTCATCTTGGTAATAATGTCCCAATGCTTGGGAAATCTTTGAAACAGTATGAGAGTGTAGGGGTTGGTCTCATAAAAGATTCATCTCTTATGCGCATTTTTCCGACGCCGGATCCATCGCATCATGTTGCCTCGGTGAACATGATATCCTTAGAGATTTCATCTCTTCCCAACCCTACTGATACATGGCTTGTACCCAATGAAGCCACCACACACCTGATTGGAGACATAATGCCTCTTTCACCTGCTGAATGTACCTACGAGGCTATCCAATCAACACCTAAGGAACACCTCGCAGTGGCCTCCACCTCCTGTTCTCTATAATGGACATCATCCCTACCCGATTCTCTACTCTAGACTTTTCATTCTGATGATCCCATCATGGAGATAATGAGTGCAAACGACCCCCCGTGGGAAGACCTCCACCACTGGTCTTCTTTTCTTCCCCCATTGGATTATGTGGAGAACAACATTAGCACCATTTTTTCGCCGAATGTCTACCCTTGCTCTCAATCCCCGATACTCATGTGTCATACAGACACTGAGGGAAACCTTGCAAACATCTAACCTACCACTTTGATTGACATTTTGGTTACTCCTGGTGTAGTGGAACACATTCAGTTAGGCCAGAAGTGTTCCCCTAAAGAAGTCATTTCTTATACGGCCTTATTCAAGCGATTCCGAGATGTGTTCGCTTGGACCTACGAGGAGATTCCTGGGGTAGACCCCACCATTGTCTTACATGAAATCAAAATCTATCCCTATGTCAAACCTATCCGCCAAAAGTTGTGACCGGTACACCCTCGGAAGACTGCGGCAATCAAGGCAGAGATCGAGAAACTATTGAAGGCCGGCTTCATCTACCCTGTCCCATTGACAGAATGGGTCTCAAACATCATCCCTGTCACTAAAAAGCATGGTACCATTGATGTCTATGTCGATTATCGGGATCTCAACAAAGCTTGTCCTAAGGACAACTACCCTACTCCATTTATTGACTAGATTATCGACAATTGTGTTGGAAGTGTCATTTTTTCATTTATAGATGACTTTTCCAGTTAAACCTAGATTGAGATCCACCCCGCCGACCAACACAAGACAACATTCATTTGCCCTTGGGGAACGTTACCCTATCGTAAACTTCCGTTTGGTCTTAAAAACTCTGGTGCCACATTCCAGCGGGACATGTCATACGCTTTCCATGATGTGAAGGGCTTTGTGGAACCCTACTTGGATGACCTCCCTGCCCACTCAAAGCAACACGAGTTCCACATAGATCATCTGACGGTCATTTTCCTCAGATGCAGACGGTAAAATATCCGTCTGAACCCTCATAAGTGTATTTTTTGTGTCGATTCTAGACGCCTCTTTGGGTTTATTGTCTCGAAAGATGGGATCCGCATTGATCCCTTGAAGGTGGAAGCCATTGTCGCTCTACCACTTCCAACTAATGTTACAGAACTTCAGAATCTGCAAGGAAGACCGACTTATTTACGACGCTTCGTTTGTAATTTTGCGCAGAAGACTCAGGGCTACATGAGACTACTCAAGAAGGATGTCCCATTCATTTGGGATGATCAAGCTCAACAATCCTTTGATAGTCTCAAACATTCCATTACCCATGGCCCTGTGCTCCAACCGCCGAATTACTATTGCGATTACATTCTATACCTTGCAGCTTCTGACACCACTATCGCCATGGTTTTGGTACAGGAAGACCAGAAAGCCCAAGAACATGTGATATATTACTTAAGGGTCTGATTGACACTGAAAACTGTTACTCACATGTTGAGAAGCTCGCTCGCGTGGCGGTGATCGCTGTCAAGAAGTTCTGACATTACATTTTGCTCCGCACCACCACCATCATCGCCGATTCGAACCCCATTTACCATGTTTTGACACGTCAGGTGCTTGGGGGAAAGTATTCATGCTGGATCATGATACTGCAAGAATTTGATCTCCTTTTCGAGAAGGCTAATTCTAAAAAGTATTTGGTGTTTGGTGAGCTCATTTGTGATCTTCCCCGTACTGCTGTAGAACCTGATCCCAATGACTCTTTTCCGGATGAGTCATTGTTTCTTATTAGTACGTTTGATCCGTGGTATGGAGATATCACTTTATATCTTCAGACCCAATATTTCATCCCTCAATTGTCTCGTGGTGACCTTCGTCGAATTCGCCACCATGCGAAGTATTACCTGATTATCAGTGATACTTTGTACCGCCGTGGTATCGATTCTATTCTTCGACGTTGTTTGACTCATGATGAGGCTGAACACGTCCTAAATTACTATCACGCAGGGGCTTGTGGCTGTCATCTCTCTGGGATGGCTACAACCCAGAAGATTCTTCATGCGGGATATTATTGGCCATCTATCTTTAAAGATTGTATCGAGGCCGTAAAAAAAGTCCTCCATGTCAACATTTTCATACGAAAAAGCGCACCCATCCCACCCCGTTACAACCGGTTATTGCCGTTGGCCCCTTCACTAAATGGGGAATTGACTTCATGCATCATAAGCCTACCTCGTCCGGGGGGCATAGTTACATCATTGTAGCTATGGACTACTTTAAAAAGTGGGCCTAGGAAATGCCTACATACATGAACGACGGCAAGACCACCGCACTCTTCATGTTCAATCATGCCATAGCGCGGTTTGGAGTTCCTTAGTCTATAGTTACTGACCATGGTTCTCACTTTTAGAACCAGATGGTTCAAGAATTGAGTGATAGATTGAGTTTTCGCCATGAAAACTCAACACCCTACTACCCATAGTCCAACGGACAGGTCGAGGCCATTAAAAAGGTCTTGAAAACTATGATCCAGTGTATGGTGGGTATGCACAAGTCCAACTAGCATAATATGCTCTTTTCAACATTATGGGCCTACCGAACTTCCGTCAAGACCGCCACTGGATTTACCCCCTTCCAATTAGTTTATGGATTGGAGGCAGTCCTACCCATAGAGTGCGAGATTCTCTCCCTCAAACTCGTTGTCGAACTTCTTCCTAACACTACTACCATGGAAGAACGATTCCTTTACCTAGCAAAGATTGACGAGTCTCACCGAGATGCTGTTCTTGCCAATGAGGCACACAAGAAACAAATCAAAGCAAAGTATGACAAGTCAGTAGAACCTCACGTCTTTAACGAGGGTGATTTGGTCCTTACATATGACCAAAAACACGACAAGATGGGGGCAAGAAAGTTCGATTCCATGTGGCATGGACCTTACATCGTTAAATGCGTTTTGGAGAAGGGAGCTTACAAGCTCGAGGACTATGATGAAATATATTTAGGTGAACCCCGCAATGGGATTTACTTGAAGAGGTACAATGCCTGAACTCTTCTTGCATGGACACTTTGTATATACTGTACATGGCATGTGTGTTTTTTGTGTGGTGTGACGCGTTTATTTTAGTGTGTCTAGATTTTGTTTATGCTTCTTATACCATGTTCTGTCTGCATGTGCAGATGGAAACTTGCTACGGATTTGTGGACGGTGCCAACCGGCATACCCATAACATTGCTTCGGCAGCCTGGGTACTATATTCCCCAATAGGCGAGCTCTTTAGCTCAGGAGGAAATTGTCTTGGATTTGCAACCAATAACACCACGGAGTATCAGGCGGTGATTGGAAACCTAACTGACGCTCTTTCCTTGGGTATGAACCACATTGTCATCCATTTGGATTCACAATTAGTGGTTTCCCATCTCAACTAGGTCTACGCTATCCGTGATCCCACTTTGCTCCATCTCTTCAGATGATTTCGCCTCTTGGAAAGGTCCTTTGAATCTATTCAATACATGCACATTCCACGAGAGATGAACACAGTTGCTGACTCGATGGCCAACTTCATTTTGGATTGTTACATCGCACACACATAGTACATTGACAAAGCATTCATAACATGTAAAATCATCCATTGTATAAAAGCAAACATGTAAACAAGATCACATCATTCATCCATCTAAAACACATAATGTATAAACCGCCGGAAGTGTCTGTATATATATAAATCATCATAAAAAGTAGTGCTGGTACAAAATTTGAAGCACGACGGCTTTCAGTGAGTCTATACAAAATCTGAAGCCTCATAGCTTTCAGTAGCACAAAATCTAATGCTTTTGATCTCTCAGTACATACATAATAACAACATAAGGCCTAATGCCTGGCCCGTGCACCCCTAGGTCTCGCAGCTCTCGCCTGCTGACTTTGGAAGTAATCAACTGCCCTCGCTACCTTGCAGCGCAGCACATTGAAGCGCATGGACGCCCCAACTGCATACCTCTGCAAGGGCCGTGGTAAGTCATACACTATCGGCTCAGGAATGCCTAACGTCAACCTAGTCAGGTTCTCGTAGACATCCTCCATCTCCATGATGACAGCATGCGCGACTGGGGCCATGGATGCTCCCTCTCCTCTCCTTGCAAGAAGATAAATTCCTACTGGTCGCACAGGGTCCACATCTGCACACACATGTTATTAACTTATTAGCACTATAAAAAAAATCATAAATACACAAAACTAAAAAGTACAAGGGTCATTGTTCTTACTGATGTCTCCCCACTCTGCTCCTTGGGCAGCGCCAAGCTGGATCCTCCATGTAATCCGTACCACTGTACGGGTAGTCCTTTACCATGAGAAACTGGCTTTCCATCCAGGTGAAGAACTTAGGACTGTACCCGATTATAGGACACCCACCATGGAGGGCCATCACCTCTGTCCATCGGGCCATGTGAGGATCCCTAGGATCCCTGTCTTCCAAAGGCACCTGCTGGCGCAAGAGGGGAACCCGCTCCAATAGAAATGAGATCACTATCGATTTGTATCCAAACTACTTGAGCTCTCCACGTCGACACTTGGTCAGCTAAGCTCGAATGTTGCTGAGGAGTCCCTCACACTAGTTGAATACCTTCAGAGACATACAGTCTTCCGCATACAGCATCTGGGACCTGGTAGCTAGATGAGCCACTTGGCTCCCTTCTATCCTCACTATGGTAAAAAGTACAACACGCAGCAGACAATCTCGCACCTCTTTGATGGGAATATTCCCACTAGAGGCACGGGCATGAGGAGTACAATGTTGAAGAATCAAGTCATCCATAGTTCGATCACTTCCCCATGATCCGGTAAGAGCCATGTTGTCCCCCCTACGGGACAATCCAGTCAAGAAGTAGATGTCCTCGACATCTATGGTCAATATATGCTCGTTGATCATGAAGTGCTGCTGAGCTGCATCCCAGCTCTGAAGCATATGTTCTAGCAGCGGGATTTGGGCCCCTTATGCCCTGGACCTGGAAGAACTTTAGAAGTCCACAGTTCCTCAATGCCGTTACACACAATGGATCATTTGTAGCTTGCACGTCATCCACCTCATGTTCTCTCTGACGCCACTCTAGGACCATGTTGGCTGCTACTAACCTACCAATAGGAGAATTTTAATACCATTAGAATTCACTCAAGCATTTAATACTTTTTCTTTTGGCTTGGGTTTTGGGTTGAACATGGTCATTTCCATCGTCGCACCTCGTCCTTGTGGACAGGGTGACATCGTCGCAACCCAGCTTTATGGGATTTGCAACGAGCCGGGCTTGTCACAGTTCCCATAAGGGAGACCTGCGACGACCCAAGGGCGCACAAGCTCCCCACAAACCAAATCCAAAACCCCCAAAAATGAACTAAAAATGAAATTCTAAACCACTGGAAATATGCTGGATGAGATTTAGGGTTACCTGCTCCGAACGGCTCGTGAAATGGTTGCTCATAGCTCCGGAAATCGGCAAGTGAATTTTTGCTCCAAGATGGCACTTTCTCTCCCAAATTTGGAAAATGAACAATGGTGACTATTGTTTGATCTTTTTCCTTTTTATAAACAAAAAGGAATATTCTTTTTTAAATATTTGATACTTTTTAGGTCATTTGCTATAGTTTGGATCGTTTTTATGGCATTTGAATACTCGGTTGACTTTTTGACCTAGTTTTCGAGTGTGCAGGAGTCGTTAAGTGTTCTATTTTGTGTCGTTTTCACATTGAAGCAATCATATCAGGTATGAAAAACCCCTTGAATGTTTTGTCGTTATTTTTTATCCATTAAATTGTAATTATTTAATGATGATGAGCTTACTCTTTTTTCTTTCTTGTGCTCTTAAAACCATGAGAATAAGTTACCGAGTTACGATTTATCACTTTTATGGGCTCGTTGAAATCCTACGGAAAAAGACCCCCCCCGGAGTCTATCTTTAAGCTCTTTTCAGGCTCTAGAAATACAAAAAGATTGCCAAGCTAACTTGTCACGTTCACTGTTACACCCAAAATCTACTCATCATAAGATTCAGTGTATACACCCCTATAGATACTTGGACTAAATAATCATCCTGGGAGGATTTGTGCTCAGCTGTGCTAGGTTTTGAAGGGTCGTCGCAGGTTGCACATTAGCAACATGTGAAGTCGCATCTTGCACCACTGCAAGGTGTGACGAGGTCAGTTAATGGGAAAAAATAGCTTATTCGAGATCCTTCTCAAAACCTGCTCATTTAGGGGCTTATCCATGACCTCTAGGGGAGCTGGTACTCGACCCCTAACTCTTTGGGAGGATCCCCTATCTCTCTCCTACCATCTCTCAACCTATCCTATCCATATCCTATCCACTTAGTCCTATATAAGTGAAACTCACTCCCATCCCAAGGGGAGGAAGCCTATGGTATCTACATGCTGGTGAAATCACTCTTAGAATACCTCCATTCACCTATTGGAGAACTCATACTTCCTTGGAAGGACATGGAAATTGGCTTGGTCGGAGAAGGGATACTATGTTAAGTCTTGGTTGTAGTTCTATATCTCTATCATGTACTCCTCTATTTACAGTAATACAAATGCTTTCCACCAATATTGTTCATGTGTGCAATGATATTTATTAGTTTACCTGCTTAACTATTTACTTAGATCTCTTATTGTATAGATGTCTTTTACTGGTTTCTCTTGTTTCTTTGTCTTGACAGGTCTTGCAGCTTGGATCTGACGACCGTGAGACGTGGAGCATCATTCGGGAGAAAGGATTGCGAAGTAAAAGGTAAGACATCTAGTACTCGATCCTTAAGTAGATCTAGGAGATGTATTTGTAGTCTGTTCTATTTGTTCTAGACTCACATTGAGCTAGGGATATCTTGCTCGCGTCCGCTCAAGTGGATTGTCCGATACAAAATATGGTGACCATACTGGGGAGTATTGATATTTGGTTAGTAGTTGTCAATCTGAGAGTCATTTTCAGTTGATTGCTTGAAACAAGCCTTTTTATTTTTTTCCATTTAATTCTTGGAGTTGATTTCACTATTAGATCTTCGTGTTGAAGACTTTGATCTACTTCCTCTGAGTTTATACAACTCATTCCCAAACCATTCCATGGTTCATTGCTGAGAGATCTGATTCATTTTTGAATCTAGACTTCGCCTATCGCACCTGGGTAGTGGGAACAGAGCGACACTGTGTCTTTCTAAGTCTCTGCTCTTTACCTATTACTTACTTGTCGCAGCCTTTGCATTGGTAAACTGTGACATCGTCGCACTTTTCGTGTAGGCGACCTGCGACGTCGCACTGTGTACAAGCACAGAGTGCGTCGATCTGTCAAATTTTTGGCATGCAGGCATCTCCTCTTCATTTGACAGTCTAGATTTTGGTTTGCTGTATGAACACTCTCTATGCTGCAAGATCCAGCTAGGGATCCCATTTATGATTTGTGTTTGGTTCTGTTTAAATTGACTTTGGGTTCCGTCTTGGACAATTTTGAGAAGCGGTAGTGGTGGATTCTCTCATCTCCCCTACCTTCATCCGTTTCACTCTTGCATTCCCTTCCTTCCATCCCTGATCTGATCATTGCATTGGATCACCCTCTAGACCTCATTTACATTTGTTTTGAGCTTTTCTTGCTGCTGCTTGATTTTGAGTTAAGTGTGTCTTTCAGCTTGGTTGAGTGCTTGTCTTTTCTTGAGTTTTCTGAATGCATGAGTGCTGCAGGTAGTGTTTTCTTTTTAGTCATTTAGATCTGAAAGCAGAGTTGTTATCAAATTATTTCTTTGATGCATCCATTGGAAAATTAAAAGTGCTTCTTTCCCACATTTCTTGAACACTATTGAAGAAAATTGTTGTGCATTGGAAAATTCTCGTTTATGTTTTGGAAGAATTGAATGAATGTATGATCTGTTGTGTTTTTCTCGAATTATGAATCGCTCATTTTCTTGAAAGGCTCAAAGAACACTTCGATTTTTGCAAAATTGATTCCATGCTAAGGAAAGATAGATGCATTTTTAATTCTTGTTGCTTTTAGATCATTGAAAGTGAAATTGAAAAGCTTGCATATTTCATTTCAGAATCCTCTCTTTTCATTAATTAGGGTCATTTTACTTTGAAAAGAAAAAGTTGTTTTGATTTGGTTTAGTAGTGTTGTGTACTTTTATGTTTCCTTGAAAAAGGAAAAGACTACTTTCATTGTCAAATTTGCTTGAATTGGAATTGTGTTGCATTGAGTTTGTTTTGTCAATACCATTGGAAAAAGCTTTCTCCTTCCCATAGATAGAATTCATTGAAAGAAAAGAATATTTCATGCATGTAGCTAGGGCTTGCATTATGCTTCCGATTATGTACTCACCTCATGCATTCACCTAACCGTCCAAGATAAAATTAACGGTAGAACTAGGTAAACATTTTAGCAACTTGTGTGTAAGTTAGAGACGTGTTCTGGAATCGTTAAGCATGGCAGCTATCGCTATTTTCCAGCATTGTATCCCAGGGGTATTGTAGTCTTCCACGTACATCGGTATATCGAGCTCCTTCATGTACCCACCAAGTACCATAATCTGTACTTGGCATATATTGAAGGGTGTATCACGTACTCGACATGTATATTAGAAGGTCTCTTGCCGAACGGTTGTGCATTAGACAACACCACTATGGATTTGAGCTCCCATGTACCTTTCATATATCGGGAGACACCACTAGGATTCCTGAAACCAACCGAGTTAACCATTTGCCCGTCTTGGAAAAGAAATACACCGAGAACAACACTTGGGGAGATTAGCACGCACGTACTGTCCAGGTGATCGGGTATGCAAGCAAGGGTACTGTCCCAATCCTCCTTGTCGCGTCATATTGTTGGACCCTGCAGTATATCGCGGTTTGCGATGCCTTGATAATCCCATGAGGTTCCATACTTTTGAATCCACTCCGTCAAATAAGTTTTTTTGTAGCCTTAGTTTGAGTAGGTTTTTTCTAGACTGCTTTTTCTTTTAGCATACCCTTAGGAGAAACGCTGTTTCAGCCTTTCTGGATGATTTTCTTGATACTCTGGCAGATTTTCCCTGGAGAAGATCCCGTAGGATCTTGAACTTACCACCCAAATATCCCCTTAATATGGAGGTTATTTCGAGGGAAAGAATGGATCAGCGTAACTCGGTCGTAGTTACTGAAGTGGAAAACCCCACTTTGATTGTTGGAGGACTTTTGTTTCCACCAGATTCACCTGCCTCTCATCCCCCGCAGGATGAAGAAGCACACACCCCCACTTCACGAGACATTTCTACCATTTTTTTGGGAGAACCCATATCATTGTAATGGATAAACCAACCCCAGGGAAACCCTACTACAGCTGTTGGTCCTTCAGCAGCTTAGTAGACATCTTCTACAGACTACCCAGTGGCTCATTTTGCCACCTCATCCTCACCCAATGAGACTACCCCGGAAGACACTTTAGCTTAATTTCGTGGCCAATTGGCTCACTTTCGTTCCATGGCTGAAGCATTTTGGTAGTCAAGTCTCCAATGAAGGGTTCAAGACCCATCATTACCTCCTTACCAACCCATCCCAACTCATATGATATCCTTCGGATCAGCTGAAGCACCCCACCACGATACCACTAACAAGACTGGTCAACCCTTGTAAGAGTCCAGTCCTGCCCCTCAAGTAAACCAACCGGTGGAAGGAAAATAGTCCAACACACATGTTACTAACACAGTTACTTTACCAGTTCCTCCCCCACCTCAAAATTCGAGGGGAGGGTATTCCGTTCCCCCGGGTTACCTTATCGGTAATGTTATTACTACGGTAGCTAGTCAACAACCTACGTTGGTTCAACCTTTGAATAGTGGTCAGCCTACTGTGGCTGGGGGGAAACCCCTGTTTCCTAACCAAAACATAGGCGGTGGAAACCCCAACGGACCTCCCGTTGGACATTTCCTTTCGAGTGGCGGAGGTGGTCCACCACCCCCTCCAGGTGGAGGTGGTGGAGGACCGAATTACTATGGTGGTGGCGGTGGTGGTGGAGACCCTCACCCTTCCGATGACAGAGGTGGTGGGGGCCCCCATCCTTCTGGTGGTGGAAGTGGTCCACCACCCCCTCTAGGAAGAGGCGGTGGTGGGACACCTTATTACGGTTATGGACCCCCACCTCCTCCCGGTGGTGGTGGCAGACCTCTGTCCGCTCCCAGTGGTGGAGGTGGACCCCCACCTTATTGGAATGGACCACCTTATGGTGGCAGACCCCCTACGGTTAGTTTCCTCCTGGTACACCTTACAGTCAGTTTGGTCCTTACACGCCTTATCCATATTATCAATACGCACAGCCTAACCCACAACTGCCCTTCCTGGCTACTTTGGACCTGCCTGACCTATCCTGTTTAACCAACGATCCTATTTACCATGGATCTAACTGGCCACCGATTCTGGTGAAACTCTCGATTGATATCCCCAAATTTGACGACAAACCGGGTGAAGACCCTAAAACCACGTGATGACATACCACTTATGGTGTTCACCTAATTCCTTAATGGGCGATTCAATTCATCTTAGATTGTTTCAAAGGACTCTCACCGGTTCAGCTACCAAGTGGTACATCAAGTTACCACCCCACTCTTTTCCTAATTTCGGCTCTCTTGCTATGAACTTTTTGACGCACTTCTAGCTTCCTATACAGTATGAGACTAGTACTGAGCTTTTAACCTCGCTCCGTTAGAATACCTCCACTCATATTTCCAATCATATCCATGAGTGGCGAAGGAGACGACGTCTTATTAAAGCTCCTTATCCAGATAAGCTCTTAGTAGACTGGTTTACAAAATCGCTCATTCCCACCATAGAAAAAGATGTTGCCATGAGAGGTGTTGTCACCGAAGAACAAGCCATCATGAGTGCCCATCTGCTAGAGTTGGTCTACACTCAATCTGGCACTCTGTTTAATATTCTACCTGACGCACCCCGTGATGTTAATGACCCCACGAAACCACATAAGGGAATCCAAACCGATGGAATCATTGGATCCCTTAACACCAAGCCTGCATCTAGTATTGTTGAATAATCCAACCTTCAAGGGTCTTCCCCCTTACCGGATCAGGCTGGCCATAGCACCACCAAGTCGACCGCTCCTGCTGTAACTGAAGAGGTGAATTCTGTTTAATCAACTTCATCTCAGAAGTTTAACAACAAAAAGAAGAACAAGGGGAAACCCAAAAATTCTTCTGTCCAGTAGGAACAAGAGAGTACTCCTGACGATACCAAGCAGAAACGGAAACTAAAGTATCCTTGTTTACTGTGTGGAGATGATCATTTCTCCAAAGAGTGCCCCCATAGAGATGAAGTGCAAAAGTTTCTTCGGGGCAAACCAACTCCCGCAGTCCTCAATGATCCGTTTCCTACTCAGAACCAACAAATGATTGCTCACCCCCCCCATCCCAGGGGGAACCATCCAATACCGTGCATTTCTCATGCCGCGTAACAATACGATCAATTTAAATACTCACTCGCGATCTTACGACTCGGTCCCTTCGAAGGAATCCACTGGAAGTAATACTGAAAAAGATTTCGACTCTTTGATTGATGTAACTGTACCATCAACTTCTCTCACCATTGATATGCCATCCTTGGATTCGATATTGCAACCGACCAAAAGCACGATTCGAAAAGCTGTTTTCAATCCTAATGCTCGGGCGGCTCAAAATTACAATATCATGGAAGACTTTTCCCAAGCTCCTTGCGCCATGTATACCCTGGAAGTTTTGCAGAATTGTCCTAATCAACGCAAAACTATCCTTGTAGCCATCGGTGCATTCGACCCCGATTCCTTGAATACCATCATGTTCCGACTTGATAACATTCAGTTGAGTCTCTCACGCCAGCTTGCATTCTAAGTTTCTGCGAACATTGCTGGGAAGATTGTCCATCGTACACTTTTAGACGAAGGTGCCTCCACTTCTGTCATGTCGATCGCCTGTTGGAGAGCCATCGGCTCCCTCGAATTGAATCATTATCCTACCACATTGAAAGAATTCGACGGGCGTGGCTTTCAACCTCACGGGCTCTTACAAGCTCTTACAGTTGAGTTGGGTGGAAATACCGTAACCATTAACGTGGAAGTGGTCTCGGCCCCAATAGATTAAAATCTCTTACTTGGTCGCAATTGGTTTTACACCATGCAGGCGGTCGCCTCTTCAGTCTTCCGCATAGTGCAATTCCCCCACCAAGGACAGATTGTTACTATCGACCAATTAGACTTTTGCACACCAGATGCCACTACTCATCCTGGTGACCATGTTCCTTCCATTGGATAGATGTCAAAATAGTATGAGAGTATAGGGGTTGTCCGTTTGAAAGATTCATCTCTCATGGGAGTTTTTCCAGCCGCGAACCCCCCTAATCATGTTTCTACAGTGCACATGGTCTCCATAGAGATTTCATCTCACTCAAACGATGCTTGGCTTGTACCGGACGAACCCACAACACACCTGTTTGGAGACATAATTCCTCTTTCACCCGCTAAACGCATTTACGAGGCTATCCAATCAGCACCAGAGGACCAGTTAACCGTGGCCTCCCCATCTTGTTCTCTACAATGGACGTCATCTCTACCTGATCTCTTACTTTGGAATTTTCATTCAAATGAGTCCATCATGGAAGTAATGAATATTGACGATAGTCCGTGGGATGATCTCCACCATAGGTCATCTTTTCTTCCTCCTTTGGAGTACATAGAGGACAACATTCACACCCTCTTTTCACCAGATATCTACCCTTATTCCCCCATCCTTACATGTCTTATGGACACAGAGGGAAACTTGGCCAACATTGAGCCAACCACCGTGTAACGTCCCCACCCATCTATCAAAGTCCTGGAAGGGAACATGATGCCAATCTATGGGGTTTTCACAAAACCTCAGCCCATTCATTAGATTCATATCCATAAAATTAATGTGTGTAGATGCAAATCAATTATATCTATGCACAGCGGAATGAGAACATCACCCACACACATCTTTCATATGCATTCAACATATCAATAATAAACATCAAATTAAAACATTTCAGAAGTAAATGCATAGGCAGAAAAACACTTATCTTCATTGTGGAATTGTCCCAAACAACTAGCTATGTTGCTGCAACGTTCCACCCAACCATAGGCCAGTTGTGTTCATCAATTCTCTCAACACAACTTCCACCCCCAAGCTAGGCATGATTCTTACAAGGAAAAGGGAATATTCCAACTGATGCACAGTCAAATCAATAGAAATCCATCTCAACCCCAACCTTCTTTTACACACAACAACTCAAACTGGGCATGGATGCCCATTTTCAGCAATGGGATTTTACAAATAAGATGGCCATGGACTTTCCCAAATCGTGGGCACACCAAAAACGAAATGGCAATTGGGGAATCAACCCTGGGAGAGCAAAATCGTTTCTAGAAAATGTTTCTGGTAATTCAAGGGACAAAAACGGCCTCCATAAACCCCAAAATCATGGCTTCCTTCCTCCCAGCCATTTTACAATACCAAAACGAGTTCCCAGGCATGGAAAATGCAGGAAAATGGTGAAAAACGTGATGGGGAAAGCCCAGCTAGTTCCAAAAACGCGAGGGAGGAAAAACTGCTTTATGGGTTATATCATTGACACTTGGATTGACTTGATTGGCTCAAGGGTTTGAATGTTTTCCCTCCCAGTTTCTTGTAAAATCATGCCCCCATCTCTTGTTGCATTGCATAGCTAGTTGTGGGTATTTTTTTATTAAAATGCATATTTACATGATATTCACAATTCCATTGTGCATGGCTAGCACGTAAACCATATGCATCAATAAATCGATGGTGGGGCCTTGTCCTTGAGCTCTTCACCACGATTTTATAACAATATTAGATCATTTATGATTTTAATGCCATGGGGTCAAACTGGGGACATTACATTCTCCTCCCCTTGGAATAACACCGTCCTCGGTGTTCCAATACTTAGGGATAAATACCTACTTTACACATGCCGTAGAATTCACAAATGGTGGCAGGTCTATCCTGCATTTCATCTCTGGAGTTTGAAATTTCAGGATCAAGTCATTTTCACTTCCTGAAGCTGCTCCTGCTGGCTTTGATCTTCCAGCTTTGTGGGTGGGCATCGCTCCACAACAATCCCATCCTTTTATTCACCTTCCAGCTGATCTACAAGTCTGGAATTTTCATGTTTGCCATCTTTCTTGTTGTCCTGACAACTTTTGAGGAAGATTTTCAACCAACACAATTATCTTTTGGTCTGCTGCTATGATCAATGTGCACAACTGGCCTACACTTTGCTCACTAGCAACACTTGTCTAGTAACAACTGCAAACAAATGGCTTTCATGTCTCACTTGTGAGACTCATTATGGCAATTCCTGTTAGGACAAGCATAACACAATATTAAAATTAGTCAATTATTTTCCCAATTGACTTGGAACGTCCATGCTTTACTCATGAGACTTCCACACATTTCATGCTTTCCCAACATACACATGAACTCATCCATGTTCATCCTCTCACAGGGGAATAACTATTTCAGTATTCATAATTCATTTCAGGCAATTAAACACAATCTATTTTCAGTCATGACATGCATTCAACAAATGGAAAGAGAAGAGTAAGAGTTTTTCCCCTCTTAGTCTTGTCCCAATCTGGAGCCACACCATCACTTGGGGTTCTATGCTCCTTAGCCTCTTTCACTTCAATGTGAACGCTTGAATTTTTGTTTCTTGGCTATGACACTTGGTGTCTATGGTCTATTTCATACCTTTCAACCATGGATTCTCTCCACATGGTTTGTCTACAGCTCTTGGCTCCTAGGACCCACACAGTTCCACTAGCACCATCTTTCATTATTTCTCATGCTGAGCTCTTTCGGATGATCACATGTCCACATGAATTTCTATGATGCCTTCATAGTCCTTGCTTCCAGCAATTCCTATATTCAAACATTGAATTAACTCACATGTTCAATTTATTCTCATAGGTTTTATTTCTAAACAAGAGTTTGAGAAATCATAAACAAATCATATACACACGTATTTCATAAGCAAGAAGTTGCAATGTAACCAAATACTTATCTGCATTGGATGTCTTCACTTTATTCCACAGGATCCTTCTTTGCTTTACAAGCCTTGGATTGCCCGTGGATGCAATATTGAATGTTGGGCCAGCACACAGGCTACTCCGCAACCATTCGAATAGGCAATTCCCAGCCAGTACGCCGACTGGGTTTCATCAATCATCTCATTTAGCAATATGCTAGGCCAATGCTCTGGCTGGTTTTATTAATTAATTAAAGAATGTTTGGCCAACACGCCAGCTGCTCCACAACATCAAGTGGTTAATACCCCCACCAACTATTCTCTGAAGTTATCGAGCATGTCAAGCACTCTATTTGCAGATAATTAAATATCAAACATACATGGCATATGAAATTTATTGTCAACCCGAGAAAGTCTTTTTATTTCAAAGGATAAGTGCACAATATATGCTTAAACACAAAACCATTAGAAGTGAATACTTTTACCTTCTATCATCCATATTCATCCCAAGAATCTATGCAATCCCAAATGCCTTCTAATTGCTATACTATAATTCTTTTCTATTATGCACCAGGAAGAAAATGATATAAGATCTAATCAACAATTGCAGAAAGGAAATCTCATTCGTATTATAAAATAATCACTTGTCTAATCTGGTCAAGCTGGAAATCATAAAACATGAACTGAACATTACTCTAAAATTCAAATGAAAGGAACTGAAGCAACTGTTCTAAGAAACTGAATTGTGAAATAAAGATCAATCAACACATAACAGGAAAGCTAATTTATAAGAACTTCTGGGATCACGTCTCAACTATAGGATGAACACGGTAGTGTGAACAGAAATTGAAATGTGTAAAGTAAACCTGACTCAGTCGACTGATATTCTATACCATTCACCAATCTTACAGAATTATAATCTTTAACTGAAAAATCCACACAACAAGTATTGCTGCTGCGCACAAAAGAAAGAACAAAACATCACACAACAAGAAAGATGAAATCCTAATTTAACTCAGCAATCTCTGTGGAAGACGGGCCCAGCCTTCACACAGAGACGCTGGTTGAACAACACTCTTCTTAACTCAGAAGTAACCCCTTATATTAACAGAAGAATGAGTACACAGTTTGGCTTGGCTGCTAATACAAAATAATTTAATTGTTTGCTGTTCAACCCCTCGGTCGAGGCAACTCCCCATATTTATACATACAACTTGCAACATCTAATCCTATAATTGGGCAGCCATGAAGATCTCTGATCTTCAGGCGCCCTAAATAATCTAACTGTTACAATGCGTGGCAGAACTGAAATATCCAAATATGAGAGAGTTATTAATTGCCCCAAGAGTGGCGATCCTTCCAGCTCACAGCTGGACTCGAGCAGCGACAGACTTAAGATAGCAATTTCTGTTACAGCTGCCCTGTCACGACTATGCCTTGATTGATGATTCGAGCCCCAAGGAACCTTCTACAAGCAATGAACGTCCCTTCCTTCATGACTTGTTCAGCTCCGATCTTCCTGCAGACTATTTGTCTCACTACCTTCATAAATCGCATCATGTTAGCACAAATTAAGAGATGCACAGCTTTAATCATCACAATCATAAGTATTAATACAATAAAACAATAATCGGCCATACCTTGGTAATTTGGGGAATAAGATAAGGACAATAAGTCGAATTGCCAAGGTAATTGGTGTAAGACAAGGTAAGGGAAGATGATAAATGGTGATCAAAAAGGGCCAATTCCGGGCTCAACATCTCCCCCCAACTATCCTGTTGCATGTCCTCATGCAACAACCTGCATCTGAATATTGCACTGAGCCCTGTCCAGGAGAGAGGAAGGAATGTAGGTAAATCAGGCATCTCCTCTATCTTTTTGAAAGGCTTCTGTGAGTAACCCGGCATCTTCCAACTTCACTGTTTCCCTTCCACTGCTACTTGCTGATATCTGGGAATGCACTTGGTGTGGTGGGAATCTTTCTGCAGTCTCCTTATGCTATGCCTGGGGGAGTTGAAAAGAAATCCTCAATCTGAATCCAACTCAATGACATCTCTAGGAGGTGGAAGCACTGGTTCTTGTGGGACAGTGTCTTCCAGCGCATCTAATCTTAACAGGAGAGTTGTTGGTTCTTGTGTAACAGCAACATCCCTTACACCTTCTTCAGCAGCTGCCTTTATTGCTTTTGGAGACACTGGTTCTTGTGTAACAGTGTCTTCTTTGTCATTCTGCTGCTGAGACTGGATATCCTTTTCAATTTGCAGCTCCTCTTCCAAGATTTCAGTGTCACTTGAGCATGGTGTCCGTACCTGTTCATCGTCACTCCACTGTGTATCAGGAATGATATCCACTCCCAGGTTGTCTCCTAACTGCAATTCAGAGTTCTTGCTGCAGTTTCCAAGGATGTTGGTTCTTGTGTAACATCCTGGCTTACCTCTTCATCCTTCTTTTGCTGCAACTCTTCTTCTATGAGTTCTGTATCATGGGAGCTCTCTGGGGTTACAACCCAGAGTTCATAATTAAATGCCAGAGTATCCTCTGTCCCAGCTTCTTCTCCTGTCTGCTTGGATGGTTGAACAGTTATATTCAGGGTTGCTGGTTCTTGTGTTACAGCATCCCGTTCCAACTTATCACTGTCCTGCCTTTCCGTCTCTTCTTCTAAAATTATTGTGTCCTGGGAACGTTCTGGGGTTACAGCACAAAATTCTTCACTAACCTCTAGAGTATCCTTCGGCTCCATGATCTCTGTATCGTGGGAACATTCTGGGGTCTCACTATATTCTTTTATAAGCTCCAAGGCATCCTTCATTTCCCGTTCTTCTCCCATCTGTTCTATAATCTCTATGTCGTGGGAGCATTTTGGGGCTACCATACATTCCTTATAAATCTCCAGGGCGTCCTCCACTCCCAGTTCTTCTCCCATCTATTCTATAATTTTTGCATCCTGGGAAGTGGCAGCTGCAGCAAGGATGTTTAAAAGTGCTGGTTCTTGTGTGACAGCACCTTCTTTTTCCATTGCTTTCCCTTCTGGGGCTATAGGCTGTTGTGCTGAATAAGTACTAAGTAAAATTTTATGGCCTTCTTCCTCAAAGATTTCCCCACAGGTGGGGCAGAGTATTCGCTCATCCTTTTCTCCTGCTCCAGCAGAAGCTGATTCCTCCACTTGATCTGCAGCCTCTATTAATGTGTACATTTTTCTTCCACTCTGCTTTCTGCAGGTTTCCTTCCAAGTTTCCAGCTCCCTTCTAAGTACTTGGAGGTCCTCTTTCAGCATTGCATTCTCATACAAGAGTCCCTCAATTCCAGGTTCTTCCTCCACTGGCCTTTGTGGAGCATCCCTCGGTCTTGGTGTAAGGATTGGGGGCTCAACCTGTGTCTCTAAGGTTGCCCATTTTTTTCTATCTGCCTCTGCTGCTGTGATTGATCGAGTTCGTTTCCTTCTGATTGGTGCTACTAAATCGAACTCATTGGTGGTCCTCTTCCTTTTCGGTGGCGTTTTCTTTTGTGACTTTTCTTTTCATGGTGTTTCTTCTTGTGGAGCTGGAATATAGGGGGGCAATACTGAGGTTAAAGGAATATTTCCCTGCCCCTCATGCTGTTCTTCTTCAATCACAGCTCCTCCTCCTACCCACTCCGGTGAAGACTCGATTGTGACCAGCTCAATATCTTCTTCCATTGCTATGGCTCCGTCATCTTCAGGTTCCATTATCGCAGCATTTGATGCTGCTCCAATTTCACCTTTTGCTGTCGGAGCTGCCCTGTTATCTAGGTTTTCCACGAGGGTTTCATCTACATTGTCGCCTGATGGCTCTGTTTGTGCTTCCCCTCGCTCTCCTTCAACTGCAGTGTCGTCCCCCACTGGTTCTGCTTGTGCTGGGGATTCATACACCTCGAACGGCTCTGCCTGTGCCTCGGGTTGTTCTTTCTCTGTGGTTTTACCAACCCCTGATGGTCCTGCCTGTGCCCCCAATTGTTCTTCTTCTGTTTCATCCCTCCCCCCAACTTCACTGGAGGAACTCCGGTCCTCCTGTTGTAGCGGAACCTGTAATCGCTACAATGGGATGACCCTCAAGGGAACAGGTTGCTGTGGTCGGGTTATGAATTGTTCCCATGTTATATTATGTTGGGCAAGGGTTCTTACAATAATTAACTTAATAAGGCCAAGGTGGGTGAGAGATGACAGTGGGTGCTTTGCAGACTGAACAAATGTTGCCATATGACGCAAGTCGTGCAATAAATAAAATGGAATATTCAACAAAATGCCATGATGGAGATGAGGAAGCAAAGGAAGTTCAGAGTTATACACAGTTTGGTATCTACCTTCGCAAGTAATGTATTTCTTGAGGAAGATAGCAACCTGGTCCCATGGCTGCGGCAGTGACTTCAGTGCAATCCCTCTCCTGGATGCTTCAACTTGCTCCCCTGGAAGTAAAAATTCTTCCCGTGCAACTGTTGCAGGGACTCGACGGTTAAACCAAGGTTTTCCCATCATCGGGATAGCTGTAACCTCGGATATAATGACCTCAGAAACATCTATACACAGCCCCCACACCGTGGAGTGTGTTGTAGTAAGATTCAAGGCAAATTACAGGGCTGCGTCCCGATCGAATCCGTCCAATCGTTCAAAGAACTCGACCCAGCCAGCAGCTTGAAAAATGGCCAGAACCGGCAGGTTCCGTCTGAGTTCCCGGGTATTGAAAGGTTCATGGCGAACTGGAATGCCCATGGTCCTGGCTGCAAGATGAAACTGCTATTCGACAGAGTACAGGATCCCAGAATGGAAGTTGCAGCATAGAGAATGCACGAATCGTTGAGCGGAGACGTTGAGCGAATGAGCTAATTCGGAAAGTTAAGCACAGAGAAGAGTTTAAAATTTTTATGCCGAATTGGGGAAGGTGGCGGTTATTAGTATTACGTCGTACGAGGGAAAGGTTTAATCAGGTATAAATGGTGGTACGAGTGAAGGTACGACCAATCTCGTTTAAATGATATCAATACTTAATCACGTGATAAATGAAAGCCATACCTCATAAAACTGTGCGTCGGAAGGCTGCGGAAACTGGTGGAGCATGCAGTTGGTGACGTCACGGAGCCGAACGCGTGCACAGTCAGACGTGGGATCATGATGACTCAGATAAGGCACTAATTTCCTTCGCCGGTGAAACACAAGACGTCACATCCTCGGGGTTAAAATGATGAGTTCGCCGGCAGGACTGGGATGAATCAGCATCATGATTAGCAGGTTGCAACAATTCTTCTGTTAACACGGGAGTTACCACTGCAATTTTCCAAAGAAATGATAACACGGCCGATGAAAAAGCTATTGCAGCTGACGGGAAAGAAGTTGCAGCCGTCGGAAAGAAATGGCAGCTGCCAGGAAATGATGTGGCAGTGAGTTGGTCAATGAGGTGGCAGCCGTTAGGAAATGAAGTGGCGGTTGCGGGAAAAAAAAATGTTGCGGCTTCCGATGTTGCAGCCGCCGAAGTTGCAGCTGTCGAAGTTGCAGCTGCAGAAGTTGCAGCTGTCGGAAAAGATTGACGGCTGACGGAAGAAGGACATTACGGATACCGGGAAATGAAATGGCCGTGGCTGGTAAATGAAGTGGCAGCGGCTGGGAAATGGAGTGGCAGCTGCGGAAAATGAGATGGCAGCCGTGGGAAATGAGGTGGCAATAGCTGGTGAATGAGGTGGCAACCATGGGGAAGATGAGGTGGCAGCCACGGAAACTGGAGTTGCAGCCGCCGATGTTGCAGCCGCCGATGTTGCAGCTGTCGGAAAAGATTGACGGCTGACGGAAGAAGGGCATTACGACTACCGGGAAAAGGAGAATGTGGTTGCCGGAAAAAGATATACAGCTGCCGGAGAATATGTTGCAGCTGCCGGAAAATATGTTGCAGCTGCCGGAAAATATGTTGCAGCTGTCGGAATTTTTTTTTTTTTTTTTTTAAGAGCAAGGACGGCACAGGGAGATTTTCATTACGGGCCCAAACTGGTCGTTCTCCTGGCGCTTCCCTGAAATTTTTTAAAAGACAACAGCAAGCAAAGAGATCAAATGCAAAAAAAGAAAGAAAACAACAACTATACGCTACAGCAAGAAATTATTTATGTACAGAAATTACAATTTTCAGTTTAAGGCTTGGCAAAGGTAGAGAAAAGTTCCTGCTCTGGTGCCAATTGATAGTCTGGATCAGCAGCAATCTGTGAAATGAATGCATCTTTCGAAATAGGCTTCCGATACAGTCGCAGTCTGTGGCCATTAGCAAGTAATGGTATACGGTTTTCATCAATGGTAACCAAGCGAACAGTGCCGTTGTCAAATACCCTGTCAACCAAGTATGGACCCAACCATCTTGTGCGTAATTTTCCTTTAAAATCCTTCTTGAATCTGGAGTCGTATAATAGTGCCCAGTCGCCTTCACGGAAGATTTTCTTTTTGATGAATCGGTCATGCCAATTAGATCTCTGTTGCTGAAGCAGCACAGTCTGGTCTACTGCAGCTAACCGTTTCTCATCCAATTCATTTAATTGATTCAATCTTCTTTTCTGGGCTTCTGTTACATCCAGGTTCATTTCAATGGCTGTTTTCAGGGTCTTGATCTCAAATTCAATTGGAAAGAGGGCACTCTTTCCATATACCAACTCATAAGGAGAAAAGCCAGTGGTGTTACGCCAAGTCGTGCGATATGCCCACAGTGCTTCTGGAAGCCTGTCAGCCCAATCCCTTCGATGGCTTTTAACTGTTTTAGTGAGGATTGCTTCGATAACTTTATTAGTGCTTTCCACCTGACCATTGGCCTGGGGATGATAAGGTGAAGCTATCTTGTGCTGCACATGATACTTCCGGAGCAGGGATTCAAATTGGTGTGAAATAAATTGTGGTCCCCCATCGGTAACTACTTCCTTTGGTACCCCCAAAATGGGTAAAAACTTCACTGTACAGAAAATCAATCACCGCCTGGTCATTTGCCTTAGCCAAAGCTACAGCTTCTACCCACTTGGTCATGTAATCCGTACACACCAAAATGTAAACCTTCTGTTTGGAAGGAGGGTTGATAGGACCAACAAAGTCCAATGCCCATCTATCAAATGGTTCTAGTACCACTTGGGGCTGTAAAGGCATCTGATCTGTCTTATTAGGTTGGCCCATCCTTTGGCAGCTGTCACAGGACTGAACATATCTTTTAGCGTCTCTGAACAGTGTCGGCCAATAATAGCCCATCCGCAACGCCTTATGCCCTATTCTTTTGTCTGCAAAGTGTCCTCCGCAAGGTTCATCATGACAGGCCTTTAGTATATGAAAGATCTCATCTTCCCTTACACATCTTCTAATCTCAAGATCAGGTCCTGTGTAAAAGAGATGGCCTTTAAGCCAACAATACCTGGCACTTTGCTGAATAATTTTTCTTTTTTCTCTTTTAGACATATGTGGCGGAAGCTTCCCTGCAACCAAATAATTAGCAACGTCTGCATACCAGGGTGAATGAGCTGAGAGTGCGAATAAATGTTCATCCGGGAAAGCATCCTCAACAGGTGAACTGTCATCACTGTTAGTAAATCGTGATAAAAAATCAGCAACAACATTTTCTTTTCCAGGTTTATCTACAATAGTAATATCAAATTCCTGTAATAATAAAAGCCACCTGGTTACTCTGGCATTAGTGACAGGTTTGTTCATTAAATACTTAATGGCAGAGTGGTCAGTATGCACAAATGTAGGATACCCAGTAATGTAATGCCGAAACTTATTAATAGAATAAACAATAGCAAGGAATTCTTTTTCAGTAACAGTATAGTTTAGTTCAGCAGGGGCCAAGTTTTTACTAACATAATAAATAGCATAAGGTACTTGACCATCCTGCTGTCCTAGTACTGCTCCAATGGCAGTATCAGAAGCGTCTGAAGAAATGTGGAAAGGTATGGTCCAATTAGGTCCCCTTAAAATAGGGGCTGTGGACAGTTTCTCTTTAAGCTTATCAAATGCTGTCTGGCATGCTGCACTCCACACAAACTGTGCGTCCTTCATTAACAATGAAAACAAAGGAGAAGCAAGTTTGGAGAAGTTTTCTATGAATCTCCTGTAATACCCAACATGTCCCAGAAAACTTCGCACCTCTTCCTGAGTTGAAGGAGTTGGTATATTTTTTATCACCTTAATTTTTGAAGGATCCACTTGAATACCATCAGTAGAGATGAAATGTCCTAATACCACCCCCTCACTCATCATCATGTGGCATTTTTCAGTGCTTAGTGAGAGGCGAGCCTGTTCACAGCGAATTAAAACTTTCTTTAAATTTTCCAGTGCTTCCTCAAAATCCCTGCCATAAGGAGTAAAATCATCCATAAAAACTTCCATGCTATCATTAACCAATTCAGAAAATATGCCAATCACAGCTCTTTGGAACGTTGCAGGTGCATTGCACAATCCAAAGGGAAGCACCCTGTAGGCGAACGTTCCCCAAGGGCAAGTGAAGGTGGTCTTATCCTGATCCTCTGGAGCAATCTAGATTTGATTGTACCCACTGAACCCATCCAGGAAGGAGAAGAACTTCTTCCCAGATAGGGTATCAAGTACCTGGTCAATAAAGGGCAGAGGAAAATGATCCTTTTGTGTAGCTTTGTTCAGCTCCCTATAATCGACACAGACTCTCCATTTACCATTTTTCTTGGGTACAATTACAAGTGGGGAAACCCACTCACTATCTGAGATAGGATAGATAAATCCTGCTTCCAAGAGTTTCTGGATTTCTTCCTTCACTATATCCCTCAGATTGGGGTTCATGCGTCGTTGGGGTTGACATACAGGCCGGGAGTCATTTTTAATATAAATATGATGAGTGCACAGACTAGAAGGAATACCCTTCATGTCTGTATACTCCCAGGTGAATGCCCCCTTACGTTCCTTCAAGAGATTGGTTAGGCGCTTTTGTTCTTCTAAGGAGAGACCAGGATTGATGTTCAAAGTTCTTCCAGGCTCTACCTCAATAGGAATGCTTCTCGAGTTTTTCAAAACTGGGATTATGTTTGTGTCATTGACTAGTGCTTCCTCCGTAAGTTGTTCTTGTTCTTCTTTACCGAGGGTACTGTTCAGGAGTTGATAAACTTCCTTGTCTACTGAAGCAGGTTCTCTAATGAAATTATTAATGGCATCGTCTTCTGTTTCGTTTTTGAAGGTTAGTGCCTTCCCTATTGTTAGTAATGGCTGAACATCTTCCTCCTCTTCCTGTTCTATCCAAAGGGAAGTTTCAGCTTCTAGACTCGGCCGTGCTGGAGGGTACAGGGTGAGGTTTTTGGTTTCCATACCATCAGATATAGTCATAGATCCTGATCGACAGCTGATGCAGGCATCAGCTATAGCCAACCAGGGCCTCCCCAAGATCAATGGGTGTCCCCCCAGCTGTGATTTTGGTTGTAATACCAGAAAGTCGGCAGGGTATTCCCATGAGTCTACTGAAATAACAAGGTCGTCCAAAATCCCTTCGGGTCTGATGGTGGATCTGTCTGCCAATTCTAAGATAGTAGGGGTCGGTCTAATATTGGTGAATCCGAGCTTCTTTACAGTCTCCATTGTTATAACGTTGATCGCAGCTCCTAAATCTACTAGTACGTTGGGTATCTGCATTTGTCCTATGTGTACAGTGACAGTAGGATTGCCGGGATCCTCATACTTGGTTATAGGGGTTTTTCCAGTCATTAAAGCAGATAAATTCCCTATGACATGAACAGTAGGAGGATCTCTGGGTTTCCTTCCCGGTCTTTTAGTGCATAGGTCCCGAACATTTCTAGCATAAATAGGTACATCTTGAAGAGCTTGTAAAAGGGGAATCTTAACATAAAGGTTCTTCAATTCTCCTAAGAGATTGAACTGAGGTTGCCCCCCTCTTTGTGGCAGCATCAATCTCTCAGGGTATGGTGGTTGCCTTACCAGCTGGGTAGGCTGCGTGTTATCCACTTTATCGTTTAATGTTTCAGCCGTCCCATCTGAGGGATGCTCAGCACCTTCAGTGTTAGGAACCGGATCAAATAGATTATGGGAACTCTCTTCTTTGTCATGCATAGATGGTGGAATATTTTCTGAAATTACATGTTCTACTATCTTCCCAGACCGTAGGCGAATATCATTACAAGGTACAGGGGAAAGAGAGTAGGCCGGCATATTGAGAGCTTCCAATTGCTGGACTGCTTTATTATTTGGTTTAGGGTTGGGTTGGGCAGGCAGCTGAGGCCGTATAGGTAAGTTAGGAACAGGATTATTTTGCAGCTGCAGCTGCGACTGCTGAGGTGGGTATTGAGGATATGGATGAAATTGAGGATATGGAGGATACGGTAACTGTTGAGGTGGAGGTGGTTGAGGAAACTGGTTCCCAGGATGGAAGTTCCTCCATCCAGGAGACCATGAAGTAGGTTGATGAGGTGGCTGTGTCCAAGGACTCCATGAATTATAACCTTGCATCGCAGGTTGAGGGGAATTCCACTGAGCATAATTTGAAGGGAATTGTGTATTCACATTTTTCATATTAGTATTCCAATTATTCAAATTATTCAAAAATGGAAATGAATCGGGAGACATACCTTGATTCCGGGGCTGCCAGGGTTTCTTCTGTGCAATGAAGTAGGCTGAATCCACCTCTGGAGTTGATGCCTGCAGAACAGCCTTCACTTGGGGCAATGTGGGGCATTCTTTCATATCATGGTTCAGCTCGCACAGCTGACACACTTGTATTTTGTCAAGAGGGCATTCTTTCAGTGGATGAGTCTTTCTACACCGGGGACAAAACACACCTAGTGTGAGATCCTCCACTGCCTGTCTTTGCTTGGCCTTCAAGACATCAATCTCTGAAGAGATAGAGCTCATCATTTCTGTTTTAAAATTTTCAAGAAGATTTCCTATCTCTGCCCGTGTAGCTCCCCCATTGGATGACTTCTGAGTTCTGTCGAAGACATCACGTTCCAGCTTATCTCGTTTATTCTGCTTGTTATGCCTAGAAGATCCCCTGGAGTATCTCTTACATAATTCCACAATTGTCTCAAAGGGTTCTTTAGAGATATCTCCCTTTCCTAATAAATTTAGCATGTCTAAACAATCGTCCCTGATCCCTCGAAGCAGGATTATCTTAAGCACATCTAGTCCCATGTTCGTCTGCCCAGCTCTCTGCACATTGTACAGCAACCTCTCTACAAAATCCTCCAAGCTTTCATCCTCTTTCTGTACCATCTTGAATAACTCCTCCCTTTTGTCCCTGGTGTTGCAATATTCTTGATATTTTTCCAGGAACACTTGCTTCATCTTATTCCAATTAGCAACAGTTCCTCCCCCAAGGCTCATGAACCATCGTAATGCATTGTCCTTCAGGGTGGCAGGAACAAGATTTAACTTTTGAGCATCTGTGACATAATCATAGATGCGACAGAGGATATCGAATTCAAAAAGGAATTCATCTGGATCCTCTGCCGCCCTGCCATGGAAGCGGGGTAACACTGACGGTGAGATGTTTTTCATAGGAGCTGTCCCCTCTAGCTGCTGTATTGGGAATTGCAATGTAGCCATAGTTTCTGGCGGGGAATTATCTTCATGATGGTATTGTACCACTGCTTCTTCCTCTTCGTTCTCAGTTCTGTTATTCATCTTTTCTTCTGTATCTTCTCCTTCGTTTGTTTCTTTATTCCTTACCTTAGTTGTAACAGCTGCGTATTCTTCGGTTGTAACAGCTGCGTATTATTCAATTGTAACAGCTGCGTATTCTTCAATTGCAACAGCTGAATCAGCCGTTCCTTCTTTAGCAGGAGTATATGCAGGAATCACAGCTGCTCCTGTATCTTCTACTGTAGATCCTGATGCTGGCGCTCCAGGATCAGCAGGGCCTCTTTTGATAGGAGTCTCCCATTGACGAGATCTGACAGCTGAATCAGTTTTGTCAACAAGGTCGTCGATGAATGTTCTTCTGCCCAGCGGTGGACCTCGACCACGACCCGAACCACCTCTACTGTTAGTAATTTGTGGGGTTTTGGGGGTTGGGAGGTGATCGCGTTTTACCCCCCTCGTATTCATGCGAAGCAGATCAATTCAAAAACAACCAAAAAGACTGACTAAAAGCAATTATCAGATACGACTAATGACTAGTGTTTAATTTTCATCCTTCCCCGGCAACGGCGCCAAAATGTCAAGCACTCTATTTGCAGATAATTAAATATTAAACATACAGAGCATATGAAATTTATTGTCAACCCGATAAAGTCTTTTTATTTCAAAGGATAAGTGCACAATATATGCTTAAACACAAAACCATTAGAAGTGAATACTTTTACCTTCTATCATCCATATTCATCCCAAGAATCTATGCAATCCCAAATGCCTTCTAATTGCTATACTATAATTCTTTTCTATTATGCACCAGGAAGAAAATGATATCAGATCTAATCAACAATTGCAGAAAGGAAATCTCATTCGTATTCTAAAATAATCACTTGTCTAATCTGGTCAAGCTGGAAATCATAAAACATGAACTGAACATTACTCTAAAATTCAAATGAAAGGAACTGAAGCAACTGTTCTAAGAAACTGAATTGTGAAATAAAGATCAATCAACACATAACAGGAAAGCTAATTTATAAGAACTTCTGGGATCACGTCTCAACTATAGGATGAACACGGTAGTGTGTACAGAAATTGAAATGTGTAAAGTAAACCTGACTCAGTCGACTGATATTCTATACCATTCACCAATCTTACAGAATTATAATCTTTTACTGAAAAATCCACACAACAAGTATTGCTGCTGCGCACAAAAGAAAGAACAAAACATCACACAACAAGAAAGATGAAATCCTAATTTAACTCAACAATCTCTGTGGAAGACGGGCCCAGCCTTCACACAGAGACGCTGGTTGAACAACACTCTTCTTAACTCAGAAGTAACCCCTTATATTAACAGAAGAATGAGTACACAGTTTGGCTTGGCTGCTAATACAAAATAATTTAATTGTTTTCTATTCAACCCCTCGGTCGAGGCAACTCCCCATATTTATACATACAACTTGCAACATCTAATCCTATAATTGGGCAGCCATGAAGATCTCTGATCTTCAGGCGCCCTAAATAATCTAACTGTTACAATGCGTGGCAGAACTGAAATATCCAAATATGAGAGAGTTATTAATTGCCCCAAGAGTGGCGATCCTTCCAGCTCACAGCTGGACTCGAGCAGCGACAGACTTAAGATAGCAATTTCTGTTACAGCTGCCCTGTCACGACTATGCCTTGATTGATGATTCGAGCCCCAAGGAACCTTCTACAAGCAATGAACGTCCCTTCCTTCATGACTTGTTCAACTCCGATCTTCCTGCAGACTATTTGTCTCACTACCTTCATAAATCGCATCATGTTAGCACAAATTAAGAGATGCACAGCTTTAATCATCACAATCATAAGTATTAATACAATAAAACAATAATCGGCCATACCTTGGTAATTTGGGGAATAAGATAAGGACAATAAGTCGAATTGCCAAGGTAATTGGTGTAATACAAGGTAAGGGAAGATGATAAATGGTGATCAAAAAGGGCCAATTCCGGGCTCAACAGAGCATTAATTACTCTCTGGATTTACCAAGAATTTATAGTGCACAACTAGTTACTCTCTGGTTTTACCAAGAATTTATAGTGCACAACCAGTTACTATCTGGTTTACCAAGAATTTATAGTTCTTTCAGGGTCCGTGCTTTCCTGCAATGCCCAAGGTTTCCAACAAAGAAACAATAGTGTATCAGCTTAGCTGTTAGAAGATGAATACCTGAAATATTCATTATTCCAAACGGGAACTAAATGAAAAATGAATACTTATATGTATAGTGCATTTTCCTTTCTGGTCCATAGGGTCCTGCTTCGCCTTGAAAGCCTTGGGATCGCCTATGGACTTGGATGTTTGGCCAGCACACACGCTGCTCCACAACATCTCCGAATAAGCAATGCCAAGCCAGTACGTCGACTGGGTTTATCAGGCATCCCTAAAATCAATATGCTAAGCCAGTATGCCGACTGGGTTTATCAAGCATTTCAAAAATCAGTATGCTAAGCCAATACGCCGACTGGGTTTATCAAGCATACAACAACCATTTCCAAGCCAGTTCTCCGACTGGGTTTGTTAGGAAATAACACCATTCACCAATACCTCTAGAGCATGAAAATAGCCAATGCCAAGCCAGTACACCGACTGGGTTTGTCAGGCATCCAACAACCATTCACCGCAACATCCACATATCCAATGCCAAGCGAGTACACCGATTGGGTTTATCAGGCATAAAAAAACCATTTCCAAGCCAGTACACCGACTAGGTTTATCAGGCAATAAGAACAACACAATATGATTACGTGGCTCCTTCTCTTATGAAAACCAGTGGCTCCCTCTAGGAACTCCATAGGTGACTTACTTGACTGCAGGCTAGCATGGCCCCACAATACCCTACTCACACTACATAAGGATGATGCCCCTTTTCCTGTTACACAACTCCTCGGGCCCATCCATCTCTTCTAGTGTCCTTCAGTGTGAGCGTAGAAAGGTTACCACTGCCCATACAGTCCTCTTGAGCACCCTTCTTAACTTTTCCTCTTACATGCAACACCAAAGTGCATCTGTGTAAGCTGATAGCACAAGAAGGATAAGCAGGCTCATCAAGATTGCTGCTCTAAAATTGTAATCATATTTCATAACATTTACTATCAAGTATTGAAACACCAAGAATGCGTCCATTCCCTTAGGGTGTAGTCAATATTGACAACCCTAAAATAACCCAGCACCCGAAAGGTATGCATCCCTTTCTGATGTGAGTCATGTAGGCCCTAATCATACTCAAGCAGTATGGAATAATAATGAAATAATAAAACATGCTCTGCATATTAAATCTAATAACTAGACATGTATATCTTCAGTTAGGGTTACAGAATACTCATTCGTTTCACAGATGTATCTTTTATTTATTTGTGAAGAATGGGGGATCCCTTCTCTGAGTCAACATTACTTCGGTTCACCACCCCAATCTTTTCACATTCCATAACCCACACATTCCTTCTTAGCATAATTTTACTGTCTCACTCACATGATTCACCCACATGTAGTTTGAATGATACATTATCAACATTTACAATGGCGTTTCACCTGAAACCCATTTCCAAAGCATGGGATCCTTCCCATCTAGTTTGGCCTTGGCATGCCATCACACATGGTCTTCCTGTAATGTGTCATCCTGGCACACTTATCAAATAGACAAACAGTCAACAACATTTAGCAATAAGCTCCAAGTATGATTGTTCTATAACTAATCAATAGCATTAATAATTAATTCAACATGAATTTACAATTCTGTCTCCTACATAAATTGATTTGCTTAGCAATGAGGCTATCCTCATATTTTTTGGCTCTCGTAAGTGGTATCACTCTATCCATTATGGTTTCACCCTTGCTACCATACATGAACATCCACCTACAACATGTCCTCCTGACACAATTTTTTTTTATATACGCCAAGAGGTGGTTAGCAATTATAAGCATTTCTCAAATCTGAAATCTACAAATTTGTTTTCCTACAGAAATTAGATTTGCAATCATGAGATTATTCTCATAAATTTAAACCATAAAATTTTCAGATTTGTTTCATGCATAAGTTACAACAATGAGAACCTTCTCATAACCTTTGGCTTCTGCACATGGTAGATCCCGGTCTCTACTATGGACTTATCCTCATTTCCATCCGCAAGACTTTTCTACCTGAAATCTGAAACTTCAATCAGCCAAACACGTTGTGAGTATCTTATGCATATAATCCTTTCATTGCTACAACAGTCACCGAGGTGATCTCAGAATTGTAACACTCAATAATTCAAACACCTTCAGTTGTTAACATTTGAAATGCAATGAAATATATATATATATATCATAACATAATTGCAAGACATGGGTACATTCTTCATGCAATTTAAATAAACTGTAAATACTCATTACTTCACATTCCATGCAATTCTGTCCTTCCAACAGAGTGCTCTGGTAGCCCATCACATGTCTACCTTCTTCATGCAGTCTTTCCCCTGCATTCATAGCAGCTCATGAAATGGTATCAAGATTAACAATAGTCCACCATTTCATCTATTATCTAATTGTAGTGAAACATATATATATCACAACCAAATGCATCTCAACATGTGCACCCGCACATATGCATGCACATTCACCACATTTTCATAATATTTTAATGTGCATTCACTCAATGCATAACCCCTCAATACAACCTTGCATTAATCCATGCATACTATGCATTCTAACATATTATGGCCTAACCATGCCTATCTCATATGGCATGCACTACCGCAACAGGAACATAAGTCCTCACTTGCTTTGGTTGTTAAACTCACAACCAGCACAGACAAATGGCATGATATAATTTCATATGAATGCATTGAGATTTCTAAGCAATTATAGGGTGTAAGGCTTCCTGCCTTTACTTACCCATACCTCACCATACTTGGTAGGATGACATTCACATTTAGACACTCAATCTCTCATACAAACAATTCAACACATTTTTAAACATAGTTGAAGGGATCTCATCAAATCCTCTTTCCACATTCGTGCAATTAAGCACATTTAACCATTACCTGCATGGTTGATATTAACATCACTTGATGTTACCTGATCAGTTGGCCTCTTACCAAGGCTACTCAGTCCTTTTTTCCAACATCATGATTATGGAATTGTTGCACCATCCTCTCTTCATAAGGTTGTTGGTCACGTGCAACAACGTCATCAACTTCTTTAGCCATGCTTTGATTGTATTTTGTCCTACAACCAATGCGAACACAACTAATTATTAGCAACCACAATCATTATCTTAAGTGGCTCATTGCATATGTAAAACCTCACTATTTTACCAATATGCAATATCATATACACGCAAGAGCATTTTCACATTCACTGTGCAATGTTTATTGTTATGCCATCTAGTGCATATTCATCTATGTAATCTCTTGCAGTTTTAACATTCTTATGCCATAGTTTATATGCATGACAATTTCATAATTATAAGTACGATAGCAAACAGGGGTTAAGGAATTATCCCTTTCCAATCCCTCATCGTAGAATGGAATCCCTCTTCCATATCATAGTTGGTCTGATTTCCTTCCAGTCATGCAATTCTGGAAATTGCCCATATTGACAACATTTTTTTTTTGTCAAAACAACAATTGGCACTCTTTTGCACTAAATATATATGATATATGTGGACCTTATTCAAATTCTGGTCATGCATCCCTGTTCTCCTCTAGACAAGATTTCCAACGCCTATCCACATGCTCCATTCCGACCTAGGACATGGAATTTACATTCTTCCAAAAATGCAAACTTTGCCCAAATTTATGCACTTTTACATGGTTGCAATTTTATTCTGGAAGGCCAACTTCAGCTGCTTGCAGAAGTAAATTTAGGAAGAATCATGAAAACTTATCTACCGGGTGAAGGTAGTCCATATAACAAGGAATACTCAGCAACCTTCATATCCCTGTTCTGATGCACCAGTCAATTTCTATAAAATTCGGGGTTTGGCTACTTTTAACTTTTCACTTTTTCCCCAAAATCTCAAAATTTGGCCAAAAATGGCTATCTCCCAATCTATGCATTTTTGGGAAATCTTCGTCTAACGGAAAATGTCCGTATTAATGAGAATATGAAATGTCTAGTTCAGTAAAAATTTTGATTACCACATCTAGGGTCACTTTTACTGCCCACAAGCTTTTTAAAATCCTGAAAAAGTGGCTCGGAACAGTGCTCTTTGGTCTTCTGGTTCACCCCGACTCCACATCCTTTGGATTTTGGCTCCAAGATTCCAAACTTAACATTGTGCCTGCTCCATGGCCGTGCCATATCAATTTCAGTTCAAAACGACCTTCCGTCAAGCCTCGGGACACCGTCTTACAAAAGTCACTATTATCCATTTTCTGTCAATTTGGAGTATACTGGGTTTGGGACCCTCTCTGGTTCTTTCATGGACTTTGTTAATGGCCTCCGTGCCCCACAAGAATCATCCCATTCTGAGCTTGATTGCTCCTTCTATCCAAAAATCAAGTTTTTGGCTCTATACTCGTTTTTTTTTTTTGCTCCTCCCTCTGCGACCGTCGCTGGATTTAACCTTAAAATCGCCGACCTGGGTGCAAGATTTAACTCTAAAATCGCCTATCTGGGCGCTGGATTTAACTCTAAAATTGCCGCCACATCGCAGGTTTTAACCTTAAAGTTGTCGCCGTTTCGCCAGTGTCGCCGCCGACCGGCGTAGATTTTAACCTTAACTTCTGCGCCCATCGCGGCGGTCCTAGCCTTATCTTCGCCGCTCGCAATCTTCCATCGCTGCGACCGTGTCGCAAAATTTAAGGCTAAAATTGCCGCTCGCGCAATTTTTAAGCCTAAAATTTCCGCTGAGTCACCGCCGCATTGCAACCTTTCAAGCTTGAAATCGCCGCTCGCGCAATTTTTAAGCTTAAAACCGCCGCCTAGTGTCACAGCTTTTAAGCTTAAAATCGTCGCCGAGTCGTAGAATTTAACATTATTTTCGCCGCGCGCATGCAAAAATTAACATTAAAATCGGCGACAGAGTCTTAGGCAAAATTTCCAACACATAGAAAAAATTTCAAATTTTCAAAAACAGTTAGAAAATTTTCTGAAATATTTTCCTTCTTTTCTGATGTTTAGTGCTGGGCAGGAGGCATACTTACCTCTACAACTGTGATAGGTAGCCCATGAAGGCCCAATGCTGCAACCAGCAGCTCTGATACCAAGTGTAACGTCCCCACCCATCCATCAAAGTCCTGGAAGGGAACATGATGCCAATCTATGGGGCTTTCACAAAAACGCAGCCCATTCATTAGATTCATAGCCATAAAATTAATGTGTGCAGATGTAAATCAATCATATATATGCACAACGGAATGAGAACATCACCCACACAAATCTTTCATATGCATTCAATGCCACAAATAATTATTTGCTTCACACAAGTAACTTTACCAGAAGATCTGGTATATACGGTAAGCCATAAATATGGAGTAAAATAGATAATATATTAGATAATGGATGATTAATAATTTACAATGAGGCTCGCTTTTATAGAATTGAGCATGTATAGTGAAGGGTTACACCCTTTCACTTAATAATTAATAACTTTAATTAACATACATATAATATTCATAGCATTGCCACTCTCTTAGAAAGGCTTTGTCCTCAAAGCCTTATAATTTTGTCGCATTGTTCTTTGCGATGTCATGGATGATGAAACATGTCGATACGAACTGCTAAGTGTAGAGCATAACTTCCGATATGTGGATGGGTCAATCCATCCCAAATTGATTTGTTGCTAATTGTTAAGAGCTTTGATCACATTAGTACCATCATCTTTCAACATTTCCCTCTTTTCAGAATATCGGTTTTTATGGTTGGGGTGTCAATAGGGAATTTTCACAATGTCATTTTCTTTTACGAGTGTCGTCTTTTGAGCATTGATCTGAGCTGGGACTTTTATTTTCGTCTCTTGAGGTTTTAAGGTTTCATTCTGTATCTTTTCCAACTTGTTTCCTAACTGCACGTTATCATTTTGAAGCTTGTTGATCAATTCGACCTGCGATTTTCTGTCATCTTTAGACTTCTTAAGTTGTTCCTTAAGATCTTCATTATGACTTCTGATGCAACTATTTTCTTCCTGCTTGTCTAGAAGTTTTCCTTCAATGTCTTCCATAGATTGTTCTGTCTTCCGACTATTTTTCAACTTCTTAATTTTTGTGACTGGTGTCTTGTTATGATTTCTTAATCTGAAAATTTCTTCGGAATTGTTGGATAGTGTTTTCCTACTCTTTACGATCTCTGACTTATGTGTCTTTTTAGAGTCGTCATTTTGTTGTTGAAGAACTTTTATCTGTTGTCGACACTGGCCGACCTCTAATTCTTGACTTTCTATTTTATGTCGTAACTGCATTAGTTCTTCATCTTTGTTGCTAACGATTTTGTTCAAGCGTATTATTTCTGCTTCGTAATTATTTATTTCCTTCTTTATATCTTGATTTTTCAATCTCTAATTGAAATCACTTTCATCTTTTAATTCCTTGATTTGCGCACATAATTTTTCTATGTGATTTTTCTGGTTTGACATTGTTTGTTCATTGAACCGTTCTTGTATCTTATGTAGTTCAATCCTTACTTCTGATTGTGTATTAATGTCTCGTAATTCTTCATTGTCTTTTCGATAGCGCTTTAACTTGGCTTCTAATTTCTCTCGCAAATCGGCTTCCATGGTTTCTGTCTTCTTCGACAGTGGAATGATCTTCTTTGATTCCTTTGATGAGTCTTTCTTAAACTTGGTCGTCCTTGTCGTTAACGCGTCTCGACTTCTTGATAAGCCTTCCTTTACTTTGACTTTTTCAATGATAAATAATTGTCCTTGACTTTGATTTCTTCGGTGATAAGTGTTCTTCGACTTGTTTGACAATAAGGAGTCTTGCTTGGACTTCTGGTTTTTGTTTTTCTTGGCTTTGTCTTAATGTCTTCTTGACGATGACAACTGGTCCTTAGCTTCCTTCGATGATAATTGATCTTTTTTTTTTCCAAAAATAATTATTATAAAATAATAATAATTATTTCTTTTATTTTTTATTTATAATAATAATTGTTAATTTATTAATTAATAATATTATTATATTAATGTTTTATAAACTATACATATATAGTTTAATATATAGCTTTTTTTCCCAAAAATTAAAATATTGAAACAATTATAATAAAACTATTATAATGTTTTAATATCTATCTATATATATATTTTTAAATATTAGGGTTTCAATGGCGGCGTGGGAAGATGAGAGGAGAGCAGGTGGAAGTGGAGATGGGCATGGGCGTGGGTGTGGACCGTGGCGTAGGTGGCCGGCTAACTTGGGCACAAAATGGTGGGTTGGCGACGGTGCTGGCGGCTGTGTATGGCGGTTGGGAGGAGGGCGAAGGGGAGGAGTGAGCAGGCGATGGTGCGCTGGAGGGAGTGTTCAGGTGAGCGGAGTGGAGCGGATGGGGGGTAGGCTGCGTGGATGCAAAAATGGGTGGGAAGAAGAGGCCAGGTGAGCGCTGGAGCAAAGGGAGGGACGCGGGGTGAGTTTGCAGGAGGAGAGAGGGAAGGGGATGCGAAGGGAGCTATGAGAAATGGCGGGAAGGCGTGGGGAATATGCAGCGGGGAGGCCGCGTGAAGAGAAGGACGTGCGAGGAGTAGTGGGCATGCAGGCTTTGAGGAGGATGCAGGCGTGGATGCAAGGGCTGTAGAGATGCGGTGGTATAGAGCGGATGCGTGAGGGAGAAAGTGATGAGGTGATGGAGGAGGAAGGAAGAAGAGATCCTGGAAGCAAGGGATGGAAGAATGGCGGGGGAGTTGGAGTGTATTGTAATTTTATGGTCAAAGACCAAAATTTAGGGAAACCCTGGTTAATGGATAAAAGCCCAAAGACAGCCAAAGGCCAGAATCTAGCACGAAGCTCTGATACCAAATTCCGCAAATAATTATTTGCTTCACACAAGTAACTTTACCAGAAGATCTGGTATATACGATAAGCCATAAATATGGAGTAAAATAGATAATATATTAGATAATGGATGATTAATAATTTACAATGAGGCTCGCTTTTATAGGATTGAGCATGTATAGTGAAGGGTTACACCCTTTCACTTAATAATTAATAACTTTAATTAACATACATATAATATTCATAGCATTGCCACTCTCTTAGAGAGGCTTTGTCCTCAAAGCCTTATAATTTTGTCGCATTGTTCTTTGCGATGTCATGGCTGATGAAACATGTCGATACGAACTGATAAGTGTAGAGCATAACTTCCGATACGTTGATGGATCAATCCATCCCAAATTGATTTGTTGTGGACTGATGGGATTCCCTATTGATGTGTCGTCAGGAGATTTGATCACATTAGTACCATTATCTTTCGACATTTCCCACTTTTTCAAATATCGGTTTTTATGGTTGGGGTGTCGATAAGGAACTTTCACGATGTCATTTTTGTTTACGAATGTCGCCTTTAGAGCATTGATATGAGTTGGAAGTTGTATTTTCGTCTCTTGAGGATTTAAGTTTTTGTTCTGTATCTTTTCCAACTTGTTTTCTAACTGCCTATTATCATTTTGAAACTTCTTAATCAATTCGACTTGCGATTTTCTGTCATCTTTAGATGTCTTAAGTTGTTCCTTAATATCTTCATTATGACTTCTGATACAACTATTTTCTTCCTGCTTGTCTAGAAGTTTCCCCTCAATGTCATCCATAGATTGTTCTATCTTTCGGCTATTTTTCAACTTCTTAATTTTTGTGACTAGTATCTTGTTATGATTTCTTAGTCTAAAAATTTCTTCAGCATTGTTAGATAATGCTTTATTACTCTTCGCGATCTCTGACTTATGTGTCTTTTTAGAGTTGTCATTTTGTTGTTGAAGAACTTTTATCTGTTGTCGACACTGGTCGACCTCTGATTCTTGATTTTCTAATTTATGTCGTAACTGCATTAGTTCTTCATCTTTGTCGCTAATGATTTTGTTCAAGCGTATTATTTCTGCTTCATAATTGTTTATTTCTTTCTTTATATCTTGATTTTTCAACCTCTGATTGAAATCACTTTCATCTTTTAATTCCTTGATTTGCGCACATAATTTTTCTATGTGATTTTTCTGGTTGGACATTGTTTGTTCATTGAACCGTTCTTGTATCTTATGTAGTTCAATCCTTACTTCTGATTGTGTATTAATGTCTCGTAATTCTTCATTGTCTTTTCGATGGCGCTTTAACTTGGCTTCTAATTTATCTCACAAATCAGCTTCCATGGTTTCTATCTTCTTTGACGGTGGAATGATCTTCTTTGATTCCTTTGGTGAGTCTTTCTTAAACTTGGTCATCCTTTTCATTAACGCGTCTCGACTTCTTGATAAGCCTTCCTTTACTTTGACTTCTTCAACGATAAATGATTGTTCTTGATTTGATTTCTTCGATGATAAGTGTTCTTCGACTTCTTTGATAATAAGGAGTCTTGCTTGGACTTTGTCTTTAATGTCTTCTTTGACTTGGTCTTCTTTGAATTGAATTTGCTTTGTTTCTTCAAACAATTCTTATTTCAAAAGAATTGATTTTTTTTTTTTGATAATAATAATTATTATTAAAATTTAATAATAATATTATATATATATATATATATATTCTTTTTTTTTCTTTCTTTTTCACCCAAAAATGGTTTTTTTTTGTTTGTTAATATAATAATTGTAATAGTTACAATTATTATCAACAATAACCATATAAATATTTTCGTTTCTTTTGTGAAGGGAAAATAATAATATGTATTATTAAATAATAATACAATTTTATAAATTTCTTTTCTGAAGTGGACGATATATATATTATAAAAATAATATTATATATATTTGAATTTGGAATATTAGGGTTTTGATAGGAGGAGATAGGAGTGGGTGATGGCGGTCTGCGTCGTGAAGAAGGTAGGAAATTATGAGGTTGAAGAGTGAGGCGATGATGGAGGAAGGTGCAGGAGTTGAAGAGGGGGGTGTGAGCAGCAGCGAGGGAGAGGCGAGTGGAAATGGAGTTGGCGTGGAGGATGGAGTATCTCCGGTGATGCTTGGGCGTTGGGTGGATGGGTGTGCAGTAGGAGGTATGAGGGATCGTGGTAGACGAGGGGAGGAGAGCGTGTAGGTGGAAGGGAAATGCGTGAGGGAGAGGCCAGCAGGATGGTCGAGGGCGCGGTGGAATTGGGCATGGGCGTGGGCGCGTGAGGGCACAACAGCAGGGCGGAGAGATTGTAGCGACCAGGAGGATGTATAATGGAGTAGGAGCTTGGGTGTAGTAGAGAGATGGCAAAGGGAGTGTACAGGTCATGGAAGAGAGGAGGCGGAGTGGGGACTGGACGCAGGAGTGGAGGAGGTTGCGGTGGCGGCGATGGTGGAGGAAAAGACGGGGTGAAGGAGGATAGGAGAGGAATCGTTGTGGGTAGTGTTTATAATTTTATGGTCAATGACCACCGTTCAGGGAACCCTGGAATAATGGCTAAAAGTCGATGAAATGGCCAAAGGCCGGAATCTAGCCAACGAGGCTCTGATACCAAATGCCGCAAATAATTATTTGCTTCACACAAATAAATTTACCAGAAGATCTGGTATATACGATAAGCCATAAATATGGAGTAAAATAGATAATATATTTGATAATGGATGATTAATAATTACAATGAGGCTCGCTTTTATAGGCTTGAGCGTGTATAGTGAAGGGTTACACCCTTTCACTTAATAATTAATAACTTTAATTAACATACATATAATATTCGTAGCATTCAACATATCAATAATAAACATCAAATTAAAACATTTCAGAAGTAAATGCATAGGCAGAAAAACACTTATCTTCATTGTGCAATTGTCCCAAACAACTAGCTATGTTGCTGCAATGTTCCACCCAACCATAGGCCAGTTGTGTTCATCAATTCTCTCAACACAACTGCCACCCCCAAGCTGGGCATGATTCTTACAAGAAAAATGGAACATTCCAGCTCATGCACAGCCAAAGCAATAGAAATCCATCTCAACCCCAACCTTCTTTTACACACAACAACTCAAACTAGGCATGGATGCCCGTTTTCAGAAATGGGATTTTACAAATAAGATGGCCATGGACTTTCCCAAATCGTGGGCACACCAAAAATGAAATGGAAATTGGGGAATCAACCCTGGGAGAGAAAAATCGTTTCCAGAAAATGTTTCTGGGCATTCAAGGGACAAAAACGGCCTCCATAAACCCCAAAATCGTGGCTTCCTTCCTCCCAGCCATTGTACAATACAAAAACGAGTTCCCAGACATGGAAAATGCAGGAAAATGGTGAAAAACGTGATGGGGAAAGCCTAGCTAGTTCCAAAAACGTGAGGGAGGAAAAACTGCTTGATGGGTTATATCATTGACACTTGGCTTGACTTGATTGGCTCAAGGGTTTGAATGTTTTCCCTCCCAATTCCTTGTAAAATCATGCCCCCATCTCTTGTTGCATTGCATAGCTAGTTGTGGGTATTTTTTATTATTAAAATGCATATTTACATGATATTCACAATTCCATTGTGCATGGCTAGCATGTAAACCATATGCATCAATAAATCGATGGTGGGGCCTTGGCCTTGAGCTCCTCAACACGATTTTATAACAATATTAGATCATTTATGATTTTAATGCCATGGGGTCAAATTGGGGACATTACACACCCCGGTAGACATCTCAGTGAAACCAGGTATAGTGGAACACATTCGTATAGGCTAGAAGTGTTCCCCTGAAGAAATCGCTGTTAGCACGGCCTCATTCAAGCAATTTCGAGACGTATTTGCTTGGTCATATGAGGAGATGCCTGGGATAGACCCCGCGATTTTTTCTCATGAAATAAAAACCTATCCCGACATCAAACCTGTGCGCCAAAAGTTGCGACCAGTACACCCCCAGAAGACTGTGGCAATTAAGGCAAAAATTGAAAAGCTCTTAAAGGCTAGTTTTATTTATCCTGTCCCATTGACATATTGGGTCTCAAACGTCATTCCTATGAACAAAAAGCAGGGCACCATTCGCGTCTTTGTTGATTATCGGGACCTTAACCGGGCTTGTCCAAAAGAAAACTACTCAACCCCCTTCATCGACCAGATCATCGACAACTGTGCCAGAAGCGTCATCTTCTCATTCATGGATGGCTTTTTTGGTTACAACTAGATTGACATCAACCCAGCCGACCAACATAAGACGACTTTCATCTACCCATGGGGTACATTTGCATACCACAAACTCCCATTTGGCCTTAAAAATGTTGGCCCCACGTTTCAGCGGGCTATGTCGTATGCCTTCCATGATATTAAGGACTTTGTGGAACCTTACCTGGATGATCTCCCTGCTCATTCAAAGCAGCGCGAGTTCCACATTGATCATCTGACCTCCATTTTCCTCAGATGCAGATGGTACAATATCCGTCTGAATCCTCACAAGTGTATCTTTTGCGTTGAGTCCGGACTCCTCTTAGGATTTATCATTTCGAAGGATGGGATCCGCATTGATCCCTTAAAGGTGGAGGCCATCATCAACCTACCACCCCCGACTGATGTTACAGAACTTCAAAGTCTCCAAGGGAAGCCGACTTATTTATGATGTTTTGTTTGCAATTTTGCGGAGAAGACTCAGGGGTATATGAGACTGCTCAAGAAGGACGTCTCGTTCATTTGGGACGACCAAGCTCAAAAATCCTTCGACAGTATCAAGCATGCCATCACACATGCCCCCGTGCTCCAACCGCCTAATTATTACCGAGATTACATTTTATATCTTGCCGCTTCTGTCACCACTATCGCCATGATTTTGGTACAAGAAAATCAAAACGCCCAGGAACATGTAATATACTATGCGAGTAAGGGTCTCACAGACACTGAAACTAGATATTTACATGTCGAAAAAACTTGCTTTCACGGCAGTCATTGCCGTCCAAAAGTTTCGTCACTACATATTGCTTCGCACCACCACCATCATTGCCGACTCGAACCCCATGTACCACATACTGACACGTCAGGTACTTGGGGGCAAGTATTCACGCTGGATCGTGATACTGCAAGAATTCGATATTCTTTTCGAGAAAGCCAAGTCTAAGAAGTCTTTGGTGTTTGTCGAGCTTATTTGCGACCTTCCCAGTCCTGATGCAGAAGTTGAGCACAATGACTCCTTTCTGGATGAATCATTGTTTCTCATCAGTACGACTGATCCGTGGTATGGAGATATCTTGTTATATCTTCAAACCCAATGCTTCAATCCTCAACTGTCTCGTGACGATCGTCGTAAGATACATCACCACGCAAAGTACTATTTGATCATCAATGATACTTTGTATCATCGTGGCGTCGATTCAATTCTTCGACGTTGTCTAACTCACGATGAGGCCAAACGCATTCTCAATGATTATCATGCTGGGGCATGTGGCGATCACCTCTCTGGGATGGCTACAGCCCAAAAGATTTTGCGTGCAGGATATTACTGGCCTACCATCTTCAAATATTGTATTGAGGCCGTTAAGAAATGTCCTCCTTGCCAACACTTCCATACGAAGAAGCGCACTCATCCTGCCCCACTACATCCGGTTATTGCCGTGGTCCCATTCGCAAAATGGGGCATTGACTTTATGCATTGTAAGTCTACCTCGGTCGGGGGGCATAGTTACATAATTGTATCTGTGGATTACTTTACAAAGTGGGCCAAAGCTATGCCTACATACCAGAACGACGGCAAAACCGCCGCACTCTTCATGTTCAATCATGTAATAGCGTGGTTCGGAGTTCCCCAGGAAATTGTTACCGACATGGTTCCCATTTCCAGAACCATATGGTTGATGAACTGAGCGATAGGTTAGGTTTTTGCCATGAAAATTCGACACCCTACTACCCGCAGTCCAATGGACAGGTCGAGGCCATTAACAAGGTCTTGACAACTATGGTCCAAAGGATGGTAGGGACACATAAGTCCAATTAGCATAACATGCTCTTTTCAGCATTATGGGCCTATTGAAATTCCGTCAAAACCGCCACAGGCTTCACTCCTTTCCAATTGGTATATGGATTGGAGGCCTACCTACCAATAGGGTGCGAAATTCCGTCTTTACAACTTGTTGTTGAACTTCTTCCTAACACTACTGCCGAGGAAGAACGTCTCTTGCAATTAGCAAAATTTGACGAATCTCGCCAAGATGCCGCTCTTGCTAATGAAGTGCACAAGAAACGCATCAAATCCCAATACGATAAGTCAATTGAACCTCGTATCTTTAACGAGGGTGACCTGGTTCTCACTTATGACTAGAAGCATGACAAACTAGGAGCAGGGAAGTTCGAGTCCATGTGGCATGGACCTTACGTTATAAAATGTGTGTTGGAAAAAGGTGCTTATGAGCTTGAATACTATGACGGAATCTCTTTGGGTGAACCCCGCAATGGGCTTTACCTGAAGAGATACTATGCTTGATCTCTCATGCATCGACTTGTTTGTATATACTGTACATGGCGTGTTTTTGTGTGGTGTGACGCATTTCTTTTTTGAGTGTCTTTTGATCTTGTTTCCTCTTCTTATACCATGTTTTGTCTGCGTGTGCAGATGGCAACGTGCTATGGATTCATCAACGGTGCCAACCGGCATACCCGTAACCTTGCTTCGGCAGCCTGGGTACTATATTCCCCTATAGGTGAGCTCATTAGCTCAGGAGGAAATTGCCTAGGGTTTGCGACTAACAATGCCGCATAATATCAGGCAGTAATAGGAACCCTAGCTAACGCCATTTCCTTGGGTATGAACCACATTGTCATCCACATGTATTCTCAATTAGTGGTTTCCCATCTTAACCGGGTTTACACCATCCGTGATCCCACCTTACTCCATCTATTCAGACGAGTATGTCTCCTGGAAAGGTCACTTGAATCCGTTCAATACCTACACATTCCACAAGAGTTAAACACAGTTGCTGACTTGATGGCCAACTTCATTTTGGATTGGTAATCACACACACATAATATTCATAATATGTAAAAGCATTCACAACATGTACATAATGTAATGTATAAAAGAAAACATGTAAACAAGATCACATCACTAATCATTTTTAAAAACACATAATGTATAAATCACCGATAATGTCTGTATATATATATATCGCTCAAAAGTAGTGCTGGTACAAAATTTGAAGCACGATGGCTTTCAGTGAGTCTCTACAAAAATATGAAGCATCATAGCTTTCAGTAGTACAAAATATGAGGCCTATAAGCTCTCAGTACAAGTATAGAAGTGTCATCAGGCCTGACGCCTGACCCATACATCACCCCTAGCTCGAACATCTCGCTGTCGCTGGGTGAGGAAATAGTCCACGGTCCGAGCCACCTTGCGGAGTAAGGCATTGAAGCGCATGGACGCTCCAACCCCAAATCTCTGCATGGGACTCGATAAGTCATCAATAGCTAGCTCCAGTACCTCCACGGTCAGCTGGGATAGGTTCCTGTACACCTCCTCCATCTCCTCGATGGCAGCATGAGCACCTACAGGAACGGCTGCCTCCCCACTTCTGTCTCTCCTTGCTAGAAGGGAGAGACCCACCGGCCATACAGGGCCTACATCTGCACACACATATTATGTACTTGTCATCACTACATCAAAAAAATGATATAATATACAAAACTAAAAATACAAGGGTAGTTTTGTTCTCACCTATGTCATCCCATGCTGCACCCTCCGACAACATCAAGTCGGGGTCCTCTCAAAAGTCCGTACCGCTGTATGGAAAGTCCTCGACCATGAGTAACTGGCCCTCTAGCCAACTGAATAACTCAGGACCAAAGCTAATGATGGGCCCGCCACCATGACGGGTCATGACCTCACCCCATCTGAGCATATGGGGATCCCTAGGCTCCCTGTCATCAAGTAGCAACTGTGGACATAGAAGAGAAATCCGCTCTAAGAGGAAAGATACTATGATCGATCCATACCCAAACTACTTGAGCTCTCCTCACTGACACTTGGTCAGTTGAGCTCGGATGTTTTCGAGGAGACCCTCGCACCAGTTGAAAACCATGGGGGACATACAGTCCTCCACATACAGCATCTGGGTTTGAGTAGCCGTGTGTAGGGCTTGGCTACCCGCTACCCTAGTAATGGTAAGCAATATGGTCCGCAGTGGACGGCTCACCACATCCCTGATGAGAATCTTCCCACTGGAAGGTCAAGAGCTAGCGATACAGTGCTGCGATATCATGTCCTTAACTGTACGGTCACTGGCCCTTGTTCCAGTAAGATGTATAGTGTCCCCTCTTCGCGACAAACCGGTGAGAAAGTAGATATCCTCAATGTATATCATGAGGATATGCTCACCTACCACAAAGTATTGTTGGGCCGCATCCCAAATCTGGAGCATGTGTGTCAGTAGTGGGATTTGGGATCTCATCCCCTGGATCTCAAAGAACTTCAGTAACCCGTAGTTTCTCAAAGCTTCCACGCATTGTGGATCGTTTGCATCTTGTTCATCTTCTACTTCATGTTCTCTCTCTCGCCACTCCAATACCATATTGGCTAGCTGGTAGCCTGCCAAGAAGGAAATTTTAACACTATTAAGTCCTACTTCAAACCTCAGAAGTCCATTTTTTGAATTCTTTTTTATGTTTGGATTGTGTTTCTCCATCATCGCACCTCTTGCATTCGAGGCTTGCGACGACTCGGTCTTGTTGCAGGTCTCGAAAGGGCATCCTGCGATGAGCCGAGGGCGCATGAATACCTCCATAACACCATCAAAAACCCAAAAAATGGACCTAAAAGCAAAAAACTAAACCACTGGAAAGTTGTTGGATGAAGTTTAGGCCTACTTGATCCGGACGGATGGTGAAATGGCAGATCGTAGCTCCCAAAATCGGCAAAGGAAGTTTTGGCTCCAAATTGGTACTTCTCCACCCAAATTGGCAATTGAAACAATGTTTTCTATTTTTGGCCCATATTTCTATTTATAAATAGAATGGAATATTCCTTTTCAAATATTTTGATGCTTTTGGGCCATTTACTATAGTTTCGACCGTTTTTCATTATATTTGGGGCTATCTGACACTTTCTCTAGTGTACAGGAGTCGTAAAGTGGTCTTTTGTGCCATTTCTCACATCACCAATGTTAACTACAGGTATGAACACCCCTTTGAATGTTTTGTCATTATTATTTTTGGTTAGTCGTAATTATTGCATGAGGTTGAGTTTACTCTTTGTTCGTTCTTGTACTCATGAAACCATGAGAGCAAGTACCGAGTTATGATTTATCACTTTTTCGGGCTCGTTAAACTTCCATGGAAAAAAATACCCCCCGGAGTCTACCGTTAAGCTCTTTTCAGGCTCTTGAAAAATGAAACGATTGCCAAGCAAACTTGTCACATTTACGCTTGTTAAAGTATTTGAATGGTCATCTTCCTGGTGATAGTTTACCCCTTTTCCGGACCAGGGGGCACTAATTACGAAAAAGGTATACTCCAGCCAATCATGACTGGAAGAGTCCTCTCCCGCGTTGTTTTACCCTTTTTTGGGCGATGAGGCTAACTTTACGAAGAAGGATCGTTGGAGTCTTCTTTAGTTCTTTTCAGATTCTCTAAACATGAAATGACGACCGAGTTTACCTTCTATGGACTCGTTAAAATTTTCACATTGAAGGGCCCATCATGGGACGGACCCCTCCTAACCTAGGTTCAAAAAATATTTGGGATTGGACTCATCTATGAGATGAGCTATACCGAGCATCTGGTTATCCTCATCAAGTTCGTAAAAAACACATGAGGCACTCATCATTCATGATGGGGAAAAAGGAAAGTGTTTGTGTTACATACCATAGTGGCAGTATATAATCGTTCTTGAACATGGCACTCATCTGCATTTGCATACAGTACTTGGGTCATCTGTTTGTCTATGAGTCCCTGCTTACTTTCTGAGTCTTGTTACTCCTCTGAGTCATTCAGAGAAATTTCCCATCATCAGTTGCATTAGAAGTTTGCATCATTCTCATTGTGTCAATACTGCCAAGTCATGCCATGCCCATGTTTAAGAACATGTCTATCATTTGTCATCTGCAGTCAAGTATACCCGTCATCACATCGGTGTACTCTGAGTCAGTCTTGCTTTTTACTGTACCATCTGATCCACTCTATACATCTTTTGTCATGTTTCGTGTCGATTGATGGGGGATTCATCATGGCCCTCCTTCGACGGATTCATCCTTGTCAACTTCAACACATCATCCGAGGATTGAATATAGAAACCAACCAAGTACCTTGGCCCTGCATGCCTCAATGGCAGGTTACCTCGCTTTCATCATGAGTTTACATCATTGACTCTTGATTGAAAGATTTCATCTTGTGTTTGACTTCAACTCATTTATTCATGCTCGATGATATGTACTGTGATACCTTAGGAATCATTGACATCAATGGTGATCTCCCTCATACTTGTAAACGGTTTACATCAACGACCGGTAATCAAGTGGTTTCTACCATGTTCGACGTCAAGACATTTGTAATCACATGGATAGATTCGTATCATTACGGGTTCAGCTTGAAGACCCTGGAGAGTCATGTTTTACCCAGGTTGCGATGGAGTTTGTATTGAGTCATATTACATGGATCCGCTTTTGTACTGGCCGTGGCTGTGTTATCATCTCATCATGGATCTACGCTTGTGTCTAGTAGCCATGATTGTGTTCAGTTGGTCATTACTACCATGGATCTGCAATGTAGCCATGTTTTACTTCATATGATATTGTCAGTTCAGAGTCAGTTGTACTGCAGCAGTGTCCTTCGTCCATCGAGCCTATTTCCATTACTTCTTTCAAATCACTTCACCTGTACATCCTTAACAGCGTCATGTTTTGGGGGGCATTCTGTTACACCCAAAATCTACTCATCATAAGATTCAATGTATACACCCCTAAAGATGTTGGACTAAATAATCATCCTGGGAGGATTTGTGCTCAGTTGTACTAGGTTTTGAAGGGTAGTTGCAGGTTGGACACTAGCAACATGCGACGTCGCATCTTTCTCCACTGCAGGGTGCGACGAAGTCAGTTAATGGAAAAAAATAGATTATTCGAGATCCTTTTCGAAACCTGCTCATTTAGGGGATTATCCTTGACCTCTAGGGGAGCTAGTACTCGACCCCTAACTCTTTGGGAGGATCCCCTATCTCTCTCCTACCATCTCTCAACCTATCCTATCCATATCCTATCCACTTTGTCCTATATAAGTGAAGTTCACTCCCATCCGAAGGGAAGGAATCCTATGGTATCTACATGCTGGTGGAATCACTCTTAGAATACCTCCATTCACCTATTGGAGAACTCATACTTCCTTGGAAGGACGTGGCAATTGGCTTGGTCGAAGAAGGGCTACTACGTTAAGTCTTGGTTGTAGTTCTATATCTCTATCATGTACTCCTCTATTTACAGTAATACAAATGCTTTCCACCAATATTGTTCATGTGTGCAATGATATTGAGTAGTTTACCTGCTTAATTGTTTACTTAGATCTCTTATTGTATAGATGTCTTTTATTGGTTTCTCTTGTTTCTTTGTCTTGATAGGTCTTGTAGCTTGGATCTGACGACCGTGAGACGTGGAGCAGCATTCGGGAGAAAGGATTGCGAAGTAAAAGGTAAGACATCTAGTACTCGATTCTTAAGTAGATCTAGGAGATGTATTTGTAGTCTGTTCTATTTGTTCTAGACTCACATTGAGCTAGGGGATTTTCCGATAACATTCACGCTTGTTAAAGTATTTGAATGGTCATCCCCCTAGTGATAGTTTACCCTTTTTTTGGACCAGGGGGTACAATTTACGAAAAAGGTATACTCCAGCCAATCATGACTGGAAGATTCCTCTCCCACGTTGTTTTACTCTTTTTCAGGCGATGAGGTTAACTTTACGAAAAAGGACCATTGGAGTCTTCTTTAGTTCTTTTCAGACTCTCTAAACATGAAATGACAACCGATTTTACCTTTTATGGACTCGTTAAACTTTCACATTGAAGGGCCTGTCATGGGATGAACCCATCCTCTCCTAGGTTCAAAAAATATTTGGGATTGGACTCATCTATGAGATGATCTATACCGAGCATCTGGTTACCCTCATCAAGCTCGTAAAAAACACATGAGGCACTCATCGTTCATGATGGGGAAAAAGGAAAGCTTTTATGTTACACTCTTTATCTGTGGCAGTACCTAGTGGTTCTTGAACATGGAACTCATTTTCATTTGCATACTGCGCTTGGATCATCCGTTTGTCCTCGAGTTTCACCTACTTCCTAAGTCTTATTACTCCTTTGAATCATTCAAAGAACGCTTCCACCATCAGTTGCATTAAGGAGTTAGTGTTGTACTCGTCATTTCAATACGACCAAGTCATGCCATGCCCATGTTCAAGAATAATCTCACCATTCATTATCTGCAGTCAGTACGACTTCCACCATGTCGGTCTACTCTGAGTTAGTCCTGTGTGTTACTGTACCATCTGATCTGCTCTACACATCCTTTGTCCTGTTTCGTGTCGATGATGGGGGATACATCATGGCCCTCCTTTGAAAAATTCATCCTTCTCGACTTCAACTCATCATCCAAGGACTGAATCTAGAAACCAATCAAGTACCTTGGGCCTGCATGCCTCAATGGTAGGTTACCTCGATTTCGACATGAGTTTACATCATTGACTCTTGATTGAAATATTTCATCCGGTGTTCGACTTCAACTCATTTATTCACTCTTGGTGATATGTACTATGATACCTTGGGAATCATTGACATTAATGGTGATTTCCCTCGCGCTTGTTAATGGTATACATCTATGACCAGTAATCAAGTGGTCTCTACCATGTTCGACGTCAAGACATTTGTAATCACATGGATAGATTCGTATCATTGCGGGTTCGACTCGAAGACCCTAGGGAGTCATATTTTACCCAAGTTGCGATGGAGATTGTATTGAGTCATATTACACAGATCCACATTTGTATTGGTCGTGGCTGTGTTATCATCTCATCATGGATCTACGCTTGTGTCTAATAGCCATGATTGTGTTCAGTCAGTCATTATTACAATGGATCTGTAATGTATTGGTCGGAAGCCATGTTGTACGTCATATGAGACTGTGTACTCAGATTCAATTGTACTACAGCAACATCCTTCATCTAACAAGCCATTGCCATTCCTTCTATCAAAGCATTTCACCTGTCCAATTTCCACAGCTTCATGCTTTGGGGGGCATTCTGTTACACCTAAATCTTACCATCTTGAGACTCAGTGTAAAAATCCCTAAAGTTTCCTTGACTAAGTTATTAACCTAGAAGAGATGTAAACCCATTTATACTAGGTTTAGAGAGGTCGTCGCAGGTTATCCTCATGCAGCCTACGACGTCGCAGGTTGTCCTCATGCAACCTACGACGTCGCAGGTTGGCCTCTTGCAGCCTACGATGATGTCAGTTAATGGACTAAAATAGCTTCTTCGGGCCCATTCTTGAAGCTAGACGACATGGATCCGTATCCCTAACCATTTGGGAGAGCTGGCATTCGGTTCCTAACCTCTTGGAAAGATCCCCTATCTCTCTCCTACCATATCTCAACCTACCCTATCCACTTAGTCCTATATAAGTGAAGCTCACTCCCATACCAAAGGGAGGAAGTCTATAGTGTCTACATGCTGGTGAAATTACCTTAGGAGAGATCTCTACTCATCTATTGGGAGACTCACACTTCCTTGGGAGGCTTTGGCATTGGTTTGATTGGAGGAGGATTGCTACGTCAAGTCATTGGTTGTAATCTTTTCATCCTATGTATTTCCCTTTCAATAAAGTAATATAAGTGCTTTCCACCAAAATCTCATTGTGTTAATGATATCTTTTGTAGTTCGCTTGCTTGACTGCTTACTTAGATCTATTATTGTGTAGATGCGTTTTACTTGTTTTGTTGTCTTGTTATCTTGACAAGTTTTGCAGCTCAGATCTGAAGATCGTCAAGCTTGAAGCAGCATTCAAGGAGAAAATGATCAACGATATATAAGGTAAACATATCTAGTTCCTTGATCTCTAATTATATCTAGGAGAGTGATTTATATTCTGTTCTATTTGTTCTAGACTCGCGTTGAGCTAGGGAGATCAGGCCTTGAATCCACTCTTGGTAGATTGTCCGTCAAACACTCCCTCTTGCTCTCCAATTACTATTGCATCATCTATTGCATTTCATTTTGGCCACATTAGAACTTGGCCATCAACAAATGAAACCCTCATTCCCTTAGCATCTAGTGTTGAGATGGAGAGAAGATTCTTATTCAATCCTAGTACATAGAGAACATCTTTCATCTTCAATGATTTTTCAGAGTCTAGCTTGTAGGTGGCTTCACCACTTCCTTTGATGGGACATTGATAATCATCCCCAAGTTTCACCTTGTGAGGTGACTCATGTTCTGATAAGTTAATGAAAGATTCTTTGTACCCCATCATATGCTTGGATGCTTGACTATCTACAAGTCAATCATTGCTCCCATGTGTGACGGTACCTATGAGTGCTGAGATTAAGACATATTCTTCATCACTTGGAGAATCATCTCTCTCTTCTCTGGTTCTTTTCCTTGTTGGTTCATCGTCTTTAGTAGTGTGGGCATGATGCCTCTTCTTGTTGGTCTTCTTGGAGGATCCTTGATTTTTGGGACAATTTATTGAGTAATGTCCCTTCTCATCACATGTGTAACATTTGATATTGGAGAGATCCCTTATGGATCCATGATGCCTTCTGGATCTTCTATGATGGTGGTCCTCCCTCCTGTGATTTCTTTGTGTGAATAGTTAGAGCTTGGTCATCATTATCTCCCATCTTCTCTTCTCTTGCTACTAATCGAGCTTCTTCTTAGGTGCATTCTTCTCATAGTCTATTGAAGGTGATCAACTTTTTCCTGGCACATATTCCTTGAATGAATGAGTCCCATGATCTTGGGATACCATTCAAGGTGGTCATAACTATCTCTCCTTCTACTTTGTCTTCAATTGCTTCAAGTTGCTCCTTGATTTGAGAGACCCTTGTGAAGTAAGATTGCATGGTATCTAAGTGTTGGATCTTCACATTCTTGAGTTGGTTCATTAGTGTCATCTTCCAATTGATGTTAATCCCTTCAAATATCTTTGTTAAAGCATCAAACATCCCCTTGGGAGTCTTCAAGGATGATACATGAGGGATGAGGATGACCCTTGATGGAGTCTGCAATAATCCTCTTGTCCTTGACCAAGTTCTTCTTGTGGATTGCTTTTTCCTCATCTCCCTCTGGTGCTGGAACCTCCTCATTTATATACTTGTCCAAATCATTTTCTTATAGGACACAAGAGATTCTATACTTCCATGCTCGGAAGTTGTCAACTCCTTCAAGCTTATCCTCAATCTTAGTGTAGTTTGTCATTTTGAAATGAGACCCTCAAATTGAAAGATCAAAGAATTAAAACTTACGAATTTGAAATTCCCAACCTGGTTCTGGAGCTGGCTAACCTAGGGTTTGCCAGAAAAACCCTAATTTTCCAAACTTGGATTTTTGAACTTCTGTTTGGACATAAAAATGCATCTCCTCAAGGCGAGTTGTCCAATGTACTTCTTTGTCAGGATTGATGGAGGAAAACCCCAAAATCTTGATGCCCTAGTTTTTTTTCGTCACCAATGACTAGGTCAAAAATGAAAATTCTTCAAATTGAATTCTTCTTCCTCCAAAAGATGCGCCCTCCTAGGGAGAGTTATCCTATCCCTCTTTTTCTGATGATCTGTGGAGAGAAGACCTTGAACTAGGAAGCCCTAGTTTCCTGCTGCTACACAATGCCTTCTTTTAGGATGGCTCTGATACCATGTTAGAGTTTGCACTTTAATTCAATTTAGTTAGATCTTTAAACTGAAAGAAAGACAAGCACAACAAAACACAAAGACACAAGAATTTTCCTCGGGGAAACCATAAAAGAGAAAACCTTGCAACTTCCTTAGAATAGATTTGTCACTAGCACAATATAAAGCAAGATGAAAAAACCAAAATATAAGATGTCTTTTGCAGCTCTCTCTCTTTCTTCACCAAAGAACATGTCTTCTCTCTCTCTCTCCTTATGTGAACTTGCTTGAGTGAGTGAGGTTCCAAATGAGAGAGTGATCCTCTCTATTTATACTTTATGTGTGGATGACCTTTTTCCTAATGGGGCCGGCCTCACTAACTTGACTGGGTTGACCTGTCCTAGGGAGACTCAAAAATACAATTTACATTTGAATTTTGGGGAGCTATTTCCCCAACTTACAATGGAGGTTTTACCTCGATATCCTAGCATGACTAAGTATAATAATGACATCCCCGAAGGGAGGAAAAACATCTCTGACGGAGGTACAATAAAAATACAATAATAATATAATAATAATAAACAGAAGAATATCTTCCGAAGTTACAATTACAACAACACCTAAAAATCCATCATCTCGTCATCATCTTCATATAGTTCTAGTTCTTCCTCTAATACAGGGAAAATAAATTCTGAGAAATATAACCTTAATATGCGATTAAAAAAACTTGATGTAAAGTTTGATTTGCCGATGTTTAATGGAGAAATTAACGCTGACAAACTGGATAATTGGATTAGTCAAATCGAAGTGTATTGTAGGATCCATAAATTTGCAGATGATAATGAAAAGATCCAGTTGGCCACCTTCCATCCTGGAGGCACTGCTCCCACATGGTGGGAGAGCAAAACTCGAGAGGATCTTATTACTAAAGGTAAAATCATTTCTTCTTGTTATTAATTTACTGCATCATTGAAAAAACAATTCTATCCGTTGGGTTACATGCATCAATCTATGATGCACTGGCAAAATTTAAGACAAGGGAAAGGTCAAAGTGTGCAAGAATACATACAAAAATTTAGAAAGAGGGATTTAGTGTTAGGTATACCTCTTTACACTCAAGAAACACTTCTTAAGTTCATAGGAGGATTGCATAGTTATTTACGTCATACAATTATTATGTTTAATCCTACTAACTTGGATGAGGTGTGTGTTCAAGACACACATATTGAATCTAAGGGGAAAAATACTTCTGATAACTTTTCCAAGAAGCCTTTCAAACCAGGTGGAAACAAGTTTAAAGGCAAAGGGAAAGGTAAGCAAACAATGACCATGAATAAGGGAGGTGATAAGCCTACATGCTCGCATTGTCAGAAAAAGGGTCATGATGCATCCAAATGTCGGAAGATCCATCCAAAACTCAAGGCAGAGAATTTTTGGAACAAGAAGGAAGACAAGAATACTACTGCCACTATCCAGCATGATTTGGGATTAGGAGATGAGACAAAAATTGCATCCATGGGACTACAAGGTTAATCTCCTTATGATTATGTTTCAAAAGTTGAACTTGTTCATGATGCGAAGAAAAGGAGTTATTTCACATAAGATTAATATCTAAAAATACCAAAATAGATACTTTATTTGATAGTGGATCACAAGCTAACCTTATTTCAGAAGAGAGTTAAAAATCTTGGTTTGGAAACTAAGTCACACCCTAAACCATATCCACCTGGATGGGTATGTGAAATTGCATAACTACAAGTTACTAAGTAGTGTATACTTAGGTTTTCTATAACTTCTGTATTTATGGATGAAGTTGATTTGGATGTGGTTCCACTACATGTTTGTGGCACTGTGGTAGGTAGCCCTTATATTTATGATAGGAAGACAATCTTTTATAGAGAATAGAACAACTACAAGCTTACCAATGATGGTATTCAACACATTTTCAGAGCTCACAGTATCAAAACTAACTTATCTCTTGTTTTTGCAAGTCAAATGAAGAGATCAGTAAATGCTAGTAAAAGTTTCGTTCTCATGATTGTTAAATCTAAAGGTGTTGATAAGACTGATTCTTTTAAAGGTTGTGATCCTAAAATTAAATATGAATTAGTTAAGGTTGTTAGTAAGTATGATACAGTATTCCAGGAACCTAAAGGATTACCTCTTAAAAGGGAAATCCAATATGAGATACATTTGCAGCAAGATGCTCCTCTTTTGAATATTGGTATGTATCGATCTTCAGTGATCGAAAATGCAGAAATGAAGAAGCAAGTTCAATAGTTGCTCGAGAGAGGAGACATTCGACCAAGTTCCTCTCCATGTGGTTCACCGATTGTTTTGGTACCAAAGAAAGATGGTACATGGCGGATGTGTGTGGAATTTAGAGCTTTAAACAAAATCACAATAAAGAATCGCTAGCCTCTTCCCCGTATTGATGATCTTTTGGATCAGCTAAAGAATGCAATTTCTTTCACTAAGTTAGACTTAAGAAGCGGTTATCATCATATCAAGATCCATGAAGATGATATTTGGAAAAGTGCTTTCGAAACTAAACAGGGTTGTATGAATGGATGGTTATTCCCTTTGGGATTTGTAATGCTCCCGCTGCCTTCATGCAAGTTATGAATGATGTATGTAGGCCATTCATTGGTGACTTTGTAATAGTCTACTTAGATGGAATTCTTATATTCAGTCAAACTTGGGAATATCATGTCAAGCATGTTAAGCAAGTCCTAGATGTCTTAGTGTTTAAGATTAAGTAACTTCAGAAGATATCGTTATTGTAATTGATCATGTAAAATGTTGATGTAATTGTAACTTCGGAATATATTCACTTGCATTTTATATTGTTATTATTATTGTATTTTAGTTGTAACTCCAACGTAGATGTTTATTCCTCCGTTCGGAGATGTCTTTATTACATTTGGTCATGTAAATTCATCGAGGTAAATCCTCCATTGTGAGTCAGGGAAATAGTCCCCCCTAGAGTCAATTGTATTAGGGTCATTGAGTCCCCTAGAGAAGTCATCCTAGTTAGGTTTAGCTGGGGCCGACCTAGTAAGTGAAAAAGGTCAAGTGAAAGTAAAGTATAACTAGAGAGATGGGCTCTCTCATTTGAACACACACTCACTCAATCAAGTTCGCATAAGTGAGAGAGAGAGGACAAGTTCACATAGGAGAAAGAGAGAGGAGCTGTAGAAGACCATCTTTGTTTTGGGGTTTTACTTTTTGTGATATTGTATTGGTGACGATTCTATCTCTGAGGAAGTTTTGGGGTTTTCTCCTTTATGGTTTCCCTGAGGAAATTCTTTGTGTCTATTGTGTTATGCTGTGCATGTTACTCTTTCAGATAAGATCCCTAGATAAATATTGATTAAAAGTAGAAAATCTAACATGGTATCAGAGCTAACCTGAAAAGAAGACATTGTGTAGCTGCGGGAAGCTAGGGCTTCTAAGTTTGGTGTCTTCTCTCCACAGATCATCAAGAAAATGAGGCTAGGATAACTCACCCTAGGAGGGCGCATCTTTCTATCGAAGCAGAATTGGATTATGAGAATTTTCATTTTTGGTTTGTCACTACCGCCGGAGGAAAACTAGGGCATCAACAATTTTGGGTTTCTGTTAATAGATTTGGAGAAGTGAGTACATTGGGAAACTCTCCTTGAGGAGGCACATATATCTGTCCAATCGGATGTTCCAAATTCCAAGTTTGAAAAATTAGGGTTTCTCTGACAAACCCTAGGCCAGCTCCAGAACTAGTTTCGACAACTTAAAGTGGTAAGACCTAAAATATTTTATATTTCCATTTGAATTTCTCATTAAAGATGTCTTACCACACCAAGCTTGAGGATAATATTGAAGGGGCTGATAAATTCTGAGCATGGAAGTATAGGATTGTACTTGTCCTTGAAGAGAATGAATTGGACACATATGTGAATGAAGAGGTTCCAACACCAGAGGGAGATGAGGCTAAAGCCTTACACAAGAAGAACTTGGTTAAGTCCAAGAGGATCATTGCAGATTCTATTAAGGATCATCTCATTCCACATGTGTCATCTTTGAAGACACCTAAAGAGATGTACGATGCCTTGACCAAGCTGTTTGAAGGGAAGAATATAAACCAGAAGATGACCATGAGGAACCAGTTGAATAATGTGAAGATACAAAATGCAGAGACCATGCAGTCTTATTTTACAAGAGTCTCTCTGATCAAGGAGCAACTTGAAGCTATGGGAGAAAATGGATAAATTGTGATGACCAACTTGAATGGTCTCCCAAGATCATGGGACTCATTCATTCAAGGGATTTGTGCTAGGAAGAAGTTAATCACATTCAATAGGCTATGGGATGAATGCTCACAAGAAGGAGCTCTAATTATAGCCCGAGAAGATAAGATGGGAGAAAACGACGATCAAGATCTCACAACACACTCCAGGAGTAATAATAACAAGAGGGAGCACCATCAAAGTAAGAGGGAGAAACACCACCACCAAAGTCAGAGGGATAACTTTAGAAGATTCAGGAGAGATCTATCTACTATTAGATGTTATACATGTGATGAGAAGGGACACTACTCCATAGATTGTCCCATAAACAAAAGTGGCTCCCACAACAAGAAGAACAACAAGAAAATGCACCATGCTCACACTGCTGAAGATGATGAACTCGTAAGGAAAAGAACTAGAGAAGAAGAAATAGATGATTCTTCAAGTGATGAAGAATATGTATTGTAATGAAGGTAGCCAGTTACAAGGGTTCATTCAGAAGGTTCCACCTCATAAGGTGAAGCTAGGGATGACTTTCAGTATTACATGAAAGGAGTAGGAGAAGCTACTACATAATTGTACTCCAGAAACCAAATAAAGATCGATGCTCTATGGAAGCCTCTCATCCATTTCAACATTGGTTAGGATCCAGAAGAAAGGACACACAAAGTCTACTCTAGCACAAAGAACAAGTGTAGAATACTTTCTCAACATTTTCAATCATAAGGCACCCTCAGAATCAGACGATGAAGAGGGAGCACACTATCAAAGACTCTAGTATTTCATGCAAGGAAGCCAAGATCAAGAGGGAGTCCACCCAACAACCAAACAAAGATAAGTATTTGAATTGTCATTTCTTGTATATCATATCACTTAAATGATATTGTTCAGTCATGTACATACTTATGTTCCTAGATTTAGGATGTGTACTATGTGTGAAATCTCAAGCACAACATATCTATGGAACAAACACAACAATTACTAGAGATGCATGCAGTAAAATGCATGGAAACACTGTGCAAAAGGTTTGCAGCAGTAGAATAATCTCATAAACTCAGAAGATAGATTACAATGTGTAACAATGGCTACAATAAGCCAAGCAATTCGAATTCCAAAGGTGGTCATTCGAGTTGGTGCATGAGAGTGGATTACTAGGAAGTTAACACCACTCAGCACATCAGTTAACCACTTAACTAATCAATAATTGACTCTAACAAACTCTGAAACTGACTAACTGAGTCTAACTCAATGCAGAACTCAACTGATTGCCTAAAAATAAGGGAGGGAGCCATATGTCTGTAGTTGAACTAAATGTTAGGTGAGAATAACACCAAATCAGGTCAAATAGTGTAGTAAGGTGCCCTAGTTTCACCAGTTGGCTGAATAATGCACATAAGTCATGCAAATCAACCCCTGAATGGTGGAGGAGGCTCAGTAGGTGGCCCAGTTGGATCCTAGAATGCAGGAGGAGGCTTAGATGATGGCCCAGTTGGCTCCTAGAATGTAGGAGGAGACCTAGTTGATTGAAACTATGATCTATTGATGATGTAAGCACATGAAGTAGTCAAAATACTTAAGATAAGTGGATAATTAAGCTGTACGGCCCAAATTCCAAAGGTGGTCATTCGAATTGGTGCATGAGAGTGGCTTACTAGGAAGTTAACACCACTCGGCACATCAGTTAACCACTTAACTAATCAATAATTGACTCTAATAGACTCTGAAACTGACTAACTGAGTTTAACTCAATGCAAAACTCAACTGATTGCCTAAAAATAAGGGAGGGTGCCATATGTCTGCAGTCGAACTAAATGTTAGGTGAGAATAACTGCACCAAATTAGGTCAAACAGTGTAGTAAGGCGCCCTAGTTTCACCACTTGGATGAATAATGCGCATAAGTCATGCAAATAAACCCTTGAATGGTGGAGGAGGATCAATAGGTGGCCCACTTGGCTCCTAGAATGTAGGAGGAGGCTCAGATGATGTCTCAGTCGGATCCTAGAATGTAGGAGGAGACCCAGTTGACTAAAAATGTGATCTACTAATGATGTAAGCACATGATGGAGTCAAAATACTTAAGATAAGTGGATAATTAAGCTGTAAGGCTCAATCAAATGATGTGTGGTTGGAAAATGCTCCAACACCCCCCCTTAAGCTAATCTCATGGAGGTATAAAAAATAATAAAAGGGCCCTAGCAACAAAGGCCATAGGTCACCCAATACAGAAATAATCCAAAAATGCTAGAAAAAACTGTGAGGAAAGAAAACCCCCCTTCAAACTGAACACTGAAGGATGTAATATGTCCTCACCATAGTAGAACTCACCTCTAGCATTGAATGAAGGTAAGAGAACTTCTTCTCAGTGAAGCTCTTGGTGAAGATGTCTGCAATTTTCTCTTCTGTAGGGCAATATTGCAGTACAATGGTTCTGTCATGCACAAGCTCTCGGATGTAGTGCATGTGGATCTCAATATGCTTGGTCCTCTGTCTTTGAACCATATCTATCGATATCTTGATAGCACTTTTATTGTCACAAAATATGGCAGTCAAAGTGATTCTACCAATATCAAACTATGCTAGAATACCCTACAACCAAACTGCTTGAATGCAAGCATTGACTGCTCCTTGATACTCTGCCTCTGCTGAAGATAAGGAAATGGTTGCTTGCTTTTTTTTTGACCAACAAATAGGCCCTGTTCCAATCATGAAAACATATATGGAAGTGGACTTCCGATCAATGCTATCACCCACCCAATATGAATCAGTGAATCCAACCAAATCTAGATCGGAATCCGCATCATAGTGAATGCCAAAATGTCTAGTACCCTGCACATAGTGCAAGATTCTTTTGGATTCCTTCCAATGAAGCTCATGGGGCTACTGCATATACCTTGACACAACACTCACGTCATAAGAAATATCAGGCCTAGAGTGTGTCAAGTATAGAAGACTACAAATCAACTGTCGATAAAGTGTAGAATCCACCAACGATGTAGCATCACCATCCTCATGACTAATTCCTGAGAGGAATGGGAATGGTGCCGCTTTACAATCTACCATATTAAACATTTTTAGCAGGTCTGAAGCATATTTTGACTGAGATATGGTGATCCCATAAAAATTCTGAGTGATCTCTAAGCCAAGAAATTGTTTCAGTGGGCCTAAATCACTCATGTCGAATGCTAGATGTAGTGCGGTTTTTATATTGCCGATCGAAGCAAGAGTGATTCTTGTAATCAAAAGGTCATCAACATAAAGGACAATGATCATAAAATTACCTTCATGCTGTTGTAGGTACATATTTGGATCTGATTTGCATCTTGCAAAATTTTGTGATAGAAGGAAGGAATCCATCTTTGCATACCAAGCTCTTGGGGCCTGTTTTAAACCATACAATGATTTCTTCAGTTTGCACACTAATGTCGGATCTGATATGTAGCCTTCAGGATGCTTCATGTAAATCTCTTCCTTTAGATATCCATGAAGAAATGCACTCTTCACATCCATGTGGTGCACTTCCTAGTGCTTAGATGCGGATATTTCCAAAACTAGGCGGATATAATCCATTTTTGTAACTGGTGCAAAGGTTTATGTGTAGTCCACACCATGAACTTGTGAGAAGCCTTTTTCCACCAACCTAGATTTGTATTTGTAGGTTGATCCATCTGCAGAAAATTTAGTTTGGTAGACCCATTTTCATTGAAGTAATTTCCTCCCAGGTGGAAGAGAAACTATCTCCCATGTAGCATTTTTCTGAAGAGAATTGTACTCTTCATCCATGGCGGTTTGCCATCTCGGATCTTGGTGGGCACGATAGTATGATTTAGGATCTGAACCTATCATCAAAAATTTCAGACAGCAAAGGATCAGAATATGAAAGAGTCATACCTGCTCTTTGAATGTCTGCTCAAGTTCTTCTTGGATCGACGGGATTTCCAATGTTAGCACCAGTAGAATTGAGATTGTTTTCTGCCCACTTTGGAATCTGAGGGGGATCATTTGGATCTGAATCTGAATCTGATTTTCATTTTCATTAATGTCTGATAAAATATTAGAATTATCATAACACAAACTTTCATCATCTTCTTTCGAATATTCTTCTTGGAGAGGAGGCAATTCAACAGTTTCTTCCTCGACTAGTTTTATATCTTGAAGCGGTTCTTCAAATTTGACACTTTGCTCGATGAATATATTTTTGGATCTGATATCCATGAGTTTGTATCCTTTTGATTCTTCAACATATCCAATGCACTCAGTCCTATGTGGATCCAAAGATATTCTCTTCTCAGTCGGAATTCTAGCCCATGCAGTGGAGCCAAAAACCATGAGATTGGACACATCAGGCTTGTGACCAGTGTAGGATTCGAAGGGAGTAGTGCCTTTGACGGATGAGTGTGGAACTTTGTTTTGAATGTATGCAGTGAAATTCATGGACTTAGCCCAAATATTTGGAGCCAAACCTTTTGAATCAAGCATACAAGTAGCCATCTCTTTCAATGCTAAGTTTTTCCTTTCCGCTACACCATTCTACTAAGGTGTGTAGGGGACTGTGTGCTGGATTTGAATTCCATTTTCCGCACAAAGTTGCATCAGATATGATTTGATATATTCTCCATATGGCTGAATAATGCGCATAAGTCATGCAAATTAACCCCTGAATGGTGGAGGAGGCTCAGTAGGTGGCTCTGTTGGCTCCTAGAATGTAGGAGGAGGCTCAGATGATGGCCTAGTTGGCTCCTAGAATGTAGGAGGAGGCCCAGTTGACTGAAACTGTGATTTGTTGATGATGTAAGAACATGATGGAGTCAAAATACCTAGGATAAGTGGATAATTAAGCTGTAAGGCTCAATCAAATGATGTGTGGTTGGAAAATGCTCCAACATTATGCATGTTAGAAAAGTTGCATTAATGAACAATACACTACTAATATGTATGTAATGGGTAAGTGGCCTATGGTACTGTACAACATTCCATTGCTACTTATCTAGAATGAAACCTTTTTGCTGACATGTTGGGAGTAGTGCACACTCTTAACAATGTTCTGTTAGAGATGGAAGGCATATAGAAAGTTACAGGATATGGATGAATGTTGTATTGAAGCATTAGCTAAAATAGTTGCATGACTATGTGACCTATGTCCTTATGCATTTGTTTTGAAAATTATGAAATGTTTCTAACCACACAACTAAAATGACTTGTAGGAAATATCGTGCACCCTCACCTACAAGAGAGACTTGTTTCGAAGAACAAGGGACGAAGACTCAACATACATTCAATCCAGAAAGTTACCTATTGAAGAAACTGAAGAACCTAAAGTTCCCAATATTCGAGTTACAGTAATGGAAGAAGTAGTTCCAGAAGATCATGAAGACCGTGAAATGGAAGAACCACAAGAACCTGCATATCCACCTCGTGAGATGAACTCCCATAAGAGGAAACCAACATGGGTATGAGAAGCAATACAAGATGTAGAGAAGTATGGCACTCCAGAGGGGATGCACAGAGAAAGAAAGAGACCTAGGCCATACTCCAGCTATGTAGCCCTTTTATGTGACATCATTGACAAAGAAACTTTGAACTATGAGGAAGCTGCTGAGAAGAAAGAATGGAAGGATTCCATGATCGAGGAGTACCAGTCGATTATGAAGAATGATGTCTGGGAGGTAGTTCCGAGACTAGAAGGGAAGTCTGTAGTGACTTCGAAGTGAATCTACAAGATCAAGCATGCTGCATATGTCAACATTGAGAAACACAAGGCGAGGTTTGTGGCATGTGGCTTCTCCCAGAAGGAAGGCATTGACTATGAGGAGACATTTGCACCTGTAGCTAGATACACTTCCATTAGATCTATACTTGCATTGGCTGCAATGATGAAATGGAAGGTTTACCAGATGGATGTCAAGACAACGTTCTTAAATGGTGTAGTAGAAGACGAAGTGTATGTGGAGTATCCACTTGGATTTGAGACACATGACAAGAAGGCTCATGTGTGAAAATTGAAGAAGGACTTGTACGAATTGAAGCAGGCACCCAGGACATGGTAGGATAATGGATAGTTTCCTGATGCGCTTGGGATTTACCAAGAGTAAAGCGGATTCCAACCTTTACTTTAAGGTTGAAGACGAAAGTCCAGTGATAATTTTTTTATATGTAGATGACCTATTTCTAACAGGTGAGGATGAGCTCATTGTAGATGTTAAGAGGAGGCTTGCCGTAGAGTTCGATATGAAGGACTTGGGTATGATGCATTATTTCTTAGGAATGGAGGTAAGGTAAAGTGCAGATGGAATCTTCCTTGGATAAGGGAAGTATGCAGTAGAGACTCTGAAGAGGTTCGGAATGATGGACTGCAAGGCTATGACCACACCCATGGCATGGAACTTGAAGCTACTGTGTGATGCTTCATTAGAGTTAGTTGATGCCACGATGTATCATCAGATGATTGGTTCATTGATGTACCTGACGAACACAAGACCAAACATATGCTTTGTTGTGAACACATTGAGCCAGTTCCTGACGGATCCGAGACATGTTCACCTGATTGTTGCAAAGCATATATTGAGGTACCTGAAGGGTATAATTAATTATGGGCTCAAGTATGACGCGAATCAGAAAATTAACCTCCAGGGTTATGTTGATTTGGATTGGGCAGACAATGTTGTAGATAGGAATAGCACTTCAGGATGTTACTTCAGTATGGGATCCAGTATGATCTCTTGGTTTAGCAAGAAGTAGTCGTGCATGGCACTGATCCCTCCGAAGCAGAGTATGTTGTAGCTTGTTCGGCTAGTTGTGAGGCAGTATGGCTTAGGAAGATGCTGTCTGATTTGTTTGATCTCCAGTTAGAGGCAACTTGTATATTATGTGAAAACTAGAGTTGTGTGAAGTTGTCCAAGAACACGGTGTTCCATGACAAGTCGAAGCATATTGAGATCAAGTGCCACTATATCAAGGATATGGTGCAGAGAGGAGTAGTGAAGCTCTAATATATAGCGATAGATGAGCAGATAGCCGATGTGTTTATCAAGCCGTTAGCCACAATGAAGTTCGAGTACTTTAGAGAGAAGCTTGGTGTTCTCTAGATCGAGGTTCCTTCCAAGAGGAAGTGATGAGTCTGGAAGACGCAAATGCACACAAGCCATTCTCACATAGTGGTAGGAAAGTCCTCCTATGTTGGTAGATGTAAGGGCCAGGCCATTCTCACATAGTGGTAGGAAATTCCTCCTATGTTGGTAGATGTAAGGGCCGAGCCATTCTCACATGGTGGTAGGAAAGTCCTATGATGTTGGTAGATGTAAGGGCTGATCCATTCTCGCATGGTGGTAGGAAAGTCCTCACATGTTGGTAGATGTAAGGGTTGGGTCTCGTATGCTGGTAGATGCAGGTCTTGCATGCTAGTAGACAAGGTCTCGCATGGTGGTAGGAAATTCCTCCCATGTTGGTAGACGAGGTCTCGTATGGTGGTAGGTTTGTCCTCCCATACTGGAGACGTCCACCAGCCATAACACACTACGCGTGTGCCTAGGTAGGATCTCACATGGTGATAGGTTTGTCCTCCCATGCTGGTAGACGTGGGCTGACCATTGTGGGACATGTGATGCGCATCTGGGTTGTGCTCTGTGTGATGATGAGATGATCCGAAGATGATGAACCGATAGTAGGAGACATAGGTGTTTTTAGTGGCAATGTAATGACTGGTCCTGGGCTGTACCTACTTGATGGCTTGCTCTTAGAGATGATGAAGACCTACATGAGGGCTAGGCATACATCCAACATGAAAAAGGGTTGGCTCTGTAGAACTTCCTATGACGAGTAGATTCGAGAGATGTCACCACTCGATGATCGACATGATGAGGATTGCAACAAAAACGACAATGATGATCCAGTGTTGATGATGATGTTCCTGCGATGATGAGTTGTGTCCAAATGTGTTGATGATTGTGGAAAGAGAACACCTTCCTATTTAAGAGGGACTGTTGATGTAATTGTAACTTCAGAAGACATTCACTTTCATTTTATATTGTTATTATTATTGTATTTTAGTTGTACCTTCGACGGAGATGTTTATTCCTCCAGTCGGAGATGTCTTTATTACATTTGGTCATGTAAATTCATTGAGGTAAATCCTCCATTGTAAGTTGGGGCAATAGTTCCCCCTAGAGTCAGTTGTATTAGGGTTATTGAGTCCCCTAGAGAAGTCGACCCAGTCAGGTTTAGTTGGGGCCGACCTAGTAAGTGAAAGTAAAGTATAAATAGAGAGTTGGGCTATCTCATTTGAACACACACTCACTCACTCAAGTTCGCATAAGTGAGAGAGAGAGAGAGGAGAAGTTCACATAGGAGAAAGAGAGAGGAGATGCAGAAGACAATCTTTGTTTTGGGGTTTTACTTTTTGTGATATTGTATTGGTGACGATTCTATCTCTGAGGAAGTTGCGGGGTTTTCTCCTTTATGGTTTCCCAGAGGAAATTCTTTGTGTCTATTGTGTTATGCTGTGCATGTTACTCTTTCAGATAATATCCTAGATAAATATTGATTAAAAGTAGAAAATCTAACATAAAAACCCTAAAAGAAGAAGTGAAAATATACAAGTCGGCTCCACAGAAGTTAGTGGGTAAAACAACCCCAAACCATGGGCAGCCTTCCCCAAACAATGGGAAAAACTGCCCTAGTGAAGTCGATCCTATAGTGAAAAATTCATCTAGACAAGTGTATAAATAAGGGGCCGAATTTCTCATTTGGATCATTAGAAGTTCGCTCAATCAAGTGAATAAGTGCACATGGGAAAGTAGCTGCAGTTGGAGAACGCTTATGTTTGGGGTTCTATCTTATATTGTCTTTGTATCTTCTATTCTTGGGGCATCTTTGTATGAGATAGCTTTAGCTATTTGTTGTATTGACATTGTTCTTGTTGAAAAAATCTATATTGAAGAAGTTCTACCAGGTTTTCTTCACTAGAGGGTTTCCCAGGATAAATTCTTGTGTATGTTGTGCTTGTCTATCTTTCAGTGATCCTATTGATTATGTTTATTATGATATAGTATAATTTGTATAAATACATAACATAACTACTATTCAAGTACAAATTCTAACATGGGCTCAGAGCCATACAGAAAGAAGCCATTGCACAACTAAAATTGTCGGAAGTTGGAAACTAGGGTTTATTATTTCGGGCACTTCCCTCCACAGATCAGCTTGAAAAGGAGGTCAAATAAATTCACCCTAGGATGGAGCATCTTCATGTGGAGGTAGATCTCAGATCGAAGAATTTTCAATTTTGACCCTATCACTTCTGCTCGAGAAAACTAGGGCATCCGATTTTTGGCAGTTCTGTCCACAGATCCAGAAGAAAAAGACACTTTCTCATCTTGCCTTAGGGAGGCACATATTTTCCTTGGATCAAAATTCCAAGATATACAAGTTGGAAAATTAGGGTTTCTCTGACAAACCTTAAGTTAGTAGATTTCAGAAGGCCCTGGAAGAGCATCTCAATTGGTAAGTTTTATAGTCTTATTTCCACTTGAGGTCCTCATATTAAAATTATTACGATTTCAAGCAACAACAAGCTCGATGAGAAGCTTGAAGGGGATGATAAATTCCGAGCATGGAAGTATAGAATGCTTCTCTTTCTAGAAGAAAAATATTTGGAGAAGTATGTTAAGGAAGAAGTTGCAGAGCCAGAGGGAGAGGAAGACAAAACAAGACAGGAATAATATGATTAGGGCTAAAAGGATTATTGTTGATTCTATTAAGGTTTACTTGATTCCTCATGTTTAATCCTTAAAGAATCCCAAGGAGATGTTCGATGCATTGACCAGATTATATGAAGGGAAGAACATCAACTAGAGGATGACCTTGAGAACTCAACTTAAGAACATAAAGATGAAAAACTCAGAGACAATCCAGTCTTACTTCACAAGGGTATCTCAAATCAAAGAACAACTTGAAGCCATTGGAGATATAGTTGAAGAAGTTGACGTGGTAATGACCACATTAAATGGTCTCCCAACGTCATGGGAAACATTCATTCAGAGAATCTATTCTAGAAGAAAGCTAACCAAGTTCAACAGGTTGTGGGAAGATTGCACCCAAGAAGAAGCTAGATTGGAAGCAAGAGAAGAAAATATGGGTGAAGATGATAGTCAAGCTTTAGTAGCACATATGAAGAAAGAGAAGTTCAAGAAGGAATATCATTCTCACAAGAAACCCAAGAAGTATCATAAGTCTCACAGGTCCTAGAAAAATTATTCAACAATTAGATGCTACCCTTGTCAGGAGATGGGACACATTGCAAGGAATTGTCCCCATGCAAAAGATCAACTCAAGAAAGGAAATAATAAGAGGTATCATGCTCATGCTGCAGAATACGATGAACATGTTCAGAAGAAGGCAAGAGAAGATTGTTCAAGTGAAGAAGAATATGTTTTGATTTCCCATAGAGTGATACTTGGCTTTTTGATAGTGGTGCTTCTAAGCACATGACAAGTTACAACGATTCTTTCACTAACTTGACAAACAAGGATCCACCTCATAAGGTGAAGCTTGGAGATGATTACCAATATCCCATAAAATGGGTAGGAGAAGATTCATACAAGCCATGATACATAACACAGTGAACCTGAGTAGATCATAATGGTATATGCAAGGGATATGCTTAAGGAAAAAATGTAAGGAGTTCATTTCCAAGCAGTGACACAAAAGCCACAGGAGATCTTGGATCCAGTGCATGAGGACCAAATATGAAGACCTCAACAAATTCCAGACTAGATGAAGATGAAGATCAAGGTCTTCAGATGATGGAGCAGAGTATGCTTCCAGAAACCGCAGTAACTTCTGCAAGGATGCATAAACCAAAAGGGAGCCTACAAAACACATGAAAGATAAGTATTTAAACCATCATTTTATTTATTCCTTAAATGATATTGTTCATGACAGTTGTATGCATATTTGTATTCCTAGAATCATGAAGTGTATTATGCATGTTATAATGAATGCATTGATATGGCTAGGGTAAATGAACAGTACACTCTTAATGTACATATGATGGGTAAGTAGCTTATGGTGTTGCACAATATTCCATGAGGCATTGTTGCTTGTCTTTAATGAAACCTCTTTGCTAACATGTTGAGAGCAGTGCACGCTCTTAATAGTATGTTCTGGTAGAGATGGAAGGAATCTAGATAGTTACTGTGTGGATACGGGATATGGATGAATGTCGTGCTAAGGCATTGGCTAAGATGTATTGGTACATGACTGTGTACATTATGCATAAGAAGTTGTCATTACATTGAATTGATGGAATGATAAGACTTGTTTCGAACAACAAGTGATGACTGTTCATCAATGACCTTCAAGTAGATTTACAAAATCAAGCATACTATAGAGTACAAAGCAAGGTTCCTGGTTTCTCTCAGAAAGACAGAGTCAATTAAAACGAGATGTGTGCTCTTGTAGCAATATACACTTCGATTAGAGATATACTTGCGATAACTGCATTGATGAAGTGGAAGGTACACTAGATGGATGAGAAGACAACTTTCCTGAATGGTGTAGTAGAAGAAGAAGTTTATGTGGAGTAGCCACTATGATTCGAGGAACATGATAGGAAGACATATGTGTGCAAGTTGAAGAAGGACTTGTATATATTGAAGCATGCACCCAAGACATGGTATGGAAGGATTGATAGTTTTCTGATGAGCTTGGGATTTACCAAGAGTAAAGAAGATTCCAACCTTTACTACAAGGTTGAGAATGAGAAACCAATGATATTGTTATTGTTTCTAACAGGATACGAGAAGCTCATTGCAGAAACTAAGAAGAAGCTTGCCATAGATTTTGAGATGAAATCCCTGGGTATGATGTACTATTTATTATGTCTAGAGGTGTGGCAGAGTCCATATAATATTTTCCTTAGCCAAAGAAAATATGTAGTGGAGATCCTGAAGAGATTTGGGATGTTGGACTGTAAGGCCATGACCACACCGATGGCATCAAACTTGAAGTTGTTATGTGATACTTCTTCAGAGACAGTGGATGCCACATTATACAAATAGATGATTGGTTTGTTGATGTACTTAACGAACACTAGACCTGATATATGATTTGTGGTGAACACCTTGAGTTAGTACATGGTCGAGCCAAGATGTGTTCACCCTCTTGCAGAAAAGCATGTGATGAGGTACTTGAAGGGTACACTTGATTATGGGCTGAGATATGTGTTAGATCAAAAGATTAACCTGCAAGTCTATGTTGATTCAGATTGGGTTAGTAGTGTCACAGGCAGAAATAGTACTTCAGGATGTTGCTTCAGTTTGGGATCAAGAATTATTTCCTGGTTCAGTAGGAAGCATATTAGTGTGGCACTCAGCATAACCGAGGCATAATATATTGTAGAGTGTTCATCTAGCAATGAAGTAGTGTGGCTTCGAAAGTTAATTGCAGGGTTGTTTGATCTTGAGTTAGAGGCGACTTTGATTTTCTGTGACAACTAGAGTTGTGTGAAGTTATCTAAGAACCTAGTGTTTCATGACAAGTCCAAGCATATTGAGATCAGGTACCATTATATCAAAGATATGGTACAAAAGGGATTAGTGAATCACTGGTATGTTGTGACGGACGAGCAAATAGCCGATGTATTGACCAAGCCTCTATCGAGAGTGAAGTTCGAGTACTTCAAGGACAATCTTGGCGCGATGCAAAGATATTTCCCTTGTAACGGGGAGGGATGAGTCACATATGCAATTCGGTGGGTTGTAGATGAATGGTGCGGTAGTAGTAGGTGGTCATTTATGAGCACAAATTACTAGAATCTATGAGAACTGGAGAGAGTGACCAACTCTTAATGACTAGAGAGTGTTACCATAATTTGTATGTGTATCCAGTCGAGTTGCGTATCCAGTTGGATCTAGCGTGATATGACTGGAGAGAGTGACCAGCTCTTGTGATGATTGGAGAGCATGACCATAATCTGGAAGGTTAGAGAGCATGACCATACTTGCGATGACTAGAGAGAGTGACCATACGCTGGCAGGTTCGAGAGAGTGACCATACTTTTGATGACGGGAGAGAGTGACCATACTTGTGATGACTGGAGATAGTGACCATAAGTTGGAAGACTAGAGAGCGTGACCATACTTAGTATGTGTATCCAATCGATCATGTGTATCCAACTGAGCATATGTATCTAATCGAGTTGTGTATCCAGTTAGATGTGTGTATCTAGATTCTGTGTGAGCTAGACGAAGTCCCGTAATGACGTAATGTGCGCTCTTAGCTTGCTGATGTGTTGCTACTATGATGCCCTCAAATGTATGACAGTAACTGATGCATGATTGAGATGATGGCTTGCTCGTACATAAATTCTAGTGATGTATAGATTCAAGAGATGTCACAAGTCAATGATTAGAGTACATGTTTGCAACAACAATGATGATGTTTGTGTCAGAAGAATACCTTCCTTGTTAAGAGGGAGTGTTGAAGATTAGGTAACTTCGGAATATATTCTTATTGTAATTGATCATGTAAAAACCCTAAAAGAATAAGTGAAAATAGACAAGAGGCTCCACATAAGTCAGTGGGTAAAACTGCCCCAAACCATGGGAAGACTACCCCAAACAATGGGCAAAACTACCCCAGTGAAGTCGGCCTTATAGTGAAAAAGTCATCCAGACAAGTGTATAAATAAGGGGGTCAAATTTCTCATTTGAATCACCATAAGTTCGCTCAATCAAGTGAATAAGTGCACATGGGAGAGTAGCTGCAGCTGGAGGAAGTTTATCCTTGGGGTTCTATCTTATATTGTCTTTGTATCTTCTATTCTTGAGGCATATTTGTATGAGAGATATTTAACTCTTCATTGTATTGACATTGTACTTGTTGACAGAATCTATATTGAAGAAGTTATGTTGGTTTTTCTTCCCCTAGAGGGTTTCCCAGGATAAATTATTGTGTATGTTGTGCTTGTCTATCTTTCAGTGATCCTATTGCTTATGTTTATTGTGATATAGTATAATTTGTTTAAAGACCTAACATAACTATTATTCAAGTAAAAATTCTAACGCTTAGCAAAGAAGAAATTGTATTTAAAGATATTCAAATTTGAGTTTGGAAAGACATCTTTGGTTTATTTAGGCTACATTGTAGGGGGTGGTGAATTGAGAATTGATACCTTTAAAGTTGAGGCCATTCAAAATTGGCCCAAACCTAATAATGTAACAGAAGTTAGTAGCTTCTTAGGAGTAAACCAATACTATAAGAAGTTTATTGCTAACTTCTCATTTATTGCCTCTCCTTTACATGCTTTGACAAGTGTTAAATAGGTCAAAGCAAAGAGTAGAAAGCCTTCGACACTTTGAAAGAGAAGATCAGTGCAACACCAATGCTTGCATTTCCATATCTACAACAACCATTCAAGATTGAAACTGGCGCTAGTGGTTATGCCATGGGGAATTTCTTAATGCAACATAAGAAACCTAGCTACCATTCTGAAATATTCTCTAAAGTGGTAACTAACTATCCCACATATGATAAATAATTGTATGCATTAGTTCAAAGTTTGAAGAAGTGGAAACATTATTTAATGGGTAAAGAAACAATCATACATACTGATCATAAACCATTACAATATCTACAATCACCAACTAAGCTACAATATTCAAGGCACTTCAGATGGATGGTATTTTTCCACCAATTTCACTTAGTCATCAAATATAAGAAGGGAATTTAGAATAAAGTTGTAGACATGTTATCAAGACCTCCAACAAATGCATCTTTTATCTTGCAAAAATAGTCCATTGTCTCATGAAAGTTACATTGAACAATATTCTACGGATGAAGACTTTAAAGATGTGTGTGAATCTTTAATGCATGGCACACAAACTGAAGAATTGGATTATCATGTTCATGATAATTTATTGTATCATCTTGGCAAAGTTTTTATTCCACGGAGTGAAAGAGTTCATGTAATTAGAGAAGCTCATACTTCTCTTATAGTTGGTCACTTTGGTGTAGGAAATACAATAGCTCAGCTTCAGAGTTATTGTTATTGGCCTTGGATGAATGAAATTGTATCCAAATATGTAAAGGGATGTGTTATGTGTGCTACAAGTAAGCCACGTAACAGAAAATTAGGCTTGTACAATCCACTCCCTATACCTTGTTGTCCATGGGAAAGTGTGTCTATGGATTTGTGGGAAGGTTACCTATGTCTAGGAAAGGTAATGATTACTTGTATGTGGTTGTGGATAGGTTCAATAAAATGTGCATCTCAATGCCTTGTAAAAAGTAGGTGACAACATAGTTGGCTGTTTAGTTCTTCCAGAATGTTTGGGTTCATTTTGGGTTACACACATCTATTGTATTTGATCGAGATTTCTACTTTCTTGGGAAGTTTTGGTCAACTTTGTGGGAACTTATAGACACTAAGTTGAAGAATAGCACTGCTTTTCACCCACAAACCGACGGTCAAATTGAAATAATCAATTGCATAGTGGTACATCTGCTTTGAGGATATTGCACTAAGCATCCTAAGCTTTGGAATGAATAATTGCACTATATACAACATGCCTACAACCGTGCCATACACTCTTCTGTGCAAAGGTCTCCATTTGAGACATGTTTTGGTTACTTTCCAAAGTCTCCTTTAGAATTTGTTTATGGGAAATATTTTGTGGAAGATGGACAAATTGATGCAAACAAGGCCTTGAAGTTCATCCAACAGATCCAATTGGTACACCATGCAGGATAGGAACAATTGGAAAAGATCCAAGCCAAGTACAAGACAAGGCATGACAAGCATCGAGTAGATCATGATTTCCAAGTTTGTGATCAAGTTTGGATTCATATCAACAAAGATTTACTTAAAGGTGAAGGTAAAAAAGTTAAACCACTCAGGTATGGACCCTTCACGATTTTGGATAAATTTGGTAACAATGATTTTTGGTTAGATTTTCCTCCATATATACAGATGTATTCAGTTGTGAATGTGGAAAACTTGAAATTGTATGAGAGCCTCCAATGATCATGGATCAAGAGGAAAATGTTTATGTTCCTTTTGTTGATGATTATGCACTTAAGTATCTTGATGAGTTGCAAGAAGATATCATTCATGACAAGAGAGTAATAAATTCATGAAGAGGAGATGTGGAATATCTTCATGTGGGGCTTAAAGCAATGCATCCAAACAAGGCACAATTGATAGAGACCAGAAAGGTGACGGAGATGTACCCTCACCTATTTGCCGAACAATTCCAGGATTTTGGTGGTCTAAAAGTTTCTACTGGGAAGGTTTGATTCGGGAGGATCACTTTGATTGATCATAAATAAAACATTCAAATGATGAACAAAAGTATAATTTTTTGTAGAGCTCGTCGAGATCTTTTCAACAACGTTTGTTTCGTCCAAAACGGACTCTGGACAAGAAATATATCAAGTTCTGGAGTTTTTTGTAAACAAGTAAAACTGTGTAGAAGGGGTGCCACGTGTCAAATCCATAGAGTGCCATGTGGCCTATACAGCTAGACCATATGCCAACGTGGAAACCCCAGGATCTATTGTGTGGTTGACTTCAGGCGATGTGGACGGTTGAGTTGGCATGTACATGGGTTTCTTTGTCGATGTGACACGTTTAATTGGTATCCAAGTGGATCAATCAAGAGCTGCCACGAGGCAGTCTGATTGGCCACCTCATAGAAATGTTTACCAAAAATTTTGGTGGCCGAGTGGATCGAACCGCAGACCACCCGCCATAGATCCACATCCTACCACTACGCCGCTGTGTTACTTACTATGCATAGGATCAAATATCCTATTTGAATTTAAGTGGTTTGTTATAGCTGTTAACACCTAAAAAGTGCTCATTACCTCATCTCCCTCACCACATGACTCATTTGTCTATTTTTCCCACCATCTTTGCCTCCAAAACCTTAAAAAAAACCATTAAAAAGCCACCAAAAGGCCAAAAAAAACCCTTTTCCCCCAAGAAAATAATTTAAATTTCCTCAAAAGATATCAAAAACCCTCTAAAGGGCCCTAAATTCCCAAAAATCAAATAAAAGGGAATAAAAAATATAAAAAAGAGGAAAAAGAGAGAAAAAGGAAGCAAAAACCCTAAACCATTGACCTAAACCATATGGTGCCAAAAACCATAGGTCAATTCTCCACCACTAAAAACCTATAAATAGGTGATGGAGGCTCCCCATTTCATATCCATAATCTATCCTATCCTCACTCTGCCAAAATCACTCTTGAAACCCTAGTTCACCATTTGAGCTAGCTTCCCATTTGAGTGCCCCTTTTGGCCCATTGTCCAAACACCTTGGAGAAGGAGAAGGAACCCATTGGAGCACGGAAGCAACCCTCCTGGACTATTGCAAGAGCTCCACCGACCTCAACATTTGAGGTAAATGTAACTTTGTTCTCATTTTTAATACAAAAGAAAAATTCCCATTATATTATTGTCTTTTTATTTCTATTGATGCACATGTTAGCTTAGATTTTACCTTATTTTACTGTCAAGTTTTATTGCTTTACTGAACTGCTACTAAGGAGGCTCTTCTCCTTAGTAGGTGCTCATTTACACAAGCTAGGGTGAAAACCCTAGCTACAATTTTGGCGACTCTGCTATTGGCCTTTGAATTTTTGGTTAAAATTTTAAAAAGTTTTTATTTTCTGCAAAGATTTTTCTGTTTTCCCTGTTCGGTTGTGGCTTCGGCCAGTTGGGTTTTTCTGCCGTAGATCGCAGTTCTGTTCCTCGCAGTCATGAACCAGATCGCAGCTTTTGGTCGCTTTTCAGCGATCCAGATCACAACTTTCTGCCCTTTTCCCGCGGCCCATACCACGAATTCCTGTCGTTTTTCCGCGACTCGACCGCAGCTTTCTGCCTCTTTCCCGTGGCCTAGACCGCAGTTTTTTTCCCCTTTGCCGCACTCCAGACCGCGCATTTTGGCCACAGACCCGCGACCCGACCGCAGCTTTCGTCCTCTTTCCTGCGGCCCCGACCGCAGCTTTCTACCCCTTTGCCGCGCCCCAAACCGCGCATTTTGGCCACAGACCCGCGATCTGACCGCATCTTTCTGCCCTTTTGCCGTGCCCCAGATCGCGCATTTTGGCTATAGACCCGCGATCCGATCGCAGGGTTCATCCCTACAACCGCGCTCCAGGCTGTGCATTTCAGTCACAGACCCGTGATCTGTTTTCTGCATTTTTACCCTTTTTTGAACCCAGAAATTTTCTGCAATATTTTCTGCACCTGCACAGCCACCTATTATGTCTGCAGGCACAGTTACCTACAACCTTTTTTTGCAGTTTGCTTTCTGTTACATTTACAGAATTTTTAAATTTAAGCATTTACATTGGAAAAAGAAAATTTTGCATTGTAAGCTAAATTTGTGCATTATTATTGGTTAAAAAAAGTTTCCCACATGTGGCACTTTTGATTGGGTTCATTACCTCACACGCACACACTCTGCCACCTAATTCAAGTGAGCCTTAAAACACTACTTAACACAACCAACATTCTAACCCCACTTGGGGAACACATAAGAATATTGTAGTTAGGTAGGATGGGGGGGATAGGAATCCAAATAACACCCCTCGGTCACTTACACTTGAGAGATAGTGGTTGTCCTTCAGGGTACCAAAATCCCCTAGTATTTTTTGATATGGTCATGACCAGTTTATCGGAGGGCCTCTCCCTTATGAGGGTTGAAGTAGCCAGACTGGTTTCGGAGGCCTGAGTGGAATACCGCAATCCACCGAGTAACCGAAGGATACCTACTCATTGGTCCATGTGTGGTGATTCCTTTTAGGCCCACATGGTGATAGGACCGGAGCTGCAAATTCACCTTTCTTCTAGGATTGTCTTACCCGATGTCCTTCCCGGTAGGGGGGTACCTTTATCCACTTGGTTCTACTATCCATATTGTCTGACTTGGATTTCATCACCTTGTAGAGGATATGTCTGGTTGAATCAGAATACTATTTAGCTAGGTGTTTGCATGCTCCCTTACCTCCTTTTGGTCTAGTGAGTCCACCATTTTTATTTTTAGGAAATCGTTTGCTTGTTGGTATTCTGACCATTTTTTCTGATACTCCGCTTATTGTAGCATAGTTGTTACAGTAAGCGTTTTGAATTGGTTGTTGGCCTGAGTGCCCCATTTTTTGCGTTCTCCTTCTTCACACTCGGTTGCATTAGGGTTTTTGATCCTTTTTTCACTCGACACAACCCCCAGATACTTGACACCATCTGTCACCATTGAGTCCCCAAGACACTCTCGACGCCTCCGAGGTGAGCCCCCATAGCACGGTTCACTTGACATCACCCATCATAGACGTAGAGCTTCATCACTTGATACCACTCGTCATAGACCTGGAGCTTCGTCACTTGACTCTACTCATCGATGACATAGAGCTCCGTCCCCCAGCTTTGACGCCCCTTATTTCACATTTGATTCTGAGGCAGATTCTGAACACCCCACATACACAGCACCAACTAGCCCCATGGCTGGCATGACCTCCAACCCCTTCTTTGTAGGCACGATCAGTGGAACGTCCACAACGACCCCAACAAGCACACTAGCCACAAGCACACCTACCTTGGGTATGCCCTCGATGGGGCCCACATCTACTTTGGGTATGTCCACGATGGGTCCCACGCCTACCATTCCTGTTACTATTCCCATGTAGAGGCTACCAAACCCAACCCAACCCCATTTGCAACTCACGTTACACTTGGCGGCATAGGACCCTCCCATACCACCTTCATTCCTCCGTCTGGGGGTAACATCCCCAACATGAACCTAACTCTCACACTTGGGGGAAGCGGTCCCACCATGGCCGCCCCCACTAGTATGTCACATCCTTCTACTAGTTTTCCATTCATGGTCAGTCTCAAACTTCCTGACCTAGCCATATTGACCAATGATCCCATCAGACATGATCCCACGTGGCCTCACATTCCTACCAAAATCCCATCAGACATCCCCAAGTTCGAGGGCAAGGCAGGTGAAGACCCACAAAATCACATTATGTCCTTCCATCTATGGTGTTCCTCCAACTCCATAGTGGATGACTCTATCCGACTCCGTCTGTTACAATGAACTCTCACTAGCTCTGTAGCCAAGTGGTACATCGAGTAGCCCCATGGGACCCATGCCACCTTTACTTCCCTCGCCTCGACCTTCCTGCAGTTCTTTCAGTTACCTGTCCGCTATGACGCGAGAGTTGAGATCCTACTGTCTTGCAGACAGAATATGGCCACCCACATCACTGACCACATTCATGAGTGGCGTCGATGCCGAAGCCTATGCAAAACCAAGTTAGATGATCGTATCTTCCTAGATTGGTTTCTCAAATCTCTCCTTCCCATCATTGCCAAGGATGTGGCATCCGAGCGACCCTAGTCCGAGGAAGAATCCATCTTAAAATCCCAACAGTTTGACCTTATCTACGCCCAGTCTAGTTACTTATATACCATTATACCTGACGCCCCCCGTGGCGATTCCTCCTGAAACAATGCACCGGGGGCATCCCATGCCGTCGATGGAATCATTGGCCATGTTGCATCGCATAACCACCCCTTTTTTCATGACATGTACTAGTAATGGCCCCGACCTTTCGCGGGCTACATCCCACTCTAGAGAAACCAATTCGTATGCTCCCATGAACCCTTATGTCCACCTCAGTGCTTCGGCCACGCATCCCTCGCTTACGTTTCCCTGGTTACACCTCAACGATATTACCACCCGCAGGTTGCGCACGCTCCTATATCCTCTCAAGCCCCCCCCCCCCGCTTATTATCCTCCATAGGAAACACCTACGGCAAATCAACCCCCCGTCACATAGACGTATCAACAACCCCCACAAGGTCCCGCACCTGCACCACCTCCACCCCCACCCACTTATTATCCGCCGCAGCCTGCTCCCATACCTGCACAACCTTAGCACCCACCTGTCGCCCAAGGGCAAGTGTATGCGCAACAAATCCATAGCATAACCAAAATACCCAACGCCAACAAGGCCAGCAAAACCATGGAAAAGGATGTAGCCACGGGAACAACCACCCTCCAGACCAAGGCGGCCAGCCACCTAATCCCCCAAACAATAATAATGCGGCACGTGCCAACCAAAACCCTGATAGGCCACCAAAGCAAGCTAAAAACCCTAACTTGCGAACGAACCATCCTTGTTCTATTTGCGGGGTCTATGGCCATTACACACATGCTTTCCCACATTTGGAGTGGGCATGACAACTCTGGACTGATGATGCCCACCGCTAAGGGCACGCAGAACCTCAGGCGCCACCTAACCCCCCACCACCTCAAACTCAACCCTTGGTGTTAGAGAACCCTTTACCAACCCAAGCAGTGGTGAACACTCAACCGTTAGCTCCCCCTCAAGGAACCGCGCCACCACAACAGCAAGTCACATATGCTACTCCTTCCCACCCCACTTTAGACTCAGGCACCCATCAGTTATTAATGATGTCATCCACCGATGTCAACCTTCAAACCCGCCGGAACCAATATGGCTCCACCCCTGAAGCCCCTCCCACCGCCAAAACCACCAACGCTCTTCCCACCGATCAACCATTACGCATACCTATGACCCCATTAGATGGAGCCCCAAAAGCCCCTCGCTTCCCACTTTGCTGCATCAACAATAACCTTAATGCTCGCGCTGCGTTTAATTACAACATTGTGGACGCGTTAGCTCAGTCCCCCACAGCCATGTCTGCGTTAGAGGTCTTAAAAAACTGTCCTACATAGCGCAAGACTCTGTTATCAGCCATTGGTGCTATTGACCCGACTGATTCACAAATGATGGCCTTTGATTTTGACCAATCTGAACCACGCCTTCCTTCCACATTAGCATTCCAAGTTTCTGTATCCATTCGAAATCTTGTAATCCATCGGTGCATCATCGATGAGGGTGCCTCTACATGCATTATGTCCACATTCATTTGGAAGAATTTGGGATCCCCTACTCTCTATCCATCCACGACTGCATTGCGAGCCTATGACGGCCGTTCGGCTCAACCCCAAGGTATCTTAGCTAATGTCCCCATCCAGTTGGCTAGTAAAACAGTGCTTATTGACATAGAGGTCATCAAATCCCAACTTGATTATAACCTCTTACTTGGCCGCAGTTACATGTACGCCATGTGGGCGGTTGCCTCATCCATTTTTCATACCATGATGTTCCCCCATGAAGGACGAGTGGTCAAGATTGAACAACTCACCTATTATGATCCCAATGCCCCCGCTGCACCCGAAAACATTCTTCCCATGGTTGAACAACCTGTTCGCGGTGCATTACCTCGTTGGTTTCCTCAGTTGGACCCGGAGTCTACTTAGATACACCGATGACTTCCACATTCTAATCCATTCCACCCCCGTCACCAACGACTGAAATATATGACTTATGTGCCCTCTCCCACAATACACAAACACCCAACCATCAACCGCCCTTGCTACCCCAGCCACCATTGGTACCCAATCATGTTGGCACCACACCTATCCATACAATCCCCTTCCTATTTCCCCCTTCGGGAGTAGTAAGCACTCCGGTGATGGCCACACTAAACCTCCCGGGGTTAACTTTAGGACTACCTGTATAGTACATCACACCTCCTGTTTCCCCTCTAATGCCCAATGTCATCTTATAGACAGTGCAACCTATCACCACTGCTAGTCGGCCACCTCTCGGTGCCACCACTCCTTCCTCCTCTACCAACCCACCCCCTCTTGCCAAATACACTGGGGGAAGAGGCCCACAACCTTACACCGCTTCGCCCGTGCCCAAAGCCACTAAGAATCCTCCACCATTTCATGCTCCTCCCAGATGCTCTTTGTGTGATGAGTTGGGCCATGCTACCCATCAATGTCCATAATTACCCGCATTACAAGAGAAAATGCAAATTCTTGACGACGACCCCAACATCACTGCTCGACCTTACCCCTAAGCCTCGTGATAAATCACTGCGTACCAATCACCCTTGTGCAATATGCGGCATTTACGACCATTACTCACATTATTTCCTTGATCTCCCAGATTACAGAGCCTCTCTCTACGAGATGAATAACTTGTACCTCGAGATGTCTCCTCCCACCATTAAAGAGATCCACCCCCCAGAATCTCCGCCAACAGGAGAGATCAATACCATTTATATGATCTCTACTGCTAACATCCCCTCCTCAAATGATTTGACTACAAAACGTTTCCGCAATGATGAGGAAATTCTCTAGGCTCTTATCGGACTTGATTACCCCTGGGAGGATATGCACCATCGTTCCTATTTCCTCCCGGAGGAGTCCTCCCCCACCACAACCACCCAATTTTTGGTCGAGTACAAATATTTCCTCCCCACTAAGTTCGACTAGTTTAAAGAGCCCATTCCCGCTCCCGATGCCTTCGAGGAAGGTAACATGGCCAATATCTCACCCACAATCCACATTGATATCTCTACCCCAAGCGGTGCCCCTGAACTCATTACTTTGGGAGCCTCTTGCACCGAGTACGAGACTGGAGAGTACAATTTTTTTTTCAGGAGTTTCGTGATGTCTTTTCCTGGTCCTACACTGAAATGTCTGGTCTTGACCCCGCTATCATAGAGCACCACATTGACATGTGGCCAGATGTTCCCCCCAATTCGCCAGAAATAGCGCCCCATTCACCCATCAAAGCTCCCCACCGTTAAAGCAGAGATTGAGAAATTTCGTGCAGCAGGTTTCATTTACCCCATCGCATACACCACTTGGGTTTCTAACCCCATCCCTGTTAACAAAAAACAAGGCACCATCAGGGTATGTACTGACTTCTGTGATTTAAACCAAGCATGTCCCAAAGACAACTTCCCGATGCCATTTATTGACTAACTCATTGATGCGTGCGCGGGGCAGGAAGTCCTATCCTTCATGGACGGGTTCTCTGGGTATAACCAGATTCAGATCCGCAAAGAAGATCAATACAAGACTGCCTTCACCACCCCATGGGGAACCTTTGCCTATCGAGTCATGCCTTTTGGCCTTAAAAATGTTGGGGCCACCTTCCAGCAAGCCATGACCTATTGTTTTCATGACTTGGTTCATATCCTATTAATCTATCTTGACGATCTCACAGCACGTTCCAAGAAACGATCCGACCACCTTAACGACATCCGAAAAGTTTTTTGCGTTGTCGCAAGTATCAGATCTGCTTGAATCCACTCAAGTGTGTCTTTTGCGTTCCAGCAGGCTGGTTGTTAGGTTTCATTGTTTCCTACAAAGGAATCACTGTCCACCCCCTCAAAGTTCAAGCCATATTAGACCTTCCCGCACCACCCACGCTCCGGCAACTACAGAGCTTATAGGGGAAATATAATTTCCTCCGCTGCTTCGTTCCTGATTATGCCACCACATTTCATGGTTTCTTACGTCTACTTCGTACTCACATACCCTTTGTTTGCGACGACCAGGTGCAAGCTGCATTCGAAGCCCTTAAAAAATCTCTCACGCAAGCCCCTTTTATCTCCCCTCCGGATTTCTCTCAGGACTTCATCCTTTACATCTCGGCATCCGACCACGTCGTGTCAGGGGTCCTTGTTCAAGAAGACACTACTCGCCAGGAGCATGTCATTTATTACGTCAGCCAAACCTTGTATGGACCACCCCTACGTTACCCATGCGAGGAAAGGATGGCCCTTGCCGTCGTCTTTTCCGTACAAAAATTTTGACACTACATCCTCCTAAGTCATACTACCATTGTCGCCGACTCCAACCCCATGATCTACCTCTTGAACCGTCGCCTTCTTCAAGGCCGCATCGCTAAATGGGTAATTATTCTACAAGAGTATGGCCTGACTTTCACAACTCCGAAAAGTACTAAAGCCCTTGCACTTGCCAGCTCATAACTGACCTCCCATCCCTTTTGTCGTCCCCACCAATCCCCGATGAGTTACAGGACAATCATTTGTTCATCATCTCAATAGATGACCCATGGTATGGTGACATTCTGATATACCTTCGCACATAGAAGTTTCGCCCCACTATTGATCCTGATGGATGCCGCCGTATCTGTCACCACGCCTCTCGGTACCTCCTTCTGGGTGATGTCCTCTACCAACGTGGTGCCGACACTATCCTCCACTGTTGTCTCACATGAGAGGAGGCTAAGTAAGTCCTCAATGACTGTCATAGTGGCGCCTGTGGTGTACATTTTTTTGGGATGGCCACAGCCCAAAAGGTAATCCACGCCAGATATTTCTGGCCCACGTTGTTCACTGACTGCATCAATGCGGTCAAGCATTGCCATAATTGCCAACTCTTTTCCCCTAAGGCACGGACACCACCCGCCCCGCTCCATCCAGTCATTACCATCGGTCCCTTTTGTAAATGGGCCATTGACTTTATGGAGTGTAAACCCTCATCTGCCAATCGCCATAAATACATCATCGTCACTGTCGACTACTTCACCAAATGGGTTGAACCCATTCCTACCTTCAACTGTAAATCCAACACTGCTGCCTGTTTCTTTTTTAACCATGTCATTACACGATTCGGGGTCCCAAAACAGCTTGTCTCGGACCTTGGTTCACATTTTAAAGATGCCATTTGACGCGAGTTTTCAACTCTCCTTAAGTTCAAACATCAGTATGCCTCTGCCTACTACCCCCAAGGGAATGCCAAGTTGAGGCCATTAACCAAATTTTGAAAACAATCCTCCAACGCACTATTGATGGACATAAGTCCAATTGGCATCACATGCTTTTCCCCACAGTATGGGCTTACCGTACATCAACTAAGACTGCCACCGGTTTCACCCCTTTTCACTTAGTTCACGGTGTCGAATCTGTCCTCCCCATCGAGTGTCAGATCCCCGCCCTACACATCACTATTGAACTTCTCCCCGACACCTCCCCACTTGAACAACGTCTGTTGTTATTATAACAAGCTAATGAAGACCGTCGCGCAGCTCTCCAAACAATTGAGGCCGCCAAGAACCGCTCCAAAGTTGGTTACGACAAACATGTCCACCCACGAGCTTTCCGTGAAGGAGATCTAGTCCTCGTTTATGACCAAGCCCACGACAAGACAGGTAAAGGGAAGTTCTAATCCATGTGGCAAGGCCCTTACATAGTGCATACCTACCTTAGACATGGGGAATATATTCTAACTGACTCAGAAGGCCACCCCTTGCGCAACCCCAGTAATGGGTTGTATCTTAAACGCTTTTATCCTTAACAATCCGAAGGACCTGTTATCACCTAAGATGTAGTTACCCCTATGGATAGATCCAGTCATGGATGGAAATAGGGAAGGGCAACTCAGAAGGTGCAACCACGATCACCTCGACCTCCAATATATGGTTGTCACGCCAGTCGAGGCAACCTTCACTTTATGTTATCTAGCCCAGACAACAAAGGGGGAGACCCGATCTACTCTCGACAGGAGAGATCAAAACCAAGACACCAAATCAGGGTATTTCTAGGTGAAGTTAGGTGTATGGTTTATCCTAGACCTAAGGATGAAGTCACAAGCCAAGTGAGGGGTTTAATAGGTATAGCTTTGGTTCATAATTGAATGTAAGAGTGACTTATAATGTTTGTAGTGAGATCTAGGGCTAGTGTACTAGTTCAATGTCAAAGGATCCACTGCCTTGGGAACCGTGTCCAATGCAGGGTAGTTTAGGGGTCAGATTGGGGCTAACTAGTACATGAGACAATCTTGACCATGGTCCATGATGTCTTCAAAGGTATAGTTCACCAAGCAAAAGTCAAACCACAAGTCAATCCAACAATCTAGGAGAGTGGGTTGTCTTGGAGATAAACCAGTGCCTTGGGAATTGGGAAGTGGAGTCAAAGTAGGGTTGACTTTATGGTTTAGAACTCCTACAACATGAGATAAGTGGACAGTATAGGCCTTGATGGTTAAATATGTCTAGATCTAGGTTTGACCCAAGTGGACCACAATCCCTTAAAACAAGGAATGCAGTTCCCAAGGCAAGATTTGACAAAGTGACAGTCTAGACCTAGGTTTTGAATTATTCTGATTCCGGATCTGCAAAAATCTCAAGTACCCAGTTCCTCGAAGTGAGTGAACTCACTTCTCCAAGGTGGTGCGACTTTCCCTAAGGAGGCTTCAATTTGGGTTTAGGTGGGTCAAGTCATGTCGGATGGCATCCAAACTTTATATCCGAGTAGATCAGTCAAGTAGGGGTATGGATCTATAATTTCGTGGCAATCCACCGGTTAGATCTTTGTAGATCTGAGTTTAAGTATTCCAAGTGGTCCAAAATGGGGATTAAATCCCTTAAAATGTGGAATGGGACCCACAAGGTGAATTTCAGGAAAGGGACAACCTGGGTGTATGTTATTTGATGTGTAGATGTCAAATCAAGTGAAATCTCAAACACCCATCAACTAGATCTAGGTCAACTTGCTCAAATGGTGAAGTGCGCCTTCCTTGGGAGAAGCTAAGTTGGCTTGGGAGAGGGGTCAAACGGAAGCCAATCCACACCAAACTATAGATCCGGGATGCCGTGGATGCTATAGAGGTGGGTTTTCAATATCATGCCCAACAACCCACTAGATCTGACAAAATGTAAAATGGGGGTTTTGAAGTATTTAGGGTTTTAACAATTTATGAATTATGTCAATGGATTGGATAAAGGAAAGAGAAACAAACCTGTGGATCTTACCTGGATAACCTTGTAGATGCCTTGATGATGATGATCTATGCAATCCCGATCAATTTGGAAGCTTTGAGGTAGTCTCTATGCAAATCGATTTAGTCCAAGAAGCCAATGCGCCCTCTCTCCTGCACAACAAACGTCAACAATATCAGATTTGATGCATCAAGAGATAAGACTAATGCCACAAAAGAAGTAACAGAAAGATAGCATAGATCACAATGATACTAATGATAATCCCCTGATACAAGCGAATGCCAAAAAAGTCGATTTGAAGAAGCCTTGCAAAATCGCCCTTGTTGAAGTCGCCCTCCTGTAGACAAACAATGATTTCCAAAAAAAAGATAGATCTTACCACAATTTCCAAATGCTAGGTTGCAATAGACTTTCCAATCACCATCTAAGAACACCAGATGCAAAGGAGACCACAAGAATTTCCACAAGAATATTTTTCTATACCAATAATCCAAGAGCCAAAGACCCTTTACAATGAGAGGCTCTCTCCTTTAAATAGAAAGGAGAGGCACCAAAACCCTAACCACTTTTTGAATGAGTGGCTAAGATTAAAAGATACAAATGTCTAATCAATGGTTGAGATGAGCTCAACAATATAATACATGGATCACACATAAAATATAACATAAGTGGACAAAGTCGCCCTAGGAGAGGGGAGTCCCACCAAATCATGATGACAAAATATCATAAGAGGCTCATGGTGGGTCCAAGGGGTAATTTTATCCCTCCTTGGTCAATCTCCATGGCACAATAACCAATAAATAATCATGAATATACCAAATCGTGCCTCCAAGGTGAAGTCGTGGTCCTCAAAAGACCTCAAAAATCCACAGAAAGTGCCATAAGTGATGGATGCGGGCCCCGATGAAGCTGAAACTGCAGGAGGAGGTGTGGGAGGTCCCGATCTATCATCACTGATCATCCCATGCCATAACTTTGCCTCAGTATCCCAAATCGATTTCCTCAATAGCCATTTCTACCAATCCTGAAATGCCTCGGGAAACGTGAAACTGCCCAAACTGCCTCCTGGAGTGATGGCGCTGTCAAGGTGAGGGTACCAATGTGTCCGGGAGGGGGGTAATATGGTAAAAACAAGTGGCTGGACCACCCCCTCCGTCATCAGCGCCCTAGGTCAACCAGATAAAAGTCATCTCTGCTCCGACAGGGCCTCCAATAGACCAAAACTGCACTAGGACAGCCTACTGAGGCTAAATCATCACTGTAAGTGCCCGGAACTGAAAACAAACTGTCCCATTGGACTCAGAAGGTCCAAATCCATCCAAGATGTGTACTCATACACCATATGAATCTCTGCATGATCAAAATAAATATCCAATGTACCGGAACAAAGCCAATAATAATGATCTGTAAATGGCCAAACACTGCTGTATCCCAAGAATCATCATCATAACCCTGTAGCTGCTGCATAGAATCATCCTGTATGTGTACATAGACCATATATCATCTATCCATATCATCATAAGGTCCAACATCTCATGTCTCATGGTCCTCCATGGTCAAACTAGGTCTAACCAAGACCAAATACAACTCAGACTATCATCCATAGCTGCTGCAAGGTGTCAAGGTTAATATATGCTTTACAACTTATTCAAATAGCTACTAAAACACAGAGTAATCATGACTGGCGATCTAAATCCAAATATATAGTGTCGTTAATTATTATTATTACTCAGACTAGACTTTCAGGACCATACTCACTTCATAGTTGTGATCAATTTGCTAGTGAAGGGTGAAGGCTGAAATAACTGGCTAGGCTAAGGGATGACTTGACTGACTTGACTTTGTGACACTTCGGCAAGGGAAAGGGAATACACACCATAGTATATACTGAATGAGCAATAACACAGGGAATGGCGGTGTCTCACAAATGGATGAGTTGTTTAAAGAGGGTTTATTCACCTTCACAGATGCGCACAATCCATAATACAAACAAGGCCAGCAATTATTTAGATACAACATTTAAGTTCCATTGCTTTTTGGGCCTGAGGTTTCCATAGCCTTGATCTATGTGTGTTTACAAACACATTGCATAGATTTACATTTATTTTTAGGCTTTCTGCTGCAGGTGTGTTTTTAAGGCACTTGTTTACCTGAGCACTTCTAGGTGTGTCATGGACAACTTGTTTACCTAGGTATTTATTTTTCCAAAAGATATAACATTTTATTTTTTATGGCCATTTTCACTTGGCATTTCTTTCACATACAAGATATAGCATTTCATTTTTCAGATTTTGTATTCATGGCAGCACTAAAAGTTTCAGGTTTAGCCAACACAACTTTAGTGACTAGGGGGAATTCTCAAGGAACTCCAACTCACCATAGGTAAGTTTTGTCACCAACTCAGAGCCGAGACACAATAAACAGGGAAGCTCATCCAATACAGAGGCTACAGTGGGGGAAGATCCTCCATGCCACTAGTCAAGTAGTAAGTCAGGGTAATAATCTAAAAGGTAGGCCACGGATGGATGAAGACAATGAAATGATGGAGCCAACACTAGCAAGCCAGAGTATGGTGTAATGATCACCTCTATTCTCCCTAAGGAGGGTATGTACCAATGAGTATGAATAGTGAACTTCTAAGTCTGAGTAGGGACAATATAATATAAATAATAGGTCAACCAGGTCCATGTATCTATATGATCGCCAGATCATGACACTAAGTGCTAAGACATGCTATAAGAATAAGTATAAAAGCAATCTAACCATAACACAATAATATACCTGCTGAGTCATATACCTGAATGCACATCAACCTGTACCATCATCTGTCCTCTGGAACTGCTGCTGTAACTCTGGGCACTACTGACTGCTCTGTACCAATGGTATAATGGCTATATCGGGCATCTCTCTGAGTGTCCTGAAACTCAGTCATGGCATGGGGAATATAACTGCTGTCCACAATCTGATAGTGATCCAATATAAATGCTCATCTCGGCATCTCAAATGCAAGGGAACTGGCTGAATAGTGTACTGGAATGAGAAAAATAATGTATGGTAGCCCGGCTACTATATATGTGATAACATCTGGCTCCGGCTGGGACAAGTGCTCTGCTGAAATGAGCGCTTGAGAACCTCAGAATCTCTGGTCCTCGAACTCTGCTACTCGAATCCACGATCCAGCACTCTACCATTTTATTTCCATCTTTTATTCTTGCAACCTATTTTCTGCATTCACAAACATCTAAACAAAATACCTCATGCCGCATGTGTGGGAAAAATATAAAATCAACTGAAATAAAATCTACTCTATGTCAGAAATATAAATGCGTAAAGTATAAATGTAGAAAGTAAATTAAAGTACTAACATAATTTGCAAAATTTGAAATTTATTGTGCAGGAAAAGAAAAAGTGACAGGTACTCAGTTAAACTAGGAGCTTACAAAGGAGCTTAGAGACTAAGAAGGTGCCAGACTCAATGGCTGAAAAGACTAACTACTGCCTAAGTAGGCTTATTTGGTTTCCTACCTACCCTAAACTACCAGGCAATGCAAGCGGAGAGATCCCAACTATGTGGGATCAGGGATGTGATCCCTCAAGTCCCTCTGATGGACAGGATATAAAATACGTCGTCCACTACCAGTGGTCAGAAAGCACATGCCATCAATGCATCGTTCTACTGTGAAAGGTCCAACCCATAAGTCTTCAGCTCGCCCCGATCTTATATGCAATAAATGGTTGGGAATGATGACTTGACTTCCTGTAGGAAAATTATTTCTATTGACTGACTCAGGAATAACTCCAATGTTACGAATAGGCATGGGATGGATTTCAGCAGGGTTTTGCGGTTGAGGTGTGACAATCCTCGAGTTTCTTCTAGAAGGAACTGCATCAATTCTGGGTGGACCACCATCTAAGGAAATGACAATTGTGCCAACAAGGACTTCCCTAACTTCCCTTCTTGTTTCTTGGACTACCTCATTTGGCTCTTCCTCATGGGGAGATACTACTCTTTTAACAACCTCACCTACAGTCCAGCAATCTCTATGTTTTTCCAAGGGAGGTGGCTCTCTAGATATGACAGTGTTATGACTAGAACCTTCCCCTGAAGGAACAGGAATAACCATGTTTTCCAATCTGGGAAAAACTGACTCATGATGAAGTGTAGAGGAAGTAGGAATGTGAGAAAGATCATGACTAGATGACTCAGATGGTAGGAGGAAACTAGGGATATGCGGATATGTAGATAAAGCATGGCTTTGAGGCTCTGAAGGAGTTTGAAAAATAGAAATGTTATTTAGATTATAGTCTCCTTCGGGTGCATCATTAATTAGGGCATCCTCTTCCCAACTTAGAGAGTTATCATGGACTTGAATTAGATTACCGTCCTCTAGAGATAAATGAGATAAAGAATCTTCTGTATCGGAATAATAAGTGGCTTCAGGCTCTTCATTTGTTTCAACCCTAGCAGATGTTGCAAGATTGTTTTCCCATGGGTAAATAGGTGCAAGCCCTTGGCTTTCTCTCTCTCTATTGTGATCAGTCAAGGCAAACCATTCCCTAACAGTGAAAGGAATTCTTTCTCCCCTCCTAATATCATCAAATTCATCTTCATGTGTTGGGTTTTCAATGTTTTCCTCATTGTTTGTTTGATCATGAAGGTTTTCTGTTGGGGGAGTTTGTTCCATGCCTTGATCCTCAAGCAAACTCTCATCTCCTCCTATATTTCTTATGCCATCCTCAACACCTTCCAGTGTGTGATCTTCTATAGAAGGTCCTTGAATGTTCTCATTGTTTTGTTCACGGTCTTGGGGTTGATTTTCATGTCTTCTCAATTCATCTATTTCCTCAACAAGTTCATTTCCAATTGTTCTTGTTATTTCAATCATTTGCTTATCTTCCCAAAAAGAATCAGAATCTTCCATGACCATACACATATTTTGATCAACCTCATATAACTCATCCTCATCTTTAACAAGGTTAGTTTTGGCATTATTTAGTAATTCATCCCCATATGTGTTTTTCAACCCTTCATCAAAAGATTCAACATGCTCATTATAACAAGGTTCTCTGTTAACCTGAATCAAAGCTCCATCAGGGTTGGGAACACAAATAAATGATAAATCCATCATAAGGTATCCACCTAGACCAGCTGCCCATTTTCTAGATAAAAGCATTCCATATGCTGGGGGTAAGTCAATGACAACTACATCCATCATAGTAGAAATGTCTGAACATGCGAAAAGATCAGCCCTAAGGTTTTTAATCAAGCCATAAGACGGTACTCGTCGGGAATCTATACCACAAACATTTCCATAAGGCCTAGTCACTTCAAGTCCCATTTCCTTCATAACTTGTAAAGGCATAACGTTCATTGCTGCTCCAGAATCCAACATACAGTTATGAAGGAGCATGTTTTGAATATGCAAGGTAAGGTAAAAGGGAGAGTGACCACCGCTCTTTCTTTCATAAATGGCTGAATGGATGTTTATTGGCGGATCCTTTTCTGTTTCACTAGGTTGTGTTCCACTAAGCTTTTGGATATGACATGATTCAAGGACCGGTTCAGGAGTTTTCTCTTGGCCAATACCATTGAAAAATTCCTCTACTTGGCATCTAACAGAGGGCACCTTCATTAACTCAGTGACAGGGATGTTACACATTATCTTGCTTAGCTCTTTCTTCATATCAATCTTAAGATCATAATCGTCTATGGCAAGATCTTCTTCTTCCTTTTTATCTTCATCAATCTTTCTATGTTTATCAAGGAAAGAAGGCTGGGAAGTACTTCCTCGTTTGTAGATTTGATACTTTGGTTGCTCTTTAGGTTTTGGGAGTTCTAAGGCACAACATGTGGAGCTAGGTTCTTCAATTATATCATCTTCTTGCTCCCATGGCTCTTCTTCTAAAAGGATTCTTCCAAAGTCTTCATCATAAGATAAGTCATTTATAAAGTTGATGTTTTCTGGTTGGTCATCATGGTCAATAGTGTCAGAGGGTATCTCTTCTTCTTCATCACACCAATTGACTTCCTTCTTTTCAGAGTTTTCTGGATACTCAGGTCGTCGTCTATCCCTATCCCCATCAGGCCTTCTATTATTATTCCAGTAAGGTTTAGGGCCATGAGGATTCCTATGTCTCTCAGGGTCATTCAAACTTGCCACATTCTTAGTTAGGACAGTCAATTGTTTCATCATTTCTTGCATGACTTCTAAAGTGTCCTTGGATTCCTTTGGCGCACTCACAGGTTCCTTTGGTTTTCGGAGTCTAGGGTCAGATCTGGAAGTGGATGGGGTAAATTGATCAAAGAAGTTTTGTTTCCCCATGGATGCTACATTTTGCTCAGCCATCTTAGCATTTGATTGAGCGGTCTTTAAGTCATTTGGGTTTTTATCCTTTAGTTGATAACCAACCCATCCCTCGAAAGCATTCAAGTAGTGAATGACAACTGCTTGATCTTTTGGTCTAATTTCTTTGGGGATAACAGCTACAGTCTTGTCAAATCTTATGTTAAACTCATGGACTGTTTCATTTTCTCTTTTCTTGATGTCAAAAAGTTGGTGTAAGAGAAATTTCCCATCTAACTTTCGGGACCACTCACTGTTTAGTTTGTTGACAAAGTTATCATACCCATCAATGGATGAGGCAGGCAACCTGTCAAACCACTTCCTAACATCTCCTTCCAAGGATGCCAGGAGACCTCTCATGAACACATCTTCCTCAGATGCTCCATATGCTTCCATGTGTTCCCATACTTTATCAATGTGGTCTTCAATTGATATAGCAGATACTCCATCAAATCTGGGAACTTTTTCAAAATACTTTTCAGGCATGTCGTGGGGTGCACCTTGGATTTGGGAAAAGTCTAAAGGAGATGGTTTTGCCTTTCTTCCAAAAATCCTAGGGGCTTGTGGTGGAGGAACATTCTGGTTTCCCGGGTTTGTTCCGGCCATTGGATTTGGTAAGTTTATGTTTAAGTTTGAACTAGGAGATGAAGGAGGAACCGACTTGATCAAAGGGGATCCTGAAGCTCTGTTTGGAGAATCGTTAACCAATTTCCAAAGGAAGTTAGATGGTTGTGCTTTAGGGTCTCTTTTACGATATGTAATTGGGGTTCCTTCAACTTGATCTAAGTTTACTTTACTTCTCGTGTTGTAAGGATGTAAATGAGCTCGCTCCTCAGCGGAGTCACGATTGGGAGTCGCCAGGTAGATTTAACTCTTCTACCAAGATATGTGTCGTTTGTATATGCGGGAAGGACTAGGGCAAGCTATTGCCTCCCCGGCAGCGGCGCCAAAATGTTATCACCTAAGATGTAGTTACCCCTATGGATAGATCCAATCATGGATGGCAATAGGGAAGGGCAACTCAGAAGGTGCAACCACGATCACCTCGACCTCCAATATATGGTTGTCACGCCAGTCGAGGCAACCTTCACTTTATGTTATCTAGCCCAGACAACAAAGGGGGAGACCCGATCTACTCCCGACAGGAGAGATCAAAACCAAGACACCAAATCAGGGTATTTCTAGGTGAAGTTAGGTGTATGGTTTATCCTAGACCTAAGGATGAAGTCACAAGCCAAGTGAGGGGTTTAATAGGTATAGCTTTGGTTCATAATTGAATGTAAGAGTGACTTATAATGTTTGTAGTGAGATCTAGGGCTAGTGTACTAGTTCAATGTCAAAGGATCCACTGCCTTGGGAACCGTGTCCAATGCAGGGTAGTTTAGGGGTCAGATTGGGGCTAACTAGTACATGAGACAATCTTGACCATGGTCCATGATGTCTTCAAAGGTATAGTTCACCAAGCAAAAGTCAAACCACAAGTCAATCCAACAATCTAGGAGAGTGGGTTGTCTTGGAGATAAACCAGTGCCTTGGGAATTGGGAAGTGGAGTCAAAGTAGGGTTGACTTTATGGTTTAGAACTCCTACAACATGAGATAAGTGGACAGTATAGGCCTTGATGGTTAAATATGTCTAGATCTAGGTTTGACCCAAGTGGACCACAATCCCTTAAAACAAGGAATGCAGTCCCCAAGGCAAGATTTGACAAAGTGACAGTCTAGACCTAGGTTTTGAATTATTCTGATTCCGGATCTGCAAAAATCTCAAGTACCCAGTTCCTCGAAGTGAGTGAACTCACTTCTCCAAGGTGGTGCGACTTTCCCTAAGGAGGCTTCAATTTGGGTTTAGGTGGGTCAAGTCATGTCGGATGGCATCCAAACTTTATATCCGAGTAGATCAGTCAAGTAGGGGTATGGATCTATAATTTCGTGGCAATCCACCGGTTAGATCTTTGTAGATCTGAGTTTAAGTATTCCAAGTGGTCCAAAATGGGGATTAAATCCCTTAAAATGTGGAATGGGACCCACAAGGTGAATTTCAGGAAAGGGACAACCTGGGTGTATGTTATTTGATGTGTAGATGTCAAATCAAGTGAAATCTCAAACACCCATCAACTAGATCTAGGTCAACTTGCTCAAATGGTGAAGTGCGCCTTCCTTGGGAGAAGCTAAGTTGGCTTGGGAGAGGGGTCAAACGGAAGCCAATCCACACCAAACTATAGATCCGGGATGCCGTGGATGCTATAGAGGTGGGTTTTCAATATCATGCCCAACAACCCACTAGATCTGACAAAATGTAAAATGGGGGTTTTGAAGTATTTAGGGTTTTAACAATTTATGAATTATGTCAATGGATTGGATAAAGGAAAGAGAAACAAACCTGTGGATCTTACCTGGATAACCTTGTAGATGCCTTGATGATGATGATCTATGCAATCCCGATCAATTTGGAAGCTTTGAGGTAGTCTCTATGCAAATCGATTTAGTCCAAGAAGCCAATGCGCCCTCTCTCCTGCACAACAAACGTCAACAATATCAGATTTGATGCATCAAGAGATAAGACTAATGCCACAAAAGAAGTAACAGAAAGATAGCATAGATCACAATGATACTAATGATAATCCCCTGATACAAGCGAATGCCAAAAAAGTCGATTTGAAGAAGCCTTGCAAAATCGCCCTTGTTGAAGTCGCCCTCCTGTAGACAAACAATGATTTCCAAAAAAAAGATAGATCTTACCACAATTTCCAAATGCTAGGTTGCAATAGACTTTCCAATCACCATCTAAGAACACCAGATGCAAAGGAGACCACAAGAATTTCCACAAGAATATTTTTCTATACCAATAATCCAAGAGCCAAAGACCCTTTACAATGAGAGGCTCTCTCCTTTAAATAGAAAGGAGAGGCACCAAAACCCTAACCACTTTTTGAATGAGTGGCTAAGATTAAAAGATACAAATGTCTAATCAATGGTTGAGATGAGCTCAACAATATAATACATGGATCACACATAAAATATAACATAAGTGGACAAAGTCGCCCTAGGAGAGGGGAGTCCCACCAAATCATGATGACAAAATATCATAAGAGGCTCATGGTGGGTCCAAGGGGTAATTTTATCCCTCCTTGGTCAATCTCCATGGCACAATAACCAATAAATAATCATGAATATACCAAATCGTGCCTCCAAGGTGAAGTCGTGGTCCTCAAAAGACCTCAAAAATCCACAGAAAGTGCCATAAGTGATGGATGCGGGCCCCGATGAAGCTGAAACTGCAGGAGGAGGTGTGGGAGGTCCCGATCTATCATCACTGATCATCCCATGCCATAACTTTGCCTCAGTATCCCAAATCGATTTCCTCAATAGCCATTTCTACCAATCCTGAAATGCCTCGGGAAACGTGAAACTGCCCAAACTGCCTCCTGGAGTGATGGCGCTGTCAAGGTGAGGGTACCAATGTGTCCGGGAGGGGGGTAATATGGTAAAAACAAGTGGCTGGACCACCCCCTCCGTCATCAGCGCCCTAGGTCAACCAGATAAAAGTCATCTCTGCTCCGACAGGGCCTCCAATAGACCAAAACTGCACTAGGACAGCCTACTGAGGCTAAATCATCACTGTAAGTGCCCGGAACTGAAAACAAACTGTCCCATTGGACTCAGAAGGTCCAAATCCATCCAAGATGTGTACTCATACACCATATGAATCTCTGCATGATCAAAATAAATATCCAATGTACCGGAACAAAGCCAATAATAATGATCTGTAAATGGCCAAACACTGCTGTATCCCAAGAATCATCATCATAACCCTGTAGCTGCTGCATAGAATCATCCTGTATGTGTACATAGACCATATATCATCTATCCATATCATCATAAGGTCCAACATCTCATGTCTCATGGTCCTCCATGGTCAAACTAGGTCTAACCAAGACCAAATACAACTCAGACTATCATCCATAGCTGCTGCAAGGTGTCAAGGTTAATATATGCTTTACAACTTATTCAAATAGCTACTAAAACACAGAGTAATCATGACTGGCGATCTAAATCCAAATATATAGTGTCGTTAATTATTATTATTACTCAGACTAGACTTTCAGGACCATACTCACTTCATAGTTGTGATCAATTTGCTAGTGAAGGGTGAAGGCTGAAATAACTGGCTAGGCTAAGGGATGACTTGACTGACTTGACTTTGTGACACTTCGGCAAGGGAAAGGGAATACACACCATAGTATATACTGAATGAGCAATAACACAGGGAATGGCGGTGTCTCACAAATGGATGAGTTGTTTAAAGAGGGTTTATTCACCTTCACAGATGCGCACAATCCATAATACAAACAAGGCCAGCAATTATTTAGATACAACATTTAAGTTCCATTGCTTTTTGGGCCTGAGGTTTCCATAGCCTTGATCTATGTGTGTTTACAAACACATTGCATAGATTTACATTTATTTTTAGGCTTTCTGCTGTAGGTGTGTTTTTAAGGCACTTGTTTACCTGAGCACTTCTAGGTGTGTCATGGACAACTTGTTTACCTAGGTATTTATTTTTCCAAAAGATATAACATTTTATTTTTTATGGCCATTTTCACTTGGCATTTCTTTCACATACAAGATATAGCATTTCATTTTTCAGATTTTGTATTCATGGCAGCACTAAAAGTTTCAGGTTTAGCCAACACAACTTTAGTGACTAGGGGGAATTCTCAAGGAACTCCAACTCACCATAGGTAAGTTTTGTCACCAACTCAGAGCCGAGACACAATAAACAGGGAAGCTCATCCAATACAGAGGCTACAGTGGGGGAAGATCCTCCATGCCACTAGTCAAGTAGTAAGTCAGGGTAATAATCTAAAAGGTAGGCCACGGATGGATGAAGACAATGAAATGATGGAGCCAACACTAGCAAGCCAGAGTATGGTGTAATGATCACCTCTATTCTCCCTAAGGAGGGTATGTACCAATGAGTATGAATAGTGAACTTCTAAGTCTGAGTAGGGACAATATAATATAAATAATAGGTCAACCAGGTCCATGTATCTATATGATCGCCAGATCATGACACTAAGTGCTAAGACATGCTATAAGAATAAGTATAAAAGCAATCTAACCATAACACAATAATATACCTGCTGAGTCATATACCTGAATGCACATCAACCTGTACCATCATCTGTCCTCTGGAACTGCTGCTGTAACTCTGGGCACTACTGACTGCTCTGTACCAATGGTATAATGGCTATATCGGGCATCTCTCTGAGTGTCCTGAAACTCAGTCATGGCATGGGGAATATAACTGTTGTCCACAATCTGATAGTGATCCAATATAAATGCTCATCTCGGCATCTCAAATGCAAGGGAACTGGCTGAATAGTGTACTGGAATGAGAAAAATAATGTATGGTAGCCCGGCTACTATATATGTGATAACAGGACCCACTGGTTCGTAATGTACATTTTGATTTCTTTTTGTTTTCTAATTTTTTCTCGCAACCTTACATTCGTCATTTTCCTGCATGATCACAGATGGACCATCTTCCACCTTATTACATTGGCTTCACCGATGGAGCAAGCCACTGGTCTCCAAACCTGGCCTCTGCAGCTTGGGTCTTATATTCCCCTTCACATGAGGTGGTTCACCTTGACGAAATGTGCATAGGCGCTGCTACCAATAACCAGGCTGAGTACGATGCTGTGACCGGTCTCCTGACTACTTCCCTTCAGATGGGTATACGTCACCTTCATGTGTTCCTTGACTCCCAACTGCTTGTCTCCCAGCTCAACAACTGCTACCAGGTGCGTGATCCTTGCCTCTTTAGAAAGTTCCTGTGCACAAAACAGCTAAGCCGACAGTTTGAATCCATAACATTCACTCATGTCCCAAGAACTCAAAATAGTGTCGCAGATCAAATGGCTAACAACATCCTCCAATGGCATATCAATCACACCATGTAAATCATCCATCATGCATAATCATCACATATCAACACATCAAAAACATAAAAATCCCCAAAAGGCTACATCTACAACAAAGGGCATCCATGTGCCTATCATAACAAATAATTTGCATCCATGTGCAATAAGAAACACAAAACAATACAGTCGCATCCATGTGCATACAAAAATGATCACCGCAAAAATGCATCCAAGTGCATATCTATATAAATATATCATCATCATATAAATTCCATGAGTGGCATAGCACTTAGATATACAAAAGATATACATCGAGGAGTCTCAACAGCATCCCTGTCATAAAATACATGTCGTATATACAAAAAATCCCAAATTCCCATACGCATCGAGGGGAGCCCCCAGCACTCCCTAATGAGAGTCATAAACCCCATCCGAACCATCATCACTCTCCATCGCAGCCACCTCTGCTGCGGACTCATCCTCTCCTCACTCCTCCTCCGGATATTCCTTTGGATCCTCCTCATCCCCCTGTCGATCCTGAGCTCTCCTCTCCTCGGCCAATATTTCCACCTAAATCAGAATCGCCCGCCAATTCCGTGGAGCCTCGTGACAAGCCTCGACCACCTCCCGATCAAGATCCCGCCACCCCTCATCGGAGACCCCAACTAGTAGTTGGTCGAAGGTAACTCACAAGGACTCCAAAGTCCCATCCGCATCCCGTCGTCGCACCTCCCACCGATCTGGCAAGGCTGACACTGCTATGCGACCCCTATGGTCTCTATACTCCTCTGGTGGCCTCGATCCCACATCTGCATCAAACCACATCACCAATAGTCAGGATCATCATATATATCTCTAGAAACCAATCTAACATAAAACCAACAATCACGAAGTTGGATACATACCATCTGGGCCCCAAGCCTACCCTGGAGGTCGTGGCGCCTCTGGATCTCCCCGCTAGTCCATCTTGTGATACGGGTAGTCATAAAAAATCACCAGCATTTGCAGCCACTGCAAATAGAGCTCCCGCATAAAATATCACCCCACCTCTCCACCACCCCGTCGGCACATCATCTGACTCGCAAGGACTCCAAAGTCCCATCCACATCGTGTCGTCGCACCTCCCCCCGATCTGGCAAGGCTGACACTGCTATGCGACCCTATGGTCTCTATACTCCTATGGTGGCCTCGATCCCACATCTACATCAAAACACATCACCAATAGTCAGGATCATCATATATATCTCTAGCAACCAATCTAACATAAAACCAACAATCATGAAGTTGGATACATACCATCTAGGCCCCAAGCCTACCCTAGAGTTCGTGGTGCCTCTGGATCTCCCCGATAGTCAATCTCGTGATACGGGTAGTCATAAAAAACCACTGGAATCTACAGCCACTGCAAATAGAGCTCCCACGTAAAATATCGCCCCACCTCTCCACCACCCCGTTGGCACATCATCTGACCCCACCGCACCATCCGTGGCTCCCTCAACGCCCCAGCCCGGATCGACACTCGCGGCCGCAACATCAGAACCCGCTCCATGAAGAAAACACACAAAAATTACCCATAACAGAACTACTTGCTAGATACCTTCACCTTGCTTAGCTGTCACTGAACGCAGGTGAGGAATATCTGACCCCAAGCAAAGAAGGTGCCCTGTAATACCCGCTCTACCAACTGCATTTGTCCCCCCGACACTCGATTAGTCCCGTGTGACCCCAACACTCGGACCACACATGCTGCGATTGCCCGAACTGATGGCTCCTCTAAGTCACAAATCAAAAGTGCATTCTTATGCACTTCTGCCATAGGGAGGGAGTACCGATCCAGCATCTCCTCCATGTCCACATCCGCGGACCTCCGTGGCTGGGTATCCGCCACCCTACCCAAACAAGGAAGTCCTGTCAAAAAATGCACATCTGCCAAGGTGAGTTCCAGTCTCTCCCCTTGCACCATGAAGGCCTGTCTATCAGGCTCCCAGAATCCCACCAACCTATTCAGCAGCAGTACTGTTGAACGCATCATCGGCACTTGTGCAAACTTCAACAACCCGCACAACCCCAAAGTCCCCCGGACATGTCGATCATCCCATATGTACTCCATGAGATTTTCAGGTATCTCGCGTTCTCGCCATAGTAATATCGGCATCCTGTCAATCCCACAATGAAAACTCATAAGAACATCATCAAATAAACCATCAATCCCCCTTGGTATGACTCCACAATCCCGATCCAGATCACGGCTGTGGGGCCCAATGTCCCAATCCCAAATCGCGGCTATCGGGACTACAGCCACGATCGCAGATCATGCATGTAAGGGCCACAGTTGCGATCGTAAATCATGGTTGTCCAGGCCATAGCCGCGGTCGCAGATCGCGGCTATCCAGGCCACATCCATGGTTGCAAATCGCGGTTGTTCAGGCCACATCCGCGGTCACAGATCGCGGCTATCCAGGCCATAGTCGTGATCTTGGATCACAGCTGTGGAGGCCACAACCACGATCCATGATTGTGGCCATCTCCTTGAAACCCGCGATCCACACCCCTCGTGGACCGTACCACCCTCCCTGAGGACCCACTACCCACCTGAATCGAGAAAACATTAAAGGCAGAAATTCAGTGAAATACCTACAACTTGCGGAAATAAAATCGACCCGTCGGATCGCCCAAAAATGCCAAATCCGCTCTGGCCCACCACACTCTCCTGTCAAAGTCAACTGCACAAATGACACTTGGCATTATGGGTTCACTTACTATTTATAGACAGTTGACTTTTTCTTGAATTGGCCATTTTGGATCCATATGGAGTCCATTTTCCAAACCATTTCCACCACTGGAATCAGAACGACGAGACCTTCAGAATGGTCGACTCGATTTCTCATTTTCTCTGAACCCCTTTTTTTGGAATTTTTTCCATGCACCTCGCCATCTCGATTTATGTGCCACATTGACCATTATTAGTTTTTAGCATTCCTTATACCATCGAATTCAATTTTCTGATCCTGTGATGATGCTTGAGATCATTTCTCGCTCTCACACTCATATTTTTTGGGCATTTTTCACCAGCCCCTAGTCATCTCGGTTTGCGTGCCACCTCGGCCGTTATCTATTTTTGATGTTTTTTATATCATCGGATTCAGTTTTCCGCACTCGTGATGATGCTTGAGATCATTTCTCACTGTCACAATCACCCCTTTTTTGAAAATTTGTCTATCCACTGCGCAACTGCAGTCCCACATCGACTACCATCACTTTACACTTGCTTTGACACTGCAAGTATATCCATGAACTCTCCACTCCCTTCATACTGCAGTTATTTCGTTATTTTGCCACCATTCACCATCCCATAAGGAGGTACCACCAGTGTTCCCCCCCAACCCTCATTCTTGGTTCTCATAGATGTCCCTTGATTGAACACTCTCTCCTTGCTTGGCCATTCCTTTTCTTTGGTATAATTTTATCCCTTTTTCGGGCCGAACAAGTCCTTTACGAAAAAGGCACTTAGGGAGTTTCTGTTAAGCTATTTTCTGACTCCTAAAAGAATGGAAAGATCTTTGAGCAATATTGCTTCCTGTCATGCTTGTTAAATTAACTGAAAGGATGTCTATCTAGTATAAGTTTAACCCTTTTTCCAGACCTGGTAGACTAATTACGAAAAAGGAATAATCTAGTCACCCCAGCTAGAAGAGTTCTCCATTGCATCCTTTTATGCTTTTTCGGGCCTTGGAGACTAACACATGAAAAAGAAACCCCCTAGAGTCTTCTTATTGCTTTAAGACTCTCTAAAAATGAAAGCAACCACGAGCATACACCATCCTGGGCTCATACAAATCCACACGACGATACCATTCCATTATTTCAAAGTCTTCTTATCACTTTCAGACTCCTTAAAATTGAAAGCAATCATGAGCATGAATTGTCCTAGGCTTGTATGAATCCACATGACAGTACCATTATGAGCACACTTCTATCCCTTCTTCCAGCTCCTTAAACCATGAAGAAGGCCCCACCGGTGTCTCTCGTCACTATGATCACTCATCTCGGCAGCACCCCCAATAAGGTCACCTTTGTTCAGAGTATTCTGCGATATACCATCCTTTGAGTCTCTTGTCATCCTACATCAACTGGAGTATCCCTCATTATAGTCACAACCCCTGGTCCTTTAAAAGCTATGATCCCCTTGCCCCAAGCCAGTGTCATATGCTTCCCGATCACCCCCGCCATCATACTCTGAACAAAGGAAGTTTGAGTCCCCCCACCCAACAACCCATGTTTCCTACCCTCCCAGTATGTTAGTTACATAGGCAGTCCTATCATCTCTTGTTTATCCACCTCATGCTCCTATCAAGGAAACATAATTGATTTGCTAGTTGCAGGTCTCTATCTATCGACGCCAGCCCATCTATTCCAGAGGATAGACCCAAAGGTCCCTGCGCCTTGGACTCACCACCATCTGTGGTGTGTACCTACGGACCATTTTGAGTGGAGTCCTCAGTGCCTCTCTAAATGGTTGTTTCTCACGTGCTCGACTTCAACACTTTGATCGCACCGTTGAGATCCGTGCAGGGTATGCATCCCTTCAATTATTGGTCGAAGACCCCGGACTCCCCTCGACTCTAACACATTGGTGAGTCACTTTGGAACACCCAAGTATGTGTTCCCAGGGATATCCGGGTTGCGTTGATGATAGTATTCGGAGGCCACCCACTCAGATGCTTCCTTGAGTACCCACTATAGCTACAGTCCAGTGTCCCATTGAGGGTATGACTCCCCGTCATTATGATCCAACAGCTCATCAGTTCCTCTGGTACCACATTCAGCAACACTATTATTATTCCAGTGTATCAGTTCTTCAGCTCAGACATGGTCGGATCGGCAGTATGTCCCATATTTGTGTCCCTCTGGACCCTTATGATGTACATAGTAGTTCTCCATGTATCTTTCAGGTCCCCTTTTTGGGCCTCATTGTTATTTTATATATCTTGATATGAGCATGGGTATGCCCACCTCATCCATATATTGAGATTATGCCTCATTCATTGTTGAGGTCATGTATTTTCAGTTTTTGCAGTTGCTTCGGGACCACTGTTCCGGTCTCCAGTCCGTTTCTTCTCTTCTCTGCACCCCAGAATAACCATAAAAGACCTATTATGTCTATCGTCCATATGATGAGCTCCCGCCCTCACACATCAGGGGGCAATCTGTTAACACCTAAAAAGTGCTCATTACCTCATCTCCCTCACCACATGACTCATTTGTCTATTTTTCCCACCATCTTTGCCTCCAAAACCTCAAAAAAACCATTAAAAAGCCACCAAAAGGCCAAAAAAACCCCTTTTCCCCAAAAAATAATTTAAATTTCCTCAAAAGATAGAAAAAACCCTCTAAAAGGGCCCTAAATTCCCAAAAATCAAATAAAAGGGAATAAAAAATATAAAAAAGAGGAAAAAGAGGGAAAAAGGAAGCAAAAACCCTAAACCATATGGTGCCAAAAACCATAGGTCAATTCTCCACCACTAAAAACCTATAAATAGGTGATGGAGGCTCCCCATTTCATATCCACAATCTATCCTATCCTCACTCTGCCAAAATCACTCTTGAAACCTTAGTTCACCATTTGAGCTAGCTTCTCATTTGAGTGCCCCTTTTGGCCCATTATCCAAACACCTTGGAGAAGGAGAAGGAACCCATTAGAGCAGGGAAGCAGCCCTCCTGGACTATTGCAAAAGCTCCACCGACCTCAACATTTGAGGTAAATGTAACTTTGTTCTCATTTTTAATACTAAAGAAAAATTCCCATTATATTATTGTCTTTTTATTTCTGTTGATGCACATGTTAGCTTAGATTTTACCTTGTTTTACTGTCAAGTTTTACTGTTTAACTGAACTGCTACTAAGGAGGCCCTTCTCCTTAGTAGGTGCTCATTTGCACAAGCTAAGGTGAAAACCCTAGCTACAATAATGTTGATAAAGGGGTTGGTCGATGGATTATCCCTCAGCCCCATTATATACAATGGTGGTTAAAATCTATGGGTTGGCACCCAACTCATAGTCCACGGGGTGTCCACATCATATAATCTATCCAAAGAAACAACCATATGTTATATATGGTTAAAAAATCCACTATATTATATATTGTTGCCAATCAAATAGAGCCACGGGTTTTGACCTCGGGATCTCCAGTCACCCAACTCCAACTTGTTTACCATTGGGCCAAGGCCCATGGTTTGAAAGGGGATTGGCATATTATTGTTTTAAGTTGGTTCAGGATTTCAAATACCAAAAGGGCGTGCTTCCCACGAGCACCAAAACAAACATTTTTATGTTATTTAAACCATGATTTGAACTTTCTATGGTACAATTCGGATGTGACAACATGTGGACATGAATTCCAATGCAGGAAAGTATAGACACGATTCTCGAGGTGGGTCCATACAACGCAGGATCTCTTGTTATCCTACTGTGTGCTAGTGGAGGTATATAGTAAACCATAGAGTGCTTATACTCAAATTTCTCAATTTTTTTAGACAAACACATTGTCAGAGTCTGTTTCTGCAGTTGACAAACAAAACTCAGAAGTGTCTTCATAAATGATGTAATTTGTAGCATTTGAAGAGTTAATAAAACCGATCTCACTGGAGGTAGACCCAGAGACATAGTCCATTAGGGACGAAATCCGTTATCATCTATTGTCTTCAAATTGTGGTTTGCATCCTTTGTTTATTTGCCTTTTTGTCAATTGTGTTCTCTTTAAGCTTGCAATAATAAGCTTTTTGAGAAGTTAACTATTGATTATTCTTACATAACAATTCAAGGTTATTTTAAGATCATGCAATTTCAAATTAGAAAGGGTTATTGATTTATGAATCATGATGATGATCTTGTTGAGATCTTTGTAGTCAATGCATGCTCTCGACTCCTTTCTCTAGAAAATTCTTGGAATCACTTCTTCACCTTATCCACTTTGATATGGATTCTTGTGCAATCCTATCTTTGGTAAAAGTGGCATTAGTTGTATCTCATGTTCCACTTTACTCTTAGGTGGATTACCATTGGATCCTAGAACACTTCCATATATGCTTGAAAAGCCTCTTTCCACTGACTCTTCTACTCTTTTTTACATCCTTTCAAGGATGTTGTCACTCCCACCAATTCAATGTTCTGTTAGTTTTGTCTCTAAAATAGTACATCTTGCTTGAGTCAATCAATCTATTGGCTTAATGGGAACTCACTAAATAGATCATTGACTTCTACTTATGGGCATTGATGATAAAATGTTTACTATGGTTAACCATATGGTATTGTTTTTCCCTTCTCACAAACATAACATCCCTCATATACAAGTATAGTATAATTACACTACATGGTTAATATCAAGGGGTGCTAGGTTGTCCACCTTTACTTCATCAATAAAGTTTGAAATAATAGAAATTCTAAGGTTACATTGCTTGGTAAATATTAACTTTACGTCTGTGTTAACTTGTCCCAGGATATGGTTGAGGATGATCATGCACCTCGAAGCTCATATCTGTGGTTCTAGAGGTCAGATCTATCAAATATGTGAGTTTGGAGGTGAGATCTGAGATAAATCCTTCAGATCTTGGCGAGTATGTGCCAGATCTGTTCAGAGATATATCAGATCTAAAGAGTAGTGTTCTGATCTGTGAGAGCAGAGTTCAGATTTGTGACTGCAAACATCATATATGTGAGGATAGATACCAGATCTATCAGATCTATGAGTGCAGACATCATATATTTGAGGATAGATACTAGATCTATCAGATCTGTGAGGGTAGAAACCAAATCTGGGGAGAAAACCCTAGATCTGAGAAAGAGAGGTTTAGCTTGTTACCAAGGCACATATCTACATGTTGGTTCTAATTGAGATATTTTGAATCAACAATGTTACCAAATTTACAAAGTCATGGCTTCATAACTTTGTATATTTATGCATCTAGCCATATGATGGGAATACAAGCATGGTGGGAGGGATGCATGTACCAAAGCAGAGATATTTACCCTCATTATCTTCTCTAGAGGATGACGGATATAGTATTGTGTTCTGAAATGGTCAAAGGGAGTGACCTTGGATGCATCCGTGAGGCATGGCATCAGACAAGGCAAGTTGTACAGGTTGCTGGGAAACCCTGTATGTGGGTCAAGGGAGATCTTGGATGCAGTTTTAGTGTCACTGACAAAGTGAGAGTGTGAGGCTTCTCTCAAGGTGACACTGATAGATGATGAGTGTAACGCTTCATATCAGAGTGCAGTAAATGTAGCCGAGAAGTATTCCAGTTTAGAGGGAGCAGTTGCAACAGCAAATGATTTGTTTGATCTTGTTGGATGCTTCTCCGGAAGTACCTTCCTCGCTAAGAAGGAACTTGCAGAAATCCTAAAGGTATCAAGAGTACTCTTCATTCCTGGACTAAGAGTCAATAGAATTTCACTATATGCCTTAGAGGATGCAGGATATGCTATCTTGTTTCAGAGGGAGCAGATATTTGTTTACATAGTGGGAGTATATTCTAGTGATCCAGTTTTGATGGGTCATTAGGTTGGTATACAGTATGTGGCCCGGGGCCATCCCACTTTAGGTACATCAGGGTGGATCTCAAATTCGTCTTCAGATTTTGAGACGCGCATAGAGTGAGATGATCCCAACATAGAAGAGGTACTGAGGAGTCAGTCCTTTTATTAGAGGGATGAGAGAGAGGATCATATAGGTACTAGTAAGATACTGAGCTGGTATGGGATGACTAAGTTGGATCTTGCTTAGAGAGATGAGATGTCTCGGGACAGAGGATTCAGGTAAAGGTCAGTGGATCCACTAATGGTCAGCTTTAGAGGGAGATTTGACCAGGGTTTTAGAGGGAGTCTGGGACAGGGGTCAGTGTCAGAGGTAGAGGGACAGCAAGAGGCTTCTCTCGAGGCGACATTGATGGAGATAAACCATAGATCATTAGATCAGTGTGCAGCAGTAGAAACTAGTTCAGATTTAGCAGTTGCAGCAATAGGGGATGTGGATGATCCAAACATATTCAGGACTTCCCTTGTAATGTCCCTCCTATCCTACAAGGCTATGGAGAGGACACTAATAATAATACTGGACATCTAGTCCCATACTTAAACAAATAAGCATTCATAGAAAATTATAGATGGAGAAATGCAAATGCATAAACATTTGAATACACAGCAGAATTTGATTCCAATATACAGCCATCATACATTCCAGATTTTCATTCCATTCATCAATTTAAGCAATATCAAATTAGCAAAGGAGAATACTTATCTTAAACCAAGTAATCCCTGAGCAACCAGCTACGCTTCTGCAACGTTCCACCCAACCGTAGGCCAGTGTGCTCCTTAATCTCTCAGCACCACTGCCACCCCCGAGCTGGGCATGATCTCCACAAGGAAAAAGGGGAAAACAGGCTCTCACATAGCCAAGGATACACCAGAATCAGCCAAGCCAATCAGCAGTTGGGTTTCTCAGGCTGCTAAGAGAGGGGTAGAAGTGAATTACTAGGCTAGTGGCTCAACCATTGAGCTATGGATACTTCATTGGGCTCATCAAGCCAAATTTGTCCTCTTCCATTCCTGAATCTCCTGCTCACAGGTTCAAACTAAACAGGGAGGGACATAACAGCCAGAAATGCAAGTGCTGGGCGTTTTTGCAGTAAGCTGCCCAACGATGGGAATTCCACCAGTTCAGAAAACGTGGGAAAACCCAAAACGAAAATTGGAAAATGGGAAAACAACCCCAGGAGTATAATCGTTTACAGAAAAACGTCCATGGGCATTTTGGGGCAAAAATGACCTCTATAAACCCCCAGAAAATCGTGGTTCTCTTCTCCCAGCCACTATGCTAACCAAAAACGAGTTCCCAGGCATGGAAGAAATACAGAGAATGGTGAAAACGTGAAGGAAAAACCCCAGTTCGCCCCAGGCTGCGTGAGAGAGGAAAGACTGTGGTTCAGAATGGCTTGGGGACGCAAAACGTGGGTGATTTCTTGCCTTTCAAGCAAAAATTTGAATTCCCATATTGATGGCTTTCCCATACCCAAAATTGGCTGCCATACCTCATCATTCCCAAGGCATTAACTGCCTCAACCAACTCAGGGAAGAATTTAATGATTGGGGCATAAGCCCAAAATGGGTAGTTGGAATCTCATGGGTTTTCTCGTTCACACATGGATTGACTCCATTGGCTCAAGGGTTTGGTTATTTTTCCTCCCTATTCCTTGTAAGATCATGCCCCATCTCTTTGTTGCATTGCATAGCTGGTTGTGGGATTTTCATTAAAATTGCATATTTACATGGTGTCCGAATTTACATTGTGCACGGATAGCACAAGAACCATATGCATCTATTCTAATTGCCGATACATAAACGATAAATCAATGGCGGGGCCTTGGCCTTGAGCTCCTCACCATGACTAAATAACAATATTTACATCATTTACCATATTAATGCAATAGGGTTAAGATGGGGACATTACATTCCCCTCCCCTTGGAATAACACCGTCCTCGGTGTTCCAACACTTCAGAAAATAAATACCCACTTTACATATGCCCAAAATTCACAAAATGTGGTAGGTTTGTCCTGCATTTCACCTTTTACTTGGGTTTTTCAGGACTAAGTCCTTTGGTCTTTACAAACTGCTCTTGCTGGCTGGGACCTTCTAGCTCTGCATGAGGACATCATTCCAAAACAATTCCTTCCTTTTCTTTTCCTTCCAACGGGTCCACGAACCTAGGGAATTTACTATTGCTACCCTCTCGATATTCTCTTGTTGGGAAGTCATGGAGGCAATGATTTCCTCCACATCCCCAACATTTCATTGGCGGCTTTACCTTCTCCCGATCCATTTCCTTTGAGTCTTCCCACCTGGAACGTTTCTTAATCGGACAATTGGATGAATGCTTCTTCATTGATCCACTTTCCTTTCCCTTGATGATTGCTCCCAGAATGCTTTTTACCTCTTTTTGCAGACGAATAAAGTCCTACAAAGCCTCATGGTTTATCTCATTCTGTTGCCTCTGTAGCTTGAGCATCTCCCCAAGATTTTCTTGGGTCCTGGCAATTGTTTGAAGAAGACTTTCAGCCAACTCTAATAGCCCTCGGTCTGCTGCCATGGTCAATGGGCACAACTGAACACACTTTGCTTACTAGCAACACTTTCTTGTGCCGCCTACAACCAATTGTTTCACTTTCTTACCTGTGAAATTCATCATGGGAATTCTTTGTTAGGACAAACATAACATAAACATTAAGATTAGTCAATTATTTTCCCAATTGACATGGAATGTCCATGCTTTATTCATGGGACTTCCACACTTTTCATGCTTTCCCAACATACGCATGAACTCATTCATGTTCATCCTTTCATAGGAAATTTATTATTTCAGCATTCACAATTCATCTCAAGCAATTAAACACAATCTATTTTTAGCCATGATATGCATTCAACAATCTTTTGTTTTATAAATGTTTCGATCGAAAGGAAAGAGAAGAGTAGGGGTTTCTCCTTCTTAGTCTTGTTCTATTATGGAGCTACACCATCGCTGTGGTTTCATGCTCCTTAGTCTCTTTCACTTCAATGTGAATGCTTTGGCTTTCCTTTCTTGGCTATGACACTTAGTGTCTAAGGTCTGTATATGGACTTTTAGCTAGGGCACCCTTCCCATTATTGCCTATAGAACCTTTGGCTGCTAGGATCCACTTGTATCCACTAGCACCATCTTTCATTACTGCTCATACTGATCTCTTTAGGACAGTCACATGTCCACATGCATCTCTAGGATGCCTTCATAATCCTTGCTTCCAGCAATACCTACACTCAAACATTGAATCAATTCACATGTTTAGTTCATTTTCATAGGGTTTATCTCTAAACAAGAGTTTAGGAAATCATAACCAAATCATATACACACGTATATTCATAAGCAAGAAGCTGCAAGGTAACTGAATACTTATTTGTATTGGATGTCTTTACTTTATTCCACGGGATCCTTCTTTGCTTTACAAGCCTTGGATTTCCCGTGAACACAATAACGAATGTTGGGCCAGCACGTAGGCTACTCAATAATCATTCGAATAGGCAATCCCAGGCTAGTACACCGACTGGGTTTATCAATCATTTCCTTTAGCAATATGCTAGGCCAGTGCTCTGACTAGTTTTATCAATTGTTTAAGGGGTGCTGGGCCAATGTACACGCTGCTCTACCATATCAAGTAGTTAATTCCCAACTAGTCACTCTCTGGACTTATCAAGGACTTTATAGCGTTCAACCAGCTACTCCCTGGATTTCTTAATAATTTATATCGCCCACTCATTTACTCTATGGATTTACCAACAATTTATAGTCTTTCAGGGTCTTACATTCCTGTAATGACCAATGTTTCCAACAAAGAAACAATAGTGTATCAGCTTAGCTGTTAGAAGACTTATACCTGAAATATTCATTATTCCAAACAAGACATAAATGAAAATGAATACTTATCTGTATTGTGTGTTTACCCTCTAGTCCACAGGATCCTGCTTCACTTTTCAAGCCTTGGGATCGCTTATGGACTTGGATATAGCTAATGCTTAACCAGTACGCCTTCCCATCGGCTAGATTCACCAAGAATTTTGTGGTGCCCAACCATTCCCATACCTGGTTGGCCCTCTCTAGTGCCGAGCCAGCGCATTCGTCTGGGTCATCGACCAATGGAAGGAAACTGCGCCACCGACCATTATAGGTCAAGGCTCTACTATGGAGCCATAGGCATCTCAGGGTTTTCAGTCAGTCCTCAACGCCCGCCCTCCCACTGCTGTCCCAGTAGAGATTTTATGCCTTTACCAATGCCACCACACCTTCTTGCACCGTAACCCTTCACACACATCAACTCTTCATTTATACAAGGATGCTAATCCTTCTCTTGTGCAAATCGGTGGTTCCTTTTAGGAACCTTATAGGTGACTTTCTTGACTGCAGGTTAACATGGCCCCCACTCACACAAGGATGATACCTTCTCTTATTTCACAGCTCTTCGGGCCTGTCCATTCCTTCTGGTAATATTTCACGTGAGCATAGAAAGGTTTCCAATTCCCATATAGTCCCTTTGCGTACCCTTCTTCACTTTCCCTTTTAATGTGCAGTATCAATCTGCATCTGTGTAGGATAACAATACAAGAAGGATAAGCAAGCTCGTCAGTATTGTTGTTCAATTCTTAACCACATTCCATATAATTCACTACCAAGTATTGAAACACCAGGAATGCGTCCATTCCCTTAGGGTGTAGTCAATATTGAAAACCCTAACATGACCCAGCACCAGAAAAGGTGTGCACCCTCTTTCTGATGTGCGCCATGTAGGCCCTAATCATACTCAAGCAGTTTGCAATGATAGAAATAAGATAGAGCATGCTCTGCATTTTAACCCTAATAATTTAGACATGCATTTTCTTGTCTAGGGTCACAGAATACTCATTCATTTTGCATATGTGTCTCACATGCCTTCTGGGCATAGCTTTACCATCTCACTTTCATGGTTTACCGACATGCGGTTTGGCTGAGACATTATCAATGGCGTTTCATCCGAAACCCATTTCCAAAGCATGGGGTCTTTCCCATCTGGTTTGGTTTCTGCAGGCCATCACACATGATCTTCCTGCAAGGTGTCATCCTGGCACACTTTATCAAATAGCCAAACAGTCAGCAACATTTAGCAATAAGCTTCAAATATGATTGTTCCATAACCAATCAATAGCATTAATAATTAAATTCAATATGAATTTACAATTCTGTCTCCTACAGAAATTGATTTGCTTAGCAATGAGGCCCTCCTCATATTGTTTGGCTCTTGTAAGTGGTATCACTCAGCCCATTATGGTCTCACCCTTGCTACCATACATGAACATCCACCTACAACATGTCCTCCTGACACAATTATATATAAGCCCAAACAGTCAGTAGCAATTATAAGCAATTCTCAAATCTGAAATTTGTAAATATGTTTTCCTACAGAAATTTGATTTGCAACTATGAGACTATTATCATAAACTTAAACCAGACAATTTTCAGATTTGTTTCATGCATAAATTTACAACCATGAGAACCTTCTCATAACCTTTGGCTTCTGCACATGGTAGATCTCGGTCTTTACTATGGACTTATCCTTATTGCCATACGCAAGACCTTTTTACCTGAAAACTGAAACTTCAATCGGCTAAACACGTTGTGAGTATCCATGCACATAATCATTCATTGCCATAACAGTTACTGAAGTGATCTCAGAATTATAATACTCAATATTTGAAATGTAATGAAACATATATACATTTCTATATATGCATTACAATCACAATAAAATTGCAAGACATAGTCACACTATCCATGCAATTTAAATAACTGTAAATACTAATTACTTCCTTTCCATGCAGCTCTGTCCTTCCAACAGAGTGCTCTGGTAGCCCATCACATGTCTACCTTCTTCATGCAAGCCTTCTCCCGCATTCATAGCAGCTTATGGAATGGTCTCAGGATTAGCAATAGTCCACCATTTCATCTATTATCTAACTGCATTGAAACATATATATGTCACACCCATGCATCCACACGATGCATTTCAACATGCGCAACTACACATGCATGCATATTTACTACATTTACCGAATATTTCAATGCATATCTCTTCAATGTCATCTTGCATGATTTCATGAATACTATGCATTCAATCATACTATGGCCTAACCATTATTACTACATACATCATGCACTACCATGACAGGCCCATAAGTCCTCAGTTGCTTTGGTTGTTAAAATCACAACCAATATTCACAAATGGCATGATATGAATTCATATGAATGCATTGAGGTTTCTAGAAACTATAGGGTGTAAGGATCCTTGCCTTCATTTACCCACACCTGACCATACTTGGTAGGTTAGCATTCACATTCAGCCACTCAGTGCAACCCAAATCACCTTAGTTTAAGCTTAGTTGAATAGATTCACCAAATCCTCTTTCAACATTCATGCAATTAAGCACAGTTAACCCTTACCTGCATGGTTGTTATCAATATCGCTTGATGTTACCTGGTCAGTCGGCCTCTTACCAAGGCTACTCAGACCTTTTGCCAACATCATGATCATGGATTTGTTGCACCATCCTCTCTTCATGAGGTTGTATGCAAAAATCATCACCCACATCCTTAGCCATGCTTCGGTTGCCTCTGGTCCTACAACTAATGCGAACAAAACTAATTATTAGCAACCACAATCATTGTCTTAAGTGGCTCATTGCATATGTAAAACCTCACTATTTTACCAATATGCAATATCATATACATGCAAAAAAAACATTTTCACATGCAATGTGCAATATGCCATCTAGTACATATTCACTTCATCTATCTATCTTCTTGCATTTCTAGCATCCCTATGCCATAATTTTCAGTATAGACAACTCAGGAAATATAAATATAATAGTAATGGAGGAGTTAAGGAATTCTTCCCAATTCCTCATTCCATCATGGGGTTCCTCATCCACATCATAGCTAATCCTTTCCTTGGCTTTCCTACCCAGCATACAAGCAATCATTAGCTATGATATTATCATGAATTAGCAATTCAACATATACATATGTGCGATCATTCATTCTTGCTATTTTCTAAACATGCAATTCTGATGCTATAAACAGAAATAGTTTAAGGTGAGGTATTTTCCCTTTCATCTTCCATAATGGATATCACAACCAATTTCTCTTGCTGAGAATTCCATCCTTTATGCCATCTGTGCTCCTCATCCCAAGAGTGCATTTAACACTTTCAATGACTGTCTCCGGGGATGACGGGGGTCAAGGGGGCTTGCCCGCAGTTGCAGAGCAATTCGCCGAACGCTACCGCAGTTTCGGAACGATTCGGCGAATGCTCCTGCAGTTGCGGAGCCATTCGCGGAATCCTTCCGCAGTTTTGGAATGATTCGGCGAATGCTCCCGCAGTTGTCGAGCCATTCATGGAATGCTTCCGCAGTTTCGGAACGATTCGGCGAATGCTCCCGCAGTTGCAGAGCCATTCGTGGAATCCTTCTGCAGTTTCAGAACAATTCGCGGAACTCTTCCGCAATTTCGGAGGACATTCCAGAATTCCTTCCGCAAATTTCAGAAGACATTCCATAATTCCTTCCGCAAATTTCGGAAGAGAATTCCTTCCGCAAATTTCGGAAGAGAATTCCTTCCGCAATTTCGGAAGAGAATTCCTTCCGCAAATTTCAGAAGAGAATTCCTTCCGCAATTTCGGGGCGACTTCCCGAACTCTTCTGCGTTGCGGAAAAACTCGCGGAATGCTTCCGCAGTTTCGGAAGTCATTCGGGAATTCTTTCCGAAACAGACTTAAACAGACTTAACAAATCTTTCAAAAACACTTTAAGAAAATTTTTGACATCTTCCCTTCTTTTAGTGATGACTGCTGCTCAACAGGAGGTGATCTTTACCTCTGTAATCTATCCACATGTTTAGGCCCAATGCTGAGACATGTGGTGATCAGGAAGGAACCTTCCCAAGTGGTTGTGATTGGATTTGGCCCATGGAGGTCCAATGCTGCAACCAGCAGCTCTGATACCAAATTGTAATGTCCCTCCTATCCTACAAGGATATGGAGAGGACACTAATAATAATACTGGACATCTAGTCCCATACTTAAACAAATAAGCATTCATAGCCAATTATAGATGGAGAAATGCAAATGCATAAACATTTGAATACACAGCAGAATTTGATTCCAATATACATCCATCATACATTCCAGATTTTCATGCCATTCATCAATTTAAGCAATATCAAATTAGCAAAGGAGAATACTTATATTAAACCAAGTAATCCCTGAGCAACCAACTACGCTTCTGCAATGTTCCACCCAACCATAGGCCAGTGTGCTCCTTAATCTCTCAGCACCACTGCCACCCCCGAGCTGGGCATGATCTCCATAAGGAAAAAGGGGAAAACAGGTTCTCACATAGCCAAAGATACACCAGAATCAGCCAAGCCAATCAACAGTTGGGTTTCTCAGGCTGCTAAGAGAGGGGCAGAAGTGAATTACTAGGCTAGTGGCTCAACCATTGAGCTATGGATACTTCATTGGGCTCATCAAGCCAAATCTGTCCTCTTCCATTCCTGAATCTCCTGGTCACAGGTTCAAACTAAACAGGGAGGGACATAACAGCCAGAAATGCAAGTGTTGGGCATTTTTGCAGTAAGATGCCCAACGATGGGAATTCCACCAGTTCAGAAAATGTGGGAAAACCCAAAACGAAAATTGGAAAATGGGAAAACAACCCCAGGAGTATAATCATTTACAGAAAAACATCCATGGGCATTTTGGGGAAAAAATGACCTCTATAAACCCCCAGAAAATCATGGTTCTCTTCTCCCAGCCACTATGCTAACCAAAAACGAGTTCCCAGGCATGGAAGAAATACAGAGAATGGTGAAAACATGAAGGAAAAACCCCAGTTCTCCCCAGGCTGCGTGAGAGAGGAAAGACTGTGGTTCAGAATGGCTTGGGGAGGCAAAACGTGGGTGATTTCTTGCCTTTCAAGCAAAAATTTGAATTCTCAGATTGATGGCTTGCCCGAACCCGAAACTGGCTTCCATACCTCATCATTCCCAAGGCATTAACTGCCTCAACCAACTCTGGGAAGAATTTAATGATTGGGGCATAAGCCCAAAATGGGTAGTTGGGATCTCATGGGTTTTCTCGTTGACACATGGATTGACTCCATTTGATCAAGGGTTTGGTTATTTTTTTTCCCTATTCCTTGTAAGATCATGCCCCATCTCTTTGTTGCATTGCATAGCTGGTTGTGGGTTTTTCATTAAAATTGCATATTTACATGGTGTCCGAATTTACATTGTGCACGGCTAACACAAGAACCATATGCATATATTCTAATTGCCGATACATAAACGATAAATCAATGATGGGGCCTTGGCCTTGAGCTCCTCACCATGACTAAATAACAATATTTACATCATTTACCATATTAATGCAATAGGGTTAAGATGGGGACATTACATCCCTCGATAAGAGGGAGTGTTAGAGATAGGGGTGTATCTCGGGATGTCCTTCATGTTTAGATGCCTAACATGGAGGTTCATTTTCAGTGTAGGAATCATGATGGGGTAGAGGGTGAGATGCACTCTACCAAGTGTCATGAATCCAATGGTGGATGCATGCAAACCTTTCAAGGTGATTTGCCTTACACATGCAATATTTTGCATGCAACCTTTTTAATTAAAAAGCATGCAAAAGTGGGATTTTTGTATGCACTCATATTAGGGTTTTGGAAACCCTAATTATTCAGTGAGTGGATATAAGGAGGCAAGGGGCCACCAGAAAGGGTTACTTTGCAGTTTCTTCAGAGAGAGGAGATTCCGAGTGAGGGCGCACTTGTGCATGCATAAGGTGCATTCTTGAGGAGAGGGACGCATCTGCAGAGGGAGAGAGTGAGTGGATACGAGAGGGATTTGTACCAATTTGATCTGAGGCACTAAGGATCCATTTGAGTGTGCAGAGAGGCTATCTTCATGGAGGGAGCTCAGAGACTGAGCTTCAGAGACTTCAAAGAGGAGAGGGGGGAACACTTGTTAGAGGGGTTTTTCTTCTTAAGGCCGGGAGGGCCAAGAGAACCATAGTAGTTCTTCTTCAATGATTGAGGATTACTAGATCATATCTCGTCATATATTGATAGAGATCAAAAGAGGGGCGATTTCAGAGCAATGGAGGAGGGGCGCATTTCTCATGCAGAGGGGGCACAATTCATACTAAGAGGTTGCAGCACTTCTTTTGTGTTTGATTAGATCATAGAAGAGACATTAGAGAGTTAGTACGGCTTCTAGAGATTGGTAGTGACGGTGATCAGAGGACCATAGTTAGAGCATACATCAAGGACACATTTCCCATGAGCAGTAGTTTCTACTACATGTAGATCTAGTGTTTTGACCCATCAGTTTCTTATTGTATCTTCTGAATAATTGATTGTACTTTTCTCTATATTATTTTCTCAGGGCCCAAGAAAGAAGAAATCCCCATAGATGTTGTGCCATGTCCCAAAATTTTGCATTGGGTCACAATGCCCTAAGCCCCTTGGCCATACTCATGATAGTTTGTCAAATGGATGCTAAGGGTCAAATAAATGGAAAGAATGAAGTCCAAGTTAGAAATAATGTGAAATTAGATCCAAATGGACAAGGTGGGTCACATTAAGAGAAATTCCCAATTCAAAGTTGTAATATACCCATCCAAATGAACTGCCATGGAGAAAAATTACTAGTTCCCTACGTTGTGGGGTGGAAGCTTTGGGATTTGAAATAAGGGGGATAATAAATTATGTTTGAAAATTAGAATGGAATAAATATTTAATAAAGGATCTAAATAAATAAATACAAGGGAAAATCAAAGTGGCAATTGATCATGAAAACACATGGAGGATGTGGGACCCACATAAGCTAGATTTTCTATGCCACGTGGCATCCTCCTCTTGTCATTTCAAATCCATAAGAAGCCCAAGGTTCTTGGGATGATTTGGAAGGTCAATATACTTGGCATGAATCAATTAAGGTCTAATTGGAGTGGAAGAGTAACTCCCATGGAAGAGGAAGAGGCATTTTGGAGCTAGTGAGCCACTTGGACTAGATTCCGTAGCTCTATGACAACAATGATGAAGATGCTATGACACCTATGACACAAATCAAACCTGAAGGTTGAAATCTGACATATATGACATGTCAGGGATAAAAATAGCCTCCAAGAGGGCTCTCAAGTGAGTTAGGGCAGCCAAAGAGACACCAATTCGAATTTGGAGAAGGAGAGGGATAGAATTGGAAGGACACATGGCATACTTGGGAATCTCTTCCCAACTTGAGTTGGCATGAAGCTCTTGGGAGGAATTATACCCATGGAGGACCTTATAAGTTTATAAAAGACAGTAACAAAGAAGGATGGTATATTTTCATCATTTTAGAATTTTCATTTTGCATTTGGGAGAGGAGAGCTAGTAGAGTGCTACTCTACTTGCCTTAGCACCAATTTCGAGGGTGAAAGATTCCCATCCTAGTTGGTAATTGGAAAGGCCATTCATACATTTAATTTGGATAATTAATGGAGTATTTTTTTATAGGTTGAAGCTACAGGGCAGCTCATGGTCACATCTCTTTCAGCTTGCTTCTACAACCATTCTTCTATTTCTTGGCATATTCTTACTCCTTAAGGAGAGGCACACTTGTTGAGGTGATGAAATATTTGTGATAGCTCTTGAGGCCCCATATATTTCTAATATGATATATATAATATTTTTTTACTGGTCATGAGACTATCAGGTCGAAATACTAAGTGGAGTTATGTAAAAATGCCAAACAATGCATAAATGATGTCATTTCCCCTAGATCTTGTTGTTGGAGTTTGAAGGGACACTATTTCGAGTTATATCAGTTATTCTATGTGATTTTTTTAATGTATGGAATGTTATTAAAGTTCTGAATAATTTTCATTAACATATCATAAGCCCCTGGCACCTCAAATTCGAATTTCATAAGTCATGGTGAAAATAACTAGCTTCCCCCCATATGTGAAATCTTGCATATAAACATATGATTTTAAGGAGTTGTAGAAGGCCATAAGAACTAATTAAGGATACATTGGGAATATCATTAATCCACTTATCAGTACCATACCTCTGTTTATAAATTTGGAATGGTTTAACAACATTTTGGGAAGCCATCTTTGTCCACTACCCTCGGGGGATTTGAAGCTCAAAATTACTAGTAATATTCCCTACTTTGTCCATATTGTAAATTAATTTTAGAAGTGTTTTAAGAGTTTTTAAGTATCCATAAGCCTCTTTTATATGTCTTAATACCTCTCAAATACCTTCAGAGCCATTATACAAGCATTTGGACTCATTTGGAGACCAAGAGACCAATACTAGTCAAAGAGAAATTGCTAGTCAAACTCCCTACTTTGGCAAAAACTTAAAGAGGAGTTGGAGAAGCTTATTGATGACTCTAAATCATCCATGAACTTCATATTTATGCACTAAAACCATTCATACACCTTTTGTAACAATTTGGGAGCATTTGGATCCATTTGGAGGTCAAGAACCCAAGACTAGTCAAAGGTCGAACTAGTGGAAAAAGTTGAAAAATTCACCATTTTAATAAATTTCAAAAAAGGGACATTACATGTTGTGTTAATATATCCAGAAATCACTACTACCTCTGTATTCCCTTAGATCTCAAGCAATTCGAGTCTTTATAAGTCTGAAATACAATAAAGACTTAATACACAAATACTATAGATCTCTTAACACTTCAACCAATGAAATACAAAACAATCACACAATAACTCAAGATATACCCTGGAAACCCCAAACACGGAAAACTAGATTTCTATGAGGCTTATTTCTTTCTTGATCCTAGATCAAAGTAATATTAGATTTAGTACATGTAGTTCTTTAGAAACAAATGACCAAACCTGACGGTTTAGAATAACCTGAGATCTGTCGCAGCTGCAACTGTTTCTCTTGGGAAATGCGCCCCTGCTATCAGTTTGGATCTAAACCTTCTAAAGATATAACTCTACCCATATCAAGATGTACTATCTCCCCCTATACTCCATAGTCCTAATCTTATCTGTCTAGGATGAAATCCTACTCTGCTCAAAGTAGAATGCACCCCTGCATCTTTGCATGCAAAAGTGCACCCTCCCTCCTACTGCCAAAAAAATGCCCTAGCTCAGATCTCCGTCGATCTTATTTGAGATCGTCATAGATTTTATTCACACACTAAAGAAGATCCACTCTGCTGATCTCAACTGCTCATGCATCAATATAGATCCAAAATTTCCCCCTCTGCTTAGGAAGTGTGCCCCCCTCTCCAACAAGTCACCCTCTCTTTGAAATATGTAGACCTCTCTGTTAAGCTCTCTCAACCCACAGTATCTAGAAATCAAGTGCCTCTGATCAAGTGAGGACTGATCCAACTCAAATCCCCTCACTCTCCCTACTACATAAATCTCTTCTCTCTCTCTCAGAAAGTCGCCCTCTACATGCATTATGTGCCCCTCTCACTCCAACTAATCTCTCTTTGACTAGTCTACTGAGTAACCTCATCTGGTGACCTCCTGCGTCCTTATAATAACTCACCGTTCGATTAGGGTTTCCAAAACCCTAAAGTGAGTGCATGCAAAAATCTCATTTTTTCATGCTCTTTAATTAACTGTTGTGCATGCAAAACTTTGGATGCATGAGGTTAGTCACCCAGAATGGTCTGCATGCATCCACTGTTGGATTCATGCCACTGAGTTGAGTGCATCTCACCTTCTACTCCATCTTGATGCCCATAAAACAAATGTACCTCCATGCAAGGCATGTGAATCATGGAGGACATCCCAAAATACCACTATCTCTAACACTCCCTCTTATTGAGGGAAGTCCAACCACTCATGCTTGGATCCAACAAGTCTCTTGCTACTGACATTGACCCATCTGTCCTTCCTATCACTGTTGCACTCTGACCTGTAGAAACATGATACAAATCCATTAATGTGGCTCCAGAAGAAGCCTCTTGGTCACTTAGTTTCTTCGTCCTTGATCTATGATCCAAACTCCGTTAAGCCCTAAATATTGACACATTACCCCCTTTGTAGTGGCACATTACCCCCTTTATTATGGCGCATTACATATTATTGATGTCGGCTTGGGTATATTAGTGGTTCTATTAATCTTTATTGTACCCCTTTGTCTCCTATATATAGGAAGAAGACCTTTTCATTTTAGTCATCATTGTATCTTGTATTGTCTTATGTACATTGTGTAAGGAGGTTCCTCCCTCGAAGTAGATTGTTATTCATCTCAGTTCTTCATTATTAAGGCGCTTATTGCTTTATTTTGGTATATTTCTACTATTTTTATGCTATATCTGGGACTTGGTTGCATAATAGACTCCCTTTGAACCTCTACTGTAACAAATCCCCAAGACTTCCATCAAGAGGATCCACTGATTTGTAAGTGAACTCCCCTTATCTTTGAGCTGACTCGTCAACACCATGAGCATCTCACTCATCCATCGAATAAAATGAATCACTCTGTATATCATCACCATGGTGAGCATCTCACTCACCCATCTAATGATAAGACTCACTCCTCTAAGCACCATCCCTGTTGTGAGCATCTCTCTCCATATCCTCCTCTAACTCAGATGTGGATACACTCAACCAACCAGATGTACTTTCCATGGGATGAACTCTAACCATATACTCACCGCTGATCTTGTGACCCATCAAGACTGGATCAACTCCCTCTGGGTATGTGAATATTAGATCCCTTTGGAATACAATTGAGTAATCGAAAGCACCCAATGCTACTACTAAGAGTGTGCTCCCTCTCAGTACTGGAATGTAGAGGACTCCTCACACCTCCGGGAGTTCTCCAAACTCGAGTAGGAACAATACTCATCCCAATGCTATGACAACATACTCCCTCTTAGAAAGGAATTTACTTATGGAGAAGCATCCACCAGGATCAAACACATCATTTGTTGTTGCAACTGCTCCCTCTGAACTAAAAGAGTTCGTGGCTACATATGCTACACTCTGATATGAAGATATTCACTCCTCCTTTATTAGTGTCATCTTGAGAGAAGCCTCATGCTCTCCCTCTGTCACTGATACTGAAAATGCATCCAAGGTCTCCTTGGACCCACATATAAGATTTCCCAACAACCTGTACAACTAACCTTGTCTAATGCCATGCCTCACTGCTGCATCCAAGGTCACTCCCTCTTAATATAGAAGCCTCTATCCATCCTGGAACACAATACTATATCCCTCATCCTCTAGAGCTGATGTTGAGGGTAAATATGTCTGCTCTGATACATGCATCCCTCCTGCCATATTCAGTAGACCTTCTGACTCCAGCTGAAACATCATCGAACCAAATCTCCTCACTACTAACCTCTCATATAAATCTAAGTCTGTCTCTGAAATATTGAGGAACACTTCTTCTATTCCCCTCATATAGATAGAGGCATAACTGTACAAAGTCTTGAAGCCATGACTCTGTAAATATGATAACACTGCTGATACAAAAATATCTGAATCAAAACCAACCTGCAGGTCTGTGCCTTGGTGAACAATCTAACCCTCTCTTTCTCAGATCTAGGGTTCACTCTCCCAAATATGATCTATGTTCTCACATATATGGTCTCTGTCCGGACAAATCTGATAGATTTGATATATATCCTAACATATCTAATGTATTCACTCATAGATATGATAGATATGATATCTATCCTCATAGATATGATGTCTGCACTCACAGATCTAATATCTGCACTCATAGATCTGAACTCTACTCTCACATGTATGAACACTACTCTTCAGATCTGATATATCTTCCACATATATGGACTCTTCTCATGCCATATATGATATATCTATCTCAAATCTATCCACCAAAGTCACAGCTCTGATAGATATGACCTCTACAACCACATATATGAGCTCTTCTCTTCATATCTGGTATATATGGTCTCTATATTCATTGATCTACTAGATCTATCTCAGATATAGACTCCAACTTCTTAGATCTATTAGATCTGACCTCTACTGACACAGATTTGAACCCCAACTGAGTCTCCACACATATCTGGTATACCACTCGCAGATCTGAGTGTGATTTCTCTCCCTGACCCTTACCAAGGATCTGATACCATGTTAATATATTCATAGATCACTACTCCCTCTAGATTCCCTGAGATCTCAAGCAATTTGAGTCTCTATAAGTCTGAAATACAATAAAGACTTAAGACACAAATACTATATATCTCTTAACACTTCAACCAATGAAATACACAACAATAACACAATAACTGAAGATATACCCTGGAAACCCAAACGAGGAAAACCATCTTTCTATGAGGATTTGTTTTTGGTCGATCCTAGATCAAAGTAAGAATATATTTAGTACATGCAGTTCTTCAGAATCAAATGACCAAACCTGACGTGTTAGAATAACCCGAGATCTATCACAGCTGCAACTGTTGCTCTTGGGAAATGCGTCCCCTAGTGTCAGTTTGGATTTGAACCTTCTGAAGATTTGACTCTGATAGTCTCAGGATGTACTATATCCCACGATAATCCATTTCCCTAATTTTCTCTATCTGAGATGAAATCCTACTCTTCTCAAAGTAGAATGCGCCTCTGCAATTCTGCATTGAAAAGTGTGCCCTCCCTACAACTGTCGAAAGAACGCCCTAGCCCAGATATATGTCGATCTGATCTAAGATCTTCATAGATATTCTTCACACACTAAATAAGATCTACTATATTGATCTCAACTTCTTAGTCCTCAATCTGGATCGAAAACATCCTCCTCTACTCAGGAAGTGCGCCCCCCCTCTACAACAAGTCTCCCTCTCTCTGAAATATGTAGAAACCTCACTGTTAATCTCTCTCATCCCACAGTATCTAGCAACCAAGTGCCTCTGATCAAGTGAGGACTGATCCAACTCAAATCCCCTCAATATCTCTACTGCAAAAGCTCCTCTCTCTCTCTCAGAAAGTCGTCCTCTGCATGCACTATGCGCCCCTCTCACTCCAACTAATCTCTCTCTGACTAGTCTGCCGAGTAACCTCATCTAGTGATCTCTTGCCTCCTTATAAAACTCACCATCCGATTAGGGTTTCCAAAAAACTAAAGTGAGTGCATGCAAAAATATCACTTTTGCTTTCTTTTTAATTAACGGTTGTGCATGCAAAACTTTGCATGCGTAAGGCTAGTCACCCAGAATGGTCTGCATGCATCCACTGTTGGATTCATGCCACTGAGTAGAGTGAATCTCACCCTCTACTCCATACTAATGCCTATACAACAAATGTACCTCCATGCAAGGCATCTGAATCATGGAAAACATCTCAAGATACCACTATCTCTAACATTTTGGTTTTCCTCATTGGAGTTTCCAGGGTAAATCTGAGTTTCATATGTGTGATTGTCATGTTATATGTTAAGTTGATAAGAGATTTATAGTTCCTTTTGTTATAATTATCTTGCATAGTTGTGATCTTCTCTAGCAGAGAGAAGTTGGGATTGCTTGTGTCTTATAGAGACTCAAGGCCGGTTGAGATCTCAATTTTCCAGGTCGAGTAGTGACACCTGGAATAATTATCATGGACTATGTAATGTCCCCATCCAAATAAATCACTAGAAGGGAAAATTCCACCAATCTACTAGTTCCCTAGGTTGGGGTGGAAACATTTAGATTTGAAATAAGTGAGCTATAAAACCCTAAATGGACATTAGATTGAAAAAAAATATTAAAAGGGGGCTAAATAAATATTTATGATAGGAAAATAAGGTGTCACTTGGTCATGAGGGCACATTGGTGGTGTGGGACCCACACAAGCAAGATTCTCCATGCCACATGGCATCCTACTCTCCCCCATTCGAATCCAAGGTGGAGTTTAAGGTTCTTGGGGGAGTTGGAAGGGAATTATACTTGGAATGACTCAATGTGGTTCGAATTTGAGAGGAAGAGTAAATCCCATGGAAGAGGAAGAGGCATCTTGGAGGTATTGTGACACTTGGGCTAGATCCCCTAGCTTCTATGATAATAATGATGAAGATACTATGATACTTATGACAAGGATCAGACCTAATTGCTGACATCTGACCTATATGACATGTCAGGCTAAAAATAGCCTCCAAGAAGGCACGTAAGGGAGTTAGGTCAGCAAAAGATTCCTCCATTTGAATTGATGGAAGAGGGAGGCTAGGAATTGTTGGATAAGTGGCACAGATTGGAATCTCTCCCCAATTCAAGTTGGAATGAAGCTCTTGGAGGGAATTTGAACCATGGAGGGCTTGGGAAGATAATAAAAGACAATAAAAAAGGAGAGTGGCTTTTGATCATTTCTCATTTTGCAAATTGGAGCGCATAGTTTGTCCATGCTAGTGGAGTGTTTACTTTACTTGCCTTAGTACCAATTTCAAGGGTGTAAGATTCCCATCCTAATTGGAAATTGGAGAGTCCATTCAGACCTTTCATTTGGAGCTACAATGGATTCATATGTTGTAGGTTGAATCTACAGGTCTGCTCGTGATCTTTTCTTCTTCAACTTGTTCCCACATCTCTCTCACATTTCTCTTCATATTCTTGCTCTTGGAGGAAGGACGCACATGGTGAGATGATGATATATTTGGGGGAGTCCAGGGGGGCCCATTTATTTTTAATATTATGTATTCACTATGTATTTTATGCTCAGAAGAACCTCGGTTCAAAACTCCAGGTGAAACTATGTAAAAATGCCAAACTATGCATGAATGGTGCCATTTTCCCCTATATCTTGTTGTGAGAACTTGAAGTTGTTTGGTTTCAATTTTTTTTAGTCAATATATGTGATTTTATTTCTATATGGAGATACATTAATGTATTGAAGAATTTTCATACACATTATACAAGTCATTGGAACATTTACCTCAAAATTCGTAGCAAGTTGGGGAGTTTTTCTATCATTTCCCCCTATGTGAAGACATGCCTACAAATATCTGATTTATGGGAGTTGAAAAATAATTTAGGAACTTATTAATGATGCATTTGGGTTCCCATTTAAGTCATATAACTATTCCATGTCTCTTTTCTGAAACTTGGGAGTTTTGTACTGCATTTGGGAAGCCATTAGTGACCTCTACCCTTGGGGGTTTGAACCTCAAAATTACTAGTAAAATTCCCCAATTTATCCTGAAGTTAAATGCATTTTAAAGAGGTATTTTGAGAGTTTCCAAGAACCCATAAGATTCATTTTTATTCCTTAATAACTTTCAAACACCTCCAGACCCAATTTGAAATCCTTAGGATCCATTTGGAAGCATTTGGGTCAACACTAGTCAAAGGGTCAAATTGGCCAAAAATTGCAATTTTTCCCAATTTTTCCAATTTATTAAAAAGGGACACTACAAGTGGTATCAGAGCATGGTCATTGCACCTGGTTTGGGTGACCATTTATGAGGTCAAGAAGTCATCCCCCACCCTTAGACATAGAAACGGAAAGTACCTTTGGTGAAGAGGAAGAAGTGCACTTTGTTGAGACTATGGATAAGGATGAGAAAGGAACTTCAGATATGGAGGAGAAAGAGGAGTCTAGGAAATTCATGAAACCATTTTTTGAAGACATGAAAAGGCAGATAATGCAAGGGTTCGAATTAATGGCTAGTCAAATTGGTAGCAAATTGGCAATAAGAGGCAGCACTAGTTCCCCTAATGAGGAAAAAAAGGCATTCAGTGGAAGAATTTTTTCAAGGACATGGCCTCATAATCGACCCAATGAATTTCAGAGCTCAATAAGACCACCACACCCAAGTTTCTTGATACTAAAGAGGACGTTCACACCCAATATGGAATGCAAGAATTTCTAGCAGAATGGCAACAGTTGAGTGAAGATTATAGGAGGACCCTACCATTTTATCAATTCTTTACTGTCTCAAACAAGCTCAAGATGAGGGGAGGCAATAGAAATCCTTTCCAAAACAAAGAATTGAATTATTCCATAGGTAAAATTCCCCTTCCTACCTTTGATGGCTCATCTCAAAGTTCTGCAAATACTTGGATACAAATGTTATATGTATATTTTTAGTTGAATCCAATGGTTGAAGAGGATGCTCTAAAAATGGCTATTTTGCATCTTGAAGGAGAAGCCAATGATTGGTGGTTCCATGGGATTAAAACCTTGGGACATGATCAGGTCACAACATATGAAGAATTTTTTAACCGGTTATTGGAAATATTCTAGCTAAAAGACCCTCAAATTCCTTTCAAGGAACTAGCATAGTTGAAGCAAATTGGAACCCCTGATGAGTACATGTTGGAATTTAAAAAACGATCAGTTAAGGTGGCTGACATATCTATGGTTCGATTGGTATTTCTCTTTACTGGAGGTTTGGCTGAACCTTTGAAGGGTTTAGTTAAATCCCACAAACCTACTTCATTGAAATATGCCATGAACTTGGCAAGAGATCTGCAAAATGTGCTACCCAAGACAAGGTATTGCCCTAAGCCCAACTTTCCTTCCAAGTTCAGATTTGAAAAGAAGCCAAGGAAAAAATCTGCATTTGGAAAGGACAAGAAAGAGGGACCAAGCAAGGAAGAACTCAGAAGAAAGAGACTATGTTACACATGCTTCCAACCATGGGTACTAGGGCATAAATGTTCTAAGGGGAAAGCACAATTCATTGAATTATTTTCTGATGATGATGAAGGTGAAGGGGACATGGAGGAAGAAGAACATATTTCATCCTAAGAAGAGGGATATGACACAGCAGGAGAAGATCATCCATCACCTAACAAAGGGAGAATGGTAGTTCTTTCAGGAGTGCCTCATTTTCACACCATTCGATGCAAGGGAGTGGTACAAGGGAAAAGAGTTTTGGTATTGGTAGATGGAGGATAAACTCATAAATTCATTGATGCAGCCATGGTGGAGAGGAGAAAGTTACCTACTGAACCATTTGATGGGTTCACAGTCATCATTCCAGGTCACAATACTATGGAGTGCAAAACATGGATTCGAAAGCTACAACTCACCATAGGTAATTACACATTTTTCGATAGATTTTATGTGGTGGATTTTGTTGATACAAATGTGGTCTTGGGAGTGCAATGGTTGTACTCTATAGGGGAACATACAGTGAACTAGCAGATACCTGAAATGAAATTCAAAGATTCAAAAGAAAACAAAGGGTAGTGAGAGGAATGCACACCTATCTGAATTAAGTGGTGTCTTCCCACAATATGAGGTCCATATTGAGACATGGGGATATTTAATGGGCTGGTGAATGTTTCATCACTCCCCCCAAGCCAAATATAAAGATTGCAGAACATCCAAGGGAGATAAGGAAACTACTACACAAATATGAAAAGGTTTTTGGAGACCTTCCTCCTGGAACGCCACCTAACAAAGGAGTTGAGCACACCATTGTTTTGGAGGTGGGTACTTCACCTATCCAAATACCACCATATAGACACCCAAAAAGGTTCAGAGATGATATTGAGAAGGCTATTCAAGATTATCCATATCGCAGTTGGCATTGTTGAAATGCTAACATCTACTGCGACAAGTTCTGACTTCGACACGGATTTGACAACTCCATGTCTTTGACAAGTTCAACGACCTCAAACAGTTTCACGACATCGACTTGCGCAACATCGACTTGCGCAGCACCGAATTGCGACTTGCAACTGTCGAACTTCGACAGACTGTCTCTTTGTCTTCCAGTCGACTGTAATGGTTGAACTTCCAAAACCGTTCTAACTTCTTTTGTAACTGAACGTAACGAGAAGGCACCCAAGCATCTCGACACTCTCTATATAAGAATGTAAACTATTGTCATATACAGCTTAGAATCTTATGATCTCATTTTCCAGTAATAAAGAAGATCAGTCCGCATATGATTAGTCATGTACAAACAATTCTCTTGTAATATAAATATGGGGGAAGAGTGCTAGACAAATGGAATTTTGCTAGTGAATTAGAGACTGGATACATTGTGTAAGAGAACTATTTTTTTGCTAATGAGGAAAGGTCTATTTGCTGGGAAAAGCTTGCACGGATGTTTTTCTGGGATGTGTGACTGATAGCCTCATAACTATTTATTTTATGTTTCTGTTCATGTTGTGAGATCTTTCTAACTTTATTGAACTACTTCAATGGTGGTGAATGATTTCTTTATCTATGCAAATATCTATGTGTTAATAGAGTAATAAATTGGGTTAATTTAAATCAAAGATATCTTTGGTAATTTTCTGTTGAGAATGTGCATATTTTATCTTAATAGCCATCTGTTGGATCTGTATGATCATTTTCATATTATTACTCTTATTTAAATTCGCTCCTTGCAAGGACAGGTTAGTTAGTTTAGGATAGAGTTAGCTAATTGACAAGGTAGAAGCTATAAGACGGGAGGTAAGAACCTACGCATCCCTTGTGCGGTTTCTGCCTACCAATTATAGGATAAATGCATTAGTTAGATTATAAGCATACTCTAAACATAAAATATAAACGGCGGGACAGGCTGCAACTGGTACATAATTAAACAAACACATCTATAGTAGCTGGACCATTAACCGGACGGATTCCCCATACCAAACAGTGAGTGGTCTAATTGGGATTATTCATTGGGGAGAATCCCTACTGTTGATGCTAGGATTTTTCGGGATCAATAGTTTTGGCGCTAGAAGAAGGGCCACTAGTGCACAGTTGGCATAGGAAATCCGTTTTCAAGAATAAATTTCTCTAGATGTACATTGGAAACAAACAAACCAAAAGAATTAATTTCTGAAACTGATTATCAAGAAAAGTTGGATTCTAAAACTGATCATACCAAACGTTTATATGTTGTTCCTCACACAGAAGTAGGCAATTTTAGGAGACATACTAGATCATACATGAGGAGACTTGGTGGATTATCAGTGGTACCTTTACTACCTAGAAGGCAAGCTCCTAGAAGACAAGTTGTGCAAACGAGGGATTCTGTGCTTGTGGAATATTTGGAAGAGTTATTTGATTTATCATTACAATATAGGCCAGATCCCATTAATCAATTGAGGCCTAATTCTCTGAAAACAAACACTACTCCACTCGCACAAACTCATACACCCCCACATTCTCCTAGGTGTATTGATAACATGGCTCACAATGTCAATCAACCACCTGCATGGAGATCCAGAGGACCACTCAACCTAGATGATCCTTTGAATGATTTGCCTAAACATCTGGAGCGTGTGCTACCTAAGTTTGACCATGGAAAAGGGATCTCTACTGAAGATCACCTAAAGAAATTTTACTTGGCATTGAACCTATTAAATGTGTAACATGAGGATGTAATGTGCAGATTGTTCTCTTACACTTTTGAACCAATAGCATCATCTTGATATTTTAGCTTACAGGCTAATTCTATAACATACTGGGATAGTTTTGAAAAGGTTTTTCTGAATAAGTTTGGTACCCAAAAGACTACGTCTTCACTTATGAAAAAATTATTATCTATGCGAATGGAAAAGAAGGATAAAGTTCAAGATTTTAATAATAGATTTACTATGATTTTGAATAGTTTCAGTGCTGCAGCTAAACCTATTGAAGAATCATTGGTAGAATATTACACCACAACGTTTCTCCCATCCATAGCCATGTTTGTCAAAAGATCTGTTAAAACTACTTTAACAGAAAATTATGAAGAGGCAAAGAAAGTAGAGGTAGACATAGAAAATATCATCAAACATTATTTGGATTTGGAAGTATAACCAACAGTAAATAAGAAGCCTTTAATATTGACCAGACCTAAAGAAGAATCTGCAAATGAATTAGAAAATGTGGTCAAGATGGTTCAAAAGTTGTCCAATAAAATAGTAGATTTGAAAAAAGAAAAGGGTGCTAGTTCTTCAGTAAGAAAATCATTTAAGCATTTCTATAAGAAAAAGGAAGAAAGCACATAATCACAACCACCATTAAATAATTATGTTGCTTTTAATTTGAATGAAGTGGGCATGGACCACTTTTGCACATTTCATCAAGATCATCATTCCGAGAAAATTTTCCCACAATGGATTAATTCGATGACCTTGGTAATAAATAAATTATTAGATACACAACTAATAGACCAAGAAGATCAGGAAGAAGACCAATCTAATGAACCAAAAGATCAAAATAAAGAAACTACCTTGGTATTATGGGATTGGGCACCAACTTTGGGTTTATATGAAGAAGAAAAGGTGGAAGAAATACAAATATCGACTATGAATTATGCCACCAGAAGTAAGGGACCAATAGAAGAACAAAGTATGGTATTCCCCAAAATGAAGACATACAAAGAAAACATAAAGAAGAATAGTAGTTTAAAGCAGTCAGAACCGAAAGCAAATTCTAGGATCATTAAGGAAATAAACCCATTAAGTAATAAACAAGTAAACCCTATAATCATCAAATCCGATAGTGGTAAAAAGGTTAGAGAAAATCATAATATGGCGTATGACATTGTAGAATATATCAAGAAAACTAAAGCAAATATATCTCTGTTTGAATTGTGTAACCTGCCACAACAAAGGAGAAAGTTATTAGAAGCTTTTGATGTAAAATCAAGCAGTACAGTAAATAAACAGTCATAAAAGGTTGAGTTTGATATCAAAATTAACGAAGCAAGCATTGGTGGAAAATCAAAATCTCAAACTTTTCCTTTCCTTTTGACTTTTGAAATCTTCAATTATATTGTACATAAATGCTTGGTAGACTCTGGGGCTTCATCTAACTTTCATGCCACTATCTATTTGCAAAAGGATTAATGGACAACCCACTTCATCCCCTTTGTTAACACCTCTATCAATGTTCCCTCCAAAGGAATAAAGGGAACCCCTTACCGAAACCCCAGGCACGCCCATTGACCTCTTACACCAAAGAAAGAATAAAAAACCCAAAAATGGCTAAGTATCAAGCCAAATGATCGAGACGTAGTGAGAAAAATGGGAAAAACAAGGCCGTGGAATTCTTCCGCAATCTACAGAGGTTGAATGACCAAGATTGAATAAGCAAATCCAGATATACGGTCGGGAATCCATCCGCAACGCATTTGATCAAGAGAGTTTCCACTTTTCTGCTTTCTCGAAGGTCTGACTTTCCCAATTTCCGCACCCACATTGCGGATTGCGGAATTTAGAACGGTATTTTTTCAAGAGCATAAAGTTGGGTTTCCGATTTTTGCAACCCGCATTGCGGAATGTGGATTACATATGCATAATTTTCCTGGGGGTGCATATTCAATTTTCTGATTTCCACAACCCACATTGCAAAATGCGGATTGCGAAGGACTAACTTTCCCAGGGGCGTAAATTCAGGTTTCTAATTTCCGCAAACTGCATTGCGGAGGACTAATTTTTCTGGGGGCTCAGATTCAGGTTTCCGATACCCGCAACCCACATTACGGAATGCAGATTGCCGAGGTGATTTCCATGAGGTGTGCAATGGCCTTCCGATTTCCGAAACCCGCATTGCCCGCGGGATGTAGATTGCGGAAGTGATATTTTTCCGGAGGCATAAAGTTGGATTTCCGATTCTTGAAACCCACATTGCGGGATGCAGATTGCGGAGGTGATTTTTGACAGGGTCCGGTTAGAAGCCCCGACTTCCGATATCCACATTGCGGATTGCGGATCTGAGTTGTTCTACAGGGTAAATTTCAGCTATGGAAAATGAATAATTTCATAGGGAAATGGCACAATTGGGAGCCGATTTGGAATCCAAAGAGAAGCACGGCCTGGTTATATCTCCAAATAAACCTAAAATGACCCAATCCAAATGACAAAATGGATGGTTTCTAAGGCCCAAATGCACACTGGCAGTGCACAAAGTTTCCCATCAGCGCGTCTAACAAACTCAAATGCAATTGGTTCGAGCATGACCTCATCCTTTCCAATTCAAGACTGTTGTCAGTAAACGACCATTTATGGTTGAATTAGTTAGAGGTTGTTTGATATTTTGTAATCCTATAAAGGCAGATTCTGAATTAAACCCAAGGGTTGGATGTTTCTGGATTCTAAGAGATTAAAATATCTGCGTATGTATCAAACTCGGCCTTTCAATTCACGAGAAGACCTGATTCTGGAGCAGAGATTCTTGTGATGAGTGTTTTGATGTCTGTTATTTCCTGTGCATGTGTTCCTCATTTGTATTTCCATTGATTGTTTGCTTCTGCAGTATCTAGATCAATACTACATGGTCTAAAATTCATATTTTATGCTTCAGATGCATATGACTAGGTATTCCACTTTTTCTGCTTGAAGTTGCAAGTTAGAATTAATTTATAAATGCTCTAACTTTGTGACAGAATTTGTTTCATTTTCTGCCTTCGTTTGTTGATATCTTTGACTTGAAAAAAACTCATCTATCTCTCCTCTGCCTCTTAAATTGTGGTCTAAATCAGTCATTTGTGACTATAAATCCACTGAAGTTTGACTCCATGCCCAATGGTGCTCTTGTCCTTAACCCCAACCAGCTGAAAAATCCCTATAAGTCATTATTTGAAGGTCTAGCCATCATTTTTACCTATAACCAGCTTGTGCAAATAATATCCTAATTGTTGAGTGAATTGTGAAAGAGAGAGCCCTCTCTGTGGTTGGAAAGGCTAGTTTCCATCCACCAAAGCTTGGTTTGAAACAGTTACCTCATGATCCCTTCTATTGCAACCCAGGATAATCTTGAGTGTTAACATTCTGGCGACCATACTGGGGATATTCGAAGGACTTCTTTCCCAGAACAAGACTTTCAAATCATCAAATCAGATCCCTGAGGGAAAACAGAGGATCATAAATTTCAAGGTTGTAACATTTTCCCTTGTGACTCCAACTTTCAGATTGGCGAATTTTGTGGAAGAATTGTGGCTTCTAGAAGGATACCTACCATAAGTCAGCCAGATCCTGAACTAGCAAAGTTTGTATCATATCCTGAGAAGATCATCAGGAGAGCAAAGAAAGAACAAACACGTATTTCCCCAATAACTAGGTCTTTTTTTCTACCTAAATAAGAGGCACAAGCCATAGAGATTGTCTCTTGGGATTTAAAAACTGAACAATCCTCATTTAGGTCTAAATATGAATCAGATCTAAAGAAAACCCTATTTTACCAAAGAAAATTCCAGACACATTGTTTAAATGCTTTGTGGGAAAATTCACAAGCTAAAGAAGAAAACAATGATTTATTTCTTTTCACTAAGGCTACTAGCCAAAATACCCAAGTCCTAATTACTCCTCCTGCTATTCCAAGCCATAATTTTGTAATACCTACTGCTACTACTGCTACTTAAAGAATTCTCCCTGCTCCTAAGCAAAATTTAAGAGTAATGGCTACCATATTTTCCCCTTTAGCTCTCCCTGCTAATCTATGTGACTTACCTGTGGGTTATGCCCAATGCCTCATGAGATTTGATGGAGAAGGAAATGGTTCTGCACAATAGCATGTAGACCACTTTACTGATTTTATTTTCCCAAAGTCTTGTAGGAGAAGTGAAGAAGTGATCCAAAGCCCTTCCAAATGGGGGAATTGCTACCTATGAGAGATTTGAACAAGATTTCATGGCCATATGACATGATAAAAAAAATCCTCTCCAAATGCTCACTCAGTATGAAAAAAAAAAAAAAAACCAATGTTGATATTGTCCTAAGAGTTTTCATCTAGATTCATGAGAATGTATAATTCTATCCCTGTGGACATCAAGCCTCCTATGGGAGAAAACAAGCTTCATTATGCTAATTGTTTTGGCAGTGACTTTGCTCTCATGTTGAGAGAAAGGAGATCTTCCACTCTACCTGGTATGTTAAAAGATGTTGTAGAAGTAGAAGCTAATTTGAGGGCCTTGGGTAAAATGAAGCACATAGATGAAGCTAAGAAAAAGAGATCTAATGAGGCAACCCAACCTTCCACATCCCAATCCATTGATACTATATTGGAGAAGATGATGAGGACTATGAAAAGGTTGCTGGATGGGATCTCCCTTGACAATAGGCCTCCTTTCATAGAAAACCTCGAGCCTCAAGCTTGAAATAACAATTACAGAAGACCTCCTGCCCCACAGGGAAGACCAAGAGAGCCAAGGGATCCTAGAAATGTTGAGAATCAACCAATTAGATCACCTTTTGCTGAGAACTTGATAGAAAGAGAAGAAAAAAATGGACACCCTGATGATCAAATCCACCTTTTTATCAGATCCAACCCCATTTTTATTTAACTAAAGAGGAACATGACCAATCCTCCCTACAGTTAGATAGTAGCCAATAAGAATCAGAATCTGATCAATACCAAAGAGGCTTCCAAAATGCAATCTATGAATATTAGAGGCGGAAAAATTTAAGAGGTAGGAAGGTAACAGTAGACCAAGGAAAGGCTACTTCTAAGCCATCTTCTTCTCAGCCACAGAGAAAAGAAACTTCTAGGAAGGGTGACCCAAAAAATGTAACCTCTAATAAGGCACCTGAGAAGGGGGAATAAGCTCCTAAAAAGGGTCCAAAAGGAAAAGATGAAGGTAACGTAAATACAATAGAAAATATCCATTATGCTTCCAATTTAGATAATGAAATATCTAAGATTAAAATCTCAATTCCTTTAAATGAGTTGGTCAAAAAATCAGAGTACAAAGATCAGATTTTTAAACTAGTGAATGGAGAAGAAGGAAAGTAGACTGATACTCTCAATTTGCATGATGACAAACCCACTCTTTTGTTTGGTCCCCATGTTGAAAGTTCTCTAGAGGATGATGTTCCTTCCTTCTATATTGGCCTATGTTAAATTAATGTAACTTCAAAGAATATTCTACTTTTATTTTATTATTTTAACTCTGTCGGGGATGTTTTACCTCCGTCGGGGATGTCATTATTATATTTGGTCATGTAAAGGTCATGAGGTTAAACCTCCATTGTAATTCGGGTCATTAGCACCCAAGTGAATGTAATATAAGTGGTAATTGAGTCTCCCTAGAGAATTCGTCCCAATTAGGGTTATTGAGGCCAACCTAGCTGAGTTAAAGGTTAAGTGAAAAGTAAAGTATAAATAGAGGGAGAGATTCCCTCCTTTATTCACTCACTCACTTGTGCAATTCGCATTAGAAGAGAAAGAGAGAGATCTGCGAAGGAGAAGGAGGAGTGGCTTGATTCCAGAGTTTGGTATTTTTGTCTCTCTTATTTGTGAGAGATATTTTTGGGGCATTGTACTTTATCATCTATATTGGGGAATTTCTTGTTGGGTTTTCTTCCTCTTGAGGGTTTCCTAGGATAAATTGTTTTGTGCTTTGTGATTGTGCATCTTTCAGAGATCATTATTATGATGCTATTGTGAATAATGTATTGAATGGTAATGAATTTGCAATTTAGTCTATGGTAGCATATAATATTAACATGGTATCAGAGCTAGCCTGAAAAGAGCAACTTTCACAAGGTAAAACTCTCTCTCTCTCTGGAAGTGAAAAATTAGGGCTTCTCACAAATTTGAAATTTTGGAGTGCAATTGTCATAGGAAGGTGTGCCTCTACAAGATCGAAATTTTGGTACCAAGATCGAAATTTTTGAGTGGGTAAAACTCTCAGAAATTCAAACCCTAGTTTGACTTTGGACCATAAACTACAGAAAACCAAAAAACCAAAAAAAGCCAGAAACTGCAATTCAGCGTTTCTCAAGTCAATTTTCAAGGGTGAAATTTTGGAATCTTCAGAAACCAAGTGTACCAGCATACTCACCTCAGTCAAGCGCATATTTTTGTGGGTTCAATTTTTTTTATTTTGAGAAATTTGATTTTTTTGTTATTCTTTGCTCCCCGGGTTGAGATGGTACCAAGCTTGATGGCAAGTTGGAAGGCATAGATAACTTCCGTTCTTGGAAGTATAGGATTGAACTCATTCTGGAAGATAATGATCTTACCAAGTTTGTTAAAGAAGTTGTACCTAAACCCGAAGAAACTGAAGCTAAGGAGAAGCAGGAGAAGGATATGATTAGGGCTATGAGGATGATAGCAGACTCCATTAAAGATCACTTGATTCCTCAAGTGTCCTCTAATAAGACTCCAAAGGAGATGTTTGATTCCCTAACTAGAACTTATGAAGGAAGAAACATAAATAAAAAAATGAATTTGAGAGCTCAACTCAAAAGCACAAAGATGAGCCAAGGAGAATCTATCCAAGAATATTTTACAAGGGTTTCCCAATTCAAGGAACAACTAGAAGCTATTGAAGATACCCTTGATGAAGATGAGTTGGTGATGACTACTCTCAATTGTATTACTAGACCTTGGGACTCCTTTATACAAATTATGTGTGCAAGAAAGGAAAGTCTACTATTCGAAGTTGTATGGGAAGAATGTGTCAAGGAGGAAGCTAGAGTAGCAAATCGAGAAGCACTACTCAGGGATGATGATCAAGATCTAGCTACCCATACAAAGAGAGGAAAATGAAAATATCATTTCAAAAAGGAAAATCATAAGGAGTTCCATCCTCCTAAGAAGTTTCAAAATAATAAGAAGGGAAACTACAAGCGAAGAGACTACTCTTCTTATCAATGTTTATGTTGTGATAAGATGGGACATATTGCCAAAGATTGTCCTGAGAGAAAAGAAGAAATCGAGAAGAAGAGCAACAAAAGACATCATGCTCTTTTTTGTCGAAGATGAATAAGAAGAAGACGAAGAAGAAGAACCTCACAGGAAGTCACTGAAGGAAGAAATCGAAGAATATGTATTGTGATAATGGTGCTTCAAAGCACATGACAGGTCAGAAGAAGTCTCTCTCCAATTTAGAAGAAAAGGACTCCCCTAAGAAATTTTCTCTAGAAGAATAGGAGAAGCAACATACAATATTGGTTCAGGAACACCGATGATGAAATAGAGGTCACCATCAAACAAGAAGACTAGGATCAAAAGAGATCCTACCAAACAAACAAAGATAAGTATTTGAATTGTCATTTTTGTTTAAATGATAGTATCTAGTTGTATACACATTTATTTAGGATGTGTGTTAGAATGCTTTCAGTGATATGCATGTGATGTGTAAGTAGACTATGGTGTTATACAACATTCCATTGCTACTTATCTAGAGTGAAACCTCTTTGCTGACATATTGGGAGTAGTGCACACTCTTAATAATGTAATGGTAGAGATGGAAGGCATCTAGAAAGTTACCATATGAATGTGGGACATGGATGAATGTTGTAGCATTGGCTAAGATAGTGTGACTTATGTTTTTATGCATATATTTGGAAACTATGAAATGTTTATAACCATGCTATTGAACTTGACTTGTAGGAAGTATCGTACAACGATCACCTACAAATGAAGAATGATGAGACTTGTTCCATAGAACAAGTGACAATGGTTCAACTATAACTTATGAAATCAAGTAGAGGAAGTCAACTATGACGAGATGTTTCTCTAGTAGCCAGACTCATGGTGTGATCAAGATATCGAGCAACCTCCAAGACTCATAGAACCACATGTGTGCAGATTGAAGAAAACCTTCTACGGAATAGAATGATCACCTAGAGTGATGAGACATCAACCTTTACTACAAGGTTGAAGATGAGAAACTCATAGATAGGTGCAAGAGAGAACTTGCAACAGAGTTCAAGATATTTGGTTGTCCATAGTTTGTTCATATTCCAAAAGAGAAAAGGACCAAGTTGGATCCTTTCGGAAAGAAAGGAATCTTTGTTGGATACTGTGAGGTCTCTAAGGGCTTTAGGATCTATATACCAGGCTATCATCACATGGATATTAACAAAGATGTGACATTTGATGAATATGAAACTCTTAAGAAATCCAGAAAGTGCCAGCATGAAGAAGTATATGAAGAAGATGTACCTCCTACAGTTGAAGAGGTTTCACCCTCTCCCGATGATGAGACTCTGGAAGATCATGACTTGTACTTGTATTATGTACTTGTATTCCAGCATATGACTCCTGGCAGACATGACACATTTGCACTTCTACTAATTGATCAATTCGTTCACGAAATTTGCGATGTCTAGTATACATTTATTCACATGGTACCGATATATTATCGTCAATTTCAATCTCCTTATCTCGGACCATATTAGTAATTGAAACTGCTTGAAATTGGACCATGTCATAAACACATCGATCTTTTACCGTTACACGTTGAGCATCTCCCACAGTTGGTTCTAGTGGTATATTGGTTGAATATTGTCTTTGTCGTTCTACATTTTGATTTATTTGTTGTTCTGCAAATTGATTTCTTTGTTCTTCCATTTGCTTCAACTTTCTCTCTCGATACGCTCTTTGTCGATCAACGTTTCATTTTCTTTGTTCTTCTAGTTCTTCTGTTGTCAATTCGTCTAACTTTCTTTTTCAATATTATTTTTGTTGATTTGCGTTTCATTTTTTTCGTTCTTCTCCTTCTTTTGTTGTCATTTCGTACATTTTGATTTATTTGTTGTTCTGCAACTTGATTTCTTTGTTCTTCCAATTGCTTTAACTTTCTCTCTCGATACGCTCTTTTTCGATCAACGTTTCATTTTCTTTGTTCTTCTCGTTCTTCTGCTGTCAATTCGTCTAACTTTCTTTTTCGATATTCTTTTTGTCGATCTGCGTTTCGTTTTCTTCGTTCTTCTCGTTCGTCTGCTGTCATTTCGACCAACTTCCTTTTTCGAAATTCTTTTTGTTGTTCTGCTTTTCATTTCAAGTCTTCTTCTCGTTATTTTGCTATCATTTCGTAAGATTTTCTTCCTTGATATGCTTTCCGACGTTCGATGTTCTGTATTTTTTGTTCTTCGTCAGTTTGTCTCATGGCATTTTCTGCATGCACATCTTCCATTTCTAGTTTAGCCTATATATAAAAAATGTCAAACATTAACATATACACTAAAATTTATGCATGCGTGAAATCCACACCAAAATTTATGCATCCAGGAAATCTACATTGAAATCAATGTGCCCATGGAATAACAACTACACTATAAATTATGCAATAAAAAAAAATCCATACATTGAAATCTATGCATCCATACACTGAATTCAATGCGTCCACGGAATTATAGCTACACCGAAAATTATGCAATAAAAAAAACCCATACACTGAAATCTATGCAAATATAAAACTAACTTTACATGATAATGAAATTCAATATATTTACGAAATTCTATATATTTTCAGAAAAAGTAGATGATTTGGGAGGATTGAACCTTGGACCTCACACCCATTATCCCAACACCCTTACCACTATACCACAGGTAATTCTTATTATACATAGTAAAGAACTTATATACTTATATCTAAATTTTAAATTATATTTTAATTTAAATTTAAATTTAAATTTAATTTTAAATATAAATATAAATTATAAATTTAAAAATAAATATAAATATAAATTTAATATAATTATTACACTATATTTTAATTTAAATCTAAATATAAATTATAACCATAAATATAAATATAAATATAAATTATATTTTTGGCTCGGCGCAATCAATATTCTATATAATTTTTCCTTTTATAATTGGATCTGATTTATATACTATATACATGCACTTTGTAAATTTACGAACAAAATTAAATTTTTATATTTTTATATATATTCGAAATAATGCAATGGTTGATTTAAAATTGGTGCCGCAGAGGAGGGTGCCGGCGACGATATAATTTTTCCCTTTTATAATTGGATCTGATTTATATACTATATACATGCACTTTGTAAATTTACGAACAAAATTAAATTTTTATATTTTTATATTTTTATATATATTCGAAATAATGCAATGGTTGATTTAAAATTGGTGCCGCAGACGAGGGTGCCGGCGACGACGGGAGGGGAGGAGGGGCTGCACTGGAGGAGAACGGGAGGAGAGGCTGCGCTAGAGGAGGATGGGAGGGGCTGCACTGGAGGACAATGGGAGGGGATGCGCTGGAGGAGGACGGGAGGGGTTGCGCTAGAGGACAATGGGAGGAGGGGAGGTCTGCGCTGGAGGAGGACGGGAGGGGCTACGCTGGAGGACGCCGGGAGGAGAGGAGGGGATGCGCTGGAGGAGGATGGTAGGAGGGGAGGGGCTGCGCTGGAGGAGGACGGCGAAGTCTGCTGGAGATGCGAGTGGATATGGGCTGGAGCTGCGGAGGGGGGGTGGGCTAAATTTTAAAAAATTACATTACATGTTTGTTCGCTGATCAGATTCCCTCTTCGATTCCCTGCCATTGTTTTTATATTTTTTTTTATGTTGTTTTGGTGTATTATATTCTCATTGATTTCAAAAGTGTTTTTCAAACGAAAATAAAAGTTTTTTTTATTAATAGTCGACATAATATTTATTACATTTTTTATTTATTTATTATTACAAATATTACAACATCTCTCATATTCGACAAACTTATTTAACTTTATAAAATCTCCTTCGATTCCCTGCCATTGTTTTTATATTTTTTTTATGTTGTTTTGGTGTATTATATCCTCATTGATTTCAAAAGTGTTTTTCAAACGAAAATAAAAGTTTTTTTTATTAATAGTCGACATAATATTTATTACATTTTTTATTTATTTATTATTACAAATATTACAACATCTCTCATATTCGACAAACGTTATTTAACTTTACAAAATCTCCTTCATACTGAGCTGTAGAGCGCTTCTCGACGCAATTATATAATCATTATTTTTTTAAAAATTTATAGAATTCGTTTATAAATGATGTAAACAGTATTTGGAACAAAATATTAAGGGTCTATCCATTTAAGGGCATACCCGCATTCAATCCCCCGATAAAATAATAATCCAATAAATAGAGAAGACATGCATGTAAACAGTGGCTACCAAGAAAGGATTTAAAACAATTTACATCAGTCCAATGTACATAATTAAATATAACATGTAAATTGAAGAACCAGAAAACAAATGGTCACAACATCGCTGCATTAATAGTATGCTATTAATATCCTTACAAACAGATAAAGGCACTATATGTTCCAGACATCGAGCCATGTATAGGCTAATAAAACACAAGTCTAATAGATCTTCTCTAACCATAATAGAGTCACGAGGTAGTCTCACCTCTTCAATGTGAAAATGGTTATAAAAAATCAAGAACAAAAGGAGCACCACTCCATATCAACAGTATTGGGTTTAGACCCTCCTATCCAAGAAAACCATACCTCAAGAAAGTGTGGGATTACCAGTAGTAACGCAGTTGCTATCCTTTCCAAAAGTAAACCAAAACACGAGGACCAAAGACATTACCTATAAAATAACTGATAGTGCAAATTTTAATATAAATGAAAAGATATGGAGCAAAAGCAAATATAATACACTGTGTAATACGAAGAAGAAATTTACCTCTTGATAGTGACGATGTATCAAGTCGCCTCCAAACGTATTCAAACCCTGAATGAACAAAGAAGGCCTCCAGGTGTACTTAAAAACTGAATGAACAAAGAGGGTTGAACAATACTCTTTATCGGGAACTTCAATAAGCATGCAAGAGATAACTGATAACTACAAGAGTGATGGGAAGAATAAACACAATGCATAAACTATTAACATGACCAGGTTTCATAGAAAGGCCAGAGTAGAGCTTAGCTCTCTCCCTCAAAATGAAATGGAATAATGACAATTAAAACCCTAATTCACAACCATAAATGAGTAGCTCGAGGACCTAGCTCGAGTATTAATTACACTACCAGTACGAGTTTATGTGGAAATCTCTTGGATTGGGATGTTCACATGGTGTCCTCAGGATATTTAATGCTACCAGTGATCCATACCTTGTATCGTAAATACAACTCAATCATCAAACATATAATAGTTAATAGGGTAAGTAAAACCACATGAATTGATTGAACCCCTTAGATTAAGTGCGTTGGATAATATACCAAATAACTTTGGTACTAAAGATTGGATATGATTGTAATGTGCAGTCTAGAGGCTCTCGACCTTATAACAAATGCATGATTACCATAGAGTATGGTAATGAATAACATCAAAATATATTCTCACATAAGAAAAAGTGTACATAACAACTTGATAAAATTTGAATATTTAATGTAAGTTCTTATTACATTTTATCACCATGGTTCAGTTATAGACCAAATCCTTAAGAATAGTAATCCAACTCCTAAACATAGTTGCACGATGAAATCGACATATATGACCTGCAAGGAGATTATAAAAAAGATCATTAGCTACATGCTAAGTAATCCTCGACTTCATGTCGATGGCCTAATTTTCTTGGTTGGTAGGTCTAATACAAGGACAATGAAAAGAATAAAACAACAATCTTATTATAAACAGATAATAGAATAAGATAGAGTAGAAGATGGATTTGTTTGTACAGTCATTAAATCCTAAAATAAAAATTTGTTATTTTAACGCAGTTATCTTTTTGAATCATGTGCAAAGAGTTTGGTTTCAAAAATGTTTCAAATAATTGTTGCATTGCAAAATTGTCAATTTATTATTTAAAAAAATCGTTGTAAATTTTTGGGACATTACACTTAACTTGTGGTAACTGAATGTTGATGGGTGATGGAAACACTCTGGTTGAGGGAGTCTATGTCAAACCCTCTGTTAAACCCTACTAGTAAACAACAATTAGGATTTATCTTGACATGCAAAAGCACTGCCATCAAGTGATCTGAAATGGATCAATATATAATTTTTCATCTATTTTGGTGCTTTTTGGGTGGAGATATTGGATGAATTGGCTTGCAAGGACCATTTTAGGGGCAAGTCTCACTTAGCCGATTTGGGGTCTAGAACCTTCAAGGGCCTATTTGAGGGCTTAAACGATTTCTTTTTTGTTGGGTATGTGATATATTATTTTCATATGTAGGGGGGTTTCACCTATCAACGGCATGCATGATGATCCCTTGGGCAAATTTTTTGCGCTATTTTCGGCTATTTTGGGGGAATTTTCAAAAAATTATGTGATTTAATCATGGTTAATGGATTGGGGTTTATTTTCTAATATGGGTTAACGGATTAGGGTATTGGATGTTGCGGAATACCTATATTGTAGTGTGAGTGATTCATAATGAGAATGAGAAAAATAAGAGGTGCGACTCTAAGTTTTGTTGGTTTTCTCGGTTAAGGGTTTCCAAGGTGAATCTCTGTGTATTATGTGTGAATTCTATGGTGTAATATATGTTTTTCTTAAAAGAATATTTATGCTTCGCTTCTCTGCACAGGTTTAAAACTTACATTTTGGGATCAAAATTTCAACACTCATGTTGTGCACCTTAATGCAATTCTACGCTCTGAGACCTTTCCAACGATGTAAGAATCACCTCAAATGGAATCCATATGAGGAAGTTATACCTCCCACAAATTGACTTATCCAGTTGAAAACCATTGTACCAAGTGGATTCCACTTTAGCTCTCATTTCTCACACATGTAAATCTAGTCGCATGGGATTTCAAGAACATTCTAGAAGGTCCACAACCCTAACCCTAATCAGGATTCAAGGCATGAAAAAACCCTAAAAATTATCCCTAGGAAATTATTGGGCCATGTTAAATATCGCATTGTTAGGAGAAGAAGGGGTTCGATTTTGATGATATTATTGTATTGTTCCATAACTAAGCAACAATAAGGCAATGGATATTAGATCATAATAGAGGGAGTAGGAGATTTTTCAGTAGTCATTTAGGCCACAATGTCCAAGGTAACTCCATAGAGAGTATCTTTTCATTTGTATTTTCATTCTATATAAAAGAGAAAGGCATAGTCCTCATTTCTGGATAGATTTTTCCCCGTAGTGTATTTTTCCATGGTAAATCTTGTGTTGATTGTGTATTTCTTTGCTATAGTTATTTTTCTTTCAGTTCTAGTTTATTTATCATTTAGTGTAAATAAGTTATTCAAAAGAACTAAGTGGTGAGATCCGTTGTGACGAACTCTTCCAGTGGAATATTCATGATAATTTAATGATCATATCGGAATTAGGGCAATTTTATTCGGGGTTTTGTGGGAAATTGTAGGATCTAGTGGCAGAATAAATTAAAAAAAACTTCAAACTCTATCCATGGCAGATGAGTCTGGTGAAGAAGTGGCAGGTGATTATAAGCAACGATTTACAAAGATGGAAATACAAGTCACCAATATATCATGCAACATGTCAATCCTCATGGCAGCTCCGGAGAGAAATTTTGGACCTTTAAGTGATTTTGGAGGCTCTAACATAGAGATCGGATCAGAGGGGAAATCAAAATATAAAAGTGACCAAGAAAATGATCCAATGAGAGATCCCGAGAAAGAGTATCCAAGTTCTACTGCCATTACCACTTCCTAGCCATTATTTAAAATCGAAGCGAAAGTGGATATCAAGTTTTACCAAGGTGATATTGATGCTTTAAAGTTGAACCATTGGTTGCGACAATTTGAGGTCTATTTTAGTATCCATCAAATAGATGAGGAGAATAAAATTTCATTTGCTCGACTAAAATTAGAGGGACATGCTTTAACCTGGTGGGAAATCCACACAGAGGCACTTAGGCTAGAGGGTGATCCGCTACTAACTAAGTGGGAGGATTTCAAAACCTACATTAAGTCTTAGTTCTACCCTATTGGGTATGTATAGGACCAATAGATCTGTTGGAATTACTTTAGGCAAAGGGAAGGGAAGAGTGTGCAAGAGGACACCAATGAATTCAGAAATATGGCTATCGTGTTGGGTATCTCACCCAAGAATCCAAATGTACTCCTCAAGTATCTAGGGATTCTGCATAGTCATTTACGAAAGCAACTAATGCTCTTCAATCTTAAGACAATTGATTAGGCCTATGTGCAAGCATAGTAGTTGGAAAATATAGGCCATAAGAAAGGAAAACCAACCAGTTTCGAACAAAAAGAGAAACAAGATGCTTCCAAGGAGGGGAAGAAGAAGTGGAAGGGAAAATATAAGAAGACTGCATCCATGACACGTTAGTGAAAGGATCCAAAAAGCCAATGTAACCATTGTAACATCAATGGTCACACTAAACAAAAGTGGTGGATGGTACATCTAGATTTGAACCCTAAGAACCACAAGAAGGATGCTAAGAAGAAGAAACTTCTAAGCATGTATTCAAGAAAAGAGGTAGACTATATCAACTTAGATGTGGATGAGAATATTGTTTGCACTTGAGTGCAAAAGGAGGTGAATTTGAGTATCCTTCATCATAATGAAGAGGATCATATGGAAAAACTCTTCCAAATCAAGATCAAAATTAAGAATACCAAGGTAGATTCTCTATTTGATTCTCGTCCATAGGAGAATATCATAGAAGAAGATTTTGTAAGTAATATTGGATTGGAAGTACATGATCATCTTAGCCCCTATCCATTGGGATGATTAAATAAGGATACATAACTTAGGGTCACAAAGTAGTGAAAAAATGAATTTTTTGTAACTGCATATTATATTGATGAAGTGGAGGTAGACATGGTACCCCTTGATGTTTGTGGTGTAGTGTTTGGAATCCCATACATATATAAGAGGGATGCGATCTTCACAAGGAGAGAAAACCAATATTGCTTAATCAAGGATGGGAAATATTTCATCATCAATGCGCACAAAGGTAAATCAAATATATCTCTGGTAAGTTCCAACCAAGTGAAGAAGCTGATCAGTTCAAGTAGAAAATTTGTGTTTCTTTTCTTAAGACATAACCAACAAGAAGGTGAATAGATAAAAGTAAATGCATCTCTGGAGGGATGTACCAAAAAGAATAAACACTAGTTGGAGAACCTTTTGCAGACATGTAGAGAAGTGTTCTGAGAGACTAGAGGGATACCTCATAAGAGAGAAGTGGAGAATGAGATACAAATATTGCCAAATTCTCCATTGTCAAACATCGGACTATACATACAATATATTTTGGAAACAAAAAAAGTGAAGAAGCAATTGCAAAAATTGTTGGAGGAATGAATAATATAACCAAGCAACTCATATTGTGGATCACCTATTTTCATAGTACCTAAGAAGTATGGTAGTTGGAGGATGTGTATTGTCTACAAATATTTTAATAATATCACCCTCGAGAATCGATACCCTTTGCCCAGGATCAATGATTTTCTAGATCAATTGCGGCATGCCAAGTCTTCATCGAGTTGGATCTCAGATTGAGATACCACTAGGGACAAGTGAAAGAAGAGGACACTTGGAAGACAAACTTCAAGACTATGAATGGTTGATATGAATGGTTAGAAATTCCTTTTGGTTTGTGTAATGCACTAGCTACATTTATGTGTTTGATGAATGATGCATTGTGTCCCTTCATAGATTCATTTGTAATAGTGTATTTAGATGATATATTGGATTATAGTGATACCTTAGAAGAGAATATCTCACATCTCAAGCAGGTGTTGGATACCTTGAAAAAAAATAAACTATTGGAAAACACTAAGAAATCTGAATTTTCTTAGTAGTATTTGGTTTAGCATATGTGATTGGTGGAGGAGAACTTAATATTGATCTTGAAAAGATGGAGGCCATCACTAACTGTCATACATCTACAAATGTCACTGAAGTGGGGATATTTTTGAGGAAAACATAATACCTTAAAAAGTGTATAGCTTCCTTTTTAGTTTTGGTTGCACCTCTCCATGTCATAAAAACCAACAGTAAGGGTTTCCAGTTGGGAGGAATCAACATAAATCCTTTAAATAAATGAAGTGAAAGATCAGTCAAGCACTATTTCTCGCATTTCCCAACTTATAGAATCCTTTCAAATTGGAGATAGATGCAAGTGGGTATTATATGGGAGTGGTTTTGATGCAAGGAGGTGTTGATGTATATTTAACTTCGGAATGTATTTCACATATATGTATACTGTACTCCTATAGAGATGGTATTATTCCTCTATACGGAAGTGGTTGTATTCCTATAGAGATGTTATTATTCCTCTATACGGAAGTGTCATCATTTATATTGTAAGTGTCGTAACTTATACTTTATGGGTTATTAGACCACCTTGTTGGGGTCGACCCTGTATAATTCATGTGGGTCAAAGGGTTATTAGACCACCCTATTGGGGGTCGGCCATGTGGGTCAAAGGGTTATTAGACCACCCTAGTGGGGTTCAGCCCAGTCAGCATTATGTTAAGTGGTTAAGTTGAGGCCGACCTAGTTGAGTAAAGGTCAAGTCAAGTTAGTGTATAAATAGAGAGTGTGTCTCTCTCATTTTACACATTCTATTCTCTTACTCACACTTTGGAGAGTGGCGCACTTGTGGAGGAGGAGGCTCTGCTGTTAGGAGAAGACTATCTCTTGTATTCTGGTTGTATCATTTCTCTATCTATCTTTGAGGAAGTTATTGGGGTTTTTCACCTTTATGGTTTTCCCCAAGTAAACTCCGTGTCTCTTGTGTGCTTGCATTATTGTGTCCATGATTGATATGCTGTAGATTTGCTGTACATGTTGTTCTCTCAATTAAGATCCTAGATCAGATTGAAGTAAATTCTGAAAATATAACATGGTATCAGAGCTAGCCTAAAAGAAGGCATGATATGGCATGTATGACACTTGTTGCACTTGCGATGCTAGGGCTTGATATAGCAAAAACCAGTCATCGTAGCACTTTCGCTATACATCCGTTTTGGCGATGTTTTCGGATCTGAAACTTTTACAGGTAGAATATCAAATCCCCATGTACCTTGTGTCCAAAGGAAAACCTCTAATTCGTTGTACTTTGTGATTTATGATCTGTACAATCTAGGGTTTCTGCCTCTTCCAGATCTGAGTCAAAATCAGGTGACCTTGGGAAAAAGGTCATAACGTGGGCTAGGAAGCTCCAAATGAAATTTCGTAAAAAGTGACAGGTAGTACACAGACTGTACCATCTTAGGAAAACTTTTCAGAGGCCTAAGTTGAACTCGTGACATGTGGCACGTCGTACAAGTTCGCTCTCCTGTATTATCCCATAAACAGGTCACGTTGCGACACTTGGAATAACTCTCTCTCAGAGAATCCAATTGAGGTCATACTTATCGGGATGGAAAGATAACAGGTCGGGCTATCTCATAAAAAAAATTTAGACCTTGTGGATCCAAAATTTCGTAGGTACACTAGAAACAATCAGGTACATATTTTTGTCATAACAGAATTATTTTTGAGCACCTTCATTCATGGCTTCCGGAATTTAGGGTTTCGGAGAAAGTTGGAATTTTTGTAATCGGAGACCACGGCTGAATGCTACTAATAAAAATCAAAATTTAGAGACCAAGATCAGAATTTTTGGTTGGGCAGAAGGTCGGGCTTGATTAGACCCTATTTCGGGACTTTGATCAGAAAAGTGGAAAATTAGGGCTTCTGCAAAAATGGGAATTTTTGAAATTTGTGACCACGGCTGGAAGCTCCTCATAAAAATAGAAGCTTAGAGATTTGGATCAAACCTTTTGATTGGGCATAAGAGTGGGCTTCATCAAACCCTAGTTCGAGGTCACGTCTAGTGAATCCGAAAGTTTCAAAGGCAAAATTGAGGAGTGAAACTTTGTAGTTTTCAAATTCTGAATATACCAGCTTGATCAGTTCATCAAGGCGCATACTTCTATCCTTTCGAAAGTTTGAAATTCAAAGTTTGAATTTTTGGGGTTTCTCTGACAAACCCTAATTCAGCTCCAGGTCCAGTTCTTGCAAATCAAGTGGATTGGGTTAATCCTAGAAGAAGATGGATTGGTCACCTGCATAAGTGAAGAAGTTCCTGTTTCAGAGGGAGATGAGGCTAAGGCCTTACATAAGAATATTACAAGCAATCTCGACAGGTATGAATTATCCAGGTATGTTTTGAGATTTTTTCATGATTAATTTTATGGTATATTTGTCTTCATATTATTACGGTTAGTACAATCTTGATTAAATCTAAACTTGTCGTATCACCCTAATAGAAGATATTCATTGATTAAGGTTTTGACACTTATGATTGTACTAATGCATTATGGTGTTGTATGAGGTTTATGTTGTCTGCTAACATGAAAGGTACATCAAGAAAGACAAATCATGTTCTGGTTCAAAAACATATGATCATGATGACATGAGGACAAAGATTCATCCATTGTCATGGATCGCTTAGAAGATCTACTTACGAGGTATGTATAACTTGGTCCTACAATGGATAACTTATGAGACATGCAGGTTACTAGCACAAGTCATTGAAGAGAACCATAAGACATTATGCAGGTATGTTTTTCCTATATCAAGATAGAATCCTACCTTGTGTTAGGATCTTATACTGTTGTGTTGTTGATAATGATTATTCATGAAGTCATAGGTTTGAATAGTCATGGTTGTATGCATATTATGTTTCTTACCATAATTGATGATATGACTAGCGAGAAGAATCATGAAGGTATAGGTTTGAGTAATCATGGGTTTTATGCATATTATATCTCTTATCTTGATTGATGATTTAACTAACCAGAAGAGTCCTATGATCAAATAAGAATATGAATGAGTAAAAGAAGACTTCCCTGAAACCTTGAATACTAATGTTTATTATATGTGTTTGAAATGATCTTGACTGTACATGCTTGAGATTATTATGTTTTGATAATATTAAGATTATACTAATGAATGTTTGATTATGTATGAGACCTAGAGAATAACACAATGATGATACTAACAAGCATGCATAGGGATCGAGAATGAATATAAGTTCAAGGACAGGTAATCCAGGAAGCAAAGATCAAGAGGGAGCTCGCTCCATTAGTTTTTGCAAGGATGCAGATATCCAGAGGGAGTTGACCATCCTTCTGCATTCCACAACATAAAGGTGTAGAAGAAGCTACTTCAGCAGCTCCTGCAAGGAAGCAAAGACTCAGAGGGAGTCCACCCAACAAACAAACAAAGATAAGTATTTTAATTACCATTCCTTACATATTTGTTTGTTTAAATAAAATTGTTCAATGATGTATAGGCTTATGTTCCTAGAATTAGGATATGTATTGTGCATATTAGAATGATTGCATTAATGAACAGTATACTACTAATATGCATTTGATGGGTAAGTGGCCTATGGCACTGTACAACATTCCACTGCTACTTATCTAGAATGAAACCTCTTTGTTGACATGTTAGGAGTTGTGCACACTCTTAACAATGTTCTGGTAGAGATTGGAAAGCATCTAGAAAGTTACGGAATATGGATAAATGTTGTATTGAAGCATTGGCTAAGATAATTGCATGACTATGTGACATATTTCTTTATGTGTAAGAATTTTTTCTGAAAACTATGAGATGTTCTCTAATCATGCAATTTAACTTGTTGTGTAGGAAAGATTGTATACCATCACCTACAAAAGAAGGACTACAACATTTGTTCAGCAACAAAGTTATCTATTGAAAATATTGAAGATATTGAAGTTCCCAGGATTTGGGAAGAATGCCATGATCGAGGAGTACCAGTCGATCATGAAGATGTTTGGGATGCAGTCCCAAAGGGTAGTCTGTAGTGACTTCCAAGAGGATCTACAAGATCAAGCATGTTGCAGGTGGTAGCATAGAGACTTTTTCTCCTGTATCCAGATTCACTTCCATTAGATCCGTATTTGCTCTGGCTGCAGTGATGAAAGGGAAGATACACCAGATAAATTTCAAGATAGCTTTCTTGAATGGTGTAGTTGAAGAGGAACTGTATGTGGAGTAGCCACTTGGTTCTGAGACACATGACAGGGAGTCATATATGTGCAGAACTTGGGTATGATGCATGACTTTCTAGATATGGAGGTGTGGCAGAGTGCAGATGGAATATTCCTTAGACAAGGGAAGTATGCAGTAGAGATCCTGAAGAGGTTCGGGATGATGGACTGCAAGGCCATGGCCACACCTATGGCATTGAACCTGAAGCTTCTATGTGATGCTTCATCTGATCCAGTTGATGTCTCTATGTATCGTCAAATGATTGGATATTTGCTTTGCGGTGAACACATTGAGCTAGTTCCTGACGGATCCAGGGAGTGTTCACCTGGTTGGTGTAAAGCATGTTCTGAGGTACCTGAAGGGTACAGTGGATTATGGGCTCAAGTATGAAGCGAATCAAAATTTTAACCTGCAGGGTTATGTTGATTCAGATTGGGATGGCAGTGCTGCAGATAGGAAGAGCACGTCTGGATGTTGCTTCAGTATGGGATCAAGTGTGATCTCTTGGTTCAGTAGGAAGCAGTCCTGCGTAGCACTGAGGACAGCTGAGGCAGAGTATTTTGCAGCCTATTCAACTAGTTGTGAGGAAGTATGGCTTCGAAAGCTACTGTCTGAGTTATTTGATCTCCCGTTGGATGCTACTGGTATCTTTTGTGATAACCAGAGTTGTGTGAAGCTGTCCGAGAACCCAGTGTTTCATGACAGGTCAAAACACATAGAGATCAAATATCACTATATCAGGGATATGGTGCAGAGAGGAGTTGTGAAGCTCCTGTACATTGCGACGGATGAGCAGATTGCAGATGTGCTGATGAAGCCACTAGCCAAGGTGAAGTTTGAGTACTTCAGGGAGAGGCTTGGTGTTCTTCAGATTGATGACACTTCGAGGAAGAAGTGATGGACACATCTGTAGAAGCCATTCCAAGCATGTTGGAAGGAGGATCCTTCACATGGCTATGGATGTAAGCGCTAGATGATGAGCATCAGGACGATGCTCCAATTACTGCTCTGTATATGCATCAGGAGGATGCTAGATATGATCAGTTGTATCATTTATATGTTTTGTATATGCATCATGTTGGATGCTTGGACCATGTATCTGTATATGTATCAGGTGCATACATTGTACGATCAGGTAGATCATGTATGATCAGGTAGATCATGTATGTTGATGGATACATTGTGTGGATCATGTATCTATGTATCAGGTGGATACACTATGTATGGTGATATGTATCAGGCAGATACTTGGTATGCATCAGGTGGATGCATTGTATGATCAGGATGATCGTGGATGACGAGCTTCTCCAGATGACATGCATCAGGACAATGCAATGATGATGATCAGGATGATCATGTGTACATCAAGATGATCTATGGTGAGTATCAGGACGATACTTTGTGGCCGTGGATCAGGTTGTGCAGATGAGCATGTCTGGGAGATCCTATAGGTCGGAGTTGTGTACCCGTAACAGCCTGGGATGCTCTTTCGAGACATTGCTCTGGGAGGACATGTAATTTGTGCCCTGGGAGATCTTCAGGTCGGAGTTGTGTACCCGTAACATCCTGAGATGCTCTTGCGAGGTTTTGTCCTATGGCATGTAATTTGCTCCTGGGAGATCTGGACAAGATGAAAAAGGCCTCAGATGCTTCGGCCAGGTTTTTCCATGACCACATGTAATTTTCTCCTGGGAGATCTGGACAGGATGAAAAAGGCCTCAGATGCTTCAGCCAGGTTTTGTGGTGGACCACATGTAATTTGCTCCTGGGATATCCGATAAGTAGAGCTGTGTGCTCGTAACAGCCTGGGATACTTCAGCCAGGTTTTGTGGTGAGATCACATGTAATGTGCTCCTGGGAGATCCGACAGGTAGAGATGTGTGCTCGTAACAGCCTGGGATGCTTCAGCCAGGTTTTGTGATGGGTCACATGTAATGTTCTCCTGGGAGATCCAACAGGTAGAGATGTGTGCTCGTAATAGCCTGGGATGTTGCAGCTAGGTTTTGTGACGCACGTAATAAGTCCTGAGGATTCCACAGTATGGCCAGTGATGATGAAGACCTACAGGTGGTGGGCCTACATCCAGTATGAAAAAGGACTGGATCTGTAGAACTTCCTATGATGAGTAGATTCAGAGATTGATTGAGATAGCAGCATCAGTGATGATGATGATGACTCGATGACGATTATCCAATGACGATGATCCAAAGAAGATTACTTGTGCTAGAAGACTTGTGTCGAGAAATACCTTCCTAGTTAAGAGGAAGTGTTAATGTATATTTAACTTCGGAATGTATTTCACATATATGTATATTGTACTCCTATAGAGATGGTATTATTCCTCTATACGGAAGTGGTTGTATTCCTATAGAGATGTTATTATTCCTCTATACGGAAGTGTCGTCATTTATATTGTAAGTGTCATAACTTATACTCGATGGGTTATTAGACCACCTTATAATTCATGTGGGTCAAAGGGTTATTAGACCACCCTATTGGGGGTCGGCCATGTGGGTCAAAGGGTTATTAGACCACCCTAGTGGGGGTCGGCCCAGTCAGCATTATGTTAAGTGGTTAAGTTGAGGCCAACCTAGTTGAGTAAAGGTCAAGTCAAGTTAGTGTATAAATAGAGAGTGTGTCTCTCTTATTTTACACATTCTATTCTCTCACTCACACTTTGGAGAGTGGCGCACTTGTGGAGGAGGAGGCTCTACTGCTAGGAGAAGACTATCTCTTGTATTCTAGTTGTATCATTGCTCTATCTATCTCTAAGGAAGTTATTGGGGTTTTTCACCTTTATGGTTTTCCCCAAGTAAACTCTGTGTCTCTTGTGTGCTTATTGTGTCCATGATTGATATGTTGTAGATTTGCTATACATGTTGTTCTCTCAGTTAAGATCCTAGATCAGATTGAAGTAAATTCTGAAAATTTAACAGGAGGGAGGCTAGTATGCTATCATCCTGAAATGTCTCATGGTGGTGTCCTTAACTACCCTACATATGACATGGAACTATATTCCTTGGTTTAAGTTGTTAAGAAGTGAAAGCACTATCTGATGGGAAAGGATACCATCACTCACATTGATCACTGGTCGTTGTAGTATTTTTAGGCCCGGAGTAAGCTACAACAAACTCGACACTACAAGTGGATGGTATTTTTACAACAATTTCATATAATCATTAAATATAAGAAGGGTAGTACAAACAAGATATCATACATGCTCTAAAGGAAACCTATATCCAATACCAAAACTTTGGGTATTCTTATGCATGTGAATCCTTTCACCTAAGATTCATACAAGGAGGAATACGCAAAATATCAGGACTTCAACAAGGTATTTTAGCAACTACAAGGCCAATTGCATATAAAAGAAGGTGACAACAAGGTTGACTATTATCTCTAGGATGGGTTACTCTACAAGCTTGACAAGCATTGTGTTCCTAAAGGTGACATATTGCAACTCATGAGAGAGGCTCACAGCTCCAAAGTTGTAGGGAATTTTCGTGTTGGGAAGATAGTTTCCAACTTACAAAGGTATGTTTATTAGCCTAGAATAAAAGAAGATGTAATTTAGTTTGTTAGAGGATGCATAATTTGTTGTACAAGCATAATAGGAAGCAAGGTCTATATAGTCCCTTACCCATTCATATGATACCATGGGAGAGGATCTCCATGGATTTTGTGAGTGGTATGCCAATCACTAGGAAGGGAAATGATTATTTATTTGTGGTAGTTGAAATATTTAGCAAGATGTGCATTCTTATATTGCATTGTAAAAATACCATCAAAAGACTATAAGAAACAAACATTCTCTTTGAGGAGGTCTAGGTGCACTATGGGATACCAAGAAGCATCTTAGACATAGATACTATATTTCTCAGTGCCTTTTGGACTACACTTTGGGAGGATATGGACACTAAATTGAATATATCTACAACATTCCCTTTCCAAATAATTGTACAAGCTGCTAATAAGGGCATATATCGCACTATCATAGATGAAGGCACCTGTGTCAGTATTTTATCCTCTACTACTTGGATAGCCATAGGTTCTCCTAAGCTTGTGCCAGTTACTAATCATCCATTGGCTTTTAATATAAGATCCAGTGAACCTTTAGGGATCCTTACTTAGTTTCACATCACCTTAGGATGGAAAAATATCTGTATCGATGTCATGGTAGTTCAAGGCCCCTTGGACTTTAATTTGCACCTTGGGTGGCACTATGTCTATGCTATGAAATTTGTAGTGTCCACACTCTTTCGAGTGATGGATTTCCCTCATAATAGAAACATTGTGACAATTGATCAAATTTTGTTTGTTAGTCCTAATCATTGTATGATTGTTGACCATCCAACTTTCCTAAATGTTCCTTTAAATCAAGTGGTGTTTCCCCCACAACATGTTAATTATGTGGCATTGTGTCCCATGCCTTCAACTACTAAAGAGAAATGTTCAACTTCTCTATACTTAGATCCAATAGTTGACATGGTAAATCCTTCAATGGGGGCATTGGAGCCTGATCTCCCCCTTATTACCCCTATCAAATCTCTTGGCATGCATTATTTCTAGAGTATTATTCTTTTGTCCATTGAAGACCTGTTGAAAACCATGGCCAAGGACCATGAGCATAAGTCGATTTCTATGTCAATCTCATTAAAAAATGAAACAGATAATCACAAGCATAGTCATATATATATATGTCAATCTCCTTCAAAAATGAAACAAATAATCACGACAATAGTTCATTGTCTATGTCAAGCTTGTTAAAAAATGAAATAGACCCCCCTCCAATCAGTTCAAGTCTTCCACTAGAACCAGTACTTGAACCTTCATTTCCTTCACTTGTGTCATTTGATCCTCTTTATTCCTCCCTCTCTGGTGAACATACTCCTATTAGTAACAAAAATTCTAATAGGGTGCAGAAGAAGAATAGGAGGATGAAATGAAGCTTGGGGGGAATGTACAAACCTATGGATATCATGTTGGGAATAAACCCATGTTGGCAATATGGTTGGAATTGATGTCAAAGGATCTCAGTAATGACAAAGGAATGACGAAGGATGTGATGACAGGACAAACTCAATGAAAGACAAAGGTAGTGATGACATAGCATGGATGATGATATGATGACATGGAATGGCATAAATGATGATGTGGCATGAAGTTGACATCATTGTTGCATTATGACATCATTCTGTAGAAATATGGCAAATTGGTGAAAATCAGGAAATTGACTAAGTATGGAATAATTAGTCAAAACTGGTCTAAGAGGGTCTAAGAGAATGCCCGCCACAATTCATGGTTTAATTAAAATTCCCGCAGCATGGTACCAAGTTATATCTTGTTATAGTGGCTATCTATTCATGGTCTCAGTTTTCTTTCATCACTCATGAAGAGAAAGTTCTAGGTCTGCAAAATAGGGTTTTGCACAAGAATAAGTAAAAATTGTAAGTTTTAAACCTTAACAGTGAAGTATAAACTTATATTGATTCTTAAGCATTAACAGAAAATACACAATGGCACACACATTACACAGAGATTTTCACCTGGAAACCCTTAACCGGGAAAAAACCAGCAAAAATTAGAGCCGCACTGCTCCTTTTCATTATATGTTTACAATATATGGTATTCCGCAGCATCTAAAACCCTAATTCGTTTACACGAAATTAGGTTACAACCCTAATCCCTTTTACCGGGATTAGATAGAGTACAATGGGTCGAAATCATGAAAAAGCAAAAAGCAACCCAAAAAATTTTGCACTCCGCGCGGACTCCGAGGGCCTAACGGTCCAAAACGAAGGGGGTGGGCCCTGTCGGGCTACCCCCCCCTCCGGACGCGCCCAACGCAGGCGAATTACTACTGGGCAAGGGATCGTGTTGTACACGCAGCCACCATGTGAAGAGATATAACATTCCCAACATTCTCCCACTTGTTGTTCTCTTCACATACAAGAGAAATTTATGACTTTAACAATTCAGGGCAACAATGCCCATGTTCTCTTTACACCAAGAGAACTTCTGAGTACTCACAGACTTTGTCAAAGAGTCTGCAACATTTACCAAAGTGTCAACCTTCTCCAGCAACACTTTGTTTTGTTCAACCATGTCTCTGATGAAATGGTACTGCACATGAATGTGCTTTGTCCTCGAGTGATAAGCAGGGTTCTTTGCCAGAAATATTGCACTTGAGCTATCACAGCCAATCTTTACTGCATTCTGAACAAAACCAACACCTGAACACAATCTTTGCAACCATACAGCTTCCTTACTTGCATGGGTAGCTGCCATGTATCCAGCTTCTGTAGTTGAGAGTGCAACTACAGCTTGTCTTCTACTCATCTAACTGATTGCTCCTCCAAATAGATTAAAAACGTAGCCACTTGTAGATCTTCTGTGATCAAGATCTCCAGCCCAGTCAGCATCAGCAAATCCTTGTATATCTATCTCTCTGTTTAGACCGGGTCTTCCTTGGTAGCAGATTGCAAAATCTGTAGTGCCACGCAAATACCTGAAGAGCCTCTTTACTGCAGTCCAATGTTCCTTTCTTGGTTTTGACATGTATCTACTCAAAACTCCCACTGCATGGGCTATATCTGGTCTAGTACAGACCATGGCATACATCAGACTGCCAACTACACTAGCATAGGGAACATGAGACATGTCCTCTACCTCTTCTTGTGTCGTGGGACACTGTTCTGTAGATAACCTTACACCTACAGGAATGGACACCTTCACTGGTTTGCTTTCCTGCATATTAAATCTCTTCAATATCGTTTCAACATATTTCCTCTGATTTAACCAGAGTTTCCTATTTTCACGATCTCTTTTTATTTCCATGCCCAAAATAAAATTTGCAGCACCAAGATCTTTCATGTCAAATTCAGATGACAGCTGATTTTTGACATCCTTGATGATTTCCTTGTTGTTTCCAATTAGCAACATATCATCAACATACAATATTACATAAATAAAATGATCACCAGTTAGCTTAAAATAAACACAGTGATCATCTTTGCTTCTTGAGAAACCAAGTCCCAGTATATAAGTATCAAATTTTTGATACCACATTCTTGGAGATTGTTTCAATCCATAGAGAGATTTTTCAGCTTACAGACCAGCTCCTTTCTTCCTTTCACCACAAACCGTTTTGGTTGCTTCATATAGATCTCTTCATTAAGATTTCCATGTAGGAAAGCCGTCTTTACATCCATCTGTTCTACTTCAAGGTCAAAAGCAGCAGAAATAGATAGAATAAATCTAATAGAAGTCAATTTTGCAACAGGTGAAAAAATCTCACCAAAATCGATGCCCTCAATTTGGGAATAACCTTTCGCTACTAGTCGAGCCTTGTACTTCTCCACTTTACCTGTTGCATTTAACTTCTTCTTGAATACCCATTTGCTTCCAATAGGATTTCTTCCTTCTGGCAACTCAACCAGATCCCATGCCTCATTTTTGTCCAAGGCATCCATTTCTTCTATCATGGCCTTCTTCCATAGTTTACTATCTTCTGAATCCATTTCCTCTTTAGCAGTTCTAGGATCATCATCAGTAATAGATAACACAAAATTAGAATGAAAATCAGGGGGACTGTACCTTTCAACTTGCCTTCTTACTCGGTCAGATCTCCTCAATACCGGAGTCTGTGGATCCACCTCTTCATCTGATTCAGACGATTCTGCCTCCTCATCTGATTCAGACGAATCTGGTTCCTCAAAAGAGTCACCTCTTTCATCCTTGATATCAAAGTGTAGCTTCTCTGAATCCTTTTCCTTTGGTACATCCTCAATCTTGGAAGTGCTTTCAACTTCTCTGAAGATCACATATCGACTGTAAACTATTTGCCTTTTTACTGGGTTCCACAGCTTGTAACCTTTCACTCCATCCTTGTAACCAATGAAGATACATTTTTCCGCTTTATAATCCAACTTGCTCCTTTTCTCCTTTGGAACATGTACAAAAGCATCACACCCAAACACTCTGAGATGAGAGAGAGAGGGTTTCTTATCAGTCCAAACCTCATGAGGTGTCTTGTCAACCAACGCTGATGTGGGTGTCCTATTCACTAGGTAACACGCAGTGTCAACAGCTTCTGCCCAGAATTGTTGTGTTAGCCCTGCACCACTGAGCATACTCCTTGCCTTTTCCATCAATGTCCTGTTCATCGTTTTTGCAACCCCATTCTGTTGAGGTGTGTATGGAGTAGTCTTTTTCCTTGCTATTCCACACGTTTTACAGAACTCCTCAAATTCACTTTCACAGAATTCTCCACCATTATCTGTTCTGAGTACTTTTATTTTCTTTTCAGTTTGATTCTCTACAAGAACCTTAAATTCTTTGAATCTTTTAAAAACCTTAGATTTCTTACGCAGGAAATAAATCCAATTTTTCCTTGAGAAATCATCTATAAATGAAACATAATACACAGATTTACCAAGTGATGGAACAGGCACAGGTCCAAAAACATCACTGTGTATTAACTCTAAGATTCCTTTAGCTCTTACAACACCAGATGAGAATCTTACCCGATTATGTTTACCATATAAGCAATGTTCACAGAAATCAAAATCTAATGTGAAATCAAACATGCCTTCAGCCATACTTTTACCTTGTAATAGTCAAAGACCCTTCTCTCCAATATGTCCCAGCCTTCGATGTCATAGCGATGTCTTCTCACTAGAGACAGTAAGGACTCTGTCTCCTTCATTTTTACCCTCAGGAACAATAGTACTATTACATCCATTTTTGAAGGTGCTTCCCAACAACTTGTATAGAGTTCCAATCCGAACTCCCCTCATCAGCACCAGGGATTCTCGAACCATCTTGCATGTGTTCTTTTCAAATAAAGTTTTCACACCTGCATCATCCATTTTACTTACAGATATAAGGTTTCTAGCCAGCTTTGGAATGTGCAGAACTCAGGGAAGAGTTTTAACCCTTCCATCTTTGAGCAGTAGCTTGATCTTTCCTCAACCTATGACTTTTGCCACTGAGTTGTCTCCCAGAAATACATCTCCTCCATCATACTTTTCGTATTCAAAAAACCACTCCCTGTGAGGAGTCATATGATAAGACGCACCTAAGTCAATCAACCACGAATCATGCTTTGCATGTATACTTGAAGATGCCAGATACACATCTCCTCCTTCCTCTATAGATTCTTTCCCATATGCGGATGGAGCATCATTAGGTCCTCTGCTTTTATCAGTATTTTTGGATTTACAATCTTTCTTGTAACGCCCAGCTTTACCGCACTTCCAGCATTTTCTTACAGAAGGTCCTGGAGATTTAGATCTCCCTCTAGATTTAGATCTACCACCTGAAGACTTATTTTTAGATCTGTCTCCAGGACGACCTCTTACAAATAAGGCATCCTTGGTTGCACTATCTATGGATCTCCGCCTCATTTCCTCCGATAGTAGGGATGCAACCACATCATCGAAGTTTAGCGTGGTTGCATTACTCCCAATAGCTATAACCAGATTATCCCATGAATCTGGCAAAGAGCACAACAGACTAATACATTTTTCATCATCAGCAATTGTAATACCAACAGATGTCAACTGACTTACCAGAGTATTGAAGGTGTTTAGTTGCTCTGACACAGAGTCTCCATCAGTCATCCTCAGAAGGTACAATTTCTTTCGCAGAAATAACTTATTTACCAGGGACTTTGACTAATACAGATTTCCCAGTTTATCCCATAGCTTCTTTGCACTGTCTTCTCCAGATACGTTCACCAATACCGAATCTGCGAGGCAAAGATGAATGGTGCTCCTTGCTTTTCTTTCCAGCTTTTCCCATTCTTCTTTTACGGCACGAGTGGGCATGGTACCTGGATCTACAGCGATCCATTGTTCTCTATCTACCAGAAGATCTTCCATTTTGAGCTTCCATAGCTCAAAGCTCTGGCCATTAAATTTCTCAATCTCAAATCTAGAACTGCTCGCCATTCTTTAAAGAAAAATAAATCACCGCTGCAAAGCTCCCACTGAAACTAGGTTTATCACAAATCCAAGATCGAGCCAAACCCTTGGAAACAAAGGCGTCCCTCTGAACCCAAAAAATGCTCTGATACCAAATGTAAGTTTTAAACCTTAACAGTGAAGTACAAACTTATATTGATTATTAAGCATTAACAGAAAATACACAATGGCACACACATTACACAGAGATTTTCACTTGGAAACCCTTAACCGGGAAAAAACCAGCAAAACTTAGAGCCGCACTGCTCCTTTTCATTATATGTTTACAATATATGGTATTCCACAGCATCTAAAACCCTAATTCGTTTACACGAAATTAGGTTACAACCCTAATCCCTTTTACCGGGATTAGATAGAGTACAATGGGTCGAAATCACGAAAAAGCAAAAAGAAACCCAAAAAAATTTGCACTCCGCGCGGACTCCGGGGGCCTAACGGTCCGAAACGAAGGGGGTGGGCCCTGTCGGGATACCCCCCCCTCCGGATGCGCCCAGCGCAGGCGAATCACTACTGGGCAAGGGATCATGTTGTACACGCAGCCACCATGTGAAGAGATATAACATTCCCAACAAAAATGACCAAGTAGTCTCAGAAGAATGCCCTCCATAAATTATGGGTTGAAATAAATGCCCGCAGCATATGGTCAGGTTGTCGTGTGTTGTTTTTGATACCTATTCATGGTATCAGTTTTCCTTAATCATTTTTGAGGTGAAAGTTACAAGTTTGCCAAAGTAGGGTTTTAGAATAAACTTTGGAGGAAATTCTTGAAAATGACTGTGTTGGAAAAACTAGTCCAAATGGCCTTAAGGAAATGCCCGTCGTACATCATAGGTGCATGATAAAAATTATCTGAAAGTATCATCCTTTAGCTTATTGAAGAGGCTATCTCACCATGGTCTCAGTTCTCAGAGAAGATGGTTGATGACAAAGTTAGAGGTATGCCAAAACAGGTTTCCAGGCTGCTTGTACAACAAAGTGTCAAATTTGTCTAAGTGGCCTCAGGAAAATGCCCGCCACAAGTTGTGGGTTGAAGAGCATTACCGCACAAGATGGTCATCATGTAGATAGGTGATTTGTCTACCTGACCATATCTTCATATTGACTTGAAAGTGCATGAAGAAGAAATTATGGACCTGCCAAAACAGTGGTTTAGGGAAATTAGACCAAGTCCAGGAGAAGAGCAAAAATTGTCTAAGTATGGAAGTATTGGTAAAATCTTCCAGAGTTGCCTTAGGGAAATGCCCGCCGTAGTTCATAGGATGATGGGAAAAATATTTTGAGAGTGTGGATCTCTAGAGTGTTTGTTGGTGCATCCAACCATGGTCCCAGATGGTCCAAAAGGTATTTGAGGAGAAAGATATGGATATGCCAAGAGTGCCTCCCAGTCAGATTTACACTCTCCTAGTAAAATGCCCGCCAAGGTCAGATGATGAGGTTGTAGGAGAGAGTATTGGCATGATTGGAGTTAGTAGGATATTCCTCATATTGTGAATGTCTCACTTTCAAAGTTTGAAGGAAAAATGAAATCACCATGGTGACCTAGGGTTTAAAGAAAATTGGTTAAGTGTCAGAACACGAGTTTGAAAGACCATTTGGAAATTCCCACTAAAGACTATCCTGAGGATGAAATGTTTATCTGAAGGCATAGAGTTGTTCTTTAATGAGTTGGTTATCCATCCATGGAGTCAGTTTCCTCTCTGTTGTTCACACGTGTGAAATAGAAGTCTGCCAAAGTAAAGAAAATGTATTTTGGTTATTAAAGACAGGAATTTGATTAAGTGTCAAATTCACAGGGTTGAAAGAGGCATTTGGAAATTCCCACCAAGGTTGCTCTGTGTGATTATAATTTCATCAGAAGGCACAGGAATTCTCCCTAGTGAACTGGCCATCCATCCATGGAGTTAGTTCTCTCTTTAAGGCTCATATGTGTGAGATTGTGGCCTGCCAAAATAGGTAAAAATATTATTTTGCAGGATGATATTAAAAAGGAAAGAATGGCTAAGTGTTAAAAAAACGGGGGGGCTAAGTGTTGATATGCCCATAGTGATGGCTAAAGGGAGCATCCATAGGCTCATATGCCTGCAAGGGCCCAGGGTTAAGCCCACAGGAGCCTATACATGCCCGTAGGGATAAGGTAAAGCCCTCAGGGGTTTGAAATGCCTGCAGGGGCCAAAGATAAGCCCGCAGAAGGCATGAAGAAGCCATCAGGCGTGGAATGAAGAAGGAAGCCTGCATTTTGGAAAGGATGAAGCCCGCAAGTGAAGAGTGGAAGAAGCTCGAAGGTTGAAAATAGATGAAGCAAGCAATCCTGGAAGACGATCAAAAAGAATTTAATTAATTAATTAAATTAAAACAGTAACAAACAAAATTATATAAATGAAGCAAGCAAGATGATCACGAAGTTCTTAATTAATGAATTAATTAAGAAAAATAGTAAACAAAATTATAAATTAAAAACAGGTATTTGAAGAAGTGTGAAGGTGAAAATCCATGAGCATTATTTGAAAAGATGCAATGATTCAAAAGAAAGGTAAAAGCATATATAAATAGAATTATGAAGATGAAGAAGGTGTCTCTATGGTTTAGATTGAAGGTTCTGTAAGGAACATAAATAAAAGAGGATGTTGAGTTATAAAGTGAAATAAATGAAGCAGCTTTGAAGACCAAAGAAAGAGACCAACGAGTGCACATTTAGGATGAAGAAGTGCAGAATGAAGGACATAGTATGAAGGTGAATACCAGTGTAGCAGCAAGGCAAAGACCAAGTAAAGATAGCAAGAGATAGAAGTTTAAGAAGGTCTAAGAAGTTTAATACTATCAAATTAGGGTGGCAGGGTGGTGCTAGGGCAGGCTACATGCCTGCAAGGGGGATGTATCCTCCTTCCAGTAGTGGCTAGTAAATAGGGTGTAGTTGCATCCTTGTATGTAGGGGCAAGAAGAAACCAGGGTGTGGGTGAATCCTTTAGTTGTGGCTGAGAAACTTGGAGATGGGTGTCTCCAGCAAGTGGTAGCTTGCAAAAACTATTGTAAATATAATTTTGCAGTATAGAAAGAGTTGGTGGTTTTCCCAATTAGGCTTCTACAATAAAAATTTGTGTTCTGTGTATCTTGTTGATTTCATGTTTTGATTAAAGTTTAAATAAGTGGTTTAAATGGTAAAAGTTAACAATACTAATTCACCCCCCCCTCTCAGTATTGACCATCTTCCAACAATTGGTATCAGAGCAGGATCCTTCACTAATAGTTTAACCACTTGAAGGTAGATCCTATTAAAAACCACTATGGATCAACAAGAAGAGATTTACATAGTGAATGGATCTCCAATACTTGGAAAAGAAGAATACATATTTTGGAGTATAAGAATGGAAAGTCATCTAAAGGCATTGGGACTTGATTTATGGGATTTAGTGATCACTGGGTACTTCCCACAAAATAGAGTAAGGAATCCAGCTCAAAAGAAAGCCAAGAAAAGTAACTTAATGGAAATGGATACAATCATTGATGGATTACCTGATGATTTCAAAGAGAAGATAGGTGAATGTAGCTCTGCAAGGGAACTTTGGGACAGGATAAAAGACCTCTACTCAGATGAAGCATATCAATTAGGAAAAAGTTCGGTCTACAAAAAATCTAGTGATGAATACTCTTTTGAAGGAGAATCAGACATTGAAACAAAAGTTAATATTGAAGTTGAGCTTGAATGTGCTTTGTATGAACTGAGAAAACATAAACAAAGGTGTAAAAAACTAAAGGATCTCATGTTGGAGCAAAGGAGGAAACAAGATTCAAAGGAGAAAAACCTTGAGCAAATCATAGCTGACTTTAGAATCCAAGCCCAACTAGATCAAGAGAGATTAGAATCCTTCGAACAATCTCTTAATAAGGAGCAACAAAAGGGTGAAGAGCTCAAACAATAGCTACTAGAATTTGAAGAAGAAAATCAGACCTTAAAAAGACAAATAAAGTCTTCTCAAGAGGAGCTACATAGTTCAAGACAATAAGCAGCCACTAGCATGAAAGAGGCCGAGAGTTTAAGACAGGAATTTGCTAACTTCAAGGAAGAGGTAAAGGAGTTAAAAGACCAGTAGACCATGAATGAGAAGCTCAAGGAATAAATACAAGAATAAAAAAGACTTGAAGAATAAATTACTTTGCTTAAGAAGAAGCTTGATGAAGAAATTATTAAAACAAAGTTTGAGAACAGCTCAAAGACTCTAGATGACATCTTGAGCAGCCAAAGACCATCAAGTGATAAAAGTGGATTAGGTTATGACAAAGAAAAGAATTCAGAATATTTGTCTCGTACACTCCAAGATAGAAGTAAAAGCAATTATGCTGCTACATTAAAAGGTCCAATTATTCAGAAGGAAAGTCAGAAGTCTTCCCCCTCTTATAACAAAGACAAAACTAACATGATACCTAAAAGACCAATGACTAGCAGGGTCCATCAAATCGTTTTTGGTCAATGCTACACATGTCATAATTTTGGACATATGGCTAGATAATGTAAGCTAAGGAAGAATTCTTCAATAAAAGTCCAAGAACAAAGGAAGGGATGGAAGAGGATGGAAGCTGTGAAGCAGAAAAGATTCCTCAAATATGAAGGAAGTTTCTATGGCTATTGTCACTACTGTCACAAGTTTGGTCACAAGGCTGTTGATTGCAGAATCAAGAGAAAATATCTAAGTAGGAAATCCAAGAAACAAACAAGGTCAATAAGCAGGGTACCTTATGGAAAGATGTGGAGAAGAAAGGAAGATTCCAAATATTTAGAAGAAACAAAGATTTCAAACATCAAAGAAGACTCCAAAGATGATGAGAAGCATAATAGTGTTGCAAAGGAGAATGACATCCATTATGGTGGAAAGCAAGATGAAAATATAAAAGAACACACCGATGGAGATGAAGATGATGAAGAAGAATTTGGTGATGGTGGTGGAACTGAAGATGATTTTTTTTCTAAAAACTCCCCTGACTTAGAAGAGAACCCTAAAAAAAAAGGCATTAGAAGGGATCATATACTCAGGGGGAGTTAATATCAGGAAATTTCAATTGGTACTTGAAAAATATCTTTTTGTAAGAAGAAAAGGACGAGTTGAGGTTGTCATCAAAACAAGAAGAAGAAGAGTCATAAGAGTACTTGGTAAAATCCTATCTCCCTCAAGAGACAAGAATAAGTGTAGAAGTGACAAATTGAAAAAGAATTTTTTGTCAAAAGACCATTCAATGGAAGAAATGAAAAAGGCTACCACAATTGGATTTGATCTCAGTTTTGAAGAAGGAATGTGTTGGCAAGAGAAGGAGCACTGTGATAGGGGGAGTCTATGAACTAATCATCCAAGTTCTTATTCAAAGACCAAGCTACAAGAAGGTAAAGAAGGATGCTTCATAATGGTCAGCACCAAGTCCAAGTTAACAAGAAGAGAAGAAAAAGAGGTAAGTATAAGTATATTGGCAAAAGAAGGGCAGTTGTCTAAAAGGAGAATGACTGGAAATTTTCTATCAAGTTGATTACAGCAAAGGTAATAATTAGTTATCCTTTGTCATTGTTTTCAAAGGGGGAGAAGGTTTAGGTGTTTCCATCAATGCCAAAGGGGGATATTGTTGGCAATATGGTTGGAATTGATGTCAAAGAATCTCAGTAATGACAAAGGAATAACCAAGGATGTGATGGCAGGACAAACTCAGTGAAAGACAAAGGTAGTGATGACATGGCATGGATGATGATATGGAAGATATGACGAAATGGCATGGCATAGATGATGATGTGGCATGAAGTTGAAATCATTGTTGCATTATGACATCAATATGGAGAAATATGGAGAAATTGGTGAAAATCAGGAAATTGACTAAGTATGGAATAATTAGTCAAAACTCGTCTAAGAGGGTCTAAGAGAATGCCCGCCACAATTCATGGTTTTATTAAAATGCTCGCACCATGGTACCAGGATATAGCTTGTTATAGTGGCTATCTAGTCATGGTCTCAGTTTTCTTTCATCACTCCTGAGGAGAAAGTTCTAGGTATGCCACACAGGGTTTTGCACTAGAATAAGTAAAAATGACCAAGTAGTCTCAGAAGAATGCCCGCCATAAATTATGGGTTGAAGTAAATTCCCGCAGTGTATGGTCAGTTTGTAGTGTGTTGTTTTGGCTACCTATTCATGGTATCAGTTTACCTTAATCATTTTTAAGGTGAAAGTTACAAGTCTGCCAAATGAGGGTTTTAGAATAAACTTGGAGGAAATTCTTGAAAATGACAAAGTGTTGGAAAAACTAGTCCAGATGGCCTTAAGGAAATGCCCGTCGTACATCATAGGTTCATGATAAAAATTATCTGAAAGTATCATCCTTTAGCTTGTTGAAGAGGTTATCTCACCATGGTCTCAGTTCTCAAAGAAGATGTTTGATGACAAAGTTAGAGGTCTGCCAAAACAGGGTTTCAGGCTGCTTGTACAACAAAGTGGCAAATTTGTTTGAGTGGCCTCAGGAAAATGCCCGCCACAAGTTGTGGGTTGAAGAGAATGCCCGCACAAGATGGCCATCGTGTAGATAGGTGATTTTTATACCTTACCATATATTCATATTGACTTGAAAGTGCATGAAGAAGAAATTATGTACCTGCCAAAACAGTGGTTTAGGGAAATTAGACCAAGTCCAGGAGAAGAGAAAAAATTGTCTAAGTATGGAAGTATTAGTAAACTCTTCCTGAGTGCCCTTAGGGAAATGCCCGCCACAGCTCATAGGATGATGGGAAAAATATTTTGAGAGTGTAGATCTCTAGAGTGTTTGTTGGTGCATCCAACCATGGTCCCAAATGGTCCAAACGGTCTTTCAGGAGAAAGATATGGATCTTCCAAGAGTGACTCCCAGTCATATTTGCATTGTCCCAGTAAAATACCCGCCAAGTTCAGATAATGAGGTTTTAGGAGAGAATATAGGCATGATTGGATTCAATAGGATATTCCTCACATTGTGAATGTCTCACTTTCCAAGTTTGAAGGAAAAATGAAATCACCTTGGTGGCCTAGGGTTTGAAGAAAATTGGTTAACTGTCAGAACAGGAGTTTGAAAGACCATTTGGAAATTCCCACTAAATACTATCCTGAGGATGACAAGTTTATCTGAAGGCATGGAGTTGTTCTTTAATGAGATGGATATCCAGCCATGGAGTCATTTTCCTCTCTGGTGTTCACACGTGTGAAATAGAAGTCTGCCAAAGTAAAGAAAATGTATTTTGGTTATTAAAGATAGGAATTTGACTAAGTGTCAAATTCACGAGGTTGAAAGAGGCATTTGGAAATTCCCACCAAGGTTGGTCTGTGTGATGATAATTTCATCAGAAGGCACAGGCATGCTCCCTGGTGAACTGGCCATCCATCCATGGAGTCAGTTCTCTCTTTGAGGCTCACATGTGTGAGATTGTGGCCTGCCAAAATAGGTAAAAATATTATTTTGTAGGATGATATTAAAAGGGAAAGAATGGATAAGTGTTAAAAAAAGGGGGGGCTAAGTGTTGATATGCCCGCGGTGAGGGCTAAAGGGAGCGCCCATAGGCTCATATGCTCGTAGGGGCCCAGGTTTAATCCCACAGGAGCCTATAGATTCCCGCAGGGCTAAGGTAAATCCCACGGGGGTTTGAAATGCCCGTAGGGGCCAAAGATAAGCCCGCATAAGGCATGAAGAAGCCAACAGGCATGGAATGAAGAAGGAAGCCCACGTTTTGGAAAGGATGAAACCCACAGGTGAAGAGTGGAAGAAGCCCAGAGGCTGGAAATAGATGAAGCCAGCAATCATGGAAGATGATCAAAAAGAATTTAATTAATTAATTAAATTAAAACAGTAACAAACATAATTATATAAATGAAGCCAGCAAGATGATCACGAATTTCTTAATTAATCAATTAATTAAGAAAAACAGTAAACAGAATTATCAATTAAAAACATAGATTTGAAGAGGTGTGAAGGTGAAAAGCAATGAGCATTATTTGAAAATATGCAATGCTTCAAAATAAAGGTAAAAGAATATATAAACAGAATTATGAAGATGAAGAAGGTGTCTCTGTGGTTTAGATTGAATGTTCTGTAAGGAACAAAAATAAAAGAGGATGTTGGGTTATAAAGAGAAATAAATGAAGCAACTTTGAATACCAAAGAAAGAGACCAGTGAGTGCACATTCAGGATGAAGAAGTGCAAAATCAAGGACAAAGTATGAAGGTGAATACCCTTGTAGAAGCAAGGAAGAGACCAAGTAAAGATAGCAAGAGACAGAAGTTGAAGAAGGTCTGAGAAGTTTAATAATATCAAATTAGGGTGGCAGGGTGGTGCTAGGGAAGGCTACATGCCTGCAAGGGGGTTGTAGCCGCCTTCCAGTAGTGGCTGGTAAATAGAGTGTAGTTGCATCCTTGTCTGTAGGGGCAAGCAGAAACCAGGGTGTGGGTGCATCCTTCAGTTGTGGCTGAGAAACTTGGGGATGGGTGTCTCCGGCAAGTGGTAGCTTGAAAAAACTATTGCAAATATAATTTTGCAGTATATAAAGACTTGGTGGTTTTCCCAATCGGGCTTCCATGATAAAAATCTGTGTTATGTGTATCTTGTTGATTTCATGTTTTGATTAAAGTTTAAATAAGTGGTTTAAATGGTAAAAATTTAACAATATTGATTCACCCCCCCCACCTCTCAGTATTGACCAGCTTCCAACAACCCTCCAATGGGTGTCATTCTGAGCATAGTTCATTCTATGTTTCAAGCTCATTAAAAAATGAAGCAGATGATATGAGCATAGTTCATTCTCTATTTCAATCTCATTAAAAATTGAAGTAGACACCTTGAGAATTCTTTCCACCCATCTTCGAACTCATTAAAAATAGTAAGAAGTGTTGATATTACTTTTTACTTTTTCATTCTCTAGTTAAAACATGAAAAATATTTTAAGTGCTTTTAATACCATAGTCATTCCCGTTAAAATTAATAAAAAAGGTGTTGAGTTTAGTCTACTTTTCTCGTACTCGTAAAATAATGAGGAAGTGCCTTACGAGTATAGTTTATCTCTTTATCTAGCCTTGCTAAAATATTTATGGAAAAGGGACAACCCCTAGTTTAATTTTAGTCTTCGTCATACTCGGTTATCAACCATGAAAAATACGTCTCTTGAGTGATTATCCCCTTTTCGACCTTGTTGGACTACATATGAAAAAGGAACTCTTTGGAGTCTCCTCTAATCTTGTTTCGGACTCCATAAATATGAAAAGATTCATGAGAGAGCTTTCTCTCTTTCAGGCTCATTAAAATATTTGAAAGAGTGTCCATCTAGTATGGGTTTACCCATTTTTCAGGCATAATGGACTAATTATAGAAACGGTATACTCTAGTCAACCACTAACTAGAAGAGTTATCCCTCATATTTTTTATCCTTTTTCGAGCGTAGGAGACTAAATTTATGAAAAAGACACCTTGGAGTATTCTTTAGATTCTTTTCAGACTCTAAACATGAAAAGATCACCACTTTTACCTTCTTTGGACTCGTAAAATAATGTGTTGGCTGCTTTTTGGACAGACCTGGGTTTTAATGAAGCGCAGCAACAAAACCCCTTGGCGCACTGGCCCTCTCGGAAATGAGCTGCGCAGCAGCTCGAGGTCTCACCCGAAGTGGCTATGGGGGGCTAAGGAATCAAGCTTCCTTAGCCTTGGTGATGCGGAGATTGCAGTCTTCCCGCGAGGGAGTTCTCGGGCGGAATGTCTTACTCCTCTGTAGCTCTCAGCGCAACAGTGCTGCAACTCGTACCAGCTTAACCGCAAGGTCCCTCGTTTCCAGCACACGAGGCGATTACCCTCTGCGTCGATACCCTATGTATCGTTCCTGCTTGTGTGCCCGGCGCAGTAAGGCATGCCTCAATCGCCGCAGCGACAGTGTTCTACGGGTTTCTTCAACACTTAACAATTATAGCTATCAAGAAAGCTTGCGAACTTACTTGGCATATTCATAAAGATATTGCAATGTTCATGTACACACAGATAGTGAACTAAAACATGCAATCACACAACACAGCGTCACAACAAGGAAAATTATGAAGTTCACCTCCACGGGGAAACCACGTCCACGGGGAGTGTATCTTATATTAATCACAGAATAGGAATTACAATCCTGCTGCGCACACAGCTGCAGCCTTAGATCTTTCCAGGAAACTCCACGCACACAGCTGGGAGCCCTTCTCTCGATCTAGTCTCTTCCTCTACAGAGATTACAATAGTTCATACGTCGACTCAGACTGTCTGCAACTCAGGGATTAACTCCACGGCTATCCCGACTCTAACTCTTGTCTTCTCACAACACAATAGAAGACTGAATGGCTAGCTTACTGACTGACTGACTAACCAACTAACATCTATCCTTTACGATTACACATATATATAGGTGGCCATGGCGGTCACACCTTTACAAAACTGTGGGCCTTTCCCAGCAGTATTCCCCAAAAACCCTAACCACGGACATGGCTAGTTGTACTGTAGGCGCCGCTTGCAGTCAAGTCACCGTTTCCTGTAGGTTCCGTGACTTCTGGCGCAGATTGCGGGTATGGGCACCGCTTCATCGTTTACCGCTCCTTGTCCTTTTCCTTCAATGCTTTGGTCCGTTTCTCTTCCTTGGTTAGAGCAACCATAACTTCTGTACTTAGCCTTAATGAGGGTAGCTGAGCCCTCTACTCCGTCGCTTCATTTATTATGGTAGCTGAGCTCTCTACTCGGCCACATTTATTCTCCTTTGACATGTGCGCATGAGCTCCACGATTTCTGGTCCGTAATATGCGCTGAGCTCGTCCATCTGGCACCGTACTGCGCACCGTCTGCTTCTACCCAAAAATTGGTGCTTGTTCAAAATTAGCACTTTCCTTCAATACTTGTGCTTTTTCCTCAAAATTCGTAGCTTTACCATAGCTACGACCTAGGCTCCAACATAATGCATCAAAGGGCCTATATGGGTTCAAAACCCTCCTTCAAGTTCATTAAAAATATGATGAGGGACTCATCTAAGATGAACTACACCGAACATCTGATATCCTCCTCAAGTTCATTAAAAACAAAGAGGTACTCATCGATCATGATGGGAGAAAATTTGGGGAAAATGGGTCAGTTTCACATTATGGCAGTTGTTTGTTGTCTCCCTTGAACATGGCACATGTTTGTATCTTGTCTTACAGTTGGGTAATCTTCTTTCCTTTGATTTATACCAATTTCATGAGTCATCCTACTCCTTTGGTCTAGCCGGAGAATGCCTCAATCATTGCCACGTTATGTTTTGGTCCCAGCTATCTTGTTGGGTCAATGTTGCCAAGTCATTTTTTCGTTCCATCCGATGTTTAAGGGAAGTTATCTTGAGTCATCCTTTATGTAGTCCTATATACCTTCATCCTTGTATTATTATATGCTCATTTGATCTACCAATTTACATCAATTTCATGTGTCAGTTTTGTGTCGATGATGTGGGATACAACATGGCCCTCCTTCGACGGATTTGTTCATGTCGACTTCAACACATTATCTAAGAGTTAGACTTAGAAACCAATTATTACCTTGGGACCTGCATGCCTATATGTTGGGAAGAGAAATCCATCATTACGAGGTCGAAATATCATCATTTAGACCTTGTTTTTGCCCATTTTTTAAGATTGTCACCCCCTGCCTTGTACAAGGAGGGATAATTCCTAAATCCTAGTGTTAGGGGACCGATAATTTCCCTTTTTATCACCCTCTGGCCTTCATTGGGGGAGTGATTATTTTGGTCCAACTACTTTTGCATGGATCTAGTATCATGACTTCGAATAATATTTTGGATAGGAGGTTCCATGCTTTGAATCCTCCCTCCCTTTCCATTCCAAGGAGGCTAATCCTTATTGATCGATCATATCCTCCCTTGATCCATCCTTTTCTCCATAGTAGTTGAGCCTCCAAACACTATATAATGACGGCCATCCTTGGGTGAAAGAGGGGGGAAGAAGAGAGCATCCTTACTCTGCTCAATTGTAGAGTGTAGATGGAAAAAGAGCTTGAAGATGTCATACTTATTCTAGTCTAATTATCAAGGGGTATTGAAGGAGAGATTGGAGGATATTTTTCTACTAAGTCATTTATAATCTTGTATGTACTTCTTTATGGATTTCCATTCAATATAACCTTGGCCTATTTCTCCCTATTTCATGTCTTTCATGGTGAATGTATGAATGTGTCTACCATTTGATAGTTAGATATTTGTTTATAAATTTGTTGCTTCGGAGAAGGTATTAGATTTTGTTTGTTAGCAAGATTATAATCCCATATATCAAATCTAGGGGCTAGATCAACCTAGGACTAGTGAGGACAACCATTGAAAGTGAGGTAGGTCATCTATATCTCTTGTTTATTTCACAACTTATTTCCTTTTGTATGAACTAGATATGGGAGGATGTTAGTGTCCACTTGTTGACCTCTATCTTGTATTAAGGAATAGGGAACCATTTTATATCCAAGAGATGTTCTACTTGTCTACAAGGATAATTTTCTACCACACAAACTAACGATCATACTGGGGACTTTTCCAAGCTTTAGTATCCCTTGAATGCTTGTTTAAATGACAAGTGTGTGTTTTCTTTTCAATTATTACCTTCCATGATCATTATCGAGAATCCCTTTGAATCAAGAAATCAATCCACCCTTATATTTGAGTAATAAGTGTCATTTATTTGACTTTTCAAGACTTTATCCCTTCCCCAAAGAAGCTTGCAGGGTGATAATTTCACTTTATCCCTACCTGCTAGTTGTCTAGGGAGCAATAATTTCAATTCTATCCCTCCCTTCTAGTCTATCAGAGGGGAATCATAGAATTTTATTACTCTATATGTGAGGACAAAAGGGCAATAATCCTCTATTTGGGGATCTTTTGAGTCTCTCTTGCTTGGTTTTGCTTGGTTTTTTGTCTCAAGACCTTTTGTGTGAGCATTTTTTGCTTGATAAAATATTTGTATAACTTTGGATTAAGTATTTGATTGCTTTTAGATCCCTATTTTGCTTATCTCTTTCCTTTACAACCTTTGGATGTGTAACATCAACCTAGGATAACTTGATCCTTCATTAAAGTTCACATCCTTCCTTATATGATTCTTCTCATCCAGTGGCATTCAGAAATATCTTACCTTGGTTCTAAACCCCTCAAAACACATTTGGTTGTGTTTGGGACCTAATCGATTGGTTTGGGATGTGAATTGTGTTGTTTGTGCCTCTTGCATTTTGGCTCTTGTCCATATTTGTTTAGGTGAAACATTGAATCCCTACTAAGTACAAGAACCCTATGGTCCTATCCCAACTCGTCATTTCCATATTGCTTGGATTGAACATTAAAGGTATCAAAATATTTCCCTCAATATTTGTTTCTTTGAGTTTGCAAGTTTTTGATAACTTGGGATTTTGGTTTGCAAATTGAAAGTGTTAAAGGAACATTGTCTTCGAATTCTTCTCTCTCTTGCTTGTTTTCTTTATCTTCTTTGGGTTTTGATTCTTTGAAAAGTGTCATTGAGTCTTTCCTTTTAAATTGAAACAAAGAATATTAGTTTTCAAGTCTTTTATGCAATTTAAAATTCTTTGAAAGGAAGAAAACAAAAATTTTGCATTCTTTTGGTGTGTGTTTGAAAAAGAGCTTGCAGCATGCAATACTTCTTTTAAAAAATAACTAAGATCTAAATCCAAGACTAATACCTGAATAACTGACGTCTGATCCGAGTTTTAAGCTTTAATCCTCTGCTCCACTGTTCTAGATGAATTACCCACAATAAACTAGATACCCTTCTCAAATATTTTGACTAAACAGAGATGAATACTTAACATGAAACTCATATATAAGTAAATATGAAATATTCAATGAAATAGATTCATCTAATACACAAATCTTATTGGAAGGAAACTATCTTGTATTACTTGCATTAATGGTAATCAGCAATACCTTCTCTGTAACCGAAACTGTCAAAACCTGGCCCTGGGACTTTGCTCCTCTCTCCTTCAAAGGATATTTCTCCAACATCTCCTTATAAAAATTGGTTCTCTCTTTCTAAAGACGCCCTCCTTGTATTTATAGAAAGGATAAGAGGATAGACTCGAAAGATAATTGGTTGGGGAGTTTATGGTAGTTAGTGTTGGAACGGGGTTAGAGCACAGGAGATGCGGAGCCGACAGCGATGAAGGGGTCATCAACGAAGAAAAAGGACCATTCGCGAAGGATAAGGTTCCAACGGAAGCAGAAGTTTTGGTCCAAATTAGTTAGAATGGGTCGTTTGGACCATTTTGTAACAACCGTAGGTGTCTATAAATAGAAACACAATTGTAATAGGAAAATAATCATAGAGAGATTAGTCGATCAAGTCTGATGTATTTTGTTTGCCTTCGGCAGTTTTTGCTCTGAGTATATGGATTTGTGTTAAGTCACTTGGAACTGTTTTCTGCGAAGTTCATCCCATAGTCTTTGCGATGAGTTAATGAATGAGGATGTTCATCTATGTCTCAACTCTATGCTTTCTATTTGTCACTATGTTATGAAGTATGAATGATATCTTGTAATCTTGTTGCTTTGTCAATTGATCAGTAATGTTGGTTGGTATGAGTTATAACTATTGCATATTTGAATTTCTAGTATAATGTGAAAACGAATCTCTAGTTTCTGTAGCAACTGAGTATGAATTAATGCATGTCTTCTCCCAACTACAGAAACTTGGTTCCTGCAGCCCCCCTTAGACATGTCGGGTGAGACCTCACTCGCTCTGTGGGTATTGTTGGAAAGGGTAAAACCTTTCTGGGTTGATGCTTAATGGTGTTTGGTCAATATTTTTTGACACCTAGCAAAGGATGATCAAATTTGCGAAACGAATGCGCCGGAACCTGAATCATCAGTACAATTCCCAGCGAAGGATGATCAAATTGGTGAAACAGAGTCGTAGCTGAGGTGGCTCAAGGGAGATCCACAAGTTTGTGTTGGGGGGCTATTGGCATGGGGTTAGAGCGCAGGAGATGTGGAGCTGACAGTGACAAAGGGGTCATCAATGAAGGAAAAGGACCATTCGCGAAGTATAAGGAGCCGATGGAAGCAGAATTTTTGGTCCAAATTAGTTAGAATGGGTCATTTGGACCATTTTGTAACGACCATATGTATATATAAATAGAAACACAATTGTAATAGTAAAATAATCATAGAGATATTAGTCGATCAAGTCTGATGTATTTTATATTCCTTTGGCATTTTTTGCTCTGAGTATATGGATTTGTGTTAAGTCGCTTGGAACTGTTTTCTACAAAGTTCATCCATGTGAGGAACCTGTAACAATTAATTAATGAAAATGCACGAGATAGCAGAAATAACAGAACTCGGAATAGATTTATTGATCGTAGGCCACTTCGAGGGGGAAACCTCCTTTGAGCAAGCTCAATACAAATAACTTCATGGTGCCTTCATTGACCTCAACACAAACTTATATACTAAGTATAGGCGCCAATACTATGGATCAATACCATGGAACATATAATACTACGGGACGACTTACAAATCATATGTGTCCAATACTATGGATCAATACTATGGGCCAATACAAACTATGGATCAACATATAATACTACAGGATGACTTACAAATCATATGTGTCTAACAAGATTATAATAACAAAGTAAAGAAGGGTTGACATGGGTTCCTAACATCCCCTCCCCCTTAGAAAAAGCTTTATCGTCAAAGCTTTAGATGTAGAAATTGTTGTTGAATCTGGAGTGGTTCCCATGTAGCATCCTCTGGTTTCATTTTGTGCCACTGAATCAAGACCTTTGTTATAGAGCGAGAGCGAACCAGATGACTGCACCTATTGAGGACGGCCTCCATCTCCAAAAGGATGGATCCTTCATTATCCAATTCTGGTAAAATAGTTTTTCCTCTTATGTTGGTGCCAAGAACTTTCTTCAGACAAGGGACATGAAATACTGGATGAATGCGGGAAGAAGGAGGAAGTTCCAATTTATAAACAACGGACCCAATCTTCTGAAGAATCCTATATGGCCCATATAAATTTGGAGTGAGCTTATGACACCCTTTGATTTTCAGGGAGGATTTATTGTAAGGCTGTAGACGAAGAAAAACCATATCACCTACTTGAAAATTGCGCTCAGAACGATGCTGATCGGATTTTTGCTTCATTCGATTTCTTTCCATGTGAAGATTGCCCCGCAAAATGTGAAGAATCTAATCACGGTTCCGAAGGACTGTGTCAACTTCCTGAACTGGTAAACTACTAGGGGTGTATGGAAGAAGAACTGGCAGTGCTTGACCATATACTACTTCATATGCATTCATTTTAGAGGAACTGTGGTAAGAGGTATTGTACCACCATTTCAACGAGAGGGAGCCACTTTTCCCACTAATGTTGTTGTTCGGAGGTCAAGCAATGAAGATAAGTTTCCAAGCATTTATTGATAATTTCAGTATGACCATCTGTTTGTGGGTGATACCCTGAACTCATCTTCAGTTTAGTGCCAGTGTGGCGAAATAGTTCTGTCCAAAAATGACTAGTGAAAGTTGCATCACGATCCGAGACAATGCAAGAAGGGATTCCGTGAAGATGAAAGTTCTGGTCCAGGAAAATTTTTGCGAATGAGGAGGTTGTATAGGGATGGTTGAGGGCACAAAAATGACTATATTTGGAGAGGTGATCAACCACAACCAAAATCATTGGCTTCCCTCCATATTTAGGGAGCCCTTCAATGAAATCCATAGAAATATCTGTCCAAATCTGTGTAGGGATGGGAAAGGGTTCGAGCAATCCCATAAGGAGTTTCGTTGCACCCTTATTGCACTGGTAGGTGTCACATTCAGCTACCATCTATTGAATTGTCCTTTTCATTCCCTACCAAAAGAAGTTACGTTGTGCCCACTCATACGTTTTGAGGAACCTAGAGTGCCCTGCTGATGGAGAAGCATGGAGCTCATGGAAGACAGCTTGTTGAATATTTGTGCTCTGGGGAATCACCAGGAGACCCTTGTATCTCAGGGAAGCACCATCCCAAGAGTAATGTGGTATAGCAGAAGGTTTTTTTCCAAGAGTTGGATGATTTGAGATAATGAAGAGTCATTGACATAGCCCTTTTGAAAATATTGCAACCAATTTGGAACAAGTATAGAAATAGCTGAAAGAGAAACTTGGTCATCAAATGTGCAAGAAAGAGCATCTGCCACAATATTTTCCTTACCCTTCTTGTAAGTGATATCATAGTCATAACCCATGAGTTTGATAACCCATTTATGTTGTGCTGGGGAGGATACACGTTGTGCTAGGAAATATTTCAGACTCTGGTGATCAGTCTTGATGTAGAAATGATTCCCTAATAGGTATGGTCACCACTTCTGTACTGCATGCAAAATAGCCATCATTTCTTTCTCATATGTAGAGGCAGTTAAATTCTTACCAGAAAGGGCTTTGCTGGTGAACACAATGGGATGTTCATCTTAAAGGAGAACAACACCAAGTCCATTGTTGCAAGAATCACTCTCAATAGTGAAAGGCTTGGAAAAATCGGGCATAGCTAGAACAGGTGTAGTAAACATAGCTTTTTTCAGTTTTTCAAATGCACACTCAGTAGCATGTCTACATGTAAAAGCATCATTTTTCAATAGAGAAGTTAATGGAGCTGCAATCCTCCCATAATCCTTGACAAACTTGCGGTAGTGTCCAGTCAATCCCAAAAAACCACGAACACTCTTGAGTGTCTGAGGATGTGGCCAATTGTTCATGGCAGCTATTTTGGCAGGATCCACGCGAACTCCTTGTGTTGAAATAATGTGCCCAAGATACTCTACTTCCTTCTGTCCAAAAACACATTTAGATTGTTTCATGTGGAGATGATGGTCAGAGAAAATTTGCATTACAAGATCCATATGCTAGAGATGCTCAGCCCATGTTTTACTGTAGATGAGGATATCATCAAAGAAGACCAAAATGAATTTTCGTAAGTAGGGCCGGAATATTTTATTCATCAATGCCTGGAATGTGGAAGGAGCATTAGTGAGGAAAAAGGGAATGACCAAAAACTCATAGTGGCCATCATGTGTGCGGAAAGTTGTTTTAGGGATATCATCCTCATGAACCCGAATTTGATGATACCCGGAATGAAGATCCAACTTGGAGAAAAATTGAGCACCGTGATTCTCATCAAGAAGCTCATCAACAACAGGAATTGGAAACGTATCCTTGATTGTGAGGTGATTAAGTGCTCGGAAGTCAATGCAGAGGCGCCATGACCCATCTTTTTTTCAGACAAGAAGAACTAGTGAAGAAAAGGAACTAGTACTAAGGCAAATAATACCTTGCTTCAGTAAGTCCCGAACAAGCATTTCAGTCTCTGTTTTTTGGTGAAATGGGTAGCAATAGGGCCTAATGTTGGGAGGAATGCTTCCAGGAAGGATCTGAATACGATGTTCCTCTGGCCTTGAAGGTGGAAATTCCACTGGTTCAGTAAATACACCTATATATCTCTCCAGAATTTTGTGTAGATCCAAAGGATTAGTGGAGACTGTCGATGGTTGCATCTGAATGGAATGGATCTGAGCGATGACACCATGTGAATTATTCTTAAGAAAATTTTCCATGCGACGTGAAATGATGATGCTAAGAGACCCTGGTTGTAATCCTGTCAATGATTATTTTTTTCCATTGGTTGAAAATTTCATCCAAAGTTCAGCAAAATCCCATAAGATGGGGCCAAGTGTGTGTAGCCATTGATCGCCCAAAACCACATCACATTCTCCTAAGGCCAAGGAAAACATGTCAAAGAGAAGGTTATAATATCCCATAGAGATAGACACATTGAGACGCTTCCCCTTGCAAGGTAAGGTGCCCCCATTGGCAACCATGACTTCAAAGTTGAAGGATGGACAAAACAATCATCCTGTTTGGCGATCCTAGGGTCAATGAAGTTATGAGTGCTACCAAAATCAATGAGTATTGTAAAAGGAAGCTTCTTGAAGTAACCCTTGACCTGCATTGTTTGGCGGGTGGTGACTCTGGTTAAACCACGGAGAGATATCTCTGGGTGGTCGTCCTGAGACGGAGGGTCAATAGGTGGCTCCAGAATGTCGACCTGATCATCTATTGTATCTAGGGCTTCTTCACCAATTTCAGAGGTAGGCAGAGAATCCACATCCAAGAGAAAAATCTTTTGCTCAAAACGTATATTTCCCCGAGTGAATTTCTCATCACAATTATAACAAATCCATTTTTCTCCGCGTGCTCGCATCTCTGTTTCATACAAATGCTTGATAGGAGTTAGTCGAGGAGCTAGCGGGATGGGAGGTCGTTGGGAACCCACATTTCTGAAGGGAAGAAAAGTGTGTTTGGAGCGTTGTTGGGATGCGATCTTGTTCTTTGCCAACTTAGCCAATCCCAGGGCTTCCATCATTGTGTTGGGACAAAACATTTTGACCCTAGATCAGATTGCATTCTTTAGACCACTGATAAAACAACTCATGTAGAAGTCATCAGGCAATCCTTCTGTGTGATTGGCTAGTTTCTCAAATTATGTCTAATACTCTCTCACAGTGCCAATTTGGAAAAAATTTGTGAGGGCTCATGTGAAGTCATCAAAAGCACTAGGAGCAAATCGTTGCAAAAGAAGCTGGCAAAAATATGGCCATTTTGGCTCCTCATGAGCCTTGATATATCGACGGTACCATTGAAGAGCTTCATGTTCCAAATGAAAGGATGCAAGTGGAACTTTGTTAACATCAAAATTATTATGCAAACTGAAATATCATTCTTCCCAATAGATTCATCCAGTCGGATCAGTACTATTGAAGCGAGGAAAATCAAGCTTCGGACCAAGAAATTGCTTGAAGAAGAGAACCCAATGTCCGTAGAAGACTATGATTGTCATTTATTGTTCAAGGTTGAATGCTCAAGATGGAGACCAAGAAATTTTTCATCCATATCCTGGAGTTTGGTTTTGAGGGATGCAATTTTTTCCTCCATGGTTTTTGCTCATGTGCGGGTGACAACCATAACTAGGAGTTTTTTTTTAATGGGTAGAAAAACAAAAACAAAAACTGTTTTAGTAAAGGAAAATTTGGATTTGGGAAAAACTCTGATAGGTAATTTGGGTTTGACTAGGTTTTGGACACTTTCGAATGGATAGGGAAGCAAAAAATGAGGATTTCAGAAGCAGGGTGAAAGAATGAGAAAATTTGTCAGAGAGGGACAAAGAAGCAGAAATAGGAAATGAAAATTGTGGTAAAATTTGAAGGCGATTGGGTGAAAATCGAAGAAGTTATGGAAAACCCTAAAAATAGACAAATGTGGGATTTGAGGATTTGGGAAGTGGAATTTGGGATAGGGTCCTCAGGAATGAAATATGCAGAATAGGATTTCAGGGGTGTCAGTGAAGTTTCAAGGGAAACAGAGTTAAAACAAAGGAGATATGGCGAAAAAATAGCTTCTTTTTTTTCGGAAAGGATCTGCAATGGCACGGAAGTGATCGAAAATAGTTCTGGACAGATGGAATCTGCGATTTATCAGTTGAAAATAGATATGGACCCCAGGTATGCTCAGATTCCTAGTGGTTCAGGGGATTCAATCAGCCACCAATGATGTCTGACGGCTTGTGTATTGGGGCAGTACCCCTCATTCCACGGCTCAGGTAAAACTGATAATCGCTTTGCCACAAACGACAGCTCTTGCTTTACCTCATGGGTGGGAACTAGTCAATTAGGTAGGGGTCGTTTCCCTTTTCACTGGCAGGTCCTCTCAATGGGCCAGCTACTTCGGGGTTCCTGTGGTACTCCTCACAATGAGTTTTAGGGATTATGCCCAAGTACTTCCCACAGTTAAGCAGATAGGGATTATTCCTAGATCCGAACCTGCAACAGATGCAGAAAACAAAATTGGAAGAAATTCCACCCAACGAGCCCAAGAAAGTGCTCTGATACCATATGTGAGGAACCTGCAACAATTAATTAATAAAAATGCACGAGATAGCAAAAATAACAAAAATCAAAACATATTTATTGATCATGGGCCACTTCAAGGGGGAAACCTCCTTTGAGCAAGCTCAATACAAATAGCTTCACGGTGCCTTCATTGGAATCAACACAAACATATATGCTAAGTCTAGGCGCAAATACTATGGATCAATACCATATACATATAATACTACGGGATGACTTACAAAGCATATGCGTCCAACAACAATATACTAACAAAGTAAAGAGAAGGATCGACATGGGTTCCTAACAATCCCGCAGTCTTTGCAATGAGTTAATGAATGAGGATGTTCGGCTATGTCTCAACTTTGTGCTTTCTATTTGTCGCCATGTTATGAAGTATGAATGATATATTGTAATCTTGTTGCTTTGTCGATTGACAAGTAATTTTGGTTTATATGAGTTATGACTATTGCATATTTGAATTTATAGCATAATGTGAAAACGAATATTTGTTTTCTGTAGCGACTGAGTATGAATTAATGCATGTATTCTCCCAACTGTGGAAACTTGGTTCCTGCATCCACCCTTAGACATCTTAGGTGAGACCTCACTCGCTTTGCGGGTGTTGCTGGAAAGGGTAAAACCTTTCTAGGCCGATGCTTAAGGGTGTTTGGTCGATATTCATTTACAACAATGTGAAGTGAACCCCTGTAGAAAGAACTGTGTCAGCAGTTAGGATAACTGCCATAACTAATCCTTAATCAATCTTTTATATATTTTTTCGTGATTTTAGGGACTGCGAGTTTATCTCTTGACAACCAGCGAGTGAGTCACAATTTTAGTATCCAGCAACATGCGGATGCAACTTTTTAGGTGTTACCCACGGGTTATCAATATAGACTGTTGCGGTTAACCCACGATTTAACTGATAGGAGAGTCACGGTTATGGCTCAAAATATGTCACAAAAAATAGTTATGTTGATGATAACATTGTAATATTTGGGCCAAAGCATATAAGGTCAATTAGGCTCTTCCATCCATAAGGTCATTTTGTGTGACCAACAATGCAGTGTGGTCACGGATGGAGAAGTGCCATTTTGACTGATAATAGATTCCCCCTAATGTATGAGGTTAGAGGGAAAGACAATGGCCGAAATGAATTACAAACCAAGAAGTGGAGGAGCATAGAAACCACAAGGACAAGGTCTCAAATAGTACCTGAAACAAAAACAAGGTCAGGGAACAATTACAATCTTGATATCATGAGATGTTCAGAATGTTAGAACATGATCTCCAATACATAATAGAAAATATGTATATAGCATGGCCACTGAAATACAAGAGTGGATCCACGTCAAGAAGGATATCATATCCATAGCAACAAACTGGATCTATGTCTCATGATGAGCTAATATAATTAGGGCTCGGTCTTGCGCAACTTGGGTGATAACAAAGAAGTTGTATCATAATCCCAAGGTCTTCAAACCAACAATCAATAAATAGTAAAAAACCTAAGCCATGTGAATAGAGTTGAAGTCGACCATGGAAGATTTCGTTTGATTACCGGTCAATGATGAGAACCGTTAACAAATTCAAGGACACCTACCATTAATGAAAATGGGGTCCAAGTTACTGAGTACATTCTTGCAAGTGTGAATAAGAGGTCTTGAATTCAAACACTTGAAGAATCTGTCGAGTAAGGGACATTGATGTATTCCCATAACTCAACAATGAGAGGATCTGCCACTGATAACTACAAATATCAAGGTACTAACTGGGAACTCTAAGTCCACTTCCTAGAGCAAAATGTGTTGATGTCGATAGGAAGAGACCCGTGAGAAGGAAGGAATTGAGGTATCCTTCATCATCTCACATGAGAAACATTGAGGGATTGAGTTGAAACAATACTAAGACAAGGAATGGTCGACATGAGGAGTCAAGATGAACTGCAGAATGGTCGACACAAGGGTGATCCTTGAACATTGAGCACCAGAGGTAAGTAATTTAGGCAGCTTTGGACTGACAGGAAACATGATACAAGCTTTTCATGTAGGATACATAACAAACTCTCCATATTATAGGAAGAGTAACAAATCAGAGGAGTATACAACTTTGGAAACAGGTTAAACCTAAAGCCAAAACTAATACCCATTGACTCAACATAAGTGTTTTGTTTAAGGATAGCTTCCATATAATGAATGAATAATTGAGATTTTCCTTCCCTTCTCTTTTTAAATGTATTTTCTTGGTTTAACAAGCAGGAAAAGGTTAAAAAGAAAGCTTGATAATATCTCTCTTGTTAAATTTTAAGGAGTCCAAGAAAGGAAACTCAACAATCCTTCTTCATTTTTTAAACAAGCTCGAAGAGGGAAGAGAATAATGCTTGATATAGGTCCAACCATGTGTAATTTAACGATTCCATGGGAGGAAAACTCAAGACCTTCTTCATGTTTTAACGATTTTGAAGAAGAGATAGACTAGTACTTGATAGGTTACTGATCCGTGGATTTTAATATCGAGCCCGGATCTGTTCGTGCTAGATGTTGTTTTCATATTTAGGGATTCTAGAAAACTTAAACAAGAACTCCATACAACTACTTGTGGATTTTAGTATCGAGCCCGAGTTGGTATGTGCTCGTCGATGTTTTCATATTTAAGGAGTCTGGAAAACTTAAACAATAACTCCATAATGTACTTTTTCGTAATGTTAGCCTCCTCGCCCAAAAAAGTGTAAAAGTACACGAGAGAGGACTCTTCTAGTTGACAAAACTAGAGTATAAATTTTTCGTAAATAATCCACAAAGATCCAGAAAAGGGGTAAACTTATATCTAAGTGGATGTCTGTTCAAGTCCTTTAATGAGTCTGAACAAGACAAGTATACTCGAAAATATTGTTAATTTTAAGGAGTCTAACAAGAGAATGAAGGAACTCCCTAAGGATGGGAAACTTGTTATAATAGAAAAAATGATGCATAAGGAGTAAGTTCCCAAAAGTATAAAACAACGGCGTGGGTTCCGATATGACATAAATTCCATGCCTAGGGTAACCTATGTTGAGGAAGGTCTGATCCATGAAAGAACAATGACAGTGAAAGGTAAAAAGGAGTAGAAAATTGCATTCCATGGTGAATAAAGGAAATCCTAATGACTAAGTGTAGATTCAATGTAATGATCTAATCATCATGTCATAGGAAATTGAACTTTATATAAAACAGCAGTATGAACATAGTAGTGAGAAAGCGCCTTCTTGTACTTCTACCTAGTAAAAATAAAAAAGAGTTTTATAAATAGTAACAAAATCAAGAAATAACTCACATTTACCATTTTTACCATTGGAAAAGAGGAAAAGACCTACGACTTCAGACATTGATTGTGCTCAATCCGGGAGACCAAATCGGAATTCGTCGCTTGGAGGTAACTAATATTTCTTTGCTTTGCAAATTTGATCCATTTTTTAAAGTTTTTTTATAATTTTTTGAATTTAGATTTAAATTTTAGGTCTGTGTACCTGCTTGTATGTCTCCTTGAAACGCACAGGTACTCAAAATAGTCGCAAGTTGTGCTGAAAACAACTCGCGAGTACCTGCCTTTGTATGAAAGGAAAACCCACGGCTGGCGAAAACCAAAAAGAAAAACTTCAAAATCTAATGCATAAATGGATGAATGCAATGCAGGATGGTGCTCACTTGGAGGGAAAGAGAGAATGAGGCTATGGATAGAGTATCCTTGGGGGATCTGTTGACATTAAATGCTTTAAGAAGGTGTGGGATCCTCAAGTTTTTTTGCACTTCAAACATGAGGATGCAATCCCACTCGCTCCAAATGCTTGTGCAATACTGGGATCTTGATCATGGGATGTTCAATCTCCAAGGGGAGATGCTAGATATCACGGTAGATGATATCTATTTCATAATAGGATTATCCCACCGAGGTGAGGTTATAAACCTCAAGGGAACATTCAAAGGCATTGGAGCCTTATCGATACAAGATTACATCAATACTTATTGTGTAGCCGGGACTGAGAAAAGTTGTAGTCAAGTACCAATTAGAAAAATAGCGAGATTTCCATTGAAAGTGATCCTGAGTACTATAAACGGGATCAGTGGTAGTGCAGCTCAACATTTAGCATCCCGTAGCTACATGGATATTGGCATGGAATGTCTACGCAATGTCATATTTGATTGGTGTTTCGGTCTGTTGGTGAACATGAAACACCAACTGACGGAGTGCAAAACTGGGAAGAAGAAGAACTTTGTATATGGTAGCATACTTTGTACCTGAGAGAGAGAGAGAGAGTCCTTTCCCTTAGTCCAGTAATGGCTCTACCAGCACTCAATCCTCATGAGCCATTGATGACTCGATGGGGTGATATTTTCCTTCGTCGGGGCGAAGGTGAGACCAGTTCTTCTTACTCTAACGAGGATTATCTTGGATGGTGGAGTCGGAAGGTTCCATCATTCAAGTAGTTCCCACATGCCAGCATGGACTTTCGGGGAGATCTCGAGCTTATGTTGCCTCCAGGAGCAGCATGGGGAGATATAGGTACCAAAAATTGTTTTTTAAAATTTATTTAATTTTTACGATTTTTGTTTTTAATATAAACATGTGATTTGGTTAATGAGTGTGAGTGCTAACAACATACATTTTATGCATATGTGGGGCCATCAAGGCCTATTGGGCATCCCAAAATATATGTACAACTGACTGAGCCAGGTGGTACTGATGCCATGTTGCGGAGTATTGAGGGAAATATGGGTTAGTTGACCCATGGTATTCCTACATACAAGATTGAGCAGATGCCCATAGAGATGCAAGAACATGTGGTGGGTGTGCCCCCTGCATGGATCTAGTTGCTTAGGAAAGTAGCCAGGCTGGTGATCTGTTATAGGGAGGCCTTAACAGAGCAGTTTGAGGTTGTTGCATCTCCGTAGAGAGATTGATACTTAGTTGTGAGGCTATTATGCCCATTTTGAATATTGTAATATTTTGACAAAGATTGACTCAAACTCATATATTTTTTGGACCTTATATATATACATAGTATCGGTTTATATATATGTTTGCTTTATGTGTTTTAATGGTTTATTTTATAGTGTGTGATACAAATTCCAATCAAGTACATAATTTGCGTGTGCATCAGCTAATGTATTGTGATTCCTTGAAATATGTTGATATGAAATGTAATCAAAATGTATCTCAAGCAATCTAACTCGCAAAAAATGATGTAGCAAAGAAGGATCTCTAACCCTGTACTCACCCGTCAATTGAAGTACAACTAACTATGAATCGAGTCTTACCTTCATACGTGAAATGCTGTGATGAATAGCATCTTGGAGTAGTTCAATAACCGTTTTGTACTCAAATATGTTGTTTTTTGTAGGGCCCAAACAAGCACTTCCCGAGGAAACAAGTTGGCTTTTGGGTGAATATATTACCCAAGCAGCTGAAGCCAAGTTACGAGTGCGACGACTAGCGCCATCAACGAATCCTACAAATCACTCGGTTGTGATCTGAAACACAATCCAGAAGACACATAAGAAAAGCCAAAATAACTAACTCTACAAAAATATACATCTATAATACAAGAAAAAGCATACATTCCTAGGCGTAATACTTTTTCAAGTAGAGCCCATTTCTAGGCTCAGGAAGCTTAAATCCATCGTAATCCATCAACTCATATGATGCTTTGTTCAAAACCTTGGAAACAATATAGGGTCCAAGCCATATAGATTTGAACTTGCCTGCCCCCAAGGGATCCTTGTCCTGATCGTAAACCAAAACAAGATATGCTTTGGAGAATACCCTAAGTTTTACAGACTTGTCATATTGATGTTTGAATTGATTCTTGTGAGCTTCATTCACAATGAGCACATCGCGGCGTTGTTCATCCAGATGTTCTAAATGAAGCAATCGTTCTTCCAAAGCGGAAGTTTGGGGTAGTATTTGGATAGCCAACTTCAATGATGGAATCTCGCATTCAATGGGTGTGACTAACTTCAACCCGTAAACAAGTTGAAATGGTGAAAAATCGGTAGCAGTATTGACATTAGAACAATATGCCCAAAGAGCTGGATACAACATGATGTGCCAATTTGACCTACTGGAATTGACGATATGTTGAAGAATAGTTTTCAAATTTTTGTTGACCGCTTCAACTTTACCATTCGCCTGTGGATAAAACGAAGATGAGTGTTCTTGTCGAAAACGTAGCATAGCAGTCAAGTCTGTCATTATGTAGTTTTGGAAATTTCTACCACGATCAGTGATGATCTCTTTAGGTGTGTAGAACTTGGAAATGATCTGATTGAATATGAAATAGGATGACATTTCTCCATCTACTTTCACAGTAGGCATTGCCTCGGCCCACTTTGTGAAGTAGTCGACTGTAACGATGATATACTGATGTCCCCCAGTAGAAACTAGGTTACAAGTCATATAATCAATCCCCCACTTGGTGAAGGGACCTATTGTGATAATAGACTGAAGAGGATCTAGGTGTGCTTGTATTTTATTTTTGAAAAACTAACACGGATGGTAGTGTTTCACGGCTTCCACACAATCTTTGAAGATGGTGGGCCTAAAATACCCAACACATAGTATTTTCTGGGTTGTTTCCAACCCTGAAAGATGACCCCCCGGGCTCCACTGTGGGCATCATTCAATACTGACTTGACTTCATCCAGAGTCAAACAATGACGTAATATCGAATTTACCCCCGTCTATATAGAATATCAGAAATAATGAGGTAGTTCTTGGCATGATGCCTAAGATTTCATCGTTCTTCTCTAGATAAATTCGGTGGACACTTCAAAGTCTGTAGATAAATTAAAATGTATCCATACCATAGATTCGAGGTTGCAATGAGGAATATATGCTCATCAGGGAATAACAGATCTTCCTCGTCGCCTTTTACATCACTAGGAAACTCAGATATTAGTTCTATGAATACCAAATACTTTTTTGACTTAGCAGATTGAAAGGTAAGATCAAATTCTGGAAGGATGAAAATCCATTTGTTGAATTTACCCCCGATGATGCATCGGGTTAATACATATTAGAAAGGATTGATGTCTACTAGCACTGTGGTGGTTCATAGTAAAATATAATGACGAAGCCTCTGAAGGGCATACACAGCAGCTAATTCCAATTTCTCGACGTGAGAGTACTTAAGTTCATGATTTACGAGTGCATGAGAGAGGTAATAAATGTCATGCTCTTGGATTTTGTCATCCTCCTGAACCAAGGCTATGCCAATCGTGGAAACAGATGCATCCATATATAGAAGAAACTCTTGAGTATAATCTAGCGGGCTCAACAAGGGGGCTAACAATAGTGCTTTTTTCAAAGCATCAAAATAATTTTTTGCAGCCTCATCCCAGAAAAATTGGGTATCTTGTTTAAGTAGTCGCACAAAACCTTTGGTGATATTTGCATAGTTGATGATAAAGCGTCTGAGAAAATTAGACATGCCTTGTAAACTTTGAATTTGTCGGATAGTGCGAGGAGGAGCCAATTTGATAATAGCGACTTTCAAAGGATTGACCAGAATCCCTTGATTAGACACAATGAAACCTAGTAGTCATCTAGACTCGACGCAAAATACACATTTGTTAGGGTTTAATCAAATCTTGTAGTATCTGCATTGTTCAAACACGATCCGTAAGTGTTTAGGATGATCTCTTCTTTTTTGAGATCGTGCAGGTAGATCATCTAGGTAAGGTTCAACCACGTGTTTGATGTCATGAAAAGAAAATTTCATTGCTCGCTGGAAAGTAGCCCCAGCATTCTTCAATCCAAACGACATTTTCCTATAGGAAAAGGTACCCCAGGGACATATGAAATTCATCTTTTGTTTGTCTTCGAGTTTGATTTGAATTTGATTATATCCCAAAAAACCATCCATAAAATAAAAAAATTCATTGCCCGCACACACATCATAATTTGATCGATAAATGGTGTGGGATAGTTGTCTTTTGGACAAGCTTTATTGAGGTCCCTAAAATATGTGCACACGCATATGGTACCTTGATTTTTATCAACTGAGACTAGGTTAGACACCCATTCTGTCATGTCGATAGGATAAATGAAGCCGACCTTGAGGAGCTTTTCAACCTCAGCCTTGATGGCCGCAACTTTCCTAGGGCTAACTAGATGAAGCTTTTTCCGAACTGGTTTCACATTAGGATATTTCGTAATGACGTGTTCGACGATGGATGGGTCGATGCCTGGAATATCCTCATATGAACAGGAGAAAACATTGTGGAATTCTTTAAATAAGTTGGTGTACAAACTGATCTCTTGTGGAGAACAGTTTGCGCCAATGAAAATATTTTCCACGACATTCGGTTTGGTGGATATATTGATCGGGATAGTTGTTGAAATATTTTCCATATTACCTTCAGTGAAAATCCCCTATTTCATCAACGGGTTTATGGACAAGTCAACATCTCCACTAGGTGTCAATAAAAAATCCCCATTCTCGATTTTTTTAGATCTGGAAGGAAATAGGATCTATGATGCATAAGTTCCCAAGGATGATCCAGACCTATCATAGCTTCTAGAATGGCTTCATCTGATGGTAAAACCATGTCTAAACAATCGAAGGAATGGGTGGATTCTATTGCCCATGTAGGTGCATAATAAATATCTGACTCCATGGAGACCAAAGGAGTCGATATATAATTTATCGCATAGTTTTCTAATGCTTGATAAGTCACTTCTACGATGGATAGGGATTCAATTGGTTCCTCTTGAGTAGGAAGAATCCAAGGATCAGTTGTTTGAACAACTAGGAATACCTCCTTGGATGACATGTTGGTGTTACTCGTTGAACCAATATAATTTACGAGAGAAGGTAAATCAAAGGTTCCCATCAATGATGAGTACATACCTACTCATAATCTCTCACTAGGCGGATGGGCTTGATCAACCTATAGGATATTCGAATCTGAAGGAGTTTTGTTGTTTCTCCGGGCAAAGGATAGTTGGTCAATTGTGACGATATTTTCTTCATGGGGGAACATAAGTACCCGAAAAATGGACAACGGAATGGCTTGCGATGCATACTCCCAACTTCTTCCCAACAAAAAATTGTAGTCGAGAGAAGCATCTACAACTTCAACCTCTACTGACACTACCTTACCTGCAAGCTGGATCTCAAATGAGGGTAAGATTCCATGCAGACGGAAGGATCTCCCATCAAAAGCGGTAAGTAATGTAATCGAAGGGGATAACTATGGAGAGCCCAAGGATTTTCAACAGGAGATAGACATTACGTAGGTTTACTCGCCTTCATCTACTATCATTCGTCCAATGGTTTTCGAACCATGGACTACTTCGATCTGAAAGGCCACGTGATAGGGAAAACAAGGTTTGATATTTGACATATCAAATCTAGCCAACATACTTGACGAATCCATGCTCCCTATTGCCTCTAAAAGTGCATTTCGTTGCGATGGGAAGCTTTGCAAAACTTCTAGAGCGGACATAGCACACAGCATTTGTTCTAGGTCTTCTACAACTGAGTAGTTTGGAGCGGCCCGTGCATTAGGGTTGTGCATTTCTTGCTTATAGACACCTTACGGTATCTTCGGCATATGATCTATAGGTATCTCTATATGAAGAGGAACATATGACTCAGGGATTTCTTTGTCTTTTTGTTGCATATCTGGGGTATAATTCTTGGCTCTCGTTTGCAATATGTTAGGATATTTTAATACTCCACACTTGTCCTACCTAGCATTATTTATTTTTCCTAATTGTTGATGATTTCATTTTCCCCCTAGTGGTGTGAATATGTCATCCATGGTCCATCTACCACCTTCTGATCCCTGCATGCATCATTTTAGGACCAATTCAGTCAGTTCCCTATATTATAGGAACCTACTAAGTGTTCCATTGCAGTCCACCTGAGTTAGCTGACTCTTGTGGGGGGTTAGAGATTTGGATGCCATTGGTTGTGGCCTCATGTGCCCTGTTTTGACTGGCATGCATGACAAACTCACTATTATGCCCTCCTTAGTCAGTTAACTGATTGTGACTTCAGTTTTCTGAGTTTAGGTTCAGATCAGTTGACTTTGAGTCTTCCGGAGCACTCCAGCGGTGATAATCCCTATGATAGACCAACTGAGGTTCAAATTCTCGTGAATGATTCGAATTATATCCATCGTATTATCATTGTTCATTATATTGATAATTGATTAGTGTGACATTATTCTGCTCCTATCTGAGTTCTGTTGCATTATTATTATTATTATTCTCTTTTTACTGCAGTTTTCACTCTTCCTCAAATTTAATGCTCATTCTTTCTTTGAGAGGTATCCTAAACTCTTTAGATATGCTCTGACATATAATTTCACATGGTATTAGATCCATGGAGTGAATAGGTTGAGCATTTTATTTTGGTAGTGCACAAGAAACCTATGGATTTCCACAGCAAATCATGGTGCCATTGCATTGAATTCATTAGAGAAATCCAATGAGGTCTATCCAGGTGTGAAGGATCCGGATAAAAGTTCCTACTGTCCTAAAGCAGTGCTCAGTAGTATTCTACCTCCATTATTGAGATTTTTTTGCAAGTTATTCGAAGTTTTTGAGTGCAGCAACAGTTTTCTGCAGTTGAAGCAGTTATGTTGCAGTAGCAATAGCAAATATTTTCCATTGTTTTTGCAGGTATTCTACAACAACTTCCATGAATTTGAAAGCGATTCCTCCTCTCTCTCCATTCAACTATGATGAGTGGAAACCAAATATGATAGCATATCTAAAGAGATAAGGTCTTTTTGGCATGTGCATTGGTGTTATGAGAGATTTTTCTTCCTATGAAGAAGAGAATGATTGGATAAATTACTGTGATAGAGCCTTTGGAGCAATGTGTATTGCTATGTCTCCTATTATGCGCTACCTCAAGGATACTACTGAAAATCCAAGTGATCTATGGGCCCAACTGGACAAAGCATTTGGAAAGCATATTGAAGAGATTGGTGCCAATTATTTGGAGAACAATCCAAGTGATACTTCCTTAAGTGTTCTCTCTAACTATGTCTCGGCCTCAAGCATATCTCATGATGAAGTTGTTCAAGATGAATAGGAAGCTGCAGATTCAACACTCATGTTCTCAATATATTCTCTTTCGAATTATGAGCAAGATAAGCAGTTCATACTCTAGAATATGAAGTGGTTCTTAAATCCTCTCTTTCACATGAGTCTGCTGGTGTGCAGAATGATGATCTATTGAATGATTTGGAGGTTAAATCATATTTGGAGGCGATACATTCGCCCTTCTTGATCACATTCTTCCTATGAACTTCTATTTTATCATTGGCACATGCTCTCAGAGTTTCTCTGAGTATGGAGGACACTGCCGTTCACTTGGGTTCAAGTATTAGGCATATTTTGGTGATTTTGGTTTTGATCTCACCCCTACTAGTTCAAAGGAGATCACAAGAAACCATCTATCAAGTCTTGGAGTTGATTTGAATTCCAATCCACCACCATCATGTCATAGTTCATTTGGTTATGATCTCACCTATGTTGGTTCAAAGGAGATATCAAAGAAATATATATACGTTACTGGAGTTGATCCTACCTCAGCTGGTTTGAATCACAGGTTCCAAGATGATATTCATATTTTTGGATTTTTTCTCACCATGTTCGGTCTGAAGAGAAAGTTCAGAAAGCCTCCATATTTGCTTGCATCCACTGAAGGAGAATAAAAGCACATGTTTTTGGAGAATGATCCACTTCTTCCCAAGAGGAAGATACCTCCAGACATATGATCAAGCATCACACCTACTTGAGTTTGGAGCAATTAATCTTTTGGTGTGTTTCAGTCCAATTTGAGGGGGTAGGTTTCCCATGAGGTTTTCCCCATTTCCTTGGTTCATGGACTATTATTTATTTTTTATCATTTATTTGATTGTATGGGTGACCTTTGGTCTTAGTAACTAGGGCCCGGGATGCAAAAGTATGGATTAAGGGGGGGTGTTAGGATATTTTAATACCCCATACTTGTCCTACCTAACATTATTTATTTTTCCTAGTTGTTTATGATGTCATTTTCCCCCTAGTGGTGTGCATATGTCATACAGGATCCATCTACCACCTTCTGAGCCTTGCATGCATCATTTTAGGACCACTTCAGTTAGTTCCCTATTTTATAGGAACCTACTAAGTGTTCTAGTGTAGTCCACCTGAGTTATCTGACTCTTGTGGGGGGTTAGAGCTCTGGATGCCACTGATTGTGGCCTCATGTACCCTTTTCTGATTGGAATTCTTGATAGACTCACTATTGCGCCCTCCTTAGTCAGTTAATTGATTGTGACTTCAGTTATCTGAGTTTAGGTTTAGTTCAATTGAATTTGAGTATTGCGGAGCACTCCAGTGGTGATAATCCCTATGCAGACCAAATGAGGTTCGAATTCTCCTGCATGATTCGAATTCTCTCCATTGAATTATCATTTTTCATTATACTGATAATTGAGTAGTGTGACATTATTATTCTCCTATCTAATCTCTGCTGCATTATTATTCTTCTGCTCTTTTTACTGCAATTTTCACTCTTCTTCAAATTTTCTACTCATTATTTCTTTGTGAGGTATCCTCAACTCTTTAGATCTGTTGTGACATAGGATTTCACATGGTATCAAATCCATGGAGAAAATATGTTGAGCAATTGATTTCAGTATTGCACCAAAAGCCTCTAGATTTCCACATCAAATCTCGGTGCCATTGCGTTGAATTCATCGGAGAAATCCAATGAGGTCTATCCAGGTGTGAAGGATTCGGATAAAAGTGCCTACTGTCCTAAAAAATTGCTCAGTAGTAGTCTACCTCCATTATTGATATTTTTTTTGCAGTTTATTCGAATTTTTTGAGTGTAGCAGCAGTTGCAACAGTTTTTTGTAGTTGCAGTCATTTTTGCAGTTGCAGCAGTTATGTTGTAGTAGCAATAGCAGATATTTTCCATTGTTTTTTCAGGTATTCTACAATAGCTTCCATGAATATGAAATCAATTCCTCCTCTCTCTCCATTCAACTATGATGATTGGAAACCAAATATGATAGCATATCTGAAGAGACAAGGTCTTTTTGAAATGTGTATTGGTGTTATGAGAGATTTTGATTCCTATGAAGAAGAGAATGATTGGATAAATGACTATGACAGAGCCTTTGGAGAAATGTGTATTGCTATGTCTCCTAGTATGTGCTACCTCAAGGAAAATGATGAAAATACAAGTGATCTATGGGCCTAACTGGACAAAGAATTTGGAAAGCAGAATGAAGAGATTGGTGCAAATTATTTGGAGAACAAGCCAAGTGATACATCCTTAAGTGTTCTCGGCTCATTATGTCTCGTCCTAAATCATATATCATGATGAAGTTTTTCAAGATGAAGAAGAAGCTGCAGATTCAACACTCATGTTCTCAATGTATTCTATTTTGAATTCTAAGCAAGATAATCCAATTCATACTCTAGAATCTAAAGAGGTTCTTAAATCCTCTCTTTCACATGAGTTTGATGGTGTGCAGAATGATGATCTATTGAATGATTTGGAGGTTAAATCATAGTTTATGGGTGATAAATTTTCCCTCCTTGATCACATGCTTCCTATAAATTTCTATTTGATCATTGGCACATGCTCTCGTATTTTCTTTGAAGATGGAGGACACTACCATTCACGTGGGTTCAAGTCTCAGGCATATTTTGGTGATTTTGGTTTTGATCTCACCCCTGCTGGTTCAAAGGAGATCACAAGAAACCATCTATCAAGTCTTGGAGCTGATTTGAAGTCCAAGCCACCACCATCATGTCATATTTCATTTGGTTATGATATCACCTATGTTGGTTCAAAGTAAATATCAAAGAAATATCTACACATTCCTGGAGTTGATCCTACCTCAGTTGGTTTGAATCACAGGTTCCAGGATGATATTCATATTTTTGGATTTGTTCTCACCATGTTCGGTCTGAAGAGAAATTTTAGAAAGACTCCATATTCGCTTGCATCCACTGAAGGAGAATACAAGAACATGTTTTGGGAGCATGATCCACTTCTTCCCAAGAGAAAGATACCTCCAGACATATGATCAAGAATCACACCTACTTGAGTTTGGAGCAATTAATATTTTGGTGTGTTTCAGTCCAATTTGAGTGGGGGGTTTTCCCATGAGGTTTTCCCCATTTCCTTGGTTCATGTTAAGATTCAATATGCTAAGACAGAAAATATCAGCATTGCATTTCATTTCACAACAATAGCATATACAGGATCACTGAAAGAACAACAAGCACAGCAAAAACACAGGAGACACAGATTTATCCTGGGAAACCCTCATGGGGTAGAAAACCCAGCAAATCTTCCTCAATATAGATGACCAGCAAATACAAAGATGTAAACCCTAGACATGAGCTCCTTCTCCTCCATAGAAAATATCTCCCTCACCTATGCGTTATTCACAAGTGAGTGTAGTGTGTGTTAAATGAGGAACACACCTCCTCTATTTATACACAACTCCAACTTGTATTTTACATTGACTAGGTCGGCCCCAAACTTAAGCACTTAACATAATGTGGGAAGGCCGACCCCACTAGGGTGGTCTAATAACCCCTTTAACCCACATGACTCATACAGGTCCGACCCCCACTAGGGAAGTCTAATAACCCAAGTTACCACATTCTCCACGGAGGAATAAAACATCTCCGGATATACAATAAGGTCTTCACGGAGGAATGAAACATCTCCGGAATAATAAAGTACACATATAATATTCTTAGAAGTTACAATATTTCAATAGTTCATGGACTATTCTTTATTTTTTATCATTTATTTGATTGTATGGGTGACCTTTGGTCTTAGTAACCAAGGCCCAAGATGCAAAATTATGGATTAAGGGGGGGTGTTAGGATATTTTAATACTCCATACTTGTCCTACCTAGCATTATTTATTTTTCCTAGTTGTTGATGATGTCATTTTCCCCCTAGTGGTGGGAATATGTCATACAGGATCCATATACCACCTTCTGAACCCTGCATGCATCATTTTAGGACCACTTCATTCAGTTCCCTATTTTATAGGAACCTACTGAGTGTTCCAGTGCAGCCGACCTGAGTTAGCTGACTCTTATGGGGGGTTAGATATATGGATGCCGCTGATTGTGTCCTCATGCACCCTTTTCTGACTTGCATGCATGACAGACTCACTATTGTTCCCTCCTTAGTTAGTTAAATGATTGTGACTTCATTTAGCTGAGTTTAGGTTCAGTTCAGTTGACTTTGAGTCTTCTGGAGCACTCCAGTAGTGATAATCCCTATGCTAGAACAAATGAGGTTCGAATTCTCCTGCATGATTAGAATTCTATCCATTGTATTATGATTTTTCATTATACCGATAATTGAGTAGTGTGACATTATTCTTCTCCTATCTGAGTTCTGTTGCATTATTATTCTTCTGCTCTTTTTACTGCAGTTTTCACTCTTCTTCAAATTTTATGCTCATTCTTTCTTTGTGAGGTATCCTCAACTCTTTAGATCTGTTGTGACATAGAATTTCACACAATAAATCATGTGATTTAACCATATTGATGTAGGATTTATCATCATGAGTGGCGCAATGAGTGGCCCTAGTATTAGAGCTGGCAAAAGTTGGGATTTGTGCTTTGGGAAAAGGATCCTTCACGACAGTTGGTTTCTTTTGACTTAAAATATTCTGGGCTTCATCCATTAGAGGAAATTGATGAGTGAAGTGATCTTCTTTACCAAGTTTGCAAGGAAACTTCACCTTCTTCTTTTCTCTTTTTCCCTCCTCGGCATTTTCAGTAGTTTTGGGTTTTTGTTGGTTTCCTTCCCCTTTCTTACCCTTTTTCTTATTGTTGGGTTGCCAAGGACCTTTCTTATTTGACTGCACATTTTGTACAGTTTCGGTTTTTGAAGGGGAGGATGAAACCACAGTTGCTTCCGTAGTAGAATGCTTCATCGAAAGTGCATGGACTTGCTTAGTCAAAGCTTCTAAGGTGGATGAATCGGCTGAACCTACAATGCCATCGGCATGTGGTACAAGTTTAGGTTTACCAAGATCGATGTTTGACCAAGGTGCATCTGGAATAATTTGGTAAAGGATCTCGGACTGAGCATAGATCAAGTCAAGTTGTTGGGTCCTTAGAATGGCTTCTTCCCCAGAAGTAACCCCAGAATTTGACACATCTTTAGACATGTATGGTATAAAAATTTGTATGGTAACAGTGATTTCAAGAACCACTCCAATAAAAATTATGGGGGAATCTCAGCTTTAAAGAGTCATTTATGTCTTCTCCACTCTTGAATATGATCAGATATATGAGTGGATTTGTTATGTCTAAAAGTAGACAGAAGGTTCGTACCGACATTATACTGGACAGGAAGCTGGAAATGGTTCAGGAAAACCGTCTCTAAATCACAAAAGTTGTTATAAGCTACTATCGGTAACTCGATATACCATTTGGCTGCAACACTAGTCAAGTTTCTTTGAAAGATACTTAATCGAATCGAGTCATCATTCAACGAGTTTGAGGAGCACCACAAATGAAATGTCCTGACATGGTCTCCTGGGTCTTCACCAGTTTCTCCTTCAAACTTAGGGATGTCCAAAGGGATTTTGGTTGGGATCAGAGGCCAAGCAGGATTATGCCGCACTGGGTCATTCATTAACTTTGAAATATATGGCAGGTTCAAAGATGCCAGAAAAGGTAAATGAGGCCTTGTCGATGGCATATGATTTTGAGGAATCTGGTAAGGAGAACCACCCAAACTATGACTCCCATAAGGTTGGTTGGAGTTTCCCCCAACCATCAGTTGCGATGAAAATGTGTTTTGGAAATTTCTCCATCCATAAGCCAGCGGATTGCTTCCCTGTGTCCCAGTCCATTGCGACTCACTGTAGGTACCTCCGAATGGAGTATGAGTATAAGTATTACCACCTCCTCCACCAAATAGTGAAAAAGGAGTACTTCCTATAGGCATATTAGAAGTTTTCACATTTTATGTATGTACATTAAATCCTGTAAAGGGATTGAAACTCGATGTTGGTGCAATAGAAGGGGTAGGCATCGAGCCTACAAACAATGCAGAAGGATAAATATGCCCTCCATGCCAAGGGAATCCTTGATTGAAAAGAGTTGATTTGGGATTAACCTAGAACTATTGGATGAAAGCGGAAGATGTGAAAGATACCGTAGGTATCCCTGAAAAGGGGATATTAGATGAACCAATAGTGGATTCAAAAGGAGCAAATTTCAATGCAACTTGAGTGCTAGATGAACCTGAGGATCCAGTATTGAAACTAAAAGAAGTGCTCGGAGCAAAATACATCTGCAATGAACTCAGTATAGGGGTATTTATGTGTGGGGGAGACAAACCTACTGGCCTGATAGCCGAAGTGGGAGTGTGTGGAAATCCCGATCCATCCCCTATATTGTACATATCAAGTCCAGATGTAAACCTATATGCACTTAACTCAAGTGATCCTAAACAAACAAATATTTCTAACAATGGGTCGTCTGGTCCAGTTAAGGGAGGTTTAAACTATATTTCAAAGTATTTTGTTGGAAAATATTCAACCTCGATGGTCTGTGGGACAAATGAAGTTTGGGAGATGAGCTGAGGTTCTCTAGTAGGTTCATTTGTGTCAGTTAGTTCAAAAGAACCACTTAAATTTGTTCTGCGCCGCTGATGTGGCGGTGGAGGCTCCACAGTGAGTGGAGGAAGGTTTCTCAACCTTCTATACCTACAAAAAGGTTGGTATTCCAAAATTACAACAAAAAAATTCTATGTGTTAATCCTAGGGGCCACAAGAACAACAGTAAGCAAATAGCACACTGCTACAAAATTTCCTATAGTAATCCAAACCAAGCAAATGGATAGTATCCCAAAGGAAATTTTGGGATGATTAGGGCCCAGAACAAACCAATGGATTAATGAAGAATAGCTATCTAGGGTCCACAGTACAATCATGATGGGGCCAACTGCCGGAATCACCCAACCACCTTCCCAATGAGCTGCAAAGGATTTCCACCCAGATCTGTCCTAGGTGAAGTGAAAATATCATTTCACTCTCACATGTGTAGATCCCTAATGGTAAATATACTAAGGCTACCAACAATGCAAAAAGAGTTCGGGACGACAGTCGCAGGTCGAACTAACACGCATGGGAAGGGTAACTAAGCCCGAAATCCAAAATCACACAAGGTACTAGTGGATCCTCGTACGTGTATCAGTCCTGGTAGATGCTCGATTGAAAATCAAAGGGGTATCCCGAACTAATAATCCTCACACTGTTCGCAAGCGGTTAGGTAATTTAGCATCGCAGATGCTACGACAAGTTAGAAGATATCGCGGAAGGCGGAAAGCTGGGCGCAAAGGAGAATATTTTATGTAATTTTGGGTCATTTGGACCATGTCAGTTAGATTTTGGGTCATTTGATCCATGTCAATTAGATTTTGGATCATTTGCTCAAAGCGTCGGTTAGGAATTTGTTAATAAGTGGACAAGCAATGTAAAGGCGGAAGCCTATATAAAGTCATAGAGTTGGAAGTGTTGGAAAAGTTGATTTGGGGGAATACATGTGTCTATAATTGGAGATCAAGAGTTATCTGCGAGATCTATGTTTTGTGGGGATATTGTATCTGGATTTTGCGGAGTTAATATGATATGACAGAGTTGTTTTGTGAAATTCCTGTGTATCTTCTGTTCTCTTATGGTAATGCATGTTGCAATATATGAATGATGCTATTTTTTCTTGTTGCAATTAATGCTTTTCTATTGTACTTGTTGCGATGAATATTTCTATTGAATGATGCTATGAATATAAATGATGTCGAAGTTAATTGCATAGATCCACATCTGAAATGTCGCAATAAGTTTAAGTGATTGAGCCGCAACCATCCTCCTTCATTCGGAGGAAACATGGTTATGTCGACTCTCCCTTGAACATCTCGGGTGAGACATCATCTGCTCCGTAGGTGTTGCTGGACGGGGTAAAACCTGTCTGGGCCGGTGCTCAGGGAGATCGCAGTGGGTTGGTGTCGACAGTGATGGGAACCCCTGTCGACTGGGTTTGAGTCAACAAATGGTTCTGTTGCCGGGACCGTGTGCAAAGTGAAAGGAGGATATGTTGTGGCATTCGACGCAACCAGAGATACAAAGCTGGTTTGGTCAGAATTTGCAGGAATTCACTGAAGAAGAAAGTCGGAACACTCGATTGACAGTCGATCAGTGGGTGGAAAGATATATTCACGACGGTCCGCACGAATATTTTTTCTGCGAATTCCCAGTTATCTTGTATGAGTGGTTGGAAAAATTGACTTTTCAAAAGAGGAACTTCCAAGGTGGTGAGCCGACGACCTGGACCTCAGAACTGATCCAGGATTGCAAGAAGTTGACAACAAGGCGTCGCGAGCTGTTGAGGTTTGGCTCGATAGCATATTGGAAGGTTATATCACTAAATTTGTGGTCGATACCCAAAAAAGTTATAGTGAAGCTAAAAAGTATTTCTTTCGTGAACCCCGGGGAAGGTTTCTGTTGTCGCTCCAACTGTCCATTAAGATGCTTATTTGCGAGAAGGGTATATTGAAGATGCATCTGGATCAGTAAACGGCCTGGTGGGCGGAGGACATGGGTATCGCGATAGCAGGGGGTGGTACATGGAATGATAAGGGGTAGATGGGTGCAGGTCATGACGATACTGTGAGCGAAGCCGAGGAAGAGAGTGGTATTACAAGGGGAGGAGCAAGGTTTTGATAGGAGAAGGTCCTGCTGCGATATAACCACAAGACCGCGAAGGAAGACCACACAGGACGAAGCGACCTCACAGTCCGGACAAGGACAACCAGGATACGCCCAGGAAAGAGGCAGGAGCAAACCCCAGGGGCAATGTACCCACACCTCTGCTCACTATCTATCAACCAGTGAGAAACACAACCTCGACACCACCGTGTCAACAAAACTTAATCACTAATAGTTCAGAAACTGCAGGAAGGAAGCCCAGAATGGTGGGCGAGGATGCGAAGTTGCCACTGTTCCATGGAAACGGAACAAATAACCCGGAACAGTACTAGTTTTTATGTGAAGCGGTATGGACCGTGAAGCAGATTACTGATGATAATGCTAAGAAAGGACAGTTAGCGACAACTCTACTAGTTCGCGCATTAGATTGGTTTATGAAGTTTGTTCTAGTCCCTACAGGAGCTCCGGAGAAGACGCTGGATGATATTAGGAATGGATTAATCACAGAATTCAAGAAACCCAAGTCGGAGGCACAGTACATTAGAGCTAAAAGAAATTAAGTGGTACCCCAATGAAACAGTGTGGGACTTTGACCAACGATTCAAAACTTTGATGGCGAGGGTTAGTTTTGATATGAGCATTGTACAACATAAAGAATGGTTCATCATGGCACTACTTCCGCACATTCGACCACTGCTGATGCAACAAAACATTACAACTCCCAGCAAAGATCTAGAGATTGCAATGTGGTTGGAAGCATCGCCAATTGGTGAAAATGTAGCTGGGATGTTGCAGATTCAGACACAGCTGGCTAACCTGACCATACAAATGCAAGATCTTAAGAAGGGAAAGGAGCAGCATGAAGAAGTATGGTGTACGCGATGTCGAGGAGAAGGACATACTAAGGATAATTGCCCGAACTTCCGCAATTATCTGGTTTCAGGAGCACCGAATCCGTTGACTGGCAGTGGCATGCCATGGTGTCGCGTTTGTCAGGTATATGGGCACCACCATGAGGAATGCCAATACATGTAGAAGATGGTCACAAAACCGATGAATCTGTATTGTACATTCTGTAAATCTATGGGCCACGAAGACAAAGATTGTCGTGCATATGGGTTGCTACATGAGAGAACGTATGACGCATTCTATGTGAAGGATGACCAGCGTGCCGTACAACAATTGCCACCGCAGCCACAGCTAGTCCAGCCACTACCTCAACCGTAGGTGCATTTTGTACCACAGCAGCAACCACAGCAGTTTATGTCGCAATATGCTCCGATGCAAATGGCTCCACAGTACGTTCAGCAATCGCAGTATACACAACAAGGACAAGGCATGCAACCAAATCCTATGCAGCAACAGTACAATCAACTGCAATACCAACAGCAAGGAGGATTCCGTGGAGGATACCAGGGCGGACGAGGTGGAGGATTTGGTCATGGAGGAGGACGAGGAGGTCGCGGACCTATTCAGTGCTATCACTTCGCGGTATGGGGACATTACCAACAAGATTTCCCACTGTTGCAGACGCAGTGTACATTTTGTTTTGTTGCATATCATACAGTAGAGAAATTCCCATAGTTGATTGCATGATGGCAAGCAGGGAATATTCCACAGTTGCAGAATCAGCCTCAAGCACAGCAGCCCATCCAGAATCAAGTGCAGCAACCAGCGCAAAACCATAATCAACGCCCGAATCAGAATGCTAATCAGAATGTGAACCAACCTGGGAATCTGTCGTCGAATCAGAATCAGGGTGCGAGTGTTGCGACAATTTCTGCAGAGCCTCGGCCACGAGATGCAGCTGTCGCAGTTATCACTCGGGGTGGTACAACAACAGGAGAGGATATCCCAGATCCGCTCATTCGGTTGGCAGGGAAAAATAAGGTGTCATTTTATATTGAGTCCGAGCATGATACATTCTTTCAGGCACATTGTGCGATAGACCAGGATCGCGATAAAGCTATTATCTGTGACATGCCCCCTGTTGTTTATGCTACTTCAGAGGCAGGTCCATCGGTACAGTCTGGCACATTGCAGAAATTTTTTGAGAGCTATCTATTGTTGGTCAGGGATCCCACTGCGCTTGCTAAGATTGAGGGGCTATTGCAGTGATTGCCAAAGGCACGACAAGAATCTAAGGTAAATTCCTTACAGCGGCGGAAGACAGGTAAGGAGATGCGGATGAACATTCAAATTGGGGAATATGATGTTGATTCAGTTATTCTAGATCTTGGTTCGGATGTCAACATCTTAACCAAGCAGGCATGGCAGAAAATGGGGAGCCCCCCATTAAGTTGGTCTCCTGTACAGCTTCGGTTAGCTAATCATGCTAAGGTGACACCGATTGGGAGAGTTCCATGTTTGTTGGTGGACATTGAGGGCATGAAGACCTATGTTGACTTTGACGTCATCGGAGTAGTTGAAGGAGGAAGCTCTTATCTCGCATTTTTTGGGATTGGATGGGATAATGATAGTGGAGCGGTAATTAAATTTAAGCGGTGGATGATGCCTTTCGAAAACTGCGATCTCAGGGTCATAGCCCCATTGGATCCGGCTGAAGGACGCAAATACATTGAGCCAGTGAAGGATGAATATCCCAGTGGATGGGACCATGCATTCAATATTTTCAAAGGTTATATTCATCTGACTGCCAACGGTGAGCTGGGATGGCATAGTGACAGCTCTGCGTCTTCTGACTCTGATGATGCGTTAGAACATTGGTAGAGCCGCTTGCATGAGGTGTCGCTCCACAAGTGTGGGTTAGTCACGCAATCGTTATGTCGCGTTGCCACTGAAACAGTTACACTACCAGTATACGAAGGGATGCCTAGTTTGTCTGACTTTTTGGCGGAGTTCAAGGAAAGAGTTTTTGAACCACAGTGAGTGCTAGCATTGGAGGAAGCACTGAAGGCTGCTCCAGCACGCTAGTGGGTGACACATAAGAAATCAATCGATGGATGGCTACAATGCGGGATATTGATGACGGTTTGCTTCGACGATACCGAGGTTTACCATACAGGGAAATATGATGGTCGGCATAACCCTGGAAGTCATTTGATGGAATGTCAGACATTATGGGCATGGCGACCAAGAGATGAGTGGGTCCATGCGTTTATCCATACTTTGGAGGAAATGCCGCGATCATGGTATACTGCAGCAGAATTGCAGGAAGAAATTACTACTTGGTTGGAGTTGACAATTTGCTTTCCTCATACATTCAGTTTTGTCGATCCCAACCCGGATGTCCATAACGCTCTGCATATCATTCACGATGTGATTCTAAAGGTTGTTCCAATGGCATCTTTTGCAGATCCGCATACGCACTGTCAGATGTAATCCATGATGGAATGTTATAATATCACTGGTGGGCTTGAAGATGGTGATGATCCATGGAATGTCAATATTCTGGAATCTGAAGGAAGCTGCGATGTTGTAGCACCTGATGCTCCAAGTGATCCGATCAGCTAGCCCTTGAATCTTCGCAAGATCAATATTGGGACGGAGACCACTCCCAAGTTCGCGAATGTTAGAGATTATTGGGATGATGAGATGATGGTAAAGGTCACTGACTTGCTACATGAATTCCAAGACCTATTTCCTACGAAGTTCTCTGAAATGAAAGGTATTTTGGGTGATTTAGGGGAGATGAAGATCCCGTTGAAACTAGATGCTAAACCAATCCGGCAGCGACCCTATCAGTTGAATCCGCGCCATAAGGAGAGGGTCAAGGTAGAACTTGATCACATGTTGGATGCTGGTATCATCGAACCGGTTGAAGAGTCATAATGGACAAGAAGACTAGCGAGGTGCGCATTTGTGTCAATTTGCGGAAGTTGAATGATGCATGCTTACATGATCCCTTTTCGACCCCGTTTACTGATGAGGTACTTGAAGGAGTGGGCGGCCAGGAGATGTATTCTTTCACAGATGGGTTCTTGGGCTATCATCATATTCACATTGCAAAAGAAGACCGCCACAAGATGACTTTTGTGACAGAATGGGGCTGTTTTCAGTATACCATAATGTCATTTGGGTTGAAGAATCAACCTGTGATATTTTCGCGAGTTGTCATTGCAGCATTCAAGAATTTTATTCAGAAATTTTTGCAGGTATACATGGATGACTGGACGGTCTATGGTTTAATCTATGATCATTTGGAAAACCTGCGGTTGATGTTGGAGCGTTGTCGACAACATCAGATATCTCTGAACTTGAAGAAGTGCATCCTTTGTGCGCCATTTGGCATACTACTGGGTCACATTGTGTGCAAGCAGGGGTTGTTAGTCAACCCGGCCAAGATTGCGCTTATTCTGAGCTTAACCCCACCCACTAATGTCAAGCAACTGCGAGCAACATTGGGCCATACCAGATATTATTGAAAGTTCATCAAAGGTTATGCAGTGATCACCGCCCCTATGGAGAAGCTATTGAAGAAAGATGCGGTATTTCAATGGAGCCCCGAATGTCAAGATAGTTTTGAGACGTTGAAGGCCAAGATGGCTTCGACGTCGATACTGGTATTTCCATACTGGAGTAAGGAATTTCATGATGCATCATCGATCGAGCTGGGACTGGTGCTTTCCCATCCAGTAGAGGGGGGTCTAGCTCACCCCATTGCTTTCGCAAGTCAGAAGTTGTCGTCAGCAGAAAGAAACTATACCACTACGGAGAGGGAAGGCCTGGCTATGGTGTATGCGTTGCAGAAGTTTCGACATTACTCATTAGGAGGACACTTTAAGATGTTCACCGACCACTCCGCATTGAAATACCTGATCAATAAGCCCGTGTTGGGGGGGAAGATATGTCGATGGCTACTTATTTTCGAGGAGTTCAATTTTCAAGTAATTGTGAATCCAGGGCGATTGAATGCTGGCCCTGATCATCTGTCACGGATTGAAACGGGAGAGGAGCCAACTAACATTGAAGATGGGTTGCCTGATGCGCAACTTTTCAAGGTCAAACTAGCTGATGACTATTCTGAGGAAATCATTTAGTTTCTGGTAACAGGTACCGCACCAGAGGAGCTCACCACTAGCCAAAAGAAGCAGTTGGTGGTTAAGGCTGCAGATTTCCATCTAATCGCAGGAGATTTATACAAGATGGGCGTAGATGAGATATTGCGGTGGTGTGTTTTGCCTCATGAGCAGGGGCAGATCTTGGCAGAAGCGCATGCAGGAGTGGATAGAGGGAACTATGGCATTTGTGTGACTACCAGGAAGGTGCTTCGTGTGGGACTCTAGTGGCCCACACTGCACAATGATGCGATAGACTATGCGTGGTCCTGCAATGTTTGCCAGTGAACCGGAAAGCCATCCAAGAGGGATGAGATGTCGCTGATGCCTCGACTAATGTTGATGTATTTTTAACTTCAGAAGATATTCACTTGTATATTGTAAGTGTACTTTATTGTATCCCCAACGGAGATGTATTATTCCTCCGATTGGAAGTGTCATCAGTTGTACTTGCATGTGTCGCAAGTTATATTGTAAGTGTCATAACTTATACTTGATGGGTTATTAGACCACCTTGATGGGGTCGGCCCTGTATGAGTCATGTGGGTCAAAGGGTTATTATACCACCTTAGTAGTGGTCGGCCCAGTCAGCATTATGTTAAGTGGTTATGTTGGGGCCGACCTAGTTGAGTAAAGGTCAAAAGTTAGTGTATAAATAGAGAGTGTGACTCTCTCATTTTACACATTGTCTCATTTACTCACTTCACATTAGTGAGAGAAGAGAAAGGTGCACACAAGTGGAGGAGGAGCATGCTGCTGAAGACATCTATCTCTTGGGTTTGATCATGGTGATCCTTGTATTGATGCTTATTCTATCTCTGAGGAAGTTGCAGGGTTTTTCACCTTCTTGGTTTTCCCCGGTGAAATGTTTTGTGTCTCTTGTCTCTTATGCTTGATATGTTGTACATGTTATTCTTTTAGTTAGTATCCTAGATCTATTGAATTAAATGATGAAAAACTAACATGGTATCAGAGCTATCCTGAAGGAAGGCATGATATGGCATTTATGAGACTTGTTGCACTTGCGACAAATTGGAAGCTAGGGCTTGATATAGCAAAAACCAGTCATTGTGGCACTTTCGCTATAAATCCATTTTGGCGAAGGTTCAGGATCTCAAACTTCTACAGGTCATAGATAACATCCCCATGTATGTTTTCTCTTAAGCAAAAAATTTGATTCATTGTAATTTGTGATTTATGATCTGTACAATCTAGGATTTCTGCCTCTTCCATATCTCAGTCATAAACAGGTGACCTAGGAAAAAAGTTCACAACTTGGGCTAGGAAGCTCCAAATGAAATTTCATAAAAAGTGACAGGTAGAGCACAGACTTTAGTTTCTCAAGTAAGTTTTTCATAGGCCGAAGTTGAACTAGTGACATGTGGCACGTCGTACAAGTTCGATCTCCTGTTTTATCCCATAAATAGGTCATGTTGCGACACTTGGAATAACTCTCTCTCACAAAATCCAATTGAGGTCAGACCTGTGGGGTTGGAAAGATAATAGGTCAGTCTACCACAGGCTGAAGTTTAAAACCCTATGGATTCCTAATTTTAGAGATGAACCAGAAACAATCAGCTGCATATTTCTGTCAAAACATAATTGGATTTTGAGCACCTTCATTCTTGGCTTGTCACGGCTATGGGAATTTAGGGCTTCAGAGAAAATTGGAATTTTTGGAATCGGAATCCATGACTAAATGATCCTCATCAAAATTGAAATTTAGAGACCAAGATCGAATATTTTGGTTGGGTAGAAGGTCGGGCTTGATCAAACCCTAGTTCGGGATTTTGATAGAAAAGATGGAAAATTAGGGCTTCTGCAAAAGTTGGAATTTTTTAAATATGTGACCACGGCTGGAAGCTCCTCAGAAAAATCAAAGTTTAGAACACAAGATCGAACCTTTTGGATGGGAAGAAGACCGGGCTTTATCAAACCCTAGTTCAGGATCCTGTCCAGAAGATCCAGAAGTTTCAAAGGAAATTTTGAGGGGTCAAATTTTGGAATTTTAAAAATTGAAGTATACCAGCTTAATCATATCAACAAGGCACATCTTTTCATCCGATCAGAAGTTTGAAATTTTAGGGTTTCTCTGACAAACCCTAATCCAGCTCCAGACTCAGTTTCTGCAAATCAAGTGGATTGGGTTAGTCCTAGAAGAGAATGGATTGGACACCTGCATAAGTGAAGAAGTTCCAGTTCCAGAGGGAGATGAGGCTAAGGCTTTACATGAGAAAGCTACAAGCAATCCCGACAGGTATGACTTGAAGAGATAAAGGTATGTTTTGAAATTTGTTCATGATTAAGTTTATGATATGTTTGCCTTCATATTATTAAGGTTAGTACAATCTTGATTAATTTCAGACTTGTCTTATCACCCTAGTAAAAGTATGAAGGCATGTGAATGATTTAAGACATTCATTGATTAGGGTTATATGATTGTACTAATGCACTGTGGTGTTGTATGAGGTTTATGTTGTCCACTAACATGAAAGGTACATCAAGAAAGACAAATCAAGTTCTAGATCAAGAACATATGACCATGGTGACATGAAGACAAAGGCTCATCCATAGCCATTATAGAATCTCTACTTACGAGGTATGTATAATTTGGTTCTACAATGGTTAACTTATGAGTTATGCAGGTTACTAAGCACAAGTCATTCAAGAGAACAAGAAGACATTGTTTGGGTATGTTATACATAACTAGAAAACATGATAACCAGGTATGTTTTTTCTATATCAAGTTAGAATCCTACCTTGTGTTAGGATCTTATACTTTTGTATGAATGATAATGATTATTCTTGAAGTTAGAATTTTAAGTAATCAAGGGTTTATGCATATTATGTTTCTTACTTTGATTAATTATATGACTAACCAGAAGAGTCCTATGGTCAAATAAGAATATGCATGAGTAAAAGAAGTCTTCCCTGAAACCTTGAATACTAACACTTATTACCTTTGTATGAAATGATCATGACCATAGATAAGATTATTTAGAATCATAATGTTTTGATAGTATTGAGATTATACTTATGGTTATGTATGAGATCTTGAGGATAACACAATGGTGACACTAGTGCACACTTAAGCATGCATAGTGGTACAGGATGAATATAAGTTCAAGGACAAGTAATCCAGGAAGCAAAGATCAAGAGGGAGCACACTCTAGTAGTTCCTGCAAGGAAGCAAAGATTGAGAGGGAGTCCACCCTACAACTAAATAAAGATAAGTAATTGAATTGTCATTTATATGATTACTTAAATGATGTTGTCCAGTCATGTACATACTTATGTTCCTAGATGCATATTAGAAAAGTTGCATTTATGAACAAGATACTACTAATATACAAGTAATGGGTAAGTGGCCTATGGTATTGTACAACATTCCATTGCTACTTATCTAGAATGAAACGTCTTTGCTAACATGTTGGGAGTTGTACACACTCTTAACAAATGTTCTGGTAGAGATGGAAGGCATCTAGAAAGTTACCGTGTGAATACGGGATATGGATAAATGTTGTATTGAAGCATTGGATAAGATAATTGCATCACTGTATGACATATGTCTTTATGCATAAGAATGTGTATTTGAAAAACGATGAGAAGTTTCCAATCATGCAATTGAATTTGACTTGTAGGAAAGATCGTGTACAATCACCTACAAAAGAAGGACTACAACATTTGTTCCATCAATGAAGTTCAAAGAAAACTATCTATTAAAGATATTGAAGAATCTAAAGTTCCCAGGATTCGGGATGAAGTAATGGAAGAATTCCATGATCGAGGAGTACCAGTCGATCATGAAGAATGATGTTTTGGATGTGGTCCCAAGACCAGAAGGGAAGTCTGTTGTGACTTCCAAGTGGATCTATAAGATCAAGCATGCTGCAGATGGTAGCATAGAGAAATACAAAGTGAGGTTTGTGGTTCGTGGCATCTCTCAAAAAGAAGGGATTGATTATGAAGAGACCTTTGCACCTGTGGCCAGGTACACTTCCATTAGATCAATACTTGCTATGGATGCAGTGATAAAATGGAAGGTACACCAGATGGATGTCAAGATAGCTTTCTTGAATGGTGTAGTTGAAGAGGAAGTGTATGTGGAGCAGCCACTGGGGTTTGAGACACATGACATAGGGACTCATGTGTGCAAACTGAAGAAAGCCCTGTATGGTTTAAAACAAGCACCCAGGACCTGGTACGGCGATATGGATAGATTCCTATCCAGTTTGGGCTTTACTAAGAGTAAAGCAGATTCCAACCTTTACTACAAGGTTGAGGAAGGAAATCCAGTGATACTACTATTATATGTAGATGACCTGTTTGTGACAGGTGAGGATAGATTGATTGCCGACACGAAGAGGAAGCTTCCTGTCGAGTTCGAGATGAAGGTCTTGGGTGTGATGCACTACTTTCTAGGAATGGATATGTGGCAGAGTGTAGATGGGATCTTCCTTGGACAAGGGAAGTATGCAGTAGAGATCCTGAAGAGGTTCGGGATGATGGACTGCAAGGCCATGGCCACACCTATGGCATCGAACCTGAAGCTTCTGTGTGATGCTTCATCTGAGGCGGTTGATGTCACGGTGTATCGTCAGATGATTGGGTCCTTGATGTACCTAACGAACACGAGACCAGATATATGCTTTGCTGTGAACACATTGAGCCAATTCCTGACGGATCCGAGAAGTGTTCACATGGTTGCTGAAAAGCATATTCTGAGGTACCTAAAGGATATGGTTGTTTATGGGCTCAAGTATGATGCGAATCAAAAGTTTAACCTAGAGGGTTATGTTGATTCAGATTGGGCAGGTAGTGCCATTGATCGAAAGAGCACTTCGGGGTGCTACTTCAGTATGGGATCCGGTATGATCTCTTGGTTTAGCAGGAAGCAGTCCTGTGTGGCACTGAGTACAACCGAAGCAGAGTATGTTGCAGCTTGTTCGGCTAGTTGTGAGGCAGTATGGATTAGGAAGATACTTTCTAAGTTATTTGATCTCGCGTTGGATGCTACCTGTATCTTCTGTGACAACCAGATTTGTGTGAAGTTTTCTGAGAACGCAGTGTTCCATGACAGGTCGAAGCACATTGAGATCAAATATCACTATATCAGGGATATGGTGTAGAGAGGAGCAGTGAAGCTCTTGTATGTTGCGATGGACGAGCAGATAGACGATGTGTTGACCAAGCCACTGACCAGAGTGAAGTTTGAGTACTTCAAAGAGAGGCTTGGTGTACTTCAGATCGAAATTCCTTCCAAGGGGAAGTGATGAGTGCGGAGACACAGATGCACATGAGCCATTCTCACATGGTGGTAGGTGTGTCATCCCATGTTGCAGATATAAGAGCTGGGGCCATTCTGACATGGTTGAAGTGTGTCTTCCCATAGTCATTGATGTAAGAGCTGTGCCATTCAAGCATGGTTGAAGTGTGTCTTCCCATGGCTGCGATATAAGTGTTGTGCCATTCCTAGCATGGTTGAAGTGTGTCTTCCCATGGTTATGGATATAAGTACGATGCCATTCTCGCATGGTTGAAGTGTGTCTTCCTATGGCGTAGATATAAGTGTTGAGCCTTTCACAGATGGTTGAAGTGTGTCTTCCCATGCCAGTGAATGTAAGTGTTGTGTGATGTGCATCTGGGTTGTGCTCCATGGACAATGTCGGTGATATGAAGACGATGAGGTGACAGTATGGTACACAAGTTTTGCAGAGGCATATAATTGGTCCTGAGATTCTCTTGCAAGTTTTGTAGAGGCAGTGTAATCAGTCCTGGAAGATCTTGATGGTTTTGCAGAGGCAGTGTAATCAGTTCTGAGGTGTACTTACTTGATGGCTTTCTCGCAAAGATGATGAAGACCTACATGGAGGCTAGGCCTACAACCAGCATGAAAAAATGGTTGGCTCTGTAGAACTTCCTATAACGAGTAGATTGGAGATTGATTGAGATAGCAGCAAATACGACGACGATGATCTGATGATCCAGAGAAGAAGACTTGTGCTCATATGTATTGATGACTTGTGTCAAGAGAATACCTTCCTAGTTAAGAGGGAGTGTTGATGTATTTGTAACTTCAAAAGAAATTCACTTGTATATTGTAATTGTACTTTATTGTATCCCCAACGGAGATGTATTATTCCTCTGATTGGAAGTGTCATCAGTTGTACTTGCATGTGTCGCAAGTTATATTGTAAGTGTCGTAACTTATACTTCATGGGTTATTAGACCACCTTGATGGGGTCGGCCCTATATGAGTCATGTGGGTCAAAGGGTTATTAGACCACCCTAGTAGGGTCGGCCCAGTCAGCATTATGTTAACTGGTTAAGTTGGGGCTGACCTAGTTGAGTAAAGGTCAAGCCAAGTTAGTGTATAAATAGAGAGTGTGACTCTCTCATTTTACACATTGTCTCATTCACTCACTTCGCATTAGTGAGAGAAGAGAAGGGTGCACACAAGTGGAGGAGGAGAATGTTGCTGAAGACATCTATCTCTTGGGTTTGATCATGGTGATCCTTGTATTGATGCTTATTCTATATTTGAGGAAGTTGCGGGGTTTTTCACCTTCTTGGTTTTCCTTGGTGAAATGTTTTGTGTCTCTTGTCTCTTGTCTCTTATGCTTGATATGCTGTGCATGTTGTTCTTTCAGTTAAGATCCTAGATCTATTGAATTAAATGATGAAAAACTAACAACTAACACTACATCCATTTGACAAATGGGAAGTGGATTTCGTAGGCCCAATCAACCCCCCTGGGAAGCGCACTGGTGTAAGATACATCATCACAGCGACAGATTATTTGACTAGATGGACGGAGGCTGCACCAGTCATTGATTGTTCCATGGCCACAGTTGCGTAGTTCCTGTTCGACAACATTGTCACTCAATTCGGCTGCCCCAAGATATTGTTGAGTGATAAAGGAAACCACTTTCTCAATCTCACCATCAGCGCATTGACTGAGGAGTTGCAGATACAGCACAAGAAGAGTACACCCTATCATCCACAAGAAAATGGCACAGTGGAGGCTTTCAACAAGATATTGGAACATGCACTGACAAAGGTGTGCAATCTGAACCACAATGATTGGGATCTAAAAATCCCAGCAGTGTTGTGGGCATATTGCACCACATGTAAAAGGTTGACAGGACAAACACCATTTAAGTTGGTTTACGGGCAAGAAGCAATTATTCCAATGGAATACATCGTTCCAAGTCTGCACATAGTGGTAGCAATAGGTCTGGATACTGCAGCGGCATTAGAAGAACATCTAGCGCAGTTAGTGCAAATGGAAGAAGATCGCTTCATTGCAGGATTCCACCAGAGTGTGGAGAAATATTTCCAGAAGGCTTGGCATGATCACCACATCAAAAAAAAACAATTTCAGCAGGGTGACTTGGTGTTGTTGTATGACAGTAAGTTTATGAAACACCTAGGAAAGTTGCAGATGCATTGGCTTGATCCATATCGCATCAGTCGCATAACCTCAGGAGGAGCGGTACAGTTGCAGCAATTAGATGGGGTGATGTTCCCCAAGTTGATTAATGGTAGCAGGTTGAAGCCCTATCGGTTGGGCTTGGAGCAGTGCGATGCCTGAGTTGCATCGGTATAAAAAAAAAAAAAAATTGCAAGTTGATCGATGGCAGGATGGCGCACTGAAAGGTACAGGAATGCGCAAGCAGGGAAGCTTGTGTCGTAAGTTAGGAACAATCCATGACAGTAGTAGGGTCGCAACTGGGTCAAATCAGGAATCATTATGAATCATAAGCAAACAGAACTTTTTCTTTTGGCAGGTATGTTGTTAGTCGGCTCGGATTGTCGCCAGAAGCATGCACGTTTGGCACGAAGAGTACACCGTGGCAGCATGGATCATGGCACCTGGGGTGATGGTTTGCACACTTTGGCACGAATGGCAGCCGGTAGCAATATGGTTGCCACGCAGCACGTCGTAATTCTGGTTCATACTCCCAAAGAATAGAAAAATGATATGACTAGCATCTTACGTGAATGGGTTATGCAAATGATTATCGAGGACGACCAGACAAAGGCTATGTATAAATATAGGAACCAGAGGATAGCAGAGCACAGAGGTATTTCCAGTCGAGAGGTAGTTATGCTATGAGAGGGTCAGGCATCGAGATAAGTTAGGAATTCCAAGGAGGCTGTGGAAATGATCCATTTCATTTTGTGTGGTAGCACACCAGGCATGTTGAGGGCTCGAACGACAAGTGTGCATGAGCGCCTGGAGCAAGCTGCGTCACGGACACTCGGATGTCACAAACATGAAGTCCCTTCCGAGATGTCTAGGTAGGTGGTGATAGTTCGAAGCTTCGTGGTCCCTGTGACCACAAACAGGATGAGGGTGGCAGCCCCCTAGTCCCCGTAGTATGTGCTTACCGGTGTGAAACAGATGTGCCAGAGATGTTGGCCTGTTTCGCACCTCGGTGTTGTTCGTAAACTTATTCTCCATCTACACCTGATTCCTCGAGATTGGAGGATGAGTTTGAGAGGTAAATGACTGCAAGTCGGGGGATGACCACTTTCGAGTGAGAATTACATGACAGTGAGTCGACGATCAGTGTAGCAAAAGGAGCAGGACCACACCACGCGATCCAAATAGCAAGAATAGTTGCAAAAACATAGTTCAGCCATAGCAGAGTTCAAGTACACCATGTCCTGCTGATGTGAATTGAGGGCGAGCCACAAGATTATGTTGGGGGCCTATTGTCAGGAGGTTTGGTAAGTTAGCATCGCAGCATTGCGGATGCTGCAACAAGTCAGAAGATATTGCGAAAGGCGGAAAGTTGGGCGCAAAGGAGAATATTTATGTAATTTTGGGTCATTTGGACCATGTCAGTTAGATTTTGGGTCATTTGCTCAAAGCGTCGGTTAGGAAGTTGTTAATAAGTGGACAAGCAATGTAAAGGCGGAAGCCTATATAAAGTCATAGAGTTGTAAGTGTTGGAAAAGATGATTTGGGGGAATACATGTGTCTGTAATTGGAGATCAAGAGTTATCTGTGAGATCTGTGTTTTGTGGGGATATTGTATCTAGATTGTGTGGAGTTAATATGATATGACAGAGCTGTTTCATGAAATCCCTGTGTATCTTTTGTTCTCTTATGGTAATGCATGTTGAAATATATGAATGACGCTATGTTGTCTTGTTGCAATTAATACTTTACTATTGTATCTTTTGTGATGAATAATTCTGTTGAATGATGCTATGAATATAAATGATGTCGAACTTAATTGCATAGATCCACTTCTGAAATGTCGCAATAAGTTTAAGTGATTGAGCCTCAACCATCCTCCTTCATTCGGCGGAAACATGGTTCCGTCGACTCTCCCTTGAACATCTCGGGTGAGACCTCATCTGCTCCGCAGGTGTTGCTGGACGGGGTAAACCCTGTATCAGCCGGTTCTTAGGGAGATCATGGTGGGCTGGTGTCGATAGTGATGGGAACCCCTATCGACTGGGTTTGAGTCAACTCACACGACCTCGTGCTTAACTCCGGTTTTAGTGGAGCTTCCCGGCACACCTTCCACAAAGGTGGATTTACCTAAAGATAGTTCACTATGATTTTGAATTTAAGTGGTTTTGGATAGTTTAATATTATCTAATCCAAAACCCTATCCTGAGCTAGTTGGTGTGTGTTCCCTATAAAGAAAAAGTTGCTATTAGATTATAACTTAAAATATTCTTTATAGGGATTTTATTTACTCAAAAAGGAGTGAGTGTGTGTGCAAGATGGTTACAAATGAAAAGAAAATTGTATACATAAAATGCAAGTTCTTTCCACAATTTTATTTTTGCTTATCTTTCAAAATCAAAGGCTTTCAAAGTAAACCTAAAATTAAGATGTTTTTTACTTTTTCAAAGAGTTAGCATATACAACTAAAACCTAATTTGAAAAAGAAATGTTCTTGCTAAAAAGTAATTGTTCTTTTTGGTTTTTCCTTTTAAATGAAAGAAAAAGAAAATAAATATGAACAAAACAAGAACAATAAGAAATGCAAGTATAAAATGACTGTACCTAAACCTATAAAACTCAGAAATCTACCCTCAAAAGAATCTAAAGATAAAAAATCCATGAAGTTTCTTCAAGCAAGCAATAAGTAACTAACTCTGGTATAGAGACACTATGTAATCAACTGACATAAATAAGAATGCAGAGAATCAATCAAGATATCAAACTGCCCTTTAACAAACCAATGACCATAAAGGAAAAATCCAAGCATCCACCAAACACAAAATGGATTCAAAAGACCTAGGTACCCTCAACAAGCAATGAAAACCAAAATAAATCTCAAAAAGAGCAAAAAGGACTTGATCAAAACCCACAAACGGGTCTAAATGATCCAGAACTAAACAGAGAAACTCTTTCACCAACAAAGCCAAGATCCAAAGCTTAAACCCTAGGAGAAAATGAAAATTCTCAGGAAAAACATTGACTGTCAGTACAACATCACACGAGTGACCCGCGGGTATAGATGAAAGCAACTCGCGGGTAAAGGGAAAAAGCCGCAACTGTAACTAATCACAACTCGTGGGTCTGCTTTGATAAAAAATTTAAAAAAAAAAAAAAAAAAAATCTCAAATCAGACCAAAACTGAGCCACAAACAGGGATCTAGACACCCTATAAACCCTCACAGAGAATTAAGAAAACTAAGGATTAATTAAAAATTGAAGAAAACTACCCCCGGGATTCACAGATCAACAGCGGGAACTCCCAACGGAGTCACCAGTTTTGTTGTTCGGTAAAGTTACCTATGATTGGGAAGTTCAGATATCATCAACATATGTTTATTTAAGGTACAGAGACAGAATGGTAAACAAGCATAACATGAAATACTTCTTTTTAAAAAGAACTAAGATCTAAATCCAAAACAAATACGTGGATAACTAACGTTTGATCTAATCTTTAAGATTTAATCCTCTGCTCCACTGTTCCAGATGAATTACCTGCAATAAACCAGATACCCTTCTCAAATATTTTGACTAAACAGAGATGAATACTTAACATGAAACTCATATATAAGTAAATATGAAAGATTCAATGTGAAATAGATTCATATAATAGACAAATCTTATTGGAAGGAAAATCTCTTGTATTACTTGCATTAACGGTAATAAGCAATACCTGCTCTCTAAACAGCACCGTCGAAACCTGACCCTGGGCTCTTTGCTCCTCTCTCCTTAAAAGGATATTTCTCCAGCATCTCCTTATCAAAATTGGTTCTCTCTTTCTCAATACCCCCTCCTTGCATTTATAGCAATGCTAAGAGGATAGACGCGAAAGGTAATTGGTTGGGGAGGTTATGCTAGTTAGGATAACTTCCATAACTAATCCTTAATAAGTCTTTTATATATTGTTTTCATGATTTTAGGGACACCCGCGATTTTATCTCTTGACAACCAACGAGTGATTCATGAGTTTAGTATCCAGCAACATGCGGGTGTAAATTTTTAGGTGTTATACGCAGGTTGTCAGTATAGACTGTCGTGGTTACCGCGAGTTAACTGATAGGAGAGTCGCGGTTATGGCTCAAAATATGTCACAAGAAATAGTTATGTTGAGGATAAAATTGTAATATTTGGGCCAAAGCATCTAAGGTCAATTAGGCTCTTCCATCCATAAGGTCCTTTTGTGTGACTGACAATGCAATGTGGTCACGGACGGAGAAGTGCCATTTTGACTGATAACATTTTGGAAAAAAAAAATTTCTCATGGCCGGGGGAACCAAGAATCATGTATGTTACACCAAAATCTCGGCATCATCCTGGTAATGAGGTGTGTACCCTTGGATTTTCCCTAATCCCTGAAGTGTTAGTTCCAAATTAGTTGAGACGAGGTTTTTCCTTCTCATTTTCTCAATTTTGGAGCACTGACGCACCTTGCATGTTTACAACATGCATCAAAATCATGATGATGCACTTTGTACATTGACAGGGCACATCATTGACTCATGTTTCCTTCATGTAACATGTGTCACCCCTCAGTGGCATAGGTTGCTAGTTGACAGGATGCACCAATGTTGGTTAAAAGGAAAAAAATATTGTTTTCGAGAGTCTTCTAGAACAAAGCTTTCATGGAGGCTTGTCCCTACAAATCTACATAGGTGGAAATCAAACCCCTATCCATTTGGGATGATATCCTAACCTTATCCATAGAATACTCAACTCTTTATATCCTCTTTATCCTATAAATGCAAGCTCACCTTCATGGAATGGAGGGAAAAGTGAGAGCCGTCCAAATACTGTTGAAATCATCTTAGAACTAAGTGTCCCTTCTCTATTAGGAACAAGGTTAGATCTTTGAGGAAAAAGGATTTTTGGAAGAATTTTCGACGTCAAGGAAAGGTTGTGATTTCTCCCTTTGTACTTGCTTTGATATAGTAATATATATTCTTTCCATAAATATTATTTTTGTTGAATCTTGTGAGAACTTTTGCGTGTGTGAATTTTGATCGGATAGTTTCAAGTCTTGAAGTTGGATGCTTCAGTGATTGCTTTTCTTTTTTCCAAAATTTGCAGAACTACTCGATCTTTAGTATGATGAGATTTGAAACTAAGTGAGCAAAGTTATATTTGAATTTTTTTGAAAGTAGTGTTAGAAGGAATTGAGTTGTCATTCTCCTCATTTTGGAAATGTGGTGCCTTGATTTTTTGAGAAATTATACCTTTTTGGATCTTGGATAATTGTTCGAAAAACTTGACAGAGCTAGAAATTGTCCATGTTTTCTTCCTTTCGATCTTTAAAAAGTATTTGAAAAAGAGAATAATTCTTAGATTGAATCATAAAGTTTGCATTTTCAAGCATTTTTGACAATTAGTGCATGTTCCAAAGATCTCTGAATTCGTCCTTTTAACTCCTTTGCTTCTTCGTTTGAAATTGAGGTGTTTTGCAAATTAAAAGACTACATTGTTCTTTTATTTTCGATTTGCATCGTCAAATCTCTTTTGAAAAAACAAAAAAAAATCTTGCTTTGGTGTTATTTTTGGAATTCTTGGGATTGATCGAAAGAATGTCTTTTAATCCTTTGGTTTACTTAAGAAGGAAAGTAAAAGAATAGTGTTGCATTTCAGGAAATTTTTTGTTTGTATTAGCAAAAGAAGAAGGATCTCTGTCATTCCTATACATAGATCTCATCGAAGGAAAAGTTTGCATCTCATTTAGTTTTCGTGCATGATATTGGGATGTGTCCACACTTCATCAGTCCACTTAACCATATAAGATAAAATCAAGCGCTAGTCTAAGTTAAAATCTTTAGAAACTTGAGTGATAGGTTAGAGACGTGTTCCAGTGTCTTTAAGCGTAGGACATGTCGTTCTTTGCCTGCACTGCATTCTTAGGGCTTGTAGTTATTTCACGTACTAGTCGATATATCGAATGGCCTTTCATGTACCTAACTGTATATAGAAAGGTACTTCAAGTACTCAATGATATATAGGAAGGATCATGTCGAACGATTGTGCATTAGACAGTACTACTATGGATTGGATCTCCCACGTACCTTGCGTATATCAGGATACCCCACTTGGATCCTAAAAGCATTCGAGTCAACCATTGTCTTTCTTGACATTGCAATACATCGAGAACAGCACTAGGGGAGATACTACGCACGTACTGTTAGGTAGTCGGGTAATACAGTCAAGGGTACGGTCATAATCCTCCCAGGTGATCCAGGAGGATCTCAGAGATCGATCAAAATTAAATTCTTCAAATTGTTGAGTGTGATTTTCATTGATGTCAAAGGAGTTCATTAATTACAAAGGATAACAAAAGACATGATGGTAGGGCAAACTCAGTGAATGATAAAAGAGTAAACAAAGGAATAACAAAGGAAGTGATGACATGGAATGTATGATCATGTGGTATGTGTGATGAGGTTGAGAAGACATGTGATAGTTTTCTAGTGCTATCATGAAGTCATTGTTACAATCTGACATCATTTTGTAAAAATATGGCATGTTGGTGAAAATATGGAAATTGACTAAGTGTTGGGAAACTGGTCTAAGTGGCCTCCGAAAAATACCCACCATATCTCATAAGTGAATGATAAAAATTATATGAAAGTATAAGTCTATAGCTTGTTGAATAGGCTATCTAACCATGTTCTCATTTCTCTGAAAATGTGTTTGGTGACAAAGTTATAGGTCTGCCAAAACAAGGGTTCAAGAGATTTTACTGGTTGGGAACCCGGCTCAATAAAATGCTCGTCCAGGTCAGAGGATGATGAATCTGGAGATGAAATCAATTGTGATGAACTCAAATATACGGATGCTATTTTCTAGTATCATAATTTTAGTGATTTGGTGAAATAAAGATTCACCTTGAAAATTGAAACATTTGGGTAAGTATAAATTCTTCCTGCAAAACTGCCTAAGTAGCCTCAGAAAAATGCCCACCACCTTCTGTACTTGATTGATTAACTAAATATGAGGATATAGGAATTTAGAGTTTTGGTTTGTGCATCTAACCATATGATTACTTTTCCAAATACATGAATGAGGGTGAAGATATCGGTCTTCCAAAAGTGCCCTCTGGCTTGATTTGCACTGCTCTAGTAAAATGCCCTCGAAGGAGAGAGAATGAGGTTTCAGAGGATGAACTTGACATGGATGGAATACACATGATGTCCCATATTCTATGGATGCTTCATATTTCCATATTTGTGAAAATAAAAATCATCTTATTTGACCTAGGGTTTTGAAAAAATGTCTAAGTGTATAATCCAGAAGTTTAAAAGGCTATTTATAAATGCCCACCATATGCTCTCGTTCCGTAAATAAATTTATCAAATGGTATGAGGTTATTCCTTGATGATTTATCCATACAACCATGATTTTATTTTCCTCTTTGGTGGTCACATGTATGATATATAAACCTATCAAATTGAGAAAAATTATGTTTGCCTGTTAAAAATAAATAAAATCTGTCTAAGTGTTAAACACAGGAAATCTGAAAGGCCATTTGGAAATGCACACCAGAGATTGTCTTTGCTCCAATAAAATAATCCAATGGCATGAATATGTTCTCTAGGGATCTTTCCATCCATTCTTGGTCTTATTTCTCCATTTGGTGATCACACGTGTGAGATATAAACCGACCAAATTGAAAAAAAATATGGAAGGCAAGATAATTTAGGCATTTCCAGAAAAATCTCGCATGCATAATAAAAGGAAGAAACTTGTAACTGCAATGAAAATATGAAGATGGAGGAGGTTGAATGTTTTATCTATGTTGAATGGAGTATTTAGTAACGAATCTGAAGAATGCAAACATTAATATTTGAAGAGTTATGATTAATAAGAAAAGGCATGATTGTATAAATTATAAACAGAGATATAAACAGAAATTCTGAGAAACAACGTGTTTATTATTAAAACGGAATTAAAAATCATGAAGCATATATAAACAGAAGTATATTATTCTTAAGCAGGGTATTATTAATAAAGCAGAGTGTAAACAGAAATATATTATTCCTGTAGTAGAGTAAATTATTATTAATTAAATAGAGAAGGATAAATAAGATATAGGATTAATTAAACAGAGAAGTATTTTACAGGATTACTTAAAACGGAGAAGGATTAATAAACAGAGTATTGTAATTAAATAGAGAAGTAAAGGGATGCGTTTTGATGAAAAGACATGTTTCCAGAATGAAGAGATGAATTTGGTGAAAAGGTTTTAATGAAGGGACACAATGATGAAAAGACACAATGATTCAAAAGACATGATGAAAGAAGTATTTAAATAGAAGTTCGAACTGGAAGAAAGACGGCTTTGTAGTCTAGATCGATGTAGCTTCAAGAAAACAGAGACCAAGGATATAAAGAAGATCCAGTAACAGAATTGAAGGAACCTGAATATATGAAGTTGTACAGAGACCAAAGAAATAAAAGGAAGAACAGAGGATGTGTTGTTGCAGCAACATCCCCCCCCCAAAATTTTTGCACATATTGGGGCCCCTCCTTCAATTTTTTAGAAAGGATGTCTTAAGAGGCCATTTCCAAAAAATGCTTTGTTTCTCAATTGAAAATCTTGCCCTGAACCACTCCAAGTCTTCCTTCCTCTAAGAGTCAAATTTATGAAGTCTTCCTGGAAATCGCGGAACGATTTCAGAAAGCCCCGCAGTTGCGGAAGCACTCAACTTTTCTACCCGAAATGGCGGGAACCTTTAGCGTAAGCCTCCCGAAAAGACTTAGATTTTTTTTTTTTGCGGTTGCGAAAATCTTTTGGGAAAGTCTCCCAAAACTACGGAGTCTTTCGGGCTATCCTCTCGAAACTTGCGGAAGCCAATCACATAAGCTTCTCGAAAATGACTTAGAAAATTTTGAGCATTTGCGGGACGTAAGAAGGAAGCTCCGCGGAGCCATTCAGTTGTTTCTCCCAAAGCGGCGGAAGTCTTTTACATAACTCTCCCGAAAATATTTAGAAGTTATGGTTAAAATTGCGGAAGCTATTGTCGAAATCCTTCCGAAATGGCGGAGGAATTCGAGGAAGCCGCCCGAAACTTGCGGGAGCCATCCGCCAACCTTCCCCGGGGCCGCTAAGTGACTTAGTTTTTAAAAAAAAATTGAAGTCTCGAAGTCGCGGAATCCATTCACCAAAGCCCTCCGCAACTGCGAAAACCTTCGCGGAATCGTTCCGAAACATCACTGAGAAAGCTTTGCGGAGCCTTTGATTTTTTCTTCCCGAAACAGCGAAACCTTTCAACTTATTGTTCCAAAACGCCGAGGCACTCTCGTGGAGCCGTTTGAGTTTTCCTTCCACAACTACGGGAACCTTCACGATTTTCATTCCAAAACCTCTCCGAGAAAGTTCACGAGAGTCTTCTGCGGAAGCATTGGTGGAAGCCTTTCGAAACTGCGGAAGCCATTGGCGAAAGCTTTCCGCAATTTCGGAGGCTTTCATGTTAGCATCCCGAAAAGGGCCTCCAAAAGACTTTCACGTTCACAATCTTTTTGCGGAAAACGTTTGACAATTTCCTTCGAAACCACGGAAGCCTCCACTATATCCTTCCGCAACGGTGGGTGAAATTCACAAGTTTGTCCCGCAAGAGGCGGTCGCGTGCAAATCGAGACTGCTCGATATGACCCCGACATACCAATATTAAAGCCACGTTTTAATGCGCCACCCACCGTATTAAGACCCCGCACGTGCCCCGCTTATTTAAATAAGCGGTGGGGGTTCGGACCAATGGCTCATTGCTATTTGTATCGATTAACAACTGTTGGACATCACGCGACCGCTCCAGCTCAGCTCACTCGTCCACGTTCACGGCCACCTCATTCAGCTATCTTCATGGTGCCAGGTAGGATTTTTAACCATTAAATTTGCCTCTTCTACGCGTCAGATTACTACTGGGTTGTCCTTTTTTGAAGACGATTGGTCTAGGTTGGATTTTGACGAGCAAAATGCCCGTCATGGGCTACTTTGCCCATCAAATACGGTTTAAATTTCATTTTTTCCGTCATATAAAACAAAGAAACTGTAAAACGTTTGTAGACCATGTAAAGACTGTCAGTTTGAACAGGTGGAGTTTTCAAAGCTCCTACCCTGGCTGCATACGGCGTTATTCTTTGCGTTTAAAGCCGCCAAGCCCCGTGAATGTCTCGATTACACCAGCCGAAACCCGAAACTATAACCACTCGAGTTTTTTCATCACCCACATTCCCGGCGTCGTCAACCCCTGTCCAAGTTTCAAAACCTACCGTAGAACGCCTCGCCAAGGTGCCATCAGATAACCATAGCGGTCGAAGCTTCCGTCGGCTCATAAATATGAAAACGCCCCCTTATGTCGTCGTAGAGTCATTTCAACCCGAACTTCCCCGCCACTAACCATTTAAAAGCATCATGGCGAAGGACACCATCCCTCCTAGAGTTAGACCGAGAGCAGGTTGCTTCCACAACATGCTTATCCTCTCAGGAGCATTTCAAACCCGCCCCTTTAAAAGAATTAGGATGATTAAATCTAGATTGCTTGTTTGGAATGGTGTATTTTGCTTCCCAACATGCAGCTTCACAATTTGTGTATATATATCGTTAACATGTTAAAATGGTGATCTCACAGTATGTTGCACATTTTTATAATGACTTATATTTGGTTGCTATCAGGGATAAGTCAAAATTCCAAAAGGTGGTAGGAAGAAGGCTAAGATGACAGAGAAAAAGCCTACACCACTTAAAACTGAGACCACACTCCAGGATACTAGGTGCACCACCGGTATTCCTCCTGAAAACCGATGGGGTGACATCTATAGGATGATCCGAGACCAAGAGATCTCGGATATGTTGCTAGAAGAGGAGCAGATCTATATTAATATCAGGACTTCAGGCATAGCCAGGGCTGCTACCCGCCCTGAACGGTTCCCATGCGCCGAAGTAATCGGATTGATTCTCCAACATACCGATGCGAAGTCAAGGGTGATAAATGACAGCGGGAAAGTAGCCATTGCCTCATTCCACCCTGCATACATTGCCACAGCCTATAAATTTCCTCGCTCCCAGCAAGCTCTGACTGATGAATGGTTGGGAAAAATGAACAACATTGACATGGCCAAAAAATTACTGGTCGTAGGCAAGCATCTAAGAAAGAAAGGTAATGACGAATACGACGTCCAGAATCTGAGACCTCCATTCAGGCTGATCGCCTTGATGCTGTGCAGAATCTTCAGCATGCCTGATGGCACCATGTATAAGATTCAGTGGGTCCCCATCATCCACTTTGTGGCATTTAAAGGAACTGTGTTTGACTGGGCCACTCTCCTGTCAAACAGTTTGGCCTCAATGATAGTTACTGCAAGAGAAGGATTGGCCTTAAAGAAGGCAGAATTCTACATGTCCTCATACCTCATTGATTGTGTTTTGGCCAAGTTATCCTTTCCTAACTTAGGCTGCACATGGGACAAGGCCATCACTCCGGTTTATACCACTTTTAGGATGATGTGGGCCCAGAATTACAAACCTAACTACAAACTCATCTGTGAGGGGTTCACCATGCCCCTATATGAGAAGATATTCAAGGAAGAACCCAACTGCCTATCGGAGAATGCTATGGAAGTCCTTGAAAACTACGGGGATTTTTATTGTTCAGAGCAGGGAACCTACCTCAAAATGTTTGGAGGAACTAAAGCTCCCTATATTTTGCCGAGGTATGCCACTGACTATGTGGTCCTTAAAGAGGCAGTAAGACAGATGTTCCTGGATGGAATTGGAGCCGTGCTCAACAAACAACATAAGGCCTCCTTTCCCCCTCTACCTTTCTGCATAGGAGCTTACAAGTTCTCGGGGGTTGCCTCAACTGAAGAGTTTGTTCAAGAGCTGAAAGCCTTCCACTTCGGTGAGGTAATATTCCACAGGAATGACAGGAAGGGAAAAGTTGTTGAGCACTGTAGGGAGATTTATGCTCATTTCGAGTACTCTCATTATCATGATGCCAAGGAGGAGGTATTTAGAGGCATCAACAACATAGCCGAGCTGCGAACCTTTCACCAAGGCAGTGGAGCAAGTTCTAGCACCACCAAGACCCAGGAGACTAGCCAGCATAAGGAGAAAGAAGCTGATGAGGCCTGAGCCCAAGAAGAACAAAGGTTGAGAGAGGAAGCAAGGGCACAGCAGGAAGCTGAGGAAGCAAGGTTACTGCAAGAGGCTGAAGTTGCCAGATTGCAGCAAGAAGCAGAAGAACAAAGGCTGCAGAAAGAGGCTGAGGAAGCCCAGCAGTAGAAAGAAGCGAAAGATGAAAGGCAACGGAAGGAGAATGAAGATCAGCTGCAAGCTGAACAAGCTGAGGTAGAGCGAAAAGCAGAAGAAGAGCTTAAAGCAGGTGAGGATGCCCAGGAAGGTGGCTCCAGTGCACAGGACATGGAGATTGACATGCCTCAAACAAGTATCTCCGGCATTCAAAATGTGGAGACGGACGCAGCCCAAGCAGGTGGCTCTGGTACCCAAAATGTGGGAACAGATCCAGCTCAGGTAGTCCAGACCCCACCAGCCGAAGAAGAAATAGACATTATGGACCTCCCAATTGTCCCGTACACTCCATCAGGAAAACATACGGTGTCCAGGTGGAATGAATTTGTTTATGATAAGAAAAGGAAAGCAATGGTCCTTAAATCGAAAGAAAGGATCAAAATACCCTTCCAGGAGGATATCATTACCCATTGTGAGATCACTGTAATGCGGAATACAGATAAGGATCCCTTAGCTATGGCATCCGCAGTTGTAGAAACAGCAAAAGCATCACTAGACAATGTAGGTGTTATAGTTAGAGAAAATGAATTGACTAAGAGGAGAGCTCGTATGCTACAACAGACTGTGGCTAATGAGCAAGCCTACAGATATCTTGTGGTGAACAAGTATAATTGCCTGTATGTCGAGCATAAAGAGCTATCAGGCAAGTATAACCAGCTGGAGGAGGAAAAGGACCAACTAACACTCCAGATGATGATTGTGGAAGCAGAGAAGAACGAAGTGGAAGATAAAGTATCCCAGCGAGAAACAGACAAGCTGGCATTAGCTGAGCAACTAGAGCAAGCTGAGAGAAGAACGATGGACATGTCTCCCTTCCATGAGCTGTCCTGCAGCATCCTAAAGCAAATGCATGAGACTCAGAGGCTAATCACTAATGAAGTTTGCAAGCTCAAGTCCATGGTGGTTAGGTTAAAAGAAATTAATGCGAAGGCCCATAGGCTCAAAGCTAAGCATACCCGTGTCAAGGCAAATATCTTGAGCCAGATAGAATGGCGAGAAGGAAAGGGGGATTTCCCCACACATCTCCCATTTAAGTCTGTGGAAGGTTTTAATGAAGACATAGCCCTTTTGGAATTCTGCAGAAGCTGTGGCAGTAAGCTAATGGCCAATGTGCAAGGGACAAGGGATAGGATCAACGGTCTGTATCAAAGAATCCAGGGAGTGCATGATAGGTGCAAATTGAATTTCCCGCAATCCCTCGATGACTTCCCGAGTGAAGAACAACGCTTGGCTGAACTAAAAGAAGAACTGGGCATCCAGACCGAATATGTGAAGAAAATTGATGTCCTAGCAATTGGCGACCTCCAACATTATATTGGAATGTCATCAGTCCACATCCACTTGCTTAAAGAAGTACATCAAGCTGCAGTGACGGAAGTTCAATGCATTAGAGCAGAGCTTAGAAAAAATGTGACTTCTCAGAAAATCTTGCTCCCTGCTTCCGCAAACATAGTCATAAGGGACACTGGAATTTGGTATAGCTACATAGCAGAAGAGGAGAAGAAGGCAGAAGTAGCAGCTGTGACAGCAAATCCAGACTCTTCTCTCCCAGCAGTAACAGAAACTCCAGCTGGCTCAATTTCTTCTTCCCCAGCAGTAGCAGCAGAGATAGTGGGCTCGATTCCTCCTTCCCAAGTAGCAGCAGTAGCAGCAGCCAATTTGAGCGACCCTCTTCCAGCAGAAGCTCACGCACAGGAGTGAAATCGCTGATTTCATAATATTATTTCTGATATGTTGTATTTTAAGCTCTCAAATGTGTAAAGCGTGAGCTATGGGACAGCTGTCCATTTTCTTTTGTTAAATATTTGTTTGTAAAAGAAGTAGTCACATTTTTGGTCTATTATAGAAGAAATTCCTGTAGGTGACAAGTGGAAAAGGCCAGGTGGCAGCCCAAAGGGCATTTTTGTAATTATAAATAGAAGTTAGGAAGTAGTGAACAGGACTTTTGGCAGGGATTTAATTTTCAGACTTGTACGAGCTATCTTGTGTATGTTCTATGAAAGTAAAATCTTCTAATAAAAGCCAGGGAGAGGACGTTTTGCATGGGAATAAAGAATGGATTTGTATTGGATTACTCTGGTGGCTTCCATACTTTAATGTGAGATCTTTCTTGTTATCTGAATTATTTCTTTTGCAACAAATGATTTTACTCCTTTCTGTGCAAACGAATTCTTTGTTTCATGAGTAATGAATGTGTTACATTAAATCAGAAGCTATCTTCTGCTATCTCTCATCTCTGCTGTAGCATTCTCTTTCAGATTTAATGGCTAGCTGTTCTTTCTTTAAGATAACTGTTCCAGCTCATTGCTCATGCTTTAATTTGGCTCCTTGTAGGGATAATTAGATTTATTTCATGTGTTTTTTTTTAGACTTAGATCTGTTCTTTCAGTTTTGCATCTAGATTAAATAATCTTGCTTCTCTCTTTGATGAGTAATGAAAATGTGTTATTTGTAATTAGAAGCTATCTTCTGAGATATTTTATCTTGATGTAGCTTTCTCTTTAAAGCTTTAATGGCTGCCTGTTCATTCTTTAAGGATAACACTTACAACTCATTGCTCATGCTTTAAATGTGCTCCTTGCAAGGATAGTTAGGTGTATTTCAGTTTTATACTTAGATATGTTTTCTCAGTCTTGCATCTAGATTAAATATAGGCTAGGCACTTGCACATCATTATAAAACATAAAATTCAAAAGAAAGGTGGATCGGGCCATAACCGGTATAATCAGAATTAAACTCCAAACCCACGGTTGCCGGAACCGCTAACCGGACGGATTCCCTATACCAAACAGTAGATAATCTAATTGGGATCATCTATCGGGGAGAATCCCTTTCTGATTGATGCTACGATATCCGAGGCATCAACAGGATGTTAGCTGAGTGTTTAATATGAAGATCTGATGCAGTACAGAAGTCAGAGAATGTAAGAAAATAGCAATATTGTCTCTGTGGTAAGAATTGATTATTTGCAGCAGAGGACAGAGAACATAAGATTAAGAAGTTATTTTAGTTATGAAAAACAAATAATAGGGAGGTAGGGTGGTGCTAGGGCAGGCTACAGGCCTGCAAGGGGGTAGTAGCCTCCTTCCAGTGGTAGTTGGTAAATAGGGTGTCGAAGCATCCTTTCAGTAGTAGCTGATAAACTAGGGGGTCGTATCCTCCTTCCAATAGTAGTTGATAAAAGGGGTGTTGTATGATCCTTGTCTGTTGTGGCAGGAAGAAACCAGGGTGTTGTAGCATCCTTCAGTTGTAGATGATAAACTTGGGCATTGAAGTCTCCATCAAGTTGTAGCTTGCAAAAACAATTGTAAATATAATTTTGCAGTTATAGAAAGTGTTTGTGGTTTTCCCACTTGGGCTTCCACGATAAAATTTGTGTTCCTTGTATCTTGTTGATCCTGTGTGTTAATGAATAAGTTAAAAGTGGTTTTAATTGTTAAAAGTTATCAATACTGATTCACCCCCCCTCTTAGTATTGTCCAATATTCCAACACAAATTGTGAACAGAATATTGGAGCTATGTAGAGCTCTATGAGATATTTCCGGTGACATTCTTTTCGCCTCAAACGGACTCCGGACGTGAAAGATATCGCGTTCTGAACTTTCAGCAAAACAAGTAAAAAGTGGCAAAAAAGGGCCACATGGAACACCCGCAGGGTGCCATGTGGCATATACAGTCATCAGAGGTGGTGACATGGCATAGTCGCAAACTACCACGTGGCATCTAGTTGGAAAGGATCATGTACAGGTGGCATCTAGTTGGCGTCCAAGTGGACCAATAGGAGGTCGCCACATGGGGATATGATTGGCCACGTTGCAGAATGGTTTACAAAAAAATATGGTGGTCATGGGGATCGAACCCATGACCTCTACCTTCGCCAATTTCTCTGCACCGTTCTCCTAGCTAGGATCTTCGTCGGGTGGTTCTTAACCATATATAAGTCAACTCCTATTTGAATTTGAATGGAAGTTGGTTTTGAAAAAGGGGCAGGACCGAAGGATAATCCCTCAGCCCCCATGTGTTAATTAAACCATTGCAACATGGTAAAAAACCATCGTAGAACCGGCGTCCAAACAAACAACCAACACCACCTAATATGCCAACACAAAATTGCAATAGGAGGAGAGGTCTGCGGGTTTGAACCCGTGACCTCCTCCCACAGTGCCAACGTTTTCAACCAATGCGCCAAGTGCACCATTTGTTAATGGATGTGTGCACATATTGGTTTTAACTTTGATTTGGGGTGGATTTGATCCCCCAATATGGGCGTGCCTATGTCAAAGTTTACATTGTTTTGCATTATTTTTATTATATGGTTTTAATTTTCCATATAATTCGGGATTTCCATCTATTTTATCCATGTTAAGTGGATCTTTATCCCATTTTGGGATCAAATCCCATGGAATTGGGGATTGAAGTTATGATATTTGGCTATAAAAATCAATGTATTTGCTTTGTAAAGGCATGATAGTATTGAAGCTTTTGAGGAGAGAATGGTAAGATACCATTATGCCTTTGTAAAGGCTTTGTAAGTTTTCTTATTTTTGTAAAGAGTATTTTTAGCCACTCTTGGGGAGTTTGAGAGTGAGATGCTTTATGATTGAAAGCCTAATTATTCTTTTCAAAGCAGCTTGAAGGATGAAGGCATTTTGTACCTATTCAAATATTTTTGAATACTAATAAGATCGGTCCTCATTGGAGCTGGCCCTGGAGATGTAGTCCATCACGGACAAACTTCGTTATCATACGGTTTCCACATTCTTATGGTTTTCATTATTTGTTCATTTATATTTGTTTTTAGTTATTTTTAAGCTTTTCATAAGCGTATTATTTCAAGCATTTTTATCGCGTTCGGATCATGTTTGGTATCAGAGCAGGCTAACCAGGGTATTGCAGAGTGTGAATGTTAACTAGATCAAGGCTTAAGCGAGGTGAAGGCCAACTTGATATTTTCAATCCATAGACTAAATGTGCACATCGAAGAAAGAAAATGGCAAATGAAGACTACCGAGAAGAAGATGAGAAGAATTTATGCAAGGCTTTCTATCAGATGGTAGACAGGGTAGAAAAATTGTTCGCAAATTATCAAGAGATATTGGCAAAGAAGAAGGAGAAGGAGAAAGTAGAGGATAATGCTTTGAGAAAAGGAGGAGACCCTTCTGAGCCTTCTTCTCTGTCATGTCCCAAATTTGGAATTGGGTCACAATGGCCTAATCACCTTGGCCATATTCATTAGAGTTTGTAAAATTGATGTTAAAGGTCAAATAATTGCCAAGGAGGAAAATTACTAGTTTCCTAGGTTTGGGGTGGAAGCTTTGGGATTTGGAATAATGGGGATAATAAATGATGTTTGAACATTAGAGTGGCATAAATATTTAATAAAGGATCTAAATAAATATATACAAGTGAAAATCAAAGTGGCATTTGATCATGAAGACACATGGAGGAAGTGGGACCCACATATGGCTAGATTTCCCCACTACACTTGGCATCACTCTCTCACCAATTCAAATTCAAGGTGAATGGTAACATACTTGGGGGAGTCCAAAAGGTATTATTCATGGAATGACTCATCCAAGGTCGAAATATAGAGGAAGAGTAACTCCCATGGAAGAGGAAGAGGCAATTTGGAGTTAGTGAGACACTTGGGCTAGATTCCCTAGCTCTATGACAACAATGATGAAGATGCTATGACACCTATGACACAAATCAGACTTGAAGGCTGACATATGACATATATGACATGTCAGGGCTAAAAATAGACTCCAAGAGGGCGCTCAAGGGTGTTAGGGCAGCTAAGATGCTTCCACATGTGATTTGGTGGAAGTGGGAGACTAGGAATTGTTGTACAAGTGGCGTTCTTTGGAATCTCTTCCCAACTTGAGTTGGCATGAGTCTCTTGGAAGGAATTCGACCCATGGAGCACATTAGAACTTTATAAATGTCAATAACAAAGAATGAAACTAGCTTTTGATCATTTGTAGAATTTGCAATTGCATTTGTGAAGAGGGAGAGCTAGTGGATGACTAGTTTCTTGCCTTAGCCAATTTCGAGGGTGAAAGATTCCCATCCAAGTTGGAAATTGGAAAGGCCATTCAGACCTTTCATTTGGAGCTTTAATGGAGTCTTTATTTGCAGGTGTAAGATACATGGCAGCTCATGGTTTCTTCTATTGCAGCTCGCTCCTTCAACCATGTCCAGTTTTGATGGCATATTCTTGATCCTTGAGGGAGGGCGTTTTTGGTGAGCTATTGTACTCTTTGGAGGAGCTTCTAATGCCCCATTTCTTATTTAATATGAATTAAATACTCTATTCTTCATCTACAAAAAGTTTCAGGTCGAAATTCCAAGTAGAAATGTATAAATCTCATTTTTAATGGAAGAACAATGCCATTTCCCCACTACCTTGTTGTGAGCCAATGTATTGATGATGATTTAGAATGAATGGATGATTCTCTGATATATTTGTGATAAATATACTTCCATGGATGTATTATAAAAGTTTCATGTACTGTACTTGAGCATTTGAAGCATTTTTACTCAGTTTAATTGCATTGGGAGAAGAAATAGTGCCATTTCCCCAAGGGTCGAATTGGGAATTTTTGCAGTTGAATGGGAGAGGGTGAGAACAGTTGTAATAAACCATTAATGGTGCATATGAGACCTTAATAACATACTTAACACATTACATACCTCTGTTCATAAATTTGAGTGGGTTTGGAGGCATTTGGGAAGCCATTTTCAGTACTTACCTTAGGGGGATTTGAACCCCAAATTACTAGTAAAATTGCATACTTGGTCCAGAATCTTAAGAGAGTTTGCAGAGGTATTTTGGTGGCCATATGTTATCCCTGAACATCATATTCAATTCCTAATATCATTCATAAACCTTCCTTGAAGATTTGAAGGCATTTGGAGTCAATTTGAGACCTAGAGACCAATACTAGTCAAAAGGGAAATCACTAGTAAAGTTACCTACATTGACCAGAATTGAAAGAGTATTTGCAGAAGTGTTTTAAAGGTACAAAGGCATCCCTGAAACACATATTTATGTTCTAATATCATTCATATACCTCCTCAGAAGATTTGGGATCATTTGGGGCAAATTTGGGACCTAGAGATCGAAACTAGTCCAAGGTCGAACCAAGGAAAAAAGTGGAAAATTGCCATTTTAATAAAATTCCTAACAAGGGTCATTACATTCTCCATCTTCTTATTCCTCTTCTGAAAGTTTCAGTATTGCTTCTTCAAATCCAAAAAAACAACCTGAGAAGACTAAGTCTGATTTACCTTATTTGAAACTTGATACTAAGTTTGATTTTCCTACATATAATGGTGAACTTAACGCAGAAAAGTTGGATGATTGGATCAGGTAGATTGAGGTGTATTGCAAGATCCAAAAGCTTGCAGATGATAGTGCAAAGATCTAGTTGTCTACTCTCAATCTTGTAGGCACTACACTCATCTGGTGGGAGAGTAAGACACTGGAAGACTTCCTTACAAAAAGTAAAATTATTTATTCTTGGTATGAATTTACTACTGCGTTAAAGAAGCAAATTCATCCATTAGGCTACATACAGCAAGTCGTGATGGATTGGAAAAACTTAAGGCAAGGTAAAGGTCGGAATGTACAAGAATTCACTCAGGAATTCAGAAAGAGAGCTTTGATTTTGAGTATACCTCTTTACACTCAAGAAACTCTTCTCAAGTTTATTGGAGGATTACATAGTTATTTGCTTCATACAATACTTATGTTTAATCCTACTAACCTTGATGAGGTATGTGTGCAAGCTACACACATTGAATCGAAAGGGAAGAATGCTCATGATAACTTTTACTCAGTTGAATCCATCCATTTCAAAGAAGGTAAGGACAAAGGAAAAGAGAAGATGAATCAATATGCTACAGTTAAGATGAATCAATATGCTACAGTTAAGAAGCTACATCCAGAATTGAAACTGAAGTGGTTTAAGGATCGGAAAGGAAAGCAAAAGGCCACAGTTATCATTGAGGACCTTGGATTGGATTCTAAGGACAAAACAAAGATAAAAATCGTAGGGGTGAAAGGTAAATATATTGTTGGTAATGATTCTAACATTGGTTCTTTATGTGCTTCTACTTCTAATGATCATGACAGTTCTAAGGATAGAAAATGTTAAATTTTCTGAATTTACTTCAATCTGATCTAGGATCTTAACTGAGAGAACAACATGTACAGCATATCTACAGCATATCAATCATGGAGACAATAATGCAAGCACACAAGAGACACAAAGATTTACTTGGGGAAAACCATAAAGGTGAAAAACCCCAATAACTTCCTCAGAGATAGATAGAGCAATGATACAACCAACCATGAGAGATAGACACAACCTAGCAGCAGATCCTCCTCCTCCATAAGTGCACCACTCCTCCTTGAGTGCATGAGTGAGAAGTGAGTGAGCAAATAGAGTGCCTCCTGCACTCTATTTATACTTGACTTGACTTGCCTTTTTACCTAACTCATGTAGGCTCGAACTTAACCACATAACATAATGCTGACTGGGCCGACCCCCAATAGGGTGGTCTAATAACCCTTCGACCCACATGGCCGACCCCCAATAGGGTGGTCTAATAACCCTTTGACCCACATGACTTATACAGGGCCGACCCCAAACAAGGTGGTCTAATAACCCATCGAGTATAAGTTACGACACTTACAATATAAGTAACGACACTTCCGTATAGAGGAATAATAACATCTCTATAGGAATACAATATACATATATGAGAAATACATTCCGAAGTTACATATACATCAACACTCCCTCTTAACTAGGAAGGTATTTCTCAGCACAGTTCTTCTAGCACAAGTCATCTTCTCTGGATCATCGTCACTGGATAATCGTCATCGAGTCATCATCATCGTCACTGCTGCAGCTATCTCAATCAATCTCTGAATCTACTCGTCATAGGAAGTTCTACAGAGCCAGTCCTTTTTCATACTGGATGTAGGCCCACCACCTGTAGGTCTTCATCATCACTGGCCATACTGTGGAATCCTCAGGACTTATTACGTGTGTCACAAAACCTCGAAAGAGCATCCCAGGATGTTACGGGTACACAACTCCAACCTGTAGGATCTCCCAGGGCGCTATTACATGTGACCCCACCACAAAACCTCGAAAGAGCATCCCAGGATGTTACGGGTACACAACTCCAACCTGAAGGATCTCCCAGGGCACAAATTACATGTGGTCACCACAAAACCTAGCAAGAGCATCTCAGGATGTTACGGGTACACAACTCCGACCTGAAATCTCCCAGGGCACAAATTACATGTGGTCATGGCAAAACCTCAAAAGAGCATCTCAGGATGTTACGGGTACACAAATCCGACCTGAAATCTCCCAGGGCCCAAATTACATGCCATAGGACAAAACCTCGAAAGAGCATTTTCCAAATGTCCCAAGGCACCGAATTACATGCCATAGGCAAAACCTTGAAAGACCATCTACAAATCTCCCAGGGCACAAATTACATGCTTATCTGCACAACCTGTTCCACAGCCACAGAGTATCACCCTGATACTCACCATACATCATCCTGATGTACACATGCTGATCCTGATCATCATCACTGCAACATCCTGCTGCATGTCATCTGGAGCAACATCCTGAAGCTCGTCATCCATGATCATCCTGGTCACATAATGCATCCATCTGATGCACACCACGTATCTACCTGATACATATCATCATACATGATCCACCTGATCATACAATGTATCCACCTGATACAAATACATGATACATATCACCTCACATGATCCACCTGATCATACAATGTATCCACCTGATACATATACAGATACATGGTCCAAGCATCCAACATGATGCATATACAAAATACATACACATGATCCAACTGATCATATCCAGCATCCAACATGATGCGTACATATAAATGATCCCAACTGATCATATCCAGCATCCAACATGATGCGTACATACATACATAAAAATGATCCAACTGATCATATCCAGCATCCAACATGATGCATACATACATACATAAAAATGATCCAACTGATCATATCCAAACAGAAACCAGAACATCATCCTGATGCTCATCATCTAGCGCTTACATCCACAGCCATGTGAAGGATCCTCCTTCCAACATGCTTGGAATGGCTTCAGCAAAAGTGTCCATCACTTCTTCCTCGAAATGTCCTTGATCTGAAGAACGCCAAGCCTCTCTCTGAAGTACTCGAACTTCACTCTGGCTAGTGGCTTCGTCAGCACATCTGCAATCTGCTCATCCGTCGCAACATACAGAAGCTTCACAACTCCTCTCTGCACCATATCCCTGATATAGTGATATTTGATCTCTATGTGTTTCGACCTGTCATGAAACACTGGGTTCTCGGACAGCTTCACATAACTCTGGTTATCACAGAAGATACCAGTATCCTCCAACGGGAGATCAAATAACTCAGACAGTAGCTTCCATAGCCATACTACCTCACAACTAGCTGAACAGGCTGCAACATACTCTGCCTTAGCTGTACTCAGTGCTACGCAGGACTGCTTCCTGCTAAACCAAGAGATCACACCTGATCCCATACTGAAACAGCACCCAGATGTGCTCTTCCTATCTGCAGCATTGCCAGCCCAATCTGAATCAACATAACCCTGTAGGTTAAACTTTTGATTCGCTTCATACTTGAGCCCATAATCCACTGTACCCTTCAGGTACCTCTGAACATGCTTTACAGCAACCAAGTGAACACTCCTCGGATCCATCAGGAACTGGCTCAATGTGTTCACAGCAAAGCAAATGTCTGGTCTCGTGTTCGTCAGGTACATCAAGGATCCAATCATCTGACAATACATAGAGACATCAACTGGCTCAGATGAAGCATCACAAAGAAGCTTCAAATTCGATGCCATCGGTGTGGCCATGGCCTTGCAATCCATCATCCCGAATCTCTTCAGGATATCTACTGTGTACTTCCCTTGACCAAGGAAGATCCCACCTGCATTCTGCCACATCTCCATACCTAGGAAATAGTGCATCATTCCCAAATCTTTCATATCGAATTCAGCTGCAAGCTTCCTCTTAGTATCTGCAATCAGTCTGTCATCTCCTGTCACAAATAGGTCATCCACATACAGAAGTAGAATCACAGGATTCCCTTCCTTAACCTTGTAGTCAAGGTTGGAATTCGCTTTACTCTTGGTAAAGCCCAAACTGGATAGAAAGCTGTCTGTCCTACCATACCAAGTTCTGCACACATATATGACTACACCATGCTGTCTTGAAATCCATCTGGTGCATCTTCTATTTCATCACTTTTATATTTCTCAATGCTGCCATCTGCAACATGCTTGATCTGATAGATCCATTTGGAAGTCATAACAAACTTCCCTTCACATCTTGGGACTACATCCCAAACAATATTCTTCATGATCGACGGATCATGGCATTCCATTTCTTCATCCCAGATCCTGGGAACTTCAATATCTTCAATAGATATCTTTGTTGCTGGAACAAATGTTGTAGCCCTTTTGTAGGTGAAGATATACGGTCTTTCCTAGAAAACAGGTTAAATTGCATGATTAGAAACATCTCATAATTTTCAGAACAAATTCTTACACATAAAGAAATATGTCATACAGTCATGCAATTATCTTAGCCAATGCTTCAATACAACATTTATCCATATCCCGTAACTTTCTAGATGCCTTCCAATCTCTACCAGAACATTGTTAAGAGTGTGCACAACTCCCAAAATGTCAGCAAAGAGGTTTCATTCTAGATAAGTAGCAATGGAATGTTGTACAGTGCCATAGGCCACTTACCCATGTATATTAGTAGTATACGGTTCATCAATGCAACTATTCTAATATGCACAATACATATCCTAAGTCTAGGAACATGAGCATATACATCATTGAACAATTTTATTTAAACAAACGCATATGCAAGAAATGATAATTAAAATACTTATCTTTGTTTGTTCGTTGGGTGGACTCCCTCTGAGTCTTCGCTTTCTTGCAGGAGCTACTGGAGTCCTAATCTGCAGTAGCTTCTTCTACACCTTTCTGTTGTGGAATGTAGAGAGATGGTCAACTCCCTCTGAATATCCGCATCCTTTCATAAACCACTGGAGTGTACTCCCTCTTGATCTTTGCTCCCTGGATTACCTGTCCTTGAACTTATATACATTCTCGATCCCTATGCATGCTTGTTAGTATCATCATTGTGTTATCCTCTAGGTCTAATATAAAATCATACATTCATTAGTATACTATTAAAACACAATAATCTCAAGCATGTATAGTCATGATCATTTCAAACAGAAATAATAAGCATTATCATTCAAGGTTTATGTAGGATTCTTATGGTTAGTCAAATCATAAGAAGCATAACATGTCTAAACCTATAATTACTCAAACCTATGACTCTTTAGTTGAATCATCACTCAAGATAAGAGATATAATATGCATAAAACCTGTGATTATTCGAACCTATACCTTCATGATTCTTCTAGTTAGTCATATCATCAATTATGGTAAGAAACATAATATGCATACAACCATGATTATTCAAACCTATGATTTCATGAATAATCATTATAAACAATAGTATAAAATCCTAACCCAAGGTAGGATTCTATCTTGATATAGGAAAAACATACCTGGATTAGCATTCTAGTTAGTTATATCTAACATACTCACATGATGTCTTCTTGTTCTTCTTCAATGACTTGTGCTAGTAACCTGTATATCTCATAGGTTAGCCATTATAAAACCAAGTTATACATACCTCGTAAATGGATCTTCTATGAGATCCATGACAATGGATGAGTCTTTATCCTCATGTCATCATGATCATATGTTCTTGAACTGGAACATGATTTGTCTTTCTTGGTGTACCTTCCATGTTAGTAGACAACATAAACCTCATACAACACCATAATGCATTAGTACAATCATAAGTGTCAACACCCTAATCAATGAATATTTTCTATCGTGCATTCATAATTTTATTAAGGTGATATGACAAGTCTAAAATTAAGATTGTACTAACCGTAATAACATGAAGACAAACATACCATAAACTTAATCAAGAACAAATCTCAAAACATACCTCGATGAGTCATACCTGTCGAGATCGCTTGTAATCTTCTTATGTAAAGCCTTAGCCTTATCTCCCTCTGAAACAGGAACTCCTTCACTTATGCAGGTGACCAATCCATCTTCTTCTAGGATTAACCCTATCCACTTGATTTGCAAGAACTGGACCTGGAGCTAGATATGGGTTTGTCAGAGAAACCCCAAAAATTCAAACTTTGAATTTCAAACTTCCGAAAGGATAGAAATATGCGCCTTGATGAGCTGATCAAACTGGTATATTCAGAATTTGAAAACTACAAAGTTTCACTCCTCAATTTTGCCTTTGAAACTTTCGGATTCACTGGACGTGACCCTGAACTGGGGTTTGATGAAGCCCACTCTTCTGCCCAATCAAAAAGTTTGATCCAAATCTCTAAGTTTCTATTTTTCTGAGGAGCTTCCAGCCGTGGTCACATATTTCAAAAATTCCCATTTTTACAAAGCCCTAATTTTCCACTTTTCTGATCAAAGTCCCAAACTAGGGTTTGATCAAGCCCGGCCTTCTGCCCAACCAAAAATACTAATATTGGTCTCTAAATTTCTATTTTGATGAGTATCATCCAACCATGGTCTCAGATTACAAAAATTCCAACTTTCTACAAAGCCCTAAATTCCAGAAGCCATGAATGAAGGTACTCAAAAATAATTCTGTTTTGACAGAAATATGTACCTGATTGTTTCTGGTGTACCTCCAAATTTTTTGATCCACAGGGTTTGAAAAAGTTTCTTGAGATAGCCTGACCCGTTATCTTTCCATCCTGATAGGTCTGACCTCAATTGGATTCTCTGAGAGAGAGTTATGCCAAATGTCGCAACGTGACCTGTTTTGGGATAATACAGGAGTGCGAACTTCTACGGTGTGCCACGTGTCACTGTTTGAACTTCGGCCTCTGAAAACTTTTCCTGAGATATCTCGCCTTGTTATCTTTCCATCCTGACAGGTCTGACCTCAATTGGACTCTCTGAGAGAGAGTTATACCAAGTGTCGCAACGTGACCTGTTTATGGGATAATACAGGAGAGCGAACTTGTACGGCGTTCCACGTGTCACTGGTTCAACTTCGGCCTCTGAAAAAGTTTCCTGAGATAGTACAATATGTGTACTACCTGTCACTTTTTACGAAATTGCATTTGGAGCTTCCTATCCCAGGTTATGACCTTTTTCCCAAGGTCACCTGATTTTGACTCAGATCTGGAAGAGGCAGAAACCCTATATTGTACAGATCATAAATCACAAAGTACAATGAATTAGAGGTTGTCCTTTGGAAAAAAGGTACCTGGAGATTTAATCTTCGTGTTGTAACAATTTCAGATCCAAAAAATTCGCCAAAACGGATTTATAGTGAAAGTGCTACGATGACTGGTTTTTGTTATATCAAGCCCTAGCATCGTAAGTGCAACAAGTGTCATACATGCCATATCATGCCTTCTTTCAGGCTAGCTCTGATACCATGTTAAATTTTCTGAATTTAATTCAATCTGATCTAGGATCTTAACTGAGAGAACAACATGTACAGCATATCTACAGCATATCAATCATGGAGACAATAATGCAAGCACACAAGAGACACAAAGATTTACTTGGGGAAAACCATAAAGGTGAAAAACCCTAATAACTTCCTCAGAGATAGATAGAGCAATGATACAACCAACCATGAGAGATAGACACAACCTAGCAGAAGATCCTCCTCCTCCATAAGTGCGCCACTCCTCCTTGAGTGCATGAGTGAGAAGTGAGTGAGCAAATAGAGTGCCTCCCGCACTCTATTTATACTTGACTTGACTTGCCTTTTTACCTAACTCATGTAGGCTCGAACTTAACCACATAACATAATGCTGACTGGGCCGACCCCCAATAGGGTGGTCTAATAACCCTTCGACCCACATGGCCGACCCCCAATAGGGTGGTCTAATAACCCTTTTACCCACATGACTTATACAGGGCCGACCCCAAATAAGGTGGTCTAATAACCCATCGAGTATAAGTTACGACACTTACAATATAAGTAACGACACTTCCGTATAGAGGAATAATAACATCTCTATAGGAATACAATATACATATATGAGAAATACATTCCGAAGTTACATATACATCAACAGAAAAAGGAATGCATTGTTTCATATAAGGGTAATACAAAATAAACTAAGATCAACACACTCATAGATAGTGGATCCCAAGCTAATCTCATTTCAAAATAATTAGTTAAGCAGTTGGGATTAACAACAAAACCACATAGGAAACCATATCCATTAGGTTGGGTATGCAAAGATAAAACATTAAAAGTAACAAATCAATGTGATCTAAAGTTTGCAATAATATCCAAGTTTGTAGATGAAGTTGAATTTGATGTGGTTCCATTAGATATATGAGAAATTATGTTGGGTAGCCCGTACTTATATGATTGAAAGGAAATTTTATATAGAGAACATAATCAGTATCGTTTGTTTAAAGAAGGAATTGAATATATAGTACATTCGCATTCATTTAAAAATGATAGATCATTGGGAACTACACAACAAATGAAAAGGGTCATTAATGCAAGTCAAAATTTGGCACTTATGTCTATGCAATTTAAGGAATAAAAGAATCCTAAGAATGAAAAGGAAGTGTCGTCAAGCATAATAATATACCTATTATGGTTGATATTGTTCCTATGGTAAAACATAAGCATGATGTGGGTACAATCTCTTTCACATGTTCAATTTTGATATTCAACTTTATATTGATCAACAATTTATGTTTGGTTCCGACAATATTGAATGTAGATTTGGTTGAAAAGGGGATTAGTGTACTCAATAATATCAATGCAGTGTCAATTGTTATTATGATAATTCAAATGTACAAGTTCCATGAAGAATGGAAAAATGATATGGGACAAGTGAGACGAACATGTCCTCACTTGAATTTTGAATGATTTAGGATTTTGGTGGTCCAAAAGCTTCTTAGTTGGAAGGTTTGATCCAGGAGGATCTCAAATATTGATCATAAATAAATTCTTCAAATTGTGAATAGAAGCTTACAATTGTGTATAGCTCGATGAGAGCTTTCCAGTGACGTTCATTTTGCCTCAAATGGACTCCGGGCATGAAAGATATCACGTTCTAAACTTTTGGAAAAATAGGTAAAAGGTGGCAAAAAATGGCCACATGGAACACCCACAGGGTGCCACGTGGCATGTACGGTCAGCATAGGTGGTGACATGGCACAATATCATACTTCCACGTGGCAGAAATGTGGCATCCAATTTCCAAGGAGCATGTACAGGTGGCATCTAGTTGGTGTCCAAGTGGACCAATCGGAGGTCTCCACGTGGTGATTCGATTGGCCATGTTGTAAAACGGTTTACAAAAATATATGGTGGTCGTGGGGATCAAACTCACGACCTCTACCTCTTCCAATGTCTCTGCACTGTCCGCCTAGCCAGTATCTCCGTTAGGTGGTTCTTAACCATATATAAGTCGAATCCTATTTGAAGTTGAATGGAGGTTGGTTTTGAAAAAGGAGCGGGACCGAGGGCTAAGACCTTGCCCCCCATGTGTTAATTAAACCATTTCAACGTGGTAACAATCCACCCTAGAACCGGCGGCCAAACAAACAACCAACACCACGTAATATGCCAACACAAAATCGCAATAGGAGGAGAGGTTCGCGGGTTTGAACCCATGAACTCCTCCCATTGTGCCAAGGTTTTCAACCAACGTGCCAAGCACGCCATTTGTCAAGGGATGTGCACACATATTGATTTTAAGTCTGATTTGGGGTGGATTTGATCCCCCAATATGGGCGCTCTTATGCCAAATTTTACATTCTTTTGCATTATTTTTATTATAATGATGGTTTAAATTTTCCATATAATTTGGGATTGCCATCTATTTTATCCATGTTAAGTGGATCTTTATCCCATTTTGGGATCAAATCCCATGGAATTTGGGGATTGGAGTTATGATATTTGGCTATAAAAATCAATATATTTGCTTTGTAAAGGCATGAGAGTAGTGAAGCTTTTGAGGAGAGAATGGTAAGATACCATTATTCCTTTGCAAAGGATTTGTAAGTTTGCTTATTTTTGTAAAGAGGCTTTTTAGCCACTCTTGGGGAGTTTGAGAGTGAGAGACTTTATGATTGAAATCCTAAGTCTTCTTTTCGAAGCAGCTTGAAGGATGAAGGCATTTTGTACATGTTCAAATATTTTTGAAGACTAATAAGATCGGTCTCCTCATTGGAGTTGGACCAGGAGACATAGTCCATCAGGGACGAACTTCGTTATCATATGGTGTCCACATTCTTATGGTTTTCATTTTTTTTTATTTATATTTGTTTTCAGTTATTTTTAAGCTTTTCATAAGCCTGTTATTTCAAGCATTTTTATAAGTTAATTATTGGTTTAAGAATTCACATGCAAATTCAAGTGTTAGCAGATCCTGTCATTTTCGAATCACCTGGTTTCACAAGGCTTTGAATTTCTGATCAAACTCCCACACAGTCTCATTAGGTTTCTGTTTTATTTCTTTTAGCTCTGTAATGCACTGAGATTCTGACCTAGGTTTCTTAAATTCTCTAATCATCGTAGTTATGATATCAACTAGTGTTCTCTTCTGTCTAACAGAATAATTCATGAACCATGTTAAGGCTCTGTCTCTCAATGTGGTGACTAGTTGAGCTTGTTTTACAGCATCATCTTGTACTTGCTTAACATTCCAGACAGCTTCGCAAAGAAACCAATGTTGCTCTGGATCTTCTAGAGCGTTTCCTTTAAAAACAAGCAACTTTATGTCATCTTCCATTCTTCTTGTAGGAAGTGTAGTGTTTTGAAACGATGAAGGTATACCACTACTTGGATGATTTTGAGTACCTGCTCCTATAGTATTACTATTATTGGTGTTCTCCAAACTAGTAATATTTATTTCTTCAACTATAGGTTTCTGCGGAATAATAGGGTGATATCCAATGTGTCTAGGGTTTGTTTCACTATCAGACTCAACTTGATATGAATATCTACCACTCCCTAACTCAACTTCTAGGACTGTGCGAGGTTCAACTTCATGAGATATCTTTCTAGTGATAACTTTATATCTTTTTCCACTTCGCAAAATACCAATATCTTCGTCTGTGTCACTATCTTATTTCTGAACATTACAAACTCAAACCCTAGGAATCCGATTGCATTTTTAAGACACATTTTTCAACTAATAGCATTTTAATGCATAAACTCAGGTTTTGCAGGTACCTACCTATAAATTGTTGGAAAAAATATCCTTTTGTTGCGTTATAAGACTTCAAAGTTTCCATAGCAAACTCTGTAATATAGCTTTCCAGTAAGCTATCCAACCAAAAATCTGTTGCCCTTGAAATCTGGTTTCCAATCCCTTTAAGCCTATGAATCAACTCTGGATTCCAAACTGTAGGTTCTGCATCCTGAAAACAATTTTTCTGTTCTGCTATCCTCAATATCCACTCATGTATCTCATTAGAAAAAGATGCGAAGAAAACTTCATGCAAGTCAGTGAATATATACCTCTACAACCATTTTTCTGCGATAAGACGCAGATGTTTGTTTTCTTTCTTCTCAAACTCAAGTTTTGTCTAGATTATCCAGTTGTGTATTTATTTCTTCTCTGGATTCCACATCAAAAGGACATATTACCAACATATCAGTTCAAGCCAGCATGGAACTATTTCTTGGTATGCTTAACTGCATATGTATAACGCGACAACGAGACCATTTATTGCGCTCTCTTCTCCTCTAGGATGACACATCGCACATCACCAGCACGACTAGTCCAAAGTCGGCAACAGAACCATTTGTTGGCTCCCTTCTCTCTGAGTTTCACATCAATATCACGCATCAATCTCGCACATCATCGATATAACAAGTCTCAAGACAACGAAACCATTTTTTGGATTTCCTCTTAATCTGTGGGTTGACCCAGGTTTGGTGAAGTTCTTGTATACCCAACAAATCCCCTTCACTGGCCCTTTCGTCATCAACCAGTTTGAAGTCTCACCCGAAGAAAATATGGGTGATTACAGAATCAGGTTTATGTAACCATGGTGATGCAGAGATGTGTTATGCGAGCTTGTAATGCATTCCTTCCTTAACATCTACTTAATATAAAATTACCAACATGCAACTGCGCACTTCATAGTTATCAACAACCTACAGACTTCGCTGAATCGTGGTTCCTTTACTCTTATAACTATGCATTTATCATACTTAGCATTACTTCACAATATTCATACACATGCATTATGTTTCCTTAACATATGATTCTCATTCACATTCATATTAAAGCAAATGCATAAACATAACTTATCATGAACGCAAAACATATCATAAAATCATACACATAACACATGGATTTACGTGGTTCACCCCCCAGATCAGAGATACATCCACGAGAACTATTCTTATATTACTTGGAAGGGGTAACAGTTTCAGTCTGCACACTCAGCTGCAGGCTCTTCTCTACAATAGATCTTTGCACACTCAACTGCAGAGTCTTTTCCTCTCTTATATCTCTCTCAATATCTAACTTTCTAACAACCAACAGAGTCTAACAAAATCTAACCAAGTCTAACCCTTCCTTATACAAAATTTCCCTTTTTAGATATTGTTCCTGAAGGTCACATATTTACAATAACTATGGGCCAACCCCCATAGTACCCTTAAACATAAAACAACATCGTTCTCCTGTTGACCACCCTTTGTCTTAACTTCACTGGAGATTCTGAATCTGACGCTTCTTCTGGCAGTCGCATTTCTGACCATGCATATCTGAATCTATAGTGGCACCAATCTGCTTCTTTACTCTTTATTATTGTAGCTAACAGTTTGTAACTTCATTCATAACTGCTCCATCTACCTTTGGTTGTCCTTATTACTTCATCTTTACTAAGGGGACAAGTCCTTTCCTATCAACTTCGCTTTGCTCCATACCCACATCCCAGGAATTGCAGAGTTACTTCTCCCAAAACATAGTCAATGTTAGGACTTGCCTAACTTGTACCTTTTCCATCAAAATTTCCTGCACTTGGGATGCCCCCAACACACATATTTTCACCATTCACTTGAAGGACACCCTAGAGCCATTGATTGGATATTTACTCGACCTCCAGATGACCCGATAGCGACTGCTTTTGGTCCAACTGCTTCATTTTGGAGAACCTCCTTAGGGAAAGTACTTATTTCCAATTTTGGTTCACCATCGACTGTGGAGACACCTCCACCTTTGTGTCCTACTAGATTCGTTTCGAACGAAGAATTTTTTGGACCACTTCAAGTTATTGTATCTCGCTTACGGATACTTGGAGAATATGTAAGGCGTCAAAGTTTCCCTTTACCGTCCACTTCGGAAGTAGTGAATCTCGAATACCATTCTCCCATGTATTCTTTTACTCTTTCTTCGGCAAGAATGTCTATTCCCAACATGACCTCCTATGAACCAGGCCAAAAATATTTTCCACCTGTATCATATCAAAATAAATTGGTCGGTTCTAGACCTCTTTTGAACTTAATGACTGGGGGGAACCTTCAGCCAATATTAACTTTGTAACAAGAACACAACCTTCAAGACAAAGTATAATCGGAGGCCAACCTCTAGTTAGTAGTCAAAATATGGCCACGGGGAAACCTATGGTCAGTGGTCAAAATATAACTACGGGGAAAACTTCGGTTGGTAGTCAAAACCTAACTGGGGGGCAACCTCTAGTTAGTGGATGGAATTTAACTGGAGGGAAACCTCTAGTCAGTGGGTAGAATTTAACTAGATGGAAACTTTCATTTACTACCTATAATATGACTGGAGGTTCGCCTCTAGCCACCGGACAACCTTCGTGGGGACATCATACATGGGTCATATCTACTTGGGTTCAGCCTGCATGGGGTTTGACATATCCAGGTAATCATAATATGGCAATGAGTAAACACTACCAAACTTCTCTAGGAAACCTTTATCCTGGATTACCTTACCCTAGAAATATGAACACCCCATGGGGACAACAGAACTTTCTGTCGATCGCAGCCCCAGTCGACGGTCCACCCCCTCCCCCACCACCTGTCCCACCTCCACCTCCATCACTTGTCCCACCTCCACCCCCACCGTCCAAAAAACACCCCCTTCTGAAGTACCCCCTCATTCGGGATGAAACCCATCATCGTCCCAACATCCTAACATGGGAGGACCCCCACCATATGGAAAACCTTCCATGGGAGGACCACTGCCATACATGGCTACACCTTATGATCAATCAATTTATGGTACTATTGGTACCCAAATGTTGTATCAATATTACCAGTATCTGCATCCAAACCGATAGTTACCATTTCTGGCTACATTAGATCTGTCATACTTGTCACATTTGACCAACAATCCCATTCAACATGGGATAAACTGGCCACCCATCATGTGAAGCTGCCATCGTACATACCCAAGTTTAACAGAAAATCAGGCAAGGATCCCAAAAACCATGTAATGACATATCATTTGTGGTGTTCCTCAAACTCATTAATGGATGATTCTATTCGTTTGAGGCTTTTTGAGAGAACCCTCACCGGCACAGCTGCCAAATGGTATATCGAATTACCACCACATTCTTTTGCAGACTTTCGATCCTTGGCTATGGCCTTTCTTATGCAATTCCAATTACCAATCCACTATGAAACCAACACAGATCTTTTAACCTCGCTCTGGAAATCTACCTCCACTCATATTTCCAATCATATTTATGAATGGAGGAGAAGACATAGCATAATTAAGGCTCCCATTCCTGATCAATTATTGGTTGATTGGTTCATCAAATATGTCGCTATGGGTGGGGTGGTTACAAAGAAAAAATTCATTGCACATGCTCAGTATTTAGACTTATTCTACACTCAATATGGCACTTTATATGACATAATTCCCAATGCCCCTCGCCCCACTCATGACCCAATGAAACTAAATACGGGATCACATGTCGATGGAATAATTGGTTTCATTAAAACCTATCCTACCACCCAATCGATCAGACCACAAAGCCATATGGTTTCAAATCCAAATCTGTCACAGCCTGGTGATAACACCAACCATTCACCCAGTCCTGCTGCCACCATGGAGGTGAATTCAATCCAATCTGATTCATCTCATAAATCTGGTGGTAAGAAGAAAAATAAAGGTAAATCCAAAAAATATTCTAACTAGCAAGAACAAAAAAAAATCAAGAAACCACTGATTCCAAACCAAAATAGAAGGCTAAATATCCATGTTTATTGTGCGGTGATGACCACTTCACAAAAGAATGCCCACATCGTGAAGAAGTCCAAAAGTTCCTAAAAGGGAACCCTCAACCCGTAGTTTTAACGGACCCCTTCCCCACACAACAGCAGCAGATGGTTACATAACAACAAACTCCTTCGCAAGGAGAAACATCCACGACCACTCATGTTCTCATGATGCGTAGTGAAATTGTTAACTTATCTACTAGAGCATGCACGTACGATTATGTTCTAGATAAAGAATCCAATGGAGGTAATGCTGAAAAATCCTCCACATCCATGTCCACTGCCTTTGCTACACAAGGTCCTTTGAAAATAGACAAACCTATATCAGATGCAGCACTGTGTCCACCTAAAAGCACAATCTGAAAAGAGATTTTCAACCTCAATGCACAGGTCGCTCAAAACTACAACATTGTGGAATATCTATCCAAGGCACCATGTGCTATGTCAACCATTGAAGTCTTACAAAACTGTCCTAATAATCATAAGACTTTGCTATATGCTATTGGAGCAGTGGATCCAGAATCATCTAACACCATCATGTTTAGACTGGAATACTTCAAGCCAAGGCTTTCCCATGAACTTGCATTCCAAATCATTACCAACGTCGCTGGGAAAAATATCCATCGTATTGTTCTAGACGGAGGATCATCTACTTTCTTCATGTCCTTGTATTTTTGGAGAGCCATTGACTCTCCTGAATTGAACCGTTCTCCTACCACTTTGAAAGTATTTGACGGACGCAAATTCCAACCACACATAATTTTACAATCCTTGGTCATTGAATTAGGAGGTAATATTGTTTCCATTAACGTGGAAGTACTCGCAGCGCCATTGGATTACAACTTATTACTTGGTATAAATTGGTTTTACGTTATGACTACGGTCACATCTTCTGTCTTCCCCATTGTGCAATTTCCCCATTAAGGGAAAATTGTCACTATTGACCAATTAGATTTTTGTACACCAAACACCACAACTCATCCCGCAGATAATGTCCCTCTTCTAGGGAACTCTTTGCAAATGTATGAGAGTGTGGAGGTAGGACTCCTTAAAGACTCATCCCATATGGGAGTCTTTCCAACACCTGATCCCCCATCACAAGTTTCCATAGTGAACATGGTATCATCCATGACCACATATTCCTCCAACTCAGCTAACCCTTGGATTGTTCCTAATTCTATTGGAATTGATTCGATTGGAGATCAGATGCCTCTTATCCCAATTGAGGCTACTTATGCCATCCAATTGGCGTCAGAGTCACCTGATGACCATAACCTGGTGGCATCATACCCCTATTCATTTCTTTCCCGGTTGAACTCATCCTCTCCATCACTGGATTATCTCCTCTAGATATTTCCCTTCGATGAATCCATTATGGATATTATGATCTTGGATGAAATTCCATGGGAAGACCATCACCATCAATCGTCCTTCCTCCCACCTTTAGACACGGTAGAGAATTATATTCAAACTATTATTTCACTAGATGTCATTTCCAACCCTCAATCTCCTATTCTCACACATGATATGGTAACCGAAGGGAATTTGGCAAACATTACACCTACCACTGTTGTTGAAATCTCAGTGAAACCTGGTGTCATGGAGCATATCCGTATTGGCCAAACTTGTTATTCTTAAGAAATCAAAACTTATACGGCCTTGTTTAAACAATTTTGCGACGTATTCACGTGGATATATGAATAAATTCCCTACATTGATCATGGTATCATTGTCCATGAGATCAAAACTTATCCGGATGCAAAACCTGTCTGGCAAAAAATCTGTCATGTACACCCTTGAAATACTTCCGCTATTGAATCAAAAATTGAAAATCTATTGAAAGATGGATTCATTTATCATGTCCCCTTGACAGACTGGGTCTCCAACATCATTCCTATTACAAAAAAAAGGAACTATCAGAGTATGTGTTGATTACCGGGACCTAAATAAGGCTTCTCCCAAGGACAATTACCCTACCCCATTTATCGATCAGATCATCGACAACTGTTCTGGTAGTGTCATATTATCATTTATGGATGGCTTCTCTGGATACAATCAAATTGAGATCCACCTAGAAGACCAGCACAAGATTGCGTTCATTTTCCCATGGGGTACATTTTTTTATACCGCAAATTACCTTTTGGCCTTAAAATTGTTGGTGCCACATTCCAGCGGGCCATGTGGTATGCCTTTCACGATATTAAGGATTTTGTGGATCCCTACCTTGATAATTTTCCAACTCATTCAAATAATCGTGAGTTTCACATCGATCATATGATGGTTGTTTTCCTCATATGTTGACGCTATAACATACGCCTAAATCCTCACAAGTGACTATTCTGCATGGAGTTTGGATGCCTCGTTGGCTTCATTGTCTCAAAATTTGGGATTCGTATCGATCCCTTGAAGATAGAGGCTATTCTTTCCCTACCCCCACCCACATATATCACTGAACTTCAAATTTTGCAACGGAATGAAAACTACTTGCATTGTTTCACATGTACTTATGCGGAGAAGACAAAGGGTTATATGCGGTTGTTAAAAAAGGGAGTCCCTTTTGTCTAGGATGACTATGCCCAAAGAGAATTTGGTAATATCAAACACGCCATTACCCATGCACCTGTGTTACAACCACCTGATTATACCAAGGATTGTAACCTCTATCTCTACTATTGGTATGGTTTTAGTACAAGAAGATAACAACGCGCAAAAACATGTGATTTATTACCTTAGCAGGGGTCTTATTGACTCTGAAATTCGCTATTCACATGTCGAGAAGTTGGCTATGGCAGCTATCATCGCCATCCAGAAGTTTCGTCATTACATTCTACTCCATACAACTAATATCATCACTGATTCAAACCCTATGTACCACATCTTAACTTGTCAAGTACTAGGGGAAAATACTCGCACTGGATCATAATTCTTCAAGAATTCGATTTATAGTTTGAAAAGGAAAAATCCAAAAAATCATTAGTATTTGCGGAGCTAATCTGTGATCTTCCCCGTATTGATCAAGACAATGAGCCCATTGAATCTCTTCCCGATGAGTCATTGTTCCTAATCAATACCTCTGATCCATGGTACAGAGATATTACCTTATATCTCCAAACCCAACGCTTCGGGCCTCACTTATCCCACGAATACTTTCATCGTATTCTCCATCATGCAAAATACTATATAATCGTCGGCGACACCCTATATCGCCCTGATATTGATTCGATCTTACAACGTTGTTTAACTCACTAGGAGGTCGATTGTGTTCTTAATGACTGTCGCTTGGGGGCATGTGGCGGACACCTTTATGGGATGGCTACATCCCAAAAAAATTACGCATTGAATACTTCTGTCCATCCATTTTTAAAGATTGCATGGAAGTCGTTAAGTAGTGTCCTCCCTGCCAGTTTTTTCATTCCAAGAAGCACACTCATCCTGACCCTTTACACCCAGTTATTGCCATTGTCCCCTTTACAAAATGGGGCATCAATTTCATTCACTGTAAGCCTACCTTGGACGGGGTCATGGCTATGCTATTGTAGTTGTTGATTACTTCACAAAATGGTCCAAGGCCATGCCTACATATAAATAAGATGGAAAAATTGTTGCACTCTTCATGTTTAATCATGTCATCGCTAGATTTGGGATTCCACAAGCCATTGTCACTGACCATGGCTCACATTTCCAGAACCAAATGGTAACTGAATTGAGCGCCAAATTGGGATTTCGCCATGAAAACTAAACCCCCTACTACCTGGAAGCAAATGGTCAATTAGAGGCCATCAATAAGGTCTTGAAAACCATGATACAATGCATGGTAGGGACCCATAGGTCAAATTGGCACTTAATGCTATTTTCATCCCTTTGGGAATATAGAACCTCTGTAAAAACTGCTACTGGATTCACGCCCTTTAAATTGGTATACGGACTAGAAGCGGTATTTCCTATAGAGTGCGAGATCACGTCCTTAAAACTAGATGTTGAACTCTTGCCAAACACCACGGCTGAGGAAGAATGATTTCTACACTTAACCAAACTAGATGAAACCCATCATGATGTTGCTCTCGCTAATGAAGCACATCAAATCCCAGTACGAGAAGTCCATCGAACCTCATGTATTCAATGAAATTGATATGGTTTTGACATATGACCAAAATCACAATAAACTAGGGGCAAGTAATTTTGATCCCATGTGGCATGGGCCCTCCATCGTGAAACATGTTTTAGAAAAAGGGTCCTACGATTTAGTCGATTGTGATGGGATACCTTTGTGGGAGCCTATTTAATACCCCCATTTTGACCCATAGAACATATTTGTCCTTCAATGTAAATATTGTATACATGCGATGTATGTTTTCCTAGCATGGAGCTCAAGGCCAAGGCCCTGCTAGTGGATGCTTGGTTTTTATGTAATAGGAAAGAATTAGATTATGTTAGCCATGTGTTATTAAGCCATGGGACATTGTAAATGATGTAAATGTTAATATTGGAATAAAATACCAAGAAAACTAGATATGGAGGCAACCAATAAGAGAGGGTCGTGTGTATCCACTAGGGAGAGGTGAGGGAGTTGTGGGATTGAACCTTGGACTTCCAAATGTCATCCTTAGAACCTGTTTGACCTTCCCTGCTCACATTTATTTATGCTGCAAAAGGTGGTTGAAGAAACTGTTCCTTGAGGTCGATGGAGTGTGGGAAAACCCTTAAAATACAGGATGACAAGGTATGGGGGCTCTATTTTCCTTTACCCGCACGCCAATCTACCCTGGGAATTTGTATTCCTTGATCCTCATTCGATTAGGAGGAAGAAACCAGAGTTTGAACGTAGAGAACAGAGAGCCGACCAGTGAGAAAGGAGAAAATCGTGACTCTGTGAAAAAACCTGATGTAGAGTGCTGAACCAGTCCAGAAATTTGTGTGGGAAGCTTAATCTGGGAGGGGACCCTGTCATTCTATACCCTAGGGAAATTTGCAGCGTGTAAGATGCTCAAAAACCCGTGAAGAAGACGTTGAGTTAATGGTCGAGATACCAGCTGCGGGATGGATTCGATTTGTCCATAGAAAGTGAAGGAAAACCCAAGTGGAAAGGACAGAGAAAGGATAGGATAGAAGCTAGGGTTGCTTGATAAACCCAGTGAAGGATAGAGTCTCAAGGATCCAGCAGTTTGGACCTTTCTTTGTGTTGGCCGGATTTTCTGTCCTGAGGCCAACAAATGGCGCTAGAAGGAGGGCCATGAGTAAGTAAGTGGTTTTCATTTTTCAAATTATCTTATTTAACCATTGATCCTCTCGCTCTCAAGTTTCATCTTTTTACATCTTTAATCTTCTACGTCAGTATATATGTACGTAAGGGCTGGTTAGATGACAAGCTAACCATTTTATCAATGCTATTTATCATTCATGGATTCAGCCCAAATCTCTATTAGGATTCATGTCTCAATAAATAATCATTATACTCCATCTAAGATAGTTTATCACTTGTCAAAAAACAAATTTGATGGTGAAAGTGAAATTTCTGCAATTGATCATGTTTCTCATTTTTTTCAAAACTATCTTACTAATTATGTTATCGATGAAGCAATCATTGGCAGATCCTTCGCTTTGACTTTCACAGGCCAAGTCCGAAAATGGTTTGAAACTTTGCCATCTCAACATTCTTTACAACAATTTTTAGGTGAGTTTATTTATGCTTTTCACGATCCTGATTATGAGAAATTGTTTGTAGAATTAATAAATCTTAAAAGAGAATACGATGAATCATATGAGGACCATACAAACAGATTTTTTAATCTTTGTTACAGATTTCCTTTGAAACTCGTCACTTCTATTTTTCAATTGTTCCATCAGGTTATGTCTTTTTCTAATAAATTAGATCAATCAGATAAAAATCAATTTTCTTCATATAACAATATTCCAATTGATTCAAATCAAATTTCAGAAGTTATAGATCAACAATATTGTCTGACTTTTCTCACCTCACTTAATCAGAAGGAATACAATGTATTAGAGAATGTTATTGTCCCTTCTGATAATCCTAATTCGTCTTTATTTTCTCATAATGAGAATAAAACTCTAAGACTAAATGAGGAAAATTGTCATTCACATCAAGATCTTATGACTATCTTAGAAGAGAAAGAGACCAAATCTGAAATCTATATTGGAAAAACTTCTCCTACATTAATTAAACAAGACCAAGATATTCTTTTGAAAGATTCCATTCTTGAATCTCATTTTTCTGATGGGCCTTGTGTTTCATTTACACCTTTACCTATTTACAATGAACAAGATAATTTGTCATGTTCATATTTTTCAGTAAAGGATATTGATATGATTTTAGGATAAGAAATTAATGAACATTTGAAATCAAACACAAATACTCTAATAGAAGAAAACTTTTCTTTCAAATAAAATTCTTTATCAACGGATACTTTTAGTTTTCTTTCTTTGTCCACCTATTTTTCATTATACCATAATTTGTTTAATAATTGTGCTTCTTAGGATAATCTTTCACATCTATTAGAATTTCATTCTAATGTGCAAAATTTTCATGGGATGCCAGATGATAAATTATGTTTTGAGGATGAAGAGAATAAAATTCGTTCTTATGAATCTTTTGGTAAATGCAAAGAAAAAATTCATATACTTTTAGAATCACTTCTTATTGTTCCATCACCTCTCACAATTAATGAAGGGTCTCCTTGTTTGAATAATAAGTTAAATAAAACTGAATTTTTCATTAAAACCAGTAATGATTCCCATTCATTTGATGAAGATATGTCTAACTCAATATGGGATGACACCTCATTGGATTCTAGTCATGTACTTCGGATTCTAGTCATGTACTTCAGTTTCAATCAATGATTACTAGAGATCCTCGTTCTTCTTGTGCAATTTCTTAATCACGCAACTTTATTGCCATTGATCACTCATCTATAAATTCATATGTTTATATTTTTCGTGATAGAGTTGCAGATGGGCTTCAGGCTTCTTTCCTCAAGAAGTTTCCATTCAATGGTAAGGATTTATTTTCTTCATATGCAAGTAAAGATTTTAGTGGTAAGCACGATGCATCTATTTTCTTTTTTCTTTTTTTCCTGGGAAAATGTCCGTAATTTTATTTCAAAAAGATGATTAAAATTACATATTGCAGATGTAGTAAGATCAACAAGGATCCCTACATTTTCACATATTGTCTCATATATGCAGAAAAATAGCTTATAATGAGCTGAACCAAAAGAAAGAGAAAACTAGACAAGAAATAGAACAGATATATCATGAACAGTGGTGAAATTGGGGCCACCGGTTTCAGGTTTGGTCCCTGAAACCGCCGCCGCCGCCACTGGATCGTGCAGACCCATTGGGTCGCCGCGCAAAGGCGCCGCCCTCTCTCCATACTCAGAAATATCCATCACGCTCCTGAAAGCAAAACGCAGGCCCAGCCATAGAGAGATGGCGAGATTTCAGACTCATTTCTTTCCAGAGAAGCAATCAGGGTTTCCTTTGCCTTGTCGACCTTCGTTTTCGATTTGAAATCTTGGACTTCTTGGAACCCTCGAGAACCCTCTCACGTTCCGCTTCGAGTCTGCCTGAAATGCAGAGCCATAGCTGCTGAAACCATCCGCCAAAAACGTCATCCGCCACTTTGCCATTGAAGGACCGTTCCGCAGGTCCTATGAGGGTACCGAAGATCCATGGCCTCCAATATCGCAACCCTTGAGCGCAAGAAGTCGACCTGGTTCTGTGCAGCAAAGAGGCCAGAAGAACAGGAATCATAGGTGAACAGTTTCAGATCTTGATGCTGACGAAAAGAAGTCACCACCAAAGCACACGGGGAAGATTCTTCTGGGGATCGATTGCTCGCAGAAATGGCCCGTCGAACCAGACCCGGATCGACCATTCTGTTAACAGCTGTGCCCAGCGGTGACACTGTCACTGCGATGGCTCCGGCCTCTTCCCTGCCGGGGATCGACGATCACACCGCCTCGCAGCATCTGGGCCATGTCAACGACCTCGGTGGCGCCTGCAGCATCAAGATCCTGATACATCGCTCCAGCCAAAACCCCAAGCTCGAATCTGAAACCCGTCTCGACCCACCGGCCTCCAAGAAACGGCTCCGCAGAAGCTGAGCCAGGTCCCGACGACAAGGGAGCCACCGGAACAGCGCCGATGTTGCAGAAGCCGTCGCCGTTGTGGTCGCTGTTGTTGGATCGCTCCGCTGCCGCCGCCATTGCAGGATGCGTCCCTCGCCGTCGTGATGCATCTATTTTCTATTATTAACATATCATTTCTATTACTAATTGAAAGTGATGTTTTTCTTACAGGATTGAAAATGCTTCGATGGCTTCATTGGCTATTTCACTTTACTTAATTTTTATTACAATTGATTTCTCTTGTACATAATTAGGCTTAGGTTTGGATTAGTTTTCTTCATTTTTACCCTTTCTTGTTTTGTTTTGAATAAATGCAGTTATGAAGATGATGCCAACTTCAGGCTCAAGAGGTGACACTTATCAATACATTCAAGGATGTTTTCCTCGCCTTTTACCCTTTTGCTTATTATTATATTTGTTTAAAATTTTCTTCTTAAGTCATATATCTTTTACTTTTTCGACTTAATTGGGAAAAAAATTATACATTTTTATGATCATAAGCAAGAACTTTTAAGAAAACAAAGAATGTTATTGCACATCAATACTAAAATCTTTTGAGTTGTAACTGCATATGTAATTAAGATTTAGTTTAAATTTCTTTATTTTGGTTTGTTTTCTTTTTTGTTTATTAATAAGAGGGCCTAACTTATTAAACATCTTGCTTATTTTTAAGAAATTCTTATGCCACAAATTATAATTTAAAAAAAGAGAGATACTTTTTTTTATCTTGTAGAAACTAATTCTCTCTTTTCATTTCATTTGTGATATAGTTGTCTCATTATTTCTCCATGTAAGATGTTAATTTATTCAAGGCTAAGTTATTTTTGAATTTTCACATATCCATTTTAGATTTCTTGCTTTAATTGGTTTTATTTTGCAAATTTGCTATGATTTGCTTTTGACTCATTTGCTTGTTTTCCGAAAAGGGGGAAAGCTCTGTAAATAATGAAGGGAATTGTTTTCCCAGAAACTTTATTATTCTCTCTTATGGGTTCGAATTCTGAATACTGGAGGAAGAGTTCTGAAATAGTTATGGTTATTCTGCTTAATTTTGTGTTTTTCTGAGTTATTCTGAAGACCAATCTTATTGCACTACTTGGAGACTTTGATCAAGGTTTCATATACACATTATTGATACTGTATCTAGCTCTGGATCCTTCTTTGTGTTCACTATTTATCTGCATATATATATACTTGGTTATCGTATGTGGAGTTATCTATTATGAATTGGAACTTACATGTTGTTTTGGGTTTATAACGATTTATTCAAATGTTGTAGTAATGGGATGCTTTTCCTATTATTTCATGGTTTGTTTAAATTAATATTTTATTACTCCTAACATGTATGTTTACTTTGTTGGATATACATACTAAGGTGTAATTATATTCTTTTCATACATTCAAATCTACATGATAGTTAGCATTAGTTGATTTTCAATTTGAAATTACAGTAATAATCATTTTACAGAAATTGTTATTTTCTTGTGGAATGTTATAGGTTGTGTTTCAGTTTTAGGGAGATCTCTTTAATCTGAAATCTGATCTAACAATAATATTCAAACTTTAAATTATACCCTCATTTATGCTCCTGATTGGGATAGGTAGTTTTAAAAATAGATTACTTAGAATTTTGATTTTATTTCATAGTTGAAATCTACAGAAGTTTTAGGAGCTACTAAATTTTTGCTTACAGAAAATATTGCAGCTACTAAATTTTATGTTTCAACTATTCTAAAGTTTCATCATAGAATAAGTTAGATTGCATCTTAGGATTTTAATTGCATTTTTAGGAATTCAGATAACTAGATTGAGAGACTCTCTTTTTGAGAGCAAACTCATAAGGCAGTAAGGCCTTTGTTCCTGTGAGAGGTAGCTAATGCAAACATTCAAGGAGCTGCATTAATTAGGAATACGGAAGTTGGGGGCGCATTTCTGCCACGTTGGCCATTTTGGCGTCCCAATTTTCTAACTCCCGCATCGCGGATGCGGAGTGTGGAAGTCGGAGGTGGATTTCTGTCGAAATATTGAAGTTGGAATACTTACTTTTCGACTCCCGCATCACGGATGCGGAGTGAGGAAGTCAGAGGGGCCTTTTCATCGAAATGGTGGATGTGGCGTTCTAACTTTCCGAATCCCGCATCGCGAATGCGGAGTGCGGAATTCGGAGGTGCATTTTCATTGAGAGGGTGGATCTGGTGTTCCGACTTTCTGAATCCTGTATTGTGGATGCGTAGTGCATAATTTGGAGGCATAAACTGTCGAGGTGGTGTATTTGGGCGTTCCAACTTTCTGACTCCCGCACTGCGGAATGCGGAAGTTGGAGTTGTATTTCGTTCGACACCAGGTATTTTGGCATTCCTACTTTGCAACTCCCTCACTGCAAAATGCGGAAGTCAGAGTCATATTTCGTTCGACACCAGGTATTTTGGCATTCCTACTTTGCAACTCCCTCACTGCAAAATGCGGAAGTCAGAGTCATGTTTTTTTCTATGTTGCAATTTGAGCATTCTGCCCTTTTGACTTCCTACCTGCAGATCGTGGATTGCATAATTGCATACTAGAGATAATTGTCGTTGTGTAAAAAGAATAGTGTTGCGGATAAGTTTTGAAAAAAAAATATTATCAGGCTTGTTCCCCCATCACTCAAAGGCCACTGAGGGGATTAGGGACGTGAAAGAGCGATATCAAAGCTCAAGGTTGCAGCACTAGGGCTGCTTGGGCCAAAGTAGAAGGCATAATAACTCTATAAATTAATTCCATGAGTTTATTTCTGATTAAAAATGGATGTTTTCGATTTTATATGATGTCTAATAAATGTCTTTGTAATGCATAGTGGTTGCAGCTGTTAGTAGTTGAATCGTTAGAGTAAAGGCAGCATACAGGAAAATCAAGGAAATGGTGACCATAAACGATGCCCAAGATCCTTATGAGCAGGAAGAAGATGTTCTCGGAGAGAATGTGCAAGAAACACATACTAAAACAGAATCCAATGGGGGAAGGGAGCAAATAACCACATAGAATTTGGTTGAAACCATGATCAACTTCAATGAAAGGTTGATGAAGGCTCAGGAAGAATAGAATCAACTCAATGCTGCTATTTTGTAGATCCTCACTGATATGCAGTAGAGGGAAAACCTTAGTTCCAACCCAAGCAACGCAGGTAGAGAAGGAAGGGGTGCAGAAATTCACTCTAGAGGATGTTCTAGGAAGATAACTACAAGCCCCAGTAAGGGCTCGGTGAGAAGAAAGTGTAGCATGCCTTCTTCAAGGTCTTCTTCCAGTCGGTTGTGTGACTCGAAGAATCCCGCAGCACACTTCTAGCAGGTTTGAAAGAGGAAATAGATCCAAAGGAATGCCATGGGGATAATTTAGGAAGGCAAGGCCTCCCACATTTGATGGAGAAAGTAAGACTGGACAAGAGGCAGGGGCATGGCTTCTTGGGATGAAGAATTATTTCAGGATTCATGACTACTCAGAAAATGAAAAGGCCATAATTGCCATTTACAATCTAAGTGGCAGAGCTTCAATTTGATGGGAGCACCTCATGCAAGTGAAAGAAGGATCAGCTGGGAGAGATTCAACAGGTATTTCAAGGAAAAATACCTATCAGCTAGGTATTATGACAATAAGAGGAAAGAGTTCAATGAACTCGGGTTGGGATAGAAATCTATGGATGAGCATGCCCATAAATTTTTGGAATTGTTGAGGTATGTGGACAATATCAAGGATGAGAGGGTTAAGATCTGGTGTTTCCTTGGAAGCCTACCTCCGAATTTCAGAGATAGGATTGAGATTGTTGACCCACCAAGTCTTGATGAATCCATTGGAATGGTAGTGAGTAGAGAAAAGGTAAAACATAGGTCCACCCAACATGGAAGGGAAAGCCCAATGGGAGGTTTGAACAAAGAAAAAGTGGATTTAAGCCACCATTCAAAATCCAGCCAAGAGATTTTCCACGAAGTGGAAGCAAACCAGCAATGGCAGCAAAAAGAGCACCAAAAGGGCTACTTCAGTGTTGGGGATGTGGAGGAAACCATGTACTTAGAGAATGTCCACATCAGAGGGAGAATCCTAGAATTTTGCACAACTTAGAAGGAGCATATACAATGGAGGATATTGCAAGGGAAACATCTCGAATCTATGCAGCATTGGATAATCATCAAGCAGACCATCAATCAGCAGTGGTGGAAGTGGAAGGTAAGATTGCTAAGCAATCCATTTCTGTTTTGATTGACCCAGGATATACTCATAGTTATGTTTCTCCAAAAGTGGTTGAAGGTTGATCTCTTAGAAAAGTGAAGCACAGTGAGTCTTGGCTAGTTCAGTTAGTCACGGGTACCAAGAGAAAAGTAAGTGAAGTAGTGGTGGAGTGCCCCATGGAGTTGAATGGACTCCTCACAAATATAAATATGAATGTCCTACCATTAGGATATTATGATGCTCTAATTGGTAAGGATTGGTTGGAAAGGAATAGAGCCAAGATAGATTGATATGAAAAGGTAATTGAATGCATTGATGAAAAGGGCAGACCCAGAATGGTAAAAGGAATTCCCAAACACGTTTCAGTAAGGCAAATTTCAGCCCTACAGTTGTAAACGTTTTATAAGAAGGGTTGTCAATTATATACAGTGCATATATCATATTCATCATAGGACAATGGACCAAGGATAGAAGACTTCCATTTATTGCAAGGGTTCCAAGATGTGTTTCTAGATTAAGTGCCATGACTTCCACCAAAGAGAGATATTGATTTTACCATTGATCTTGTTCCAGGGGCAATACTAATTTTTAAATATCCTTATAGAATGAGCACACCATAATTGGTAGAGTTAGAGATGTAGCTACAGGAATTAATAGACAAGAAGTATATTAGACCTAGTGTATCTCCTTGGGGAGCACCAATGTTATTTTCTAAGAAGAAGGATGGGACTTTAAGGTTGTGTACTGATTACAGGTAGCTCAATAAAGTGACAATCAATAACAAGTACCCATTTCCCAGGATTGAAGATTTGTTTGATCAAATGAAGGAAGCTAGAGTGTTTTCAAAGATTTACTTAAGGTCTGTCTATCATCAGGTGAGGATAAAAGAACAAGACATCCACAAGACAGCTTTCACGACAAGATATGGCCATTATGAGTTCACAGTGGTACCATTTGGTCTTACCAATGCACCTACTACATTCATGTGTCTCATGAATAGTGTCTTCAGCAAGTATTTGGATAAGTTTGTGATAGTTTTCTTGGATGACATTATTGTTTATTCAAGGAATGAAGATGAGCATGATGAACATCTAAGAATGGTGTTGCAAGTTCTTGGAGAACACCAATTGTATGCAAAGTTGAGCAAGTGTGATTTCTATCAAAGAAAGGTACAGTATTTGGGTCATGTCATCTCAGAAGAAGGAATTGCAGTGGATCCAGAAAAGATTGAAGCCATAATGGATTGGACTACTCCAAAGAATGTTTCAGATGTTAGATCTATTATGGGTCTTGCAGGTTATTATAGAAGGTTCACTAAAGGATTTTCCAAGATAGCTCATCCAATTACATCATTGCAAAGGAAGAATACTAAGTTTGTGTGGTCTGAAAAATGTGAGAAAAGCTCTCTAAAGTTAACGGAGTTGCTTACTAGTGCTCTTGTTTTGAATATTGAAAATCCAAGGAAGGATTCTGTAGTGTGCACAGATGCTTGCATAGAATGGCTAGGTGGAGTGCTCATGCAAGAAGGATTTGTGATTTGCAATGATTCAAGGAAATTAAAAGAGAATGAAAAGAATTATGCCACACATGATTTAGAGTTGACAACCATAGTACATGCTCTCAAGATGTGGAGACATTATTTGCTAGGAAGAAGTTTTGAGCTTGGGACAGACCACATGAGCTTGAAATATTTGTTTGACTAGCCAAACTTGAATGCTAGGAAAGCAAGGTGGATGGAATTTCTATGTGAATTTGATTTTGAAATGAAGCATGTAAAAGAGAAGGAGAATAACATTGTGGATTCTCTTAGCAAAAAGTTTCATGTTGTAGCAGTTAGTATGTGCAAATCATATTTGAAGGAAAGAGTTCTAGAATCCCAAACAAGTGATGGAACTTACCTTCAAATTAAAGAGAATTTGCAACAGGGAAATATAGATGAAAGGTGTGCAGGATATCAGCTTAGTGAAGATGATGTTTTATTTTATCAAGGTACTAGACTGTATATTCTAGATTGTGCAGATTTGAAGAAGCTAGTGATGGATGAGATACATCAAATTCTATACTCTAGACATCCAGGATATCAAAAGACAATAACAGTAGCAAGAAAGCAGTACTTTTGGCATGGGATGAAGAAGGAAATAGAAAAGTACATCTCTACGTGTCAAAAATGTCAACAAGTCAAGGTAGAACATCAACATCTAGCAGGATTATTGCAGCCTTTTCCCATCCCAGAATGGAAGTGGGAAGTGATTTCTATGGATTTTATAACAGTTTTTCCAATGATAGTAAGGAAGCATGACTCAATTATGGTAGTGGTGGACAAGCTATCAAAGGTATCTCACTTTATTCCAGTCAAGTCCACTCATAAGGCGAGTGACATAGCCAATGTTTTCATGAAGGAGATATTCAGATTGAATGGATTGCCCAAAACAATAGTTTCAGACCGAGATGCAAAGTTCACATCCAATTTTTGGAAGGGGCTATTTCAGGAATTGGGAACTCAAATGAACTTTAGTACACCATATCATCCTCAAATAGATGGTCAAACTGAGAGGGTGAATCAGGTTCTTGAAGACATGTTAATGATGTATGTGATGGACAAACCATCCAAGTGGGAAGACTACCTACACTTTGTACAATTTGCATACAATAATGGACATCATGCATCATTGGGGATGAGTCCTTTTGAAGTATTGTATGGAAAAGGATGCAGAAACCCAGTGAATTAGGATAATCCAGTGAACAGGGTAGTACTTGGGCCAAAGATGGTCAAGGAAATGGAACAGGAAATTGTTAAAATCAGGCAGAATTTAAAAGCGGCTCTGGACAAGCAAAAGAGTTATGCAGATTTAAAAAGAGTGCATAAGGAATCTAAGATTGGGGATCATGTTTACTTGAGAGTGAAGCCAAGAAAAATTTCCCTAAACTTGGGGAGTTGTGCCAAGTTGGAACCAAGATATTGTGGGCCATTTGAATTCCTTGATAGGATAGGACAAGTTGCATATGGAATTGCATTTCCTGCTAACATGAGAGCTCATTATGTTTTCCATGTCTCTTTGCTTAAGAAATATGTACATGATCCTAATCACATTATTGATTGGAATGTGATATAGGTGGAACCAGAGGGAGAGTTCCAAGTGGATCCTATGTGCATCCTCGACAAGAAGGTCACATTGCTTTGGAACTGAGCTATCGAACAAGTGAAGGTGCAATTGAAGCACCTTAGTCTTGATGAGGCTACATGGGAGCTTGAGGATGCCATGAGAGAGGCATTCCCATTTTTGTTCAGTTTTGAGAACATTAAGGATGGTGTTGTTCTAAGGGGGAGGGAATTGTAATATCCCCATTTTGACCCTTAGAACATATTTGGCCTTCAATGTAAATATTGTATACATGCAATGTATGTTTTCCTAGTGTGGATCTCAAGGCCAAGGCCCCGCTAGAGGATGATTTGTTTTTATGTAATAGGAAAAAAATAGATTATGTTATCCATGTGTTATTAAGCCATGGGACATTGTAAATGATGTAAATGTTAATATTGTAATAAAAATACTAAGAAAATTGGCTATGGAGGCAACCAATAAGAGAGGGCCATGTGTATCCACTAGGGAGAGGTGAGGGGGTTGTGGGATTGAACCTTGGACTACCAAATGTCATCCTTAGAACCTGTTTGACCTTCCTTGCTGAAATTTATTTATGCTGTAGAAGGTGGTTGAATAAACTGTTCCTTGAGGTCGATGGAGTGTGGGAAAACCTTGAAATTCAGGATGGAAGGGTATGGGGGCTCTGTTTTCCTTGACCCGCATGCCACTCTACCCTGGTAATTTGTATTCCCTAATCCCCATTTGATTAGGCAGAAGAAACCTGAGTTTGAACATAAAAAACAGAGAGTCGACCAGTGAGAAAGGAGAAAAATCGTGATTCTGTGAAAAACTCTGATTTAGAGTGTCGAACCGGTCCAGAAATTCGTGCAGGAAGATTAATCCAGTAGGGAATCCGTTGGTCTATACCCTAGGGAAATTTGCAGTGTGTAAGATGCTCAAAAACCCATGAAGAAGACCCTGAGTTAATGACTGAGAAACCAGCTGCGGGATGGATTCAATTCGGACATAGAAAGTGAAGGAAAACCCAAGTGGAAAGGACACAGAAAGGATAGGATAGAAGGTAGGGTTGCTTGATAAACCAAGTGAAGGCTAGAGTCTCAAGGATCCAGCAGTTTGGACCTTTCTATGCCCACCCTAAAGAGCAATGGAGGGAAGGTATGGCCTGAGGGATTGTATAGCAATGAAGGGAATACTTCCTTATGTTGGGTGTGGTAGGTATTGTGGGTGCCAAGACTGTCTGAGTGTGAATTGAGAGGCATGTAACTATGTGGTTGAGCTCACTATATTAGTATCCTACTCTACTATTCCTTGAATGCTTGATAAACCCAACTGTGAGTGTTGGCTTAGCATGTGTATTTGGGAGAAGCCATGGCTTTGAGTGAGCTTGTTTAGCCCTCCTTAGTGGATACACATCCTAGCTCGGGGGTGGTCTCTCAGCTGAAAGAGTATAGGTTGGATAGATACCTATGGTTGGGTGGAACGTTGCTCTCACTTAGCCAGTTTCTTGGACAATTCCATTTAAAGATAAGTACTTTCTATGGTGTTAAATGATGCTAGTTTTCCTATGTTATGTCTGCTTGTTATGTTCAACTTATTTGAATGAATGATTGCATGAATTTGACCAGTATGAATACCATGTATAGGCCTGAGTATGAGGATGAGTTCATGTTTTCACACTTCACCATTTTCTTGAGCTTAATATGTTGCTAACCTTGCAGGTTTTAGATACAATGATTAGTTTTAGTTTCATTAGGTGTGTTGTTATGCATTACATACACTATTAGATGGACTGCATGGCATCACCTGGACTTGGGGAAGGAATCAAATGGGAATTGAGGGATTTTAGGCAAGAATTCAGTTGGAAATGAGGCAAGATCAAAGTCCTTAGGTGTGGCAGGGGTCCACACCATTGCATAGATCTCTCCATGAGCTTTCCAACGGTACGGAGTTTTCCCAAATTACCCTAAGGATGAAGAAGGTATCGGGTTGGGAAGTTGGCAAAATAGGGGTATGGTCAGCTTCTGACCTTTCGAATCCACACTGCGGAATGCAGAAGTCAGGGGCGCATTTATGCCATGCCGGGAATTTTGGCATCCTGACTTTTTGAATCTCGCATCGCCAATGCAGAGTGCAGAAGTCGAAGGAACGTTTTCTTAGATTTGGTGAACGTGGTGTTCCGACTTCCAACTCCCCCATCGTAGATGTGAAGTGCAGAAGTCGGAGGGGGATTTCCATTGAAATAATGAAGTTGGCGTTCCGACTTTCCGACTCCTGCATCACGGATGCAGAGTGCGAAAGTTGGAGGCACCTTTTCGTCGAAATGGTGGATGTGGCACTCTGACTTTCTGACTCCTGCATCGTAGATGCGAAAGCAGAATTCGGAGGCACATTTTAGTTAAGAGGGTGAATCTGGTGTTCTGAATTTCTGACTCCCGCATCGCGGATGCGGAGTGCGGAAGTTAGAGGCGTAAACTGTCGAGGTGGTGTATTTGTGCATTCTGACTTTTCGACTCCCGCACTGCGGAATGCGGCAGTCAGAGTTGTATTTCATTCGATGCTGAGTATTTTGGCATTTTGACTTTGTGACTCCCGCGCTGCGGAATGCCGAAGCCAGAGTTGTATTGTGTTCTATGCTAAGATTTGAGTGTTCCTCCCTTTCGACTTCCAACCTGGGAATTGCGGAATTGTGGACCATAGATAATTTCGGTTGTGTAAAAATAATAGTGTTGCGGATAATTTTTGAAAAAAAAAATTACCAGGCTTGTTCCCCCATTACTCAAATGTCGCTGAGGGAATTGGGGACATGACATCCTAGAAATGAGATCTACCTTAAGAGGTACTATGCTTAGGTAAATCCTGCATAAGTACCTTGTACATTTTTCATATGGTGTGAAGTTTTTCCTTCCATAGGTTAGTGTCTCATCTCCATCATGACTGCTTATACCATGTTCTGCTCGAATGCGCAGATGAAAACCTATTCGGGATTTGCAAACGGTGCTAGCTGGCATACTCGAACCTTGCCTCAGGAGCTTGGGTACTCTATTCCCTTGCTATTGAAATTATAAGTTCAAGAGGGACTTTCCTAGGTCCTGCAACTAATAATATCGTTGAGTATCACGCAGTGATTGGATTGTTAACCAACGCATCTTCCCTTGGTTTGGACCACATTATCATCCATTTGGATTCTCAACTTGTGGTCTCCCATTTAAACTGATTATACATTGTTCGCAACCCTACACTAATCTATATTTTCCGACAAGTACGTCTCTTGGAGAGATCTTTTGAGTTCATTCAATATCAACATATCCTAAGACATATGAACACGGTTGTTCATTCATTGGCCAATTTCATGTTAGATTGGTACATCTCACATTCTTAAACATTTCATTAGTAAAATGTGTAAATGCATAACATGTAAATAATTCACATATAAGTAAGTAGTCCACAGGAAATCCACATTCACCATAAGACACATTGTATATAAAACCACTAAAATAGTTTTATGTTAAGCGTGATAAAAAGTTTCACAAAAAGTACTGAGACAAAAATCTGAAGCTCATAGCTTTTAGTATATCATGCTGAAACAATATGAAGCTCGTGACTTTCAATACATCACTACATCTAATACAGCTACTAGTGATGCTCATGGTAACATATGACATCCCTCTCCACCCGACGGAGCAATCAACCGAAATGACCAGAAACTCCAGCTATGTGGCGTTGATAACCCTATGGCAAGTCATCTATAGATATGTCAGGAAAATCCACGGTTATTCGCTGGAGGTTCTCCTCGATCTCATCGATCTCCTCTATTGCATCTCAGTTAACTGTTGTTATCTCTCTGACTACTCCTTGTCTTTGGATAGGCGAATATCCAACTGGTCTCGAAGGCCCAACATATGTATAAACATACATGAGGACTCACTACAACAACAAAAAATCAAAATATCTTAAAATACATAAAAATTTTAAAATATAAAAAATAATTCCTTCTTACCTAGATCACCCCATTTCTCTCTTTCAGGGAGCGCTAGATCTACATCTCCCCAGAAATTTGTGCCAGCATATTCATAGCCTTCTACCATAAGTATTTGACTATGTAACCATCTTAAGAATGTAGGCCCATAGGTGATTTTAGGTCCACCACCATGAAAATCCATCACCTCCACCCACCTCAGCATACGTGGGTCTCATGACTCTAGGTCGGTGACCTCTATCTGTGGTTGAAGGAGAGGGACCCTCTCTAAGAAGGATACTGCAATCAATCCATAGCCAAATTGTTTTAGTTCCCCTCTCCTACACTTCATCAATTTTTCTTTCACGTTCACCAGGACACCCTCGCACCAATTGAACACCGTGGGAGCATGTGAGCCCTCGTGGTCTAATGAGATTCTCTATTGCCTGCTACCCTCTCAATAGTAAATAAGACAATCCTCAAAGGATGATCTTGTACATGCTTGATTGGGATCTTCCCACCTTGCAATTGGGTTCTGGGAGTGCAATATTGATCAATCAGATCCTCAATGGTCGCCTCACCACCTCTAGGTATGGAGATCAAAATAGGAACTCCTCATCTTGAAATCCCTGTGAGGAAGTATATTTATTCCACCTCCAAGGTGAGGATATGAGTCCCAACTTGGAAATACCGTTGATCAGGGTCCCATATCCTAATTAAATGGTCCAATAAGTGAACTTTGACTCTCATCCTGGGAACTTGGAAGAACTTCAAGATCCCACACTCTCTCAAAGCCAACACTGCATTTGGGTCATTAGCCTCTTGGGAATATTCTGATTCATGGTCAGTTTCTTTCCATTGCACCATTTTGCTAGATCAAACCTACATGGACAACCTTTAAGAGGGCATTAGAAGAGATTCCAAGTCAAAACTCCCAACCATTTGCCCCAATTTTTATTTTTTGTGTCGTTCCTGCGACGATGTACCCTGTCTTTGTCCACAGGGCGTCAGCGACGTGCTCTTTCCCTTTTGGGTGCGCGTCACTCCTTGGTTGACGCACTTCCCGAAAGGGGAAAGTGCGTCGACCAAGGCACACATTTTCCCTTCTCAAAATGACCTCAAAAAACTAAAAAGTGGCATAAAAAATAGAAAATCAAGCATAGAAATGAAGGGTGTGAGGAGAGTGGTTACCTGGACCTGACGGAATGGAGAATGAATGCCCAATTCCCTCGCAATCTCCACAACAAGTTTGCACAAGAAAGGGCTCTTTCACTCACACTTATTTGGTAAAAAACACAATGGTAAAAATCTTTTACTTTTTACCCTTGTATATGTTTGAACTAGAATATTTTTATATTTTATTTCATTATTTTAAGTTATTTTACCAATTTAGTCATTTCTCACCATTATTTCAAGTCAAACGTGTTTTTAATGCTTTTTGTGGAGTATGCAGGTTAAGTTTAATAACAATTGACTATGGTGGAGTTTGTTTTTGGCTTTTTAATACTCCTTATTAAATATGAAAAAGCTTCCGAGCACTTTTTATACCATGATATTGTTCATTAAAAACCTAGTAAAATGGTATCGGGTATACTTTTGTCATTTTCCAGGCTCGTAAAATGTGTACGAAAAAGAAATACCTTCAGAGTTTCCTTTAAGCTCTTTTTAGACTCCCTAAATAAGAAAATATCACCAAGTGAACTTGATTCTTTCACACTTGTAAAAGTAATAGAAAGGTCGTCTCTCCGGTGATAGTTTACCCCTTTTTTGGACCGGCTGGACTATTTACGAAAAAGGAATACTCTAGTTAGTCTTTGACTAGAAGAGTTCCTTCAGGAATTATTTTATACTTGTTGGGTCTTGGGGACTAACTTTTACGAACAATTCCATCTCGGAGTCTTCTTTAGATTATTTCAAACTCTCTATACATGAAATGACATCGATTTTACCTTATTTGGACTCGTTACAACTTAACATTGAAGGACCCTTCTAGGGATGAACCCCTCCTATCTCAGGTTCGTAAAACATGTGGGATTGGACTCGTTAGAAAGACGAGCTATAATGAGCGTTTCTTACCCTCTTCCAGCTTGTAAAAAATCAAAGAGGTACTCATCAACCATGGTGGGGAAATTTAAGTAAAGAGTATGTATTACACTCATATTAATGGCAGCTTATAGTCACCTTTGAGCATGACACCTATCTCCAGCTTATTCAAACAATTGGATAATCAGTGTCTTTGAGTCTGGTCAATCTCTTCCATTGTGTTATCCCTTCGAGGCATCCAAATAATACAGCTATGTATTGGTTTCTGTCTCGTTGAATCAATGTTGCGGATTCGTTTGTCATTTCTTTAATTGTTCAAGGGAGGTTTATCCTATTGAGTCAACCTTTTACAGTCATGTCATACTACTTTGGATCTATTACCTCTTAGTAGTCTAGAAGTCACCTCTTAGTACCTTCTGCTCCAAAAAATATTTGATCTTGTTTCGTGTTGATGATGAGGCAAACACCATGGCACTCCTTCAGCGGGTCTATCCTTGTCAAATTCAACACATCATCTAAGCATTAGACCTAGGCACTAGTTAAGTACCATGGTCCTGCATGCCTCAATGGAAGATTACCTCGCTTTCAATAGTAAGTTTACATCATTGACTTCTGATTGAAATATTCCACCAAATGTTTGACCTCAATTCATTGATTCACATTCGGTGGGATGTACTATGATACCTTGGGAATCATTGACACCAATGGTGATTTCCCTCACACTTTTTAACGATTTACATCACTGACCGGTAATCAAGTGGTTTCTACTGTGTTGAACTTCAACACATTGTAATCACATGGTTAGATTTGTATCATTTCAGGTTCGGGATGAATACCCTAGGATACTTTTGTTATGTATCTTACCCAGGTTGCGATGGATATTTTTTGAGTCATATCACATGGATCCACTCTTGTATTGGTTGTGGATGTGTAATTATCTCATCATGTATCTACGCTTGTATCTTAGTAGCCATGATTGTGTTCAGCCAGTCAGTACTAACATGGATATGCAATGTATTGGTTGGAAGCTATGTGATGATTCATTTGGGACATGTATCAGAATCTATTGTACTATATATTCCTTGTTCAACATTTCGACCGACAATTTTTTGCCTCAATTTCCATCCATCAAAGTATCCCACCTATCCTATTCTTATAGATTCATAATTTGGGGGGAAATATGTTACACCAAAATCACATCATGATCCTAGTAATGAGGTGTGTACCCTTGGATTTTCCCTAATCCAGGAAGTGTGAGTGCCAAATTACTTGAGAAGAGGTTTTGCCTTCTCATTTTTCCAATTTTAGAGCACCGATGCACCTTGCATGTTTACAACATGTGTCGGACTCATGATGACACACTCTGTACATTGACGGGGCATGTCACTGACTCTTGTTGCCTTCATGCAGCATGCATCACCCCCTAGTCGCACAGGTTGCTAGTTGAAAGGATGCATCACTGTTGGTTAAAAGGAAAAAAAGAGAATTTTCAAGAGTCTTCTAGAATGAAGATTTCGTGGAAGCTTATCCCTACAAATATGCATAGGTGGAAATTGAACCCCTAGCCCTTTGGGAGGATATCCTAACCTTCTCCATAGAATCCTCAACTCTTTCTATCCCCTTTGGCCTATAAATGCAAGCTCACCTTCATGGAATGGAGGGAGAAGTGAGAGTATCCAAATGCTGTTGAAATCATCTTAGAACTAAGTGTTCCTTCTCTATTAGGAACAAGGTTAGATCTTTGAGGCAAAAGGCTTGTTGGAAGACGTTGCAACGTCGAGGCAAAGTTGTAATCTCTCCCTTTGTACTTGCTTTGATACACAAATATATATTCTTTCCATAAATATTATCCGTGTTGAATCTTTAGAGCTTGTTTCCTTGATCGCATGTTTATATTAATCAATATTGCTTATTATTATTATCATGCTCCTACTTGTTTGTTGTATTTTTTTTGTAGTTGAAGATTGGGGACTACATCAAACGAGCAGACATCACCATAATAGTGAGGTAAGTAATTCCTCCACACTCTTTGCAATTTGATTAATCTAGGAAAGTTTATATGTTCTGTTGTGTTTTGTTCTAGATCTACATCATTTAGACTAGAGACTTCGTCATTGTCCTCATAGACGAAGTGTCTTCAAACAGTGTATCCTACAGTTTCTTTGACTCATATATCAAATCATATTTTTCATTCATAGCGTAGTTCATGTTTCTTGTATCGAATGTTATTGTTGTTTCTTTGCTTGAAACCTCTTGCTCCTTTCTGTAGATAGGATTCATTAAAACTAAAGATTGCATTCCATGCATTTTTATTTTATTTTGAAGTCTTCTTGGAGTCAGAGTGATAACACCATATAGTCCACTTCCATTCACCCTTTTGATTAATAACAACCGTTAAAGGAACAAGGTACCTAATCTAAAATAAACTAGACTTTTTCTTTACTAGAAAATGATCGCAAGTCTAGATTGTAGGGTGGAGAGTAAATTCTCCAAGGCCACTGAAACAAAACTAGGAACACTAATGAGCTAAAATCCATTAGTAATGTGAAGCATGTCATGTCCCCGACCCCAAAACCAAGGCCAAGTTCATGAGGAAACCCAAGGGAAGGATGAATCAAGGTAAATACACAGTGGAATAAGGTTATCTAATCCTAGTCCATCATGCCAACAAGTCAATTAAAATAAAACTTTTAGCCTCTTTAAAATGAGATGCAAGATTACAATGCATATATTTCCCCAATAGACATACTATGCAAGGTAAATGCATATGTTGGGAAACTATGTAAACCCTTCTCTTTACTATGTTAGTATATTGTTGTTGGACGCATATGCTTTGTCAGTCGTCCCGTAGTATTTGTTGATCCGTAGTTTATATTAGCCCATAGTATTGACCCATAGTATTGGACGCATATGCTTTGTAAGTCGTCCCGTAGTATTATATGTCCCATGGTTTTGACTCATGGTATTGGGCATAGACTTAGTATATAAGTGTGTGTTGAGGTCATTGAAGGCACCGTGAAGTTAATTGTATTAAGCTTGCTCAAAGGAGGTTGCCCCCTCGAAGTGGCCCGTGATCAATATAAAAGTGATTCTGTTCTATTATTTCTGCTATTTCGCATATTCTTATTAATTAATTGTTACAGGTGCATCACATCTGGTATCAGAGCACTTTCTTGGGCTCGCTGGGTGAAATTTTTGCCAAAAAAAAAAATTTCGCATCTGTTGCAGGTTCGGATTTGGGAATAATCCCTATCCGCTTAACTGTGGGAAGTACTTGGGCATAAGCCCTAAAACTCATTGTGAGGAGTACCACAGGAACCCCGAAGTAGCTGTCCCATTGAGAGGACCTGCCAGAGAAAAGGGCAACGACCCCTACCTGATTGACTAGTTCCCACCCGTGAGGTAAACCAAGAGCTGTCGTTTGTGGCAAAGCGGTTATCAGTTTTACCTGAGCCGTGGAGTGAGGGGTACTGCCCCAATATGCAAGCCGTCAGACAGCATTGGTGGCCAAGTGAAAACCCTAAACTGTTAGGAAGCCGCACATACCTGGGGTCCATATCTACTTTCAGCTGAACTATTGTCGATCACTGCTGCGCCGTTTCAGATCCATTTTGCAAGCCATTCCAGATCCAGCCGTTCGGCATTGTTCCAGATTCCTTCCGAGCCGTAGCCGCTCCAGTCTGTTAAAAATAAAAAATAAAATAAAAAAATCCGAACCGTAGCCACTCCAGTCTGAACCAAAAAAAAAGAGTATAAAATTGAGTTTTTTGTCCATATCTCCCTTGTTTTCACTCTGTTTCCCTTGAAATTTTCGGGGAACCCCTGTCATCCCATTCTGCATATTTCATTCCTGAGGACCCTATTCCCAATTGCCCTTCCCAAAGCCCGAAAGCCCACATTTGTCTATTTTTAGGGTTTGCCATAACTTCCTCAGATTTCACCCAATCGCCTTCAAATTTTACCACAGAGTTCCTTTCTGAACTCTACTTCTTTGTCCCTCTCTGCCAAATTTTCTCATTCTATCACCCCGCTTCTGAAATCCCCCTTTTTGCTTTCTTGTCCTTTTGACAGTGTCCAAAATCTAGTCAAACCCCAATTACCCATCAGATTGTTTCCCCAATCCAAATTTCTCTTTACTAAATCAGCTTCTGTTTGTGTTTTTCTACCCATTCCACACAAAAAAAAAAAAAACACCTGGTTATGGTTATCACCCGTGCAGGAGCAAACACCATGGAGGAAGCACTTGCAGCCATCCAAACCAAACTCCAAGATCTGGATGAAAAATTTCTCAGCCTCCATCTTCAGCATTCAGCCATGAACAATAACCAACAGCCAGAATCTTTTGCAGCCACCGGGTTCTCTTCTTCCAACAATTTTCGTGGGCCGAAGCTTGATTTTCCTCGCTTCAATGGTACTGATCTGACTGGATGGATATACCGAGTAGAACAATATTTCAGTCTGCATAATACTTTTGATGTCCAGAAAGTTCCACTTGCATCCTTTCATTTGGAACAGGAAGCCCTTCAATGGTACCGTTGGTACATCAAAGCTCATCCCGAGCCAAACTGGACAGATTTTTGCCAACTCATTTTGTCACGATTTGGCCCTAGTGCTTTTGATGATTTCACAGGAGCACTCACTAAACTTCACCAAATTGGCACAGTGAGAGAGTATCAGACAGAATTTGAGAAATTGGCCAATCACACAGAAGGATTGTCTGATGAATTCTACAGGAGTTGTTTTATAAGTGGTCTCAAGGATGAAATTCGCTCAGAGGTCAAAATGTTTTGTCCCAACACAATGATGGAAGTCCTAGGGTTGGCTAAGCTGGCTGAGGACAAGATTGCAGCTCAACAACGCTCCAAACCCACCCTTATTCCCTTCAGAAATATGGGTTCCCAACGACCTCCCATCACGCCTTCTCCTCAACCAACTCCTATCAAGCATTTGTCTGAAATAGAAATGCAGGCATGCCGAGAAAAAGGGCTTTGCTATAATTGTGATGAGAAATTCAGTCAAGGACATAGATGTGTTCAACAAAAGCTTTATCTCTTGGATGTGGATTCTCCGCCTGCCTTAGAACTTGGTGAAGAAGCTACAAATACAGTGGATGATCAGATCGACATTCAACACCTGCCTGTTGACACCCCATTTCAGGACGACCCACCTGAGATCTCTCTCCATGCTGTAACCGGCGTCACCACCCCACAAACAATGCGGGTTAGGGGATACTTCAAGAAGCTCCCTCTTACCATACTCATTGATTCTGGTAGCACTCATAACTTCATTGACCCTCGGATTTCCAAATAGGCTGATTGTTTTGTCCATCCTTGCTCCAACTTTGAAGTCATAGTTGCCAATGGGGGCACCTTACCTTACAAGGGGAAGTGTCACAATGTGCGTATCTCTATGGAAGATTATAACCTACGCTCTGACATGTTTGCCTTTCCCTTAGGCGGATGTGATGTGGTTTTGGGCGTTCAATGGTTACGCACACTTGGCCCCATCTTATGGGATTTTGCTGAACTTTGGATGCAGTTTAAAGTCAATGGGGAACAACACAAATTTATGGGCTTACAACCAGGGTATCTCTGCATCATCAGTTCACATCGCCTGGAAAAAATCCTTAAGAAGAATTCACATGGTGTCATCGCTCAGCTCAATTCCATTCAGATGCACCCATCAACAGTCTCCACTACTTCCTTGGATAGATATGCAGGTATCTTTGTTGAACCAATGCGCTTGCTACCTTCACGAGACCTTTTCGGTAAGAATTTAGCCACATCTACCTCTCAGCAGGAAATGATGGCTATTTTGCATGCAGTACAGAAGTGGCAACCATACCTATTAGGGAATTATTTCTGCATCAAGATTGATCACCCGAGTCTGGAAAATTTTCTGGAACAATGGGTCTCCTCCCCAACACACCTGAAAGGGGTTATCCAACTGATGGGTTATCCCTATGTGATCACTTACAAGAAGGGTAAGGACAATATGGTGGAAGATGCTCCTTCTTGCACAATTGATGACCCAGTTTCTCTTACAACTCTTTCTCTGCTTGTTCCAAATTGGGTGCAATATGTTCAACAGGGCTCTCTCTTCTATGAACTCCATGCTTCTTCATCAACAGGGCACTCTGGGTTCTGCAACATGTATGACCAAGAACAATGTAACTTCTTTTGGCAGGGACTAAAAATGACAATTCAACAGATGGTGGCTGACGATGATACTTTCCAAGTCAACAAGGGTGAAACGACACTCCTTTCGGGATTGCTCAAACCCTTGCCCATCCCTAAACAGCTTTGGACAACTATTTCTATGGATTTCCTAGCAGCGCTCTGGTGGTACAATACCACATCTCACAGGACACCATATGAAGCGGTCTATGGAAAAACACTGCCAGTTCTTCTTCCATACACCCTTAGCAGCTCCCCAGTTCAGGCAATTGACTCGGTTCTTCAAAACCGCAATCAGATTCTTCTCATTCTGCAGGACAATCTTCACATGGCCAGAATTTGCCTGAATCAACAAGCCGATCAGCACCGTTCTGAGCGCATTTTCCACGCAGCTAACAGGGTTCTTCTTCATCTCCAGCCTTCCAAGCAATCCTCCTTGACACTCCAAAGGCGTCAGTGGCCTGAAATGCAACCCGAGGATGCTACCAAGGAACCACTCCTTCAGCTTCTGCAGCAATTTCTCCAACCAAAGCTTTAAGGACAAAGCTTTTTCTAAGGGAGAGGGGATGTTAGGAACCTATGTAAACCCTTCTCTTTACTATGTTAGTATATTGTTGTTGGACGCATATGCTTTGTAATTCGTCCCGTAGTATTTGTTGATCTGTAGTTTATATTAGCCCATAGTATTGACCCATAGTATTGGACGCATATGCTTTGTAAGTCGTCCCGTAGTATTATATGTCCCATGATTTTGACTCATGGTATTGGGCATAGACTTAGTATATAAGTGTGTGTTGAGGTCGTTGAAGGCACCGTGAAGTTAATTGTATTGAGCTTGCTCAAAGGAGGTTGCCCCCTCGAAGTGGCCCGTGATCAATATAAAAGTGATTATGTTCTATTATTTCTGTTATTTCGCATATTCTTCTTAATTAATTGTTGCAGGTGCATCATAGCATACATGAATTGCAACCATATCTGAGCCAGCTATTAACATGATCTTAAACATGATATATCAAATCTATTTCAACCATATAAACACTGATAAAAATAAGATCTACAAGCTACCATAAAAAAGGTAAATAATTATATCTACAAGCTGCCATGGTGAACCATATTAACAGTGTTGAAAACCAAATCCACTAACTGCCACCTACAACCATAATAACATAAACAAAAGTAGATATAGTGGTTGGAATCTATATCCATATAATTTATAAATAGGTCAGATCCCATGCCTGCCACCTACAGCCATACGAACCATAAACAAAGCAGATCCATGAGCACACATACATCAGAACAATAAATAAACATATAACAAAATACTCATCACTAACTACCAACCATATCCATATCAACATGAAAAAATTAATATATGAAATATGACATATACAACCATATAAAATCATATCTCATGGCTGGAACCTACAACCATATAAATCATAAGCAAATCATATCCATAAGCACATATAATTCCAAGGATGCAGTAAATACACATATAATAAAATACTTATTTGATTAAGAGGAAACTAGATTCAACCATAAATATTTCCACCCAAACATAGACACAATTAATGCAATCCATACTTGAACTGGTCACCCCCAATCTAAGGCCATGGATCCATAAGTAGAGGTACTCGCAATCAATGAACATGGTGTGTTCTTTCTCAACACTGCCACACAAAAAAGACTATATCTCAGCCATAAAGAAATATTTTTCATTGATACAAAAGGTATTCCTTACTGGAAACGTCAATTCAGAAGCAATGGAACATGTATCACAACCCAAAAGTTATCAAAAGCATCTAAACTAGAATATGTGGCTACGCCCTTCTCAAGAACCCTGCCACACAAAAATGACTAGGTCTTACTCATACTGAAACCATTTTCAGTAAAATAAAAGGTGATCCTTACTGGGAACGTCGCTCCGGGTGCAATGGAATAGGTATAGCAAACCATAAATTCTCATAAATGGTTGAACCATACCATATTGTTGCACCCTTTCCACATTATCAAAAACCACAACTACACCTTTCTCCATATAAACTTTCCCTTCCATCTACACTACCTGGTGCAATGGGAATCCCTTAAACACATAGGTTCCTTGGGACATCACCATCCACCGTCGGGCTTCACATTAAGATATTCGTATAGGGACAAGGACTCATCTTGTGTTCTGCACAGTCAATCTTTAATCCCCATTACAAGGTCTTCATTCCTCATTACAAGGCCTTCAATCTTCATTTCCTAGTGAGTTGTGAATATCCACGCTCACCACGGCCCTTTGGATATCACCACCCTCACCTAGGAATTCAATCTCTATCCATACAATGCTTCTCCTCCACGAGAGCATGCACCTTCAGTTCAGTATCCAAGAGAGAGCCCATGAGAGAGACCATTTGAATTCATATATAGCAATTTGAATCCACTCCAAGAGTCTAAATCCAACTCACTATGGAGGTTACCCAAACCAAAATAGGTTAAATCCAACCCAAATAGGCCAACTAGAATTAGTGAGAGGAGGTTACAAAACATGAGGTGAGTTACACAACTTTTGAGATGTCAAGGCTAAAATTAGCTAGTGAGGGTGCACTTGTTAATATTTGGTTGAGCTTTGATCTTTAATTCTTTTAGATGCAAAGACTTGAAGCAATGAGACAATTAAATCCATGAAATTCATACAACCATAACACAAGATATACCCTGGGGAAAATCCTCTAAATTATGAGAACAAAAACCCGAGCAATTCTTCTCAGTATAATATAATGGATAGCAGAGAATTCTTTCTTTTACAAAATAGCAGATTGCTTTCGGAAGATGAGAGATCACCAAACACTCTTGATGAAGATACGGAGGCAATAGAGAAGATAATTCGCTTCACATTGGATTCATCAATCCCGTATAACATATTTATACATTCTTCTCTTCTATTTTTAACTTCTAACTTTAGGATGAACTCACCCTCAAACTGGATGTATTAACATTGCATGCAGAGGTATGCCCCACTTCTCATGTAGTGCTTTATCTCACTGAGCTGTCACTTAGGATGAACTAGCCTCTTAACTGAAAGCTTTCCCACTTAGTTAGGTGGCTAACTTAAGTGTCAACATGCAATTGTCATAACTCGTGTGTCATCTTTTAGTTTAACATAAGTGTCATCATGCAATAACACTTAGTTAACTAGATATTCTTTGTTGTCACTTAGTTAACTCTCTTTAACTGAAGTGTCGTCATTTAGTTTAACTAAAGTGAAAACACTTTAGTTAACTAGTACTTATTATTTAACACTTAGTTAACTGAAATCATGTTGATTGATTTACTTGAAGTGGCCACTGTGAGTTCTTTAGTTAACGAAGGCATATCTTTAATTGCTGCTTTAATTGAAGCATTAATACTTAACTAAATATTTATAACTGAAACTTTAACAATTCAAGTTCTCTTTAATTAGTTGAAGTGTTTGCATGGGAAATTTCGAATTCTCTTGATCTCTATGCTTTATCTTTTCTTTCTTTATCTCTTATTGAATGGTCAATATGTGCTAACTTTAATTATCCATCACATTACATTATACTACGAATAATTATCGAATGTTGTGATCATATTATATTATTCCGGACCAAATGATCATATGCTAAAGTAATTCACTTTAGAGGTGATCAATCTCTAAAGGAGACTTAATAGCAATTTGGTGATCATGGTTAATAATACATCACACAACATTAAATGCTTTTAACAAGTAATGCATGACCTTTATACGGAAGGTCCACCTCTATACGAGAGGTCCATCTCATGGATACCTTTATACGGAAGGTTCACATGATAATCATGACTTGACACACAAGTCTAGAGTCTTGTCCAACAAGACTTTACAACAGCATTACTTTGATCAAGTACCTCTATACAGGAGGAATAACCTTTACACGGAAGGAAATCAAAGTGCTCACCTCTATACGAGAGGATCAATCTTGGTTGTATAAAATTGGTTTGGAGAATGTCTCTTGATTCTGTATATTTAACACTCCCTCTCAACGAGGGAGGCATTCTCTACCATACCAATATTGTCTCGGAAGTAACTGAACTTCATCACTGACATAGGCTTTTTTAACACATCTGTAATCTACTAATCAATAGCAATGTGTTGAATTTTCACTGTACCTTTCTGGACCATGCTCAGATGAAGTGATACTTCATTTCAATGTGCTTCGACTTGTCATGAAACACTAGGTTTTCGAAAATCTTGATGCAACTCTGATTGTCACACCTAATAACTGTAGGCTCAAGCTTTTCACCGAACAACCCTGCAAGTACCTTTCTGAGCCACACTGCTTCTCAGTAGGAAACACTAGCAGCTATGTATTATGCTTCGATAGTGCTCTAGGATACGGATCCCTGCGTCTTGTTGGACCAAGATATCATAGATGATCCTAGGCTATAACAATAGTCGAATGTACTCTTATGGTCCACAATGCTTCCTCCCCAGTCTGATTCTGTATAACCAACTAACATAACTCCTCCACTGGAGGCATATCTGATTCCATATGAAATTGTACCTCGAAGGTACCTAAGAACATGCTTAGCATTTGTCCAGTGTCTGTATCTCGGATCAAACATAAATTGACTCAGAATGCTCACAGCAAAACATATATCAGGCCTCGAATGTATGAATTACATTAGTGAGCCTATAAGCTGTCTATACAAAGTGGGATCTACTGGATCTAATCCAGAGCCTAACTCATGAATTTTCCTCAAATTTGAAACCATCAATGTAGTCATATATTTGCAATCTATCATTCCAAACCTGTGCAATATATCCATAGTATACTTCCCTTGAGATAGAAATTTTTTTATCTTTTATTTTCCAGATATCAAGGCCAAGAAGTAGTGCATTAGACCTAAGTCTTTCATCTCGAACTCTAAGGTGAGCTCCCTTTTGCACCAAGCAATCATATATTCCTATCCAGTGAGAAACAAATCATCAACATATAGAACCAATATCAATGGTTGGTTCTTCACTACTTTGAAGTACAAATTTGGATCAGCTTCACTCTTACAGAAACCTAGTTTCTGAAGGTAGCTATCAATTATGGATTACCAATCCCTGGGGCTTGCTTAATCCCATATAGAGATTTCTTTAGCTTGCAAACATGGGACTCCTTCCCATGCACCAAAAATCCTTCATGTTTCTAAATATAAACCTCTTCCTCAACTTCACCATTGAGGAAGCATATCTTCACATCCATCCGGTGAAGTTTCCATCCTAGAACAGATGTAAGTGAAATCATTGCTCGGATTGTGTTGTACCTTGCCATAGGGGAAAAGGTCTCATCATAATCGATTCCTTATTTATGAGAGAAACCTATGGAAACGAATCTGACTTTATACTTCTGAATGCTACCATCCACAACATGTTTTATCTTGTAAATCCATTTGGAAGCCATAATGGACTTCCCATCAGGTTTGCGAACAACCTCCCAAACATCATTCCATTACCAATATGAACTCTTAATGCATTGCATATTTCCAAAACTGCTTCGTTGTAGCTTCTTCATATGAGGATGGTTCTGAATCACTGATGTGACTCATCAGTGCAACATACCCTAAATATCTGTCAGGTTGCTTACGCTCTCTAGATGAGCCTATTGATGCTCCATGTTTCTCTGACTCATCAATGCAACACACCCTGAATATCAAGTGACCTCTCAACTAGTTCTATTGGTTCTTCATGAGCTAGCGAATCTGAGGCGTCTTTTGGTTTCTCCCTCTCAAAATATGATGGGGGAGAATCAGACTCGGGATCCTCCATCTCTGAATCACATTGAATCTCTTTCGATATTTTGAAAGCAGCTTCCTCATGGAAGGGAACATCTCGACTAACTTCAATGTGTCTCTCACCAGGTACATACATTCAGTATGCTTTGGATGACTCACTATAACCCACAAAGGTGCCTTTATTTCCAGAAGGCTCCATCCTTGTTCTCTTTTCTTTCGATACATGAATATATATTGGGATCCCGAAGATCCTCAAGTGTGAGATGTCTAGATTCTCACCAGTAAACACTTCTTCTGGTGTCTTCTCATCTATAATTTCATGCGGGCTTCTATTATGGATGTACATAGCAGTATAGGTGGCTTCTGGCCATAATGAGGTAGACATACCTTGATCATGAATCATGTATTTTGCAGCCTCACATATGGTTATATTATTTCTTTCGGCAACCCATTTTGTTGAGAGTTGTATGGTACTATTAACTGTCTACATATTCTTGCATCACTACATAGCTCATTAAATGCATGATTCACCTCCATTATCAGACCTTAATGCATGGATTTGATTTTCATGTTGATTTTCAACTAGGGCTTGAAACCCTTTAAATTTGCTACGAGTTTCACTTTTAGCCTTCATGAAATAAATCCATGACTTCCTATAAAAATAATCTATGAAGAGTACATAATATAAGAAGCCACTCAGGGAAGGGGATGACATGGGACCACATACATCAGAATGTATTAAATCTAAAATCCCTTTAGATCTAGTAGAACTGCTAGAAAAACTTTTCTTAACATTCTTCCCAAGTGCACAACCTCGACATACACTATCATGTTCAAAATCAAATACGGGCATACCTTTTACCATCTTTTGAATTCTTGGTAGTGCTTTGTAGTGTATATGTCCAAGCCTTCGGTGCCATATCTCGCATGGAATGATAGTGTGGTGAATCATAGTTTCAATTTACTTCCTGGGTACCTTGTAGAGTCCTCCCTCTCGAACTCCAATCACAACAGTAGATTCTAGGCCTGTGTTCCTCGTCCATAAAAGTGCTTTGTTATCCATGACGATAAATCAGAATCCTTTGTCTTCAAGAACCAAAACTGAGAGGAGGTTCTTCTTCAGTCCTGGAACATATAGAATGTCATCCACATGTAGAATATCATCGGTGCTTAGCTGGAACGAGGTGGATCCAACTCCTTGGATCGAATAAGTTGAGTTGTCCCCCAACTCTACCATGCATGTGAATTTGTTTTCCTTTAGATCAGTGATGGCACTCTTGTAAACAGTCATATGTTTGGATGTACCACTGTCAATCAACCATGTGTCTGCATTTGTGATGATGGATCCTAAAAGGGATGAGACAAGATAATACTCCCTTCTTGTCTCCTTTTCTTCGGATGCATTCTTTTGAGTGATTTCATCTTCTATGACGGTAGAACCATGAAAATTTCCTTTATGTTTTGCTTTGCACTCTCTTGAGAAATGGCCTTTCTTGTTGCAATTGAAGCATCTAGATTTTGACTTGTACATTTCGGCCATTTACCGCAACCAAGAATGTCTTCCATGAGGATAGGATACCATCAATACTAGTTTGGAGAATATCATCTTCATCCACCACTACTATAACACTATCAATATGATCTCTTACCTGAGAGATATTGGAGAAGAAGGAGGCCATTGTCTCATTCATCTCCATCTTTAAGTTTCGAATCTTATTCTTCAATGCCCTATTTTGACTTGGATCCTTCTTCTCATAGATATTAGTCAATGTATCATAACATTCTTTCGCATTCTTCAGCGGTGTGATCACAGGAATCAAGTTATATTTTACCGAATCATAGATTATTAGTTTGGCCTTAGCTTGATTGTTCTTGAATTTGATGCACCTTGCATTAGATGTAGGCTCATCCACGACAATGGATACATAGCCATCTAAGTCATGTTACTCTAGGATGTTGAGAATCCTAGCCTTCCAATTGTTGAAGTTTTAGGTTCCCTCAATACGATCTTCCAGTCGTACAGAGACTGAAGCCATAGTATTCAAATATTGTGCTCAACTTCTCAGGAGAAATGTAGGCTCTAGATGGCATGCAAAACTGAGCTCCTTCATGCCGTGAACTCTGAAACCATGTTAATATTTGGTAGAGATTTGATCTTTAATTATTTTATATGCAGAGACTTGAAGCAATGAGACAATTCAATCCATGAAATTCGTACAACCATAACATGAGATATACCCTAGGAAAAATCCTCAAAATTATGAGAACAAAAACCCCAACAATTCTTCTCAGTATAATGTGATGGATAGCAGAGAATGATTTTTGTTACAACATAGCAGATTGCTTTCGGAAGATAAGAGATTGTTGGGATTTTCCTATACTCCATCCTAGTCCTACCAGCATTTTCCATTTTTTCATTTTCAGACATGCATGCATTTTTCATGCAGGCATGCAATTGCATTCATCCCAGTCATCAGTCCCATCGCCTAGCCCTTAGTTAGCTAGCCCCGGGAGCTTCCTTCTAATCAGTTTTATCCCTCCTAGTGCTTAGTGCGCCCTCCTTTCACCTACCACTTGTGAAAGGCACCCTCTCTCACCTACCACTCAATTTCACTTCAGTTAGTTGAGTTATCTTTAGATCTTTCCTTGATTTAAGGCTAGATTGACTCCTCAACTGACTGTATCACTCCGATGTACCTCCAGTGAGACTAGACTACCTATTCTGACTCCAGTTAGCTCCTCATGCGCCCTCCACTGAGTCTCCTTCATTCAGTTAGTGCCTCCATGTTCCAGTTACACCTACCACACTCAATTAGACTCAGTTTGACACCTGGTTGACTGTTACTTGTGCATTGATGACTCCACTGATGATGATGAGGACTCCTAGTTGTGCTTTGATGACACTCCACTGATCTTTTGATCTATCCATGTAGGTTAATTCGAATTACACCCCTGGTATTTGAATCTTGTGCATTGTATCATTATTGTTTATTATTCAGATTAATGAAACATGTGTGATTATTCTACTCCTATCTGGTTTCTATTGCATCTTTGTTCTGCTACTCATTCTTTCTGCAATTCTTTCTTGTGAGGTATTCATCAGCTCTTAGATCTACTATGGGAATTTCACATGGTATCATAGCATGTTGAGAGTATAGTCTATCTCCATTCTTGAGAGTTTTTTTGCAGGTAATTCGAAGTTCCAGCAGTCCCAGCCATTTCACCTTGTATTCGCTCCAGCAGTTGAGATGAGCAATTCGAACACTCCTCTCACTCCTGGAATCCTTACTCTCTTCAATTACTTTGATTGGAATATTGATATGGAAATGTCCTTGAGAAGCAAATCTCTACACAGGATAACAATGGGAAGAGAAACCGAACCTAGATGAAGCCTTTGGTTACATGTGCATTCATATTTCTAGAAATCTACTATTTCATCTCGAAGGGTTGAAGACTCCAAGAGAGTTATGGTTGAAGTTAGAGGTCCTCTTTGGAAAACAATATAATATAAGAGGCCATGCTTTGGAGAATGAATTGGTTTACCTACAACCAAGCAGTTTTGAGACCATTCAAAAATTCTTCTCGAAATTCAAAGCTTTGGTTATGCAATGCAAGCAGCGTGGCATTTAGAAAAAGGAAGAGCAATTGGTGCTCTCCATTCTGAGTAAACTAGGATCTGAATTTTATGTCTTTGTATCGACCTTCCACTCTGGAGGAATGTCAATTCCTAGATGGAAGATTCCCACCTTAGAAGTTTTTACTGCAGCCCTCATCCAAGAACAAGACAAATTGATCCAAATGGGTGCCATTAGTGCCTCCAAGGATCAAGCTCTTTTAGCTGGAGAGGAAAATAGTGCGAATGAGAAGAGGAGGCATAAAAGCAAGGACAAGAAGCCATCTGAACCTAAAATGAATGCCAAGTCAAGTCCATCAAAAGGGGCCTCCAGCTCCAAGAAGGACAAACAGAAAATATCTGATGGATCTAAGTGTCCCTACTGCAAGAAAGGGAACCACCCTGAGATATCTTGAATGCACAAGAAAATAGATCAACTAACCAAGCTTCTTGAATAGAACAAAATTTCTATTCCAGAAGATGCAAAAGTGTCTGATTCTGGAAGTGGATTTGATGGTCATGAGGATTTCCATGCATTGATGGTTGGATTTTCAAAATCAAAGGCCCTCCTCATAGATTATGGAGCCTCCAACCACATGGTTGCCTCTGAAGAATCATTTTCTTCTTTAGATCTCAAATATGGGCCTACTATTCACATGGGAGACAACTCTCGGATCTCTGCCAAAGGGTTGGGTACAGTACATATGGAGCATGGAAAGTTCAAGAATGTTCTATTCGTTCCCTCCTTGACAACAAATTTGTTGTCTGTATATCAGATGACTCACACCGAATCACCAAAGAAGGTGACTTTTGGTCCCGACACAGTCTAGATTGCAGAGATATCCACTGGGAAGACTATAGCGAAAGGGTTTGAAAATCATGCCTCCAAGGCATATGAGTTATCACATTTTCTTCCCTTCTCTCTTCCTACTCCTTCGAAATCTGATGAAGATCCAAGTGACTCTTCTTCTAATGAAGATGAATATCAAGATCTTGATGTTGAGATCAAAGTTCAAGAACATTCAGATTCAGATCCAGAACCAACACATGTTCTCAATCCAGAGCCAAGGCCAATATGGGCTCACACGGTCCTTGCAGCTACTTGGAACACAATTGAGGATTCATCTGATCACAAAACTACCATATTTCAGCATCATGCCAACCTTGCATTATGCCATCTACCTCTTCCTGAGAGATGTAGCATGATGGTGGGGTTCACTCTTCCATCCCTTGGGAAGACTCATCATGATCCATTCGTTCCAGTAGCAGAAAGGTTTCGTGAAAGACTTGCTTCATCCAATACATCCTCTACACAGTGGGAGGCACATCAGAAAACCAGATCCAGATCTAGCACCTGCATTGGCATCCTACAGAGGATCAGCTTGCCAAGTTTTTTGCAAAAGTTTTCACTGAGGAAAGCTTCTTCCTTTTCTGCTTAGTATGATGGTTCTTTGAGTTATTTACTGTTCTTTGAGGGGGGGTATTTTTCCCATGAGGTTTTCCCCATTTCCTCAGTTTATGGACAGTTCTTATTTTTTTCATTTATTTGATTATATGGGTGACCTTCGGTCCTAGTTACTAGGGCCCAGGATGGATTAAGGGGGGGTGTTGGGATTTTCCTATACTCCATCCTAGACCTACCAGCATTTTCCATTTTTGCATTTTCGATCATGCATGCATTTTGCATGCAGTCATGCAATTTCATGCAGGCATGCAATTACATGCATCCCAGTCATCAGTCCCATCACCTAGCCCTCAGTTAGCTAGCCCCAGGAGCTTCCTTCTGATCAGTTTTAGCCCTCCTAGTGCTTAGTGCGCCCTCCTTTCACCTGCCACTTGTGAAAGGCGCCCTCTCTCACCTACCACTCAATTGCACTTCAGTTAGTTGAGTTATATTTAGATCTTTCCTTGATTTAAGGCTAGATTGACTCCTCAACTAACTGTATCACTCTGATAGACCTCCAATGAGACTAGACTACCTATTCTGACTCCAGTTAGCTCCTCATGCGCCCTCCACTGAGCCTCCTTCATTTAGTTAGTGCCTCGATGTGCGGGTTACACCTACCACACTCAGTTAGACTCAGTTTGACACCTAGTTGACCGTTACTTGTGCAATGATGACTCCACTGATGATGATGAGGTCTCCTAGTTGTGCTTTGATGACACTCCACTGATCTTTTGATCTATCCATGCAGGCTAATTCGAATTACACCCCTCATATTCGAATCCTGTGCATTGTATCATTATTTTTTATTATTCAGATTAATGAAACATGTGTGATTATTCTGCTCCTATCTGGTTTCTATTGCATCTTTGTTCTGCTGCTCATTCTTTCTGCAATTCTTTCTTGTGAGGTATTCATCAGCTCTTAGATCTGCTATGGAAATTTCACAAAGATCACCAAACACTCTTGATGAAGATACGAAAGCAATAAAGAAGAGATATCAATCGAATGTGTGCCTAGCACAACAATAACAAGCATGAACAATACCCTACACAAAGAGAAGCGTCTTTCCTTCAACGGAGAAGAGAATTTGCTTCACATTGGATTCATCAATCTCATATAACATATTTATACATTCATCTCTTATATGTTTAACTTCTAACTTCAAGATGAACTCACCCTCAAAATCGATGTATTAATCTTGCATGCAAAGGTGTGCCCTACTTCTCATGCAATACTTTATCTCACTGAGATATCACTTAGGATGAACTCGCCTCTTAATTGAAAGCTTTCCCACTTAGTTAGGTGGCTAACTTAAGTGTCTACATGCAATTGTCACAACTCTCATGACATGTTTTAGTTTAACATAAGTGTCGTCATGCAATAACACTTAGTTAACTAGATCTTCTTTGTTGTCACTTAGTTAACTCCTTTAACTGAAGTGTCGTCTTTTAGTTTAACTAAAGTGAAAACACTTTAGTTAACTAGTCCTTCTTATTTAACACTTAATTAACTGAAATCATGCTGATTGATTTACTTGAAGTGACCACTGTGAGTTCTTTATTTAACTGAGGCATATCTTTAATTGATGCTTTAACTAAAGCATTGATACTTAATTGAAGCTTTAACATCTCGAGTTCTCTTTAATCACTTGAAGTGTTTGTAAGGGCAATTTCGATTTCTCTTTATCTCTATGCTTTATCTTTTATTTCTTTATCTCTTACTGCATGGTCAATATGTTCTAACTTTAATTATCTATCACATTACATTATACTAATAATAGTTATCGGATGATGTGATCATATTATATTATCCGGAGCAAATGATCATATTCTAATGTAATTCACTTTAGAGGTGATCAATCTCTAAAGGAGACTTAATAGCAATCTGGTGATCATGGTTAATAATACATCACACAACATTTAATGATTTTAACAAGTAATGCATGACCTTTATATAGAAGGTCCACCTCTATACGAGAGGCCATCTCATGGATACCTTTATATTGAAGGTCCATCTCTGTACGGGAGGTCCATCTCATGGATACCTTTATACAGAAGGTTCACATGATAATCATGACTTGACACACAAGTCCGGAGTCTTATCCAGCAAGACTTTACAACATCATTACTTTGATCAAGTACCTCTATATGGGAGGAATAACCTTTACACGGAAGGCAATCAAAGTGCTCACCTCTATACGGGAGGATCAATCTTGGTTGTACAAAATTGGCTCGGAGAATGTCTCCTATTGATGTATATTTAATAGCACTTGTGCAAGTGGGGGTTACAAAACCAAGTGTAACCTCCAAAAAGGAGTTACAAAACCACCAAATGGGAAAATTTAACAAGTGGAATCCATCCAAGCACTAAGGAAGGCCAACTAAATCATGTATTAGGCTCAATAATTCTGACATAGGCTAAAATAACAAAAAATAGTAAACAAAGAGTGTTGTTAGGGAGAGCCACAACTCCTAGTCCCCAACCCCCTCACATATGGAATCCATGGCCCCCAAGCCACATTAGTTGTCCAGGTTGAGTTATTTATTTAATTAAAATTAATAATAATAAAATAATTATAATAATTTCCATAGACCATAGTCTGGGAACCGAGTGCCACATTACAACACAAATAATAATCAGAACATATGTCCAGGGGAATAACACACGAGGTATTACATATCCCCTCCCTTTAAACAATGCATCCTCCTCGATGCATATTACATACATGTATTTACAAAAGGATAATAGACATTCCCATACATGCCTCAGAAAGATAACATCTTTCAAACTCTCACAGGCATGCCCATACATGCCTCAGAAAAATAACATCTTTCAAACTATTACATACATGCCTCAAAAAGATAACATCTTTCTAACCACAAGACTTTCCACTACCACTTACTTTCATGTATGTATCCACTTCCCATGGGATAACCGGGATCAGTAGAGTGGAATCAAGGAAGCAAGGGTCGGTCTTCAATCCTCTTTACAAGGCCTTCAAACCTTCAACAAAGATACATCCACCTGAAAACCATATTTCAATCACTCATATGATTAACATCAATTATATAAAAATATATTATATAAGGATATTCTTCTACAAAAATACTTTCTTCACATTGTAGCAACCACATGGTTAGCATCACACACACACACACACATTGTTCAACAAGATATCATATAATGCATCTCCAAAATATAAGACACATGAAATAAGATCTAATTATCACATGAAATAAATTCCATGAAATCACAACATGAAATAATTTTTATTTCTATTTTTTTATTCCATTTCACTCTACTTCACCTAGGATACATGAAATACATCAAAAGTACATGAAATCAAAACACTTGAAAATTTTCTACCCGAAACACATTCTACCAATTTCAAATTTAGTTTCAATCATGCATTAGGTACATATTCTAAGTTACTTGAAATGCATGAAAGATTTATGAGTTGCATTTTGTACATACTCTATCAAGATACATGAGATGCATTAAATACATTTTTCAATAAGTCAGCCACACACAATGCATCGGGTCTATACTTTATGAAATGCATTAGGCATGCCCTCCAATCAGTCATGCACCAAGTACATCAATGAATCTCATGTAGTGCATCAAGTACATCAACCAATGTCATGAAGAGAATCAAGTATACCAACCAATGTCATGAAGTGCATCAAGTACACCAACCAAGGTCATGAAGTGCATCAATTATACCACCAATGTCATGAAGTGCATCAAGTATCTCAACCAATCTCATGCAGTGCATCAAGTATCTTTTCTTCATGAAATGTGTTCTAGTAAATCAATCCCATGCCTATACTTTACCAATAAATACATGGAATATTATCAAGATGATTTTCTAACAAGGATCACAAAGCTACTTTTTTAACAATGGTAACAAAGGCCATAAATAAGCTTTTCTAACAAATATCATAAAGAATCTTTTCCAACAAAGAGCATAAATATTAGAAGAAAATATTCATGCACTTAAAAGCAATAGGAAATCAAGCTTATATGCAATAGTCCCAAATTAGAAAATGCAATATCAAATCAAATATGCAATTACCAATCAGTAATTATGCCACGTACAATACTTAAGCATCTTCCAATTAATTCAATGAATAGTAAAAGAGGCAATGCACAATGAACAAGCATCGACCGATCAAGTCACTATATAGTAAAAGACGAAATGCACAGTAACAAGCATCAACTAATCAAATCAATGAACATTAAAAGAGGCAATGCACAAGCATCAACCAATCAAATCATTGAACAATAAAACAAGCAATGGACATTGAACATGCATCGACCAATCAAATCGTTGAACAGTAAAGAGGCAATGCAAGGAGAACATGCATCGACCAATCAATCTACTGAATCATTAGATATGCAAGGGTCTTATCCTAACTAGGATCTAAAGAGAGCCATATCATCTAGCAGTTACACATGATCTCCAAATAATGTGCACCCACTATCCAATTCTCATGCATACAATATGCAAGCATTATGCAATCTCATTGTGTGTCTCATGCATACAAATGCATATCTAGCACATTCACTTTAAGAAAAGCAATTATTGTAGAAGAATTAGGGCTATGCCCTTCATTTCCTAACTCATATATTATACATATATCAATTTATTACATATAATATATAAATATCTTTATCTTATTATTACATCTCACATATATTCTCTTATCATAGCATAATCATAATGATTATATTATCTCTACACTCTTTACATATATAATCATATATGATATAAATACTATCATACAACTATTTTTTTTTCAACTGAAAAATATTGACCCTGCTATTCTTCATTGGAATCAAGGGTTGGTCGGATTTGAATCCGGGTGGGCTGGGAAACATTGTCCCACCCAACCGTTACACTGTCCACTCGAGACTCTATCATACAACTATAATACTATATATGTATCTTTATCTTTATCTTTCATATTTACTATATATATTAATATACTTATATTATCACTTATATTCACCATATCATATATACATTATATCCATATCATCATATATATATATTATTTATACACAGACACACCCATTATATGTTAGACAAGAATTGGTGCAGATACCATCTCATTAACTGTTGCTAGCTATTGCTGAGGGTGTGGTTTCTATTGGCAGCCCTTCTCCATTGCAGATACCATCACATTAACTGTTGCTAGCTATTGCTGAGGGTGTGGTTTCTATTGGCAGCCCTTCTCCATTGTAAATAGGGCGCATTATTCCTGGTATGAGCAGCAATCTCCTCCCATCAGCTGCTACATATTACTTGTCTAATATTGTGTGCCCTAGCAGGCAGAAAAGGCCACGATTGTCTATTGTTGGAGGGGCATATTCATGTGACATATTTGGGATCATGGTAAAGGGCATTTTAGTGGAATCAAAGAGGAAGCAGCGAGACTATTGGAATGTTAGACAGGAGCTGGTGCAGAGGTAGATGTTGCCATTTCTGTCATACTTTGACTAGCTTTTCAGAAGATGAGCATACAGAAGAGAAGTAGCTGAGAATAGAGACCGATTATATAAGAGCCATGCCTTGAAGCGGGTAGGAACGCCATTGATAGATTGCTTGATCCCAACTACGACCCTGACAGAAGCTTAGGCATTCCCGCCTACCAAGCCCTTCCAGATCAAGAACCCTCTTCAATTTCAGCTTCAATTTCCACGGCTACCACCAAGACTTAAAGAAAAATGAATTCAGAAGAAAGATATCGCTTACCATTGCATTGATCCTTTTATTTTATGAAGAGCTTTCGATAAGTGTATTGACCCATGGTTCTACGGTTATGTTCACCGTTTTTTTTCTCATATGGTAACGTGTAATGCCCAGCAATGAAGTTTTTTTTTCTCTCATATGGTAACGTGTAATGCCCAGCAATGAAGTTTTTTTTCTCTCTCATATGGTAACGTGTAATGCCCAGCAATGAAGTTTTTTTTTCTCATATGGTAACGTGTAATGCCCAGCAATGAAATCATTCGATGATTATTTGGCATATGGGAACTGTTTTAATTGATAATCATAGTGGAATGTGAATCGATTAGACGTGTGAAGAAAAGGCAGAGGGAGCAGGACAGATAAAACGGTGGTATGAATGAATACAGGGTGAGATTAGGGACGCCCAGTATCGAAAAGGGTGTGGAAGCTGAGATGAAAAGCGGTGGAACAATATTGTTATGAGTGAAAAGAAGACACCAGTCACTGAAGATGATATGTGGAGCAGCGTAGACCTGAGGAAATGAGCAAGAAAGCTGAACAAAGGAACAATAGAGTGATGCTGAGAATATGAACAGAATAGCAGAACAGAGGAACAGAAGAGAGTGCTGAACAAGTTGAAGAGAGCAGAGTGTTGTGGTAAGCAGAGATACATTTGTACAATTGTACTTTGATTCATTTGTAAAGTCTAGCAATTAAGGATGGTAGGGAGGTACTAGGGGAGACCTTATGTCTCTGTCTGCAAGTGGGTGCTTGCAAAAGTTGAAGGTTGGTGCCTTTCACCCAGTTGGTGCTGAGTTAAACTGGAAGTTGGTGCTTCCACCCAGTTGGTGCTGGGTTACAGTGAGAGTTGGTGCTCTCAGCAAGTTGGTGCTTGCATTCGGAGGTTGCAGCCTCGTTGAGTTGGTGCTCAACTAAGAAGAGATGTACAGCTGATAAGCCATTGACATCCTAAGAAGAAGAGGTTTTTCCCTTAAGGGTTTCCTCGTGAAAAAGATGTGTCTCCTACATGTGTTTGAATGATGTGTTGCATGTCATATGTTTATTTATTTGATTTTGTTTTCATTACAAGAATGAATGTCACATAATTTCAATGACTCATAGTTAAAAGAATCAAACGGTTTAAAATTTTTATTTAACTGATTCACCCCCCCCCCCTCTCTCTGTTAAATACCTGTAACATTATATACATTCATATATATTATACATGCATCAGTAACATATCTCATCATATATCACATATTCATACACAATCTATATTATACATCACATAAATACTATTGTATATATAATCATACACTATTATTACATACAATTATTTATCATATATACTACACACGTAAAATAAAATAAATAAGAATAAAAGGTAATATGAACCATTAAAGACAAGTGGCTCATCTCCTCCAAAAATAGACAAGGAGTTACATCTCCATGTAACATGTCATCCAAGTGGTAGAATAGTGATGTTATTAGTGATGAGAGGAAGACTGCGGAAGAATTTTTAAAAATTCTTCCGCAGTCTTCCTCTCATCACTAATTATAAAACTGTGGGGTAAAGATGAACAACTAAATAGTGATCTTAATCGCTATCTGAATAATGCAAGCTTTCTTACTTGGAGCAGATGGGTATGGACTAAAGCAAGCTCCGAGACCTTAGTATTCGATGATAGATACTTACTTGGAGTAGATGGGTTTCCAGAAGAGTGATGCAGATCCCAACCTCTACTTCATTGTGGTTGATGGGGATCCACTCATTCTGGTATTGTATGTGGATGATTTGTTTATTACAGGAGCAAAGAAACTCATAGCTAGCTGCAAGAGTGACCTTGCTTCAGAGTTTGAGATTAAATATATAGGACCAATGCATTACTTCTTAGGTATGGAATTTTGGCAGGAGGATGGGCATATCTTTCTGAGACAGGGAAGGTTCGTAGTTGACATTTTGAAGAGATTTCAGATGGAGGACTGTAGGCCTATGGCCACACCTATGAAAACCAAATAGAAGAAGTTGGTCGCTTTTGAGAGTGAGTTTGTTGATCCCAGCAGGTACTGTTAACTTATTGGATCGTTGATGTATATGGTCAATACATGGCTAGATATTTGCTTGTTGTCAATACATTGAGTCAGTATATGGTGAAGGCTAGGAGGGTGAACTGGGTGGGAGCAACGTACATGCTCAGGTATATTAAAGGTACAGTGGACTATGGACTAAAATATGAGAGAGGTCATGGAGTACAGTTAATTGGCTATACAAATTCTAACTGGGCAGGTAATGCAGTGGACAGGAAAAACACCTCAGGTGTTGTTTCAGCTTGGGTTCGGTAGTTTTTTCATGGCTAAGTAGGAAACAAAATTCAGTGGCACTGAGTTCTGTAGAGGAAGAATACATGGTAGCTAGTCTATCTAGTTGTGAGGCTATTTGGCTTAGCAAGATGCTAGTGAGATTATTTGATCAGCAGATGAAACCAACTGCAATTTACTGTGACAACCATAGTTTCATAAAATTCACGGAGAATCCAGTATTTCACGACCGTTCAAAATATATTGATATCAGATACCATTTCATCTAGGATCATGTTCAAAGGGGGGGAGTTGAGCTTCAGTATGTGTCTACAAATGAGTAGGTAACGGACATTCTCACGAAGTCACTGATGAAGGGCAAGTTTTTGTATTTCAAGGACAAGATGGGAGTGGTGAAGAACACTTTCCTCATTAAGAGGGAGTGTTGGAAATGTTAACAAGGACAAGTGGTCATACCTTACCCTTAATTCATGTTTGATAAAAATATATTTTTATTAATGCAAAAGTGTAATTTTTTAATGCGGAAGTGTAAATTTTTTAATACAGAAGTGTAACTTTTGCATGGAAAATAAATTAGGGATTTGGAACACTAAAAGGAATTGAAGTATTATAAAAGAGAGGAGACGAGTAAAGGTTGGATATATGAGATGATAGTCGAGAAGACAAGACAAAGCAGGGGTGCACTTCTAATAAAGAGGGGCGTACTTTAGAGAGAGAGGGGGTGCATATATGAGAGAGTGGGGTGAAATTAATTTGGAGGAGAGGGTGAATTCATCAATTGTTGAGATTGCTTGTGACAAAGGATGAGTTCATCAGGAGATACAGAGAGGGAAACTTTCCAACTTGAGGGGGCGAATACCTAGCTATAAAGGGTGTTTTGTCAGCAATGAAAGGGAGATCAAATCCCAATACAATCATAAAGAATAGGAGGCGCAAATCCCAAGGAGTCTTCAGCGATGATCAGGTAGGAAATCCAAGGCAGGAATTTCATAGATAAGTCTGTGTGAATACTGTAAAAGTAGCAGTGTATTTCTTCTGAAAGATAATAAAGAACCTCTACTCTCTCATTGATTTTCCCACAAGGGTTTTTCTAGGGTCACATTGACCAAAAATATCTGTGTCAATTATTTATGTGTGTGTGATTATTTTTTATGAGAAAAGTATTAAAGACTTCATGTGTTTCTAGTTATAAATTTGTTTGTGCTTTTATATTTTTCTTTGGGGCAGTAAAATTGGGTCCAGGTATTGAATAATGATTTATTGAGACTTGAAACTGGGTTCGGGTCATAGTATTTTAGAGCATTGAAAAATTTACATGGTATCAGAGCATAGTTGAAAGATTAGAGCAATGAACACACAAGAGAGACCAGATCTGTGATAGAGAGGGTTAATTTGTTCATCGAGGAAGAACTTGGATTTGTTGTTTCCAGTTGAGAAGATCATGGCTATAGGTTTGAGAGTTGAGGAAAGATTGGATGGGGCTGGTAATTTCAGTCCATGGAAGGAAATGATAGTGCTTCTTCTACAGGAGTGTGAGTTGTGGGACATAGTGAACAACACTACAGCGAATCACGTGACAATGCCTACAGATGCAACATCGAAGGAAACTTATGATAAAAGAACATAAAGGATAATAGAATCATCATTGATTCCATAAAGGACCATCTGATTTGGTATGTAACAGGGAAGGATAATGCCTATCAAATGTGGGATTCCTTAACTAAGTTGTACCAGAGTTCCAATGAAGACTGAAAGATGGTATTGAGGGAGAGACAAAGGAGCATTAAAATGATCAAGACTGGGAATGTTGCTACATATATTACCAGGATAATGCAAGTTAGAGATGACCTTTGAGCCATTGGGGAGGTGGTTGCTGACAATGAGCTTGTGCATAAAGATTTGAATGGGATAACCACACAATGGGTTGTTTTTGTTGAGGCTATTGTGGCAAGAGAAAATCTGCCCAAGTGGGATCATCTTTGAGATGACTTCATTCAGGAAGAGACTCGAAGAGGATATGTCGAAGGGAGTTCATCTACAGGTAATGATGAGGACGATGTGGCACTTGTAACAAAAGGAAATAAGAAGTCCAAGAAGGGTCCCAAGGGTGGGGTGAAGTAGCAGGGTGAGCAAAAAAATGATATGAGTAAGGTAAAGTGTTTTCCCTTCAACAAGATGGGGCACTATGCAATAGTGGTCCTAACAAGAAGAAGAAGAAGAGGCAACGAAATTTAGCTTCGACTGGAGTTGATGAATTTGTAGAAAATTTTGATAAGGAATTTTCCCCAATTACTTGACATTCTTTAACTTTAGTAGACGTGGAAGAGTATTCCACCTAGGATGACAAGGAATTGTCCCTTATTTCTTGTCAATCATTGAGTGCATCTACTACCAGTGTTTGGTACGTAGATAGTGGAGCCTCCACATGACTGGTGTTCGTGAGTACTTTGCATATCTTACTGAGATTAGTTTATATCTCAAGGTTTTACTTGGATATGAAACCTATGTCAAGGGAGTTGGACGAGGGACGGCCACCTTTTGATATTAGTTTCCACCATTAAGGATCGGGGATTTGTGGTATTGTTCCGAGATGGTCATGTACTCATCCATCCTAAGGGATCTAGACACTACATCAGTGAGTATTGGTGTCCAATGTGGAAATCTATACAAACTCATCTTTCAGCTGTATCATGCCTTGGCACATAGCAGCAGTGACAGTTATGACTTATGTGAGTTGTGGCACAGAAGGATGGCCCATTTGCACCATCCAGGATTTTGAGAGATATGGTGATAGGTATATTTCATGTCCCAAATTTTTCATTGGGTCACAATGGCCTAATCCCATTGGCCATATTCATGAGAGTTTGTCAATTTGATGTCAAGGGTCAAATAATTGCCAAGGAGGAAAATTACTAGTTTCCTAGGTTGTGGGTGGAAGCATTGGGATTTGAAATAAGAAGGATAATAAATGATGTGTGGACATTAGAAGAGCATAAATATTTAATAAAGGAGATAAATAAATATATGCAATGGAAAATCAAAGTGGCATTTGATCATGAAGACACATGGAGGAAGTGGGACCCACACAAGCTAGATTTTCTGTGCCAAATGGCATCCTCCTCTTGTCATTCTGAATCCATAAGAAGCCAAAGGTTCTTGGGATGAGTTGTTAATATACTTGGCATGAATAAATTAAGGTATAATTGGAGTGGAATAGTAACTCCCATGGAAGAGGAAGAGGCATTTTGGAGCTAGTGAGACACTTGGACTAGATTCCCTAGCTCTATGACAACAATGATGAAGATGCTATGACACCTATGACACAAATCAGATCTGAAGGCTGACATCTAACATATATGACATTTCAGGGCTAAAACTAGCCTCAAAGAGGGCGCTCAAGTGAGTCAAGGAAGCCAAAGAGACACCAACTCGAATTTGGAGAAGGAGGGAGCTAGAATTGGAAGGACAAGTGGCATACTTGGGAATCTCTTCCCAACTTGAGTTGGCATGAATATTTTGGGAGGAATTTGACCCATGGAGGAACTTAGAAGTTTATAAAATACAATAACCAAGAAAAACGGTGTATTTTGATCATTTTTAGAATTTGCAATTGCATTTGTGAGAGAGGAGCTAGTGGATGACTAGTTTCTTGCCTTAGCCAATTTCGAGGGTGAAAGATTCCCATCCAAGTTGGTGTTTGGAGAGGAAATTAAGGTCTTTCATGGAGATTTAATGGATTCTTTATTTGCAGGTGTAATATATAGGGAATATCATGGTTTCCTCTAGTGCAACTCATTCACTCAACCATTTCCAATTTTCATTGCATATTCTTGCTCCTTGAGGGAGGGCACTTTTGGTGAGCTATTGTACTCTTTGGGGGAGCTTATCATACCCCATTTATGATGTAATAAGATTCATATACTCTTTTATTCATCTTAATAAATGTATCAGGTCTCAAATACAGTTGGAATGATGTGAATCTAATGTTTAATGAAGAAACAGTGTCATTTCCCCACTACCTTGTTGTGAACCAATGTAATGTTGATGGATTCGAATGGATAAGTAAACCACTGATTTTTTATTGATGAATGGACTTTTATTGATGTATTATATTATTTTAGTGTTCAGTACATAATAATTTTGAGTCATTTTGTTGAGTTTCATAGCATTTGGAGAAGATTGCCTATCATTTCCCCCAAGGTTGAGACTAGTCTTTTTGCATCTGATTTAAGGGATTTATAGCAAACATTAAAAGTTAAATGGTGATGCATATGATTTCATGTTGACGTCCTTTATATTTCCCCTGCTTCCATTCAGAAATTCGATTTGGATTGAGTGCATTTGGAAAGCCATTTTCATCATCCACCCCTAGGGGATTTGAACCACAATTTACTAGTAAAATCCCTATCTTGACCAAATTTGAAAGAGGAGTTTAAGAAGTCATATGAAAAATAAAAAGCATCCATAAATATTATAAATATTTCTTAATATCATCCAAGTACCTTCTGTAGCAATTTGGGAGAATTTGGAATCATTTGGAGACCAAGGGACCAATACTAGTCAAAGAGAAATTGCTAGTAAAATACCATACATTGACCAGAATCTTAAAGGAGTTTGAAGAAGTTTTTTAATGGTCTTAAATCATCCCTAAACATCATAATAAAGTCTTAATATCAGTAATACACCTCCTCGAAATATTTGGGATCATTTGGAGCAATTTGGAGACCTAGACATCAAAACTAGTCAAAGGTCGAATTAGGGAAAAAAAAGTGAAAAAATTGCCATTGTAATAAAATTCTTAAAAAGGGACATTATAGTGGCATCAGAGCATGGTCCTTGCACCTGTGGAATAATACATACATTGAAGAATAATTTTCAGCCATGTCTTACTATTATGATGAATCCTATCAGTACAATTCTTATGAGGAATATGCAGGTGATTGTCAACAATTTGAAGCAAAATGTGAATGGTTTGAGGAAGAGGTGTCATCATGCAACACTTCTTACAATTTCAGGAGAAATGAAGATTATTATTATGACCATGTGTATGATAAATATGAGTATGACACACCACTAAAGGATAATTCTATGAATGAGTTACAACTATGGAGAGCAACATATAAAACCTTGCCCCAACAATATCAAAAATATCAAGAATATCTTGCTTCGAGGGAAGACACACAAAATGCCATGTCTTTTGAATACTATGTTGATTGTGTGTTTGAAAATAGACCCAAAAATGAAGATGTGGAGTTAGTAAAGAAAGGTTTATGCCCTTCTTGTAATAGGCCTTGGAGAGAAAGTCATGTGTGTGTGAGTGAAAACAGCAGTGAAAATCTGAACCTTCAAAGAATACATCTCTTTCCTACTAGATGAGAGTTTTTTGATTTTCTTCAAAAAGATATTCCAAAGATATTGATCCTAAGGAAAACAAGGGGAAACGTACATTAGATTGCTTTAAGGAGAAAGATGGAGATAGATCCCATGAACTTGAACAAGATCCTATTGAAAATATTGAAGATCATTTCGAAACACATTCTACCTTGGACATGACTTAAGGAGTACCTACTGGTGGGTGCTCACACCTCTATGTTGGTGACATAGAGATCACTTTTGATAGTATTGGTGCAATAAAAAATTCCCCTAAGTGTGAAAATGAAGACCTTGTAGCAGTTGAAGAAGAAACAAGATCAACTTCCCCATCACCACTTGAGCTTCATGAAGTTGGTCCAAGAAAGAAGGAAGAAGATGAGGAGGTTCATTTGCAAGATCCTCATTTTCTTTAAGGGTCCTTAAAAATGAATGAAAATAAGATCCAAGATTCCCTTAGCATTCTCCATGACACTCAAGCATTGGTGTCAAATTCTTGTTGGAGAGCTACTTCATTGGAGGAAACATCCTTCCTTGAAGACATGGAGAAGATTCAAAGAGCAATGTGCCACATCAAAGGTAATTTCATGTCTTTTATTTTTGATAGAAACCATTTGTTTGAGCTTGATGAATGGTTACATGATGCATACTTGAAGAATAATGAGGATAATCATAATCTCACAATTCAAAATGAGCAACTTCTTGAAAAGTTGCAAGATACTTGTTTTTCCTCCTATGTTTCAGATTGTCAAATGGTAGATTGTTTGGAGGATTCTCATGACATGGTGGATCATGAGAAATATGGAAATTTGAATGTTCTTGATGTGTTTGAATATGAACTTGATGAGGTCCAAACACTTGATGTGGTGGAAGAAGAACTTGAATTGTCTCTTGATGAAGGTTATGCAATTTTTAAAGAAGAGCATGATTCCTCTACATTGGAACTAATCTACAAAAAAGGTTTCACACTTTTGAAGGAGCTGAATGATAATAAACATATGGATCCTTCCCATGATGTAACTTCTATATTTTTTGATCATTTGGGTGAGTTAGTTAATTCTCCTGCATCCTACAATTACATGTTTTGCAGCATTAGTCTCAATGAAGTATGGGTGAAAGGGTTCTTTTTGATGTTGCCACATCAGGAGTATGGAACTCCTAGATTTTCTTTTTATGATGACATGGTTGGAGCACATTCTTATTCACATTTTCAGTAGCATCCTTTGTCACTTTATGATGATGCACATCTACCTGGATGCACCTATGATATGCATTTGAGTCACTTGAAGACTCATGGTTTTTCTTTCTCAACACTTGGTTCATTTGATGTTGGAGGAACTTCATCCAACACTTGGGTGAATAGATTTATGATTGGAGAACATTTTTGTTGGAAGCCACATACTTGGTTATATCTTTATGATTCTCACATTCATGGATGTATGGGTGAGACTTCTTTGAGTCATTTGAAGTCTCCTTGTTTTTTTGCTCATTATTTGGTTCAGATTTTAGTGGAGATTCTTCATTCACTTCTTGGATGAAAGAATACATGGTTGAATATTTTGATGCATATCCCATCCTTTTGGAGCAGCATTATAGGACATGGGATCCTCACCTATGTTATTGGAGCAGATTTGATTGGTTACTTGACGCTTGTATGCACTTGGAAAATGGTGGTCTACTTGCTTGGAGGTATAAGCACTTTCATGATTCTTTGATGAAGCATCTTCTTGATGTACATTTTCATTATGTTGTTATGTAATTTGATGATATATATTCTGTACTCATGATGTTTGAAAGAATGCATACAAGAAAATGGGATCCAGGAACTATGAATTGGAGAGCACTTCTAATTGTTGGAGTGCAATACAAGCAATGGGACCCTGGGATAATTCTTAGTCTCATTGGTTTCAATTTTGGGGGGAAACAAGTAGTATGGGGAATGGACTCCCCACTTAATAAAGTGATTTTAATCAAAGTAGTGAAGCAGCAAGCATGGTGGTTCCTCTCTAAAATATTCATGGAATCTCGAAGACTCAAAGTTGGGCAACTCAGTGGCAACTTCAAAGAATTATACAAAAAGCAGGTTCTTCAACACCCATGTTTGAAATTGCTTGAGAAAAAGCAATATTGGGAAGGGAGGATTTTTCATGTCCCAAATTTTGCACTTGGTCACAATGGCCTAATCCCATTGACCATATTCATGAGAGTTTGTCAAATTGATGTTAAGGGTCAAATAATTGCCAAGGAGGAAAATTACTAGTTTCCTAGGTTGTGGGTGGAAGCATTGGGATTTGAAACAAGAAGGATAATAAATGATGTGTGGAAATTAGAAGAGCATAAATATTTAATAAAGGAGATAAATAAATATATACAATGGAAAATAAAAGTGGCATTTGATCATGAAGACACATGGAGGAAGTGGGACCCACACAAGCTAGATTTTTTATGCCACGTGGCATCCTCCTCTTGTCATTTCGAATCCATAAGAATCCCAAGGTTCTTGGGATGAGTTGGAATTTCAATATACTTGGCATGAATCAATTAAGGTCGAATTGGAGTGGAAGAGTAAATCCCGTGGAAGAGGAAGAGGCATTTTGGAGCTAGTGAGACACTTGGACTAGATTCCCTAGCTCTATGGCAACAATGATGAAGATGCTATGACACCTATGACACAAATCAGATCTGAAGGATGACATCTGACATATATGACATGTTAGAGCTAAAAATATCCTCGAAGAGGGCACTCAAGTGAGTTAGGGCATCCAAAGAGACACCAAGTCGAATTTGAAGGAGGGAGCTAGAATTGGAAGGACAAGTGGCATACTTGGGAATCTCTTCCCAACTTGAGTTGGCATGAAGCTTTTGGGAGGAATTAGACCCATGGAGGACCTTATAAGTTTATAAAATACAATAACCAAGAATAATGGTGGATTTTTATCATTTTTAGAATTTTCAATTGCATTTGTGAGAGAGGAGCTAGTGGATGACTAGTTTCTTGCCTTAGCCAATTTCGAGGGTGAAAGATTCCCATCCAAGTTGGTGTTTGGAGAGGACATTCAGGTCTTTCATGGAGATTTAATGGATTCTTTATTTACAGGTGTAAGCTACAGGGCAGCTCGTGGTTTCTTCTAGTGCAGCTCATTCACTCAACCATTTCCAATTTTCATTGCATATTCTTGCTCCTTGAGGGAGGGCACTTTTGATGAGATATTCTACTCTTTGGGGGAGATTCTCATGCCCTATTTCTATTGTAATAATATTAATATACTCTTTTATTCATCTTCATAAATGTTTCAGTTCGAAAATACAGTTGGAATGATGTGAATCTAATGTTTAATGAAAAAACAGTGCCATTTCCCCACTACCTTGTTGTGAACCAATGTAATGTTGATGGATTCGAATGTATAAGTAAAATACTGATGGTTTATTCATGAATGGACTATTATTGATGTATTATATGAGTTTATTGTTCAGTACATAATCATTTGGAGTCATTTTGTTGAGTTTCATAGCACTTGGAGAAGATTGCCTATCATTTCCCCCAAGGTTGAAACTAGTCTTTTTGCATCTGATTTAAGGGAGTTATAGAAGACATTAAAAGTTGAATGGTGATGAATATGAGTTCATTTTTATATGCTTTATATTTCCCCTACTTCCATTCAGAAATTCGATTTGGATTGAGTGCATTTGGAAATCCATTTCATCATCTACCCCTAGGGGATTTGAACCACAATTTACTAGTAAAATCCCTATCTTGACCAGATTTGAAAGAGGAGTTGCAGAATTCATATAAACACTCTAGAGCATCCATAAAAATTATAAGTATGTCTTAATATCATCCAAGTACCTTCTGTAGCAATTTGGGAGAATTTGGAGTCATTTGGAGACCAAGGGACCAATACTAGTCAAAGAGAAATTGCTAGTAAAATACCATACATTGACCAGAATCTTAAAGGAGTTTGCAGAAGTGTTTTAATGGCCTTAAATAATCCCTGAACATCATAATCAAGTATTAATATCATTTATACACCTCCTCAAAATATTTGGGAGCATTTGGAGCAATTTGGAGACCTAGACATCAAAACTAGTCAAAGGTCGAATTAGGGAAAGAAGTGAAAAATTTACCATTGTAATAAAATTCTTAAAAAGGGACATTACAGTATAACAAAGTTTAGAAAAGAGAGTAGTGACGTATTCAAGGGGTGCACACATGGAAAGTATGCCAAGACTGATTTTCCAAGCAGTAATAGTAGACTAGCGGGGACACTTGATTCTGTACATTTTGGCCTTTGTGGTCTGATGTCTTATGTATCGTCGAGGTTGTGAGTATTTTTTTTTTAACAGAAACAGGGGAATTTAGATATATATATAAAAGGCTGTGCACAGCCATTCATTACAAAATTTGAGCCATGGTTCTGCTTCAAAAAGAGATAAACTACAGATTTTACAAGAAATTTGGCTCTTAGAGTCTTTACTCCTGATTTTCCTGGAATTTCTAGTCATCTTACTAGGGTATACCCTTATAAACTGTTTACATAGCAATAGACAAAAAAACATTCAGAAGAAATTCATAAGAAACCTGTGGAGGGAGCAACTTCCAAAAGTTCTGAGAAGAGAGACTATCTGTAGTTCTGCTGCAGAAAGGAAGCAGCGTCCAACATTCCCTGATTGACAGATGGCGCTTCCTGGACCTGGCTGAACTGGGTTTTACTGATGAAGACAGAGAGATCTTCTCTGATGCTGTCCACCTTCCCCAGAAGGTCAATGGTGTTCCTCTCAATGTCATCCAGACGGGACTCAACACAGGAAAGACGGGAGTGAATGTATTTAAATTCCATGTTCTGCTCTTTATTCTGGTCCGCAATGGAGCAAACCGCCGAATACGTCCTGCTTAAATAAACCTTGACTTCCGAGGTTACCTGGCTGAGAGTGGGAATGGCTTGCCGAATCCCGTCCATAGTGCTGAGTTGAATGCTGCTGTCGCAAGGGTCTTCTTCAAGCTGTCGTGGACCTAAATCTGAAATGGAGAGACAGAGCTGTTGTAGCTCAGGGCCGAGCGAAAAGGAATTTGGTTGCTCCATGCCTCGAAGTGGAGCCATAAAATCGCCATGCAGCAATAAATGGTGGAGCGTGAGAGCATTAAGTCTAGACGTGGAGGCACATGTCTTATGACGTGCCAACTGATGGGAAGCGCGGGCAGATGAGGTCGGGTGCCCGCCACGGGAGGAACGCATCCAAACCATAATCTTTGAATACATTGGGATTATTTTGAGTTCAATGTCTAACTCCTTAAGGGATGAATTTATGTCCCAAGACCTTATTTTGTATTATCTGCCCTTGTCCCAAAGTAGCTCCAATATTGGCGAGCCTATCCGCTGTCGAATTGAGACTTCTGAGAACATGGAGAAATAGAGTATCGGTGGGGAGAGGGAGAAGTTCGATTCTTTTTCGAAGATTTTGGCTCTTTGCTCCTCTCGAAGAGCTATTTTTCATAGTCTGGATTACATGCCTGGAGTCTCCAATTACTTGTAACTTTACCATGTTTAGAGAGGAGGCTAACTCAAGTGAATGATGCATCGCCAACCATTCTGCTTCATTGTTAGTTCTTGTTCCTAGTCCCCAGGAAAAGTCAGCAACTTTTCTTCCTCCAGAATCAAAAATAATCCCCCCCCGCACCTGCCTCCCCTGGTTGTGAGTATTATGTAACCTTCATTGATGAATTCTCTAAGAATACATGGATTTAAATTTTGAAGAGTAAACAATCAAAAGAATTTATTCAGTGGTTCAAAGAGTTTAAAGCTCTTGTGGAGAACCAAACATGAAGGAAGATCTGGGTGTTGGGGTCAGACGGTGGGGGAGTACACCTCCAAGGATTTTAATGAGTTATGTGCATAGGAGGGATTCAAGAGATAGTTGAAAGTACCATATACCCCACAGCAGGATGGGGCAGAAAAGAGGAAGAATAGGAAAATTGTTGGTGCAACGTGATCTATGCTACATGATAAAAGTTTTCCCCTCTTTCTCTAGGAAGAGGCTTGTAACACAGTAGTGTACATACAGAACAGGAGTCCCCATAAGTTTTTGGGATTTAAGACTCCTAAAGAGGCTTTCACAAGAAAGAATCCTGGGGTTTATAATTTCAGGATTTTTGGATGCCTTACTCACATGTCCCTTCTGAGAAGAGGACAAAGTTAGAGACCACAACAGAAAAAAAGGTATTTTTGTTGGGTATGATTAGACTTCAAAGGCCTACCGCATATACATTCCTGCATAGAGACAGACAGTTGTGAGGTGAGATGTGACATTTGAGGAGGATAGGGCTTTCAGGAAGTCACGTGAGTTAGAGAAGGGGTAACAATAAACTCTATTAGTATTTTATAATTCAAGGATGGTTATGTTAGATATTCAAAAAATTATATATTATCACAATAACCATATGCAATAGGATCACTGAAATATATAAAAGCATGGTATAAACAAGAGTACACAAATATTTACCCTGGGAAAACCCTGTCACGAGAAAAACCCAGCAAAACTTCTTCAATATAGATTTGTCACAAGTACAATGCCAATCTAGTACATCAAGAGCTAAAGGCTCTTACATGAAGATCCCGAGAATAAGATAAGATGGAAAATCCAAGCTAAGATATCTTCACAATGCAACAACACTTCTTTAGTGAACTTTTCTTTCTCTCTCTTGTCATGCAAACTTACTTTTAGTGAGTGATATCCAAATGAGCAAGGCGACTCCCTTATTTATACTAATCATAAAGTGACCTTTTTACCTAACTGGGCTGACCTGTCCTTTCCTAATTGGCCCGGATTGACTGGGGCAGTTTTTCCCATTGTTTGGGGAAGACGGCCCATTGTTTGGGGCAATTTACCCACTGGGCCAACTTGTCTATTTTACTTGATTTCTTTTAGGCCTTTTACATGATCAAATACAATATGAATATTCCTTGAAGGAAGCATAATAAAAATACAATAAGAATATCTTCAAAAGTTACATTCTTCAAGAGACTCCAACATCTCATGATGGTACAGTGCAGAGTTCATCTTCACAGAGTTTGAGGTCACGGGTATCAAGGGTGACAGGTTCCACAGGTATAGGTACATGTACAGGTATAGTATCATAGGGTGGTGGTTCCCAGTTTCAAGTTCACATGTTACAGGTTCACGAGATTTAGGGTCGCATACCACTGGTGTTACTTCATCAGGTACATAATCTCAAGCAGTTGATTGGGATGAGTGGGAGAGGTTCCCTCCACGTGAGGTTACTTCAAGGAAGAGGTATCCCATGTGGATTCAAGATACCTTGAAGGAAGCTCAGGATTCTGTGGGGACTTGCAAAAGGACTATGAAGGAGAGTAAGGTGCCAGAGATATTTTGTAGTTATTTAGCTACAGTGAGCAGTATTACTGAGTCTGAGCCATCTTCTTATGAGCAGGTAGAAGGTGAGCAGGTTTGGAGAGATGCCATGGTGGAAGAGTATGCTTCCAACATGAAGAATGACTTATAGGAGGTTGTGCCAAGACCTAAGGGGAATTCTGTGGTGATTTACAAGTGGCTCTACAAGATAAAGTATGCCTCAGATCATGGCATTGAAAAGTACAAGGCTCAATTTATGGTGAGGGGGTTGTTATAATTCCTTTTTCCATTGTTTATCCTAAGACATTATAGTGGTCGATCTTATCCCTATCCCAAGTTACAGACATCCCTTTTTCCCTTGTAACATATTGGACACTCATTATCTAGAAGAAATCTCTTAAAAAACCATGTTTTCCAATAAATACGCGACCTACATGTATAAAACTCGCATATTCCAGTAAATACACGACTTTCCTCATAGTAGCTAGAGTATGTGTCCATCCGAGGGTAAAAAATTAAAATAAAATTTTATTCACGGGTTTTTTCGGCTGAGAGTGTTTCCCAACTTCCCTAATCCCGTGAATAACTTCCTCTAACTCCCCAACTGCTCTCCTCAAGATATAAAAAGAGCATAGGAGAAAGAAAAAGAGGTTACAAACCATTGCATTATTTTGGTTACTTGAAGAAACCCTCATTATTCATTAATCATTTATCCCCAGTCTGCAACATCCCTCTCATCCTATATGGAACCCTATTTTTCCATCATGTTCTCCATTGGTTTATTATGCTAAATATCTCTTTGAATCTTTTGGGCATACTTGGTGAACAAGATTTGAGTTGGAGTGTTTAAGGTAACTTGGGAGTAAGAACCCAGAACTCAGTTTCAAAACAACAGCAACATATCAGATCCATTTGTTTTATGTAATTTTTTGTTATCGTTAATATATAAATGAACTCTTTTCGTGTCCAATATTGAATATGTTCATGTGTTTATGAATTATTGTTCATTTGAAAATGGAAATTATTGATTTTTCAAGTTTATTTATACATTTTTCATGGTTATTGGTATGCTTTCACTTTCTTTTGTTTCCATTTCAGGAATTGCAAAGAGAAGCTAAAGTGAAGGGGCAAATCTCAAGACCAGAGGATTCTACTACAAACATTGGGAACAAGGTATGTATCTTGATACCCTTAGGGTTTAGTTGTTTGTTAGAAAAGGAAAATAAAAATCCTTCTTACTTGCAATATTAGGGTTTGTTTATCTTGTTTTCTCTGCAACAACTGCACCCAACAGTTGTTGGGGAATTATTTCACATCACAGAACTGGCGACTCCGCTGGGGATTTCTTCTTTTTGGGTATTTTTGTTCTTAAGGGTTGTTTGATATTTTATGAGTTTCTTTTTTATTTTTTTAGTTTTCTTGTTGATTTGATTGGGTAGTTCAGATTTCATTCTAAGAATTTTTTACCTTTCAATCCTTATAAATGTGTAGAACTGAGAGTTTAGTAAAATTTCAATTTTGTAATTTTTCCCGACCTTATATACACTATTGGTGGATAGACACAGTCGCATATTAGTCCTGTAGGAATGTTCTTTCTTTATTTTTTCACTATTTTCTCTGGATGCGCGGTCTACTTTACTGTAAGTCGCATATACTCTGCACATACGCAAGCTACTGCTTTGACAGTTTTGTATGGGGGGTCATGTATAAACCCAAATTTTTTTTAAAGTGTAACCATGTATGCATGAGCTAGCTTAAGGTAAGTCGCGCAGTTCACCTATAAATATGCGGGTTACAGTGGGAAAAGTCGCGTATGTGTCTTGGTTGACCAAAAAATAGGGTAAAAATTTTTGAAAAAAATGGTTTTTAAGTTTATTGGGTCTATTGGGGATCTGGGTCTTTCTTATATTTTCCAAACTCTGATTTTTAAGCCTTCAAAATCATGTTTTTGTGTGTGTTTTTATCAGGCCCTAAAAGAAAATGAAAACTGAATTTTGCAAAAAATCATAGTTTTTTTGGGGTGGTTTGATGTTTTTGGAAGTGTTTGCATAAAAGAAAAGATTGTATTGCTTTCATTTGCATCATATCATAGAAATCATAAATAGTTGCTTGCTTTGGTTACAGTATTTTTCTTAAAAAGTTGCATCTTGCATATGAATTTGAAAGGTTATGCTTGGTTTTTCTTTCTATTTGAATGTTCTTTATAATCAAATAATTTTTTAAAATATTAAGTGGTAGTTTCCATTTGCAAACACTTTCTTTTTTCATTTATTTTTGTTGATGTATATGTAACTTCGGAATGTATTTCATATATGTATATTGTACTCCTATAGAGATGGTATTATTCCTCTATACGGAAGTGTTTGTATTCCTATAGAGATGTTATTATTCCTCTATACGGAAGTGTTGTCATTTATATTGTAAGTGTCGTAACTTATACTTGATGGGTTATTAGACCACCTTGTTGGGGTCGGCCCTGCATAAGTCATGTGGGTCGAAGGGTTATTAGACCACCCTATTGGGGGTAGGCCATGTGGGTCAAAGGGTTATTAGACCACCCTATTGGGTGTCGGCCTAGTCAGCATTATGTTATGTGGTTAAGTTAAGGCCAACCTAGTAAAGGTTATTAGGCAAGTCAAGTCAAGTATAGATAGAGTGCGGGAGGCACTCTATTTGATCATTCTATTCTCTCTCACACTCTCGGGAGAGTGGCGCACTTATGGAGGAGGAGAAGCTGCTGCTAGGAGATGTCTATCTCTTATGCTTGGGTTGTATCATTGCTCTATCTATCTCTGAGGAAGTTATTGGGGTTTTTCACCTTTATGGTTTTCCCCAAGTAAACTCTGTGTCTCTTGTGTGCTTGCATTATTGTGTTCATGATTGATATGTTGTAGATATGCTGTACATGTTGTTCTCTCAGTTAAGATCCTAGATCAGATTGAAGTAAATTCTAAAAAATTAACAATTTTCAGTCAAAGAACACCACCAGTTTCACATTCACATCCCTTGAGTAATCAAGACACTTAAAATGAACGCTTAAACTAAAACTTATTAGAACTTTATTCTTTATAGAGTTCACCAATATAGTGTAAGCGTAGGATCTTGGAGTAGGGTGGTTGTAAACTATCCAAGATCACTCAGATTTTTAAACATAGTGGATCTTTTCAAGAGGATAGGAAAATACAGTCTTGTATGAAGTGTGGCCGAGAATCTCTACTCAAACTAGAGTAAAGCACGAGGTCGTGTGAGGTTGGGTTGTAGAGAGATACCTCAATTCCCAATCTAGCATCTACCATGAATTTTACGTGTGTAGGGACTTTCGTCAACTCAGAGTGTTGTTGTATATTTTTAGGATTAATTACCCGTCCCATGCGTACGAATCCGACCTGCAAATGTTCCCTCACACGCGGATTATAGATTGGTAGCCTTAGTATCTTGTCCTAGGATTCATACACAGGTGCTAGCAAAGGAGTTTTTGCAAACACCTCGAGTGGAATTTGTGTGGAAAGCATTAGTACCCTTGGAGGGTGTTTTCTAGATTTATTTGGTAAAATACTTGCACCGAGAAGGGAAACAAGCCTGGCCTTAGTAACTACTTTCAGCCTTCGTTTTTTTTGTTGTGGGAATTAATCAACCCACACTGAAACTTCGGGAGGACTATATGTTTGCTTGGTTGAATTCCTTATGACATTTTCTAGCAGTGTGCTCTTTGTGTTGCTTGTTCTTAGTTGGCCTTAGAGATTTCTTGCTTGTTGAATCAGATACTTATGGCTAGTATTCTTGTGGACACTACCAAGGGACCCCTGTGCAAGGGGCTCCTTGTGCTTTTCCATTTGTTGGGAACGTTGGTGCTCCCTTGATGGCCACTTTGAATCTTCCTGGATTCACTCTTGGGCTACCAGTTTGGTTATTTTCCACTCTAAATGTCATGAATGCTCTCGATGCTTCTCAAGAAAGAACCTTATATCAAGGGCATCAAAACTATGTTCCTTCGTTACCCGTACCATCTTCTCTTCCTCTTTCTACCTCATGTGCTGAAATTTTTGATACTAGTAACCAGCAGTCTAAAAGGAGTAGAAGGAGGACGAATAGGAAGAAGATGCAAAAACAGGGGGGAACTCCCTAGCCTCTGGAAGTCATGTTGGGGGAACCTATCCAGTCATAACAAGTCATACTAGAAACCCGCCACCAACCTCTGCAAGTTATGCTAGGGACACCTATCCAATCACTACTAGTCATACTGGCAACCCATCATCAGCCTCTACAAGTAATGTTGGGGGCACCCATCCAATCACTGTCAGTCATACTGGAAACCTACAATCAACCTCTAGAGGTCATGCTAGGGGAAAAAATTTAGTCAACACAAGTCATATTGAAATTATGTCATCAACCTATGCAATTCATGTTGAGGACATGTCACCAGTCACTGCAAGTCATACTAGTGGCAAGTCACTAATCACTACAAGTCATATTGAAGACAAGCAACCAACCACTGCAAGTTATGCTGGGGAGAAACAGTTAGCCAATGCAAGTCATGCTGAACATGTTGAGAAGTATAAAAGAATAAGATGCAAGACTAAGTTCCCTTGTAAGTTTTGTAAGGGAGATCACCTTACTCACCTATGACCTACTATTGCATAGGTACAAAAGAGTGTGGTTTGATTCTCAAGGATCTTCTACTCCTAAACAACATGTGATTTCCCAACAGCCTTCTTAACCTTTGGTTGATGATGTGATTGATTCAATGCAATATTTGACTGACTCCACTTATCCCTTACAGATTGTTGAACCAATGCAATCTTTGGACAATCCCACTCTTCCTTCGGAAAGTGATGAGCATCAAGTGATTGAATCGATGCAATATCTGATCAATCCCACTCTTCCTTTAGAGAGTGATGTGTCTACCAAGCATTTTTTATTAACTACCAGTTCATAACTTTCTAGACAAGGGGGCACTTAGTTCACTTCGAATGAAACCCCATCAAGCTCTAGGATTGCTTCATTTGATTGGAATAGTGTAGCTGAGCCGCGCCTTCCATCTATTGCACCTTTTCAAATAACAGGTTCAAGTTAAACACTACACGATTTCTCATTGTATTGTAGATGAAGGAGCCTTTGTTGGTATTTTATTCGCACATGCTTGGAAAGGTATGGGATATCCCAACCTTGTGCCAGCTATTTCTCAACCATTGGCTTTTGATAGAAGACCTAGTGAAACTTTGGGATTTCTTCCTCAATTTTCTGTTACTTTAGGTGGGAAGACTGTCTTAGTTGATTTTATGGTTATCGAGGACCCTTTGGACTTCAATATGCTCCGATTGGGCGTGATTACATATATGTTATGCATGATGTGGTGTCTATTCTCTTTCGATTGATGTATTTTCCTCACAATGGAAGCATTGTCACGATTGATTAGCTTGCATTTGTTGATCCTCCTCATTACCCGGCTTTAGACTAAGTATATCCTTTATGTGTTCCTAGTGTTTCAGTAGACACTTCCTCAACTTGAGTGAATTACGTGGTCTTATATCCCTCATGTCCAATTTCTATTGAGAATTAGCCTCTGCATCCATGCTTACCTTCTTGGGACTTGGTCCCGACAATTGACCAGGTGATCCATCCAATGGGGGCATTGAAGCCTACTCTCCACCATGTTGGTCCAAGTGAATGTTTTGACAGGTGTTCTATATGGGATGATATACTTCCCTCAGATAACGTTTTCCTAGAGTCTATGATACAGTATGACATTCCTTTGGAGTTTTACATCCTTTCCAAAGATCATCTCCCTGGATTGGACCCAGTTGCAATCAAATCCAACCCTGATTTTCCCTTTGATTATGATATCCATGTTTGTAGATCCTTGAACATTGACATTCCTAAGTCTTTGGACTCTGCCTTTGAACTTCAAGTCGATGTTCCTGATGATTTTGATTTTGCTAGCATATTTTTTTTACTCCCACGGTGATGAGTCTAATTCTGTAGACTCCATTTCTTATTTAAGTTTTTATCTTCCTCATGGGTTTGATCTTATTGCTTATAGGTCCCCAGGCCTTGTCACTTTTGAGTTTTCAATGGTAAACCCTGCCTTGGTCATGAATATTGTTGAAGATACTGATGTTGAAAATATTTCTACCAAAGTGACATGTATTAGATCTTTCTTTTTACATTTTTTAGATATGATCATGTTACTGTTGTTTCTTGGAGACAGGAATATTAGTTGGATTAATGGTTGCTTAGGGTTCTGTTTCTGCCTATTTCTCAATTCGTTCAGGTATTTTCAAAACTTTGTATATAGGTTTAGGCCTCCCCACTGTTATGATGCATTTGAACCTTTTGCCACCTGAATTTTCCATAGGGTCAAAAATGTTGGACATTGGTGTGCCAGTCATATTTGTCTACATTTTTCACCAATCCAACAGAAGAGCCTACCTAACATGGGACACCTTATTCAGCACCCCCTCGCCATTTTGGTGTCCATACTGAGTTTTGCTCATAGGCTCGGGAGCCTTTTTAGTTTTACCACAACTTTGAGAAGAAGTTGCATGCCTCTCTTTCTCATATATTGTTGGCTGCCCCCATAAGGATCCCGTTGGAATGGAGTAATTTTTAAGCTCTTTTTAGACTCCTTAAACATAAAAAGGTTGCCGAGCAATCTTATCCTTTTTCATGCTCAATAAAAACTTGAAATGGCATCTACTTGGTATAAGTTTACCCCTTTTTTGGATGAAGTAGACTATTTTATGAAAAGGTATACTCTAGTTACTTTGTGACTAGAAGAGTTCTTATGTGCATGATTCTATGTTTCTTCAGGCATAGGGGACTGACTTTACGAAGAAGCAACCTTTAGAGTCTTCTTTAAGCTCTTTTTAGACTCTTTAAAACTGAAAAATATTGAGGAGTAAGCTTGTTCTTTTCACACTCGTTAAAGGATTTGAAAGAACTTTCATTTGGTATTACTTTACCCCTTTTTCAGACCTTGTGGATTATCTACAAAAAAGGAATACTCTGATCACAGTAAGAAGATTTATCTCCTTGTATGCTTTTATTCTCTTTTAGGCAAGGGAGACTAACATTATGAAAAAAAAACTTATGGAGTTTTCTTTGACGTTTTCAGACTCTCAAAAAATGAAAACCTAAATGAGCATTAACTTATTCGGGCTCGGAAAATCCACGAGATAATGACTGGGTTGAAACTTAGGAGTACCTTTATCTGGATCATGATCCATTTTTGGACTAGTTGGCTCATCTTGATACTTGTTTCTCCCCATGTATCATAGCATTATTTAATTCTTTTTCAGGCTTTGATAATATGAAAAAGACAAAAAAATCAAATATTCCAAAAAGACAGGCATGCAAATTTCTTTCTAATCCCTATATGGCAACAAGTTGTGTCGCTTTTGAACATAGCACATTGTTGAGTCTTATATCAACAGTTGGATATGTAGTATGACCTTAGAATTTGAACTCCTATATGTAGTTACTCCACCGATTGGTTAGTCTTCCAATCACTATGGATATTGTCTTTGATGTCTCTTACATCATTTACATTCTCTTTTGATTTTATGTTTCCTCGGTCACATGTATGTCGTGCTGTTGTTCAAAGGAATTTGTTTTAACCTGTGTTGGTAATCCTCAGAACTTTCTTGACTTTCTTTTGTCGACCTTCCTGTTTTAAGTGCATCTCATCAGTTGAACCATCACATCTTTGGCCTCTTGATACAATATCGTGTTGGATGATGGGGGATTCATTAAGGCCCTCCTTCTAGTGGATTACTTCCCATTGACTTCAACACATTTATTTAGGGATAGTAATCTAGATTTTATTAGTACCGTGGAACTTGAAGTCCTTAGTGGCAAGTCTCCTCACTTTTGACAGTGGGAATACATCAATGTTCCCTTATCATTTGAGTCTACAAGTGTTCGATATCAAATCCTTTATTCACACTTGTTAGATTGTACTAGGTACCTTGCCACTCATTATCATTATTGGTGAGTTGGCTCATGTGTGTTAACGGATATTCATCATTTGACCGGTAATCACACGATGTCTTACTACGTTCGACCTCAAAACATTTATTCACGTAGTTTTGACGTGTACCTTTTTCAGTTGGTTTGAAGACCCCGAGTTCATTTTATAGTTCAAATTTAAGTTGTGTGATGACTCGGGTTGCGTTGGATTGCCATCTAGTCATTTGGAATTGATCTCACGTGGAGGGTGATATGTTTAGCTACTACATACATTCAAAATCTTCATGTGATGTTGAGACTTCAATTCATGATCCAGTTATGACTTGGCTCCACTTTGTATCCACATGGCCATTTTCACTTTTATATATACTTCATGGATCCACTTAGTACTTGATTCGCAGCCATGATTTGTTACTTCTGAGCATGGGTATGCCTGCCTCAGGAAAGAGAATTCTTACTTGGATGATTGTTGTTACCTTCCTATGGTTGATGGTCAGGATATTTATTCATGTTTACTTCATGCACTCAGTATAAAAAGGTTATAATGTATTTCTTATCGTATGCTCCTTTGACCTCATACATTAGGGGGCATTTGTTATAGCACCTTGTTCCATTGTTTATCCTAAGATGTTATAGTGGTCGATCTTATCCCTATATCGAGTTGCAAGCATCCCTTTTTCCCTTGTAACATATTGGACACTCATTATCTAGAAGAAATCTCTTTAAAAACCATGTTTTCCAATAAATATGTTGCATACATGTTTCCAGCAAATATGTGACTTTCCTCACAGTAGCTCGCATATGTGTCCATACGAGGTTAAAATTAAAATAAAAGTTTATTCACGGGTTTTTCCGGCTGAGATTGTTTCCCAACTTCCCTAATCCCGTGAATAACTTCCTCTAACTCCCTAGCTGCTCTCCTCAAGATATAAAAAGAGTATAGGAGAAAGAAAAGGAGGTTACAAGCCATTGTGTTATTTTGGTTGCTTGAATAAACCCTCATTATTCATTCAATCTTTTATCCCCAGCCTGCAACATCCCTCTCATCCTATATGGAACCCTAGTTTTCCATCGTGTTCTCCATTGGTTTATTATGCTAAAGATCTCTTTGAATATTTTAGGCATACTTGGTGAACAGGATTTGAGTTGGAGTCTTTGAGGTGACCTAGGAGGAAGATCCTAGAACTCATTTTTAGAACAGCAACAACATATCAGGTTCATTTGTTTTATGTAATTTGTTGTTATCAATAATATATAAATGAACTCTTTTCATGTCCAATATTGAATATATTCATGTGTTTATGAATTATTGTTCATTTGAAAATGGAAATTATTGATTTTGCAAGTTTCTTTATATAATTTTCATGGTTATTGGTATGCTTTCACTTTCTTTTGTTTCCATTTCAGGAATTGCATAGAGAATCTAAAGTGAAGGAGCAAATCTGAAGACCAAAGGATTCTACTACAAACATTGGGAACAAGGTATGCATCTTGATACCCTTAGGGCTTAGTTGTTTGTTGGAAAATGAAAAGAAAAATATTTCTTACTTGCAAGATTAGGGTTTGTTTATCCTGTTTTCTCTGCAACAACTCCACCCAACAGTTTTGGGGAAATTATTTCCCATCACAGGGGTTCTCATGGGTAGAGGGAGTTGACTATGATGAGACCTTCGCTCTAGTTCCTCGGTATACTCCAATCAGAGTAGTGATCTCCATTGCAGCATAGATGGGTTGGAATATCCACTAGATGGATGTGAAGACAATGTTTTTGAATGGATTCATATAGGAGGAGTTGTACATAGAGAAGCTTGAGTTATTTGAGGTGCATCGGAGAGATTCTCATGTATGCAGACTAAGAAAGGCATGGTATTGACTAAAGCAATCTCTAAGAGCTTGGTATTCGAGGATAGATACTTACTTGCCGCAGATGGGTTTCCGGAAGAGTGAGGTAGATCCCAACCTCTACTTCATTATGGTTGATGGGGATCCACTCATTTTGGTACTGTATGTGGATGATTTGTTTATTACAGGAGCAGAGAAACTCATATCGAGTTGTAGATACACATTGACAGGGTAGATATGGAGGTTTGGTAGGAGGATGGGAATATATTTTTGGGACAGGGCAGATAAACATTGACATTCTAAAGAGATTTCAATGGAGGATTGTAGGCCTATGGCCACACCTATGACAACCAATTGGAAGAAGCTGGTAGCTTCTGAGAGTGAGTTGGTTGATCCTAGTGTTGATGTTTGCATAGCATTGAAATATACTCTTAAGAAGTACCAGAGAAAGTGGAAAGAAATGAAGAGCACAACTAACCCAATGAAATTGGTAAATTGACCCTAGAAGGAAAAATGACAAGTCGGCTTGAAATATAAATAAAAGATAAATTAAAATTAAATAAAAGTCAAGTCGGCCTAACTATGGAAACTTATAGTGAATAGAATAATATAAATAAAGTGTTTACACACTTCATTTTGACATCAGGCAAGCACATCTCTCTCTTTCAAGTGATGTGCACTTCTCTAGGAGGACAAGTGAGGAACACAAGAAGCATAATCTTTGGGGATATTGTACTCTCTCTCTCTCTATTTTTGATCTCGAAAGGGTGCACCTATTCATAGATCATTTTGCATCTTTCTTGTATATCATTATTATGTTTTTGTAACTAGTGTCGGGCACTAGATTTGACATTTTATCTTGTTGAAGAATCTTATCGAGAGAAGTTGTTGGGTTTTTCTCGTGAGAGGGTTTTCTCAAGGTAAACATTGTGTCTATTGTGGATGTGTTTCTTTCAATGGTCCTTTTATGTAGTTTATGTCTATGTGATAGAAAAGTTTTAAAATGTTAAAAACATCTAACTGCTAAGAAAAACCAACATGGTATTAGAGCAATGTTGAAAGAAGCCATTGCAACAACTGTAATAGCCGAAAGTTGGAAACTAGGGTTTCGAGTTCCAAACACTTCCAACCATATATTGGAGTAAAAAGTGGGGTTTTGGAATTCTCCATAGAAGGGCGCATCTATCTGTGGAAACATATCTTAGTTCTGAGAAATTTCAGTTTTGACCTAAATACTACTAGAGCCAGGAATCTAGGGCTTCCAGTTTTGAGTTATTCTGTCCATAGAAGTGATTGAAAAGAAGTGCTTTCCAACTCACCCTAGGAGGGCGCTTCTTTCCTTGGGATTAGATTTTTCATTTGATAAACTTCATTTTTGACATATATTCTGCTAGGGTTTCTAGGTCAAATCTCAACTTTGACAAAATGACAACCAATCTAAGGATTGAGGATGGATTGGATGGAAAAGATAACATCAGATCTTTGAAGTACATGATACTTCTCATTCTAGAACAGAATTATCTCTTAGATTATGTCAAAGAAGATACCCCGGAACTAGAAGAAGAGGAGGCTAAATCAATGTACAAGAAGAATATGATCAAAGAAAAAAGAATTATATCTAATTCAATCAAGGACCACTTGATACCTCATGTGTCAGAATCAAAGACTCCCAACAAAATGTTTGAGGCCTTGACAAGAATATATGACAGCAAGAATACTAACATAAATTTATTGTTAAGACGTCAGTTAAGGAATTTGATGATGAAAAAGTCAGAGACAATGTCATCCTACTTTATAAGGATTTCTCAGATCAAGGATCAACTAGCATCTATTGGATATACTGTAAAGAGAAAGATCGTGTTTTGACAACATTGAATGGTTTTCCCTCTTTTTGGGATGTGTTTGTTAAAGGTATTTGTGCAAGGAAAAATATACCCAAGTTTGACAAGCTATGGACATATTGCACTCAAGAGGAGACAAGGTTGATCTCCAAGATGAAGAAGATGAATGACGAAGAAGATCAAACACTTGCAGCTCATGCAAGGAAAGGAAAAGGTAGAGAGATTACCAAGAATACTAATAGAATACCAATATCAGAGAACAAGTTGGGACACTATGCAATAAATTGCACTCAAGAGAACAAAAAGGGAAAAAGGAAGCATCATGCTCATATGGTGGATGATGATGAGCCTACTTTACACAAGAAGTCAAAGGAGTCATCAGATGAATAATTTTTCCTTTAAGTACTATCACTCTAGGGAGTGGTGTTTCTCTAATGGATAGTGGTGCTCCTAAGCACTTGGCATGTTACGGAAATTCTTCAAAAATATCTTGGAAACAATTCCAAGCATGAAGTTAAAGAGTAGGAGAAGTCTCCTATTAGCTAGATTCAAGTGAAGCATAATGAAGTTTGCAGATAATGCCAAGGGATATTTTCCAAATTATGAAGGTAGATCCAAGGTGATCTTGGATCTAGTGCATCTAGAATACATGAGGACCAAGGATAAAGTTTTTTAACAAGCTCTAGGAATTCATAACGTGATCAAAGTTCTAGATCCTTGGTGATCTCCACTAGGAGCCATGGATAAAGAGGGAGTCAACCAAACACGCAAAGATAAGTACTTAATGTTTTGTGAAATAAGTGTTATTCCTTTAAATTGAATTGGTATGTTATTGATAAGTAGCATAACTATTTTATTGATGGATAATACATTGGATATTGGTTAACCCTTGTGGACATTTCTATCAAGTCCATTATGGAGGCTATGATCCGCTTGAGGCCAGGAAGCAAGAGGGGAACAACAGTTCGACTGAATGAGTCGGCTCTGTTATGACGGAAGCATAATAAGAATAAGCAAAGCAGGAATACACTACGCAGATAAACACAAACACACACAGACAATATGCAGGAATGCGAACTAATCTTCTCTATTACTGGAAATGAGATCGTAAGATTCTAAGATGTATATTACAATAGTTTACATGCTTATATAGAGAGTGTTGAGACGCTTGGGTGCCTTCCCATTATGTTCAGTTACAAGAGAAGTTAGAACGGTTTCAAAATTTCAACCGTTACAGTCGACTGGAAGACAGAGAGACAATCTGTCGAAGTTTGACAGTCGCAAGACGCAAGTCGATGTTGCATGTCGACGTCACGAAACTGTTTTGAGGTCGCTAAACTTGTTAAAGTTGCAGAGCTTGTCGAAGTTCCAGAGCTTGTCGAAGTCGAAACTTGTCGAAGTTGTGTCGACGTCAATGACTTGTCGCAGTCGATGTTAGCATTCGACAGCAATTCCAACTGCGATATGGATTGGACCTCCTTCCTTAAGAAACAATGGTCCCCATTGTTTGTTCGTGAAGGTGAGGAAACTTGTCATTCAATCCAATAGCAGGGAACCATTTTCCTTGTGTTGGGATCTATCCGGCCTTAGCAACCTGAAACAAGGGAATTGTGTTCGTCCTTGTATGGCATACTCATCGTCCCACAATGGTGTCGCAAGGAAGAGGCTCCTGAACATCTGGATGGATGTCGTTGGGTTCTATTGTTTGCAAATCATTTTGTTCCAACAGTGGTGCATGATATGGTCAAAGTAAATCCAAATTAAAGACTGGATGAAGACCCAAGCATGCAGGAATGTCGAGATGGAAAGCGTTTTCTCCAATCTGCTGAAGAATATTGTATGGACCATATCGCAAAAGTTTGAGCTTATTATATGAGCCAATGAAGCGTTCCTTCTTGATATGTAACCATACCTTATCCCCAATTTGGAATGAATGAGGGATACGATGCTTATCGTGTCGGGCCTTAGCTTTCACATTTGCTCGTTGCAACATTTCTTGTGCTTGTCGCTGGATGTCGCAATTTGTTCTCGAAACTTCAATCCTTTGTCAACTTTCGGCTGGTTCTGGTCGGTGTCGCTCAACTATGTCAAAGAGCTGATCAAGTCGATAGGCACTGAGGGTTGAAATCCATAACAGATCTCAAATGGACTCTTTCTTGTAGAGTTTTGTTGAGTACGATTATAGTTATTTTGTATGTATGGAAGACTGTCATGCCATGTTCGTTGCTACTTGTGGTTGTACATGTGAAGCAATTGTACTACCAAGCGATTCACAACTTCCGTCTGTCCGTCTGTCTGAGGATGGAAAGTTGTCGACAATGAGATTCATCTGTTGAGATGCTGCCAAAGAGTCTTCCAAAATATGTTGACAATCTGGAATCTCGGTCGAAAATGATGATTGTCAGTAAACCAAAGTGTTTCCAAACATGTGTGAATAAGAGTTGAGTGGTTTGTTGTGTTGTCGTCGTCTTCTTGCATGGAATGAGAATGGCCATCTTGGAAAATATGTCGACTACTACTAAGATCGTTTCATGCCGATGTTTCGTAGTAGGATATCCCGTCAACCAGTCCATAGAAATAGATTCCCATGGTCGACTAGGAACTGGCAAAGGTGTGTACAATCCCTGTCGTAGATTAGGTGGTTTAGAAATGGCACAAACCACGCGTGATTGAATGTACTTGTTGACGTCGGTTTTAAGTGAATGCTAAAAGAAATACTTCAGGAGAATAACAAGGGTCTTTTATACTCCAAATTGTCCTGCAATCTTGCTGTAGTACGTGTCCCAAATGAGTTGTTGTCACTGCTCACAGGTTAGTACACAAAGTTGTCCAAGCTTGTATAGCAAGGTGTCTTTCAGGAAATAGTCGGCGGTCGACGACTTGTCAGTCTAACGTTGTCGATAGACTGGTGAAAATTTGATGTCTTCCTGATACAACTAAGGCCAATTAGTGGTGTCATATCCCTGCATACTCATCACTATAAAAAGGAGAGTAATGGGTGGACTGCTTAGACAATTGACGGCGACATTAGCTTTACCTTTTTGATACTTAATTACCAATTGGAATTGTTGCAGGTAATTAATCCACTTGAATTTTCGAGTTGTCTGTAATTTCGACTGGGTTGGAGTGAACTGTAGAGGCTTGTGGTGAGTGAGGATGATCGTTTCCTTTCCAAGGATGTAATTCCTCCATTTCTTGAGAGCTTGCACAATGGAATACAGTTCTTTTTCGTACGTCGAATATATTCTAATAGTTTCATTAAAATTTTCAGAATGAAAATCGACTAGGTGACCAAACTGAGTGATCACTGCGCCCAAGGCATAGTCCGATGCGTCCATCTCAATCTCAAAGGGATGATGAAATTTAGGTAACACAAGTACTGGTGCAGTACAGAGTTTGTGCTTGAGCTGTTCAAAAGATTCTTGTTGTGTCATTGTCCATTTAAAGACAGTTTTTCCACTTCCTTTTGTCAACCAATTCAAGGGCCAAGCTATGTGACTAAAATCGAGTATGAATCGTCGATAGAAATTTTCCAAATCAAGAAAACTTCTTAGTTCTTGAATGTTGTGAGGAATTGGCCAATCTTTGAGAATTTGTACTTTGTCTGAGTCAACGTGAATGCCTGCAGAGTCAATTACAGACCCCAAATATTTGATGTTGTTCATCGCAAAGGAACATTTGTCCATGTTCAAGTAGATTCGATGTTGCTGGAGAGTGTCGAGGACTTTTTGAAGTTGTACGACATGTAATTCCCATGATTGACTGAAAATCAATATGTCGTCAAGATAGACAATGACCCATTTGCCGATGAAAGTTCGAAGAATGTTGTCCATGTATCGCGTGAAAGTCGCAGGTGCATTGGTTAAGCCGAAAGGCATGACTAACCATTCAAACAATCCTTCCTTAGTCTTGAAGAAGTTTTCCATACATCTGAGGGCTCTATTGGAATCTGATGATATACCGACTTGAGGTCGAGCTAAGTAAAGAACTTAGAACTCAGACAGTCGATGAGCTCGTCTATCCGCGGCAGAGGGTATCGATTCTTCACCGAAATTTTGTTGAGTGCCCTGTAGTCAGTGCACATGTGCCAAGTTCCGTATTTCTTTGGAACAAGGACGATTGGACTTCCACAAGGGTAGGAGTTGGGTCAGATATGACCTTTGTCAATCAATTCTTGGATTTGTCTACGAATCTCTTCATTTTCGAGAATGGATCTTCTGTAAACGGATGTGTTAAGCAAAGAAGAACCAGGAGCAAGTTCAATAGAGGGTTTAACCTGGAAATGTAGAGGTACTCCGTCTATAACTTGGAATAGGTTCTGGTACTCATCAAGAATGTTGTCGATCTATTGCTTCTATCAGGAGCTGCATTGGTCGGTGACTCGACTAGTTGTTGCAGTCTTCCTACAATGTTGCACCTTTATCATAATCAATGCAAACTTTTGAGCATGATTGATGAGCTTCTTTGTCCGTTTAGGAGATATCATTGCAACTGTTGTTGTAGGTCGTCGTTCTGGTATGTTGTACCATTCATTCTGAATTCTGACAATCACCTTCTGCGGTCGTGACTGGTAACTTCCATGGCGATCCCATAGGTAAGGATTCCCAAACAGGGCATCAGCTACGGAGAGTGGTGCCACGTCGCAAAGTAATTCATCTTCAAAAGGATTTATGAAGTAGGCGATTTTGCATTGTCGAGTGATCCTCAGCTCTTGTCCATCCTCCATTCAACCGATGTTGTAAGGCTGAAGATGTGGAGTGGTAACAAGACTTAGTTTCTTCACAAGTTCATCAGAAAAAAATTTCTTCTGGCTCCCGTTGTCCACAATCAGATGCAATGGATTTTTTTGAACCCATATCTGTGTATGGAACAGGCGCTCTCCTTCCTCCTCATCGACGATAGTCGAGGCTACTGGAGTTGTCGATGTCGATTTCAAAAGAGTCATTGCTTCTGGATCAGATTCTACCACAGTCTTATCGAACGCGTCGGATGATGACACTTTTTCCAAAACGGTATTCTGAGCTTTGCATTTAGATGTATCATGCCAAGATGAGTGGTGGTAATCACACCATTTCCCAGTAGGTTGCTCTCTATGTTGCCTTTTGTGAAAAGGATTTTTGTCGTGATCTGGCTTTGGCGGAGTTAGCTGAGAATATTTCGACTTTGTCGAATTCGGTTGGTGCCTTCTTGTTGGGTGGTCGTCCTGATGCCAGATTTGTCGCGAAGCGCGCTTTTCCCTTCTTCTTGGTTTTGAGTTTGTTGGCATAGTGGAATGCATCCACAAGCATATTAAAAGTCCGAAAATCCATCTCCTGCTGAATGTACTGGGATAATCCACTGACGTACTTCCGAACAGGCAATTTTTCTTCTTCTTGAACGCCAAGTCTAGCCATGAGTCGATAGAAATCATCGGTATAACTTTGTACGGACTGGTCTTTCCATTGCCTTAGTTGTTGCCACTTCTTATACTGTTGATCAAGGTATTTGGGAAGGTATAACTCCTTTCGGATGTATTCCACAAATTTCTCCCATGTGTCGATGGGGTCTCCGCTTTTCTCCATCTATGTTGATAGGTTCTCCCACCAGCAGTGCACAGATGTTTACATCTTTAAGGATGCAATGGTTATCTTGTCGGCTTCTGAGAGTTGATTCACAGAGTAATAGGATTCCAATTGTTGTACCCAATTGTCGACGGATTCCGCGTCAATCCTGCCTTCTAGATTTGGTATGTCCATATTCATTTGCACTTTGAAGGGGATGATTTTGTCGGAGTTAGTTCTCGTCGGAAATGCTCCTGAAGTTGAAGCAAATAGCGTGAGAATATCATTGAACTGGGTGAACATCTCAGTTCATGGTCGAGCCAGCACTTTCTCTATGAGTTGTTGTGTCTCGTCGATTACATGTCTATCGCATGTTTCTTCTGTCATCTCTGGAGGTAGTGTCTGCTTAGATTGTTGAGTCTGTGAGTGAGTTTGAACCGGCATAAGTGAGGTAACTTCGCTGGAAGTGTCTACGCAAAATGTAAGCACGAACAAAGTTGATGCACTCTGACGAAGATCTGAATGAGTTAACTTTATCTGATACCAATGATCCGCTCGAGGCCAGGAAGCACGAGGGGGACAATAGTTCGACTGAATGAGTCGACTCTATTATGGTGGAAGCATAATAAGAATAAGAAAAGCAGGAATACACTACACAGATAAACAAAAATACACACGGACAATATGCAGGAATGTGAACTAATCTTCTCTATTACTGGAAATGAGATCGTAAGATTCTAAGATGTATATTACAATAGTTTACATGATTATATAGAGAGTGTTGAGAAGCTTGGTTTCCTTCCCATTATGTTCAGTTACAAGAGAAGTTAGAATGGTTTCGGAATTTCAATTGTTACAGTCGACTGGAAGACAGAGATACAATCTCTCAAAGTTCGACAGTCGCAAGTCGCAAGTCAATGTTGCATGTCGATGTCGCAAAACTATTTTGAGGTCGTTGAACTTTTCGAATTCGTGGATCTTGTCGAAGTTGTGTCGATGTCGATGACTTGTCGCAGTCGATGTTAGCATTCGACAAAAATGCCAACTGCAATATGGATCGGGCTATGAAAGCAATGATCCATGATCGAGACTTACCCAAAAGTATCTAGTATGACAGATATGCTCAAATCAAATATCCTCACCAGATAATGATGGACAAGACTCCTGAAGATGGGACCTTTAGAAAAGAAGGGTACGGTCAAACTTCAAAGGTTTATAGAATATATATCCTTGAAAAAAGATATCAAGATCAACAAGGATGACACCTTTAATGAAGAAACAGCCTTCAGGAGATCCAGAGAGTCTCACATAGATGAGGACAGAGAGGAGCACGAGGCTACAGAAGATGCAGTGGTAAATAAATCTACTTCAGAAGATCACATTTTAGAAGTGACAGTAGAGACAGAAGTACTTGTAAATCCACCCAGACATATCACAAAGACCAATGGTTCTGAAGCACTATCTAGGATGCAGAGAAATATGGTGCTCCCAATAGGTCTTTCAGAGAAAGCAAAAGAACTCACCAATATTGCAACTACATGGTAATTATGAGTGACATCATTAATACAAAACCTTCCAGTTATGAAGAAGCTGTGGATCAACAAGTATGGAAGGAAGCCATGATGGAGGAATATCAATCCCTCATAAAGAATGATGTGTGGGAAGTTGTCCCAAGACCTGAATGGAAGTCAGTGATGACCTCCAAATGGATTTACAAGATCAAACATGCTGCAGATGAAATCATAGAGAATTACAAAGCAAGATTCGTGGCTAGAGGATTCTCTCAGAAAGAGGGAGTAGATTATGACAAGATGTTTGCTCCAGTGGTCAGACAAACTTCTATTAAATCTATTATCTCTGTAGCTTTCGTGATGGGACGGAAACTACACCAAATGGATGTCAAGACCACCTTCTTGAATGGTGTAATTGAATAAGAAGTGTATATTGAGCAACCTCGAGGATTTGAGACTCTTGACATAGAATCACATGTGTGTAAATTGAATTAGAAGCCTTTGTATGGGATTAAGAAAGCACCCAAGGCGTGGTATGCCAAGATAGACCAATTTCTTATGATCTGGGGTTTTAAAAAGAGTGAAGCAGATCCTGACCTTTACTACAAGGTTGTGGATGTCCAGCCAATGATATTACTAGTGTATGTAGATGACCTATTTTTCATAGGGGACGAGAAACTCATAGATAAGTGAAAGAGGGAGCTTTAACCATAATATGAAATGAAGGATCTAGGTATGATGCATTACTTCTTGGATTAGAAGTGTGGCAGAGATAAGATGATATCTTCCTCAGTCAAGGAAAATACACCGTAGTACAGATCCTGAAGAGATTAGTGATGATGGACTGTAAGTCCATGGCCACACCAATGGTGACGAATCTGAAGTTGTTGAGTGACTCTTCTTCAGATCTGGTGGATCTTATGATGTACATACAGATGATACCTTGATGTATATGGTTAGAACTAGACCGTATATATGCTTTGCAGTGAACACTTTGAATCAGTACATGGTTGAGCCCAGACGTGTACATTTGATAGAAACAAAGCATGTGTTGAGATACCTGAAGGGTACAGTTGGATATGGACTTGGATATGTCTCAGACAGTGACGTGAATTGCAAGGGTATGCATACTCTGATTGGGAAGGAAGTGCAATGGACAGGAAAATCACATCAGGATATTGCTCCAGTTTGAGATCAGCTATGATATCATGTTTTACCAGGAAATCAATAGTAAGGGGAAATCAATACAACAGAGGCAGAGCATATCGCAGCCAATATTGCAAGATGAAAAGCAATAAGGCTTCAGAAGGTTCTTGATCAATTATATCTGACACATGGCGCAAAGGGGAGTAGTGAAGATCCAATACGTATCCACGAATGAGCAGATTGTCGATATACTTACCGATTCTCTGTCTAAAGTAAATTTCTAGTACTTCAGGGACAAGCTTGGTGTAGTACAAAATGACTCCCCTCACTGAGAGGGAGTGTTGTTGTTTCTCCACGGGAAGTAGTGGATATTCATTCCCCCCCCACCAGTTATTCATGTGGTACATGAATCATACATCTTCCCCATCGGTAAGTCATGCAGTGGTACATGGATCAGACACTGATAAGTCATGCAGTAATACCTGACTCAGACACTGGTAAGTCATGCATTGGTACATGGCTCAGATACCAGTAATTCATTTCATGTGAATCAGATGGTCAGTGGCTATAATATCTCATGTGGAGTGCACCCACATGAGTAGATACATAGTCAAGACCTCATATGACTATCAGACAATACTCAAGGTCTTTGAGACTATCAGTAACTATCATATACTCGAGTGAGTTATAGTCAGGACTATTGGGGAACCGTTAAACCTATTGGAAGTGGCCAGGCCTTGGAGAACATCACGAAAGATGGAAAGTCACATAGAACTTATCTAGACCATGGAAGATTCCAAAATTCAACAAGAAGAAGTCAACTAAAGGAAAAGGAAGGAAAGAATAATACTAGTCCCAAAGAACATTGAAGAAGAACTTCAAGAAGACAAGTTGTGTTGAAGATCGTGTAAGAAGAATGCATTCCTCTCTAAGAGGGAATGTTTATGTTTGTATAGCATCAGAATATATTCTTAAGAAGCCCCAGAGAAAGTGGAAAGAAATTAAGAGCACAACTAACCTACTGAAATGGGTAAATTGACCCTAGAAGGAAAAATGAAAAGTCGGCTTGAAAGATAAATTAAAGATTAAATAAGAGTCAAGCTGACCTAACTGTGGAAACTTCTAGTGAAAAGAAGAATTTAAATAAAGTGTTTCCACACTTCATTTTGACATCAAGAAATCACATCTCTCTCTTTCAAGTGATGTGCACTTCTCTAGGAGGACAAGTGAGGAACACAAGAAGCATAATCTTTGGGGCTATCATACTCTCTCTCTCTCTCTCTCTCTCTCTAGGAGGACAAGTGAGGAACACAAGAAGCGTAATATTTGGGGCTATCGTACTCTCTCTCTCTCTCTCTCTCTCTCTCAATGGCGCACCTATTCAGAGGTCATTCTGTATCTTTCGTGTATATCATTATTTTGTTTTTGTAACTAGTGTCGGCCACTAGATTTGACATTGTAGCTTGTTGAAGAATCTTATCTAGAGAATTTGTTGGGTTTTCCCTATCAAAGGGTTTTCCCAGGGTAAACATTGTGTCTATTATGGATGTGTTTCTTTCAGTGATCCTTTTATGCATGCAGTTTATGTTTATGTGATATAAAAGTTTTAAAAATTTAAAAACATCTAAATGCTAATAAGAACCAACACCCAGTAGGTATTGTCAGCTTGTTGGATCGTTGATGTATCTGGTCAACACTACTAGGCTAGATCTATGCTATGTTGTCAACACATTGAGTCAGTATATGTTGGAGCCTAGGAGAGTGCATTGGGTGGTAGCAAAGTATGTGCTTATGTATCCTAGAGGCACAGTGGAGTATGGAATGAACTATGAGAGAGGGTGTAATAGACATTTTAATTGTATTAATTAATGTTTAGGATGTTATTATTATTATCAAGAGGTGTATATATAAGGTCACAACCTTATATGAAAAGTCACTTCAAGGCTTATAAATATTAAGCCATCCTCATTGTAATGGATCATCTTTTAATCAATATCATATTATATATATATATATATATATTTATATACTCTTGTACATTTAAGCACCCAGCTATACATTTTCTCTTTTACGCGCAATAGTTGTCTCAAAGCCTGAGCTCTCAGGTCTGCAACTCCTTCATGTTCCCCCTCGTCAACCATATATATGCTACCCCTTTCATCCACCCATCCTATTAAGCATCATTCCCAAGTGTAATCAAGCACCAAACTATACATAGATTATACATATTTTAATCTATGGCTAATTGGGAAAGAACCGCAAAAAATAATCAATCTCACTCCATTTCAAGTAAAATTCCACCGGTTGCTAGAATGAATGATCTCAGTGTTAGATTGGAGAAGCTTGATGAAAAGGTCAGCAAAAATTATGAGGAACTAAAATCCGACATGGAGAAAAAGGATAACGAAGTGGCCCAATCTCTTGTAGACATTGGAGTGGAGATGAAGAAAAACACGGACATTCTAAGTGAACGTCATGAGCAACTCCTACGTCTAATTATGAATACATCAAACATGAAATCCCCAAAAACACCAGAACAACCAAGGAGTAGATCAAGTGAAACCATATTTAAATATGACCCATATATTCCAAGAAATCAAGAAAGAGACTGCCAGAAAATTTTTAAAAAAAAAGAATTACCAAAATATGATGGGAAGTACCATAGAGGAGTTGTCGTTTGGGTCAATAAAATGGAAGGTATATTTGAATCAAACCCCCCAATTGGAGAACGAGAGAAGATAATGACAACCGCAAATAATTTGGAGGGAGAAGCTTACGACCGATTTTTATGGTGGAGTGGGAAGTGTACCGCCCGATCCTTCCTTTGGTAAAATTTCATCACAGCCTTATTAAAAAGGTTCTATGATGAAGAAGAATATGATCTCTATAATAATTTCGTTCATCTAAAGCAAAAAGGGAACGTCAAGGATTACACACACGAATGGGAAGTCCTCGCAACAAGACAAGATGGATTGCCAGATGAACAATTACTAAAAATGTATATATGTGGGTTAAAGGATTACATTCGAAGTGAACTCAAGATATGGAAACCTAAAACCATTGAGGATGTCAGATATGCATCCAAACTAATCGAAAACAAAAACAAGTACAACAAGTCGTCATTCATAGGACCAGAGAAGTCAAATAAGTATTCAAATGAAGGATCCAGTAAATTCTCCTTGGATAAGTCTAACAAGTACATAACACCCCACATGAGGGAGAATGAAAAACAACACTAAGACACAGAAACAAAAAATGGGTAAACAAGTGTAGATATTGTGGAGACAAATGGGTGAAAGGGCATAAATGCAGTAATCAGAAATTCTATAATTGTGAAGCAGAGAAGGAATCGGATTCATACATTAGCGATTCTGAGGATGAAGCTAACAAGGAGGATGATATTGATATCAATGTAGAGGCTGAATAAGTAATGCTAAAGATATCTCTAGCTGCAGTAACAGGTATTGCACAGCCGCAAACATTGAAATTAAGAGGGCATGTCAAAAAAGAGAGTGTCATCGTACTTGTAGACACAGGAAGCACCCATAATTTTATAGATGTGAATGTGGTGAAGAGGTTAAACCTATTCGTATATCCAGCAACAGACATTAAATTAATGGTAGCATATGGGAAGAAGATTGATGGAATAGGAAAATTTCATAAGGTCAAGTTACAGATAGACGATTATAACATGGAATATGGATTCTACACAATACCTTTAGGAGGAGTAGACATCGTCTTAGGAATCCAATGGTTACTTACGTTAGGAACATACTCCTCAAATCATAAAAATCAAATCATTAAGTTCAAGTGTGAAGGAAGAAAATACAAATTGTTTGGTTTTTAACCCCCCTACCTATATTATATATTCACGACAAATGGAAAAACTAATTCGAAAGGGGGCACCAGCATTTGTTGTACAATGTCATCAAATAGAGATCTTAGTAGTAGAATTGGCTAATGGCCAACAACCAGAAATCTAAGGATTAATCAAAAAATATGAGAAGATATTCCAAGATCTTCCAATGAAGTTGCCACCAAAAAGAGAAATAGAACACATAATTGAGGTTAAACCAGGTGCAGCTCCTGTAAACATCAAACCTTATCGATATCCTCACCATCATAAGACTGAAATGGAGCGGTTAATACAATATTTATTAAGATGTGGAGTTATTGCAAGAAGCCGGAGTCCATATGCATCCCCAGTAGTGTTGGTTCGTAAAAAAGATGGTTCTTTCAAGATATGTATAGACTATAGGGGTCTCAACAAGATTACAGTAAAAGATAAATTTCCAATTCCATTAATAGATGAAAAGCTAGATGAAATTCATGGGGATAAATACTTTTCCAAGCTAGATTTAAGATCAGGGTACTATCAAATATGAGTACAATTAGAAGATGTTGAGAATACGGCTTTTCGAACTCACGAAGGTCATTATGAATTCAAGGTGATTCCATTTGGGTTAACCAATGCACCTACTACCTTCCAGGCAACCATGAATGAGCTTTTTCGACCTTAGTTAAGGAAGTTCGTACTGGTTTTTTTTTACGACATTCTCATCTACAGCAAAACATGGAAGGAGCACCTTAACCACTTAGAACTGGTACTCACCCTCCTAGATGAAAACCAATTTTATGCAAAAATGTCAAAATGCACCTTTGGGAAAGAAGAATTTGAGTACCTTGGTCATATCATATCCAAAGAAGGAGTCAAAGTAGACCCAAGTAAGATCAAGGCAATCACAGAATGGCCAAAACCCAATAATATATCAAAGTTAAGGGGTTTTTTGGGTCTAATGGGCTATTATCGAAGGTTCATAAAAAACTATGCCCATTTGACATCACCATTGTCAGATTTACTAAAGAAAAATTCCTTCCAATGGAATAACAAGGCAGAGGAATGCTTTGAATCATTAAAGAATATTATGACATCCACGTCGGTTTTAGAAACTCTTGATTTCACGAAGCCCTTTGTGATAGAATGTGATGCTTCAGGGTTCGGCATAGGTGTAGTATTGATGCAGGATGACCATCTGATCGCCTTTGAAAGTAGGAAGCTCAACAAGAGGGAAGGATTAAAGTCCACCTATGATAAGGAGATGCTTGATATTATACACGCATTAGCAAAATGGAGACAATACCTACTCAATAGTAAATTCCTAATATGTACATATCACAACAGCCTTCAGTATTTACTTCGATAAAAAACTTTATCCACGGAACAACAGAAGTGGATAGAAAAAATTTATGCTTTTGATATGGATATATTACACAAAAAGGGAAAATATAATACAGTTGTGGATGTATTATCCCGAAAAGATGAAGAGATAATAGCATATGCAATATCCGTCATAATTCCTGAATGGTTGGATGAGATACGAGTGGAATATGCCAAGGACCCAGAAGCTTGTTCTATCATTAACAACCAAGGACAACATTCAAAATTCGAATGGAGAAATGACATTTTGTGGCATAAGGGAAGAATTTATCTCACACCAACCTCAAAGTTCATAGTAAAAATCTTAAAGGAATCACACAAATCACCCACTGCAGGACACGTGGGAATTTTTAAAACTTACTACAATGCATGACAGTCATTTTACTGGAAGGGGATGAGAAAAGACATCCAAAAGTATGTCTCTGAATGTGATATTTTCCAAAGAAATAAAAATGAAAATGTTCTATCACCAGGATTACTTTATCCTCTACACATTCCAAATCAGAAGTGGGAAGAAATCTCAATGGACTTCATCGAAGGGTTTCCCATGTCAGATGGAAAAGATAAAAAATTTGTAGTGGTCGACAAACTAACCAAGTACGCTCACTTCATGGGGATAAAGAAGACAGATTCAACAAAACAAATAGCTGAAATCTTTTGCAAAAATGTGTATAAGTTACACGGGTTTCCAAAATTCATTATCAATGATAGGGATGCAAGATTTAAAGGGAATTTTTGGAATGATTTCAGTAAACAAACAGGGATATCCCTTAATATGAGCTTAGCATATGATCCACATCGCAGTTGGCATTATTGTCGAATGCTAACATCGACTTAAACAAGTCATTGATGTCGATACAACTTCGACAAGTTTCGACTCGACATGACTTCGACAAACTCAGCAACTCCGACAGGTTTCGATTTCGACACAACTCCGATGAGTCTCGAATTCGACATACTGTGAAAAACTATGCACCTTCAACATGTTCGGCAACCTCACATTTTTGCGACATCGACATGTAGTGTCTACACCCGACCAACGACTGTCAAACTTTGATAGACTGTCTCTTTGTCTTCCAGTCGACTGTAACGATTGAACTGTTGAACCATTCTAACTTCTTCTTTGTAACTAAACGTAACACGAAGGCACCCAAGCGTCTCAGAATTATATATAAGCATGTATAATATTGTAACATACATCAATCTATATATGTTTTACATCTAATAGAGAATAACAGTTCACATTCCTGCATATTGTATGTGCGTATTTGTGTTTATCTGTGTAGTGTAATCCTGCTTTTGCTCATTCTGCTTCTTAAGCTTCTGCCATAACAGAGCCGAATCATTCGGTCGAACTGTTGTCCTGTAATATCCTAGCCAATATTTGACCAAGATATTATCTCCAACTCGTAATTTTGTCAAAATTTCACTAGTAATTTTTTTGCAATTTCTTAAACTGAGCAAGATGTAAGTGACGGGGACTGAAACAATAAGCGAGGATGGTAGGAATGAGATTAAGTTCTGGAATTTATATGGATGGGTGTGCAGCAGCAGCTAAATATGGTCTGAGTAGAAGTCCTTGGCACAATGTACTAGATCCATTCACTTTTCAGCAACAAAGTGATTCTATTGCTTACTTCGAGGCTTCCTGGGCTTCTAGCATATGCCAACAAGACTGGGTGAGGGATTCTCAGAGTATATGGTGTTGATGTATATGTAACTTCAAAATGTATTTCATCCATGTATTTCATCTATATATTATTGTACTCCTATAGAGATGTGTCATTCCTCTATACGGAAGTGTCGTCATGTGTATTAACAAGTGCCACAAGTGTGTTAACTTGCCGATGGGTTATTAGACCACCATGTGTGGGGTCAGCCCTGATTTATGTAATATATGCTTGATGTACCTAGCTAGACAAGTTGGCCCCATAAGGTCACTGGGAAAACAAAACAAGTATAAGTAGAGATTGGGAGATCTCTATTTGGATCACTCAAAAACTCATTCTTCCTTTACTCGAAAAGTGGCTCACATGTGAGGAAGAGGATCATCTGCTACTAGGAGACTATCTCTGTGTATTTGGTTGTACTTTGGTTGAGCCATTTCTCTCTCTATCTCTGAGGAAGTTGTGGGGTTTTTCACCTTAGGGTTTTCCCCACGGAAACTCTATGTGTCTATTGTCTCTCATGCTTTTGATTCTTGTGGTGATTGACATGCTTGTTATGATTGATATGCATTGATATATTGTACATGTTGTTCTCTCAGTAAAGATCCTAGAGTATTGTGAATTAATGCTCAAAATTAACATGGTATCAGAGCTAACCTGAGAAGAAGACATTGTGCACTGACGGAAACTAGGGTTTCTTGTTTATTGGGTTTCTCTCCACAGATTTTGGAAAATCAGTATAGTATATTGACTCTACTCATCAAGGAGAATCTATCTGTCCAATCAGAATTCAATTCTGAGCATTTTCGGATTTGGCCCTAAAAATTAGGGTTTCCACAAAAATAAGATTTTCTGAAATCTGAAGACATAGCTGGAAGCTCCTTGGAAAAATCGAAGTTTAGAGCTTTGAATCGAGATTTTTGGTTGGGTAGATCTCCGGGAAACTCAAACCCTAATTCAGGGTCCTCCCAGTGAACCCTGGAAGACAAAAAGGCATTTCTGAAGGGTAAATCTTTGCAGATCTCAAATTCTGAATACACCAGGCTGATCAAATCATCAAGGCGCATCTTTCTATCCTTTCAGAAAGTTGAAATTCACATTTTGAATTTTTAAGGTTTTTCCGACAAACCCTAATCTGGGACCAGATCCAGTTTTCAGCAAATCAAGTGGTAAGATCTAAATCTTTTCTATTTCCATTTGAAGTACTCTTTAAAGATGTCTCACCACACCGAGCTTGAGGATAAGCTTGAAGGGGTTGATAACTTCCAAGCCTGGAAGTATAGGATTGGGTTAATCCTGGAAGAGAATGAGTTGTACTCATATATAAAAGAAGACATCCCTATCCCAGAGGATGAAGAGGCTAAAGTATTGCATAAGAAGAACTTGGTCAAGGCTAAGAGAATCATTGCTGATTGTATCAAAGACTATCTCATCCCCCATGTGTCTTCTCTAAAGACACCCAAATAGATGTTTGACTCTTTGACCAAGCTATTTGAAGGGAAGAACATAAATCGGAAGATGACTCTGCGGAATCAATTGAAAGGGGTCAAGCTGCTGAATGGAGAAGCCATTCAATCTTATTTCTCCAAAGTCTCTCAAATCAAGGAATAACTTGAAGTAGTAGATGAAGTGGTGGAGAATGGAGAAATTGTGATGACCACTCTGAATGCCCTACGTAGGTCGTGGGATTCCTTTATCCAAGGAATTTGTGCAAGAAAGAAATTGATCTCCTTCAGTAGACTATGGGAGGAGTGCTCACAAGAAGAAGCTAGGCTTGTAGCTTGAGAAGAAAAGATGGGAAGTGAAGATCAAGCTCTCGCAGCTCACACCAAAAGAAGCAAGCCTAAGAGGGAGCACTCTCAGCAAAAGAGATCCACTCACTATCACCAAAAGAATAAGAAGGACCTAAGGTGCTTCACATGCAATGAGAAGGGTCACTTTGCTTCAGAATGTCCCAAGAACAAAAGGGATAACAACAACAACAACAACTCTAGCAAGAAGAAGAAGGGCAGCAAAAGAAAGTTCCATGCTCATGCTGCCGAAGATGATGAACCTCCAAAGAAGAAGGCTAGGGCAAAAAGTGATGATGACTCATCAAGTGAAGAAGAGTATGTTCTAATGTCTCACAGATACTATCTCTCATGGTTGTAATGATTGGCTTATTGACAGTGGGGCTTCCAAACACATGACTGGGTTTAAAGAATCTTTTGTAAATCTATCTGAACATGAATCACCCCATAAAGTGAAACTTGGGGATGACTATCAATACCCCATCAAAGGAAGTGGTGAAGCCTCCTACAACCTAGATTCTGGAAAATCTTTGAAGATGAAAGAAGTCCTTTATGTACCTGGGCTCAAGAAGAACCTTCTCTCCATCTCTGCATTGGATGCAAAAGGCATGAGGGTTGCATTTGTAGATGGCCAAGTCCTAATGTGGCCAAAGGGTAAAACTATTGATGATGCAGTGGTGATTGGAGAGCAAGAGGGAGGATTGTACAAATTGAAGGGACAAACTGAACATGCCATGGTGACATGAAGACAAATATTCATCCATAGTCATGAATCACATAGAGGTATGTATAAATTGTTTTTGCAAAGGTTAACTTGTGAGTTATGCAGGTCATTGAAGAGAACAAGAAAACATTGCTAGACATAACTAGCAAATATGGTGACCAGGTATGTGTTTCTTATATCATAGGATCTCTTATATAAATATGCATGACACGATTGATGATGATTATTCATGAAGTCATAGGCTTGAATAATCATGGGTGTATGCATATTATGTTGCTTACCTTAATTGATGATATGACTAACCAAAAGAGTCATGGGGTTGAGTAATCACGGATTTAGGTATATTATGACTAACCATAAGAGTCCTTGAATACTAATACTTATTATTTCTATTTGGAATGATCATGACTATACATATTGTGTTTTGATAGTATCAAGATTATACTAATGAATGTGTGATTATGTATGAGACCTCGAGGATAACACAATAGTGATACTAATAAGCATGCATAGAGACCAAGGATGAATATAAGTTCAAGGACAGGTAATCCAGGAAGCAAAGATCAAGAAGGAGCACACTCCAGTAGTTTCTACAAGGATGCATAGATTCAGAGGGAGTTGACCATCTTTCTACATTCCGCAACAAAAAGGTGTAGAAGAAGCTAATTCAGCAGCTCTTGCAAGGAAGCAAAGACTCAGAGGGAGTCCAGCCAACAAACAAACAAAGATAAGTATTTCAATTATCATTTCTTGCATATTTTTTTGTTTAAATAATATTGTTCAATGATGTATATGCTTATGTTCCTATACTTAGGATATGTATTGTGCATATTAGAATGATTACATTAATGAACAGTATACTACTAATATGCATGTGATGGGTAAGTGGCCTATGGCACTGTACAACATTCCATTGCTACTTATCTAGAATGAAACCTTTTTGCTGACATGTTGGGAGTAGTGCAAACTCTTAACAATGTTCTGGTAGAGATTGGAAGGCATCTAGAAAGTTACAGGATATGGATGAATGTTGTATTGAGGCATTGGCTAAAATAATTGCATGACTGTATGAAATATTTCTTTATGTGTAAGAATTTGTTCTGAAAATTATGAGATGTTTCTAATCATGCAATTTAACTTGTTTTGTAGGATAGATCGTATACCATCACCTACAAAAGAAGGACTACAACATTTGTTCCAGCAACAAAGATATCTATTGAAGATATTGAAGTTCCCAGGATCTGGGATGAAGTAATGGAAGAATGCCATGATCCGTCGATCATGAAGAATGATGTTTGGGATGTAGTCCCAAGACCTGAAGGGAATTCTGTTGTGACTTCCAAATGGATCTAAAAGATCAAACATGCTGCAGATGGCAGCATAGAGAAATACAAGGCAAGATTTGTAGCTCGTGGCTTCTCTCAAGAGGGAATAGATTATGAAGAAACTTTTGCTCCTTTAGCCAAATACACTTCCATCAGATCAGTACTTGCTCTGGCTGCAGTGATGAAATGGAAGATACACCAGATAGATGTCAAGACTACTTTCTTGAATGGTGTAGTTGAAGAAGAAGTGTATGTGGAGCAGCCACTTGGTTCTGAGACACATGACAGAGAGTCATATATGTGCAGAACTTGGTATGGTAGGATAGACAGCTTTCTATCCAGTTTGGGCTTTACCAAGAGTAAAGCGGATTCCAACCTTTACCACAAGGTTGAGGAAGGCAATCCAATGATACTAATTTTGTATGTGGATGACCTGTTTATTACAAGAGAAGATAGATTGATTGCCGACATGCAACGGAAGCTTGCTGCCAAGTTCGAGATGAAGAACATGGGGATGATGCACTATTTGTTTTTATGGAGGTGTGGCAGAGTGTAGATGCAATCTTCCTTGGACAAGGGAAGTATGCAGTAAATATCCTGAAGAGGTTCAGGATGATGGACTGCAAGGACATGGCCACACCTATGACATTGAACCTTAAGCTTCTGTGTGATGCTTCATCTGAGCCAGTTGATGCTACGATGTATCGCCAGATGATTGGATCCTTGATGTACCTGACGAATATGAGACCAGATATTTTCTTTGTGGTGAACACATTGAGCCAATTCCTGACGGATCCCAGAGGTGTTCACCTGGTTGTTGTAAATCATATTCTGAGTTACCTGAAGGGTACGGTTGATTATGGGCTCAGGTATGATGCAAATCAAAAGTTTAACCTGCAAGGTTATGTTGATTCAGATTGGGCAGGCAGTGTTGCAAATAGGAAGAGCACTTCTGGGTGCTGCTTCAGTATGGGATCAGGTGTGATCTCTTGGTTTAGCAAGAAGTAGTCCTGCGTAGCACTGAGTACAGCCGAAGCAGAGTATGTTGCAGTTTGTTCGGCTAGTTGTGAGGCAGTATGGCTTCGGAAGCTACTGTCTGAGTTATTTGATCTACCGCTGGAGGCTACTGGTATCTTTTGTGACAACCAGAGTTGTGTGAAGTTGTCCAAGAACCCGGTGTTCCACGACAGGTTGAAACACATAGAGATCAAATATCACTATATCAGGGATATGGTGCAAAGAGGAGCAGTGAATCTCCTGTATGTTGCGACAAATGAGCAGATTGCAGATGTGCTGACGAAGCCACTAGCCAGAGTGAAGTTCGAGTACTTCAAAGAAAGGCTTGGTGTTCTTCAGATTGATGACACTTCGAGGAAGTGATGGACACATTTGCAGGAGCCATTCCGAGCATGGTGACAGGAGGATCCTTCCATGGCTGTGGATGTAAGCGTTGGATGATGAGCATCAGGACGATGTTCGAGTTTCTGCTCTATATGATCAATTGGATCATTTATTTGTATATGTATGTACGCATCATGTTGGATGCTAGATATGATCAGTTGGATCATTTATATATGTATGCATCATGTTGGATGCTTGGACCTTGTATCTGTATATGTATCAGGTGGATACATTGTATGATCAGGTAGATCATGTATAGTGATATGTATCAGGTAGATACAGTGTGTATCTAGGTATCAGGTAGATACAATGTGTATCTAGGTATCAAGTTGATACAGTGTATGATCAGGTGGATCATGATGATATGTATCAGGTGGATCATGATGATATGTATCAGGTAGATACTTGGTATGCATTAGATGGATGTAGTGTATGATTAGGATGATCATGGATGATGAGCTTCAGGATGTTTCTCCAAATGATATGCATCAGGACGATGCAGTGATGATGATCAGGATGATCATGTGTACATCAGGATGATGTATGGTGAGTATCAGGATGATACTTTGTGGCCGTGGATCAGGTTGTGCAGTGAGCATGTCTGGGAGATCCTATAGGTTGTAGTTGTGTACCCGTAACAACCTGGGATGCTCTTTCGAGACATTGCTCTGGGAGGACATGTAATTTGTCCCCTGGGAGATCCTTCAGGTCAGAGTTGTGTACCCGTAACATCCTGGGATGCTCTTGAGAGGTTTTTTCCTATGGCATGTAATTTGGGCCCTGGGAGATCCTTCAAGTCAGATTTGTGTACCCGTAACATCCTGGGATGCTCTTTTGAGGTTTTTCCATGACCACATGTAATTTGTGCCCTAGGAGATCCTTTAGGTCGGAGTTGTGCACTCGTAACATCCTGGGATGCTCTTGCGAGGTTTTGTGGTGACCACATGTAATTTGTGCCCTGGGAGATCCTACAGGTCGGAGTTGTGTACCCGTAACATCCTGGGATGCTCTTTCGAGGTTTTGTGGTGGGGTCACATGTAATAGCACCCTGGGAGATCCTACAGGTCGGAGTTGTGTACCCGTAACATCCTGGGATGCTCTTTTGAGGTTTTGTGACGCACGTAATAAGTCCTGAGGATTCCACAGTATGGCCAGTGATGATGAAGACCTACAGGTGGTGGGCCTACATCTAGTATGAAAAAGGATTGGCTCTGTAGAACTTCCTATGATGAGTAGATTCAGAGATTGGTTGAGATAGCAGCAGCAGTGACGATGCATCGATGATGATGATCCAGAGAAGAAGACTTGTGCTAGCAGATCTGTGTCGAGAAATACCTTCCTAGTTAAGAGGGAGTGTTGATGTATATGTAACTTCGGAATGTATTTCATCTATATATTATTGTACTCCTATAGAGATGTGTCATTCCTCTATACGGAAGTGTCGTCATGTGTATTGACAAGTGTCGCAAGTGTGTTAACTTGCCAATGGGTTATTAGACCACCATGTGTGGGGTCGGCCCTGATTTATGTAATATATGGTTGATGTACCTAGCTAGACAAGTCGGCCCCATAAGGTCACTGGGAAAACAGAACAAGTATAAATAGAGATCGGGAGATATCTATTTGGATCACTCAGAAACTCATTCTTCCTTCACTCGGAAAGTGGCGCATATGTGAGGAAGAGGATCATCTGCTACTAGGAGACTATCTCTGTGTATTTGGTTGTACTTTGGTTGAGCCATTGCTCTCTCTATCTCTGAGGAAGTTGTGGGGTTTTTCACCTTAGGGTTTTCCCCATGGAAACTCTGTGTGTCTATTGTCTCTCATGCTTTTGATTCTTGTGATGATTGACATGCTTGTTATGATTGATATGCATTGATATACTGTACATGTTGTTCTCTCAGTAAAGATCCTAGAGTATTGTGAATTAATGCTAGAAATTAACATATGGAAGAGATATAACATTCAAGTGATCTTATAGGATGCACTGTAAATTATTCAAATGAATTTGGAAAGGTTTGGAGTGATTTGAGAATCAAGTGCACAATGGGGATTGTTGAGCTAGTTAAATTCCAGGCTTTTCCAAATGAAGTTAAATACATCCAAATTCTTAATACAGGGACTGATATGGAATTTATACTGATTTATTAACCTCCTACAACTGGCAGGGAGTCAAACTGATGCTCAGAATTGAATTAGCAGTCATAACAGTAAAACTAGTCTAAAAAAAACACCCAATGAGCTAGTCTTGCAATTTAATTTATTAAGCTGCTTCCATAATTCATCAACTCTATTCTAAAGTATTTAAATTATCTGGTATCATAATGAACAGATACAAGTGTAAAATCAGATATCATAACTCTTCTTTTATTTATTTAACTGCCTTCCAAATTTACATTGCCTCACAGGCTAAAAATTCATTACATTTGATGGAGAATGAAGGGTAGAAGTAGGAAGTTTATTGTGGCTCTATTCTGAAGTTGTTATCAGACCATCTACAGGTCAGATATCTGATATTTTCTACACACTTAGATTCTGATCTTCACTAGGGCGCATTTACCAAACTATCTATCTCCTCCATTAACTATTATTCTCACAAAGCTAGAAAAACTAGTTTCAATCATTGGAAGTGGCAAACTCTTCTTCAAACTTTAGATTTCGGTTAAAATCATGTAAATACATATGATAACATGTAAAAAATCTTTTTAAGTCGAAATGACAAGAATGGATAAAGTATTACAGAATATTTCATCAACAGTGCCTCCGGAGGTCTCCAACAACTAGTTTTTCCCCATGGGGAAGGAGAAAGGGTTGGAGGAAGGGTAGAAGGATCATATCTCTGATAAATATGATTGATGAGCTGCTATAGGTGCAAAATAGATATCATGGGATGCGCACTACTCTCTCAGCTTATTTAGACTCCTCCTTCAAGAATGGGAGCTTCCTCCTCAATAGATCTTCAACTGCCTTCACTACAAACACTTCTGGATGATAGGATCTCTTATGATGGTTGTATAATATTCATGGATGGCTGATAAACATATGATCAGCAGTAACATGAACCTTTGTAATATACATGGGGCACATATCCCAAGGTTGTTGAGGCACATGTCTCAACACTAGAGAAGCTCAAAGCTCTCAAGCAAATTTCACAAATGATCAAAACTTGTTAATGGGAGTTGGAAGCATTCTTTTACAGAATTCATGTTGACCTGTTGAGCAAGTTAATTGGCTTGGTGACCTATGAGAATGGGTTACCCATGAGTGGATATACTTGCTTACTTTTCTTCTTACACCTTTTCTCTCATTTAGAAACTATGCCCCTTTTTGTCTCAAGATGTTTCCTTCCTTGTAAAACTTTCCTTCTTTTTACTTTGAGTTCGACCTCCCTTAGCTTTTTATGGTTTTTTTCCATTTCTTTCTTTTTGGTAACATTTTGCACTTTCCTGCTTTTCATCGCTTGTTATTTTCTGACCTCCAGTTCTGATTTAGCAACATTATCCTCAAGGGCATTCCCTCTTGGCCCACTTCCACACATCATCCACTTGCCAAAATATTAATAAATGAATATAATTAATTCCTCACTCCAAAATCCAAAATCATTAATTATTTAATTAAATTAGAGGCCTAGCTCAAAATTTCCCAATTAATTAAATAATTCACCTTAGCACTTAGTTTGGGGATTAATATCTTCACGGGGGGGGAACCTTATCCATTCAATTCCCCAAATTCACCCTTAGGCATATTACATAAGTCCATTTCTTCATCCATCCATTAATTAAGTAATTAATTCCTAGGTGACTTAGGCTAAAATCATCCCCATGGACCATAGCAAAATTTGGGGACATGACAATCCTCCCTTCCCAAGATTGCTTGTCCTCAAACAATTTAGTTCAAGAACTAATACTCCAATTCCATCCAAGCATACTTATGACTTTTTCTTATCTCTCCTCTTGTTGGTGACCACAGTAGTCATCCATTCTTGTACCACAACAGAAATCATCAAAATCATGGGTCCCATCAATTCCATGGAAATGAGACATATGCTCTCTCAAGCATGCTTCAATTATTCCATATATCTGTAAAAATACCCAACTGAATCTGAGTGGGTCCATCATGCTACTCCTTCCCAACTCCGATCATAAGTTGCTCATGTCTTTCCCCAAGAGTCTGGTCCATCATGCAGTTCCCCATGAAAGGAACTAGTCCACCATTCAACAAATGTAGACCTTAAGAAAAGAAAATTGGATTGCCCTCCTAGATCCCACTGCTTATGGTGCTCTCTCCCAAGCCCAAATGATATCAGGAACAAACTTTCAACCCAAGGAATACCAGGATCCAATGGATTGTGTAGCATTCTTCCAAAAATTATGGCATTCTGAAAGATGCCATGATCCCAATACCAAGTTGGAATCTCTGCTGCTTGCAAATCATAGAAAAATCAACAACATTAAAAACAATTTTATTGCAGAAAGACAAAAAACTTTTACCTTCGATATTTTCCTTTTCAGTGATGCCTCTATCCATCCATCCTATGGATGAATCAGATATCTTGCTTGCTAATTCACATGAGCTAAAATAAGCCAACTTTTCTACAATAGAATCTATCTCCCATAGGGATAGATCATGATCCTCCTATTGTACACGTGGCATCAACCATAAAAACTTCTTCACCCATTGTTCATTCCCCATTGTTATTGTTGAATCTAGGACATGTGGGAAAGAACTGTGAACCTTCTTTGTATGTCTGCAACCTTCAGTAATCAGAATTATGGCTACAACTTCTTCAATATTTCCTGGCCCAAATTGGGTGCTCTCATCCCACTCTTCCATGGGAGAGTGACTGTCTTCAAGGAACAGCTCAAGTTCCCTTATGAAATGATCAGGTGCTTGGTTTTCATCAAACTATTCTGCACACTCCTCAAGCACATGTAAATATAAATGATCCTCATGATCCACCATCTCATGAGGTTCCTCCATATGATCATGAATACTTTCATTCCAATGAGGTTGACTGAATGGTGTGTAGGAGGGTAGGGAGGATCTTTGCAACTTTTCATGAAGCTGCAATATCTCTGTCTTGGATTCTTCGAGGGCACTTTGAGTGCTTCTCAAAGAATCTTGGGTGGCCATCAATTCATCATTGAGATTTTTTATCTCTTCATCATCCCTCGAGGATACACCATGAAACAATTCTACAAGCTCCAACAAACTATCTCTATCAGAAAGCAGGTTCAAGAATTTACCTTTTATGCTTGTCATGGCTTTCTGAAATTCTTCCATGTCTCTCATCGAAGACTGCTCCCCCAAATTCCAACAAAGGTTATTCATTAATTCATGTGTGTCATTGAGGGTTTGAATGGCTTCTTGGATCTTGCATTCGTTCATTTTCAGTGTCCCTTCAAGGAAATGAGGTTCTGGCAGATGAACATTCGCTTCTTCTAGCTTCCTAGGATCAACTTCAGTTGATTTCGTTGAAGTTATGAAATCTGATCCATATTTTGGGGCTGCAAGATATTCATATTTAAAATCATGAATATCATATCTTTGGCTTAAACTGGGGTGCTCATTCATCTCTGGTGCACCAGTAAGGATTTCTCTCCAATTTTCAGCTCTCCCCAATTCAGGAGTCTTGACCCCTGGGGGTTCAACCAAGGCCATCTTCTCTTCAGAAGTGGTTGCCCCATCAGATTGACACATAGGCACATAAAGATCAGAATTTACAAAACTCCCATGTGTTATATTTTCCCCTCCTTGTGACGGCATGTTGGTGGTTTGGCCTTCCACCAATTTCTCATTTTCAGTTTTTGTTACTGCAGGGCCTTCTTCTTTCTCCATGGATATTGCACCCACATCACCTTCATCAATGGGAATCTCCATGTCTCCCACATATATGTGAGAGTACACATCTTTAGATGCTTCCTCACACTTAAAACATTCCTAGGTAGGTTCTCTTCCGACCATGTAGGCATCCTGCAAACACCCTTCTAGTGATTCAGCCTGGTGACTGCATTCAACCTTATCACTAAGGATCTGAGACTCCGCATCCAGGGAATACCTTATGCAATAATTATCCTCTGATGTGGATGCAACATCATCGTGAAACAAATTAGTACAAAAATCTGAAAGTGGTCCATACCTTTGATCATGCTTCGGTCTTCAATGGGTGGGGTTATGGTGCCTTGTTCTGCCACCGATTCTACTAGTTCACATCTAACTGATTTGTGGTCAACTTTTGCTTCCCTGAGAAGCTCATGTGGTGAATTTGGATCCGATTTATGTTCTTCTTTGGGATATGATCCAAAATATGGCTCAGCACCCCTAATATTACCAATCTCTTCTAAGGTGATCTTGAGATCCTCAGCATAGAATCTTGCAGTAGATTCTTCTTCCATTCTGTCAACAATCTCATGATTGGTTTTTGGGTCTTGCTTCTCCCTGGTTGTCTTAGGATGAAGATTCTTGTAGAATATTCTTGAAGAGGATCCAAAAATTCTTGTGATGTGTAAAACACATGCATCCAATGAAGCTCTTACTTCTTTTAGGAATTCTTCGGAAGTAGGTTGATCTCTGTCTATGGAACATGCAACTTTTCCATCCATATGGTTATAAGAATAACCATAGTCTCTTCTTCCAACTATGATCTCATGGGAGATACTTGAGGAAGGTACTTCTTGGAAATTCTCTTCCTCATACTGTCTGCAATATTCTTCATACCGTTCATCATAATTATCATACTCTTCATAAAAATAATCTTCTTCCTCATACAACTCAGAGTCTGAACCTTCCATGACATGGAACTAATTCCACAACTGCAACTTGAAGATAGTATTGAGCTAATTTTCCACTAAGAGTTACTTTCCACAGGCTGATCCAAGGAAAGTGATATGATACCACTATAATATCCAAGCCAATATTTGACCAAGATATTATCTCCAACTCAGATTTTTAACAAGATTTTACTAGTCAATTTTTTGCAATTTCTTAAACTAAGTAGGATGTAAGTGACGGGGACTGAAACAATGAGCGAGTATGGTAGGAATGAGATTATGTTCTGGAATTTATATGGACGGGTGTGCTGTAGCAGCTAAATATGGTTTGAGTAGAATTCCTTGGCACAATGTACTAGATCCATTCACTTTTCAGCAACATAGTGATTATATTGCCTACTTCGAGGCTTCCTGGGCTTCTACCATCTTCAAACAATACTGGGTGAGGGATTCTCAATTGATCTTATAGGATGCACTATAAAGTATTCAAATGAATTTGGAAAGGTTTGGAGTGATTTGGGAATCAAGTGCACAATGGGGATTGTTGAGTGAGTTCAATTCCAGGCTTTTCCAAATGAAGTTAAATACATCCAAATTCCTAATAGAGGGACTGATATGGAATGTATACTAAGTTATTAATCTCCTACAACTGACAGGGAGTCAAATTGATGCTCATAATTGAATTAACAATCATAACAGTAAAACTAGTCTAGAAAAAACACCCAACGAGCTAGTCTTGCAATTTAATTCATTAAACTACTTCCATAATTCATAAACTCTGTTCTGAAGTATTTAAATGCTCTGGTATAACATAATGAACATATGCAAGTCAAAAATCAGATATCATAACTCTTATGTTATTGATTTAACTTCTTTCCAAATTTACAGTGCCTCACGATCTAAAAATTCATTGCATTTGATGGAGAATAAAGGGTAGAAGTAGGAAGTTTACTATGGCTCTATTCTGAAGTTGTTATCAAACCATCTACAAGTCAGATGTCTGATATTTTCTGCACACCGATATTTTGATCTTCACTGGGGTGCATTCACCAAACTATCTATCTCCTCCATTAACTATTGGTCTCACAAAGCTAGAAAAACTAGTTTCAATCATTGGAAGTGCCAAACTCTTCTTCAAACTTCATATTTCGGTTATAATCATGTAAATACATATGATAACATGTAAAAATTCTTTTTAAGTGGAAATGACAAGAATGGAAAAATTATTACAGACTATTTCATCAACAGTGCCTCCGGAGGTCTCCAACAACTAGTTTTCCCCCACATGGAAGGAGAAAGGGTTGGAGGAAAGGTAGAAGGATCATATCTCTGATAAATCTGATTGATGAGATGCTATAGGTGAAAATCAGAGATCATGGGCTGCACACTGCTCTCTCAGTTGATTTAGACTCCTCCTTCAAGAATGGGAGCTTCCTCCTCAATAGATCTTCAATTGCCTTCACTACAAACACTTATGGATGATAGGATCTCTTCTGATGGCTGTATAATATTCATGGATGGTTGATAAACATATGATCAGCAGCAACATGAACCTTTGGAATAGACTGGATACCTGTCAGGAACTTGTGGCACATCTCCCAAGGTTGTTGAGGCACATCTCTCAACACTAGAGAAGCTCAGAGCTCTCAAGCAAATTTCACAAATGATCAAAACTTGTTAATGGGAGTTGGAAACATTCTTTTATAGAATTCATGTTGACCTGTTGAGCAAGTTAATTGGCTTGGTGACCTGTGAGAATGGGTCACCCATGAGTGGATATACTTGCTTACTTTTCTTCTTACACCTTTTCTCTCATTTAGAAACTATGCCCCTTTTTGTCTCAAGATGTTTCCTTCCTCGTAAAACTTTCCTTCTTTGTAATTTGAGTTCTATTTTGGAAATTTCGACCTCCCTTAGCTTTTTATGGTTTTTTTCCATTTCTTTCTTTTTGGTAACATCTTACACTTTCCCGCTTTTCGTCCCTTGTTATTTTCTGACCTCCAGTTCTGATTTAGCAACATTATCCTCAAGGGCATTCCCTCTTGGCCCACTTGCACACATCATCTACTTGCCAAAATATTAATAAATGAATATAATTAATAAAATTAATTAATTCCTCACTCCAAAATCCAAAATCATTAATTATTTAATTAAATTAGAGGCCTAGCTCAAAATTTCCCAATTAATTAAATAATTCACCTTAGCACTTAGTTTGGGGATTAATATCTTCATGGGGGGGGCACCTTATCCATTTAATTCCCCAAATTCACCCTTAGGCATATTACATAAGTCCATTTCTTCATCCATCCATTAATTAATTAATTAATGCCTAGGTGACTTGGGCTAAAATCATCCCCATGGACCATAGCAAAATTTGGGGACATGACAGTCCTCCCTTCCCAAGATTGCTTGTCCTCAAGCAATTTAGTCCAGGAACTAATACTCCAATTCCATCCAAGCATACTTATGACTTTGTTCTATCTCTCCTCTTTTTGGTGACCATAGTAGTCATCCATTCTTGTACCACAACAAAAATCATCAGAATCATGGGTCCCATCAATTCCATGGAATTGAAACATATGCTCTCTCAAGCATGCTTCAATTATTCCATATATCTGTAAAAATCCCCGACTGAATCTGAGTGGGTCCATCATGCTACTCCTTCTCAACTCTGATCATAAGTTGCTCATGTCTTTCCCCAAGAGTCTGGTCCATCATACAATTCCCCATGAAAGGAACTAGTCCACCATTCAACAAATGTAGACCTTAAGAAAAGCAAATTGGATTGCCCTCCTAGATCCCACTGCTTATGGTTCTCTCTCCCAAGCCCAAATGACATCAGGAATAAACTTTAAACCCAAGGAATGGCAGGATCCCATGGATTGTGCATCATTCTTCCAAAAATTATGGCATTCTGAAAGATGCCATGATCCCAATACCAAGATCGAATATCTCTGCTTCCAATGCTCATGAAAATTTCTAATATGCACTTGTACACCTGAGCCTTGTGTGAATGTGTACTGGAAGTATATAATGGCTGCAAATTAGTCCCTTTCTGCTACTTGCAAATCATAGAAAAATCAACAACATTAAAAACAATTTTATTGCAGAAAGACAAAAAACTTTTACCTTTGAGATTTTCCTTTCCAGTGATGCCTCTATCCATCCATCCTGTGGATGAATCAAATATCTTGCTTTCTGATTCACATGAGCTAAAATAAGCCATCTTTGCTACAATAGGATCTATCTCTCATAGGGACAGATCATGATCCTCCTGTTGTACACGTGGCATCAACCATAAAAACTTGTTCACCCACTGTTCATTCCCCATTGTTATTGTTGAATCTATGACATGTGGGAAACAACTGTGAACCTTCTTTGTATGTTTGCAACATTCAGTAATCATAATTATGGCTGCAACTTCTTCATTATTGGCTGGCCCAAATTGGGTGCTCTCATCCCACTCTTCCATGGGAGAGTGATTGTCTTCAAGGAACAACTCAAGTTCCCTTAGGAAATGATCAGGTGCTTGGTTTTCATCAAACTGTTCTGCACACTCCTCAAGCACATGTAAAGATAAATGATCCTCATGATCCACCATCTCATTAGGTTCCTCTGTATGATCATGAATGCTTTCATTCCAATGAGGTTGACTGAATGGTGTGTAGGAGGGTAGGGAGGATCTTTGCAACTTTTCATGAAGCTGCAATATCTCTGTCTTGGATTCTTGGAGGGCACTTTGAGTGCTTCTCAAAGAATCTTGGGTGGCCATCAATTCATCATTGACCTTTTTTATCTCTTCATCATCCCTCAAGGATGCACCATGAAAAAATTCTACAAGCTCCAACAAACTATCTCTATCAAAAAGCGGGTTCAAGAATTTACCTTTTATGCTTGTCGTGGCTTTTTTAAATTCTTCCATGTCTCTCATGGAAGACTGCTCCCCCAAATTCCAACAAAGGTTATTCATGAATTCATGTGTGTCATTGAGGGTTTGAAGGGCTTCTTGGATCTTGCATTCGTTCATTTTCAGTGTCCCTTCAAGGAAATGAGGTTCTGGCAGATGAACATTCGATTCTTCTAGCTTCCTAGGATCAACTTCAGCTGATTATGTTGAAGTTATGAAAGCTGATCCATATATTGGGGCTGCAAGATATTCATATTTAAAATCATGAATATCATATCTTTGGCTACAACTGGGGTGCTCATTCATCTCTGGTGCACAAGTTAGGCTTTCTCTCCAATTTTCAGCTCTCCCCAATTCAGGAATATCGACCCTTGGGGGGTCAACCAAGGCCATCTTCTCTTCAGAAGTGGCTGCCCCATCAGATTGACACATCGGCACATAAAGATCAGAATTTACAAAACTCCCATGTATTATATTTTCCCCTCCTTGTGATGGTATGTTGGTGGTGTGGCCTTCCACCAATTTCTCATTTTCAGATTCTGTTACTGCAAGACCTTCTTCTTTCTCCATGGATATTGCACCACATCACCTTCATCAATGGGGATATCCATTTCTCCCACATATATGTGAGATTACACATATTTACATGCTTCCTTACACTTAAAACATTCCTCGATAGGTTCTCTTTCGACCATGTAGGCATCCTGCAAACACCCTTCTAGTGATTCAACATGGTCACTGCATTCACCCTTATCACTAAGGATCTGAGACTCCGCATCCAAGGAATCCCATATGAAATAATTATCCTATGATGTGGCTGCAACATCATCATGAAACAAATTAGTACAAAAACCTGAAAGTGGTCCATACCTTTGCATCATGCTTCGGTCTTCAATGGGTGGGGTTATGGTGCCTTGTTCTGCCACCGATTCAACTAGTTCACATCTAACTGATGTGTGGTCAACGTTTGCTTCCCTATGAAGATCATGTGGTGACTTTGGATCTGATTTATGTTCTTCTTTGGTATATGATCCAAAATATGGCTCAGCACCCCTAATATTACCAATCTCTTCTGAGGTGATCTTGAGATCCCTAGCACAGAATCTTGCAGTAGATTCTTCTTCCATTCTGTCAACAATCTCATGATTGGTTTTTGGGTCTTGCTTCTCCCTGGTTGTCTTAGGATAAAGATTCTTGGAGGCTCTTCTTGAAGAGGATCCAAAAATTCTTGTGAGGTGTAAAACACATGCATCCAATGAAGCTCTTACTTCTTTTAGGCATTCTTCGGAAGTAGGTTGATCCTTGTTTGTGGAACATGCAACTTTTCCATCCATATGGTTATAAGAATAACCATAGTCTCCTCTTCCAACTATGATCTCATGGGAGCTACTTGAGGAAGGTACTTCTTGGAAATTCTCTTCCTCATACTGTCTGCAATATTCTTCATACCGTTCATCATAATTATCATACTCTTCATAAAAATAATCTTCTTCCTCATACAACTCAGAGTCTGAATCTTCCATGACATGGAACTAATTCCACAACTGCAACTTGAAGATAGTCTTGAGCTAATTTTCCACTGATAGTTTATTTCCATAGGCTGAGCCAAGGAAAGTGCTATGATACCACCGTAATATCCAAGCCAATATTTGACCAAGATATTATCTCCAACTCAGATTTTTAACAAGATTTTACTAGTCAATTTTTTTGCAATTTCTTAAACTAAGCAGGATGTAAGTGACGGGGACTGAAACAATGAGCGAGGATGGTAGGAATGAGATTAAGTTCTAGAATTTATATGGACAGGTGTGCAGTAGCAGCTAAATATGGTCTGAGCAGAATTCCTTGGCACAATGTACTAGAGCCATTCATTTTTCAGCAACAAAGTGATTCTATTGCCTACTACGAGGCTTCCTGGGCTTCTAGCATATGCCAACAATACTGGGTGAGGGATTCTCAGAGTATATGGTAGAGATATAACAGTCAATTGATCTTATAGGATGCGCTGTAAAGTATTCAAATGAATTTGGAATGGTTTGGAATGGTTTGGAGTGATTTGGGAATCAAGTGCACAATGGGGATTGATGAGCTATTTAAATTCCAGGCTTTTCCAAATGAAGTTAAATACATCCAAATTCTTAATAGAGGGACTGATATGGAATGCATACTGATGTATTAACCTCCTACAACTGACAGGGAGTCAAACTGATGCTCAGAATTGAATTAGCAGTCATAACAATAAAACTAGTCTAGAAAAAACACCCAACGAGCTAGTCTTGCAATTTAATTCATTAAACTGCTTCCATAATTCATAAACTCTGTTCTGAAGTATTTAAATGCTCTGGTATAACGTAATGAATAGATACAAGTTGAAAATCAGATATCATAACTCTTCTTTTATTGATTCAACTTCCTTCCAAATTTACAGTGCCTCACAATATAAAAATTCATTACATTTGATGGAGAATTAAGGGTAGAAGTAGGAATTTTACTGTGGCTCTGTTCTGAAGTTGTTATCATACCATCTATAGGTCAGTTGTCTGATATTTTCTGCACATTGAGATTCTAATCTTCACTGGGGAGCATTTACCAAACTATCTATCTCCTCCATTAATTAATATTCTCACAAAGCTAGAAAAACTAGTTTCAATAATTGGAAGTGCCAAACTCTTCTTCAAACTTCATATTTCGGTTATAATCATGTAAACACATATGATAACATGTAAAAAAAAAATTTAAGTCGAAATGACAAGAATGGAGAAAGTATTACAGACTATTTCATCAACAGTGCCTTCGGAAGTCTCCAACAACTAGTTTTCCCCCATGGGGAAGGAGAAAGGGTTGGAGGAAGGGTAGAAGGATCATATCTCTGATAAATCTGATTAATGAGATGCTACACGTGCAAAACAGATCTCATGGGTTGTGCACTTCTTTCTCAGCTGATTTAGACTCCTCCTTCAAGAATGGGAGCTCCTCAATAGATCTTCAACTGCCTTCACTACAAACACTTCTGGATGATAGGATCTCTTCTGATGGCTACATAATATTCATGGATGGATGATAAACATCTGATCAACAGCAACATGAACCTCTGGAATAGACTGGATACCTTTCAAGAACTTGGGGCACATCTCCCAAGGTTGTTGAGGCACATCTCTCAACACTAGAGAAGCTCAAAGCTCTCAAGCAAATTTCACAAATGATCAAAACTTGTTAATGGGAGTTGGAAGCATTCTTTTATAGAATTCATGTTGACCTGTTGATCAAGTTAATTGGATTAATGACCTGTGAGAATGGGTCACCCATGAGTGGATATACTTGCTTACTTTTCTTCTTACACCTTTTCTCTCATTTAGAAACTGTGCCCCTTTTTGTCTCAAGATGTTTCCTTCCTTGTAAAACTTTCCTTCTTTGTAATTTGAGTTCTCTTTTGGAAATTTTGACCTCCCTTAGCTTTTTATGGTTTTTTTCCATTTCTTTCTGTTTGGTAACATCTTACACTTTCCCGCTTTTCATCCCTTGCTATTTTCTGACCTCTAGTTCTGATTTAGCAACATTATCCTCAAGGGAATTCCCTCTTGGCCCACTTGCACACATCATCCACTTGCCAAAATATTAATAAATGAAGATAATTAATTCCTCACTCCAAAATCCAAAATCATTAATTATTTAATTAAATTAGAGGCCTAGCTCAAAATTTCCCAATTAATTAAATAATTCACCTTAGCACTTAGTTTGGGGATTAATATCTTCATGGGGGCGGCACCTTATCCATTCAATTCCCCAAATTCACCCTTAGGCATATTACATAAGTCCATTTCTTCATCCAGCCATTAATTAATTAATTAATTAATGCCTAGGTGAATTAGGCTAAAATCATCCCCATGGACCATAGCAAAATTTGGGGACATGACAGTCCTCCCTTCCCAAGATTGCTTGTCCTCAAGCAATTTAGTCCAGGAACTAATACTCCAATTCCATCCAAGCATACTTATGAATTTTTTTATCTCTCCTCTTGTTGGTGACCACAGTAGTCATCCATTCTTGTACCACAACAGAAATCATCAGAATCATGGGTCCCATCAATTCCATGGAAATGAGACATATGCTCTCTCAAGCATGCTTCAATTATTCCATATATCTGTAAAAATCCCCGACTGAATTTGAGTGGGTCCATCATGCTACTGCTGCTCAACTCTTATCATAAGTTGCTCATGTGTTTCACCAAGAGTCTGGTCCATCATGCAATTCCCCATGAAAGGAAATAGTCCACCATTCAACAAATGTAGATCTTAAGAAAAGCAAACTAGATTGCCCTCCTGGATCCCACTGCTTATGGTGCTCTATCCCACGCCCAAATGACATCAGGAACAAAATTTCAACCCAAGGAATGCCAAGATCCCATAGATTGTGTAGCATTCTTAGAAAAATTATGGCATTATGAAAGATGTCATGATCCCAATACCAAGTTGGAATCTCTTTGCTTCCAATGCTCATGAAAATTTCTAATATGCAATTGTACACTTGAGCCTTGTGTGAATGTGTACTGGAAGTATCTAATGGCTGCAAATTAGGCCCTTTCTACTGCTTGCAAATCATAGAAAAACAACAACATTAAAAACAATTTTCTTGCAGAAAGACAAAAAACTTTTACCTTCAAGATTTTCCTTTTCAGTGATGCCTCTATCCATCCATCCAGTGGATGAATCAGAGATCTTGATTGTTGATTCACATGAGCTAAAATATTCCATCTCTGTTGCAATACGATCTATCTCTCGTAGGGACGGATCATGATCCTCATGTTGTACACATGGCATTAACCAGAAAAACTTCTTCACCCACTGTTCATTCCCCATTGTTATTGTTGAATCTATGACATGTGGGAAAGAACTGTGAACATCCTTTGTATATCTACAACCTTTAGTAATCAAAATTATGGCTGCAACTTCTTCATTATTGGCTGGCCCAAATTGGGTGCTCTCATGCCACTCTTCCATGGGAGAGTGACTGTCTTTAAGGAACAACTCAAGTTCCCTTAGGAAATGATCAAGTGCTTGGTTTTCATCAAACTGTTATGCACACTCCTCAAGCACATGTAAAGATAAATGATCCTCATGATCCACCATCTCATGAGGTTCATCCATGTGATCATGAATGATTTCATTCCAACGAGGTTGACTGAATGGTGTCTAGGAGGGTAGGGACGATCTTTGCAACTTTTCATGACGCTGCAATATCTCTGTCTTGGATTCTTGGAGGGAACTTTGAGTGCTTCTCAAAGAATATTGGGTGGCCATCAATTCATCATTGAGCTTGTTGATCTCTTCATCATCCCTCAAGGATGCACCATGAAACAATTCTATGAGCTCCAAGAAACTATTTCTATCAGAAAGCAGGTTCAAGAATTTACCTTTTATGCTTGTCATGGCTTTCTGAAATTCTTCCATGTCTCTCATGGAAGACGGTGGAAGAATTTGATCCAGACACAACGACCCTTTTTACATCGACCACTCCAGCAGCCTCGACTATTGTCGACGAGGAGGAACGAGAACGCATGTTCCATACACGGATATGGGTCCATAGCAACCCATTACATATGATTGTGGACAACGGTAGCCAGAAGAACTTCATTTTTGAAGATCTCATAAATAAACTAGGTCTCGTTACCACTCCACATCCTCATCCTTACAACATTGGTTGGATGAAGGATGGACAAGAATTGCGGATCACTTGACAATGCAAGCTCGCCTACTTCATAAAGCCTTTTGAAGATGAAGTACTTTGCAACGTGGCACCACTCTCCGTAGTCGATGCCCTATTTGGGAAACCTTACCTCTAGGATAGACATGGAAGTTATCAATCACGGCCTCAGAAGGTGATTGTCAGAATCTGAAATCGATGGTTCAGCATACCAGAGCGTCAACCTACACCAATGGTTGCATTGATATCTGCTAAACAAACAAAGAAGCTCATCAATCATGCTCAGAAATTCACATTAATCGTGATCAAGCCGCAACATTCTAAGAAGACTTCAGCGATGAGTCAATTCACCGACCAATGCAGCTCTCGACAGAAGCAACAAGTCGATCATATTCTCGATGAGTACCAAAACCTCTTTCAAACTCCCAACGGAGTACCTCAACATTGTTAGATAAAACACTCCATTGAACTTGTTCCTGGTTCTTCTTTTCCTAACGCATCTGTTTACAGAAGATCCATTCTAAAAAATGAAGAGATTCACAGACAAATCCAAGAATTAATCGACAAAGGTCATATCCGCATCAGTTCCTCTCCTTGTGGAAGTCTAGTCGTCTTGGTTCCGAAGAAAGACGAGATTTGGCGCATGTGCATCGACTACAGAGCTCTCAACAAAATTTCAGTAAAGAATCGCTACCCTCTGCCACGGATAGACTGTGAAATTGCCCACATAAGATCCAAAGAGATGATGTAAACCTCACAATGAAAGAATTTAGGAATAATAGAAGAAGAGACAAGCAATAGAACTTAGATCCAAAGAAACTCTGATTGAGGCAGAATAATTACACATGTTACATTAAATTGAATAGTGAACAGGTAAATATATAATGTTGAGTATGAGGATTCGAATTCACTAGGAGGAATTCGAATTGGCCTTCATGCACAGATCCATAATCAGTGGAGAGTCATCAATGCCTAACTGGGAGTCCACCTTCTCATTAGTGAAGTCATCAATGCACAAGTAATGGTCAACCGGGAGTCAAACTGAGTCTAACTGAATGTGGTTGGTGTAACTGGCACATGGAAGCACTAACATAGTGAAGGAGGCTCAGTGGAGGGCGCCATAGGAGTTAACTGGAGTCAGAATGGTCAATCTAGTCTCACTGGAGATCTAACAGAGTGATAAACTCAGTAAAGAGTCAGTTAATCCTTAAATCAAGGAAATAACTGAAGATAACTCAATATAACTGAATATAATTGGACTGGTAGGTGAAGAAGGCGCCCTTGTCATGCAATGGAGCAAAGGAGGGTGCATTAGTCACTGGGAGGGCTAGAAATGATCTGAAAGAAGCTTCGGGGACTAGTTTGTTGAGGACGAGGTGCTAGGACTGATGACCTAGAATGCATGCAAACCCTAATTTTGCATGCATGACTGCAAATGAAAATGACTGCAAAACTAGTAGGACTAGGATGGAGTACAGGAATATCCTAACACCCCCCCTTAATCCATCCTGGGCCCTGATAACTAGGACCAAAGGTCACCCATACAATAAATGAAATGATAATAAAATACATAACTGTCCATAAACTGAGGAAATGGGGAAAACCTCACGGGAAAAATACCCCCCCTCAAAAGAACAGTAAATAACTCAAAGAACCATCATGCAGAAAAGAAAGAAGCTTTCATCAGTGAAAACTTTTGCAAAAGACTTGGCAAGTTGATCCCATGTAGGAAGGTCTCCCACTGTGTGGAGGATGAAGCAAATCTTTCAGGAACTTTTTCTGTATATGGAGCAAATGGAACATGAGTAGTCTTCCCAAAAGATGGAAGAGAGAACCCCATCATCATGCTGTATCTCTCATGGAGAGATGGATGGCATAATGCAAGGTTGGCATGATGCTGAAGTCTAGTAGTTCTGTAAGCAAATAAATCATCAACTATGTTCTCAGTAGTAGCAAGGACTGTGTGAGAACATATTTCTCTTGAATCTGGACTGAGAATAGGTGTTGGTTTCCTTGAACCATGATCTTAACATCAAAATCTTGATCTTCTTCTTCACTAGAAGAGGAGTCACTATGATCTTCATCGGAATTTGAAGGAATAGTTGGAGAGAAAGGCATGAAGTGTGAGAACTCATATGCCTTTAAGGCATGATTAGCAATCCCATTCGCTATAACCTTTCCAGTGGAGATTTCTGTAATCTCTACTGTGTTTGGACCAAAAATTACTTGTTTTGGAGATCCTGTATGAGTCATTTGATATACTGACAACAAATTAGTTGTAAGAGAAGGAACAAATAAGACATTTTTGAACTTAGCATGCTCCATATGAACTGTACCCAAACCTTTGGCAGAGATCTAAGAGTTGTCTCCCATGTGAATGGTAGGCCCATCTTGGAGATCCAAAGAGGAGAAGGATTCTTCTTGTGCAATCATGTGGTTGGAGGCTCCAGAATCTATGAGGAGGGCTTTTGTCTTTGAAAAACCAGCCATCCATGCATGGCAATCATCAAATCCACTTCCAAAATCAGTCATCTTTGCTTCTTTTGGAACAACAATTTGGTTTTGTTCAAGAAGCTTGGTTAGAAGATCAATCTTCTTGTGCATGCAGGCATGCTCAGGATGGTTTCCTCTCTTGCAGTAGGTACAATTAGGTCTCTTTTGTTTGTCATTCTTGGATCTTGAAGGTTTCTTGCCTTTGCCCTTTTGTCACCCTTTTGCATTCGCTCCACTTGATTCACCAGCTAAAAGAGCTATATCTCTGGAGGTTTTGATGGCACCCATTTGAATCAATTTGTCCTCTTCTTGAATGAGAGCGGTAGTAAATTTTTCCAAGGTAGGAAACTTCCATCCAGGGATTGACATTCACCCAGAATGGAAAGTAAAGACAAAAACAGAAAATTGAGATCCAAGTTTGCTCAAAATGGAGAGCACTAATTGTTCATCACTTTTGGTGATGCCACAGTGCTTGCATTGAGTAACCAAATTCTGAAATTTTGAGATGAATGTTTGAATGCTCTCAAAATTGCTAGGTTGTAGAGAAGCCAATTCATTTTTGAGAGTGTAGCCTCTCATCCCATCTTATTTGCCAAAGAGATTTCCCAATTTTGTCCATAACTCATTGGGAGACTTAATTCCTTCAACATGAAACAGTAGATCTTTTGATATATGGAGGCATATGAATCCAAAAGCTTCATCCATTTTATTTAGATGCTTGGTTCTCTCAACAACATGATGACGTATAGCATCTTTTTCAAATACTATTCGATTTAGACTTTTGTGATACAAGTGAAATATAATCCTATCCTTCCATTCGAAGTAGTTGAATGGAGTGAGGATCATAGGAGAAGGAGAAGAAGGAGAAGCATTCGAAATGCTCATCTTGACTGCTGGAACAAGTGCAAAATAGAAACTGCTGAATCTGCTGCTGGAACTGCTGGAACTTCGAAATACCTGCAAAAAAACTCTCAAGAATGGAGGTAGAATATACTCTCAAATGGATCTGATACCATGTGAAATTGCCCATATAAGATCCAAATAGATGATGTAAACCTCACAATGAAAGAATTTAGGAATAATAGAAGAAGAGACAAGCAATAGAATTTAGATCCAAAGAAACTCTGATTGAGGCAGAATAATTACACATGTTACATTAAACTGAATAGTGAACAGGTAAATATACAATGCTGAGTATGAGGATTCGAATTCACTAGGAGGAATTCGAATTGGCCTTCATGCACAGATCCATAATCAGTGGAGGGTCATCAATGCCTAACTAGGAGTCCACCTTCTCATCAGTGAAGTCATCAATGCACAAGTAATGGTCAACCAGAAGTCAAACTGAGTCTAACTGAATGTGGTTGGTGTAACTGGCACATGGAAGCACTAACATAGTGAAGGAGGATCAGTGGAGGGCGCCATAGGAGTTAACAAGAGTCAGAATGGTCAATCTAGTCTCACTAGAGGTCCAACAGAGTGATAAACTCAGTAAAGAGTCAGTTAATCCTTAAATCAAGGAAATAACTGAAGATAACTCAATATAACTGAATATAACTAGACTAGTAGGTGAAGAAGGCACCCTTGCATGCAGTGGAGCAAAGGAGGGCGCATTAGTCACTGGGAGGGCTAGAAATGATCTGAAAGAAGCTCCCGGGGCTAGTTTGTTGAGGACTAGGTGTTGGGACTGATGACCTAGAATGCATGCACAATGCATGCAAACCCTAATTTTGCATGCATGATTGAAAATTAAAATGACTGGAAAGCTAGTAGGACCAGGATGGAGTATAGGAATATCCTAACATAGACAAGCTCACTATTTGAAAGGTGTTAAATTCCTTATTAAGCTTGACCTCAAGTCGGGATACCATTAGATTCCAATCGAGCCCTCAGATGTGTGGAAAACTGCTTTCAAGACCAAGGAAGGATTGTTCGAATGGTTAGTCATGCCTTTTGGCTTAACCAATGCACCTGCAACCTTCATGTGACATATGGATAACATTCTTCAACCGACGGACAGGGATCATGTGGTTTGTGCCATTGCTAAACCACCTAATCGACAACAGGGATTGTACACACCTCTTCCAGTTCCTAGTCGACCATGGGAATCTATTTATATGGACTACTTGACAAGTTATCCTACTACTAGACATTAGCATGACGCGATATTAGTAGTAGTTGACCGATTCTCCAAGATGGCCATTCTCATACCATGTAAGAATACACGAAAGCGCAGCAGACCGCTCAGCTCTTCTTTACACATGTTTGGAAACACTTTGGTTTACCCACAACCATTATTTCCAACCGAGATGCCAGATTCATCAGCATATTTTGGAATACCCTCTGGCAACAGCTGGACACACAACTCTCATTGTCGACATCTTTCCATCCTCAGACCGACGGACAGACGGAAGTTGTTAATTGCTTGGTCGTACAACTGCTTCACATGTACAACCACAAGCATCGACGCACATGGGATGAAAGTATTCCATACATACAACACATCTATAGTCATGCTTAGCATAGCTCTACAGGAAAGAGTCCATTTGAGCTTTATTACGGATTTCAATCCTCAAGGCGTATCGACTTGATCAACTCCTTGACACAGTCGAACTCCGACACTGACTATAGCCAGCGAGAAGTTGATAAAGCAGTCAAGTTTCGAGAATAGATTTGCGACATCCAATGACAAGCACAGGATATGTTTCACAGAGCAAATGAGAAATATAAGGCTCGACACGACAAGCATCGTATTCCTCATTCATTCCAAATTGGGGATAAGGTTTGGTTACATCTTAAGAAGGAGCGCTTCATTGGTCCATTCAAGAAGCTCAAACCTTTGCGATATGGTCCATACAGTATTCTTCAACAGATTGGTGAAAACTCTTTCCAACTCAACATTCCTGCATGTCTAGGTCTACATCCAGTATTTAATGTGGATCTACTTTGACCATACCATGCACCACTATTGGAACAGAATGATTTGTAAACAGCATAACCCGAAGACATCCATCCAAATGTTCGGGAGCCTCTTCCTTGCGACACCATCGTGGGACAATGAGTATGCCTTACAAGGACAAACATAATTCCCTTATTTCAGGTTGCCAAAGTTGGCCAACTCCCATCTCAAGGAAAGTGGTACTCTGTTACTGAAATAACCAACAAGTTTCCTCACCTTCGCAAGCAAACAATGGGGACCATTGTTTCTCAAGGAAGGAGGTCTTAACATCGACTGCGACAAGTCATTGATGTCGATACAACTTCGACAAGTTTTGACTCGACGTGACTTCGACAAACTCAGCAACTCCGACAGGTTTCGATTTCGACATAACTCTGACGAGTCTCAACTTCGACATACTGCAACACACTCCGCACCTTCGACATGTTCATCAACCTCACAGTTTTGCGACATCGACATGCTGAGTCGATATGCGACCAACGATTGTCGAACTTCGACAGACTGTCTCTCTGTCTTCCAGTCGACTGTAACGGTTGAACTGTTGAACCGTTCTAACTTCTTCTTTGTAACTAAACACCCAAGCGTCTCATAATTCTATATAAGCATGTATAATATTGTAATATACATCAATCTGCAATCATAATGAACACATGTGTTTTTTGGTCAACCTAGACTGGGAAAAACCCCAATTTGGGGAAAACCTTAAGAGAGATTTTTCATTAAGAAGAGTACAGAAAATTTCAATACAATGAAATTTATCCTTAAACCCTCACAGGAAAATTTTCAGAAGCAGCAAACAAATTCATAATTTTCAGCCAACCTCGAAATTCATGCCAAACTTAGTTGTACGGTCTGTTGTATGGCAATTGTATGGTCTGCTACAGTTCTGCCTCGAATTCTATGCCAAACTGAGGCTGCATTTAATGTTGTATGACCTATAATTAATGCGCTGCCAGATTCTAGGGAATCGTGCCCACACATGTGGCTGCAATCAATGTTGTTGTATGGTTGTTTATAAAAGCGTGTTGCTCCTTGGGATGCGTGTTGCTCCTCTCTCTTGGAAATTGTGCCCTTCTTTTGCGTGGGAACCCTTCTTTGTCTTCAATATCTATTTTCCTCTCTCTGATGGTGAGTGTTTACAATCCCCTTCTCTCTTTATTTTATACTTTGTCTTTTGTAACTAACTTCTAACTTCCCAATATAGGGTTGGGATTGAATTGCAAAATCTAGGGTCTAAAATACATGCACTCACTTATTAATAATTAAATCATTAATTATTAAATATTTCACTTGAGTGAGACCCAAACTCATAAAGTACAAACTATAACTTTATTTATATAAAAGTCACTTTTTACATAAAAGTACACAAGGAACAAAACATTAAGTCTCCCTCATCACACCCATACCAGAAAGATGAGGGAAGACCTCCAGAGTTATCTTTTCAACAATCGAGTTGTGAAGCAACCTTTAATCTCTTTTCCATCCTCTTCGTGATAGTCTTTCTTTTAGGATCGAAGACTATCGTTTCCAACTTGGCAATCAAATGTTGTTTAGGCGGTGTGAATGGTGTGAGTCCTATCTCGTCCAATGGAAGATGTCCTCCTGTGAGAGGGACTTCAGTGTCGATATTTGTAGCATTATCAATTTCTATGTCTTACTTCCCATTACGTTCTTGTAAGTTCTGAGCTTCCACAACATTCTTGATATGTTCTTCTTCTTCATTTTTCTTATTTAATGCTTCTTCTTGTAATCTTTTTTTCCTCTTGTTCTGTAGCCATCTTTTCTGTCTTTTCTTGCTCTGACTTCTTTCATGCTTCTTCAACTTTTTCCCTCTCTTGTCTATCTTCTTCTTTTTTCTTGGCCAATTCCACTTCTTACATTATCTTGGCATTTTCAGCTGAAAGAGCTTCTTTAATTGCTTTTCTTCTTACCGCTTCCTCTAAATCTTCTTTTGTTGATGTATCTGGCTGACTGGAACTTGCTCTTGTATTCTTTCTGAATCTTTTGTTTAACTCTGTAAGATTCTTTACTCTTTTATACACCTCCTCATCCAGCAAGAAATGATCTATATATTCATAATTAATCCTACATGATTGGCAATGTTGAGCAACTTTCTGAAGGATATCATTTCTAGCAAAAATCTTTTCACCGAAGTGATAAAAGTCCAGTTCTTTCACTCATTCTTCTGCTTCTTTGAATTTGTTGAATTATATAACGCCTCAACTACAAGTGGGACGGGTGGCCATGAATCTTTCTTGTTTTCATGCAAGAAGTGTCCCACACCATTGATAAACACTTGTCTCACTATTTCCTTTAAACAATGTAATCTGTACCATATTTAGGAATTAGTGGACTCTTTGAACCTCCATACATGAATAGATATGTACCATTAGGAGTAAAGTAATAGTCTCCTAGGTTGGTGATCACCATAAGTGCTTCATCTGACATACAATTAGGTTCTCTGTCAAAAATCAATTTATACAATGGCATCAAGAACTCTTCACAAATCTACTTATAAAAACTTGCATGCTTGTGTGCCCATGGAATTTGATAGGCCACGACCCACATATACTGGATTCTCACTAGGGTTCCATTTACATCCAAGCTTTGAAAAATGGTTCATGACTAGAATACAATCAATGAGGTATGAGGACATACAAAACTCGACCTTTTTTTGCTTAAGTCCCTCTTGAGCATTTGTTATGGCCTGCATCATGTTCTCTGAGTTAATGTCTGCCTAGTTGAAGATTGTACCATGCATTGTGATATGATATAATAGCAAGATCCAACTGAGCTTATAATTGCTTGAATTAGCTCTTCCATAAATTCTCCACAAAAGTGTGGCAACAACCTTGAATGGAGTTTTAAGGTTCTTAGTCTCGTATTCCCCATTAGTTCTTTGACGTAACTATTTGCCAGGTATCAACATCATTTTCACACACTCAAAGTGATCAATATTCAAACTTTTAACCCAATTTTATGTTAGGAAAAAATTGGGTCTAGGGATATTGTAGGCCTTTCCAATGTGAGTAGGTTGGAATGAAGCGAAGCCCTTTCCAATAGCACTCAAAATGATTCTGGATTTCACATCCACGTAGGGAAAAATTCACCCTATTACTTTGGCACATGAAAATAGCTCTGGGCATGTAGCAGCTTTATGAATAATGAATTTCTTGATATTTTGATATATCAAGTCTTCTTCCATCATTGCATCTGGTATGTTTTGATCCCTAATGAAGTAGTAGAGCTCGCCCCACTTGAATTTAGGGGTTGTTCCATGTGGTGGATTTGGTGTCACCAAACTGGACTTCTAAGGCTGTTTCTGGAGCCATTTCTTCATCTAAATCCGATATCACCTTGTTATTACGCTCGAAATACCAACTAGTCATTTCCAAATCCTATGAAAGAAAGGCAATATCATTGGGTTGCATGTACTCCATTGAAAAATATAGAATAGACAAATTTATACATAAAAGAATGATTGTATCAAGGACTCAATGAATAAAACTAGAGATATGTGTATGCCATTTTCTATCAATAGAATACTATCAATCCTTCCTCAAAACTGATAATAATTTGTAAGCAAAAGTGTAAACAAAGAACCCGTGCTGCCAAACTAGTGTTTAACGTTATTCTGAGCAAGATCACATCTAATAAAGTCATGTAAACTAGGGTTTCACGCCCTTTGAAAAAGTAAGAATTTGAGAAAAAATCCATAAACTAGGTTTAACATTCTTTTGAGCAAAGAGAAATAAAAAACTGTGTTTTAGAGTAGGTAAAAGAGCTAGGGTTGAGTAACACATCCTTCAATCGAGAATGTATCAGGATCAATTGTAAATGGCGAGCTAAGAGTCCCAGATTCCACAGGTTTCACTAGATAGAATCATAAATCTCATGGTCTCAATCGGACGTTAAGCATGCAACCACAAGATCTCCAAACATCCACATATGTAAAACTATTGGTAGGTAGGGTTTAAGGAGTCCTCTATTTGTATTGTTTAAGCAATAAATGGCAGGAATTAGAGTTTTATTGAGTTTTAACCAATCTAAAAAAACAAAACAGCCCAACCTAGCCAATCACGCATTTTCTCGTGAAATGCAATCTCGAAAAGACAAGTGTTAAATTATTTTAGATAAAGACAAAAGAAAAACTTACTTGGGTATACGACAGGCGGGACAGTGAGTTGGTGGTCGATTTGGTAGGGTTTCTTGCACAAGTAGTGTGAGGAACCGAACAACGTTAAGGAACAAGGCTAGATTCGTGAATGAGTCTCCAATAGTTCAACATAAAGCTCCAAAACCCTAATTCTCTTAAAATTCGACCAACGGATTTCTAGGGTTGGGAGAGCTATAATCGTATTTTTCCAATGACTTTATGATTAAGAAAATTGTGTTTTAACGATCAAAAGCACACTAATCGGTGATAAACAATATCTACACCGATGCATTTTAGCGATAAAACAATATTTACACCGATACATGTCATCGTTAATCTTTATCCTTCGCTGATGAGACTTGACATCAAACTCGGTGGCCCCAAAAGTCATGACTATAAGAAAACAAATCGGTGAAGAATTCGTTTGTTTTGCGAACAGGTCGGGGAGGAATGTTCTTTAAGCCGACTGTTTCAGAACAAAAGGGTAAACGACTTCGATATTTTTTGGGACATAACCCAAAAGTCTGGCAAAACAACTTTCCCTTTTCTAAAAAATTCCAAGTCCATATTTTTACCATAGTAAGAGAGACATATCGACGTTCACCCACACAAATGCCAACCCTTCCAACATTTCAGGCCCAAAACCCAAACTCCCCCAACTGGCTTTGGGGATATTTTCCAAAGTCCCCGACATTTCCCAGTTAAAGGGAAAACTAAAACGTAGTATCGATGAGAAACTAGGAATTGCTTCGACGTTTCGGGACCAAAATGGAACATTCCCTGACAGTTTTGAAGCACTTAACATGACTTGCCTGATGTTTCGGCGTAAAACCAATAACTTCTCCAATATTTTGCTAAGGTTTGCATAAGTCGCCTAAATGGTCCAAAACTTAAAATTTTCCTAACTGTTGTTTCCTAGTGAACAACCAATTTCTAGGAAATTCTCTTGTGAAAAATAAAACTAAAAGAGCAAATAAGTTCAAAAGTTGAATTCAATAAAGGGATGGGCCCTTGCTTTTGCATAAAACTGGGGAAAGTGGTTGCAAATGCAACAACGCCTTAAATAAACTATTTGCCTCCTTTTGACTTATTAAATCCAATCATTGAGTGCACGTGTGACGTTGGTGGGAAAGTCTTCTCATGGAGTTATGGAAGCATGGAATGAATAATTTTTTAACAATTGTAAAATTCCTTTCTATGGTCACAAGTAATGTCACTTGTCTTTTCACCTATCCTCTTGTCTCCATTGGAGCTTATCACTCATTTTCCGTGCATAATTCATACACTATGTAGCTTTTCACGTTGTTTTCACCGTTACCAATTACCAAACTGAGAAGATAACTAGAAATCAACATTGCGATGAGGAAATTATAGACATTAGAGTGAAAAGGATGGTTGCAGGTGAGCATAGAGGCTAGGAAAGATAAGAAACCTTCACCCACTATTTATTTGTTTCTTTAGGATGCTTGAGAAGCCACAAATTGATTTGATAGGAGGTTCTCTGACAACATACAATAGGTAGACTCTTTATGGACACACTAAAGAGTACTGTAAGGGTTGGGTACTATGTGGGATTGTTTAGTAGAGAAAGATTCGACCTTCCTTGTCTTGTGTGCGGTAGAGGAAGAGAATTCCATGGCTGGGATGGTTGAATGAGATACATGTAGTGCTCAGTGGTGAGAAGGTTGGATAAGAATGAGAGAAAATGGGTTTTGGGATGAGAGAGAGAAGTCTATAGGTGTTTCCTTCACCCTGGTGACCTGATAACTTGGCTTAAGGGTGGTATTTGTTGCTGATACCTACGGTTGTGTGGAAATTTTCTCTTACACAACCAATTGCTTGGATCTTCTTCTGTTAAAAGGTAAGTATTCATTGTTGTTTATGAATATGGAAAATTATATTTACTTCCTATTATGAATATGATTGTTCATGCATGTTGTGTGTGTGAATATAGTTTTAATTCCATTGTGTTTTCTATGTATGCACCTACACCTGCATTCTTTAATTTTTGTCATACATGGGAGGCTTAAATTAGTTATGAAATCAAATAATGCCCTCTATGGGATGTAATTTTCAAGTGGGGAATTTGTAACTACCCATTTAGAAGTTAGAATGATGGATGGTGATGTTACACCTAACCAACAATGCAAAGGCCTAGAAAAGCATCCCACAAAGCTATCTATACACCACTAAAGGCTCCACAACAAACTAGCATCAACACCAACTAGTCCACCCTTGATCTTTAACCAAGCTTGTCTCAAACAAGCTCTTGAAGCTAGGCAAAGCACTACAAGTTTTCTCAAGGATTTATTTATCACAAAACCTAGGTCCTTCTCCAATAGGGACTCAAACACTAGCACTTCAAGTATTATCTAGGATTGCCTCTCATCAACCCTAACACCTTCCTCCCTTGCATAAAGATGAGTATAAAGACTTGAGAGATTCATCTTTAAGAAACAAATGACTTAATGAATTGTCACATCTCTAAGGTGAGAATGATGTGTATATGAATGTAACTAAAGACTCTCTTATCCCTTTATATAGAATAGGTGAGTGAGGCCAATAATAATAAAGTGGACAAGTTCCACAAACAACTATCTCAAGCAACCTAACTAATCAATAGTTAAGTCCACATATGAAGCACTTCAACTCTATGATGACACATGTCAAGCTCTAGGGTAAGCATGTCCATCAAGCAAGGGTCCCAAGGTGGGGTGCTCCATAAGGCAAGGCCCAACACTCCTCTCCAAAGGTATCCAACACTCCAATGCTATCTCTTAAGCAATGTGCACCTTCGAGTCCACCACACTTCCATGAATGCTCCATAACCCAAGCATCCTCAAGCGAAGTACAAGCTTCTATGTAAGAAACCAAGTGATCACATGCTACCGAAGGCTTAATGCTCTCATTCTAAATGCCCCAATGATCCAAATCCATATGGATTCTTCTGCTAGGAAATCAGCCAAACCCTCCTTGTGCGCCTCATGAAGAGTCACTAGTATAATTTGACAAAATTTTTATTAAAAAAAAAGTAAAATGTGTATATAAAGTACTATTTTTTGAGATGACTAATGGTAGCATAATCACATTCCTTTATAATGCAACTAAACTTCAATAGTATCTCTCTTAGTTGTTAATTAGTTGACTTGATGTTTTAGTTTGTAGTATATTTACTAGTTCAATTAGTGATTTATTGTTTACACTCTTGTAATACAAAATTTGAAGAGTTATGGCTAAGGCCTTCAAACAAAACTAAAGAGTCTTCTAAGCAAAAAATGTACTATGGTTTATCAAAGATTTATTAGTGTAGACTTGGTAGGGGTACTACATTACAAACTGACCCATAAGAAACATGTTATGACAAATCATAATCAAATTAGACAAGCTTGAGTTAATAGGCCCTCATAGGGCAACTTCTACTTGCTCCTCTGAAGTCTCCATAGCAGGTTCAACATTATTAGTTTCCAATTCTAGTGGCTCCATAAGACTAGATTCATTCACAATGGCATGAAGGCTTGAATCAATATGACCCATGATATCCATTGCCTCTTCCTTTATCTCAACAAAAGCATAGGAGGATTCTCCAATAGGCATGGAAACTAGAGGCAGAGGGAGGAAGAAACAACATGTGGATTGTGAAGATGTACCACCACTTTGTTAACCATAGAAGTTAAACAATATTAATCGTAGAAGTTAAAGATCACAATTTTGTTTCCAGATTATAATTATCCATTCATGAAGTTTGCACAAGTGTGGTTACCTCACCGTGAAATTCTCAAAATGTCATCAAATGGGTAGCAATTGCAATCGCACATATCTATCTCCCCATTTTCTATTTGCACCATGTTGTTCCTTGAGGTGTTCCTGGCCAAAGAACCATGCTGGAAGGAATCCACTGGAGGTTAAAGAACCTCCCCACTTTAGGTTGTAAGCTAGCTCTTAAACTAGGGGGATAGCCCTCAACTATTTTCGGCGTTGATTGCCCCCCATCACTTCATCAACAACTCTATCCTCTATACTTTAAATGCCAAATTTTAGTACTTGCAAGACAAGATCATATGAAGGAATAATGTTCGAATAGTTAATCCAAACCTCATAATATTTAGTCCATTGTCTTTAGAGCATTTGGGGGCTACTTCTCATATGAACACAATAACATGCAGCCTATCCTTGCCCAACTTGAGCAATTTATGTTTATATTATAAATATTTAATCATAATTCTAGACTTTATGAAAGTAAACTATCTTTAATCAAGATAATGCAGAATGGTGTTTCATTTGATTTTTAAATGGTTGGTAATAAAATATTTTTATATTTGTCCAATTTTATTTGAAGTCCCATCATAGATGTTGCAAGGGTAGATTTGTTGATTTTTTACAAGGAAAACCTTGTGGGGAAACCCAAGTGATGTTCCTTGTATTCGTGGATGACATATTTAGTAACCCTATCGGCATAGATTAGTATGCCTCGCACAAAGGATTCAAATAGAGCACCTGCTAGCATAGGCCTTGCCAAATGTCCAACAACAATGGAGACAACCAATTGAACTAACTCCTTGGATTGACCAAAGTTACTATATATAATCACTGAAATACCTTAAGCATTACAAATCTTGTTTTCTTCTTCTTTTATTCTCCAAACTCAACATTCATATTTATTTGCCAAACAAACAAAATAAAAACCAACTTCGTAAAAACTATAGTAATAATATCTAATTTCAGGTCATAACCTAACCATATAGTGTGCTAAGTTTCATAGAGTAGTGATGGGGTATATAATGTGTTTGATGGAGTAGTGGGGAGAAATATAATGTTTTTAAGTTTGATGAATAGTGGTGGGAAATAAAATTTTATTGAAGGAAAAGACACTGATAATAATGATCTATTTTTAAGGGCATGGCCCATATAGTGTGTTTAAGTTTCGTAGAGTAATGGTGGGAAATACAGTGTATTTAAGTCTAACATAGTAGTAGTGGAAAATAAAAGTTATTAAGAAAAATGATAAACATATGCTTAAAACAACAACGACGACAAGGACAATAATAATAATCATCGTCTTTAATCTACCTTTGCTCCTCTTGCCTTACGATAATCATCATCTTTAATCTACCTTTGGTCCTTTTGCCTTACAAGGTTATCCTTATCCATTGACTCCTATTTTATTTCTTAAACTTCCCTCATTTTAGAGAGTTGGTGTTAGTGGACTTTGAGGCCTAACTCCTTATGGTGGTGGATATGGTGGTGGGCTTACTCTCAATTACAATCACTGTGTATAAATGACATGTACCTCCTCTTGTTGGAACTTGACACATACGTCTTCTCATTGGTGATTGCACGCTCACATTTACCTCGTCTTGTTGTAACCTGACACATACATGCTGGAATATGCTTCACATTATCTGAAAGACATTGATCGAAGCTAAAATTTATTAAATATTTATCCTTTTCAGCAGAGCTGGAACTTACAACTAATAACATATCAACACAACGCTATTAGTACATCATCTACTATCAATATTATTGACCTGTGTCATAAGTTGGGAGATGGAGCTTCTCTCATGTTTTTATTGCTTGGATACTCTAGCGAGGCTGTCATTTTGGAAGATGGAGCTTCTATCATCTTCGGGAACTATTAATTTCTAGATCCTTTTGAGAACCGGTTTATGAAAATATTAGTGTTTTCGATGTTCTGGGCATTTTTAGAACGAAGGTAGGCCTTGTGTTGTCTTGAATATGAACTCCTTAGCCTGGAATGTTCACTACTCTGTTTACAGTTGGTATTAATGTAAGTCATGAACGTCTCTTGATGGATTTAGTATCCCTATACAATTGATGCACTGATTGTACATATATGTTTGTTGCCAGTCCATTGATCACGTAAAAAAATTAATAAGGTTTCTTATTTTTCATCCACTGCATGTAAAAAAAAATCTACTCAATCATCCACTGCATGTAAAAAAATTAATAAGGTTTCTTATTTTTCATTCATTGTGGAGTGTTTTTGGCAACAAACTCTTAGGACATGTGGAAGGGCTACGAGGGATGTAAGGAGAGTGTCATGGAAACCAGTTCAAGAGTAGTGTAACCACGGTTAAACTTGGTCTTACAAGGTTGAATCCTCTTCTTTTTCTCGACATATTCTTCAAATCCATTCTTTGTATAAAGAGTGTTTTATTCCTTTTTCATTTATTAAGGTTTGCAATTTTAGTAATGGGTTCAACAATGAAATCAATGGTGGCTAGGGATGATTGCAATAACCTAAGGCTTCTATATGGAGGGTGGTCAAGGTCATGAGAACAAGGGTTCTTCTTCTTTCTTTGTATTTTATTTTAGGCTCATTGTTTTTTCATTTAATAGGAAACTTCAAGTATTCACATTGCTTCAAGAAAGCAATTACAAATTGTTGGTTTGTAATATGTATTCTTTTATTGGGTTAAGTGTAAGATTTAATGTTTATTTTTAAAATTATTTATTTATTTATGATTTCTAGATTATGTTTATGCTTATATTTATGTCGTAAGTGTATTTAGATTAATCCACTTGCCAATTACAAGTCCATGGTGTCATGAGCCTAGGCTTTTTTCTATCCCCCTCGAGCATCCCATATCGTCTGAAAGCCTAGAAACGCGTGGCACTAGCGTGATATTGCTAGTTGGGCTTGACCATCAACCGCAAGTATCATCTGGACTATGCCTTACCGAAACAAGCCTGACCAAAGCTATGTTAGACACCATCAAGATGTGCGAAATGTAAGTGCGCGTTTCATCGTAGACGATGCATCCAACAACATCGCCACCCAACCTTAGACCATGCAGTCTCGTTGCATGTTCTCCCTTGAGCCAATGCTTGGACAACCGACAACCTGCCTAATGAAACGTAAGCTCAGCTAGTATCAATCCTTGAGGATGCCTCGAGGGTGTTGTCCTGGTTGCCTGCCAAGTCCAACCACATGCTAACATATTGATGTGTCCCTGTAGCATCCATCAATGCGGATTGTTCTAACCGAGTGTTACGCTTACATAAGCTAGGGATTCTTCGCATCATCCTCCTTGGTCCTCCTAACGATCAAACATGCCAGTACACCATCCATCCGACTGAGGCTCTAACCAACGGCCAGCTGCCAACACTACCAAAATTCTTGTGAAATGTAGGGTTGTGACATTCTCCCCCACTTAAATATGTTGACGTCCTCGTCAACGCAATGCAGCTCCACCGAGGCCTCTGATGAAAGGGATGTTGGTGGTGAAGAGACAATTGTGAAAATCTTCACAGCAGATCTAAGAGATGATGTATACCTCACAAGAGTAATTATGATTAAGCAGGAAAATAGAAGAAGAGTGAACAATACAGTATAATGAGCAACATAATAATATGGTACAGTAGAACTCAGATAGAAGCAATAATACTTCACACACACTAATTAATTAATCACATTATGGACAAATAAATAGTACAATGGTGGAGAGGATTCGAATGCCTAAGGTGGCAATTCGAATTAGCCTCTCAGAGTGATCATAAGATCAATAGAGTGTCATCGGAGCACAACTAGGTGTCCTCATGATCATCGGAGCGCAACTGGAAGTCTTCATCATCATCAGTGGAGTCATCAATGCTCAAGTAACTGTCAACCATCAGTCAAACTAACTCTGGTAGGTGTAACTGAGTGTAACTCAATGTAACTGAGTGTAACTGAGTGTAACTAAGTGTAGCTGAGTGTAACTGAGTGTAACTGAGTGACAACTGGACTGGTAGGTGAAGAAGGGTGAGTTGCTCCCTAAAATCAAGGAAGAAGGGCGCATTAAGCAACTGGAGAGCTAAAACTGAATAGTGAGAAGCTCCTGGGGGCTGGCTAACTGAGGGCTAGGTGCTGGATTGATGACTGGGATGCATGCAAACCCTAGAATGCATGCAAACCCTAAAAGGTGCATGCATGACTGAAAATGTAAATGATCAAAATACTGGTGGGACTAGGATGGAGTATAGGAATATCCTAACAACAATTTTGTGTTTGCCGAAACCGAACGTGGGCTCTGATACCATTTGTCACGGGCCTAGGATTTTTCTATCCCTCTCGAGCATCCCATACCGTCCGAAAGCCTAGACACACGCGACACCAGCGTGATATTGCTAGTTGACACCAGCGTGATATTACTAGTTGGGCTTGGCCATCAACCGCAAGTATCACCTGGACTACGCCTTACCGAAAGTAGTCTGACCAAACTTGCGTCAGACACCATCAAGATGTGCGAAATGTAAGTGCTCGTTTCACTGTAGATGATGCATCCAACAACATCGCTACCCAACCTTAGACCATGAAGTCTCGTCGCATGTTCGCCCCCGAGCCAATGCTTAGACAATCAACAACCTGCCTAATGCAACGCAAGCTCAGCTAGTATCAATTCTTGAGGATGCCTCGAGGGTGTTGTCCTTGCTGCTTGCCAAGTCCAACCACATGCTAACATGTTGATGTGTCCCTGTAGCATCCATCAACACAGATTGTTCTAACCGAGTGTTACGCTTACACAAGCTAGGGATTCTTCACATCATCCTCCTTGGTCCTCCTAACGATCCAACACGCTAGTACACCATCCGTCTGACTAAGGCTCCAACCAACAACCGACCACCAAGGCTACCAAAATTCTTGTGAAATGCAGGGTCGTGACACATGGACTAATAAACTTACTTGTTATTAACATCTTTTTAATAATGTAGCATTGTCATTTTATATCTACCATCAATATAGGCACTCTTTAATAATACTCAATCATTTCAACAAAATGTTGTATAACGAGTCAAAACACACTCCACCACATTATCATATATTGATTACACCAAAATCCTTTGTAAGAGAAAACAATAATGGCATTTTCTTGTTTGCAATGGAAAAATTATAGGTTACAAGAAAGAGAATTTTTAAATTTGTTGTGAAATTTTAGTTTGGGTGGTTGAGAGGATTGATTGTTGCCTTGGCTACCCATGTTCAATTCTTATAAGTGATATGATGCTCTTGTTGCAAAAAGAATGAGAATTCTTAAATTTAGAAGTTATAAGAATGAGAATTCTTAAGTTTAGAAGTTATAAGAATGAGATTATTGATTGTGTGGAAAATCATATTTTTTAATGTTTTTATATTTTTTAATCTTTTATATTAATATTTAATTTTAATATAAATTAAAAGAGGCGCAAAAATCCATTAAAAAAACATATGGAGAGTGGTTCAACTCTTAGCAAGTTATTTGAGAGGAGACTACATTTTTTTCTAGTATTCACTACGGATTCCGTCGACCATGGACAAGTTTCGAACCCCAGGCCTTTGAGATGGGTATGTCCCAAGTCTTATATAATCATCCGACGAGACTTTGCTGAAATAAAGTGCTTAGCTTTCTTTCTTCGAATGTCACTATACGCAGCGATGAAGCTGATGACGGTTTGAAGGAAGTCACGGTTTCGTCCGCTTTTTACAGTTTTTACGAATCTCGGATCGGTTATTCGAATAACCATATCGGCCTAAACAAACAATTTGCTAAGCCATCTGATAAGGAAATCTGTTCTTTCAGTCTGCCATTTGAAAAGGTTGGTTGAAGAATTTAATCCTAACATTCATTTCTGTTGTAATTGGTAGATTTTGAGGAATTGATTGCATTTTGATACCCTTTGTATAAGTTTTTGTTGAGCGAGTTTTCAACATTTTTCTTGCATTCTTTTGTATCAGATCCGTGCGTCTGTGAAGCTTCGGATCTTTTGCTACCATGGGTTTTGACGATGATCGGTAAGTCATTAAAACCCTCTATTTATTTTTAATTTCAAGTTTCGCTATCTAGAACATGCATGTTGACAATTGCGAGGGTTAGGGTTTTCTTCCGCTTTACCGTCAGGGCAATAGTAATAAACTCTATATTAACATAGAAATACTCTGTTAAATCCATGTCATAATATCTCTTTTCTTCCTATAGACGAAATCCTTGTGTGCTATTCAGGCATTATGAGACGGGTTTTTAAGGTTTTTTATACTTACTGTCTTTTTGCAAAAAGTAAATTGGCCTAGAGTTTTCTACTTTTCTAGCCTTTACGGGAATCCATAACAAAAGCGAAGGACCTCCAGAGAAAAAGAAGTTGCAAAAACTATAAATTACAATAACTCGGCAATGGTCCAAAAAAATCAAATTTGGGAAAAATAACAAAATGACGATGAAGGCGGTGCTTCCATATACTCCATCTTAGTCGCGGAAGTGCGGTGGTCACGTTTGAGGAATCGAACCCTGATAAGCTGTAACAGTACCCTGCTTTTACGAAACCCATTATCCTCTTGTGGCTGGCAAAAAAAGGTTAAAACTAGGTTAAAAACGGGGATAAATTGCAAAATGTCAGTCTGAATAAAAAATGGAAAAAATGGTTGCAGTTTAATTGGTGATTCTAGAAACATGTATGTGAGGAATATATCCCCTGCTTTTGGCTCTTATCTTTGCCATCTATCTTTTAGAAATTTAATCTTTGATATATCTTACATTACACATGATCTTTATTGAACAATTGTTACCTTTGATTCAATTGGTAAGTTACCAATATTGTAAGACTTTTTTTTGTAAGCTAGATAATTTTATATTGATTAAAAAAAACTGTACATAGCACAAAATGCTTAGTCGTAGTTGGAAAACTAGACCAGCAACAAAATAAGAGATTGTCATTATTAAACATCTTAACCTTAATTTCTGGAGCTACAGGAAACTTTATGTAGAGATGAAACTGGAGATAACTAATCACAAAGACAAACGACTGCTATACCAGGAAAACCACAAGGAGAGAGGCTGACATAAACTGGACCAAATAATTGTGTCTTCATCAGAAATAGAAATAATTAGCACATCTTGGCCTTGAGCAGTCTTGTGTTATTTTCCTGCAAATTCAAGGCCGGTGGTGGCTTCGAGGATGATGTTGAGTTTTGAGTCTATGCGTTGAATCTGTTCTTGAGCTTCATTAACTGTAGGAGCAATTTGGAATGTTCTGCCTTACTGTCCCTCATAGCTTTTCCCATAAGTACTTTTATCTTCTTGTATAAAGCCACAGTCTTGTAATATTTAGTTTCTTAGGAATGGGAGGTGCCAGCTTCGTGAACCCATGGGCTCATCTCTTGCTTGATGTTGTCTTGACGAGTATAACCCTGCTCAGTTTTCAACCAATCTTCCTTCCTAGCAATATCCCATTTGACAGTAGCATGGGTCTGCTGCCAATATATTTCCTCTGCTTCCGTGCCTCTGTCATTGCTCGCATTTGGGGGCCTATCCTCCTTCCCCTGTTTCCATGCTGTCCGCGGAAGTTGCTGGACATTACACAAATGAGGGTGGGAGCAAGAACATGGTACACACTTAGTCACAAGAGAAACCCCAAACCCAATCCCAATGGTGAGGGGGAATCGAACACACACCTGGTCGCCTTAGGATGAGATGTGTTCCCAGCCACAAGAAGAACTCAGAACCCAGATTTAGCAGTGAGGAAGAACCAGACACCTACCCAGATGCAAGGAGGAACTAGTACCAATGAAATTGCATTCTGAAGATCAATATAACCAGAATCAGAAGAGGAAAGAACCCACTGACCTGATGTGGAGGAGACTGAACTCAATTTGGAAGTTTCCTTTGCCGAAAAATATGCCCATAGCCATTCTTACCAGCAAGCCACATTACCTTCGGCTGGACTGTCATCATATGCATCACCGACATGGTGAAACAATGAGAATTAGAGCATGGTGCGGACTGTACCATATCACTGATGATGGGTTGCACAGGCTGCCAATCCTGCACAAAACTTCCCCACACTCATCACCTTGCCGGCCAGGTAACCACCATTTATCTGCTGCATGTGGAATGTGACGTGCCACCTCCAAGGTTGTACTTGGATGCTGTGTAGCACCATGGAATCTCCCTACCACCCCATTCTGGGAGTTGTGATCATGTTTGGAGAGAGCAAGATAGTCATCAATTAGGGGTGATGGGGCTGTCTGTCTCCAATCAATATCCAGATCCTCCTGTTTTCTTTTGACCCTGTCATTGGCTAAGCGATCAGCCACCCTTTTTGCTGATCTGTGAACATGAGATGGAATGAGGGCTGTAATTTGAGCAAGGTTTTCTGGTGTCCTTTCCAAACTTTCCTCCAACCTCCAGTTCTTTGAGATTTTGCTGATTATCGAATCATTCTGGTCCCTGGTGTTTGCTCAACATTTGGATGTTGATCTGAGAGTCCCCCTTCTACTACTAATTTGGAGAGGCCTTGTCGGATGGCAATTTGAAGGCCACACTCCAAGGCATGGAGTTCTGCTGCATCGTTGCTGGTTATTATTAGGGAGCCAGCATATATATCCATTCGATGTTACCCTAATCATTTCGATTTACTCCTCCAAATCCTGCTGGCCCAAGATTACCTCTGAAGGCACCATCAAAGTTTAGTTTTTTGAACTCATTTGGGGGTAGAGACCATTTGTCGGCACTTGAGATTCACGGTCTGGTGTTGTGAACACTGCTACCTGGTAGAGTTGGGTTGAAGCCCCATCCTTGCATGATCATTGCCTGTTTCTTGGAATTTCCCCAATAATGTAAAACCTTGACTGATATGTGGATGATGGAATGAATTGCTATTGAAATTTAATTTGGCTCATTTTTCATAACTTTAAAATTATGTAAACTTTGGTTGCTTCACTTCTCCCTTTACAGTGCATTTTGTGGAAAGATTTTCTGAACAAAATTCAACCTAATGTTTATTTATCCCTTTCTTAAAGCAGCAGAATGCCTTTCCCAAGAAAAAACCATATTGTCATTTTTAGTAAAAATGGAAATTACATCTTTCAGGTGATGTAGCAGAATCTCACCATATCCAAATAGGTCAAAAACATATATCAGCGGTAAAAAGTAAATGCTTCCCCACTGCTCCATACATGGACACATCATTAATCTCACCATGTTCTAGTCCAAACAAAAAACATGACTGTTCTTTATCCTTTCCTGAGATAGATATGCTAAAAAGGACAGAAGCTAGAGACTTTTCAAAAGACTAAGTTACCTGGATACGGATACAGCGGGAAACAACAAGTACAAAAAAATATTTTTTTGAAATAAATAAAAAATAGAGTGAAGAATCAAAACTATTCATGAAACACAGGAGTAGATCTATAAGTTATTGCCAAAGAAGAGAGTATTCATGCATATTACTATTAGCCATTCATGTACCATCACTGATAATTTGATAAGTTATTAGTATTACTGATAACCATGCTTGACATTGATAATTTTGAAGACCATTTCAGCATGAACATGAAACAGGTCATAACAGTATTTATGTGACCCACATCTACATGTCGATATCACAGTGAATAAAGTTGTTTTCTTGAAGGCAGTGGAATGACTAAATAACAGTGGGTGAAGTGAGCAACAACGTAGCACATAAGGATAGATCAGCAGTTGACAGAAGACCTTGACCATAAAGATAAATCAAACGAAAACCTTGAGAGCAGACCTTGATAGATCTGAGTTTGAGACCAGTTCTTGACACAAGGATAGATCAGACCTTGAGCAGGAATGGGGTTTGTGGTCATAGCCTTTAGGTGTTTAGGATTTTGCAAGCTTTTTTATTAAAAAATCAATTTTTGCGGGGATCAATGGGTCACAAAAGCACTGGAAGTTTCAGGATCCGTTTGAAAATTTCAGGATTTGTTTGATTTTCCAGGATTCATTTCCTTCTCCAAGGGTTTTGCTTCCATGGCGGATCCTAGGCGGATTCTAGCAGATCTGGATTTGGATCTGCGGATCCTACATACTGGGGTGGTGGAATCTGGTACACAGCAAAAAGTACAGTCTCTCAAAATGTGCTGTTACATCACATCAAATATACTGCATACTAGGTGGATCCTAGCAGATCTGGATCTGGATCTCTGGATCCTACGCACTGGGAAAGGAAAAGAAAATAACCAAAATTGGTCGTGTGAAACCGGCATCCCAGACACTATATGTGCGTTACTTCGGTTACCCTTGGGTGGACATAGCCGAGAGTAACACTTCTCATTTTGGTTAGGCGAGCTCAATCAAATGCAATCTCCTTTTTTCTCAGTTAGTAGTAGTTTCCAGTAACACGGCAAAAAGTAGTCTCTCAAAATGTCCTGTTACATCACATCAAATATAGTGCATAAAAAAATGGACAATGCAATTTGATAAGTCAGACTGAATGATATATGTGTTGAAATGCCTTCTTGAAATTCATCCGGTTCAAGCATGCCTTCTGACATTTGTTGGCCCTCTTTTGAAAGATGATGAGCTTCTTGATTAAGTTCCCTATAAACATGTATGAAGGAGATATAATCAAAGGAAGAGCAGAGCCAGACTTCTTAATCGGATCCCCCGCAGGCCTGATCTGTACATTGTGAAGCCATTAGTACCGTAGGTCCAATGAATAACAATGACAGAATGTCCATACACCTGTAGTTGATTAGTATTCCAGTCCAAAGAAATCTTTAGTAAAATCATGAAATCCAGAAACTCAGCTTGATTATTTGTGCCTGGACCCAAGCCAGCCTTCAATTTAAGATAATGAGAATCAGAATGAAATATAACCACCCCAGCACTGCATGGCAGCATTGAAAATCCCCAAGGATGGGATTTGTCTACAGTCAGATGTCCCATCTGTCTTGGGATCGTGGGCTGACTATTCAATTTATTAAAAGAGTGCGCTGTTTTCTGCAAGCCATAGTCCCCACCAAATAATGCAGTGTAGGCATATAAGATTTTTTAAAACAGGATTGCTATACCACCGTTTCAGGGTTCTATCAACAGTCTCATTAATCTGAAAATTTGGAAGTCCTGTAAGCCTTTCAGTCTCCTTACAGACTTGCTGTAAGAATGGGCAATGCATTAATAAATGAGAAATAGTTTCAGACTCACCTCTACATAAATAGCAGATTCCTGGACCCTGTGTACATGTTTTCTGTAGATTTCTCGAACCCAGGACTTTATTTTTCAGAGCTAGCCATGTGTATATCCTTGCTTTGGTGCCTTTAAAATTAATTTCGAGATCTTCCACCACCAGCTGATTAATTGTGGCTACAATACATTCAAGGATGCAAGCAGTATAGAAACCACTAGTCTTGTTGAAATCTCAAGCTATAGTGTGTTCTTATCATCCCATAGTCTTTAATGACCTCTTTGCAGTTTCTCTACATAGGATTCCCACAGCCTTGTGTGATCTCCAGCCAGTTCTAATTCCTAATCTTGCCTCCAGCCTTGTGTCCAGACATCTCAGTTCTATTTGGTGCTCCCACCTCATTCAATATCAAAGTCGAAAACAGGAAATATTCATCTTCAGACATCTCAACAGGAAATATTAATCTTTCCCACATCCCAGATTTGCATCATTGCCTAGTCTCACTTTAACAGTGTTGCCATCCTTCCATGCTAGATCACCAAGAAGGAGCAAACCAGTGCCTTCCACTGATTTGATACTTGTCTTTGACATTTGATCCGATCCAAATATGTTCCTGGATTAAAATACTTCTGGTTGCACTGAGAGTAGCGAGTAGCGAGGTGCTCTACAACTCAGTACGGGGGAGATGTTTTCATGTAACATACATAACACAATTAAAAAATAAATAATAACTTTTGGACAACATTTGTCGACTCAATTTTAAAATTTACACAATAGATTAATAAAAGTTAAAAGAATAAATTAAAACCAGCATAGATCCATCTTAGATCAAATTTATTGAGGTGTAAATTTTTTTATTTTAAGTTTTTACACATCAAGAAAAAAATTACCCCTCAAGAAATTTGATCCCTCTCGGTGCTTGATAGATCTAGATTTTAAGATGGATCTATGCTGGTCAATAATCTTTCTCCATAAGCTGTCAAAAGCAGTGTTATCGGAACCCGACTGCAACCGGCAAAAGTGTATTGTCCAACTGGTTTTGGTGTTTTCCATTTTGGTTCAGTGTCTGACCAGAAATGGCTGGTTCTATACCGAACTGGTCGGTTCTATACCTCAACCTGCTGGTTCTGTACAGAAACATCTTTAAATGCCTGAACTGGCCGGTTTTATATGAATCGATCGGTTCTGTACAAAGTTGTGTGCCATGGTTTAAAACATGAAACTTAAGAAAAAAGGGGGAAATCTTAGACACTAGTAATCATCTGTAGTATTAAAATAATAAAATTAAATTCAATTTTTTAAACTAACATTCTCCTTATTTTTCATTTTCTATTCTTTCTTAAATTTTTAACATTACCATTAATTGTTGTAAGATGTTTGAGTGGTTCCAACCTCATCAAACTTCATATGCAAAAAGTAGAATCTTAGATCCCATTCAGATTCCAGAATTCAATAGACTTAACAGATTTCAGGATTGCAATGTTTCCACTGGGTTCTATCACGTATGAGGGTATGGGATTGGCATTTAATCAAGCACAGCAACCCCTCTATGTACCTTGATGTTGTTGGTGCTGATTGTTGAACTCCTCTATGGAAAGCTTTTTCTACCTTATTTTAATGCTTGGATTAGGAAGTTTCATCAAAATTGGAGGGTATTGACTAATGCCCTTGGAGGATCAACTTTGAGGTTTGAGGTAGAGGCAAGGGCTAGAGCCTAGAGGAGGGGGGGTGGCACAGGGTACTATTGATGAATAGGATCCCAATATTAACAATGATTTTGATGATATATAGTTATTTTCTGTAGCATGAAGTTTCGTTGGACTCTAGAGGCCATTTAGGGCTTCTTTGTTTATGTATTTTGGGTCAGATATGGGTTGCACTCGATGCTATTATAGTTATATGCACCCTTGCATGCTATAAGTATATACATGAGACTTTGCATATTTGTGTATAATGGTTTGGATTCATATGGATGCACATGAATATATATGCTTTTTTCAAAATTTGAATATTTTATGTAATTTTTGGTTGACCAGATTTTTGGTCTGTTTTTTATCCGGTTCCGGTCTGGTTCAGATGTTTGGGTTTGACCAGTTTGATGATCAGTCTGGTTCTGATAGTATTGGTCAAAAGTGATGGCCCTCGAATATATATGTTTTTTTCAAAATTTGAATATTTTATGTAATTTTTGGTTGACCAGATTTTTGGTCTGTTTTTTTTCCGGTTCCGGTCTGGTTCAGATGTTTGGGCTTGACCAGTTCGATGATCAGTCTAGTTCTGATAGTATTGGTCAAATGTGATGTCCCTCCATAAACCTGCAGCTGTAAGAGATGTGCTAAACAGATGTTTTTTAAACCCCAGCCACCCTGCTCCTTAGGTTTGGCAATCAGCTGCACTTGACTGTTGGGACACTCTGCTTTTCCTGGCATCCTAACCATATAAATTTGAAACATGTATTCCTAATCTTGTCTAGCACTCCCTTGGGTATATTTGCAACAATATGCCAGAAGACTGGAATGGCTTCAAGGACTGATTTTACAAGAGTCAGTCTCCCACCTATCGACAGCTATTTATTGCACTAAGTTTAATTCTGCCTTCTATATTTTCTAAGAGAAACCCTCAGTCAGTCTTCTTGTAAAGACTAAATATTTAAATCCATCATTGAAGTTCAGAACAGTAAAAGGGAAAAAAATCATTAGTGAAGCTTTGTAGCATCCCTCATCCTGCCATTTGTGAAAAACAACACATCATAAACAAACAAAAGACGTATCACTCCAATCTTCACCCCAGAAATTTCACCTTGCCTTTTTGCCTCCCTTAATGCTCTGCTCAAACCTTCTGCCACAAAGAGGAAAAGAAAGGGGCCGAGTAGACAACCCTATCCAAAGCATTTGGATGGCCTGAAAAAATTAGTAGCAGAATCATTGATGAGCACTGCAAAGGACACTGAAGATATACAACCCATGATCCATCTTAACACAGATATGATAAATCCCACATACATCAGTAGCAAACCTTAAATAAAGCCAGTTAACATGGTCACATGCTTTTTTAACAGATCGAATTTTAAAACCATTGCAGGCTGATTCTTTCACTTCATTGAATGTTTGCCTTCTGGGCTGTACCTAATACCTATAGCCTTAAAGATCTGTTTACCTATAAGAAAACCAAAACTGTGGAAATAATTTTGTACAAACAATTTTACAATGAGATTGGTTTAAAATCATTGAAAGTGTTTGGCTTATCCTTCTTAGCCGTAGCCTATGGGAGCAAAACGGTAGAGTTCATAAACCCTAGAACTTGACCACTACTCTCACTTCTCTGATGACATATAACAATTCTTATATCATAAAATCCAATGAACATCTCAACTGCCCAACCATCAGGGCCAGGGCCTTTGTTTTTTTCAAAGGAGGGCAATACAGTTTTAAGTTCCTTCTTGGACATGTCCCCCATCAGCATATCATTATTTTCGTCTGTAACAAAACTTGGAAAATAGGTTGTTAATTTCAATGTCTCCTCAATATTTGTCCTCTCTGGTTTTTTATATATGCCCTGAAAATGCTTAACTTGTAACTCAGTGATGAAAACTTCTGGTTGCCATTCCTTCATTTCATCTCCCAAATGGTATTAACCCTTTTCCTATAATTAGCATAATGATGGTGTTTTCATCTATCCTCTTTCAAGCCAAATCATTCTACTCTTCATCCTCCTCTCAGCTTCCCTCCACTTTAGTAATTTCACCGACAGGTGTTTATATCTTAGAATTTGGGGGGGAACTACCATCTATGCTTTTCCTAGATTGAAGGAGGATGGGACAAGTGTACTGTTCAGATTGATTCTATGGCAGTCGTTCAAAATTAGAAATAAACAATTATAAAAATATGAAAAATAGCTAGTTTACATGTGATAACTACAGTTTTTGGTAGTTGGATAAACCTTGTTTAACTGCACTTAGTGGCAGTTGGAGAAATCTTGATCAAAGTAAATCACCCTAGGTTTAGTGGAACTCCCAATAAACTCCTCCATCTGGCAGCATTGGCAGCAATGAATGGAGCTAATATGCAGTGAATCCATGCACCTGAATGAACTCTCCATGTGGCAGCTTGGGCAGCAATGAGTCCAGGTAATATAATGTGCAGTGAATCCATGCACAGCAGGATCCTCTTCCATGAGTATAGGTAATCTGTAGTGAATCCATGCACGCTGCAGCATGGGCAACAATGAGTTGATGTAATCTACAGTGAATCCATGCTCGGTGGGTGGCAGTTTTAATGCAATCTATGAATAAGAAGGGGTCAAATCAAGAATTCTATTCGATGAGTGTTTTCATTCTCCCAGGAATTTATGTTCTGATCTGTATATAAGTATTCCATCCGCATGTGGGTGCAGAATTGCCTTTGAATACTTTCCTTCTACCGATACAGGTATGCAATAATTACTCACTTTTATTAGTTAAGTATTGTATTATAGTTGTTTCACCCATCATCTATTAATGAAACAGGTGCCATGGTGCAGTTTGAAAGAAGAGGCGGATAATTAGCTTAATAAATAGTTTATGTATGCAAAACTTTGTTCATTTTCAAGAAGTTTAACCTCTGTGAATGTGTGTTTTCTTTACAATTGGGAACTGCCTAAGTAGAGATAGATATAATAAAATATCCTCTCTGGTGCAGGGTTTCTGTTTTGAATCACTTGATGTGGTTTCTTTGCCTTTAGAGAGGCTGAATCTGGAGCCATACCATTTTCTAAAACAATGATGACCCTGCAAAAGGATCCCATGTCCAAACTTTTTCCTACAAAGACAGATCCTCTAATCTGGAGCTCCAACTCCTTCGCAATAACTGAAACGCCCAATAACCCTTGATACTGAAGACATACCCCTGATTGAGTGAATGTATATTCTTTGCACTGATATGGACCCACTTTTCTATTCTGGCCAATAGTTTGATTCAACACAAAAATGGAGCCTGGAACATCTGCTAAAGAATTTTAAAAAGGAAGCCCAGTCTTCAACCCTAGCCATGGATGAGGACCAAATCACATCACCTTTGTATGGATCAAAGGTGTAATCCACCAGATCCAGGTCCCATGTCATCCTTTGATCATTGAACCATTTATATCTTCAAGCAGCAGAATGCCTATTTCAAGGATCCTGTTATTTAATGTGATTTACTTCAAGAACCAGTTCCATGCATTAAACTGCCACTAAATCTTTCTAAAATACAGACCAAATAAAGTGCATTGTATAGAAGCTATTTGTACTTTAGGTTGAAAAGAACACTTCAATTTTTCTTAGGATCTAAATTGATGCTGTCTTATATCTGCAGTTATGATGAAGAGGGAGAGCCAATTATGGATCCAGATATCCAATCAGATAGAGAGGTGTCTCCAGAGCCAGAGCCAGAGCCAGAGGCAGAGCCAGCAGACGAGGATTGGCGCCAGGAGCGATCCCCTTCTCCTGCATTGGATTCGGCAGAAGAAGATGCACCCAAAGCTAAGCCAAGAAAAAGGCTTATAAAAAAGAGTGCACACGAAAGCTCTCCTGATGAGCAGGAGCAGTCTAATAAGAGGAAAAGTAAGGATAAGGATGGATCAAGTGGCCAGCCTCGGAAAAAAAGAAAATCTAAGGACGATGGTGATGGAAGAGAAAAGAAGTCAAAATCCAAGTTGGGATCCAAGAGTGGAAGAATATCAAAATCAGGTGGAAAGGGTGAAAGTTCTCGAAGCAATAGAGGTGATACAGAAATGAAAGAAATGTGGGACTCAATTGCAGGGGTTGATTCAGAGGTCAGTTTTTGTTTTGCTTGTCTTTTGTAGTTGACTAACTGTCAGAACTCTGGTTGCAAGATATGGTGTCTAGTTTGTTCTCAAGTATTGGTGGCTAAATGTGTCCACATTTCTTTTTTTTGCATCTTAGGATGACCATGAGGGTCAGAAGACGAGGGAAGATGAAGCATTTATTGATGATGCTGGGGTTGACCCACATGATCGGTATGCCAGTGATGATGAAGCAGGTTCTATCGGTGATGCTCCTCAGGTATGAACATGAAAATACAGCATAACACTTTTTGGTTCATTCTTTGAAACGAAACTTCCATAACAATACAGCCTAAAACTTTTTGGATCCTTCTATGAAAGAAAACTTGTCTAAAATGGCTCTTGCTCAATCTTTCTACTGTTTCTTCATTTTTCTCTTACCCTTTTTACATAGTGTGAGTTATAATGCACTTAAGTTTATCATAGCATGTATAAGTGTGCTATTTTAAGCTTGTTTTGAAGAGAATTATGTCCAATTTTTTATGCTTCTTGTTTTCAGAGCTGAAGTGTCTCATTTCTCATTGCTTGTATAATTTGCAGGCAGAAGAGGGAGAGGAAGATGATGAAATCAACAATCTTTTCAAATCTGCAAAGAAGAAAAATAAGAAAGTTGAGCGTACGGCCGAGGAAACTGGATTGCTTGTAGAGAAGTTTATGGCTAGGCTTGAAGTAGCAGCTGAGGAAGATGCCGAATTGAATCGACAATCTAAACCTGCTATAAATAAACTTAAAATGCTACCTGTGCTTACTGGGGTTCTTTCCAAGTAAGATATGCCGTTATTATAATTTGCTATATATACCAAAATGCTGCATTATGCAAATTGTTGTCTGTAACTTTTATTTAACTTTCATTTCATTATTGGCATGGTTTCTGAAGGAGGCAATTGCAGCAAGAATTCTTAGACCGTGGGGTGCTCTCAGTTTTAAAGAATTGGCTTGAGCCTCTTCCAGATAAATGTCTTCCTAATACAAATGTTCGCACTGCAGTTTTGAAGATTTTAACAGATGTAAGATTTTTATCTCCGGTATCTGGCATTAATTTCAAGTTCGCTTGGTAACAAATTTGTTTGGTGACAGTGGTTATTTCAGAGCAAGTTAATGCCACAAGGGATGTCTTCAGTTTTGTAAATGTTTCATTGGAGTATTGCATCTTTTTAGTGTATCAATATTGCTTGTTGAATTACATGTGAAAGTTTCCCAAATTTTTATAAAGTGATTCATGTTTCCAGCGTCATGACATTGCTACATTTTTAACATAAAATATTCCATATTTCCCAGTATCTTGGCCGTGTTGTTTTTTATATCAGAACCATCTTTCTCAAGTGTTTCCTTTTATCATGGATGCAGTTACCAATTGACGTTGAACAATATGACAGGAGAGAACAGTTAAAAAAAAGTGGATTGGGAAAGGTACAGTTTTAGCTTTTGTCCATTTGAAGTTATGCTGTTACATTCTCAATCACATGCATATGTACAAAAATATGGGAATTGTAGCGTGATCACCTCAATTTTTACAGGTTATAATGTTCTTGTCAAAATCTGATGAAGAGACGACATCAAATAAGAAGATTGCAAGGGACCTCGTTGACAAATGGGTAATGGATAAATTAGGCAATTGTTAGGTGTTATGCTGTTATAAGACTTCAAGCCCTGATGGTTGGTTTTATTCCTGGATGTATTTTCACATATAGCGTGTGTTGATTATATATATATATATATATATATATATAGTGGTTAACTGGCTAACTTTATCCAATTTCTGTTCTGCAGAGCCGGCCTATATTCCAAAAGAGCACTCGTTTTGAAGACATGAGAAACTTTGACGAAGAGAGAACACCTTACAGAAGGCCACAGCCAAAGAAGTATTTGAATGATAACTAGTATTTGTATTATATTATTAAAGTTGATGTGCTAATTTTTGCTTTCTTATTTGATGATTATTATCACAATATTATATTTAAGTTGTGTAATATGCTGGATCAGACCTGTTGCAAAGCCTGTTGGCTTGGATTCAAGAGATGATGACCTTGACCTGGATCAACTTCCTCAGTGAGTTGTACATTTTCTAGTTGGTTCGAAGTCATGTATATATCTACTTGAAGGATTTTTCTCTTTTTTATTCTGGATTTATGTATTATTTTTTAAATAATTCAAAATTGTTTGTAGGGAACCGAAGCCTGCTCAGCCAGGCCATAGACAGCTCACTGTTCGGCCTGAAGCAATTGCAATGGATTTTGTTGTCCGCCCTCAATCAAAGATAGATCCAGATGAAATCAGAGCTCGTGCCAAACAACTGAAACAAGATGAGAGGCGGTTGAAGGTTAGTTTATATGTTATCTTTACAAGGTATTTCTATATGCTTCTGGAGTTGCCACATATAAACTTTTTAAATTTTTGCTCGTGTAATAGTCTCTCTTTTTGCAAAATTGGCTAGCCATTTGCTAATTCTCTTTTCTATAACTTATGCCCAAATGTTAAACTATTTAACTAATAACCAACAATATTTAGCACAAAGCCAATTTTAATAAGTCCCACAAAATAATTAGATGACAGGTCAACTAAAGCTGCAATAGGCCAAATTTCAGCCAGCACTATGAGATCCTTTTCTGAAGAATTGGGTTGCCCAACATATACTCAACTAATAATCATCCATATCTAATATAATATCTAATTACTTTTACAGATTTCAAATAACACTATGACCTCAATGTACCAATTAGGGTGCCCAACATATATTGGTTTCTGGATTACCAAGATTGCAGTCAAATTCTCCTGAAAAATAATTGAAGGCCGGTGGTAGTTTATAATTTTTCCACCATTCCCAATGAAGACAATTCTGCTGAGCTGTTTTTCCCCATGTTGATCTAACTTGACCATAATCCCCATGTTGATCTTTGATTTTTAGTCATTGCAAATTTCTTAGTATGGAAGCACTAAAAAGATATATCGTATACTCTCTCCGACATGACATTCTCTTAGACTTTTTCCAATTATTGGAAGGATGCGGACTTAGTATGGAAGCACTAAAAAGATATATCGTATACTCTCTCCGACATGACATTCTCTTAGACTTTTTCCAATTATTGGAAGGATGCGGACTTAGTATGGAAGCACTAAAAAGATATATCGTATACTCTCTCCGACATGACATTCTCTTAGACTTTTTCCAATTATTCCTGATATTCTCTGCTCTCTCATTCTTTATCTACTTTTCTTCAGTAAAGCGTAGCCTAAAATATTACAAAACAGTATTAAATTTGTGTTGTTTTTAAGTTTTTTGAGAACACTTAATTCAGAAAAATCATTTAAACAGCACAAATTTTAAATCTATTGAAAAAAATTTACTGCATTCCGAACAAAAGCAAAAACTCCAGATAAACAAATAATCGAATGTTTAAACTTCTTCCATAAATAATTGCGATGAACTACAGCTAAAAATGACGTTCACTTCTATTGTCCGACTTTGCATTTTTATCCTCGTTTGAAGACTAAGAGATGAGATTTTTGTTTATGCTCACTTTCCATCAATGTTGCACGACTCGGACTCGTCAAAGACTCGGCTGGCATATGACTCATCGACTCGGGAAAGACTCGGGACATACTCGGCAATACTCGACAAATAGGAAAAAACTTAAAATATGGTAAATTTTGGGCACAAAAAAGAAGTTATTGACATTTCCAATCCATATAAGTTATAAAACTACAATCTATGCAATAATTCATAACATTATCTCGTAAACTATGATAATATAACATAACATAATCAATTTTATATGCAAAAATTTAAATAATGATCATAAAATTATATATAAAATTTTATTTTTAAAATTATATATATATATATAGTATTTTATGATATAATTTTTATAAATAAACTTTTAAATGATAATTATAAAGTTTGTTCTTAATATCTTATCTCTTTAAATTAAAAAATTCTTTAATAAAATAATATTTCTAATAAATATCAAAATATTCATAATTATTTAGTAATATAATTATTATAATAATTAATCTAAAAATAGAAATACTATTTTTTATTTAAATATGTCATAAATTTTACCCGAGGGCTTTGAATTAGCCCCTCCGGATTGTATTTCTCCACGGAGTCCATTAGGAATAAAATATATAATATTGCAATTTTCCCACCTTTTTCTTGCTATATGGAGAAGAATCCAAATAGTAGGAAGCGGTGGGGCTGGAATTCGCTCTGTGCGCAACTCACTAGATGCATTAAATGCCACCTTCATTGCATCGATTCCAAAGACCTAATGCAAGATTGTGGGTGTATTGTTTAAACCAAAAATAAGGATAAGAAACCATTTCTTTTGGGTGCACGTCAAAGTGCTTCATCCGTCCACGGAACCGGCTAACCTTGGACAAAATATGTGTAATAAACATGCAATTTCCCCTAGAATGAACCGTCACAGTTTATCTTATCAAGCTGCTATGAAATATTTCTACTCAAATTGAATCCTATTAATTTTTTTGCTAGCCGAGTCTGTGCCGAGTAGCTGCGAGTTTCCTGAGTCCCTGCGAGTTACCGAGTCAACGACGAGTCTTGCACGATTACGCGGCTTGGAGGTTGACTCGCCAAGATTCGCGAGTACTCGCGAGTCTTGGGCGAGTGGTGCTTCATTTCTTTCCATTCTTATCAAATAAACATAGAAGGACATCCCTAAATTGAATTGATTAGAAGGGAAACTTTATCATTGATCATCTCCTATAAATATTGGATAGAGGTGCCACATGGATTTACCAGATAATTTTAAGATATTTGGGTTATCTAAAGGCAACGAAAATTACCCAAAATGTCTATATTCATGAACTGGTGTGGAAGCTGATACCGGATGAAGGTGTTGCTTGTAAATTTGGTTAGCTGTGTTGTCGTTGGATCAACACACTTGGTTAACGCAACAAAAAATCCTTGCTACTGCTCGGTGTGCCCTTGGGGGCAAGTCGTTGGATCAACACACTTGGTTAACGCAACAAAAAATCCTTGCTACTGCTCGGTGTGCCCTTGGGGGCAAGTCTCGAGTCAAAGCTGTCACCTGATCTTGACTCCTTCGTTTAGGCAAAACTCCCAACGAAACCAAGGGGGGTAGTCCCTAAGGAATGTTTCTAAGGTTGTTAGAGCTTCCAATGAAAATGATTAAAGTGTTTTATGTTTTAGGAGTTTTTTTTTGGGTAGTGATTAAAAGGTTCCAAGATGTGTTTGCAACAAAGTTTAAATAATCTTTCACCAGCGTAAATTGATGATCACTGTAAAAATAAAGATGCACGATACTTGAGATGATAATAAGCAAATGAAAGTGCAAAAAAGGACCAGTGCCTTATGGAGTCAATAGTGTGAAAGTAAATCGTGCTGAATGAAAGGGAAATGTTGTGCAAGTGTCTCTTGGTTAGTTTTAAATTATTATGATGTGAAAACTTATTTAGGGAGAAAGGGGAAAACTCTCGATATACCGTGAGGTACAGGGAGGAATGTCCGGAAATCAAGATTTGGTGGCTCCGTACAAGGACATGTGGGCTGGCTGGAGTCTCAAGAGCGGTGTTCAACACTACGCCAACAAGAATGTAGTCTAACTCGTGCCTCGAGGTCTCGTCTCAGTGGTTCCCGCGTCCCTAGGCATAATTTCCCCACACAAAAATTGTCGAAGTGCCGGATTTTCACTTATCTTAAAGGTAGTTGATTTTATTAAGTGAGTATTAAGTTAAGTGTGGGATGTTAAAAAGTGCTTCCGACTGTTTCTGGGTATCCCACAAGTGGGAAGAGCATATGCAGTGTAGGAAAAATAGTTTATTCAAATTTGAAAAGAGAGGACCATTGTGCTCTCCGACAGAGAGTGCTCTTGACCTGCTTTCAGCGAGGTTCAAGAGACTTTGGGTTCCTTTTATTAAACAATTATAACTGTGAAAAATGAAATGCAAAGAAAAACTGAAAGATTTATAAATCTCCAAACTTATGCGTCACTTTTCAGGTCAACCCCCACTAATTGGCAATGCCTTTAGGTGGAGGTGAGAGCATACTTCGTGGTGACAAAGTTGGTTTTATTTCTAATTTACTTTTGCAATTAAAAAATGAAATTTACTGAAACAGAATTTAAAGTATACAACCTGCACTACAAAGTTGAGTGTGTGAAAGTTGTGGGGTTAGAAAAAATCAATCTCACAAAAATTGACAAAAACGCAAGTCCCCCCAGGGGGGATGGGGTGTGGGTGCTGGGTACCCCACTGCTCTCGTTTAATGTTTTTTACAAGTAAAGCAAAAATGCAGTGCTTCTTAGTCCATTAAACTTGGATGTAACAGCTTACAATGATAGAATTGAAAAATTGGAAGAAAGAGGTCCTTGAAAAAGTCCTTTTTGGTGATTTCTGGCTGAAAACAGCCAGAGTTTCTCTCTGTATTTCTTTGGACCTGCTAAAAACCAGCAAGCAACTTTTATTAGAATGTGATGGAAATGAATTCAAAAGACTAAAAAAAAATGATTTTTTTTTGTACTTAGAAAAATTTGAAATTTTTTAAGCATGCAAGTACAAAATGAGATCTAGATTTATGAATGTAAATGACTAGATCTTTTAAGAATGCTCAAAATATATCAGATCTGAAATAAATGGAAGAATGATAGCTCTTAGATTTGACTTCTTAAGCATGAAACAAAAAATGCAAGGAGAGAAAGTTTGTAGAAATGAAGATGGATGAGGGTTTTAAATCCCAATGCTCTTGTTTCTTGCCAATGCCTTTAGAGATATCTGCAATACACTTGTGTTAGAAAATGTATGGCTGCCCAAGAAATGGAAGAACAACCGAGTTCTCAATCTCCTTGAGCTTTGGATCTGCAGCTAAAAAATGCCAACACTTGCAATACACAATGGGAGACTTAGTATGTTAGAATAAAATGAGACAAAATGAATCTTAGTACAACTGAATATAGTTGATTACATTCAAATCTCCTATTATCTAAAGCATAAACAAACAAGTTAACAATTGTAAATGTTTGCTTCTATACCCAATAGACTAAATCTACACAATGAAAACATGAAGTAGCAAATACAAAGCAACAATATCACCTCATTTATAGAACTCCAACACAATGTGCACCTGATGGACCTCCAAAGTCTTTCAATATATTAACAATAATAGTATACAAAATCGTAGAGGTTCAGTGCATCCGTGCCAAAAGATGGAGCAAGACATGCCTTTTATAGCCTCCAGGGAAGGAAGGTCGAGTGCATGAGAGGAGGAGCGAAATTGCATGATTCGTGGTAATTGGAGCGTTGAAACTCTCAGATGGTAGGTGTGATGGATGAGGTGGCTGTCACCTCATAAGAGGGCCCCCCCTCTCCATAGGTTTCAACGCCCCCTTCCTTGAAGAAATTGCCCACCAAACCAATTCGCATGGAGTGATGCCCTCACACGTGAAAGAGTCCGTACATCTAAATAAATTCAAATCTTTGACTTTTGACATTACTCTTAAGTAATGCTTTCCACTATAATGTATTTGCCCTTTTCATGTTTAAATAATGCCACCCTTTTCATACGAATATTTTATTCTCTTTTGTCTTTTTTGACTTTTGTTCTTATGTGCATTTTTGGATTTTTTAGCATTAAAATGCCAATTTGTCGCAATTTTAATGAAAACTGCTCTCAGAGGCGACGTAATCGCCCATAACTTGGAGAAAGTGGGCTCTAGGGTAAAGAGGACGCTCTGAGCGTCAAAATGAGCCTCCCCATGCCAAATTCCGTCTCTAGACGACACTTTTATTACATTTTGAATTTTTCCATTTAAACCATTAAACAAATTGTCTAATTTACGGAAAAAATTATTTTTGTCGGAATGACACCAAATTCCTAGGGGACCTAGTGCATGTCCATACGACTTATTACTGATGGCTAGCATGTAAAAATACATAGACACATAGGCTTTGATAATCCTCCCTAAGATTGACCACCATGGGAAATACTCCAGCTTTGGAGGTACGAGTGAAAAACTCAAGAATTATATGCCATTGAAGAATAGCGCATAATTCCTAAGGAAAAAACACTCTAGAGTATCCCCTTGATGGAAAACCCTAAGGTAGGCCAAGTCTTTTACAAAATAATCATGTTTAGACCAACTTATTACAATTTTCCCGCAGAGGTCTAGACATGCAAAATTTACAAAGGGCCAAAGTTTTTTGGTCTGATGGATCTCGGAAAACTGATGATGAACATTGAACATGTTCACAACTTCAACGGTTCACTCAGAATCCACTAAGTACAATTTAGTGGATAACAAGCTGCTTCCGATGGCTCTCTGGTATTGCTTTGGCACAATTTGAATTTAGTGAAACTGTAATGGGATCAGTTAGTTTTCCTAATCTCACTTGCATAGGATTACTTGCCCTCTTGAATTGTTTATTGAGGTTAAAGGCTACAGATATATAACTCCATGCTCATTATTCATATTCATTTGAGGGAAGACATGAGCATAGTAACCCATGTGCTTTTTGATGGATTAAATTTGTGGAATTTTATTTTTATGAAATACAGAAACATATATTATAATGTATTGGATCTTTGATTTTTAGTCATTGCAAATTTCTTTCCAACACTGCGCTTTTGTCTTATATTGATGCAGCAAATCCTTGTAGTAATGCCACCATTTCTGGTGCATTGTGGGTTGCCCTCACTATTTTATAAAATTGGAAACCATAAACTTCCATGATTCTATGTTTCTTTTTGCCATGCTAAATGTATGTATTACCAATTTACCATTGATCCACTCATAAATTGGGAAACAGAATGCAATGAAATAGTCAGTATTTGTTTGATGCACTTGTTTATTTCACTTTGGCATTTTAAACAGAGGCTTGTGAAGTTGTCTTAATCTCTCTTTGATGAATTGTAGATGAATAAGAAGTTGCAGCAACTGAAAGCTCCCAAGAAAAAGAAGCTTCAAGCAACAAAGATCAGTGTCGAAGGGCGTGGTTTGGTGAAATATTTTTAGCTTACAGATGTCAATTTTACACTGGGAGAAGTTTGTTCAATGTGGTGAGATTGGTTATGTAATCAAAATTAAACCTAATATTTATGGAATCTGAATATAATAAAATGCTGTAAGATTCACCACCGTTCTAATATTTATGTTTTTTCTCCCAATTTTCCATTTGATGTAAAAATTTTCACTTATTTGATGGACGAGATAGCTAAAATTTAGTTGGCAGCATGTTTGGAAATGAGGAATTCTACCAAGTCTGTATCCAATCCTGGTATGCAGTTTAAGCCTTCAAGATTCCATGAAACGATTCATTGTTTAGGAGAATATTTTGTTTGAATGGTACAACAGTTGTTTGCTTTGTTTCTTAACATGAATAAACTCTTTTGTTGTCGCAGCTGTCGACCTAATGTTGGATCCCAAAATTTGTGGGGTTGTTATAGTGAATTCTAAATTGGGTTGGATTTCAATTTTAAAGATCTAACTTTTTGGGCTGTTAAACAAGCTCTTTATTTTTCAATTCATATCAAATTTGCATTTTGCCAGCAACTGCAGTAGTTGGATATAGGTACTGAAGATGTTTTTGTGCAGTTAATGCAAGGGGTTATTTTCTGGGCATATGTATGTCAGATAACGCACTTAACAGTAAAAAAATTTGCAAAGCAGAAAAACAAGAGAGAAATTGAGAACCAAATGAATAGCATTAATTTCTTTTTGAAAAGCACAAAGCACAATATATGCGAGCACATGAAGATGTGACTATTTGTATTCAAATAAATAAAACTAAATATATACTTGAGCTAAACTAGAGTTGTTATAATATGTTCACATTACTCCAGTTGTAGTTTCTAAGTACTAGATATTAATTAACGATATACTCTAATTCCATCCCTTAATGGACATACTACGTACACCAACTTAGCTGGACAAGGCAAACTGTAGAAATTATGTGCAGCTCGCCTCTTAGTTGTTCAACGAATAAGCAACTGGAAATGACAGTAATGGAAACCCATTTGTTGGAGATCCTCAACCTGCTATTCAGAGTCTCACATCATGATGTCCCCAGTATACACCATACGTCTCTGAAATGTATTCTAATAAGCACGCTATGAAGTTATCAACAATTGAAAGATAGCACTGACTACATGACATGTAATTGGCAGCAAGAAGTCCTTCCTTAGTAATTGTACCATTCAATCTATCGCCTCGCCCATCCCTAGTAATCTCACCAGTCAATGGCAACTTTATAAGATGGGATTTTGGCATCAACTACATTTTTGTGTTTTGAAAACACAACTCGAAAACATATTTTTGATTTGACATAAATCTTTCTCCAAAGAACCATCAGTTTGTTTACAGCCCAAGCATTCTTTCAGTGTTAGGATATTAGACATTATTTCTGTTTTGAAAACACAACTCAAACCTTTTTTTGATCTGAGATAAATCTTCCTCCAAAGAACCATCAGCTTTTTAAAGTTTAAGCATAGTCCAAGCATTCTTTCAGTGTTAGGATATTAGCCATTAGGAGGTTGTACTTAAGATCAATGTGTACAATATCCATGTACAATAAGATGTTGGGCTATAGTAGCCCAAAAAATAATGGATCACATCAAAGAATTAGTGCAACATATACACTGCTACTGTTGAACTGGATGGGAGTGAATGGCTAAAGAAGCCATTTGTCCTCGTAAAAAACGAGAACGAAGCTTCCATGGAGGCAGTGAACGCCAATGAATAACTTTATAACATTGGTTCTTAGTATCAACATATATATATATAATTTTTTTTTATCTGAGATAATTTTTTATTTATTTGTGCTTGATAAAAACGAGATCAAAGGCTCCATGAAGGAAGGAAACACCAATGTTGAAGGTGTCGGACAAACCATACAAAACACCAAAAGTTGAGACGATGGTCAAATGTGCGAGAACGTTGAATAAGATAGGAACTAGTTGCACCAAGTGGAAAACTATCGATGACCAACGTAATTGCTCCAAGCAAAAGATGGTGCCAACATACAAGGAGAAAAACCCGATGCTATTAAAGGAGTAAAACATCACCCGATGCCTATTAAAATGTGACAACATACAAAGAAGCAAACCCCATGCTATTAAAATGTGACAAAAATCAAAAGGAGTAAAACATCACTACAAGGTAGAGTAGTCAGTATGTGGAAGTGCTCTTGAACAGTCAAGGAAACCTGTTTGTGGGATGAATGCACTGAACATCGAAGGTGCTTTATTGATCGGTCATCAATCCACTCACAAGACATCTGAATGGTGGGATTCGAACCATGATTTTGCCTCTTGATCATTTTCAGCAATGGATAATGGAAATAGGGCATACAATGTGAATGTCGATTAAGGGAGAACAAGATTGCCCCTGTGCAATTGAATTGAGGTGTTTTATACCGTCTGAAAATGCAGACAGTGTTGGAGACGTCATGGTACTGAGTTGTTCAAAAGACACAGAATAATGTGCTTGATGGTCAACGCATTCATGAAATGGTCCAAACACAAAGCAAAGTTCGGCAAGTGCCTGGGCATCATAGGCCCCCGTACGCTGGATTGGAGAGCGTGATCGTGGCCAGGTGGGCTACCAACGATATCTTCAGTCACTATATGGAAGTGCTCTTGGACAGTCGCTGAAATCGGTTCGTGGGAATCGACCCATGATTTTGCCTCGCTCATGTTCACCAATATGACGGAAAGAGGGCATACAATGTGAATGTCGGTCAAGGGAGAGCAACCCTGTGGAATTGGATTGAAGTGCCTTGTATCGTCTGAAAATGTAGACAGCGTTAGAGAAGTCATGGTAGTGAGTTTTTCAAAAGACAGAGAAGCACACAGTGACTTCTTTTAATTTACGAGGGGAAAATGATCGAATGTTTTGATTTTCAATATCGCTAGTAGCACTTTTAGGAAGTGAAATATAGGTAGCATACAAAGATTCTTTATTTTATCTTTGAGTGAGCTCATCTCAACCGGTTCCATTACAGTGACAGGGATGCAGCTTCAGCTTAAGCTATAAGATTTATTTTGCATTGGGAGGAGAAATGGAGATTTATGTCCACAATCATCAGGGAAAGCTTGTCATCAAAGCTTACGAAATGCAAAGGCGGTGTTGCACATACGCAATGCCAGCACACAATCACCGCCGCTCAAGAGGACGCCACACGAATCGATAACCGAACCTCTGCTTACATTTCAAGAATTTACTAAGCGGCTACAAATATGATGAATTTCCCCCCTTTGATGTGCATTTTAGACGGAAACTTAGGCATTAATAAATAAATATATTTATCTTATATTTCCTAATTTATGTTACAAACATATCTGTGTAAATGCACTGAAGCCATTCCTACTTTAGAGAGCCATTGCAAACATAGTTCTTGCCTGTTTTTATTATTATCGTAAAACCCTAACCAGGTATGTCCCGAAATATTAAAATTTCACATAATTTATTTAGATTCAGTTAAACTTAAAAAATGGCCTAACAGAAGTCAACTTTTTTTTAAACTTAAAAAATGGCCTTACAGAAGTCAACTTTTTTTTAAACTTAAAAAATGGCCTAACAGAAGTCAACTTTATTTAAATTTAATAGGTTGTAGCCCTTACTCTTAAAATAGTTAGAATTTGGAGTGAAGTGAGTAATGACTAGGTCCTATGTTTATTGAACATTGGCATATGTTAAATTTTCACTCTTTATACTGCTGCAGTTGGTCTTGCAATTACAGACTCCATCGATTGGCTTAACTATCTGTTTGTTTAAGATTACAGCCATATGCGGTTTTTGGATGCTTTATTTATGTGCATGCATTTTTCGTGCACTCCAAAATGAGAGATATTTAGTTTCTTGGAGCATCTTGAAACAAACAAATATTTTATAAATATTTGGCAATGGAATTTTAATCTTGTGTTTAATGCCTTTTGCATACCATCATATACATGAAGATGGAATTTGGAATCTTGTGTTTAATGCCTTTTGCATACTATCAAATACATGAAGAAATGCTATCAGTTAAATGTTATGGATTAAACCATCAGACACCCTAAAGTCCTTATAGATACTCCAGATGCAATGAATGACAAACAATTGGATGCAATGAAATGACAAACAATTGCCAGAGAGCCCTCTCCTGCAAAGATTTGTATCAGTAAATTTAGTACGTACCAACTTCATAGGCTTTGCTTAGTTCCATTAATTAAGCATTTTTCTTTTCTTCAACCAAGCAATTCAAAAGCACTATAAGCATTCAAATAATTCAAATCTGTGGTGAAAAAGTAAATAAGAAACAACGTCAACATTCTTAAAAACATATAGTAGATACAAGTACTGTAAGTCTCATGTCATCCATAGACAACTAAATTGCGCCCCTTACTCAGTGAGTAGTAAGTATGAGTTCACTAATTTCCAATAGCACCACTGGACCCTGACCAATATTGAACCCTTGCTACTTAAAGTATCAGGACCTTCAAGCTCAAGGAGTCGTCTTCAGAGGGAGTTGGACAATGATCAAGGCCACGGGAATAATGTTTACCCATGGGAATAAACAGATATAATAAAATAATTTTGAATCCTTGCTACTTAATAGTCTCAGATATGATAAAATAATATTGAACCCTTGCTACGTAAAGTCTCAGGACCTTCAAGGTCATGAATTCGTCTTTGGAGGGAGGTGGACATTGATCAGGGCCACGGGAATAATGTTTACCATGAGAAGATACAGATAAGCGTGTATTTTAAAATTTTAAAAAATAATTATAATATATAAGTTTTATAACTTATAAAGTAAATTTTATTTATTTGTTATTATTTTTATATAGAACCAGTGAATGGAGTTATATAATATTTTTCTTAATTCCAGATATTAGTTTGGTTAAACGAAATTGATTTTTTTTTTTGTTAATTTTAGTCATCTTTTCTCTTACTTACAAAGGAATGATAACCCAAAAAGTCTATACACCATAACTTGAGAGCATTTACATACACCATAACTTGAGAGCATTTCCATTTGTCCTTTTAGGGTAGGCTAGTTACTTATCTCTTATATTACAAAGGAATGATAACCCAAAAAGTCTATACACCATAACTTGAGAGCATTTACATACACCATAACTTGAGAGCATTTCCATTTGTCCTTTTAGGGTAGGCTAGTTACTTATCTCTTATATTATGTTTTATTTTCGGAATCATGAATACGCTCATATTAAGTTTTTCCTTTCTTTAAACTTTGTATTTGGTTTTAATATTTATCGATTCTCCCGAGTCACAGCCCAAATTTGAATATGAGAAAGCTTCTAGAAATTCCTGATACTTGTACTTGTAATCCAAATGTTCTGCTTTTTAAAAACTTGTGCAATACTAGTATCTTTACAATGACCATTGTCACTAACCCATTTATAAAATGCAGACTCTACCACCTAAGGATAACTTTAATAAAACATTGAATTCCATTTATAGCTTTTGAGCAATAAAACATTGAATTTCATTCATAGCTTTTGAGTTTAAGACAAGAGCACCATAGCCTACTCAACAAACTTGTAAATTATGTAATAATCTATCATTATTTCTAAAATGTATAGACTTTTACCACCTAATGATAACTTCAATAAAACATTGAATTCCATTCATAGCTTTTGAGCTCAAGACAAGAGCACCATAGCATACTCAATAAACTTGTAAATTATGTAATATTCTACCATTATTCTTAGCTATTTTCTATATTTTATATGACATTCCTTTGAAGCACCATTCAAATCAAATATATTATAGAAATTATGAACATATTTTTAATAGAAATCCAATATTTAATGGCCATAAGTAATAATTACATTGCTTCAAATCATTATTCTTAGCTATTTTCTATGCCATTCCTTTGAAACACCATTCAAATCAAATATATTATAAAAAATATGAACATATTTCTAATAGAAATCCAACATTTAATGCATATAAGTAATAATTACATTGCCTCAAGTTATTTGGGCAAGTACCTTTGTTTTGATCCTTGCAATGTGTCACCTCCCCTCCTGTCATCCCGACCCGCATAGGAAACATGACCGCAACATGGGGGTGTCTAATTCTTCTCCAATGCCATATAACGAAATTCACGATTTAATAAAATGCATAACTAAATTATACAACGGAATTAAAACATATTAACACACACAAAATGGAATGCATCAGCTTATTTATCCTAAGCAGAATGATGAAACTTGCAGAGATTCAATCCCCCTTCTCATGCTATGCACAAGCTTCATGCCAATTAACTTAAGATAACCATTTCATTCAATTAACATGAATAATTAAACATTCAGAACAGAACACAGAATGATCATAATTTAACCACAGGGAACACTAATCTTTATGATGAAGCTGTCAAAACAACTGGCTATGTGAGAGCAACGTTCCACCGAACCATAGGTCTTTGTCCAGTCTATATTCTTTCAGCTGAGAGGCCACCCCCGAGCTGGGATGTGTATCCACCAAGGAGGAACTAAACATGCTCACTCACAACCATGATTTCACACAAGAGTCATGTTAAGCCAACTCACAGTTGGGTTTATTAAGCATGCAAGAGACAAAGGAGGAGGATGCTAAGCCAGTGAGCTCAACCACAGAGCTACAAGTATCTCAACTAAACTCAAATAGTCATGGCATCCACAATACCTATCACACCCAACATAAGAAAGGTCCCCTTCTCTGCTGCACAGTCCCTCAGGTGCCCTTTCCCTCCGAACTGCTATTCAGGGTGGGCATAGAAAGGTCAAAGCTGTTAAATCCTTAAGATTCTAGTCTTCATTGGGTTTATCAAGCAGTTCCAACCTCTGTTCTCTCTTCTCTCTGTTATTCACACTTGTATTTTCTCAATTCTGTCACCAAATAACTCTGTCCTGTAATTGGATTTTCAGGCTATAAAATCGGAGTTTTCCCATGGATTTCTGGGCATCTAACACTCTTAAATTTGCCCCAAGGTTCAGGTCTATGGATCCCCCATTGGATTTCATTGTCCACACGAATTTCTGGGCGTTTTTGGCACTACAAAACGTGGTTTAATTCAGAGTTGTGATTTCTGGTTTTTCTCACTGTTGGGCATGTGTAATGGATGAAAACTGAAGTTTAGATGATCCACAATGGAATGGGAATGAGGAAGAACGAATCCCATGAGGTAGAGTGACTTGTGGGTCAAGAAAAACAGAGCCCATACCTGCCATACGAATTTCTGGGTTGCCCATGCTCCATTGAAGCAATGGACTGATTGCTTCAACTACTTCGTTACAACTGAATTAAATGCTAGCAAGGAAAGTCAAATGGGTTCTCAAGATGACATTTGGTAGCATATGGTTCAAACTCACAATCCCCCTCACCACTCCCTAGTGGATACACGTGGCCCCCTCTTATTAGTTGCTTCCATAGCCAATTTTTGGTATTATTATTACAATATTAATATTTACATCATTTTACAATGTTCCATGGCTTAATAGCACATGTATAGCAAAATATCAAATATTTGTCTTTTTAAATAAAATCCGAGCATCCACTAGTGGGCCCTTGACCTTGAGCTCCACGCTAGGGAAACATACATCACATGTATACAATACTTACATTAAAAACTAATATATCATAAAGGTCAAAATGTGGGTATTACATTCCCCTCCTTAGAATAACACAATCCTCTGTGTTCTCAAAATTGAACAAAAATGGGAATGCCTCTCTCACGGCATCCTCCAGCTCCCATGTATCCTCATCGGGACCAAAGTGCTCCCATTGCACTTTTACCTGTTCGATGGCTCGGTTCCGGAGCAATGTGACCTTCTTGTCGATAATACGCGCAGGCTCCACTTGGAACTCTCCCTCGGGTTCCACCTGTATCACATTCCAATCAATCATATGATTATGATCATGTACATATTTCTTAAGCAAAGATACATAGAAAATATTATGAGCTCTTATGTTAGCAGGAAATGCAACTCTATATGCAACTGCTCCTATCCTATCAAGGACTTCAATTGCCTACAATATTTTGGTGTCATCTTGGCACAACTCCCCAACTTCATAGAACTTTTCTTTGGTTTCACCTTCAAATAAACATGATCCCCAATCTTAAATTCCTTATGCACTCTTTTCAAATCTGCATAACTCAAGTTTGCCTGTCCTAAGCTGCCTTTAAATTTTACCTGATCTTAACAACTTATTGTTCCATTTTCTTGATCATCTCTGGTCCAAGCACTACCCTATTCACTGGACTATCCCAATTCACTGGAGTCCTGCATCCTTTGCCATACAATGCCTCGAATGGACTCATCTCCAATGATGCGTGATGCCCATTATTGTATCCCAATTCTACCAATTGTAGGTAATCCTTCCACTTGGATCATTTATCCATCACATACATTCTCAACATGTCTTCAAGAACTTGAATCACCCTCTCAGTTTGGCCATCTGTTTGAGGATGATATGCTGTACTGAAATTTAATCTAGTTCCCAATTCTTGAAACAATCATTTCCAGAAATTGGAAGTGAACTTTGTATCACGATCATAAATTATTGCCTTGGGCAATCTATGCAATCTGAATATCTCGCTCATGAAGATATTTGCAATGTCATTAGCGTTGTGAGTGGACTTGACTGGAATGAAATGAACTGCCTTTGATAGCTTGTCCACCACTCCCATGTTTGAATCATGCTTCTTCATTGTCATGGACAAACCTGTTATAAAATCCATATAGATCACTTCCCACTTCCACTTTGGAATGGGTAAGGGCTGCAACATTTCTGCTGGATGTTGATGCTTTTCTTTGACCCATTGACACTTTTGACACCTAGCAATGTACTCAACTATGTATTTCTTCATACCATGTCAAAAGTATTGCTTTTTTGTTGTTGTTATTGTATTTTGATATCCTGGATGTCCAAAGTATAGCATTTGATGTATTTCATCCATCACTAGCTTCTTTAAATCTGCATTATTTGGAATATACAGTCTATCTTTATAGAGGAGATTATCATTTTCTCCAAGCTGATACCCTGCACACTTTTCATCTATATTTCTCTGCTGCAATTTTTTTAAATTTGAAGGTAAGTTTCATCACCATTTTAGGCTTCAAGAACTCTCATCTTCAAATCTAATTTGCACATACTCAATGCTGCAACATGAAATTTTCTACTAAGAGTATCTGCGACCTTATTCTCTTTCCTTTTTATATGCTTAATTTCAAAATCAAATTCACAGAGAAATTCCATCCACCTGGCTTGCCTAGCATTCGACTTTGGCCGATCAAACAAATACTTCAAGCTCATGTGGTCTGTCCTAAGCTCGAATCTTCTTCCCAACAAATAATGTCTCTACATCTTGAGAGCATGTACTATGGATGCTAATTTTAAATCATGCGTGGCATAATTCTTTTCATGCTCTTTTAATTTATTTGACTCATAGCAAATCACAAATCCTTCTTGCATGAGCACTCGACCTAGCCCATCAATGCAAGCATCTGTGCACACTGCAAAATCCTTCCTTGGATCTGCTATCTTCAAAACATGAGAGTTGGTAAGTAACTCCTTCAACTGCTGAAATCTTTTCACATTTTTCAGACTATACAAACTTGACATTCTTCCTTTGCAATGAAGTGATTGTATGTGCGATCTTGGAGAATCCTTCATTGAACCTTCTGTAGTAACTAACAAGACCCATAAAAGATCTAACATCTGAAACATTCTTTGGAGTAGGCCAATCCATTATGGCTTCAATCTTTTCTAGATCCACTGCAATACCTTCTTCGAAAATAACATGACCCAAATATTGCACTTTCTTTTGATAAAATTCAGATAAAATTCACACTTGCTTAACTTTGCATACAACTGATGTTCTCTAAGGACTTGCAACACCATCCTTAGATGCTCCTCATGCTCTTCTTAATTCCTTGAATAGACAAGAATGTCATCCAAGAATACAATTACAAACTTATCCAAATATTTGCTGAAGACACTATTCATGAGGCACATGAATGTGGTAGGTGCATTGGTAAGACTAAATGGCACCACAGTGAACTCATAATGACCATATCTAGTTTTGAAAGCCGTCTTGTGAATGTCTTCCTCCTTTATCCTCACTTGATGGTAGCCAGACCTCAAGTCAATCTTGGAAAACACTTTAGCTTCCTTCATTTGATCAAATAAGTCATCACTCCTTCGCAATGTATACTTGTTCTTGATTGTCACTTTATTAAGCTGTTTGTAATCAATACACAATCTCAAGGTTCCATCCTTCTTCTTGACAAATAGAATAGGTGCTCCCCAAGGAGATACACTCGTCTAACATGCCCTTTGTCTATTAATTCTTGTAGCTGCATCTTTAACTCGATCAATTCTGGTGTGCTCATTTTATAAGGAGCTTTGGAAATCAACGCTGCCCCTGGAACAAGATCAATGGAAAAATCAATATCTTTCTTTGGTGGCAATCCCGACACTTCATCCGACAACACATCTTTGAACTCTTGCAATATCTGGAAGTCTTCTATCCTTGGTCCTTTGTCCTCTAATGAATCTGATATATGAACTGCATATAATTGACAACCATTCTTATAAAACTTTTTCAGCTGCAAGGCTGAAATTTGTCTTACTGAAACTTGCCTGGGAATTCCTCTTACTAATCTCGGTCTTCCCTCTTCATCAATGCATTTAAGTACCTTTTCATAGCAGTCTATCTTGGCTCTATGCATTTCCAACCAATCCATACCGTTTAGAGCATCGTAAGATTCTAATGGTAGGACATTCAAATCCACTTTTGTGAGAAATCCATTCAACTCCATGGGGCACTCCATCACTACTTCACTCACTTTTCTCTTGGTCTCTGTGGTTAATTGAACTAGCCAAGACTTATTATGCTTCACTTTTCTAAGAGAACAACCTTCAACTATCTTAGGAGACACATAACTATGAGTAGATCCTAAATCAATCAAAACAGAAATAGATTGCTTAGCAATCTTACCTTCAACTTCTACCACTATTGATTGATGGCCTGTTTGGTGATCATCAAATGCTGCTCTTGCCATATCTTCCACTGTAGTTGCTTTTTCTAAGTTGTGCAAGCTCCCGGGGTTCTCCCTTTTAGTTGGACAATCTCTAAGCATGTGGTTTCCTCCACAACCCCAACACTGAAGTGGTCTTTTTGATGCTTTATCTGTTGCTATTGCTGGCTTGAATCCACTCCTTGCTTGCTGCCCCTGTGGAAAGGTTCTGGGATGATTTTTGAATGGTGGCTTGAAGCCACTTTTCTTTTGATCAAACCTCCCTCTTGGCTTTCCTTTCCATGCTGGGTGAACCTCTGATTTCCCCATGCTTTGCTCATACCAATGCATTGCCATCCTAATGGCTTCACCAAGACTTGGTGGATTAACAAACTCAATCTTATCTCTAAAACTTTGAGGTAGACTCCAAAGGAAGCATTGGATCTTTACCCTCTCATCTTTGATATAGTCCACATACCTCAACAATTCCAAAAATTTATGGACATGTTCTTCCATAAATGTCTGTCTCAACTTGAGTTCATTGAATTCTTTCCTCTTACTGTCATAATACCTAGCAGAAAGGTATTTTTCCTTGAAATACTTCTTAAATCGCTCCCAACTGATCCTCCTTTCATTGACCCCTTTTACTTGCAAGAGGTGTTCCCACCAAATTGAAGCTCTGCCATTTAGATTGTAAATGACAATTCTGGCCTTTTCATTCCCTAAGTAATCTTGAATCCTGAAATATTTATTCATTCCAAGAAGCCATGCCTCTGCCTCTTGGCCTGTCTTGCCTTCTCCATCAAATGTGGGATTCCTTGCCTTCCTGAATTCTCCCTGTGGATTTCCTTTGAATTTATTTCTTCCTTCCAGTCTGCTAGAAGTATGTCTTGGACTTCTTCTAGAACCTCTGGAGTCACAAGACCTGCTGGAAGAAGATCTTAAGGAAGGTGTTCTATGCTTTTTGCTCACAGGACTCCTTCTTGGGCTTGGAGTCCTCCTCCTAGAATGACCTCTAGAGCGACTCTTTGCATCTCTTTCCTCTTTGCCTACATTGCTTGGGCTGGACCCAAGGTTTATCCTCTGCTGCATATTAGTGAGGCTCTACAAAATAACAACGTTGAGTTGGTTTTGTTCCTTTTGAGAATTCATCAATCTTTCATTGAAGCTTACCACGGTCTCAACCAAATTCCGAGGAGTTATTTGCTTCCTTCTCCCATTGGATTCAGTCTCATCATTCTCTTCTTGCACATTTTCTCCTAGCACATCTTCATCATGCTCATAAGGATCTTGAGCATCATTCATGGTCACCATTTTTCGTTTCGAGACCCCTTTCCCTGTATGATGTCTTTGCTACAACTATTCAAATCTTATGAACTGCAAACACTGTGCATTATGCAAATATTTATTAGACATTTTAGGAATGCATATAGAAACATAAAACATTAATATTTAACAGAATTAAATTCATGGAATAGTTCTCAGAGATATTATGCCGCCTTCTCTTTTGCCCATTCATGCAATTCTGGAAAATCTTTGTCTAACGAAAATTGTTTGTTTTAATGAGGTGATGAAATGTTAAGTTCAGTAAATTTCTTGAATCCGACATTTGGGGTCACTTCCATGTCCTGCAAGCTTTTCAAAATTCTGAAAACGTGGCCCAAAATAGTGCTTTTTGGCCTTCTTGCTCACCCTGATTTCACATCCTTTGGAGTTTGGCTCTAAGATTTCAAACTTAACACTGTCCCTGCTCCATAGCCGCTCCATATTGATTTCAGCTCAATTTGACCTCTTGCCAAGCTTGAGAACACTGATTTGTAAAATCCATTAATTCCAATTTTATGCCAAATTGGAGCATAATGGGCTCAGGACCCTCTTTGGTTCTTTCATGGCCTTCGTTAATGGCCTCAGAACACCACATGCCTCATCCAATTCTAATTCCACATGCTCCTACTATCCAAAAATCGAGTTTTGGGTTCTATATTGTTTTTTTTTGAGTCCGCAATCTGCAACTTTCGCAACCCGCAATCCGCAATCTGTACTGTGGAAGTCGGAAATGTCAATTTTCCAACTTCGGGAAAATGCCACTTCCGCAATCTGTACTGCAGAAGCCAGAGATCTCAATTTTCCAACTTTGGGAAAATGTCACTTCTGCAATCTGCAATCCGCAATCCGTATCGCGGAAGTCAGAAATGACAATTTTCAAACTTCGAGAAAATGCCACTTTTGGAATCCGTAATCCACAATCCATACTGCGGAACGCCAATTTTTCGACCTCGGAAAATGTTACTTCCGCAATCCGGACTGCGGAATTTGGAATTGTAGAATGTCAAATTTTTGACCTCTAAAAATGTCACTTCCGCAATCCGCAATTCGCAATACGTTCTGTGGAAATGCGGAAGCCCAACCGCATAACTTCTCAGGCCCGTAACTTTCTCATCCCAAGTCCAAATTGAGAAAATTTGGTACCATTGGAAAGATCTCGGTGAGTACTATGCAAATGTGTGATCCTATTCCACTCTTGAGAGCTCTGATTCTGTCATTTTCTCAATCAAAACGCTGCCCAAACTTCATCAATACCTCTTTTAAACCTTCTGATATATGCCTGTAACTCACAGTTTGGCCCAAACAGCCCCAGTGCTGCAACATGGGCTCTGATATCACTCTGTCACGTCCCCTCCCGTCATCCTGACCCACAGAGGGAACATGACCACAACATGGGGGTGTCTAATTCTTCCCCATTGCCATATAACGAAATTCACTATTTAATAAAATGCATAACTAAATTATACAGCGGAATTAAAACATATTAACACACACACAAAATGGAATGCATCAGCCTATTTATCCCAAGCAGAATGATGAAACAACATACATAGATTCAATCCCCCTTCTCATGCTATGCACAAGCTTCATGCCAATTAACTTAAGATAACCATTTCATTCAATTAACATGAATAATTAAACATTTAGAAAAGAACACAAAATTATCATAATTTAACCACAGGGAACACTTATCTTTATGATGAAGTTGTCGAAACAAATGGCTATGTGAGAGCAACGTTCCACCCAACTATAGGTTTCTGTCCAGCCTATATTCTTTCAGCTGAAAGACCACCCCCGAGTTGGGATGTGTATCCACTAAGGAGGAACTAAAAAGACTTACTCACAACCATGATTTCACACAACAGTCATGCTAAGCCAACTCACAGTTGGGTTTATCAAGCATACAAGAGACAAAGGAGGAGGATTCTAAGCCAATGAACTCAACCACAGAGCTACATGCATCTCAACTAAACTCAAATAGTCATGGCACCCACAATACCTACCACACCCAACACAAGGGAGGTCCTGTAGCTAGGGTTTTACCCCCAGCTTGTGCCAATGAGCACCTACTAAGGAGAATGGACTCCTTAGTAGCAGTTCAGTATATTAAACTAATTATGCAAAAAACAAAAAATTAAATTATTTCTAAGACAAGCATGAAGCATAAACACCAAAATGAAAGAATGACTTTGTATTGATGTTACCTTGAGTGTCAAGGTTGGTGAAGCCCTTAGCAGTGTCCAAGAGGATGCTCCAAGCTTCTGAATGCTCCTTCTCCTTCTCCAATGTTGGGGATGGGCCAAAGGTGGCTCTCAAGGTGAAAATAGTTCAAAGGTGAACTAGGGTTTCGAGAGAGATTTTGGCAGAGTAAGGGTGCTTGTGATTGTGGATATGGAATAAGGGATCTCCATCACCTATTTATAGTTTTTTGGTGGTGGAGTGCTGACCCATGGTTTTAGGAAACACATGGTTTTGGGCAGTTGTATAGGGTTTTTTCCTCCTTTTCCTCATTATTTTATATTTTTATTCCCTTTTTAGGGGATTTTTGCTATTTTTGGAGGAAAAGGGGGTTTTTTTTTAGCCTTTTTAAGGCTATTTTGAAGGTTTTGTGGCCTTTTGGAGGCATTTTAGGCCTTTTGGAGGCTTTTTAATGGGATTTTTCGGGATTTTAATGGAAATATGGTAGGAAAATGGACAAATGAGCCATATAATGTGGTAAATGAGCTAGTGAGCACTTTTTGGGTGTTAACAGATTGCCCCCTGATGTGCGAGGGCAGGAGCTCATCGTATGGCCGATGGACATCATAAGTCATGAATGGTTTTCCTGGGATGTGGAGAGAAGAGAAGAAACAAACTGGAGCCCGGAACAACGATCCCGAACAACTGCAAGAACTAAAAGTACATAACCTCAATAAAGGATGAGGAATCATCTGATCATATGGACGAGGCGGGCATTCCCATGCTCGTATCAGGATATAACATAATAACAACGATGGGGTCCAAAAAATGGGGACCTGAAATATACATGACCTCAAATACTGACTGAGGAATAATCTCAATATATGGACGAGGCGGGCATACCCATGCTCGTATCAAGATACATAACCATAACTGTAAGGCCCGAAAAGGGGGACCTGTAAGATACATGACCACTGTGTACATCATAAGAGTCCAGAGGGGACACAAATCTGGGACATACTGCTGAACGGATCATGTGTGAACTGCAGAACTGGTGCACCGGAACAATCAACAGTGCTACTGAGTGTGGTACCAAAGGAACTGATGAGCTGCTGGATCATAGTGACTGGGGTCATACTCTCCATGGTACACTGAACTGGAACTGATCTGGAACTGAAACTGGGTACTCAAGGAAGCATGAAACTGGATGGCTTCCGAATACAAACGCCAACGCAGCCCGGACATCCACGGGAACATACAACTGGGCGTTCCGAAGTGACTCACCAATGTGCTAGAGTCGGGGGAAATCCGGGGTCTTCGACAAAAAACTGATGGAATATAATCCTACGCGATCCTCAACGATGCGATCAAGGTGCTGAAGTCGAGCATGTGAGGAACAACCACTCGGAGAGGCAATGATGTCTCCTCTCGGAATGATCCGTAGGCACCTACCACAGATGGTGATAAGTCCAAGGCGTAGGGACCTCTGGGCCTATCCTCTGGAATAGAGGAGCTGTCGTCGACAGAGGGAGACCTGCAACTATCAAGGCAATGATGTTTCCTTGACAGGAGCGCGAGGTACAAGACCGAAATGTGATAGTGCTGATGGCAGGACTGATAAACTGTGGGGGGACAACTGGGCAAGTAGAGCGGGTGGACTCAAACTTCCTTTGTTCAGAGTATGATAATTGGAATGATCTGGCAGCATATGAAACTGGCTAAGGGGAGATGGATCATAGCTGTATTGGATCTGGGAAGGTTACTGGGCTGAGGGAGACTCAAGCTGTGGTACAATGGCAAGAGACTGCAGAATACTCTGAACAAAGGCGACCTGATTGGGGGTGCTGCCGAGATGATAGATCAAAGTGCCAGGAGGCACGGGAGGGTACTTCTTCATGGGTTAAGGAACTAGAAGAAGTGTGTGTAAAATGGTACTGTCGTGTGGATTTTACAAGCCCAGGACAGTTCGTGCTCGTGGTTGCTTTCAATTTTAAGGAGTCTGAAAGCAAATAAGAAGACTCTGAAATAATGGAATGGTACTGTCGTGTGGATTTTCCGAGCCCAGGACAGTTCATGCTCGTGGTTGCTTTCAATTTTAGAGAGTCTGAAAGCAAGTAAGAAGACTCCAGGGGGTTGCTTTTTCGTAGATTTAGTCTCCAAGGCCCAAAGAAGCATAAAAGGATGAAATGAAGAACTCTTCTAGCCGGTGTGACTAGAGTATTCCTTTTTCGTAATTAGTCTACCAGGTCCGGAAAAGGGTTAAACTTATACCAGATAGACGCCCTTTCAGGTACTTTAACGAGCATGAAAGGAAGCAAGATTGCTCGGCGATCTTTTCATTCTTTTAGGAGTCAGAAAAGAGCTTAACGGAAACTCCCTAAGTGCCTTTTTCGTAAAGGACTTGTCCGGCCCGAAAAAGGGATAAAATTATACCGGACAAAAGGAATGGCCAGGCAAGGAGGAAGTGTTCAATCAAGGTTTAGTAATGATGACCAAAAACGAGGGTAGGTGGGAACACTGATGGACCTCCTTGCGGGGTAGATGAAATGGTGGCAAAATAATGAAACATTTGCAGTATGACAGGAGTGAATGGCTCATGTAACAATGTGGAACAATCCGATGGCGGCCGATGTGGCACGCAAACCGAGGCAGCAAGGTGTTGGGACACAATGTTGAAATTGTACCAAGTGAGAGCGAGAAATGATCTCAAGCATCATCACGAGCTCGGAAAAATGAATCCGGCAATATAAAGGATGTCAAAAACGGGTGACGGCCGATGTGGCGCGCAAACCGAGGTGACAGGGGGCATTTTGAAAAATGCCCGGAAAATCTGGAGGTGAGAGCGAGAAATGATCTCTAGCATCATCACCAGCTCGGAAAAATGAATCCGATGATATAAAACATGTGAAAAACGGAGAACGACCGATGTGGCACGCAAACCGAGGCGACTAGTGGCGTCTGAAAAATGGGTAAAAAATGACAGGACAAAAATAATGCAACGACGTGACCATCATGACGGTCACGTCGCGCTGATTCCAGTGGTGGAAACGGTTTGTAAAATGGACGCCGTATGGGGCCAGAATGACCAAAACAAGAAAAAGTCAACCGACTATAAATAGTGGTGGGTCCAACATGACATGTGTCATTTGTACTTTGTTGACTTTGACTTGTGAGTTGAGTGGACCAGAGCTTAGGTGGCATTTCTGGACGATCCGTCTGGCTGTTTGCAGATCCGCGAGATACAGGTATTTCAGTAAACTCATACCTGCATATTTTTTCGGGAGGGGGGTTGGGTAGTGGGTCCCAGAGTTGACTTGTACGGTCCACGTGGGGTGGACCGCGGGTTAGGGGGTCGAAACCGCGGTTGAAGACCGCGAGTTTCGAGCCAAACCACACGGTTGGAGACCGCGTGTTTCGGGCCGAACCACGCGGTTGGAGACCGCGTGATTCCTGGATGGAACCACGGTCGAGTGCCGCGAGTTCCAAAGAGGAACACGCGGTTCCCAACCGCGGGTTTTGGGATGACAGGCGCGGTTGGGAACCGCGGCTATCTGCCTGACAGCCGCGGTTGGAAACCGCGGCAGGAAGCTCGAAAGCCGCGGTTTCGGGCCGAGCTATTAGGGCTTCTTGGAGGGGGAAAAGTATTTTTCTTAAGTTGTCATGAGACTGATGAGTTGACTTTGTGTGATTGGCAGGATGCCCCAGGTTCTCTGGAGAGAGCGGGAGATCCCTGATGAGACCATGGGTTTCATCCGAGAGAACCGCCATGTGCGGACAGTGCTGGGGTTGTGCGGACTTTTGAAGTTCGCACAGATACCTATGATACGGACAGCAACATTGTTGCTGAACCGTCTGATCAGCTTCTGGGAGCCGGACATACAGGCTTTCCGGGTACAGGGTGAGAGGGTGGACCTTACCCTGACCGATGTTTACTTTCTGACGGGGTTACCCTGCTTGGGCAGGGTGGCAGACACACAGCCGCGGGTTGCCGCGGACGTCGACATGGAGGACATGTTGGAGAGGTACTGCGGTCAGGACGCGAGGGTGCATAGGAATGCACTCCTGGTGAGGGACCTACAGGAGCCGGCAGTGCAGGCCATGGCGGCGTGTGTGGTGCGGGTATTGGGTTCCCAGTCACCGGAGAAGGTGTCTGGGGGGCAGATGCAGATGGTAGAGCGCGTCTTAGATGGGACGTACTACGCCTGGGGCCAGATGTTCCTGACCTGCGTTCAGCGACAGCTGACGGCAGCGAAGGAAGATGGCAAGGGCTTTTGTTTTGGGTCCTTCCTATGTGCCTTCTTTATGGAGAGGGTACCCACACTGCGGCCACGGGTGCTGATTAGGGTAGGAGGGATGAGGGAGCCGAGGATGGTCCGTTGGGGTGAGATGATGCGCCGCCGTGGTGGTGGCGACGTGGGCAGGTATTTTACACAGGAGTTGTACCTGCAGTGGCTTCAGATACCACTGACGCTGGATGACTTCCCGTATCGGGATATGGACTTCACAGGAGATCCGGAGGCGCCCCGAGCACCAGGACAGGCATGGGGTCCCGACGGTACGTGTGTGTTTTTATTGCCTGTTATGTGCGTCATATTTTATGTATATGATAGTAGATGGATATACTGTGACTGACATATGGTTGGTTTGTGCAGATGTGGGCCCGAGGCCACCTCCAGGGCATGTGGCCCGGCGGGGTATTGTGGCCGTGCCAGCTCTACCTGGACGAGGAGAGGTGCGGCGCCGGGACCCAGAGGTGACCCTAGAGTCTGTACGGGAGCTTTTAGATCGGTTATTGATAGGAGTGACCGACGAGGGTTGGCGAGATGTCGATCCGGATGTGGTACGGGATTGCATGGGGGCACCCCGTGAGTTTAGGTCCATCGCGATTCGGGTGGCGATTTTGGTGGACCGGGCTCGGGCACAGGAGGCCGGAGGCGAGGAGGACTTGCCGGAGGAGGAGCGAGGGGAGGACTCAGAGGCAGCCGATGCTGGCAGTGATGCAGGATACGACTCTCATTAGGGAGTGCAGGGGACTCCCCCCGAGTTTTGTAGCTACGGCATGTATGTAGATGAGGTTGTAGGCATGTATAGCCATTTTTTGTATAGCTGAGTACAGGGGTACTCAGGACATGTATAGCACTGAACATGTATATTTTTTGAGAGATATATATATGCACGTGGATGCACCTTTTTATATGATGTTGTTGTATTTGTACGCACGTGGATGCGCTTTATGTGTTATGATATGTTTACATTGCACGTGGATGCAAGTAGGTTAGGATGTTAGACACATGGATGCCCCTTGTGTATTTTATGTGATGTGACATGATATTTGTTTGTTTAGGCACATGGATGCAAATGTAGATGCGATGCAATCTTTTTGGGTTTTTATATGTATTTTTATGAGATGCTATGGGATGATGATGCATGATGTTACAGGGCGTGATTGATATGCCAGTCTAGGATGTTGTTGGCCATTTGGTCTGCGACACGATTTTGAGCTCTAGGGACATGTGTGAATGTGATGGATTCAAATTGTCGACTGAGTTGTTTTGTGCGCAGGAATTTTCTAAAAAGGCAGGGATCACGCACCTGGTAGCAGTTGTTGAGCTGGGAAACAAGTAGCTGGGAGTCAAGGAACACATGAAGGTGACTTATGCCCATTTGGAAGGCAGCAGTCAGGAGACCGGTCACAACATCATACTCCGCCTGGTTATTGGTAGCAGCGCCTATACATATTCCGTCAAGGTGAATCATCTCGTTGGAAGGGGAGTACAAGACCCATGCTGCAGAAGCCAGGTTGGGAGACCAGCGGCTTGCGCCGTCAGCGAAGCCAGTGTAACAAGGTGGAAGATGGTCCATCTGTAATCATGCAGAAAGGATGAATGTAAGATGATGGTAAAACAGTGAAAAACAAAAAGAGAGCAAACTGTACAATGCGGACCAAAAAAGGGGGCCGCGAATTATTCTATGGATAGAGATTCCGTAGGATGCAACCCATCATGGGGGTTGCGTAAAGGGAGGCCTTTAGAGTTGGTTTCAGTAAGAACATGGAGTTCCTCTGGCCGTGTGTCTATGTGATGGTTGAGAATGGCGGTGTCGAAACCGGGCATTCCGTTAGAGGGCCAAGCAAAGACATCACGGAACTCTTGGAAGAGTTGTATGTAATCCGCAATCTCCCGCTCGCTGCAGGAGGCTCCTAAAGTGATGAGTTCAGGGGCATATCCTGGGAACTTTGAGGGAGGAAGAGAATGTTGTTTTTGACGAACGGGGGTTACATCAGGCCATGTGTCAATGTGGTGTTCGATAATGGCAGGATCAAGCCCAGGCATTTCGGTATAGGACCAGGCAAAGACATCACGGAATTCTTTGAAAAGGTGTGTGTAGTCCTCAATCTCTTGTTTACTGCAGAATGCTCCTAAAGTAATGAGTTCAGGGGCACGACCTGGAGCAGCAATATCAACTTGTATGACAGGTGAGATGTTGGCCATGTTGCCCTCCTCGAAGGCATCAGGAGCAGGAATAGGGTCCTTGAACCAGTCAACCTTGGTGGGGAGGAAGTCTTTGGATTCGACCGCGTATTGGGTAGCGGTGCTAGAGGGAGACGCTTCTGGGATGAAATAGGAACGGTGGTGCATATCATCCCAAGGATAATCCGGGGCAGTTAGGGCCTCAAGAATCTCCTCATCAGTACGGAAAGTCTGCGTCGTCAAATCGGTTGACGAGGGGGTAGTGGAAGTGTTGGTTGAAGAGACCATGTAGATGATATTAACCTCTTCAGAAGGGGGAGAGACCGGGGGGTAGATCTCCTCAATGGTAGGTGGTGCCGTCTCAAGGTCCAGATTGTTCATCTCATAAAGAGCTGCTCTGTAATCCGGGAGATCGGGACAATGATGTGAATAATGCCCGTAAATACCGCATATGGCGCAGGAGTGGTTGGTACGTAGGGACTTATCTTTAGGCTTAGGAGTGGGGTTTAGTTCGACAGTTGGGATGTTGGGGTCATCATCGAGCATTTGCATGTGCTTCTGCAATGCGGGTAACTGTGGGCATTGGTGGGTCGCATGGCCCAACTCGTCACACAGCGAGCATTTGGGAGGAGCACGAAACACTGGAGGGTTCTTGACTGTCTTGGGAGGTGGGACAGCAGTGTAAGGTTTTGGACCTCTACCCCCAGTGGGTTTGGGAGTAGGAGGAGGTGTCGTGGAGGACGAAGGGGTAGAGACACCGGGAGGTGGCTGAGTGGTAGTAGCCATGGGTTGCACCGGCTGGAGGACGACATCAGGTGTCGGCGGGCGAACGGGAGGCGAAAGATACCATACAGGTAATCCCAAGGTTAACCCAGGGAGGCTAAGGGTAGCCATGACCGGGGCACTTACTACTCCCGATGGAGGGACTAGGAAGGGGATCGTATGGATCGGTGTAACACCAATGTGGCTAGGTACCAATGGTGGTTTAGGCAACAAGGGTGGTTGAGTGTTAGGTGGTAGGTTGTCGTGGGACAAGGTACATAAATCAGACACTTCGGGCGTAGATGACGGCGGAGGAATGGAGTGAAAGGTAGAGGTCATCGGCGCGTCTGAGTAGACTCCAGGCCCCGTAGAGGAAACAAACGAGGTGGTGGCAGGGGAAACAGGTTGTTCAACCATGGGGAGAACATTTTCCGGTGCCGCCGGAGCACTGGGATCATAGTAGGTGAGCTGGTCAATCTTAACCACGCGTCCTTCATGGGGGAACATCATGGTGCGAAAGACAGAAGAGGCAACCGCCCGCATGGCATACATGTAGCTGCGGCCAAGTAGAAGGTTGTAATCCAATTGGGCATTGATTACCTCTATATCAATAAGAACTGTTTTACCACCTAACTGGACGGGAACGTTGGGTAGAAGGCCTTGGGGCTGGGGCCGAACGACCGTCGTAGGCGCGTAACGCAGTGGTGGACTGCTGGAGAGGAGGGGATCCTAGCTTCTGCCATACAAAAGTAGACATAACGCATGTGGAGGCACCCTCATCGATGATGCACTGATGGATAACAAGATTCCTAACGGAGACAGTAACTTGGAAGGCTAAGCTGGAAGGTAGGCGTGGTTCGGACTGGTCTAAATCAAATGCCATCAAATGCGAATCATTTGGGTCGATGCCCCCAATGGCGGAGAGTAAGGTCTTGCGCTGGGAAGGGCAGTTCTTCAAGACCTCTAGTGCAGACATGGCTGCGGGAGATTGGGCTAGGTCGTCTACGATGTTGTAGTTTGACGCAGCACGCGCATTAGGGTTATTGTTGATTCGGCGAAGTGGGAAACGAGGTGCTTTCGCAGCGCCGTCTATGGGAGGCGGAGGTATACGTAACGCCTGATCGGTGGGATGAGCGTTAGTAGGTTTATCCGTGGGAGTAGCTTCAGAGGTGGAGCCATATTGGTTCCGACGGGTCTGGAGGTTGACGTCAGCAGATGACATCATCAGTAAGTGGTGGGTACCTGAGTCAAACATGGGTTGATCAGGGGCAGCGTAGGTGATCTGTTGTTGTTGGGTCGCATTGGCTTGATGGGGAGCCAACGGCTGAGTGTTCACTACGCCTTGGGTTGGTAAGGGGTTTTGCAGCACCAAAGGGGGTTGCTGAGGTTGGGGGGGGGTTGGGCGGTGCTTGGGGAGCCGCATGCCCTTGGCGATGGGCCTCGTCAACCCAAAGCTGCCGAGCTCGCTCCAAGTGTGGGAAAGCATGGGTGTAATGTCCATAGACTCCGCAAATAGAACAAGGGTGGTTTGTTCGCAGATTGGGGTTTTTGGCCTGCTTGGGCGGGCGATCAGGGTTTTGATTAGCGGGGGCCGCATTGTTATTGTCAAGGGGATTAGCCGGTTGACCAGCTTGGTCTGCAGGTTGGTTGTTTCCCCGATTACGGCCCTTGCCGCGGTTCTGTTGGCCCTGATTACGTTGGTTATTCTGGTTTTGCTGCGGGTTATGTTGGGCGTAAACTTGCCCTTGGGCAGCAGGTGGATTTTGAGGTTGCGCAGGTGCAGGAGCAGGCTGCGGAGGATGATATGTAGGTTGAGGCTGAGCAGGTGCAGCAACTGGAGGGGGTTGCTGATAGGACTGCGGAGCAGGTTGTGGATGTGCCGCAGGGGCTGCCTGGGGCGGATAATAAGCGGGTTGGGCTTGTGGAGGCGCAGGAGCGGGGGCAGCCTGCTGATGGTAGTAAGGCTGAGGGGCGGCTGGAGGAGCATAAGCAGGAGTCGCATACCCGAAGCACTGAGATGGACATGAAGGTCCATGGGAATGGTGACGTGTCATGGGAGCATATGAGTTGGTTGCTCCAGACTGGGAGGTAGCCCTCGACAGGTCGGGGCCAGGGGTAGGACGTGCTATAGAAAATGGTTGGGGATGCGAAGAAACACGGCCAATGATACCATCTGCAGCGTGGGATGCCCCCGGCGCATCATGATGGGAGGACTCGCCGCGAGGGGCGTCAGGTATAATGGTATAAAGGTAACCCGACTGGGCGTAAATGAGGTCGAACTGCTGTGCCTTAAGGATGGCCTCTTCTTCAGACTGGGGTCTTTCTGAAGCTACATCCTTAGCGATGACAGGAAGCAGGGACTTGAGGAACCAATCGAGGAAGATACGGTCATCTAGTTTAATCTTGCATAAGCTACGGCGTCTACGCCACTCATGGATGTGGTCCGTGATATGGGTAGCCGTGTTTTGTCTACAAGATAGAAGGATCTCAACGCCCGCGTCATAGCGGACTGGCAACTGGAAGAACTGCAGGAAGGTCGAGGCCAGGGAAGAAAAGGTGGCGTGGGTCCCATGAGGCTGCTCAATATACCACTTGGCTGCAGAGCCAGTGAAGGTGCGCTGTAAGAGACGGAGGCGAACAGAGTCGTCCACAATGGAGTTAGAGGAACACCATAGGTGGAAAGACATGATGTGGTTCTGTGGGTCCTCACCGGCCTTACCCTCGAATTTAGGGATGTCAGAGGGTAGTTTGGTAGGCATATGAGGCCACATAGGGTCGTGTCGAATAGGATCGTTGGTCAATCTGGCCAGGTCAGGTAGGTTGAGGCTAGCCATGAACGGCAAACTGGAAGAAGGCTGTGACACAGTAGTGCTGTGGACCAAGTTGGGGCCAGTGCCCCCAAGTGGAGGGACAAGATTTAGGGTGGTGCCCCCAAGTGGGGGAACTGAGGTAGTGGAGGATGGTCCAGCACCACCATGGGTAGTGTGAGCCACTGATGTAGTGGGGATAGGTATTCCCGCTGTGGGAATAGGTACCGTGAGGGGAACGGTAGATGGTTGCCCCATGGAGGGCATACCAAAAACAGGTGTAGTAACTGGTGTAGTGGTGGATGTGCCACCAATGGTCCCTATGACAAATGGAGTGGAAGTCGTACCAGCCATGGGGCTAGTAGGGGCAGTATAAATAGGGTTCTCAGACTCTTCGTCAGAATCAGAGGTAAAGTAAGGTGCGTCACTATCTGGTGACGGAGACCTACGTCGCTGACGGGTGGAGTCAAGTGACAAGGCTCTAGATCTGTGATGAGTGGTATCAACGGACAATGATCGGAATCTATGACGAGTGGTGTCGAGAGAACCGTGCTGTGGGGGCTCGCCCCTGAGGCGCCGAGAATGTCTCGGGGACTCAATGGTGACAGATGGTGTCTAAGTCTCTGTGGGTTGAGGTGAGTATGAAAACAGCTCAAAAAATCCTAATGCAACCGAGTGTGCAGAAGGAGAGCTAAAAAGCAAGGCACTCAGGCCAACAACCAACTCAAAACACCCACTGCAACAGCTGTGCTACAATAGGTGGAGTAACAACAAAGATGGTCAGAATACCAACAAGCAGCAGGTTTCCTAAAAAAGAAAAATGGTGGACTCACTAGACCAAAGGGAGGTAAAGGAGCATGCAAACACCTAACTAAAAGTATTCTGACTTAACTAAACATATCCTCTGCAAGGTGATGAAATCCAAGTCAGACAATATGAGTAGGAAAGCCAAGTGGCTATGATATACCCCTACCGGGAGGGATACCGGGTAGACAATCCTAGAAGAATGGCAACTAAGATACCCCGTTCATGACACGTCCAGAAAGGTGAATCTGCCGTTTAGTTCGTTGACCGCAATACCCCTATACAGGGATATCCCGCGAACCGCGAAAGGTAGCCCTTCGGTTACTGAATGGAGTGCGGTATTCCACTCAGGCCTCCGGAACCAGTCTCCCGACTTCAACCCTCCTAAGGGAGAGGCCCTCTGATAAACTGGTCGTGACCGTGCCAAAAAGTACTAGGGGATTTTGGTTCCCTATTTGGACAACAACTATGTCTCAAGTGAAATAACCAAGGGGTGTTATTGGAAGCCTATCCCCCTGATCCTACCTAACTACAATGATTCTTTTGTGTTCCCCAAGTGGGGTTAGAATGTTGGTTTAGTTAGGTACTTTTTAAGGCTCACTTGATTTTATGTGACAGAGTGTGTGCTCGTGAGGTGTTGAACCCAAAAATAGAAGTGCCACAAGGGAGGGCAACTTCCAATCTATCAATAATGCTGAAATTGATTCTTTTAACTTGCAAAATTTTCTGAAATAAAAATATTGAAATTTTAAAAAGATTCTGTAAAAGGAACAGAAATTATGTTGCAGAAAGGCTGTAAGGAAGTGGGCTGCAGGTGGGACAGAGGGCTGTTCAAATGCAGAAAATATTGCAGCAAGAGGGGCTGGGCTCAAAACAGGAAAAGAGCAGAAATCAGACCGCGGGTCTGTGGCGGATCAGAACAGGCCGATCGCGGGTTTAAGGGAAACAGCGGCGGTCAGGTCGCGGCTATCGGGCCAACAGAGGCAGTCGGGACGCAGGAAACAGGGAAAAAGGCACAGTCGGGTCGCGGCTATCGGGCCAACAGTGGCAGTCGGGACGCAGGAAAAATGGAAAAAGACACAGTCGGGTCGCGGCAAAAGGGCTAACAGGCGCAGTCGGGACGCGCGAAAGAGGCAGAAAGCCGCAGTCGCGACGCAGGAAAAAGGCCGACAGGCGCAGTCAGATCGCGGCAAACAGGCTGATTAGCCACGGTCGGATCGCAGGTAACAGACTTGAATCCGCCGGCGGAGCGTCGGAAGCAGTCTGAGAGCCACGGTCGGATCGCGGGTAAAGGCCTGAAAGGTCGCGGTAAGGATGATCCTCAATAAAGTACATATCATCATGATCTTTCTATATTGTATTGAGGTTATTGGCATTGCTCTCTGTAAGCTTGGAGGAGATCTTCTGGAGATAATAGAAGACTACCTTCTTGTGGACGTAGCCCAATTGGGTGAACCATGTATATCTGGTGTACTCTTTTCTCTTGTTCTCTTTTTGCTTTTATTTACTGTGATATGTTATTATTAGCATAAATAAGTAAGTTAGTTTAGTTAGATCTATATCTCTGACATGGTATCCGAGCTTGTTGCTATGATATAGCACCTTCTATTGATTTCAAACAATATTTTATCATTTTGACATTGTTTATTTCTTGTAGATTTGCTTTCTATTTGGTAGCCACTAGGCTTCTATTTAGATCTGGGCATGTTTCTACAATTTTTTTATTTATTTCTAACCCTAACCTTATTGTGTAGATTTTTGCAGAATTTTTTCAAGGGTTTCTTGATGTTGTTTTTGTAGATTTATATGATTTTATGATTCTCCTCAAGGAGATCTATCTTCCGGTTGTCAAAACGACAATTTTTGTCCAAGTTTGGTAGACTTTGTGCAGGTTTCCATCTTCAACAGTTTCGACACTGTTTTCGGCCTCATAACTCGGTCAATTCTTATTGGAATTTTTATTATAACCTATTTTTGGAACTGGGAAAGCTATTCTAGATCCACTTACGTGGACATAACAGAATTCCGGGCCTTCTGGTTGCCAAAACTACAACGTTTGTCCAAGTTTGGTAGACTTTGTGCAGGTTTCCATTTTCGGCAGATTTTACACTGTTTTCAGCCTCATAACTTGGTCAATTTTTATTGGAATTTTTATTATAACCTGTTTTTGGAGCTAGAAAAACTATTATGGATCCACCCTACGCGGACATAACAGAATTCTGGGCAATTCTGGGCACTCAATCAAAAGGTTGTAAGTAAAAATTTCTCTTTCATTTATTGTTTTTCCAACTGTGTTTTTTGCAGATTCAAATTAGTACGGTAAAGTATTTAAGTTTTCTGTTATTCATCTTTTGCATTTAGGTTGTGCTTCTAATCATGTTTATTAAGAGATTATTTCTTGTTCTTGATATATATTTGTCTAACATTTCTATATGGAAACATAGACATCTTTTAAGGGCATGTATATCTAGTATTTTGTCATAATGATAGCTATAAACCATCTAATGCTTAGTATTTGAACAAGACACTTAATAACTGATTTGTTCTTTTTTGTTTAATTATGTTGATTTCTAATCATATAATGTTTATAAAAGCAATTTTATAAGAACAATCTCATATGTGTTATCTTGTGATCTTTATTTGCTTTATTTATATGTTATTGCTGACCTTTGTGTAAAAACAATTTCATTGTTCTATAAGTAATATCTTTATGATCATTATATGCTCTTGCTAATTAAATTCTTGAGTAAAATCAATTTTTTGAATCCATGTGATATTATAATTTTTTGGCTTGTCATAAGTTATTTAATTGGGATATTGTTTCTTTCTCATGTATTGCAGAGATTGTATCTAGTTCCTGTGCTATTTGTCTCTAACATTTCTATACAGAAGCATTGACATGTGTTGTTTGTCTCTAACATTCCTATATGGAAGCATTGACATTTTCAGAACATTTCATCTCTTGCATATTTACATAGTGTTAACAAGAAATGAACCCATGATTAAGACCATTAGTGACTTGTCATTTCATAATTTTTTATAAGTGATATCATGAGTTGATCATATTAAACATTATGATTTATTTTCATATATATCATGTCATGTTTATTTCGATCATTTTTTACTCAATATTTATATGGTTTTGAACAGTCTTATAATCTTGAAATATTTGTCATAAACACATTGTTCTTGTTGCAATGAGATTTCTATTCTTATGATTGCAGAGGTTATCTTGTTCTTACTTGTCTCTAACGTTCATATATGGAAACATTGACATTTTCGGGGCATTAATCTCTTGCATATTAACATTATACTAATAAGAAATGCACCTATGCTTCAGATTAGTTGCTTGATGACTAAATTTTCATATATTTAAGTGAAATATTGGGCTCACTATTTATATGTTGTGGCTGACACTTAATGTGTAAAAGTAACTTCATTTTCTTGAATGAGCAAGTTAATCTTTTATTTGATCATATTATGTTGCCATCTTTTATTTGATGTTTGCTTACCTTTGGTGTATAAGCATTTTCATTTATGTATGAGCAATGTTGTTTTTCTGATCTTTATATGCTTTAATCTTGGAAGTTCTTGTGCAGATCAGTTTTCTGTTTAGGCTTTCACCTTATTCCAGAAATATTGAAGCACCATCTTCTACTGTTAAAGTGTCCATCTGTATGATATCATTTTCGATGTGTAGGATGTTTGAGGTCTTCCATAGATATTTATATTGCACCTTGATTGGAAGAATGTCTGCTATCTACATGTGTATTGGCCATTTGGGTATTTTTGTACACTGTTGTGGTGTTTTTAGCCACATGTTCTGTTGTATCAACCGTCAGAAGGTATCTATACACTGGTGTGGATGTTATATCAGAGTTCTTCAGCTATCAGTTATGGTTGTGATGATTCTTGTGGTGATCTAGGCATCTTGTGGATCTAGTAGCCATGATGACTTCCCTTTAGATCTGGGCACCTTGCTGTTGGATTGCGTCACATGTTATCGACATCTGTTGGATCTAGTAGCCATGACGACTTCTCTTTAGATCTGGGCATCTTGTTGTTGTTATTTCATCGTACAACCTGGTTCGTGTGCACTTTCATGATTCAGTGAGAAGCGGTTGTTCTTCATCAAATTCCATTTTGCAGCTTTGGTTCTTTTGGAAGTTGTCATCAAGGGGAGCAGTAATGATTCCTTCCTTCCTTTGTTAGTGGGATTTTCTCCTAGCCATTATTAAGGGGGAGTGTTAGAATATTTTATATTCATTGGAAGGTAATAATGTCTTTGTATTATGTAAGAAAATATCTACAACCTTATGTAAAAGAGTAATACATTATATCCCATATTCATTATGGTAAAATATACTCTCGATATTCATTATTATATAAAGAGATGTTATGGAGAATTATATTATCCAACATGTAATATGTGAGTAATTCCTCATCATCTCTTAGTATGTAATAGAGTCAAGGGAGTCTAATCCATTCATCCACTGTGATCACTAGTGTGGATCATATCATCATGATATTTCTATATTGTATTGGGGTTATTGGCATTGCTCTTTGTAAGCTTGGAGGAGATATTCTGGAGATAATGTAAGACTACCTTCCCGTGGACATAGTCCAATTGGGTGAACCATGTATATCTGGTGTACTCTTTTCTCTTGTTCTCTTTCTGTTCTGATTTACTGTGATATGTTATTGTTAGCATAGATAGGTAAACTAGTTTAGTTAGATCCATATCTTTGACACTGATTAGTTATTTCAATAGCCAATTTTTGGTATTATTATTGCAATATTAATATTTACATAATTTTACAATGTTCCATGGCTTAATAGCACATGGATAGCAAAATATGAAATATTTGTCTTTTTAAAGAAAATCCGAGCATCCACTAGTGGGGCCTTGTCCTTGAGCTCCACGCTAGGGAAACATACATCACATGTATACAATACTTACATTAAAAGCGAATATATCCTAAGGGTCAAAATGGGGGTATTACACAATGTATTGTATTAGATTATGTATAAATTATAAATATGATGTTATAATGATGGGAGTATAGCACGTGGACTTAAATGAATGACATAATTTGTAAATGATGTCAATATGCTAGTATTTATTCCTAATGTGGAGCTCAAGACTAAGGTCTGACCAAGGTGTGTATTCCTAATGTGGAGCTTAAGACAAGAGCACCATAACCTACCCAACAAATTTGTAATTATGTAATATTCTTTGAAGAACCTTTCGAATTAAATATGTTGTAGAAGACATGAACATATTTCTAATAGGAAGCCAACTTTAAGGCTTTTCTTTTCAACAAAAAAAAGAGTTCTTTGATATTTATTAAGGTGAATCAAAGAAACTTACAGTATTACCTATCCCAAGGATAGTATCTTTGCTTATAGACTATGCAGTCTTATACTATGTATCCGATTACATATGCCGCTATACAACTTTATGCCAATTAGACTAATATTTGCTACAGTTTACATCATATGTTCAAAATGCTAAGAACAATAGTAGTATACATCTTAGAACCTCAATACCATGAGCTTCTACATAACAAAAAGTATCATAGTGAGCAGTCCAAAATTTAATATAGACGAATATTAACCGTTTCCCCCGGTTGTTGCTCAACAAAAGAAGTAACTTGGAGTATGCCCTCTGCCAATAGTAAACCTTTTTTGACAATAGATTAGCTCCATGATTAAAATATCAATATATATGCTGTATATAATATTCATCAAATTGTTCCAGCATTATGGTAATTCTTCGTTTCCAGTGAATCAACGATGCCACACTCAGGATATACTTATCCTGTACCCATTCTATAATCACTGTGGAATCACCAAGGGTATGTAGAGTGGATAAGTTCTTAGTATGAGAAAAGGATAATAGAGTCCATAGAGCCAAGAGTTCTGCTCTTGTATTACTACCCATACCCCCACTGAGTGAAAGCTCATAATACATATTATCGGAAATGATTAGTAACCCCCCTACTCCACATTTACCATTCTGTGCAGCATCATAAAAAAAACCATAAGGTTTCGAATGCATCAATTTAGGCACAAATAATATTTTAGTCTTCAACTTGATCTTCTTTTGAGTAGAATCCGAAATAACCTGCAAAATGTAAAAAAGTGATCTGCTAAAGTGATGTACAATGCCCTCAAATAATATACGATTCCGCCACTTCCAGATGCTCCAAATGAAATATAGTGGGAGAGAAATGTGATCCTTGCGCCAATGATACCAATAATATAAAATTCCCTCAACATTATCCCGATTGCAGCAAAAGTCCATCCCCCTTTGTTGAGAAACTGCAAACCACAGTTGTATAGTAGTTGGACACTTGAAAATTAGATGTTCAACCGTTTCTTCATTCTGTAAAAAAAGTAAACAAGCATTTGGGCCCATTCCTCCTCTATGCATAAAATTGTCCATGGTGAAAATCTTGTTCTTAAGAGTCAACCAAGTAAAGCACATAATTTTTAAAGGTGCATTCCAATTCCAAATACTTCTATACCACCAAAGAGGCAGATCCACAGTCTGGGTATGAACAATTGATTGATATGCCCAGTTAGTCATAATCTCACCACTATAGTCCCTCCAAGACCAAAGAAGGCTGTCCATCTGTGAAGTAAGGCGAATCCCTGTGTGTGAGAGGGTGGATACAAATGTATCCTAGTCCCGTCCCATCAATCCAGTAAGTCCAATGTGTTCCATCGATTTCAAGTATGAAATCAATCCAAAAATGTGTTGATTCCTTGCATGATTAAGGAAATATAGACCCCTCTGATGAATAGCCTGTACAATGTTAGTATTAAGTAATGCGCTACACCTAGTAATGGGATCAACCCCCAGTCTGACCTGGAATCCATCACCAACCTGCCAACCCAAATAAGAATTGAGAAGTGGGAATATTTCAATGAGACCATTCCAGTTATTAGAAGCTCTCACGATATTCTTTTTAGGCACTCTAATCCATTCAATAAGCGTCATACCTCTCAGATGCTTGTCCCGCATTACCAGACTCCATAGTCCACTGTATGTGAGTGCTCTCCACAAGATCTTCAATTGTAATGATTGATATACCTAGAAGATATTCCGAACGCCCCAACCACCAGTAGCCTTTGGTAATGCAATATTTTTCGAGGAAATCAGATGAATCCCCTTCTGGTCATGTCTAGCACTCCATAGAAAATTAAACTAGATCTTAGGAATCTAATGCAAGATGGATGTAGGAACCTTGGCAAGAGTAAGCCAATCAATGGGTAGATTGGCCCATACAGAGTTTAATAAAGTTAGACGTCCTCGCAATGATAAACAACGATAATACCAAAATGAATCTTCTTTTCAAACTTAGCAAGAAGCCACTGCCAATCCGATGACTTATAGGCATTAGGATTAAGTAAGTAGCCCAAGTAATTAAAGCCTTCCTCCAATGCCTTAAACTCATAGGGAAATAAACCACCAATGAGTTCACATGTCGTTGCATCCACCTGGTAATGAAAGAGATAGGACCTGGGAATACTAATGATCATACTAGTAGCAATACATAAGAGTTCGAGTAAAGCCTTATAGTGGCGCCATTCTTCAATCTTGCCAACCCCAAACAATAATACATCATCCACATAGAGTAAATGTGTGATGTAATGATTCTTGGAAGTTTTAATACCAGAGATCAAACCCAATACCTTTGCCTTATTTAAAAGTCTGCTGAGGCCCTTGATCACAAGAAGAAAGAGTAATGGCGACAAAGGGCATCCCCACCGGATACCACGAGACCCTTTGAAGAAGGACGTAGGCCTCCCATTGACAAGTATTGCATAATTGATTGAAGTGATACATCCAAGAATCCAATTAGTAATCACAATATTTAACCCAACATTCAGTAAAAGTAGTCTAAGAAATGACCAGTCTACCAAGTCATAAGCTTTAACAAGATCTAGTTTGAGGACCAATGAGGAACCTTTGCTGGACTTTGTAGAGTGAATTGTTTCCTAGACAATATCAATCGCATCAAATATCAGACAATGCTTTAGAAAACCAAATTGTTCAGATAAAATACCTCGAGATAGGCCAATTCTGATACGGTCCGCAATCACCTTTGAGATAATCTTGTACAAAAGATTACATAAAGAAATCGGACGATAATCCTGAAATGATGTAGGCTTTGATAACTTAGGGATCAATGAGATAAAGGTCGAGTTCATTCCACCACTAACCTTGCCTGTAAGTCGCGCTTCCTCTACCAATCTGACCAATTCAACCCCCAATAAATCAAAAAATTGTAAATAAAATTCCACGTTCCAACCGTCAGGCCCCAGGATTTTGTAAATAATCACGCTATGTAAATATTATAGCTGAAATACAGTATATACTAGTCCAAGATCACTATGTATCCAACGTTAAATCTATCATGGAATAATCACACTATGTAAATATTATAACCGAAATATAATATATACTAGTCCAAGATCACTATGTAGAGCACAAGAAGGGCTATGATGAGTACAATCATCATGGAAAGTGTAAGAAGCTTACATTCCTCCTATTAGAAGTTGTTGATGTTCTCCATGGTTCCAGCATCAGGCAAACATTTTGCAGATCATTCTCCCAGATTGGTCATGTGTATTGACCAATGGTTGGTAGAGAATGGCATCGCTGTATCCCTATTTAGTCATGTGTATTGACTAGAGTGAGGGAAGGCTAGTGGTCACATTTCATACTCTATGTAGGAGTGATCTATTCTTATAGAGTGAGTTGACTTGTCTATGTTACAAGATATCTTATCTCTTTGTATATTAGACAAAGTCTAATCCAATGTTGAATTTGACATTGGCTCTAAGAAGTGTCTAGGACTTCTTAAAGTATGGTCAAATCAACATTAGAGCATGTGAGGAGAAATCAACGAGGATAACTTTTCTATGATGAAGAAATAACCAAGAATTCAAGGAAAACCATTGAAGACGTTCCAAAGAACATTGAAGAAGCTCCGAAAGAAAATGAAGACAAGAAGGCAAGTCAACTTGAAGGAAAATGAAAGAAGAAGATCAAAACTAGCAAGTTGGCCCCAATTGAGGAAACTTCTAGTGAATGGAAGAATATAAATAAAGTGCTTCCACTCTTCATTTTTATTCATTCAATCATCACATCTTCTCTCTCCACTTGTGCGCATATCCTTGGAAGGCCTAGCAAAGGCAAGAAACATAATTTTGAGTCCTCTTATTCTCTTGGAAGATTTGCTACCCTTGCTAGGGTTTTTGGTGAAGCAGGGTGAGCCTATCTTGTGCTAATGTCCATCTTCATGATTGGTATTTTTCTTGTATTGGATTAATTTATTTTGAGAAAAGTTTGTTGGGTTTTCTGCCTATTGGGTTTCCCAAAATAAAATTTGTGTCTCTTGTGCATGGTTATCTTTAAGTGATCCTTGTTTTATTTTTCGTTGCAAATGAATGATGCTATGATTATGGGATGAAATATATTATGAAATAAAGTTTAAAGTGATGAAAATTATATTGCTAAGTTAAAATTAAACATAAGTAATGATCATTTTCCCCAATCCCCTCATTACCATTAACTCTAGCATTCATCCTAGTACTCTCAAGTTCATGCTCTGTGATTGCTCATGATCTGTTCTCCATTACTAACCATTAACTAATGTGGAAATTGACCAAATGAGCACCATGAAGAGGAAATTATACTTGGGATAAAATATAGATCATTGTAGGTGAGCATAGATGTTGAGTAAATTATGAATCCTTCATCCAATGTGCAATCATTGCTTTCCAGATGCTTAAGAGCCAAGTATTGGTTTCGCTAAGAATTCTTCGAGAGCATACAACATATTGGGATCTTTTGTTTGCATTGAAGAGTACTTGAGGAATAATATCATCAAGGGGTTGTTGAATAAATAAAGGGAAATATTCCTTGTGTTGTGGAGTAGTCGAAGAGAATTCCTTGGTTTCTAAATTACTAAATGAGATGGTTGTAATATTTTGTAAAGAACATATTGACAAAGCATGAGAGCATATGGGTTGAGCATAGAAAGAAGCTTATACCTTGGTGCCTCCACCATGGTATTATGTATGTTGTGTGTGATTGTGTTTGATCTTTCATTCTCAATGAATCCATGAATTATGTAAGCAATGTGATTGTGTTTGATTCTTTCTTGGGTATTTGGTTGCTATGATCTTCTGAGCACATGCTAATATAATTGTTCGCATTCTTTTAATTAGCACCATGCATACATTTCATTTGGTTCCAGTTAATTCAATTGATATTTGGGAAGATCACATCTGAAACCCAAAATTTGAAAACATTGTTCATAGCTATTTGCCCCGGGGCTAGAAATTCTTCTTCTGAGAGGTCACATAGGTAAACTCAATGCTTGCAACTTTCAACGAAATCCCCAATTCACAGAATCGATGACTTGCATAAACACTAGCAACAACATCACTTAAATTGAAATGGCCAAGAAGAACAATTATTAATTATAATTTTACACAGAGCCGTTTCCCTCCTATGAAGCACATGTATGACGTGGATGTGCAGATCACTCAACACTGTCCAAATTGATTTGATGATGGTCAGTGCACTGTTGGACATCCACCATGCATATACATAGCTTGACATCATCTACATAAATATGAAGTTGAACACCATCCTCGTATAGGTCACCGACCACACCATGCTCACTGATTTTTATCTCTCCATGAAGATGGACACCCCTTGCATGCATCTCATTGTTTTGGAAGAAAGATCCATTGTAAAGATGTTAGTGTTGCGCAAGTTTACACTAAGGGTTATATATACTTAGGGTCATGATATACAAGTTTCACAAAGCCTAACATGGGGAAGATCTTGTGGAAATTAGGAATTTAGACGTGAGCCATTTCTTGGGTTGCATTACCTCACCACTGATATACCTAAGGTTCTTGCTTTCATTGTTTTTAATGTAAAATAGGTTGTGAATGATCTTCAATTGCATGGAAACTTTTGTGAAGGTTGTCTAGTGTTAGGATTTGATGTAACCTCTCTATTTAGTGGGTTTAATTGGGATCCCATCAGTGGCATACATAATACATGGCCAACATGGGAACATGGGTTCCATTGTCTGCTTATTAATGGGAATGATGACAACGAGTGAGGGAGTGGATGAAATTGCAGGAAACTCTAGGGGTTTGGTTATGTGCCATCATACCTTTCCAAAGGTAGTTCCATTTCCTTTTTTCTACGCTTGTGAATTTTTGTTGCAACCATTAAGTATTCTATTGAATATGGCATTGTAATTGTCAACTGAATTGACAAAGAAGCACATTCTTCTGTGTGATATGCTTTTTTGAGGCGCCCTAATTGGAATTGTAACTTAATCCTGAGTATTATGGATCTTCTCAAGGGTAATGGTGCTACTATTATGGAGGTATGTGATGGATGTTGGGGGTGAAATAAAGGATATTGCACATTGGTTACTTGAACACCATAGGGATTCAATGGGATGAGCATAGATACTTTGGTAAATGTTGATTATATAGGTGTTTCCTCTCTTGGGGATGCAATCTATGGCATGGATTATGTTAGAATCACTTCTCTCTCTCTCTCTCTCTCTCTATATATATATATATATATATATATATATATATATAGTTTAGATCCCATACTACAAAGTTAATGAAGAAGGGGTGAAAAATATCACCTAGATGAGTACGTACACTACAAAGTGCATTTAATTTTGAATTGTGGGGTAGTGATTGGGGTTTTGGTCTTCAAGGTTGCCAATTTATTCTTGAAATTGATACAAATTTGGCATTCATTATGTGAAATTTATTGTATTAGGTTGCAAGTTTGTTGGTTGAAAATATTAGAATATCCTTTAAGTTGTATTGTTAGGATCTAAGCTTGTGTGCACTTAAACTAAGCAATTTGTGCTTATTGTTGACGTTTATGATTCAAAGACCCAATCATATATGTGACAGAACAATATTATTAGAGGCACTTGCACATCCATGTAAATCCATGAGCCATGTGGTATTGTGAGGATCTTGTATTGTCAACTAGGGCAAGTTCCATGGATATTGATAGGCCATCTTGGTTCATAACATGTGTCCATTTGTGCACCATTGACTTTCTTGAAGTTCGTAGATCATAAGCACATGTTGATCATTATTGGAGGAATGGATGATTCTAAGATTGCAACAAAAAATGGGATGTGGGAGACTAATGAAGTAGGTATAGTGTGAAAAAATGTTGATGGAATACCTAGAGAGTTTTGTGATGAATTTTTGAAGTGTTTGTCTAGTGGATTCTGTTCGGGTACACAGGGTACTACCAAAGGACCGAACACCAAGAGCAACCACTTCACACAAACAGATCACAGATCAACACACCGATGTTTTGACGTGGTTTAAACCCTCTTGAGGGAAACACTCCACGGCCCCGGCCAAATAGCTTCTACGGGACAATTTATTATGCAAAGAAAGAAAGTTACAAATGAGCTTCTCATAATCGATCGACTAAACAATGACCCTCCATGCTCTTTAAATAGAGATCATGGACCAATCGGGTGTTAAGCCACGGATCAAGGTTAGGTTTGATCTAAGAGAAGTTGAGCCGTCGGATCACTCTATGTCGGAAACATATCGTGACCGTCGGATTAAGTATTTACAAATGCATACTAATGCATACTAAAGAAACACACTATCCCTAACGGATATATTACACAAGTTGATCTTAACTAACTCCTAAGTGTCTAAATATCCTAACATCCCCCCTTAAGAACAACTTGGGATAGGATTGAAGGATTTACAAAAGTGACACTATTAGGAGAAGGAAGGAGGCATTAGAGCCTATCCCCCCTTAATGACAAGTTCCTGAACTCCTAACATAGATCGAAGTTTAGAAAAATTCGCTTCTGTAAGAGACTTGGTGAAGATGTCTGCAACTTGATCATCTGTAGGGCAAAAGAGCACTTCAAGAACACGATCATGAACAAGATTTCTGATGAAGTGCATGTGTAGCTCAATGTGTTTGCTGCGTTGATGTAGAACTGGATCTTTGGCAAGCTTGATGGCACTTTGATTGTCGCACCAAAGTGGAGTAGGCTGCTGCTGCTAGAATCCAAACTCTGAAAGGATCTGTCGAAGCCATAAAGCTTCCTGACTGGCATTAACTGCTGCTCGATATTCTGCCTCTGCTGAAGAAAGAGCAAGAGCTTGTTGTTTCTTACAAGCCCAAGTAATAGGTCCAGAGCCCAGACTGAAAACATAACCTGCAGTAGACTTTCGATCATCAGGATCGCCGGCCCAATCTGAATCAGTGAAACCAACCAACAAAGGTTTCCCCCCTGTACTGTAATGAATCCCAAACTGAACTGTACCTCGAATATATCGAAGTATTCTTTTAGCTGCTTTCCAGTGACTTTCATGAGGTGTCTGCATATAACGGGAAACTCGACCAACGGCAAAGGAAAGGTCAGGACGGGAATGAGTCAAGTATAAAAGACAACCAACAAGCTGACGATACAAGGTGGCATCTACTTCAGGTGAAGTACAAGTGGCAGAAAGTTTGACTCCAGACTGGAAGGGAGAAGGGGCTGGTGTACAATCTTCCATGTGAAAGCGACGAAGAAGGTCACAAGCATACTTAGACTGAGAAAGAAAGATTCCTTCTTTGGTTTGCAGAACTTGGAGACCAAGAAAATAATGCAAATGTCCTAAGTCTGACATTTCAAAGGTTTGTTTAAGACTGGATTTCACATGGGTTATAAGCTTAGGGTCACTACCAGTAAGAATAAGGTCATCAACATATAGAACAAGTATGATGAGATGGTTTCCTACTTTCTTGGTATAGACATTGGGGTCAGAATGGCATCTAGAAAAACTAGTGTCAAGGAGAAAGTTATCCATTTTGGCATACCAAGCTCTAGGAGCTTGCTTAAGGCCATATAAGGATTTCTTAAGGCGGCAGACAAGGCTAGAGTTATTCTGAACATAGCCAGGAGGTTGTTCCATGTAAATTTCCTTCTGTAAATCACCATGTAAGAAGGCAGACTTGACATCCATTTGATGGACTTCCCAGTTGTGTAAGGCTGCAAGGGAAAGAACAAGGCGGATGGAGTTCATTTTGGCGACGGGAGCAAAGGTTTCATTGTAGTCAATCCCTTCAACTTGGGAAAAACCTTTGGCAACTAACCTTGCCTTAAGTCTTTCAACACTTCCATCTGATGCATACTTAGTTCTGTAGACCCATTTACATCTGACAAGTTTTCTTCCTTTTGGAAGAGGTACAAGATCCCAAGTATCGTTCGCCATTAAGGAACGATATTCTTCATCCATGGCTGCATCCCAATCTGGATTCCCTGAAGCTTCTGCAAAAGTTTCTGGATCATGATTCTCGGAAACTTGAGCCAAAAGAGAAGAGGCTCGCTGAAACTGAGAACGTGTTCGACGTTGATCTCTAGGATCACCGGCAAGATCACCAGCTGCTTCACATGTTGAACGGACCCATCGAGGAAGCACTTGTGCTGGTGCAACTGGAGGAACATGAGCAGGCGGAGGTGGATTTTCATCCTCACTGTCATCATCATCAACTGGAGTTGGAAACCTGTCAAGGAAGTTGGAAGAAGAAGAAGAAGGCACAAACGCCGAATCAGGCTCGCAGGCCAAAGATGGCACACTCGCCGAGTTAGGCTCGCAGGCCAAGATATTTTCATCAAATTTAACATCTCTTCTAATGATTATAGCATGAGAAGGTGGTTGAAGAAGTCTATAACCTTTTACATCTTCAGAATATCCAACAAATATGCACTTTTCACTTTTAGGCTGCAATGCTTTCCGTTTTTCATCCAGAATGTGAGCCCATGCTTCACTACCAAACACACGAAAGTGACTTACATCAGGTTTAATTTTACTCCATGCTTCTTCCGGTGTTATACCTTGTAATGCTTTTGTGGGGGTGCGATTAACTATGTAATTTGCACAATTAATGGCTTCAGCCCAAAATTGAAGACTTAGTCCCTTAGATTGGATCATACAATTAGCCATTTCTTTTAAAGTGCGGTTCTTCCGCTCAGCTACACCATTTTGTTGTGGTGTATATGGAACAGTGTGCTGTTGTTGGATGCCTTGTTCAGTGCAGAAAGTAGTGAACTGTTTGTTAACATATTCTCCTCCATTGTCAGATCTTAACTTAATAATTTGATGACCAGATTGTTTTTCAACAAGGGCCTTGTAGGCCAAGAACATGTTAAATACTTCGCTCTTAAGTTTTAGGAAATAAACCCAAGTGCGTCTGGTGTAATCATCAATGAAAGTTAAGAAATACTTGAAACCAGAAAAGGAAGCAGATGGAAGAGGGCCACACAAGTCACTATGCACAAGCTCCAAGGGAACCGAGGCGTGCCAAGAGGCACGTTTGTCAAAACTGTCCCGATGATGTTTTCCGAGTACACAACCGGAGCAAACACCATCTCTGCAAGATACCATCGGAAGACCTGTCACCATATTTTCTTTACATAGTTGTTGCAATGAGCGATAATTTAAGTGACCAAATCACTCATGCCAAAGTTTGCTCAAGTTATCACTATGAGCAACAAAAACTGAAGGGAAAGGTGATGACCCAAAGTTGTTAAACTTGTACAACCTGGTAATATCATCAACAATTCCGGTAGCTAGAACCTGTTGAGGATCTTTAAAATCCTTGATTACAACTTGGTGAGGTGTAAAGGTCACAGTTTTACCTTCACCAGAATGAGTGATCTGATAGACTGATAACAAATTGCAGGAAATTCTTGGAACACATAGTACATCACTAAAATGACCATTATCTACTGGAACTGTTCCAGCTCCTACAACACTTAGAGATCTATCATCACCAACAAATATTTGTTTGGTGTTACATTCATGCATAGTAGAAAAGATGGCTTGATCCTTAGCCATATGATAAGATGCTCCAGAATCAATGAGCCATTCATTTGAAGTAGAAGAAGAAGATGCATTATAAGAATAACCAGAAGCACAAAGTGCATGTCCATGAGAGGTAGATTCTGATGGCGAATCTAGGCTGATGTGGTGCTTCTTCATTGCTGCTTCCAAGGCTGCCATCTTCTTGAAACACTTTGATTCATCATGATTATCTTTCCCACAATAGTTGCAATGACGCTCAGTCTTCTTGCCTTTTGGTTTGGATCCTTTGTCATTTTTTAAAGAAGGAGTTGACTGAGAGGGTTTTGGACCCTTGTTTGACTTATTATTGCGAAAATTTTGTTTCTTGGGAGGCTTGGACTTTTCTTTCTGTTGGGACAATAAGGCTTTCCCAGATGTATCTGCATTGTTGATTATTCCAAGATGAATGAGTTTATCTTGTTCCCTAATCAAGGAATCACAAAAGGATTCAAGACTAGGCTCTTGATAGCTAGCTGCATTCAATGACGCTTTCATGGAGTAAAATGTAGATACAAAAACAGAATATGCAGGTCCAAGTTTGGAAAGAATATGATAAATGCATTGTTTGTCTTCCCTCTCAATCTTACATTCTGCACATAAGAGCTTGAGAGTTTTGTACTTAGATAAATAATCTTGAATGCATGAAAAGTCACTTGGATTTAGAGAAATCAACTCATTTTCGAGTTGGTGACCTCGAATTTCATTGTGTTTACCAAACACAGTTTCCAACTTGTCCCAAGCAGCATTAGGTTCATCAATTCCAGATATGTGGAATCGCAAATCAGTAGAGATTGACATCCCAATCAATCCACGAGCTTCATCACATCTATTTGCCCATTTTATTTTCTTATCATCATCAGTGGGTTCTTTTTCTTTCCCTGTTGTAATTCTGAAAAGTCCCCTACTTCGTAGAACATCCTCCATACGAGATTTCCATGAGAAATAGTTGGAACTGTTAAGTAGAATATCACAAGGGGCGGCCATATTTGTAAATTAATGGCTGTAAAAGCAGAAACCAATAGTCTGGATGTGAAGAGCTCGAAAAAATAGGCGGTTTCAAAAAAAACGGCACTGAAAACGGACTCTGTATGATGAAGTTATGCTTGAACAAAAAAACTGTTGAAGATGTCCCCAATAGTGACGTGGCAGCTAGAGAATGTCCAGCAAAAAAAAAGAACCCCCCTCTTCCCAAGATGAACCTTTTGACAATCACTTTACAAAAAAGTTGCTTTTAAGTGAATCACTTTTGTAAAATAAGTGATTTCACTTTTACAATGATATTACTTTTAAATAGTGCAACAATAAATAAAAATTGCATGCACTTTTCTTTTTAAAAGTAACTTCCTAAGACTTGAACTCAAGACCTATTAAGGAATAAAGCAACTTTGGACCAAGTGAGCTAGTTTAAAAGGTATGTAAAATATGGAAATGAGGAAGGGGGCTTCTGTTTTTTTTTTTTTTTTTTTTTTTTTTTTTTTTTACTACTCTTCTTGCTCGGTTTGCGTGCTTGCCCTTTTTCCTGCAAAACAAACCACAAAACGAAACAAAAAAACTTTTCCACACTTGTGGAGTTAGATCTTGTTAGCTTGCCCGGAAAGTCTACGTTTTCTCTCTGTTTCTGATTTGTCGAGATCGCGCAAAGTGCACGGCAAAGAGCATACGCAGCCGAAAAAAACCCTTTCCCTTTCTGTTTCTGATTTGCCGAGATCGCTCAAGGTGCACGGCAAAGAGCATACGCAGACGGGAAAGCAACAATCCGAACCCAAAAAAAATCTAACAGTAAAAAAAATGAAATATGAGATTTTTTTCTTATTAAAAAACGAAATAAAAAAAATGCGTCACTGTAACATTATACCTTCAGATCTGATGAAATACGCGTTTCTGGAGCAACCGGGAACCGTTTTCGATCAAACGAAAACTATTTTTCAATGGAAACGACGCTCCGGACGCAATGGAACACCTCCCACAGCCCATAAATGCACAGAAATATCAGAACTAGAAACCCTTTCGAGTTTCGGCAACAGCAGTTCAAGATCTAGATCATAACCGGAAGCGGCACTTCATAAAAGCTCTGATACCATGTTCGGGTACACAGGGTACTACCAAAGGACCGAACACCAAGATCAACCACTTCACACAAACAGATCATAGATCAACACACCGATGTTTTGACGTGGTTTAAACCCTCTTGAGGGAAACACTCCACGGCCCCGGCCAAATAGCTTCTACGGGACAATTTATTATGCAAAGAAAGAAAGTTACAAATGAGCTTCTCATAATCGATCGACTAAACAATGACCCTCCATGCTCTTTAAATAGAGATCATGGACCAATCGGGTGTTAAGCCACGGATCAAGGTTAGGTTTGATCTAAGAGAAGTTGAGCCGTCGGATCACTCTATGTCGGAAACATATCGTGACCGTCGGATTAAGTATTTACAAATGCATACTAATGCATACTAAAGAAACACACTATCCCTAACGGATATATTACACAAGTTAATCTTAACTAACTCCTAAGTGTCTAAATATCCTAACAGATTCACCTGCATTGGCATGTGAATATGATCTATCTCACTAGCAAGAGCTGCTCACACATGTTGGGTATATATTCTCTTTTTCCAAACTTGGCATTGGATAGTATGTTTTCCAGAGCTTGCTGATCCTTTGACCACAATGCCAATGGGTTTATTTTAAGCCTCAACAAGAGATGAAATTAGTTTCAAAGATTTTAAATCAAATGTTGGTTTAGAAATTGCTTATGAAGTTGGAAAATTTGTGCCCTGGAAATTTTCAATTGATATGCTTTAAAGGAAATTGATCTTTAGTAAGAAAGCACTTGGATTGGAAATATCACTGAGATGGAGAAAACAGGTGTCACGTCCCCATACATCTATTTTACTAAAGGAGGGGGGTATTTATGAATTTCAATATTATAAATTTCTCACCATGGGCCATAGTACAAATTCATAAATAAGAAATGCATGAATAAATTCATGAATGTAAAACACAACATAATTTAAAACTCTAGCCACACATACATCATGCATAAACATGCATATTCATTATGGGAAGAAAATAAAATCATTCCACATTCAAGTAAAAAGAATACTTATCTTTTAAATGAAGAGATCCAAGCAACTAGTTTTGTAAGGGCCATGTTCACCAAACTATACTCCATAAGTTCTCCATCAAAATAATATGATCATGTGCCAAATTGTGGAGTATAGTTTGATGAACCTCAATATGTTTAGTGTTTGAGTGACATATTGGATGATGGAAAATTTGAATGGCACATTGGTCATAACATTAAAGTGGTGTTGACTACCCTTCACAAAGTCTAACATCATCCAAAAGTTTGTAAATCCATATAAATTCTTACATAGCCCTGATAACTGGAAGTAAACCCTAAATTGGAGAGTATCCTTAACATATTAAAAAATCCTCTTTGTACACTCTATCCTTCCTGCTATCAATGATTGTGCCATCGTATCCTCTAGGCCTCTTCATGCTATCAATGATTGTGCCATCGTATCCTCTAGGCCTCTTCATACTTGAAAGGGTAAAGCTAGGACTTGAGGAGATATTTAAATAACTCACACTATTAAGCTTGGTATATTGTGACATTACATTTATATTATTATATTAGTATTGTATTTATTGGTTGGCTAGGACCTTAATTGTAATTGTATGAACGGTTAGAATTGTAATTATACCTTTTTGTCTCCTATATATATACCAAGGAGACGTAGTTTTAGGATCATATCATCTTGTCTTGCATATTTTATACATTGTATATGGAGGTTTCCCCCCTCAAACAGGATTCTTATTCATATCTTTATTTCATTATCAAGGTGTTGTGTTACTCTTTCTTTCCATTTTTATGCTATTTTGGGAATTTGGTGCATAACATTTGGTATCAGATCCATTTTCGATATAAATTTTTTGGGGGACATATCAAACAACAAAAATGTGAGGACACTTAGTGTCTATTGTAAAATCTTTAGGTCTTGGTTCATTATAAGTTCATAGTTATAGTCTATGGAAGTTAGTGTTTTTGACTAGTCCAAAATTAGTCTCAAATATGTGTTCCAGGTAAAATTGTTATATCTGAAGCTTGATAGATCCAAATTGAGTACCACATGTTTCATTAGAAGGAATGTGGACCATATTGTTTGTGGTAAAGATTTTAGAACAGAGAAGGAAAATTAGACACATGTCAATTTGTACAAGTTTGTTCTCCTCAAATAGACAAAACTAACAAGTTTTGGGAAAGTTACCATAACTCTCTCTTGGTACATTGGAATTGGGTCAAACCCGTGGAATTATATAGAAGACATAAGAGGCTATTACAGAAAAAAATTCAGACTTAGAGGGGTTGAATTTTAAGAGATAATTCAGGAGCAAGTTCGGATAGCAGAACAACCTACAAATTAGGGTTTTTAAAGGCATGTTAACTTGAAACATGCATAAATTTTGATTCGAATACCCATTTTGGGTGATTTAAAAGGTGTGATAAAGAAGAAATAGAGAATAACTTTGATAAATATTAGTGGGATATAATGGAAAGAGGTGGAGTGGAAATTACTTCACTCGCTAAACCTCCAGAAAAATCAACCATGACTCATGAAGAAAATGAAGAAATGTGTAACCAACTATCCAATTTGGAGGCCAAGGTTAAAGAAATGAATGATAAGTTAGCGACAAATGTTCAATTGTTAAACACAAAAAATATAGAAAGTGAGTTGAAAAAAATGGCCAGTAAACAAAATCTTGAAAATATGGCTAGCAAAGAGGATCTCGAAGTTATTAAGGGAGTAAATTTGAATGAGATGAGACATCTCTTTCCTCATAATTCAAATCCTCAAGAAGAGGAGAAGGAGAAAAAGAGGGACTTGTCCCAATTATAGATTAAGAAAATTGAAAAACAGTTGGAGAACAAGAGGTTCTAGTCCTTAGCATTTGATCATTCATCACATCATCATGGGTTCAACTTAAAACCAAGGAACTACTTCATCCCAAGATTAATATGAGAAAGTTTGATGGAAATGATCCAATAGCATGGATATTCCAAATGGAGCGATTATTTGAGCTACACCAAGTGCCAAATTTACAAAAGGTAACTATTGCATCCTTGTATTTAGAACTTATCAATTTGCATGGTACCAATGGTTTTGTAACCATAAGACTCTCTTGTCTCATGGTCTATATTTATGGAATTGATAGAATATTATGGGGATATTGGGAGCAACACATTTTTTTCCAATTGATAAATCTCAAGCAAAAGGGTCCAATTATAGAGCACATTAAGCAATTTCAAAATTTGAGTCTTAGAGTGACGAACATTCCAGAAGATAATTTGCTAGATCTCTTTATGGGAACTTTAAAATAGAGCATTCAACATGAGGTACATCTCTTTGAATATAAATCATTGGAGAATTATATTTTAGTTTGGAAAGGAAATTTGAAAGTAAAAATATGGCTACTAAAAGGGATACTATTAACACCTAGAGAGAAGGAAATGTTTCCTCGTTGAACCTCACTTAGCCTGCAAGGTTGATGCCTCAACAAGTGGAGGAAATGGGAGAAAAGGGACTATGTTTCAACTGTGACAACACGTAAAATAAGGGGAATAGTTGCAGTGATAAGAAATTATTTTACATAGATTATGAAGAGGAAGTTGATCCAGAACCTGAGCAATCTCAAGAGGTAGATTTAGAAGATACTACGCCAACCATATCTTTCCATGAATTGGATAGCATTAGCACTCCTCAAACTTTCATGATATAATGAGATATCAAAAATAAAAAGGTAATCATGTCGATTGATTTGCTGAAAAGTTAACTAAGAAATTTGTCCAACCCCCTTGCTTCACGCAGAAGCAAAACTCAATTTTTGAGTTTGCATGAAAAATTTGCACGTATGCATTTTTTAATTAAAATTTTGCATGGCGGGAATTTTGCACGGAACCCTAAAAGTCAATCAAATGATACAATAGAGTTGAGAAGCTAAAAAGGAGTATTAGGGATTTGTGAGAAGCAAATCAAGTCAAGAAGACATAGGAGACTTAGTGCATGAGGAGGGTGCACTTCTGAGGAGAGAAGGGTGTAGCTACAGAGAGAGAGAGAGAGGCACATATCTAAGGAGAGATTGAGTGCACTTCATTTAGAGCAGAGGTTAGATCCATTGGAGGTAGAGATAGCTTCTGAGACAGATCAGATTCATCAGCAGATAGGTCAAAGATTGATCTAATACGAAGAGGGTGCACATTTCTGTGGAGGGGGGCACACTTCACTGGAGGAGGGAGAGCTAAGTGATTGAGTTCATCTGGAAGAGAGAGGGAATATCATTGAGGAAGTGCTTCAACATCAGCGGGCCATGAATCCCAAGTTAGATAGTAGACATAAGAGTTAGGGCGCATTTACCAATACATCCATTAGAGATAATACTTGAAATTCAGAGCTTGAGGTTTAGATAAGTTTGCGAGATTGTTGGAAATATTCTATTGTACATGATTGTAACTGCTTGAAGATAATAAAAGCTATTCTACTCTCTCATTAGTTTTCCAGCAAAGGTTTTTCCAGGGTCACATTGACCGAAAATTCTGTGTCCATTTTATGTGTGTGATTGCTATTGGTTAAAAGAAGCAAATATATCTCATGTGTTTCATGTTATAAATAATTGTTTGTGCTAATATACATTCTCTAGGGTTGAGAATTAGGTTTGGCATCTTGCATGTGATTTAGAGAGACTTGAGACCAATTCGAGGTCTAAGATTTCAGAGCATTGAAAATTTCACATGGTATCAGAGCACAGTTAAAGGTTAGAGAAGTCACATACCAGATCTAACATATATGAAGAGCAGAGTTCAAATCTATGAGGGTAGATACTAGATCTGTGAGAATAGGCATAATATCTGTAAGTGTACTGAATAGATACATCATATCTGTGAGAACAGAGTTTATATCTGTGACAACATATATCAGATCTATCAGATCTATGAGAACATGCATAAGATCTATCATATCTGTGAGGATACACATCAGATCTATTAGTTCTGTGACAACATAGGCTAGATTTGTGAAAGATCTATTAGATTTGTGCGAGCAGAGGTCAGATCTGTGAAAGAGAGGGATTTCTTGTTCACCAAGGCAGAGTTTGGATTCAATTTTCAGTTGAGAGGATCATGGCTATAGGTTTGAGGTTTGAGAACATGTTATATGGGGATAGAAATTTCATTCCATGGAAGGAGAGGATAAACATGCTTTTGAAGGAATGTGAGCTGTGGTATATAGTGTACAACACACAAGCGAATGCAGTGGTGGTGCCTACAGATGCTACAACCTTGGAAGACTTTGAGAAAAAGAACATAAAGGACAATCAGATTATCCTTAATTCCATCAAGGACCATGTTATTCCACATGTGACAGGAAAGGGAAATGCATATCATATGTGGGATTCCTTAACCAATCTATACCAGCGTTCCAATGAGAATCAGAAGATGGTACTAAGAGAGAAACTAAAGGCCATAAAGATGATCAGAACTAAGAGCGTGGCAACAAATCTTACTCGTATCACTTAGGTAAGAGATGAGTTAGGAGCAGTTGGGGAGAATATTGAGGACAATGTGCTTGTACGTACAACACTGAATGGCATGAACAAGCTGTGGGCAGTGTTCGTGGAAGCAATTGTGGAAAGGGAAAATATTCCCAAGTGGGATAGTCTCTGGGACGATTTCATACAAGAAGAGACTCGGAGAGGACATATTCATGGGAGATATTTTATTGTTCATGATGAGGAAGATGTGGCACTTGCAGCGAAAGGCAAGAATAAATACAAGAAGGTTCCCAAGGGCGGGGAAAAGAAGCAGGGTGATAAGAAGAAATACATGAGCAAGGTAAAGTGTTTTGATTGCAACAAGATGGGGCACTATGCAATAGTGTGTCCTAACAAGAAGAAGAAAAAGAAGCAGACAACAAATTTGGCTGAAGTTGACCAATTTAGAGAGAAGTTTGACAAGGATTTTTCCCTCATTACTTATCATTCATGTACTGCAGCGGATGTGGATCAGCATTCCATATAGGAGCGTGACAGGGAATTGTCCTTAATTTCTTGTCATTCATTGAGTGCATCTACTACCGGTGTATGGTACATAGATAGCGGGGCCTTGAGTCACATGATGAGTGTTCGAGGGTACTTTATAGATCTTACTGAGAGTGGTTTAGATATCGATGTTGTACTGGGAGACAACACTTCAGTCATGGAAGTTGGACGAGGGACAATCTCTTTTCAGAGGGAGTCTGGAGAGTCCATGATAATGAGGGATGTTTTATATGTCCCAGGGTTGAAGAAGACCTTGATATCAGTTCCCAAAATTGAGGATAGAGGGTTGTGGGTACAGTTATGTGACGGGAAGGTACTCATTCAGGTAAACTAGTAGTGATCGAGGGTGACAACGATAGGGATGGTAAATCCATCACGAGTTGTGCAAGAGTAAGGGATTTAGTACTCTTGGGGGTCGTGAATGTTAGGTCGTACTCTTGTAGGATAATGACCCATTTAGCGATGCGACCTTGAAGAAGGCGACGATTCAAGAGATAGACCATGGGGTTGGAGTCTGCGACAACTGTACTATGACTCATAAGGATGAGTGTCATAAATTTTGCATGGAAAAGACGACGGCGAGGGCCAGTTTCTCCTCATATGGGTAACGTAGCGGTAGGCCTGGTAAGGTCTGGATTACATAATAAATGACATGCTTTTGACGAGCAGAATCTTCTTGAACAAGAACCCCCGAAACGGCATGGTCGGATGCCGAAACGTAAAGGATGAAGTCCTTTGAGAAATAAGGAGGGGAGATCAATGGGGCATGTGTGAGAGATTTCTTAAGGTCCTCGAAAGCACCTTGCGCTTGGTCGTCCCAAAAAAAAGGGATGTGGGTATGGAGAAAACGAAGGAAACTATGAACTGTCGCAGCGTAATCGGGGACAAAACGACGGAGAAAATTGTCTTTCCCCTGAAGGCTTTGTAGCTGTCATAGTGTACGTGGTGATGGGAGGTCTAGGATGGCTTGGAATTTTAATGGATTTACAACAGTTCCTTTTTGGGAAATGATAAAACCCAACAACCGGCCTGCTAGAACGCAGAATACACACTTGAGTGGGTTCAAGCAAATTTGATATTTGCGACAACGCAGAAATACTTGCCGGAGGTCGTTCAGATGGTCAAACCGTTTCTTGGATCGAGCCATGAGGTCGTCGAGGTAGACCAATATGATATTAACCAAGTCGTGAAAAAAATAAGTCATGGCTCGCTAGAAGGTGGCACCAGCATTTTTAAGACTGAAAGGCATAATGCGATAGGAAAAGGTGCCCCATGGGGTGGAGAAGGAAGTATTGTACTGATATTCTTTGTGAATCTGAATTTGATTGTACCCAGAGAAACCATCCATGAAAGATAGCGTCTCGTGCCCCGCACATGCATCGATGAGTTGGTCGATAAATGGCATGGGGAAGTTGTCTTTGGGAAAATCTTGATTTAAGTCGCGAAAATCGGTACAGACACGAAACCAACTAAGGTGAAAGTTATTCAAAATATATCTCCTAACAATCATGTTATTCAATAATTTTTTTCTACAGAAACAGGTGAAAGTTCAAAACAGAACATGGATGCCTTATGGACAGAAGTGCTGCCAGAATAGATTGAAAAGGTAAAAGTCGTGGAAATTAACCCTGAAAAGACAGTCAACATAAATTCCAATTTAAAACTAGAGCAAGAAGAGAAATTGATGAAGATACTAACACAACAAAGTAAAGCATTTGCCTGGACATATACAGATATGAAAGGAATACATCCTGATATCTGCAAACAATACATTTACATCAAAGAATGTTCTACTCCCATCAGGCAACCACAAAGAAGGCTGAACCCTGCACTAAAAGACATAGTCAAAATGGAATTACAAAATTTATTAGACGCAGGGTTCATCTATCCAATATCTGATAGTGAGTGGGTCTCACCACTAGTCATAGTTCCCAAAAAAGGAGGCAAATGGAGAATTTGTGTGGACTACAGGGAGCTGAATAAAGCAACAAAGAAGGACCATTTTCCACTTCCATTTATAGACCAGGTGCTGGATACATTATCTGGAAACAAGTACTTTTCATTCCTAGATGGTTTCAGTGGTTACAACATGCCCGTGGGGAACTTACGCCTATAGGGTCTTACCCTTTGGTCTATGTAACGCCCCAACAACATTTCAAAGAGCCATACTGAGTATTTTCTCCGATTTTCTGAATAACAAAATGGAAGTATTCATGGATGATTTCACACCTTATGGACAGAGCTTTGACCAGGCATGGGAAAACCTTGCATTAATATTGAAAAAATGTATTGAGATGAGCTTGTGCCTAAGTAATGACAAATGCAGGATGTTAATGGAAGAAGGAATTGTTCTAGGACATCATATATCACAGAGAGGTATAGAGGTGGATCAAGCCAAAGTATCAGTAATCAAGACACTGCCCCCACCTGTCAAACAAAGAGATGTGAGAAGCTTCCTTGGACAGACAGGGTACTACAGGAGGTTTATTGAGAATTATAGCAGAATTGCTGCCCCCATGTTTGCACTTCTCACAAAAGACAATGAGTTCATTTGGACAAGCAACTGCATGTCAGCCTTTGAATGTCTTAAACAGAAAACCATCACAACACCAATACTTCAAGGACCAAACTGAGAAATTCCATTTCACATTCACACCGATGCATCAGATAAAGCAATCAGATCTGTGCTTGGGCAAGAACAAGACAAGAAACCCTATGCCATATACTATATAAGCAAAAATTTGGTTGGGGAAGAACTCAACTACACAGTCACAGAGAAGGAATTTATGGTAGTCATACATACAATCAACAAATTCAGGCATTACATTACAGGATACCAAAGTTTTATCCATACTAACCACTCAGCGATCAGATATCTTATGAACAAGCCTAATACAAGTGCAAGAATTATTCAATGGATGCTACTTCTACAGGAATTCGACATCACTATAATAGATAAACCAGGAAAGCATAATGTCGTAGCATACTTTTTGTCAAGAGTAACACATGGGACAGATAATGAATTGGCCCAAGATAACTTCCCTGATGAGCACCTTTTTTCCATATCAATAAAAATTCCATGGTTTGCTGACATAACAAACTATTTGGTTTTCGGGAAGTTTCTAGAACATTACAGTTATAAAGAAAGGACAAAAGTAATAAGACAAAGTGCCACATATACATGGATAGAGGGCATGCTTTTTAAACAGGGACCAGATCAAGTACTTAGAAGGTGCATTAGGGAAGATGAGGTACATGACATAATGCATGCCACCCACAATGAACCCTGTGGAGGACACTACGCTGCAAAAAGGACAGCCTACAAGATCTTGCAAACAGGGTATTATTGGCCAACACTCCACAGAGATGCTTATGAGTATGTGTCTCATTGTGACGATTTCCAGAGAATGGGAAAGCCAACACAAAAACAAGAAATACCACTACACCCACAAATATCTTTAGAAGCATTTGATAAGTGGGGATTCGATTTTGTTGGCCCATTCAACCCACAGTCCAATCAGAAGAGATACATCCTTATATGCACTGATTACCTTACAAAATGGACCGAGGTAGCATCACTGGCTGCTGCAAATGAAACCAGTGTGGCCAAATTCTTTACTGAGCAGATCTTTCAATGATTTGGGGTACCAAGAGAAGTAGTTTCGGATCAAGGACCACAATTCACATCTAATTTAATTGAAGACTTGATGAAAAGAAAAAATGTAAAGCACATACAATCATCCTCCTACCACCCTCAAGGAAATGGTCAAGCTGAGGTAACCAACAGGGAATTAGAAATAATCTTGACAAAAACTGTCCAAATTCACAAAAGAGATTGGGCTGACAACTTAGTGAAGCAGTCTGGGCTTACAATACTACATGGAAAACAACAATAGGATTCACACCTTATGAGCTGGTCTATGGGAAAAAGGTCATGCTACCAATCGAATTTAAAGTAAAAACATTAAGAATTGCAGCCGATCTAAATATGAGCCTATCATACATTCAAAAAGAATGCATGCTACAGCTAAATCAACTGGATGAACACCGCCAACAAGCACTTACACATACTGAAATCATCCAACAACAAAGAAAGAAATGGCATGACCAACATTTGAAAGATAAGAAATTCAAAGAGGGTGATTGGGCACTACTCTATGACTCCAAATTTCACACATTCAAAGGGAAGCTAACCACTAGATGGCTTGGACCTTACAGTATAAGGAAAATTTATGACAATGGATTTGTGAGAATTATTACAATTGATGATGATGAGTTCCCCATGATCGTGTATGGGCACCTCCTAAAACTCTACAAACAACCAAAGTCCACAGAGGAATTTACACAAGTACTCTACCAACAACAATTGATACTGATAGAGCATGCTCCAAAATAGTAAGCTTCAGCACATTTCATGAAAAAAAACACAAAAAAAAGAGAAAAAAAAGAGAAAAACAAAACAAAACGAAGAGAACAAAGGAATAACAGAAAGTACAGGGCATCAACCTGTTCAAGCGAGCCTGCACAATAATTCAAGTGAGGCTGCCAACAATTTAGGAGAGCCTACAAAATATATCAAGCGAGGCTGCCAATAATTCATGTGAGGCTGCCATCAATTCATCCAAGAAACAATTTATATCAAGCGAGGCTGCCATCAATTCAAGCGAGCCTGAAAAATAAATCAAACGAGGCTGCCATATATTCAAGTGAGGCTGAAAGCAATTCACACGAGCCAACCATGTCTACATGCAAAATAAGTCTTCATCTACTACGGAATTCATCGGAAAGATGGACAATTAGGGCTTCTGCAAAAGTTGGAATTTTTTAAGTCTTTGACCACGGCTGGAAGCTCCTCAGAAAAATCGAATCTTAGAGCTTTGGATCGAACCTTTAGGTTGGATAGAAGGGTGGGCTTTATCAAACCCTAGTTCGGGGTCCTGTCTAGTGAATACAGAAGTTTCGAAGGCAATTTTGAGGGGTCAAATTTTGTAGTTTTCAAAATTGAAGTATACCAGCTTGATCAGCTCAGCAAGCCACATCTTTCCATCCATTCAGAAGTTTGAAATTCAAATTTTGAATTTTTAGGGTTTCTCTGACAAACCCTAATCCAGCTCCAGATCCAGTTTCAGCAAAACAAAGTGGATTGGGTTAATCCTAGAAAAGAATGAATTGGACACTTGCATAAGTGAAGAAGTTCCAGTTCCAGAGGGAGATGAGGCTGAGGCTTTACATGAGAAGGATACAAGCAATCCCGACAGGTATGACTTGAAGAGATATAGGTATGTTTTGAAATTTGTTCATGATTGAATTTATGATATGTTTGTCTTCATATTATTGAGGATAATACAATCTTGATTAATCTTAGACTTGTCTCATCACCCCAGTAAAAGTATGAATGCATGTGAATGATAGAATACATTCATTGATTAGGGTTATGACACTTATGATTGTACTAATGCATTGTGGTGTTGTATGAGGATGATATTGTCCGCTAACATGAAAGGTACATCAAGAAAGCAAAATCAAGTTCTAGATCAAGAACATATGACCATGGTGACATGAAGACAAAGACTCATCCATAGTCATGGATCACATAGAAGCTCTACTTACAAGGTATGTATAATTTTGGTTCTACAATGGTTAACTTATGAGTTATGCAGGTTACTAGCACAAGTCTTTGAAGAAGAACAAAAAGACATTATATGGGTATGTTAGACATAACTAGCAAGCATGATAATCTAGGTATGTTTTGCCTATATCAAGTTAGAATCCTACCTTGTGTTAGGATCTTATACTTTTTTATGAATGATTATTCTTGAAGTTAGAAGTTTAAGTAATCAACAGTTTATGCATATTATGTTTCTTACTTTGATTGATGATATGACTAACCAGAAGAGTCCAATGGTCAATAAGAATATGAATGAGTAATAGAAGTCCTCCTTGAAACCTTGAATACTAATGCTTGTGATAAATTACTTGTGTGTGGAATAATCATGACCATACATGTTAAGTTTATTTAGGATCATAATGTTTTGATAGTATTGAGATTATACTAATGGATGTATGATCATGTACGAGATCTTGAGGATGACACTAGTGCACGCTTAAGCACACATAGTGGTCCAGGATGAATATAAGTTCAAGGACAGGTAATCCAGGAAGCAAATATCAAGAGGGAGCACATTCTAGTAGTTCTTGCAAGGAAGCAAAGATCAAGAGGGAGTCCACCCAACAACTAAACAAAGATAAGTATTTGAATTCTCATTTCTTATTACTTAAATGATGTTGTCCATTCATGTACATACTTACATTCCTAGATTTAGGATGTATATTATGCATATTAGAAAAGTTGCATTAATGAACAAGATACTACTAATATGCAAATAATGGGTAAGTGGCCTTTGGTACTGTACAACATTCCATTGCTACTTATCTAGAATGAAACTTCTTTGCTGACATGTTGGGAGTTGTGCACACTCTTAACAATGTTCTGGTAGAGATGGAAGGCATCTATAAAGTTATGGGATATGGATAAATATTGTATTGAAGCATTGGCTAAGATAATTGCATGAATGTATGACATATGTCTTTATGCATAAGAATGTGTTTTTGAAAAACTATGAGAAGTTTCTAATCATACAATTGAATTTGACTTGTAGGAAATATTGTGTACAATCACCTACACAAGAAGGACTACAACGTTTGTTCCAACAACGAAGTTCAAGAAAATTATCTATTGAAGATATTGAAGAACCTAGAGTTCCCAGGATTCAGGATGCAGTAATGGAAGGATACCATGATAGAGGATTACCAGTCGATCATGAAGAATGATGTTTGAAATGTGGTCCCTAGACCAGAAGGGAAGTCTATTGTGACTTCCAAGTGGATCTATAAGATCAAGCACGCTGCAGATGACAACATAGATAAATACAAGGTGAGGTTTGTAGCTTGTGGCTTCTCCCAGAAAGAGGGAATAGACTATGAAGAGACTTTTGCTCCTATAGCCAGATACACTTCCATCAGAACAGTACTTGCTCTGGCTGTAGTGATGAAGTGGAATATACACCATATGGATATGGTGTAGTCGAAGAGGAAGTGTATGTGGAGCAACCACTTGGTTTCTTAGACACATGACTGGGAGTCATATGTGTGCAGATTGAAGAAAGCCTTGTATGGCTTGAAGAAAGCTCCTAGGACTTGGTATGGTAGGATAGACAGTTTCCTGTCCAGTTTGGGATTTACTAAGAGTAAAGCGGATTCCAATCTTTACTGTTAAATTTTCAAAATTTACTTCAATCAGATCTAGGATCTTAACTGAGAGAACAACATGTACAGCAAATCTACAACATATCAATCATGGACACAATAATGAAAGCACACAAGAGACATGGAGTTTACTTGGGAAAAACCACAAAGGTGAAAAACCCCAATAACTTCCTCAGAGATAGATAGAGCAATGATACAACCAAAATACAAGGGATAGTCTTATCCTAGCAGCAGAGCCTCCTCCTCCACAAGTGCGCCTCTCTCCCAAGTGTGAGTGAGAGAATAGAATGTGTAAAATGAGAGAGACACACTCTCTATTTATACACTAACCACTTAACATAATGCTGACTGGGCCGACCCCCACTTGGGTGGTCTAATAACCCTTTGACTCACATGGCTGACCCCCAATAGGGTGGTCTAATAACCCTTTGACCCACATGACTTATACAGGGCCGACCCCAACAAGGTGGTCTAATAACCCATCAAGTATAAGCTACGACACTTACAATATAAATGATGACACTTCCGTATAGAGGAATAATAACATCTCTATAGGAATACAATATACATATATGTGAAATACATTCCGAAGTTACATATACATCAACACTCCCTCTTAACTAGGAAGGTATTTCTCGACACAGGTCTTCTAGCACAAGTCATCTTCTCTGGATCATCGTCACTGCTGCTGCTATCTCAATCAATCTCTGAATCTACTCGTCATAGGAAGTTCTATAGAGCCAATCCTTTTTCATATTGGATGTAGGCCCACCACCTGCAGGTCTTTGTCATCACTGGCCATACTGTGGAAATCTCAGGACTTATTACGTGCGTCACAAAACATTAAAAGAGTCTCTTTACTAACAAGAACCCTAAAGAGCATCTGAGGCCTTTTTCATCCTATCTAGATCTCCAGGACTTATTACATGTGACCCCATCACAAAACCTCGAAAGAGAATCCCAGGACTGATTACGAGCATAAGGCTCAACCTATCGGATCTCCCAGGGCACAAATTACATGTGGTCACCACAAAACCTCGAAAGAGCATCCCAGGACTGATTACGAGCACAAGGCTCAACCTATCGGATCTCCCAGGGCACAAATTACATGTGGTCATGGCAAAACCTCGAAAGAGCATCCCAGGATTGATTATGAGCACACGGCTCAACCTATCGGATCTCCTAGGGCACAAATTACATGCCATAGGACAAAACCTCGAAAGAGCATCTGCCAGATATCCCAGGGCACAAATTACATGCCATTGGAAAAACCTCGAAAGACTATCTACAGATCTCCCAGGGCACAAATTATATGTCCTCCCAAGCAAAACCTCGAAAGAGCATTTGCCATATATCCCAGGGTACAAATTACATGCCATAGGCAAAACCTCGAAAGACTATCTGCAAATATCCCAGGGCACAAATTACATGCTTATCTGCACAACCTGTTCCACGGCCACAAAGTATCAACCTGGTACTCACCATACATCATCCTGATGTACACATGATCATCTTGATCATCATCACTGCAACATCCTACTGCATGTCATCTGGAGCAACATCCTGAAGCTCGTCATCCATGATCATCCTGATCATATCATGCATCTACTTGATGCATACCAAGTATCTACCTGATACATATCATCACACATGATCCACCTGATCATACAATGTATCCACCTGATACAAATACAAATACATGATCCACCTGATCATACATGATACATATCAACATACATGATCTACCTGATCATACAATGTATCCACCTGATACATATACAGATACATGGTCCAAGCATCCAACATGATGCATATACAAAATACATACAAATGATCCAACCGATCATATCCAACATTCAACATGATGCGTACATACATAAATGATCCAACTGATCATATCCAACATCCAACATGATGCATATACAGAGCAGTAACTGGAGCATCGTCCTGATGCTCATCATCCAGCGCTTATATCCACATCCATGTGAAGGATCCTCCTTCCAACATGCTTGGAATGGCTTCTGCAAATGTGTCCATCACTTCTTCCTCGAAGTGTCATCAATCTGAAGAACACCAAGCCTCTCCCCGAAGTACTCGAACTTCACCCTGGCTAGTGGCTTTGTCAGCACATCTGCAATCTACTTGTCCGTCGCAATGTACAGGAGCTTCATAGCTCCTCTCTGCACCATATCCCTGATATAGTGATATTTGATCTCTATGTATTTTGACCTGTCATGAAACACTGGGTTCTCGGACAGCTTCACACAACTATGGTTATCACAAAAGATACTAGTAGCATCCAATGGGAGATCAAATAACTCAGACAGTAGCTTCCGTAGCCATACTGCCTCACAACTAGCTGAACATGCTGCAACATATTCTGCCTCAGCTGTACTCAGTGCTATGCAGGACTGCTTCCTGCTGAACCAAGAGATCACACCTGATTCCATACTGAAGTAGCACCCAGATGTGCTCTTCCTATCTGTAGCACTGCTATCCCAATTTGAATCAACATAACCCTGCAGGTTAAATTTTTGATTCTCTTCATACTTGAGCCCATAATCCACTGTACCCTTCAGGTACCTCAGAATATGCTTTACAACAACCAGGTGAACACTCCTCGGATCCATCAGGAACTGGCTCAATGTGTTCACCACAAAGCAAATATTTGGTCTCATTTTCGTCAGGTACATCAAGGACCCAATCATCTGACGATACATAGTGATATCAACTGGCTCAGATGAAGCATCACACAAAAGCTTCAGGTTCGATGCCATAGGTGTGGCCATAGCCTTGCAGTCCATCATACCTAATCTATTCAGGATCTCTACTGCATACTTCCCTTGTGCAAGGAATATTCCATCTACACTCTACCACACCTCCATGTCAAAAACAAATAGTGCATCATCCCCAAGTTCTTCAACTCGAACTCGGCAGCAAGCTTCCGCTGCGTGTTGGCAATCAATCTATCTTCACCTGTAATAAACAGGCCATCCATATACAAAAGTAGTATCATTGGATTGCCTTCCTCAATCTTGTAGTAAAGGTTGGAATCCGGTTTACTCTTGGTAAAGCCAAAACTGGATAGAAAGCTGTCTATCCTACCATACCAAGTTCTGTACATATATATGACTACACCATTCAAGAAGGCTGTCTTGAAATCCATCTGGTGTATCTTCTATTTCATCACTTTTATATTTCTCTATGCTGCCATCTGCAGCATGCTTGATCTGATAGTTCCATTTGGAAGTCACAACAGACTTCCCTTCAGCTCTTGGGACCGCATCCCAAACATCGTTCTTCATGATCGACGGATCATGGCATTCTTCCCGTATCCTGGGAACTTCAATATCTTCAATAGATAATTTTGTTTCTTGAACAAATGTTGTAGTCCTTCTTTTGTAGGTGAAGGTATACGATCTTTCCTACAAAACAAGTTAAATTGCATGATTAGAAACATCTCATAATTTTCAGACAAATTCTTACACATAAAGAAATATGTCATACAATCATGCAATTATCTTAGCCAATGCTTCAATACAACATTTATCCATATTCCGTAACTTTCTAGATGCCTTCCAATCTCTACCAGAACATTGTTAAGAGTGTGCACAACTCCCAACATGTCAGCAAAGAGGTTTCATTCTAGATAAGTAGCAATGGAATGTTGTACAGTGCCATAGGCCACTTACCCATCACATGCATATTAGTAGTATATTGTTCATTAATGAAATCATTCTAATATGCACAATACATATCCTAAGTCTAGGAATATGAGCATATACATCATTGAACAATTTTATTTAAACAAACAAATATGCAAGAAATGATAATTAAAATACTTATCTTTGTTTGTTCGTTGGGTGGACTCCCTCTGAGTCTTCGCTTCCTTGCAGGAGCTGCTGGAGTCCTAATCTGAAGTAGCTTCTTCTGCACCTTTCTGTTGTGGAATGTAGAGAGATGGTCAACTCCCTCTGAATATCTGTATCCTTGCATAAACCACTGGAGTGTACTCCCTCTTGATCTTTGCTTCCTTGGATTACCTATCCTTGAACTTACATCCATCCTTATTCACTACGCATGCTTATTAGTATCATCATTGTGTTATCCTTGAGGTCTCATACATAATCACACATTTATTAGTATAATCTTAATACTATCAAAACACAATAATCTTAAACATGTATAGTCATGATCATTCACAGATAATAAACATTAGTATTCAAGGTTTCAGGGAAGTCTTCTTTTACTCATGCATATTCTTATTTGATCATAGGACTCTTCTGATTAGTTAAATCATTAATGCATAAACCTGTGATTACTCAAACCTATACCTTCATGATTCTTTTGGTTAGTCATATCATCAATTATGGTAAGAAACATAATATGCATACAACCATGACTATACAAACCTATGACTTCATGAATAATCATTATCAACAACACAACAGTATAAGATCTTAACACAAGGTAGGATTCTAGCTTGATATAGGAAAACATACTTGGATTAGCATGCTAGCTAGTTATTTTTAATATACCCGCATAATGTCTTTTGGTTCTCTTCAGAGACTTGTGCTAGTAACCTGCATGTCTCATAAGTTAACCATTGTAGAACCAAGTTATACATACCTCGAAAGTAGATCTTCTATGTGATCCATGACAACGGATGAATCTTTGTCTTCATGTCACCATGAGCATATGTTCTTGAAGTAGAACATGATTTGACTTTCTTGGTGTACCTTTTGTGTTAGCAAACAACATAAACCTCATACAACATCACAATGCATTAGTACAATCATAAGTGTCAAAACCTTAATCAATGAATATCTTCTATTAAGGTGATACGACAAGTCCAGTAATTAATCAAGATTGTACTGTAATGATATGAAGACAAACATATGATAAACTTAACCATGAAACATACCTGTAAGCCATACCTATCAAGATTGCTTGTAATCTTCTTATGGAAGGCCTTAGCCTCATCTCCCTCAGAGACAGGAACTTCTTCACTTATGCAGGTGACCAATCCATCTTCTTCTAGGATTAACCAAATCCACTTGATTTGCAAGAACTGGACTTGGAGCTGGATTAGGGTTTGTCAGAGAAAACCCCAAAATTCAAAATTTGAATTTCAAACTTCCGAAAGGATAAAAATATGCGCCTTGATGAGCTTATCAAACTGGTATATTCAGACTTTGAAAACTGCAAAGTTTCACTCCTCAATTTTGCCTTTGAAACTTCCGGATTCACTAGATGTGACCCTGAACTGGGGTTTGATGAAGCCCACTCTTCTGCCCAATCAAAAGGTTTGATCCAAATCTCTAAGCTTCTATTTTTCTGAGGAGCTTCCAGCCGTGGTCACAGATTTCAAGAATTCCCATTTTTACAGAAGCCCTAATTTTCCACTTTTCTGATCAAAGTCCCGAACTAGGGTCTGATCAACCCCGGCCTTCTACCCAACCAAAAAATTCTGATCTTGGTCTCTAAATTTCGATTTTGATGAGTAGCATCCATACGTGGTCTCCGATTAAAAAAATTCCAACTTTCTCCGAAGCCCTAAATTCCGGAAGCCATGAATGAAGGTGCTCAAAAATAATTCTGTTTTGACAGAAATATGTACCTGATTGTTTCTGGTGTAACTCCGAACTTTTCGATCCACAGGGTCTGAATTTTTTTTTTGAGATAGCCCGATTTGTTATATTTCCATCTCGATAGGTTTGACCTCAATTGGATTCTCTGAGAGAGAGTTATGCTCAGTGTCGCAACGTGACCTGTTTATGGGATAATACAGGAGAGCGAACTTGTACGGCGTGCCACGTGTGACTGGTTCAACTTCGGCCTCTGAAATTTTTTCCTGAGATAGTAAAGTATGTGTACTACCTATAATTTGTTATGAAATTTCATTTGGAGCTTCCTATCCCAAGTTATGACCTTTTTCCCAAGGTCACCTGATTTTGACTTAGATCTGGAAGAGGCAGAAACCCTATATTGTACAGATTTTAAATAACAAAGTACAACGAATTAGAGGTTTTCCTTTGGCCACAAGGTACATGGGGATCTGATATTTGACCTGTAAAAGTTTTAGACCCGAAAAATTCGCCAAAACGGATTTATAGCGAAATTTCTACGATGACTGGTTTTTGCCATATCAAGCCCTAGCATCGTAAGTGCAACAAGTGTCATACATGCCATATCATGCCTTCTTTCAGGCTAGCTCTGATACCGTGTTAAATTTTCAGAATTTACTTCAATATGATCTAGGATCTTAACTGAGAGAATAACATGTACAACAAACCTACAACATATCAATCATGGACACAATAATGCAAGCACACAAGAGACACAGAGTTTACTTGGGGAAAACCATAAAGGTGAAAAACCCCAATAACTTCCTCAGAGATAGATAGAGCAATGATACAACCAGAATACAAGAGATAGTCTTCTCCTAGCAGCAGAGCCTCCTCCTCCACAAGTGCTCCACTCTCCCAAGTGTGAGTTAGAGAATAGAATGTGTAAAATGAGAGAGACACACTCTGTATTTATACACTAACTTGACTTGACCTTTACTCAATTAGGTCGGCCTCAACTTAACCACTTAACATAATGCTGACTGGGCCGACCCCCACTTGGGTGGTCTAATAACTCTTTGACCCACATGGCCGACCCCCAATAGGGTGGTCTAATAACCCTTTGACCCACATGACTTATACAGGGCCGACCCCAACAAGGTGGTCTAATAACCCATCAAATATAAGTTACGACACTTACAATATAAATGACGACACTTCCGTATAGAGGAATAATAACATCTCTATAGGAATACAATATAAATATATGTGAAATACATTCCGAAGTTACATATACATCAACATTTACCAAAAGGTTGAGGAAGGAAATCCAGTGATACTACTATTGTATGTGGATGACATGTTTGTGACAGATGAGGATAGGTTGATTTTCGACATGAAGAGGAAGCTTGCTGCTGAGTTCGAGATGAAGGACTTGGGGATGATGCACTACTTTCTAGGCATGGAGGTGTGGCAGAGTGCAGATGGAATCTTCCTTGGACAAGGGAAGTATGCAGTAGAGATCCTGAAGCACTTCGGGATGATGGGCTGCAAGGCCATGGCCACACCTATGGCATCGAACCTGAATCTTCTGTGTGATGCTTCATCTGAGCCAGTTGATGTCACGATGTATTGTCAGATGATTGGGTCCTTGATGTACCTAACGAACACGAGACCATATATTTGATTTGCGGTGAACACATTGAGCCAGTTCCTGACGGATCCTAGAGGTGTTCACCTAGTTGCTGTAAAGCATATTCAGAGGTACCTGAAGGGTACGGTTGATTATGGGCTCAAGTATGATGCGAAACAAAAGTTTAACCTAGAGGGTTATGTTGATTCATATTGGGCAGGCAGTGCTGCAGATAGGAAGAGCACTTCTAGGTGCTGCTTTAGTATGGGATCAGGTGTGATCTCTTGGTTTAGTAGGAAGCAGTCCTGCGTAGCACTGAGTACAACCGAAGCAGAGTATGTCGCAGCTTGTTCGGCCAGTTGTGAGGCAGTATGGCTTAGGAAGCTACTATATGAGTTATTTGATATCACGTTGGATGCTACTGGTATCTTTTGTGACAACCAGAGTTGTGTGAAGTTGTCTGAGAACCCGATGTTCCTTGATAGGTCGAAGCACATTGAGATCAAATATCACTATATTAGGGATATGGTACAAAGAGGAGTAGTGAAGCTCCTGTATGTTGCGACGGACAAGTAGATAGCCGATGTGTTGACCAAGCCGCTGGCCAGAGTGAAGTTTGAATACTTCAGAGAGAGATTTGGTGTACTTCAGATCGAGATTCCTTCTAAGGGGAAGTGATGAGTCCAGAGACACAGATGCACATGAGCCATTCTCTCATGGTGGTAGGTGTGTCTTCCCATGGTGCAGATATAGGGGTTGGGGCCATTCCGACATGGTTGAAGTGTGTCTTCCCATGGTCGTTGATGTAAGAGCTGTGCCATTCGAGCATGGTTGAAGTCTGTCTTCCCATGGCTGTGATATAAGTGTTGTGCCATTCCTAGCATGGTTTAAGTCTGTCTTCCCATGGCTATGGATATAAGTGCGATGCCATTCCTAGCATGGTTGAAGTGTGTCTTCCCATGGCTATGGATATAAGTGCGATTCCATTCTCGCATGGTTTAAGTGCGTCTTCCCATGGAGTAGATATAAGTGCTGAGCCTTTCACAGATGGTTGAAGTGTGTCTTCCCATGCCGGTGAATGTAAGTGCTGTGTGATGTGCATCTGGTTTGTGCTCCATGGAATAGGAGGTGATATGAAGATGATGAGATAACAGTATGGTACGCAGGTTTTGCAGAGGCATATAATCAGTCCTGAGATGCTCTTGCATGTATTGTAGAGGCATTGTAATCATTCTTGGGATATCTTGTAGGTTTTGCAGAGGCAGTGTAATCAGTCTTCAGGTGTATCTACTTGATGGCTTGCTTGCAGAGATGATGAAGACCTACATGGAGGCTCGGCCTACATCAAGCATGAAAAAGGGATGGATCTGTAGAACTTCCTATGATGAGTAGATTGGAGATTGATTGAGATAGCAGCAACAGTGATGATGATGCTCTGTGATACAGTGACGATGATCCAACTTAGAATTGAAGATGTGTGTCTATATGTTTTGATGACTTGTGTCAAGAGAATACCTTCCTAGTTAAGAGGGAGTGTTGATGTATTTGTAACTTCGAAAGATATTCACTTGTATATTGTATTTGTACTTTATTGTATCCCCAACGAAGATGTATTATTCCTCCGATTGGAAGTGTCGTCAGTTGTACTTGCATGTGTCGCAAGTTATATTGTAAGTGTTGTAACTTATACTTGATGGGTTATTAGACCACCTTGATGGGGTCGACCCTCTATGAGTCATGTGGGTTAAAGGGTTATTAGACCACCCAGTGGGGGTTGGCCCAGTCAGCATTATGTTAAGTGGTTAAGTTGAGGCCGACCTAGTTGAGTAAAGGTCAAGTGAAAGTTAGTGTATAAATAGAGAGTGTGTCTCCCTCATTTTACACATTCTATTATTCACTCACTTCGCATTAGTGAGAGAAGAGGAGGGTGCAAACAAGTGGAGGAGGAGCATGCTGCTGAAGATATCTATCTCTTGGGTTTGATCATTGTGATCCTTGTATTGATGCTTATTCTATCTCTGAGAAAGTTGCGGGGTTTTTCACCTTCTTGTTTTTTCCCAGTGAAATGTTTTGTGTCTCTTGTCTCTTGTTTCTTATGATTGATATGCTGTACATGTTGTTCTTTCAGTTAAGATCCTAGATATATTGAATTAAATCATGAAAAACTAACATATCTGAGTCAACTTGAATCCCATATCAAACCATCCAATTATCAACTTTGTCGTCATTGCCCTAAAGTCTCTCTCATCCCATCGGTTTGGGTTCATCAACTCGGTAATTGAAGTCCAGTCACATTTAGTAAGATATTTATATTCAACAATAATAATATAAAATAAAAATCACTAACCATTATGGAAAACGTCTAAAAGTTTTTATGACTTTCAAAAGTAAGATCTTTTAGGTGGTTAATAACTGTTCACAAATCTTCAAAAACAATATTTTATATAATGTTGTGGAACTTGTATAATCTTATTCAAGCATGGTCTTCTTAGATGACTGAAAGTAATTGAATCAAGCAAAAACGGAACTGTAAACATGTAAGCTGTTTTGAAAAATGGTAGCTTTCAGTCATACTCCCAACTAATGCTACCTTTGGACAATTACTTGTAATATTGACTTAGGGTATTTAATACATAACATAGATTTTCAATCATATTGACAGAGAGAAAAGTAGGGCTTTCTTTATATTATCATGACATAGTTACAAAGACTTTCTTTTCAATCTTTATGACAATTTGAATGGACAAGCCCCACTCATAGCCAAATAATTTTGAGATATTTACAACTCATCAGAGTATGGGGGACCATACAATTCTCGAAAGACGTTGGATTCAACAACCCATGCCTTTGAATAAACAGACCTCAGGACCACACGTCTATTCTGATGCATGTGGACATCTATGTGGGTTTTGACAAGCCATTGTCATTCGTTTTTAACGTAGTACCAAAGGATTTGGGCTTCAGTAAGCTTTGTCTGCAAAATATCTTTGACCTATTCGAGAGATTCTCCAACTTCCCATTTTAGATTATAAATAGCACCTGGATCTAATGCTGTCAGGTTGATGCCGAATGACCGCCACCAGTCTCTAGTCCAATCAGGGACGAACCATGCAGGATCCTCATGGATATGTGTCATTTGAGGACCAAACTTTAGCATGGTATAATATGTTCTATCTTTATTTTCTTTTCTCAATATTTTCCACCATAATTTTTTATATTTTTCATAAGTGTGTGTAGTACTTGGAAACCAGAGACTAGCATCTTGATGTGGCCATGCTTCCAAAGAACGTATCCGGTTAATACAGTAGTATTGTTTTTCTAGTCGTAGCCTGGGGTGAGGTGTAGATCCCTCCGTCGAGATTAAGTTAAGATCATGGTATAGGTGAGTTAACCAATTGCTTGCATCAGCTATTTTTCTCAAGGAGTTGTTGTAAATCATCTCTGGTACGTCAATACTAGATCCCATAGGCATTCTTCTGAGTTCTAGAACTAGTCTAATAAAAGCATCAGATCCTTGTAAGTTAGCATCTAATACTTCAGCATGTCTCAAATCCCACCTAGGTTTCCAGTCTTGCAGATAATCCAACCAACTCATATTATCATTGATAGTATAGATATGATTTTCTCCTCCAGTCCAAGCAGAGATTTTCATGTTTACTTGTGGGTTATGGGCCCACTGGATTCTGCTTTGAACTTCTACACTCGCTTGCCTCGTGCTCGCTTGCACCAGGCTCACTTGTTTCAGGCTCGCTTGCTTCAGGCCTGCTTCTTAAAAATTAATAACACACTTCTGTGTCAAATATTCTCTTGTTATAAAGTCAGAAATACTTTTTGCTTTCCCAGAAATGTGCTCATGAACAGTACAGCAATAACATCAAAACAATGCTTGCCATCTTGCAAACTTTCCTTTTGTTGTTTCAAATTTTATTGTGTTGTTTAGCTCACAAATGGAAGTCTGGAGCAATTTGTTCTAGTTATGATAAGGTCATGGTTCAACAAATAAAGTCATAGTTCTACTCAGTTTTCTATCAGGACACTTATTATCCAAGATAATTTTCCTCACAAGTTCAGTCGAGGTCAAGTTCCACCACTCTTAAAATTCTTTACCAACAAATATAATTTGATTACCAACAATTTTGTATGACATGACAAGCCTTAACTACTTAATTCAAATTATTTACCATGTATTTGATTACCAACACTTTGATTACTACTTAAGTCTTATAACTAACACATATTTGGTTACTTGGGTGTAGATGTTTCCTGCAATATACTCAGAAGAGTTACTTTTAGAAATGACTGTGCCTCTTAGAGGCCAGTCAACTCTAGGAACCAAGTGACCCTATTATAGGGTTAGTACAAACCAGAGAGAGAGATGACTAGATATGGTACAGTCAATCAAAGAAAGTCAATGACAGTCAAAAGGCTCAGTACAATCACAATAAAGATGAGCTGATAGCCAACAGACTGAGGTCAAAGAGACTCACGGCCCCCAATAAGGTATAAGGACCAACCAAAGGGTAAAAAAAACCATCCAGTAAGGTACACGTAAAAATGAAAAGAGTGGGTATAAATTAGACTCATAACCCTTGGGACTAAGGGGGTGTAATACCTCAAATGTGGACAATCTACCATAGTTATATCCACAAGACCAAAAACAAAAAAAGGCGGTACAAATCAAAAGATAACTCAAGATCAGTAAAAGACCCAAAAGGTGAAAGGCAAGGTACCACAAAAAAATGAAAGGACCAAAATGAAACGACAAGCTACCACAATACCAATAAACAACAGGGTGTAAGGACCAAAAGTAAATCAACCATTGTGGGGAAGGTACAAATAAGGTCAAATATATATTGCAATAGCTCCTTGTAACTACCTGTTATTTGACATGCCAAAGAGATGGAAGGTCAAATAATGTCAAATATATGCAATAGCTCCTTGTTACTACCTCTTATATGCAATAGCTCCTTGTAACTACCTCTTATATGCAATAGCTCCTCTTAACTAACTGTTATTTGACATGCCAAAGAGATGGAAGGTCAAATAATGTCAAATATATGCAATAGATCCTTGTAGCTACCTCTTATATGCAATAGCTCCTTGTAACTACCTCTTGTAACTCAAATAGGACCACCAAAAGGTATAAAGACTCATAACAACTTGGACAAATTAGGGCGTGTACCTCAAATGTGGACAAACTACCGTAGTACCCACAAGACCAAAAACATAAAAGGTGGTACAAATCAAAAGATATACCAAAATGAGTAAAAGACCTGTTAAACAAAATGAAAGACAAATAAACATAAAATGGTAAAACTCTCATTATATTATTCACAAAAAGAGTACCATTATATAGTACTTTGAAGAATGCCACCTCAGTGAGAGATTTGCTCTAGATTCTAACACCTTGCATGGTGACTAGGCTAGGCAATCTCATCCAAAATCCCTTAGTCATCATTTAGGATAAATGACTAATATCCTAAATAAGAAATACAAATAAAGGTGACAATATCAATTTGTGATTGTTATGTTAAGCCATAAGCCTAACAATCCCCCTCTCAATCACAATTTTATGTATCTATATCAACGAAGCAATAAACACTAATGCTGAAGCTGATATGATGGATCTTTTAGAAGCCTTCATCTGTGATTCAATGAAAAATATGCTTGTAAAACTGTCAATATGAATGGTTCATCTGAAATGAACTAAATCATGGAGTGAACAGCTTCCATGTCTGAACAATCCTTGTTTGCTTGACAATTTCATCATTTGCCAAGTGATTTAGCTAGAAGAGGCTGGCGTCTTCTGCTAATTGGTGAAGATCGCAATGCTACAATCAAATGAAGTGCTCTCTGAAATGAGCCATCAACATTGTTATGCATCGATTAACATCTGAATGCATCATGTATTTGAGCCTACCATCCATAGACTGTTGTTTTCATTAGCCTGCCATCTACAGACTATTTTGAGTTCGCCATCTGCAAACTATAGTTCTTCATCCACAATTTTTGAGCTTGCCACCTGCAAACTACTGTTTCCTTTTGACATTTGGAGTCTACCATCTACAAACTATTTGAGTTTCCCATTTTGATATTTGGAGTCTTCCATCTACAGACTTTTGTTTTGTTGTTCAAACTTGAAGTCTGACAACCATCATCAATACTCCCCCCTTTGTTAGCTGAAAGGTGAGAAGCCATGGGTTTTCATGTGGTTTACCCTTAACCATTTTATCATTGTACCATATCTACTCCCCCTTTAAAAAGAAAGTATATTTTGTAAATGTACCCCCGCCTTAAGATGCAAGAGAGTACCATTTAGATTTCAACTCAAAGTGAGCATGTGGAAACATCCACATGTTATCTCATCCCGTGAGGGCCATGCTCAAAAGCTACGCCATAAGGGGACCACTGGAGTTATACTCTATCATGTACAAAAAAGACTATGTGCTACAAGATGAGTCTTTACTCGAGATTGCACTCTTCGGTAAGACTTATACAATTTCTTTGTTGTTGATGTCCATTCCCAAGGATGGATCCACCCATAGTGAATTTTTAATCTTGTAGACTTGTTTCTCTTGGAACATTTTTATGATGAATGATTCTTCTTGCCACAATGTTGACAAGGATGGAGATCAAAAAAATTTGTTTCCAAATGGCCAACTCAATGACAATGTTGGCATTCAGGAATTTCATCCATGTGATTTTCATCAACTTGTTGATTAGCTTCTTCATGGAATTTTTGATTGGATTCTTCATTTATGAATCTTGCACTCACAAACTGAATTGGTTTGGAGTAGTTTGGAATATGAAAAGTCACATCTTTTTCATATCCAAGTCCTTTTCTTTGTCTGTTGTATCTAATTTCTTCCCAATGTCTGATGACGGGCTTGGAAAGATCATTTTGAAGCTGTTGCTATGACATTATTGGAAGTTGATTCTCTGCATGTTGCTACACCATTGAAATGTTTTCTTCATTGAACTCAAAAGAAAACACTTGAAGAATAGCTTCATCTTCATTGGAAGATTCATATTCATTGGATACTACTTTTGCATTTTGCCCACTGAATTTCTGTTGCATTCTTTGTTGATCTGAAACATCATCATCATCATTATCATCACAGAGAGGATTGTTCTTAACAAGAACTAATTCAGAATGTTGTCGATGCTGGAGTTGATTGAAATCATCATCTTCAAAATCGTTTATTAAGGATTCCTTCTCATCACTAGATAAGGAATCATTAGTCACACTCTCTATTTCACAATCTTGTATTAGGTTGCAAGTGGCATCATTCATTTGCGTTTCAAGAATTTGTAGTTGAAGGAATTTAATCACTTGCTCCTTCATTTCAAGTTGGTCTTGAAGTTCAACAACTTGATTTTCCAAATTTTCTAAGGATTCTTGAAGTTCTTTGATGTTTTGATTATCATTTTGAAGTTGCTTTCCTCCTTTACCCATTGTCACGCTCGCTTGAACTCGCTCACTTGAATTGGCTTGTTTTCACGCTCGCTTGAATTTGATTGAATTTATTTCACACTCACTTGATTATATGCCAATTTTAGAGTGTTGGGCACAACTGATCATGCACCCAAATACAAATTCAGCTTGACTTTATTTCAAAAATATAAGTAAACTTACAAAGAAAACTGTTTGCAAGTATATCACTCAATTGATGTTTGATTTCAAAGTTGAATTGATCCAGATTAATGTTGATGTAGATTGATTGCTTGAAGATGAGTGGCAGCTACTTGATTTCTTGTGCTTTCTTTGTACTTGAATATCATTAATTGATTGCTTGTACTTGAATTGCATATCAAGTGTGATGAAGGTTAAGTGTCAAAACTAGACACAAAGAAGAAGACATGCACCATACACAAGCAAAAAAATGTCTTTGATCCCCGTATTCCAATTTCGGGATGGATCAAGAACACATCCACCACCAAAATGAAACTTGTATTATCAATTGTGATGCATGAAGTCTTTTAATAGACTTCTTCTCTCCTCTTTTTACACTTTCAATTTCCAAACCCTTCGATAAAGGGTTCAATCATACACTTTAACCCCCCTTTTTTTAACAAATATTTACCCCTTTTTACAAAATGAAATTTCTCTCTTCTTTTTTTCTTGAGTCAAAATGCTTGAGATAAAATTTGTTACACACTGCAATTATTCTCATCATACACTTTAACCCCCCTTTTTTTAACAAATATTTACCCCTTTTTACAAAATGAAATTTCTCTCTTCTTTTTTTCTTGAGTCAAAATGCTTGAGATAAAATTTGTTACACACTGCAATTATTCTCAGATAAAATATGGGTAGGTCGAAAACACTCCATAATTTCAGTCACTGTTGTGATCAATCGAAAACCCACGGGGAGCAGGGGATCATAGTGCTTGTACCCCATATTCATAGGAAATTGATCAACACTCTTGAACCATGTCCTTGATAGCTTCCCATGAAAGGCATGATCTTCGAAAATCACATTTGTCACACCTTGGCCCTCAGTTCCAGGAAGCCACGCTGCAACAAAAGCATTAACTAATGGAAGGTACTGTTTAATAACAAGTGGCCTTTAAAATAAAATATCTGCACACAGATCATTAAGGGATTCCACAAAAAATACAGACGGATCACCCGAAATCTCCACTTCTGGATCTAAACCCACAACTTTTCAAATATGAAGTCTGTGCTACATCCAACATTGCATACTTCATAGTAAATCTGGACCAAGATATAAATATGGTAAGACGAAATCAAACTGGCGGGAACTCAGCTATCGATCCCAAGATGAGTCACGATCTGGAACACACAACAAAGAGATGCTGACAGTCTTTGCAAATGGTGCAGATAGCAGACAATCTCATAAAACAATTAAACACTCACTAAACACAAATAAAATGGTCAGATATGTTGAAGGCCAGCGTTGCGATCAGATGGCAGCTGATACAAAAAATGTTGATTCAGATAAGATCAAATTCACTGATACAAAAACGCTGATACAAATTGCTAATGTCAAATTCAGATCAGATCGAATTGACAAATTGCTGGTTTGATTTGGAAATCGTAGGTGTGGAATTGAACCTGATCACTATGGGGTTTGATCGCAGTTTTGATGGCTGGTAGATCACTGGCAGATTCGTTCACGCTGCAGATCGGCTGGATCGCTCACAATGGCTCACGATGGATGGCTCACGTTGAATTGCTCATGCTGGATCGCTGGAGGATTGGTGGAGATCAAGATTGTTTGATGGCATAGTGTAGATGACACGCAATTTGACCGGATCGCTATGATAGATTGTTGCATTACACAACTATTGTGTTGGTTTTTGTGGGTCGCTTCTCTTAACATCTGGATGCCTCCTCTCTATACGTGGGCTTCACATCCTTCATTTTCTATTGATCATGGGCTGCCTTTAAGGAGATAGCTGCCACGTTTTAAGGAGTAGGAATTGATCACTGTCATGTTTGAACGTTGAACAACAGAACGCTTGCTAAGAGAGATTGCTGCGTAGAAGATTTAGCTGACCAAATGATCAGGTCGCTGCTTGCTAGACCAGATCGCCAGTCTGTTTTGATTCCTTAGATAAATGGGAATTCTGTTATACTTCTATCTTATCCACTACCTTGATCAAGGCATTTCACAGCTTACAAGCTTTTTTAGACAGAATGGCTCGATCTAGCTCGCCATTGAAATTTTTACGAATTGTGTGACCACTCTGTATTGTAAAAGAAATTCACTAATTTATGTGCAAGATCACAGATCTATGGGTGTGGGCCAATAGCATGAGAAAACGATTTAGATCTAATTCCAATCTCTGAGAAGTTTCAAAACCCAGATTTTAATGAGCCAGAAGTTTCAAATAGCAGATATAGCATACGTTTAAACTTTACCTAGATGGCAATCAATGTTTCACAATCGGCGGATTCAGACTCAGCGCAATTGGGTGACTAAGGACCGGATCTCAGCGTCCCTTGCCAAAGTCACGATCTCAGGTGCTCTCTCTTTCACATGCAGCCTTCTGGCACGATTTCAGTGTTCTCAAACTCTTGAATGCGTGTGATCTGAATGTCGAGCTCCTCCTCTGTGATGCCATCTTCCAACGATCCTTCACCAATAGTGGCGGTGGAGTTGTTCATGTCGGGTTCACACTATTTCGTTGAGGAGATGTTGCATACAGATTGCACCAGTGATCATGAAGAAGATTGCATGCACATGGCGATTTCAGACTTGGTTGTTTGATTGCAACCGCTGATAGAGATCGAGGCTGGATGTGCACTTATTTGGCCTGAACTGCTGTGGCCAAATCTTTCTTTGCCTGGCCTAATTATCCTTTGTGTGGCCAACTCTTGATACAGTTTGCAGCAAACTCACACACTAGCATGGCATGGTGTTAAACCAGGGAGCTATGAACAACTATCATAGCAAATCAATAACTCATCATCCATGGATGATTACCATGGAGAAATCAGGCCCTTAAGACCAAAGGTGCTCTAATACCAAATGTTAAACAAAATTAAAGAAAATAAACATAAAATGGTAAAACTCTCATTATATTATTCACAAAAAGAGTACCATTATATAGTACTTTGAAGAATGCCACCTCAGTGAGAGATTTGCTGTTGATGTATATGTAACTTCGGAATGTATTTCACATATATGTATGTTGTATTCCTATAGAGATGTTATTATTCCTCTATACGGAAGTGTCGTCATTTATATTGTAAGTGTCGTAACTTATACTTGATGGGTTATTAGACCACCTTGTTGGGGTCGGCCCTGTATAAGTCATGTGGGTCAAAGGGTTATTAGACCACCCTAGTGTGGGTCGGCCCAGTCAGCATTATGTTAAGTGGTTAAGTTGAGGCCGACCTAGTTGCGTAAAGGTCAAGTCAAGTTAGTGTATAAATAGAGAGTGTGTCTCTCTCATTTTACACATTCTATTCTCTCACTTACACTTGGGAGAGTGGCGCACTTGTGGAGGAGGAGGCTCTGCTGCTAGGAGAAGTCTATCTCTTGTATTCTAGTTGTATCATTGCTCTATCTATCTCTGAGGAAGTTATTGGGGTTTTTCACCTTTATGGTTTTTCCCAAGTAAACTCTGTGTCTCTTGTGTGCTTGCATTATTGTGTCCATGATTGATATGCTGTAGATTTGTTGTACATGTTGTTCTATCAGTTAATATCCTAAATCAGATTGAAGTAAATTCTGAAAATTTAACATGGTATCAGAGCTAGCCTGAAAGAAGGCATGATATGGCATGTATGACACTTGTTGCACTTACGATGCTAGGGCTTGATATAGAAAAAAACCAGTCATCGTAGAAATTTTGCTATAAATCCATTTTGGAAAAGTTTTCGGATCTGAAACTTTTACAGGTCGAAGACCAGATCCCCATGTACCTTGTGTCCAAAGGACAACCTCTAATTCGTTGTACTTTGTGATTTATGATCTGTACAATACAGGGTTTCTGCCTCTTCCAGATCTGAGTCAAAATCAGGTGACCTTGGGAAAAAGGTCATAACTTGAGCTAGGAAGCTCCAAATGAAATTTCGTAAAAAGTGACAGTTAGTAAACAGACTGTACTATCTCAAGAAAATTGTTTAGAGGCCGAAGTTGAACTAGTGACATGTGGCACGCCGTACAAGTTCACTCTCCTGTATTATCCCATAAACAGGTCACGTTGCGACACTTGACATAACTCTCTCTCAGAGAATCCAATTGAGGTCAGACCTATTGGGATGGAAAGATAACAGGTCAAACTATCTCAAGAAAATGTTTCAGAGGCCGAAGTTGAACCAGTGACATGTGGCACACTGTACAAGTTCGCTCTCATGTATTATCCCATAAACAGGTCACGTTGCGACACTTGGCATAACTCTCTCTCAGAGAATCCAATTGAGGTCAGAACTGTCGGGATGGAAAGATAACAGGTCGGGCTATCTCAGGAAATGTTTTTAGACCCTATGGATCTAAAAGTTCGGAGTTACACCAGAAACAATCAAGTACATATTTATGTCAAAATAGAATTATTTTTTAGCACCTTCATTCATGGCTTCCGGAATTTAGGGCTTCGGAGAAAGTTGGAATTTTTGTAATCGGAGACCACAGCTGGATGCTACTCATCAAAATTGAAATTTAGAGACCAAGATCAGATTTTTTGATTGGGCAGAAGGTCGGGCTTGATCAAACCCCAGTTTGGGACTTTGATCGGAAAGATGAAAAATTAGGGCTTCTGCAGAAATTGGAATTTTGAAAATCTGTGACCATGGCTGGAAGCTCCTCAGAAAAATCGAAGCTTAGAGATTTGAATCAAATCTTTTGGTTGGGTGAAGCTCCGGGAAACTCAAACCCTAATTCAGGGTCCTCCCCAATGAATCCGGAAACCTAAAAGGCAATTTCGAGGGGTGAATCTTTGCAATTTTCAAATTCTGAATATACCAACTTGATCAACTTATCAAGGCGCATATTTCTATCCTTTCGGAAGTTTGAAATTCAAAGTTTGAATTTTTTGGGTTTCTTTGACAAACCCTAATCCAGCTCCAAGTCCAGTTCTTGCAAATCAAGTGGATTGGGTTAATCCTAGAAGAAGATGGTTTGGTCACCTGCATAAGTGAAGAAGTTCATGTCTCAGAGGGAGATGAGGCTATGGCCTTCCATAAGAAGATTACATGCAACCTTGACAGGTATGGCTTACATGTATGTTTCATGGTTAAGTTTATTATATGTTTGTCTTCATATCATTACACTACAATCTTGATTAATTACTAGACTTGTCGTATCACCTTAATAGAAGATATTCATTGATTAAGGTTTTGACACTTATGAATGTACTAATGCATTGCGATGTTGTATGAGGTTTATGTTGTTCATTAACATAAAAGGTACACCAAGAAAGACAAATCATGTTCTACTTCAAGAACATATGGTCATGGTGACATGAAGACAAAGATTCATCCATTGTCATGGATCACATAGAAGATCTACTTACAAGGTATGTATAACTTGGTTCTACAATGGTTAACTTATGAGACATGCAAGTTACTAGCACAAGTCACTGAAGAGAACCAGAAGACATTATGCGGGTATGTTATACATATCTAGCTAGCATGCTAATCCAGGTATGTTTTTCCTATATCAAGCTAGAATCCTACCTTGTGTTAGGATCTTATACTGTTGTGTTGTTGATAATGATTATTCATGAAGTCATAGGTTTGAATAGTCATGGCTGTATGCATATTATGTTTCTTACCATAATTGATGATATGACTAACCAGAAGAATCATGAAGGTATAGGTTTGAGTAATCACGGGTTTATGCATTGATGATTTAACTAATCAGAAGAGTCCTATGATCAAATAAGAATATGCATGAGTAAAAGAAGACTTCCTTGAGACCTTGAATACTAATGTTTATTATCTGTGAATGATCATGACTATACATGTCTAAGATTATTGTGTTTTGATAGTATTAAGATTATACTAATAAATGTGTGATTATGTATGAGACCTCAAGGATAACACATAATTAGCATGCATAGTGATTAAGGATGGATGTAAGTTCAAGGACAGGTAATCCAGGAAGCAAAGATCAAGAGGGACCACACTCCAGTTGTTCTTGCAAGAAAGCAAAGGAGCACACTTCAGTAGTTTCTGCAAGGATGCAGATATTCAGAGGGAGTTGACCACTTAGCACAATCCACATCAGAATGGAGTTGCAAAGATTCAGAGGGAGTCCACCCAGCAACCAAACAAAGATAAGTATTTCAATTATCATTTCTTGCCTATTTTTGTTTAAATAATATTATGCTTATGTTCCTAGACTTAGGAGATGTATTGTGCATATTAGAATGATTGCATTAATGAACAGTATACTACTAATATGCATGTGATGGGTAAGTGGCCTATGGCACTATACAAAATTCCAGTGCTACTTATCTAGAATGAAACCTCTTTGCTGACATGTTGGGAGTAGTGCAAACTCTTAACAATGTTCTGGTAGAGACTAGAAGGCATCTCGAAAGTTGTGGAACATGGATAAATGTTGTATTGAAGCATTGGCTAAGATAACTGCATGACATATTTCTTTATGTGTAAAGAATTTGTTCTAAAAATTATGAGATGTTTCTAATCATGCAATTTAACTTGTTTTGTAGGAAAGACCGTATATCTTCACCTACAAAAGAAGGACTACAACATTTGTTCCAGCAACAAAGATATCTATTGCAGATATTGAAGTTCCCAGGATCTGGGATGAAGAAATGGAATGCCATGATTCATCAATCATGAAGAAGATGTTTGGGATGCAGTCCCAAGACCTGATAGGGAGTCACATGTGTGCAGATTGAAGAAAGTCTTGTATGGCTTGTATCAAGCTCCTAGAACTTGGTGTGATACAAAGAGGAAGCTTGCTGCGGAGTTCGATATGAAAGATTTGGGAATGATGCATTATTTCCTAGGTATGGAGGTGTGGCAGAATGCAGGTGGGATCTTCCATGGCCACACCTATGGCATCGAATTTGAAGCTTTTGTGTGATTCTTCATCTGAGCCAGCTGATGTCTCTATGTATCGTTAGATGATTGGGTCCTTGATGTACCTGACGAACACGAGACCAGATATTTGCTTTGCTGTGAACACATTGAGTCAGTTCCTGACAGATCCGAGGAGTGTTCATTTGATTGCTGTAAAGCATGTTCTGAGGTACCTGAAGGGTATAGTGGATTATGGGCTCAAGTATGAAGCGAATCAAAAGTTTAACCTGAAGGGTTATGTTGATTCAGATTGGGCTAGCAGTGCTGCAGATAGGAAGAGCACGTCTGGATGCTGCTTCAGTATGGGATCAGGTGTGATCTCTTGGTTTAGCAGGAAGCAGTCCTGCGTAGCACTGAGTACAGCTGAGGCAGAGTATGTTGCAGCCTGTTCGGCTAGTTGTGAGGCAGTATGGCTACGGAAGCTACTATCTAAGTTATTTGATCTCCCATTGGATGCTACTGGTATTTTTTGCGATAACCAAAGTTGTGTGAAGCTATCTGAGAACCCAGTGTTTCATGACAGGTCGAAACACATAGAGATCAAATATCACTATATCAGGGATATGGTGCAGAGAGGAGCTGTGAAGCTCCTGTATATTGCGACGGACGAGCAGATTGCAGATGTGCTGACGAAGCCACTAGCTAGGGTGAAGTTCGAGTACTTCAGGGAGAGGCTTGGTGTTCTTCAGATCGAGGACACTTCGAGGAAGAAGTGATGGACACATTTGTTGAAGCCATTCCAAGCATGTTGGAAGGAGGATCCTTCACATGGCTGTGGATGTAAGTGCTGGATGATGAGCATCAGGATGATGTTTTAGTTTTTGCTTTGTATGATCAGTTGGATCATTTATATGTATGTACGCATCATGTTGGATGCTGGATATGATCAGTTGGATCATTTATATGTATGTATGCATCATGTTGGATGCTGGATATGATCGGTTGGATCATTTGTATGTATTTTGTATATGCATCATGTTGGATTCTTGGACCATGTATCTGTATATGTATCAGGTGGATACATTGTATGATCAGGTAGATCATGTATATTGATATGTATAAGGTATGATCAGGTAGATCATGTATGTTGATGGATACATTGTGTGGATCATGTATCTATGTATCAGGTGGATACACTGTGTATGATGATATGTATCAGGTAGATACTTGGTGTGCATCAGATGGATGCATTGTATGATCGGGGTGATCGTGGATGACGAGCTTCTCCAGATGACATGCCGCAGGATGTTGCAGTGATGATGATCAGGATGATCATGTGTACATCAGGATGATGTATGGTGAGTATCAGATGATACTTTGTGGCCGTGGATCAGGTTGTGCAGATGAGCATGTCTGGGAGATTCTATAGGTCGGAGTTGCGTACCCATAACAGCCTGGGATGATCTTTCGAGACATTGCTCTAGGAGGACATGTAATTTGTGCCCTGGGAGATTTCAGGTCGGAGTTGTGTACCCGTAACATCCTGAGATGCTCTTGCGAGGTTTTGTCCTATGGCATGTAATGTGCTCCTGGGAGATCTAGACAGGATGAAAAAGGCCTCAGATGCTTCAGCCAAGTTTTTCCATGACCACATGTAATTTGATCTTGGGAGATATGGACAGGATGAAAAAGGCCTCAGATGCTTCAGCCAGCTTTTGTGGTGGACCACATGTAATGTGCTACTGGGAGATCCGACAAGTAGAGCTGTGTACTCGTAACAGCTTGGGATGCTTCAGCCAGGTTTTGTGGTGAGATCACATGTAATGTGCTCCTGGGAGATCTGACAGGTAGAGCTGTGTGCTCGTAACAGCCTGGGATGCTTCAGCCAGGTTTTGTGGTGAGATCACATGTAATGTGCTCCTGGGAGATCCGATAGGTAGAGCTGTGTGCTCGTAACAGCCTGGGATGCTTCAGCCAGGTTTTGTGATGGGTCACATGTAATGTGCTCCTAGGAGATCCGACAAGTAGAGATGTGTGCTCGTAATAGCCTGGGATGCTACAGCCAGGTTTTGTGATGCACGTAATAAGTCTTGAGGATTCCACAGTATGGCCAGTGATGACGAAGACCTGTAGGTGGTGGACCTACATCCAGTATGAAAAAGGACTGTCTCTGTAGAACTTCCTATGACGAGTAGATTCAGAGATTGATTGAGATAGCAGCAGTAGTAACGATGATGACGACTTGATGAGGATTATCCAGTGACGATGATCCAGAGAAGATGACTTGTGCTAGAAGACCTGTGTCGAGAAATACCTTCCTAGTTAAGAGGGAGTGTTGATGTATATGTAACTTCGGAATGTATTTCACATATATGTATGTTGTATTCCTATAGAGATGTTATTATTCCTCTATACGGAAGTGTCGTCATTTATATTGTAAGTGTCGTAACTTATACTTGATGGGTTATTAGACCACCTTGTTGGGGTCGGCCCTGTATAAGTCATGTGGGTCAAAGGGTTATTAGACCACCCTATTGGGGGTCGGCCATGTGGGTCAAAGGGTTATTAGACCACCCTAGTGTTGGTCGGCCCAGTCAGCATTATGTTAAGTGGTTAATTTGAGGCCGACCTAGTTGAGTAAAGGTCAAGTCAAGTTAGTGTATAAATAGAGAGTGTGTCTCTCTCATTTTACACATTCTATTCTCTCACTTACACTTGGGAGAGTGGCGCACTTGTTGAGGAGGAGGCTCTGCTGCTAGGAGAAGTCTATCTCTTGTATTCTGGTTGTATCATTGCTCTATCTATCTCTGAGGAAGTTATTGGGGTTTTTCACCTTTATGGTTTTCACCAAATAAACTCTGTGTCTCTTGTGTGCTTGCATTATTGTTTCCATGATTGATATGCTGTAGATTTGCTGTACATGTTGTTCTCTCAGTTAAGATCCTAGATCAGATTGAAGTAAATTCTGAAAATTTAACATTTGCTCTAGATTCCAACACCTTGCATGGTGACTAGGCTAGGCAATCTTATCCAAAATCCCTTAGTCATAATTTAGGATAAATGACTAATATCCTAAATAAGAAATACAAATAAAGGTGACAATATCAATTTGTGATTGCTATGTTAAGCCATAAGGCTAACAAGACCCAAATGGTAAAAGGCAAGGTACCACACAAATATTATCGACAAAATGGAAGGACCATAAGACAATCAACCAAGGTGGGGTACAACCAATCATCTCTCTCTCAAATGTACCATTGTTCCATATAACCTGAAAGACCACCATCACAGTAAATTAAAAATTCCACACAGATGATGTGATCACGTGGTCCTCTAGACTACTCTGAAGGTCAAGCATTAGTGGCTCCATCAAGAGGTGTTCAGTCCCTTGAGAAGACCATCTAACTAAACCATCTCGAAGACCTAGGAGAAGAGGACATCACACATCATCAGCTAAGCTGAAAAAACTGTACTAGGACCAGTGTCACAGTAAGCGAGCTGAAACAAAAGTGGCCAGAATGCCAACAAGCAGCACTAAAAAGAAAAAGACCCTTTAAAAAGGTGAAATAGCAAGCAAAAACTCCTAACTAAGAGTTGGAGGCCTCAACAAGTTGTATCCTTCGCAAGGTGATGAAATCCAAGTCAAAAAATACAAAATGAGAGACCAATAATGGAAGGATATCCCTCTATCGAAAGGGATCCTGGGTAAAAGAGCCATAGTAGAAAAGTCACTAAGCTACCTCGTTCATGACACGTTGCAAAAGGTTTTCGGTGCTTCTGCCTTATCACCCTTGTATCACCAGTATGGTGGCCAGAGAATACAAGGAAGACAATGATCGATGTTGTCTTAGGGCTAAGTGGAGTGCGGCATTCCACAGAGTCCGTCCGGTTCTCGATCTCGCGGTGGGTTAACCCCTGAAACAACAGGAGGCCCCTCCACAAACTGGTCGATGACCGTGTCAACAAGTACAAGAGGATTTTAGCACCCTAGAGGACAACAACTATGTCTCGGATGATAATGACAAGGGGGAATTATTTGGATGCCTATTCCCGGTGTCCTACCTAACTAACAAATTCTTTTTATCCTCAAGCGAGGTTAAAGTGTGTTGAGTTAACGAGTTAAATTTTAATGCTTTTATTACTCAGTCGAGTGGTGGAAGTGCAACTCATGGTGTGATGACTGACTCAAACCATGCAAATGCATATGAATAAAATAAGCCTTTCCTATTTGTAGCTAGGGTTTTCACCCTAGCCTGTTATGTTGGACCCACTCACTATTTATAGTCCGTTGATTTTTTCTTGTTTTGGCCATTCTAAACCCATACGGAGTCCATTTTTTGAACCGTTTCCACCACTGGAATCAACACGACGAGACCGTCATGATGGTCAAATTGTTTTCTTATTTTTTCCACATCATTTTTTGAGCATTTTTTAGACATCGCTAGTTGCCTCGGTTTGCATGCCACTTCGGTTGCTCTCCGTTTTTTATATATTTTATATCATCAGATTCATTTTTCCGAGCCCATGATGATGCTTGAGATCATTTCTCGCTCTCACCCCCATATTTTTCGGGTATTTTTTCCAAAACACCCCCTCGTCACTTCGGTTTGCATGCCACTTCGATCGTTCTTCGTTTTTGACACTGTTTCTATCGCTGGATTCATTTTTTCGAGCTCGTGATGATGCTTGAAATCATTTCTCGCTCTCACCAGGTACAATTTCACCATTATGTCCCGACACCTTGCTTCCTCGGTTTGCGCACCACATCGACCACCATCGGATTGTTCCCCATTTTTACATGAGCCATTCACTCCTGTCATACTGCAATTATTTCATTATTTTGCCACCATTCATTCTCCTGTAAGGAGGACCACCAGTGTTCCCCCCTACCCTCGTTCTTGGTCATCATCCATGTTCCTTGATTGAGCACTTCCTACTTGCTTGACCATTCCTTTTGTTCGGTATAATTTTATCCCTTTTCGGGATGGACAAGTCCTTTACGAAAAAGGCACTTAGGGAGTTTCTGTTAAGCTCTTTTCTGACTCCTAAAACAATGAAAAGATCGCTGAGCAATCTTGCTTCCTTTCATGCTCGTTAAAGTACCTGAAAGGGCGTCTATCTGGTATACGTTTAACCCTTTTCCGGACTTGGTAGACTGCTTATGAAAAAGGAATACTCTAGTCACACCGGCTAGAAGAGTTCTTCATTGCATCCTTTTATGCTTCTTCAGGCCTTGGAGACTAACACACGAAAAAACAACCCCCTGGAGTCTTCTTATCACTTTCAGACTCTCTAAAATTGAAAGCAATCATGAGCATGAACTGTCCTGGGCTCGTACAAATCTACACGACAGTACCATTCCATTATTTCAGAGTCTTCTTATCGCTTTTAGACTCCTTAAAATTGAAAGCAACCATGAGCATGAACTGTCCTGGGCTCGTACAAATCCACACGACAGTACCATTCCATTATTTCAGAGTCTTCTTATCACTTTCAGACTCCTTAAAATTGAAAGCACTCACGAGCATGAACTGTCCTGGGCTCGTACAAATCCACACGACAGTACTATTCCATTATTTCAGAGTCTTCTTATCGCTTTCAGACTCCTTAAAATTGAAAGCAATCACCAACATGAACTGTCCTGGGCTCGTATAAATCCACACGACAGTACCATTTTACACACACTTCTTTTAGTTCCTTAACCCATGAAGAATTCCCCCCGTGCCTCTTGGCACTATGATCTATCATCTCGGCAGCACCCCCAATCAGGTCACCTTTGTTCAGAGTATTCTGCAGTCTCCTGCCATTTTACACCAGCTTGAGTATCACTCATCCCAGTCAGTATCCTTGATCCATTACAGCTATGATCCCTTTCCCACCAGTCAGTTTCATATGCTGCCTGATCGTCCCCGCCATCATACTCTGAACAAAGGAAGTTTGAGTCCACCCACTCTACTTGCCCAGTTATCCCCCACAGTATGTCAGTCCTACCATCAGTACTCTCACACTTCGGTTCTCCACCTCGCGCTCCTATCAAGGAAACATCATTTCCTTGCTAGTTGCAGGTCTCCCTCTGTCGACGACAGCCCCTCTATTCCAGAGGATAAACCTAGAGGTCCCTGTGCCTTGGACCCATCACCATCTGTGGTGAGTTCCTATGGACCATTTTGAGAGGAGTCATCATTGCCTCTCCGAATGGTTGTTTCTCACATGCTCGACTTCAACGCCTTAATCGCATCGTTGAGAATCACGCAGGGTTTATATCCCTTTAGTTATTGGTCGAAGACCCTGGATTTTCCCCGACTCTATCACATTGGTGAGTCACTTCGGAACACCCAGTTATATGTTCCTGTGGATGTTCAGGTTGCGTTGGCGATTGTATTCGGAAGCCATCCAGTTATATGCTTCCTTGAGTACGCAGTTCAGTGTACCATTGAGGGTATGACTCCCCGTCACTATGATCCAGCAGCTCCTTAGTTCCTCTGGTACCCCACTCAGCAGCACTATAGTTATTCCAGTGTACCAGTTCTTCAGCTCAGACATGGTCAGCCCAGCAGTATGTCCCAGATTTGTGTCCCCTATGGACCCTTATGATGTACACAGTGGTTCTCTATGTGTCCTATAGGTCCCCCCTTTCGGGCCTCACAGTTATTTTTTATGTATCTTGATACGAGCATGGGTATGCCCACCTCGTCCATATATTGAGATTCTTCCTCATTCATTATTTGAGGCCATGTATATTTCAGGTCCCCATATTTTGGACCCCATTTTTATTATTGTTCTATATCTTGATACGAGCATGGGAATGCCTGCCTCGTCCATATGTTCAGATTATTCCTCATTCATTATTGAGGTCATGTACTTTTAGTTTTTGCAGTTTGTTCGGGACCGTTGTTCCGGGCTCTAGTTCATTTCTTCTCTTCTCCACACCCCAGGAAAACCATAAAAGACTTCCGAATACCATCGCCAACGCAACCCGGACATCCACGGGAACATATAACTGGGCATTCCAAAGTGACTCACCAATGTGCTAAAGTCGGGGGAAATCCGGGGTCTTCGACTAATAACTGAAGGGATATATACCCTATGCGATTCTCAACGATGCGATCAAGGTGTTGAAGTCGAGCATGTGAGAAACAACCACTCGGAGAGGCAATGATGACTCCTCTCAAAATGGTCTGTAGGAACGCACCACAGATGGTGATGAGTCCAAGGCGCAGGGACCTCTGGGTCTATCCTCTGGAATAGAGGGGTTGTCGTCGATAGAGGGAGACCTGCAACTAGCAAGGCAATGATGTTTCCTTGATAGGAGCGTGAGGTGGAGAACCGAAGTGTGAGAGTACTGATGATAGGACAGTCATACTGTGGGGGATAATTGGGCAAGTAGAGTGGGTGGACTCAAACTTCCTTTGTTCAGAGTATGATGGCGGGGATGATCGGGCAGCATATGGAACTCACTGGTGGGAAAGGGATCATAGATGTACTGGATCAAGGATAGTGACTGGGGTGAGTGATACTCGAGTTGGTGTAAAATGGTAGGAGACTGCAGAATACTCTGAACAAAGGCAACCTTATTGGGGGTGCTGCCGAGATGATCGATCATAGTGCCAAGAGGCACGGGGGGACTTCTTCATGGGTTAAGGAACTAGAAGAAGTGTGTTTAAAATGGTACTGTCGTGTGGATTTATATGAGCCCAGGACAGTCCATGCTCGTGATTGCTTTCAATTTTAAGGAGTATGAAAGCGATAAGAAGACTTTGAAATAATGGAATGGTACCGTCGTGTGGATTTGTACGACCCTAGGACGATGCATGCTCGTGGTTGCTTTCAATTTTAGAGAGTCTGAAAGCGATAAGAAAACTCTAGGGGGTTTCTTTTTCGTGTGTTAGTCTCCAAGGCTCGAAGAAGCATAAAAGGATGCAATGAAGAACTCTTCTAGCCGGTGTGACTAGAGTATTCCTTTTTCGTAATTAGTCTACCAAGTCCAGAAAAGGGTTAAACTTATACCAGATAGACGCCCTTTCAGGTACTTTAACGAGCATGAAAGGAAGCAATATTGCTCAGCGATCTTTTCATTGTTTTAGGAGTCAGAAAAGAGCTTAACAGAAACTCCCTAAGTGCCTTTTTCGTAAAGGACTTGTCCGGCCCGAAAAAGGGATAAAATTATACCGAACAAAAGGAATGGCCAGACAAGGAGGAAGTGCTCAATCGAGGAACATTGATGATGACCAAGAACGAGGGAGGGGGGGAACATTGGTGGGCCTCCTTGCGGGATAATGAATGGTGGAAAAATAACAAAATAATTGCAGTATGAAAGGAGTGAATGGCTCATGTAAAAAGGTGGAACAATCTGATGGCAGTCGATGTGGTGCGCAAACCGAGGCAGTAAGGTGTCAGGACACAATGTTGAAACTGTACCTGGTGAGGGCGAGGAATGACCTCAAGCATCATCATGAGCTCGAAAAAATGAATCCGACGATATAAAAAGTGTAAAAAACGGAGAACGATCGAAGTGGCACGCAAACCGAAGTGACGGGGGGTGTTTTGGAAAAAATACTTCAAAAATCTGGCTATGAGAGCGAGAAATGATCTCAAGCATCATCACGGGCTCGAAAAAGTGAATCCGATGATATAAAATATATCAAAAATGGAGAGCAGCCGAAGTGGCATGCAAACCGAGATGACAAGGTGTCAGGACACAATATTGATATTGGTCCCTGGTGAGAGTGCGAAATGATCTCAAGCATCATCACGAGCGTAGAAAAATGAATCCGGCAGTGCAAATGGTGCAAAAAACGGAGGTCATAAGGACTCCGAAATGGTCAAAGGAAAGAACCAGGTTAAAAAATGGTTGCAAATAAAGGTGAGCCCACCAAGCCAAGGATGCAGTGGTGGGGAGAAATGATTACCCGCGAGGGAAGAATACTAGGTGTATCAAATCAAATCAAATCTACAAGTCATATGTGACCTCAAAAATGGTTGAGATCATGCATGTGAAAAAGTGAGCAGGGTTAATGACCTGCCCCCATGCTATGTGCATAGGGTTTGTGATTGTGGATCACATATGTGTTGGTTTGAACAAGGGGGTCACTGACGTGCCGAGATAGATGCGATGGGGAAGGTTCAAATTGATTGATCATGCCCCCTATCCCAGGGTCGAGGTCATCTATTATGCCCCCTGACTCAGAGGTGTCAATGTGGTGCTCTATGATAGCGGGGTCAAGACCAGGCATTTCGGTATAGGACCAGGAAAAGACATCATGGAACTCTTGGAAAAGTTTTTTGTACGCTCCGATCTCATATTCACTGTAGGAGTCTCCTAAAGTGATGAGTTCAGGGAGGCTCCTAAAGTGATGAGTTCAGGGGCACGTCCTGGGGCAGCGATATCAATTTGGATTGTGGGTGAGATGTTGGCCATGTTACCTTCCTCAAAGGCATCAGGAGCGAGAATAGGATCCTTAAACCAGTCGAATTTGGTGGGAAGGAAATCTTTGGACTCAACCACAAATTGGGTGGCTGTGGTGGAGGATGACTCTTCTGGGAGGAAATAGGAACGATGGTGCATGTCTTCCCAGGGATAATCTGGGGCAGTGAGAGCCTCTAGAATCTCCTCATCATTGCGGAAACTTTGAGTTGTCAAATCGGTTGATGAGGGAGTGGTAGTCAAAGAGATCATATAAATGGTGTGAATCTCTCCGGATGAGGGTGATACTGGGGGGTGGATCTCCTCAATTGTGGGGAGTGCCATCTCAAGGTCCAAATTATTCATCTCGTAGAGAGCTGCTCTATAATCTGGGAGATTAGGACAGTGATGTGAGTAATGGCCATAAATACCGCATATTGCACAAGGGTGGTTGGTACGTAGTGATTTATCACGAGGCTTAGGGGTTGGATTGAGTTCGACAACCAGGATGTTGGGGTCGTCGTCAAGCATTTGCATGTGTTCCTGTAATGCAGGTAATTGTGGACATTGATGAGTTGGATGGCCTAACTCATCACACAACGAGCATTTGGGAGGAGCACGAAACATGGGGGGGGTTAACTGTTTTGGGTGAGGGTACAGCAGTGTATGGTTGTGGGCCTCTGCCCCCAGTGTGCTTGATAAGAGGGGGGGGATTCGTAGATGACGAAGGGGTAGTGACACCAGGAGGTGGTTGACTAGTAGTGGCAATGGGTTGCACGGGTTGTAAGATGACATTTGGTGTTGGCGGGGGAACGAGAGGCGAAATATACCACACGGGTAATCCTAAGGTTAACCCAGAGAGGCTAAGAGTAGCCATAACCGGGGCGCTTACTACACCCGAGGGAGGGAATAGGAAGGGGATTGTGTGGATGGGTGTAACACCAATCTGACTAGGGACCAATGGTGGTTTAGGTTACAAGGGCGATTGATTGTTGGGTGTTTGTGTATTGTGGGAAATGGTACATAGGTCAGATACTTTGGTCGCGGGTGACGGGGGTGGATTGGATTGGAATGTTGAGGTCATCGACATATCTGAGTAAACTCCAGGTCCCACAGAGGAAACAAATGAGGTCGTTGCACTACCAACAGGTTGTTCAACCATGGGGAGAACATTTTCGGGTGCAGCGGGGGCATTGGGATCATAATAGGTGAGTTGGTCGACCTTGACCACGCGTCTGTCATGGGGGAACGTCATGGTACGAAAAACGGATGAGGCAACTGCCCGCATGGAATACATGTAGCTGCGGCCAAGTAAGAGGTTATAATCAAGTTGGGCAATGATGAACTCTATGTCAATGAGCACGATTTTTCCAGCCAATAGGACGAGGACATTAGCTAAGAGACCTTGGGGTTGAGCCGAACGGCCGTCGTAGGCTCGCAACGCAGTGGTGGACTGTTGGAGAGTAGGGGATCCCAACTTCTGCCAAACAAATGTGGACATAACGCATGTAGAGGCACCTTCATCGATAATGCACCGATGGATGACAAAATTCCGAATGGAAACAGAAACTTGGAACACTAAAGTGGAAGGCAGGCGTGGTTCGGATTGGTCCAAATCGAAGGCCATCAATCATGAATCATTTGGGTCAATAGCACCAATGGCAGAGAGAAAAGTCTTGCGCTGTGAAGGACAGTTTTTTAAGACTTCTAACGCAGACATGGTTGCGGGAAACTGGGCTAAGTCATCTACAATGTTGTAATTTGACGCAGCGTGAGCATTGGGATTATTGTTGATGCGACGAAGTGGGAAGCGAGGTGCTTTGGAGGCGCTATCTAGTGGAGCCGGAGGTATACGTAACGTTTGATCAGTGGGATGAGCATTAGTGTTTTTGTCAGCGGGAGAGGCTTCAGGGGTGGAGCCATATTGGTTCTGACGGGTTTGGAGGTTGACAGCGACGGATGACATCATTAACAAGTGGTGGGTACCTGAGTCTAACATGGGTTGATCAAGAGTGGCATAAGTGATTTGTTGTTGTGGTGGAGCGTTTCCTTGAGGGAGAACCAACAGCTAAGTGTTCACTATGCCTTGGGTGGGTAAGGGGTTTTGCAGCACCAAAGGTTGATGTTGAGATGGTGGGGGGTTAGGTGGCACCTAGGGAGCCGCATGCCCTTAGTGATGGGCATCATCAGTCCAGAGTTGCCGAGCTCACTCCAAATGTGGGAAAGCATGTGTGTAGTGGCCATAGACCCCGCCAATAGAACAAGGATGGTTTGTTCGCAAATTAGGATTTTTGGCCTGCTTGGGCGGCCAATCAGGGTTCTAGTTGGCAAGTGCCGCATTATTGTTGTTTGGGGGATTGGGAGGTTGACTGGCTTGGTCTGGAGGTTGGTTGTTCCCACGGTTTTGCTGGCCCTGTTGGCGCTGGTTATTTTGGTTCTGTGGCGGATTCTGTTGGGTGTACACTTGCCCTTGGGAAACAGGTGGGTTCTAGGGTTGTGCATGTGCGGGAGCAGGCTGCGGTGGATAATAAGTAGGTGGAGGCTGCGCAGGTGCTGAACCTTGTGGGGGTTGCTGATATGTCTGCAGAACGGGTTGTGGGTTTGCCATTGGGGTTTCCTGTGGCGGGTAATAAGCAAGTTGGGCTTGAGAGGACGCAGGAGCTGGTGCAGCCTGTGGGTGCTAATATGGCTGAGGTGCAATCGGGGGGGCGTTAGTGGGGGACGCATGACCAAAGCATTGAGGTGGACATGAGGGTCCGTGGGAATGGTGGTGATGTGCCATGGGAGCATACGAATTGGTTGCTCTGGATTGAGATGTAGGCCATGAAAGGTCGAGGCTATGGATAGGACGTGCTATGGAAAAGGGTTGAGGATGCGAGGCAACACGACCAATGATGCCATCTATGACATGGGATGCCCTCGACGCATCGAGTTGGGAGGAATCGCCGTGAGGGCATCAGGTATGATGGAATACAGATAACCCGAATAGGCGTAAATGAGGTCAAATTGTTGGGCTTTGAGGATGGCCTCTTCTTCGGACTGGGGTCGTTCGGTTGCCACATCCTTGGAAATGACAGGAAGGAGGGATTTTAGAAACCAATCTAAGAAGATACAGTCATCTAACTTGATTTTGCAGAGGCTATGGCGTCGACACCATTCATGAATGTGGTCAGTGATGTGGGTAGCCGTGTTCTGTCTGCAAGACAGTAGGATCTCAACTCCCGCGTCATAGTGGACAGGTAACTGAAAGAACTGCAGGAAAGTCGAGGCAAGGGAGGTAAAGGTGGCATGGGTCCCATGGGGCTGCTCGATGTACCACTTAGCTGCAGAGCCAGTGAGGGTGCACTATAATAGATGGAGGCGGACATAGTCATCCACTATGGAGTTGGAGGAACACCATAGATGGAAGGACATAATATGGTTCTGGGGGTCTTCACCTGCCTTGCCCTCAAACTTAGGGATGTCGGAGGGGAGCTTGGTGGGCATGTGAGGCCACGTAGGGTCGTGTCTGATGGGATCATTAGTCAATCTAGCTAGGTCAGGAAGGTTGAGGCTAGCCATGAATGGAAAACTAGTAGAAGGACGTGACATACTAGTGGGTGTGACCATGTTGGGGCTAATGCCCCCAAGTGGAGGGGCTAGGTTTGGGATGTTGCCCCCAAGTGGAGGAACGAAAGTGGTATGGGACGGTCCTGCACCGCCAAGGGTAGTGTGAGTCACTAATGGAGTGGCGATAGGTATGCCAGCTATTGGAATGGGTACAGTGATCGGAATGGTAGATGTGGGCCCCATCGAGGGCATACCCAAAGTAGGTGTGGTAGCTAGTGTGGTGGTGGATGCTCCACCAATGGTACCTACAAAGAAAGGGGTGGAAGTCATGCCAGCCATGGGGCTGGTTGGTGCAGTGTAAATGGGGTTCTCGGACTCTGCCTCAGAATCAGAGGTAAAATAAGGGGCATCGAGATCGGGTGACGAAGTTCTATGCCGTTGACGAGTGGAGTCAAGTGACAAGGCTCGAGATCTATGATGAGTGGTATCAAGTAATGAAGATCTATGTCTATGACGGGTGATGTCAAGTGAACCGTGTTGTGGGGGCTCGCCCCGGAGGCACCGAGAATGCCTCGGGGACTCAATGGTGACAAATGGTGTCAAATATCTAGGGGTTGTGTTGAGTGAAAAAAAACTCAAAAACCCTAATGCAACCGAGTGTGCAGAAGGAGAGCTCAAAAAATATGGCACTCAGGCCAAAAACCAACTCAAAACACCTACTGTAACAGCTATGCTACAATAAGTGGAGTATCAACAGAAATGGTCAGAATACCAACAAGCAGTAGGTTTCCTAAAAAATAAAAATAATGGACTTGCTAGACCAAAAGGAGGTAAGCGAGCATGCAAACACCTAGCTAAATAGTATTCTGACTCAAATAGACATATCCTCTGCAAGGTGATGAAATCCAAGTCAGACAATATGGATAGTAGAGCCAAGTGGCTAAAGATATCCCCCTACCGGGAGGGACACCGGGTAGTAAATCCTAGAAGAAAAGCAACTAAGATACCCCATTCATGACACGTTCGGTTGGGTGAATCTGCCGTTTGGTTCTATTGCCACTGTATCCCCATACGGGTGATACACCGAGAACTGTGAAAGGTATCCTTCGGTCACTAAATGGATTGCGGTATTCCACTCAGGCTTCTGGAACCAGTCTAGCGACTTCAACCCTCCTAGGGGAGAGGCCTTCCCAATAAATTGGTTTTAAACCGTGCCAAAAAATACTAGGGGATTTTGGTTCCCTAATGGACAACAACTATGTCTCAAGTGTAAGCAACCGAGGGATGTTATTTGGATGCCTATCCCCCCGATCCTACCTAACTACAAAAATTCTTATGTGTTCCCCAAGTGGGGTTAGAATGTTGGTTGTGTTAAGTAGTTTTTTAGGGCTCACTTGAATTAGGTGACAGAGTGTGTGCGTGTGAGATGATGAACCCAAGTAAAAGTGCTACGGGGTGGGCAACTTTCTAACTAAAAATAACAATACAGAATTTAAAATTTGAAATGCAAAATTTTCTCTTTTCAATTAAAATGCTGAAATTTAAAAAATATTATGTAAAGGGAACAGAAATAGTACTGCAGAAAAGGCTGTAGGGAAGTATGGCTGCAGGTAGGACAGATGGCTGTGCAGGTGCATAAAATATTGCAGCAAAGTGCTGGGTTCAAAACAGGGAAAAAGGTGCAGAAAACAGACCGTGGGTCTGTGGCAAATCTGGGCAGTCAGACCGTGGGAAACAGCTCAACAGTCGCGGACGAGTTGCAGGATTTTGGCCGAAAGACGTAGTCGGACCGCGAGAAAAAGGTAGAAAGTCGCAGGTGGGTTGCAGGAAAATGGCTGAAAGCCGCAAGCGGGACGTGGGAAAATGACCGAAAGACACAGGCAGGTTGCAGAAAATGGCTGAAAGCCGCAAGCGGGACGCGGGAAAATGGCCCAAAGACGCAGGTGGGTTGCAGAAAAATGGCTGAAAGCCACAAGCGGGATGCGGGAAAATGGCCCAAAGACGCAAACGGGTTGCAGAAAAATGGCTGAAAGCCGCAAGCAGGACTCGGGAAAAAGGCCGAAAGATGCAGGCGAGTTGCAAGAAAAAGGTTGAAAGCCGCAAGCGGCCCGTGGAAAAATGGGTTAACAGCCGTTGTCGGACTGCAAGAAACAGGCTAATAGCCATGGTTGGATCGCAGGTAACAGACTGGAAACTGCCAATAGGTCGCCGGAAACAGTCTGAGAGCCGCGGTCGGAACACAACTACGGGGGGTAAAAAACGCAGTTTACGGCAGCCGAAAGGGACAGCCAAAAGGAAAAAACAGAAAAATATTGCAGAAAATTAAAAACGTTTAAAACTTTAAAACTATAACTAGAAATTCAAAGGAACACAAGGGGAGTTGCCAAAACTGTAGCTAGGGTTTTCACCCTAGCTTGTGCAAATGAGCACCTACTAAGGAGAAGGGAGTCCTTAGTAGCATTTCAATAAATAGTAAATGAAGGATAGTACAGTAAAATAGTAACTACTCTGAACATGTGCATAAAACAAAAAAGACAAGATAATAAAAATGGTTTTTGTATCGATTATACCTCCAATGTGAAGGTTGGTGAAGCCTTTGCAGCAGTCCAAGAGAGTTGCTTCCAAGCTCCAATTTTGTTCCTTTCTCTTTCTCCAAAGGGTTTTGGAAATGGGCCAAAGGGGCACTCAAATGTGAAAGTAGCTCAAGGGTGAGATAGGGTTTCAAAAGTGATTTTGGCAGAGTAAGGGTGTGTTTGAATGTGGATATGAAATGAGGGGCCTCCATCACCTATTTATAGGTTTTTAGTGGTGGAGTGCTGGCCCATGGTTTTGGGTACCATATGGTTTAGGTCAGCTGTATAGGGTTTTTGCCTCCTTTTTCCCCCTTTTTCCTCTTTTTTGTATTTTTGTATTCCCTTTTTAGAGGGTTTTTGCTATTTTGGAGGAATTTTGGATTATTTTGGGGGAAAAAGGGGTTTTTTGGCCTTTTGGAGGCTTTTTTAATGGTTTTGTGGCCTTTTGGAGGCTTTTTAATGGGATTTTAAGGTTTTGGAGGCAAATATGGTAGGAAATATGGACAAATGAGTCATGTAATGGGGTAGATGAGGTAGTGAGCACTTTTTGGGTGTTAACACTTTCAATGAAGGCTAGCCAAGGTAAGGAGAGAGTTCTTTCAAACTATAACTACTCTTTCAAATTAAATGAATGCAACAAGTGTTCAAGTTCATTCATGGGACCTCAAGGAGAGGTTCATATATACTCAAGTCATGCAAATGAATTCATCACATAAAAGAAAGTGATAATAAATATAAGGAATTGTATATATCCATGTTCATAATTCTCTAGGAACACTTATAACATTCTTCAATCATTCTTCACAAAAACACAGTGATAGTAGAAACAATAAACTGCATATAAATCTTCATGAGCTTAATAAAAAAATAGTAACCACAACTGGGGAATATCATGATGCTAATAGTGTTATATGATCTATCTCACATGGTTCTACTTCATAATGGGATGGGGCCAATAATCTTACTATCAAAACTCATATGGTGGCACCATGAAAGAAAAAAATTATGGGAAACCACTCACTAATAAGATAAATTTGATCTCACATTCAAATGAAAATGGGAAACCACTCATTGATAAGATATACTATATCAATCAAGCAATAATGAACAAAATGATATAAAATTTACTCTATATCCCATTCAAACTCCAACCTTATATTGAAACAGTGAAACTCATTCTCTTATTACTCCTCTTAGTCTTAAAAGAAGCTACTCCCAAGTAAAAGGGTAAGGCTTTTATTATGCCCAAATATAAATAAAAATAGTCCATGCTCAAACCAAACCAATGACTGCCATTATCACTACAAAACTATGTCTACAGGGTGGCATGGATTGTATATCATAAACCATTTGCCAACGCCTCTTTAAAATTCAATAATCACAGAGAAACTAATCCAAGAAATCAAATTGACATAACCCACTATAGACAATTAAGATTCTAAGGCTTATGCCTAGAAATTTACCTATAGAGCATTAGAACTGACTGGAGATCTGGTCAAAACTGCACATGCATCAAACCCACTTTCTTTATTTTCCAAAAAAATCTCTTATTGCCATCTAAATAGAGCTAGAAAAACTATCCACTGTGAACCAACCAGTTAGTACAAGGTTGATTAATGATTCTGTGAAACTTCTCACTATTGAGATTAGAGATGCAATGTTGTATTCTAATCTTTCTCTGAGTTGTTGTCCGTTCTTAGCTATGTGACTCTACTTTTCTAGGCCATCCAAAGCCATCATTCTGACTTCTCTGGCTTCGTTACCCTTAGATCTGATCAGCAACATTTTCCAGGCATCATAGCTTGCATTCCATAATACCCATCACACTATATACCTATCTCCCCAAACCCTTTATATACAAAGTTCTTGAAATCCCTGATACAATGCACACTATCTCCGAAACTATCTCTACCCAGGGCATAACAGGATCTCTTAGACTAGGGGAAGTAATTATTGCTGATAAATCATGTGAAGAAAAGTAAGAGATGGGTCTAGTGGCAATGGTTGTTGATGAAATAGGTCTTCTAGCGAATTTCTTACAAGCAGAAGGTAATGAAACTATTGATACATTAGATGAACTACACAGAGTGCATCAAAAATTGGTGGGTGCTGAGAAGGAATCATTCTCAGCAAATGGTGTGCAACAGGGGAATGGAGCATCACTTGTAGCTAAAACGACTAAAAAGTATGATTTTGGTGCTTTGGTCAGGGTATGCACTTCAATACCCAGAGACTCTTCTTTGAATGTGCATCCTTCAGCCTCTAAACCTGTGTCTTCGACTGTTACAGAGTGTCAGGAAATTGAAAAGAATGTGGGATGTGCATTGGAAAATGGTGGTAAAGACCTTCATGAAAGTGTTTCTCTCTCCAACGACTCCAGTGAAACCCAAATATTGAATTCAGTTGAAATGGATGAACCAGGAATATTTAGATCTCATAAGCCAGATGATCAAATATCCGGGGGATTGGAGAATATCCCTTGTGAAGCTTTCCTAGATATACAAGGGAAGGTTGATGACTGTCAATTGGATACTGAAACCAAGAAGACTGATAAGGAGTTGCTAGTATCCTCATTTGATATTGGTGAAACTGATGTTCTACCAAGTTCAGAGATGAGAGCCAGTTTAGATCATGCAGTTATTAAGAAAACAAAAGGCTTTAAGAGACTTGTGAAATTTGCAAAATCTTCAGGTTTGCAAGATGCCCCTGGTAGTAGGAGTTACCTAAGAGAAAAAAATCATAATAATATGACAAGATTGTCTGATGAAATAGAGCCAACTGAGAAAAGGCGTAAGGTTTCTGAGATTGCAAAAAGTGTTGCTGAAGAACGTAAGCATGCAAGAATGGGTACAGTGTGGTCAATTCTGCTTCTCATAATCACAGAAGGGCTGCATTGACAGAAGATGATAAAGGATGCTCCCCCATGTTGTCTGATCAATCAAAAGGCGATGAGTCCCTATGCAGAGAAGTGCATTCTGAAAATTCTGGATCTCTTCTTTGTCCACTTACAAATGATTTTCTATCCCTTGCATTGGATCCTTTTAATGGGATTGAAAGGGACTGTCCTTTAAAGGTATCTCATTTCTTCCTAAAGTTCATATCTTTGGTTTATCAGAAAAAGTCTGATTTCATTGTCATCTTTGGAGGTATCCAAAAATGTTCAACCATTACATGAGGTCAGTGATGATCAGGAGACTAAAAACAGAAATGTTAGAAGGGAGTTTGAGCTCTTGTTATCATTGTCAGAATCAAAGGATCCTAATGTCAAGGATTCCTTGGCTAATGAAAATGGGAATTCATAACTAAATGAATTTGCTCCCCTAACAAATTCCAAAGTGCAAAATTCTATTCCTCGGGCCTATAAAAGTGGCAGAAGTTAAGGTCTTGAGGCAAAGGAAAATAGGAAATGAAAGTTGGATGTGCAGTCTGATGGTTCTGGTTCTTTGAAAAGGTTAAGGAAACTGAAAGATTTGGATTACATCCCGTCAAAGAAGTCTCATTTAAAACCAAGTGTCCATAAATTATCAATCCTTTCAAGAGAGGATTCAAAAGAATCAATGCAGGAGCAGATAAAGCCTAGGAAATCCTCCTTTGAGAGGTCATCCGATTCATCTAAAGGAATTGAAGGAGGACCAAGTGCACTTTGCATGAAATTTCCTCAGGGATTTGCATTACCTTCTGTAGTGTAGCTGAATAAAAAAAGGTTCAGAACTAGATAGTAGTAGAGAAAATGAATTAGATCAAAAACCCAAATAAAAAAGCACCAAATCTTAGTGGCGACATAAGATACTAAGGAGGAAAACCCAAATAAAAAAGCACGCTCATCAGTCTCGCGGATTGGGATAAATTTCGATCGATTCAGATGGGAGAGAGAGAAACTAGTCTAATCTTAGTCTTGCCTAGGTTTTCTGTGGCCAATGAGAAATAGCTATTAAGTGAAAAAAATGATTTGCCGGAACAATTTAAAGGCAGGACTGCCACATATCGAAGACATTGCAAAGACTAATCCTTCTCCTCATGATTTTGCAATCGAAACCCCTGCTCTTGATCCTTCTTGTGCTTGTGCGATGGAAACCCTTGCATAGTCGCTTCACACCGGTTAAGTCCAAATCAAAGTCGACATGCCCACCAAAAATGGAGCCACATTACAAACCAAACCACAGGTCTAAATCGTATGTGGAGGAGGTGGAATTTTCCCTCGACAAAATGGAGAAACACCCTATCGATCACTGAATTAGAATGTCAATTCATCACTACCCTTCGAACTACATTTCCCGTCACACAAACCGGACCGCAAGTCTGAATCAGATACGAAGGAGGTGGACTTTTCCCTCCAAAAAATGCAGAAACACCCTGTCGAACAGTGATCAGTGATGGGATTATCGATCAGTGACAGGATTAGGGGTTTTGGTTTTAATGGTTTATGGATTTAATGGTTGGAGAGTTAAGGTATTAGGTGGGGTTAGGGGTTAATAGGTTAGTATAGGTTAGTTATCTATTGAAAAAAAAATCTATTGAAAAAGGTTAGTATAGGTTAGTTAGGGGTAGGGATCAAATTTGAAGGGTGGGGTCCCATTTCACTCTGAAGGACTATGAGATATTGAACCCTTCAATGATGACATGTAAAAATAAATCATTCTTTTCATTTGAAAATGTACTAGTACATCAAAATTTCATTGTTTACTTAAGTAGTAAAGTCGAGAGGCTTTATTTTGCAATGGATATGGCGGCACTGAACGTTATATATGTCATATATACCATATTTTTCCCGGATCTAGCGGCTCAGTCTCTAGGCCACTATGCCACCTTTGTCATCTTAGCAGTTTCCCAAATTGATCTTGCCTCTTAAACTTTTAACCAGTATAATAATACATTTAACTTGCTAACCCCATTCCAATCCAACTTTCATCCTTATAGCCAAAATTAATACTATTTTACTCTTTCATGATATCCCTGGACATGAGGAATTTATTAGTGAAACATAACTTAGGAGACACACAGAAAATCCACTTTGCAGATGTTAAGTGTGAATTGCCATAACTAATTTTATAGATATTTTTTTCTGCATCAGTGCAGCTACAATTAGCTTGCTAGCCCAATTCCAATCCAACTTTTAATCAATATAATAATATTTAATACCTCTTAAAACGGGTTCCTAGGCTGCTTTGAACAATACAATCTCGATGAAGAATTGGGTTTCAACTCTTCTAGAAGCACGCGATGCTTATTCTTGGAAAAGTTCAATCTTTGTAAATCACTAACATTCTTCAAACTAATATAAATTCTAGCCGACATAAAATCTAGCCTACTTAACAATGGAAAAACTGATAATGTAAGCCAAAAAAGAAGAAATTGTCTCAAAAGCCAAAAACATTGGATGTTGAGTCTGGTCTGTATCTGTTGCTAAATTAGTGAACAATAGAGATGTATGCAGAAAGGAAGTAAAAAAGGTGAAGGGAAAGAATCCGAATGGTAACTTTTTTTTACTTCGTTGAATTGAGGACCATAATTCACTTTCAAGCACCTCTATCAAACAACCGTGTTTCCTATGCCATTTATAATCCTCCTTCATGCAAGTCTATCAGAGAGAACAGTTCAACAAAGAAGTTGGATTGGGTTGAAAACCAATAGCAAGTTTCTTTGTCACTCTAATTGTGTACCCTACGACAGAATTGAATGCCAATGACAACAATATATGTTTTAATTTTTCATTCAACACTTTGAATGCCACACGTACTTGGGATAGAATAAGTTTAAGCACTCCTTACATGTTACATGCTATGTTATGGTTTGAGCAAAGAGAACTATCCGACTCCAGGCAACTTTTGTTCTCAATAGTTGATTAAGGAACTTGATTGCTTCTTCTTTATAGCCCTACCCCTAGATCGCGTTATACATACTAACTATGTGGTATGACAGAGTAGAGGATGGGTTGTGAAGCATAAATAAAACGTAGGAAGACCAAGTAGAGAGGAGATGCATAGATGGTTGAAGTTCTTGATATATGTTTGAAGTTCATGTTCTATTCAAGACTAGCCAATAAGGGAAACAAAATCAAAAGGTAAAGTAGCACTGTCATTCTAAAAATCAAGATTACAAAAACATTTTTGCCCCAGTTCGTATAGTCTAACGCAGGAGCGGGCACTAGGCATTTTAAGAAAATTGCCAGCTTTCAGCATTTTCCATCACCAGATGTTGTTGCATATTCTCAATCATATTGAAATTCGATAGCTAGTTGGGATTGTAAGTGTAGTAGCATAAGTGGTCTTCATATTAGTAAATCCCAAGAATCTTAAACTGTGTACTAGAGGAAGGTGTCGAGTCGACGACTGAGCAATTGGGGAAAATGGCTCATGCAATACAGTTTCAGATGCAAAGTGTGGATTCTTGATCTGACTCATTAACTAGATGCATGGAGGCTGGTAGAGTGGGAACTTCCCCAAATACCCAGGCTTTTTTGTAAAGCTAGGGTGCATAGTGCACACGACTGTTTCCCGTAGGGTTGCAACTGTGATCAATGGAAGCTGCACGAGGAAGCACTCGATTTCAGAGTGAAAACAATGGTCTTCCTTGTCCCCTCCATTTCATGAAAGTTAAAGGGAGGCTAAATTCTCAAGAGCTTCGATCGGGCGACAATGGAAAATAGGAAAGGAAAGGAGCACATGGAATCATATGCATGTACACAAAACATATGAAGAAAGAATCAATTGTTGTTGTTGCTACGGTTGGGAATCGATAAATGTTGTTCTGAACAGCCTCTGATGGATATTTATGACAAACCTGCTCTCGGGTCCAGGATTCAAATTTGAAGCCTTCAAGGCCCGTTTGAAGTTACAAAATTTCAATCAAATAATAATATTGTGTTTGAACTTTGAAGTTACAGAATTTTAATCAAATAACAAAATTTGTAAATAATTTAAGGGATCATGAATGGATAAAATGATGTACATAACATACATAGGATGTTATCAATTCATAGGTTGTTAATAGGTGAATAGGTTAGTTAGGGGTTAGTATATGTGCTTGTTGTAGCAAATGTACATTTTTATATTTATTTATTATTAAAATACATATTAGGCCATAACATATATAAAAAAAAATCCAAACCTTGAATATAATGATGTGGAGAAGGAAGATGCATCATTTTTTTTATCAATGTTTAGGGATTAAATGAACTTGGGAATAAAATATACCATCCATCATATCTTGAATTCCTTTGGTGGGATAGGTGTGTTCTGATGGCAAGACATACATGTTTTAAGATTCATGTTGTGAGTGAGATTCTATTTATTTGGCCAATACATAAGTGCATTTATTTTAATCATTTTTATGTCAAAGGATGGGTGGATACCTTGTTCGCTCCTAAATTTGATAAATAAATTATTGATTGGGGTGTTCATCCATCTCAATGGTTAGTCTAAGCTTTGGTTTATTTGGAAATCCATATAATTGGGCTAGCCAACTTGTATGGCTCAAATAATTTTGGTGAATGGGTATCCCTTTGGAACTAGATATCTAATGGGTAAGTTTATGGCTTGTCTATCACTAGGGGTTATAAACAAAGTGGATTAGGATATACAAATATTTACGATGACAATGATGATGAGGATGATGCTGGTGATGGTGATGGTGATGACGATGATGATGATCGTTACAATGATGATGATGATGATGATGATGACGAGGATGATGAGGATGACAATGATGATGATAACGATCATATTTCCCACATCTTAAAACAATATTCCATAATCTTTAATCAATCAATTTGTAATAACTTAAATAGCTTAACTTGCTTCAACTTTTACCTATGCATATGCTTTTACTCATTTAAATTTTGCATAACTTAATATTTTTCATAGGAACAAAATGGTTAATGGGATACCATATACTAAAATAGAAATTATATTATATGAAGAGTGTCTTGTGAGAAGGGAACATATGTAACAATTCGTAATGAAAAACATGGACAACAAATGGAAGTGTGAACGTTTAGTTCTTTTACCTTGGAAAGTCATTTTTCTAACACAAGTGGGTCGCTTGTGATGCGAGCTTACATCTTCAAGCCAATTTTTCCTTGAGCTTAAAGGAAACACTTCAAGAAATAAATTGAATTCAAAATAATTGGTGATTCTTAGCCTTCTTTGAAAGATTCAAATGAAAATCATAAATTGGATAGTCTTGATAGACCAACAATTGATCAAATTGTTTCTCATGATATCAATTGATAATCTAAGGCCCAAGAACTGATGAAAAATTCATTGAGGCACTAAATTCATATCACCATGGAATAAATTGGCTCAATTAGCAAACTATATGGCCAATTAGCAAGCTATATGGAAAAAATGGCTGAGATGGAAGCTCAACAATGATCATACAACCATCTTGTTGCATCCTACAATAATATGGCCATTTGTAGAATAAATTAATGGTCACATAACAAGTCTTCTCATTGATCTCATTTAACTCTAAGCAATCCTATATAGACACACACACACATTTTTAAAATTTGTAACACAATAAGAATGTTTGTTTTGTATTATTAAGCAAAAAAAAATCCGACGACGACGACGACGATGATGATGATTATGAAAATGATGATCATGATGATTATGAAGATGATGATGAATCCGATAACCTCTACATACCACCGATGGCAATAGGCATCGGATATCAGACTTCTGACTTCAAAAGAATCCGACAAGATCGCTAAACCACAGACGACAAACACTGTTGGTATTTCTAGGTAGCTGCGTCGGATACCATACAACGATGATGATCATGATGAAGATCATGATGATGATGACGATGATGAAGATAACGATGATGAAGATGACGATGATGACGACGACGATCATGATGACAATGATCATGATGACAATGATCATGATCATGATGACAATGATCATGATGACGATGATGATGACGATGATGATGACTATGATGACGATGACGATCGATGATGACGATGATGACGATGATGATGATTATGTTTGAGTCTTGATAATTGTGCATTTCCTTACTAATTTTCTCTCTGTTTCGAGAATAATTTAATATTCTCTACTAAATAGGGCCAACCAAGTGAAGGTGGAAGATCTTATGGCCCCTCCCCCCCCCCCCCCCCACATCACTCTCAATTCCCCATAACCCGACAAAAATATCTATGTACAAAAACTTTAAATGTGTTTTTTGACATACTCTATAACAAGCAATGTTTCTAATTATATCATATTGGAAAATAGAAACTCACTAAGAAACAGTTAATTTATTATTACTGCATACCTCGTAAACTTCAATGGTCTTCATCATCTTCTTCATCTAAGTCATCGTCTGTACTATCATCCGGTGATCCAGATTCAACACTGTAAGGATTGGCCATATCATCCTCGTCGTCAATGTCATTTACGATCATCATGTCATCATCGATATCATCTTCATGGACATTGTCTGATACATCATCTGATTCAATAAGTTCTTTGAAATCTTCTTTAGAACATGATCATCTAACTCATGGTGATCATGATCATCTTCTACGGCATCTTCTTCTTCGAGAACGTCTTCATTACCTTCATCTATGCTATACTTTACTGGCCTTCCCCTTGGATTGTGTCTCACAACAAATGACCAACCCGCTCTACTTGGAACCTCAGAGTAAAATACCTATTCACATTGGGTTGGAAGAACATAGGGCTCTGTTCCTGGCTCAAACAACCTTGTATTTACCATGGTAAATCCATTATCATGTTCAATTATTGTTTTATCGGGATCACGTTGATTGAATCGACACCTGTACCATTTGATAACGAACAGAAATACCTTGAAGGAGTTAAAGTCACACTGAAGAATGTCTTCCAGATACCCATAGTATCTATTTTCAGAGAGTTTTGGATGTCTATCACTTCTAGAAGAAACATTGGTCACCTCAAAGACTACAGATATCCCACAATTAGATGTTTTCTTTGTTTCATCCAACTTTTTGATTCGATATCTACATCCATTGCACCACATAGCCTTATGGTGTTTTACCTACAACAAGCCATACAGGAAAAGATTACATGATCCAATATTTATGATTAACTCGTACATGTTTATAATTCCATACAATGAAAAAAACAGTGTGATGTACAACGACATTATTTTTTACAAAAAGAAAATAGTGTGGATGATTAATATGCTTACCTTTTTATCTTTTAAACCTCTTGCTAAATCGATTTCCCTTTGTGTTAGATTGGTGTCTCCATTGCAATGTGCAACTTTAACTAATGAAGCCACACCTTCCCATGATATTCCATGACCAGATTGTTCACATCGTTCAATCCATACCTTCATCCAGTCAAGATTGTTTGCGACATATAAATGAATTGCATCCCACTCTCGACCAACTGTTTCACGACAATAAAATTAAAATTCAATACAAATGTAATATAGTAACTTAAAAAAGTATATTACACTATAAATTTATGCAAAATACTGAATATAAAAATGTGTTATATTACCTTTGACCTTCCTCGATCTACCTTTCCCCTTCGGGTGCTCCCCTTCGAAACTCTTATTGGATTCTGGATCAGTAAAAATACGATGTAAATTGAGCTTTTCTGCTAATTTAGCAATATATTCACTAATATACAACATGTTTTGGTATACCATATATCCCTCCATCATAGAACCCTTAGCATATTCTCGTTGTCTGACCAAACCCTTCATAAATTTCAAGTGCCTCTCAATCGTCCACATGGACCTTGAGTGTGCAGGTCCACACAGTTCAATCTCCTCAACTTGGTGTATGAGGTAGTTTTCTTGTGCATTGAAAAATGCCGAAGGTAGATGCTTCTGCATTTCACACATAAGACGAGGAATTTCTCTCCTCCAATACTTTATGTCTTCTTTATGGAATTCTTTAGATGACAACCATCTACAAGTGACATGACAACCAAATCAAGAGATTAAAGAAAAAAACAATATATTACGTAACATCATGAATTACAAAACGAAAATCAAATATAAGTTCTATGTTGAATTAAAAAACATTAAGCGCATGGAAAAAATCACCACTTACCTCATGTATTTCCTGACACTATATATTATTTGCTTGACATTGTTGTCGAAGTTGTCCGGGATAGAGAGAGGTAGAACATACTGTAACAATAATATACAAATAGTTTCATTTTATCAACAAAGAGTAGACAAATAAAAAATATGCCAACCATATTCACTGGAATAGGAAAAAAAAAATTAAATCTATACCATAATAATTACCTTCATGAAGACATGCCAATCGTGAGTTTTCACCCCCGCGAAATCACCTTTCTTTGTTATGATATTCTTCATGTTCGTACAAAATCCGGTGGGAAATTTAATTTTTCGAATGACTTCTTTTACAACATTACTTTGCTGGTCCGTTAACATCCATGGAAGTGAGTTTATATTAATTTTCTCTCTGTTTCTATGAAATTGAATGACGTCTTTCATTGCACAGTTGCTATCTTGAATGTCTTTGCAAATTTTGACAATTTTTTCTTTGTCACTCTTTCCATCCAATATTTGCCATAATGTTTCGATCACATTCTTTCTGATATGCATTGTATCAAATAGATGAGAAATTTGTAGGTGCTCATAGTAGGGCAACCTACTGAGTTGTCTAGGATAACTTTTCGTTCCTCGTGGAAGCCCATTAATGCCTTCATGATCACATGAACAACAATCATGAAATTACATAAATTAATGTCAATTACAGTAAAAAACACACAATATAAAAAAATACAATATAACATATCATATATGGTGATTCATTATATGTACCTTGACAATTTCTATTATATTGCAACTTCCATAGGCGAGGTGTCATTCTCTACAGTTTTAATGTAGTCTCTTGCTTGCCATTGAATAGATGTTTTTTGGTAGTTCGATACCTGTGATTCTTATAGAGGAAGTGCCTATACTCATCAAACACCTCATTTCCTAAGCTTTTTGAACAACGAGATTTGATCTTAGGACCACAAACTGGACATGCAAATTTTCCCTTTGTCTGAAGACCTACATAAAGAGATGGAATATCTATGTCAATTATAATTATATACAAAATGACTGGATTATTTAGAAAAACATGCGTGCATAGTATATTAACTAGTAGTTCGTATAACTTTTTGCAAATAAAGTGGAACTTATAATTACATACCACAGAAATGGGTTAACCTTGGGGCATCATGTATTGTCCATACAAGCATTGCATGGAATTGAAATTGCCTTTGTCGTATTGGTCTAGATACATCATACATAGTTATGCCATTACATAACTTCAGTAGCTCATCAATAAGAGGTTCGATATATACATTCATATCTTTCACTTGGTACGTACCTGATTGATATGAACATATAAAAAATATAAATATGAGGCGTACCATTTAGATTACATATATTAAACCATATTGCACAATAGAAAAACATTAAATATATATATGACATTATGTGACAAAAATACGACAAATGAGATACAACTACTTAAAAAAAAACTGCAGGGTTTGTACCTGGAACAATCATCGACAACATAATGTGCTCCCTCTTTATTGTCAACCATGGAGGAATGTTGTTGTTGATAAAAAAAATAGGCCACACTGAGTAAATAGATCTCATCTCTGCAAATGGATTGACACCATCTGCTACCAAAGAAATCGTAAGATTATGAGGTTCTTCTTTAAAGTGGGGCCATTTTTCCTCCATATCTCTAAATGCAGACCCATCTGCAGGCATCCGAATAATGTCGTCTTGACTTCTGTTCTATGCATGGTAATCCATAAACTGCGCTATGTTTTTGCACCTGAACAGTCGTTGCAAACATGGAATGATGGAAATATAACGTAGAACCTTGCGATGCACCTTTTTAGTTACTTGATCTGTGCGATATCTACTGATATGACATTCAGGACATTATGTTGTAAATTCATGTTGATTGTAATATAGAACATGGTCATCGGGGCATGCATGAATTGCTTCATACTGCATTCCAATTTCTTTCATGATGGCAAATAAATCTCGATATGTGCGAGGTAAAATATTTGACGGTGGTAACAAATATTCACCTATCATGCTACAACAAATTAAAATAAAAATCTAGTTAATATAATATAGAAATAATATTAATGGAACAAATTTCATCCGTAATAATTTGACTTATATATGAATGAACAACAAAATACACAATCATATATATATTGTGATGGAATATATTACATACCTTAACATCCGTGTGACTGATATGTTTGAAAGAGCATTCATAACCTTCAAGTTCATTATCAATAATATAACAGAGAGAAGATTTGTCTTGGAGCCCTCATAAAGGGGTTCGTATGCCATATCAAGAAGAGGTATATCATGAATATCATCAAAATGTTCATCATTTTCATGATGATCATCATCATCAACAACATTGACCATTCCAACATTAAATGAATCATGGATCAAATTATTTGTAACATCATCTTCAACTATGTTTTCAGTATGATCATCTTCTTCATTAATGTGATCATTAAATTGTTCTCCATTAATATTCATAGCTTCCAGTACTTGTTCTGGAAGCAATTCCTCCAGATGAAGTGCCCTAGGATGTCTTTCCTTTATAATTACATGAAACCATCAATAGATAAAAGTTAGTATAAGAAATTCAACCGCAAAATGTAAAAATTTCAAACGCAAAATGTAAACATTTATATGATGCATTTAAAATGTAACAAATTTTGTACTGTTGGGATGAAAAGAACAACGGCCAATTGTATTGTTGGTCAAATAGGTGCATCCAAACTATCCAAGAGACATAATAACTGACCCAATTACTGAGCAAAGCTACTCAAATATAACACAAAATTTCTCATACTGTACTCCACTAAGGTAAGATAAATGATGCTATGGTAATTTCTATAGAGAAAATATAAGAGAAATTACAACATGCAAATATAGTCGTTGTTTCTATTATCATGATGGAAAGTGTCACAAATCTAGAGAGTTAAGTGCTTTCCCCGGTGAGTGGGTTAGTATCACTAACGAACAAATAAATGAGTTATTCTACTATACCCTAGATTCAACATGCACAAAAGAAAAATAAATAGTATAATAAATATTTAATATTAAAATAATATTTATTTTCCATGTTAGTCCCCATCTATTGAAACCACGATCAATACATAAATTTACAAAAGAAATCAAAATAAAAACATATATAATACAAAACTTACAAATGTATGGTATTCATGTCCCCCCTCAGCGTGCCCATGCTCCCTACAATGTTTTGTGGTTGTTGTGATCAAAATTCTTCTCCTCTTAAAGCCCCTGCATTGAGTACATGGACAATAGCATTTCCTATCACCCCTTCTTTCAACTCCTTCCCACAATCTAGCAAGCAATTGTCGATTTTCTTCGTCTGGATCAGGAATATTGCTAGTTGACATTTTCTTGTAAAGAGCTTGAATGAAGATTATCGATCTTAGAAAATGAAGCTCCACACTTCGCTCGCTTGAATCTCAAAAACAATGGAAATAATGAAAAACAGTCTGCCGAATAAAAAAACTTCCGCAAACCGTCGCTTGTATAGCAAACATGTTGGAATGTTTCAATATTTATAAGTTTTAAAAGTCAACCTTCCGTCGGATATCCGACGCCTTGAACCTAGTTACCGTTGGAGAATTGATGTCGGATTTCCGACATCCTCGGGTTGTATAGCTTGGTGTCGGATATCCGACATCCTCGGGTTGTATAGCTTGGTGTCGGATATCCGACATCCCAATGCTTAATATGATGTTGGATATCGACAGAGCCATTAGATATCAGCATACCCGTCGGATATCCGACGTCTCCTTCTATAAATTTAAAAAAAATCATCAAAATTTGAAATTTTTAAGGTGAAATCTGACGACATAGTCCTTCTTCGTCGTAGGTCATCAGATTTTGTCGTCGGATTTTGGGTCCAAATCCACTAGTGTCATTGTGGCCGTTGATTATTTTACCAAATGGGCTGAGGCCATGTCAACCATTAAAGTCGATGGTGCAACAACAACCCACTTCATATTCAATCAAATTATAGCTCGATTCGGTATCCCGAAGGAGATTGTCACTGACCATGGCAATCACTTTCAAAATAAGATGATGGCATAATTGTCACTTAAGCTTGGGTTTCGACAATATCACTCATCTTCTTACTATCCCCAAGCGAATGGCTAGGTCGAGGCAGTAAATAAGTCCCTTAAGGCCATTCTTCAAAGGACCATCCAACAAAGCAAGAGTAATTGGCATATTATTTTGTATCCTGCTTTGTAGGCATATCGAACCACAGTGAAGACTTCCACTAGTTTCTAACCATTTCAGTTAGTTCATGGCGTGGAGTCTATCTTACCGATTGAATGCGAAATCCCTTCCTTGAAACTAGCTATAGAGCTCTACCTAACACTTCATAAGTAGAGCAACGTCTAGTCTACCTCGAGCAACTTGACGAGCAATGTCGAGATACCGCCATAGAAATTGATGCCAACAAATTTCGTGTTAAGGTTCAATATGATAGGTTTGTCCGTCCCTGGCAATATGCTGAAGGTGACTTGGTTCTGTTGTACAATCAAGTTAAGGAACCCCTAGGGGCAGGAAAGTTCAACCCAATGTGGCATGGCCCTTACATAGTGAGGCATGTCCTCGAAAAAGGAGCCTACAAGTTAGAGGATTATGAAGGGAATGCCTTGAAGGATCCTAGAAATGGGCTCTACCTCAAGTGGTATTATGCTCGAGCTTCTAGCTTGAGCTGATACTTTTGTATACTATTGTATAGTTTTATGTACATAGTCTAGCTTTATTTTGATTTTTCGGGTCTGTTGATTCGCTTCCGTTTGGTTGACAGATGTTAGCAGAATCTCTAGTGCTCTTAGGATTCGGGGATGGGGCTAGCCGTCATACCCAGAGACTAGCTTCTGCTATGTGGGTTATTTACTCGCCTAACCATCAGATTGTGTCTTCAGGAGGTACCTGTCTTGTTCCTACATCCAACAATGTGGCTAAGTATAGTGATGTTGTTGAGCTACTTCGCGATGCCATTTCGCATGGCATCCAGTATTTAGAAGTCCGCCTGGATTCACAACTGGTTGTGTCTTAGTTGAATGGAAAGTATCGTGTGAGGGATCCTACGTTACTATGGAGGTTCTTAAGGGTAAGACTCTTGGAGTGTTAATTTGTTTTCATTACATACATTCATGTTCCGAGACGTTTTAATCATGCAAATGATGCATATGCTAATTATGTTCTAGATTGACATTTGCCACATCAATAAAAGAAGCACACAAATAACATTCATTCATACATTTGTACATACACAATAGTAGAGTCGAAAAATCATAGTTTTTTCATTAATAATATGTCCAAAATGTGGTGTCATAATACAAAACTGGAGCCTGTAGCTCTCAAAATATACAATCCGATACAAAAATAGTGATACCTCATGGCATCTAAGCCCTGCGGGGAGCTCTAGCCTCCTGGGATGGATGAGTCTGCATGTAGTAGTGTACGACATTGGCTATACGCCAGAGCAGCCGCACCCATGTACCTCATACCTCGACCACATGTCTCTGCATATCCTCTGGGAGACTCTCTACCTCGATCACTGGTACCCGGGCAGTCATACAAGTCAGGTTGACCCGCACAGTCTTCAATGTGCACTCTACTGCTGCACCTACTACCTCGCCTCCCCTTCCTTTGCGGCGGTGTCTTGGGAAACCTTGAGGTCTTCGTGGACCCATATCTGTGAGGAAATAATCATACATCAACATATGATACCACACCAAAAATATTTTTGCTTTCACTTAATTCAAAAATCCAAAAAATTAAATACACAAAACATAAAAAGAGTAGTCATACCTATGTCGGGGGGACACGATTCTTGGTGGGAGCGACATGTCTCAGTCCCCTCTGAAGTCTATCCCCTCATAAGGATAGTCGTCTATGGCGATCACCTATCGACGCCACGAGTGGAAAAAATCCTCAGAATATGGGGAATCCTGTTGGCATTCCCCTTGCCATGTCAATACCTCCGCCCACCGGGTTTGGGCGGGATCTCAAAGACTATGCGGAGGGACTTCAACCCTCAGACTTAAGCCCAAAACCCTCTCAAAGAAAAAGCCGCATAAGATACTACCAAAACCGAAGTTTTTGGCCCACCCTAGCTTGCACTCCGTCAACTGGGTCTTCATAGTGCCTAGCAATGTTGTGCACCAGTCATATACCATTGGTCTCATGCACTTGACCGCGTAGAATATCAAAGACCTTGAAGCTTGATGAAGGGAAGCCAATCCTGTAATCCTCCCGAGGGTGGGGACTATGATCTTCATGATTAGGCTCGCTATAGCCTCTATGGAGACTTGGCTACCCACCTTATGGGTGCCAACAATACAATACCTGTCAATGTAATCATTGATAGTGATTCCTCCCCCCATGCTGGGAGACCTAAGACTCGCCACCTCCCCTCGGGGGGACAATCCAGTGATGAAGTATATATCTTCCACCTCCAACGGAAGTGGTTGACCATCTAGATCAAAATGTTGAGCTTTTGCATCCCAGTAGTTGACCAATGTGCTGAGAAATTGGTTTTGGGCCCTCAAACCCTTGATGCTCCAGAGTTTGTATAACCCACAAGCTTGCAATGCTTGTTGGGAGGCCAAATATTCGTGAACCCGTTGATCAACAATGTCATGCTGCCTCTCTCTTCATTCCATAACCATCTTGGAAGCAAAGAATTGAGTCTTTTTAGTGCCAATTGTTGACACAAACGCAGTCGACAGGGGTTCCTCAGTTTGTCGACATCCAACCCAACGAGATCTCCCTAAGCACCGGCCCAAACAGGTTTTACCCCGTCCAGCAACACCTGTGGAGCAGATGAAGTCTCACCTGAGATGTTCAAGGGAGAGCTGACGGAACCATGTTTCCTCCGAATGAAGAAGGACCTTTGTGCATCTGCTTATCAACTTATTGCAACATTCACAACAAATCTAACATTTCGACTTATGCATTTAGACAGAATCACATCATCATTCAACAGATCTTATTTTCAAATAAACTATTAAAGTGCAACAGATCTAGCAGTAAAACATCATTTGGAATAAGGAAGCATTGCATCATTCATGTATTCAAGTCGCACATCACATTCATAGCAGGAAAACAAAAAGAGACATAGTAATTCTACTCAACAACATATCCTATTAACCTTTGCAACAACCCATAGATACAACAATATACAACAAAAAAAATCATCCGACCTCAACTGTCTCTTCGATCGATCAATTCATGGATGGATTTCCAACACCTACAATGCTATGTCTGTTTATAGGCTTACGCCTTTACATTTGTGGTCCACGTAGGAAACCGCCTAACTACTTCTTAACAAACTCTACAAAACAGATGACCCAAAAACCCACATAATGCGGTCAACATGACCCAAAACCCACATAACGCGATCCAAAAATACATAAACTACTATTATTTCCGACTTGTGCGCGGCTTTCCTCTTTGCACAGTGTCTTTGACCTTTCACAGCATCCACGATGCTGCGCAGCTAACTCATCCAAACTGCCTTCCAACACCAATATGTTTAAAAAAATCACCCACGGCGTTGTACGTAGGATAATATGTATACAGTCGCGAGTATACACGATCAACGCATGGTTTGACCATGCACACGTAGCCCTCCATGCGACCCGTGAAGTTATAGCCCGCGTAAAGCGCCGAATAGGTTTAGTTCTTTGCAAAAATAAAAATTGGACCATTAAAAAAAAAAACCATGGAATTGAAGAGGAGGTTGAGAGCACTAACATGATCCAGACGGCTCGTGATTCCGACACTCGTAGCTCCCGGAATCGTCAATTGAAGATCGGATGTAAAAACTAACCAAAAGGTCTATATGGAGTGAAAGTGAAAATGATACGGTAAAAGTAATTTTTTTTTACTATTTATAATTTTTCAAACTTACATTCCTATAGTTTTTGTCATTTTTGAACTGTTTTGGACTAATATGTCATTATAAAGTGCCTTTTTGAGCAGTTTTTTCTGACGAGAGTGGATTTTTGAAAAGTTCGTGCCTTTGGCAGGTATTTTCTACACCTGGCATATATGTTAGGATGTCATTTCAATTGCATTTTTGCATTGACCTTGTGACCACATTCATAAACCTTAGGTGCGACCCCGCTTTTTAAACTGACACATAACCTCTATGTTGCTTTAGAAGTGTCATTATTTGGCGGTAGGGCTTGTCCGACCATGGGTGCCCTAGTTAGATCATTTTATTCCTTTTGGCGCCCATGCCGTTGTTTCTCCTTAGGATTGGGATTCCTTTGTAGTCACGCCATGACATTGTGATGAAGACTCATACTTCATTTTATTCCGGCCATCTCCCATGAGGACTCCCCTTTTATATCGAGTTGTGTTTGCATTGCATTATCTTGCTTGCCTTTTGAGCCTTGTGCTGGCTCCCACTTTTCGCAGTTATTAGCCATGTGCATGAGAACTTTACCTTCCGAGCCAAGCAGAGCCTCCATTTATCTTTCTGAGCTTGATGACCCTTACCTTGAGGGAACATTCCCCTGAGTGTCCTCATCTTGCACATGCTTCCTTGCATTGATCATAGGTATGTTCTACTACTTGGAACTAGTTTGTTTGCACTTGACACTCGTTCCCTCACTTGTTGTACCATAAGCAATTTTATTCTTTTTCAAGCTTTCATAACATGAAAAAGACCAAAAAAATCATATAACTGAAAAAGCCGGCCGAAAAATATTTACTACCTCTTATTGGCAGCTATCGTGTCGTCTTTGAACAGAGCATTCATCTCCACTCCATTCATCATGAGTCAGGACATTAGTAGGACCCTAGGAGTTGTACTCGTTTCTCAGATCTTACTCCACCGTTTGGTTAAGCTTCCAGTCATTATGGAGCCTTTGTTGATGCCTCTTGCGTTGCAAAGTATTATTATTATCTAGTACTTGAGTCTATGCTGCCTGAGTCTATCCATTTGATCATGCTCTTGTTCAAAGGAAGTATTGAAACCAGAGTCGACCACTCCTCATATCTCTTGACTATTGCATGTCGGCCATCCTTTACAGTTCGATTAGTTAGTTCGAGTTCTTCCAAATCTTTCAGCGTAGCTGTTACCTCGTGCTGGTTGATGGGGGATTCATTAATGCCCTCCTTCCAGCGAGTTTCATTCCGCCGACTCCAACTCCTTTATTCCAGAATCGAGACTTAGATTCCATTGAGTACCTTGAGGCTTGCAGTCATTAGTGGTAGGTTTTCTCGCCATCGATAGATTTGGAATTCATTAATGTCCCCTGATTGATGGAGTCATCAAGTGTTCGACCTCAACACCTCTATTCACACTTGGTGAATGTACTCCATGCCTTGATACCCATTTCATTATTGGTGGGTTATCTCACGTCTGTTAGCGGTATACATCAATGACCAGTAATCAAACAATGCCACATCATGTTCGACATCAACACCTTTATTCGCTTGATAGGGCATGCACCGTAGCTTATTTGTGTAGAAGACCCCAGACTTCAGTGGCATTCAGTATGCTACTGGTGATCGTGATTGTACTTATGAGAGATCAGTCTCATACATCAACAGTTTGTACCTTCAGTTTGCATCAGTTGTTTCCTCTTCAGCAAGAGACCATATCTTACTGTATATTAGGTCATGGCTATGACCACTCATGACATGACATGTATTCACTATATACTGCCTATTCATGGATATTGTATTAGATTGCTATGTATTGTACCGATATGTATCCAGAGATATCATTGTATCATGACGAGTGGGATACTCCATCCATTTGTGTCTCCATCACTCCACTTCTAATATTTATAATGTATTTCGGCCATTGTAGTACCTTCTCTAACCTCACACATTAGGGGCATTTGTTACAGCGTATTTTGCCACCTTGTGAGCATTAACACTCATTGGCCTCCATTATTCATTTGATTGACTCAGAACTACTTTTTGTCCTCCAGGAACCCTTGTTTCCCTATTTTTTATCCTGTACACGAGCTTCTTGACTGCAACTCGCGCATACACTGGATGTACCACTATATCTCGCATACATCGAGTTAAATGGTAAATAATAGTAAAAACTCTATTTTCTTACTCCAAAAAGCGGTCATTGTGACCTTTGGCCCTCCATGTATCCCAGAACGACTCAATTCGACCTTTCACCTACCTTTGGAGGGTTATATATTGAGCTCTTATGGTGCATGGAAGGAGGGAGAAGAAGGAAAGAGCATCGAAACTCTATTGGATTTTTGCCATAGCTTGAGTCTACATCCATTGATCCTAATTGTTGTGAACCCTTTATGTTCACCTACCAAACTCTTCCATATCTTATTAAGGACTCATTCCTTTACTTGCGAGTTTTCCATTGCATGGGGGATTGAAATGGTGGAGGCACAAGTGGAGGGACCTAGTTCTTGGTTCAGATGAGTTGCCAACAAGAGGTTGTATCATGTACTTCTTGTTCAATTTAATAGAAATACTCATTTTCTCATCCAATTGATCTTGTGAATGGTTGTTTAATATCATTGGGTAACATTTGCTTATTATATAATGGACTATGCTATTGTTTATGATAACATCTTTCATATATTATATGCACTTGCTTGTGTTTATTGTTGAGACTAAGCTGCAGGTTCAAGTGTAGAGATTTGAAAGCTCAACGGGGATCTACATCAAACGTCCGATTGAAGGTTTGTCTTTTATTCCACATCTTAGCATTTACATTTATATAACATGCATTGGGAATTGAGTTGATTTTTGGTAATCATCTGTCTGTTGTGGTCTACCCCAAGCCATATGAATTTTTTATCCATAACACTTGGTCCTTTGCTCAGTGGGACTTGCTCCCTTGTGGTGTGGTCTTGCACCCTTGATGTACCATTGCTTGTGGGACTTGCACACTTGAATTCTCCAACCACTACTTTCTTTTGATACTCTTGTGTGCTTCAACAACTTGAAGGATTCTTCCAATTGGTGAGTCTTGCGCACTTTAGGGACTTGCTTACATGTACATCCACTTCTTCTTCCAAGCTGCTTGCGCACTCCCGAACCTTGTCCAATCATCTCTTTGGATTTTAAATTTGAAGTAGTATGATTGGGTGGACTTGAGACATGCACATGTATCATATGTACTGAATGTATTCTTATGTAATTCTTCAAATTGGATTTCATATACTTCTTTAAGCTGGCACAAATGGATATACTTCTTCAAGTGGCTTTCATATATTTCTTCAAATTGGCACAATAATATTGAATCCTCTTTGACACCAGTTGACATCAATGACAACCAAAGTTCAACATAGGAGCCAGATGAGCTACATTGGAAAGTTACCAAGAGGATACTCCGATATGTGAAGGGAAATTATGATTATGAGATATATTATGCCACGGGATGTTCATTGGATTTAGTTGGATACATAGATTATGATTGGGTTGGTGATGGCATCAATTGCAAGTCCACCTCTGGGAAAGTTTTAAGTTTAGACTCAAGGCCTATCTGTTGGTCAAGCAAGAAGCATGAATCCATTTCTTTATCGACAATAGAAGCAAAGTTTATAGGTGCAATGAATGCAACAATTCAAGCCATTTGGTTGCAACAAATTCTCACTGAGTTTGGGTTACAGTTTCATAGGCCTACTGCCATCTTTTGTGATGATCAGGGTATCATTCAGATCTCAAGAGAGCTTGTTCATCAACAAAGGACCAAGCACATTGAGATACACATGGACTATATTAGAAGGATGATTCATGACCATATCATTGATTTGCAACTATGTCCTTCGTCCGAGCAAATTGAAGACATATTTACAAAGGTCTTCACCGAGAACCAGTTCACCTAGTTGCTAGCTTCCTTGGGATTGAAGGAATCTTTTGTGCGGGATCCTTGGCCTTCTCATTCTCATTCTCATTTTTTAGGGGGGGGGGGCGTTTCCCATGAAATTTTATCTCATTCTCATTTTTAGAGAATCTTTTTGTACATTGGCTAACCCAACATGGATGCAAATTACCAAGACCCAATTTTCTTTTGCATTTATTTCACCTAGTTTGGTATATGGAGGGGTGTTAGAGCATAATAACACTCTCCATAGAATCACTCTCTCACCTAGGGACTTAGCTCGTGGTCTCATGATTCCACTGGTCCAAATTACACTCAATTTGACCATCTGAGCTACCCAAGAGCTTCATGCCAAATCTTTAAGGAACTAATATACTATTTATAGGTCATATGCCATTTATAGACCATGATTGAGATCCTAATAATCTATTTATATCTATTTAGGGTGCATTCCTTCTTTGTGTATTTTTTCCCTAATTTTAGGAAAGCTCCATTGTAGTTAGAGGTAAGGAGTAAGTCATGAGTGTCTACTCCATTATTCAAGAACTCTAGTGCCTCTCATGTATATTTTGATCCATTAGTGCATATGTTGATGTTTTTAGGGATGGACCACACATGTATGAACTTATCATTAGTTGTTCCTTGCATTTAGGTGACTAAGTCCACTTAGGTTGGTCATGTGGTTGTTAACTAATCTCAGATATTTTCAATGGCTAACAAAGGGAATTTAGGCTCTAGTTAAGCCTAGTTAGGATCTCAGGCACTAGATGAACAATTCAAATTGCCTTCAATACCTATTAAAATTGCCTATATGAAATTTCTCATTCATTCTTTGTATAGTCAATGGAATAATGTGTTATTGAAAGATTCTTTGCATCTCTTCTTTGTTTTGATGATGAATGATTTGATTTTTCACTTGATTAATTGCTTGCAAACTGTATTACTACTTTGTTTAGGATCTAGATGTTGTGCTTCAAAATCTTATGTGGCATTAGAGATTTAGGGTTCTAAAGGAGTTAGTGTACAAATTTGCAGGTAAAGAACACATTTGCAAGTTGAAGGATCCATTAGAAGTGCATTAGTTGCAATGGATCTATCTCCCCAACAAATTCTTACTCCCTTCAATTATTTTGAGTAGAAGTCAAGAGTTGATATGCTCTTGCAAATGGAGGGATTCTATAGGATCACTGCAGGAACTGAGAAAGAGCCAAATTTAGTTGTAGATAAGTCAAATTACCTGAACATAATGGATGATTCCTTCATATTACTATGATAATCGATATCTTTAGATTTCCTCTATCACATTAAAGTAGAAAGGTATCCAAATGGCATATGGACCAAGTAGTCTACCCTCTTTGGAATGGAAGAGGAAATGAGGGGCCACCGATTGGAGATTGAGCTACTCAATTTGAGTCCTAGTAACTTCAAATCGATACAAGAGTTCTTCACCAAATTCAAGTACATACTACTTCATCTAAAGATGTGCAAAGTAGAGAAGAAGAATGATCAAATAGTGCTTCCATTTCTATCAAAATTGGGATCTGACTATGGTGTTTTTGTCTTCTCCTTCCATACTACAAGATTGGCACTTGGTGCCTCTTGAACCATGCCTACATTAGAAAATTTTGCAGCATCCCTTGCTCAAGAGAAATATAATATCAACTAAATGGACCTCCCCAAGTCCTCAAAAGTGCACGCACTTGAGAAAATGAGGGGAACACGAAGAGGAGCATGTAAAAGCCTCCATTCAAAGGCAAAAAGGAACCAAATCCTAGGTTTTCCCATGGTAAGACACACTCCAAATATGGAAAGACCAAGAAGGAGAATCCATTACATGCTTACATCAAGAAGGGTCCACATAAAGAAGAGGATTGTAGATATAGGAATTTCTTTGAAGAAACTGAAGAGAAGAAGTGCTACAAAGGAGGTGAAAGATATAAACTAGAAAGAGGACATGCACTTATGAAAATTGCATCTTCATTATCAACTTCATGGATCCTTGACTATGGAGCCTCTAATCACATGGCCTCATCCGAGGTCATGTTCTCTTCCATTGAGTCATGCACCAATCAAGAAGTCCTCATGGGAGACAATACTCCAATAAAGTTATGTGGAAAGGGAGAAATTCAATGAAAGGATGGACTATTTCAAGATGTGCTTTGCGGACATTCTTTCTCCGAGAATATCCTTTTCATTTATCAAATCACTCACTCAAGATCAGGAAAGTGAGTGGATTTCACCAAAGATTCAATATTCATCTCCGACATGGCTGGTGCATCAAAGGTTGCAATTGGGAAAGCGAACCACAAATTAGAGTTGTATGTTTTCTCTAACTTTTTCCCCAAATCTCCTTCATTTGTGTTTCTAATTCACTCTAATGATGTTAGTACGTTATGGCATGAGAGGTTTCGTCACAAGTCAACTATAGTTACTTGCATCAACTGAGAAAGGAAGGTATGATGATAGGGATGCCTAACATCACATATTCTGATGTAGTATGTCTAAATTGTGCACTTAGTAAGCATCTTGAGGAAAAATTTGAGGAAGGGAAGGCATGGAGAGCCTCTTCCATTCTTGAACTAGTCCAAAGTGACATTGTGGGCCCATTCTCCCACACATCTATGAGCAGGGCCAAGTATGTATTGAACTTTATTGATGATTGGTCAAGATACACATGGGTGTACTTCCTCAAACATAAATAAGATGTATTCGAGTGCCTCCAAGGTTTCAAATCCCTTTTAGAGAAGCAATAATGGAAGGGGATTAAGATCTTGTGTACAAACAAATGGGGGGAGTATGTCAATAAAAATGTACAACATCTATGTGCAGTAGTCGACATTGAGTTGTAGCATATAGTTCCTTATACTCCACAACAAAATGGGGTTGTAGAAAGGAAGAATGGAGCATTGAAGGAAATGACCACATGCATGTTATAGTCTAAGTGACTTGCTCCAAAGTTTTGTGTTGAGGCTATAAATTGTTCTAACTACATTCTAAACATAATTCCTCATAAGAGCTTTAAAGGAGTTACTCCATTCGAGCATGATTTCCCTCAAAAACCCCATGCATGTATTCTCTCATGCGCATCACTCTCTTTGGGGTTATTTTTGGGATTGAATTTCCCTTTTATGTGTGTCACTAGCCATACAATCAATCACCCTAAAAATTCATCATTATCATGCTCTTACCAAGCAAATAATAAAAGAAAACATTGTCTATGTAGTTATGAAAGATAAATTTTCTTTGTTGTTTTTACTTCTTAAATTTGTATATGTACACAATACACCATGAGCCTTAGTTCTTGATCATAGAATGGCAATCACATAACATGCTTCTATTTCATCTAATGTTTTCAAACCAAGACGGAAACCAACAAAAGTGGGATATAAAATTGATTTTATGGGATTTCCAAGCCAAATTAACACCCTCAACAAGTAGAGAACCTAAAAGCGCCCTTTCAATGAGACATTGAGGAGTTTCATAGTTTGATGCACCATGTGCAAAACAAAGGGGCACCTACAGAATCACTATCCCATGATCCAAATGTATTCCACGACAATTGCAAACCCATTTTTGGGGAATTCACCAAGAAAAGTAGATATGGGCAAGCTAGAAATAATTGATTAAACAATTAGAAGTAATCCAACCAAAACCAATCAAAACCAATTGTGTTGACTGGTTTTGTACCAATGAACTTCACCACTTCACCATAAAAAAAAAATGAATGATTATGCACTACATTGGAAACCTAGATTGGATTTCACACACACACACACACACTTATAACAAAAAAGAGAATGATTATGTACTACACTAGAAACTTGGATTGGATTGTGTGTGTGTGTGTGTTTGATATACTTTTGTGTTTGTTTGAATGATTATGTACTATAGTTGAAACTTGGATTGGATTGTGTGTGTTTTTTGGTTGATATATTTTTGTGTCTGTTTTTTTTACCGATTCAATTTCGGTTCCGATTATTGGGGTCAACTAGTTTGATTATCAATCCTATTATGATAACATTGGCTATGTGTGCGTGTATTTTTTAGTTGATATATTTTTGTGTTTGTTTTTTTACCGATTCCTATTGGGTTCTGATTTTTAGGGTCAACTGGTTGAATTATCAATCCTATTATGATAACATTGGTTGTGTGTGTGTATTTTGGTTAATATATTTTGGTGTCTTTTTCTTACTGATTCAATCCGGTTATGATTTTTGGGGTCAACCGATTCAATTATCAATCCTATTATGATAACATTGGTTGCATCATTCTTTTGTATTTTAAAGGCATGCCTATTTCTTGTTGTGTGAGAGATCAAAGGCAAGATGTTCTTGAGGTATTCCATTTGTGGAGGTTCTTGTATTATTTGATTGACGAGTGAGAGTAGATATGAGAAAGTTAGTTTAGCGACAAACTAGCTACTAAGCTAGACCGATTGTATTTTATATTTTGTATTTTGGAGGCATGCCTATTTCTTGTGTTTTGAGAGATAAAACACAAGTTGTTATTGAGGTATTCCCTTTGTCAAGGATGTATTATTTGATTGATGAGCAAGAATATATATTGACAAAGTTAGTGTACCCACAACATACTAAGTTAGACAAGTTTCAACCACAACATAAATAATGAGTGTCAATTTGGTGCAACTACCTAAAATGTCATTAATGTTCCTACTCTACTTGCTCACTTCAAGGATCCAATTGGATAGATGCATTACATGTCAACTTCTCTTCAATAGTATGTACATGGGATTTTCAAGGATTGGGAGATTATTTATATTTAACAATACAGCAAAGCTTATAATTATGCATTCAAGAGAAAACGAAAAACTTGAGTTTATCGAAACATATTTCTTGGAAGATGCAACATATACCAAGGAGACATTCTCAACTCAAAGCTATAATAAACACAATGAGTTTAGAATGATACTCGAATCCAAGTGAGCCATATCCTCTAAAAAAACAATAGGCTTGGCTAAAAGCATGGGGGATAACTTCTTAAACAACATATCCTTTGAACTATCTAGACAAAAGTAGGATCTTCAAAAGAGGCTATTGCATCACTTTTCAAAGCATATTTAGTTATACCATCCTAACATAGTGTCAAACTCCAAATAGAATCTTTGAACAAAAGTATTATAATCACCATGGATAATAACTCTCCAATTCAAAGGCCTAGGATGATAACTAATGAAATCTTGTATTCATCTACGAGAAGCCAAAACACCACCTCCACTTCGAACCCAATACTTAAATGCAATAAAGTTACAATTCGACCACAAATTTAGGAAACACTGCAATCCAACTTATGCTTACACAAAAAGTTGTAGCCATTGATTTTTTTCTTGCGGGAAAAACATGCAGCATTCCATGCCAAAAGGTCCATACTTGTTAGCACATGACAAAAACACCCCAAAAGTGTTATTTACATAAACCATAAACAAAACAATATACAACTTTTGAGATTTACCCTATTGATCTGATCTCCCCATTACTAGCCTTTGTTGGTCTTGAAATGCTAATTTTTACTTTAGTTGATTGAATCTTATATTATTTATTATCATTGTGTTCTATTTGGTCTTTTGTCTCTAATTTAGTACAATACAATATTATTATTTAATATCAAAGTCCATCGAGTTATGATTGATCTTCTCTTTACTAACCTTTGTTGGTCTTGAAACAATAATTTTTACTCTAGTTTTTTTCGCGTGGTTCACAGCCTCGACAGTTAGTGGTCGAGGCTCGCCACATCCACATTAATAATTCTTAGGGGGGGCACCCAAAGGGGCCTTGCCCTATCGGCTCCCTTTTTGGGAGCCTAACCTGAAGGACCCAGAGAATTGGATTCGAGAGAATTGAGCCTCCAACCTCAACTACTATGGTCTTGGACTCGGAAACTCCAACTAACTAAACTACCCCTCGGGGTTACCAATAATTTTTACTTTAGTTGATTGAATCTTATATTATTTATTATCATTATGTTCTATTTTCTTTGGTCTCTAATTTAGTACAATACAATATTATTATTTAATATTAAAGTCCATCAATCAAGTTATGATTGAGATAGAGCATTTCCATGCTAATGACCTAAGTTCAAACCCTAGTTGAACCACTAAATTATAAGTTACCCAAATTTAACGATATTCATATGACACATTGATTAAAAGAAAACAATTAAAATCAATTTTTCTAAAAAATCATGATTAAAATCTTAATTAATTTTCAAGAGGTTCTAGATAATCTATATAAAATCATATTATCTAACCTTATCCAAAAACCTTATCATATGCCTTAAAATAAATATTGTATCATTTGACATCATCCTTCATAACTAATATATTATTCATGTTTAAACAAACTTATATATATAAATCATATTATCTAATCATAGTGATTATCCTTTTCTAATATACAAAACCTTATCATATATAATTTGAGTGGGTCTAACAGTTAAGAACATGTGTTTCTTTTTAGGTCACCTGTTCAAATCTGGAAGGGGGTAAGGTATACACACCTTTGTAGACTTTAGCAATCAAATATCTCTATAAAGAAGTCTATTTTCCCACAAACAAGGGTTCTCATACACCATTATATAAATAAAAACAAAAATTATATCATTCAACATCATCCTTCACATTCATGGCTAATATACTATTCTTGCACCATGTTTTGTACTTCAAAGCAAAGATTGTAACGTTCTACATCATGCCTCATACTATTCTTACAACAAGTTTCAAAGCTTTCCTTCGAATAGATAATGAAAACCAGAAATATAATTTAATTCACAACATATTTTCCAACACATCCATTGAGAAAATCCAAGATTGGATGTATATCTTTTGAGGAATATGGTCAAAGCGTCGATACAATTAATTTCAACAATAATAACATAGGATATTGACTTTGTACAGTAACAAATATGAAACTGAATACAAGGTAATGGCAAAACATGTTGCTTCTAAGGCAATAAAGACAAGGCAACTTAATCATAATCACATCGACACATATTTTCATATAACAAACTAATTATTCGATATATGGAGTGAGTCGTGCTAGCTTGATATCTTCCAGCAAGACCCGTGTATAGAAAGCTGTCTCATCTGGATTGGCTACCCAACTGTCATGCAATTGCATTTACATCCATTACACATCAGTAGGTAATAGATGACAAAATGAAAATTAGCTAGAAAATGACAATATCATTACGCTCAAGTAACATAACAAAAGAAAACTCTACAGTGTTTCTTATTGTATACAACTTATGAAATACCTGGAAATGAAATTGCTTATTAAAAAAAAAACTGGAAAAGATTCGATTTTAAAATGATAGAAAGTATAGAAACTAGGCAATAATGATGGCATACATGAGATAAAAGCTTTAGAGTTTAGTTTGTAATGAGCTAAAATCTTTAGGGTTTGGCACCGTTATTGTATCGGTAGTTTGTTAGAAATTTTATTAACTCAATAATGCTCACACATCTAACTGAGCAAAGTTTACAGAAATGTTTTAGTATTATAATAACAATATGATTTTTTTTTAAGTCTCAAGAGAAAGATATATTGCTTGAAATCCACTCAAGGAAGATTGATCAAGAGATTTACAAGTTTTTCCAAAAGGACTCTTCTAAAACTATTGATTTTGTACAATAAAAGAATCCCTCACAACTCTTCTAAACTCCTGGCTTTTCCAATGAATTAACTTTCCAAGTTTATTTCCAAAGGAAAGGACTCAAAACCCAATTTTTAACTCTAACGAAACCGTCAAAAAAAAGCTATTCTTGAGCTAATTAACACTTGGCATGAATCTTTTACAATGTGTCAATAATCAGAAAGAACATAGAAAAACATTAATCATATGGATAATAAATGGTACAATTTATACTAAGCCGGGGAAAAAAGAAGTAGATCATCTACTCTACTTTGCCAAAATTGGCATCAGCAAAGAGGAACTACACTTCAACAGAAAGGGAGGCATTAGATATGATATACACACTCCTAAAGTTCATGCATTATTCTCTACGCAGTAAATTTAACTTATATATAGACCTCTAGGCAATAAAGCAATAGTAATCAAGCCCATTCTATCAAGAAGGATGAATAGATAGTTCATCTTGTTCCAAGAATATGACTTTGAAATTTATGCTATGCCTGGTAAAGCACATGTTGCCCCTGATCAGCGCTATGGGGAGACGAGGAAAGTTGGGGAGGGCGACTTGCCAGATGCAAAACTATTCCACATTCAAGAAGCACGAGGATACCTACAAGATATGCATTACTTTTGCACCTTGGCAACCCACAAGAGGACATAAGTGTAGCATAAAAGAGGAGTCCAGTAAACATGGCAGCAAGATTGCTGGTTGGAGGGCTGTTACACAGAGTTTCACTTTGTCAACATTGAATTTTCCCTAGGCATATCAATAACTTTTAAGTGCTTTTCTTTCTAAAATTAACCTAACGATTTTTCACTATCACTTATTCCAGTATTTAAGGCTTAATTATAAGAGATTCTCTACTTAAGAAATTCATAGGGCTTATTTTAGGCATGAAAAAAGTGCATCAAAAGAAGAAATTAGCCATATACAAGTGTGGTTTCTCTTGTAGGTGGTTATTATGGAAGGAACATGAACTTTGGAGGGAGAAGTTTCTTTATTTACATGTTATTTTCACTAAACAAGGTGCTATATTTGGAGACTACTATTCTTACTTTCCTTCTATTTTTTATCTTACCTATTCTTATCCATTCCTTTATACATTCTACAAACATTAAAGGTGCAAAGGGTCAAGTTTTTTTGTGAGTGATTAAGCACTAGAGCTTTGCTGATTATTTTCTTTGCCCCTTTCATTACTTACTCTTTTCTTGAAAGAGTGGCTCGAGAGCTAGAATATTGTACTAGCTGATGACGATTGTACTTGGAGAGTTTTCTTGTCCAAAACAGTTAAGGACTTTGTTCTTCATGCAACCTGTTACCAACTATTTTGTACCATAGTTGGACTTCTTGTGAGCAGCCGGTGTTATGAATATATCAAGTGTTCATCGTCAGTGTTCAGAAGTTTAGAAGACTTTTTCAGGGCCAATTTTGGCCCCTTTTGTAATAAATGCATGTCCAAACACCCATGGGGGAATTGTAATAAGTTGGTCTAAGCATGGTCATTTTGTAAAAGGCTTGGCCTACCTTAGGTTTGGCTATCAAGGGGATACTCTAGAGTGTTTTTTCCTTAGGAATTAAGCATCGCGCTTCAATGGCGTATAATTCTTGATTTTTTTACTCATACCTCCAAAGTTGGAGTATTTTCCATGGTGGTCGAATCTTGGGAGGTTATTAAAGCCTAAGTGTCTATGTATTTTTACATGCTAGCCATCAATAATAAGTTGTATGGACATGCACTAGGTCCCCTAGGAGTTTGAGTCGATTTCAATAAAAATAATTTTTTTCTGTAAAATTAGACAATTTTTTAATGGTTTAATTGGAAAATTTCAAAGTGTAATAAAAACATGGTTTGGAGGCGGAATTTGGCGCAAGAATGCACGTTTTCACGCTCAAAGCGTCCTCTTTAACCTAGGACTCACTTTTCCTAGGTTTCGGGCGATTAAATTGTCACTTGTGGCATTTTTCTTAAGGATCCGACAAAATGGACATTAAATGTTAAAAGTGCTACAAATTGCACAAAATGACAAAGTTAAAAAATCCAAAAAACATGTTTAAAACATGTGGGAAAAGGTGGCAAGTGGTTTATTATGAAGGGCGATCATCTAAAGTGGATAAAGGCACATGTTGTAGAAGTCAAAACTTAGGATAGTGAATAGTTTCAAATTGGAGGAGCGCCTCCCCTCATGCGTGGACGTCATTCCCATACATTGGAAGCTCGTGTTTATTCGTTGATGTTTCCAAGGTGAGAGGGGCGCCCCTCTCATGATGTGACAGCCACCTCATCACATCCCAACAACAAAAGCTTGGTTAACTTATGTTCAACGCTTAGCTTCTCCATAAATCAAAGGATGCGCCCCTCAATCTCATGCACTCCTCCTCTCTTGTATTTGATTATAAAAGCAAGGCACTTGCTCTCTCATGAGAATGGATGAAAGAACACTATGCTAGATTTGTATTGTAACGTTTGTTGTCTTTGTGCAACCATCAGAATAAAGTTCAAGGCTTTGGAGCCTCAGGAGGTGTGATCCATTGATGCATGTGCTTGGTATATGAGGTGATATAATTTCAATTCTTTCATGCTTTTTTGATCTAAATGATATAATTAGTCTATGCTTTAGAGGGCTCTTTGAAGCACATAAGAGTGGATATTTGTATTTTCGAGTTATCTGCTTACTTCTTTACTTCTAGAGATTTGAAAGAGCATTGTCATATTCAGTTATATTTCATGCATTTTTGGTTTCAATTAGTAGAAAGTACTAGATCTAATATATGTATTGCAAGTGTGATAGGATTTGTTTGCATATCGCCTTCCCAAGTAAAAGGTTGAACTAAGCTGCATCTCCTTTTCTTGGAGCCAAATATAAGTGTTTCTCTCATTTACCAAGTGAAATCCAAGGCTCTTTCAAGGAGATTCAAGATCGGAGAGCCACTTCTTCTTCCATCTTTGAAACTCGAAGTTCTCCCTCTCTTTACCTTGTTCTCACTCTATTTTTTCTAACAAAGTTAGATCTACATAGTGTCATTTTTTGAATCTGATTTGTCATGCAAAATTTATAGATCTAAAAGTATTTTAAAACCTTATTTCAAGCTTAGATCTAGTTATAGATTGTCAATATTTGAAGTTCTAATTTTTCCTGTCATTCGCAAATATTGTCTTGTAATTTTTATGTGAGTTAGCTAACCATACTAAAATCTAAATAAAAATTTCTGTTTGCTGGTTTTTGTATTTGTTTTACAGGAAAGCGAAGAAAAGAGGCAAATTCCAAGATTTGGAACCATAAATTTCCCCTTTCTTTATTCCCTTGCTCTCCCTCAACTTTTCTTAAAACTTAAAGTCTTTTGAATCTCACTTTTAGCGGATCAAGAGCTCTCTCTATAGGAGAGTTAACTAAAATTGTAAATTATTAATAAAAGAAGCGAGTGGGATTACGGCTCCCACACCCCTCTTCCCCCATTTGGGGGAAGCCTATATCTGTCTCCTATTTGCTTATTGTTTTGCATATTGCATAGTTAGGTCAATAACATGTTAGATTAGTTTCTATTTTGCAAAAGTCATCAAAAGAGTACTTATAAAGTTCTATTTTTTGCATAAAGTTCTTAAAGTTTACCTTTGCATAGTTCTTTCAAAGTTTTACTATTTTGCAAAACTATGAAAAAGTTTCATTTTTGCAAGTTTAGCTAGCTTCAATTTTTTGCTCATTTAAATCTTGGCATTTTTTCATTTTGTTAAAGTTTTAAGGATTCATTAAAAATCTTATGAATCTCGCCATTGGCGGATCAAGAGTGCTCTCTATCGGAGAGTCTCTTTCTAAAAATATTTTTTGCATGCTAAATCATTATACTAACCCCCTTGCTTCCCGAGCACGGTCTTTGACCTGAAAGAGACTCTTGGGTAGTAATTAGATAACTTCAAGTTTTGCTTCTTTTCCATTATGTATCTTTGCATCTATCTTTCTTTTTGTTGAGTCTTAAGACTCTTTAAAAATCTCTTAAATCTCGCCATTTGCGGATCAAGAGTGCTCTCTATCGGAGAGTTCAAATTGGAACGAATATTTCGCTCATTCTGTGTATGCTCTACCCATCGCAAACTAGTATGAGCTTTGGGATATCAAAAGCGGCAGTGTTGCAATTGTTAATTTCCTCACATTAAGTTAATTCACTCACATTAATAAAATCAAGTCCCTTTTAACCAACGAAAATCCGGCATTGCCTCGAAAGTAATCAAAAGTGGGCAAATTTTGACTAAGGAAGCGGGAACAACTAAGAGGCGACCTCAAAGCACAGTTAGGGTACACGCTTGTTGGTGTAGTGTTGACAACCGCTCTCGAAACTCCATTCCATCCCACATGTCCTTGTACAAAGCCACTTAGATCACATTCCGAAAATATTCCCTGTACCGCAAGGTATATCGAGAATCCCCTCATCCCACAATTAATCAACTCATCCCATAAAAATACTTAATAAAATAAACCAAGAACATTCGCACAATAGTCCTTTCAGCACTCCAAACGATCCGTGACTACATTAGCATGGGTCTCATTCATCAACAACAATATTTCAATTTTTTCTTTTTATCTATCTTACAAATTATTGTTTATTTTATGTTATTAGGCTATGGATGTATCTTAATTAAAGTGGCGAGCAAACTTCGTTTAAATTTGCATCAACTCAAAAAAATCCTAAAAACAACATCCTTTCCAATCACACAACATTAACTAAAAAATGATTTTTTTGACAACTATCTCTTGTTCTTTGTGTGAGAATTTCTATATTTTTTGTAGACTCTTACTTTCTTTTAATTGCGTTTTGAACTTTAGTAGGAATTGCATCTCTTTTCCACCCTATGATCTTTTGTATTTGTTACCACAAAGTACCTTGCCGATTGATCGAGAAATTTAAGAGATCTTGTCCCCAGGCTACCTACACCCCAATGTGGCAATAAACTCTGCAGATTTGAGGATAAATTTGTGGGAGATTGTCACCCAATTGGGATATGCATCCTTGGATCCCATTTGAGGGGGAATTGCTTGATTTTCTAGCTGATTGAAGATCTCCTCAAGGTAGCCACAAATTGGGGAGGCTCTAAATGCATGAGGCTACATGTGATTGAGATTGGATGGCTTGGTTGCTTGGTATATGATACATTTAGTAAGATCTGTGTGCAGACTTGTGTATATATATATATATATAAACAATAAATAATAATATTAATAATATTCATCTAAGGGTCATAACCTTTATGAATAGTCACCAAGGTGCCCCTTTAAGGAATATATATGCAAGCCTTCTCATTGTAATTTTATCTATACATTTATTATATACTTGTCTTTTATGGATTATAACCTTTTGTCCTACTTAAATTGGATATTCAACTATTGAATTACTGTTTGAGCAAAGAATACTGTGTCTGTTTCATTTGGTATTGGCTCTTATAAAGCCCTGTCTGACGTGGCCTTTGGCCATACTCATTAATTTTCAGAGTTTTTCTGAATGTTTGGGACTTTGACCACTTTGAGGACTTTGAACATTACAATTCAGAGTTCTGGTTCAAAACTTCTATTGAAGAAAAACTACATCCACTGCAAACGGATTAGAAACAAAAGACAAAAAAATCGGAGCCACAACAGCTGCAAACGCCTAGATTCCTCTGGGCCGATCTACCACAAGAAACTTTGCTATGATATACTAAAGAGGGTATCATTGCAGATAAATTCGCAATCATACAATCTAACATTCTATTGTTGTGTCGCACCAAGAATTATCACAGCAAATCATTTCACCAGTGACTATAGCCGCCAGATTCAGAATCAGGTTCACAAAATTCCACACAATACCAGCTGAATGAAATCTTGAACAGGTCGCACCGTGCACGCTACAGTGGAATTTGGAATGTGCCGCCTGGAAAATTTATGGTGAAGTAGACCGCCACGTGAGAAGTAAATAATAGAAACCGCCACCCAAATTTCCACAAGAATAGGAGACAATTCTGTCCATTGTAAGCCGCCACGCTCATCATGCGTCGGACTGTGGAACGATTCTGAAATAAAGCCCGAGATCAAGCCGTGCAATAACTGTCATGGGTGCCAAGGTCGACTCGCCCCAATTTCCTTCAGCAAATAGTTCAACGCCGAAAATCGTGTAAAATTGAACCAACAGGTAACCCTAATTTTTTTTTTCCCATTTACACTACCCCGCTAGTATACAGGGGAGATCAAGGAATCGTAACTCCAAGTTTATAAAGAAGCCACCTTCTATTATTTTTAAACGGGAGTTTTTAATCGAAGTTCAAAGAGTTGGTTAAATACATTTTCATAGTCAAACGAACACCTTGGAAACAAAAAAATCGTCAAGTAAAGGTACCTTAGAAGTAAAGTGAGAAAGGTACCTTTTTAAAAGTTAAGAAATACATTAAATGAAACAAGGGTTTACTGATTCGAGTTGAGAGAATAAGTGGTATAAAGTTGACAACAAATACTTAGTAATTATTTTTAAAAAGTGTTAGTCAATTCATAAAGAGGAGGATTTGAAGAGCCTTAGAGAGGAAGAAAAATAGGCTTTATTGAAAAAGGGATATAGAGAGAGTGTGTGAGTGAGTGTCATATTTAAAAAATGAAGACTTATTCAAAAATGTTTAGTTGGTCTATTGAAACTGAAGGGGATTATTCAAGGAAATGATATTAACGTTGAAGAAAAATCACATTGACGTCAATGTGGCGAATCAATTATAAGTCTCAAAACCAGGTATAATTGAAAAGAAGGATATTTATCACAAAAAACAATATGAAATTAAGGACTTACATCTATCAAATGATGATAATAAATTCACATCTCAATTCAATGTTACAACTATATATCTAAATGCAGTTGACATCATTCTCGATTCACTCTGGAATCCTGGATGGAAACATCGGGGTTAATCATCTTAAATATGAAGAAAAAGCTTTTGATATTTTTCTATAAGAAGAAAAATATAATAATGCAAGACATTAAAATGAAATCAAATTCAGAAGCTCCATCACCAGAGGACCTTAAAGATATCTCAAAAATGATCCTACAAGACAATCAGAAGTCAACACAAAAGATGGAAAAAAGAGTTGAAAAAGTCATTGCTAATAAGGATGAAGAAATTTCTTGCCTTAAGGATCATAGTCAAAACTTGATCACGCAAATTAAGAAGTTAAAAAATGACAAAAAGTCGCTACAAAACAAGTTAGAGCAACTCACTAAGAATGAAGCGTTGATTAATAAAGAAACAATGATCGAACCTATGGAAATAGAGGAGTCTTCAGACATAAAAATCCAAGTCGTGGACAAAGTAACCAATCAGTCAACATCACAACTCATAAAGATGCAAATCCAATTGAAGGATATCTTCAAATGTCAAAGTACAAACAATGGAAAATCCAAGTGCACTCACCAATAGAAATTCAGTGATCAACAAAGGAACTCAATGATATAAAGAGGACTTATTACCCAAGGTGAAACAAGAAAACAAAAGTATGAGGAATAATCATGCTACAAATGAAGGGCCACATCGATTAACTCCACAATGGGAAATTTGAATCTTATTAAGAGTGATCATGCATATAAATACAAATGAAGAAACAATTTGGACAATTAAACTTCTGCACAACTATCAACTATATATTTGCCTACATTACATTTCCAAAGTCTATAATATAGTGATAATAATCCCAAAGGATGTGAAATTTAGTGAGTTAAGATCTAGTTACTAATCTCGAATAATTAATCTGCTAATTATTAACTAATAACACACTGAATTCTCAATGATGATAGACATAGCAAACACTTGTCTTTATTGCATATTTGTTAAGCAATATTTACAACACCAAGATTCTGGATATGACACACCGGATCTCAGTCAACTCCTAACTCTCCCTTGCTGTAGCTATGCCCAAACCCTTAACAATATCAACAAACCCCAGCTTGAGTGAATCTCTCACTCCCAAGCCTCTAAGATACTCCCTCTCTCATATTTGATCACTCATTGATCAGTCACTATCAATGATGTTAAACACACTGACAATGACCACCACAAGAGATATGACTTATTCCTGACTGTGTAGTACCTATACAATTCTCCATAGACTATTTTATAATCACTCTAAGCCAATACCATGAGCAATACCATGGGACACTCGGTACCACAAGACACATAATGCCATGGACCCTCCAATACCATTGACCATAAAGTATTACAACAAACACTTCTACAAGGCTGTCTAGAGAGGTACTTTTGTTGGACGACTTCTTCATGTTAGACACCCCCATGTAGAAGTAACTCTCTAAGCTACAAAATCTAACACTCCCTCTTAGCGAGGAAGGTATTTCTAGAAGAACCTCCATGAGGATCAAACACATCCTTTGTCGCTACAGTTGCTCCCTCTGAACTGGAAGTCACTGCTGCTGCCTCTGCCGGACTCTGATATGAATCCCTGTGCTCCTCCTCCATCAGTGTCACCTCATACCACATAGGCTTGCTGAGATGAGCCTCACACTCCCTCTCAGACACTGATATAAACTCCAAACTCCCTATAGAAATCTGCTCCAAACTCCGTCTAAAGCTGACCACAGGTTGTCACAACTGTTAAAAAATTAGGGTTAGGTAAGGATTTGAAGCATAAAATTAACAATATTTGTACTTGAATGCAAAAATAAAATTTCTGGACTAGTACTGGAAATGAAATTAGTACAGCTGTAACAATACAAAATTTAGATCCACTAAATTAAAACACAATTTTCATCTCTTTCAACATTAACACTCCCAAGAGGTCGATGTGTTAAAGTTGAAGTCTACAATTAACAATTGTATATAAAGAGCAGCAACAATAAGACTAATTGAAGATTTAACTAACAATAAAAGAAGAACAAGTATGATAACTCTCTTTGTGATTTAGGACCTTCCTTATACTCAAAAATATAACTTTCAGAACAGACTTTGCCTCTTAGAGGAAAGTCAACAACTGGAACAAAATTGACCCTACCTGAGGGTCAGTACATACCTAAGAGAGAGATAACGGACTGTAGGAAAGAGCTAGTCAGTTACAGTAGAGACTCAGGAGAGTCAACAGGTACACAACAGTTGCAACCTCAAATTAGAATAGACTCAGACAGACTTAAATCAAAGTAAGTGGCAACCAACAAGAGATCACAGCCCTAGATCAACAGGAGGCAGCCCTAAAGCTTCAGATCTGATCCAAACAAATCTTAACACAGTAGATCTGACCCAAACAAGTCTTAAAACGGTACATCTGACCCAAACAAGGTCTCAACAGGACACGACCTTCACAAAAGATAACATTCAGCCCTAAATCAATCCACAGGGTTGCGACCTATTCATAACAACCCAAGGTGGTAGTAGAAAAGTCCACAAGGAACAACGATCTAACCAAGACAGACAATAAGGCAACAAACAACCCAACGGTGATAACGACTTCCTCAAAGGTGACAACTGGAAGCCCTAGAATTGTCTAAATGGGTAGCATCCTCCTCAAATAATCCACAAGGCAGCAGGCAGGCCACTAATGGCAATGGCCTCATCTTAAATAGTTCACGGGTGGGCAGATCAACCCTCAAAGGGCAACACATCAGTCAACAAGGGCATCGATTAGACCATAGGGAAGCCCTAAAGACTGCGACCCCTGTTCAAAACAATCCACGGGCAGCGATCTGTCCACAAGGTAGCAGGTAGGCAGCGAATCAGTGCACAAAGGGAAACAATCAGTCCACAAGGCAATGGGCCTACCCAAAACATGCAGAAAAAGGACTCACCCAAATCTGGGCACTCCTAGCAGCATTCACAATCGGATTTTATGGTGGGCAGCAGAATTCAAACCCTAGCAACAACAGAACAATCCATTAAACCCTTGACATCATACCCAAATGGTGTGCCATAAACCCTAGAACAGTCCCAAGCAATTCAGAGATGAATTGTATCTTCATGATGATGATCAAATGAAGAATTAGATGTGAATTTATAGCCTCTTCGTGGCTTCTAGAAGGATCCCTTCTAATTCTTCATTGACTTCCAGTTTTCAACAAATAGGTCAAAAACATTATTTAAATAATGCAAGCTACCCATTATAAAATTATAACTTAATTTTATAATGTCTTTATGAGTGGGTAACAAGGACAAGTCAAAAGGTATGGTAATATGCTTCAGGGGGGCGCTAGCACCAAGGACCGACAAGGAGGGGTCAACACAAGACAAGGTTAACACAAGACAAGCCACCATAAATCAAGGAAGGATACACACCCTTAAGACTAAGGATGTAACCACAAGGTGGGAGGACAACCCTTTTAACCACAAGACCAAGAACAACAAGGTGGGAAACAAGACCAAGGGTGTAATAACAAGGTGGGGACACAACCCACTTATCTCTCTCTCAAATGTACTAGTGTTCCATACACTAACTGGACGTTCATCATATCACCGTATAAGGAAGCTCCTCACTGGATGATGTGATCGTGTGGTCCTCCTGACTACTCCTGAGTTCAAATGCTAGTGACTCCATCAAGGGGTGGCCAATCCCTTGAGAAGACAACTTAGCTCAACCATCTCGAAGACCTAGGAGAGGAGGGCATCACACACCATCATCTTGGTTAATTGACCAATATCTACCTAGTTAACTGACCAGGTATGTACCTGCAAGAACTGCTTGGTCCCAAATCAAGAATCTACCTAGTCCCAGACCAGGATGTCTCTGTCTTAGCCTGCAAGATCCACTTGGTCCTCGTGACCAAGAAACTGCTTGGTCCCAAACCAAAATACCCTAAAGACAAATAGGGGCCCTAGCCACATGCTAGGGACTTTGCCATGGCATCAACCTGCTTGGTCCCAGACCAAGAACCCTAGTAGACTGTTCGGGGCCCTAGGGTACCTTCTAGAGACTTACTCTGCTTGGTTAACTGACCAGGAACCCTAGTTAATTGACTAGGGTGCCATCCTCCCAGAGAATGGATCTCGTAGTTGTATTAAATTTAATACTCCCTCTCAGCAAGAGAGGCATTCTCAGTAAAACTAAGCTTGTCTCGGAAGTACCCAAACTTCATCGTGGACAGGTGCTTCGTCAACACATCGGTAATCTGCTCATTTGACAGAACATACTGAAGTCTCTACACCATGTCCTTGACATAGTGATACTTTCTCTCGATGTGTCTCGACCTGTCATAGAATATAGGATTTTCTGAGAGCTTCAAACAACTCTAAATGTCAGCAAGAAGCTTGATCTTATAGATCCACTTGGAAGTTACAACTGACTTCCCTTGTTGTCTAAGAATCACTTTCCACACGTCATTATCTATTATCAAATGGATGTCTTCTATCATAGCACCTTTCCAAACCTGATGTTTGGATGCCTCCTCATAAGTGGAGGATTATGAATCAGTGACGTGGCTCACACTGGAGCACCCTTGAAGCCTCTCAATAGGCTGCTCAATGAGATCAACTGAAGGCTTTCTGGCCTTCTCCCTCTGCTCATCTGAACGATATGTCTCATAGAATGAGCTTTCTTGCACTTCCATATCTAAGTCACTGGAAGACACTCTGGAGTGATGGAAGGTCACATCTCTACTTTCCTTTTCTACAATCCCATTTTGTTGGGGATTGAAGAGCATAGTTGGCTCCCTCTTGATCTCTGAATCCTGACAAGGGTCATGAGCTAGAGATTTAATAACATGTCCCGAAACTTTATAGAGGTCACCTTCACGGACTCCAATCACAATGGATGAGCTCATATTTCCATCCTTAGGCCACACCAGAGCCTTTCCTTCTAAGAAGGCTACCAAGAACCCCTTGTCTTCTAAAACTGCCACTGAAAGAATAATTTTCTTTAATCTAAGAACATATAAAATTTGCTCAATTCGAATCAACGTACCTGAATCAAGTTGTAAGGTAGTTGAACCAACTCCTTTTATGGCATAGGTACTTCCATCTCCCAGTTCCACTTTCATATTGAACTTCTTGGCCTTGTAATCTACAAGAGCCTTCTTGAATCCAGTCATATGTGCTTGGTGGCTCCACTATCTATCCACCAGGAATCTGCTGAGCTGGAGATGAAACCTGAGAGTGTTGAAACCAAGTAGCATTCTCTTTGATATTTTTCATTGGTCTCAGCCTTAGATTTCTTTTCCTATGGCTCTTCTTCTTCTGTAGCAGTTTAAGCATAATACTTCCCTCTATGTCATTTCTTGTTAGGAGGTTTCTTACAATCTTTTGCATAATGACCAAGCTAGCTAAAGTTATAACACCTTGTCTTTGATTTATCAAAGTGCTTACCTTGAGGTCCCTTACCTTTGTCCTTGTGCTGAGGGAATCTCCTTCCCTTCTTTGTCTTGGCAGCAAAGGCATGATTCTTTTTGGCGGGAGGTCCAGATCTATTATGGATTCTACCTTCTTCTTCTAAACAATCATGCCACAATCTATCAAAACTTGGTTGAATCTCTCTTCCATTTACTGCTGCAAGAAATGTCTCCCGAGATGTAGGAAGATCATCTATTGCGGTTTGCACAAGGTCATCATCATCTACTTCAATTCCAATTTCCATGAGCTGATCTCTTATCTAAGAGATCTTTGAGAAGAAAGAGGCAACTGAGTCCTCCTCCTCCATCTTCAATTAACAAAGTTGCTTCTTCAAAACTCTCTTATGAGTAGGTGCCTTCTTCTCATAAAGATTTGCTAGGGCATCAAAGCATTCTTTAGTTGTCCTTAGAGGAGCTATTATAGGCATCAAATTATCTTTAACCGAGTTAAAGATGACTAACTATCTTTGCTTTAGCTTGCTTCTTAAAGGTTGCTCTCCCTTGATTTGTTGTAGGCTCTTCCACAACCTTAGTATCCAAATCATCCAAGTAACTCTCCTCTAGGATATTCAAACCCCTAGCCTTCCATGCATTAAAGTTTGAGGCTCCTTCAGGCCTATCTTCTAACTTAACTGAAGCAGAAGCCATCTTCAAACCTTTACTGTCAACTTGATGAGATTTGCCAAGAACCTTCTGAAATCGAGTTGGTTAAAGCTCAAACCCTTACCTTAGGATCTATGTAGATTTTGTTAGCCTGGAAAACAGAGTTAGCTACAAGCCCTGAGCTCTTATACCATGTTAAAAAATTAGGGTTAGGTAAGGATTTGAAGCATAAAATTAACAATATTTGTACTTTAATGCAATTTTTTTTTCTAGACTAGTACTGGAAATGAAATTAGTACAGCTATAACAATACAAAATTTAGATCTACTAAATTAAAAGACATAATTTTCATCTCTTTCAAATTTAACACTCCCAAGAGGTCCTTGTGTTAAAGTTGAAGTCTACAGTTAACAATTGTATATAAAGAGCAGCAGCAGTAAGACTAATTGAAGATCTAACTAACAATAAAAGAACAAGTCTAGTAACTTTCTTAGTGAATTAGGACCTTCAGTATACTCAGAAATCTAACTTTCAAAACAGAGTTTGCCTCTCAGAGGCAAGTCAACAACTGGAACAAAACTGACCCTTACTTGAGGATTAGTACCTACCTAAGAGAGAGAGATAATGGACTGTAGGAAAGATCTAGTCAGTGACAGTAGAGACTTAGGGCAGTCAATAGGTACACAGCAGTTGCAACCTCAAATTAACATAGAATCAAACATACTTAAATCAAAGTATGTGGCAGCTATCGATCAACAGGAGGTAGCCCTAAAGCTTCAGATCTAATCCAAACAAATCTTAACACAATAGATCTGACCAAAACAAGTCTTTAACACAATAGATCTAACCCAAACAAGGTCTCAACAGGCAACGACCTTCACAAAAGATCACATTCAGCCCTAAATCAGTCCACAGGGTTGCGGCCTACCCATAACAACCCAAGGTGGTAGTAGAACAGTCCACAAGAGACAACGATCAAAGCAAGACATACAATAAGGCAACAAACATCCCAACAGTGATAACGACCTCCTCAAAGATGACAATTGGCAGCCCTAGAATTGTCCAAATGGGCAACAACCTCCTTAAATAATCGGCAGGGCAGTAGGCAAGCCACTAATGGTAGTGGCCTCCTCTTAAACAATCCACAGGTGGGCAGATCAACCCTCAAAGGGCAACGAAACAGTCAACAAGGGAAACAATTAGACCATAGGGCAGCCCTAAAGGCTGCGGCCCCCGTTAAAAACAATCCACAGGTAGCGATCTGTCCACAATATAGCAGGTAGGCAGCGGATCAGTCCACGAAGGGCAGCAATCAATCCACAAGGCAACGAGCTTACCCAAAACATGCAGAAAAAGGCTTCAACCAGATCTGGGGACTCCTAACAGCATTCGCAATCAGATTTTATGGTGGGCAACAGAATTCAAACCCTAGCAGGAGCATAACAATCCATTAAACCCTTGACGTCATACCCAAATGGTGTGCCATAAACCCTAGAACGGTCCCAAGCAATTCAGAGGTGAATTATATCTTCATGATGATGATCAAATGAAGAATTAGATTTGAAGTTAAAGCCTCTTAGTGGCTTTTAGAAGGATCCCTTCTAATTCTTCATTGACTTAAGGTTTTCAACAAATAGGTTAAAAACATTATTTAAACAATGCAAGTTACCCAATAAAAAATTATAACTTAATTTTATAATGTCTTTATGAGTGGGCAACAAGGACAAGTCAAAGGATATGGTGAAATGCTCTAGGGGGGCGCTAGCACAAAGGACAAACAAGGAGGGGTCAGTTACCAACTTATTTGTACCATAGTTAGATTATCTGAAGAGCCGCCATATGACAAACATGTTAAGTGTTTGTGTTCCAGTGTATCAGATGATCCATCCTTTGTGCCTAGCCAATTTTGGCTAGTCAGTTTGTTGTTTGTCTTGAAATGACCATGCCCCACGGGGTTTTTATAATAAAAGTGTGCTAGTAGGGTTTGAGTGACTCGGTCACCCATGACTGGTTTATCAACTAAGGTATTCTAGGGAGTTTTCTACCTTGACCAATTATACTTTGCCTTCGGTCGAGATATAATTGACAAGGTTTTCTCCCGCTTCCTCCAAAGCTAGAATGCCCGATTTTGAAATTCTGGCCATGGGGGGTTATTAGAGTCCAACTGATGAATATGGACCTACTAGACACTATGGGTCGAGTCAGTGGTCATTTCGTAGGTCTGTAGTGGTTTTTAAACGTTGTCCGAAATTTTTTTACCGGACGCGTTGGACAGTTAATCTCTTTTTTTTAATAATTAATTTTTCCATAGTTTAAATGGAAAAATTCAATTTGTAATATGTCAGTCGTTCGAGGGTGTTTTTCAGTGATTGGAGGCTTAATTCCTAAGCCAAAAATCATACTTAGACCCCGGGCACCTTTATCCTAAGTTTCAGATCTTTAGTTGGCCACTTAATTAATAATTCCTCAAAAAATCAATAAAAAGGATTATTAATTAATTAAATCAAAAAATTAATAATTGGAGAGAATCCAATTCTCTCCAAAATAATCCAAATTGGATTATTTCAGTGGCTAAATGACATGGCACAAGGCATTAATGAAGTTTCTAATCATCTCAGTCATCATTCAGTCAACTATCCAGTCACCAGCAGTGATCTCCTTCAAGTGAATTCGCCCACCTGCATGCAGAAGTCGAATTGGGTGAGATGGCATCAATTAATTGGTTGATTGATTTGCATTAAAGCTTATGGTAGGCCCCCTCCTTGATTAATGACTTGGCTCCTTATGAGGGCGAGTTGCATTCATTACAACTCAAGAGTTTGTCTCCCATGAATGCCCACTCATTCCTCATCTCCCTCATGTCAATCTAGGGTATGGGCTCGAATATTACACATGGCATTGGTTTATTTGATGGTGAAGCCTCCAAGATAGGGATGGGGGGCGCCTTGCCAAGGTGGAGGCCACCTCCCCATCCACATAGATTGCAACTCGAGTTGTATGGTGGGATTAGCACTCCAAGATACATATTGATTGGATTTAGATTGGATTAGATTGGGAATTCGACTTTAGACTTGTGCCATTGGCTCCTTCTTTGCCAATTCAAATTAGGGTAGGGGTTTAGCTTAGTTTTGTTATATAAGTAAGGCATTCCCTCCTCTTTTCTCATGGAGATTTGTGCATAGAAACTCTGGAGAAATTTGTAATCTTGTTTAGAATTTGAATAAAGTTGAAGACTTTGGAGGTCAATGTAGAAGCTCTTTGTGTGCCATGCTTCATCTTGTATAAGGTGATACCATTCTTAGTTATTTACTTTTGATTCTTACGCATATGATTTTGTGATTAGAAGGATAACAATCTAGCACGATATTATATAATCTATGCTTTTCTCTTAAGTGTGTGACTTTCAGGTATTCTCCCAAGTGCAAGGGCTCTTGCTTGGTTTACACATTCATTCCACAAGCTACCAAAGGAGTCTTTTGCTTTAAGGAATTGAGAAACGAAGGGCTTGTTTGCCTCATCCATCAAACTACAAAACACAATCTCTCTTTCTAGTTACTTGGTTACATTGTTGAGTAGTGGATCTTCTCTTTCCCACACTCTTTTCTATGTTCTCATATGTAAGTTTTGTCTTGAGAAAGTAGCTTGGGATTTGATCCCAAGTGCCATATAGCTTTGTGGCTACTTCTCTTTCCCACTAGCATCCTTGCGTGCATCCAGCTAGCTGAAAGGTTTTTGGGACTAGTGTTCTAGTGGTCACCTTGTTCCAAGGTTGATCCCACCTCATTGTTTGATTCTTGAGTTTTTGACTTGCTTTGGCCTTGCTTCTCCTCTTGCTCTCGTTTTTGCTCTCTTTCCTCCTTTTGTTTTCATATTTTCTTCCTCCTTGCTCTCATCCATCTTCCTCCTCCTTAGATCTCTCTAGCTCTCGTCCTACTTCACCTTCTCCTCTTCTTCCTTTCGTCTTCCCTTCTTTCCTCCTTCTCGTCCTACCTTCTTTCTCATCCCTTCTTCTCCTTTCTTCTAGCTTCTTCAAACCTCTTCCTTCTCGTTTTTCCCTTTGATTCTTCCTCTCCACCTTGCTCTCGTCCCTCCTCAACTTAGCTCTCCATTCTCCCTTTCATCCACCCTCTACTTGGCCTTCCTTTCTCCTTTCGTTTTTCCCTTGGACTTGTCCCAAACTTCCTTTTTTCGTCCCTCCTTGAGCATTCTAAAATCTTCACATAAAAATAACAAAGAGGTTTGGTTAATGAGTTAGTTGTTTTTCCATTTTGAAGCTAAGTAGTTAGATCTCTTCTCATTCTAGGCATTTCCATTCATAGATCTCATCCTAAGCTTTGGATCTAGTTTATTTTGTTAGCTTGTATTTAGATCTCGTCATAAGCATTAGATTTGCATTGTACTTCATTTTCTAGCTTTGAAATACTTAGATCCTAGTTGCATCCATTTTCTTTTGATTTGGGTTGACTAAAGCTAAAGGGTACTTGTAGTTTATTTTGCATGTTCTTGTAGATTTGAATAAAAGCACTTAAGAAGGAAGATCAATAAGAAGTGGAAGATCAAAAACCATCAAAGAGCAATAAACCAAAGAAGATCATTTGAACCGAGAAAGACAAAACCAAACACTCTCCTTTTGTAAAAACCACTAAGGCTTTCTTTCACTTTACATTTTCCAAGTTTCTCTCAAAGTGGTTGAAAATCCAAAATATTGTACTTGATTAATAAAATAAGGCTAAGTGGGATAAAGCCTCCCATATTTTGTGTTTCTTCCCCATTTGGGGAAGAGTGTTGTTATCACACCATAGTAGCAGGGCTACTATTCTTGTACAGCAGATATCTGCACATTCCAGAGCTTCATTTATTCCAGAGCATGGCTATATATATTGGATCACTCATGATCAGAGCAGTACATTATTCAGATATTGTATGACCTTGTGTCAAGGCTGAGCCTTGAGAGTTCAGTTTGGATGACTGATGTGACCACTTATCCCATTACAGTTTCAGTTCAGTGCCTAGAGATGTACTTCAGCAGTGTTTCAGATGATGCATGATGATTGCTATTATGATGATGTTGTATGATCTATGGATATGTTCTCACTGACAGTGGATTATTAGCTTGTTGATTTAGTCATGATTATAGCATGTGCTTGGTATATTATTCCTGATGTGGCAAACTATTTAAAATGAACTGTAAACCTTAAAATGGACAATTGCTTGCACTTTTAGGTCATCTAACAAAACTTACTGGTATTTCACCTTACATAGACATGGTCTTTCCCGACACCTGTTGTCTGCTAGTGTAGGCTCCATATCCACTTGTCTCCATCCATACATGACCTTCCTGTTTGACTTTAAACCCTGACTTGTCTTATTTGACTTTCTGATACTGAGGACTTCCCCATTTTTCTACCTCTGTGTTTGGACCGCATCCCTGTTTATTCAGTGTCTCGGCTCTGAGTTGGTGACAGAACTTGCCTTTGGTGAGTTGGATTGTAGGCCTTGGCTCGAACTCCCCCTAGTCACTTGAGATGTTGTTGGCTAAAACTGAAAGCTCATGTTCTACCTGTGGAAACTAAATAAATTCGCCCATGGAAACAAAAAAAAGGGCAAGAGCAATGAAAAGCTAAAAATACTCCTCGAAGAGTATAAAGAAAGGTCCAAAAAGAAATAGTTCTTAAAAGCTATATCTAAACAATTGCTGACCTTGTGAATATATAAAAAACATGCCCTGGATGCAAGCTGCAACTAGTTGTGCTTCTCAGCACATCTGAAATCCGAAGGGTTATGTAGGCCAAAAAGGCCATGGAAATAAATTGAATGATCCTAATGAACTTGGATCAACTTGATGTAGACATGATGCCTAAGTTGAATAAGCACTCTCTAAACAACTTATCCATTTGTGAGGCACAGCCATCCCCCGTGTTCTTTTGTCCAGCACAGAGTTTGTAGCTTCCCCCTTCTCCCAGTCCAAAGTATTTTTGAGTTAAGTTAGACAAGTCAAACCCTTGGCCCAACCTTGCTCCTAGCCTTCATCCTTCACTAGCAGTTTGACCATGTCCAATGGGTAAGTTTGTCATTTGAACTAGGGTGCAAGTAATTTTATATAATCACGGAATATGTTAACTTGATTAATGCCACTGAATGGAATTTATACTTTGAGCTTAGCTATGAAGTGATTAAAGAAGCATTGTCTTAGTCTACTGATGTGATTTATCCTTGATTATATATATATTCTTGGGATCCGTGATGATGTGGACCATGTATGATGATTATTGGTGATGATTTATGGTCCCACATGTTTGATGATGATATCATATGATGGACATATGATACAGATGATGTTTGATCCAGTTCAGCAGGTTATTATTATTACAGATCAGCAGATTATACATTGTCCATATATGGTGGACCCTACAGCTGGCCCATTAGGGCAACCCAGGGTGTATGAGTACTCATTCCTAGTGGATTTGGGTCTTCTGGATCCATTGAGACACTTATCTTTCAGTTCCGGGCACTTCTGACAGTGATTGATGCAGTTTTACACTTGTTGACCAGATTTGGGGCTGATTTCCCAGCCTGAGCAGCAGGGGCCCCGAGAGGCCAGTTCACCTAGGGCGCTGATGATGGAGGGGGTGGTCCAGCTTCTTGTTATTACCATTTATCCCCCCTCCCGGAGAGCCTGGTGGGCTCAGATGGACAGCGCTAGCACCCTAGGAGGCAGTTTTGGCACTTTCACAGTTCCCGAGGCAGTTAAAAAATGGGATAAAGTGGTCACTGAGGAAATCGATTTGGGCAATTGAGGCAAGGTTTTGGCATTTGGTTTTCACAGAGGTCTTCCAGGTTGATCTCATTATCTTCCAGTCATTTTTCACCATGTGGGTATCTCCAGATTGATCACAGGAGGACATTTACTGCTCGACTGTCATGGATTCTGAGGACAGTTTTGGTCATTATTATTATATTGGACATATTTTTATTATTTCATTGTGCCTTGGGGTGAGCTAGCAAGGATTTATACCTCCTAGCCCCACCATGTGCTTATTTTATCATGTCCTAGTCATCATGAGGTGGATTATTGTACTTTATACCCCTCTTGTGGGATGACGTCACCCTCTATTGTACCATTTAGTGAGGGCGCTATTGTTATGTTGAGTGATCCATGTGATATTATGTTATGGATTCATCTTAGCCATTGATTATGTTGTGAGATCTTTTAATCTCAACCACTCATTTCAAAAAGGTGGTTTTGAGATCTAGGGTTTTGGTCTTTATTATCCTATATAAGGAGGAGACCCCCTCATTGTAAAATTCATCTAGAGATTTTTGGCTCTTGGCTCTTGGAATAAAATTTCTATCTTTTGGAGTACATGCTTGGATTGGAGTGGATGTTGGTTGTTTCGATTGTAAATGCTATTGTCCATTGCACTGGAGGATCTATTGTAGCTATCTTGCGTATTTGCCATACTTTATTTGCAGGTTGAGAGGGCGACTTTGACAAGTGCGAATTGGTGGGGAGGCTTGCCCTTCAAGCTTGGAAGAAGTCGTTTTGGGTTTGACAGGGAGTGGTTTTGCCTTTGTGTCAACTATCCTATGTTTTTCTCTCTCTTGCTTGCATCTACCTTCAATTTGTTAAACTAATTGATGCTTTGCTCCTTGGCTTGACAGGTTAGAAGGAATTACATGTGGCTTGGAAAAATCGATTTGGCAAGAGGGTTTCAACAATTCTCCATTTGATCTTTGGCAAAGTAATCCTCGTCTCAACTAGCATTCATCTCTTCATCCAGGTATGTCCCAAGAGGTATGATCTTCTCTTCCTTGAATCTTCCATAATTTCTAGATCACCAAAAAACCTAATCAAATTAAAACCCTTGTTTTTGGTATTTTTTTAGATCTACTTAGATCTAGCCCTCAATTTGAAAAGATATTGAAAACCCACCTCTATAGCATCCACCCCTAGTTGGATCTATAGTTTGGTGGTGATTGGCTAAGAATTGACCCATTTTCTAAGGCAAAAAGCTCTCCTTGACCTAAAGCGCACTTCCTTGAGAGAGGCTTGTTGGGCTAGATCTAGCACATGGGTATGTGAGATCCCGCTTGATTTGACAACTAGACACTTGATAACACATACCCATATCCTTACTTTGGTGAAAACTACCTTGTGGACATCTCTCCATGTTTTGAGGGGTTGAAACCCCCTTTTTGACCTTCTTGGCACCTTAAAACCTAGATCTACCAAGATCTACCCATTGGATTCATTTGAAACTTTGAAGGAACATAGATCGGGGTACTAGCACCCCGGATCTACACTTTGGTGGCCATTGGACTTGGCATGGTCCACCAAACCCACTTTTTGCCTCTCCTTGAGAAAGTCGCACCCCTTGGGAGTTTTGAGTTGGACCACTTCTAGGAAGTGGGTGTTGGAGATTTTCGTAGATTTGGAATGCCCATGCCTTAAAACCTAGGTCTAGACTATCCTTTTGCCCCGATCTACCTTGGGGATTGCATTCCTTGTTTTAAGGAATTGTGGTCCACTTTTGGTCATTTTTCAAAAAACCTAGATCTAGTAAGACCTAACCATTGGATCACATCCATTTCACTTGACTTGGCTTCTAGGTGTCCCGATCTACACTTTGACATCTTTCTTGACTCCATTAGCCCACTAAACAAGGCACTAGTCCTTCTCCAAGTAAGGCGCACTTCTTGGGATTAGTGTCAAATCCTAGATCTAGCACATGGGTAATCCTAGAACCAACTCTAACTTGTAGATCTAACTTAGATCTAGCCTATAGTACCATCTTCACACTCAACTTCACCTTGTGGACCAATCTAGAAACATTTCACACTTCCCAAGGCAACAAGATCCACTTGTATAAACACATGGTACTATACCTAGTAATCATACCCCATCATGTGGCCTAAACCATTCATAGGTTGAAACACTTATTATCCATCACACCACCTTCAACCATACCTTAACCTTTAGGTCCACTTAGCCTTGCATTGGTTTCCGTAACTCATCACTTACCTATCCTTAGAAACCTTTGTTTGGATCCAATCAACTGTGATTGGGGTATAGGGTCTCCCCCTTGGTCTAGTCATACCTTGACCTAAAGCGAAGAGTGCCTCGGTTGACGTGACTCCCACATTGCATTGGGAACCGTGGCATCTCTTGGGTCACCTCTTTAGTTGCCTGTCTCCTCTACCGTCCCGGATGGGATACCTCTAGGGGCAACTACAAGTTGTGTGATAACATTTTTGGCGCCGTTGCCGGGGAGGTAGGGGCCTACCTTGGTTCAACACACCTTTGTGTCTCACTATCTCTCTGCACTTTAAACGACATACATCTTGGTAGAAGAGTTTAAAAATCTACCTGGCGACTCCAATTCGTGACTCCGCTGAGGATCGGCCCCATTCCCATCTTTCAATTTTGTAATTTGTAAATCATAAATGAATTCAGACATTTTCTTCCAAATGACAAGGTGTATGAATGAAATATATGAGAATCTATCTCGCTATAGAGGGCAGTTGGAAGAAAGTAATGAAGGTCAGTCAACATATCAATATGGGAGTGATTATGTACATAATTCTTATAACTCTCATCATTCTTTTCATTCTTCAAGTAAAAATATTAACCCAATTAGTTCAAACAAAAGTCAAGTTCAACCAAGGCCTTGCAACCAAAGCATTCGGTCAAATGACTCTAGCATTCCAGTTAGACATCCAAAACTAATCCCTAGTAGAATGGCCAAAGTTATTAGAAATCCACCTAAGCCATCTCCTTTTGACTTTTCTGAAATTCATGGGGCACCTCATCTTATGCCAAATAATTACTCTGAATGGTTGCCTCGTTTCTATGGAAATTATTTCGAGTCAATTGAAAATCATTTACAAAGATTTTGGGATTATATGGAAGTTAGGGGTGCTGATGATGAAGATGTTTATATGCGGGCCCTGGGTGAGACATTAGGTGGAAATGCCGGATTATGGTTTGATAATTTAGCCCCAGGATCCATCACTGGATATGATATGTTTGTTGGATTATTAAAGAATAAATGGGGTAGTAACATTGAAGAATCCTCAACAGAGACATCAAGCAATAACTGTGTTGTTGAGGATCAGTTTGACAAGGACCATAATAATAATAATGACACTTCAAGTCAGTCCTTGAGTAGCCCCCCTTTTGACCTTGAAGAAATTTCTGATTCTGTGGATCCTTCAGAAAGAGAACTCCTTAATCATTCTATCATTAACAATCCTTTAATTTCTCCTCATCTTTTTGAAGAAGAAGAAAGTGGAAACATTGACCAAGACCCTTTAGTAGTGCTTTCACATGATCATTGTGCAAATAATCAGGATGTTCTAAATAAATCTCTTAATTTTATCCCTGATCAATTTGATGAAAATGATCAAGTATCCTCTTGTGATTTTACTGATGAATCAATAGAAGGAGAGGATGAGCCAGTAGATCACACTAGATGCTCTAATCTTTGTTCCACTTCTTATAATGAGTCTTTAAATTTTTCTATCCTTAGTCAAGATAGCTTTTTCTTAGAGTTAGAATCTTGTCCTCAAATCAGATTTAATCAAAAGTTTGAAGTTATTCCTAGTGCTATTATGAAAGGTCTTTCATTTTGTCAAATTTCAAGGCCAAATCTTTCTATCCATCTAGGAGACTGTTCATATTTGCAATCCACCCTCCCTTCCCAACTTTTTCAATCATCTTTGGGTTGGTGGTCTAGTCAGTCTTTTGCTTTTAAAATTTTCAATAAGAAGTTTGGAGAAAATGCACTTCATTTCCCTTTTCAGTCACGTTGGAACTATAATGCTTGTTGTCAATTTATCAATCATTCTAGGTGGCTAGAAAAGGTGTTTAAAGATCAATTCCATCTTTTCTCCATTTTTGAGCATCAAGAGGGTCTAACTTTGATTTTTCGTCTTCCAGGCTTTGATTTGTCTCCACTTGGTTTCTATTTGATCATCAGTCCCAAGGAGAATCAAATTGAATATGTGAGAGAAGTAAATGAAGAAGTTAATTTGCGTGAAAATGAATCGAATCACATGTCTTATGTCTTCCCTCCATCCATCCCTGAGTTTAACTTGCATAAATTTTATGATCCTATCAGTTCTTTGATGGAGGATGTTTGCATCAGACAGCCTTCTCCTTGGCATAATTTCATATCGCATCATTTAAACCATTCTTCAATGTTTGAACAAGTCAGGAAGATTGTGCCCTCAAATTTGTTAATCTTTAGCCCGATCTTAACTTGTTCTATTATCAAAAATCAAATAAGAATCATCAACCTGTTTAATAAATGGTTACACTGGATTTATGATTTTACCTAACATTTGTGCTAGTTGGTTAGAGTAGGGTAGGTAGGTCTTGAATAAGCTCACTTGAGCAGTAGGATTTGTGTGATTTTTCTTTCTGTGTGTGCCGAGTATTGTCCCTTTTCCTTTTCTGCCTGAGTTGAGTCTTGCTCCTTCCTAAGCTTGTCTCTTCTCCTGCATGCATTTAAGAAATTGTAGTTAGCATTTCTATTGTTGGCTGCCTGTGCAAGTTGAGATTGCCTGATTAAAGAAGTTACTCTTTTCCTCCTGCACAGTAAATAAAAATGATAAATGAATAATATATGCCATGTTAGTTATATTTATATTTTGACGCATTTTCAGTTTATTCTTTAGGTTAGTTTTCAGTTTTATTTTATATTTGTCCCATACATGCTCCATGATGGTATTCTAGTTTTTGTGAGAGCAGGAACAGGTGCAAGATAAAGGCTGAAAGCAAGGATGGTGCAGTGCTGGATTGAAGATTGATGCAGAGGTGTTCGAGACCAGAGATTCTGAGGTTCTCAAGCGCTCTCTCCCTTAGAGCACTTGTCCCAGCTGGAGCCAGATGTTATCACACCATAGTAGCAGGGCTACTATTCTTGTACAGCAGATATCTGCACATTCCAGAGCTTCATTTATTCCAGAGCATGGCTATATATATTGGATCACTCATGATCAGAGCAGTACATTATTCAGATATTGTATGACCTTGTGTCAAGGCTGAGCCTTGAGAGTTCAGTTTGGATGACTGATGTGACCACTTATCCCATTACAGTTTCAGTTCAGTGCCTAGAGATGTACTTCAGCAGTGTTTCAGATGATGCATGATGATTGCTATTATGATGATGTTGTATGATCTATGGATATGTTCTCACTGACAGTGGATTATTAGCTTGTTGATTTAGTCATGATTATAGCATGTGCTTGGTATATTATTCCTGATGTGGCAAACTATTTAAAATGAACTGTAAACCTTAAAATGGACAATTGCTTGCACTTTTAGGTCATCTAACAAAACTTACTGGTATTTCACCTTACATAGACATGGTCTTTCCCGACACCTGTTGTCTGCTAGTGTAGGCTCCATATCCACTTGTCTCCATCCATACATGACCTTCCTGTTTGACTTTAAACCCTGACTTGTCTTATTTGACTTTCTGATACTGAGGACTTCCCCATTTTTCTACCTCTGTGTTTGGACCGCATCCCTGTTTATTCAGTGTCTCGGCTCTGAGTTGGTGACAGAACTTGCCTTTGGTGAGTTGGATTGTAGGCCTTGGCTCGAACTCCCCCTAGTCACTTGAGATGTTGTTGGCTAAAACTGAAAGCTCATGTTCTACCTGTGGAAACTAAATAAATTCGCCCATGGAAACAAAAAAAAGGGCAAGAGCAATGAAAAGCTAAAAATACTCCTCGAAGAGTATAAAGAAAGGTCCAAAAAGCAATAGTTCTTAAAAGCTATATCTAAACAATTGCTGACCTTGTGAATATATAAAAAACATGCCCTGGATGCAAGCTGCAACTAGTTGTGCTTCTCAGCACATCTGAAATCCGAAGGGTTATGTAGGCCAAAAAGGCCATGGAAATAAATTGAATGATCCTAATGAACTTGGATCAACTTGATGTAGACATGATGCCTAAGTTGAATAAGCACTCTCTAAACAACTTATCCATTTGTGAGGCACAACCATCCCCCGTGTTCTTTTGTGCAGCACAGAGTTTGTAGCTTCCCCCTTCTCCCAGTCCAAAGTATTTTTGAGTTAAGTTAGACAAGTCAAACCCTTGGCCCAACCTTGCTCCTAGCCTTCATCCTTCACTAGCAGTTTGACCATGTCCAATGGGTAAGTTTGTCATTTGAACTAGGGTGCAAGTAATTTTATATAATCACGGAATATGTTAACTTGATTAATGCCACTGAATGGAATTTATACTTTGAGCTTAGCTATGAAGTGATTAAAGAAGCATTGTCTTAGTCTACTGATGTGATTTATCCTTGATTATATATATATTCTTGGGATCCGTGATGATGTGGACCATGTATGATGATTATTGGTGATGATTTATGGTCCCACATGTTTGATGATGATATCATATGATGGACATATGATACAGATGATGTTTGATCCAGTTCAGCAGGTTATTATTATTACAGATCAGCAGATTATACATTGTCCATATATGGTGGACCCTACAGCTGGCCCATTAGGGCAACCCAGGGTGTATGAGTACTCATTCCTAGTGGATTTGGGTCTTCTGGATCCATTGAGACACTTATCTTTCAGTTCCGGGCACTTCTGACAGTGATTGATGCAGTTTTACACTTGTTGACCAAATTTGGGGCTGATTTCCCAGCCTGAGCAGCAGGGGCCCCGAGAGGCCAGTTCACCTAGGGCGCTGATGATGGAGGGGGTGGTCCAGCCACTTGTTATTACCATTTATCCCCCCTCCCGGAGAGCCTGGTGGGCTCAGATGGACAGCGCTAGCACCCTAGGAGGCAGTTTTGGCACTTTCACAGTTCCCGAGGCAGTTAAAAAATGGGATAAAGTGGTCACTGAGGAAATCGATTTGGGCAATTGAGGCAAGGTTTTGGCATTTGGTTTTCACAGAGGTCTTCCAGGTTGATCTCATTATCTTCCAGTCATTTTTCACCATGTGGGTATCTCCAGATTGATCACAGGAGGACATTTACTGCTCGACTGTCATGGATTCTGAGGACAGTTTTGGTCATTATTATTATATTGGACATATTTTTATTATTTCATTGTGCCTTGGGGTGAGCTAGCAAGGATTTATACCTCCTAGCCCCACCATGTGCTTATTTTATCATGTCCTAGTCATCATGAGGTGGATTATTGTACTTTATACCCCTCTTGTGGGATGACGTCACCCTCTATTGTACCATTTAGTGAGGGCGCTATTGTTATGTTGAGTGATCCATGTGATATTATGTTATGGATTCATCTTAGCCATTGATTATGTTGTGAGATCTTTTAATCTCAACCACTCATTTCAAAAAGGTGGTTTTGAGATCTAGGGTTTTGGTCTTTATTATCCTATATAAGGAGGAGACCCCCTCATTGTAAAATTCATCTAGAGATTTTTGGCTCTTGGCTCTTGGAATAAAATTTCTATCTTTTGGAGTACATGCTTGGATTGGAGTGGATGTTGGTTGTTTCGATTGTAAATGCTATTGTCCATTGCACTGGAGGATCTATTGTAGCTATCTTGCGTATTTGCCATACTTTATTTGCAGGTTGAGAGGGCGACTTTGACAAGTGCGAATTGGTGGGGAGGCTTGCCCTTCAAGCTTGGAAGAAGTCGTTTTGGGTTTGACAGGGAGTGGTTTTGCCTTTGTGTCAACTATCCTATGTTTTTCTCTCTCTTGCTTGCATCTACCTTCAATTTGTTAAACTAATTGATGCTTTGCTCCTTGGCTTGACAGGTTAGAAGGAATTACATGTGGCTTGGAAAAATCGATTTGGCAAGAGGGTTTCAACAATTCTCCATTTGATCTTTGGCAAAGTAATCCTCGTCTCAACTAGCATTCATCTCTTCATCCAGGTATGTCCCAAGAGGTATGATCTTCTCTTCCTTGAATCTTCCATAATTTCTAGATCACCAAAAACCCTAATCAAATTAAAACCCTTGTTTTTGGTATTTTTTTAGATCTACTTAGATCTAGCCCTCAATTTGAAAAGATATTGAAAACCCACCTCTATAGCATCCACCCCTAGTTGGATCTATAGTTTGGTGGTGATTGGCTAAGAATTGACCCATTTTCTAAGGCAAAAAGCTCTCCTTGACCTAAAGCGCACTTCCTTGAGAGAGGCTTGTTGGGCTAGATCTAGCACATGGGTATGTGAGATCCCGCTTGATTTGACAACTAGACACTTGATAACACATACCCATATCCTTACTTTGGTGAAAACTACCTTGTGGACATCTCTCCATGTTTTGAGGGGTTGAAACCCCCTTTTTGACCTTCTTGGCACCTTAAAACCTAGATCTACCAAGATCTACCCATTGGATTCATTTGAAACTTTGAAGGAACATAGATCGGGGTACTAGCACCCCGGATCTACACTTTGGTGGCCATTGGACTTGGCATGGTCCACCAAACCCACTTTTTGCCTCTCCTTGAGAAAGTCGCACCCCTTGGGAGTTTTGAGTTGGACCACTTCTAGGAAGTGGGTGTTGGAGATTTTCGTAGATTTGGAATGCCCATGCCTTAAAACCTAGGTCTAGACTATCCTTTTGCCCCGATCTACCTTGGGGATTGCATTCCTTGTTTTAAGGAATTGTGGTCCACTTTTGGTCATTTTTCAAAAAACCTAGATCTAGTAAGACCTAACCATTGGATCACATCCATTTCACTTGACTTGGCTTCTAGGTGTCCCGATCTACACTTTGACATCTTTCTTGACTCCATTAGCCCACTAAACAAGGCACTAGTCCTTCTCCAAGTAAGGCGCACTTCTTGGGATTAGTGTCAAATCCTAGATCTAGCACATGGGTAATCCTAGAACCAACTCTAACTTGTAGATCTAACTTAGATCTAGCCTATAGTACCATCTTCACACTCAACTTCACCTTGTGGACCAATCTAGAAACATTTCACACTTCCCAAGGCAACAAGATCCACTTGTATAAACACATGGTACTATACCTAGTAATCATACCCCATCATGTGGCCTAAACCATTCATAGGTTGAAACACTTATTATCCATCACACCACCTTCAACCATACCTTAACCTTTAGGTCCACTTAGCCTTGCATTGGTTTCCGTAACTCATCACTTACCTATCCTTAGAAACCTTTGTTTGGATCCAATCAACTGTGATTGGGGTATAGGGTCTCCCCCTTGGTCTAGTCATACCTTGACCTAAAGCGAAGAGTGCCTCGGTTGACGTGACTCCCACATTGCATTGGGAACCGTGGCATCTCTTGGGTCACCTCTTTAGTTGCCTGTCTCCTCTACCGTCCCGGATGGGATACCTCTAGGGGCAACTACAAGTTGTGTGATAACAAGTGTCTTGTGCTTATTTGTCTTCTTAGCTTAGTTTGCTTTTTTGCAAGTAGCTTAGTTTCAATTTTGTTGTAGAACACCAATTGCTAGAGTAGTTCATTTTGCAAGTAGTTAATTGTTAGATCATTGCTTCATCATTATCATTTGAGCTATCATTTGTGTTCTTTACTTACAAGCTGCTTGTCTTCTAAAAACAAACCAAAGACTCTTGAACTTGCCATAACACAAGTCAAGAGCACTCTCTGTCGAAGAGCATAAGCACTGCATTTTCCTTGCATTCAGCATATAGATTAGCTAAAGTCTCTTGAACTTCTGTCATAAGACGAAGTCAAGAGCACTCTCTGTCGGAGAGTCTCACTGTGTGCTCTTAATAAAATACTTTTCAAACTCACATTCCCCTCTAAAATTTACTTCGATGCTTTCCATCACTTAGTATGCTCTGCCGACCCTAAAAAGTTGGACTCGTACTCAGAATGGTGATTGGATTTGTTAATCTTGCAAGTGATAACCATTATAAAATTTTCACCCCCACAACCAACGAACCGACATTGTTATTTCGAGAAATACTCAGGTAGTGGGCAAAGTTCCTAACTGGTCACGTCGGAAATCACCGTTGTCATAGAGTTCGAGCTTGTTGGTTAAATCCACTGGACACCTAGCCTTGAATACTGGACGGTTCGTCATGTCACCAAGGGGAAGCCATTGAAGGTATACCTTTCCGGTTGGTTTCATACCTTGCCTTTCTAGCCCTAATAATCAAGAACATCTAAAACACTTTAAAATTTACCAAGAACAATTTCAAAATGATCTCACGAACAATCATCACTGAGACTTACTTTTTCAATATCACAAGCATTTGTTTGACTCCATTTGGCACTGGTCTATAAAACATTTATGTATCACCTTGATTTGGACCATTAGTCTTTGTGCATTTTTCAATTATCTTGTGGATGCTTACTTAATTTTCAAAGTCAAAGTATATTGTTCATCTTTAAATTATATCTTGTAATTTGCAACGTGGATTGCGTGTTTAATTGTGTTCTCATCATCTTTCAAAAAACTCCTAAAAAACACCCATCTGCATCACCACATACAAAACACTAAAAACACAAAGCCATAGAAACTCTTTGTTAGGGACAACCCCCCTTGGCGTCCTTAGGAGTTTGCCTAAACAGAGGAGCTGGGATTCAGGTGACAGTACCTGGCTCATTGCTTGCCCCCAAGGCCACACCTCTCCCACATGTAGTGAGGAGACAACTTTCGAAAGATTTCTGCTGCTGGTGTGCATCTCGACGGACAACATCTTTGGCATCGTTACCGGGGACAAATCTTTTTGTTCCTGGACGACCTTAGTTTTTTCTAGTTTTATTTTACCTTTTTGATAGATTTGATATCTATCTGGTGACTCCACTGCCTTTTATTTTTCTTTTTGGTAGATTTTTAGTCAAATCACTCTCCGGAATTAGACTTGAATCCACCTGGTGACTCCACTGTCAGTAAACACCTCAAGGTATTCTACTAGAAGAAATTCTGAAGGTTTACTCAATTTCATCCCCGAGCCTGAAAAGGTTTATAGGAGGACATTGAATAGACTTGCTTCTCGTCAAATCCTTGAAGAACTTGGATCTCAGTCTGTTTCAGACATCCATACTTTATTTCAAGAAAACTTTGAAAACTTTGAAAATAATAACTGTTTCCTTACCACGATGGGTGAGTATTTTACTCAACTCAACTTTACTCAGATAGCAGGTCAACCCCATGAGGTTCCTGAGAAGGCTATTGATAAACTCATGACTTTCACTGGCACTGATGCCTCTACCTCTGTTGAGCAACATCTCAAAAACTTTTCCAGACACTGTGGTTCCTATGTCAGGGGTACTAACAAACATGAGGATGTATACATGACTCTTTTTGCTTTATCTTTGGATGGTAAAGCTAGTAACTGGTATGACAACTTGCCTAATAACTCTTTCGCTACCAACTTGCCTTCAAGACTGCTTTCCTCGACAAATTTGGCAGTAAAAAGGAACCTAGACATCTAGTGGCATCCTTGACCAGTATGAAGAAATCAGATACCGAAACCATGGATGAATTCAACGCTAAGTTCACGGAGTTGTCTAATTCCATCCCTGCTACTTATGCACCTCCTGCAGCTTCCACATTGGATTATTACATAGAAGCATTAAGTGGCAAGATACAGTATCAGATAAGAGACAAGGATCCCACCACATGCTTGAAGCTCAGTTATTGGCTATCAAAATTGACAAAAACATGTAGTCTTTAGGAGAATCAAACATCCATGGTTACTCGAGATCTTCAATACCTTTAAAGATTAATGAACCCAAAGATAAAGATCCTTTATCAGTTGTAAAGGAGGCTCATGAAAAACAGATGTTGGAAATGAGGAATGAAATGAAAAAGGAAATGAAGAGAAACATGGAAGAAGCTGAAGCAAAACACCTTGCTCAACTAAAGGAAATACAGAACCCAGTAGTAACTATGGAAAGAACACAGACACAACCTGCTCCTAGGACCTTTGCTACAAAACCAAATTGGCAGAGAAAAAACCCCAACCATGAACAGAGGCCTCCTCATCAGCTAGAGGCTGCTAACATGTTTGAGTCATACAAACCATTTTGCAGGGCATGTAGAGATTTGCATGAGGAATCTAGTTGTCATTATGCATGTTATGTTTAGGAGCATGGTTATCTTGAGGGTTGTGGTCCTAGCACGTCTGCAAGCGAGCCTAAATTCATCAACCATGTAGGGGACATCTATAGCAATCCTAGGGACAGTTGGACTCAAGCCAACCAAGGTCATCAATGGGTTGATAACATGACTCAATACTACGGTGAGATGCCATCAAATGTCAACAACATTCAGAACTTCAAAGGCATGACATATCAAAGAAGACCGAAAGAAGGACCCTCTACTCAAACTGCTCCTAAGGTAACAAGTCCTAACACTACTCAAGAAACTAATGATGAAAAGGAATCTGTTGCTTTAAGTTTTGATTTAGGTAGTTGGTTGGCCAACTCTAAAGTTCCAGTCCCAGTATTGGAGCTATGCAAGATTCCTGGTCAGAAAGAGAAGCTTTTGAAAATACTAGACACTCAAGCAGATGATGTTCCCCCCTATCTCAAAACCTGTAGCACCTGAAAGACCTTCCACTCTCGTGAGACCTTCCACACTTACAAAGCCTTCTACTCCCAAGAAAGTGACCTTTTCCGACACAATAGAACAACCTTCAACAAGTTATAGCAATACTCATGAGGATCCTCCTGTAGTCCTGCATACTAGGGACTTAAGAAAAGAAGCTCACCCACCTTTCTATATATCATTGATGATAGGGGATCTTCTTCTACACAATTGTATGTTGGATTCAGGATCTGGTGCGAACTTGATGACTAAGAAACCAGTGAAAGATGAGTTATGGAAACCAATGCAAGGTTAGGTGGACCTAGAAGTTTAAGTATGGTTGAAGGAGGCTTTAAGGGATGACTTATGTTTCAACCATTGAATAATTTAGGCCACAAGATGAGATTAAATAACAAGATCTAGTACCATGAAATACACAAGTGGGGCCCACTGCCTTGGGATATGGAGATGGTTCAAATGGGGCCCACAAGGTGAAGTTAAGGATGCAAATGGTACCAAGGGGTATGCAAAGGATAGATCTATGGATCTAAGATGAAATTAGAGATACCCACATATGGGGTCTAGCAATTGACACAGATCCCAAGAAGTGCGATTTGCCTTAGGTGGACTAGTGCCTTGAAATGGATGGGCAAATGGAGTCAAATGGGTATCAAAATGTAGATCGGGACACCTGAGGTGTAAACCAAAGAGACTCTTCAAGATCAAGTGGGTGTGATGGTTAGATCTTACTAGATCTAATGTTTCACTAAGTGACCCAAGTGGACAACAATCCCCAAAATGAGGAATGATGCCCCCAAAGCAGAACTTCACAAAGTGATACACTAGATGTAGGTTTCAAGGTGTGCTCTTTACAAAACAAGTGGGATCTCAAACACCCAGTTTCTCAAAGTGAGTCAACTCAAACCCCCAAGAAGTGCGACTTTGCCCAAGGAGGGCTAAAAGCACGGAAAAGTGTGTCAAATCAAGTCCAAAAGCCACCAAAGTTTACATCCGGGTAGTTTAAGCAATTGTTAATGTGGATCTTGAAAATCAAGGGCATCTAATGGCTAGATCTCCATAGATCTGAGATTGAACATGCATCACCAAATTGACCCAAGTGGGGCACAACCCTCAAAATGAGGAATGGGGCCCACAAGGTGAAAATCAATGAAGTGAAGCACTAGGGGTAGGTTATCAAATGTGAGGATCATGAATCAAGTGGGATCTCACCTACCCATGTACTAGATCTAGCTTAACTCAACCACCCAAGGAGGGCGACTTTACCCAAGGAAGGTTAAATGCTTTGAAAAGTGGGTCAAATGTAGCTCAATCCACACCAAACTATAGATCTGAATCGCCGTGGATACTATAGAGGTGGGTTTTCAATATCTTTTCAAAAGCCAAGCTAGATCTAAGTAGATCTAAGAAAAGGTGAAAAATGAGGGTTTTATGATCTAGAATTCATGGATAAGCCAAGGAAGAAGAAGTCCATACCTTTGGAGCATACCTGGATAAAGAGATGAATGCTAGTTGAGATGAGGATTACTTTTGCCAAAGATCAAATGAAGAATTTTGAAGCCCTCTTGCCAAATCGATTTTCTCCAACAAAATGTGTATCCCTCTAACCTGTCAAAACCAAGGAGCAAAGCATCAATCAGTTTAACATGTTGAAGGTAGATACAAGCAAGAAAGAGATAAGCAAATAATATTTGGTACAAAGACAAAACCACTCCCTGTTTAACCAAAATGTCCTCCTCCAACCTTGAAGGGTAGGCCTCCCCACCAATTCGCACTTGTCCAAAAACGCCTTCTCAACCTGTAAAAAGTATGGCAAAGTATGCAAGATAGCTACAAGAGATCCTCCAGTGCAATGGACAAAAGCATTTACAATCAAAGCAACCAACATCCACTCCAAGATCTAAGCATGTACTCCAAAAGATAGAAATTTTATTCCAAGAGCCAAGAGCCAAGTTCTCTAGATGATTTTACAATGAGGGGGTCTCCTCTTTATATAGGATAATTAAGACCAAAACCCTAGATCTCAAAACCACTTTTTTGAAATGAGTGGTTGAGATTAAAAGATCTCAATACATGATAAATGGCTAAGATAAAAGATAACAATATAAGACATGGATCACTCAAATAATGATGATGTCATAGCTAAAAGATACTCATGGAGGGTGACGTCATCCACTAGAGTGGGCAAAAGTACATGGGCCCACCTAATATGACTAGGACATGACACATGGAGCTCATGGTGGGGCTAGGAGGCATCAATCCTTGCTAGCTCATCCCCATGGCACAATAAAATAATATAATATGTCCAAAATAAATGCAAATGATCAAATCTGTCCTCAAAATCTGTGAGACATGCAGTAAATGGCCTCCTGTGGCCTCTGTGGACCCCTCTGACTGATGAAAACTAGCTGGAATATAGGGAGTTCACCCTGGAATACCTCTATCAAAACCTGGCCTCAATTACCCAAATCGAATTCCTCAGTGACCCTTTTATCCCATTTCTGGATTGCCTCGGTAACTGTGAAAGTGCTGAAACTGCCACCTAGGGCACCTGTGCTGTCAAACTGAGCCCACCAAGCTCTCCAAAAGGGGGGATAAATGGTAATATCAAGTGGCTGGACCACCCCCTTCTCATACAGTGCCCTAGGTGAACTGGCCTCTCATGGCCCCTGCTGCTCAGGCTGGGAAATCAGCCCCAAATCTGGTCAACAAGTAGAAAACTGCATCTATCATTGTCAGAAGTGCTCGGAAATGAATGATAAGTGTCTCATTGGATCCAGAAGACCCAAATCTACTAAGAATGTGTACTCATACACCATGGGTTTCCCTGATGGGCCAGCTGTAGGGTCCACCATATATGGACAGTGCATAATCTGATGATCTGAAGTAATAATAAAACTTGCTGAACTGCATCAATAATCACCTGAATCATATGTCCATCATATAGCATCATCATCAAGAGTATGTGGGACCATCAATCATCATCAATGACAATACATGGCCCACATCATCACGGATCCCAAGAAATGACCATAGTCAAACTGGGTTTGACTAGGTCAATATACAACCAAGGATAAATCATATCCATAGACTAAGACATGTTCCTCTAATCATACTCACAGCTTAACTTAAAGCATAACATCATTTAGTGGCATTAATCATATTTGTTCATTCCGTTGTTATTTATATCTACTTGCACAATAGCTTAAATGACAAACTCACCCATTGGACATGGTCTAACTGGTAGCTAAGGATGAAGGCTGGGAACAAGGTTGGGCAAAAGGGGTGACTTGTCTAAACTCAACTAAAAGACACTTTGGACTGAGAGAAAGGGGAAGCTACAAACTCTGTGCTGGACAAAATAAACATGGGGAATGGTTGTGTGTCACAAATGGGTAAGTTGTTTAGAGAGTGCTTATTCAACTTAGGCTTCATGTCTACTTTTATAATAGATGATCCAGTTTCATTAGGATCCATTGATTTCATTTCATGGCCCTTTTGGCCTACATAACCCTTTGGATCTCAGGTGTGCTGATAAGCACACCTAATCGCAGCTTGCATCCAGGGCATGTTTATACATATATAAGGTCAGCAATTGTTTAGATATAGAATTTAAGAACCATTGCTTTTTGGACCTTTCTTATACTCTTCGAGGAGCATTTTTAGCAGTTCATTGTTCTTACCCTTTTTTAGTTTCCATGGGCGAATTTACATAAGTTTCCATAAGTAGTACATGAGCTTTCAATTTTAGCCAACATCTCAAGTGACTAGGGGGAGTTCGTGCCAGTGCCAAACATCGGAACAATCGACCGGAATGATTTAGGCCTACAATCCAACTTACCAAAGGCAAGTTCTGTCACCAACTCAGAGCCGAGACACTAAACAAACAGGGATGCGGTCCAAACACAAAGGTAGTAAAAGGGGACGTCCTCAATATCAAAAAGTCAAGTAAGACAAGTCAAGGGTTAAAGCCAATTAGGAAAGTCATGGATGGATGGAGTCAAGTGAAAGTGGAGCCTAAGCTAGCAGAGAACTGGCATCAAGAAAGACCATATCTATACAAGGTAGTAAACCAGTGAGTTTTGTCAAACAACCTAAATGTGCAAGTAAAATGTCCATTTTATAATTTATCATCAAGATAGTTCATTTTATAAAGTTTGCCGCATCATGAATTATATACCAAGCCAATGCTGTGAACATGACTAAAACAACAAGATAATAATCCATAGTCAATGATCAGGAATCCATAGGTCATACAACATCATCAAAAGAATAATCATCATATCTCATCTGAAACACTGTTGTAATACATCTCTAGGCACTAAACTGAAACTGTATGGAATAAAGGGTCACATCGATCATCAAATCTGAACTCTCAAGGCTCAGCCTTGACACAAGGTCTAACATAAGTCTGAATAATATACTGCTCTGATCATGAGTGATCTCAAAATATAAAGTCATCATAGCCAAGCTCTGAATAATCTAAGCTCTGGAATGTGCAGATATTTGCTAAGCTAGAATAGTATCCCTGCTAATATGGTGTGATAACAGTACCCTCCCTGATGCCAAGCATTACTGTTGCATCCTAGGCACCTGCTCTCACTACACGTATGAGTACTGCTCCATCTCGAAACTCTACCTCATACCCCTCATCCTCCAGGGTTGATAATGAGAGCAAAATGACCGTCAACTCTAGAACATGCATCACTCCTGCCACCTCCAATAGACCTTCTAACTCCAGCTAGAACATTATCGAACCAACTCTCCTCACTGTTAATCTAGTGTGATCCCTACACCTCACATAACGGTCTGAGTCTCTCTTAAACAGTAAGGAGCATCAAACTCACTCTCGTCATTATGGCTTGATGCCATATTGTCCATACCTCCTGCCTGAAGTTGCCTGAGGCTACCTGCAACCTTCTATTGTTGCCCGAGTACATCTGCAGTCTACCTGACTACTTTTCTGGGTTGCCCAAGTCCTTATGGGCCTGCCCAGCTCAGGCTCGAAATCCTGCTCCTGCCAAGGGCTTTCCTAGGAAGTTATGTTGCTTCCTGGGCTACCCGAAATTTGACGGGGTCTAGGCCCGCTGCTCGAAATCTGCCTTAGGCTTGCTGCCCTGCTGGCACTAGCGATTGACCTTTGCTGACTGCGGTCTGGCGGTTTCCAAATCTCTACTGGTGGCTTAACTTTCTGCCCAGCGGTGGCTAACTCTTATTTTAGTGATTAGCCTTGGCGACTACTATTCCGCCCTGTTCTATTGCATCCTGTGCAATCGAAACCACCAACAAGCTTTAATTCTTGTGCTGGCTCCCGTCAGCCTATCACGCTCCACCTCGTTGGTTCTTTGTCCACGCTCTCGTCAGTCGACACTATCGCTCCAGCCCACATGCTGACAAGCTCACTTAGACACCCCAGTCACCTTCATGCGGCCGATCCTTTGACGGTCGATCCAACTTTGTGATCATGCATATGGATGCACCTCATGCCAGTGCTTCTCTCTATGTGGAACTGCCATCACCAAGCCCCAAATCAAGCTCCTATGCCGCTGCACCCTCGGCTCCCAATTCACAACATGCCCGACACCTCTGTCACAGGAAGTCACCACCAGCATGAACTTCACTAGGGTTTCTTGCTCCTTAGCACGTCCTGCCGACACCTACACCAATGTTCTTCCCGCCCATTGGTTCCTCCCTGTCTATCTACCGAGCTTGCATCCAACAGCTTGTTGTTGCACTCTGCCCAACCATGCGTGCCTTCACTAGTCTTTGCCACACCTATGTGGGGACACTCCATTGGCGTCGTAGCTCAACATGCTTCGCAGTCAATTCCCTAATTCGCCATCTCTATCAGCTGCTATCTCGGCCTCGAGCCCAACTGCACTGCTCGACCGTCGCTCGATCCTGCCATCAACTGTTAAATTACCACTGTCGGTGCTCTAACACCCAACAACCATGAGACTCATGTCTGAGCTGCTCTTGCTGTGTGCAAGAATCTTCCTCCTTCGTATTTGCACACTATACCACATGATCTCTGTCGGCACAATGCCCGTTCGCACAACTCACTTATCACTTCCCATTTGATTTCTAATTGCAGCTACACGACTGAGCTTTTGTCATCAGCAACGATATGATCCCTCACGACTCTATATGCCTATAAAATATGAGGTTGTACGACCCATACCACGGTTGTACGATACTCTTTAAAACAAAATTATGTCTTATGCCGAGTTTCTCCAACCCATTCTAATTCCATGTGAAATTTACTAAGTTTAGATCTGGTTACTAATCTCGAATAATTAATCTACTAATTATTAACTAATAACACACTAAATTCTCAATAATCATACACAGAGAAAACCGAACACAAGTACCTTGAAAACCCTAACAAGAAAAACCAACAAACAATTTGACTTTATTGCATATTTGTTAAGCTATATTTACAACACCATGATTCTGGATATGACACACCGGATCTCAGTCAACTCCTGACTCTCCCTTGCTGCAACTATGCCCAAACCCTCAGCAATATGAACAAACCCCAGCTTGAGTGAATCCCTCACTCCCAAGCCTCTAAGAGACTCCCTCTCTCAAATTTGATCACTCACTATCAATGATGTTACACACACTGGCAATGACCACCACAAGAGATATAACTCACTCTTGACTGTGTAGTACCTATACAACTCTCCATAGACTCTTTTATAATATTCACTTTAAGTCAATACCATCGGCAATAACATGGGACACCCGGTACCACGGGAGACATAATACTATGGAACCTCCAATACCATTGACCATAAAGTAAAACAAAAGACACATTTACAAGGCTCTCTAGATAATTACTTTCCCAGACGACTTCTTCATGATAGACACCCCCATGATGAAGTACATGTCTGAGCTACAAAATCTAATTTGTGAGCCCAAGCATCATTTTCAAATTTTCAAATTTTTCTCTTCGAAGCACTTTTGTGAAGATGTCTACAATTTGCTCACTTGTGGAACAATGTCTCAAATGAATAGTCTTGGCGTCTACATGATGTCGAATCAAATGGTACTTTGTGTTTATGTGTTTGGTTCGATCATGGAATCTGGGATTCTTGCCCAACTTGATTGCAGAAGTATTGCCTACCAGAAAAGGAGTAGAATTCAATTGTTTCTCCTACAAATCTTCAAGTATTTTCCAGAGCCACACAATCTTCTATGTTGCTTCTGCAGCTACCATATATTCTACCTTTGTTGTGGAATCTACTAGAACTGACTATTTGTGTGATCTCTAGGAGATCGCTGCTGATCCAAGATTCATAAGATAGCTTGAAGTTGACACTCCATTTTTTGTATCTCCATCGAAGTCCGAATCAGAATATCCAACCAAGTTAAAGTCATCTACCTTAGAATATTTTAATCCATAATTGAGTTCCCTTCAAGTACTTTAGAACTCTTTTTGCAACGGACCAATTTTCTTCACAAGGTTTCTACATGAACCTAGAAAGGATCCCAACAACAAATGAAATATCTAGTCTAGTGGTGGTAAGATAGATAAGACTTCCCACAAGCTATATGTACTTGGTTGTATCCTAAAATTCATTCCCTTCTTTCAATGTGAGCTTCAAATTATGTTCCATTGAAGTAGAGAGAGGGTTACATTCAATCATGTTGAATTTGTTCAACAATTCACCAATGCACTTCTTTTGAAAGATGAATATGTACTTTGGATCCTGAGTCACTTCAATGCCCAAGTAGCAGTCAAGATGTCCTAAATCTGTCATCTCAAAGCCTTTCTTCAATTATTTCTTATGGATGCAAAATAGTCTTCATTGTTCCCTATCCTCAACAAATCATCTACATACACCACAAGATATGCAATAGTTTTGCCAACTTTCTTGACAAAAAGAGTTGCATCATCAAGATTAAAGTGCTTAAAATTTAATTTTAGAAGATGCTCAGTTAGCTTTTCATACCAGGCTCGCAGTGCTTGTTTCAGGGCATATAAAGATTTGATGAGTTTACACACCTTCTGTTCTTGCCCCTTCACAACAAAACCTTTTGAGACATGAAAACATTCTCTTTCAAGTCTCCATTCAAGAAAGCAATCTTCACATCATTTGGTCAGGAGATCAAATATTACTTCATTCGAGAAATTGTGCAAAAAGGAGCAGTGAAGCCCCAGTACATATCGACAGATGGGCTACAGACATTCACAAGAGGTGAATGGCCTAGACATCGATGATGATTTGACAGATGAGCGACAAACATTCACAAGAAGTGAATGGCCTAGATACCGAGATGGTAGTACATATGCAGTTGTAGTATAGATGTAGTACAGATACAGTATAGATGCAGTATGGATGTAGATGCAGTGGAGATGCAGATGCAATACAGATGAGTTGGATCGAGCAGGCATTCTCCACAGGAATCCACGGTGATGGAGAATGATACATTCACTCACAAAAATAGACAAAAATTGCCAGTTTGGCTAGTCGTGAATGGCCCAAGCATAGTCCTAATAGACTCGAGATGTAGATTGTGGACATTCTCACCAAGTGTGAAACTTGGCGTGATGCAGAGTGTCGCCCTCGTTGAGAGGGAGTGTTGATGTTTCTCTAGGTGCAACATCGGGCAGACATTCACTCACGGATAGCCATGCTGATTTGGCTAGTGAGGCCATGCAAATTTGGCTAGTAATGAATGATACATTCACATTCTAGAGGTGAATGGCTCAGGCAAGGGTAGTGCTTCTCCCAATCATATGGTGTGGAGATGGACCCCAAGGATGCTCTCACATTCCCTACTCCCGTAACAAAATGATCTATTCTATATTAGAGTGTTCGATGTGTTTATTTTATTAGGGGCTTTCATCCCCTTATGAAATATACAAGTCTAGCCTAATGTTGAAATTGACATAATCACTAAGAAGTGTCTGGGACTACTTAGTGTGGGTCAAATCAACATTAGGGCTCTATGCGGTGAATCGACGAGCATGTGACGGAGAAGTATAACGACATCACAATGGACAACCTTATCCTAAAAAAGTGGGAAATTCCAATAATAAAGTGGTCAACTTGAAATACAACATTGAAGTGGACAAACAAGCAAGTTGACCTCAACTAAAGAAGACAAGTCGGCCCCAAGTGAAGATCAAGTGATTTGATGTGTATAAATAAGAGTGTTTCCTCATTTCATCCATCCAATTCATGGAAGACATCCTCTCCTCTTTGGTGCACAACTCTAGAAGGGAAAAGTGAAGATTGAAGAAGAAGCATATCGAAGTGATCTTATCTCTCTCTCTTATCTCTTTCTTGGGTTCGCTCTCTCTCTCTCCAGCTGTGCACACCTTCTCTGTGATTGGGTAACAACTGATGATTGTCAAACCCTTGTGAACTAGGGTTCTTGTATTGTTGTTCTTGTACTCTTATTATTCAGGTTTCCCAAGGTAAAACTTTCAGTGCATGGTTCTCTTTCAGTGATCCTTTTGCTTTTTCCACTGCAAATTTGAAGTTGAAATGCAATAATATATATGGGATGAAATAAGATTTGAAAATAATACTGCTAAGTTAAAAATTCAACACATGTGGCATGAGTTTTCCCCCAAAGAAAACAATTAAGCGCTTGAAATGAAAATTTGAAGCTGAAAAATTATAGAAACATTTATTGTGATCTTTTTTAATAAAAGCCCTTAAAAATTCATTTCTTTACCCGCTAAGGTTGGGAGAGTTCAACAATGATGTTGGAGCACAATGTAAGTACAGCCAACAAGTTTGTGAGTGCAGCAAGCAACAGCTATTTTCCTGTGATCTTAATGTGAAATAACTATCTATTCCAAACAAAGTGCAGGTCAAGGAGCTAAAACCCCATGCCTGGCCTGCTGTAAAAGTGATTATCCTCTTTGGCATCATGTTACACGTGAATGCGAGTGTAACATGCATGGGAAGGTTTGTCAAAGGTCTTACACATGTAAAGGCCCATTTTTTGCAGGAAACTTGTCATGAAGTCATCATGCAAGCCTGAATACCATTCATAGATAGATAAGATAAGATAATTTTATTACTGTCCAACAAATGTCCACAAAAGTAGGTCAATGGGACTGTTTGGTAGTGCCCTGCCATATCATCATATTAAACAGAAACGGGGGTCATCTTCTGCCATTTCCAGGCAAATATTTCCTCGTGTATACAGGGCATTTCCAAGCAGGAAACACCAACACCTGCAATGTAATATTTTGGCAAGCAGCCATGCCTTGACAAGCCGTATCCTTAAACAAAATATTTATCTCACAAAAACATTTTACTAAGGTCTTTTCTATATGTTGTACTTGTCAATCAAATAAAACAATTAATGAGACCATTGTGCAATTCATATACCAATCTGGCTGTGTTCATTTTATATTATTCATCCTGTTTAATTCAAGATACTTCTGTTCTTTTTGTACAATCCCTTCCTCTTGCATTTACTTTTAAAGCAATAATAAAACTTACAGGATTGAACACTTTGAGCGTGTTGCAGAGTCATTCCCACTGGCAGTAAAACGATCTCCTACATGCAAAGTCTCATAAGGACTTTTACCAAGATAGTTCATCAGTGCTCCAAGTCCAACAGACTTATTCCCTAAAATCATGGAACATGCATGAGAAGGGACTTTGTACATTATCATATTGTTGCAAAAGAAACTGTTAAATAAAATATAAGGTTTGCTAAAAGCTTTTGCAGAAATGACAGACCCAGCAATGTCCTTAAAGTATTATACATGTTCAGAGGATAAAAGCAACATACCAATGTCCACAAAGACATCTGCACACAAACAGACAAAGATAGAGGAGTAAGACTCTAGCAAACATTATAGTTTAATGTAATAAGTGAAACATTCCCTCAGAAAGATTTCATAGAATGACAACAGTGTTTCTATATCATGCATGTTACTCACCGGTGCCACCATTAAAAGCACAAAATGGCAATATGGCATCCACCAGCTGCATCTGAACAGTTAAAGTCATCTCTTCAAGGACCTGAAATTCCAATGATGAAAGTTCAAACTATATTAATAATTATAGCCATTTTGTCTAGAGAGGCAGCCACATATGTTATATCAAGCCACGATAAACTTGTGAATGATGCTTAGAAGGGAATATCCAATAAAGGTTAGTGGGGATCTAAGGAAATCGAGCCATAGTTGCTCTTGCTGACTCATGGACCCTCAACAATGAAGACAATCAGCCCACAGGAGTGATCAGACTTGTATTAATGTGTAGACCTGGTTTCAGAACTCTGTGGTTGTGGCTATAAATATGGTCTTGTAAATATAAGAAGTATTCTACAATATAAAAAACTACAATATAAAAAAACAAGATTGAATGCGTGGCTATGAAGATTGAAACTACTTTTCCATTGCACTGAAAGATCTTGGTAGCTATCTTGCATATTTTGTTCCACAAATTCGATTTGCAGGTGAAGGAGGCGATTTGGTAGAGGGGTGCATTGGTTGGGGAGTGAAAGTTTTAGAACCCCAACCCAGTTTCAAGCTTTGAAGCTTCTCTGCATATGGTTTAATGCCCAAACCCCAATATGCACATTTTATTCATAAAAATGACTTGACTTGAAACACATGAAATTCTTTTCTTGAAATTAATAACTCAGAAATTTTCATTTTCAGCCTAAATTTTCAAACCAGTGCACTGTCAGTGTAAACTCAGACTGTCAAAACTACCTGTTGTCCTTTGGCTCAAGCTATTTCAGGCTGATTTGCAAGGATTGACATGTTGTTGCTTTCTTCTGCCTTCAGATCAACTCCCAGTCGCAGAACAATCGAGTCTTTTTCACCCCGAATTCTACGTTTTAAGCATCCGCAATTTATTCTGATAAACCATCTTCAATCCGCAATCTGCAATCCGCAAGCCGCAATGCAGGAGTCAGAAGTCAGAACTGCCAAACGGACTTCATCAAATTTCACTTCCGACATCCGCAATCCGCAATGCGAGACTCGGAAATCGGAACGTCGTTGCACAACTTCACAGAAATTACCCTTCCACAATCCGCAATGCGGGTTTCGGAAATCGGAAACTCAACTTCACAACTTCACAGAAATCACCTCCGCAATCTGCAATGCGGGTTTTGGAAATCGGAAACTTAACTTCACAGAAATCTCACTTCTGCAATCCGCAGTCCGCAATGCGGGACTCGGAAGTTGGAAACTCAATATTCGCAGCTTCACAGAAATCACCCCTGCAATCCGCAATGCGGGACTCGAAAATCAGAAACTAAATTCTGTAGTTTTGCAGAGATCACCCCAGCAATCCGCAATCTACAATGTGGGTTTCAGCAATCGGAAACTAAATTTTGCGCCCCAAGAAAAATCATGCCTCCGCAATCCACAGTCCACAATGCGGGACTCGGAAATTGGAAACTCGCATTTGTGCCTTTGGATTAATCGCGCTTCCACAATCCATATTCCACAATGTGGGACTCGGAAATCGAATACTCGATTTTGCACCTTCGGGAAAATCGCACCTCCGCAATCCGCGTTCCGCAATGCTGAACTCGAAAGTCGGAAGCCCAATTGTGCCATTTAAAAAATAAATACCGTTCCGACTTCCGCAATCCGCAATTAGGGTTCGTAAAGTCGAAAAGCCTCCTAATCGGATGTGTTGAGGGTTGCCTCCCAGCTGTAGATTTGGCTTTGCCTCCCAGCTGTAGATTTGGCTTTGTTCTTCAATCCTGACCATTCAACCTCTTATGAAAGCAGAAGACCTCCATATTCTTGTTTTTCCTACTACGGCTTGATCATTTGGATGGAAATTTGTTGATACTTAGCCATTTTTTGGAGTTCTTGCTTCTTCTTCTGGCAGAAAATCAATTGGCAAGCTTGGGGGTTTCGGTAGGGGGATGCCCTTTCTTTCCACTTGCGGTAGATTTCTTAGAAGTGATAAGAGCGGCTCCAACCAGGGATGTTATCTGTTAGTTTTTACTTGAGCAGCATATAGCATATAAACAATTACTGAAAGATAAACAAGCACAGCATAAAAGACAAGAGACACAATTTATCCTGGGAAACCCTCTTGGGGTAGAAAACCCAACAAAGCCTTCCTCAATATAGAAATCACAAAGTACAAGATAAACCCAAGACAAAACAGCTACTCCTCCACTTGTGCGTGCCTCTCTTCTTCACCTATGCGAACTTGCTTGAGTGATTGAGTGGTTAGAAGTGAGAGAGAGCACTTCTATTTATATTCTTCTGTTGAGATGACTAATTCCCCAACAAGGCCACCTCGTCTACTTGACTGGTCAATTACATAATATAATAATCTTTTAGAGGTTTTTCTAAGCCGACACATGTCCTAGGGTTTACATTGATTCTTTCAATGACCTTTACATTATTAATTACATGACCATCAACTCTCGGAGGAGGAATACAATAATATAAATAGAATATCTTCTGCAGTTACATTATTTTAACACTCCCTCTTAACTAGGAAGGTATTATGCGGGTAACAACAACACTGCACAACTGACTTGTGAACTTCTATATGTCCTAGGAAGGATTTGGATCATCATCTGTCTTGGGTTATCATCAACGGAGTAGCAACATCATCATCTGTTGAAGTATGATCATCATCAGCAATCATCCTCATGCTGGAAAAGCATCTTCGTCAACTGGAACATCTTTTGCTGGAGCATCCTCATCGGCAACCTCATCAGTTGGAACATCTTCTGCTATCAACAACCTTGTCAGCTAGAACATCCTCATCAACAGCACCATCAACTAGAAAAACATCATCGTCAACTGGAACACCATCTGCTGGAACATCATCAGCAGCAGCACCATCAACTGGAACACCTACAATAACAATCAGTAACTAAGTATTGATACTATCAGTCAGCCAGTACTGATCTTCCCTCACCCCTGGAGAGGCATCAGCTCATGAGAGTTGGAACTATCAGTCAGCCAGTACTGATCTTCACTCACCCCTGGAGAGGCATCAGCTCGTGAGAGCTGGAACTATCAGTCAACCAGTATTGATCTTCCCTCACCCTTGGAGAGGCATCCATCCCTCTGAACAAGCATCAGCTCGTGAAAGCTGGAACCATCAATCAGCCAGTACTGATCCTCCCTCACCCTTGGAGAGGCATCAGCTCGTGAGAGTTGTAACTATCAATCAGCCAGTACTGATCTTCCCTCACCCTTGGAGAGGCATCCATCCCTCCGGACAGCCATCAACTCATGAGAGATGGAACCATCAGTCAGTCAGTACTGATCTTCCCTCACCCTTGGAGAGGCATCCATCCCTCTGGACAGGCATCTATCCTTTCGGATAGGAACCCTATCAGTCAACAGGTACTAATCTTCCCTCGCCCTTGGAGAGGCATCCATCCCTACGAACATGCATCTATCCTTTCTGATAGGAACTCTATCAGTCAACAGGTACTGATCTTCCATCCCTCCTAGACAGGCATCTATCCTTTCGGATAGGCAACATCAATCTCTTTTCCTAGAGAGGTCCCTCTGGACCACACCAAGCTTGTCTTGAAAGTACTCTAACTTCACACGAGCCAGTGGCTTAGTCAGCACATCAGCAACTTGTTCCTCTGTAGGAACATACTCGAGCTTCACAGCTCCCCTCTGCACCATATCTTGGATATAGTGGAACTTAATCTCGATGTGCTTCGATCTATCATGAAACACAGGATTTTCTGTCAACTTGATGCAACTCTAGTTGTATCTCCGTAGCATCAATCTCTGCATCGAACAATCCTGTCAACATCTTGCGAAGCCACACTGCTTCACCACAAGCTGAACAAGCTGCAACATATTCAGCTTCCGTTGTACTGAGTGCAACACAGGGTTGCTTTCTATTGAGCCATGAGATCATACCTGATCCCAAACTAAAGCAACATCCTGAAGTGCTCTTTCTGTCTTTAGCACTTCCAGCCCAATCTGAGTCTGTGTATCCATACAGTCTGAACTCACTATCTGAGGCATATCTGAGTCCATAATCCAATGTACCCTTCAGATATCTCATCACATGTTTTGCTGCAATCAGGTGAACATTCCCGGGTTCCACCATATACTGACTCAAGGTGTTCACCGCAAAACATATATCTGGACAAGTATTGGTCAAATACATCAATGACCCAATAATCTGTCTATACATGGTGACATCCACTTTCTCTAAAGAAGCATCACTTAGAAGCTTCAAATTTGTCACCATCGGAGTGGTCATGGCCTTGCAATCCAGCATCCCAAATCTTTTTAGGATCTCTACTGTGTATTTTCCTTGACTCAGAAAAATCTCATCTGGAAACTGCCATACCTCAAGACCTAGAAAGTAGTGCATCTTGCCAAGGTCTTTCATCTCGAATTCTGCTGCAAGCCTCTTCTTACATTCAACAATAGGCTTGTCTTTTCCAGTCAGAAATAAGTCATCCACATACAATAATAGTATCATGGGTTCGTCATTCATAATCTTGTAGTAAAGATTAGAATCCGCTTTACTCTTGGTAAAGCCCAAGCTCATCAGGAAGCTGTCAATCCTTCCATACCAAGCTCTAGGAGCTTGCCTCAACCCATACAGTGCTTTCTTCAACCTGCACACATGTGACTTATTATCTTCTACTTCAAATCCTTTTGGTTGCTTGATATATACTTCCTCTTCTATGTTTCCATTCAGGAAAGCAGTCTTCACATCCATTTGATGTAGCTTCCATTTCATCTTGGCTGCCAAGGCAAGAATGGTTCTAATCGAAGTATATCTAGCAACTAGGGCAAAAGTATCCTCGTAATCAAGTCCTTCCTTTTGCGAGAATCCCTGAGCTACAAATCTTGCCTTGTACTTTTCAATGCTTCCGTCTACTAAATGTTTTGTTTTGAAGATCCATTTTGATGAAACAACCGATTTGTCCTTCGATCTTGGTACCACATCCCAAACATCATTCTTGACGATGGACTAATATTCTTCATTCATGGCATCCAGCCATTCCTTCTTCTTTACTGCTTCTTCAAAACAAGCTAGTTCTTCTTCAACAAGATTGCACATCAAGGCTACATAGTCGGAGTATGGCCTTGGTCTCTTGATCAGACTATTGGATCCTTTTGGGGCACCATACTTTCCTACATCTTGGATTAATTCACGTGCCCAGGCTGGTCTTCTCTTTCGAAAGATCTCCATATGAGGTATCTCCTCAGGTCTCTGAGGTTCTGCCATGTCATGATCCTCTGGGATAGGATCACCTTCAACATCTGGAATTAGTTCTTTGGTTGATTCTGCAACTCTGGGAGCTTCTTGCTCCTCTTCATCCTCATGAGTATTCTTACACTTGTTGAAAGATGAATCAAATGTGACATCCCGATTAATCTCGATCTGACGAAATCCTGGGATATATATGCGGTAAGCTTTAGATTGCTCACTATAACCCACAAATATACCCTTCTTTCCTGAAGGCTCTAGTTTTGATCTCTTCTTTGGAATGTGGATGAACACTGAACATCCAAATATCTTCAGATGACTGACTTCAGGCTTCTTCCCAGTGAACATCTCTAAAGGGGTCTTGTTGCCAAGAGCACTATGAGAGATCATGTTCTGTACATACACTGCGGTTCTGGCAACTTCTGCCCATAGATGCATGGGTAAGTCTTAATCATGGATCATAGCCTTCACTGCTTCTATGATTGTTCTATTTTCCTTTCGGCTACACCATTCTGTTGTGGATTATAAGGAACAGTGAGCTCCCTCTTAATCCCTGCTTGCTTACAGAAATCTTTGGAATCTCCTGAGGTATATTCCCCTCCATTATCTAACCTCAGGATCTTAATCTTCTTTTCAGAGAGATTCTCTACGAGAGCTTTGAACTCTTTAAACTTTTCAAAGACTTCATTCTTATTCTTCAAAAAGTAAATCCAAGTTTTGCGAGAATAATCATCAATAAAAGATGCATACTATTCATACCCACTGAGAGAGGTGGTGGACATTGGTCCACAAATGTCTGAATGAATAATATCTAGAATACCTTTTGCCTTGCTATCACTACTTGGAAATGGGTTCTTAGTGCTCTTTCCTTGAGCACACCCTTTGCATACTCCTTCATGATCCACTTGGATCTCTGGTAATCCAGTCACTACCTTACTCACAATTGGTAAGGCCTTGTAGTGTACATGAGCTAGTCTCCTATGCCATAGCTCACAGGGGTTCATGGTACTAGCCATCATTGCTGCATCTGTATGACCCTTCAGTTTGTAAAGTCCTCCTTCTTCTACTCCAATGACTACTGCATCATTAATAGTCTTCCCTTTAGGCCACATGAGAACTTCACCATCTACAAATGCAACTCGAAGACCTTTCTTATCTAATGCTGAAATAGATAGAAGGTTCTTTTTCAACCCAGGTACATAAAGTACATCCTTCATATTGATGGACTTCCCAAAGTCCAACTTGTAAAAGGCTTCTCCCATACCTTTGATGGGATATTGGTAGTCATCTTCGAGTTTTACCTTGTGTGGAGATTCCTTCTGGATAAGATAAGACAAGGATTCTTTGTATCCTGTCATGTGCTTTGAAGCTCCACTATCCACTAGCCAAGTATCACTTCCATGAGATACCAAACCAGTGAGTGCTGAAATAAGAACATATTATTCACTGGAGTTTTCATTATTTCTGGTCTTGTCATCATCGTCACTATCTTCTGCTGCATGAGCATGGAACCTCTTCTTTTGCTTCTTGTGATGTCCATGTTTGTTTGGACAATTCCTTGCAATGTGTCTAGTCTTGTGGCATGAGTAACACTCAATTGAAGAGAAATATTTTCGGGTTCTTCTCTTCTTCTGGGGTCTCCTTGGAGAGTCCTCTCAAGGACGGGGGTTGTCCTTCCTTTTCTTTCCACCTTTAGCATGAGTAGCTAAATCTTGGTCTTCATCATTATTTAACTTCTCTTCTCTTACGACTATTCTTTCTTCTTCTTGGACACATTCTTCCCATAGGTTTTTGAACTTGATTAGTTTCTTTCTGGCACAAATGCCACAAACAAATGGTTCCCAATCTCGGGGGAGACCATTCAGAGTAGTCATTACAACTTCTGCATCCTCTATCATATCCCTAATGGCTTCTAATTAGTCTTTGATCTGGGATACCCTGCAGAATTGTGAGTGCATGGTTTTAGACTTCATGCACTTCACACCCTTGAGTTGATTTCTCAAGGTCATCTTCCTGTTGATGTTCTTTCCTTCAAATACTCTAGTCAAGGCATCAAACATTTCCTTTGGTGTCTTCTTGGAAGACACATGGGGGATCAAGTGATCCTTGATGGAATCAACAATGATCCTCTTTGCTTTGATAAGATTGTTCTTATGTCTTGCCTTCTCTTCATCTCCCTCTGGTTTTGTAAGCCCTTCCTTCACATAGTCTTCTAGCTCATGCTCCTCAAGGATGAGCATGACTCTATACTTCTAGGATCTGAAGTTCTCAGCTCCTTCAAGCTTCTCATCAAACTTGGTATTGCTTGTCATCTTGCTATAATGAGTACTTCAAATGGAAATAGAAATAGATTTGAGACTTACCAGAAATTTTGCCCTTCTGAGATCAGCTCCTACTTGACCTAGGGTTTGTCAGAGAAACCCTAAAAATTCAAACATTGAATTTCAAATTTCTGAAAGGATAGAAAGATGCGCCTTGTAAAGTTGATCAAGTTGGTATACTTCAAATTTGAAATTTGCAAAATTTGACTCCTCAAAAATTGCCTTGAAATTTCCGGATCTTCTGGACAGGATCCCGAACTAGGGTTTGATAAAACCTGGCCTTCTGCCCAACCAAAAAGTTCGATCTAGTGCATAAAAGTTCGATTTTTCTGAGTATCCAGCCGTGGTCACAGATTCCAAAAATCTCAACTTTTACAAAAACCCTAATTTTCACCTTTCCGATCAAAATCCTGATTTAGGGTTTGATGGAGCCCGACCTTCTGCCCAACCAAAAAGTTCGATCTCGAGCTCAAAGGTTTGATTTTTCTGAGAGGATCAATCCTATGTAGAGAAAACCCAAAAATTATCTTTATGAGAAAAGCCCTAATTTTCCGTGGCTGCACAATGTAATCTTTCAGGCTAGCTCTGATACCATGTTAGTTTTTACTTCAGCAGCATATAGCATATAAACAATTACTGAAAGATAAACAAGCACAGCATAAAAGACGAGACACAATTTATCCTAGGAAACCCTCTTGGGGTAGAAAACCCAGCAAAGCCTTCCTCAATATAGAAATCACAAAGTACAAGATAAACCCAAGACAAAACAACTATTCCTCCACTTGTGCGCACCTCTCTTCTTCACCTATGCAAACTTGCTTGAGTGAATGACTGGTTAGAAGTGAGAGAGCACTTCTATTTATATTCTTCTGTTGAGATGACTAATTCCCCAATAGGGCCGACTTGTCTACTTGACTGGTCAATTACATAATATAATAATCTTTTAGGGGCTTTTCTAAGCCGACACATGTCCTAGGGTTTACACTGATTCTTTTAATGACCTTTACATTATTAATTACATGACCATCAACTCCCGGAGGAGGAATACAATAATATAGATAGAATCTCTTCTGCAGTTACATTATTTTAACATTATCCTCCCTGTGAGGTACAAGAACGGTAGACTAGTGACCTCTTTTTATTTCTCTCTCTCTCTCTTTTTTTTTTAGAACTGAAGAATAGCGAACTGAAACTCAAAAAATGGTAATATACAAAGAGGGTGGATTAACAGACTTATTTTTCATTGGAGATAGTGTTTTAACAACCACCCATTGACAAGTCTCTTTCCCACAGGTTCACTATCTTTGTCCCGTAAGAAGAAAACGTTATTTCCATGGTAAGCAACGACTGTATGAGGCCCCTGCCAAAGGTTATCAAATTTTTGGGCTTGTTCTTCTCTTCTAGCATCCCATTTCAGTACCAAATCTCCCACTTGGAAATCATCAACTTTGGTTCTTTTGTCAAAAGTCTTCTTGACACTCTCTTGAGCTAGCATAGATTCAACATGTACTTTGTCTCTGATTTCCTGTATCTCAACCAGCTGATTGGTTCTTCGTAACTCGGGGTTTGGCTCTTCTTCTTGCTCCTATAGCAGCCTCATTGCAGGCCCTCTGAGGGAATCAGGAAATATCACCTATGTTCCATATACCAATTTGAAAGGAGAAGTTCCAATGGATCTCTTGGAGGTGATTCTATCAACCCATAGAGCAAAGGTCAACTTGGAATGCCAAGCCATTTTATTTTCTTGCAGCAGCTTCACTGGGGACGAAGGACTTCTTTTCCCAGAAAAAGAATTACAGAGAATCAAATCAAATCTTTGAGGGCAACAGAGGATCAGATACATAAAGGTTGTGATATTTTGCCCTGGTGACTCCAATATTCAAATTTCCAGTCCCACAAGAGACACTTGGCGATTTTCTTGAAAGAATTCGGGCTTCCCAAAGGATACCTACCAAAAATCAGCCGGATCCTGAACCAAAACAGTTCGTATCAGATCTAGAAAAAATCATCCGAAAAGCAAAGAAAGAAAAAACAGGTATTCCCCCATTAACTACATCTTTTTCTTTACCTGAAGAAGAGTCATAGGCTATAGAAACTGTCTCTTTTGATTTAAAATTTCAGCAGTCCTTATTTAGGTCTAAATCTGAGATAGATCTGAAAGAAATCATGTTTGATCAAAGAAAATTCCAAACGCACTATTTGAGTGCTTTGTGGGAGAATTTACAAGTCAAAGAAGAAAACAGTGACCTATTCCTCTTCACTAAAGCAACTAGTAAAAACACCCAGGTCCTGGTTACTCCTACTGCTACTTCAAGTCATATTGTTGTAATACCTAGTGTTACCTCTAAACCTATTTAAAAAATCCCTCATGTCTCCAAGCAAAACCTGAGAGCAATGGCTGCCAGATTCGCCCCTTTAGCCCTCCCTTCCAATCTCCATGACCTACCTGCGGGCTATGCCCAACGCTTCATGACATATGATGCAGAAGGGAGTGGTACTGCACAGCAGCATGTGGACCAGTTTACTGATTTCCAAAGCCCTTCCAAATGGAGTTATTGCAGTTGACCATTCAGAGATTTCCAAAGAGTTGGAAGTCTATATGAGGACCATGGGAACATTTGGGTTTGATATGGCTATTAATGACAGGAAGAACATAATGCTAGGTGACCTTCACCTTCTTTCAAAATTCAATTTCTCTTCTTTTTTTTGTTTTAAATTTCAATGTCCTCTCTTATGTTTCTCCGATTCAATGTAGATACTTGGTGGGAAACCTATGGCTCAAGAGTATTGTCATCACCTAAACTGTAGTTACCCCTATGGATGTATCCACTCATGGATGGCAATAGGGAACGACAACTTAAAAGGTGCAACCACGATCACCTCGACCTCCAATAGATGGTTGTCACGCTAGTCGAGGCAACCTTCACTTTATGTTATCTAACCCAGACAACAAAGGGGGAGACCCGATCTACTCCCGACAAGAGAGATCAAAACCAAGACACCAAATCAAGTTAATTCTAAGTGAAGTAAGGTGTATGGTTTATCCTAGACCTTAGGATGAAGTCACAAGATAAGTGAGGGGTTCAATGAGTATAGCTTTGGTTCATTGTTGATGTGAGAGTGACTTATGATATTTGAAATAGGATCAAGGATTAAAGTACTAGTCAATGTGAGAAAATCCACTGCCTTGGGAACCGTGTCCAATGCAGGGTAGTTTAGGGGTTGAATTGGGGCTAACTAGTACAAGTGACAAGCTTGATCATGATACATGATGACATCAAAGGGTTTAGTTCACCACACAAGGGTCAAACCACAAGTTAATCCAACAATCTAGGAAAGTCGAATTGACTTGGAGAGAGACTAGTGCCTTGGGAATTGGGATAATGGAGTCAAAGTGAAGTTAACTTATGGTTGATGACTCCTATTGCATGAGACAAGTGGGCAATTAAAGGTTTGATGGAGTAGTAGGTCTAGATCAAGGTTTGACCTAAGTGGACCACGATCCCTTAAAACAAGGAATGTTATCCCCAAGGCAAGATTTGATGAAGTGACACACTAGACCTAGGTTTTGAATTATGCTCGTTCCAAATCCACCAAAATCTCAAGTACCCATGTCCTAGAAGTGGACCAACTCACTTCTCCAAGGTGGTGCGACTTTACCCAACGAAGCTAAAAAGTGGGATAAATGAATCAAGACAAGTCCAATGGCATCCAAAATTTAGATCCAAGTAGGTTAGTCTAGTGAGAGTGTGGATCTACAATTTCAAGGCAATCTGATGGCTAGATCTTACTAGATCTGAGTTTAAAGATACCAAGTGGTCCAAAAATGGGATTAAATCCCTTAAAATATGGAATAGGGCCCACAAGGTAGAAATCAGAAAAGTGACAATCTGGGGGTAGGTTATTGGATGTGTAGATTACGAATCAAGTGGAATCTCAACTACCCATCAACTAGATCTAGGGTAACTCACCTTCCCCAAGGAGTGCGACCTCACTTGGAGAGGCTAAGTTGGCTTGGGAAGAGGGTCAAATGGAGGCCAATCCTCACCAAACTATAGATCCGGCATGTCGTGGATACTATAGAGGTGGGTTTTAAATTTCTTACCCAAGAAGCCTCTAGATCTTAGTAGATCTGAGAAAATGTAAAATGGGGGTTTTGATTAATTAGGGTTTGAAATATTTTAGACAAGTGGATAGATCATGGAGATAGAACTTACCTTGAGATCATACCTGAGTGATGAAGAGCGATGCTTTGATGTTGAGGAAGATTCCCATAGAGATCAAATGAGAGATTGTTGATTTTGCTTGCCAAATTGATGCCCTAGCCCACAAGTGCGCCCTCCTCTACCTGTCAATCCGAGGAAAAACGATTTCAATCAGAGAGATCAAGTATGGAGGAAATACAAGTAAAATGCAATGATAACATAGAATAGAAGGTCCTGGGACAGTAATACTCCCTGTTACCAACGAAGAGATCCAAAGAAGTAGGGAGAGTCTTCCCCTACCAATACTTCTTCCTCAAAGCAAATCGGCCTCCACCTGTAGATGCAAAAACGTGGTAGAAAAGATATGGCAAAACAAGATCTCCAATAACTCAGTGCAAAGGAAGAACCAACGAACGAACACCAAAAACATTCACCACAACACTAGAGATAGATGCAATAATAATTTTCTATTCCAATAATCCAGAGCCACAAGTCCCTTTACAATGAAAAGCTCTCTCCTTTAAATAGGAAGGAGAGGCATCAAAATCCTAACCACTTTTTGAATGAGTGGCTAAGATTAAAAGATACAAATGTCTAATCAATGGTTGAGATGAGCTCAACAATAAAATACATGGATCACTCATAAAATATAACATAAGTGGACAAAATCACCCTAGAAGAGGGGAATCCCACCAAATCATGATGACAAAATATAATACGAACTTATGGTGGGTCCAAGGGGTAATTTTAGCCACACTTGGTCAATCCCCATACCACAATAATAATAGAATAGTCATCAATATACCAAATCGTGCCTCTATGGACAAATCGTAGACCTCAAAAGACCTCAGAAATCATCAGAAAGTGCCATAAGTGATGGATCCAGGTCCTGATGAAGCTGAAACTGCTGGAGGAGGTGTGGAAGACATCAATCCATCATCACTGATCATCCCATGCCAAAACATTGCCTCATAGCCCAAATCGGATTCCTCAATAGCCATTTCTACCAATCCTGAAATGCCTCGGGAAGCATGAAACTGCCCCAAACTGCCCCCTGGAGTACCTGCGCTGTCAAGGTGAGGGCACCAGTGTGTCCAGGAGGTGGGTAATATGGTAAAAACGAGTGGCTGGACCACCCCCTCCAAGTACAACGCCCTAGGTCAACCAGATAAAATCCATCTCTGCTCTGACAGGGTCTCTGACAAACCAAAACTGCACTAGGATAGCCTGTTGAGGCTTAATCATCACTATAACTGCCCGGAATTGATAACAAACTGTCTCATTGGGCTCAGAAGGTCCAAAATCCATCCAAGATGAGTACTCATACACCATATGAGTCTTTGCATGATCATATAATATATCCAATATACCCAAACAGGTGAAATAATAATAATCTGTAAATGATCAAATAATGTTGTAAACCATGAATCATCATCATAAACCTGTATCTGATGCATAGAATCATCATGTACATGTACATAGACCATATATCATCTATCCATATCATCACAAGGTCCAACCATCTCATGTCCTGTGGTTGACCTTGGTCAAACTAGGTTTGACCAAGTCAACATGACCAAATATAACTCAGACTATCATCAGAAGCTGCTACAAAGTATCAAAGGTTAATGCATGCTCTACAACTTATTCAAATAGCAATTATAACAAAGTAATCATTACTGGCGATCTAAATTCAAATATATAATGTCATTAATTTATTATTATTATTACTCAGACTAGACTTTCAAGACCATACTCACTTCATAGCTGTGATCAATTTGCTAGTGAAGGGTGAAGGCTAAAATAACAGGCTAGGCTAAGGGATGACTTGACTGACTTAACTTTGTGACACTTTGGCAAAGGGAAAGGGAATACACACCATAGTATATACTGAATGAGCAACAACACAGGGAATGGCGGTGTCTCACAAATGGATGAGTTGTTCAAAGAGGGTTTATTCACCTTTAACATATGCGCACAATCCATAATACAAATGAGGCCAGCAATAATTTAGATATAACATTTAAGTTCCATTGCTTTTTGGGCCTGAAGTTTCCATAGCCTTTGATCTATGTGTGTTTATAAACACATTGCATAGATTTACATTTATTTTAGGCTTTCTGCTGCAGGTGTGTTTTTAAGGCACTTGTTTACATGAGCACTTCTAGGTGTCACAGACAACTTGTTTACCTAGGTATTTACATTTCCGAAAGATATAACATTTTATTTTCATGGCCATTTTCATTTGGCATGCCTTTCATTCTTGTGTGTTTAGAAACACATTGCATGAACGGGCTTTTCATACAAGATATAGCATTTCATTTTTTCTAGATTTTGGTATTCATGGCAGCACTAAAAGTTTCAGGTTTAGCCAACACAACTCTAGTGACTAGGGGGAATTCACAAGGAACTCCAACTCACCATAGGTAAGTTTTGTCACCAACTCAGAGCTGAGACACAATAAATAGGGAAGCTCATCCAATACAGAGGCTACAGTGGGGAAAAGGTCCTCCATGTCACTAGTCAAGTAGTAAGTCAGGGTGATAAACTAAAAGGTAGGCAATGGATGGATGAAGACAATGAATAATGGAGCCAACACTAGCAAGCCAAGGTATGGTGGAATGATCACCTCTATTCTCCCTAAGGAGGGTAAAACCAATGAGTATGAATAGTGAACTTCTAAGTCTGAGTGGGGACAATATAGTATATATAGTAAGATCAACCAAGTCCACATATCTATATGATCGTCAGATCATGACACTAAGTGCTAAGACATGCTATAAGAATAAATATAAAAGCAATATAACCACAACACTATGATATACCTGCTGAGTCATATATCTGAATGCTCATCATCTGAACCATCATCTGTCCGCTGAAACTGCTGCTAGAACTCTGGGCACTACTGACTACTCTGTACAAATGGTATAATGGCTGCATTGGTCATCTCTCTGAGTGTCCTGAGACTCAGTCGTGGCAATGGGGAATACAACTGCTGTCCAAAATCTGATAGTGATCCAATATAGATGCTCGTCTCAGCATCTCAATGTAAGGGAACTGGCTGAATAGTGTACTGGAATCAGAAAAATAATGTATGGTAGCCCGGCTACTATATATGTGATAACAAGTACCTCAACTACAAAAGCTTGCCATTCGATTGCTTAGCCAGACATGCAGCTTTTTTGGTTGTGAGTGCAACTGGAGTGTATTTGAAAAAATACACACCAAGAAGCTCAACAGGTTAGAGAATTTCAAATTAAATTTTAAATAACTTGTGATTTATGTCCTGTTATCACACAACTTGTAGCTGCCCCTAGTGGTATCCCATCCGGAACGGTAGAGGAGATAGGCAACTAAAGAGGTGACCCAAGAGATGCCACGGTTCCCAATGCAAGGTGGGAGTCACGTCAACCGAGGCACTCTTCACTTTAAGTCAAGGTGGAACAAGACCTAGGGGGAGACCCTATCACCAATCACAGTTGATTGAACCCAAACAAAGGTTTCTAAGGATAAGTAAATGAAGAGTTACGGAAACCAATGCAAGGTTGAGTGGACTTAGATGTTAGAGTATGGTTGAAGGTGGTTAAGGAGATTGTTAGTGTTTCAACCGATGTATGATTTAGGCCACATAGTTAAGTATAATGATAAGGTACACCACCATATGCTACACAAGTGGATCCTACTTTCTTGGGATATGTGAAATGGCTTGAAGTGGACCCACAAGGTGAAGCTAAGGGATGCAATTGGTATTAGAGGTTATGTAGTGAGTAGATCTATGGATCTAAGTTAAATTGAGGAGTACCCATGTACCGGATCTAGAGTTTGACACAATTCCCAAGGAGTGCGACTTGCTTTGAGGAGGACTAGTGCCTTGTTGGATGGGCTAATGGGGTCAAGAGGTATGTCAAAGTGTAGATCGGGACACCTAGGAGCCAAGTCAAGTGGGCTAATTGAGATAGAATGGTTGGATCATGCTAGATCTAGGTTTTCATGAAATGACCCTAAGTGGACCACAATCCCTTGAAACACGGAATGCTACCCCCAAGGCAGATCGTTACAAAATGATACTCTAGACCTAGGTTTCAAGGTATGGCCGTTCCAAATCCACAAAAATCTCAACCACCCACATCCTCAAAGTGGGCAAACTCACTCACCCAAGGGGGTGCGACCTTGCTCAAGGAGGGTTAAAAGAGGGGTTAAGTGGACCAAATCAAGTCCAATGGCCACCAAACTATAGATCCAAGTAGCTTAGGCACCGATCTATGTGGATCTAGAAAATCAAGTCAATCTAAGGGTTAGATCTTACTAGATCTGAGTTTTAAGATGCCAAGAAATTCAAAAGGGGGTTTTGATCCCTTAAAACGTGGAATGATGCCCACAAGGTAGAAATCACCAAAGTAATAGTCTGGGTATAGGTTATCAAGTGTGTAGATTGCAAATCAAGTGGGATCTCACCTACCCATGTGCTAGATCTAGCCAAAACTAGCCTCTCCAAGGAAGCGCGATTTGGTTCAAGAGGACTTTTTGCCTTGAAAAGTGTGCCAATTCTAACCCAATCACCACCAAACTATAGATCCCACTAGGGGTGGATGCTATAGAGGTGGGTTTTAAATATCTCTTCAAAAGCAAGGCTAGATCTAAGTAGATCTAAGAAAAACCAAAAATGAGGGTTTTAATCAATTAGGGTTTTTATGATCTAGAAATTATGGATGATTCAAGGAAGAAGAAGATCATACCTTTGGAGCATACCTGGATGAAGAGATGAATGCTAGTTGAGACGAGGATTACTTTTTCCAAAGATCAAATGAAGAATTTTTGAAGCCCTCTTGCCAAATCGATTTTTCCAAGCCACATATGAGTCCCTCTAACCTGTCAAAACCAAGGAGCAAGGCATCAATCAGTTTAACATGTTGAAGGTAGATACAAGCAAGAGAGAGATAAGCAGAGAATAGTTGGCACAAAGACAAAACTACTCCCTGTTTAACCAAAACGTCTTCCTCCAAGCTTGAAGGGCAAGCCTCCCCACCAATTCACACTTGTCCAAAAACGTCCTCTTAACCTGTAAAAAGATATGGCAAATATTGCAAGATAGCTACAATAGATCCTCCAGTGCAATGGACAAAAGCATTTACTATCGAAACAACCAACATCCACTCCAATCCAAGCATGTACTCCAAAAGATAGAAATTTTATTCCAAGAGCCAAGAGCCAAAAATCTCTACATGATTTTACAATGAGAGGCTCCCTCCTTAAATAGGATGGGGAGAAAGTACAATCCTAACCACTTTTTACATGAGTGGCTAAGATTAAAAGATCAAAAAATCTAATCAATGGCTAATAATAAATCATAACACTACATCACATGGATCACCCAATATAATGATGACGTCCTAACTAAATGGTACAATAGGAGTATGACGTCATCCACTAGAGGGGTAAAAGTACAAAAATCCACCTCATAATGACTAGGACATAACAAGATAAGCACATGATGGGGCTAGGAGGTATCAATCCTTACTAGCTCATCCCCACGGCACAATAAAATAATAAAATATGTCCAAGATAATATAAATGACCAAATCTGTCCTCAGAATCTGTGACAGACAAGCAGTAAAAGACCTCCTGTGATCGTTGTAGGCCTACCCACATGGTGAAAACTGGCTAGAAGATAGTGGGATCATCCTGGAAGACCTCTGTGAAAACCAAATGCCAAAACCTTGCCTCAATTGCCCAAATCGATTTCCTCAGTGACCACTTTATCCCATTTTTTAACTGCCTCGGTAACTGTGGAAGTGCCAAAACTGCCTCCCAGGGCATCTGCGCTGTCCATCTGAGCCCACCAAGCTCTCCAGAAGGGGGTGTAAATGGTAAAAACAAGTGGCTGGACCACCCCCTCCTCATACAGCGCCCTAGGTGAACTGGCCTCTCATGGCCCCTGCTGCTCAGGCTGGGAAATCAGCCCCAAATCTGGTCAACAAGTGTAAAACTGCATCAATCACTGTCAGAAGTGCCCGGAACTGAAAGATAAGTGTCTCATTGGATCTAGAAGACCCAAATCCACTAGGAATGTGTACTCATACACCATGGGTTGCCCTATTGGGCCAGCTGTAGGGTCCACCATATATGGACAATGCATAATCTGCTGATCTGAAGTAGTAAATAAAACTGCTGAACTGCATCAATCATCATCTGCATCATATGTCCATCATATGATCTCATCATCAAGTATGTGGGACCATGAATCATCATCAATAAGCATATATATATGGCCCACATCATCACGGATCCCAAGAATATACAACCAAAGATAAATCACATCAGTAGACTAAGACATGCTTCTCTAATCATTCTCACAGCCAAGCTCAAAGTATAACATCCATTCAGTGGCATTAATCAAGTTAGCATATTCCTTTGTTTATATGAAATTACTTGCACAATAGTTCAAATGACAAACTCACCCATTGGACATGGTCAAACTGCTAGTGAAGGATGAAGGCTAGGAACAAGGTTGGGCCAAGGGGTTGACTTGTCTAACTTAACTCAAAAATACTTTGGACTGGGAGAAGGGGGAGGCTACAAACTCTGTGCTGGACAAAATAACACGGGGGATGGCTGTGCCTCACAAATGGATAAGTTGTTTAGAGAGTGCTTATTCAACTTAGGCATCATGTCTACATCAAGTTGATCCAGGTTCATTAGGATCATTCAATTTCATTTCATGGCCTTTTTGGCCTACATAACCCTTCGGATCTCAGGTGTGCTGATAAGCACAACTAGTTGCAGCTTGCATCCAGGGCATGTTTTTCAAATACATATAAGGTCAGCAATTGTTTAGATATAACTTTTAAGAATCATTGCTTTTTGGACCTTTCTTATACTCTTCGAGGAGTATTTTTTAGTTGTTCATCGCTCTTGCCCTTTTTTTTTGTTTCCATGGGCGAATTTATAAGTTTCCATAGGTAGAACATGAGCTTTCAGTTTTAGCCAACAACATCTCAAGTGACTAGGGGGAGTTCGAGCCAATGCCAAACATCAGGACAACCGACCAGAATGATTTAGGCCTACAATCCAACTCACCAAAGGCAAGTTTTGTCACCAACTTAGAGCCGAGACACTGAACATACAGGGATGCGGTCCAAACACAGAGGTAGAAAAATGGGGAAGTCCTCAGTATCAGAAAGTCAAATAAGACATGTCAAGCTTTAAAGTCAAATAGGAAAGTCATGTATGGATGGAGTCAAGTGAATATGGATCCTACACTAGCAGACAACTGGTGTCAGGAAAGACCATATCTATGTGAGGTGGAAAACCAGTGGGTTTTGTTAAATGACCTAAATGTGCAAGCAATTGTCCATTTTATGATTTTTATAGTTCATTTTAAACAGTTTGCCACATCAGGAATAATATACCAAGCAGATGCTATGAACATGACTAAATCAACAAGATAATAATCCACAGTCAGTGATAACATATCCATAGATCATACAACATCATCATAGCAATAATCATCATACACCATCTGAAACACTGCTGCAATACATCTCTAAGCACTGAACTGAAATTGTATGGGATAAAGGGTCACATCGGTCATCAAATCTGAACTCTCAAGGTTCAGCCTTGACACAAGGTCTAACATAAGTCTGAATAATACACTGCTCTGATCATGAGTGATCCAAAATATACAATCATCATATCCATGCTCTGAATAATGGAAGCTCTGGAATGTGCAGATATCTGCTAAGCAAGAATAGTAGCCCTGCTACTATGGTGTGATAACATGTCCCTTGGGTAATTTATGTATTATAATTTAATAAATTTATGATCCTCATACAAGTTGGATACCCAACGCCTAAATGATCTAATCTACGTCTACTACAATATCAAGTTGTGGGTGAAGGAGTTTGAGAAAAAAACTGACATGGATGCCATTTCATTAGATGGGAATGAGACCACTGCTACGTGGAGGGTGGAGGCTGAGGAACCTGTCATGGAGGCAACCCCTGATTGGTTAGAGGATGATACACAAGACATGGAGATAGGGGATGATGAAGAGTCTGGAAGTCTAACACCACCAAAGCCACCAATTTCACAGCAACAGTCACAGTTAGAGTGAGCCAGAGATAGACCCAATGGCAGCACTAGCAATGGTAGGGAACTTGATCAGGATCTACCTCAGCATTCTTCTAGTTATTCTAGAGTACATCAGTTTCCAGGCTCTTCTATAGGACGTCAGAGTCCAGTACGACCCCCACAACCACCAAGGCTTTCTACCTCTAGAGGCAGACCCATTTCCAGAGCGATAACCTTTGTCCGTAAAGGGGTAGAGGGAATCAATAGTTTATTTACTTGATTTCATTGTATATGAGATACATTGATTGTATTTACAGGTGATTCGTGAGTTGGGAGCTCAAGATTCAAGACACGATTCAATTTTTGGGTGATGTATCATTAGACATCTTATACATCTTATATATCATTTTTTTCCATATTCATGTGGCAATGTGTTTATTTGATGTTCTTGTTGCTTTAGATGTTTAAAAATTTGAAAAAAAAATGAATATTTTTGGATTTTTTAAGATTGTTGATATATTGTCGATGTTTGCCGACATTTTCCCTGACAAATCTTATATATTGTTTCTAAACCCTCGACAATATATTCGTCGACACAATATATGTAACTTTGGTTTGGTTGTCTATGTTATCACATATATAGTAGCCGGGCTACCATATTCTATTTTTCAGATTCCAGTACACTTTTCAGCCAGTTCACTTACATTGAGATGCTAAGATGAGCATCTATTATGGATCACTACTGTATCATGGACAACAATTTTATTCCCCATGCCATGAATGAGTTTCAGGACACTTAGAGAGAGGACTAATGTAGCCATTTAGCCATTTGTACAGAGTAGTCAGTATTGCCCAGAGTTGCAGCAGTAGTTTTCAGCAGATAGATGATGGTTCAGATATTGTACATTCAGATATATGACTCAGTAGGTATATTCTTGTGTTATGGTTATAATGCTTTTATATTCATTCTTGTAGCATGCCTTAGCATTTAGTATCGTGATCTGGAGATCATATAGATATGTGGACTTGGTTGTATCTTTATATATATATATATTATATTGTCCCCACTCAGACTTCGAAGTCCTTTATCCATACTCATTGGTTTTACCCTCCCTAGGGAGAATAGAGGTGATCATTTCCACCATCCTTGGCTTGCTAGTGTCGGTCTCATTATTCACTGTCTTCACCCATCCGTTACCTACCAATATGTTTATTACCCTGACTTACTACTTGACTAGTGGCATGGAGGACCTTCCCCCGCTTTAGCCTCTATGTTGGATGAGCTTCCCTGTTTTTTGTGTCTCGGCTCTGAGTTGGTGACAAAACTTGCCTTTGGTGAGTTGGATTGTAGTCCTACATCATTCTGGTCGGTTGTCCCGATGTTTGGCACTAGCACGAAATCCCCCTAGTCACTTAAAATGTTGTTGGCTAAAATTGAAAGCTCATGTACTACTTATGGAAACTTATGTAAATTCGCCCATGGAAATTGTAAACTCTAGAATATGTTTCTTAACACACTTGAGTAAAGGGCAAGGGCAATGAAACGCTATAAATACTCCTCGAAGAGTATAAGAATGGTTCTTAAACTCTAAATCTAAACGATTGTTGACCTTATGTATATGTATAAACATGCCTTGGATGCACGCTGCAATTAGTTGTGCTTCTTAGCACACCTGAGATCCGAAGGGTTATGTAGGCCAAAAAGGCCATAAAGTGAAATTAATGGATCCTAATGAACTTAGATCATCTTACATGTAGACATAATGCCTAAGTTGAATAAACACTCTTTAAACAACTTACCCATTTGTGAGACACTACCATTCCCCGTGTTGTTGTTCATCCAGCATATGCTAGAGTGTGTATTCCCTTTCCATATCCAAAGTGTCACAATGTCAAGTTAGTAGTCATCCTTTTGCCTAGCCTTTTAATTTTTAGCCTTCACCCTTCACTAGCAAATTGATCACAACTATGAAGTGAGTATGGTCTTGAAAGTCTGGTCTGAGTCATAATAATAATTAAAAGCCTTATATATTTGTTGGTAGATCGCCAGTGAAATGATTACTCCTTGTTATAATTGTTACTTGAATGAATTGTAGATCATGCTTTAACCTTTGACACTTGCAGCAGTTTGATGATAGCCTAAGTCATATTATTGGTCATTTTGACTTAGTCAAACCTAGTTTGACCAAGTGAACCACAGGACATGAGGTGGATAGACCTCAGATGATGCAGATACATGTTATAAGGTCTATTACAGGTCACCAAATGGTTTTATGCAGTTGTTACAAGTTTATGATGATGATTTGTGTTTTTCAACACTTTTACAAATTATTATTATTTGATCTGTTGTGCATATTGGATATTTTATATGATAATGCAGAGATCCATAGGGCGTATGAGTACACACCTTAGATGGATTTGGGCTCTCTGAGTCCAATGAGATAGTTTGTTTTCAGTTCGAGCCAGTTATAGTGATGATTGGCCTTATTTGGCTATCCTAGTGCATTTTTGGCTTGTCAGATGGCCTGTCATAGCAGAGGTTGGATTTGATTGGTTTGCCTAGGGGGCTGTGCATGGAGGGGGTGATCCAACCACTTCTTTTTACCATATTACCCCCCCTCCCAGAGAGCTTGGTGGGCTCACCTTGACAGTGCAGGCACTCCAGGAGGAAGTTTGGGCAGTGTCACATTTCCCGAGGCAGATTAAAAATGGTAAAAATGGCTACTGAAGGATTCGATTTGGGATATTGAGGCAAGGGAATGGCATGGGATTACTTTTGATGATGACTGTGATGTCTTCCACACCTTCTCCAGCAGTTTCAGCTTTCAATGGGACCCACACCCATATCTCCAGTACTTTTTATGGTTTTCTAGAGCCTCCTAAGGCTCACGACTTTCCTAGAGAGGCACAATTTGGTGTCTAGTTTGGTATTTTGATGTTATTGTGCCATGGGGACACACTAGGGAGGCAAGTCATGACCCCCTAGACCCACCATGAGCTAGTTCTTATGTTTTATCATTGACATTTGGTGGGACCCCCTCTCCTAGGGCGATTTGGTCCATTTATGTGTTATATTTTATTATTGATCCATGTACTTTATGTTGAGCTCATTCAACCATTGATTAGATCATTTTGATCTTTTAATCTTAGCCATCCATTCAAAAGGTGGTTAGGGTTTTGGTATCTCTCCATCCTATTTAAAGGAGAGAGCTTCTCATTGTAAAGGGACTTTTGGCTCTGGATTATTGGAATAGAAAATTATTATTGCATCTACTTGTCTTGTGGTGGTGAATGCTTTTGGAGTTCGACTATTTGTTCTTCCTTTGCACTGGGTTATTGGAGATTATCTTGCTATATATTTTGTTCCATGTTTTCTCATCTATAGGTGGAGGCCGATTTGCTTCAAGGAAGACGCATTGGTAGGGGAGACTCTCCCTGCCTCTTCTTTGGGGTTTCTTCATTGGTTACAGGGAGTATTACTGTCTTTGTACCTTCTACTTCATGTTATCATTGCTATTTGCTTGTATTTCCTCCATTCTTGATCATTCTAATTGAATCGATTTCCTTGGTTTGACAGGAAGAGGAGGGCGCACGTGTGGAGCTAGGGCATCTCATTGTGGCAAGAAAAATCAAAGGTTTCTCATTTGATCTCTGCGGGAGCATTCCTCAACAACATGGCAAGCACTTCCATCACACAGGTATGATCTCAAGGTAAGTTTCTCATTCCATTAGTTTATCCATCTATCATTTTAATTTAAAACCCTAAGTCAAAATCTTCTAAAAATTCCCTGGGTCAACAGACTTGATTTACTGGCAAACCATTTATGGGTATTGTAGATCGGGCAAATTGCAAAGTGGGTTCTCAAAAACGTCTTACCTGGGTGACTCCATAGGCCCAAACCCTAAGGCACTGATCTCCTCAAGCCCTCACGACTTTCCTGGACTATCTGGTTTACCTGTCTGTTGGATCATTTTCTTGAGCTTGTTGGTTTTAACACTGTTAGATCTATCTCACAAGCTGTGCTAGAAAGCCCTAACTTCAAATTCTCTCTCTAGGTTAGTTTCCCTGTTTTAAGGGTCACGTTTCCCAAGGCAGTTGAATTTGATCATTTAAAAGTAGCACTTAAATCCTGGAATCATACTTAATCATAGAATCACTGTGTGTTATCTATCCCTATCATTTCACATCTTTCCCAAGCCTTCACAGTGGTCCTAATTCCTTAATTCTAGGGTTCCATACCTGTCACCCTACGTACTTCACTTGATTGATTTGATCTGGTGATTGGGTTGATCTCTCCTGTCGGGAGTAGATCTAGGTCTCCCCCTTGCTATCTTGGCTTTGGTAGCAAAAGCGAAGAGTGCCTTGGTTGGCATGACAACCATCCTTTTGGGAACTAGGGCTCTCTTGGTTCACCACTTTAGTTGCATGTCCCCTCTACCATCCACCTTGGATCCATCTGTAGGGGGGCAACTACAAGATTGGTGATAACAGTCTACCCCAAGAGCCAGTTACTCTCAAGCAACAAATCCCACAAGACTTCTCCAAGGCTAGTTCCACTACGCTAATGACTTCTTTCTTCTAGCCTATCTTGGTGAATGGAGGCCTCAAACACCTTGCAGACACTTGAGTATCTATCCATGGACACAACGGGTAGTGGTTTGGTGAGGCAGTCTCCCCTCTCACATTTTTTCCACAAATGACTCACCTCTACGAGATCATTGTGACATACCCACTCTAGTCAGCACCAACACAAACCCATTTCCTATTCTACATCAAGCAATGAGGTTCCCATTACTAAATTCCTCTTTAGCCTTGGATATTAAGAGAGTTCCTACATGTAGCACATGGGTTCCATCCAAGATTATCCATCTTAGTCCACTCAATCGCAACCATATCACAGAGGACATTTTCAAACTCTGCATTGGCACCTTCAAAGAGAGGAAGATGATGGTGATACCTCCTCTTATGCTTCTACCTATGATGCAGAGTGATGGTTCATTTGTTACATAGTAATGCACCTATTTTTATTTCCTTCCGAGAACTCCCTTTTTTGGATTACCCTTTGCATTATCTATCTTTATTCGTATTTCTTTTTGCGCCTAGGAGTTTTCTTTGACACACTCACGTCACTATTCTGACTTCTTGTAGTTTATAGTGTCATTGACCTATTTTGGTCACTTGTGGACATTAATACAGTTTCTTCCTTTCTTTCTTTCATACAAATTGTTGGATGGTGGTTGCTTATGTGTGGCAAATCCCACATAGAACCCATATTGTTCCCGTGGGCAATATTGGATACCGCACATCAATGCATTCCCCTTAGGACTGGCAACTCTACCTGTGCATCTGTATCTCTGTATTATTTAAATCTAAAAACCTTAAAGGGGCTTCTTGAGTATGCATTCCATAAGTGACAGCTAGTGAACTACAAACTAAAGTAGATAATTCGGGTTTACTAACAGTGTGTGACATACAAAAGCAATTGAACATTAGAAGATAGTATATATAAAGTCAAAGTTGGAGGCCACTGTAAATAGAGTACCATAGGCTTCATATCCTATTCAGATAAAATTTGGTAAACAGTGGATGCCAATCTTAAATATGATTGATCAATATAAGAAATATTGACCATCCATCATTAGTTACACCTATTCTTGCAGTGATGTACAACTGAATGGCAATAACTAGAAAACCCTGCTTGGCCTAAAGTTTATCTACTTGCCTCATATATAGTAGGCTCCTTAGGAATGGCTCCCACTGCTCGAGGCTTTCTCACAATTTCTACTGGTAGATGCAGCCTAGCAGAAGCAGATCTCAATGCACATTCAGCATCATCAAGAAGCTTCCGAATATCTTGCTCTTTCCACAGGAACATGTCTTCTGATTTCCAAAGTTTGTCCTCGACAAACTCCAGATGATAATTATTATCTACTCTTAACAAATAATTGCATTCTCCACCCATTACATGGAAAAACTTTGTAATGCTTGGGGGTAAACCAAGATCTTTAAAGCGCACAAGGAGGCCAGCAATTCTGTCCTCAAACTTCAAAGAGTTTCCTGGATAGCCTGCACAAGTAACTAACTCATAAAAATGACACATAGAATTTTGTGTTTGAGGCACAAGACAAACATGAGCTTAGACAGTAAAACAATATCCAGGGAAGAACTACTAATGCAAAAGCAGTTTTATCAAAATGCTTAGTTTTTTTTTGGTGACAAAATACGTGCTATAAATGTCAAAAGCCCAGAAAACATAGGAAAAATATAAACGAACATCTCCCCGATGCATGTAAGATAACTTTTTTCAAGGACAGTTTTGTTTAAAGAATATTGGGAAGTTATAAATGCAACAGTAAATCATCAACAACTATTTTGCTTGGGGATTATGTAAGCAGCAAGATGATGCAAAGTAAATGAAACTTTGTTCAGATTTACAATAGTGACAGCCATGCATGAGCACTCCTTTCCAATATGAGGGCCCAGAAAACAACCGTAAGAAATCCAATATACAAAGTAAAGACAGATTGTTACCATAGGTTTAACTCAGCATTCACTTAAATATCATAATAAAAATGTATCCACAAAGTAACCTCAGAATATCCTAAGCTTTCACGTCAATAGAAACACATGGGACTATTGGTAAATGGTGGTAGCTACACTTGAATGATGTATTATGGTCTACAGTTAAGACAACTTAGAATGTCTGATGAGACTTAGTCTAGAGAACATGTGTTAACAGTATTATATTTGTTCTTTTCAACTCTGTACTTTATCCTTGCCTCTTTTGGCTGACACTTTCTAAACTGATCACTCACCCAATTTATTGGAAACATGGTCAAACTTTATCAATGACTCACAATTTACCACTCTATATATAGTAATACATATGAGTTCACAACATGTGTAGCTATGCCTTTGAGCCATATCTTATTATCAGATGCACAGATATCAGTGACTATCACATGGCATTTTCTTTTATGTTAGGACAGTCAGATGCAGGATTATTCGATGGAGTTGCTCTAATGCACACTTCCTTCTCTATTGTTGTTGCCCCTTAGAGCACATCACGATGGAGTGATTGTTTCTATGATTTATTATTGGAATACCATGGTTAGATATGTGCATTGTTCATGGTTGGCATCATCATCTTTTGTTTGGAGTCTCGCATCTAGCAAATGTGATGTTTGAGGGGTGTTTGAGGGTCTTGCACAGCAGTGCTCATACACTCAATTGACCCTAGACATTTATGGAGTGGGATACCTATCAACTAAGGGTTCCCCTGAGTTGCTGGTTAATTATTGCTCCTTGATGTGATAAATTATTTGCTTGGGCACATGAGGATCATCAATTAGATGGATGGTTTCCCAGTGGCACACTTGTTGACTATTATTGCTTCCCCCTTGAGCACTTCCATGGAGTTGATGATATTATCTCTTCATTAGAGTGGTGTCTCGCATATATGATACTTATTATTTGTTAGTTTTTCTACTTCTTTAACATAATAACATTAAACAATCTATCACTGAAAGAAATACAAGCACAGCAAGAACAATGAATACAATATTTCTCTCGGGGAAACCACAAGGGAGAAAAACCCCGGCAAACTTCCTCAATATAGAATTCACAAAGTACAAAGATAAACCCCAAGACAAAATCAGCTTCTCTTCCAACTTCTCTCTCTCTCCTATGCGAACTTGTGTGAGTGAGATGAGTGAGTACAAATGAGAAACTCATCCTCTATTTATATTCTTCCGTTGGGGTGATTTTCCAAAACTGGGCTGACTTCTCCTAACTGACCGGGCCGACTTGTCAAATACAAAATATAATAATCTTTTATGGGTTCTTCTAGGCCGACATAAGACCTAGGGTTTACATTGACTCTTTCAATGACTCTTACATTATCTATTACATCAATGACATCTTCCAAAGGAGGAATACAATAATACAATAGACAAGTACAAATAGAACATCTTCCGCAGTTACGTTTCTTTAACATTATTCTCATTATTGGCATGTTCACTATGGTTCATGTTTACTATCATGGAGTCTTTTTCTCTAGCACATATTTTTATGTTGAGCTGGCTCATTTTGCCTAATGATGTGAATGCCCATGAGGATATTGATAGATTGGTTGTCATGTTGCACTCCTTGATTAGTTGATTACTTGATAGATTGGAGAGATCCTCTTATTTGGCATCTTTTCACACATCTGGAGGTCTGGAGACCTATTGGCACAATGTTCTAGGTTGCTACACATGTACACCCATGGTTTTGGACAGCTGGTTAGGATATATGCACATTGTTTCAGGAGGTTTCTCTTGGTTTTGGGAGACTTATTTATTATTATATTGGAGGGTGTCCTAGTCTCATTGCACAATCTCCTAGGGTGAATTGTTTATGATAATTCTTGGAGGAGATGTGTTGTTATATGTGCATCTTGTTACCACCTGGCATGTAGAGGTGACTTGATGATTGATGCATTTGTGATTTTAATCACATTTATTAGTTCCACAAATAAGATGTATGGTTCACCCATGGATATTTGCCAGTGACCCTTCCAGGTTTCCAAATCACCACTCAAGTGCCAGAGATTCTTGAGGCCTTTTCCAGTGAATGCCAATGTTGTGACACATGCCATACATATTGACACATGGTGATTGCCTTCTTCAATATGGAATGTGACTATGACGGGTCAAATGGTGTTACTCTATAGTAGCTCATGAAGTTTTAATTGTTGTTTCATAGCTAAGGATGTATCATGGTGTGGTCATAAATCGCTTACATAAGTCTGCCACCTTATGAGTCAAGTGTACCCCTAAGATTTCAGAAGGTGTAACATTCATTTCATGTCATTTCACAACTTTTGCCTAGCCATTTTTCATGCCATGTCATTCCAAAAGTTATTTCATTCATTTCCAATGTGTCCCCTCTTCGTAATTGACTTATCATATGTTATGTTCTAAGGTCTTTAAGTTTATACTATTCTTATGTATGAATGCCTAAATCAAATTTAAAGAGCCGAAGTACTCTAAGGTTGACACGGCTAAATTGTAGATGTTATATACGTGAAGAATAACCCTTGTGAAAAGCCAAGTTCCCTATGTCTCACGTTATCAAAGGTAAATTTAAAGGAAAGGGACTAAGCCAATAAAAGGCTAATAAATAAATAAAATAAAAAAGGGATCACAAAAAAGAGGCCCAAGGAAAGGGTAACTCAAGAAAAGTGCTCCCTTCTAAGGCACACATGTGGAAGAAAAATATATAACCACTAGCTCTTGAAAGTTGAGGGGTAGACCTAATTCCTCTCCATTTCTATGATTGTCAATTCATGCACACCTTACCCAGTATCACATTTGTTCCATTACCCTCACCTCACTTAGAAACATAGGAAATACATCTTGTCTTAGGGGTCTAACATGTAATACGGGTTTAATTGTAATCACACCATAGTGAATCTAAGGTTGATCAAATAATTGATTAAAGCAACAATGAGTTCTTAGAAAATTGTACTTGCTAACCATTTCTTGTGTATTTGATGGTATTTTTCCTAGGCTAAGTCACGTGACACAAGGACTCAGGACATAGAGGACACAGAAATACGAGTATCTGACATGAACACAGCGACCCCTAGAATCAAGACATGGAGGACATGTTATATATATATATGTTACCGGTCACATGAGGCATAATGTGGTTTTTCACTACATCAAGAAGAATACGTTTTGCCTTCACATTCTTCTTGTTATATTCAGCCAAATGATCAAGATCAGTAGGAATGGGGATAGCTTTCTCAGTTATGTCCCATAACTCAAATTCCTCCAACAACAACGTGAACCTCTCCTTCGATGAAATGAAATTCGATGCACCCTCCAACCTATCCTCGTACCGCAAACCAAATGTCAAAGACATACTTAACTTGACCCACCAACAATACTTTTCCCTTCCTTTTTCCAAACAAAACCCCTATAATCCCTACAAATCCTTGTGCCAAAAAAAAAACTTGTGCCCTTTCTCAGAGTCCTAGCTCTGATACCATCTTGAATTTTCTCTATAACTCGAATATGATTTCTATCTCCAATAAATTAATTAACCACAGATTGATGCAAAGAATTATATGAGCATTCAAATCTAAAATTTATGAGAAGCAATACATTGAGCTATAAACTAGAAAATGCACAGCGGAAATACACAGTCATCACATTCATTTGACACATTAATTTATGGGAAATGCCCCTGGAAAAACCCCAGAGGAAAAATCAATTCAAGAGAGAAATTTAATTTATGAGCCCACAGAAAATTTGAGTCTTACAGCAGTGAGTTAACAGCATAAAATGCAGATGTACTTTCCTAGAAATCCATGCCCAACTCTTCAAAAATCATGCCAAACTATATTATACGGCCTCAAATTTTGTGCCCAATTCTGCTTTATGGCCTCCTCAGAATTTGTGCCAGATTTTGTGCAAATAAGTCTCAAAATCCGTGTCAACTGCTGTATGAACCAGCCACGAAATTTGTGCCAAAAGTGCAGTTGCACGAACCTCAATTTTTGTGCCTCTTACTCCATTGTACGGACCTCGAAATCTATGCCAAGAAATCAATTGTATAGACCAACAATTAATGCATTGTACAACCAGCAATAAATGTTGTACTTTGGCTTGGGATGTGTGCCCAGTCTTCTCTTGGGAAATGCACCCCCCTCTCAACTGCTCTCTTCTCCTCATCTCTTCAACTCTTTTGCTCTCTCTTCTCTTTTGTGTGTCTCCACTCTCCTTAGGTCTCTTTTATAATTTAATTAGTGACTCTTCATTTTCTCCTAGATCTCAACGGTCAAGATTAGATCTTGACCTCACTAGATCAACGGTTGTGACTTAATCTCTTGTTGAGATGACTTAAATCACTTAAGTCACTCAAACCTTATAAAAGTCACTTAATTCATTAAATATAAAAGTCACTTTATAAAGTGTTCACCTAGAGAGTGTCGCTTGAACACTTCCACATGCTAGACACCACCAATGTAGAAGTACCTGTCCGAGCTACCCCACTCAAAAACTAACACTACAGCTTGGAGAATCTCATGAGCGTTTGATCCTTAACGGCCTTCCCTGTCGCCGTCATCCCACTTCTTTACCTGCCAACCTCACAATGGGGGTGCAAGCGTAGTAGATTACGTCCTTTCCAGCCAAGACCTACTCCCCTTTATTCATCACCTCTCAATCACTCCCATCCCCTTAGCCAACCCTGCTCTCCTCTCCTTCTCCCTTCAAATTGACTCCCCCCAAACGCCACCACCCCCCTTTGAGCCCACCCATGGGCCAAGACCACTATCCCCTCTATCGAGGGTGACCCCAACACTTTCACTTCCACTCTTTGTCGAGGGTGACCCTGACACTTTCACTTCCACTCTTCGTCAAATGCTCCCTTTCAAACCTCACTTTGCATCCCTTACATCCACCTCTAACAAGTACACTTGTCTTTCATCCATTATTTGGGAGGTTTCCCTTAAAAATTATCCCCATTCAACTCGTCACACCTCCTATTCCCCAAAATCTGGGTCCCACCCCATGAACCAGTGGTATGATGTGTTGATTAGGTTGTCATTGATGCCAACAATGCCTGGTCATTGATGCCAACAGTTGAGTCTTGGTGCCCCTTGTGGAGCCCCTGAGGGTTAGTGTTTGGTTTGTGGTTGTCTGTGTCAAGAGGAGACCTTTTGGCTTTGTCCAAGCCCAAGCTTGAAGCCCTTGGAGGCCTTGGGACAATGCCAAAATCCCCGGCTACCCATTAACTCGGTTGAGCACTCCTAAATTGTATCATTGCTCTTGGTTGTATTTTCATTGATGGTCTTTGGATTGCTTGCACTTGTTCTGGTCTCTTGATTGGTTGTTGACAGATGGTATGGTCATACTTGATGCTTGTTGATCGTTGATTGTGTACTTGTATCCTTGTCCATACACTTGTTGAGAAGTCTAAGCACTTACATTTGATGATATTTGTCCTTAAGCCAACATACCTAGGCCTTGGAGCCCTCACCTTGCATCAAGTAAACCTTGAAGCATTTGTCTTGTTTGTATCATGATGATGCCCTAATATAGATGGTTTTGAAACCCCTAACATTGTAATGGAGTCCATGGAACCCTTGCACATGGTTGAAACAATCTTGAACCTAATAATGATAACCCCCAAAATAATAATAATAATAATAATAATAATAAAAGACCTTGTACCATTGAAAAAAAGTCTTGAACCCACACATGTGGTAACCTTGTATCCTTGATGATAATGGTCATGATGATAATCTTGATGTGGTCATGAAGCCCTTGGACATGGTAGTATGTCCTTGATATCCTTAATGATGACCTATGATGATAGAACCCACATAGCCCTCAAAGAAGACCTCTTGCTTGATAATAATGAAGTCATATAACCCTTGTGCATGGCCTTAAAGCCCTTATAAGTGCTTAAAGAAACATTCCAAAAGTTATCAAGTCAAATCTGACGTCCTGCACAAATTGAAGAGTTTAAGAATGAAGGACCTTGTATTTGCAAATAAGCCCCTCATAAGATGATAGCCCTCGTCATGCCATTTCCAACGGTAGGTGGCACGTCACGTGGTTCCTCACGGTTGAAGAAATATAAATTTTTGAAGTTGAAGTATTTTCATCCTTCTTGTGAAGTCGACCAGCCTTGAAAGATATTTTTAATTAATAAATATTATATATTTATAATAGCAGGTCGGCCCAATCAAACTCCACGTTGGAATATATATAAACACACTTATTCCATTCATTTAATACACAACTTTTTCAAGAATCAAGCTTTGAAATTTTCGGATTGACTGAGGCAACTACAGAGAAAAAGCAGTGAATTTTTTTTTAAGAATTCTTCTATCAAATTCAGTGGTGAATTAGAGCACTAATTTTTGGGTGATAAACTGAAGACTGTGGCAGCAAAGGAGCAGGAGAAGGGTCTGAAAAATTCGGGCATACTGTCCACAGGAGAGGCAGCAAATTCAGACTGTCTAAACCTCTGCAAAAATTCGGACTGTTTTTTTTTTTCCCTGTAAAATTCGGACTGTCTCTGCAGAATTTCAGACTATCTTTTTACACCAGAATTTCAGACTGTCTCTATAAATTTCAGGCTGCTACAGTACCTCTATTCTCTAAAAATTTGGATCTGGTTCAGGCATAAGTACAGAAAAGGTACACAAGCAACTTGGTATAAGTTGGTTCAGTTGATCAGAATTAGCACAGGCTGTCCTATGTGCAGTTGGTCTAACTCAGATTGGCTGAGTTGTATGAGCAGTTGGTTTGACCCAGGTGGTCTTGTATACAGTTGGTTGAACTCAGATTTACTGATTCAAATGATGTGAACAACAGATTGATTTATGCAAACAGATTGATTGGTATAGCTAAGATTGATTGGTACAGCTAGATTGGACAAATTGATTGTACAAGTTGATGAGCAATGAATGAGCAGTGAACAGTTGATGAGCAATGAATGAGCAGTGAATGAGCAGTGAACAATTGATGACAGTGGTCAGTTGATGAGCAGTGTGATACAAGTTGTGCAGTGTGGTACAGGTTGTGCAGTGTGGTTTAGATTTTGCAGTGTGATACAGGTTGTGCAGTGTGGTACAGGTTGTGCAATGTGGTTTAGATTGTGCAGTGTGGTACAAGTGTTGGTTAATAGGTCCGCAGGATCAGTGCGGTTTTGATTCATATCAGTATCTATCTTCGTATCAGGGTGGCAGGACGGGGCAAGGAAATTGAGGGAGCTAAGGCTTCCTTCAGGTTGTAGCCTGAAAACCAGGGGGTTGTAGCCTCCTTTCAGTTGTAGCTGGAGAATTGAAGTCTTTGTAACAAAGGGGGTTGTTACCTCCTTCCAGTTGTTGCTGGTAAATTATTATTATAAAGGCTTCCGTGGTTTTTCCCCCAGGACTTGGGTTTCCACGTAAAAATCTTGTGTACTGTGTTTTGCTATGCTTCCTATGTGATGATGATATGATGATATGTGATGATGAGCTGTAATTGTTGATAATGTCGATGATATAATGATAATGTGGTAATACATTAATGAATGATGTATTGAAGAAGCAGTTGATGATTGTTAAAGTTGAAAAAGTAATAAAAAGCTATACACATTGTTCACCCCCCCCTCTCAGTGTGCTCGGTGTGTCCAACATGATGAAGACTGCAAACACCTCCAAACCCAACTTCAACGGGCCTTCACCCATGGTCTCCCCTCATACCCCGACATTAAAGCCTCCTACCATTGACTCCTCTACCACAAGAAATACATCTTTATCTCATACCAAAGACAAGAATCGAGAACCTCCCTTATCCAATCCCCCAAAAAAATTTGGCATACCCTCTTCCTTGGCCACTCCCCTCTCTCGTTTGATCTTGATCCAAATTCCTTATTTTCCCATACTTCCTCCCTCTATGATATCCCGAGACAACCCGTCATCTAGGTTACCTCACCTCCCCTTCATGTCTCCTATTCACCCCACATGACATTTGTGAGGCGGTATGGGTCATGAGTTCCAGCAAACCCGCATATATAGGAGGGTTTTCAGGCCAAGCTCTTCAAGAACGACCGCAATACACTGGACTGCTACCTGTCCGATTTGTTTAACCATGTGGTTTGTCCAGGCTTCCTAGTGCCTTGGTCACACCATATTGATCACTAGATATACAAATCAGGTCCTAGTGCAGATCCCAATAACTACAAATCTATCATGGTTGGCCACACTTTTTCCAAGATCTATGCTTCAGTTCTCCATATGCAGCTTTCCATGGAACTTGAGAGGAGACACATCAGAGCTAGAGGAGAGGCGGGTTTCAGACCAGCATACTAGACAATTGATCACATTCTCATGCATCAAGCCATCATCAAGGAGGCACGCCATCACTCTTTGAAAGTATATTGTTGTTTTCTAGACTTTCAAAAAGCATTCGATTCCGTCCTTAGAGTGGCATTGTTCCAGAGACTTAGAGACATTGGCATTTCTGAGATCCTTTTGACTACCATTATGAGACTATATGAGTCAGTACTTGGTCGCCTTTGCACCGCCCATGAGATGTCAGACTTTATCAGAAGCACCATTGGGGTTAAAAAGGGATGTCCCCTATCACCCACTATATTTGGGATATACAATGACGAGCTAGAGTCTTTCCTATAGAAGCACATCCAGGATAGAGATGGGTTCCTTCTCCATCAAGTCTTGATCTCAATCCAGCTCTTTGTTGAAAATGTTATCTTCCTGGCATCCTCATCAGAGGGGTTGCAGCGACAACTAGACACCTTATCCCTCTTTTGTGATCCTCGTCAGTTGATGGTCAACTTGGGTAAAACCAAGGTCATGACCTTCAATGGGTCAAAGAAACTCCTCACAAATCTCTATTTCTTTTTTTGAGGAGAAGATATCGAGGTCACTAGCGCCTATACTTATTTGGGGGTACAGTTCATAAGACATTGTTTGAGTCTACAGGATGCCATCTAGCCCTGAGTCAACAAAGGATACGGATCTTTAACCCTTCTCGAGAGACAGTGCTCTAGACATCATTTTCAGAGCATCTTGTCCAAGCTGTCTCTCATGGACACTCTGATTCAACCCACAGTCCTCTATGGCTTAGAGATTTGGAGGCCTTGTTTACTAGACACAGATTGGGCTTCAATAGAAAGAGTGCAGATCCTCCTCCTCCGTCGCATCATCAGATGCAAACAATCAGTTCCTCAACCCATCATACTTGCATAGTTCGATGCCCGCCCCTTTTGGCTTGAGGTAGTGTTCCGCCTCATCTCACTCTTACACCGACTTCGAAGCTTCGCCGACTCAATTCTAGGGCGTAATCGATACCCATACTTAGCCTATCTCTCAATCTAGTACATTTCCTTGGCTAGCCCTTCAAGCCATACTAGGTCATGGTATGCAGGGGTCACGTATCTTCTGGCATTGGTTGGTATTGAGATGGATCGATTTCCTCTATTTTGATATTCCTTAGACACACCTAGCCGCCTCTTACCTACCAGAAGGAGTTGAACAATATCACCCGAGACAACATCTATAAATAGTTTGTGCATGTCACTTGCATCAACCCCCAGAGCGGGTTATGCCCAAAGATGGCCTTTTATGCTGCACATTTCATGGATGTAAGGGATGGTCTCATCGTTCGACCCCATTACACACAGCCATTGGACACATGGTCTCAAGGTGGGTTCTCATCGTCTCAAGGTTAAGACAAATCACCAGAACGACCAATCGGACAAGCTCTGCCAGGCTTGCCATCTTTGAGAGGTCGAGACCGAGGAGCATTTCATCTTTCAATCTCCCATCTATTATGAGATCCGCGGGCGATTCCATTGTCTTTTCAAGGGACCTTCTTGTGGATTCTTGTATTTAGTTAGTTTCTTAAGGTATCTGGATCAAAGATGTCTTGCCTTATACTTGCAGGACGCCCTTCGGCTCCGGCCCTCCTCCAGCAACATTCATAGTCAAGACCAACGTCCACTCAGCAGATTACTTCCTTCGTTTCAATGCTCCCCTCCTCTAAGGGAACCAACTGACCGACAGAAAACAATATTGTTTCTGAAAACAAATCAGTTAGGACAAGACAGACCACCTCTATGTCCATCCAACCCCAACAACATGGCCAGCCTCGATCCTACACCGGCAGCCAGCCAACTAGGTCTAGATCACAACAAAAGGCTCCCCATGCTCGGCAGCAACACACTACCCATTATAGCTCTTCTTCCAATTCTTCTTTCAAACAGATTACTATCTCGAGATTTCTTCATTCAGGTTCGAATGTTAGGAGAGATGCCCCCAGTGCGCCATGACATATTCTCCATTTTTGTATCACAATTTCCAAACCCACTCTCTTTGTACATCATTCTTTGGTATCGACTCTCTTTGTACTTATCTCTTCTGGGTTGGCTCTCCATCATTGGAGTTAGTTATTTTTGGCTTTAGGATAGAATTTCACATCTTGCTTTATATTTATTTAGGAGCCATCTTGTCGCTCCCACTTTGTATTGACATCATGTTACCAAACAATCCCATTGACTTACTGTTGTGATCATTTGTTGAAAATTAATAAAATTATCTTATCTTAGTGCTTGATAGATACAGGTTTAAGATGGTTCTATGCTGGTGGGTAGGTCTCATGTAAGAGCCCTTGGGCCCCAATGCTCAACCAGTAGCATCATCCTAACTAAAACACTTACATATAAAGGAAAAGAAAGATTGATTCATTCATACTCAATTAAATATAAATCATGCTAGCAAAAAGCCTTGTAATTGGTATAGTTGGAGGGTCAAAGGTGTTATCACCTTACCAATATGTGGTAGGGAAAATGAAAAATCCAACAATGTGGTTTGAAAGTGGTGCCAACTGCTTTCACGAGGATATTTATCTTTTTAGATGTGCTACTTTTAGATCATGTTATTAGTGGGTGTGTCCATTTTTGGAAAGGCATAATGCATGTCCATTTTTGGAAAGGCATAATGCATGTCTATTTTTAGAAAAGCATGACATCTATTTCTTGGTGTTTATATTTTTCATAGTTGCATGGGTACCGCTCTCGAGACTTGGGAAACCCGTACCCAACGTTTTCCTGCTCTAGGGAGCTTGGGAGCTGGTACAAAACACTCCCTTTTTGTTCGGAACTTCTTTGGGAGATTGGGAGCTTTTTGGGAACTTGCTTTGGCCCATCCATGTTTTTTGGGAGCTTGTAGAAGCTCCCTGTTATATTAAAAAATATAAGATAAAACAATATATATAAATATAAATAACAATAATTAATTATTAAAGAAGTTTTATGAAAAAGAAATGTCTTTTCGAAAAGACATGACCATTAGTAAAGGGCGATATATATATCGAACCCTAAAGTTGTAATATCTCATGAATTCATATTCGATATTATTTCTTCTTTCCAAATGAAGTTATTTTCTATTGGTTCATTATTCACTTGAGTAATCCTTGAGAATATATGGATACGGATATTACATTGGTATCAGAGCGATCTGTCCCTTGGCCATTATTTACACTTTGTGTAATTTGGCTTTTAGCCATTATCTTAGGGCTTCCCTGAAATTGTGGTCTTTGACCAAAACATTAGGTAAAGAAGAAGAAGAAAAAGAAAAGTAAAAAGAATTTAAAAAAAAACACATGGTTTTTTATAAAAGAAGAAGAAAGCAAGAAATTACTCGTGGGAGACAGAAAAAGAAAAGAAGAAAAAAAACGTAAAAAACAACACATTGTTTTATAAAACCACACGTGGTTTTATAAAGCAATCAACGAAGTCTGAGTGAAAAATAAAAAAAAGCATAGAAGCATATTATAATTATTGATAATTATTATTATCATTAATAATTATTATAATAATATATGAGCAGAGGTAGCAACTGGAGCAGTCGAGGTAAAAGTAGGAGAGCTATGTTGGGATCTACTAGGGTTTCCTGACCTAGGGGGCTGCAGGTGACAGCTCCCTGCCGTACCAGATCTGTTCACTCTCTCGGGAATGGTGACTGCAGCTGACGCGGGACTGTGTAGTTCACACGTAACGATCGGGGAGCCATGGGGGGATGTGGTGGATTACACCAATGACCCCTGTTATCACATTTTATGTCAGGAGCAGCTTCCACACTGCAGACTGTGTGGCCGAGGACCGCACAGTACTTTTTTTCCAGATCAAGAGATCAGCTGCCTTCAGAGGAGGCATTTTTGTTCAGATTGCCCCTAGCAGACATATTAGAGGGGACGGACAGTTGGACTTACCACCTACCACAGGCTACCTTTCCTTGCCAGGCTTTGACACAAGCCCATTTGAGACAGTTGCCTAGTCTTATTTTGATCGAGATTGTCACAGTATAGTGTTGGTTTATTGTATCCCGGATTCAGCAGAGATCCAGCTCAGATACAGGTTCAGTAGCAGCAGGTATATGGTGCAGCAGGTATTGCATATATTGATTATTGCTCATGTTGTAGAGTAGACTCTTTTACACTTGTTAGTACACTAACTTTGCATGAGATGGTATATTTGGTGATCTGCTTATGATATGATATGTTTGGGCCTATTGGTGATGTCAGTCCACCCGTCTAGCGAGACTTATGTATATGCACGCTGAGTCATGTCCTGAATACTTGGCGTAGACTTGATCACTTAGCCCATTGGTAGCTGACTTTAGCACCATCTTCACTTCCTCCACTCATCCGACTCATCCATGACACTTCTCCCCCGACTTGGATTCTGATCTGTGATCACGAGGACCCCCTTTCCCCATTGATCTCTGAGTTTGCCATGACTCCCTGTTTATTGTGCCTCGGCTCTTTAGTGTGTGAGATACACGGTTAGACCTGGGATTTGTTCCTATCGGTTGCCCCCGATGTTGCAATGCAGTTAGGATTGTGTAGCCTCACCGGGTGTTCCCTATTGGTCATCGAAGCTTGTATTACCCACCCCCATTAACTTTGCAGTATGAGCGCCATGTTTATATCTTTTGAAATATGTATGTAGCCCAAGAGGGCCATGAAGAAATGAAGAAATGAAGAAATGAAATGTAAATCAGGCTAAAAGGCCTTTATGTTATAAATGTAAAATCTAGCCAAAAAAGGGGCTAAGTATGAAACTCATTGTAAAATCCATGCAATGTGTTTATCAACACACATGGATTCTGGTTAGCTATGCATGTCAACATTTGTAGTGGTTATTCCTCACCTAGTCCTACGGGACAAGGAGGTGAGAAGGAGCAAGGGACAAGCTCAAGATTGCCCCCTAGAGTCTCAAGTTACGGTTTGCCGGACACCCAGTTTGGCAGCTCTAGAAAAGAACCTCACGGAGTCTTTGGATATGGATGTGAGTTGTGGGATACCTGTTAGATGACTAGTGGTGGTTTCCCTGCACTATACCCATTTGTGAAGAACCGCCCTTCCTCGTGTTTTGTCATGGCATACTTACCTCAGTGGACCCCGCTTTCCCAAGTTGTCTTAGTGGTCACATGATCCTTATCCTTGTCTTCCCATATCTTTTACCATGTTGTCCACATCACCTAGAGTCGGCAAGGTGGTCATTCTATAGAGGTGTATAGCATCCTAGTCTTTTGGAGGTGGTGGGCCCACTTCACCAGGGCCTTGTACTATTTCGGGATTTAATGTATTTTTGATCACCATGATATCATTTATTGCTTAGTAATGTACTAACTTATTTACTTGAGCCTTATCACTTCATGCTTGCATACAGGATTCAACTAGCACTATAGTTGACCAGATTTGACTTAGTCAAACTGGGTTGACTAGGCCAAAAATGGGCCCGAAAAAATGTTGCGATCGGAATTTCGATTTCGATCATTTATTATCTAAAGGGTTCCATATGAGCATGCAACTGGCGGAATTGCAAAACATTGAGCCATTTGAGAGATTTTTAATTATTATTGGTCAACTTTGAGCTGTTTTAATTAAAAATCATGGATTTGGGGCAAATATTGCCAAAGTGATGAATCGGGATCGTTCGAGTGGTCATCCCTACTACTTTTGGGGTCCACGATCACATTGTAGCAGTCGGTTCGGCAATCCGGGCAATAAAAGTGGGTCAAAAGCCCAATTTTCATCTTCAGCTATATAAACCAGCATAAAATACATGGAAATCAGAATTTTGACTAAGGCAACTATAGTGAAATGGCAAAATCAATGGTTGGCATTGGTAAAGGTAAATCATAAGGCATTTTTGGTATGTTTGCACATTATATTTGATGGTGGTGGGGCCCTCATTGGCCCAGCTCTCACTAGAGGATGAGTTTGCCCAAGAGGGGCGTTTTTTCTCATATGGGGGAATTCAATTTGCATGGTCTTGTTGGTGGGACCCTTGTTGTATGTGTTTGGGGGGATAAAACCCCATATAGGCACCCCCCAACCCCTTGTGCTTTGTTGTATGGCCCACAATGGGCCCCTCTCTCTCCATAGTGCGCTCTCCTTGGGGCAATTCGCACCCCCCTCTAGAGATCAATCCCCACCATTCGATTTTGTGGATGGGGAGATGATCTCAACCCTCCATTTTGGGGGGAAACCTAGCAAGAGAGTGAGCCATCTCTATAAGAGAATGGACTCACCTCCATTGTACTTCTTCTTGACATTTTTGAGACTTGCTATAGAGCTCTTGAGAGACACTTCTTCATCCTCTTGTGAATAGTGGTTGAGTGTTTGCTGTTGATTATTAGCATATTGCTGGTGTATTGTTGAGTTTTTATGCGGTATCTCTAACTATCCTTGGCCAAACGAATCTGCAGGTGAAACGACCATCAGAGGAGGGTGCACTTCTTGAGCTGGCAGCTCTGTCTTGGGCTCTCTCTCCGTGCTTCAGCAAAGGGAAGTGAATTTATACTTGTTATCTCGCTTTTCTTCATCATTTGTCGTTCATTTGCTAGTATTTACTTGTTATTTTCCATAGTTTCCGATCCATCTCTCTCTCTAGCAAGTACAAGGGCGCACTTGGTCACTTGGCTGCTCCATGCTAAGGAAAAACGCTTGGGTGCTCAACACTTGGACTTCAGCAGTTGTTTTCAGCATCAAATTCTTCATCTTCTTTGCTTCAGGTAGGTGTTCATTGCTGCTTTCTCTCTTATTCTTGTTTTCTTAGGAATGTTAAGCTGCAAACATATAATAAAAACCCTAAAAATTAATATCTTTATTTCCAACGGTTAGAATCCTTAGTTACTTAAAACCCAGTAATGATATATGCTTAATCTTACATATCTCAAATTTCATTGCAATCCGACTCCATATGCCCATAGAACTAGGCACTAGTCCTTCACCAATTTCGCCCTACCTGGGCAAAACTGTCAATCTGGTTTTTGGGTTAATTTTGGGGTTATGGGTACTCTTTAATCTGGTCCGTAACGTCATTTTACCTTATAGTACCAAGTACCAGCAATTGAAGGTGCCTAAAAACGTCCTTTTTTTACTGCCCTAGGTCCATTTTACCATTGTTTGAGCCATTCCCCTAGGGCTGTTTGATTTACTGCTTGCTGGTTTTTTTGTGTGTTTTAAATCAGCCACTTAATCAAGTTCTAATCGCTGGAACATGTGTCTAAATCACTCATATACCGCTGCCATGTATTGATAAATCATTGTGGGCTTCATTTCCCCATAAGCAGGGTCTCCAACCACTATTCCAGCATTTCCTGTTCGCTGATTTAATTTCCAGCCTTCTAGTTCTTCATTTCATTCATCTTTTATATGTGTATCAAATCTCAGTTGTTGTACTTAGTATATCTTCTCACCTAGGGTCTTGATTCCACTAAGGCTGGAAGAAATCTCGCCCTCAGTAATCCATCTTTGTCTACTGCTTTGATCATCTTTTCTGGTTTTGGGTGTCTGATTGTTGAGTCTCAACCTTCACCGGTTGAGAGGGTCTCCCCCTTGACTAGGCCAAGTGCCTTGTCTAAAGTGACTGCAGCCTTGTCCGGTGTGACTTCTGTCCCTTGGATAGAGGACTTGGCTGTTGTTGGTTACGCCGGCCTAGCTGTGCTCCTCTACCGTCCCTATTGGGATACGTGCACTAAGCAGCTAGAGCTTGTGTGATAACAACCCCTTCGAGGGTAAATCTGTTTTCACCTTCCCTTAAGTTTTCCGACCACTGTTTACTGCGAGGGAACTACCGTGTACAGTGCAGGAGATGGCGACATTTGGGTTGCCAGTTTTTGGCGGTGGTTTACCCAGACTCCAACAACAATTAAGGTATTCCCCCGACACAGATTGGGGTCTTCAACGACCTGCAAAACCCGGAGGCATCTGACGACCCTAACCTTCAATTTTTCACTGCCAGACCGCTGGCACCTCAGCCCGACGGCACCCCTTTCTCTCTGTTCAAAGCCCCGCTGCAGACGGACATCGATGCACCAGTGGTGACGGACGCAGCTCGCACACTCTTTGAACAATTGCAGGAGGATTGGGGGGAACCCTTATACGGTCCTAGCTACGATTTCCTCGCCACGGAATGGCTTTCATCTTTCAACACTCATTATGAACCTGTGTTGAACAAGGATCCTGCCCTACCTTCGACCCAGAGTCAAGAGGGGTTCATCGCTTCGCTGTTGCAACCCTCCGAACAGTAGGGCTCCCCTCAGGAAGATTATCGTCTCAAGCAACACTTGGCTTCTGGTTCGGGCTCAAAAAGTCCTCATAGTCCGTCAGGGGCTCTACCTGCGGGTGATATAAAGAAGGATAAGTGTCTCAAAAATTCGAAGGTTCCACTAAATCATTTGCGAGAAAAACGTCACGGTTGCACAATCCATGGAGATGGCAGAAACGACAGTCGTCGACAGGGCTCATGGAAAATACCCTAGCTTGGAACAACTGGAACATTGGGTTGATACAAATTGGACCTCTTTCTTGAACTACAAGACCGAAATCATGATACTCTCTCGGGAGTGGTTTGTCTTCAAGCTCCACAGCAAGAAGGAGGTAGGGAACATCCTGCAGAAACATTGGAGTTTCGGCAACACTCCTTTCCTATTGAAAAACTGGACGCCTATGTTTGACGCAGAGTGCGAGAGACACGATATTGTGCCGGTTTGGGTCAGACTTCCAGGCCTCCCTTGGGAATTTTGGAACTGGAACTCTTTTCGAGACATTGGAAATGCATCGAGGGTTTTCATCGATGCCGATATGTCATTTCTCCACACAAAGAGAATGACAGTAGCAAGGATTTTGGTTTCTATAAACCTTCGAACTGGGCTCAAGGAAAGTTTGAATTTTATTTGGGGACAGGCAACACGCATCCAAACCCTAGACTACGAAGGGGTTCCTTTTCGGTGCCATCGGTGCCGCATCTATGGACACCTTGCAAAGACCTACAAGCATCCTTTTTCCTCTAATGTGGACTGGCCCAAGAAGAGGATGATGGGTTGAGGCCCTTCTGAGGACATCATCGACATCCAAAAACTAGGCCGAAGGGAGGACTTTGCAAAGAACTGCAAGCAGCCTTTTTCCTCTGTTGTGGACCGGCCCAAGAAGAGGACAGTGGGTCGCGGCACTTCTGAGCACATCACCGACATCCAAAAACTAGGCGAAGGGAGGACCTTGCAAAGGATCATCTTCACGATAGGCGAGAGGAGGAAGCACAACATGTTGATGCCCCCACTACTGAATTACCCAGCGCGGACGACTAAACTCATCAGACACAGGATGCATTAGCTCAGCATCTGTCGGCTTGCGCGACAACAAGTAAGCAGTTTTCTCTTCCCTCCCATCTCTCCGCTTTGGAAGAAAATTTAAACTCTCTCAGCTTTGATAGCTTAGACCTCATCCCCGCCCCCTTTTCCCCTCCAACCTCTGGGGTTTGTCCTATTTTTCCCCTGGCCCTACCTCCCCACTTCCTTTGCTCTCCCCTCCCTCGGCCCCTCCTTCCTCGACCCCTCACACCTCCTGCCCCCCATCACCCATCCCCTCCTCCTCCCCCTCTCCCCCCCTGTCGATCCCCCAAATTGCTCCCAAGGTCTCTTGCCCGATTCGTTTTCAATTTAGGTCGAGAGATGTTCCTGTCGCTTTTTTACCATCGACTCTGCTCCAGGGGCTGGGGAAAAATACACTTTCAATCGGTAGAGGGAAAGGTAGAGGGCGACCCTCTCACCTCTCTACGACACAAAACCGTGCTCTCTTGGAACTTGCGGATGGAAAACAAAAATCTATTTTTGGGGCGCTTAGAGCAACGGAAGCCTTGGGTGGGGTTAACCAATGAAACTTCTATCCCTCAACTACAAAGGGTTGGCCAGTGAGCCCAAAAAACTTGCACTAAAAAGGTTGATTTCGCTGCATCATTCTGATGTTCTACTGCTTCAAGCAACACTGGGGCCGGAAGAGGGAGTCACTTCCCTTTTATTTTCTCTTTTCAACAATATGGATTTCCGGGCATTGGATGCTCGTGGACACTTTGGTGGTATTGCCATTGGTTGGAATACCCAGACTATAAGATTTCAAAACTCCTGGGGGTCGCATTCGATATTGGGTGTGGAGATTTATCATGCGGTGCTAAACTCCAACTTCAATATCTTAAACATCTATGGACCCTACGAGGATAGAGTCCCCTTCTGGGACAATCTGAAACAAAATTCTTTTTTTCATATGGAAAATCTGATTATTGGTGGGGATCTAAATTTTACTCTTCGTAACTATGAAATTTGGGACCCTAGTGCCAGATCTTATATGTTGGCCCGTTGGCGAACTATTTTGAACACCTTTTGCAAGACTGCAAGCTGGTGGATCTTATTCCTGATAAGATTAAACCTACATGGACCAACCGCAGAGCAGGGGAGAGAAGGATTGCTAAAAGATTGGACTGTTTTCTCCTTGCTGAACATCTACTAGGTCAGAACCTAAACTATCGACAGTGGGTGGACATGGGAGGAATCTCGGATCACTCTCCCAGATTATTGGAATTTAAGGGAGAGGCCTCAAAACCACCTGGTTCGTTTAAACTATGTGCAGCTTGGTTAAAAGAAGAGGAGGTAACAAAGATCATCAAGGAAAACGGGATTCCCTACTGTCCGACAAAAGGGAACTTTGCAGCATCGCACTTTGCCAAAAACCTTTCGAACTTAAAACAGTGTCCAAGGGATTGGGCCTTCAAAAAGAAAGAAAGGGACGAACTGGAATTATCACAGGTTGAATCGGATCTACGACTGGCTCAGGAATCAGATGGGTGTGGCTTCCTGACTCAGGTATCCTCAGAGCAACTAGGCCTACTTGAAGCTCGCCGACGAAAACTCCTACAGAACCACGAAGAGACTTGGCGACTAAAGAGCAAAGCTATCTGGCTTGAATGTGGGGATGAGAACACAAAATTCTTTCAAAATTTCGCCGAAGGAAGAAAGTTTAAAAACACCATCTGGGAACTTCAAAACGAAAATCTTGAGAACATTTCCTCTTTCAATGGTCTGGTAGCTCTTGGTACTTCTCACTTCTCCTCCCTCTACAAAGCTGACAACAAAGCTAATCTAGCAGAAATCATACCGCTGTCCCAACTTTTTCCTGGCTTCATAACCCCGGAGGACAATCAGGATCTCATGGAGGAAATCTCTGAAGAGGAGCTAAAAGAAATTCTACGTAGCTTCCAAAAAGATAAAAGTCCTAGTCCGAATGGATGGACCATTGAATTCTTCTTAGCACACTTTGAGGTCATCGGTGCCGATCTACTCCAACTGGTGGAGGAATCACGTTCGAGGGGTCATGTTCACCCACCCGTGAACTCCACTTTCATCGCTTTAATCCCAAAATCGGATCTTCCAACCTCTTTCAACGACTTCAGGCCTATCTCCCTTCGCAACATCACATATAAGGTGGTGGCCAAGATCATTGCCAAAAGGCTCAAGAAGATCCTCTCAAAGGTCATCTCCCTGGAACAATTCAGTTTCTGGGAAGGAAGACAGGTCCATGAAGCCATCAGAGTTGCTCAGGAGTGCTTTCACTCAATTAAACATAAGAAATTGAAAGGGGCGGTCATAAAACTTGCTCTTTCAAAGGCCTTCGATAAGGTTAGCTGGCTTTACCTGAGAATGTTGATGACTCATTTGGGCTTTGATTATTCTTTCATTAAATGGGTCATGAGCTGCATTACTACAGCCTCTTTCGTAGTTCTTATAAATGGGTCAGCTTCTACTTTTTTTCATGTGGGAAGGGGGCTCCGTCAAGGTTGTCCACTTTCCCCCCTGCTCTTTTTATTGGTGGCAAAAGGCTTAAGCAGAGCCATCCTTGATGCAAAGCGTCGGGGTAAACTCAAAGGTATTGGTATCTCGACCTCACTATTTTTAACTCACTGTTTGTAGACAACATCCTACTCTTCTGCAATGGTACCATGAGGGATGTGGATACCCTGGCTGGTATACTGGACCTCTTCGGAAGGGAAACTGGCATGGAGATCAACATTCACAAATCCTCGCTCTCTATGTCAAATTTGGGAGAACGGGACTCCCGTTATTATTCTACACTATTTCCCTATGAGTCATCAGATCTGGATGATGGACTCAAATATCTAGGGTTCATTTTAAAGTCAAACAACTACAGGAAATCAGATTGGAGATGGTTTATTGCAAAACTAGAGAAACGTTTATCGTCTTGGAGTCATCGATGGCTCTCTAGGGCAAGGAGACTGGTACTCATTAAATCAGTGCTGGAAGCAATCCCAATTTACTAGATGTCTCTAGCCTGGATTCCAAAGGGCATCTTAGAAAAATCTCGAAAAATCTACTTCAGATTTCTATGGTCTGGAAAATCTGAAAAACATGTCCCCCATTGGGTCAAGTGGCAAACTCTTGCAAAGCCAAAGTCACAAGGGGGTTGGGGTCTCAAAACTATCCATCTCTTCGCAAAATCCTGGGCTGCAAAAGCAAGTTGGAGACTCTTGACAACCAAAAATCTTTGGACGAAAGTAGTGACCCAAAAATACATTGCTTCGGCCTCCATCTCAAATTGGGTCACAAGCCTGATTCATTATACTGCGGGCATCTCTGTTATATGGAAAGCCATTCTATTCTCTTTTCATCTTATCGAGTCTAAGCTGGCCTAGAAGGTGGGGGACGGTACACAGGTTCGCATTGGATTAGACCCCTAGTTGGGCAGTCAAAACAGACACACTCTACCTCAGCACCTTCTTGCTTCTCTACATTTTCGCGGGATTCACCACCTATCTCATATTGTCGATCCAGAGTCCACCACTATCTTGTAGCAGGGATGGAAAGGCCCAGATCAACTAGGTTTACCAAAAGCTTTTCGGGTATTATGGAATGAATACCTCCTTGCCCTCAGATCCACCCATGTCTGAATTTCTGCTACAAGTGACACCTTCATTTGGTCTCCATCTTTGCTCACTCTCCACACCCCAAAGCTTGGTTATAAACTGTTGGCAAGAGAGCTTGATGAAGGAGCAACACTCTGGTGGTGGAATTCGCTCTGAAAATCAAAATGCCCTCTAAAAACAAAGCTCTTCATGTGGTGCTCTTTGGCAAATAAGGTCCCAGTCTGGGAGAACATGGAAAGATGGCACATTGAAGGGCCTGGGTGGTGCTCACTTTGCAAACATGACTCTGAAAATCATCACCATTTATTCATTGCATGCCCCTTCACACTACAAATCTGGCCATTGTTGTGCTCCAGTTTAAATCTTGGTAATATTTGGATGGGTAACACCTTGGAGGAGGCCTAGAAGAGCTGGTTCGACTCCCCTGATACGGAACACCATCGGGCATTACCTCTCCTGGTAATCTGGGGCATTTGGCTGGCCCACAATAAGGCTCTTTTTCAAGAAAAACAATCTGTCCCCAACCTGGTGGCCTCACAAAGTGTGGACATACTGGCCTATTTCCCCCAAAAAAATTCTCTCCTCATATCCACTCTATAACTATTGAATCCATTGATCCCACACATCCTTGGGCCTATTTCGATGTGGCGACAAATGACCAGCTTTGTGGCGGGGGGGCTGTACTTCACCTTTCACACACATCCTTTTATCATTTACAGATGGGACTTGGACTTGGAACAAATAACTATGCAGAACTCTTTGCCCTCAAGCTTTTACTCTATTTTGCTCTTGAAAAGAATTGCACACATATTCAGATCTTTGGAGACTCTATGATTGTGAACAATTGGGTCAACAACATTCAGCGGTGCCATAATCTTTTTTTAAGTAATACTTTCGCTGATGTATTGAGACTCCTGAGGGAATTTGAATCCTTCTCGTGTCACCATGTTTACAAGGAGCGAAACTCTACAGCAGATCATCTCTCAAAACAAGGACTGATCTTACCCTTCGGTCAATGGAAAATTTTGGCTACTGAACACGGACAAGCATTTGAATATTATCACAGAACTTTCATCGAGGGAATGGAAGTCATACATATTTGATGCTCGCTGGACACTTAAATACTCATATTTGATTGGAATCTGTATTTTTTTTTTGCCACTTTTAGGGGACCTCGGTCATTTCTGTATTTTGTACATATCGACCGCTTGCTCAACTTAAGAGCAGCGTATTTTTTTGCAGCATATGCTGGACACTCTTCATGAAAGGCATTTTGAATTCCTTCTACAATATGTAATTTGGTTATTGTCTTAATTAAATTACGTTTTTTTCCTTGGAAAAAAAAATAAAAAATGATTATTATTATATTATATTTATTAACTTTTAATAATAGTAATAAGTGTTATTATTATTTAATAATTGTATCTATTAGGATTATTATTGAAAAAAACATTGAAGGAATTCACTTAAGCAATTATTGAAGAAGTGAGTGGTGAATTATGGATTCTGATACAAGTCCAAAACAATCAATGAAGTGTGAGTGAAAAATAATAAAAGGCATAGAAGCAAATTACAATTATTAATAATTACTATAATCATTAATAATTGTTATCATAATAATTATTATATTATATTTATTAATAATATTATTATTATTAACTTTTAATAATAGTAATAATTATTATTATTATTTAATAATTGTATCCATTAGGATTATTATTAAAAAAAAACATTCAAGGAATTCATTGAAGTGATTATTGAAGAAGTGAGTGGTGAATTATGGATTCCGATACAAGTCCAAATTTTGGACTAAGTGCTCTCATTGCAAATTAGTGCTTTTCAAACAGATGTATCAGCCTATTTTATGAATATACTAGTGTTTCCATTGGAGTTATTGTTAGGTACTCTTGTGTCATTTTCAGTTTGATTTTTTCTTGATTGGCGAGGTCTTACATGGCACACCTAAATTGGTTCAAGCTTTTCAGATTTGGAACAAGGGCTTCAAGTATAAGAAGGGGAGCAAGAAAAGGAATTAGTGGCAATGCATCTTCAATCTTCTTCTTTCCAACATCCACTCTACCTTTACTTTTTGAGTCTCTAGGCAGCATTTAGGTATTCTCATGGGTCATGTTACGCCCCAGATTCTCTGCATTGGGGTGACTACATTAGGAATCGGGATACATGATTTGCAAAACCCCTAGCCACATTTATGAAACTAAGCTTTGTAAAGGTGATTGTGATTGTAAGGGTTGTCATACCCGCTTTAGCACACCTCTATCCTACCCACTTGGACCTTATTTTGTTGTATATCCCTCCTCTTGGTCATCTTGGTCAAAGAAATGAAAGACATCCACCTTTAAAAAGCATTTGGAAGGTCGTACCTGTTGGAAATAGTGCAACTTCGGAAGTTATTCTTATCTTTTTATTATATTATTTTTGTACCTCCTACAGGAGAAGATATTGATGTAATTGATCATGTAAAATCCTTGAAAGAATCAATGTAAACCTTGGGGTGAAAACACACAAAGAAAAGAATTATTAAATGCTATTTTATCTTCCCCCAAGAAAAGTCAGCCCAGCCAGTTAGACAAGTCAGTCCAGTAAGAGAAAAAGTCACTTTTGCATGTGTATAAATAGAGAGGTCGAATGCCTCATTTACTCACTCACTCAACTCAAGCAATTCGCTCAAGGAGAGAAAGAAGTTTGCTACTGCAGCTAGGAGGAGTGATTTTTGGGGTTTTCACTTGGAGAAGTTTTCTCTTTTCTCTCTTTTATATATGTACTCTGTTCTCGAGACTGATTACCTATATACAAAGGTTGTTGGGTTTTCTCCTTGTTGGGTTTCCCAGCATAAAAAATTGTGTCTATTGTTTATGTGCTTGGTTATTCTTTTAGTGATCCTATTTATTATCTGTATTTGTCTATACTGCTATAATTGTATAAAACTAACAGAACCTTGAAAAAAAGGAGCACATTGAGGGAAAATCACAATGTTGGGATTAGTTGGGGCATGACCTCCTCCTAGGCTCAACGTTCCATCTTGGTTGACGCCTCTTGCTTATTTTTCTTTATTTTATGTCTTTTGGCTTAGTCCACGACGATTTTGCGGGTGACAGATCATAAATTTAAGTTTTATGTCATTTTTGTAAGGTCCGCTAGAGGATAAAAGAGCTAGGGTGCTTAGTATAAATAAAGCACCTCTCCTCATTTAAGACAATTGAATCATGGGACTATCACTATGAAAATCTTATTTCTTTTGGTCTACATGAGCTTCTATGTGTCGCGCACCTTCTTCTTGGTTGTCTTCTAGGGTTTGAGGGATAATTTTGATATCTCAAGGTTTCTTTATATGCTTTGAAGGCTGAGGAAATATTTTAGGGTTGCACTTTGCTTCTTGTTCCTTCATTGATGAGGGTAAGATCTTTAATCTCTTGTCTTGTCTTGCTTATGCTTCCTTGGTAAGAGTACTACGGGTTTTCTTTCATACTCACATTAGCCTTGTTGGTGAGGTAATTCTCTCAAGGAAACCCTCTTGCTTTGGGCCTCGGTATTCTTGTGTATCCTAATTAGGTCAAGGACTATTTTGAACCTAGGGTTTCTAGTCTTTGCCCTAGTTCATAAGCATTGACTTGCCAATTCGAGAAAAGGGACCTTACATATGATTCTCTTTTTGCCCTAGGAATAAAAATAAAGCCTAGTTCCTTTATTCTTCTTCAAAAATCACAAAAAAATATCTATATTCAGAAAAAATACCAAATATATTATATTCAAAAAATACCAAAAAAATCATATATTTAAAAAATATAAAAATCAAATAAAAAAAAAAACTCTAAATTTGACATAAATAAAATCCCAAAATATTGTGTTTGTGAGCAAAGCATTCCGTTATAAGTGATTTTTTACCTTGGTTTTGTAACTAATTTTGCTAGGCTCCTCTTTTTGACCATTTATTGTGGTTACATCAATGTGTTGTGCAAGTGGTTAGTGTTTTTTCAGATCTGGTATAACACGTACAGCCATCAAAAGACAAGTTCCAGCAGTCATACAAGTTAAGGACAAGGCATACTACAAGCCCTAGTCACGTGGGATTTCATTGGCTGGTTAAATTTGGCATTCTTGTGATTTTCAAGTGCTGGTTGGGGCATAAAGCAAGTCTGCAATTTTAATTGCAGCCATCCTTTGGCCCATTGTTCAAGGTTTACAAGCAGTTGGGAAGCATCTCCAAGGTGCCAAGTGTCCCAAGACATCATTGGCATCTCTTTTGCACTGTTGGCAACCACTGTTAAGGCTTTTTGCTGCTCTCAACCAGATCGGGTACGTCATTTCCAGATTTGCTTCAGCCTTATTTTGGCTGTCCTAAAGGTATGATCTCCGCCCCTCTTTGTTTGACACACATTCCTCGCTAAGTTGGGTTTGTCTTAAGTGATTTTCATCTATTTTTCAGCATGATTTATTGGTTGTTCTTCCATTATTTTATAACAGCAGTAAGCCACTTATCATTTGCTGATTTAATAGGGTTGTATCAAGGGTTTATTCTTCCTTCATCATCGTACTCATCTAGCTGTTTATCTTCACTGAAATCTGTGCTAGTTGTGTGGATTTATTCACTCATTTGGGTCATCTTGACTTCCCTTCATCGCTGGTTCATTAATTTGTTGTGGTCATTGATTGTATCATTCACTCATTATTTTAATTCATGTCCGCTAAAGAGACCCTGATAAACACTATAGGTACCTGCCTTCATTGTTTTGACTCCAAGGCACTAATCATTGTTTTAAGAGGTTCCTTGTCAAGTATTCTTGTATCGCTTAACTTGTTTCGTGGGTCTACTTCACCTACGTTAGGGATACCCCCCTTGGTCTCTAGGAATTGAGCGAGAGGAGTTGTGCTGAGGTGACTATTATCACACAACTTGTAGTTGTCCCTAAAGGTATCCCATCCAGCATGGTAGAGGTGTTGGACAACTAAAGAGGTGACCCAAGAGATGCTACGGTTCCCAATGCAAGCTGGGAGTCACATCAACTGAGACACTCTTCACTTTAGATCAGGACTAATCAAGATCGAGGGGGAGACCTGTTATCACACAAACTCTAGCTACTAGTGGAAAGCATCCCAACAGGGATGGTAGAGGGAGTGCATCTAGGAAGGTGTAACCAGCAATAGCCAAGTCTCCATTCAAGGAACGGAAGTCACATCGGACAAGGTTATTGTCACTTCAGACGAGGCACGTAGCCAAGTCAGGGGGGAGACCCCGCTAAACCAGTGATGGTTGAGGGACAAAAATACACCCAAATCTCAAAAGATGAGGAGATAGAAACAAGAGATGAGTGTTGATGAGATCCTAGGTTGGACTTCAGCCATTGGTTGGACACAAGCATAAAATGAGTACGTGAAATGAAAGTGACCAGCAATCAAAGTGATGAATGAAGTAGATTAGATTTAGTGATCAGGTGGCTGAAAAACATCTAAGGAAGCAAATAAAACTAGAAATGAAAAGATGAAGTAATTAGCCCGCGGAGAAGAATCAATTTTAATGGTTGGAAGGACCTACGGCAGCAGTAAAATAGTGCTTAAAATCACTTCTAGCAATCAGTAGCTTTATTTCTTATAATAAGATGACGTTTTATAACCAAATCTAAACTACCCAGAACCCCAAAGTGACCCAATCAAGCCGACAGAGAAAAACGCCCAAGTGGGGCGTTTTTGGCAAAAAGACTAGTGCTAGTTCTATGGGTAAATGGAGTTGGAATTAAATGAAACTTAAGATATGGAGGTTTGACAATGTTTCATTAGCAGGTTTTAAAGGAAAACAAATTCTAACGGTGAAATTTAAATATTTTGATTTTTTATGGTTTTTATGTGAAATTTCTGCTCAACACACACAGTGAAATTTAAAATCTACGAGACCAGCAAGAAGAACCTACTTGAGAATGAATGAATGGATGAGATTGTCGAAGACTAGCCCTCCAAACTCAGTTGTTGAGCAACAACGTGTTCCCTTTGGCGTTTTGAGCTCCCAATGGCCAAGTGCGCCCTAGCCACCTGTCACAAACAAGAAGAAGTCAATGTATGCAGCAAATAGCAAGTAAAACCAGCAAGTAAATGACTGAAAAATGAAAGCAAATGAAAGGCAAAAGGCAATAACAACTCTCTTTGCTGATACTCTGAAGAAAATGAGCAATTGTGGAGTTCCCACTCCAAAAACTGCGCCCTCCTCCAGCTGTGCTCTTCACCTGCAAATCGTTGGCCAAGGAAAAGATGGAAACAATGCACTAACAACTCAACAAGGCTAAGGAAAACTAGATATCAGTCAAACAATACATATCCATCCATAAACTCTCAAGAAACTCGGTGAAAAATGGCTCTATATCATTCAAACTCAAGTGTACAATGTGCAAAGAGGGGAAGAAATGGAGAGGCTTCTCTCTTAAGTAGAGAATGCCCCATCTCAAAACCTAATTCCCTCCAAAATGGATGGTTGGGATCAATTCCCCAATGGCCAAATCGAAGGGTGGAGAGAGCTCTATGAGGGGGTGCGAATTGCCCTCTATAGCGCACTTATGGAGTGAGGAGCCCATTGTGGGGCCATACAACAAATGAAACAAGTGTTAGGGGGTGTCTATATGATGTTTTATCCCCCTAACACATATACCCAAGGTCCCACATCCAATACAGTACAAATCATGAATTATCACTAAGTGGAGAAACGCCCCCATGGGCAAATTCGTCCCACCTAGTGAGCTGGTCCAATGGAGGGACCCACAACCAAAAATACAATGTGCAACATTACCAAAATTACCTTAGAAATCACCCTTGTATTAGCCAATCTTTGATTTTTTTGCCATTTTCCATAGTTGCCTTTGCCATATTTTGATTTTTCATTTAATTAACTACTGGTTTTTATTGTTGAAGGTGTAAATTGGGCTTTTGACCCACTTATAGTGCCCGGATTGCCGAACCGTCTGTTGCAATACGATCGTGGATCCCAAAAATAGTAGACATGGTCACTTGAACGACCACGATCCATCACTTAAGCACTGTTTGCCCAAAATCCATGATTTTTAATTAAAACGGGTCAATAATGACCAATAATAATTAAAAATCTCATTGCTGCCTCAAACTTTTGAAATTCTAATGCTTGGAGGCTCATATGGGACTCCAAGAGATAACAAATGACCAAAATCAAAATCTTGATCGCAAATCTTTTTTTCGGGCCCATTTTTGGCCTAGTCAACCTGGTTTGACCAAGTCAAATCTGGTCAAAATGGTGCTGGCTGAATACCTGTATGCAATATGAAGCAATAGACTTCCTTATACATGTTAGTACATTACTAAACAATAAGATGCCAATATGGTGATCAAAAATACATAATATCTCAAAAATACGAGGCCCCTAGTGAGGTGGGACCACCACATCCAAAAGACTCAAACTGCTATGCACAACCTATAGACTTGACCACCTAGTTGACTTTGGGTGATGTGGAAAACCAGGTGAAGGGTAAGGGAAGGCAAGGACCAAGATAGTGTGACCTTTTGGATGAATCGGGAAAGCGGGGCCCATTGAGATAAGCATACCATGATAATACATAGGGAAGGGCGGTGCCTCACAAATGGGTATAATGCAAGGAAACCGCCACTGGTCATCTAACAAATACCTCACAACTGACATCCGTGCCTTAAGAAGACTCCGTGAAGATCTTTTCTAGAGCCACCAAACTAGGTGTCCGCCAAACCGTAACTTAAGACTCTAGGGGACAATCTTGAGCTTGTCCCTTGCTCCCTCTCACCTCCTTGCCTCGCAGGACTAGGTGAGGAAATAACCACTACAAAGCTGATATGTACGGCTGACCTGTGTCCATGTGTGTTTACAAACACATTGCATGGATTTTACATTAACTTTCACTTTTAGCCTTTTTGGCTTGATTTTACATTTACAATAGCCTTTTTGGCTTGCTTTACATTTCTTCATTTCTTTTTATATCAAGGCCCTTTTGGGCTACATACATATCTCAATCGATATAATCAAGGTGCTCATACTGCAGAGTAATGGGGGTGAGCATACATGCTTCGATGACCAATGGGGAACACCCGGTGAGGCTACACAATCCTATACTGCATTGCAACATCGAGGGCAACCAACAGGAGAAAATCCCAGGTTTGAGAGTGCATCTCACACACTGAAGAGCCGAGGCACAAAAGACAGGGAATCATGGCATATTTAGAGGTCAGTGGGGAAGGGGATCCTCAAGGTCACAAAACAGAATCCAAGTTAAGAAAGACCAATCATGAATGAATCGGATGGGTGGAGAAAGTGAAGGTGGATCCACAGTCAGCTGCCTAAGGGGACTAAGTGACCAAGTCTATACCAGTAGTGGGGATATGATCCAGTGTGCATAGACAGGAGCCTACTGAAAGAGGTGGACTGACATCACCAAAGGCCAAACACATCATAATGACAACTAGATCACCGCATCAACATCATATGTAAAGTTAGTGTGCTATCATGTATAAACAAGTCTAATCAACAACATGAGCAATAGAACATCAAATGCTATACCTGCTACTGAAGCTGACTCTGAAACTGGATCTCTACGGAATCTGGGCAATAAGTGGCCAACCAGCAATACTCTATACTCTCAATCAAAGATATGGCTAGGCAACTGTCACAATTGGCTTATGCAAAGCCTGGCAAGGAAGGGTGCCTCTATAAGCAATGATGTGCACATGTCTGTACTCATGAATAAACCATCTGTCCCCATTGATATCTCTGCTCGGGGCAATCTAAATAAAAATGTATGCCTCCTCTGAAGGCATCTGATCTCTGATCTGGAAAAAAAAAGTATAGTATTGTCCCCGACCACACAATCTGCAGCATGGTAGCTCCAGCTAACATGGATGTGATAACAAGACCCTAGCCAATCAATGAAGACTAGCTAACCAAAGATTCCTAAGGAAATGTGTATGATGAAACAAGGAGATCAATGGTGAGTTAGATCTCTGAAAGTTAAGTGGACCAAAGGGTTAAGGTATGGTTGAAGAGGCTTAAAGAGTGACAAGTGTTTCAACCAATGAATGACTAGGGCCACTTGTGAGGTTCAATTAATAGATCCAAAGATGACTTAGTACCATGGAAATTAGCCAAGTGGGACCCACTCCTTAAAAAGTGGAAAATTAGTCCAAGTTGGGTCCACAAGGTCAAAGTTGATGAAAAATGGTACTAGGGGTGTTCTATGGCATGGATCTATGAATTGGCCAAAAATTAGGAACACCCAAGTGTGGGATCTAGTAAAAGCCACCAACCCCAAGGAATGCGATTTGACTTAGAGAAGATTAATGCCTTGGATGGAGGGGCAAATGGAGTCGGATGTCCACCAAATTGTAGATCGGGATAGTCAAGATGCAAAGCAAGGTGGGTTTTCAAGATCAAGAGCATGCCATGGCTAGACCTCACTAGATCTAATGCATCACTAAGTGACCCAAGTGGGGCACAACCGTCAAAATGAGGAATGGGGCCCACAAGGTAGAAATCTCACAATTGAAACACTAGGGGTAGGTTTTAGGGGATGATCTTTCCAATGAAGCAACAATCTCACCTACCCACGTACTAGAACCTAGCAAATGACCTCCCTCAAGGAATGCGACTTCCCTTGGAGAGACCAATGTGCCTTGGAAAATGGGTCAAATGGAGACCAATCACCACCAAACTATAGATCTGAATTGCCGTGGATGCTATAGAGGTGGGTTTTAAAAATTATCCCCAAAAGCATGCTAGATCCAAGTAGATCTGAAAAATAAAAAAATACAAGGGTTTTGATTATGAGGGTTTTGTGATCTAAGAGAATAAATGGCTAAGGTAGAAGAATAGCATACCTTCTTGGGCGTACCTGGAAAATGAAGATGAAGATTGCATGTGATGAGGTTTACTTTCCACAAATATCAAATGTCAAACTAGATGAAGCCCTTCTTGCCAACGTTTTGCCTCCTTCAACCAATTCGGCCTCCCTTTGCCAAGGATTACTTTGCGGGTCTACTTCACCTACATTAGGGATACCCCCCTTGGTCTCTAGGAATTGAGCGATAGGAGTTGTGCTGAGGTGACTGTTATCACACAACTTGTAGTTGTCCCTAAAGGTATCCCATCCAGGATGGTAGAGGTGTTGGACAACTAAAGAGGTGACCCAAGAGATGCCACGGTTCCCCATGCAAGATGGGAGTCACGTCAACCGAGGCGCTCTTCACTTTAGATCAAGACTAATCAAGGTCAAGGGGGAGACCCTAGCCAATCAATGAAGACTAGCTAACCAAAGATTCCTAGGGAAATGTGTATGATGAAACAAGGAAATCAATGGTGAGTTAGATCTATGAAAGTTAAGTGGACCCAAGGGTTAAGGTATGGTTGAAGAGGCTTAAGGAGTGACAAGTGTTTCAACCAATGAATGACTAGGGCCACTTGTGACGTTCAATTAATAGATCTACAGATGACTTAGTACCATGAAAATTAGCCAAGTGGGACCCACTCCTTAAAAAGTGGAAAATTAGTCCAAGTTGGGTCCACGAGGTCAAAGTTGAAGAAAAATGGTACTAGGGGTGTTCTATGGCATGGATCTATGAATTGGCCAAAAATTAGGAACACCCAAGTGTGGGATCTAGTAAAAGCCACCAACCCCAAGGGGTAGGTTTTAGGGGATGATCTTTCCAATGAAGCAACAATCTCACCTACCCACGTACTAGAACCTAGCAAATGACCTCCCTCAAGGAATGCAACTTCCCTTGGAGAGACCAATGTGCCTTGGGAAATGGGTCAAATGGAGGCCAATCACCACCAAACTATAGATCTGAATTGCCGTGGATGCTATAGAGGTGGGTTTTAAAAATTATCCCCAAAAGCATGCTAGATCCAAGTAGATCTGAAAAATAAAAAAATGCAAGGGTTTTGATTATGAGGGATTTGTGATCTAAGAGAATAAATGGCTAAGGTAGAAGAATAGCATACCGTCTTGAGCGTACCTGAAAAATGAAGATGAAGATTGCTTGTAACGAGGATTACTTCCCACAAATATCAAATGCCAAACTAGATGAAGCCCTTCTTGCCAACGTTTTGCCTCCTTCAACCAATTCGGCCTCCCTATTCCTGTCAATCAAGGACACAAAGATCAATCAATCAACAAGAATGGAAGTAGATGCAAGCAAAAAAAATAACATGAAATTGTTGGTACAAAGACAAAACAACTCCCTGTAACCCCAAACGACTTGATGAAGATAGTAGGGTAGGCCTCCCCACCAATACGCACTCCTCCAAAACGTCTTCTTTGCCTGCAAATCGTGTTAGTGAAGATAAAATCCAAGATGACCACCAATGTCTGTCAGTGCAAAGGAAAAAGCATATACAATCACCACAAGCATTCCAACTCAAGGATCCAAGATGCCCAAGAAAATATTTTTATTCCAATAGCCAAGAGCAAAAAATCTCTAGATAGCTTTTACAATAGGGGGGTTTCCTCCTTTTATAGGATAATAAAGACCAAAACCCTAAACCACAAAACCACTTTTTAAAACTAGTGGTTGAGATCAAAAGATATAACAATCTAATCAACGGCTAAGGTGAGCCAATACAATATATCACATGGATCACTCAAAAGGAGGGTGACGTCATGCATAAAATATCTCTAAGGAGGGTGACGTCATGCATAAAATATCTCTAAGGAGGGTGACGTCATGCATAAAATATCTCTAAGGAGGGTGACGTCACACCTAAAAGGTGTCTAGATAGCATGGAGCCACAACATATGACATGGACAAGCACATGGTGCGGCTAGGAGGCATTAATCTCCTTCACGAGCATGTCCCCATGGCCCAATAATATAAAATATAAGTCTATGACATGTCGAAGTAATACAAATGATCAAATCCTGTCCCCATTATCTGAGAGAGACATATAGTAGAAGACCTCCTATAACCACTGTGGACCCCACAGACTGATGCCAACTGATCTGGAAAAAGGGGTGTTCATCATGGATGACCTCTGAGAAGACCAAGTGCCAAAACCTTGCCTCAATTGCCCAAATCGAATTCCTCAATGACCTTTTTATTCCATTTTTTAATCCTCCTGAAAACCCTTAAAGTGCCCAAAACTACCATCTAGGGTGCCTGCGTTGTCAAACTGAGTGCACCAGGATGTCTGGAAGGGGGGGTATAATGGTAAAAACAAGTGGCTGGACCACCCCCTTCCTATGCAGCGCCCTAGGCAACAACTGGCCTCCAATGCCTTTGTTGGACAGGCTGGATCAGCATGCCCAAGCTGGTCAACAGGTGGATAACTGCTACTATCATGCCCAGGAGTGCCTGGAACTGAAAGATAAGCGTCTCAATGGATCCAGAAGACCCAAATCCACTAGAAATAAGTACTCATACACTTCGTGATAACCTCTGGGGGTCATCTATAGGGTCCACCATCCCCGGACAGTGTAAAATATGATGATCCGGAAATAATAATAAAATTGACCAACTGCATCAATCATCATCTGGAACATATATCCAACATATGGAATCATCAATAGGTGCATGTGGGACCACACACCAACATCATCAAACACAAGTGGTCCATCTCATCATCGATCCAAAGAATGACCATGATCAAACTATGTTTGACTAGGTCAAAGTACAACCAAGGACTAGATCATAACAAAAGATTAAGACATGTTCCTTTAACCATATTCACAGCTTAACTTAAAGTATAAACATCAATCAAGTGGCAGTTAATACATAGATATTAGTGTTATTCATAATTTACTTGCACCAAAGCTTTAAAGGCATACTCATCAATAGACATGGTCTAACTACTAAGATAGGGTGAAGGCTAAGAAGAAGGCTAAGGGAAAGGGATGACTTGACCAATTCAACCAAGAGATACTTCAAACGGAGACAAGGGGAGCTACACACTGTGTTGGACAAGATAACAAAGGGAATGGCAGTGCCTCACAAATGGGTAAATTGTTTAGAGAGTGCTTATTCAACCTTGGCATCATGTCTATATCAAGTTGATCCAAGTTCATTAGCATCATTCATTTAATTTCCATGGCCTTTTTGGCCTATATGACCCCTCTAGGATTTCACATGCGCTAAAAAGCACAACTAATCGCAACTTGCATCTAGGGCATATTTACTTTCATGAGGTCAGCAATATTTAGATATAGCATTTGTTTAACCATTTCTTTTTAGACTTGTTATCAAACAACTTGAAGTTGTTCCTAATGGTATCCCATCCGGGATGGTAGAGGAGATGGACAACTAAAGAGGTGACCCAAGAGATGCCACGGTTCCCAATGCAAGCTGGGAGTCACGTCAACTGAGGCACTCTTCACTTTAGATCAAGATGAATCAAGACCAAGGGGGAGACCCTATAGCCAATCAAAGGTGATTGAACCCAAGCAAAGGTTCCTAGGGAAGTGTGAAAGACAAGTTACGGAAACCAATGCAAGGTTAAGTGGACCCAGAAGTTTAAGTATGGTTGAAAGAGGCTTAAGGAATGACTAGTGTTTCAACCAATGAATGATTTAGGCCACATAATGAGATCAAATGACAAGATCTAGTACCATGAAATACACAAGTGGGACCCACTTCCTTAGAATATGGAAATGGTCCAAATGGGACCCACAAGGTGAGATTAGGGGTGCAAATGGTACCAAAGGAGTATGCGAGAAGTAGATCTATGGATCTAGGATGAAATAGAAGATACCCACATATGGGATCTAGCACATGACACTAATCCCAAGAAGTGTGATTTGCCTTAGGTGGACTAGTGCCTTAAGATGGATGGGTAAATGCAGTCCAAAGTATGCCAAATTATAGATCGCGGTAGTTTAGGCAATTATCAAAGTGGGTTTTGAAAATCAAAGGCATCCAATGGCTAGATCTCCATAGATCTAAGATTGAAAATGCATCACCAAATTGACCCAAGTGGGGCACAACCCTCAAAATGAGGAATGGGGCCCACAAGGTGAAAATCAATGAAGTGAAGCACTAGGGGTAGGTTATCAAGTGAGAGGAATAAGAATCAAGTGGGATCTCACCTACCCATGTGCTAGAACTAGCTCAACTCACCTACCCAAGGAGGGCGACCTCACTCAAGGAAGGCTAAGTGCTTTGGAGGAAGGGTCAAATGAAGTCCAAATGCCACCAAACTATAGATCTGAATTGCTGTGGATACTATAGAGGTGGGTTCTTTTTATTATACCCAAAGCCAAGCTAGATCTTAGTAGATCTAAGAAAAAGTGAAAACAAGGGTTTTAATTTTAAGGGTTTGTTGACCAATGAAGAAGAATGGATGGATTTAGGCACATAACATGTAGAACTTACCTCAGTTGCTTATGGCCACCTTGCAAATTGATAGCATTCACCTATGTGTATATTCAAGAGTGAGATTTTGTTGGTCTAAGCCAAAACGTCCTCCTCCAAGATGCCAAATCGTCCTCCTCCTACAAGACAAGATCAAGTGAAACAAGACAAGTAAGAAAATTATGAAAATGATGGAAAGATGTAATAGAAAGCATCCACTATGTCACAAAGATACAATAATGATACTCCTTGTCACCAAGATCAACCCAAGAGAGGTGGGTTTTCAATATCTTCTCAAAAGCAAGGCTAGATCTAAGTAGATCTAAGAAATACAAAAATTGGGGTTTTAATGAATTAGGGTTTTATGACCAATAAAGATAGAATAGATGAAAGAGGCACATACCTTGTAGATCTTACCTCAATTGCTTATGGCCACCTTGCAAATTGATAGCATTCTCCTATGTGTATATTCAAGAGTGAGATCCAAGAGCTCCAACCAAAACGTCCTTCTCCAAGATAGCCAAATCGTCCTCCTCCTACAAGACAAGATCAAAGAAACAAGTCAAGCAAGATGATTATGAAAATGGTAGAAAGATGTAATAGAAAGCATCAACTATGTCACGAAGATACAATAATGATACTCCCTGTCACAAGATCAACCCAAGAGAGAATATGTGGATCCCTCCAACAATAACCCTCATGAAGTCGCCCTCCTCTCCACCAATTCGACTTTCCTGTCAAAAGATTAGAAGAAACACCAAAATCCACAATGATACATAGAAGAGATACTGTATATTCAATATGCAAGAGAATCCACAATGCAAGAGAGATGTGCTCCACAAAAAATCTTCTATTCCAATATTCCAGAGCTCCAAAGGTGAGCTATACAATAGGGGGTCTTCTCCTTATATAGGATAATAAAAACCAAAACCCTAGATCTCAAAACCACTTTATGAAATGAGTGGTTGATATTAAAAGATCTCAATACATAATCAATGGCTAAGATGAATCATAACATAACATCACATGGATCACTCAAAATAGTGATGGCGTCATAGCTAGGAGAGGCTAAATAAGGGTGACGTCATCCTCTAGAGGGGGCAAAAGTACATGGGCCCACCTCATATGACTAGGACATGACACATGAAGCTCATGGTGGGGCTAGGAGGCATCAATCCTTGCTAGCTCATCCCCATGGCACAATAATAATAAAATAATATGTCCAAATAATACAAATGATCAAATCTGTCCTCAAAATCTGTGAGAGACATGCAGTAAAAGGCCTCCTGTGGCCTCTGTGGACCCTACTGACTGATGAAAACTGGCTGGAAGATGGGGGGTTCACCCTGGAAGACCTCTGTGAAAACCAAGTGCCAAAACCTTGCCTCAATTGCCCAAATCGAATTCCTCAGTGACCCTTTTATTCCATTTTTAACCTGCCTCGGTAACTGTGAAGCTGCTGAAACTGCCTCCTAGGGCACCTACGCTGTCAAACTGAGCCCACCAGGCTCTCCATAAGGGGGGGGTGAATGGTAATATCAAGTAGTTGGACCACCCCCTTCTCATGCAGCGCCCTAGGTGAATTGGCCTCTCATGGCCCCTACTAGTCAAGCTGGGAAAAGAGCCCCAAAACTGGTAAATAAGTGGAAAACTGCATCTATCACTGTCAGAGGTGCCCAGAACTGAATGATAAGTGTCTCATTGGATCCAGAAGACCCAAAACTACTAAGAATGTATACTCATACATCATGGGTTGCCCTGATGGGACAACTGCAGGGTCCACCATATATGGACAGTGCATAATCTAATGCTCTGTAATAATAATAAAGCCTTTTGAACTGCATCAATCATCAACTGAATCATATGTCCATCATATAGCATCATCATCAAGAGTATGTGGGACCATCAATCATCATCAATAAGCATACATGGCCCACATCATCATGGGTCCCAAGAAATGACCATAGTCAAACTGGGTTTGACTAGGTCAATATACAGCCAAGGATAAATCATATCAATAGATTAAGACATGTTCCTCTAATCATACTCACAGCTTATCTTAAAATATAACATCATTTAGTGGCATTAATCATGTTTGCATATTCCATTGTTATTTGTATTTACTTGCACAATAGCTCAAATGACAAACTCACCCATTGGACATGGTCTAACTACTAGCTAAGGATGAAGGCTAGGAACAAGGCTGGGCAAAAGGGATGATTTGTCTAAACTCAAATAAAAGACACTTTGGATTGGGAGAAGGGGAAAGCTACAATCTGTGTTGGACAAATAACACGGGGAAGGGTTGTGCCTCACAAATGGATAAGTTGTTTAGAGAGTGCTTATTCAACTTAGGCATCATGTCTACATCAAGTTGATCCAAGTTCATTATGATCATTCAATTTCATTTCTTGGCCTTTTTGGCCTACATAACCCTTTGGATCTCAGGTGTGCTAAGAAGCACACCTAATCGCAGCTTGGATCCAGGGCATGTTTATATATATATAAGGTCAGCAATCGTTTAGATATAGAATTTAAGAACCATTGCTTTTTGGACCTTTCTTATACTCTTCGAGGAGTATTTTTAGCAGTTCATCGCTCTTGCCCTTTACTCACGTGTGTTAATAAACACATTCTAGAGTTTACAGTTTCCATGGGCGAATTTACACAAGTTTCCATAAGTAATACATGAGCTTTCAGTTTTAGCCAACAACACCTCAAGTGATTAAGGGGACTTCATACAAGTGCCAAACATCAGGACAACCGACCAGAATGATTTAGGACTACAATCCAACTTGCTAAAAGCAAGTTCTGTCACCAACTCAGAACCAAGACACTTAACAAACATGGATGCGATCCAACACAAAGGTAGCAAAAAGAGAAGTCCTCAATATCATAAAGTCAAACAAGACAAGTCAAGGGTAAAATCCAAATAAGGAAGGTCATGGATGGATGGAGTCAAGTGAAAGTGGTGCCTAAGCTAGCAAACAAATGATGTCAAGAAAGACCATATCTATGCAAGGTAGTAAACCAGTGAATCTTGTCAAGAAACCTAAATGTGCAAGTATTATGTCCATTTTATAACATCATTAAGATAATTCATTTTCATTTTACAAAGTTTGCCACATCATGAATTATATACCAAGCTAATGCTGTGAACATGACTAAAGCAACAAGATAATAATCCATAGTCAATGAACGGAAATCCATAGGTCACATCATATCATCAAAATAATCATCATAAACCATCTGAAACACTGTTGCAATAACATCTCTAGGCACTGAATTGAATCTGTATGGAATAAAGGGTCACATCGGTCATCAAATCTAAACACTCAAGGCTCAGCCTTGGCACAAGGTCTAACATAAGTCTAATAAAATACACTGCTCTGATCATGAGTGATCTCAAAATATAAACTCATCATAGCCAAGCTTTGAATAATCCAAGCTCTGAAATGTGCAAATATCTGCTAAGCAAGAATAGTAGCCCTGCTACTATGGTGTGATAACAAGACCTTTCTATACCCTTCATGGGGTATTTTAGCATTTCATTGCTTTAGCCTTTATTCATCGTGTGTTGAGAAACACATTCTAGAATTTTAGGTTCATAGGCATTCATAAGAGATTTCCAATAATTTCCATAAATAGTACAACTGCTTCAGGTTTTAGCCAACAACATCTCATGTGACTAGAGGGAATTCCGCGCTAAGACACACATCGGGACAACCGACTAGAATGATCTAGGCATAAAATCCAACTCACCAAGGGCAAGTTCTGTCACCAACTCAGAGCCAAGGCACAAAACAAACATGGATGCAATCCAACAAAGTGGTAGAAAATGGGAAGTCCTCCATATCAATAGTCAAAAAGGAAAATCATGGTGAAAGCCAAAAATGGCGAAAGTCATGGATGGGTGGAGTCAAGTGAATGTGAAGCCTAAGCTAGCAGACATAATTGTCATGAAAGACCATTTTCATGCTCATAGGAGGGTAGTAAAACCAATGGGTATAGTCAGTGAACCTTTAAGTGCAAATAATGCATCCGATTCATTATTTAAACAACCAAGATATTTCATTTCATTTATTAAATAATGCTGCCACATCATGAGTTATATACCAAGTCAATGCTATGAAGATGGCTAAAACAACAAGATAATAATCATGATAACAATCATAAGTCTAATGGTCATATCACTGCATAAATAATCATCATCTAGAACCAAATGAAACACTGCTGCAATAATAACATCCGAAACTCTAGGCACTGAACTGAAACTGTATGGAACAAAAGGTCATATCGGTCATCAAATCTAAGCTTTCAAGGCTCAGCCTTGGCACAAGGTCTACTCAATGTCTAATATATACTACTCTGATATGTAAGTGATCTCAAACAATGTTGCTCATCATAGCTGATCTCTGTAAAAGCAAAGCTCTGGAAAGTGCAGATATCTACTCAGCAAGAATAGTAGCCCAGCTACTATGGTGTGATAACAGTGATATTGGGTGCAATTCCTATTGCGCTTACCCTCGTAGCACCATGGTTTGGGACTTTCACTAGGGTACTTATTTGAGTGATAACAGGTCGAATCCTTGTAATTTTTCTTATATCTGAGACTTGTATGTGGGTGTAAAAATCCTAGAACTAGATTATGGATCTTCTTACTACCTTAGGTCACTCAATTAAGTAAATTTCAATTTGAAACTTTTTGGACCATGTACTTGACTAAGCAGCTCTGATTAATGAAGAAAGAAATTTCCTCTCCTTGATCAATGAAGAATGTTTATGTGTATAAGGACTCCTTCATTTGATCATGCCCATGTGTTTACAGAATCGAGTTTGAAATTCTTGTATCATTGGGATTCATTCATGGGATTGCCCTAACAATATTCTGCTTATTTTTCCTCATTTATTTCTTCTTCCATATCACCCAAGAGGACTAAGTCACCAGTCACAATAAAATCAGATTTTAAGTTTTAAGTTTTTGAGCTGATTTCAAACAAATCTATTTGCAGATTTGAAAAATCTAATAAGAGTTATCTCCCTTGAGTTAGAAAAGCACCGACTCTAAAGCGAGAGGGATTGTGTCAATGATAGAGGCACATTCCCTAAGTTGTCTATTTTGGGTGTATTACCCCTTGTATTTTATGAGGATCACATGTGTGATTTTCATCACATCACTTGTGAATTTTTTGACAGGGATCAAACTTGCAGTTCATCATGCCCAGATATTTGGATGGGTAGGGGTACACTTGTGCTCTTAACTCAGAGATGGTGCTTCTTCATGGTTAAGTGGTGGTCATGGTGGTTGGCTAGGAGGTTTTGTATGGTGTAATCTCATGTCTTCATGGTTATTATTGGTTAAGTAACATGTGCCTAACAAGTAAACAATGCTTATAAGATGATGCACTCCCTCTAATTGATGATTAAAAGGATACTTGCCTAAGCTAATAAAGCAATTAATTAACACTTAAGTATTTTATGGAATGTGAAGTTGGGAACCCCTCAACTTAGGGTCTCCCTAAGTTTTGAAGTGTTAATAATTGTATTTTTTAAGTGATGGATTAATTAAAGTGTTTAACCTTAGGTTTTCTAAGGTTTTAGAGTGAATATGAAAGCCAATGAAGAAATAGAACTTATCACATGGATTAACCAAAGTACCTAAGGTTTACACTTAGGATTAATTTAAAAATCACTTAAATAGGGAGGCACTAGGCACAAGGGTCTCTCGTGCATATTAATTGAAGACTATTAAGGATGAGGGGTTGCTCGATGGAACGCCCTAGGGGATTTGAAGATGCCACACATACGGGATGTTTTGTCATGATCAAATTATGAAAGCCTAGTGGAGTGCTAGCCTAACTTGGACTTTAAAGGAGAAGATTAAAGGATAATTCTCGATCCATTCACTCATGGAAAATTGTTACACTTTTCGAGGGGCGTCCTAACTTTAAGAGCAATTATCTTTTGACAGAGTACCCGTAATTTTGCCAACTCAACAGCATCAGAAGCAGAGTGGTTGTGGGATTTCCAAAAAGTGATTATAATAGAAAATCCAATAAACATTGAGGAAGTTGGCAATTTCAAACTACCACCTTGAAACCGTCGTCGTTTTTTTACCACTCGAATTAAAGAAAGCCCCACCTTGGATGGTTGAGCGCTTTGATTATTTCAAAAAAGTATCATTAATAAATGCTCATGGTGGAGAATCCTTGGTCGATCACTTAAACGAGAGGTGCATCCTCTTTCCTTGAGCAATTTTGGAGGTAGTTGCTAACTAATTACATTATTTATTATTGTTGAACTCTTCTCAAAGAGTTGGTTACATGAGAATTTTTATTGTACTATTTCCCTTGGAGAAAAAAAATGGATTTAACTACCGGTTTGTTATTTCTAGAAAAGTTGGTTGAGCAAATAGTGGATCTTGAGAGGGAAATTATTATTTTAATGTAAGGAAAGTTGAGCTACACTCTCCATATAAAGAGTAGCCCTTCCTCATCTATTTTCATGGTTGGATTGTGGGAGAAATCCCTTGGGGCTTAGTTGAATATTTATTGAAGCTATTGGAGAATTAGTGAAGAGTTTTTTTGGATAAGAAGATCTTGCATTTCTTAAAGTTGTTTTATATTTCGGAAATCTACATTAGCAAGTAGTTGTGGACATTAACAATTGATATACTCTTCCCATTGTCTATTGTTTTTCATTTGGCATAAGTTATTTCTATTTATACTTCTCTATGTCTGGTTTTGTGCATGAATAATCTCTCAATGAGATCCATGAACTCCATAGTCATAGAGTTTGTCTACTCTAGCAAACCCTCACTACAAATTTTCAGAAATTAGGACAGCAAAGAGAAGGAGCCATCGCTTGTATGCTTCAGCCTTGTTTCCATCAATCACCTTTATTAGGATCCACTCGATTAAAGCCCTATCAAGACCCCATTGCCGAACGGAAAACGACACTAGACCCATGTCCTTCCATCTACTTCATTTCTTGTATATAAGAAAACATGTTTTGTTGGAAATACTCTTTTTCACCTTGTATTTCATAGTCTAATTTCCAACAATCCTATATAGGGAATCCCACCTTGAGCCAAAGGAGAGTCGACCTTAAACTGCAGAAGAGGATTGGTGAGGTGACAGTGGCCCCCTCTTAGTTTCACCGAAACCACACCTTGAGCTTTAGGACTTTATATTAAAGGGTGTAAGTTTGGGTGGTAACAGTGTCTTAGCAGGAGGTAGCACCTAACAAATTTTGATTTATAGTAACCCTCTTCTAACACTTTGTTTTTCAATTGGGACTATGAACTAATTTTAGTTTCTTGTAATATAAAAGGAAAAATGAAGGATCTAAGCTAAAAAGAATATAATATAAGCTAAAAGAAGGATCTATTTATTCATAATTATTAAGACACATCATACTCATAAAAAACCTTGAAAATAGGACAAGGATGGGAATAGGAAGTGGAACAGAAGCAAGATATAAGAAATTTTGATATATAGAGACCCTCTTCTAATGATGTGTATTTAAATATGGACCATAAACTAGCATTGCTTTTCCAAAATTCGAAAGGGCAAAAAAAACTACTTCCAAGTTCCAACTAAAAAGCATTGTTGTACAAGGGAAAATAAGAATTGTTTTATTCATACCAAAAGCAGGAAACTACTGAAGCAGAGAATCATTGAATAGACATGTTACCACTGAATCTGTACAGGAAGATCAGCAAACAGAAGATGAAAAAGAACCAGGGAACCCTCAATTCCATGATCCAACTTTATCTTGTACATCTCTTTTGCCCATGGTCAAAAGATGATGATTGTAAAATGACATGACATCCTATTATATGTGTAAAAGGTCTAGCCCAAATGGGTCACCTGTCTTAGTACTGCTATGGAGTGTTTTTTTCATTTAGATGAACTTAGATCCTAGTGATCTGAGTTTGTTTAGGTTTTTTCACTCAGACGTCCAAAGCCATGAGTATGTACTAATGCATATGCCCCAACCTGGTGTATGAGTCCTTAGTTCTGATGTCATGCATTAGTGTGTCACCATTTTTTTCTTTTAAAAAATGTCTTTTTAGGTCCCTTGGGAGGGTAAATATGTCATAATGTTGTAATGTGGTCGAGGGGGGTGTCAAACACCTTAATACACCTAGAATTTCAGCATGTAAATATAGATATTAAGCAACATAGCAATACTGTGAAATAGATCAGCAATCTAACAAATTCATGCAATAAATGTGCTAAACACTAAGTTGCACGAAACAGGGACGATTTTCCGAAATGGGGACGCGTCGGAAACGTGACCCCCCAAAATTTAGGAAACGGGGAAACACGATATATATATATCATAAATTTATAAATTTATATACATATATTATAAATTTATATAGGACATTTAAAAAATTGAAACTACATATTACAAATCAATGAATCATACATGTAACATCACAATTTATTCATAATTTCATTAATGATTCTATAATGCAAGTAGTAAATTAAAAAGAACACACATTTTATTCATAAATGACTCCATAATACAAGTAGTAATATCAAAAAACAGACTTGATAAAGGAGGCTAGTACATATATATCCAAAATCAACCTTGATAAAGGAGGCTAGTAAATATATATCCAAAATCAGCCTTCATGTATGAGGCTACAAGTACAATGCTGAAAGTATCAACCTCACTCCAAGAGCAATCACTATGCCAAAATCGTGTGAGCCAAATGAGAGGGTAAACTTCATTTTATAACGTTTAGATGGCCTCTTGAACCTTCCTAAAACCATTAATTAAAAACAAAATTAAAAAAAAAATCCGAATTGCATAAGTTAAAAACGTCGGATAGGAGGAAACGCGTCGTACGGATGAGTTTCCTGTACGGAAACATGTTTCCGTGCGGATGAAACGCATTTCCGTACTGGAAACTGCGTCCGTCCATACGTAAACGCGCTTTCGTACCGTCCCAAACGCTGAAACTTGTTTCCGTACGGAAACGGTGCGGGGACAGAGGGGGGGTGGCATTTCCTGCATCTTAGGCTAAACATTAATCATTACACAAAAGGAGATGTCAATAACAAGAGAAAATGTCGTATTACATTGAGCTTCAATGAATGAAGGTAAAAAGTATAAATAGGCAAGACAGTTCGAATAGGTCATGGAGGCAATTCGAATTGCTCAAACAATGAATGAGATGCTAGTTAGAATTAACTAGAGCCAGAATAGCCATCCACACTCTCTAAGATGAGTTAACTAACCCATGACTACCCTAAGTGGACTTAGATCCCTACATGCTAGGAGCAACTAACTGCAACTAACGGAAGGCACATGCATGAGGTGTACATCCCTGAAAACACTCTCAAGGAGGGTGCTAATGTCTAAGAATAGCTAAAAAAAGAGGTGCGTGGAGTCCCTAAACAATGGAGTAAACTTCGCAGATTCACTCCACAAGTCTAACTTGCAATGTGGGATCCTAAAATCAAGGAAAATAAGCCCTAATTGAAGAAATTCGCTCTCATATGCAAAAATAGACTTCAGGAGTTCAAAAAAAGGCAGATAAGGATGTTTTAGCTTTCAGGACCCTAGAGTTTAGTAGTGTTATCAACTGATCTGTACAATAGTTCAAACCTCATTGAGCCGCCAGTGTTGGAACACATCAGTGTTCACTTCCAGAGTATCTGGGTTTCAGATATTTGGGTCTAGCCAGTTTTGGCTACCCAATTTTGTTTTTGAGTCGACATGATCATGGCCCCATGGGGGTTTGTAACAAAGTGTGCTAGTAGGGTCTGAGTGGCTCGATTCCCCATGACTTGATTAACCAACTAAGGTATTCCAGGGAGTTTTTTCCCTTGTCAATTATACTTTGCTTAAGGCGATGTATAATCGATAAGGTTTTCTCCCGCTTCCTCCAAAGCTGGAATGCCCGATTTTGAAAATCTGAGCCGTGGGGGGTTATTAGAGTCCAACTAATATGTATAAACCTACTAGACACTATTAGAATAGGTTTTGGTCATGTCCTAAGTCTCTAGGACCCCCAGAAAAAATTTCGAAAAAATTTTACCGGACGCGTTGGATTTGGGGTTTTTAATTTTTTAATTATTTTTAAATTTTAATTAAATTTCTCTATAGTTTAAATAGAGAAATTTGAGTCTGTAATATGTCAGTCATCCCGGGTCCGAATTTAGTGATTGATGGCTCGTTTCATAAGCCAAAAATCACACATGACCCATGGACCAGCTAAACCCAACTTTCGGATGTCAATTCAGCCTCATAATTAATATTTTCTCTAAAAAGTCATTTACAGAGAAATTATTAATTAAATTAATATTTTTGAATATTTTGGAGAAACCCAAAACTCTCCAAAATAATCAGAAATGATTAAAATAAAAGGCTAAATGACATGGCAATAGACATTTATGAAGATTCCAATCAACTCCAAGTGACTTTAGTCAACTATCCAGTCACCCGCAAGAGATCTCCTTAAGCTAATTCGCCCTCTCCCATGCAAAACTTGATTTTGTGAGTTGTCAACTGTTAATTGGGTTGGTGGATGTGCATTTAAGTTTATGGTAGGCGCCCTCATGACTCATCAAATCACCATAGCTTGGCTCCCTTTGCAATCTCAAGTTAGCACCTACCACACTCCCACATGTCAACACACGCCCTCCTCTAAAGCTCACGCATCCTCCCTCATCAAACTCACGCACCTACCTCTTGCTCACATGGATCCTAGTTGTAGTTTGCCCATTTGAGGGGTGATACTTCCCATGCAACCACCAAGGGCGAGTTTGCCACCTATCCACTTGTCACCTACCAACAAATTCGAGTTAGCTCTCCAAGCTTGGTGTTGATTGGAATTTAACTTCATGTCTATTTGTTTTTGGCTCTCACTCAAGCCAAACTCGACCTAGGTTTTTGGTATGTGCTTTTACTATAAAGAGAGGCCCATTTGGGTTATTATCTCATGGAGAATTTTGGGCAAACTTACTCTGCCAAATTGTAGATGTGTTATAGCTTTTGCTAATTGAAATAAAGTGACTTTGAAGGTCTATATGGTGTGTTGATCTTGTTCATGGAAATTGCTTCAAATTAATCAAGGTGATCTTGTTCCATGTTTTTGCTTACATGTTCATTGTTTTGATCAAATTTATTAAAGCTTAGAAGACTTTTTTTAAGTCCATAGGATGGGCATTTGAGTTCAATTTGTCCATTGATGTTGGGTTGTTTGTGATTTGGAAGTAGTGAATTATAGTCGGAAATACTAACACTCTTCTAGTCTCTTTCAATTTTGCATACTATATTTGATCAAACTTGTTTGTAAGTAATATATTTTGTAGATCTCATAGGTTTGAAGAGGAGTTGGAACTCGATTGTCTCCTCCATCTCTTCAAAGGACCCATTTTTTCCTAACATTCGTGCATTGCAGGATCTTCCAAAGTCGATCTCACAACATCAAAAATTTGGCAAGAAGTATTAGATTCAAGGATCCATCCATTTATTCAAAAAGACTTTTAAATTAGTTACTTTGTCACCTTAGGCTATCTTCTTCAAGCCCTATTTTTCTCCTTGAATCCCTTGTATTGACTTGCTAAGCCCTTTCTTCCCTTGCCCTAGTCTTGCCCTATCTCCTCCTAGCTGTCGTCTTACCACTCCTAAAGGCTTTTTTCCTCTCGTTTTGATCCTACTCCATCTCCCTAGCGTCCCATTCTAGCCTTCTCTTCTTCTCCATTCGTCCCATCTCTTTAGCTATCTTCTCCATTCGTCCTATCTCTCTAGCCACCTCCTCCTTGCATTCGTCCACCTCCATTCACTAGCTCCTTCACCTCTTCATTTTCCCCTTAGGTTTGTTCCTCCTTCCCTTTCGTCCATCTTGGATTTAGCCCTAAATCACAACAAAACAAACAACAAATTGTTAGTAGTAGTTTTGTTAAGTTTTAATAGTTAGTTGCATCTCTTGAAAGGTTAATCTTAGATCTCATACTTTGCATTTACATAGTTAGGATCTAGTTCCTCTTCTCATCATAGTTTGTTTTGCATTTGCATTGTTACTAGTTTAGATCTTACACTTTGAATTTGGTAATTTTGTTTTAGATCTCTTTTAAAAAATTTAAAAAACTTGCATCTCCTTAGTTTTATTTGATTTATAGATCTAAGTAGTTTCCAATTTGTTTGATTTTCTAATGCTAATGGGTATTTGAGTTGCTCGTTTGTGATAGTTTATTCTTTGAGAAAGAAGAGCTTTGAGAAGATTTGAAGCAAATAGAAGAAAGAAGCTTCTAATACAAGAAGCCATCAAGAAACCAAAGTGACGATCCAAACCAAGAAATCATTATTTATCCTTTGTAATAGCTCTTAAGAGCTTGTTTCAAGTATTCTCCAAGTTATTTCTCTCAAAGTCCTTACAAGGGTTTTCATTGCCAAAGGCATTTGTACTCTCATAATAAAGTTGCAAGTGGGGTTTTTAAGCCCCCACATCCACTTCCCCCATTTGGGGAAGCCTTGTAGTCTTCTTTGATTGGTTTGAGTTTCTAGCTTAGATCTTTGATATGCTCTTAGATTAGTTTCCATTTCAATAAACTGTTTAAAGTAGAAATCTTTTGAATCTCACCGATAGTGGATCAAGAGTGCTCTCTATCAGAGAGTTGTTTTTCTTTTTATATTTCCAAATTTACTTACCCCCATGCTCTCCCGAGTACGGTCTTTGACTTGAAAGAGATTCTTGGGTAGATTAGACTTTACTTTCTGTTCAGCATTTTATTTTTCATCTTGTTGCTTCTCTTCCAAGCCTTGACTAGAGTAAAGCTAACTTTGGGATTTCATCTCAAAGGCCACATAACTTTGTGGTAGCCTCTCGCTCCCCCATTAGCTTCTTGTGGACATCCAGCTAGCTGGAAGCTTTCCAAGACTGGTGGCTTCTAGTGGTTGACCTTGTTCGAAGGTTGATCCCACCTCTAGTTTAGAAATTGTTTGGTAGAACACTAGATTTTCCAGTCTATCTTATTTTATTTGGCAAGTAGCATATTAGCAGTATTTCATATCTCTCCAATCTATCACATGATTCAAGCATTTTAAAAGTTGAAATATCTTGCTTTTACAACTACTATTTGCTTCTTAAAACGAACCAAAGTCTCTTGAACTTGGCCAAATCCAAGTCAAGAGCACTCTCTATCAGAGAGCATTATTAGTCTTGCATCGTTCCCTGCATTAGGCATTTTAAATTAGCAAGTCTCTTGAACTGTGGTCATAAGATCAAGTCAAGAGCGCTCTCTGTCGGAGAGTTGAACAAAGTGCTCTAATAATAAAACTTTTCAACCCATACTTCCCTTTTTAATTAATTTATCTTGGTCTCTGTCCTACACCTGTATGCTCTGCCAACCGGAAACAGTTGGGCTAGTACTCAGAAAGGTGTAAGACTTGTTAATTTCATAAGTGATAACATTAATTAAAACTTTACCCAAAACCCCAACCAAGACAAAATCACGGAGAACTTCCTGAAACAGGTGGTGCCGGGAATCCACTGTCAGACTCGAGGGCGGTCAAGCCGTAAGAACACTTGTTCTCTGAATCTGGGTGCTCCCGACCTATCATCTAAAGGTTGCCAGTGTTTTTCTCGGTCAAGGTTCCACTTCTTGAATATCCTTGTTCTTAGCCATAATAATCAAGACCACTAAAATCTTAAATTTACCAAGATAAGCTGCAAAACGACCTCACGAACATTTCTTCTCGAAACACTTGTATCAAACAACTAAATCACTCAAACATTTTTTGACTCCATAAGGCACTGGTCCTTAATCACAATATTTTATTTGCTTATTATCAATATTGGAGTACTTGTGTTAATTTTCGTAAAGAGTGATTTATATCTGATTCAGTGTATCTTTTATCTTCTATTGCAACGTGGATTGCGTTATCTTGGTCTTATTTAAAAGCATTTGTGTGTCTCTCACCTTCAAAAAACTCCTAAACAACACCCATCCACATCACAACACCAAAATACATTTTAAATACACAAGAGCCTTAGACAACTCTTTTTTAGGGACTACCCCCCTTGGCTTCGTTAGGAGTTTGCCTAAACGGAGGAGCTGGGATTCAGGTGACAGTACCTGGCTCATTGCTTGCCCCCAAGGCCACACCTCTCTCACTTGTAGTGAAGAGACAGCTTTCGAAAGATTTCCGTTGTTGGTGTGCATTCTAGCGGACAAGAAGTAGGAAGCTCCAATTTAACTCAGAGGGGAAATTGAATGAGATTTGGCCCAGTAGACTCATGAGATCATAGCCTAAGTCCCTAGGTAGGAGAATGAAGCTATGGAAAGAGTTATTCTACTCTAACAAATGTAGCGTTTAAACCCCTTTAGACATACATGTGAGGCCTAGTGCACCTTTTCTGGGCAGATTTCCATCAATTATGGTGTCTGGAGACCATTTCCTTGATTTAAGGAAGCAAGTGAAAAAGGAATATTCCTTTTGGGGCGCACTCTCTTCGAGCTCTAGTTAACTGAAGAGGTGTTGCATGTTAGTGTAGTCAACTACAGTTGACTTCTATGTCCCCTAGTTCACTCTATAGATGGCACATGAGGTCCTACTCAGCTTTAGTTCACTCTAGAGGTGGCATTAGGTCTCCTAGAGGTGGCGCATGAGGGCCTAGTGAACTCTAGTTCAATGCTAAGATGCCCTACTGGCCTCTATTTTTCTCCTAAAGGTGGTGCATGAGCTCTAGATCACTACAGACTTATCCTCTTGAGCTCAAGTCAGTCCCTAGAGGTGGCGCACTCTCTCTTGCATGCATGAGATACCTAAGAGGGGTACATTCTCTTTATTTTGTCTGTAAAAGCAAGCATACCCCTCTCATTTCATTGTTGGTTGAAGCTCAGAGCTCATTTGCAATACTCATTGGAGAACAAGCATTGTGTTAATAAAGAAAGGATTTGGAGGTTGCATCAAGATCATCTTCTCATATGTGTGGATGCTAACTTGTCATGTGTTTGAGGTAAACTGTATCACTGTGATTATTAATTAATTTCTCTTATATTGGCCTTTGAAAGAGTATTACTACTCAGTAGGGTAAGGTTATTTCTTAAGTGCATGCTTACTTAAACCTTATTGTAAGTTGCTTGTAAGAAGTTGATTTTAGTACATTTACCTTCAATCAGATATTGCTATATTAATCTCTTGCTTGTAGGTTACACCATTAAGAGGATTGAAGAGGAGATCCGATCTCCTTTACAGTTTATTTGTGTATACAGGATTACTCAATCACCGAGAGGATTGAAGTTGGCCTAGTGCAACCTCCTTTCTTCGGTGACCTTTTCGGACAAGGCCCTCTTAGCTAGTCCTCTTGACTCCATTGCCACTCTCATTGGCCCCTCTACCTCTCTCTTTCAACACATTCATTATTGAAGAAAAAATCAAACTTTATTTTTTGTCACTTTATTTATGCAAAGAATCTACGCTTATCACAAAAATCCTAAGTAGACTTGTTTTCATGCTTAGATCTATTGGTCAAATCATTGAATAACTTGAGATATATCATCTGAATAGCAATCTAAGTGCATACATCTCTTCTGTTTCACCTTGCATGTTTAGATCTGCTTGTTTTATACCATAAAAATCTGCCTTATCACTTTCCTTTGAGCTTACAGGTGGCAGACTTCAACGGGCATCCAAATACAAGTGCATAAATCCCTGTTTGTTGCCCTAACAGTCTTACAAACAGCCCCTAAAGATCATTTGTTTGTTGTTTTATGTAACCCAGTTTCCTTTCAGTTTGTTATCTAACTCATAGCTCTTTTGTAGGATGAATAAGCTTGTGTTCTGCAGGGACAAGTACTGGCTAGGTGGAAGCCTTTGCATGACTGTTCGCTGCTATTTTACACTCACCTTTGTGCAGGTTTGGACAGTCCTAAGACAGCCCTTAAGGAGCACACTAACTACAATCTAGCTTAGGGTAGTAACTTGTTATTCACTTCTTAGTTAACTCACATTTCGATTTGGTGCTATAAAAAGAACCCTCAAACAAAGGATTAACCTCTTACTTGGCTCACATTTCGATTTGGTGCTCTATAAGGAACCATAGATTAAATTTTCTCTTTTTTTGTCCATGAATTCATATGGACACTAACTACAATCTAGTTCTAGGGACTAACTGAAATCTTTAGTAAATAAATCACTTTACCTTTCTGTTGGCAAAGTAATCTTTTAGTAATTAGACCATCCTTACTTTTTTCAGCTGATAAAAATACCTTGCTGTCAAGGTCTAGTAATTAAATCACATTTAATTTAAAATTTTACAGTTGGATCAAAGAACTTTAAAGATTCCGAATTGCAAGTAGTATCTAGGTCATATATCTCATCTCGCAATTTCTTTTAAGGCACTGGTCTTCTATTGTTATATTGTATATCAAGCTTTGAGTACTAATCAGTCTTCGAGACTATCTTGCTTTGTTGATCTTTATTTTCATAAACTGTTAGATTAGATCTACTTTCAGATAGATCTTTCAGTTGCATTTTCTTAAATTTACTCATAAAGTTCTCTTAGTAATCATCCTCAGATTATTTTAGTAGGGACCACCACCCTTGGTTTTGTTTAGGAGTTGGCCTAAACAGAGGAGTCAAGTGTCAAGTGACAATGCACCTGACTCAAGGCTTTCCCCCAAGGCTATACACAGTGAGTTAAAGGTTTTTCTCACCTGGAGGTGCAGATTAGGCAGCAACAAGACCATCTAGGGAATGTTTCTTAAAATCACATAGAAAACAACATGATGGAGAAAACAGATTTTGCAAATAGACAAGACAACACAATGAAGGAGAAAAGAGATTTTGCAAATAGACACAAATACATTGCAATGTGTCCCTTTTATGTGCTAAGTTGCATAATACAGGGAAACGGAAATGTGTATCCGATACGGAAACGCACTGGAAACGCGACTCCCCAAAATTTAGGAAACGGGGAAACACGATATATATATATATATATGCAAATTAGCAAGGACATTAAAAATTAAATGCGAAACATAAATGACAAGTGATAAATCATAATTTCAAACATCTAATATCACATTTTACTCATAAGTCCATCTTTGTATCATTAATAATTGTCATAGATGATTACATAATGCAAGTTTCCAAGTAGTAAAATCCAAAAACAACCTTGGCAATACAATATATTCAAAATTTCAAAATCAGCCTTTATTTATGAGGCTACAATGCTACATATATCAAAATGTGAATAGTCAACATAGAACTAAAACATAAGATAAGTCAATTTGCATAGTGTCGTAGTAGATTGTCTTCAAATCGGCTTCCTCAAGTAACCCTTGCTTGCTCAAATCATCGTGTGAGATGAGGGAAGTAAAATCCTCCTTTTATGCAAAAAATGACTTTTAGAGGCTTATAGAGGTATCCTAAACCATCATTAACCCATTAAGAAACAACTTAACCCATTGATTAAACTAACGGGTTCTTTTTTTGGATGGAAAAGTGAGAATTCGAGGAGGAAATGCGTCATACGGACGCGGATACAGCACGGAAACGGGTTTCCAGCCGTACCACCCATGTTTCATCCACATGAAATGTGGTGGCATGATCGGAAACGCATTTCAGAGGAGTACCAAACGCGTTTCCGAGTTTCCTACCTGTTATGGCAGTGGTACGGGGCCTAGTACCAAGTTTCCTGCAACTTAGTTTATGTGTCAATAGACCCATGGATTCTCTCCTAGACAAAAAAGCAAGGCTAAATTGGACAGGTCATAAACCATGTGAAGAGAAATGGCTAAACACAAATTCAGAATCAAATGCAAGCCTGTCATTCAAAGTCAGTTAGATAAATATTTCAGATCTTACGTACCTACATTCTGTGCCCATGGTGACTATAATGATAACTCATAATTATTTACAGGGCCAAAATACATGGTCCCATGCAGAAGCATTTTAGCAATCTTATCACACACAACTTCTCATTGAAGCAACCATTCCTTTTTCTAGATCAACATGAACTTGATAAAATATTTGTATCAACATTAAAACATGAAGTTATTACCAGCTGCTGTTACAATGGCAACGTGAGCACCATGTTGCATAAGCTTAACAATATGACCAATCATTTTATTATCTCCTTGTATATGGTGACCATCTGCATAAAGAGTTCCGTCTGCATCAAATGTTATTAACGATACCTGCTCGCCTATTGCATGAACCTGTAAAAATATTAACATGCAGGTTGAAAATATATGAAAGAGTAAGATATGTAAGATTGAAGCAGAAGAAAGAAACAAGATGTATAAACTCCTTAATGATTAGGATATGTGATATCCCTTAAAAACAATACTACAGTCTAAAAGTTGAGATTCAATCAAAAAAATTCTGGCATCAAGCATTGTTTATAAATCACATAATTTTATCACTTAACTGTAAAATAGTCAAATAAACTCATTTTATAGCCAAAAAAAACACCAATATTTTTACCTTTCAAAAATGAAGTTATAAAAGCATGTTCCACATAGCATTAATAATAATCAATGCATTCTTTAGAAAATCATAACAAATAAAAAGAATATGAAGCAAACAATTTAAACGCATATAAAAGCAAGCTTGTGCTGGTTCACCTGTGCAATATTTAGTACATGCCTAATTTCTGCAAAATTTGGAGGAACAAACTTGCGCCTTGAAAGTAATGCAAAATCATCATACTCCTGCAAAGCCCTGACAAGTGGCAATGGAGTATGAAAGCACCCAATAGATGGAACTAATCTGCTCAATGTGCTTCGTTTTGGATCCTCAAAATGCTCTCGCACCCATCTCTCCATTTTCTCCATAACCTGCCAAGAATAAAAGTTTGTAGAAATTAAGCACTTAACAGATCTATATATCGATATAGGTCTTTCTTCTTTGCTCTGAAAATAGCAACTTTAGCCATTAAAAGCAGAAGGAAATGCACCATATGTGTTAGACAGAAAACCCAATATCCTATTGAATAAAAGCTCCAGTAAGGCAAAGGAATGAAACAGTTAAACTGCACTCAGAAAATTAAGCAAAGTGTGAACTTTCAGAAAGAAATGGTAGCACAAAACAAATCTATTCTGATTCTGTTAGCTTAATATTTTTCATATGACATGCTTTTCGAGTCTCAAGTTGATAAAAATCAGGCTTTTAAAACCATTCAACCACTCAGCAAAAACACTTAGATTTCAGGCTTAAGTTGTCACAGCTAAATGACAATTTACAGACATTTAAACAGTGAATCAGCAAGCTGAAATACACATGCTGAGATAAATAAACAGCGGAAGACAAATAGAACACAAGACTGTAAATTGTATGCACAGTGAATTTTGGTCAAACTAGACCCCAGAAAAACCCACATGGGGAAAACCAGTCCAAGAGCAATTTTATTTAGCAATTTTCAGGCATAAAATCAGAGTTACAGCAGCAATAAATTCAGCATTTAATGACTCTACCAACACCTCAAAATTCATGCCCAGCAGTACCTCGAAATTCGTGCCCAACAGTACCTCGAAATCCATCCCACGCAGCACCTCGAAATCTGTGCCACCGTACGACTATACGGACTGTGCAAAAAAAAATTCTCTTCTCAAACTGTGTGCCAACCCAAAAGAACTCTTGCTCTCACTCTCAAAAACTCACAAATGCCCAAAATGCTCACTCTTGGAAAAACTGTGTCTTTGCACATTGCCCTAGGCTTGCTCTTATAACATGAAAGTGACTTTTCACCTTCCCAACCCCTAAATCCAACGGTCAAGATCTAATCTTGTCTTGAGAAGATCAAGGGATGAAATTCATTCCCTCCAAAATAATTCACTTATAATTTTTTAATAAAATATTTTCACTTTATGAAATGTGTGCACTTTTACTTCATAAAGTCACTTTATAAAAATCACTGTATAATGGACTAGGAACATTACATAAAAGTTACTTTATAAAAAGAGCCACTTTATTACAACTTAGAAAAAGTCAAGTGCCTAGGTAATGTAAATGCAAGGTCACTTCCGCATATAAAACAAAATTATGCGGAGTGCCTCCCGAGCTAAAAAGCTAACACAAGTATGTATTGATATCAGTATAGTTCAAGAGGATAATACGAATTCAAAGTAAAGCAATAGAATAATGTAGCTCCCTAGTCATGGCAACCAAGAATTAAGCAAGGTACTTGTCCAGTGAGAGACAGTTTGTGAGAAACTCTTTCTATCATCAGCACAAATGGGAAAAGAAAAGGACTAACAGCAGTGGCACATCTTTTCCTTTAAGCACGTACAATACAGTTCAGAATACCTATTTCCAACTGAAAAATGCAAGTACAATTTGCATTTTCAGAGACATCCTTTTCAGCAGCACCACACTTGCATATATGAACTTTGGACCATGGTGCTACCCCTCATATTGCATGAGGCAACTTCAGTGAGTTCAATCACATTTGTAGTTGCATGGAACAGATGTATTTGATATCATTGGTATGTTGTAGGGGCTATTTATGGACACACGCATTCTCCCTGGCATTACCCTTGTGATATGATTACCTAGCTGCTGCAACAGTTAGATGTCTATTCACCAGTTTCACTCGTCGGATATGTGAGTGATGTCTATAGGGGGGTGGTTTGTGAAGAGATTTTGGCTTAGCCCGCAGAGTTTAACAGGAGCACCATTGATGATTCAGTTATACTTTATTCGCAGTTCAACAACAGCACTTTGTTCTGATGTGACGGCATGATGGATACTGGATATGAGCACTTCAGATGGCTACCCTCAGTTACATTTTGGTTGGATACAGTTGATTGACACTTTTTGCCTAGATGGTTTGTCTTATAGCATTTTATTGATTATTTGTGGACATCATGTTTGTGTATGTGGTTTGTGTTAAATTTTTGGTAGTGTTAGGGTTTTATGCAGAAGAATACAAATCGATATACTTTAATGCAAAAATTACATTTATTAGACAATTACTGAAACTAAATAGTAAAACAGTAACAAAACATAATTTTCATCTCTTTCAACTTTTCCATTTTAACACTACCAGTTGGGTCACTGTGTTAAAGTAATCTTCAGTAACATGTAATCAAAAATAAAATAATCAACTTGTTTAATTAGCAATAAAAGAGATAGGGGAAGATACTTACCTGGGTGTGAAACCTTTCCTGTAATATACTCAGAAATGTTGCTTTCAGAAAAGACTGTGCCTCTCAGAGGCCAGTCAAAACTAGGAACCAATTGACCCTATTAAAGGGTTAGTACAAACCTGAGAGAGAGAGATGACAGGGCTGAGGTACAGTCAATCAGAAGTGGTCAAAGATAGTCAAAAACACATTGGCAGTACCAAGACTCAAAACAAGAGATCTGATCAAAAATTCAGCACAAGATGTAAACCAACAAAGTCACAACACAACAGATATGACTTTAAGTAAGTCTTAACACAGAGGAACAGACCTCAACAAGGTCTTAGTACAGAAACCAAACCAAGAAACAGGTCTCAGCAAATTAGATAAGGTTTAGGGCACTTTATGAAACAAAGAGCAGACCCCAACAGTTGTGGCCTCCAAAGAGATACTCAGATCTGTTCTAGAACAAGCTGGTTGAATATTACAAAAAATAGATCAGATCCCAAAGGCTCACTGCCTTCACCAAATTAAACTTTCAGGCCTCACAGCCTCCACAGAAATACAACCCGAAGACTGAGAATAAAATCAAAAACTTACGGCCTCCACCAACAGATGGATCTAGGGCTTAAGACTGAGTCTTAAGGTCACGGACTGAATGTCTAGCAGAATTAAGGAAGATCTGAGCTAAAAGATCAATGGATCAAACCCACAACTAGCAGATCGGGTCCTCTATAGGTAGAACAAAGCAGATCGGACTACCACAAAATCCAAGGTGAGCAGAACAAGAAGCTAACAAGCTCACTACTGTTCACGGCCTCCTTTAGTCAGGTTAATAGAACATGATTTAACATAGAATAAACCCTGAAAGCTCACAAACATAAAAAATTAAATCTGAACTTGATCAACAGGTGGGCAGCAAACAGACTCATAAAGAGCAGCTGAAATAAGTTTGACGTCAAGCAGAGGAAGGAGCAGACCTTGAGATAAAGATGATGGATGATAAAGATAAGTCTTCAATATATATAGAAGCAAGATCTTCTAGAAAGGTCCAACTTAGTTAAGTTAGGGTTCCATAAGTTAGAAAGGAACCACTTAATAAAAATATAAAATATAAATAAAATAGTCATAATTAAAAACATAAATTATAAGTAGGGTTCTAGGGTCATTTAGGTGAGGGTACAATGACCCAATATAACATAGGTGTGGGTACATGACCCATAATAACATAAGTGTGGGTACATGACCCGTGACCCTTAGGACCAAGGGTATACCACAAGGTGGTCAAATAACCATAGAACCACACCTATGGTTATATGGGACCAAAAACATCAAGGTAAAACTCAAGAAACAACTAAAAGTGGGTAGAAGACCCCACTAACCACAAATCAAAGACAAGGGTACCACAAGATCAATAAACAACACAGTGTAAGGACCAAAAGTAAATCAATCAAGGTGGGGAAGGTACAACCAGTCATCTCTCTCTCAAATGTACAAATGTTCCATATAACCTGAAAGATCATCATCATTGTAAAAGGAAGGGTCCACACGGATGATGTGATCATGTGGTCCTCTAGACTGCTCTTAAGGTCAAATGTTAGTGGCTTCATCAAGGGGTAGGGTGGCAAATCCCTTGAGAAGACCATCTAACTCAACCATCTCGAAGACCTAGGAGAAGAGGACAGCACACATCATCATCTTGGTAACTGACCAAGAACCTCCCTTCTCAAGGAATGGCTCTCAGCCCCAAGCTGAGCTTTCAATCCTAGACTGAAACTACCTATAGGACCTACTTGGTCCTTGTGACCAAGAATCTGTCTGGTCCTAGACCAGGATGTCTCTGTCTCAACCTGCAGGATCTACTTGGTCCTCGTGACCAAGAAACTGTCTGGTCCCAGACTAGAATACCCTAGAAACGAATAAGGGTCCTAGCCACATGCTAGGGACTTTTCCATGGCATCAACCTGCTTGGTCCCCGACCAAGAACCCCAAGAGACAGCTGGGGGCCCTAGGGTACCTTCTAGGGTCTTACTCTCTACTCTGCCTCGTTAACTTGACCAGGACCCCTAGTTAACTGACTAGGGTACCATCCTCTCTGAGAATGGGTCTCGCAGCTGCACTAAAAATTAACATTTTGAAGTGTATTTGGAGCAGTTAGCAGAGGATCTTCAGAGGGTTTCAAGAGAATATCAGAGGCCGGACGATACATATTTGAGGTTATGATGCAGTTTAGCCTAGGAAATATCTATTTCTTAGTGCAAACTGCAAAGGGCGTTATTTCATCTTATGTTGGCACAATTATATGGTTTCATCACATTGTTAGAGCTGAATTATGGGATGTTAACACATGTTCCTAGGGGGAGCGCTCTAGCTCTTCATCATGTATTTGTGCCTTATTTCATATTAGCATGACACATAACTTGGTAATAAGAGGACCGCTACCTTGGATACATATATTATCATGGTTATTCACTCATGCAGGCACAATTTGACCACATGTGAGCCTTTGTTCTTGATCGCCCTTCCTTACTTGCACCCTTTCACACTTGGAGATGATTAATAGGGTTTGTATTGACCCACATGAGAGGAGTGCTCACCTCCTTGGCACTTATCTTGAGGCACTCTCTTCATGTTCATTGATTTTTATTCACATGAGGGCATCCCCCTTGTTTCTTGGATGGAGATGACACTTGGTTGACTTGGAAAATGAACAAGATTTTATTTTATACATTGTTGACCACCCACTCATTGGATCTAGGTCCAAGCACACATTTTCATGATTACTGTCATATGGGAGATGGACGTGCTACTTTTCTTACCACATTCGCCACATGGGATGTCCACTGCACTTGTTTGACCATCTTGCTTGGCACATACTTCTTCAGGAGCGCAAGTGTGGCCTTTTACTTTCTCTCTAAGCACAATTTGAGGTGTTTGTATGGGGGAATGTGCCATCCTCTTGAAGGAAAATCAACCCTCTCATCCTTTTGTTTCCCTCACGTGTGGGGTTTTGTTGGGTTGTGGACACATTGGATTCATTCTTGTGGAGCATTCCTTCATGGGAGTATAATATTCATTGTTTAATAGCTTTGACATCATGTAGATCCCATCTTTAGGAGAGTGCACTTTAGCCTTGAGGATCTATGCATTGGATCTTGTACATGTGGCACTGACCACGTACTATATTATTTGTTTGACTCATGCTTTCTAGGAGGTTAGAGACTATTAGTTGTTTATGTCTCCCTAGAATCGATCTAAGGAGATATTATTAATTTATTGTGGAGGTTGTTGCGCTCAAATCCTATATAATTGAAGCTCCTCCATTCGTAATGGTTGTTGAAAGCGCATGTAATTCTGGGATATCTTTGCTCTAGTATCTAGTGCTAGAATTTGGTGAACAAAATTGGTGTTTCTTCTCAAACGTGAAACTTTCATGGATCAATAACGCTGGATTATGAGTTTCTAATGCTTGTGGATGATAGAGTTATAACATTCACGGTAAGGTGAAGAGCAAAACTTTGTTACCCTTCAAGTGATTTGCATGAAATTGTTTAAATTATTTTTTAGTTAATCTCTTAATGAAATAATATCTTGAATCTTAACTCAAAAGTTGACTTCATTTGCTCTTTCCTACCACAAAATTTAATGAAAATATCTAACCATTTAGGGCATAATTGATATGCTAGTTGTTGTCACTTTTACTTTAATACATGTGAAGTAATCAGCCCTCTTAGAAGCCCATTTTACCACATCAACCTAATCTGGAATTAGGCAATGATCTCCCCCTTTCATCCACCAAATAAAATCATAGAAAAAACAGTTTTCTTTTTTGTTTCACAATCTGAAATTTAGCAGCAGTAAAACCAGAAATTCAGATGGGTAATTGAGTCCTGTAAACCCTCATTCTTTCACTAATAACAGGACCTAAATTTCTGTAGATGAAATCTGAAAATTTCCAGCATTAAAAGCAATATTTCAGATTTCATTTTCAGGCCTAATAGTTTATTTGGATGACATTTTAATATTCATACCTACATGGGAAGAAGCTAGAGCATATCTCACATCCAAGTATCGGACACACTTACAAGACATCAGTTGTTGGCTAATGTCAAAGAAGTGTGAGTTTGGTAAACTTACCTCGGACATGTGATTGGTGGACAAGAATTGAAGATAAATCTAATGAAGATCGAAGCCACCATAAAGTGGCAGCCTCCTACCAACCAGTGTTTTAAAAACCGGTCAATTCGGAACCGGAACCAGCTGAGTTGACCAGTCTAACCTTCAGCAGCTTTGAACCGGTGGAAAACTCAGCCCGGAGGCCAGTTCAGAACTGAACCGGCCTGATACGCCCAAGTCCGTAAAAAACCGGCCAGTTTGGTCTCTGTACAACTCCCGTCGCAGTGAAATTAAGTGAGTAATATTAAATGGGAAATTTTTAACATCACCATTAATTGTTTCAGGATGTTTGAGAGTGGTTCCAACCTGATCGGACTTCATATGCAAAAAGTAGAATTTTAGATCTTGTTATCACATTTATAGTAGCCTAGGCTACCATATCTTCAGATCAGATTCCAGTACTTTTCTCAGCCAGTCCCTTACATTGAGATGCTTGAGATCAGCATTTGATGAGCATTCATTCCAAAATCACTCATGCTTTGATGCAGCCCCAGAGCAGACAGTACAGCCTTATGCCATGACCGAGCCTCGTGACCTCAGATTTGATGACCAATGTAGCCATTTTTGCCATACAGAGCAGTATGATAGTGCCTAGATGTGTACAGCAGCAGTGTTCCAATTGACAATTGATGGTTCAGGTGGTATGTACAGCAGGTATATGGATGTGCATTGGTTACGATTTGCTTTGCTCTTTTGCTCATTATGGTAGCTTGACTTGGTATTTAGTAGTCATTATCTGGCGGTATATATATGTTATATGGACATATTTGTTTCAATTATTATCTAAAATGGTCTATTTTACTCTGAAAATGAAGTTATGGTTTATACTCATTGGTTTCACCCTCCTTAGGAGAATGGACGTGATCATTCCACCATTTTTGGCTAGCTAGTTTTGGCATCACCTTTCACTTTCCCCATCCATCTGTTTTCTTCCACTTATTGGTTTTACCCTGACTTACACCTCAGCCTGTGATATGGAGGACTTCCCCACGTTTGCCTCTTTGTTGGATAGAATCCCTATTAGTTTGTGTCTCGGCTCTAAGTTGGAAACAAAACTTATCGAAGCCTTGATCCTTTTGGGCCAGGAGTACCCGCGGTGTTGGTTCCTAAGCTTAGGTGAGTTGGATTTGATACCTTGATCTCTCTAGTTGGTTGCCCTGATGTTTGGTCTTGATTGTAGATATTCCCCCTAGTTGCATGAGTTGTGTTGGCTAAGACCTAAAGCAAATCGTACTACCGTCATTACATGCATGAACGAATAATTGTATATCTCTTGTGCAAGCCCATTGAAATAAACTAAAACTGTGCTTCTCAGCACAATGAAAGAGGGCTTTGAAATTAAATGAAATGTAAATACCCTGGATAAAAAGTTGCAATTAGTTTGTGCTTATAAGCACACAAGAAATCCAAAGTGTCATAAGGCCTAAGAAAGCAGTGGTTAAATGTATGCTAAATCCAAATACTGTTGGCCATGATTATTTATGTAATGATTAAATTCCTCACGGAGCCTATGGGTTGGGATGTGAGATGGAGTAAGGGGCAGTTACTTCTAAGTGTCCCCTAGAACCTCAAGTTACGGTTAGTTGTGCACCTAGTTACAGCGGTTCTAGTAAAGATCCTCATAGAGCTGTTTCAGCTTGGATGTGAGCTGTAGACATTTGCCAAGGTTGAATAAGCACCTCTCAAAACAACTTATTCCATTTGTGAGACACTGCCATTCCCTATGTGTTTATTATCCAACCAATGCTTAAGTGTGTATTCCATTTTCCCTTATCCAAAGTATCACAGTGTTGAGTCAGTAAAGTCGTCCCCTTAGCCTAGCCTTGCATTTTTCACTCTCACCCAATCCTAGCAAAATTATCACGACCATGAAATGAGTATATTCTTGAGATTATATTTTGAGTAGTTGATTATTTTAACTTATATTTGATGTTATTATTGCTTAGACCGCCAGTGATATGCTACATTATACTTTGAGTCTCACTATTAGAATGATTAAAAGGAGCATACTTTAACCATTTCCACTTGCAACATCAAGCAATTTAAGCCTGGGTCATATTTAGATCAGTCTTGGCCTGGTCAAACCTAGTTTGACCAAGTCAACCAGAGGACCTGAATTGAGTAGGACCAGTGATGTTTGATGTGGATGATTTATGGTCCTTATATACCCATTAGATGGTTCCATGCAGTAGGCACAGGTTTCAAATGATGGTTTGATGGTTTTTATGGTTATTATTATTATTTACAGACCATTATTTTTATTTGTCCGGGCATGGTCATGATGACAAATGATTATACAGATAGCCACAGGGTATATGGGTACTCATCTCTAGTACATTTGGACCTTCTGAGTCCATTGGGATACTCAGTTTTCAATTACACGGATTTCCGGATGAGATTCTACCCAGATTATCACTTTATTGCAGATTTGCCATTTAAAATGGCCTGGCAGCACAGTTTGATTTTTTATTTGGTTCACCTAGGGCACTACAGAGGGAGCATGGGGTCCAGCCACTTGTTATTACCATATTACCATGCTCCCAGACATTTTGGTGCAGTCAGTTTTGGCCCCGGGGTACCAGGCAGCGAGCTACATGCATTTTATTCTTTCACGGGTGATTTTTTCGAGGATTAAAAATGGTAAAAATCGTTACTGAGGAATTCGATTTGGACTATTGAGGCAAGGAAATGGCATGAGGTTGGTTTAGATGATTCGTGTGATGCATCCCACACCTTCCAGAGCAGGTTATAGTATCCAGTGGGGCCCACACACTTTTCGGGCTTTTATATTATGTTTTTATTGTATCATTGTGGGGGCACGATTTGGCCATGTGGTCACAGTATTGTATCCTGATGATGTTATTATATGTTATTGTGCCATGGGGACATGTTAGAGAAGGATGAGTACACCTCCTAGCCCCACCATGAGCTTATGTCATGTTTTCTAGTCACTTTCATGTGGTGTGTCCCCCCTAGGGCGACTTAGCTAGTGTGCCCCCTCTATTTTTGAGTTGATCTATGTACTTTATATTTGGGCTTATCTTATCCGTTGATTATCACTTATGTATCTTTTGATCTCAACCACTCGTTATAAAGGTGGTTAGGGTTTTGGTCTCCATCGTTCCCATTTAAAGGAGAGACCCCCCTCATTGTAAGAGGACTTTTGGCTCTTGGCTAATGGAATAGAAATATATTTTGCAAAACTCTTGTGATCTGGTTTTGGATGTTGGATATGTCATTTGAAACTGCTTTTCCATTGCATTGAAGATATTGGTGAATATTTTGCACATCTTTCGATCCACGTTTTTATTTGCAAATGAAGGCGACTTGGAGGAGGGATGCACTGGCTGAGGAGACTGACCTTGTTTCTCTCTCTTCATTTGGTTTGGTTTAGAGAGTGATTCTATCTTTGTACTTATTCTCTGTGATCATTTTCGTCATTTGCATTTACCTTCATTGTTGCTTGCTAATTGAGTTTATCTCCTTGGTTTTGCAGGAAGAGAGGGGCGCATCAGTGGAACTAGACAAATTTGTCGAGGCAAGATAAAGCACCAAATTTTCACTTGATCTTTGCGGGAGTAGTCCTTGACATACTATCATCGATTTCCATAATCCACGTAGGCTTGCAAGGTATGTAATCTATTCTTTTAACTTACCCATCTATCATTTACTTTCAAACCCTAACTCTAAATCATTCGGAAAATTCTCTGGGTTTTATTTCCTGGTTTACTGGCAAACCATTCCTGGGTTTTTATCTTACAGCCAAACCCCAGGTGGGTTCTCAAGGGCGTCATGCTCTGAGGACTCCATCTGCCCCTTTTTCCTAGGCACTGGTCTTTACCCTTGCGCCCTCCTTGGTTAGCCTATTTTCCGGGTTGTTTAACCCTTACCTGTTGAGCTTGTGTACCTTGATACTGTCAAATCTCTCTGCAAGTTGTGCTAGAAAGCCTTAACTCATTAGGTCTACTCCTTGGGACCATTTCCCTTATTTAAGGATCACGTTTCCCAAGGCAGTCATATTTGATCATTTGTCCTAGCACTATCCTAGAATCATACTTAATTATCAAGTCACTGTGCCTAAACATCCAAAGTCTAGTCTTATCTTTCCTAAGCCTCCATAGTGATATTGTTTCCTTAAATCTAGGGTTCTTCACCCTTCACCTTGCGTACCCTATCTTCATAGCTTGATCTGGTGTTTGGGTTAGATCTCTCCTGTCAGGAGTAGATCAGGGTCTCCCCCTTTACTATTTGTGGCTTGGATAGTATAAAGTAAAGAGTGCCTCGATTAGCGTGACAACCAATCCATCTTGGGGATCGAGGCCCTCTTGTGTCACCTCTTTGTTTTCCCGTCCTCTCTGCCATCCTGTATAGGATTACCTATTGGGGCAACTACGAGTTGTGTGATAACAGATCCCATTCAGAATTCAACAGACTTAATAGTTTTCAAGATTTCAAGATTACAATTTTTCCACCGGATTCTATCATGTATGAGAGTAAGAGATTGGAATTCAATCAAGCACATCAAACTCTCTATGTACCTTGATATTGGTGGTGTTGATGCCTAAGTCTTGAAGTTGATTGAACTCCTCTATCATGACCTTAAAATGTACCCTTTAGTCAAGAAAAATCACTTATAAAGCATGGGAACCTTTTTCTACCTTATTTTAACGCTTGGATTAGGAAGTTTCATCAAAATTCTAGGGTGTTGACTAATGTCCTTGGGGGATCAACTTCAAGATTTGAGGTACAGGAAAGGGCTAGAGCGTAGAGGAGGGGGGAACAGGGTGCTATTGATGAATAGGATCCCAATATAGGCAATGATTTTGATGATTATGTATTTTCAATTTGGTTTAGAACTTCAAATATGTATTGCACTTGGTGCCATTTTGATATATTCACCCTTACATGGTATATACATGAGTAGACTTTGCATATTATGTCTCTAATGGTTTGGAATCATAGCTTGGAATGTTAAACCATATTTTTTTCATTAAAATTGTAAAATTTTATGTATTTTTGAATAGTCCAAGTCATTAAAATCAAACCGCTCTGATTCATTGTCAATTTCAGTTCCAGGTTCAACTCCCAGTTCTGAGTTTTAAAACATTGCTACCAACATGACAAAGGTAATAATTTTTAAGGGAGCTGTTGTCCGCCAAAATGGCATGTGTGTTGTTGAAGCCCAAAATGTAACACACCAGCTGGATGACAACTCTTTCAGGAGAGAGGCCAATGTCACCACTCTCCTCTCCTCTTCGCTTCAGGTTGGCTCTTCTCCAACTCTAGGGGGGTATCCCTAAGATAGGATCGTTAAGGCAGGTACGGTGACAGGCAAGGTGAATTTGAAGAGGCTGCCTTAGGAAACGCTTGTAACGGAAATGTATTTGAAATGAGTGATGGAAAGGACGGGAGGATCAATCCTCAAGAAAAAGGCCAGTGCCAGTACCAGAAGGGAACATGGAGTCAAAAAAGGGGACTCAAGAGGGCTTTGTGCTTCATAAAAGTGAGATTTGATCTAATACGTTACATAAACAAAGACGAGGAGAATATCAGTATAACCAACTACAATCTATTACTCCTATGATCTTCTGAAAACACAACGTCAACAAACAACTTGATCCCAAATGTTTGCCCAATGGACTAGAAATAGCCTTCTATGTTAGATCTACTCTACAACTTGAAATGGAAACACGCAGCCATGCAAGGGGAAGCCAAATCTGTCCATAAACCCAGCATGATATTTTTCATTAAATCCCATGGGAAAAGAAGAACTCCCAAAAAGTTTTCCATCACTTAAAATAGAGAAGGTTGGGCCTTTAAAAAGACCAAAAAGGCCTCTCATACTGTTTTCAAAACAAAAGATAAAATAATAGAAAAATAGTGGAAAAAGTGAATTAATCCACTTTTTTCTCTCTATCGGCAGTATGACTAATTCGCCCTTATTAAATACCACTCCTACTTGACTTTTGTTTACTGACTGCTCCGTTTTCCAACGTACAGTGGACTGAACTCATAGCCACCTGTTATCAATTATCAGCGAGAACCCTTTGAAAAACTCCACGATGATAATGGCAACAGACCGCATGACAATGTATTGGCTGCCAGGAAGGAAACTGTAGCTTGGCGTTAAAATGGTGAATAGGATCTCTGCCTAACCATATTTATCAGTGTTCTCGGCTGCCAATAGCGTGAACACCAGCAGCTCCCCTAAATCATGCATAACTAATGAAAGTCCAGGCCACGAAGTCGCAGTCATGTTTTGTTGATTTTGAGGGAGAGCCTACTGCTTGCTGTTGGTGTTGCTGACGCATAAATCTGTTGAAAGGCTGTTCATCTCTTTTCACTGCGTTAACTCATCGAACCCCACATGGCTGCCAAAAGATGAAATGGACCATCGATGCAATCAGATCTCCGGAGTCGTGGCGTGAAGGTAACTCTGCTATCAAGAAATCGGCTGTTGATGATGCATGGATACAATTTTTATTTACCGTGAGTCACGGAATTGAAGTGAAGAGCCGCTACCCAAACTCCTCGTAATCGAGATTGCAGCCAAGTTTCTGCCAGACGCTGGATAGAATAGATGGATGGCCAATCCATTCAGCGGCAACAAAAACTCTCTCTACATTAATCCAGCGGCTTACGGGTCTGAGCTCATCGTGAAGGAGAAGAAGGGAAGTCGTGTGTTGATCATCCTGTGCGCAGGTATGATCTCAAGATCAAACATGGATCGGATCCGGAAATCACTGCCGAGATGCTGCGATGGCGCTACCATCTACTTGGAGCTGTGGGTGGTATGGTTCTAACTCCATGCGAAGTGGCACACAAAACTGATATTACAACTTTGAAAATTTAAAAGCAAAAAAAAAAAAAAAACCTGGCAAAATCAGTGCTGCCTGCTGATCATCTGTTTGAAACCGAGCAACAGAAGAAATGACAGTGTCTTGGTCATTTCTCAGGAACGAAAGAACTTCAGGTTGATCTATGACTTCTTCATTGAGTTTCGATTCCTTTTGCATCAAATTAGCCTTACTTGACTGGCTACTTGAATCAGAGATTTGTAGTTTAGCACAGATCATTAAAGCTAGACAGTCAATGCATCCATGTTGTGCTTTTTTGCAACTTAATCTAACTCCAAGGATGGCCACAGTAGAACATTTGCAATTAAATGTCGAACTTTAATCATTACAGGATGGAGAGCCGATTCCTTGCCTCTTATCATCAGTGAGTTGCAAAATAGCAAACAGGCATGACTCAGCCTCAATATATCTCGATTAAGTGCAGCAAATTCCAATTTCCCACAGCAATACAAGACTGCTGTGTAAAAGTACTTGATCATACATCAACCCCTAGGGCTGCTCCAATGCTCAGAATTCGTCATGATTGCAACCTCATTGTCCAACGATCCCAAAAATAGGGTCATTGCAGGCTTCTTGAAAATCAACCAGAATAGGTTCATTTGATAGAAGGAATTTTCTTTGAAAATCTCATAGCTGCTCTCAATTCTGTGAATGTATTAACCTGAATTCCATCATCATGCAGCCCGATAACACCTGAATAAATTCACCTGTGGATACCCCTGCCAAAATGGGGGGTAACAGGAGCAACATAATACTAGTGAAAATTCATAGTATCATTTTCAGCAATAATTGCACCACTTCCCGCTGTAACCAACAAAGGGAAGAGTTTTCATAGGGATAAATTGTAGCAAAAAACTTTTGATGACCTTAAGGGAAGAATCAATCCACACCAATCTTGGCCATTCCTAATTTGTAGCAACTAATCAAGATCGAGACTAATACAAGTGAGTATGCCATGATAGCAATCCTTATGCAAGGAGGAAGGCCTGTGTTATGACTCCAAGTTGTTTGACAAAGCAATGTTGAATTATCTGACATACGACCAAGAACTTTATGCCCAAGTACAAGCAATGAAGAAATGGAAGCATTATTTCTTGGGTAAGGAGATAGTGGTTCACTCTAATCATAAACCACTACAATATTTGTAGAGTCAAGCTAAGTTGCATCAAGATAGGAATTACAAGTGGATGGGACTTTTGCATAAACTCCATCAAGTAATCAAATAAAGAAGGGCATTATAAAAAAGGTTGTAGACACGATGTCAATACCACCCATGTGGAAAATTGTAGCTATGGGAACCATAATGTAACTTGAACCTTTTACCCATGAAGTTCTAGGAGAAACATGTAAATAATGTTGATTTTGGAGATATAATCTAGTAGTTGAAAGAGAAAATGGCAAGTGTTTCAGGCAAAAAAGAGTATCATCTTCAAGATGGTCTACATTACAAATTAGACAAGTTGTGCATTGTTAAATTTAGTTATGTTTTCTTGCTTATTATGGCCTTATTATCTTCTTTATCATATATAATGAATATATAAACCAGATATAGATGCACAAAGACAAACACAAGAGACAACAATTTACCCACGGAAACCCTCAAGGGGAAGAAAACCCATCCAACCTTTTTTATTCAGAGATTCAATACAAAGTACAAGTACATCAAATATAGAAGTGATCTAGAACAAGAGAGATCACATAAAAGATGATGCCAAATAAAGAACCCCAGAAATAGTAGTCTCATACAACCCTTGAGCGAATTTATCCTTGCTTGAGCAAACTTGTTTTTTGTACCAAATGAGGACGTCACCTCTTATTTATACTTGATTTTTGTTGACTTTTTCCACTGGGGCCAACTTGTCTGTTTTATCTAGGTCGACTTGTCATCTTCAAGAATAAATTACAATTTATTTAATGTTTCTTGTTGGGACGACTTGTCTTTATGCAATTATTTATTTTCTTTCTTTTTGGGTCGACTTAGCTAGTGAGGATACCTCACATAAGCTACAAACATCAACACTCCCTCTTAGCTAGGGAGGTATCATCATGCTGGAACACATCTAGATATCGTCTGATAGTCACGGCTTTTCTCATACATCTCATCATCATAAGAAAGGTCTCTTCTGATCAAGTCCTTCTGACCAGAACAACAGTTCCCACTGGAACCACATCATCTTTCCAAAGATAACATCTGATCTACCTGATCAGCTTGGTCATCCTAAACCAAAGAGGATTACTTCCTCATGCACTTTATCAATCTAAAACTGAAGGCAGGCCACACTCCCCAGGAAGAAACTTCTTCCAAGCACACTTTATCGATTTCAAATCGAAGGGAGGCTATACTCCCCAGGTAGACACTTCTTCCAATTTACCAATCATTACAACTGGAAGGCAATGATGACTACAACTAGTCCACCCCTATGGGCCCATACTCCACACAGAAGCACTCTCCACATAAGAGAACATTCCACACAAGGATACACTCCACAAAGGAGTACTCTCCACACATGAGAACATCCCACACAGGGATACACTCCACAAAGGAGTCCTCTCCACACAAGAGAACATTCCACACAGGAACCATCCCACACAGGGATAAACTCCAAAAAGGAGTCCTCTCCACACAGCAGAACGTTCCACATAAGAAACATTTCACACAGGGATACACTCCACAAAAGAGTTCTCTCCACACAAAGAACATTCCACATAGGAACCATCCCACACAAGGATACACTCCATAAAGGAGTCAGGCACAAGTCTCGGCTTGTGCCTCATCAACAGCCATATTGGTCATCAATCTTCCTTCCTGGGGAAGAGAATCTCCACCACTCCAATCCTTTCACGAAAGTATGCAAGCTTCACTTTGGACAAAGGCTTGGTAAGGATATCTGCAATTTGCTCATTTGTGGAGATATACTAGAGCTTCACAGCTCCCTTCTAAGAATCTAAACTATGTCTCTGATGCAGTGACATATGATCACAATATGTTTGGACCTATCATGGAACATCGGGTTCTCCGAGAGCTTTACACAGCTCTGGTTATCACAAAATATCACTATCACGTCAAGCTCATGAGCATACAAATCTACAAGCAGCTTCCGAAGCCATACTGTTTCCTTACTAGTTGCACTGGCTGCGATGTACTCTGCCTCTACTGTACTAAGTGCCCCAGAAGGCTATTTCTTGTTGAACCAAGAAACTATAGCCGATCCCAAGCTAAAACAGCACCCAGAGGTGCTCTTTCTGTTAACAGCACTACCAGCCCAATCTGAGTCTGTCAAGCCTACCAGCTTCACTTCATTATCTGAGGTATATCTCAATCCATAACCAATTGCACCACGAAGATATCTCAACACATGCTTAGTTGTTGTCCAATGTACTTGTCTCGGCTCGACCATGTGCTGACTCAATGTGTTCACTACATAACAAATATCTGGCCTGGTATTAACCCGGTACAACAAGGCACCAATCAACTAGCGGTACATGGTCGGATCCACATAAGACAGGGATTCCACATAGAACAAGGAGTCCACACAAAACTCATATCAGTCCACACAAAACTCATATCAGTCCACACAGGACAAGGACTCCACACAAAACTCAGGAGTCCACACAGAACTCATATTGGTCCACACAGGACAAGGATTCCGCACAGAACTCAGGAGTCCCCACAAAACCACATTCTACATAGGACAAGGAGTCCACACAAAACTCAGAAGAATCAATTCCATCTCCCTCTCAAGGAGGGACACATCATTCACGTGTCCTCTTCCTGAACGCCTATCACAAGTCTCTTGTAGGTCACAGTACCTTATCTTTCCTACAAGTCAAGTTCAGTCAATTAGTTACCAACATTGCATAATCATGAAATCAAATCATATTGACATTTCAATGCAACAGTTCACACAGTTATGTAAGCATCTTAGCCAATGCTTCAACACAACATCCATCCATATCCTAAACACACCTGGGTGACTATTTGGGTGCCTTCCATCTCCACCAAAACATACTAGCAAGAGCGTGCACTGCTCCAAGTATGTCAGTAAAGAGGTTTCATCCTAGACTAGTTCCAACAAGGGCTCATGGTTTGTTGTGCAACCCTATAGGCTACTTACCCAAAGATCTATATGCACTACATGAGCCTATTGCTCATCAATCTCAGTCATGCATAAAAAGATTGTATCACATATCTACACATAACTGTTGTGAACATTATCCTTTAAACCAAACATTCAAAGATTTAAAAAATAACTCAAATGACAATACAAATACTTATCTTTTATTGTTTTGTTGGCTCCCTCTTGATCTCTACCTCCTTGAAGAAATCACAGAAGTCTTCGGATCTTCATCTTCTTTCTGCAGCCTGGATCTTCATACATCACCAATGACAATCAAATCATCTTGATACTGCAATCATTGGTGCACTCATAAAGTGTACTAGAGGAAGTACTCATTTCGACGATCTTCTGCAATTTCCTCAAGATCATCTTCTACATTCCTTGACTTCTTCTGTGGAGAATCTTCATCAACATCAGCAGTTGAGGCATGGTGCTTTCTCTTCTTTGAGGTACATTGTTTTGCATAGTGGCCATACTTTCTACAATTGAAACATTGAATGTGTGAAAGATCCTTCTTCTTCTTTTGCTTTGGAACTGGTCTTAATCTTTCAACTTTGTCTTTTCTACCAAAGCTCGTCTTTCTTTTCTTAGCATGAGCTATAAGAACTAGTTCTTCATCCTTTTCCTTTGACGTAGAGGCAAGCTCCCTTGTTTCCTCTTAGATACATTCTGACCAAAACTAATCAAAACTGGGTAACTAACCACGAGCACATGTCCCTTTCACAAATGGCTTCCATTCTGGAGGAAGTCCACCCATAAATGTCAACACAAGATCTCTGACAGTGACACTTTCATCAACAACTGCCAGCTAATCTTTGATTTAAGCAATCTTCAAGAAATAAGAAGAAACCAAATCATCCTTTGTGAACTTCACTTGACGAAGTTGATCTTTTAGGGCCAAAATTCTAATAGGATTCTCATTCTCATAAAGTTTCTTCAAGGCATCATACATCTTCTTAGCAGTGTCTTGGCTTCCAATAAGAGGTACCAGATGATCTTTCACTGAGTCCATCAAAATCCTTATGGCTATGGCTTCATTCTCCTTGTATCTTGCTTTCTCTCGAGCTCCCTCTAGCTCTAGAATATCTTTGAGTATATGATCCTTGAGATCATGTTCATTTAGGAGCATGAGCATCCTACTCTTCCAAAGTCGAAAGTTTGAAACTCCCTCCAATCTGTCTTCTACTCTGAGTCCAACAACCATTTTGACTCTGGTTTAGAAACAGGTCAAAAACTGAAACTTTTCGGATCTAAAATCTACTACAAAAACCAATGTTACAAAAACCGGACCGATTTAGGCAAAACCGGCCAGTTAGACCGGTGTCGGCACCTTTCTAGTTTGGACCGGCCCTTCAAACTGTTTTTGGCCGATTTTGTTCTGAACCGGCCGGTTTAGTCACCTAACTGGTCAAAACCGGCCAGTTCAGGACAAAACCGGTTTTGTAGAGAAAACCGGTGGGTTCAGGAAACGATTTTTTTTTAATTTTTTTTTTTTTAAAGCAAGTGGGTGGGGGAAATTGCCCACGTAGCATATACATGTACTTCATCTTTATATGTATATATGAAAATTTCAACAGTCTGAAATTGTCTTACTGTAGATTTGATTTTCAGCAGTCTGCAATTGTCTTTAAGATTTGGTAATTTTCAGCACTAGTTTGCCATGCTAATGTGAAAGCTGAAATTGTTAAGAGATTTAACATCAATATAAAAGATAAGGGGGCATATTTATTGCTATAAATCCACATTAATTGCAGTGATCTCAGATCTGGTTTATGCTTGAAAAGATTGCCCTATAGGGATGAAACTTGTTGACATATGTTTGCTATATTTTATCTTGGATTGCCTAGTGTATTGGAGTAGTGTATTGGACTTGTTGATAGATGAAATATTGTTCATTGTTTCTATTGTTTATTTATATTTCATTTCATCCTTTAGGCTCTAAATTCAGAAGGTTAAAATCGAAGAAGCATCCTTGCCAAAAGAAATTTCTAATTTGCATCAAAAGTCAAATTTCTACATGTTGAAGTGACAAGACAAATAGCGGAGTGATCAACGATGTTGAGATGGACAAAGTTAGGGCTTGTATGTCCTCACGCAACACATAAGCAACTTTTTGCCCAATTACATCTATCTTGTACAAGTATATTTTGTATTTTTTTCTTGGTTAATCTTCAATTGTTGAAAATCATTTTGGAGCGAAAGTTGGTGATGGCATCAAACAATTCACTTGTCCACTATGATTGTTGAGGAAGTTTGATGCAATTCTTAATGGTTGGAAACTTGAAACAAAATGAATATCCTAAAGGGATCTTAGCTTACACCATCTAAGATGCAAGACCAGTAGATGTTTGATTTAGAGATGTATTTCACTCACTGCTACTACTAACTACTATTTTGGTTCTATGCACTCTTATTTGCTATATAAATGAGATACTTTTCATATTTTGTGTATAATGGTTTGAATGCACATGGATGCACATGAATATATATATAATTTTTCAAAATTTGAATATTTTATGTATTTTTGGTGGTCCGGTTTTATGATCTGATTTTTTTCCGGTTTTGGTCCGGTTCCAGTTCACAGGGTCGACCGGTTCGGTTTTGTGTAACTTTGGCAAAAACCCTAGCAAGAGCTAGGTCAAAAATGAAACTTGGAATTTGCAAAATCTAATTCCACAGGTGGATGTGCCCTCCAAGGGCAAGTTGAGTAGCCCTCCTTTTCTTCTGTATTTGTGGACAGAATAACTCTCAAACTGAAACCCTAGTTTCTGCAGTTTCTGCAAAATTTAGGTCAAAATTGAAACTTCAAATCTGCAATTTCCCGACCCTAATTTTTCGAACCTTAAATTTTTGGCCCCTGATTTTCAGGCCTCGATTTTCAAACCCTAAATTATCGGGCCTAATTTTTCGGAAATGGTCTCTTTCAGCATCGCTCTAATTTCTGGGTAAATCTTTGTGCCTTACACGCAGCAAGATAGCTTGTGTGGGCCCATAACCTGTTAAATATAGTTATGTTTTCTTACTTATTATGGCCTTATTATCTTCTTTATCACCTATACTGAATATATAAGCAAGATATAGATGCACAAAGACAAACACAAGAGATAACAATATACCCTAGGAAACCCTCAAGGGAAAGAAAACCCAGCCAACCTTGCTTATTCATAGATTATGTACAAAGTACAAGTACATCAGACATAGAAGTGCTCTAGAACAAGAGAGATCACATAAAAAATAATGCCAAATAAAGAACCCCAAAAATAGCAGTCTTCTACAACCCTTGAGCGAATTTATCCTTGCTTGAGCGAACTTGCTTATGGTACCAAATGAGGAGGATGTCACCTCTTATTTATACTTGATTTTCACTGACTTTTTCCACTAGGGCCGACTTGTCTATTTTATCTAGGTCGACTTGTCATCTTCAATAATAAATTACAATGTATTTATTGTTTCTTGTTGGGTCGACTTGTCTTCATGCAATTATTTATTTTCTTTCTTTTTGGGTCGACTTAGCTAGTGAGGATAGCTCACGTAGCTACAAAAATCAATATTCCACAGAAAAGAAGAGTTCGTATGATGAGAGAAGCATAAACTTCAAGAATTGTTGGACATTTTAACATTGGAAAAACAATGGTGAAATTACAAAGGGTATGTGTATTGACCTAAGATGCAAGATAAGATAATTTTATTAATGTCCAATAAATGACCACAAAAGTAGGTAAATGGGACTAAGTGGCACCAGGATGTCAATACAAAGTGGGCGTTCTAAGGTGGCTCCTATATAAAGAAATATGTGGAGCTCTATCCTAAAGCCAAAAAGAGTTAACACCAAGAAGAGATAAGTACAAAGAGAGTCGATACGAAAGAAAAATGTACAAGAGGAGTGAATCTGGGATCTGTGATACAAAAATAGTGAATATGTCATTGCCCATTGGAAACACTGAAATCACTGGAAGCACTAAAAGCCTCTCTCCTAATATCCGAAGTCGAATGAAGGAATGTCAAAATAGCAATTTGTCTAAGAGAAGAACTGGAAGAACTAGAAGAAGAGCTATAATGGGTAGTGTGCCATCGCCGGGAGTGGGGAGCTTACTGTTATGATAGATTTGAGGTTGTGTTCATTGTAGCACTAGTAAACCAAGCAATAGGAAACATGGGTTGTACATGCCATTACCAAATCTTAACAGACCATGGGATAGTATATCTATGGATTTCGTTGAAGATTTGCCAATGACCAAGCAAGGGCATGATTATTTATTTGTAGTTGTGCACAGATTCAACAAGATGTGTGTGATAATGCCTTGCAAGAAGACAATCAGGGGTTATGAAGTAGCAAAATTATTTTTCTCGTTGATCGCTTTTGGGGACCAAAAGCCAAAATCCTCCCATTATGAAGGTGTGCTCCAAAATGGATCATCGAAAAAACCGAATGAAAACACAAAAAAAACATGAAGTCACAAGATCGAATGAAAACACAAAAAAAACATGAAGTCACAAGCAACTCATAGAGTTCCGACAAGAAATTGAGGTGGAAGGGAAGTCAACAACCATGTCTTGACCTTGAATTTGAGTGAGCAATGATCCACAAATCCAGAATCCAAATGCACTCCCATGGACCATCTTGTTTTCCCTTGTATTATACGAGGGTTGTTATGCCCTAGATCGTCCGTGTTGTCCACTAAGTTGCACTTAGGTAGACTCCTTGTGAACCTCAAAAGAATTGAACAACTTACATTGCTCATTGCGAGAGTTCAGAAGTTCATCAAGCCAAATTTTTGGCCCTTTGTAAAATTTGCATGTCCAGAGCCCCATGGGGAAATTGTAATAAATTGGTCTAAGCATGATACTTTTGTAAAAGGCTTGGCCTACCTTAGGTTTAGCTATCAAGGGGATACTCTAAAGTGTTTTTTCCTTAGGAATTATGCATTGCGCTTCAGTGGCGTATAATTCCTGAGTTTTTCACTCACACCTCCAAAGCTGGAATATTTTCCATGGTGGTCGAACCTAGGGAGGTTATTAAAGCTTGTGAGTCATGTATTTTTCACATGCTAACCATCAGTATTAAGTCATATGGACATGCACTAGGTCACCTACGATTTTCAATTAATTCGGACAAAAATAATTTGTCCCGTTTAACGGGAATTTTTAATAGTTTAATTAAAAATAAAAAAAATGATAAAAGTGTGGTTAGCAGGTGTATTTTGCCATGGGGGTGCTCTTTTTCTAACCCAAAGTACCCACAAAACCCCTAAAACCACTTTTCCTAAGTTCTAAGTGAATATTATTCACTTAAATAAATATTCTCTCAAAAATAATTTTGGGGAATTATTTAATTAAAAAAATAAAGATATGAGAGAAAATCAAATTCCTAAATCAATGGAATTTGTCTCAGTGAAGGCCCAATTGAGTTGGCAATGGTATTAACTACAAATCCCAGTCAAATTTGGAGTTAATCATTCAAGGATTGAGCTTGTGTGATGTGTCATCTCTTGGAGGTTGCGCCCTCTCCTCTCTTGGGCGACTTTCTTGAGGTGGCAACATTCTATTGAATGGGAGATCATCCCAAAGCTTGATCAAGGGTGCCTCCCTTAGGTGGCACTCCACTCACCCTCATTCACACGAATCAAGGGCTAGGCCAAGGATTGGATGGGATCTGAGATCCCTTTCTCAAGGAATGCGCCCCCCTCCTCTTTAATTCGCCTCTCTCCCTCTCAACTCTATAAAAGCAAGGCCAATGCTCCTCATTTGCATATGATGGAATGCATTGAACCTTTGCTCCTGTAATGTGTAATCTCTCTTTGAGTAATAAGATTTGAAGACTTTGGAGGTCAAATTGGTGGCTATTGTTCTTCATGCATGCACTTGGTTGAGGTATACTTGTAGATTTCCATTTTTTCTTTCATATATAATTGTGGATTGATCTAGCTTGGTAATGCTCTTGGAATCTAGTAGGGTAAGCATTCATAGTTCTTGATTTGCTTATGTTTATTGAATTGTTTAGAGATCTAAAAGCAACAAATGTATTTGGTTGTACTATTGCCCTTTGATTTTTTTCCATTTAGTTTGCTAGATTTAATCCCTTTTGTGTACGAGTGTTTGGATATTTTACAGGATTCGGTGCTAAGCGTTGGATGTAGATCTTGTCTTGACTCTTCTTCCAAGCTTGGTGGCTGGTTACCTCTTTTCTAAGTGATACATTTGTTTCGCAAGTATCAAACTTCTTCTCCACTTCAAAAGCTATCAAGCTTGGGTTTTTCTTCCACCATCTTCTTTCAAATCAAAAGCTCCTCTTTCCCTTTTTTGTTTGAAACAAGTAGTGTAGATCTAAAGAATATTTTAAAGCTTCTTGTTCCTCAAATAGATCTAGAAAAGTCTCATTTTAAAAGCTAAATTTGTAGAACTAGATCTATAGTCTTTTCATACTTGTAATTGCTCAAAATTTCCAAATTTTTCCAACTATAAAAAATTATGATTTTGTGTGCATTTGTATATGTTTAACCCACTAACTTTGCATATTTAGCTCGCTGGTTTTTAGCAGGTCCAAGGAAAAATAAAAGGAATTTCTGGCAAATTTTCATCAGAAAGTGCCAAAAAGACTTTCTGTGGACCCTCTTCCGCTTATAATTCGTTCTATTAAATTGTAAGCCCTTAGATCCAAGTTTAAATGGACTAAGAGGCACTTCTTTGAGCAAGCATTGTAATATTTATTAAACGAGATCAAGTGGGCTACACAGCGCCCACACACCCCATCCCCCCTGGGGGGATTTGCAATGTCAATTTTTGTGGTGTATTTTTTTCTGACAAAACACAAACCACATTTGACTGCAGGGTTGTATACTTATAAATATTTTATTTCATTCTTTCTTTTATTTTATTTTCACAAAGTAGAATAGAAGTAACAAATTGGCATTGCTTTCCCGAAGTATGCTCTTGCCATCACATAAAGGGCTTTGCCTGAGTACGTGATTGGATGATCAGAAAAGAGACTCTTTGCCTGTAGTAATTAGCATAACATTTTTGTTTTCAGTTATTTACATTCTACAAGTAAATAAGAATAAACATTTGGTTTACAACTCAAAGTATACTCTTTCCCCTTGCGGGCATTTGCCTGGTCCTGTGGGAAATCAGAAAGAGTTGCAACCACTCCTTAAATTCTCACATTTTAATTAATAACTCATCCTAATAAAAGTAACAACCCCTAACATAGTGAAAATCCGACACTAAGATTATTGAGTTTTGTGTGGGCAAATTTCTTAGAAGAAGCGGGAACAACTAGGAGGTGACCTCAGGGCACAGTTAGGCTACACCCTTGTTGGTGTAGTGTTGAACATCGCCCTAGAGACTCCATTCCAGCCCACACGTCTTCGTGAGGAGCCACCTTCATTTAATTTCCGAACATTTCTCCTTGTACCTCACGGTATCTTTGGAGTTTCCCCTGTTCTCGTAACAACTTTAAACTTCTAATAAGTTAAAATTAACCAAGAGACACTTGCAAAGCTTTCCCTTTCAGCAACATCTTTTATATATTGACTCCATTGGCACTGGTCCACAATAACAATCATTTCACATTTTGCTTAATATCAGTAAATTGTTGTGTTATCTTTATGTGTTGGTCGTCGTTTATCTTCTGTTGTTGAAAGCATCTTCGTAAGTCCTTTTTGCAAACAAACTTGGAATTTTGAATCATACCCTTAAAAAACTCCTAAAAACAAATCATTGATTAAACTTTCTATTAACCTTAGAAACATTCTATAGGGACTACCCCCCTTAGCTTCGGTTAGGACTTGGCCTAAACGGAGGAGTCAAGATCAGGTGACAGCCTTGACTCGAGACTTGCCCCCAAGGGCGCACCGAGCAGTAGCAAAGTTTTCTGCTGCATTAACCAGGTGCGCGATCCGGCGGCAATAGTCCACAGCATGCTTTCCAGGATATACTACAGTGAAGGGGCCTTTCGCCATTGTAAAAGGCCAAGTCTGGGCTTGTTTATGTAAAAGTATTGGTGTGGGTCCTCTTGGTTTTAATTCCAAGAAGTGTTGGCTTAGTGGCATTGTTGATTGCCCCTTGATGGGTCGAAGTCCCCCGTCATGTTGGGCGATTTGTGTTAATTTATACCAAATGTCACCACTCAATTTAGGAACCCTGAGATCTCAATGGCATTGAGTCTCTATAAGCCAAACCAATTCAGCTTCTTTTTGCTAGAGTAGATCACATATAAAATAGACTTATAACTGAAAGCACTATATATCTCTTAACATTAGTGACCAAAATAAGCAATCACACAAAAGACTCCCAAGTTTACCTCTATGAAGTCGCCCACCCTCAACCTCTGAGTTATCTCTGCTCAGATGCTCTCACTGCCCTCAGTAATGAATGAATTTGTGCCTTTGATCAAGTGAGGACTCAGATTCCCTCACTGTCTCTCTCAGCAGATGTGCCCGCTCTCTTTAGGAAGTCGCCCACTCTACATGCACAAGTCGCCCTCACCCTCAATCTCCTCTCTCTCTGAAGAAACTGTTGAGTAACCTCTTCCGGTGACCTCTTGCTTGCTTATAATAACTTATTGATCAATTAGGGTTTATGAAACCCTAATATGAGTGCATGCAAGAATCTCACTTTTGCATGCTTTTTAATTAAAAAGTCTGCATGCAACAAATTGCATGCATGAGGCAAATCACCCTGAAAGGTCCTGTTATCACACAACTTGTAGTTGTCTCTAAAGGTATCCTATCCAGGACGGTAGAGGTGTAGACAACCAAAGAGGTGACCCAAGAGATGCCATGGTTCCCAATGCAAGTTGGGTGTCACGTCAACCGAGGCACTCTTCACTTTAGATCAAGCCTAAGCAAGACCAAGGGAGAGACCCTAGCTTAGCCAATGAAGGATAGCGAACTCAATCTAGACCTCCTAGGAAAATGTGATGATGAAAGAGTGGGAGATCAAGATGAAACAAGATCTAGATCTAGGATGGTAAGTGGACCCAAGAGTTAGGATATTGTTGAAGAGGCTTAGGATATGAAAAATGTTTCAACCAATGAGAGATAAAGGCCACTTGTGAAGCTCAATTAATAGTTCTAGAGAGATCTAATGCCATGAAAAATACCCAAGTGGAGCCCACCCCTTAAAAAGTGGAAAATGGTCCAAATGGGGCCCACAAGGTCAAAATTAAGATGATATGGCACTAGGGGGTATGCTATAGCATGGAAATATGGATTTGACAAAGAATTGGAAATACCTAACTGTGGGATCTAGTAAATGGCCACCTACCCAAGGAGTGCGACTTGCCTCAAGGAGGACTAGTGCCTTAGATCAAGGGGCAAATGGAGTCGGATGTCCACCAAATTATAGATCGGGATAGTTAAGATGATTATCTAGGTGGGTCTTAATCATCAAACACAAGTCATGGCTAGATATCCATAGATCTAATGCATCACCAAGTGACCCAAGTGGGGCACAACCCTCAAAATGAGGAATGGGGCCCACAAGGTGAAGCACAAGGGGTAGGTTTTAGGGGTTGATCTATCCAATGAAGCAACAATATCACCTACCCACGTCTTGGAACCAACAAATTAGCCTCCCTCAAGGAATGCGACTTCCCTTGGAGAGACCAATGTGCCATGGGAAATGGGTCAAATGAAGTCCAAACACCACCAATCTATAGATCGGGATTGTCATGAATATTATTAGGGTGGGTTTTAATTTTTATACCCAAGAACATGCTAGATCCAAGTAGATCTAAAAAAATGTAAAATAAGGGTTTTAACTTATGAGGGTTTTTATGACCAATGAAGAAGAAAGAATGGATCTAGGTACATACCTTGTAGAACATAACTCTAATGCTTGTGGCCACTTTGCAAATTGATAACCTTCCCCCTATGTTTATATTCAAAAGTGAGATCTAGTGCTCCAAGCCAAATCGTCCTCCCTCAAAGATGACCAAATTGCCCTCCTCCTGCAAGACAAGATCTAATTAGAAACAAGCCTAGCAAAAGAATGACGAAAATGATGAAAAGATGTAAAAGAAAGCATCAACTATGTCACTAATATACAATAATGATACTCCCTGTCACAAACATCAAACCAAAGCAAGATATGAGGGACCCCTAACAATATCCTCCTTTGAAAACGTCCTCCTCTTCACCAATTCGGCCTCCCTGCAGAAAACTACTTGAAGCCCACGAACCACAAGTGATACATACAGAAAAGGTTGTATATTCAACTTGCAAAAGAATCTATCAAGACAAGAGAAGTAGATCCAGAAAATAGTATTCTATTCCAATCTTCAAGAGCTCCAAAGGTGCCTTTACAATGAGGGGATCTCTTCCTTTTATAGGATAGAAAGACCAAAACCCTAAACCACTTTTGAAAACTAGTGGTTGAGATCAAAAGATATAAAAATATAATCAACAGCTAAGATGAGACAACATAACAATAGACATGGATCACTCAAATAGAGGATGACGTCATGGCTAAAAAGCCTCTAGGAGGGATGACATCACACATGCGGGTGGCTAGATACATAGGAGCCACAGCATAATGACATGGACAAGTGACGAGGAGCACATGGTGGGGCTAGGAGGTATTATTCCCCTTCACTAGCATGTCCCCGTGGCACAATAATATAAAATATGACTCAATGACATGTCCAAGTATACAAATGATCAAATCTCGTCCCCATCATTAGAGAGAGAAATACAATAAAAGAGCTCTTGTAGCCCATGTGGACCCGACTGACTAGTGCCAACTGATCTGGAAGAATGGGGATACACCATGGATGACCTCTGAGCAGACCAAGTGCCAAAACCTTGCCTCAATTGCCCAAATTGAATTCCTCAATGACCTTTTTATTCCATTTTTTAATCCTCCTGGAAACCCTCAAACTGACCAAAACTGCCTATGGAGTGCCTGCACTGTCAAACTAAGTGTACCATGTTGTTTGGAAGGGGGGTATAATTGTAAAAACAAGTGGTTGAGCCACCCCCTTCCTCTGTAGCGCCCTAGGCAACAACTTGCCTCCAATGCTTCTACTAGATAGGCCACATCAGCATGCCCAAACTGGTCAACAGGTGGAAAACTGCTAAAATCATGCCCAGAAGTGCCAGGAACTGAAAGATAAGTGTCTCAATGGATCCAAAAGACCCGAATCCACTAGATATGAGTACTCATACACCTCATGATAACCTATAGGGTCATCTGTAGGGTCCACCATACTCGGACAATGTAAAATATGATGATTTGGAAATAATAATAAAAATGACCAACTACATCAATCATCATCTGGAGCATATGTCCAACATATGGAATCATCAATAGGTGCATGTGGGACCATAGATCAACATCATAAAGCATAAGTGTTCCATCTCATCACAGATCCCAAGAATGACCATGGTCAAACTATGTTTGACTAGGTCAAAACACAACCAAAGACTAGATTATAACAAATGACTAAGACATGTTCCTTTAACCATATTCACAGCTTAACTTAAGGTATAAACATCAATCAAGTGGCAGTTAATACATAGATATTCAATGTTATTTATAACTTACTTGCACCAAAGCTTGAAAGACATACTCATTCAATGGTCATGGCCTAACTGCTAACATAGGGTGAAGGCTAAGGACAAGGCTAGGTAAAAGGGATGACTTGACCAACTTAACCAAGTGATACTTTGGACGGAGAAAAAGGGGAGATACACACTGTGCTAGACAAGATAAACAAAGGGAATAGCAGTGCCTCACAAATGGATAAGTTGTTTAGAGAGTGCTTATTCAACCTTGGCATCATTTCTACATCAAGTTGATCCAAGTTCATTAGGATCATTCATTTAATTTCCATGGCCTTTTTGGCCTATATGACCCCTCTGGGATTTTGCATGCGCTTAAAAGCACAACTAGTCGTAGCTTGCATATGGGGTATATTTACCTTTATGAGGTCAGCAATCTTTAGATTTAGCATTTATTTAACCATTGCTTTTTAGACCTTTTAGGACCCTTCATCAGGTACTTTAGCATTTCATTGCTTTACCCCTTAATTCATCTTGTGTTTAGAAACACATTCTAGAATTTAATTTCAATGGGCTTTCATAAGAGATTTCCAGTAATTTCCATAAGTAGTACATGTGCTTCAAGTTTTAGCCAACAACATCTCATGTGACTAGGGGGAATTCCGCAATCTAAACCACACATCGGGGCAACCGACTAGAATGATAAAGGCATAAAATCCAACTCACCAAAGGCACGTTTTGTCACCAACTCAGAGCCAAGACACAAAACAAACGTGGATGTTATCCAACACAGAGGTAGAAGCAAGGAAGTCCTCCATATCAAAAGTCAAGAAGGCAAGTCAAGGAGAAAGCCAAAACAAGGAAGGTCATGGATGGATGGAGTCAAGTGAATGTGGTGCCTAAGCTAGCAAACATAAATGTCGAGAAAGACCATGTCCATGCTCACAGGAGGGTAGTGAAACCAATGAGTATAGTCCGTGAACCTTTAAGTGCAAGTAATACATCCAATTCATCATTTAAATCCAACCAAGTTAGTTCATTTCATTTATTAAATAATACTGCCACATCATGAGTTATATACCAAGTTAATGCTATGAAGATGACTAAAACAACAAGATAATAATCAATGCTAACAATCATAAGTCTATAGGTCATGTCATGTCATATCATCAACTAGAACCAACTGAAACACTGCTGCAATAATAACCTCTAGAACTCTAGGCCTTGAACTGAAACTGTATGGAACAAAAGGTCATATAGGTCATCAAATTTAAGCTCTCAAGGCTCAGCCTTGGCAAAAGGTCTACTCAATGTCTAATATACAATGCTCTGATCTGTAAGTGATCTCAAATAATGTTGCTCATCATAACTAATCTTTGTAAAGGCAAAGCTCTAGAAAGTGCAGAAATCTGCTCAGCAAGAATAGTAGCCCAGCCATTATGGTGTGATAACAGGTCCACATGCATCCACCAATGGATTTATGCCAATTGGTAGAGTGCATCTCACCCTCTACCCCATCCTGAAGCCTATACTGCAAATGCACCTCCATGCTAGGCATCTGAACATAGAGGACAATTTTCCTAGTTAACTTTTCAACACTCCTTCTTAACCAGGAAAGTGTTCTAAACCACTGCCATCTTTTCCCTGAAGTACACAAACTTGCTCTTCATCAAAGACTTCATGAGAATGTATGCCACCTGCTCATCAATAGGTACATATTGAAGCTCAACTGCTCCTCTCTGAACATGATCTCAAATGAAGTGATATTTGATCTCTATATGTTTGGACCTGTCGTGAAAAACTGGATTCTCAGTGAGTTTTATGCAACTCTGATTATAACAGTGGATCACAATTGGCTCCAACTATTGATCAAATAAACTCACTAACATCTTGCAAAGCCAAATAGCCTCGCAACTAGCTAGACTTGCTGCCATATACTCTGCCTCTGCAGAACTCGGTGCCACTGACTTCTATTTCCTGCTAAACCACGACACAACTGTCGAACCTAAGCTGAAACAACACCCGGAGATGCTTTTCATGTCTACTGCACTACCTACCTAGTTAGAATCTGAAAAGCCGACTAGCTGCACCCCACCCTTCCTTTCATAATTCAGTCCATATTCAGCTTTACCTCTGACATACCTAAGCACATGCTTTGCTGCCACCCAGTGCACATCCCTGGGTTCCACCATATATTGACTCAAAGTATTGACAACAAAACTCAAATATGGCCTAGTGTTGACCAGATACATCCAGGATCCAATAAGCTGATGATACCTAGTGGGATCAACCAACTCACCTTCAAAAGCTACCAGCTTCTTCCAGTTGGTTGTCATAGGTGTGGTCATAGGCCTACAATCCTGCATCTGAAATCTCTTCAGAATATCAACTGCATATTTGCCTTGACCCAGAAAGATATGCCCATCCTCGTGCCAAACCTCCACACCCAAGAAGTAATGGCATCGGACCTATGTCTTTCATCTCAAACTCTGAAGCAAGATCTTTCTTGCAACCACTGATGAGTTTCTCTGCTCCTATAATAAACAAGTCATCCACATACAGTACTAGAATGAGTGGATCCCCATCCACCACAATAAAGTAGAGGTAGGGATCAGCCTCGCTCTTCTGGAAACCCAACTGCTGCAAGTATCTATCCTTGAATAGCAAGCTCTCAGAGCTTGCTTCAAGCGTACAGTGCTTTCTTCAGCCTGCACACATGAGAGTCTCTCTCATGTACCTCAAAACCCTCTAGTTGCTCAATGTACACCTCCTCCTCTATGAGTCCATTGAGAAAATTTGTCTTCACGTCCATCGGGTGAATCTTCCAACCCATCTTTGTTGCAATGGAGATCATTGTTCGGATTGAAGTATATCGAGCCACTGGAGCGAAGGTTTCATCATAGTCAACTCCCTCTACCTGTGAGAAACCCCTTGCCACAAACCTAGCTTTGTACTTATGAATACTGCCATTTGCAGCTGCGCAGCATACTTAATCTTGAATAGCCACCTAGAAGTTACTACTGACTTCCCCTCTGGTCTCGGTACAACTTCCCAAACATCATTCTTCATCATGGAAGCATATTCTTCCAACATGGCATCTCTCCAGGCCTGCTCGCCTCCTGCTTGCTCATAAGAAGATGGATCTGACTCACTGATACTGCTCACCATAGCCAAATAGCTAGAAAACCTATGTGGCACCTTTCTCTCTCTTACAGTCTTCTTGGGAGTCCCCACTGTCTGAGCTTCCTTCAAGGTATCTTGAAGCCACTTGGGCTTCCTCTTCCCTGAGATAACATCTTGTGAGGAGAACTGCTCATCATCATCCCAATCAACTGCATGAGACTGAATACCTGAAGTCGTAGCCCTAGTAGTCGGAGACCCTGTAGCTCAAGAACATGTACCTTGTGACCCTGAACCTGGTTGACCACCATCCTAAGATCCTGTACCAGTGCCTGTATCTGTACTTGAGGAAACCGTCACCTGAGAACCTGTCACCCCTAATACTTGAGACCCTGAACTTTGAGAAGCTATACTCTGAATTGTACTACCCTAAGATGTAGCAACATGTTGCTTCCCCTTCTCTAACTCACATGACTTCCTAAAGGCTCGTTCCTCCTCAATCTTCACATCCCATCTTACTACTATTTTCCTCAGCGTAGGAATGTATATGTGGTGGGCCTTCGAAGTCTCATCATATCCAACAAGGATTCCCCGCTCTATAGTGGGCTCCAACTTTGTCCTCTTCTCTGAAAGGACATGTGAGTACGTAAGACATCCAAAAATATTGAAATGCCCAACCTTAGGTTTCTTTCCTGAGAATGCTTCTTCAGGAGTTTTGCTCCCCAAAACTTTATGAGGACTCTTGTTCTGAATGTACACAGCTGTGTTACAAGCCTCTGCCTAAAGGAAAAATGGCAGACCCTGATCATGCACCATAAATCTTGTTGCACCCACAATTGCCATGTTCTTCCTCTCTGCAACCCCATTTTGCTGGGGTGTACAGGGAACTGTCAATTGTCTCTTGATGCCCTCCTATATACAAAACTCATTGAACCCCTTGGAGGTATACTCTCCCCCATTATCTGATCGCAAGGTTTTGATCCTCCTTCCTGTCTGGTTTTCCACAAGACCTTTGAATTCTTGAAACTTTTGCAGGAATTCTTTTGATTCCTTGCTTTTTAAAAAATAAATCCAAGTCTTCCTCGAGAAGTCATCAATGAAGGATACATAGTATTCGTAACCTTTCAATGATGTAATTGACATCAGACCACAAAGGTCTGAATGTACCAAATCAAGTGCCCCTGCAGATCTGTTGTCACTACTTAGAAAACAATCTTGACATACTTACCAAGAGCACATCCTTTACACACGTCACTATGCTCTGTGTTGAAATCCGGCACACCTATAACAATCTCCCTCAAAATCTTCAGAGCTGGATGATGTAGGTGGGCCATCCTCCTGTGCCATAGCTCACACAAGTCACAACCATCACTATGGTTGTTATGAACTAATGCATGGTGAAGCTGAAAGTTGAGTTTGTATAGTTTTCTGCTACGCACTCCAATCCTTACTATTGAAGTGTCTTTGGATCCCTTGGGATGAACTAGAACATTTCCATCTCTGAACATCACCGATAATCCCTGATCCTCTATAGTGGAAACTGATATCAAGTTCTTCTTCAATCCCAGAACATACAAAACATCCCGTACTTTCATGTACTCTCCAGACTCCTCAAAGGAGACTGTCCCTTGTCCAACTGCCTTGACAGTAGAGTTGTCTCCAAGTACAATCTCAAGATCCAAACCATCCTCAATGGATCTATAAAGTACCCTTGAACACCAGTCATATGGTTGGAGGCCCCGCTATCTATATACCACATGCTGGTAGTAGAAGCACTCAATGAATGGTATGTATTTCGAGCCAACTCCTTATCAATCTCTTATGTGGAATGCTCATCCACATCTGCTGAAGTGCATGAGGTACAGGTAATCATTAACAAGTCCTAATCATCGGAATTATCCACTTCCACCCTTGTAGCCATAATCTCTCGATCACAAAAAACTGCACCTACTTGCACAGATCTGATAGATCTTAACTCTACGGACACAGATCTAAGCTCTGCTCTTCAGATCTGGTAGATCTGATCTTCTATCTTGCAAATCTGATACCACAACTGAGTCTTCACACAGATTTGGTATATAGCTCACAGATATGAGTGTGAATTCCCCCTCTGACCTTACCAAGGCTCTAATACCATGTTAATTTATCCCAGAGGTCACTACTCAATCTAGGAACCCTAAGATCTCAATGGCCTTGAGTCTCTATAAGCCAAGCCATCCCAGCTTCTCTATGCCAGAGAAGATCACATATAAAATAGACTTATAACTTAAAGCACTATAGATCTCTTAACACTAGCAACCAAAATAAGCAAATCACACAAAAGACTCACAGTTTTACCCTAGAAACCTCAATGGGGAAAACCAGCCTCGATGGGGCTATCTTCTTTCTCGAGACCATAGCATATAATAAAGAGAGAATGATTACACACAGAAGTTCAGAAGATCTAACAGAACCTAACGAGTATAAAACTCTAGATCTGCATGCAATAGCTACTGTTGTTCTTGGGAAATGCACCCTTGTTGTCTGCTCTGATCTAGATCTCTGAAGTACTGTATCTGCCTAACTCAAGATGTAGTACCACCTCTATAACTCCTCCGCCCTGATCTTCTCTGTCAATGAAGAAAAGATGTAACCTCTCAGTGTAGAATGTGCCCCCTTTGCATTGGAAATGTGCCCCTCCCTCTATGAAGTCGCCCACCCTCAACCTCTGAGTTACCTCTGCTCAAATGCTCTCACTGCCCTCAGCAATGAATGAACTGTGCCTTTGATCAAGTGAGGACAGATCCCTCTCAGATTCCCTCATTGTCTCTCTTAGCAGATGTGGCCCCTCTCCTCTGGAAGTCGCCCACTCTACATGCACAAGTCACCCTCACCCTCAATCTCCTCTCTCTCTGAAGACGCTGTTGAGTAACCTCTTCCGGTGACCTCCTACCTCCTTATAATAACTCATTGATCAATTAGGGTTTCCAAAACCCTAATATGAGTGCATTCAAAAATCCCGCTTTTGCATGCTTTTTAATTAAGAAGTTTGCATGCAACAAGTTGCATGCATGAGGCAAATCACCCTGAAAGGTCCGCATGCATCCACCAATGGATTCATGCCAACTGGTAGAGCGCATCTCACCCTCCACCCCATCCTGATGCCTATACTGCAAATGCACCTTCATGCTAGGCATCTGAACATAAAGGACAACTTTCCTAGTTAACTTTTGAACAATTTGTGCCTTGAGTTGGTGTTCCGTGCTTTTTGGGATGGACCCATTAGGACACATGGCTTAGGGGCTCCTAAACACACTCATGTTTATGTCATGTAGAAGGTGATTGCGCATGTAAGGGGTTGTCATACCCGATTTAGCACACCTCATTTATGCTCACTTGGTCCTTCCTTTTCTTATATGACCCCTCCTCTTCATCTACATGTGCACACTTCATCATGACATCATCTTCTTCAAGAGAGATTTTCCTTGTTAAAGGGGAGGGCATTGAGGGTCTTCTACATTGTCGGGGTTAGTGGGGCATGACGTCCTCCCCTGGATCATCACTTCATTCGAATGAAGCCAATTGCATCATTTTATCATTATTTTTAGTCTTTTGTGGTTTAGTCCCCGGCTTGTGGGTGACAAACCTAACTTTTAGTTATTTTACTTTTTTAGTGAGGTAGGCTCTAACGTTAGATAAGTTTAAGAAGTCTCATACAAATAAAGGATCTTAGCATTCATTTGTAACAAGACTAGAGTTCAAATTATGTATTTTTTTCTTTTCCTCTTGGTATATTAGAGCTTCTAAGTGGTGTGCACCTCTCTCTTTGGAAATTTTGACATGTGATGAAGGCTGAATGGTGGAATTTCTAGGATTTGCTATCTTGCAAGATTGATCCTAAGAACAATTGTAATAACTCGGGGCTAAGGAGGACCTAAGAACTCTTCCTCTTGCTCTTTCCTTGGTTGGCATTGGTAAGATCTCTCCATTTTCTTGTTTAACGTTGCTTTTTCACCTTAAGCAAGGTAGATTAGGGTTTTATTGGCATCTCGTTAGTCTTTCCTAAGGAGACCTTCCTGCTAGAGGAGCTATCCATTGTAGGACTTGGGATTCATTGTTTTCCCTAATTAGGGTTTGGCTACTTTGACCTAGTATCAACTAATTAGGATTTGCCCTAGTTGGTAAATAGTGAATAGCCAAATTGAGTAGGGATGTTGACCTCAATTTCTAATTGCCCTTGGGTTGAGGACTAAGGTAATAACCCCTTCTCTTCACAATTTCATCAAAATTCTCTTGTATATTTATTGCAAATATCTAAAAAATATATATAATATTGGAACAACCCTAAATATTACAAAAATTTGTATCTCAAAAAATATTTGCAATTTGGAATTTCGGTTCGAACAGAAACGTGGGCCCTAGTTGAATTAATGGTGAATCCTTAAGGGCATTTTGTTCATGTGGTAGATTTGTGAGATTCTCAACGACCTGTACTTGCTAGGGTTTGGTTTTGCAGATATGTTATTGCTGGTACAACAGGTACATTGATGATTTCAGCCAGGTTTGAAGGCCTAAAAAGCAGTCTTTTGGCAATGTTACCAGAATTAGACCGGTGATCGAACCAAAAGAGCCCAAAATGTGAACCGAAAAAAAACCGATCAACCAAAAAATACATAAACTATCCAAACCATTAATACACAAATATGCAAAGTTTCTCATATATATAGCAAGTACGGGTGCAAATAACCAAAATAGCACCAAGTGCAATACATCTCCGAAGTTATGAACCAAAGAGGCTCTAAATGGCCCCTAGAGTCCAAAAAATAAGAAGAGTACAAACTGGCCGATTCCGTACGGAACCGATCAAAACCGGTCGGTTCAACCAGTTTTGGTTCCCGGATCACAGTTGGTTCACAACCGGTCCAAATTAATTTTACAAGTTTTTCGGTTCAAGCACCTAACCGGACCGGTTGGGCCTGTGAACCGATCGGACCGACGGTTTTACCAGTTCTGATCTGATTCCGATAACATTGGTTCTTGGGCCTAGATTGACCCCCGAGGGGTTGGACACTTGTTGGGAAACATTATAAGTGGGACCACCATCAATTTGAGGGTTGTTCTAGGGCACATACCAAATCTGATTTAAGCCCCCTTCTTCATCCCATCGCATATCCCCCCTTACCTACATACCTCAAGGTACACCTTATATGGTAAGTTGGTGAAGCTTTATTGTCTTTTTATCAATATTTTGGAGTGTTTTAAGTTTTTAACTGCTACAATCTTACAACAGTAGTAGCATAGTGAAGTTATTTTCTTGGAATACTTGACAAAGTGATATAACTCCCATCTCTCACTTAGTGTTATTATTATTTATTTGTCTTCACTCCATAAGGCACTAATCTTCACTGAGAGGTTTCTTTGGAAAGGTATTTGTGTCTTGTTCAAGCAATTCGAGATATCATTCACCGAAATCTAGGGACTCCCCCCTTGGTCTTAGGAGTTGACCTAAAGTGTTAAGGAGCTAGGTTGTGGTGACATTGAGCACTAGCTCCTCTTGTGCTTCCCATCGTCGCACCATGATCCATGACCTTGGTTGAGGGTGCTATTTGAGCGATAACAAGGCTAATCCAACAAATGACTATGATGACTTCATTCAGATTCCAAATCACAACACGACATAATCAATTGCACATGAGAGCCACTTTGGAGTGATTATCATGATGTGTTATTGTATAGTATAGGTTGACAAGATGTATTGACCATTTAGAATGCCCCCTCCTTAAACAATGGTGGGCACACGCCACCTAGGCCCATAAAACTTCTCAATCTTTGCTAGGCGCACTTTTCTGGAGACAATATCCCCTGATTTATGGATTTATGTCTAGAATTCCCTATTTTATGGTGGGAACACCTCTTTAAAGACATAATCCCTTGATTCTGGGAACAAAATCCTTGATTTATGGATCCTTGGTTGGGATTCCTCAATCTAACGGGGGCACATACTATTGGGGGCATAATCCCTTGATTTAGGGATGTTTGCCCACACATGTGGCTTCTTCTAATCTAGGCACACCTCTAGTTCTCTCCAGTTCACACAAGTGATGCCCAGCACTCACACATGAGCTTGCAACTTGTCTATTCTTTGCCACACGTGGCAAGTTCTCTCTTGCACGATTCCAACACTTGGCTAGTGCCCCTCTTGCTTCATTGAGGCTATATAAGGAGAATGCTTCATTGTAAAACATGCTTGGACTTTTGGAGTTCCCTCTCTCTTGAGCTTAATTAATATATATTCTCTTGGAGCAAATTTTGTTGTAAGGATTCCCTTCTTCCTCGTGTGGTGCACTTATCTTCCTTGGAGCTTCATCGTTATAAGTTTATTGGGTGTTTTTACATTGTCATTTCTATGCTTCTTGTTTGGCCCACTGGGAAAGGTGTCACCACCTCATTGGAGAAATATGTCTTATCTAATTCATCCTTTCTTGCATATTTATTTATACGGGATTTATATGTTGTATCTTTACCTTCATTTGGATTGTGCAGCCATAAACCCTTGTTTATAAGGTGCACCCCAAGAGCTAGAAAGGAAGTGGATACTTTATTCGATCCCTTCCCTCGTAAACCCTAGTTCATCTTTGACTCCACCAAGTAGGGTTTAGGTTAGCAGTTGCAATTCATCCCTCTTGGTGACCTATTAAGCAAGGTCCTCTTAGTTGATGATCCTTTGAGTCCATTTGCCCTTGATTGGATTGATACTAGTGTTAGATTTTTAAGTGCAATAACATTAAGGATCACTAAAAGATAAACAAGCACGACATAGACAATAATACACAATAATTTATCCTGGGAAAACCCTCTCGGAGCAAAAAAGCCCAGCAAAACTTCTTCTATATAGATTCGTCAAAATGTACAATAGTATTCCTCGTGTAAAGACCCAAAACAAGAAGACTCCAAACGCAGCTATTCACTTGACTCTATCTCTCCTACTCATGCGAACTTGATGAGTGAGTGCGGTGACCAAACGAGGGGGTCGAACTCCTCATTTATACTAATCAATTGACTTGACCTTTTTACCAAGAAGGGTCGACTTGACTCTCCTAACTGGGCCGACTTGTCTAATTCACAATAAAATATTATTTTCTAGATCTTTCCAAGCAGACCTAACAGTTAGGGTTTACATTGACTCTTTCAATGACTTTTACATGATCAATTACATCAATAATAATCCCCGTAGGGTGTACAATACAAATGATACAAATAATACAAATAAGAATATCTTCCAAAGTTACATTCTTCAACACTCCCTCTTAAAAAGGAAGGTAATCTTCTGACATCATCAGCATCGTCTTCCAGCTGTTACACTTCTTGTACTCTAACTATTGACATCTGACATATCCCAAATCTACATATCATAAGAAGTTTCACATAGTCATCCCTTTTTCACGCTAGATGTAACTCTCCACAGAGCCAGCCCTTTTTCATGCTGGATGTGGCCTAGATCCAATCTAGGACTTCAACATCCATGTTGGGATCTCCCCTTGGTGATACGACCAATCATACTGGGATCCACCCCTAGAGATACAACCAACCACGCTGGGATCTACCCTTGGAGATACAACCAACCATGTTGGGATCTCCCCTTGGTGATACCACCAGTCACCATGCATCCTAATCAATCCAGTCCGTCGGAGAGTCTACATGCACCAGTTCAACCCAGTCCGTCAGGGAACCTACATCTGACACTGGAATCTCCCTTGGTGATACCACCAACCATGTTGGGATCTACCCTCGGAGATATGACCAGCAACTCTGGAGATACAACCAGTCAACTTGGGATCATCTCGTACAGTGACCAGTCCTTTTTCATACTAGGTGTACACCACTACAGAGCCAATCCTTTTTCATACTAAATGTAGATATCCTGCAGAGCCAGCCCTTTTTCATACTGGATGCACACCACTACATAGCCAGTCCTTTTTCATACTGGATGTGGATATCCTGCAGAGCCAGTCCTTTTTCATACTGGATGCACACCACTACAGAGCCAATCCTTTTTCATACTAGATGTAGATATCCTGCAAACCCAATCCTTTTTCATACTGGATGCACACTATTACTGGATGAACTAGCAAGAGCTAGTGTCCAGTAGACAAATGTATGGAGAAAGTAACCACTGTCACCTTAGTCACTTCTCCAAAACTGCTTCGGAGAATCGGAACCTCCAAGGAGAGAGCCCTTCAAGGATCTGCAAGACACTTAGGACAACAAAGCTCAATAATTAGTTAGTGATTGTTGTTGGATAAAAGGTTAATACAAGGTTTGAAAGTTCACATTATCGGCGAGATAAGTCTGAAACATACTTATCTCTGGCTGTCATAAATTGTTGAGTAGTGATAAAGTTTGAAGTGGGGTGATTTGGCTTGTAATATGCACATTGAACTTGTTTGAATGCAAAGGTATATCTCTTAACTGTTGCTGCAAATTATCATAAATAGGACTTTCATTACTGTCATACCGTACTAATTCTACTATAACTATATCAGTCCTCTACTTGTCATTAGGAAGAAGTGATTGGTTGATTGCACTCATATTGAACAACCTATGGTTACATGGTTAATATCTATTATTGGTGAATGTTCTCTCTAATGATAAAGTGTTAACAAATGCCATTGATACTGCATATCTTGACTTGAATACTTTGGCATATATACCGATTTGATACATTTATTATTAATCTCTACAAGAACTTAACTGACTTAGTATGTCTTCTACTAATTGGTTAAAGGCACTGGTCACTAATTTGGTCTTCTAGAAAGCATAGTCTTTTTGTTCTTAGTGTCTTGCAAAGCAATCAAAGGGCTCTCCCCTTGGAGGTTACGACACTCCAAAGTAGTTGGAAGTGTGACTGAGGTGACAGTGGTCACACCCTCCATACATTTGTTCATCAGACACTAGCTCTGCTAGTTCATCTGATAACATTTTTGGTGCCATTGTTGGGGACATTTCAAAGATTGAAGTGGTTTATCCAGAGTCATTTACACCCTTGACAAAATGAAACTTGGTAAGAAAATTGAGGTAAGTCTTTGATTGGTATTTTGAAAATATTATTGTTAAGGACTAATCTTGCAGATCTCACCTGGTGACTAAAATCAAAAATAATTTGGTTAAGTTCGACAACGCTGGTAACATTTTTGGCATCGTTGTCGGGGAACTCTAAATTAATTGAGGTGACTTATCCGTGTATGAACGACACCCTAGTAAATCTCAAGTTACGTCCTCGTTACTAATATATCAATTTTTTTGTAAGGACTAACTTGACAGGTTTATCTGACGACTCCACCAAGAACTCATCCCATTGAATCAAGTACATTCTTGTTTAGTGCTTTGGCAAGATTTGTTTAAGTCTAACTTAGCAGGTCTTTTCTGGCGACTCCTACTGAAAAACATAAAAGAAGTACCCTGCAAGAACAATGAAGCTAGATGATATGGCATCTTCTTACGAATTGTGGTTGGATATATTGGATTTTTCACACATCTCGGGCTATCCACATCAGTATGTCATTGAAGACAATGGGAAAGCACTTTTTCCATTATTTCATGAATACAAATATCAAGCAGCAACACATATCTAGGCGTTTTTGCAATTTCTCCAAGGAAACAATATCATACATGAGGATATTAGAATGAAGCTTTTTCTATTGTCTCTCAACTTAGAAGACAACTAGGATGTCAGAAATTGGTATGAAGGATTTCCTTATAAAAAAATTTCTTCACTCAGGCAGTTGATCAATGCATTCAGTGAGGAATGGGATCATGCTATGGAGGAACATGTAAGAAAGTTTGTATCAACCATACGTGGGAAGAGACCTTGGGAAGCAGCCAAAAACAAGATGGTCCTAACGAAGAAATCGAAGAGGATATTCCAATTGAATTTAAAGATCCTGATAATCCAACTGTTGTAGAAATGGAAGTATATTTCGCTCCGCTCAACCTAACAAAATTCCCAGGTTATTCAGATGGACTGCCACATGAATTATGGAAGCCTTTCAATGATCAAAGTGAGAGTTATGCCAAAGACCTGGTTGCAAATTTTTTGTTTTTATTCCCAGAGGAAGTTGAATTGGAAGAAAGTGTTTATATGAGATTGTTCGCTCTTCACCTAGAAGGAAAGGCCAGCGTTTGGTTCACAAGCTTACCAAAAGCTAAGATATTTTCTCTTACAGAATTGATTGAACTATTTTGTAGACGTTGGTGCCCTGGAAAACAATGTAGATGTATTCCTCATGTCAAACATGCAAGGAACTTGTTCCATACAGAAATCCAAAACGAAAATCAAGTTGAAGAGGCCATTGTTCAAGATCTAATTGATGATATCTCAAGCATAGTATCCAGAGATGAAATTCCTCATGAAAATGAATATGATTGGGATCCTACACCGAAAGACCAAGAAATCCTAGTTGAAGAAGTTGAAGAACAGAGGGGAGGGATGGATTTTCCTTGCCACCACACAACAATTTCTTATGACATCTCGGATCTCTTGGAGCATAATGATAGAATTGACGAGGACAATGATTATTGGAAATTTATGGGTCCTCCACTTTACGATTCTTCAAGACCCAGTAGTGTTGTTTCCAGACTCTGCAGTGATGAAGAAGAAGTCAATGAAATCTTCTAGCCATTCACAAAAGAACCAAAGGCTAATATCGATCAGCTTGAGGTGGAATTTGACACTGTTTGGGATGAATAAGTCGTAATTATCTCGAAGAGGGACATCGAAGACATAATCAGTGAAAAAGATATGATTATTCCATTCCCTTGTGATGCTAATGAGGACAATTGGATTAAGCCTTTTGCTCTTACATTTGATGATGAAGTACCCTAGGATGATGATGAAGTACCCTAGGAAGTGGGTCCTCTTGCTATTATAGATGATTGCCATATCCAGATGTCTTACTGTGATAAACAGTTTGAAAATTTGGGGCCCCATATCTCTGGTGATATCTTCATGGATTCAACTCAGTCGTACTTATGCAGCATCAGGGATAGTGAACCATGTTATACAGAGAATTCTCTTGCAGTTATTCAGTCTATGATGAACCCAAATTATCATTCCCAGTTGTGTTCCTCATGCAGTATTGAAGAAGTTGTTCATCTTTTTCTGTCCAGTATCTGTATGTTTCCAACAATGCATTTCAATAAAACCAATACAAGTATGTAGACAGGTATGACATTCTTTTCACATTGTCAAAATTTTAAAGATTAATGGGGGTACTTACATGATTATTACAAAGATGAGCAATATACTTGTGTCTCCAAAGAAATGTTTAAGCAGGTGCAGGGACAGGTTGCAACTAGCTTACGAAGATTTGCAAGGTCCACCTCTAATAATGGCCTCCCAAGTTCAAAATCGGCCTACCAGTTTGAGGAAAAATAATTTCTCAATGCAGATGTATGATGGAGATAGCCCATACATAAGTCAAGTAGAAGCATGGATAAATGAAGCTTGTGAAAGCAATCCTTCTCCATGACAACAGTATCAAAGCTTCCAAGTCCCCGTAGTCACCCAACCTTCATTTCTTATCCTAATTGAGACCTTGGTACGTATTTGCTCTATGATCGATGAGGTCTTATCATGGATTATTTCTAAAGATAAAGATAAGGGATGAGGTATGAATTGCTTACTCAAATGGTTACATTGGTGGTATGATTTCACTTAACCTTTCCTGATTCTTATGTTTAGTATAGGTAGGTTTAGTTTCTTTTGAACTAGGCATATACTATTACCCATGCATTACATTTGTTGTTCATCATGTCTACATTGGTTAGTCAATTGTTCATTCAATTTATTTTCCATATCATTTTATTGAGCAAGGCAGGACGGAAGTGTCTGCCTCATGATGTTGTTGATCTCCTTGGATGTTTGATGTGTGTGTAGGTCTATAGGTACCAAAAGATTCACAGGTTCTCGAGCACTCCCAGGAAGAGCACTCGTCCCGCAGTTGGAGCCAGTGTTACATTGGTACTAGTACCAGTGCACCTTCAGATATGTGCCCAGGGGGAGAGGGTCATTTTTTTCCTGGACCATGAGGGGTGTTATCCAGCATTTGTTCAGTGGTGGTCATGGCCTGACCCTTTGGTCCTTCTCTTAGGAGTACTATGGCTTAGTGGCATTGTTGACTGCCTCATTAAAGGGCTTGTAGCCCTGAGGTTGGTGTTTGGGGCTCCCAAGACCTGTTTCATTACTCTGGTAACATTTCTCTCAGCTGTGAGGCTCTTGCCTCTCTTCCAGGTCACCTTAGGAACCCTCCTGGTCCCTTTGTAGCCTATCGCCCTCTCTCCTTGGGCCTCTTCCAAACATGACGTCATCATCCTCACCAAGTCGTACTACTTGTTCTGGGGGGCGTTGAAGGATTATCAGCATTGTTGGGGTTAGATGGGGTATGACATCCCCCTCTGCCTACTCCAGCCTTCAATTTGGAGTATTTTGCTCAGTTTTAGCTATTTTAGACATTTTTGGGTGAACTCTAGGGATGCCCCAAGTTACCCACAAATTTGATTATTTTATATTATTTTATGTTAGCATTTTAAGTTGACATGTTATAATTTCAAATTGACATTTTAAAGGCATGTCGGGCTAGTTATATTTTAAAAGTGAGTGTGAGAAGCATATAAATAGCATCTCCTCACTTCATTTTCAAATCACAACTTATGGGACAAAATTCATAATGTTACTTTTTTTATCCAAAATAGCCTTATGAAGTGATGCACACCTCTTGGAGGGATCTTCTTTTTCCTCTTGTGGATGAAAGTTGGCATTCTTTTGCTTTGCTAATGCTTGGTGGATGCTGGAATGGTTGGAAGAACTCATGCTCAAGTAAGTCTAGTCCATTTTTAGCCTTGCTTGATGAACGGTAGGTAAATTTTTGGTTCTTGAATGATTGAATGGTGGCCCTAGAGCTGCATTTTTTTTAATAGGGTTTTTATCTGCCTTTCTATCCTCTTAGCATATTGAGAACGCTCCCAAGAAAAGGTTTCTACGAAGTTTAGCCTTGGATCTCCAACTTTTGCCCTCGATTAGGCTCTTGAAATGAACCCTACAACTTGTTTCAAGAAGCCCTAATTTAGTAGACAATGAGAAAAGACCTCCAAGAGGAAGGTTGGTCACTTTTCTCTAAGGCTAAAGGTTCAAGGGTAATATCCACAAAAAACCCTAAGTTGTCATTTTTTATCAAATCTGTCTTGCATTTTCATATGTAATTTTGCATTTTCATGGTAGAATTAGGGTTAGAATTAGGTCTGCAATTTTAGGTTTAAAACCCTAAAAATTAAAATAAAATAAAATAATTTCAAATTTTGGCCTCCCTCAAAATTTCGGCTTGTTATCACACAAACTCTAGCTGTTGGTGGTAGGTATCCCAATAGGGACGTTAGAGGTGAACAGCTAGGTAGGTGTAACCAACAGTAGCCAAGTCCTCCGTCCAAGGGACAGAAGTCACACCGGACAAGACTACAGTCACTTTAGACGAGGCACGTAGCCAAATCAGGGGGGAGACCCCACTCAACCAGTGATGGTTGAGACTCAACAATCAGACACCCAAACCCGAAAGATAAGCAAAGTGAGAGACAAGATGGATGACTAAGTGTGAGATTTCTTCCAGCCTAGTGGAATCGAGATTCTGGATGGGAAAGTATACTAGATGAAGCAAATTCACATCTGATTACATATGTAAATGATGAATTCTATGAAAGATTAGGAGGCTAGAAATTAAATCAGCAAACAAAAATTTACTAGAAGAGTGGTTGGGGACCCTGCCTATGGGAAATGAAGCTCGTTATGATTTATCAATACATGGCAGCAATGGATAAGCAATTGAAACACATCTTCCAGCAATTATAAGTTGAATAATTGGCTTATTTAGAACAAAAAAAACAGATCAGCAATAAGTGGAGTGAAACTGCCCTAGGGGAATGAGTTAAACAGTGGAAAAATGGACCTAGGGCATAGAAAAATAGGCATTTATACGCACTTCCAGCCAACGATACTTGACATTCTATGGTAAAAAGACGTTTTGAAACCGATTATCAAGTACCCAGAACCCCAAACTAACCCAAACAGGCTGAAACACAAAAACACCCCCCTGGGGCGTTTTTGCCAGGTAGACCAGTGCTGATTAGCTGGGCAAATGGAGTCTAAATCAAACGAAATTTGGTATATAGGATTTTAAGCATAAATCATTTGTGGGTTTACAAAATAAACTAATTCTAACGGTGGATTTTGTAGATTTTAATTTTTAGGGGTTTTGGTGAGTTTTCTCTCTTCAACAAAAATTAGAAATTGAGATGCGGGAGAAGAAGAAGTTACACCTACTTGGGAATAGCTGATATTTCTGATTTTGAAGAGGTTTATACATCCTGAAGATCAAATTGAAGCAGTTGGAGAAGTCCCAGCTGAAATCGACTTGCTCTCTCCCCACCAACTCGTCCTCTCTGCCTGCAAACACCAATAGAAAGTAAAGCAGATCAGTATTGGCAAACAAATGAAATCTACAACAGCACAAATAAAGATGAGAGAAATGTTTGACTGAAAATAGCAAAAACACTTCCCTTTTGTGGTCAATCCAGAGAGTGGAGCAGCAGTGGAAGCCAAATGGTGCGCCCTCCTCTAAGACTTTGAGCTTGCTGCAAACAATGGTGAGTAAAACAATGCTGGAAACATACACCAACTACAACTAGTGCATCAAGATAGTATGGCAATCAACAATATCAAGAAGCTATCACACAAGAGCCAAGTAGAGCAACCACGTTTTCTCTTCTATTCAACTCCAAAAAATGCCAAGAGAGAGCTACAATGGAGAGAGTCCATTCTCTTATAGAGATGGCTCAAACTCAAAATAGGTTTCCCCCCAAAATGAAGGGTTGAGATCAATCCCCAACCATCAAAATCGAGTGGTGGAGATTGTCTCTAGGTGGGGGTGCGAATTGCCCAAGGAGAGTGCACTTGTGGAGGAGAGGGGACCCATGTGGGGTCCATACAACATATACACCATGGTTGGGGGGTGTCTATGGGATGTTTTATCCCCCCAACTAATATAACAAGGCCCCACATACAAATAACATGCAAATCGAATTCCCCTAGGTGGAGAAAAAACGCCCCTATGGGCCAATTCGACCTCAAGTGATGAGCTGCCATGGAGAGGGCCCCACAATGTGCCAATATCACATCAAACATTACCATTTCACCTTTAGAAATTACCTTTACCTTTGCCAACCATTGATTTTTCCATTTGCCTATAGTTGCCTTAGTCAAATTCTGATTTTCCATGTAATTTTTGCTGGTTTATATGGCCGAAGCTGAAAATTAGGCTTTTGACCCACTTTTATTGCCCAGATTGTCAAACCGTCTGCTGCAATGCGATCGTGGACCCCAAAAGTAGTAGGGATGACCACTCGAACGACCCCGATCCATCACTTTGGGATTATTTGCCCCAAATCCATCATTTTTAATTAAAACAGGTCAAAGTTGACCAAAAATAAATAAAAAATTCTCAAACGCCTCAGTATTTTGCAATTCCAACACTTGCATGCTCATATGGGATCCCTGTAGCTAATAATTGATCGAAATCGAAATTCCGATCGCAACATTTTTTCGGGCCCATTTTTGGCCTAGTCAACCCAATTTGACCAAGTCAAATATGGTCAACAATAGTGCTAACTGAATACCTGTATGCAAGCATGAAGTGACAAGGCTCAATTATACGAGTTAGTACATTACTAAGCAATATAATGATAACATGGTGATCAAAAATACATTAAATCCCGAGATAATACAAGGCCCCGGTGAAGTGGGCCCACCACCTCCAAAAGACTAAAATGCTATGCACATCTATAGAATTGACCACTTTCCTGACTTTAGGTGATGTGGACAACAAGGCAAGGACACGAGAAGACAAAGATGAAGATCATGTGACCCTTTGGACAACTGCCCACACGTGTTGTACAGTATTGTACGACCTACACACTTTCTGCCCTCGATTTCACTTCCCCCACGTGCCTGTAATTAATGTTGTACGGTCTGCAATAAATGCAGTCATTTCTTGGGATTCGAGCCCACACGTGTGACTGTCATAAATTCTCTATACGAACTGCTACAGGTTGCCTCGAGATGTGTGATGCTCCTTCTCTTGGAAATCGTGCCCCTTCTCTGTTAGGGAACTCTTCTTGGTCTTCAATCTTCCTCTCTGATGGTGAGTGTTTCATTTGTCGCTCTCACTTTGTTTTATACTTGTCTTTTGCAACTAACTTCATCAACTACCTAATCTAGGGTTGAGATTCATTTACAAAATCAAGGGTCTACATTTAATTCACTTTTAATAATCAAAAAAACATTAATTATTAAATACATCACTTAAGTGTGACCCACTTTTCTAAAGTATAAATCGCATTGACTTTATTTACATAAACGTCACTTTGTTACATAAATACATAAAGGACAAAATTTTCTAGTCCTCCTCATCACACCCACATCAAAAATATGGGAGGACCTTCAAAGTTGACTTTTCAACACTCTCCATCCGATCAAGATGTCCGAGAGATCTCCTCACTCCATCTCAGAGTGATCCAGAGAATGCTTGGTCTTTGTATCATCTTTCCCTCTTAAGGAGGGACATGTTCTCTACCACACCAAGCCTTCCACGAAAGTATACAAACTTTATCCTAGGAAGAGGCTTTGTAAGAACATCTGCAGTCTGGTCATCTGTCGGAACATACTGTAGGTCGACCGCACCTTTTTGCACCATATCAAAAATGTAGTGATACCGAATCTCTATATGCTTCGACTTGTCATGAAATACGAGATTCACTGACATCTGCACACAGCTCTGGTTATTACAGTTGGCTCTGGAATCTGGCCAAACAATCCCACAAGGAGTTTCTGAAGCTACGCAGCTTCACAAGCTGCAGTTCTAGCAGCCATGTACTCGACCTCTATAGTACTAAGTGTTACTGAGGTCTACTTCTTGCTGCACCAGGAAATCACGGTAAATCCCAAGTTGAAGCGACACCCAATGGTGGTCTTCCTATCTACAGCACATTTGGCGCAATCTGAATCTGAAAAAATTCCTGCAATCTCAAGTCACATTCTGAAGCATATCTCAGGCCATACCCATAGTGCCACGCAAGTATTTCAACACATGAATCTGTCTCGACTCGCACATGAACTGGCTGGGCATTCATTGCAAAACATAGATCTGGTCTGGTGTTCGTCAAATACATCAAGGATCCAATCAGTTGGCGATACATAGTGGGATCAATCAAATTTGAATCGGAAGTAGAGTTTCTCAGCTTCTTCAAACTCGCATCCATCGATGTGGCCATGGACTTGTAGTCCGACATTCTGAATCTCTTCAGTATGTCAATGGTGTATTTTCCTTGACAAAGGAAAATCTCATTGTGCCTCTGCCATACTTCTAATCTCAAGAAGTAATGCACATCAATCCAAGATCCTTCATTTCAAATTCAGAGGCAAGCATAAACAACTCCCTTTGTACTAGAGTGTCATGCTCCCTCTGCATCTAAGCATCCTGCTCTCTTTCTAGAGCTATCCACAGAGCGTCTTCCTCCCTCTCACTTCGGGTGCCAATCTGAGCACCAACTTTCACGAAGCAGAAGAGCACAGTTGCTTACTAAAATGTAAGTATCCATCAAGGATCCTCTCAACTGTCAGTCTGAATCTACCAGCAACACTATCAGTGTAGCCAGGTACTTGCAGTCATCATGTTGAATCTGCTTAGAATCTCAATTGTGTTCTTCCTTATCCTAGGAGGATCTCAACACATCATCAATAGGCCAAGATCCTCAACTCAAGGGCTAACTCCATCTGAGTTGTCGGAGGGGGAGATGATATCATCTCCTTATGATCTATCAGCTCCTCATCCTCGATCTTCAGATCGGATCCTCTGGCCCTGTGAGTTATGTATCAAATATAGCTGGATGTGTTAGGTCCTCGTCTGTTTGCATGACTTCCATCTAACTGCTTTGTCTAGGAGTCATCCTTCTAGGCTAAGATAAATGCTCCTAGACGCTTCCTGCTTTTAATTAATCTGAACATCAACGGGATTCATGTGTCCATCACTTGTGCATCGGAACAAGTCTCATCATCCTTCTATTGCAGGCCATATCTATGGTCCTTTCCCTACAATTAAAATCTCGTCAGATGATTAGGGACATTGCATAATCAAATTTAACCAATTTCTATTTCTATGCAATGGCAATAGTTTACACTAGGCATTTTGGTTAATGTTTCAGCACAACAATCATAAACATGTCTCCCAAACACATATGGTAACTATCTAGATGTATGTTATCTCCACTATAACATGTCATCAAGAGTGTGCACTACTCTAAGCATGTAAGACGGAGATATCATCTAAACTAGCTCCATCAGGTGTTCATGGAATGTTGTGCAGCTCATATGCATAACAAATGCAACAAGAGCCTACGGTACATCAATAAGTAAACTATATCAAATGCTCAATACACTACCTGATAGATCTGCATATAATTTGCTATGTATAAGACAAAACAAATCTATGTGAGCAATAAAACCAAATACTTATCTTTTATTGTTTTTGTGGGTGGGCTCCCACTACCTTCTTGTGGGAACAACCATGAGAGACCTATGTTCTTCATTTTCTTGCTAGGAGCCCATCGCAGTTTGGATCTTCATATCATCACCTCAACATGGGGAGTGTTACCGGGCAAACTAGCAGGGCTAGTTCCTGATAAGCAAAAATAAGGAAAGTGATTGAATGTCACCTCGATCACGATCCTAACTTCTCCAGGAGCCAATAACCTCCAAGGAGAAGTATCCTTGTGGAACCCTGTACAACACTGATACAACCAAAAGACTATATTCTCTATGCAATCATTAGTTACACCAGTGCCCAAATGGAGTCAATATGAAGATATCTCAACAAATAATTATCCAATGTCAGTAGGTGCAAATTAGGCGAAGTAATATGATCAAAGAAACACCAATTATGCTATAAATCACCAAAGACCATTAAACCACTAGGATCGTTTCGTGATAATAAAGATCACTTAATTCAGGAGCATTAATCCACTTAAACCATCAATGAAGTACGAAATCATATATCATTCATCACATTAGTAGAAATAGCAAGTGGATGAGCATGTATTATGGCAATGTGCAACTAGTCAAATAAAGATAATATAACCAGCATAGTTCAAAGGACAATTACCAATGTATTCACTGTCAATCAGATTTATCATGTAGGTATATAACATACAACTAGTTCAAGAGTAACTAAGGCCAACAATATCATTAAGCCAGCGAATGAGGCATTAACTATGAGAAGTATAAGATCAAATGATTAGTCAATTCAACTTATCCAAAGATAGCTATGTAGGTTATATGAATAAGTGTAACCACAATTAAGGACAAAGAATGTGACAAACTAAATAGAATGCAAACTCTAACTCAATCCTCCACAACAACTCCAGTCCATTTACCAAACTAACAAATAAGGTCCTAAAGACCATGAACTAAGAAAACCAAGATATCAAAATGTGTTTCAAAGTTAATAACAAGAATGTAAGTTTCAGATCTGTGTGTAAAAGTATAGAGCAGCAGAGAGTATCCACAACAAATCAGCCCTCAGATTAGAGTATTAAAATGCCCAGAAATAAGGCAAAACTAACCTAAGAAATAAACCAATAATAATTAAATTCAAAATGCTAACTTGTTTCTGTTTAATCTTTGTTGCAGATAGGGCAAGGAGGAGATGCACAGGGTCTGCAATTTTTAATTGCAGACCTGTGTATACCTGGAATAAGGACTCAGATGGGACAGCAAAGGGAAGGAAAGGGTAGGAGGAAAGGCAAGAAAGGATGGTGGAGAAAGGTGGAAGTGGAAGATGGGAGAAGGGAGAGCCGAGGAGGAAAAAGGATGGTGAAAGGTGGCCGCGGGTAAGGCAGCAATAAGGTAGTAGGGCCGAGGGTTCATAGGAATCCAGTGAAGGCAAAGAAAGGGAGTGTGAGCTGGAAAGGAAAGGGACCGAAGGTGAAAAGAAGAGGCCATGGAGGATGTAGGGCTAGGGAGCAGCGAAAAGGTGGCACAGCAGGTTAGGGAAGCAGATCCGAGCTGGAATAAAGGAAGGCCGAGGATGGAAGGAAGTAAAGGGAGGCCAGCCGAGTGGTTTGGGAGCTAGAACAAGGGTCTTAGGGAAGGGAAGGAGTAGGTCGTAGGGTTTTGAAGGTCTGCAAACTAGGGCTTTGCACAGAAATTTGGGTTTTAGCAGAAATTTTAGGGTTTAAACTTTAGGTTTGAACATTTAACACTAAAATTAGGGTTTTTTAGTATTTAAAACTAACAACTAACTCAGAAAATAAAACATACGACTAATCTAACATGGTATATACAATTGCCAAAACTTGGAAATTTAGGTTAGATGAGTAAATGAACAACTTAGGGTTTCATTAGTGAAATTCACCTAACCCTAGAGCATTAAAGAGGTTGGCCCTCCTCTTGAGATGGTGCTTGTCAAGTTTGGAAAACTAGGGCTTCTTCAACAACTTCAAGAGTTGGTTGATGATGCCCTAGCTAAGACAAACTTTGGAGACCTAAAACTCAAGTTGAAAATGCTAGGGCGACTAAAAGCTAGAAAATAACTTATGCTAGGGCAAAATGCAACACCAACGACTACCATTCAACCTTAGACAAGCATAAATCCAACATTTAACAAAAAGACATCAAGAGAAATACTTAGATACCTTCTTGTGCATGTGTTAAGAAAACAACTCTTAGCATCACCTTGGAAAAGAAACAAGAGAAAAGACTTCAAAGAATTATCCCCAAACTAGCAAGCATGGTTCATCCTCAAGAGGTGCGCATCACTCAAAGAGCCCTAGTGAGGGCAAAAATCAGAAATAAAAGTGTAATCCCATAAGTTGATGTGTAAAAATGAAGTGAAGAAAAGTTATTTATACCTTTTCACACTCACTTTTACAAAAATAATTAAAATCCAGGCCGACATGCCTTTTTAAAATGTCAATTTGAAATTATAAATGTCAACTTAAAATTAAAAGAATAATAATATAAAATAATCAGAACTATGGGTAATTTGGGGTGTTTTCCCCAATCTTTACCCACATTTGACTAAAATGCCTAAAAATGAGAAAAATAGCCCCTTCTGTAGGCCAGACTACAAAGGGGGGGGGGTCGTCATGCCCCAACTAACCCCAACAGTAATGAAAATCCCACAACGCCCCACCCTTTATCAAGCATACAGTATGCTCTCAAGGATGACGTCATCCTCTAAAGAGGGGCCCAGAGAGAGGGCGCTAGTGAGCTAAGTGGCCAAGAGGGTGCTAGAAGTGCTCTGCAGGATAAATATGCGCTTCAATGCTGAAGAATCTGCCACTGGAGTGATAAATCAAAGTCGAGGTTATGTGACCCAGTGATCCACCCCTAGAAGCCCCGGACACCAACCTCGGGGCTTCAAGCCCTTTCATGAGACAGTCAGCGATGCCACTAAGCCATAGTACTTCCAATGGAGAAACCAAAGGGTCTGGCCATAACCCCTACATCAGAAAAAGCCTGCTAAACACCCCTCTTGGTCAGAAAAAAAAGACACCCTCTCCCAGGGGTACCTCTACAGGAGTACTAGTACTGGTACCATCGTAACAGGGAGCACTAGAAGAAGAACTCCAAACAATTATCATTCCTTGACTTCTTGTGAGGAGTGTCTTCATCAACATCAATTGTTGGGGCTTCATGGTTCCTTTTGTTTCAACTTCGACAATTACTGGCGTAATGGCCATATGTCTTGCACTTGAAGCATTGAATATGTGAGAGATCCTTCTTCTTCTTCTGATCTAGAGAAGGACTTGATCGCCTCTCTTGATTCTTATGGTTCTGAAACTTTCTTCCTTTTCCTCTGCCTTTCTTGACATGAGATGTAAATGCTTGATTTTCTTCGAATTGAGAGCCATGAAGTTTCTGCCTTGCTACAATCCTCGTCTCTTCCTAAGTACAATCTACCCATAACCTGTCAAATTTGGGCAACTTGGTTCGTCCACTTATACTTTGGATAAATGATTCCCAAGAGGGTGGGAGACCATTAAAGTGGTTATGACAGGCTCCTTATCATCAAGGGATTCTCCACTAGAGCTTAGCTTGTCCCTTAGTTCTGAGATCCTAATGAAGTACTCAGCAATTGATTCTGACTTTGACATCTTCAGATTTGATAGTTGGTTCCTCAATGTGAGAGTGACATTGATGCTACTGTGTTCAAATAACTTCTTTAGAGTTTTGAACATCTTCATAGTTGTCTTCTTTTGTGAGATCTAAGGAACCAAATGATCTTTTACTGAATCTACCAAGATTCTTCTTGCTCTTGCATCATTCTTTCTCCACTGAGACTTGCCATCTTCTGCTTCTAGTTATGGATCCTTCTTGTTGATGAGCTTCAAACGATCATTTCCTTCTAATATAAGAACCCTAGACTTCCAAGAGATGAAATTGGAAGCCCCATCAAGTCGATCTTCAACCTTCATTCCAATCATCTTGACTGCAGATCTGGAACAGAAACCCTAGCAGGAGCTAGGTCAAAAATGAAGTTTGGATTCTTGCAAAACTAACTCCACAGATAGATGCGCCCTATCAAGGCGAGTTGAGAGAAGATAAGATCGATCCAAATTTGTGGACCAGACAACCCAAAACTTGAAACCCTAATTCTGCGGTAACTGCAGTAGCTGCAAAATTAGGTCAAAAATGAAACTGCTCATAACTGGATTTTTCCTTCACCAAAAGATGCACACTCCCTAGGGTGAAGTTTCCAATGCACTTTTCAAGCCAAAACTGAGGAGGGAAGGCCGCGAAAAGTGAAACCCTAGTTTCTGGAAATGGCTTCTTCTAGTACTGCTCTGATACCATGTTAGTTTTTATATAATTCTAGCAGTATAATCAAATGTAGATAATAAAACACGATCACTAGAAGAACAACCAAGCACAGAAACAATAGACACAAAGTTTTATCCTGGGAAACCCAACAGGGAGAAAACCCAGCAAACTTGGTATAGAGATAATCAATGCCGAGAACAGAGTACAAATACAAGAGAGAGAAAGAGAAACTTCTCTAAGTGTGAAAAACCCAAAAAATTACTTCTCCGAGCTGTTGCTGCGAACTTCTTCCTCTCTAGTGCGAACTTGCTTGCCTTGAGTGGATCATCAAATGAGAGGTTCGAGCTCTTTATTTATACACACATCAAAAAGTGACTTCTTCCCTTACTGGGCCGACCTGACTTTCCCAAACTAGGCCGACCTTACTGGGGCAGTTTTGCCCATTGTTTGGGGCAAATTGCCCACTGTTTTGGGGTAGTTTACCCACCAGGCCGACTTGTCTTGGGTAAAGATAAAATAACATTTAAAAATTCTTTCTTAGTGTATTTTCACCCCAAGGTTTACATTGATTCTTTCAAGGGTTTTACATGATCAGTTACATCAATATCTTCTCCCGTAGGAGGTACAACAATAATATAATAAAATACAATAATAGAATAGCTTCCAAAGTTGCACTATTTCCAACAATATACTTCCTTAGTCTTTTGCTTAAATTTATGCTTGAGATAAAGAATTAATTCTAGATTTAGAGAACTTTGAAATAAAAGATTTAAAATGGATAATATATCATTCAACTAGTGTCTGGTTGCTTAAAGAGAGGGCAATGGGGTCATAGAGGAAGCATGTGAACTTGTAAAGTTTTGGTGATCAAGGAGTAGGAGAGGGTTGAAGAGTTCAAACCCTTCTCCTAATATTTGATAGCCAAAATAAGTTCTTCTTCTTGTCCAAAAGAGAATTCAAGAGCTGAAATCCTCTCAAAAATATGCATGCAAAGTTTGTCAATCCTAACTACAAGTAACATATTTCAAGTGTTGAATATTATGCTATCTAATAAATAGAAATTAACAAATTGAATTGAAAAGTAAAGTGCTTACCCCAATCTTTTCATGTAGAATTATAAGTTGTACAACGCCATAATTGACATTAAGCACCTATAGCTCCAACTAGCTTCTCCAAAATTCACCCAATACTCTTACACAATAAAGAAAACTAAGCAAATAGCAAGAGGAATTTTATTCTCCAAGTTCTAGCAAATATTGAAATGAGAGGAGGGTCTTGTTATCACACAACTTGTAGTTGTCCCTAATAGTATCCCATCCGGGATGGTAGAGGAGATGGACAACTAAAGAGGTGACCCAAGAGATGCCACGGTTCCCAATGCAAGTTGGGAGTCACGACAACCGAGGCACTCTTCACTTTAGATTTGGACAGGAAAAGATCAAGGGGGGGACCCTATAGCTAATCGACAACAGACTAGCCAAAACAATGGTTCCTAGGGAAGTGTGAAAGTTAAGTTATGGAAACCAATGCAAGCTTAGGCGGACCCAAGGGTTTAAGTATGTGGTTGAAGAGACTGAAGAAGTGACAATTGCTTCAACCAATGTATGAGTTGGGCCACCTAGGAGGATCAAAAAGATAGATCTAGTACCATGAAATAGACAAGTGGGACCCACTTCCTTAAAATAGGGAAAAAGGTCCAAGATGGGTCAACTTGGTCAAAATTAATGGGAGATGGTACTATAGGGGCTCTATGACATGGATCTATGGATTGACCAAGAATTGAGAGCACCCAAGTGTGGGATCTAGGAAAAGCCACTAACCCCAAGAAGTGCGAATTGCCCCAAGGAGGACTAGTGCCTTAGATCAAGGACCAAATAGAGTCGGATGTCCACCAAAATGTAGATCGGGGTAGTCAAGGTACAAAACGAGGTGGGTTTTGAAGATCAAAGGCTTCCAATGGCTAGATCTCAGTAGATCTGAGATTCAAAATGCATCACTCAATGACCCAAGTGGGGCACAACCCTCAAAATGAGGAATGGGCCCCACAAGGCAAAAATCAAAGAAGTGAAGCACTAGGGGTAGGTTATCAAGTGAGAGGAATGCAAATCAAGTGGGATCTCACCTACCCATGTGTTGGAACTAGCTTAACTCACCTACCCAAGGAGGGCGACCTCACTCAAAGAAGGCTAGGTGCTTTGGGGGAAGGGTCAAATGAAGTCCAAATGCCACCAAACTATAGATCCGAATTGCCGTGGATACTATAGAGGTGGGTTCTTTTTATTATACCCAAAGCCAAGCTAGATCTTAGTAGATCTAGAAAAAAAGTGAAAACAAGGGTTTTGATTTTAAGGGTTTTATGACCAATGAAGAAGAATGAATGGATCTAGGTACATACCTTGTAGAACTTACCTCAATTGCTTATGGCCACCTTGCAAATTGATAGCCTGCACCTATGTGTATATTCAAGAGTGAGATTTTGTTGCTCCAAGCCAAAACGTCCTCCTCCAAAAATGCCAAAATGTCCTCCTCCTACAAGACAAGATCAAGTGAAACAAGCCAAGTAAAAAAATTATGAAAATGATGGAAAGATGTAATAGAAAGCATCAACTATGTCACAAAGATACAATAATGATACTCCCAGTCACCAAGATCAACCCGAGAGAGAATATGTGGATCCCTCCAACAATAACCCTCTTCAAATCGTCCTCCTCTCCACCAATTCGGCCTCCCTGCAAGAAAACAACGTGTAGCTCCAAGATCCACAATGATACATAGAAGAGATACTGTATATTCAAAGTGGAAGAGAATCCACAAGACAAGAGAAATATGCTCCACAAAGAAGTATTTTATTCCAATATTCAAGAGCCTCCAAAGGTGAGCTATACAATAGGGGGTCTCCTCCTTATATAGGATAATAAAGACCAAAACCCTAGATCTCAAAACCACTTTATGAAATGAGTGGTTGAGATTAAAAGATCTCAATACATAATCAATGGCTAAGATGAATCATAACATAACATCACATGGATCACTCAAAATAGTGATGACGTCATAGCTAGGAGAGGCTAAGTGAGGGTGATGTCATCTTCTAGAGGGAGAAAAAGTACATGGGCCCACCTCACATTACATGGACATGACTCATAAAGCTCATGGTGGGGCTAGGAGGCATCAATCCTTGCTAGCTCATCCCTATAGCACAATAATATAAAATAATATGTCCAAATAACACAAATGATCAAAATCTGTCCTCAAAATATGTGAGAGACATGCAATAAAAGGCCTCTTGTGGCCTCTGTGGACCCCACTGACTGATGAAAACTGGCTGGAAGATGGGGGGTTCACCCTGGAAGACCTCTATGAAGACCAAGTGCCAAAACCTTGCCTCAATTGCCCAAATCGAATTCCTCGGTGACCCTTTTATTCCATTTCTAACCTGCCTCGGTAACTGTGAAGCTGCTGAAACTGCCTCCTAGGGCACCTGCACTGTCAAACTGATCCCACCAGGCTCTCCAGAAGGGGGGGTAAATGGTAATATCAAGTGGCTGGACCACCCCCTCCTCATACAACGCACTAGGTGAACTGACCTCTCATGGCCCCTGCTGGTCAGGCTGGGAAAACAACCCCAAATCTGGTCAACAAGTGGAAAACTGCATCTATCACTGTCAGAAGTGCCCGAAACTGAATGATAAGTGTCTCATTGGATCCAGAAGACCCAAAACTATAAGAATGTGTACTCATGCACCATGGGTTGCCATGATGGGCCAATTGTAGGGTCCACCATATGTGGACAGTGCATAATCTAATGATCTGAAGTAATAATAAAACCTGTTGAACTGCATCAATCACCATTTGAACCATATGCCCATCATATAGCATCATCATCAAGAGTATGTGGGACCATCAATCATCATCAATAAGCATACATGGCCCACATCATCACGGATCCCAAGAAATGACCATAGTCAAACTGGGTTTGACTAGGTCAATCAATGTTATCGGAATCGGACCGGTCATCAAACCGGCAAAGCCCAAAATGTGAACCGGACCGGAACCGGCAAAAAACCGAGTAAAAAACCGGCCGATTAAAAAATACATAAAATATTCATATTTTGTAAAAAAACATATATATTCATGTGCATACATATGAATCGAAACCATTAATACACAAATATGCAAAGTTTCTCATATATATAGTAAATATGGGTGCAAATAACCAAAATAGCACCTAGATTCACTAGCTCATTTAAATGTCAACCCAGGGCTCGTGATAAGGTTACGAGACATTAGTGCTGCATGTACAGAGCAAGTTGCTTGAATTTGACTGGTTACTATGGTTTCCTATGATTATTTTACCTAGTGTATCCAAGGTTTATGCTTGAGAGTTTGTAAGGTTAAGTGACTATTTGATTTGTTTGATGTCTCTGCAGTTTCTCTCATTTCATGTTCTCTTCAATTTGGAATTTATATATATACAGTCATTTCTTTAGTCTTTTAAATAGTGTTCAAGCATGTACCATGGACATTAAAAAGGTTAAAACTATGCAAGTAACTAAGTATTAAAGATTATAAACTAAGTAATGTGACTTAACCTATCAATAAAGTAATGTGACAAACCCATTACCTATATGATAAATGATTAACTAAGGTTTAAAGATTTATAAAATTAAGTAATGTTATTTCAAAATAAAGTGAGAGTTCTAATAATAAAAATTTAGTGAATTATATCACACAGAGAGCATTACGAGCAAGCCATGCTACAAGAATCAAGGTGAAGTGATTAATACCTTGTTTGATTTACAGTTCTATGCAAACAGAGCAACGCTATCTATGCTATCGATGGTAGATATTTACACGAACCACAACAAAGTATTGCTACAGGAAATAGAATAAAAGCAACGCTACAGTAAATGGTGATTTCTTTTAGCAAATTACAATCTGGCTATGCTACAGAAATCGGACCGGTTGGTTCCATACGAAACCGGTCAAAACCGGCCGGTTCGGCGGTTTTGACCGGTTCTGTACGGAACCGGCAGGTTTTCTGGCCAGTCTGATGCAAAATCCGGTTTTCAAATTTTTTTTGCCCGACCAAACCGGCCAAGCCTGTGAACCAGTCCGACCGGCCTATTTTGTCGGTTCCGGTCCGGTTCCGATAACATTGAGGTCAATATACAACCAAGGATAAATCATATCAATAGATTAAGACATGTTCCTCTAATCATACTCACAACTTAACGTAAAGTATAAACACCATTTAGTGGCATTAATCATGTTTGCATATCCCACCATATGCCATGTGAAATGCACTTTATATAATTTGCCCTTTAGTTTAACCTTTATACATCATAAAACATGTACACTTGAATTTCATATGTACTGTCCATAAAGTGTTAAAACAGATAATTAAAATAATATTTTTCTTTCCTACACATATGTGCTCACTTAAAGGAGCCCCCCTAAAATGGGTAATGTCACTATCATAAACAAAATCGAAGGGGTTGGTTAGACCATGGAAAACCATTCTCTAGCAATAAAATTCAACCCTAAACATGTATGCCAACAAATGCTAACTCATCCCAAGTGCTAGGGAACATCATCAACACCCAATCCGAGTGTTATACCATGTAAATATTTTAGGGCGCTATCTCTAAAAAGCCGCAATAATGTATGACTTAGGAAAAATACCTTCAAATATGTAAACATTAATATGAAAAGATTAGCAAGTGGAATTTTGTCATTAACTCAATAACCTTTTGATTAATTATCCCATTAACCTTAGACTTACCATGCTGCTAAGTTGCACGAAATGTGGAAACGTGTACAAGTTTCGAAAACGGGTGTTGTCGCCGAGATTGCACACCTGTGGAGGAGCGCAGCAAAAATCTTTCGAAGTTGCTCGGCGTGGCCTTGGGGGCAAGCAAAGAGTCAGAGATGTTGTCATCTGATCCTGACTCCTCCGTTTAGGCAAACTCCTAATGAAGCCAAGGGGGGTAGACCCTAATAAAGAGTTTCTAAGGCTCTTAAATTTATTTCGTTGCTACGAATTAAAGTAAGTTATTTTTAGGGGTTTTATAATGATGACTAATAATCGACACAAGATATTGTATGACTAATAATCGACACAAGATATTGTAACTTTAAATTGAATCAACAGCATAAATATTCACGATATAAGATAGAGAAAAATATAGCAAATAAAAAGACCAATGCCGTGGAGTAAAATTAAAATGGTGCTTGCTGTTGTAAAGAAAACCGTTGTGCATGCTCTTGGTCAATTTTAGAATATTAGGGTGAAAATGTTTAGGGGGGAAATGGGGATTCCCGTATACCTTGCGGTACAGGGAATATGTCCAGATTTATGATTTAAGTGACTTTGCACAAGAACATGTGGGCTGGAAGGGAGTCTCAAGAGCGATGTTCAACACTACACCAACAAGGATGTAGTCTAACTGTGCTTTGAGGTCACCTTTCGGTGGTTCTCGCTTCCTTAGCCAAAATTTCCCCACTTTTGATCAATTTCGCAATGTTCCCCCAAGTTTCTTGGACGGGGGGACGCGGGGAGCGAGGAAACGTACATTCGGGACACGTGGAGACCACCCCCAAACTTTAGGGAAATTCAAGGGGGACGAGGGGACGTCCCTAATATTATAAAAATAACATAAAATACCAAAAATAATATTTCATTTGACATATATTCATGATTGTGCAATGTAAATACTAAATATATTGATTTATTTTCTAAGTAGTACTAAGTAGGGATCGTAAAAAGTGAAAATAATGGAAAAACATAAAAATAAAATAAAAAATATTATCATTGGCATGGGTGGGGGGAAACGTTTCATCAGGAGTCCCCAGGACGCAGGAAACGAGGGAAACGCGTCCCCGTGGAATACTACAATTTCAAGGCAACGCCGGATTTTCATTTGTTTGCGGGGACTTGATTTTATTAAGATGAGTGGTTTAACTTAAATGTGGAAAACTTAAAAAATGAAAACTACCGCTTTTGATATCCCAAAGCTCAGACAAGCCTGCGATGGTTAAAGCATATGCAGAGCATGCGAATGTTAATTCCAATTGTTAAAACTCTCCGACAGAGAGCACTCTTGATCCGCAAAAGTGATATTCAAGAGATTTTAAGAAAGTAAAAACCCTCCGATAGAGAGCGCTCTTGATCCGCAAAAGTGAGATTCAAGAGACATTAAAGAGAAAAAGGAAAATGAAAAGAAATATAGAAACAAAGCAAACAAAGGTTCTCTAATTACTACCCAAGAGTCTCTTTCAGGTCAAAGACCGTACTCGGGAAATCAAGGGGGTTAGTATTCAGTCTATTCCCAAAATAAAGTAAAGTAAAACATGAAAGAAAAGTCTAGATCTAGTTGCAATAATTGAAAGAACTGATCTGACAAGAAAAACTAATCTAAAGCATAAAGTAAAGGGGACTAGTACAAGCTTTCCCAAATGGGGGAAGGGGGTGTGGGAGCCATAATCCCACCTGCTCTTTATTAAATTATTACAAATTTTAACTCTCCAACAAAGAGCGCTCTTGATCCGTAAAAACGAGATTCAAGAGACTTTAAAAAAGATTGAAAAAAACTAAGTAAATGCAAGGAGTTGGAATGACTCTCTTTAGAGGCTTAAATCTCCCAGATTCGCCCAAGTTCTTCGCTTTTCTATGACAAAGACAAAAAACCAGCAAACAACAAATTTATTAAAATGTCGAGGGATTAGCTAAAATCACAATAAAATACAATATTTAGTACTTGCAAATGATAGAAAATAATTTACTAGTTCAAGTACTAAATATTCATGGCTAGATCTAAGCATGAGATAACAAATTTAAAGCATTTTTTAGATCTAACATGTAAACAAGTAAATAACTAATGATGAAACTTTCTTAGATCTAATTTACTTGTATTAAAAATGTAATCGAGAAAAAAAGAGTTTAGAGATTTTTGAAAGGATGGAAGGAGGGCTTGAAGCTCCAAGCTTGATCTTTATCGAAGACTCTGGAATGCATGCAAACAAAATATTAGCTCGAAAATGCCGAAGAGGGGAGAGGATGCAACCAAGCTCAACTCCTCCTTCAGATCTATGACCTGCACAACTATAAGAAAAACTTGCCAATAATGGATTAGATATAGTGTGCATGCAAAAAAGAGATCAGGAAAGCCTCAATACAACCGAGTAGAGTTGGCTACTCCTGTGTCTCTTGAAAACAAAACACAAATAAACAACTTAACAACCGTAAATGTTTACTCTATGATTATGAACAACCTTCTAAGCTAGATCCATTACCAATATTGAAACAAGAGAAAATACGTGTTACAATATCACCTCAATAACACAGCATAATCAAATGGCACAGCATGGACCTCCAAAGTCTTTCAATATTATTCATCAGATACAACAGTGTTACAATGGGCATAGGTTCCACCATCCATCCGGAATGAGTGAGAATGCCTTGCTTAAATAAAAGAACAAGAGAGAGGGGGTGCGCATGGATCCATAAAGGCAAGGAGGGCGCATATCACAATTAGAGGAGTGATTCACGTTTGGTCTAAACGTTAACAAACACAAGGTTGGTGTGATTGAATGATGAGGTGGTTGCCACCTCATGAGAGGGGTACCCCTCTTCACTTTGGAAACAACTCCCACCTTTACGAGTTGCTACATGGGGAATGACGCCCATGATGAGACTATGCGCCATTCTAAATTTGATTTCACTATTCACTTTAATAATTTGATTTTAGAAAATGTGCATACCCACTTTAATAAGGTCGTATATCATATGAGACTAATTAGCCACCTTTTCCATACATTTTTTAATCATTTTTTTGGATTTTCACACTTTGTCTTTTTGTGCAATTTGTAGCACATTTAGCATTTAAATGTCATTTTGTAGCACTTTTAAGAAAAAATGCCACAATTGACATTTTAATCCCCTGAAACCTAAAAAAAGTGGGTCCTAGGTTAAAGAGGTCGCTTTGAGCGTGAAAACGAGCATCCCCACGCCAAATTCCACCTCCAGACCATGCTTTAATTACACTTTGAAATTTTCCAATTAAACCATTAAAAAATGGTCTAATTTTACGGAAAATTTTATTTTTACTGGAATGAACTCAAACTCCAAGGGGTCCTAGTACATGTCCATACGATTTATTACCGATGGCTAGCATGTAAAAATACATAAACACTTAGGATTTAATAACCTCCTAAGGTTTGACCACCATGGTAAATACTCCAGCTTTGGAGGTGTGAATGAAAAACTCAAGAATTACACGTCACTGAAGCGCAACACATAATTTTTAAGGAAAAAACACTCTAGAGTATCCCCTTGATAGTCAGACCTAAGGTAGCCCATGTCTTCTACAAAATGACCATGCTTAGACCAACTTATTACAATTCCCCCAAGGGGGTCTAGACATGCAAATTTTACAAAGGACCAAAAATTTGGCCTGATGAACTTTTGAACACTGACGGTGAACATTGAACATGTTCACAACTTTGGCAGCTCGCAAGAAATCCACCTAATGTACAAATTAGGAGGTAACAACGGGAACACTTTGAAACGTGACCCCCCCAAAATGGGTATGTCGAGGCGCGAGGGAAATGTGATGTATATGATAAATATGATTGTTATTGATGACAACACATTAATGACAAAGGCTAAAGTGATGACATGGAGTACATGGTCAATGACAAGGTGCAAGCATGACAAGATATTAATGAAAAAGGTTAAGTTGATGACATGGCAATGACTTGATGATCTGATAGAGGTGTTGGAGACATGGCAATGACTTGATGATCTGATAAAGGTGTTGGAGACATGGCAAAGACTTGAAGAACAAACATGGAAGACAAAGGACAAAGTGGACAAGGGCAAGGACATGATGTATGACAAATGGTAAGCATGGATGACATGAATGACATGGCACAAAGGACAAGGACCTAGATTGATGATGAGATGGAGAAGGTTGATGGCAAGCAAGACAAGGTAGCACAGCTGCGGGCATTTGGAAGATGGTTGCTGGCATTTGGAGGGTGCTGCGAGCATTTCATAGTGCCCTTGCGACCATTTCATAGTGCCCTTGCAAGCATTTTAAGGTAGCCATGCAGGCATTTTTATTGGCCCATGCAGGCATCTTCAAAGCTCAGCCTGCAGGCATTTTTATATACATCCTGCGAGCATTTTCATATGCCCCTGCGGGCATTTGGAAGGCCCCTTGCTGGCATTTCAAAGCCCTCTTGCGGGCATTTGATGGAAGAACTTAATGGCCCCTTGCGGGCATTTGATGGAAGAACTTAATGGCCCCTTGCGGGCATTTTCATAAGGCACTGTGGGCATATTTGTAAGCCCTTGCGGGCATATTCTTGAGACATCTACGAGCATTTAAATGACCCTCATGCTGGCATTTTATGAGCCCCTTGCGGGCATGTCTAAAAGATAGCCTGCGGGCATTTTAAGAAGGCCTACGGACATTTTAAAGGCATGCTTGTGGGCATATTTGAGCACCATCTATGGGCATATTGGAAAGCCCATGCTGGCATTTTATGAAGGCCTTGCGGGCATTTGTAGAGGCCCTTGCGGGCATAAGTTTGAAGCTTATGCAGGCATTATTAGTGGCTAATGCGTGCATATCAAAAGACCCTTGCGGACATTCTATGGAGCCCATTGCGGGCATTTTATGGAGTCATAAGGGCAGACCAATGATGTAGCAAAGAAGACAAAAAATGATTAAAAATATAAATATATGTTTATTGAGGTCAATATGGAAATGGTGTGATGGGGTCGGCCATCCTAAAATGAATTGATTTATTATTTAATAAATTGATAAAAAAAATACAATGACATGTCGACCTCCTAAATTGATGGATAAGGGAAAAGTATAAATAAGTGACAAAGTTTTGAAATTTGTCAAGTGAATTTTCGGGAAGAAATTCGGAGATGAAAAGGAGCTCTGATTTTTCGGTGAGGATGCTTGAGGAGAATTTTGGGGGTTAGCAGCAGCAGCAGATCAACAAGAGCAGTAGTGGAGAAATTATCTTTGTCTATTTGATTTCTGGGTTAATTCTGGGGCAGCAGGTTGACATGGACAGCAGAATGAAAATAACTATGGACAATTGATGACATGTATGATGTGTATGGACAGAATGGGGATATGCTGGTGAATTGATTGAAGACATGCTTGGACAACAGAATTGGCAGCAGGTTTTTGATGACAGTGATCTTGTTGACAAGGGGAAATTGATGAAATTGTATATGTAACTACAAGCTGGGTCTTGTATTATTTTTCTTAGTTGGATCTGAGAAAAAGACCAAGCTGAGTCTTGGAATAGAAGTTGGTGCTTCTGATTCAGTTGTAGCTGATAATACCTAACGATTGTAGCCGATTGAATCAAAATATAAAAAGATTACAAAGCTTATATCTTGTGTCTCTTGTGATGTGTCAATGATATGGATTACTTGCTTAATGTTTATTGATGTATAGATCAATATGAATGATGATCTCTATATGAATGTTAAAATGGAATTGTAATGATAAATGTTAGGGTTAGAAGAAGTTGAAAAGTGGAATTAAGTGAAAGCTCACTGATTCACCCCCCCTCTCAGTGAGCCATTGTGTCCATCAGTATATATATATATATATATATAGTTTTTTAATAACACATTATCTCACAATAAAATAAGAATAAGAGGTTAATTTGTACGTAGCCTTAGAAACAATTTAGAAGTTAATTTGCTTTCATTTTCCATAAACTAGGGTTTTTTATATTTCCCATGGGTCTGAAGTCGCCCATGGTCCTTTGGAGGTAACTGTTATCACCAATCTTGTAGTTGCCCCTATAGGTGGATCCAATGTGGACGGTAGAGGGGATAGGCAACTAAGGTGGTGAACCAAGAGGGCCTAGGTTCCCAAATGGATGGTTGTCACGCCAACCAAGGCTACGTAAGGCTATCAAAGCCAAGATAGCAAGGGGGAGACCCATATCTACTCCCGATAGGAGAGATCAAGCCAATCACCAGATCAAATCAATCTAATGAGTTACGTAAGGTGACAGGTATGGAACCCTAGAAATAAGGAATCAAGATCACTATGGAGGCTTGGAAAAGGTATAGTATGATAATGATATATGACACACAGTGACTCAATGATTAGGTATGATTCCAGAATTCAGAGCTAGTTTCAAATGATCAAAATCAACTGCCTTGGGAAACGTGACCCTTAAAACAGGGAAAGTGTCCCAAATCAAAGATCTGATAGTTAGGGCTTTCTAGCTATGCTTGATGAAAGGATGTGATAGTTTCAAGGTGTTTCAAACAACAAGACAAAGATCAAGCCACGAGACAACTCAACAATCTAGGAAAGTCGAATTGACTTGAGGAAGATTAGTGCCTTGGGAATTGGGCCAAATGGAGTCAGATGTCAACCAAATTGTAGATCTGGAATGTTGAGGTGTTGAGGTAGGTGGATCTAAAAGATTAGGATCATCCAATGGCTAGATCTCAGTAGATCTGAGATTGAAATGTGCCACAAAGTGACCCAAGTGGGGCTCAACCCTCAAAATGAAGAATGGGGCCCACAAGGTCAAAATCACTGAAGTGACACACTAGGGGTAGGTTATCAATTATGGAGATCAAAGATCAAGTGGGATCTCACCTACCCAAGTGTTAGATCCTTACAAACTAGCCCCTCCTAGAAAGTGCGACCTTCCTTGGAGAGACTGTTTTGCCTTGGGAAAGGGGTCGGATGAAGGCCAAATCACACCAAACTACAAATTCGAATTGTCGTGGATACTGTAGAGGTGGGTTTTAAATTTTATACCCAAACATCAAGTGGATCTTACTAGATCTAAGAAAACATAAAATGAGGGTTTGTAAATTAAGGGTTTTTATGAAGAACATGCAACAATTAATTAATAAGAATATGCGAAATAGCAGAAATGACAAAACTCAGAATCACTTTTATATTGATCGCGGGCCACTTTGAGGGGGCAACCTCCTTTGAGCAAGCTCAATACAAATAACTTCACCATACCTTCATTGGTCTCAACACAGACTTATATACTAAGTCTAAGCACCAATACCATGGGTCAATACCATGTGTCAATACAAACCATGGGCCAATACAAAATATGGATCAACAATTACTACGGGACGACTTACAAAGCATATGCGTCCAACAACAATAATACAAACTATGGATCAACAAATATTACGGGACGACTTACAAAGCATATGCGTCCAACAACAATATACTAGCAAAGTAAATAGAAGGGTTGACATGGGTTCCTAACATCCCCTCTCCCTTAGAAAAAGCTTTGTCCTCAAACCTTTAGATGTGGAAATTGATGCAGAATCTGAAGGAGTGGTTCCCCTGTAGCATCCTCGGGTTGCATTCCGGCCCACTGACGCCTTTTGAGTTTCAGGGAGGAGTACTTGGAAGGCTGTAGACGAAGGACCATATCAGCTACGTGAAAAGTGCGCTCAGAACGGTGTTGATTGGCGTGTTGTTTCACTCAAGTTCTTGCCATGTGAAGATTGTCCTGCAGAATGAGAAGAATCTGATCGCGGTTTCGAAGAACCGAGTCAATTGCCTGAACTGGAGAGCTGTTGAGCGTGTATGGAAGAAGAACTGGCGGTGCCTATCCATAAACTGCTTCATATGGTGTCCTTTTAGATGTGGTATTGTACCACTGGAGCGCTTCTAGGAAATCCATAGAAATAGCTGTCCACATCTGTGTAGGGATGGGAAAGGGTTCGAGCAGTCCCGAAAGGAGTGTCGTTTCACCCTTGTTGACCTGGCAAGTATCACAGTCAACCACCATCTCTTGAAGTGTCATTTTCATTCCCTTCCAAAAGAAGTTACATTGTTCCCAGTCATACATTTTGAGTAACCCGGAGTGCCCTGCCGATGAAGGAGCATGGAGTTCATAGAAGAGATAGCACTGTTGAACAGATTGCAACCAATTTGGAACAGGCAGAGAAATAACTGTAAGAGAATCTGGGTCATCAAATGTGCGAGAAGGAACATCTGTCACCATATTGTCCTTACCCTTCTTGTAAGTGATCGCATAGGCATAACCCATGAGTTGGATAACCCATTTTAGGTGTGCTGGGGAGGAGACCCATTGTTCCAGGAAATTTTCCAGACTCCGGAGATCAGTCTTGATGCAGAAATACTTCCCTAATAAGTATGGTTGCCACTTCTGTACTGCATGCAAAATAGCCATCATTTCCTGCTGAGATGTAGATGCGGCTAAATTCGTACCGGAAAGGTCTCCTGAAGGCGACAAGCCCACTGGTTCAGCAAGGACACTTGCATATCTATCCAATGAAGTAGGGGAGACCGTTGATGGGTGCATCTGAATGGAATGGAATTGAGCGATGACACCATGTGAATTCTTCTTAAGGATCTTTTCTAGGCAATGTGAACCGATGATGTGGAGAGACCCTTCTTGTAAGCCCTTAAATTTGTATTGTTTCCCAATGACTGAAAACTGCATCCAAAGTTCAGCAAAATCCCATAAGATGGGGCCAAGTGTGCATAACCATTGAACGCCCAAAACCACATCACATCCGCCTAGGGACAAAGCAAACATGTCAGAGCATAGGTTATAATCTTCCAGAGAGATGCGCACATTGTGACACTTCCCCTTGCAAGGTAAGGTGCCCCCATTGGCAACCAGACTTCAAAGTTGGAGCAAGGATGGACAAAACAATCAACATGTTTGGCGATCCGAGGGTCAATGAAGTTATGAGTGCTACCAGAATCAATGAGTATTGTAAGAGGAAGCTTCTTGAAGTAACCCCTGACCCGCATCGTTTGGGGGGTGGTGACGCCGGATAAAGCATGGAGAGATATCTCTGGTTGTTCATCCTGAGATGGGGGGTCAATAGGCGGCTCCTGAATGTCGACCTAATCATCCATTGTATCTAGAGTTTCTTGACCAATTGTAGAGGCAGGCGAAGAATCCATATCCAAGAGATAAAGCTTTTGTTGAACACATCTATGTCCCCGAGTGAATTTCTCATCACAATTATAACAAAGCCCTTTTTCTCTGCGTGTCTGCATCTCTGTTTCAAACAAATGCTTGATAGGAGTTGGTCGAGGAGCTGGCGAGATGGGAGGTCGTTGAGAACCCATATTTCGAAAGGGAACAAAAGTGGGTTTGGAGCGCTGTTGGGCTGCAATCTTGTCTTATGCCAACTTAAGCAACCCTAGGACTTCCATCATTGTGTTGGGACAGAACATTTTAACCTCTGATCGGATTTCATCCTTATGACCGGATTTCATCCTTAAGACCACTGATAAAACAACTCCTGTAGAATTCATCAGACAATCCTTCTGTGTGATTGGCTAGTTTCTCAAATTCTGTCTGATACTCTCTCACAGTGCCACTTTGACGAAGTTTAGTGAGTGCTCCGGTGAAATCATCAAAAACACTAGGACCAAATCATTGCAAAAGGAGTTGGCAAAAATCTGTCCATTTTGGCTCGTCATGAGCCTTGATGTACCAAAGGTACCATCGAAGGGCTTCCTATTCCAAATGAAAGGACGCAAGTGCAACTTTTTGGACATCAAAAGTATTATGCAGACTGAAATAATGTTCTGCATGATAGATCCATCCAATCGGATCAGTACCATTGAAGCGAGGAAATTCAAGCTTCAGACCACGGAAAGTGCTGGAAGAAGAGAACCCATTGGATGCAGAAGATTCTGGTTGTCGGTTATTGTTCATGGCTGAATGCTGAAAATGGAGGCTGAGAAATTTTTCATCCAGATCTTGGAGTTTGGTTTGGATGGCTACAAGTGCTTTCTCCATGGTTTTTGCTCCTGCGCGGGTGACAACCATAACCAGGATTTTTTTTTGGGGGGGGAATGGATAGAAAAACACAAACAAAAGCTTGTTTAGTAAAGGAAAATTTGGATTTGGGAAAAACTCGGATGGGTAATTGGGGTTTGACTAGGTTTTGGACACTGTCGAAGAGACAAGGAAGCAGAAAAGGAGGATTTCAAAAGCGGGGTGAAAGATTGAGAAAATTTGGCAGAGAGGAACAAAGAAGCAGAATTAGGAAAGGAACTCTGTGGTAAAATTTGAAGGTGATTGGGTAAAATCTGAGGAAGTTATGGCAAACCCTAAAAATAGACAAATGTGGGATTTCGAGCTTTGGGAAGTGGAATTTGGGATAGGGTCCTCAGGAATGAAATATGCAGAATGGGATTACAGGGGTTCCAGGGAAGTTTCAAGGGAAACGGAGTGAAAACAAGGGAAGGGAAACGGAGTGAAAACAAGGGAAGGGAAACAGAGTGAAAACAAGGGAGATATGGAGGGAAAAAAATGACATTTTTTTCTTCTTCTTCTTTCTTTATGGAGGGAAAAAATTTTCTTCTTTTTTTTTTTTTTCAGAATTGAGCTGCTACGGCACGGAAGGGATCTGAAACAAATAGATCTGCAACGACGCGGAAGTGATTGGAAACAAAGGGATCTGAAGTGGCGCCAACTGGATTGAAAACCGTTGGATCTGAAATAGATCTGAAACGACTGGATCTGGAACGGCTGTCAGAATGGATCTGGAACGGCTGTCAGAATGGATTTGAAACGGCGTGGCAGTGATCGACAACAGTTCAGCTGAAAATAGATATGGACCCCAGGTATGTGCGGCTTCCTAACAGTTCAGGGGTTTCACTCGGCCACCAATGCTGTCTGACGACTTGCGTATTGGGGCAGTACCCCTCACTCCACGGCTCAGGTAAAACTAATAACCGCTTTGCCACAAACGACAGCTCTTGGTTTACCTCACGGGTGGGAACTAGTCAATCAGGTAGGGGTCGTTGCCCTTTTCGCTGGCAGGTCCTCTCAATGGACCAGCTACTTTGGGGTTCCTGTGGTACTCCTCGCAATGAGTTTTAGGACTTATGCCCAAGTACTTCCCACAGTTAAGCGGATAGGGATTATTCCCAAATCCGAAACTGCAACAGATGCGAAAAAAAATTGGCAGAAATTCCACCCAACGAACCCAAGAAAGTGCTCTAATACCAGATGTGAAAAACCTGCAACAATTAATTAATAAGAATATGCAAAATAGTAGAAATGACAGAACTCAAAATCACTTTTATATTGATCGCAGGCCACTTCGAGGGGGAAACCTCCTTTGAGCAAGCTCAATACAAATAACTTCACCGTACCTTCATTGGTCTCAACACAGACTTATATACTAAGTCTAAGCGCCAATACCATGGGCCAATACAAAATATGGATCAACAAATACTACGTGACGACTTACAAAGCATATGCGTCCAACAACAATATACTAGCAAAGTAAATAGAAGGGTTGACATGGGTTCCTAACAGTTTTATCAATAAAGTAGTTATGTCAATGGATTGGAGCCAAGACAAGAAGAACAAACCTGTGGATCTTACCTGGATAACCTTGTAGATGCCTTGATGATAATGAACTATGCAAACCCGATCAATTTGGAGCGATTTGAGGTAGTTTTCTATGAATTGGAATTGCCCAAGGAAGCCAATGCGCCCTCTCTCCTGCACAATAAACGTCAACAATATCAGATTTACTGCGAACAAGAGATAAGACTAATGCCACAAGAGAAATAACAGAAAGATAGCATAGATCACAATGATACTAATGATAACCCCTTGATACAAGCGAATGCCAAGTGGAGCAAGTTGAAGAAGCCTTACAAAAACACCCAAGTGAAGTCGCCCTCCTGTAGACAAGACAAAAGTTTCCAAAAAAGATAGATCTTACCCCAAATACCCAAATGCTAGGATGCAATAGACTTTCCAATCACCATCTAAGAACATCAGATGCAAAGGAGACCACAAGTATTTCCACAAGAAAGTTTTTCTATATCAAGATTCCAAGATCCAAAGACCCCTTTACAATGAGAAGCTCTCTCCTTTAAATAGGAAGGAGTGAGTCCACAATCTAGCCACTTTTTCAATGAGTGGCTAAGATTAAAAGATCAAAAGATCTAATCAATGGTAGAGATAAGCTCAACAATACAATACATGGATCACTAATAAAATATAACAATAAGTGGACAAAATCGCCGTAGGAGAGGGGATCCCACCAAATCATGATGACAAAACATAAAATATAGCTCTTGGTGGGTCTAAGGGGTAATTTTTAACACCCTTGGTCAATCCCCATGGCACAATATCCAAGAATAAATGCTATAGACACCAAATCGTGCCTCTCTGGGAAAGTCGTGAACCTTAGGAGGCTCAAAAAATCATCAAAAAGTGCCATAAGTGATGGATGTGGGTCCCGATGAAGCTAAAACTGCTGGAGAAGGTGTGGAAGACATCCCACTCATCATCACTGATCATCGCATGCCATAACCTTGCCTCAGTAGCCCAAATCGAATTCCTCTGTAGCCATTTTTACCATTTATGGCCTGCCTCCGAAAATGTGAAACTGCCCTAACTGCCTCCTGGAGTGCCTACGCTGTCAAGGTGAGCTCACCAATGAATCTGGGAGGGGGGTAATATGGTAATAACAAGTGGCTAGACCACCCCCTCCATGCACAGCGCCCTAGGTGAACCAAGTAAATCTCATCACTGCTCTGATAGGGCCTCCGACAGACCAAAACTGCACTAAGATAGCCAACTAAGGCTCAACCATCACTGTAATTGCCCGGAACTGAAAACAGACTGTCTCGTTGGACTCAGAAGGTCCAAATCCATCTAAGATGTGTACTCATACACCATATAAACCTCTACATGGTCCAAAATAAATACTCATCATATCCGACAGACCAAATAATAATAATCTGTAAAAGTGCTGAAAAGCACAAATCATCATCATAAGCCTGAAACCACTACATAATCCCACCATGGTGACCTGTACCAGACCATATATCATCTAACTGTAACATCTGAGGTCTGCCACCTCATGTCCTGTGGTTGACTTTTGGTCAAACTGAGGTTTGACCAAGTCAACATGACCAAAATATGACTCAAACTGTCATCAAGCTGTTGCAAGGTGTCAAGGGTTAAAACATGCTTTACAATCCATTCACATAGCAATTATAACAAGTAGTAATCATTACTGGCGATCTAAATCCAAATATAATATGCCATTAATTATTATTAATTACTCAGACAAGACTTTCAAGGTCATACTCACTTCATAGTTGTGATCAATTTGCTAGTAAAGGGTGAAGGCTAAGAAACAATTCGCTAGGTCAAAGGATGACTTACTAACTTAACACTGTGACACTTTGGAAATGGAAAAGGGAATACACACCATAGCATATAGTGGACAAGCAACAACACAGGGAATGGCGGTGTCTCACAAATGGATGAGTTGTTCAAAGAGTGTTTATTCACCTTACACAAATGCGCACAATCCATAATACAAATGAGACCAGCAATCTTTTTGATATAGAGTTTAAGTTCCATTGCTTTTTGGGCCTAGAGTTTCCATAGTCTTTGATCTATGTGCGTTTACAAACACATTGCATAGATTTACATTTATTTAGGCTTCTTGCTGCAAGTGTGTTTTTAAGGCACTTGTTTACCTGAGCACTTCTAGGTGTGTCACAGACAGCTTGTTTATCTAGGTATTTACGTTTCACAAAAGATATAACATTTGATATTCATAGCCATATTTACGTTTCACAAAAGATATAACATTTGATATTCATAGCCATTTTCATTTGGCTTGTCTTTCATTCATGTGTGTTTAGAAACACATTGCATGAATGGGCTTTTTCATACAAGATATAACATTTCATTTCCATATTTTGTATTCATGGCAGCACTAAAAGTTTCAGGTTTAGCCAACAACATCTTTAGTGACTAGGGGGACTTCTCAAGGAAATCCAACTTACCATAGGTAAGTTTTGTCACCAACTCAGAGCCGAGACACAATAAACAAGGAAGCTTATCCAATACAGAGGCTACAGTGGGGAAAGTCCTCCATGCCACTAGTCCTCCATGCCACTAGTCAAGTAGTAAATCAAGGGAATGAACAAACTGGGTAAGTCATGGATGGATGAAGACAGTGAATAATGAAACCAACACTAGCAAGCCAAAGTATGGTGGAAATGATCACCTCTATTCTCCCTAAGGAGGGTAAAAAAAATGAGTATAGGCCAAGAACTTCTAAGTCTGAGTAGGGACACATAATATATATATAACCAGGTCCACATATCTATATGATCGCCAGATCATGATACTAAATGCTAAGACATGCTAAGAAAATGGAAATAAAAGCAATATAACCACAACACCATAATATACCTGCTGAGTCATATACCTGAAAAATCATCATCTAAACCATCAAACTGTCCTCTGAAACTGCTACTGTAACTCTGGGCACTACTAACTGCTCTGTACAAATGGCTAAATAGCTACATCGGTCATCTTTCTGAGTGTCCTAAGACTCAATCATGGCATGGGGAATAAAATTGCTGTCCAAAATCTGATAGTGATCCAATATGGATGCTCATCTCAGCATCTCAATGTAAGGGAACTAGCTGAATAGTGTATTGGAATCTAACAAAAAATGTATGGTAGCCCGACTACTATATATGTGATAACAGTAACCTAGAAGTTTCTGAGAAGTTTTTGAGTTTCCAATACCGATACGTGGGCATTCTAGGAGTTTCGTGCAACATAGCCATGGTGTGACCATAATTAACCCCATATTGCATGCTTGACCCGTAAGACAGTGTGCATTTCCTAAGTTTCTAAGGCGAGGATCATGAAGTGAATGTGGTACTAAGGAAAAGGTGTTCGCGAATTGATCATCGTAGAAATGTGACTTAGTGTTAGGCCTACCCCTTAACTTTCAAGAGCTAGGGTTAATGATTTTTCTTCCACGTGTGTGTGTCTTGGAAGGGAGTGTTTTTTCTTGAGTCAACCTTTCTTTGCACCTCTTGTTTCTGATCCCTTTATATTTAATTTTTTTTATTAGCCCTTTTTTTGGCTTAATCCCTTTGCTTTATATTTGGCTTTGATAACCTAGAACATAGGGAACCTAGCTTTTTTGCAAGGGGTCATTGATAACATATATTGCATTTATAATTTAGTTGCATCGACCTTAAAGCACTTTGCTCTTTTAACTTTTGCTTAGGCATTCATACATGGGAATAGTATAAAGACCATGGAACATAACATATGATAGGTCAATTACGAAAGGGGAACATGATGGAAATGGGTAAAAGGGCTAGTGAAATGACATGGAATGAAAAATCGCTAGGTAAAATGTTGTAAATGACATGAAAAGAGTGTCTCATATATTCTTAAATCCCTAGGGATAAACCTGACTCACAAGGTTACACATTTATCTAAAGGAAGAATTATGACCACATCACAATGCATCTTCAGTTATGAAGCAACTATCTAGCATGCATGAGAATTTATACAGCAACACCATTAACCCTCATGGTCATGTCCACACATAAGAGAGCATTTTTTCTTCAGTCAACAAGTACAACATATGTCATGACTCATAACACTAGTATCGAGTTATCAACTAACATGGTGTAAATTTCCTTAAAATCCACTCTAGGGCTGGAGTATGCTGGATTAATTAATTAAACCCAAATTGTTAATGTTAACCACACATGGATTTCTTCACTATGCAGCGGAAAAATAGATACTGAAAGAAATACCAATCAATCACACCAATAGCGACAACACAATCTTTTTGGTTATAAACCCCCGAACAAAACCCAAGATGGGAAAACCGGTGCAACAGTCTGAGAAGATATTTTTATTAAGAAAATATGGAGCAATACAATTTAGAAATCAATTTATGCCCAACTGGCAAAATCGTACCACACAAACTCACTGAGAAAAACCCTGCTGAAAGGTATGGGCTGCTATGCAGCTGTACGATCGGTTGTTGTACGGCCTGCTGCTGTATGGCCTACTGACGTCAGTTGTACGGAATCCATACTGTTGTTGTATGGCCTCCCTCTACGAATCAACCTCGGCTCTCTCCTGCAAATCCGTACGGTCCTCTCTGGATCTCTCCTCCTCCGTCTTATCTACAAAAACTCACTCAAAACTGTTCTCTCTGTCTCTGTCAGAATGTGTGTCCTCTCCACCAATTGATCCTCCTTTTAACTAAATGGCTAAGCGAAAAACCTAATATCACTATGGATCAATGGATGTGATCCTTCGGTGAGATCAATGGCCAAGATTTGATTAGCCATCACTTAAATATTTCTCACTTTCACTTTATAAAAAGTGTTCCATTAAATCAATTAATAATTAGATCACTTTAATATATTTTCCAAAGTAAACTTAGGAAAAATACATTATATACATTTTATTTGCTTCTTCATGTAAATCTTCTGCATGCAAGGACACATGCAATGCAGGAAGACCTTCCTTGTTGTCACTTTCTAACACTCCCTCTCAATGAGGAAGGGATTCGATAACAACCCCAGCTTGTCTCTGAACTTTACAAACTTGAGTTTGCAAAGTGCCTTGGTGAATATGTCTGCCACCTACTCATCTGTCTGAATGTACTCCAACCGAATGGTTCCTCTCTGAACAGAATCTCTGAGGAAGCGATATCGAATGTCAATGTGTTTACTCCTGTCATGGAACACTGGATTCTCAGAAAGGTTGATACCACTCTGATTATCACAGTGAACTATAGTAGTCTCTATCTCACTCTCGAACAATCCTGAGAGCAACTTCCTGAACCACATCCCCTCACATGCAGTCATGTTGGCTGCCATGTATTCAGCCTCTGTTGAACTCAATGCAACTGACTTATGCGTCCTGCTGAACCAAGAGACAACCCTTGATCCAATGTTGAAGCAGCAACCTGAAGTGCTCTTCCGAACCTCTACACATCCTACCCAGTCAACATTCGTGAAACCTGCCAACTGTATACTCCCACTACGCTCATAAACCAAACCATACTCCACTGTACCTCTGATGTAGCAAAGTATGTGCTTCGCAACTGTCCAATGTACTCTTCAAGGGATCACCATTAACCGAGTCAAAGAGTTCATTGCAAAGCTAATGTCTGGTCGAGTGTTGACCAGATACATAAGCGACCCGATAAGCTGCCTATATAGTGTAGGATCAAACTCCTCAATCCCGATACATCAATCTTCCTCCAGTTGGTAACTAGAGGTATATCCATAGATCTACAGTCCTCCATCTTGAATCTCTTCAAGATCTCCATTGCATACTTCCCCTGTCCAATGAAGAAGCACCCATCTCTCTGCCAAACCTCCAGTCCCAGAAAGTAATGCATCAACCCAAGGTCTTTCATTTCAAACTCCACTGCAAGATTTGACTTGCAGTCCCTGATCAGCCTCTCATCTCCTGTAAGAAAGAGATCATCCACATATAGAACCAGTATGAGAGGTACCTCACCTGACAAGAAGTATAGGTTATGGTCTGCCTCACTCCGTTGGAAACCCATCTCTCGTAGATAGCTGTCAATCCTCGAGTACCATGCTCGAGGTGCATGCTTGAGCCCATAAAGAGCTCTCTGCAACCTACATACATGCGACTCCCTACTCTCCGCCTCAAACCCCTCTGGCAGCTCAATATAAACCTCTTCCTCAATAACTCCATTAAGGAAGGTTGTCTTCACGTCCATCTGATGAACGCGCCAACCCATCTCTGCTGCCAATGATAGGGTAGTCCGAATAGAAGAATCCCCAGCGACAGGGGCGAAGGTTTCCTCATAGTCAATACCTTCCTTCTGCGAATACCCCTTCGCCACGAAGCGTGCCTTGTACTTCTCCACACTTCCGTCTGTTGCATGCTTTACCTTGTAGATCCATCTGGATCCCACCACCTTCTTACCTTCTAGCCTCCGAACAACCTCCCATACCTGATTCTTCATGATTGAGTCGTACTCCTTAACCATGGCCTCTTGCCACACATCATGTTGTGCAGCCTCCTCGAAACTAGAAGGTTCAGAGTCAATCAACTCTGTCATCAGTGCCATATAGCTCAATCTATCTGGTGGCTTGCTTCGCCTTATGGATCTCTGTGGAAGACTCACGTGTCTAGAATCCTGAACAGTGGTCCTATACCACCTAGGCCATGGCTTGGTGACAAACTCCTCTGGCTGCTGGATATCCTCCTCCTGCTGCTGCTCATCCTCCATATCAATGGTAGGAGGATCCTGTCCACCTGACTCCCTCTGACTACCAAAACCTATGCCTTGTGTCTAAACCTGTACCTATGACTTCTCCAACTTGACTCCTCAGAGTCCTCAGTTGGTTGCTCCTGTGCTAGTAAGTCCATAGATCTTCTCAAGGCTCTATCCTCATCAAAATGGACAGCCCTACTCACAATGATCCTCTTGCGAGCTAGGACATATACTCTATAAGCCTTGGAAGTCTCACTATACCCAACTAGAAGCCCCTTCTCTCCAGAAGGATCCAGCTTCTTCCTAGTGTCAGCATGAATGTGACAATAGCAGATACTCCCAAATATGTGCAAATGACTCACTTCCGGTCTAATACCTGTGAATACCTCCTCGGGTGTCGTCCTCCCCAATGTTGTGTGGGGACACCTATTATGAACATATACTGCAGTCTGAAATGCCTCGTCCCATAGGAATAGTGGTAATCCCTGATCAAATAGAATGGCCTTAGCTGCACTCACCAATGTCCTATTCTTCCTCTCCGCCACTCCATTCTGCTACGGGGTGTGAGGAACAGTGTGTTCCTTCTTGATCCCCTCTGATGCACAGTACTCCATGAACTCTCTGTCGGTGTACTCACCACCGTTGTCTGTCCTCAATATCCGGATCTTTCTCCCTATTTGGTTCTCCATGAGAGTCTTAAACTCTCGAAACCGATCAAAGACCTCTGACTTGGCCTTCACAAAATAGATCTAGGTTTTCCTGGAATAGTCATCAATGAATATGACACAATAACTGTAACCACTGAAAAAATGGACGCTCAACGATCCGCATACATCTGAATGCACCAAGTCTAAGGCCCCCTCAGACTTGTGCTCACTATGTGGGAAAGGTCTCATGATGTTCTTCCCCAACGCACAACCCTTGCAGTGGTTGTGCTTCTCCTCCTGTACTGAAGGAACTCCGATAACTGCCTGTCTCAGATGCCTCAGTGCACCATGATGTAAGTGTGCCATCCTCCTATGCCATAACTCACCACCACTACTGCTGCTACTGACCAGAGCCTTTGCAAGCTCAAACTGTAGTCTGTAAACCTTCCCACTCTGAACCCCAATCATCCTATCCAATCTCTGATCTGACCCATGTGGCCTGATATATACTTTCCTGTCCCAAAAAGTCGCCAGAAAACCCTTGTCTTCTACTGTGGAAAGTGATATGAGATTCTTCGTCATCCCTGGGACATATAACACATCAACAAAGCTGATGGGCTTTCCAGACTCCCTCTGAAACGAAACAATACCAACACCCTGCACCTAATACCGCGCATCATCTCCTAACTCAATATGGAGATTTACTCCACCCTCCCGCAAGCTTTTGAAGAACGATCTGTGTCCTGTCATGTGACAAGATGCACCGCTATCCACATACTAGATGTTGTTGCTGATGGAGCTTGCCATGCAAGCTATCAAGCAAAAGTCCTTGTCTAAACTCTTGTTGAAGTCATCCACCTCTATTGAACTTGCCATCTCTGTGTTGTTCTTCTTTCTATCTGGGCACTGGGAAGCAAAGTGTCCATGCTTGTGGCATATGAAGCACTTGAATTTTGCCATGTCCAAGTTTTTCTTACCACCCTTCTTCTCCTTTGCCTTCCCCTTACCTTTGCTTGCTAGGGGTAGAGCCTCTTCATCCACAATCTGTGGAGCACCGTTGGATGAAGCTGAACCTTGACCCATTCAGGTCTCTTCCTGTGCGAAGTCATCCCACAATCTCTGCCAATCAGGTAGCTTCTCCCTATCCACCACGCCTTTAACAAAGACGTCCCATGGCTTAGAAAAGCCATTGAGAGCTATACGAACTAGCTCCTCATCCTCATTCTTAGAGCCCACTGCTCCAAGCTCATCCCTAATCTGTGTGAGCCTTGTAAGATAAGGCACCACTCCTTCACCCTTGGCCATCCTGGTACTGCACAATCTCTCCTGCAGCACCATCTTCCGGTCTTCATTCTTGCTCTCGTAGAGACTCTCCAAAGCCTTCCACATCTCTAATGTGGTTTTCTTCCCAGACAGATGAGGGATTATAAGGTCCTTCACCCCATATAAGATGATCAACATAGCTCTGGAATCTATCTTCTTCCATCTAGCCAAATCTGTCAGATATGTGGGAACAGACTTCTGATCATCAATGTGCTCTTCAGCATCACTGACATCTAGGATCCTGGTGATCCTTTCTTTCCAAGTAAGAAAGTTTTGTGCCCCCTGGAGTCTATCCTCAACTCTCAACTATACGGCCATAGTGAATAGTACCTGTAAACCCTTGGATAGATATGCCAATAATCTATCCAAGCAACCTGTTGCTTTCTCTCAGTTTGCTCAGAAGAGCTCTGATACCATGTAAATTTCCTTAAAATCCACTCTAGGGCTAGAGTACGCTGGATTAATTAATTAAACCCAAATTGTTACTGTTAACCACACATGGATTTCTTCACTATGCAGCGGAAAAATAGATACTAAAAGAAATACCAATCAATCACACCAATAGAGACAACACAATCTTTCTGGGTATAAACCCCCGGGGCCCGAACAAAACCCAAGATGGGAAAATCGATGCAGCAATCTAAGAAGATATTTTCAGTGTTCCACGGGGACATGTCCTGAAGGGTCGGGGACGTGTTTCAGCATTTATTGCGTCTCGGGGACTCCAAAACTCCATGCGAAACGTTTTGGGACGTCTCGCTTTAGGCGAAACTTGGCGAAAGGCACAGCGAAACATTTTGGTGGGCGGCGAAACTCGACGAAACTTGGGGGGACTTCCTGGCGTCCCGCTCGAAACTTTGAAACTCTAGCGAGACTTGTGGGCGTCCAGCCCGAAACTCCGGCGAGACTCAAAACTGAAATATCAAATATCAAATGACAGACTCAGAAGTGACAAACATGAAATATGATGTCCATGTTAATCATAGATTCATATATTAATATAATCATGATGAATCGTGTAATATGTTTGAACTTTGCATTTACATTGCATGATTGCACAATGATGAATGTAGTGTTTAGTAATTCACTAATTTGCATGGGATGGTAACATGGTTTGTTATTGTTGGGATTTATATTTTGCATATTTTTAAAAATTTTATGACTCTCGTGTCCCGTCATCCCCCCTTAATTTCTCTAAAATTTGGGGATGGTCTCCACACATCCCAAATGTGCATCTCCCTGCACCCTCGTCCTGTCGTCTCGGAACCTTGGGGGAACATTGGATATTTTTATTAAGAAAATTTGGAGCAATACAATTCAGAAATTGATTTATGCCCAACTGGCAAAATCGTACCACAGAAACTCACTGAGAAAAACCCTGTTGAAAGGTATGGGCTGCTGTGCAACTGTACAATCGACTGTTGTACGGCATGTTGTTCTACGGCCTGCTGACACCAGTTGTACGGAATTCGTACTACTCTTATACGACCTCCCTCTGCGAATCAACCTCAGCTCTCTCCTGCAAATCCGTACGATCCTCTCTAGATCTCTCCTCCTCCATCTTCTCTGCAAAAACTCTCTCACTCAAAACTGTTCTCTCTGTCTCTGTCGGAATGTGTGTCCTCTCCACCAATTGATCCTACTTTTAACTAAATGGCTAAGCAAAAAACCTAATCTCACTATGGATCAATGGATGTGATCCTCTGATGAGATCAATGGCCAAGATTAGATTAGCCATCACTTAAATATTTCTCACTTTCACTTTATAAAAAAGTGTTCCATTATGTCAATTAATAATTAGATCACTTTAATATATTTTCCAAAGTAAACTTAGGAAAAATACATTAAATACATTTTATTGGCTTCTTCATTTAAGTCTTTTGCATGCAAGGACACATGCAATGCAGGAAGACCTTCCTTGTTGTCACTTTCTAACACATGGTGATCTGAGCAAGTTGGAAATGTCTCTAGCAAAATATCTATGGGTAAACCATAGATCTCATCTGTGGAACTGTTGGATGTGATGGAAATCACAAAGGCATTGATCATCAAGTCACCCCTAAATGTCAGGGGGTATCACTACATAAGACATGTTTTGCTAGAGCTACTCTTCATTTCACCTTGCACTCATTGTGTATTGCTCTAGTAATCCTAGTTTAGGGAGGCCCCCCTTGGGTTGGATAAGAGCCAACCAAAAGGGCAAAGGGGATTGGTGTGGTGACATTGGCCTTTCCTCTTGGTTCCCCCTGACTAGCTTGCTTCTTCGGGACTTTATTCAAACATGCTAATCTAGGAGGTAACACATCCAACGCCTAGGATTTGGATCTAAAAGTGACTAAGAGGTAGGATGAGTACGAGGAGGAGGTGTCCATCCATTTCACACATGTTGGATCATTCCATTGGCAAACAACCCTATACGCCTCAACCTATGTGGTATGGAAGTCAACTTACGAGTGTGAGTTTACTAGTCGAGACTCGACTTGGACTATAATTGACCCAAAAAAGTGACCAAGTGTGTCATCAGAACTCAATCGACTGAGAATCATGAATGCAAGGAGGACATGTGGCATCTTAGACACATGGAAGAAAATGCTTGTGGACAAGGGATCCCTCAATTTTCAGGGAACACCACTGTCCACATTGGTAAGTGTCAACCTCATTAACCAAAATTCAGTAAGGAATCTTAATGAGGTTTGTTCTTGATCTTATTCCAACATAGATTCTAAGTTCTTCCCAATGGGAGGTAGACCTTATTACAGTGAAGTTGTTCTTGGAGTTTATCTACACATTCTCAAAAAAAGAAAAAGAACAGGCCCTGAATCATGGCCCAACCTTTGGTTTACCACTTGCGCCGCCCCCCCCCCATCACCATTAAGGATTCTCCATGGAAGGATCAACAATAATTAGTTGTGTTGGTGTTGACCTCTAAATCTGCAAAAAGAAGCAGAGAACAACTCAGAAGCTAAGAAACCTAATGGGAATAGAGCATTTCCTTAAGAACTTTTACCTACACATCTCTTGAGGAAAAGATGACTATTGTTCACTACATGTCATATTTTCTCTAGCACTGTTTGAAGTTGTTTTGGTTGCCGCGAAAGGAGGACTTTTCAGCAGCCACTGACCAGTATGAGGGCAGATTTCCCAAAGCTGGCCTCTGGGCACCTTTCTAATGAGTCTTGGCCAACAATAAAACGCATTTCTGAAGGTGGATTCAACACAGCAAGGGAGCACTTGTTAAAGGCTTTCAAGCATGATCATAAACACCACTAGACTTACTCCTTAAGGGCGCTAGAGGGCATTGTCACTGAGAGTTATTGGTGTCGGAGTATAATGCTCCAATATATAATAAAAATGTAATTAAGGCATAAATGGCCTTAATAGGTATTAGTTTAATAGACAATTAGGTTATGCATCCACTTATTAGCCAAATAAAAGAAAGTTGATGTCAACGTATCCAATGACTCCATCATTAATAAAACCTATGTTTCTTTCTTCTATTCTGTGATTCTATTTTGTATATGATACATGGTTAAATTTGTAACATGGTATCAGAGCGATATCAAATCCTATGAGCCTAGCGTTCAACGTGTGTGAAGAGAGTCATTAAGGATTTGCGAGGATTTGCACTATTGTTGTAAGCGGGAGTCGCACCCACCAATTGTAAGAGAGTGTATAAGGGGTTTCTAGCGAATACAACCAGAAATAAAAGAATGAGGAATTTGTTGATCATATAATCAAAACAAGTCGTTGAAGGAAGTTGGTGGTCATAGAATCAAAACCCACTCCAAGTCAAAGAGAGAAGAGAATCGTCAAAGGAAGTTGCAGATCAAGAATCAAAATGAGCCATCAGAGGAAGCCATCGATCATAGAAACAAAACCCACAGAGTTGAAGATAGAAGAACACTGTCAGATTTGTAGCCGTCAACTTTGCAGCATAGAGAAAACGAGAAGAGTCATTGGTCATAGAACAAACCACCATTTGAAAGACGGGTCAAAGATAGAAGAAAATAGGCAAAGAAGCTACGTGTCGGGTTTGTAGCGCAACAAAGAAGCGGAGCACACTCTGTTAGTGAGAAACCCACTCGAATACTAGCCACCAATCGCTGAGTCAACCACAAGACGTCAATCATTGCATGCGTGTATCATTTTAACAATTTCAAAGAAGCTACAAAACGCACATTCAAGTCACATGTATTCAAATTGGTTTTTTCATTTATTATTCAAAATGAAAATTCATCTAGAAAAATTCAACGGATACAACTTTCAGACATGGAAAGTGAAGATTCAAATGCATATGATGAGTAAAATTGTATGGGGAATTGTCAAGGGAACTTAACCAGAACCTACACAGCCTATTATATATTAATTGAGTGGCAAAATAGGGATAACAATGCCAAGTCAATCATTGGTCTTGCACTTTAAGGTTTTGAATTACATCTTATTGATTTAGACAAATCTTCCAAAGAAATTTGGAAAGATTTACAACAGTTGTTTGGCGCAAAAGCAACAAATGCAAAATTTTCTTTAAAGTTACAACATTTTAGATTCAAAATGGCTGCTGAAACCACTATGTCTAGTCATATAAATGAATTAAAGTCCCTTATAAAACAGTTAGCCGAAATTGATGCAAAAGTAGATGAAGAAGGTATAAAAGCTATATTGTTAAATAATTTGCCTTCAACTTACGACAATGTTGTTTTCACATTAAGTCAATTATCTTCACAATCGTTCGATGATATGATATCATCTCTTTTGGATGAAGATAAAAGTTTGAATGAAAGGCTAAATGAAGGAGATTCAGAGAGTACTCTACATTCAAACAAAGCATTACTTGCTAAAAATCGAATGAGTAGGAAAGTAGGGGAAAAAGTAATTAAGGAAGATGTTAAGTGTTACTATTGCAGAAAAATAGAACACACAGCGTGGAACTGTAAGTTAGAGCTAATGATCTTCTAAGAGGGAAGGTTAAAGGCAAAGGAAAACAGAATATGGCCCTGACAGTATAAACTTTCGTAGTGCTTCAGAATCATCTGAATCTGAATATGAAGCTGAGAAATCTGACAATGCAACAAAGGGGGATTACTGGTTTTGAGTGGTTGAATCTTTAGTACAGGTGGAATCAGAGAAGGTTTAACTCGGAATGAATAATTAGAGAGTTCAGGAATTCGAGGAATTCAGGCACTTGGGAATTTATAATATTTGGGAATTGGGGAATTCTACCCTTACGAGGGTGATGAGACAGCATGATGGAGTATTCTTACCTACAAGATTCCAAATCTGTAGAGAAGGGAAAGCTGCTTAATAAAAGTTATTTTATGTTGTTTTTGTCAATCAAACTTTAAATAGTTAGAGTTGTAGCGTTAAGAGGGGGTGTTGGAGTATAACACTCCAATATATAATAAAAATGTAATTGAGGCATAAATGGCCTTAATAGGTATTAATTTAATAGACAGTTAGAATATGCAACCGCTTATTAGCCAAAAAAAAGAAGGTTGATGTCAATGTATTCAATGACTCCATCATTAATAAAATCTATGTTTCTTGCTTCTATTCTGTATATGGTACATGGTTGATTTCGTAACAATTGGCAGCAGACAGGATGCCTTATTTAAGAGTGAAAAAGGCTGATTTCAGATCTGTTCTGACAACCATTATGAAGGCAAGTTAACGGACAGTTACATGTGCATAGAAGGAACCCCATAAAGGTTATTTTTGGATCTGTTTCATGCAGCAGAGAAGGCCCACTCCTGGCAGCTTGTCAGTGGCAGATCCGACCACAATTAAATCATCATTAGAGCGCAGGTCTCAAAGTGTTTTGAACACAACAGTTGCATCCTACTTTTTAGTCATCCATAGCATTTATTACAGTAGCAGATGGGTGCCTTAGTGAGGAGTTATTATACCAAATCTTGGGCACACTCTAGGAGCTACACATACTTTCCCAGCAGCCTGTCAGTGGCAGGTTTGACAGCATTAAACCTGGCAGTTACACACCTGCATTCATGACAGAGGAGGATTGCGCCCTAGGTGCAGGAGATTCTCTTACACCGTTGCTATTTGTGTGTGAGAGAGAGAGAGGCATTCATTGTACCCTGCTTGCTCATTCTATAAGAGCTGGACGAGAGGGAGACAATTTTTTCAACACTTGTTCTTGGCCCTTTCCCATCTCTTTCCATCTTCTCTCTCCGACCTTCTCTTATTACTCTGACGAATCTGCAGCAGCATCAGCAAGTAGATGTATGAGTTTCAAGAGCTAGTGATGCAAATTGCTTCTTTTGGCTAATAGTGGAAAAAATCGGCGAAAAATCAGTGATGTCCCGAAAAATCACGATTTTTTCTGGGTGCCAATTTTTTCGGCCCAAAAAAATCACAATTTTTCAAAAAATCAGACACTGGAAAAAATCGGCAAATATCGGGAAAAATCGGCGAAAATCGGGAAAAATTTGGCGAAGATCAGGAAAAAATCGGCGAAGATCGGGAAAAAATCGGCGAAGATCGGGAAAAATCGAGAAAAATCGGGAAAAATCGGTAAGCAATTTTTGACCATATTAAAGTACAATTTTTGCATTTTTTAATGCTTTCCGCGGTTTGCCGATTTTTCACCGATGTTGCCAAGAAGATGTTTTCTGGACCCTCGCCGATTTTTTGCCGATGCCAATTTTTTCCACTATGACTGATTCTAAATATTCTACTGTGTAGACTATTGTCCACTATAATGGTTTCTAGCTGTTGATTTTCATATTGATAATCTTCTTAATTTGCAGGATTAGGATCTAACTAAAATATCTGGCAGATATTTTTTTTTCTCCATTTACCCAACAGACTAAGGCACCAATCCTTTTGACTTTTAGGTTACTTGGTTTCTCATTCGAAGTCTTTTCTAGGGGATAGCCCCCTGTGGCTAGCATGCACTGGCCCAAAGCGAGAGAAGTCCAGCCAAGGCGACAGTGGATTGGCCTTTTGATTGTTGCACCTGAGGTTTTCCTCAGTGATCCTCGCCAGCTCACTGCAGACAATTTCGAGAGCTAACAGTTGGCAAATGTGGCAAGGAGGTAACATCAACAGCAATTACTTTATTTTATTTTGATTGAAAAAAGAGCTAAATTTTGTATCAATACACAGGATGCATGCTTTTACATTTCTATGTTTTCCCAAAACAGTGGTGAACACACTGATAAACCCTGAAACAAACAAACAGTTTCATGAATATGATTGAGAGTTGCCCAGGGGAGCCTTCTTCTAGTTTAACTATATGTGGAATCATTATTTCCGCTGGTGTAAAACTGTATACAGCTGTGTCACCTTGTTGGTCCCCATCTGCATGCAAGTATGATGTTTGCTAGTGAAGATTGTATGAAGATGAGGTGAGAAAACTAAGTATACAGCATGGAACAGATTTTAGTCTAACATTGTTACTGTGGCCTAAGTTTGAATATTTTTGACATGTGTTGTAAATTTGAGTCCACATCAAAAGACCAAACTAGGAATTTTGGTGAGGCATTTAAGTTCCATTAAGTACAGCTAAGGCCCTGAAGGGAATCAAACCTTAATGCTGAATAAAATGACACAATATTAAAAAATGAAAACCATAGCACCAATAATGATCAGCTCCTTTTTGTGTAGGCTATAACTGATACACCAACATAATAATAATCAGGGATCCAATTCAAAGGGTAGGGATCTTTCTTCAGTTTTGAAGGCTCTTGTGTTAATGGGATTCCTTATCAATGGTTCCCCATCAAAATTCCCATCCAAAACAAGCTATAAAACCTGAAACTTCACCACATGGTACCTTTATTTTGGCAAACAATAGTATGAGCTTCAGTTTAAGAAAATAGAAAATAAATTATAATCAAAGGAAGTGCTATGCACAGCCCAAGTAAAAATAGTTTTATAAAGGCCTATAAGTCTGTAATACAGTATATACTAATAGCCAAGGTAGCCAAGGTGTGTGCGTGCATGTGTGGGTGCATGTGTGGGTGCATGTGTGGGTGCATGTATGGGTGAGGAGGTGTGCAAAATGCATGCAGGTGCATGTATGGGTGAGGGAGTGTGCAGAATCGCAGATGCATGAGTGCATGTGCAGGTGTGCATGCGCCAGTTTTCAAATCTAAGTGAAAGGGGGTGCATGGGTGAAGGCCTTGTCACTTATATGTATTTTTTCCAAGGAAAACCTTACATGGAAACCCATGGGCACTTCCCCCCATTTTGCGGATGGTACCCAAAGTAAACCCATCACCATTGATTACAATGCACAACCTAGTAGGAACATCGAGTGAGGCATACAAAAGAGGCAGCTATATATATATATATATATATAGAGAGAGAGAGAGAGAGAGATTCTGAATTGAGTCTAGCTTGGGTGATTAAGAGGAGAAGTTGTTAACCTCGCTGCCAAGTTTCAAATCTCGCTAGTGACATGTTTGCCCCTCGTGGGCTGATTGGGGCAGGCAAGGCACAAACAATTTCACCCTCACTTAAGTGCTAAAATGCTTGAGGAGGCCTTAGGTCACAGGTCTAAATCCAGTCGAGTCCCTCAAGGATACCAAACACCATTGTGGCCGACGGTCGAACCACCCTCAATCCAAATATTTTGGAGAAGAGGAGGGGATCCCATGACTTGGAAATTATATATATTTGCATGTGTATTTAAAAATAAATTTAGAAAATAGTAAAATACAAAACTAAGAACTTGGAGATGTAAAATTTAAAATTATAGTGTACACATATGTTGCACGAGATTCTGAAATGCAAGAATGCCTGAAATGTAAGCACATGTGTCCCAAACAGTTAGAAGTTTCTCCCAAATTTGCATGAAACAGCAAGCTATGAGTGGCAATATTATATAATTAAAAAAATATAACATAAGTGAGCTCTTTATTTATCTCAAAACATATGTGACCATTAATATCTACTAATATTCATAAGGGCCTAATATTAATATGCATAAAACTATTATTGCACAAAGAGAAGCATGGCACACTCTACAGCCCAATATAGATGAGATGTGTAATGTAACAAACACTAATAAACTAAAATGAAAGAAAATTTTATATCCGTAATTAAAGTGAAAAGCAAAACCAACCATAGATCCATCTCAACCCTTATCTTTTTAGCACAAAGGAAATTGTGCCTCAATTTCTTTTTGATCCCTCTCAGTGCTTAATAAATCTAGGGTTAAGATGGATCTATGCTAGTTTACATAAAATTGTATGTATAATATTAATATTGTAACACAGAATTTGGCCCAAAAGGGTTGGATCAACTCGTGATTAATGAGGAGTTTTTCACTAGCGACAAAGGCTCAAATCCTATGAGGGTGTCTAGCACCTTGAAGTTGACATGGGGCATACGGAGGTAGTGGTTGAATGTGTGAGGTTTGCATTGCACTCCCCATGCACACATAAGTGGATCAAATCCCACCCTCTTGTCCTCCTTAACCGTTACAACCACAATTTTAGCAAGGATCATTTCTCATGCCTAATTGCTTTGTTCCTCCCTCAATTGCCCATCCTTCTATCTTGTAACGCTACACTACAACAGTTGGGCTAATGAACAAGCAAACATAGGATTGAGGGCTAGGAAGGGAACTCTTTCTCTCAAAACAAAAGAAGTCACCTCAACCAAAATCCAATGGAAACCATAACCAACAACATAATCTCCTATCTCATAGTGTGTCAATTAGTGAGGTGGAAAAATAATCAAATTGGTGATTTTGAACAAACCTCCCCTAGTATTTTGGTAGAAGGCCAATCCCATTTTGGTAGCATTGACATGTCCCACCAATCCCTCTCCATTAATATTCCCTCATGTTGCAGTGTCCTCAAGCAAATTTTGACAAGAGCTCATGTGTGTCATCCCACCATGATTCAACCATCCCAACATTAATTCCAGCATCCCTAGGTATCTATGATATCAAACAATGCTCTTCGTGATGAGAAGAGCCCTATGCTTCACATGCTTTCCTCTTAAACCTGATCTTTTAAGCACCGAGAAGTTTGTGCCTCAATTTATTTTTGATCCTTTTCAGTCCTTATTAGATCTAGGCCTAACTTCCTAAGATGGATCTATGCTAGTTAATATAAAAGTGCATGTATAATATTAATATAATAACACAGAATTTGGCTCAAAAGGATTGGATCAACTCATGAGTAATGAGGAGTTTTTCACTACTGACCAAGGTTCAATTCTGTGAGGATGCCCAACACCATGAGTTTGACATAGGGCACCCAGAGGTAGTGGTCGAATGCATGAGACTTGCATTGCACTCCCCATGCACACATAAGTGGATCAAAGCCCACCCACTTGTCCTCCTTAACTATTTACAACATCATTACACCCACAATTTTTGCAAGGATAATTTATCATGCCTAACTTCTTTGTTCCTCTCTCGATTGCCTATATCCTTCCATCATATAATGCAATGCCACAACTATTGGGCTAATGAACAAGGAGACATTGGTGCAAAGGCTAGGAAGGGAACTCTGTCTCAAAATAACTGAAGTCACCTCGACAAAAATCCAATGAAGCCATATCCACCAACATAGTCTCCTAACGCAATGCATCAATTAGTGAGGTGGTGAAATCATCAAATCAACAACTTTGGACAAACCTCGCCTGATGTTTTGGTCGAAGGTCAACCCCATTTTGACAGTGTTGAGGTGTCCCACCGATCCCTCTCCATTGAGTGCCTTTTTTAGTTTTCCCCTTTATTCATAATAGCTTTGAATATATTTTATTATACAAGGGTTTGAACTTGGATCAGACAAGGAACAACATGATTAACCCATTACCTAGATGAATTTCAAACCTTCCCTGGACTCTTTGAAAACGTAAACTAGCATGGAGCCATTGACAACTAATCAACAAGAAAAGATGAATAAAAAAAGGTATTCAAGAGAGTTAAGATGCAACAGCAATTAAAATGAAAGGCTTTATATACCTTTGGAAAATAGAACAACAACCATTAAACTTGCAAATCAATCACCCAACTAGGACGCAATGAGTGAAAACCATGCAAATGCACAGATTCATAAGGGTACATACATCATAGTTGGCAAGTTGTTGGCCTCATTGGGCTGACATGGCATTGAACACTAGCAGTTAAAAACTTAAATGTGACAAAACCTCGGTAATTTGAACCCCATGGGGTCAGGAACACATGGAATGTCATGGTAACGAGATTGGGAGCAGCACAACCCTCACCCAAATGCTCTCACAAAGCTCTTAAAACTTAGGAAACCACTCCCCATGCCTTTGGAATGTTTCCTACAAGTTCCAAAGCTCTTGGAACTTAAGAAACAGCACAAACAGTTTCCCAAACTCCAGGGCGTTGTTCCCTGGCAACTAGGGTGTAAAGTAATATTAAGTATGATAATGGCAATGTCAAATTCACAAGGCCAATATGGCATTCATGATTTAATTTTCAAATACGAACATTTGAATTTTAAGATTATTAGATAACTGAAAAAACACCCAGTGGCATTTACTCGTGAAATATGAATTACTCGTGAAGATAATCATAATGTAGGCTCACCTTTGTGAAGTTGCTATGAAGTTACGACGGGGACAACACCCCCATAACCAACAAGAGACGAACTCTATAATAGCTAAGCACCCCAAATTCAAATTCAGTTGAGGAACTCAAGGTGCATTCCCCTAATGGTCAGAGGTACGTCATCCCATACTTGGGTTTAGGGCAGATGCACACCGGATGAAGGGTGCATGCACCTTGGCTACTTAGCTAAACCGAAACATGGATTATGATACAATAGGCAGGTCTTCACATAAGCACTCATAGTCAATTCAGATTGAGGTCAGTGGCTCAATCACACTGAATTCAAATTACTCGATGAGCTTCACCATAACAAGAAGAGGAAGAAGAAAACAAACCTGAAAGGGGGAGTGCGTTCTGTGCATGGAGATAATGAATTCAATAAGACCATCTTGCTCCTTGAGACGGCCCTTCCTCCGAAGCACGTGGGCATCCGTCACGCTCCCTGCTCTTAACAAGTGAGCTTCTCCCAGAGCCTCCGTGCTCAACAGCATGTCCCATCGCAATCTACCGCCATCGGATTGGCCTGAGTTCGAGCATTTATCCTCGTCATCAGCAGCTACGGAATCATCCCTCTCCACATCAGCCAAACGCTCGTCCGACTCAGCAACAGCTGTGGCAGCAGAGTGAGAAGCCGAGCAGCCGAGGGTCTGGCTCTTCTTGAGTGAAATCCATCCAGGGCGCTGCAGGGTGGCCGGGCATTCGTTCACATGGCGGATGCAGGAGGCTAAGTTGTGAGGGTTGGAAACCGATGAATTCATGCACAATATACCAATAGTCATTCTCCCTTCGTTCCTTCTACGGAGTTCGTTTCCAACTCCTGCCTTGTAATACCTTCTGTAGATGCTGCGCAGTACGCCTCGGATGGCAAACCTCTAGAGATGTGCCATTTAAAGAAAAGAGAGTATGAAAGAGTTAGATAAACTGATAGCTTTCCCTCGATATTTATCCATGGAAAATCATTACATTTGAAAAATATATATCATATGGGTTCGAGTGGGATTGAAACGATGGCGACTTTATCATCTTTCGATTTTCAGTAGAGCCCATACAAGAATATGTTGGGAATCGAAATTGGAATAGTTTGTAATTAAGTGCTTTTATAATTACAATAAGACAATTTAATTGAGAAAATATATATAATTGGTAGGTCCCATAGAAGAAAATCTTGCATTACATAAAATTTACAATGTACATATATATATATTATAAAAAAAAAATTTTAAATCACTTTCCAAAATGATAATGATATTTGCAATTCTAGGTTTGTGTGGAGGTTGACTTTTTTTTTTCAATTAGAAAAATAGCTATACTTATTGATAAGTATAAGAAAGACAAAATACAACCCTCTGCACGAGAAAGAAACACAAGTAATCGTCCCACTGGACTAGAGAAAATATGCCTACACCCCTGAGCTAAGACAAAAAGGCCTACATATACCAAGCTGCCCCCAGCCACATAGAGGAGAACTAGCCCAACCAAATGAGCTCAATCAACATTAACCAAGAAAATGATCACCAAGAAGAAGGATCCCAAACCAAAAAGAATAAAAAAGATAGAGCACAACGCACACCCGCTCAAAGAGAAGAAAAACATGGATCAAAATAAGAAGATGATGCCAGCTTCCTGAAGAATATCACCATCCCAAAGTTCAAAAAACAGAGTACCTTCCAACGAAAGCAGAGCTCGCTTCGAGAGAGTGTCTGCATGACCATTCTCAGCACATGGGACATACAAAAACTGGATACCCTGAAAAAATTGTTGTAAAGACCTGATCTTGAGAAGCCAAGGAGAAAGCGCGATGATATTGATACGCCCAATATGGTTAATCCAATTGATTACCACTTGAGAATCACTTGCAATCTGCTGCAACTCCAGGTCACGCACACTCGCAAAATAAAGGATAATCCAAAGTGCACAGATTTCACTTTTGGTATTAGTTCCCGAACCAAAATTCATCCAGATATTAAAGAATTTATCGTGGTTTAATGTAATGACCCCGCCCGCCCCACAAAGTAATCATGATTCCTGCGAGGCCCCATCAAAATTACCATAAAACGTCAAAGAGAGAATAGGGGTGGGCCTACATATGGGAAGAAGCTTATCAACAGTTACAGCCACACTTCCCCCCACTTCATACTGAGCCACCAACGCATTCCTCGCCACCCATTTCGGCATAATATGTTTATCTTCAAAAAAAATGACTTTATAAGAAAGTTAAAGATATCTAATTATAAGAAGAAAAATAAAAGAGTATATATTTTTTTCCTCGGAAAAAGAGTATATATAATGTGTAAGAGGATAATAAAAGAGTAAATATAATGTGTAAGAGGATAATAAAAGAGTTAGTATGAGTGGACAAATTCACTTTTTTTTAATGGAATTCTTTTTCAAATTTGATAGAAATTTTGTTCTAAGTTATAATTTAATCTTATTGATGGGAACTTTGACCATGAAACTTTGTCTTTATGAAGTTCCGTCTTTTTTAAGATAATAGGGTAAAATTTTACATCTGAAAAAAAATATTCACTAGAAAAAAATTTGTCTACTTATTAACTCACTTCAAAAATAAATATCCCATGAGGTCTGCTTTGTTGTTGTATTATGCATATCAAGGTTTCATTTGTATTGTGTTGAGTTTCTTGAATTACATTGTGTTGGAGTTTAGCAACATTACAATGTTTCTGGTGGACATTACACCGATCATCAAGGGATCCAAATAAAGATTCCTTAAACTATAATGATACTTGCAATTCTACAAGTTTATGTGGAGGTTGACTTTATGAGAAAGTTATCTCAATAATATTGTAACAGTACAAATAAAAGAGTAAGTATAAGTGGACAAATTCAACTTCTTTTTAGTGTAATTTTTTTCTCAAATTTGATTGGAATTTTGCCTTTTAAGTTATAGTTTCACCTTATTGATGAGAACTTTGACCTTGAAATTTGTTCCTTATGAATTTGGCACATTTTAAGACAACTCAAATTACTTGGATTTCAAAAAAATGAGTGGATTGGGGCAAAACTTTACCTAGCTGGAAAAAAGAAAAAGAAAAAGACTCACCATAAAAGTTGAGATTGTCCATTTATTAACTCACTTCAAAAATAAATAGCCCATGAGGTGTGCTTTGTTGCTTATCTCAATGCATGTTTTGCATATCAAGGTTACATCTGTGAGTTTTTAGAATTACACTATGTTGGAGTTTAGAAACAACCCATTCGAGTGGACACTCCACCCAATTTATTTGGATCCCCTGATGATGGGTGCAGTGTCCATTCGAAATATTGGGACATTTCCAAACTCCAACATACTGTAATCTGTGAACTCAACACAATAAAGATATTTAATTATGAAAACCTTGATGCTCGAATTCCCAACCTTTATGGAAATTTTTTGTTTGTCCACTTATGATGGGTGGAGTGTCCACTCGAATTGTTGGGACATTTCTAAACTCTTTGTTTGTATCCCCTGATGATGGGTGGAGTGTCCACTCAAAACATTGCGACGTTTCTAAACTCCGACACAATATATAAAAGGAGATAAGGGCTAGAAGTTATGGATTTTGTCTAATCTTCAGCATATCCATATCCAAAATGTGATCTTCAAGTAGGAGAAATGTTCTGAACACCATCGTGAGGAATTTGTATCAGTATAAAGGGTGCAACATGTAATGATACTTGATTTCTAATATGGAGTTGAAAATCAAGTTGAACATTGTCATAGGGATTGAATGCAGAAATTATAGAGGAAGGAGATGAAAATCACCATGAAGAAAATTTGTCATTAGCACCAAATAAAAGTATTCATCTTAAACTTAATCAACTTGATTAAGGGTAGAATCTAAGGAGGGATCTTCATGAGCATAAGAGACTTCCAAGTATGGCAATGAGCCAACTAATTTTAGTTATGATACTTTATCTTCCATTGGTGATGAGTCGAGAAATGTCAATGAGGCTCTTAGTGGTGAAGTGGCTCCTCACTGGATGTAGGCCATGGATGAAGAAATGAAGCCTATGAAATAGGACTAGACTTGGTTGCAACATTTACATAAGGAAGGAAGGTGATTAGATGCAAATGAGTGTTCAAGATGAAGTATAACATAGATGGTTCTAGGAGTGGTATAACCCTCATTTAGTAGCAGAGGTATAGTCTCAAGTAGAGGTATTTATTATGGGGATATATTCTATCCAATGACCAAGATGGCCTCTATAAGGTTGTTGTTGGCATTGATATTTTCTTATGATTTGTAAGTGGAGCAAATGGATATGAAGATATCATTTCTCCACAACGAGGTTAAAGAATAAATCTCCATGAAGCAACTATAAGGATTTGTGGTAAAAGGAATAGAATACAGTGTGTGTTGATTGATAGATCATTGTATAAATTCAAGTAGTCCCTAAGACAATGGTACTGAGACAAGGGTCCATAAGAATTGAAGCAAAAAATTGTGTTTACTTCAAGCAAGAAGGTGAGTTGCACTATTGTTTGGGAATTAAAGTGAAGGGAGACCACCAAAATAGGAAGTTGTAAATTAGATAAAGAAAGTATGTGGGAAACATACTTGAGATATTTAGGATGTATATATGTAAATGACTTGCACTCCATCTCAAGTGGGAGTGAGTTTGTCAACTATTATGATTCCTAAGAGCAAACAAGAGGAATAAGAGATTACAAGAGTATTATATGCCAGTATGGTTGGTAGTCTTGTGTATCTAATGGTGTGCACAAGACTAGATATTGCACATGTAATGGGAGCTATAAATAGGTACATGTCAAATCTAGGGACATATCATTGGACAATTTCCGAAGGGATCTTTAGGTTCCTATGAGGTACTAGTGATTATGTTATTTTCTATCAAGGAGATTGAAGCAAGAAGATTTATATGCATGGGTTTTTTAATGTTCACTGGGCATACAATGCGTACAATGAAAATTTCACTAGAGTGTATATATTTATGTTATTTCTAAAATACAAGAAATAACAATAATGCACACACACAATACACAAAGATTTACCCTGAAAACCCTTAATTTGGGAAAACCATCCTAACTAAAAGACGATCCTCTCTTTATTTCATTATATTATCTTCATTATTTACAATATAATATGTATAACATCCAAAACCCTAATCTATTAACCTGGATTAGATTACAACTCTATTTCCTTAATCGAAATTAGTTTATAATGGGCTTAAAAAAATTGGAAAAAAAACACTAAATGGACTCAAAATAGACCCAAAATTTTGTTTTGAGAGGCCCTTTGGTCCCCTGTGACCCCCCAATTGGGGGGTTAACAGGGTTCACAATGATCCACAAACTGTCATGGATATTCAACTATAATAGTTCCTCACAACAAATCTTACAACTTAATTCATTGTGTTAGCTTAATTGCACAAAAAGGTAAATAAACTGGAACTGAAAGGAAAATAATTAAAGAAAAATAACACATTCACATGGATAACACAAGATATACCTTGGGAAAACCCACTATGGGGAAAAAACCATCCAAAAGTGAGGGTTATGCCTTGCTCAAGTTCTTCTACAAAATGTATTGCAGATACAAAGAAAGTGGTACTCACTATGGAGTTATCTCTAACATTGTGTCCTGCACATGTACTACAAGGTCTCCTACTTCCTCTGTTCCACTCTAATATCCACTCCCTTATTGTTTCTTGGCTATGGAACAATATAATAACATTATAAAAAATGGAACCCCTTTTCCTCCTAACAACCCAGTATTTAACATGGCCCGATAGTCGTTTAGGGTTAGTTTTAGGTTGTGTACATGCCTCAACTCTTGATTAGTGTTGAGGTTTTGAAACCTCTAGAATGTTATTGAAAGTACATATGTGACTAGCACCACATGTATGGTTAATGAGAGTTGATGTGGTATCCACTTGGTTCCATGGTGGTCAACTGGATAGGTCAAGTTGTGAGAGGCATAACTTCCTCATACAGACTCTGATTGAGGCAATTCTTGCACTATTGGAAATCTCTCGGTGTGTAGAATATGGAATTTTGGACCTATGTATGCTTTGGACCAAAAATATGCCATTTAAGCCCTCAAAATGGCTCTAGAAGGTTTTGTATGGTTTTTTGACCCAAAACCTGACAAGTAAGACCTGTCCGTAAAATGGGCCCTGCAAGCCAATTCATCCAATCTTTCCACCCAGAAAGCACCAAAATAGATGGAAAATTATATATTGATCCAATTTGAATCACATCTCCCCATTTTGGGAGGCTTTTGGTCCCCAAAATCTTTTACTAAATGAGGTGAGGAAAATTTTCCTCTTCCTTCTCCTTGGAGTACCATTTAGCCTTACCTAAAAGTTGTCCTTTGAATCCAATTTGCCAAAGGTCATGCTACCCTTGTTTGGTAGTTTTGGTCTTCTTCTACAAAACTGTGTATTCTACCAACTTTGCTTGAGCAATAAGTGTTAATTCCTCTATGTTAGGTAGGACCTACTCCTCCTCCTAATATAACATGGAAGGATTATAGAGTTTCAAATTTTCCACATTCACTACTGAGTAAATGTGCATGTATGGGGGTAGATTGAATATGTGAGAATTATCTCCCACCTTATCCAATACCTCAAAAGGGCCATACCACAGAGCCTCGATCTTCTTATCGGGACCTTATAGTCTTTCCTTGCTCAATTGTAACCAAACTCCATCCCCCACTTTGAATGATTTCTCAACCCTATGTTGGTTATGTCTTGCCTTGTACCTTTCCTGTGACTTATTTAATGTCTCATGTACTTGAAAATAGATTTATCTGATATTATCAATGAAATTTTCAGCTCTTAATGCTTCACATGTGGTGTCTTCCCTCACTCCCCCTTGTTGTCCATATACAACATCTAGAGGTGAAGGTGGGATATATCCAAAACAAGTTCAAAAGGGGGTCTTCCAATGGAAGCGTGTATTGCTCTATTATAATAGTGTTGAATATATATCATATTTTTATCCCAAGTCTTCGGATGCTTATTATTGTAAGCCCTAAAAAGTTACACCAAAGTCTTGTTTTCTACTTATGTCTATCCATCTATTTGTGGATGGAATGTTGTAGATATGTTCAATTTAATGTCCATATTCACCCAAAGTGTAGTCCAAAAAGCACTGAGAAATATGACATCCCTATCTTATATGATACTCCTCGATATCCCAAAGTGCACCTAGACCTGCTCAAAGAACATGTGCGTTTCTTCTTGCCCTTTGATTGTCTTTTTACAAAGCATAAGAATGGACATCTTATTGAATCTATCAACTAACACAAATAAATAATCTCATCCTTTCCTAGTGGTTGGTATCCCACCCACAAGATCCATGGAAATGCTTTCCCAAGGTTGAGTGGGTATAGGTGAGGGATGGGATAGACCTTGCTTTCTATTACTGGACTTGTTGGTACAACAAAGTATGCATCCTCTAATATATTGTGTTACATCTTGTTAAGATTTAATATGCTAAGACAGAAAATATCAGTATTACAGTGCATTTCACAACAATAGCATATACAGGATCACTGAAAGAACAACAAGCACAGCATAAACACAAGAGACACAGATTTATCCTGGGAAACCCTCATGGGGTAGAAAACCTAGCAAAGCTTCCTCAATATAGACGACCAGCAAATACAAAGATGTAATCCCCAAACATGAGCTCATTCTCCTCCATAGCAGATCTCTCTCTCACCTATGCGCCAATCACAAGTGAGTGTAATCTGTGTTAAATGAGGAACACACCTCCTCTATTTATACACAACTCCGACTTGACTTTTACACTAACTAGGTCGGCCCCAACTTTAACCACTAGGTTAAACACCCCATTGCAACTGACTCTGGGCCAACCCCACTAGGGAATTCTAATAACCCAAGTTATCACATTCCGACGGAGGAATAAATATCTCTGGATATACAATAAGGTCTTCACGGAGGGATGAAACATCTTCGGAATAATAAAGTACAAATATAATATTCTTAGAAGTTACAATATCTTAACACTCCCCCTTAATGAGAAGGATATTATAAAAACATCTGTAGGAGCAAGGAGTCATCAACTACATGATACATGATACATCTATAAATCATTGGAAGCTTTCTTCATACACCATCAGTAACTCAAACAGTTACTTGAACATCTTCAAGATCTTCAATACTGGAACATCAATATCTTCAGTATTGAGTCTTCCTCTTCTGCAGCACTCGAACAGTTACAGTAACATCATCACCTGGATCTCTTGATCATCAACATTTGGATCCTCTCAATCAACAGCATCATCTGGATCTCTCGATCAACAACATCATCATCTAGATCTCCCGATCAACAACATCATCTGGATCTCTCGATCAACAGCATCATCATCTGGATCTCCCGATCAACAGCATCATTTGGATCTCTCGATCAACATCATCATCATCTGGATCTCCCAATCAACAGCATCATCATCTGGATCTCCCGATCAACAACATCATCATCTGGATACTCTCGATCAACAACATCATCTGGATCTCTCGATCAACAACATCATCATCTGGATCTCCCGATCAACAGTAGCAGCATACTCTGCAATACACATGATCCAATTACAGGATGATCAATCCCGCTCACTTTAGGACATAGGTCCAAGGATGATACAATCCTGATCCACTTACGGGATGATCAATCCCTCTCAATTTAAGACACCTCACATGTCTATGGACGATGCAATCCAGATCTGCTTACAGGATGATCAATCCTTCTCACTTTAAGACACCTCTCATGTATAGGGACGATGCAATCCCAACCACAGTGCCAGTCCTTTTTCATACTGGATGTGACCTAGATGAAATCTAGGATTTATCACCACAGAGACAGTCCTTTTTCATACTGGATGTGACCTAGATCAAATCTAGGATTTACCACCACAGAGCCAGTCCTTTTTCATACTGGATGTGACCTAGATCAAATCTAGGATTTACCACCACAGAGCCAGTCCTTTTTCATACTGGATGTGACCTAGATCAGATCTAGGATTTATCACGTACATTTTGAACCAACTGTTCAGGGACGATGCAGTCCTATCACATACATTTTGAACTAAACGTTCAGGGACGATGCAGTCCTATCACGTACATTTTGAACTAAACATTCAAGGACGATGCAATCCTATCATGTACATTTTGAACTAAACGTTTAGGGACGATGCAGTCCTATCAGTACATTTTGAACTAAACGTTCAAGGACAATGCAATCCTATCACGTCTACTTAGACAAAGTCTAACGACCACTTTTCGGAGACATATGTCTATGGATCAATTCAGGGACCGAAGTCCAGGGATGATACAATCCCCTCGTCAACTAGGGACCACTTCTTAGGACCACTTATCAACCTTATCATTGATATCATCGACCTCATCGTCGGGACAGGTAACCTCATCATCAAACTCATCGTCGGAATAGGTAACCTCATCATCGATACAGTATCCTCATCATCGATACAGTATCCACATCATCAATACAAGTATCCTCATCATCAACCTTACCGTCGATGCAGGTAATCTCATCATCAACGACCATATCGCTCCCCCTTTCGAGGAGGGTCCTTCTGAACTACACCAAGCTTGTCTTGAAAATACTCAAACTTTACTCGAGACAGAGGTTTGGTCAATACATCAGCAACTTGTTCGTTAGTGCTCACATACTCAAGCTTTATAGCTCCTTTCTGCATCATATCCCGTATATAGAAATATCAGATCTCTATGTGCTTTGACTTATCATGGAACACTGGATTCTTATTCATCTTGATACAACTCTGGTTGTCACACAAGATCACAGTGGGGTCCATCTCTAAGTTAAACAATCCTGATAACATCTTCCGAAGCCATATCGCTTCACAACTAGCAGAGCAAGTAGCTATATATTCCGCTTCAGCTGTGCTGAGAGCCACACTAGACTACTTCCTGCTAAACCACGAGATCATGGCAGATCCCAGACAATAACATTCGCCCGATGTGCTCTTCATGTTTGATACAGTTCTTGCTCAATCAACATCTGTGTAGCCATACAATCCAAAGTCATGATCTCCAAGGTAACATAGACCAAAGTCTATCATACTCGTTAGGTACCTCATCACATGCTTTGTAGCTATCGGGTGAGCACACCTAAGTTCCACTAGATACTGACTCAAGGTGTTCACAGCAAAGCATATATTTGGCCTAGTCTTCGACAGATACATCAATGACCCAATAATCTGTCTGTACAGAGTCACATCCAATAACTCTGATGAGTCATCAGCTAACAGCTTCAAGTTGGAATCCATGGGAGTGGCCGTGGATTTTGCATTCCACCATATCAAATACTTTCCCTGGTTGAGAAAGATTCCTTCTGGGCCTTGCCACACTTCCAGACCTAGGAAGTAGTGCATCAATCCAAGATCTTTCATCTCAAATTATGTAGCTAGCTTCTTCTTACTTTCCATGATCTGTTTCTCATTCCCAGTCAGAAAGAGATCATCCACATACAGTAATAGTATGACAGGTTCATCATCCATAACCTTAAGATAAAGGTTAGGATCAGCTTGTCAAGAAGCTATCAATTCCCCCTCTATGACTGAACATCATTCACACTCTGCATTGAGTGATCTTCTACATATCTATTTGTGCCATTTCTCGTCAGATGAGTCTACTGATATGAGCCTCAAGATTATTCAAACTCTGTGGTGAGTTCCTTCTTGCATCCATCTAAGAGAAGAATGTCATCTGTATATAGACACCATCTTCAACCTTGTAGCAAAGGTTGAAATCTGCATCACCCATGGTGATCATTAAGCTCATAAAATGACTATCGATCCTGGGTGCCCATGCAGAGCTTTCTTCAATTACACCATTAAGAGAATGGTCTTATCTAGCCACTTGGAGCAAACATCTCGTCATGATCCTCTTCCTCTTTCTAAGAGAATCTTCTAGCCACGATCCTTCTATAGTATGTTTGATTTGTAAGTCTTCTTGTTGAACATCCATCACTTGTTCGGTGTTCATCATCCTTCTTTTGTAGATCATATCACATGATCTTTCCTACAAATCAAAGTTAATTACATGATTAGTAATACTTCATAATCATCAAATCATGTTGACATGATAACCTATAATGCATACAGATATAGTTATGCAACTATCTCGACCAATACTTTGGCACAACACTTTTCCATATCCTGTATGCATACAGTGGCTATCTAGATGCCTTCCATCTCTACCAGAACATACTGTCAAGAGCGTGCACGACTCTCAGCATGTCAGCAAAGAGGTTTCATTCTAGATAAACGACAATGGAATGTTTGTCCAACTTACCCATCATATGCATATTAGTAGTATACTGTTCAATGCTATATGAATGCTCACACTATGCATGATATATTCAAGGAATACAAATATGTAAGCAATATCATTTACTATTTCAGAGATTCAAATAACAACTCAAATACTTATCTTTTATGGTTGCCTCCCGCTTGATCTATATATGTCTTTGAACTTCTATTCATTCTATATCACTATGCATACTTAAGTTTGCACTAGTGTCATCCTCATGATCTCATACATAATCATACATTCATTAGTATAATCCCAATACTATCAAAACATTATGTATGGTCATGATCATTTCATACATAGGTATACTTACCTAAGATCCTAACGAAGTAGGATTCTAACTTGATATAGAAAAACATACCTGGATTATCAAGTTTGGTTATGTCTTAACATACCCAAACAATATCTTCTTTGTTCTCTTCAATGATTTGTGCTTAGTAACCCGCATCACTCATAAGTTAACCATTGTAGAACCAAATTATACATACCTCATAAGTAGAGCTTCTATGTGATCCATGAGTCTTTGTCTTCATGTCACCATGGTCATATGTTCTTGATCTAGAACTTGATTTGTACCTTTCATGTTAGCGAACAACATCATCCTCATACAATACCACAGTGCATTAGTACAATCATAAGTGTCATAAACCTAATCAATGAATGTCTTATATCACTTCACATGCATTCATTATCGAACAATCATAATTGTACTAACCTCAATAACATGAAGACAAACCTATTATGAACTTAATCAAATTTCAAAATATACCTGTATTTCCTCAAGTCATACCTGTCAAGATTGCTTGTAGTCTTCTTATGTAAGGCCTTAGCCTCATCTGTCTCTGGAACTGGAACTTCTTCACTTATGCAGGTGTCCAATTCATTCTCTTCTAGGATTAACCCAATCCACTTTGATTTGCAGAAACTGGATCTGGAGTTGGATTAGGGTTTGTCAGAGAAACCCTAAAAATTAAAACTTTGAATTTCAAACTTCTGATTGGATGAAAAGATGTGTCTTGTTGAGCTGATCAAGCTGGTATACTTCAATTTTGAAATCTCCAAAATTTGACCCCTCAAAATTGCCTTTGAAACTTCCGAATCTTCTGGACAGGATCCTGAACTAGGGTTTGATAAAGCTCGGTCTTCTGCTCATCCAAAAGGTTTGATCTTGTGTTCTAAACTTTGATTTTTCTGAGGAGCTTCCAGCCGTGGTCATAGATTTAAAAAATTCCAACTTTTGCAGAAGCCCTAATTTTCCACCTTTCCGATCAAAATCCTGAACTAGGGTTTGATCAAGCCTGGCCTTCTGCCCAACCAAAAAATTCGATCTTGGTCTCTAAATTTTGATTTTGATGAGGAGCATTCAGCCGTGGTCTCCGATTCCAAAAATTTCAACTTTCTCTGAAGCCCTAAATTCCCGCAGCAGTGACAAGCCAAGAATGAAGGTGCTCAGAATCCAATTCTGTTTTGACAGAAATATGCACCTTATTGTTTCTAGTGCATCTCTCAAATTACGAATCCACAGGGTCTGAAACTTCGGCCTGTGGTAGCTTGACCTGTCTTCTTTCCGACCCCATAGGTCTAACCTCAATTGGAGTCTCTAAGAGAGAGTTATTCCAAGTGTCGCAACGTGACCTGCTTATGGGATAAAACAGGAGAGCGAACTTGTACGGAGTTCCACGTGTCACTGTTTCAACTTCGGCCTCTGAAAAGTGGACTTGTGAAAGTACAGTCCGTGCCCTACCTGTCACTTTTGACAAAATTTTCATTTGGAGCTTCCTAGCCCAAGTTGTGACCTTTTTTCCTAGGTCAACTATTTATGACTGAGATCTGGAAGAGGCAAAAACCCTAGATTGTACGGATCATCAATCACAAAGTACAACGAATCTGAGGTTGTCCTTTGGAATCAAGGTACAGGGGGATGTTGTCTACGACCTGTAGAAGTTTCAGATCCTGAACCTTCACCAAAATGGATTTATAGCGAAAGTGCTACGATGCTTGGTTTTTGCTATACAAAACCCTAACTTGCAAATTGTCGCAAGTGAGACAAGTGTCGTAAGTGCCATACATTGCCTTCCTTCAGGATAGCTCTGACACCATGTTAAGATTTAATATGCTAAGACATAAAATATCAGTATTACATTCCATTTCACAACAATAGCATATACAGGATCACTGAAAGAACAACAAGCACAACATAAACACAAGAGACAGATTTATCCTAGGAAAACTTCATGGGGTAGAAAACCCAACAAAGATTCCTCAATATAGATGACCAGCAAATACAAAGATGTAATCCCCAAACATGAGCTCCTTCTCCTCCATAGCAGGTCTCTCTCACACCTATGCGCCAATCACAAGTGAGTGTAATGTGTGTTAAATGAGGAACACACCTCCTCTATTTATACACAACTCCGACTTGACTTTTACACTAACTAGGTCGGCTCCAACTTTAACCACTGGGTTAAACACCCCATTACAACTAACTCTGGGCCGACCCCACTAGGGAAGTCTAATAACCCAAGTTACCACATTCCGACGGAGGAATAAACATCTCCGGATATACAATAAGGTCTTCACGGAGGAATGAAACATCTCCAGAATAATAAAGTACAAATATAATATTCTTAGAAGTTACAATATCTCAACACATCTTACATTTTGTTCCAATACACATACCTTTGTAAGTTAACAACTTTCTTCCCAACACCAAAATGCTCTGCAAATTTGGAGGTGTGCTCCTCTTTGATAAGCTTCAATATTTCACCTTTAGGAATGCAGAGCTTGTATAGCTTATGGAGTAACCCATTATGGAGATGATAGTCGACCTTACTATCATGTTCTTCTACATTAAATTGGTCTTGTATCTATTGAAACACCTCCTTGAAGTCCTTGTCTTCTGTGTATCCCTCTTTGTATGCATCATGGGTAAAATGTCCCATGTGCGTAAGAGTCCCTAGAGATGTAATATTGGATGTGGGTGGCCATTAGAGGATTCTACCAACTTATTAGTGTTTCCCTTCTTATACTTGATGACTAGATGAAACTGATGCAAAAAACCCATCCACTTGTAATGTCTAGTTTGTTGCATCTTACTCTGGGCCTGCAAATATTGCAGTGGCTAGTGATTTGTGTGGATAATGGTTTCCTTTCCCATTAGATAGTGCTTCCACTTCTGAACAACTTAAACTAGGGCATAGAGTTCTGTATCATAGGTAGGGTAGTTTAGGACTCCTCCATGAAACATTTTAGAATGATAGCATATCGACTTACCTCCTTGCATTAAAACTGCTCCCATGGCATACCCACTTGCATCTATCTCTACTTCGAAAGGCTTCTACAAGTTAGGCAATGCAAGAACAAGTGCTTGACTAATATTTCATTTTATCCCATTGGAATCTTTCTATTGATTCTTTCCGCACTAGAAACTGTTACCACTCGTTGTTATGGTGTGGAGTGGTGCAACTACCGATGAAAAGTAATTGATAAACGTCCATAGGTACTGTGTTGCCCCAACAGAGATTTTAACTTCAGTGACATTAGTAGGTACTTTCCATTTTACATGGCGTCCATATTTTTGGGGTTTTTCTTGAGTTCCCCTCCACAAATCACATACCCCAAATACACCAGTGACTGTTGAGTGAACACACATTTCTTGATATTGACCAGCAATTGAGATGTGAAATGTGCTCCTCCTAAGTAGATCTATAAATTATTATATCATTTTGATACACTATAGTGAATGAATCTAAATATGGGTGCAAAACATCATTCATTAGTCTCACAAATGTAGATGGTGCATTACATAAACCGAAAGGCATGACCAACCATTCATACAAACCTTGCCTTGTTTTAAGGGTAGTTTTCCAGGTGTCTTCTTCTTTTACACATACCTAGAGGTATCTCAATTTGAGATCCAACTTGGTGAAGTACTTGGCATGCTGCAATTGGTCTAACAAATCATCAATCCTGGGTAGAGGGTACCAATTCTTAAGTGTAATCTCATTCAAGGATCTATAATTGATACACATCCACCAAGTCCCATCCTTCTTGGGTACGATGATGATAGGTGGCTCACAAGGTGAGGTGCTTGGTTGAATCACCCCCTGCTCCAACAACTGTTACAATTGCTTCTTCACTTCATGTGATGCTAGAATAGACTGTTTATACAACCCAATATTTAGTAATGGGGAGTTAGGAAAATATTGTCTCTCATTCTCTACTTCTCTCTTAGGTGGTATCCCTTTAAGATCCTAGAATACTCCTCTGTATGCCCATAGTCAATCCTCCGACTAAGGTTTTTTTCTTTGGTACATCCCTCCAGGGATGCCTTTACTCTTACCGATTCATCACTTAATTGATTCTCTGGTAATAAAAGCAAAACGTATTTCTTACTTTCACTAATCAACTTGTTGGCTTGGTTGGCACTTACCAATGATATCTTTGATTTACCTTTGTATGCATAGATGATGGACGACTTCCCATCCTTGATCAAGTGGTATTAGTTTTCTCTCCTCATGAGGATTGCATCCCTCATACACATGTAGGGGATTCCAAACACCACACCACACACGTCAAGGGGTACTACATCTACCTCTACTTCATCAACAAAATATGCACTTACAACAAATTTGATGTTACATTGTTTCGTGACCTTGATCTATGTATCCTTTTTTACCCATCCCAATGGATAGGGGTTAGGATGATCATGAAATTCAAACCAAGCTTACTGACCAGATCAACTGTTATGAGGTTGGCTTATGAACCATAATCGAATAAAGTGTCTACCTTGGTCTTCTTAACATGGATCTTGATATAGAAGAGTTTTGTCATCTCCTTCTCTTCCTTGTGATGAAGGATATTCAGATTCACCTCCTTCTGCATTGAAGTGCAGACAATCTTCTCATCCAAATATGAGATGATCTATACCTATTGGCTTGAATATGTGGCTATAAGGTTCTTCTTCTTGGCATCATTCACCTGGTTCTTAGGGATTAGCTCTAGATGTAGCTTCCAACATTTTTCTCCAGTGTGACCATCGATATTACAATGATTAGAGTTGTTTTTCATATCCTTGCACTGATGTTCCATGAATGTAGTCTTCTTATTCTTTCCTTTCCACTTCTTCTTCCCCTCCTTGGAAGTGTCTTGGTTCTCTTTCTATTTGGAACCACTTGGTTGTCCTTTCTTGTGCCCTGTATTCTCCACATATTCATATTCTCTGGCTACTATGCTTGCACACATGCCTCATCAATTGTCTTGGGCTTGAAGAGCACCACTTTCTTTTGTAAATGACTGCGTAGACCCCCTATATACTTCAGGATTACATATAGATTACTGCGCGAGATACCCAACATAATAGCCATCTTTGTAAATTCGGTGGTGTACTCTTGCACACTCTGCCCTTGCTTTTGCATGAAGTAATTCCAATAGATTGATTGGTCCTAATTTACATACATGATAGGGTAGAATTGAGACTTTATGAGGGTTTTGAAATCCTCCCACTTAGTTACTAGCATATCACCCTGTAAATGAAGTGCCTCCATGTGTCTTTCCCACCAAGTTAATGCACAACCCTCTAATTTCATTGAGCAAATGAAATCTTTTGCTCCTCATCTATGTTGTGGATAATAAAATAGACCTCTAATTGCTACAACCAATGATTCAACTTTAAAAAATTGATCTCACCTTGGTAAGGCTTGATATCCACTTTTGCTTCAATCTTAAATAACTGCTAGGGAGGGGTAATGGCACTGGAACTTGACTTCTCTTTCTCGAGCTATTTCCTCGGCTCCTTTGTTGGGTCACCTTTGTCTCCTAATTTCCCATCTAATCCAATCTTTGAGTTAGAGCCTCTAAAATCACCAAAAGGTCCAAACTTGCTTTCTAGAGCCGCCATGAGGATCGACATATTACGCAAGATATAAATGACTTGTATTTATAGCTCTATAAACCATTATTCACATTTGCCCCCGATTCTTCACTGAACTTGCCCCCCCAATTCTTCATTGAACTCATCCGCCATGGATAGGGTTTGGATAATTTTTCTTTATTCCGCCAATTCTGAGATCTTGTAATTTCCCACAAAACCCAAAAGAATCTCTAATACCAATATGATTCATAAACTGTCCTCTATATTCCATTGTAATAGTTCGTCACAATGAATCTTACAACTTAATTCATTGTGTTAGCTTAATTCGACAAAATGATAAATAAATTGGAACTGAAACGAAAATAACTAGAGCAAAACAACACACCCACATGAATACCAAAAGATATACCTTGGGAAAACTCGCTATGGGGAAAAACCCATCAAGAAGTGAAGACTATGCTTTACTCTTTTCTTCTCCAAATGCAATGCAAATACAAAGAAAGTGGTAGCCACCATGGAGTTACCTCTGACACTGTGGCTTGCATGGCTACTACAGGGTTTCCTTCTTCCTCTATTATGCTCTAATATCCACTCCCTTACTAGTGCTCAACTATGGAGCAATACAATAACATCATCATAAATGGAACGTCTTTTCCTCCTAACAACCCGATATGTAACATGACGCAATAACCATCTAAGGTTAGTTTTTGGGTTTGTACATGCCTCAACTCCCGATTAGGGTTAGGGTTTGGACCCTCTATTAGAGAAAAATATCCCTCACCATACCATCATTCTCCTATTTAGTGACTTAAACCTTGACTTCATGAATTTATTGGGCCAACTCTCATTCAATTGGACCACCCAAGTCACCCTAGATCTTACTTCTAAACTCTAAGGGTCCTAAACTACCTTAACTGTCATTTTTAGCATCACCTAATGCCTATTTTTGGATGACTTGGGTGCATTCCTTGATTTGGGGGTGCATTCCCTAATTTGGGGTCATTCTCCTTGATTTTACGCATGTTTGAGTCAGAAGGTCAGTTAGGAACTAGTTGCACTCCACCAATTTTGGTACTAACTGACCCTTGATGTCTATCTTTAGTTATTAGCACCTCAATTGAGCTATTTTAGGGATGTGCATATGCCTCTTTCAGTTAGATCTAATGTTTAGGAAGTTATGATTCAGTTTAACTAATCTTGCAGAGCGTGCATGGCTAGCTAAGGGTCTTTGGCTCTAGTGTGCATGGCTAACTGATTGCCTCCTACCCTTTTTGAATTGCCTTGCCGATTTATTTCCCCTCACTTCATTCATTGAAGCTAGATGTGAAATAACATTCTCTCTTGTTATTTGATCTATCTCTTTTGTGTAATGGTTAATGCTAACACATTTGTTACATGAATTTGTTTATTATTGATCTCTTTTCATGGTATTGCTATCTTGTTTAGTATCTATATCTATATGCTCAAATTCTACATGGTATCAGATAAGTTGGGGTGCTAAACAAGTCAGTAAACTAGTTATTTTTTAGGGATCAAGTTAAATTGCAGGGTAAAGAAGTGTATTTTCAGCCATCAAAGAGTACATTTGCAGCCATGGAGATATCTCCCCAACAGATTCTACCCCCATTCAACTACTTTGAATGGAAATCAAGAGTAGAGATGCTCTTGAGGATGAAGGGGATCTACTAGATCACAATGGGAACCAAAGTGGAACCAAATGGAACGGTTGAAAAGTCCAAATACTTGAACCGAATGGATGAAGCACATGGGCTGCTTTGCTATTCAGTTTCTCTAGAATTACTCTACCACATTGAAGCCAAGAAGATTCGAAATGAAGTTTAGAGAACACTCTCCACTCTCTTCGGAACACAAGATGAAATGAGGGGCCATCAATTGGAGGTGGAACTAATGAACTTGAGACCAAGTGATTTTGACTCTATTCAATATTTTTTCACCAAGTTCAAATAATTTCTCTTGCAACTCAAGATGTGTAATATCGAGTAGGGACACAAATGGTACTCTCTATTCTCTCTATATTGGTGTTATTGGACAATCTACTCAAGCGAATGTGAGCCAGATCTCCCTAGTTCAATGTGAATCTAGAACAAATAAGAATAGAACACAAAGCTACTTTCCTAGATCAAGTTAGAGATCGAGTAATTAGATATCTTACCTACAGATTTGTAGATCTTTCTCCTCGTTATTGCTCCTAGCTCCACGGTCGTAGATTTGTAGCTGCAAGACCTGTCAAAACATGTGGAGACAAAACAAGCAGTAAAACATATCTAAACACTAATTGATCTAAGTAAACAATTAAGGAAGTAAACTATAAACATCATCAACACAACAACATTTATGGAAAGAGTCTATATTACTGTATAGAGAGTAGGAAATACAAAGTAGAGAGATGATTACAACCCAAGCCTTAACGCTGCAATCCTCCTCCAACAAGCCAAGCCAAAGCCTCCAAAGGAAATGTATGCCTCCCAAGAGATGGATAGGGATCACCTAGGCTAATTCCACCAGCATGTAAGTGCTATATACTTCCTCCCTTTGGAATGGAGAGGAGCTTTGTATTTATAGGACCAAGTGGATAGAGTAGGTTGAGGATCGTGGGGAGAGGACTAAGGGATCCTCCCTTGAGGTTAGGGAACCGTAGGACAGCTCACCTAGGAGTCAGGGATAGAGATCCACCTCATACAAGTTTTAGAAATCACTCGAAAGCCTCCTTTATCCAAATTAACCAGCCCTGGCGCAAGCTGCATGAGGGAAACCTGCGACTGAGAGGGGAAGCGCAGGCTGCACAAAGGCAGCCCGAGCCACCGGCGCAGTCTGCAAGGGTGCATCCTGTGCCTGACCTAGTTGGGCGCTTCTTGCTCAAATACAACCTGCGCCGGCCCAACTAGACATTGTGGACAAAGGGAATCAACTTGCTCTAAATGACTTCTTGATCAGGGAAACTTCAGGGATTGAGGAACTGAGCTGGCATGAGACTCATGATGACGAGATTTAGGTGTAACATAATGCCCCCCAAAGCATGAAGCTGGCAAAACAAGACAGGTGAATTGCTTTGAAATATGGATGGCAAGGACTCGTTGGTTGGAAGATGTTGCTGCAGTACAACTGAATCTGAGATACAAGTCTCACATGACACACAACATGGTTGTTGACCAATACATCGCAGATCCATGGTAGTAAAGATTGACTGAACATAATCATGGCTACTAGACACAATCGTAGATCCATGATGAGATGATAACACAGCCACGACCAATACAAAAGTGGATCCGTGTAGTATGACTCAAACAATCTCCATCGCAACCTGGGTAAGACATGATTTTCCCCAGGGTTTTCAAGCTGAACCCACAATGATATGAATCTATCCATGTGATTAAAATGTTTTGGAACCAAACATGGTAGAAACCACTTGATTACCGGTCATTGATGTATACTGTTAACAAGCACGAGGAAATCACCATTGATCTCGATGATCCCCAAGGTATCATAGTACATATCACCGAGCGTGAATAAATGAGTTAAGGTCGAATGCTCGACAAAATCTTTCAATCAAGAGTCAATGATGTAAACTCGTGTTGAAAGCGAGGTAACCTGCCATTGAGGCATGCAGGCCCAAGGTACTCGATTGGTTTCTAGAGTCAATCCCTGGATGATGTGTTGAAGTCGACAAGGATGAATCCGTCGAAGCAGGGCCATGATGTATACCCCATCAATGACACGAAACTTGATAACAAATGTTTGAAATGGATCAGACGGTAGAGTTATGTGTAAGACTTACTCAAGGTAGACCGACATGATGGAAGGTGTACTGACTACAGATGATGAGAAACGAACATCTATTGAACATGGGCATGGAATGACTTGGTATTATTGACATGAAGAGAACGACACCAAACCTGTAATTTCCCATTTTTGAAATTATTTAAAATGGTGAAATTTTCATTTTTTTTTCCCTAGTTCGACCTTTGACTAGTTTTGAGCTCTAGGTCTCCAATTTGCTCCAAATGCTCCCAAATATTCCGAGAAGGTGTATGAATGATATTAGGACTTTATTATGATGTTCAAGTATGATTTAGACCCATCAAAACACTTCTGCAAACCCCTCTGGCAATCTGGTCATTGTATGGAGTTTTACTAGTAAATTGTGGTTCAAATCCCCTAGGGGTAGATGATGAAAATGACTTTCCAAATGCACTCAATGCAATACAAATTTCTGAATGGAAGCAGGGGACATATAAATTACATCAACATGGACTCATATGCATCACCATTATACTTTTAATGTCTGCTATAACTCCCTTAAATCAATGCAAAAAGACTAGTTTCAGCCCTGGGGGAAATGATAGGCAATCTTCTCCAAATGCTATGAAACTCAACAAAATGACTCCAAATGCTTATGTAATGAACATTAAACTCATATAATACATCAATAAAAGTCCATTCATTAATAAACCATCAGTATTTTACTTATCCATTTGAATCCATCAACATTACATTGGTTCACAACAAGGTAGTGCGGAAATGGCACTATTTGTCCATTAATGAGCAATTTAACATAGTTTTTCTTGGAATCTCAACTTGTGGATATTCTGATATGGTTATTACAGAGATATATAGAACATTACATGTACATGAAGTCGAAATGGCATTCCTTCACTAACTATATGCAACCACAGGAGCGCTATGCAAGAGTTATGGGGAAAATGACACCATTTCTTCATTAAAAATCAGATTTATACATTTCCACTTGGAATTTCGACCTGAAACTTTCTGGAGATGAAGAATAGAGTATTTAATTCATATTATAAAATAAATTGGGCATTATAATCTCCCCCACAGAGTACAATAGCTCACCAAAAACGCCCTCCCTCAAGGATCAAGAATATGCAATGAAAACTGGAAATGGTTGAAGGAATGAGCTACACTAGAAGAAACCATGAGCTTCCCTGTAGCTTACACCTGCAAATTAAGACTCCATTAAAGATCCAAATGAAAGGTCTTAATGACCTTTCCAATTACCAACTTGGATGAGAATCTTTCACCCTTGAAATTGGCTAAGGCAAGAAACTAGTCATCCACTAGCTCTCCCTCTTCACAAATGCAATTGCAAATTCTAAAAATGATCAAAAGCTCCCTTCATTCTTTGTTCTTGACATTTATAAAGTTTCCAAGCTCTCTATGGGTCGAATTCCTTCCAAGAGATGCATTCCAACTCAAGTTGGGAAGAGATTCCAAAGGATGCCACTTGTACAACAATTCCTAGTCTCCCACTTCCACCAAATCACATGTGGAAGCATCTTAGCTGCCCTAACTACCTTGAGCGCCCTCTTGGAGGCTATTTTTAGCCCTGACATGTCATATATGTCATATGTTATCCTTCAGGTCTGATTTGTGTCATAGGTGTCATAACATCTTCATCATTGTTGTCATAGAGCTAGGGAATCTAGTCCAAGTGTCTCACTAGCTCCAAAATGCCTCTTCCTCTTCCATGGGAGTTACTCTTCCACTCCAATTTTACCTTTATTGATGCATGCCAAGTATATTGACCTTAAAAATCATCCCAAGACCCTTGGGCTTCTTATGGATTCAAAATGACAAGAGGAGGATGCCATGTGGCATATAAAATCTAGCTTGTGTGGGTCTCACTTCCTCCATGTGTCTTCATGGTCAAATGCCACTTTGATTTTCCCTTGTATATATTTATTTAGCTCCTTTATTAAATATTTATGCTATTCTAATGTCCACACATCATTTATTATCCTTCTTATTTAAAATCCCAATGCTTCCACCCACAACCTAAGAAACTAGTAATTTTCCTCCTTGGCAATTATTTGACCCTTAACATTTAATTTGACAAACTCTCATGAATATGGCCAATGGGCTTAGGTCATTGTGACCCAATGCAAAATTTGGGACATGAAAAACCCCTAATGCAACTGATAGTAGAAACATTCTTTGCATGACCTAAAGGAGCGACATGACTCAGTGTAATTAGCAGGACTCGAAGACAAACGAATTACCCAAGTACTGAATGCAAATGCAAATAAGTGCCATGTTCAAGAACGACTATGTACTTCATGAATTATAGTGTAACACAAAATATTTCCTTTTTCCCCATCATGATTGATGAGTGCCTCATGTGTTTTTTAATGAGCTTGAGGAGGGTAAACAGATGCTCGGTATAGCTCATCCCATGGATGAGTCCAATCCCAAATGTTTTACGAACCTGGGATAGGAGGGGTTCGTCCTATGACGGGCCCTTCAATGTTGAATTTTAACAAGTCCATAGAAGGTAGACTCGACGTCATTTCATGTTTAGAGAGTCTGAAAAGAACTAAAGAAGACTCCAAAGGTCCTTTTTCGTAAAATTAGCCTCTTCGCCCGAAAAAGGGTAAAACAACACGAGAGAGGACACTTCCAGTCATGATTGGATGGAGTATTCCTTTTTCGTAAGTAGTGCCTCCTAGTTCGAAAAAGGGGTAAACTATCACCAGAAAGACGATCATTCAAATACTTTTACAAGCGTGAACGCATCAAGTTCATTTGGCGATATTTTTGTATTTAGAGAGCCTGAAAAGAGCTTAAAGAAAGACTCCGGGGGGTTCCTTTTTCGTGGGAGTTTAACAATCTCGAAAAAGTGATATACTATAGCTCGGTGACTTATTCTCATCATTTTATGAGCATAAGAAAGAACAAAGAGTTAGCTTGATGTCATTAATAATTGAATTTAACGAGCGAAATAACAAAAAAAAGATGCTCAATGAGTTGTTCATACCTGAAAAATACACGTGAAATGACCACGATTGCGAAAAACAATATCAATGAGGTACTTAAATTCACCTGCACGTTTCAAAACTAGGTCAAAATGATTAACCAAGTATAAATAATTCCAACTATAGAAAAATAACCCACGATGGAAATTATTAAAAAAGGAATATGCTCTTTTTTATATAAAATTGGGTAAATAGTAAAAAGAATTACTATTTGTTTTTTACCAAATTTGAGAGGTGAGAAGTGCCATTTGGAGCCGTTTTTTGTTTTTTGATCCCAGGAGTTGTGATCGACCGTTCCGAGCGCCGTCAGCGACAGGTAACCCTAAACTTAGCCTTTTAAATTTTCAGTGGATTACATTTTTGTTTTTCCTTCATTTTATTGGTTTTGAGCTTCTTATGTGGAGGGGTTTGCGCTCATGGGCCAACGCCATCCACCATTTCGGTAACTGCACCGGCACAGAACCCGAAAGGGTGTTCTGCACTGGTGCCGCCCTGTTCGAAAGGACGGTCTACGCCGACGCAAACCCTCATACCAAACTTAAAACCCAACCAAAGAAAAACTCTTTTGATAATTGAGGAAATTCCTAATGATGTTTAAATGGCCTTTTTGACAAGTTTGCAGTGACCATAATGGTTCTCGAGTGGCAAGAAGGCGAGCATGAGCTTGATGATGCTCCAGCGGAAAATGATCCGCAATGTATTGCTTCATTGAGAAACTGTGGTTTGCTCAAGTACTTTTGAGTGCCGGGGATGAGGTCCCAAGTACCCTTGTTGTCATATCTGGTCCAATACTGGGACCTGGTACAACAAAATTTTCAGATTGGTGAGCACACGCTGAGCATATATGTTGAGGACATCTATTTTTTGACAGGGTTGTCCCTACGGGGAAACCCTGTGTCCCTACTTGGATCACAAGGTGGTGATCGCTCTGTAGAGGACATGATTGATCAGTGGTGTACTCAAGGTACTTCGATGACTGGTGGGAAGATTCCCATCAAGGATGTTCAGGATCGAGCCCTCCGCACTGTACTTTTTACCATCGTGAGGGTGGCTGGAAGCCGATTTGCTCATCTGGTGAGCAAGTCGCAAATGATGTATGCTGAGGAGTACATGGCTCCTCTGTGTTCAACTGGTGTGAGGGGCTTCTCACCAGTTTACGAGATAAGTTGACCAAATGCCAGCATGGGGCGCTGAAGCAGTTTGGTTATGGTTCAGTGGTGGTTGCTTTCATGCTGGAGCGGGTGCCACACTTACGTCCGCAGGTAGACCTTGAGGATCGAGATGCTCGAGATCCTCACATGACTAGGTGGTTCGAGGTGATGGCCTACCATGGTGGCAGGGGTCCTATCATTAGCTTAAACACATGGTTCTTCACATGGTTGAGGGGATAGATCCTCATGGTGGAGGACTACCCATATGACGGGACAGAGTTCAGAGGGTTCCCAGACCTAGTGCTTCCCGAGGGAGCGTAGCGGGGTGACATTAGTAAGAACAACTACTGCTTGTGTTTTTTCATTTTATGCATTTATGATTTTTTTTGGGGGTAGTGCTGATGAATTTTACATGTTTATTGCAGATGTGGGTCCGGCGCGACCACTTGGAGTTTCTCCTCTTGCACGGAGAGGGGCAGTACTGGAGTTGGGCCCCACGGCTAAAGACACCATCGAGGAGCTAGAGGAGGTCGAGGAGAACCTCCACAGGATGACTTTGGATATTTCGGAGCTGAGTGTCCATGACCTACCCCGTCACTTCTAGAAGCTGACGGTCCGGGTATCATTACGTTTCGGCACGCTGCTCCAGAAAATGGCGAGGGTCGTAGTCTGCTATCACGAGCATGTTAGGGATTAGGCTCATGTCTTATATGTGTATACTGAAAGCTTATGAGCTTCAGATTTTGTAGAGATGATTCTTACTAAAAGCTGCATGCTTCAGACTTTTGTATCAGCACTACCATTTTTGTACTTTGTACCGATTTTATATACAGACACTATTGGCGGTTTTTATACATATTGTGTTCTATTGGTGATTAATGGGATCTTGTTTACATGTTTTTCTTATACAATGGAAAATTTACATGTTATGTTTGTTTTTATATTTTATGGATATCTTATGTGTGTGCAATGTACCAATCTAGAATGAAATTGGCTAACAAGTCGGCAACCGTGTTCATATCTCGTGGAATGTGCAGGTATTGAACAAATTCAAAAGACCTTTCCATGAGACAAACTCGTCGGAAAAGACAGAGCATTGTAGGATCGTGGATAGCATAGATCCGGTTACGATGAAAAACCACTAGTTTTGAATCCAGATGAATAACAACGTGGCTCATACCCAAGGAAAGAGCATTGATTAGGGTCCCAATCACTGCATGATATTCCGCGGCTTTGTTGGTCGTGTATCCTAGACAATTTCCTCCTGAGTTGATAAGCTCGCCAGTAGGGGAATAAAGTACCCTAGCTGCCAAAGCAAGGTTACGGGTTTTCCGGCTGGCGCCATCCTCAAATCCATAGCAGGTTGCCATCTTCACATGTAGACAGAACATGGTATAAGTAGTGAAACAAGATCTTGACCCACTAAAACAAAGCGTCACACCACACAAAACACACACCATGTACAGTATATACAAGATACTTATGCGTGAAGGACTCAGGCATAGTACCTCTTCAGGTAGATCCCATTGCGAGGCTCTCCCAGAGATATTCCATCGTAATCCTCTAGCTCGTACACTCCCTTCTCCAGAACATGTTTTACAATGTATGGTCCATGCCACATGGACTCAAACTTACCTGCCCCCAACTTATCATGCTTTTGGTCGTATGTAAGGACCAAGTCACTCTTGTTGAAGACACGAGGTTTAACTGACTTATCATACTGAGCTTTGATGCGTTTCTTATGTTCCTCGTTGGCAAGAGCAACATCAAGGCGGGTCTCAGCAAGTTTTTCTAGGTAAAGGAAGCATTCTTCCTCGGTAGTGGTGTTCGAGAGAAGTTCAACTGCGAGTTTGAGAGATGGAATCTCGCACTCTATTGGTAGGACTGCCTCCAATCCGTAGACTAATTGGAATGGTGTAAATCCGGTGGTAGTCTTGATGGAAGTCCGATATGTCCATAGCGCGGAAAAGAGCATGTTATGCCAGTTTGATTTATGTGTACCCACCATGCGTTGGATAATGGTTTTCAAGACCTTATTGATGGCATCTACTTGTCCATTGGACTGTGGGTAATAAGAGGTTGAGTTTTTGTGGAAAAAACACAGTCTGGCGCTCAATTCATCTACCATATGGTTCTGTAAGTGAGATCCATGATCGGTGACTATGGATTGTGGAACTTTGAACCATGCAATGACATGGTTGAACATGAAGAGTGCAACGGTTTTTTCATCTTCGTTGTACGTAGGCATAGCCTCAGCCCATTTGGTAAAATAATCCACGACTGCTATGACGTAACCATGCCCCCCAAACGAGGTAGGCTTACAATGTATGAAATCTATGCCCCATTTTGCAAAGGGGCCCACGACAATAACCGGGTGTAAAGGGGCTGGGTGGGAGTGCTTTTTCGTTTGAAAATGCTAGCATGGGGGACATTTCTTAACGACCTCACTGCAATCTTTGAAGATGGATGGCCAGTAATATCCCATGCATAGTATCTTCTAGGTTGTAGCCATCCCAGAGAGATGACCGCCACAAACTCCAGCGTGACAGTCATTCAGAAAGTGTTCAGCCTCTTCGTGTGTCAGGAAACATCGAAGAACAGAATCCACACCATGACGATACAAGGTATTGCTGATGATCAAGTAATACTTGGGATGGTGGTGAATACGACGACAATCGTCATGAGACAGTTGGGGGTTGAACCGTTGGGATTGAAGATATAAGGCAATATCTCCATACCATGGGTCAGACGTGCTAATGAGAAACAATGAATCATCTGGAAGAGAATCGTTGGGCTTGGATCCTGAATCAACATAGGGAAGATCACAAATGAGCTCAACAAACACCAATGACTTCTTGGACTTGGCCTTCTCGAAGAGGAGATCGAATCCCTAAAGTATCACAATCTAGCATGAATACTTTCCCCCAAGTACCTGATGTGTGAGGACATGGTACATGGGGTTCGAGTCGGCGATAATGGTGGTGGTGCGAAGCAGTATATAATGATGAAACTTTTGGACGACAATGACTGCCGCGAGAGTGAGATTCTCGACATGTGAGTAACGAGTTTCAGAGTCAATAAGACCCTTACTGAGGTAATAAATCACATGTTCCTGGGCGTTGTTGTCCTCTTGAACCAAGACCATGGCGATCGTGGTAGCAAAAGCGACAAGATAAAGGATGTAATCCTTATAGTAATTGGGCGGTTGGAGCATAGGGGCGTGGGTAATGGAGTGTTTCAAACTGTCGAAGGATTGTTGCATTTGATCGTCCCATATGAAAGGGACATCCTTCTTCAATAATCACATATAGCCCTGTGTCTTTTGAGCGAAATTACAGACAAAACGTCGTAGGTAAGTTTCCTTCCCTTGCAAACTTTGTAGTTTTGTAATGTCAGTAGGAGGTGGGAGAGCGACAATGGCTTCCACCTTCAAGGGATCAATGCGGATCCCGTCTTTTGAAACGATAAAACCTAGGAGGTGTCCAAACTCGACGCAGAAAATGCACTTGTGAGGATTCAGATGGATGTTATACTGCCTACATCTAAGGAATATTGCCGTCAGATGATCAGTGTGGAACTCACAACGCTACGAATGGGTAGGTAGATCGTCAAGATAGGGCTCCACAAAGTCCTTCACATCATGAGAAGCGTACGACATGGCCCGCTGTAATGTGGCACCAACATTTTTAAGACCAAAAGGGAGTTTATGATAAGCAAACGTTCCCTAAGGGAAGATGAAAGTGGTATTATGTTGGTCGGCCGAGTGGATCTCGATTTGGTTGTAACCAGAAAATCCATCCATAAAGGAAAAGATGACACTTCTGGCACAATTGTCAATGATCTGATTGATGAAGGGAGCAGGGTAGTTGTCCTTAGGACAAACCTTTTTCAGATCCCTATAATTGACACAAACTTGGATGGTTCCCTGCTTCTTAGCTATAGGGACGACATTGGAGACCCATTCCGTTAAAGGAACAAGGTAGATAAAGCCGACCATCAAGAGCTTTTCAATATCGGCCTTAATTGCCGCGGTATTTTGAGGGTGCATTGGTCGTAACTTTTAGCGGACTAGTTTAGCGTCGGGATAGGTTTTAAGCTCATGAGAAACGATGGCAGGATCTATCCCGAGCATCTCCTCGTAGGTCCAAGCAAACACGTCACATAATTGCTTGAATAAGGCCATGTACGTAGTGATCTCTTTTGGAGAACAATTTTGGCCTAAACGAATATGTTCCACAACACCAGGGGTAACCAAGATGTCAACCAGAATGGTGGGTTTGGTATTCGCCAAGTTGCCTTCAGTGACCATATGACAAGTGAGGATCGATGACTAGGGGCAAGGATAGACATCCAGTGTGAAGATGGTGGCGATGTTGTTCTCCACAGAATCCAATGGGGGTAGGAAAGATGATCGATGGTGGAGGTCTTCCCATGAGGGGTCATATACACTCATAATATCCATGATGGACTCGTCGGAATGAAAAGTCCGGAGCAGAGGATTTGGTAAAGATGACGTCTGCTGTAGAGAACACGATGTAGAGGCCACAGCCAAGTGGTCCTCAGGTGCTGACTAGATAGCCTCGTAAGTGATTTCAGCGACTGAAAGAGGCATGGTATCTTCAATCAAATGAATGGTGGCTTCATCGGGAACGAGCCATTGATCGGTAAGGTTGGGAAAAGATGGAATCATGGAGGAGATCATGTTCACCGTGGCAACATGGTTATGGGGATCCAGGGTTGGAAAGACGCCCATAAGAAATGAATCTTTTATGAGGCCGACCCCCATGCTCTCATATAGCTGCGAAGAGTGTCCTAGCAAAGGGAAATTATCACCAGGGTGAGTAGCGGTGTCTGGTGTACAAAAGTCCAGTTGGTCGACGGTGACAATTTGGCCTTGGTGAGGGAATTGCAGAATGCAAAAGATAGATGACGCTATCGCAGTCATGGCATAAAACCAATTACGACCAAGTAAGAGATTATAATCCAAAGGGGCGGTGCCTACTTCCACGTTAATGGTTGCAGTATCACCCCCCAAATCTACTGCTAAGGCTTGTAGTAGCCCATGAGGTTGAAAGCCACAATTGTCGAATGCTTTCAGGGTAGTGGGAGAACGATTTAACTTAGGAGAACCAATGGCTCTCCAACAAGATAGAGACATAACCGAGGTAGAAGCACCTTCATATAGTACAGTATGATGGACTGTCTTCCCAGCAAATTTCGTAGCAACTTGGAATGCCAGTTGGTGGGAAAGCCTCAGTTTAAAGTACTCAAGTCGAAACATGATAGTGTTCGAGGAATCCGGATCTACCATGCCAATGGCAATGAGAAGAGTCTTGCGTTGGTTGGGACAATTTTTCAAAACCTCTAGCGTCGACATGGCACAAGAAGCTTGCGCCAAGTCCTCTACAATGTTGTAGTTCTGAGTTTCTCGAGCATTAGGATTGAAAACTGCTTTTCGAATCGTGCTCTTAGGAGAATGCAACATTGACTCTAAAGAAGGCTTCTAAATGGTGAGAGGAGCCTGTGGTATGGTAACATCGAGAATAGAAGTGGAAGCTTTTTCAGTATTACTTCCAATGGGTTCCTTCGGAGGGACGGATTCGTACGAGCGCGATCGTGTGTTTAGGTTAACCATCTCACTACGCATCATGAGAACATGCGCGGTGGAAGATGTGTTTCCTTGAGAAGGACAAGGTTGAGTAATCATTTGTTTATTTTGGATGGGGAAAGGATCATTGAGAATTGCAAGTGTGGAGTTTCCCTTAAGAAACTTCTGCACTTCGTCTCGGTGGGGACATTCTTTGGAGAAATGGTCACCACCACACAGTAAACAAGGATACTTTAGCTTCTGCTTTTATTCCGTGTCTTCGGGGGGGGGTTCTTGTGCTCCTGCTGGTTGGAATATTTCTTGGGTTTACCTTTTTTTCTTCTTCTTGCCACCAGACTTCTAAGGCGAAGTTGATTGAACAAAATTCACCTCCTCGGTGGAAGCAAGAGTGGGTGACTTGGTGGTGCTACTGCTAGCCTGTGGTGGGGGTGGGGAAGAACCATGGAGGTTCGATGATCCACCAATTTGAATAAAAGGCTGGGAGTTAAGGGAACCAATAATGTCGCCGGCCTGAGGTCCCTTGGGTGGTTTTGCAGGGTCATAAGTAGGGCGGGTTGCATCAGGAACAATGTTGTATAACGTGTTAGACTGAGCATAGACAAGGTCTAAGTAGTGGGCACGAGCGATAGCCTGTTCCTCGATGACGGCCCCTCCCATGGCCACATCTCGAGCTACAATGGGTAAAAGAGACTTCATGAACCAGTCAGCTAAGAGTTGGTCTGGAATGGGAGCCTTAATGAGACGTTGTCTCCTCCACCACTCATGGATATGATCAAAAATATGAGTTGCAGTGGTTTGATGAAGTGAAGTCAGTAGGTCCGTACCAGTTTCGTAGCGTATGGGTAACTGGAAATGAGTAAGGAAGGACATAGCAAGAGAGCGAAAATCAGGAAATGAGTGCGGTGGTAATTCAATATACCACTTGGCAGCTGGGCCGGTGAGAATCCGTTGAAACAACCTTAGACAGATTGAGTCGTCCATCAAGGAATTGGATGAGCACCATAGATGGTAAGTCATCACATGGTTTTTCGGGTCCTCACCGGTTTTTCCATCAAATTTGGGAATATCAGAGGGTAGATTGACTAGAATGGGTGGCCAATTATAACCGTGTAGGATGGGATAATTGGTTAGACGAGACAGGTCGGGTAGGTCCAAAGTAGCCAAGAATGGCAGCTGTTGGTTTGGTTGCGGATACTGATAGTATTGTTATGGCATATATGGACCAGTAGGACCTTGAATCAACTGATTATAAGGTGTTCCCGGTGGGAATTGGCCATAAGGGGGTGGGTCTCTAGGGTTGGGTGGTGGAACATATGTAGGTTCACCGCCATAATAGGGTGGTACGCCACCAGAAGGTGGGGGTCCTCCATTGCCGGAATAAGGTGGCCCTCCACCAGAAGGTGGGGGTCCTCCTCCACCACCGGAATAGGGTGGGCCACCGCTTCCACCGCAAGAGTAGGGTGGGCCTCCTCCATAAGGTGGGGTTCCGCCACTATCGGAAGGTGGTGGTCCTTCGCCTCTGCCACTGGAGTAAGGTGGGCCTCCATCGCCAGAATGGGATGGGCCTCCACCGCCGGAATGGGGTGGCCCTCCACCTCTAGGGTGGTCCTCCACCTCCGCCAGAAGGTGGGGGTCCGCCCCCTCCGGAAGGTGGTAGAGTAAACGGTGGTGGGGTTGGTGGGACACGAGGAAAAGTTGGTGGGGTCCAGTTGGTTCAACATTGAAATGTCCCCATGGAGTGTATGGATTTCCGAGATAAGGTATCCTGTGGAGTACATTTACGGGATTGAATTGTCCTGACACAGGGTTAAAATAGCCTATATACGCTTGGCTCCATGGTGGTTGAGTTGGGTTGTATGGTCCCCCGCCATGATGTAATCCCATGTTGGATCCCACAACGGGTAAGGAGTTGCCAAGGGAATGACCAATTTGCAATATTCCACTCATACTATGGCTAGAAAACAGGGGTTTTCCCCCTAGTAACAACATGTTGACCACTAGTGGAAGGTTGGATCATAATGGGTTGTTGACTACTTACTATTGTAGGAACACTACTCATAATAAAATTAGGAGGTAAAGAGTAGCCTCCCTGCGAGTTTTGGGGTGGGGGAGGGGTGGGCAATGTTCCAGTAGTAGTAGGAGGGGTGTTGGACTGTTGTCCTTCAACATGTTGAGTCATTTGGGGTGTGGAATTGGTCTCTTGATTAAGAGGTTTACTCGTAGGAAACAAGCGTTGACCAGGTTCGTAAGTGGTCATGTTGTGTGTGGGTGTTTCCGGTGAAACAAGGGATAATGAACGAATTGGGGTATATCGAAATGTGGGCGTTTCCGAGATGTCTCTTCTCCGTGAGAGACTTTGGTGTTCGTCACCACGTTGGCGTAATTGGTCCATGAGTTCATAGACTGGAGCCAACCGCTGGGCATGAGGAGCCCAACAAGGGGAGGTTTCGGCCCCCAGATGTAAATCCAGGTGGGCCCATTGTTTCCCTAGAGAGGTGTCCCAAAAGGATGCGGATGGAATGAATGCTGCAGATATAGGGTTGTCCTGAGATGGATTTAACAATTCTATAGATCCGGTATCTCCTACCATCACACGATGGAATGATGTGTTTGGTGAAGTAGATGGTTCCGCCTCCTCAACCCTTGAGGGGTTAGAGGTTGGTGAACTAGGAGGAAATAAATTCGCTCCGGACTCCATAGTGGAGTTTTCTGCTTCAGGTGACACGACTGTGACTTGTGGATCCATAATTACCCTCTTAATTACCTCCTGATTAAGGGGATATTCGGGTGGTAAGTTAAAAATTCTATGGGACCTTCTCAAAGGTTGTTCAGCCAGAGTGACTGAACCAGAATTTCTCCTAAGTGTATTCTAAACAAAAGAAAAGCAATCCAGAAAAATCTACACAAATTAAGGTCGCAAGAAAACTTATGTGATAGGTGTGGATTCAAAAGTCTGGAACCTCACAGGATTGTCAAGTCTTCACAACTCGCGAAATACTTCAGGGTCAAACTTTTATATTCGTCCCAATATTTCAGAGCACTAATCAAGGAGGATTAGGACCGTACCCCTGACCATATAACCTGACTACCTGATAGTATGTGCATAGTAGCTCCCTGAGTGTTGTTCTCGGTGTATTTGATCTAGGTGAATATTGGTGGCCACCCACCTTTCCAATTGGCTCAAAACAGTTTTATGGCAATTTTTGTATTGTACTATTTTTAGCAGTTTTTCGGGTCCTGAACTTCCGGGGCCATTTTGAGGCCCTAAACGACCTTTTTTTGGCGATTTGGGGGGCCAAATGGTTTCCTTTGGCATATATTTGGCCCCATTCGAAAGTTGTAAATCTCATATAGACCTTTCCAACGGGCTACCGAGCGCCCCAAACGGAGATCGTATGCAAAAGTTACGACCTCGAGAGGTTGATGAACTAACTTACCCAAACGGGGCCCACATGACTTTTGGCGCTTCATCTCCTAGGATTAGGTTTTTGGATGTCTAGGGTTTTTGACATTCCTGTTTATTGTAAAAGGCCTTTAGAGCCTCATTGTAACGATTTTCTTGCGAAATGAGCGCAGCCATCACATCTCTTCTCAAAGATAAGCCACCACCATTCCAACAAGCTTGTTTTCCGCTGCATTTTACAGTTCTAGCTTATTTCCTTGTTGAATAGAAAACCAGTTTTACAGTATCTCTGTTATTTTGTGTTAAGCATCTGATAATAATCTGTATTCATTTCATTCTGCTCATAAAATCCAGATCAGTATTGCTCTTCCAAGACGGCCAAATGATTAGCTCAGTTGGTCTCAGGAATCCTAGGAGTGTCTCCCAATATACGCAAGGTACGTGGGAGCTCAAATCCATAGTCGTGTTGTCTAATGCACAACCGTACGACAAGATCCTTCCTATATACTACCGAGTACGTGAAGTGCCTTTCGATATGCCCTAAGGTATGTGAAAGAGCCTTCGATATACCGGTTGGTACATGGAAGAACTATAGTGCCCCTGGGATGTAGTGCATGCAAGTAACGATAGCTGCCATGTTTTACGACGTCGAAACACATCTCTAACTTAACACACAAGTTACTAGTAAATTTTAACCTAGTTCTACCGGTAAATTTTATCTGGATGGTTAGGTGAATGCATGAGGTGAGTACATAAATGTAAACATAATGCACCCTAACTACATGAAAATGCACTTTTCTCTTGATGACATCTATGTACGGGAAGGAGAAATATTTTTCCAATGGTATCACGAAACAGTAAATTTCAACAAATCCCAAATCTACCAAAAATGATGAAAGCACTCTTTTCCGTTTTTCAAGCAAAACATAAAAATCAACAACACATCAAATCCAAATCAAAGCACTTTCTTTTTGTATTTTTCAATTAGAATGGAACTAAATGATGAAAAAGGAGAATCTCTACGTAGAGCACACTAACTCTTCAATTTTCACAATGATAGCCTAAAAGCACATGAAAACCAAAGAATGCATATAATACTTCAAGCTTGGAATCACTTTGCAAAAATTTGACTCCCCTCAGGTTTTTTAAGAAGATGAGTAACTCATAATTTGAGAAAAATGCAAACAATTAATTTTCTCTTTTCAAACTTCCCAAAGATAAATGGATGATGAATTCCAATGCATGAAACAATTTTTACAACAATTCTCAAATGAACTTGAAAATGGTAAAAATGAAGCACTTTTGACTTTTCAATGTATATACCAAGACAAAACTTGATAATAATGATGCTTTTGAAATGTAAATGGCAGAAAATAAGAGAATACTTGCAGTGCTCTAATCACTCATAAATTCTCAAAGAAACATGATAAGCACTCCAATGACCTAAAGACACAAAAAATCACTAAAAACAAACAAATGAAAGCAAACACTTAATGGCTAAGCTCAAAAATGGTTTGGAAGCGAATCTAGCATGTGGTATAGACCCAATGAGGTGGCCAGGGAATACAAGAGGGAGTGTATGACCGCAGGGGATTGAAATTTCCCACCACTTCGATCAAACCCTCACTTGACCAAAAGGACCCAAAAACCAACATAAGCAAACCAAACACGAACAATGTTGAACAAAAGGGTCTCTGCCTGGCAAGTACAGTGCAGAGATGTCTGTTGATCAACCCAAAAAACCAAAAAAATTGAAGAAAGATAACCCAAGCATTAAGTTGAAAACTCGGCGCAAGCTGTGGTTAGGCGCAGAGCGCCCGACGCAGGATGTATATAGGGATAAGGCGCAGACTGTCAGATCGGCAAAAGCACCGATGGCGCAGAACGCTCAAAGGAAAATTGCTCTCTGGATAGACAGGCGCACTGGATGCATTACCCAGGTGCGTCGGGCTAATAACTCAATGCAAATAATGAAAAAAATCCAAACAATGACTAAGTAAATGGATTGAAAATGGTTCAACGGACCCAGAGAAAGTCATCAAACTCTTTAAGAAAAGAATCCAATGGTGAAAATAGGCTTAGGAGGAAAAGCAATTGCTCATCAAGAAGTCAAAGAATAACACATTCAAACTTGAAATTAAAACAATGTAATCCCCAGTACGGTCGCCAGATTTGTCATTGGACAATCTACTCGAGCGGACGCAAGCCAGATCTCCCTAGTTCAATGTGAATCTAGAACAAATAAGAACAAAACATAAAGCTACTTTCCTAGATCAAGTTAGAGATCGAGTAATCTTACCTGCAGATTTGTAGATCTTTCTCCTCGTTATTTCTCCTAGCTCCACGGTCGTCAGATCTGTAGCTGCAAGACCTGTCAAAACATGTGGAGACAAAACAAGTAGTAAAACATATCTAAACACTAACTGATCTAAGTAAACAGTTAAGGAAGTAAACTATAAACATCATCAACACAACAAAATTTATGGAAAGAGTTTATATTACTGTATAAAGAGTAGGAAATACAAAGTAGAGAGATGATTACAACCCAAGCCTTAACGCTACAATCCTCCTCCAATAAGCCAAGCCGAATCCTCAAAAGGAAATGTATGCCTTCCAAGAGATGGATAGGGATCACCTAGGCTAATTCCACCAGCATGTAAGTGCCATAGAATTCCTCCCTTTGGAATGGAGAGGAGCTTTGTATTTATAAGACCAAGTGGATAGAGTAGGTTGAGGGTCATTGGGAGAGGACTAAGGGATCCTCCCTTGAGGTTAGGTAATTGTAGGACAGCTCACCTAGGAGTCAGGGATAGAGATCCACCTCATCCAAGTTCTAGAAATCGCTCGAAAGCCTCCTTTATCCAAATTAACCAACCCTAGCGCAAGCTGCATGAGGGAAACCTGTGCCTGAGAGGGGAAGCATAGGCTGCACAAAGGCAACATGAGCCACCAACACAGTCTGCTAGGGTGCATCCTGCGCCTGACTTAGTTGGGCGCTTCTTGCTCAAAGACAACCTGTGCCAACCCAACTAGACATTGTGGACAAAGGGCATCAACTTGCTAAAATTCAGGGATTGAGGCACTAAGTTGGCATGAGACTCATGATGACGAGATTTAGGTGTAAATATTGGGTTCGAATTATAGTGTCTTTGTTTTTTCTTTTCATGTTGATAGATTGGATCTTGGTGCCTCTTTCAAAATGCCTACCTTGGATGTATTTGATGCCTCCCTTCTTGAAGAGAAAGATAAGATCTCACAAATGGACCTACAAAATACCTCAAAAGCACATTCATTTGAAACAATTGAGGATAAGAAGGGTGCAAGCAACTAAAAGATTCCATACAAAGGTAAAAGGGATCAAAATCCTAAATTTTCACATGACAAGTAAAAATCCAAAGAAGGAAAGGCCGAGAAGGAACTGCCTTCAATGTGTCCCTTTTGAAGGAAGGGCCCTCACAAAGAAGAAAATTTTAGGTATTTGTTTGTGTAGAAAATTAAGACAAAGTATGCAAGCAAAAGGGTGAAAGACCTCCTCCTGAAAGAGGACTTGCATTTCTGATAGTTTCAGCCTCACAATCAACTTCCTGGATCCTAAATTATGGGGCATCCAACCACATGGCCTCATCCGAGGACATGTTCACCTCCACCCAACCATGCAACAATCAAGAAGTACTCATGGGAGACAACACTCCAATCAAGGTATGTGGAAAAGGGGACATTCTATGGAAAGATGGGAAGTTTCATGATGTACTTTGCTTACCATATTTGTCCAAAAGTCTCCTTTCCATATACCACATCACACACTCAGGCCAAGGCAATGTTGATGTTCTCCATGGTTGCAACAGTGGGAAAACATCCTGTTGATAGTTTTCTTGGATGGGTTCACGACCTAGAGAGAATGGCCCCAACGTAGCCCTTGTTTGTGGCTTGGATGCTTATCCTTGTTCAATCATGTGGATTGGACTATAAGGGTGAAAGGTCACATTGCGTACTCCATGTGGGAATGCTCCTTAGCTGAAGTGATATATTCTTGTAGAGTAAGATGACTTGTCTATGTTACAAGGAGATCTTATCTACTTGTATATTAGACAAAGTCTAATCTAATGTTGAATTTGACAATTGGCTCTAAGAAGTGTCCAAGACTTCTTAGAGTATGGTCAAATCAACATTAGAGATCTACTAAAAATAATTTGACCACATGTGAGGAGATATCAACGAGGAGAACTTTTATATGATGAAGGACTAATCCATGAAGGCAAGACAAACCATTGAATAAGTTCCAAAAAATATTGAATAATCTTCGGAAGAAAAAAAAGACAAGATAGCAAGTTGGCTTGAAGGAAAATAAAAATGGAAGATCAAAATTAGCAAGTTGACCCAATAAAGGAAGACAAGTCAGCCCCATTTGAAGAATATTCTAGTGAATAGAAGAATATAAATAGAGAGCTTCTCACCTCATTTATTCACCCACATTCACAACACATCTTCTCTCCACTTGTGCACATTTCCTTGGAAGGCCTAGCCAAGGCAAGAAGCTAAGTTTTGGGGTTCTCTTATTCCCTCGGAAGACTCACCACCCTTGCTAGGGTTTCTTATGAAGGAGGGCGAACCTCTCTTGTAATTAGGTTCATCTTCATGATTGGTATTTTTCTTCTATTGGATTGATTTTTCCGAGAAAATTTTGTTGGGATTTCTCCCTATTGGGTTTCTCATGACAAAATCTTTGTGTCTTGTGTGCATGATTATCTTTCAGTGATTGTTGTTTTTATTTTCACTGCAAATGAAAATGCTATAATTGTGGGATTAAATGAATTATGAAATTAAATGTTGAAAGAGATGAAAATTATACTGCTATGTTAAAAATATAACATGGTATTAAAGCAGTGTTGAATAAATGCCATTGCTAGAGAATGTTTATTCCCTAATCCAGAAACTAGGGATTCCAAACAAGAACACTTCCAACCTAAATTTTGGTTTGATCTAGGTGCATTGAAGCTCGCCCTAGGAGGGTGCATCTTTTTGTGGAGGCAAAATTCAATTTTGAAAATTTTCAGTTTTGACCTAATTTATGCTGGAATTGAGAAATTAGGGTTTTTAGGTCGTAGTCCTTCTGAACACAAATTAACTTATATCTAAGCACCTTGGAAGTTTCCTTGGAGAGGTGCACCTACTTGTGGAGTCACTTTTTACAATTGATAAAGTTCAATTTTTACCTAGCTTCTGCTTGGGTTTCAGGGTCAAATTTTCAGCATGGATTTCAATTCTAGCTTCAGTGTGATGTCCAAGAACAACCCACATGATGGAGAAAGTCAAGCATCAAATATTCAAAAGGATCATTCTCTCATCTTATCTCTAATAGGTAATATTAAAAACAATAATTATACTCATTTAATTGATAGTGGTGCCTCTAGGCACATGACAGGTTTCAAAGACTCTCTCACAAACTTGACAAAAAAGAACTCATCAGTGCAAGTAGAACTTGGAGACAATTCCAAGTATGATGTAAAAGGAGTTGAAACATCATCACTCCAACTAGATTATGGAGAATCTCTTCATATGAAGAATGTACTACTTGTACCAAGACTAAAGAAGAATCTTCCATCCATCTCAACTTTGGAGGATAGAGGTTATAGAGTTGCATTTGTGGATGGCCAAGTGCTTGTATGGCCAAAAGGTTCAAACATAGAATCAACAGAAGTGATTGGAGGTCGAGAGGGGGAACTATACAAAGTGACATGTTGTCCAACCCAAGAATTGATACATGATAGTATCATTCCATGTGAACTATGGCATCGAATATTTTCTCATATAAACTATAGAGCCTTACTAGCATTAAGGAAGATGGTTACAGGTATTCCATAACTTCAAATGGAACATGATGGCATATGCAAAAGTTGTGCCCTTGGTAAGAATTTCAAGGGTTCCTTTATAAACAATGATAGTAGATCTAAGGGGATCTTGGATCTTGTGCACTCAGATGTTTGTGGACCCATGTCAGTATCATACTTAGGTGGATTTTTATACTGTGTAACATTTATTGATGATGATGATTTCTCTGGGAAAACTTGGATATATTTTATGAAAACCAAAGATGAAGTCTTTAGTAGATTTCAAGAATTCAAGGCTCAAGTAGAGAATCTGCCATGAAAGAAGATTAAGATTATGAGATAAGATAATGAAGAGAATTCACCTCTAATTACTTTAATGATTTCTACAAAGAAGCGAGAATCAAGAGGGAGCTAACAGTTCCCTACAACCCTCAACAAAATGGGGTTGCAGAAAGAAAGAATAGGTCAATTGTATAAGTTGTTTTAGCAATGATTCATGATCGAAATCTACCCATGTTCTTATGGGAAGAAGCCACCGGTACAACAATATATGTCCATAATCGAATTCCTCATTGAATATTGGAAGAAAAAACCATTGAAGAAGCATTCTTAGGAATAAAGCCAAAGGTCAGCCATTTGAGGATTTTTGGGTGTCCAGTATAAATCCGAGTGCTGAAGGATAAGAGGACAAATTTAGAAGCACCTGGAGAGAAATATATCTTTGTTGGATACAACAAAACTTTGAAGGGTTACATAATTTATATTTCAGGACAACGACATATTGACGTTAGTTGAGATGTTACCTTTGATGAAGAAACAACCTTTAGAAGATCTGGAGAATCACACATGGAAACTAATGATGAGGAGCAAGAGGCTCCAAGAGATGAGGAAAAACAACCCTCTGATCCAGATTATCAGGAGGAATGTATAGATCCTACAAAACCAACAGATGTACCTAGACATGTTCCTATCATTAGGAAGAGACCAAGATGGCTTAGTGATACCTTGCAGGATGCAGAGAAACATGCAGATCCTAGTGGTACCTTCAGGGAAAGAAAAAGACCTTAGAAATTCTCAATCTACATGGATATGATGAGTCACATCATTGATTTTGAACCTTCCAGTTATAATGAGGTAGCAAAACAACAAGTATAGAAGGATGCCATGATGGAAGAATATCAATCCATCATGAAGAATGATGTATGGGAAATTGTTCCAAGACCTGAAGGGAAGTCAATGGTAACTTCCAAATGGATCTACAAAATTAAGCATGCAACAGATGGCAACATCGACAAATAAAATACAAGGTTTGTGGAAAGAGGATTCTCTTAGAAAGAGGGAGTAGACTATGATGAGACATTTTCTCCAATACCCAGGTACACCTCTATTAGATCTATCATTGCTATTGCTTCAGTAATGGGATGGAAACTACATCAAATGGATGTAAAGATAGCATTCCACAATGGTGTGATTGAGGAAAAGATGTACATAGAGAAACCTCAAGGTTTTGAAGTACATGAGAAGGAGTCTCATGTGTGTAGATTGAAGAAGGCATTGTACAGACTCAAGCAGGCCCCCAGAGCTTGGTATGTATGAATTGACAGTTACGCGATGAGCTTGGGATTCACCAAGAGTGATGTTGATTCCAACCTCCACTTTAAGGTTGTCAATGGTGATACGATTATCTTGGTGTTATATGTTGATGATCTGTTTCTTACGGGAACATAATTGGCTCATAGTTGATTGCAAGAAGAAGTTGGCCTCTGGTTTTAAGATGAAAGACCTTGGCTTGATGCATTACTTCTTGGGATTAGAAGTATGGCAGAAACCAAATGAGATATTCCTTATCCAAGGAAAGTACATCGTAGTTATATTGAGGAGATTTGGTATGATGGTTTGCAAATCCATGATCACACCAATGGAGGCAAATATGAAGAAGTTGAGTGATTCTACTTCATATTCAAATTTGATTGATCCCACAATGTATAGACAATTGAATGGATCATTGGTGTATCTAATTAATACTCTTGATATTTGTTTTGCAGTAAGCACCCTGAGCCAATTTATGGTTGAGTCTAGGTAGACACATTGGGTGGCAACAAAGCATGTGCTCAGATATCCACATGGTGCATTTAGATATGGCCTAAGATATGCTTAAGGAGGAGAAGTGAAGTTGCAATGTTATGCAGATTCTGATTTGGTAGGGAGTGCTATGGACAGAAAGAGCACCTCATGGTGTTGTGTCAGCTTGGGATCTGCCATGGTATCATGGTTTAGTAAGAATCAAACTTCTAATGCACTTAACACAGCGGAAGTAGAATATTATGCAACTAGTTTTGCAAGTTGCGAAGCAGTATGGCTTCGAAAGCTTCTTGTAGGATTATTTGGTCGAGAGCTACAAACGACTGTGATACATTGTGAAAATCAAATCCGTATCAAGCTTTCATAGAATCCAGTGTTCCATGACAGGTCTAAGAATATTGAGATCAAATACCACTTTATCAGAGACATGGTGCAGAAGGAAGCAGTAAAGATCCGATACATATCCATGTACGCATAGATAATTGACATTCTCACCAAGCCTCTGTCTAAGGAAAATTTCATATACTTTAGGGACAAGTTTGGTGTGATGGAGAATGATTATCTGAATGAGAGGGAGCGTTGATGGATGTGTAATACTGTGATGATGAGTGACAGACATTCATATGAGAGATGAATTTCCTAGACTCTGTGATGATGAGAGGCAGACATTCATATGAGATATGAATGGCCCAAACACCATGCAATTGCAATATAGGTACCATAGTATAGATACAGTTGTAGTACAGATAATGTAGTACATATAAAATATAGTTCTAGTACATATGCTGATGCAATATAGGTACCATATAGATATATACACAATATAGATGAGTAGCATCGGCCAGACGTTCTCCACAGGAATCCATGGTGATGGAGAATGACTCATTCATTAGAGAATAGCATTGGCATAGTATTAATAGCCTCAAGATGCAGATTATGGACGTTCTCCCCAAGTTAGTGACTTGGCACAAAATGTCTCCCTTGCTGAGAGGGAGTGTTGATGTTCTCTATGATTCTAGCATTGGGAAAACATTTTGTAGATCATTCTCTTGGATGGGTTCCCAACCCAGAGAGAATGGCCCAGTCGCATCCCTTGTTTGTGGCTTGGATGCTTAGCCTCGTTCAATCACGTGGATTGGACTATAGGGGGATAGAGGTCACATTGCGTACTCCATGTGGGAGTGGTCCTTAACCGGAGTGATCTATTATCGTAGAGTAAGATGACTTGTCTCTGTTACAAGGAGATCTTATCTCCTTGTATATTAGACAAAGTCTAATCTAATGTTGAATTTGACAGTTGGCTCTAAGAAGTGTCTGGGACCTCTTAGAGTATGGTAAAATCAACATTATAGCTCTACTAAAAATAATTTGACCACATGTGAGGAGATATCAATGAGGAGAACTTTTCTATGATGAATAAATAATCCATGAAGACAAGACAAACCATTGAAGAAGTTCCAAAGATAATTGAAGAAGCTTCGGAAGAAAACAAAGACAACTTAGACAAGATAACAAGTCGGATTGAAGGCAAACAAAAGTGGAAGATCAAAATTAGCAAGTCGACCCAATAAAGGAAGACAAGTTGTCCCCATTTGAAGAATCTTCTAGTGAACAAAAGAATATAAATAGAGAGCTTCTCACCTCATTTGTTCACTCACATTCACAACACATCTTCTCTCCACTTGTGCACATTTACTTGGAAGGCTTAGCTAAGGCAAGAATCTAAGTTTTGCGGTTCTCTTATTCTCTTGGAAGACTTGCCACCCGTGCTAGGGTTTCTTATGAAGAAGGGCGAACCTCTCTTGTAATCAGGTTCATCTTCATCTCTTGTAATCAAGTTCATCTTCATGATTGCTATTGTTCTTGTATTGGATTGATTTCTCTGAGAAAATTTTGTCGTGTTTTCTCCCTACTGGGTTTCCTAGGATAAAATATTTGTGTCTCTTATACATGATTATCTTTCAGTGATTGTTGTTTTTATTTCCACTGCAAATGAAAATGATATAATTGTGGGATGAAATGAATTACGAAAATAAATGTTGAAAGAGATGAAATTATACTGCTATGTTAAAAATCTATTAGGAAAGCTAGTTGATTTCATCAAAGACTCAAACTTCAATAATCATCTCTGACATGATTGATGGATCAAAATTTGCACTTGGGAAAGCAAACCACAAAACAAGTTGTATGTTTTCTCAAACTTTTTACCAACATCTCCCGCTTCAGTTTTATTAATGCATTCTAATGATGTTAGTAGGTTATGGCATGAGAGGTTTGGCTACCTTAACTACCCTTAATTGCAACAACTAAGGAACAGAGGGATGGTAGTAGGGTTACCATCGATCTCTTTTTTGGATGAATTGCGTCCAATATGTGCACTTGGTAATCATCCTGAAGAAATATTTGAGAAAGGGAAGGCATGGAGCACCTCTTCCATTCTTTAATTAGTCCATAGTGACATTACGAGCCCTTTTCCCCACCAATCAATGTGCAAGGAAAAATGTGGATTGACCTTCATTGATGACTATTTGAGATACACATGGGTATACTTCCTAAAGCACAAAGATGATGTATTTGAATGTCTCTAAGATTTTAAAGCACTTGCAGAGAAACAATTCAGGAAGGGGATCAAGATCCTTATCGCAGACAATGGGGGGGGAGAATGTAAATAAATATGTACATAATTTATGCTCCACAACTGAGATATAGATGCAACATACTATTCCTTATACTCCACAACAAAATGGGGCTGCAAAGAGGAAAAATAGAACATCAAAGGAAATGGCCACTTGTATGCTACAATCAAAGGTTCCACCTCCAAAATTATAATATGAAGCTATAAATTATTCAAATTACATTCAAAATAGAGTACCTCATAAAAGTGTGGAAGGGGTAACTCCCTTTGAATCTTGGACTGTTAAAAAACTTGATAGTATAACACTTCGGGGTGTTTGGATCTCGTGCTTGGGCTCATGTTCCTTCCAAGAAAAGAATGGCCTTAGATCCATAAATCGAGGAGTGTTTTTTTGTAGGATATTGTTATAGGTTAAACTTGCACCTCTCTATCCGTGATCACCTTGAGTTGTTGATCACACAAAAGGACAACTTGGATGGAGGAGCATGTTGACTTTAGATGATACTTTGAACTCACTTCATTTCCTACATTACTGGAAAAACCCAAAAAAATATCATTTTAAGATATGAGCGCTACTCTACCTAGAGAGACTAGCGCCCATACGCTACTCCAGTGTATAATAGTAGCGCCCATATCCTAGTACACGCTACTCCTTCTCACCATTTAAAATCGAATGAGCGCTAGTTGATAAGCACTAAAGTAGCGCCCTATACGCTACTTCACTGAACAAGAGTCGCGTACATCTTAAAAGATGATTTAAAAATAAATTAATTTTTCGAGGAGGATTAGTTGCTGGTAGTTTCTTAACTCCCCCAACTTCCTCCATAACTATACATCGACCTAAACTACTTCTCTAATCTTATAAATACAAAGAAGATTAAAGGAGAAGGGTTAGCTTGAGAACCTAGATGGTGAGATGAATTAATGGAGAAACTTTAAGACATTGGAGGAGTTGATGTTGAAGATATCCAAGCCAGAGAAGAGCCAGAGCCCAGAATCTAGTTGCAGGAGCCCGTGTCATGATCAGGTATACTTGTACATCATTCTACTTTTGACAATAAAGGTTGAAGTGTCTTTCTTGTTCCAATTTAAATGTGTTCTGTAATGACATCTTGATTTGGATCTGTTTTGGTCAATGCTGAATGTTGAACATTGTTTTTGTTTCTTTCAAGCTTTATATATTGCCCAAAATGTTTTTGAGAAAGGTATTGTTATTGCAGGTTTACTGAAGGGAAGGTGGATTTGGAGGTTGAACACAAAACCAAGTAAAAGCTGGGATCAAACTTCGATTGAAAGGTGTGTTTCCAAAATCCATAACTTATTTCTGTTCATAAACATATTTGCAATATCATCAATACACTTACCTGTCACCCCAACCAAGTTGATAGCATTAGTTTCCTTGCTATAGGGTAGATTTGCCCGCCAACAGACTGGCGACTCCGTTGGGGAAAGTTGAGTTTTGGCTCTAGGAAACCTTGTTCTTGTTTGTCTTCTTAGATTGTTTTGACTTCTTTGATGTGTCAAGAAACCCTGTAGGTCTCCCCTGACTGTTTCTTGTTGCTTTCATCAGTCTTTTGGTTTATTTCAAAGTCAGTTTTTTAGCTTTTGAGATATGAGCGCTACCCTAGTGTATATACAGTAGCGCCCATATGCTACTGTCCTATATATACAGTAGCGCACATCTCTGTAAGGGCGCGAGTTTCCCTACTGCACAGTAGGGTACACTTTCTGAAGCATTCTTTTTTTGGTTTGCTTGAGTTTTAGTCATTCTTGTGGTTTGCTGACTTTGCTTTTGGATCCCTTTGACTGTCATATGAGGTTTTTAACTGTTGTTTAAGTCATAGAACCTTTTCTTGAAGTCTTTTCCATCTTTTGAAATGCTTGTTGACTTTTGGAACTTTTGGACTGTTAGTGACCTTTTTTTGGAAGACTAGGTTGTGTTTGTGTCGAGCACTTCCACTTTTTTAGACCCTGACTGCATGTTGCTAGTTTACAAACCTGCATACTCCTGTATCCACTGTTTGTGGCGACATTTGTTTGCTTTGTACTCATCCTACCCTTTGTTTTAGGGTCTGGTCCGTTTTAAAGCTTATAGGGTGTCTTCCATTTTGGTTCATTTCCATTCTTCCTGGACTTATTGTCTTTTTACGGTTGCAAGTGCTTTTAAACAGCTGTAGGCTAGTTCATTTCTCAGTTTCTTTGTGTTAGTAGGGCATCTTGCTTGTCTACTTTTGCTTGGCATAGTGGTCTTACTAGGGCTAGATACCTTAGGTCAGTCCTTTTGTGTCTTTCTCCTTTGTTTTCTCCCACTTTGTTTCCAACTTTAGAGGCTTTTTCTTTGCAAAAAACCTGTAGATCAAGTCTTTTTCGAGCTAGGGTTTCGACAGCTATAAGCTTAAGAACTTTTTAGCAATACTTGTTGGGTATGTTATATCTCTTCACATGGTCGCTGCGTGTACAACACGATCCCTACGGCACCTTCGATTCGCCTGCGCCGGGCGCGTCCGGAGGGGGGGGTTTAGAGGGGGGGGTAGCCCGACAGGGCCCACCCACTTCGTTTCGGACCGTGAGGTTCCGAAACGACACGGAGGGGGCCGTTAGGCCCCCGGAGTCCGCGCGGAGCGCAAAATTTTTTTTTGGGTTGCTTTTTGCTTTTTCGCGATTTTCGACCCATTGTACTCTATCTAATTCCGGTAAAAGGAATTAGGATTGTAACCTAATTCGGGTAAACGAATTAGGGTTTTAGATGCTGCAGAATACCATTTATTGTATTGTACATGTAAAATAAATATATAATGAGAAAGGAGCTATGCGGCTCTAAGTTTTGCTGGTTTTTTCCCGGTTAAGGGTTTCCAGGTGAAAATCTCTGTGTAATGTGTGTGCCATTGTGTATTTTCTGTAAATGCTTAAGAATCGATATATGTTTGTACTTCACTGTTAAGGTTTAAAACTTACAATACTTACACACATTGCACATAAAGTTTTATTTTGCTTGCCATTTTTATATAGTTCTTTTTCGTTTATAGAAAAAGCAAAAAAAAATTTGGTATTTTAAGTTTAAATAAAACTTGTCTTTGTTGTTACAAGATAACTTAGGATATTTTGTACAATTTCAAAAAAGAAAACAAATTTTTTTTAAGTAGGTTTGCTTAGATTTTCAGTTTTGGAAAGAAGTAAATGAAAAAAATGAAAAGAGCTTTGTTGTAGAAAGTTTTGAGTTTATTGCACTTTTGTTTTCTTGTTATAACCACGCCACACAAAAGCACTACCCTTTTTGAGTAATAACAACCCTAAAATTTGTTAATAAAATGAACTAGAAACATTTTTTCTTTTTAGGGATACACTACACCAACTTGTTTTGGTTAGGATCTTGAGTTTAAATCACCTTAAACCACTCAAGATCACACATTGCGCAAAAATCGTAGTAAGACTATCACAGGTAAACCCACCTCACTCAAAACTTGCCTGGGATCTATGCAGTAGGTCATTGCAAGATCAGATTGTTGGGAATACCCCTCCTACTTTCTGTTCGAGCATACGCCAGGATCGGATTGCATATTGGGGACTCTTTCGAGTTTCGGGCTTAGCTACCCTGCCCACGCTTTCTGATTCGACCGGTGACTGTTCCCCCAGGAGTTTTCGGTGTTGTGGTATCCTTAGTATCAGACTCTAGGTTCATACACAGGTGACAGCATAGGGTATATCTGCTGTACCTAAGACAGACGTGGGAGGAAATCCCTTGCAGGTCTTTGGGAGGGCGGTTGGGTGATTCTAGCGCTTGCACCCTTAGTCATTGTATTATGGACCCCGGGTAACTGTCTTTCTTCCTTCGTTGATCTGTTCTGGGCCCTCATCATCCCAGACTCTTCTCCGGAAGGCATCTTTGTTTGCCTGGTTTGTATACTTAGGAATTTTTTTAGTTGGCATGCTGTTTTCCCCCTAGTTGTAGTGGCCACTAGGTTCTAGTCTGTTATTTTATATTTATAATCACGGAGAATCAAGAGCTTCATAGATCGAGGAGGTTTCAAAACCTTCCACCCCTTAGGGCAGAACCTTTACAGCCAGCTAGACGACAGCAGGTAAACCCCGGTATTTCTTCAGAAATTACTCCTGAAACTGAATTACCTGAAGAAATTCTTGTAACAAAAAACCTTGAAATTGAGGTTCCTGAGGAACCACTACCAAGTACCACAGATCAGCAACACTTTAGTACAGTTGAGGTGGAAGATCTTACATCTGCGGAGTATAGCACTCCTTTCAATCCTCCTTTAACCAATACTAGAATACCGCTTCTGTCACCTGTTGGTTTCCAACAACCTCATTTCAGTGCAAACAGTTCCTTACCTGGACATCTGATGTCTAACTTAGGAGGTGAACAGGGAGTTCCCCAAACTCCCACTTTAGGTTTAAACACCAACACAGTAAATCCCTCTTTTACTGCTACACCAAGTCAGGCACAAACCACTTCTGTGTCTACTCCATTTTTCAGTTTCAACACTAGTACATTAGGTATGCCTCGTTCGACAATGATGGCATCTATTCCTACACCTACTGTTGGACCAAGCAGTACAGTCAACTGTGCAGCACCTCCTGCTTCTCAACCGTTATATCAGATTCCTAGTACTTGGATTTCCACACCTGTTGTAGGACCAAGTGCTTCTGCAAACATGCCAGTCATGGGCACCATGACTGCACCGTCCACATCAGCGTCTACTGGTTTCAATACCTTTGTGGGCCCTAACATGAACCAATGTAGTATGCCTGCAAGTAATATCCCTTTTTCCTTATTTTCAGGGGGAGGGGGTAATATCTTTAACCAACAATATGGCGGGGCTAATACTCAGCCACAATGGACGAACCCGCAAAGCACTAATCCACTCTCATATGGGTGGGGAAATTTTAATAACTCTTTCACACAACAACAACAGTTGGCAGGGGGCAACCCCTAACAACAGGTAGCTGGGGGTAACCCCTACCAACAAGTGACTGGGGGCAACCCCTATCAACAGTTGGTAGGTGGAAAATCCTATCAACATATGGCTGCGGGCAACCCTTATCACTAGATGGCTGGGGGAAACCCCTACCAACAATTCATGGGTCAAACGATGAGGGGTTCCCCTTATCAAGTACCATCTTACCGGCCTCGCCTACCATTTCTGGCAACTTTAAATTTGCCAGATCTTTCCAAACTGACAAACGATCCTGTGTGTCATAATGCGGCATGGCCATCAGTTCCCACCAAGTTACCTTCGGACATTCCAAAGTTCGAAGGCAAAGCAGGTGAAGACCCTGGTGACCATGTCACTACCTTCCACTTATGGTGTTCCTCAAATTCGTTAAACGAAGATTCCATCAGATTGAGATTGTTTCAAAGGACCTTAACTGGTGCTGCAGCCAAATGGTACATTGAGTTACCTGCAACAACTTTCTCTAGTTTTGGGGATCTCGCTACCGTCTTTTTGAATCACTTCCAACTTCCTGTTCGGTATGATGCCGGAACGGAACTGTTGTCTACTTTTAGACAAAGCAAAGCCACTCACTTATCTGACCACATTCAGGAGTGGCGAAGACGGAAGAGGCTCATTAAGGCCAACATACGTCCGAAGTTCCTTCTTGAGTGGTACTTGAAATCACTCCTTCCTTATATTTCTAAGGAAGTAGCTACATCTGGAGTATCCAATGAGGAAGAAGCCATCTTACGAACTCAACAGTTAGACCTTGTGTATGCACAATCTGGGTTACTGTATGAGATTATACCCGATGTATCGCGATCGAACACCGATCCAAGTAGACCGAAACCTGGACCACATGCTGACGGCATAGTGGGTTCAGTTGACTCTGCAGCTTTCGAAGCATTGACTAAACAGGTTCATGCCTTATCAGTCAAACAATCGGCTGTAGATGTTTCTTCTGTCACGACCTCTCCTTCTACTTGTGATCCTGTCAATCAGGTTCAGAACAATCAAAAGGGCCCTCGGCAACCCAATAACAAAAAGAAGGGCAAGAAAGGAGAGGGGAACCAACAAAAGCCCAAAAAAGACAATGCCGAAGAGGGTAACAAAGAGGAAAAGAAGGTTAAGTTCCCTTGTAAACTTTGCAAGCAGAACCACCTTACTCACCAATGCCCTCTGCTTGAAGAAGCCCAGAAGCTCTTAAGAGAAAAGAAGCCTGCTGTCCTGAAAGATCCATTTCCTAAAGGGCAGGGCTCAACTTCTGGCACCTCAAAAACTGGGGGCACTACACATGCAATGATTGATCAAACATTTATTAACATGGTTAATTCAGATGCACTTTTGCAAACTAGAGCCAGGAACTATACCCCGGAAGCACAGAAAAAAGATAAGGAGATTCCAGAATCTTCCACTCCACTTCACATACCTGTGGACCCAATGCCCAAGATTCTGAAAGGTGTCTTGAAGAGGGAATCGCACAATCCCAACACACGGGATGCTTCTAACTACAATGTGGTCAAAGATTTAGCCCAGACCCCCTGTGCCATGTCTACTCTAGAAGTCTTGCAAAGTTGTCCTTTACAACGGAATGCACTTCTGGCAGCTATTGGGAGTATGGAATCCTCTAATATGTCTGCGCGATTTGATATGACTGATGTCAAATACTGGTTGCCCTATCACATTTCCCTTCAGATTGAAGTCGTTCATGGTCCAATGACCATTAGACGAGCTGTAGTAGATGATGGCGCATCAACTTGCGTAATGTCAATTTCCTGTTGGAAAGATCTAGGTTCTCCTGAGTTAGCCCCTTCCAACACACTGCTTACTGCATTTGATGGTAGAACTTTCCGTCCACATGGAGTTTTGCCATCATTTGATGTCACTTTGGCCGGTAAGACAGTTGCTGTTGAGGTAGAAGTTCTGGACGCTCCGCTTGATTACAATATGTTATTGGGCAGGAGTTGGACTTATGCCAGTGAGCTATTGCATTGGCAGTTTTTCGAGTGGTTATGTTCCCATTTGAAGGTAAGATCGTTACAGTCGATCAACTTTCTTTCACTCAGAGAAACAACCAGACTTCTTCGGAAACCACAGTTCCTTTGATTGATCAAACCACCCTGGTTGGCGAGAGTTTAGGAGCAGGACTTTACGGATCACTAATTGGCACTTTTGACCTATCGGCTCCTACCTTATTCGTTGGTACTGAGGGATGTTCATCGTCTGAAACTCCCATGGTTAGTTTAAAAACTGATTCTGATTTTCTCCCAACTAATACAAACCCCTCCGTGCCCACCCCTGTTGTAGAAGTTACCCACTTGGATTCTTGTCAAACTACAACAGAACATATGTCGACTCAATTGGTGTCTGTCGAGTCAAACATAGATTGTGCCACTACTCAGACACCAGACCCGATCCATTCTCTCACCAGTTCAGAAACTACTTTACCTACTGATGAGGAAATGTTAGAAGCCATGACCGACCCAGATCTTCCTCGGGAACATATAGATCCTAGGTCCTTCTTGTTTCCATTTCTTAACTTGATAGAGAGAGGTGAATTTTGTTCACCACCCGATGAAAATACTGATCTCACTCCTTCACAAGTTGGTATTGTTGAAGCAAATAGATTACATACCTCGCTGGTGAACATTTTCATTGGGGTCAACGGAAAAATTTTCTTTGAAACGGGACGTTATCTCGATGAGATCATCCTGTATACCAATCTTTTCCGTGATTTCCATAACACCTTTTCCCGGCCTCACGAGCAGGATCCAGGCACTGACCCTACCTGAAGAAGTATTATGCTTAGGCTGAAATACTTTTTCTTGTAACATAGCTGTATATTTTTGTAAAGCTAGTTTTGTTATGCTCGTTAGGTAATCTTATGTGTGTTTCGTTTCGTGTACCAGATGTCAACTGAACACTTCTTAGGATTTGCTGATGGCGCCAGTCACCACACCTGTCAGTTGGCTGCAGCAGCTTGGGTCATTTATTCACCCGCTGGCCAACTTGTTTCTTCGGGGGGGGTTTGTTTGGGCCCTACCATGAATAATGTGGCTGAATACAGTGCAGTTATAGAACTTCTCCGAGATGCTCTCAGTCATGGCATTTCACATTTGGAGGTAAGGCTTGACTCACAATTAATTGTATTTCAGTTAATAGGTGTCTATTAGATCAAGGATCCTGGATTGCTACGTCAGTTTTTACGAGTTAGACTTTTGGAAAGACAATTTCATTCTATTAGATATGAACACATTCCGGGAAGTTTAAACACATTAGCTGATTCTTTAGCAAACTATGTGTTAGACTGGCATTTGCATCATACACCTTCATAAACAACATTGCACACATAAAATTTAAACACATACACATGTAAATAACCGATACTGTATAAAAAAATGAGTTTTGAGTCACAAGTCTATCAAGTCAAGTCATAAAAGTACAAAACTGGGCATAGTAGCCTCAAAAATATATACATAGAATGTATCCCTCTCCTATGGAGAAGGAGGAACCTCCTCATCATCTACTGCATTGTGATAGCAAATGACAAGCCTAGCAATTTTCCGCAGCACTCTAAGCCATGCTGGGGGCACCCCAACAACATCTTCCTGCATATCAACAGGTATCTGATCCATACGGCATGCAGGAACCTCGTGTGTCAACCGACCTATTTTTCTCTCTAGGGTTCCCAACATAGCATCTGCTGCAGTAATATCAGCTGGCCTCACAAAGATGGTAGGATGTCCCTCAGGACGAACAGGCCCAACATCTGCATATGACATTTGATTAGAACTTCAAAATTCATTCATAAAAATCAAATACTTGAAAATTTTTGAAAAAATCAAATAATCCTCAAAATTTAAACATACCAATATCTCCCCAGGCGCCACCTGGAGGAAGCACCAGTTCTGGATCATGACGGAAATCCAATCCAGCATATGGAAACTGCTGAGAAGCAGGCACTTGCCTCTCCCACCACCCCCAGAAATCATCAGTATGATAACAGTAGTGACTTTCCCCACCACCCTAGAGGAGGAATATGTCACCCCAATGGCCTAGTCTGGGCTCACGGGGGTTAACCTGGGGTAGAGGCATCCCCAAACTGATAGCAGGCATCCTCTCAAAGAAGAAAGTACACAAAATGCTACCGTACCCAAAATTCTTCATTGTGCCGGATTTGCAACCTGTCAATTGAGACTTCATGTTTTCCAGTAAACTAGTACTCCAATCATAGACATGACCGTGCAAGCATTGTACACCAATATGCATAGAGTGCCTGGAAGCTAAGTGTTGTGAAGCACTACCTGCCGCTCGGTTGATAATGCTCACTATCACTTTCAAACGGAGACCGTCAATAGTTGAAATCAAGACTTGGCTTCCTGATTTTTCCGCTCCGGCAACACAATATGTATTCACATATTCTTGCACTGATCTTACACCCACACGAGAAGACCCTTTCAGATTGATTACATCTCCTCTCCTTGAGAGACCAGTAATGAAATATATGTCATCAACTGTAGGCTCTAATGTTTTCCCATGGATGACAAAGTATTGGTATCCACATCCCAATACTGAATAAGTCTTCGAAACAGTTTGTTTAAAGCCCTCATGTTTACGGTTCGGCAAAACTTCAACAAACCGCATCTTCGGAGAGCATGGAGGGTAGCCGGATCTTGCATGGCCAACCTATCCATGTCCTCATGCTCCCTCTCCCTCCATTGAAGGACCATCCTGCACAAAAACCAAATTTTTTTTTGAGTCTGGCGCTTGTAGGTAGATTTTCAAAAGTGTACGCTACTGTGTATACTACACAGTCGCGTATGGGTGCTACTATGCTTCAGCACAGTAGCGCCCATCGCGTTTATACGCTACTGCTGTGGTTACACAGTAGCGCCCGCGCAGCAACACTTGTGAGCATCATGTTGCAAGCCATTTTTTGCTCAAAAATTGAAAAATAAACCATGAAAATGCAAGACAGGTGGATTTTAACTTACTTGGTGGAGGAAGATTGACGGTTGGATGCTCGGTTCGATCGCAATGGAGATTTGAAATTTGCAAAAAGTTGCCCCAATCTTTGCCCTACAACACAAATTGAAAATTGATTTTTAAACAATGAAATTATATATAAATTGGATTTTGATTTTTACCCATAATTGTTAATTTTCTATAGTTTCAAAATTTTCAAAAATCCCTAATTAATTAATTGAAACACACAATAGGGTATAAAACTAATCCAAGCTCAATTTTCATTTAATTTTTGTCAGATTCGTCTCCTAAGTTCAAAAATTCTTGATGATAGACCTTGTCAATTAGTTAAATATTTCAAATTCATTTATCATTCGAGATTTTTGCCGCATCGACTAATCTTTTGTTGAAGACCTAGTTTTGGCAGAGTATGAAATTTTGATCCTAGAAGCTGACCTTTAAGTCATTTTAAGCTCTTGTTTGGACTATATAAACCTAAACAAGATTGCCGAGCAAGCTTGTCCTCTTCGAGCTCGTTAAAGTAATCGAAGGCTCATCCACTCAGGTATAGAATTACCCCTTTTCCGGGCCTAGGTGGATTAACTACGGAAAAGGTATACTCTAGGTATACTCCTGTATGCACTAGAAGAGTTCTCCTTTCATTGTTTTATACTTTTTCGGGGGAGGAGACTAACTGTACGAAAAAGGACCTTTTGGAGCCTCTCTTTAGGGTTTTCAGGCTCTCTAAATATGAAAATACCAAGCGAGCATTCACCTACTCGGGCTCGATGTGAAATCCATGAGAGGGTAAGTAGAGGACTGTTTAAGTTTTTCAACTCTATAAACAAGAAAACACCGCCGAGCACAGACCAATCCAGGCTCGATATAAAATCCACGGATAGGTGAAAAGAGGATTGTTTAAGTTTTTCAGACTCTATAAACAGGAAAACACCGGCGAGCATTAATCTGCTTGGGCTCGATACTAAAATCCACGAGCAGATATATGGAGTTATTGTTTAAGTTTTTCAGACTCCTTAAAATTGAAAACACCGGCGAGCAAGAACAGATCTCAGCTCGATATTAAAATCCAGAGATCAGTAAATATAGAGTAATCTTCTATCTCTTCTTCGAACTCTATAAACAATGAAGAAGGTCCTGAGTCTTCCTCCCATGGGCTCGTTAAATTACTTACATGGTTGGATCTATTGAGTTTTCATTCTTTCTTGGACTCATTAAAACAACAAGAAGGGTATTCTTTTATCTAAAAAGAATAAGGGACGGGAAAGACATATCATATCTTCATTGTCAAAGGCAGTTCAGTCAAGTTCTATCCTTGAACACAGCACCTACTTGAGTCTATCTTGTCGTTTGGGTTTAGTTTTTTGCCTCAGGGTGAACCTTTCCTCCGAGTTATTTACTCCCCCGGTTGGTTATTCTTCCAACCATATGGAAGGTCTGCTAATGTCTCTTACATTTCAGACTTATTATTTACCCCATTATGTCAGAAACTGCCTGAGTCACTTTGTGTCGTGCTCAATGTTCAAGGATATATCCTGTGTCGGCCATTCTGTAGTTTACCTTGACCTCATGTGTCATCCTTCCTAGTGTCAGTCTTGTTACATATTATTCCATATCAGCTCTTACCAGTTGAGTGTTCCTCGAGTTGGATGATGGAGGATGCCTTAAGGCCTCCCTTCCAACGGACTTCTTCCCATCGACATCAACTCATTATTTTGGTATTGAAGTTTAGAGTTTCGGTTAGTACCTTGGAGATTGCAGTCATCAGTGGCAATTTTCCTCGCTGTTGAATGATGAGAATACACCAATGTCTCTTCTTCGACAGGATTCCCAAGTGTTCGACTCCAAGTCCATCTATTCACATTTGGTGAATCGTACTTGGTACCTTGGATCCCATCACCATTATCGGTGGAAGTCCTCGCGTTTGTTAACGGTATACATCAATGACCGGTAATCAAACGATACCCCCCATGTTCGACTGTCAGCTCATCTATTCACATGGTTAGGGTTTGTACCTAGAGTTGTTTTCGATGAAGACCTTGGGATTTTGGATGACATTACCTCATTTTTTTTATTCACCCAAGTTGCGCAAGACTGAGCCTCACAGATATTCGGCTCTCCATGAGACATAGATCCAGTTTGTTGTTATGGCTATGATCTCTCAGTTTGACATGGATCCACGCTTGTATTTCAAGTGGCCATGCTTTATATACATCTCCTTGTTCTGTATCGGAGATCATGCTGTATCACACTGCACATCTATATGATGTCAAAAATGTAATTGCTAGCTGACCTTGATCTTTGTTGCAGGTTTCTTATGACTTGTTTTCTGCAGTTCTTTGCTCCTCCTCTGGCTTTGGATTATAATGTATTTCGGCCATCGTTTCCCTCTGACCTCACACATTAGGGGGCATCTGTTATAGGTTAAACTTGCACCTCTCCGTCCGTGATCACCTTGAGTTGTTGATCACACAAAAGGACAACTTGGATGGAGGAGCATGTTGACTTTAGATGATACTTTGAACTCACTCCATTTCCTACATTACTGGAAAAACCCAAAAAAATATCATTTTAAGATATGAGCGCTACTCTACCTAGAGAGACTAGCGCCCATACGCTACTCCAGTGTATAATAGTAGTGCCCATATCCTAGTACACGCTACTCCTTCTCAGCATAGTAGCGCTCACCATTTAAAATCGAATGAGCGCTAGTTGATAAGCACTAAAGTAGCGCCCTATACGCTACTTCACTGAACAAGAGTCGCGTACAACTTAAAAGATGATTTAAAAATAAATTAATTTTTCGAGGAGGATTAGTTGCTGGTAGTTTCTTAACTCCCCCAACTTCCTCCATAACTATACATCGACCTAAACTACTTCTCTAATCTTATAAATACAAAGAAGATTAAAGGAGAAGGGTTAGCTTGAGAACCTAGATGGTGAGATGAATTAATGGAGAAACTTTAAGACATTGGAGGAGTTGATGTTGAAGATATCCAAACCAGAGAAGAGCCAGAGCCCAAAATCTAGTTGCAGGAGCCTGTGTCATGATCAGGTATACTTGTACATCATTCTACTTTTGACAATAAAGGTTGAAGTGTCTTTCTTGTTCCAATTTAAATGTGTTCTGTAATGACATCTTGATTTGGATCTGTTTTGGTCAATGCTGAATGTTGAACATTGTTTTTGTTTCTTTCAAGCTTTATATATTGCCCAAAATGTTTTTGAGAAAGGTATTGTTATTGCAGGTTTACTGAAGGGAAGGTGGATTTGGAGGTTGAACACAAAACCAAGTAAAAGCTGGGATCAAACTTCGATTGAAAGGTGTGTTTCCAAAATCCATAACTTATTTCTGTTCATAAACATATTTGCAATATCATCAATACACTTACCTGTCACCCCAACCAAGTTGATAGCATTAGTTTCCTTGCTATAGGGTAGATTTGCCCGCCAACAGATATACAAAAGGAGTAAAAGTTTATAGGCTGTTGAATCCAAAGACTGAAAAACATTTTATTGAAAGAAGTGTAAAGTTTGAAGAAACTCCAATGTATGATACGAGTCCTCATATTGATGCACAACTAGTCACTCAAAATGAAATTTATGATGATTCCTATGATGATTCAACATAAAATTCAGATTCAAATATATATTCAGATTCACATGAATATGATTATGTTGATATTGAGGATGAGATTATTATAAACCCAACAATTCATCCTCATTGGGAAAAGCAAACTCTTGAAGCGACAAGGGAATTAGTAAGTGATCCCGTTGATACGTAAATAACTCACTAACAATTTCAAGTTTCCACACACACTCTTGTAGACATAGAGACATTAATTTCAACTCATTTCTATGTGGTGTCTACTTTTGATCCTCAAACCCATGCGAAAGCCTTCGACAATCCACTTTGGGAAGCAACCATGGATGAGGAGCATTGATCCCTCATAGAAAACAAAACTTGGGATTTGGTACAGCTTCCTAAGGGAAGGAAATTGATTCAATGCAAATGGATATATAGGACCAAGATGGCGGCCAATGGACTTATCAGTTGTTATAACCAAATTTGGCGCTTCTCTGTCAGTGATGACACTTGCATATTGTGCTCTCATGACAACACTTTCGTGATGAGACTTCAAGAAGCTACTGTGGGTCACACAAAAGGACACTATGCATGGAAGATCCATTTTTGGAAGCTCAATAGGATGGCCTTAACTTGTTCATGGTTCATTCGATAGTTTGGGAGCTTATGATCACATTTGGAGACCAAAACACCTCTTGAAAAGCCCTAAATTTGGTAGTTTTAGCCCATTTTTTCACCCACGTGCAAATTGCACATGGCTCACTTGCGTGCTGTGCGCACCTTGCCCCTTATGTCACCAACGTGTGCATAAAAAATGTTAAAAATATATAAAAAATCTAAAAAAGTGGGCAATTTGGGTAGTTTTTGGAACTTCCTCTTCGATTTCAACTGCTCCCTCCTCAACCCAAACTTCTTATTATACTGTATAAGAGAGGGAGATAAGCCATGAATGGGACTATTATCCCAAGTAATGTTATGCTGGATAAATTTCTACTCCCTTCCCCATCATTTGTGCCCTAGTTGATTTGAGGTTGGGATTCATGGAGGAGAGAAGCAGGAGATCTAGAATTGAAGATTTCATGAGGTGCCTGAATTGAAGGAAGGTAATATTATGTACTTGCTTCATTCATTAATGGAAGAATAGAGATTATTCCTTTTCCAAATTGATATGTTCATGTTTATCTTAGATTTTATGGCTTATTAATGTTTATAAGATCAGTAGTTTGCTCTTTGGATGTCAAATATTTATTGGTAGTCAAATATGTTTGAGGAAGGTGTTTGAATTAGTTTTGTAGGCTCTGTGATTGGAGAGCAAGAGGAAGTATCAAGATTCAAGGAGAAGGTTAAGATAAACCTTCAATAATAAGGTACATGTTTTCAAAACTCAAAATTTCTTGCTTATTTTGCTTGCTATAGAACCCTAATTATCTGTTCTTTCCAACTCTAGTATGTTGGTGGCCTCACCCCAACCATAAGAACTTTTTCCTAACAACAGAATTGGTGACTCCACTTGGGAGAATCCTATCTGATTTGGCGTCTCTAAGGCTATTTGTTTCCAGTTTGATTGAAGGTCTGAGTCTAATCCCAAGTTAGGAATAGTCTCTAGGCTTTAATAGACCCTTCCCCTGTCATTTTCTGAGTTGGATTTGCATTTTTAGAGACTTTCAGTACCCATGCACATGTGACAACTCTTACAGGTGCATGTCTGCTGCATACACACTAGTGGTAGTCCTCTCACTAGCGTGTTATAGCCTACTATGCTAGTACTTCACCGGTGTGTCCCTCCAGTAGGTGACTTTTTCACTTTCAAGCATGTTTGGGAGGTTTTGGGTGGATTGTTTTTGAGTCTTTGCTGATCCTTGGTTTGTGTAATAACCCTTGCAAGTGTGAGTCTTATATTTTGATTGCTCTTGAATTGATTTTAGGGATCTTCTGGAGTCAATTTGGGCTTGTTTGGAACATTTTGGAGCCTCTAGTCCCAATTTGGAGCTCTTTGAACCAATTTGGTGTTGTTTGACCCAATTTGGATCTAATTGAACCTATTTGCTCTTGTTTGATTGGATTTGGAACCTATTGAGGGTATTTGGGCCAATTTGTACTTATTTGAGTAAAAATCCTATTTTGGTAGGGTTTTTGTGCTTTTGAGGTTTTATGCTTTTGGTCTTTCCTTTTAAGTGAAAGCTCAAGTGTTCTTTCTGTTGTTTAGAACCTTGATTGCATTTGTTGTATGCATAACTGGATTTACCAAACCATATTTCTTGGTAGGTATCTTGCTTTGTTTGGGTCCAAAGGTATTTATTTCCATATTTCCCTACTTGGCATGCTTACATGAATGAGAAGTCTAGTGTTTATGGCTGCTTTTACTGTTTGATAAGGAGATCAGAAAGATTTTGCATTTGTTTTGGTTGTGTGTTAATTTGAGTTTGATTTTTTGTTTCTCATCTTGGAAAAAGAATAAAAAATTGGTTAAGATTTACATTAGTGTTGTTTAAATTCTTTGTAAGTGTCTCAAAGGATTTGGAATGGCTTAATATTGAAAATAGAAACAAAATTTATTTTGCATAGTTAGTTGTTTTGGTAATTGCATGCTTACATTGTAGGCTTGATTTTTCATTTAGGTTAAAAAATTTAGTTTCCATTTGCATCGAAAAGACCAAAACGTTGCATTTGATATTAAAAATTTGCATATGCATTCTGAATCTAATATTTAGAACTTGCATCGGAAATAAATTGAGAGTTGAAAGTGCATGTTTGTGGCATTTAAGTGCTCCATATTTATGTTAAAGAACATCTTGTCTTTAGTTCCACTTGTTTTACTTCTTTTGAAAAGTTTTGAAAGTACATTTTAAGCAAGAAATTAGTAAATTGAGATAGGATATTAGGTTTCATTATAGTTTAGGAACACACCTAATATCTAAGCTAGGATTGTGGAGGTAGGGAGTTGTGAGTTAAATCCTCCACTATCACCAAAACCTATCAAAACATAGGTATCTTTCAAAAGGGAGGAAATACAACACCGTAAGGGTGTGGGCGGGAAGCTCCCTTACCACAGGAGTCAAGCACGAGGTCGTGTGAAGGTTGAGTTGTGGAGAGATCCCTCCAATACTCAGTTGAGCATCAACCAGGCAGTGTGCGTGTACGAGGACTTTCGACAGCACATAATGCTTTTGTAGAGTTTTGGGGTTAGTTACCCTGCCCATACGCACAATCTTGACCTGCGACTGTTCTCTTAGACGTTGTCTGTGGTTTGGTAGCCATACTATCCTATATTTAGGATCATACACATGTGTTAGCAGAGGATTTCCTGCGACCACCTTGAGTGAAGCTTGTGATTGGAGGATTAGTACCCTTGGAGGGTGTTTTACAGATTTATCTGGAAAAACACTTGCACCAAGAAGAGAAACATGCCCAAACCTGGTAACTGCTCTCAGATCTTCACTGATTAGACTTGGGCCCTCATAATCCTATGCCGCTCTTTGGGAGATCATATGTCTCTCTTCATTGGATTGTGCTTGCAGCCAAGTACTCTGTCAGTGTGAGAGTTGTTTGATTGTTTGACATCTTTTAGGGACTTTTTAGTGTATGATGTTTGATTTTTATTTTTTCTAGACTTTTTTTCTTAGTGTCTTTTGTGAGCCATTGTGGCCAATCAACCTCTGTGCATATCCCAAAGGATTCAAGGACAATCTCCTGAAAAGAGAGAAGTCCTTGCACCGAGGCGAAGACTGGATTATGTTGATCCACCCCCTCAGGGGGAAGAAGAGGAAAACCAGGAACATCAAACAAAACAACCAGTAGAAGAAAACAGTTCTAGTTCAAGTGAGTCTGAGAGTTCTTCCGACGAAGGACACTTTTGAGATACCAAGGAATAGTTACATAACTCTCCTAGAGTCCATTCTCCTCATCCTAAAGAGAATTTAGGTCCCATTGAAATTGAGGACCTCTCAGACCAGTATGGACTTTACAACCCTCCACAAAGTCCTAGTTTTTCCCAAATAGCTGGTATCAATGTTCCTAATCCATTGTTTGGGTGTTTTAACATGGAAAACATAGAACAAGTCTTTACTTCAGGGGACATATCTACTCCAGTTAATACTTTCCCTGTAGGAGGAGTTAATTTTAATATGGAATCCACAATAGGGTAAGGATGGTTTCCCCCATCCTCGATGATACTTACTAATACTAGTTCATCAACTCAAATGAGTTCGAACACCTTTTGTTTTGGATTCCCTTTTTCAAGTTTTCAATCTATGACTGCTACCATTCCTCCTAGTCCAACTCTGACAATTGCTTCAAGTAGTGGACAAATTTTTATGTCTAACCCACCGTTCACTGGAGTTGTTTCTAATTCCAGCTTACCCCAGTCAAGCTTACCTTTCCAATCTGTTGGAGCTACGCGTTCCAGTAATCCCTTTGGACTAAATGTATCACAAGTTAATTACTTTGTACAAGGGGGCACCAACACTGGATTTCCATGGGGGAAAAATGCCACTAAAGGAAATGTACCTTTTACTTGGGTGGGAAGTTTTAATATGGTTAATCCTGTTATCACACATGTAATACAAGGAAGCTAACCATTGGGAGGGATGGGAGGGACTGTTGAAACAACTTATCCATTTTTGCAACACCACTATGGCTAGAAATTTCAAAAACCCAATCCACTTTTCACCAATCCTGGAAATCCATATATTCCAAGACAACCACATGCCAACATCAACCAATGGGTAGCTAGTGCTCTCGGAACCTGGAACACAATGGCTCAGACAAAGTTTCCATTTTTGGCCACTTTGAATTTGCCCGATCTTTCAAAGTTGACTGATCATCTAGTGTTACATGACCCAAGATGGCCATCCTTACTGACTAAAATTCCTTCAGACATTCCTAATTTTGAAGGAAAACCCAAGGAAGACCCAACTAACCATGTGATGAATTTTCATCTATGGTGTTCATCCAACTCCTTGATGGATGATTCTATTCTATTACGTCTCTTCCAAAGGACTTTAACTGGTGTAGCGACGAAATGGTACATTGAGTTACCAAGAGCATCTTTTCAAACTTTTAATGCAGTTTCCATGGTATTTTTGAACCACTTTGAACTTCTAGTTCGTTATGAAACTGGAACTGAACCGTTGACATCCTTTCATCAGGATAAATATACTCATATCTCTAACCACATCCATGAGTTACAGAGGAGACGAAGTTTGATCAAGGTTCATATCAATGACGAATTCCTTACTGATTGGTTCATCAAGTCATTGCAACTTGTTACTGTAAAAGATGTGGCTCTTTCTGGGGTTCAGACTGAAGAGAAGGCTATTATTAAAGCCCAGGAATCGCATTTGGTTTATTCCTAATCCGGGATGTTGTATGCAAATTTTCCTATTGCTCTATAATTACAACGAGGGTGCTTGATGTAAAAGACATTCTCTGCTACCTATCAATATACTAAGGAAGGATTTGCTGGGGTTTTCTCCCTCAAGTCATAGAGGGTTTACCTAGGGTAAATTCATGTGTCGAATGTGATTGCTTATGTGTATGATTGTTATTTGATTTCAAGTACTATTGTGTTTCCGAATTAAAGATAAAAAATTAACATTTTGCAGTGCGAATAGAACATGAACGAGAAATTTCCAATGAGTGATTGCAAGTCCATTTTCAATGAATTCTTCAAGGTGCTTAAACTCAATAAAGTACAACTTACTTCACTAGCAAGGAATCAAACTGCAAAATTTCAAAGTTTTCATAGTTGTAGATGTCAGAATGGAATTTAGGGAGTTGAGTTGAGTTCATAATCACCAAAAAATTATAGGTAGATTGTCCTAGTGGTTAAACTATCATTTTTTATTGGAAGCAAAAAATGCACAAAATCAATTTTTTCAATGAAAGTCTAGGTTCATGGGAGATGCAGGTGTGAGGGGGGCAGGGGGGCGGTATTGATTGAACTCGGAGGAATTTGTTTAGAAAATTATGCCTGGGGAATAGGATGCAAGACGAACAACCAAAATGAATGGATTTCTCTTCTGTAAGGGGTTGAGATAATAGCATCTCCAAATCTCCCTAAAGTAGCTATCTTCAGTGACTCCAAGCTAGTAATCAACAAGACTCATAAAAGTCTTCGAAAGCAAGACATGATCCCAGGGGGTGTGTAGAATGGAATATTCGGTCATTTGAAAATGATCCAGAACATATCCTTGTTCCATATTTGGAGAAAACATAATGAATTGATATACAAATTAGCTAAGGGGCCAAGTTGTGTCAAGGAACAATCATCTGAAGTGAAGGTATCCCTTGTCGAAAATGGAGTCCTTAGTCGAATTATAATGGAACAAAACTGTAGTGAAAATAAAAATGGGGGTGAATTCCTAAGGGTCACCTCCAATCCTATTAAACACACTTGGGATGGTTGTAAAGGTGTTGATCATTGGGAAGGATGCGTGGATAGGGGTGATACTCCTCCCCCCTGGTCTCTTATTGTTATCGCGTGTGAACAATCCCGATTCTTCAAATCTCACACTTGGGCCTTAACTCTTTAGTTGAAGGAAATGGCACAAGTAGAAGGCGATAAATCCATAATGGATCCGAATGGATTCGTTCTCCTCACAAGTTCAGGTGATTAGATCATGAATGGGAGATTAATTATGGTGGAGGAGGACGTAGTGTGAATAATGCTACATAGTCCAAGGTCTCAACATACTACAATGAAGATTTAACTTGGTCTCTTTCCCTCTTGGTTGTTAGTTTAGTCGATATGAAAATCGAATATGACAATATCGAGGCAAAGAGAGGGTCTCTACCTATCTAATTGGAAAACCTCAATTTTGTGGAAGGCACCACCTGTCTTAGTTTCGAGATAGTGATTCATTTGGTGAGAAAGTCTCACACAATTCGATTTTTAAGAGCTAAGCTATGGTGTCTTGGAGGGACATATTTAGTGGCTTAAAAAATGATCTTATATATTTCAAGCGCATGCTCCATAGCACATAGGAACGTATGGGGGAATTACTAGACAATATGAAATATCTCTCCTATCATACCTCTATGATGGACTCCAGGCTTGAGGATGTTGAGATCAACACCCGCAAAATATCCTGAGCATGAGGATTGAATTGGAAAATCTTCTGAGCATGAATCACTACATCCATTTCCAATCTACCCAGCTTGCTGAGGCAAAGGAAATGGATGAAGACTTGGTATTTGAACTAGCACACCACTTTGAAAGTCATAGTTAGGTGAGTAGGACTTCCCATTTCTTTTTTGTTAGATATATGAAATGTAGATGCCTTCTCTTGTAAAATCAATTTGTGCGAATTTAGAGTAATAGAAGGATAGTAAGATTTTTATAAGTTTTTAGCAGTGTGGCGTGTAAGCTAGATTTTGGATTACAATGGAACTTCATCTTGAAAATCTGTTTTGTTAAGAAATTTTAGACTCTATGATAGATGGTTGTTTTCAAAATTTATTGTATAAATTACCAACCCAAATGAAAGTCCAGGTCCGGTTTAAAACACTACTTTACACAAAATGATTTCCTATCAGTTCGTATCACATATTTATTGATTTGTATTCCAAGATAATAACTAATGTTGACCTAAACTATCATCATATGAGAAAATTTAATTTGCAAAAAAGGTCGATTGACATTCGGGACATGTAAGACTAAATAAATCGTGGTCCCATACTTTTTCCTTAAATATAGTTCTGAGTCAGCCAAATATACATGATGTTGTCAATAAGCTTCGATAATGTTGCACATACTCTTACATAGATCTTAGCCAATTAAATCCAAGTGATAAAATGATCGAATTAAGATGCATGTAGTGTAACAAATGCAAGAAAATAAAAGTATGTGACAAATAAAAATATGATAATGGAATTCAAGTGATCACACATTAAAACCATAAATCCAAATATGCATAAGGGAATTTCAATATTTGTTAGCAGTATGCAATCGCCATTTGAAACAAAAATAATGAAGACTTGAAAAACAAGAGTCGGATAAAAGATTTCATTTAAAAAATTTAAAAGGTGGGTCCTCAGGTCAATTAGATTGGGTTGTGTTGAGGCCTCAATAAATAGCGACATACTTGGAAAAGCCATGAATCTCTTTATTGCATCATCAAATTTCCAATATAAACAAGAAAGTGACTTAGCCTTATTAAGATGGATACCTTAATCCTCATTAGTGGTTCCCTTAGAAAATTTGTTTAGTGATGAAATATTAGATTAACTTGTTTCCAAAAATGAAACAACTTACCAGTTGTACTAAAGGGAAGAAAAGATGAATTTTATTCTTTAAAGCATAGTGCAAGTTTTAAGTTAAATCCATGATCATAAGGTTTATTTAGATCAAGGGTTTTATAATATTTCTCTAGGAAAGCTTCTTTAATTATCACATTGTTGCTTTGCTGCCCATGAGTTTCCATAGACCTGGAAGAGTCACCTTGGCACCACAGACCTTGCTTCACTGTTATCGAGCATCCATAGCCCTGGTGCAGATATATGCATTCCCTCAAAACAATATGAACTTCCTTTCTCATCCTTTTTTTTAGCCGTTAGGAGATGAGGTAAGTAGTATCCCTTTCAAGCGAGGACGATACGTGTTTCTGAGAATCAATTAGTTATGCCTAGGTATACAAATACCCCCATTTAATGTTTTAGTACTTGATGTCCAGCTCATACCTCTCCCCAAGGATTAACTAATATTAATGTAAGTGCATGAAACCCTTCAACAAGTCAGTTCATTCCTTGACAAATTGAGTCTTGAAGGTTTCATGGAAGTTAATAACTTAGAGAGATTTAAGTTCCACCACTATTTTGAGAAGCTTGAATAACCTTCATAAGACTTTGCTCAATCTTTTCCTTTTTTCAATCACAATTGTACAATGCATAGGGAGTTTTCATGACTTGAATAATGCACGATAAGTTAAGACACTTTGGGGAAAATAACTGTTTTTAGATGTAAGATGATCAAAATAAATATGCACATTCTTTAAGGATTTACAACATTCATATTGTAGCCACAACAGATCCCATCTTGTTCAGATAAGATGGGCGTCCCTATTGAAATTTTGTTTTCATTCACTAAGTCTATTTTTTTTTAAAGCACTTTGTTTGTTTGTTTACTTTTTGTTTAAGGTCCACCTAATTATGTTTCATAATAAAGTCTAAAAAAAATTGAGCCTTCCGCCCTTCCAATTCACTTAATTAAGTTAAGAAATAGTTGAGTAGGAAGTCGGAAGTTGGGAAAATCATATGTCTGTAACAACAATCCCAATGTTCCTATCCCAAATTATTTTATTTGTTCATATCGACAGTTGGAAGTCGACACCAAGTTCCTTAAAATTAATTTAAGTCTGCTGACTTCCCGACTTTGCTTCTTTTTGCTTTAATATTGGCAGTTGGAAGTCAGGTAAGCTATCATTTTACTTTTGATTTGAGTCCCGACCTCCGACTCCTGAATTTTCCGAACTTATGACCAATCGCGAAAGTTAGAAGTCGGGATATTATCAACCCGTGTATTAAGTTTAGCTTCGACTCCCGACTTTTTCCAATGATCACGTACTGCGGAAGTCAAAGGTAGAATGTTTTTGATCATTGTATTAATATTCTTCCCAGAACCCGACTCTCAAATTTTCGGAGTCTCGTGTTGCCATTTGCATTCCACATTCAAAATTTATGTTTTTGCATGTGCCAAAAAATATTTTGAAATATGAGCCTAATTAATGAAATCATTCAACTATCAAAATCTAACCGTCAATTTCAGGGCATTTGGCTTGCAATTAATGCATAATTAATGTGGTCCTAATCGATGGTTTAATTAATAGAAATTTGAATTGTTCATCCATTACAACATAGTGAACTTGAAATTCAACATCTCAAATTTTCCTGTTTCTCCAAGTGAATTGTATCAATTTCGTTCAATTAGTTTCATAATTTTGTAGGTATTATGTTATTTTGATTAATATTTTCTTCATATTGTTTATGTTTTGAATTCTAATTGAAGTTTTTGTCATTCACAGGAACATCCCTCTTCTATAATGGCTAAACAAACCAGGTCCAAAGCTGCTAAGAAGAATTGAAGCTCAAGGACCCTACTTTTGGCTTCTTCTCAAATATTGATGCACAAGTCGTCGACACGGTCCACCTTGAATGGTCTAGGATTTACAACATCTTCGACGGGGATGATTTTTCAGAGTTTAAGGAGGAGGGCCCAATTTATCAAAACATAAGCAATTCCCAGTTCCATGTTATTGCTACATGACCTGTTGCCATGCCATACACTGACATGGTGAAATGGATGATAGATTATGCAGACATCCCGACCAACACATTCAAGGATGAAAACCAGGTGGTTTATGCCTCTTTCAAGACGGATACATTTGCTAGAATCTATGCTTTAAAGGCCTTGCAACAACTCCTCACACAAGATCTCATAAGGGCATTTGAGAGTAAGTATGAACCTGATGTTCTCATGAAAACCCGGATCTATGATCCTGACACCTTCATCCTGAAGACGAACAAGCAATATCCAATTGTCTTGTTTAGAGAGCCGTATAAACTGCTGGCGGCCATGTTATATCGATTTTATGGTGCATATATCTGTCAATATTTCAAATTGGAATGGGTTCCTCTATACCATTACATATCTATGACAGGTAAATATTTAACTAGGCCCAAATATTTTCTGTTACTTTCAGAGATTCCATTTCCCAGGCCTAAATTCCCTTTATATATTGGGAATTTGACTATTTAGAATGCAACTCATGGAATCACTCTTGCCAAGGAATTTGACCAGTCGAAGATGGATTTTGTAGAGAAGATAATGCATGACCCCAAAAACCTTATAGTAGATCATTTCATAGAGTCACATTTAAAAAATACTTATGTACATGAAATACATCCTGATTATTCTTTGCATCAGAATGCACATAACTTTGAGGATGTTCTTAGCAAATTGGATGATGTGGACTAGAGAATTCTTGTCCACGAGGCATAGAGGCAACAAAATATCAGGGTGTTGGAGGAAAAAAATAGAATTTTTCAACAACAACAAGATGCTGCTAGGGAAGCCATGGAGGCTGCAAACAAAGCCATAATGTTAAGCTCGGCTTCATGTCAGCCTAGTACACAACAGGAATTAGATAAGAAGCAAGGAAAACATACTATGACAGATGTTCACTCTACAACTCCCATCCATAATATCAACCTTCTCATACAACATACTCAATCTCTTCAAAGTAAGTCAACTTCTTACACTCAATTTGTTTATGATACTATATCTGTTCCTAGATCACTCCCAAATATATCTATGAATATTGAAAATCCATCTAAATTAATTGTCAACCCTCCAATTCATACATCTAGTAGTGACATCATTGATTTGGAAAAGGATCAACCTTTAGAAGTGATCAATCCAATACCAGTATTCCTAGAACCTTCACAGAAATCCGCTATGGACAACATTCAAGTTGTTAATGGTAATATTCTCATCCATCTCCTAATGGTGGCCTTTCCGAATTACCTACTGTTAATGATCCTATTCAGTAGTCTACTTCAAATTCACCACATGATCTATCTCCTACCCCCAATCCTCCTGATACAGATACTCAATCTTCCGATTCACCTACTCCAATTACATTAAATGATTTAGTGGATCTTTTAATTCATATAAACCCACAATTTCTCAGTCAGACCCTCCATTAGCCCAAAATGTTACCCCTTTATAGTATGAAACTAATGTCCCTCCTGCTCAATCTACTGCATTTCCTTCAGTGAGTCTGCCTACAACTTCTACTTCTCAAGTTGACCTACCATTATCACAAAATACACCCCAGTCAACAACTACCATTACCAATCAATCATTGCCTATCATTCACTCCACAGAACTGTTAGCTTCTACAGCTGAAGACTCAATAGATTTTGGTGAGGATGCTGTAGTGGTACTGGGAGATTATTGTTTCAACAAAAGGAGAAGGGAAATATTGATAAAAGCTCCTAAAGGGAATAACCAAGGGGAAGTCTAGGTTGGGTCAATCCCAAACCAAGTTATATGGAAGTAGGAAATTGATGATCCTCAGAGGGAAGCAATAGAATTTTTCGTACCAATTGGAGCCTTTGCCGGAGCTAAATTTGATTTTGTGTCTACTATGAATCGAGGATTGGCAGAAGAGAAGGCCAAGAATTCGGAATTGCAAGCTGAGAAAGACTCTATCCATCAGTGTTGTACCAAACAGGTGGAGGACCTCAAATCCCAAAATGATTCAATTGTGAAAAATCTGCAAGTTCAGGTTCAATAGTTATCACAACTAAAGGAAATTTCAAAGGCTAAGGTAATTGAGCAAGCTACTAGCCTTGCTGATCTTAAAATGCAGATTGAACAATTGAAAGACTACAATGCCTTTTCTGATTTCTTTAAATTAAATGTGCAATAATTTAAGGATGAAGCTAGTTCTTGTAATGACAAATTGAGACATACCCAAACTTTATATTTCCAAGGTCTTAATGAAATCTAGGATGACTTCAAATCCTTTGAACATCTATTAGATATTTTTTCTAACCATTTTGACGGGAAAAAAAAGGCACATTCATCTTGTGAGCAGTAGTGTGAATGGAAACCTCATTTGAAAAATGCCCCACAAATTTTGCCTCGTTTGGACCCAGTCAAATTAATGAGAACCCGAGTTTCAATTAAGTCTTGGGGACTTGTTTGTGATGAGGTGGCTGATTTGATTGAGAAGGGCCAAAACATTTGTGCTAGGCAATGGATGTTGATATAAAATAATATGGAAAGCATGGATATGCCAACTTTTTCTGATTTGGCAGAGTCAGTGCCAACAAACCTAAGGATTGTTGAAGTACATGAATAGAGAAATAAAACTGCAAGGATGATTCAGGATGCTACTCAACTCGACATCTCATTGTTTAGGTCCTTTGTTTGGACACCTAGTCAATTGGAAACCACGTTGCAAGGTTTCCAGATCAGGAAAGAGTATGTAACCAATCCAGATCAGGGTAGTTAGTATTTTCTTTCTTAGATCTAGGAAACTGGTCCTTTTTTTTAGGATCCATCTTTTTCATCTAATTGTATTTATTTGGACCTCTGGAGACAAAATAGGGGGGCACTGATGATGTAATTTCTTGTATTAGTCTTTTTAGTATGCTCTATCTCTTGAAGACCAGTATGTAATTTTTTGCACACTTGTTAATGAAAGATGGGATGCTGCCTGCATTTGGTTCCAACACATGATCAAATAAAGTTTACTTACTTTGATTGTGTTCCCTTTTATGTTATCTATTGTCTAATTTATCTCAAATGTCAGTAATTGCAAGAGATGAGTAATCACTTTGAATGTTTTCTTTTGATGAAATGTGATGACATGGTAATCTGGATGTCTTCATTTATTTATGTTCATGACACAATTTCCTTGTGAATTATTAGCATTTTGAGATACTAACTATCTAATTTGATTGAATAGTAGGCTTTATTACCTTAGATGTTTTTTGGTTTCTGCGATCTTAAACTGATGTAAGTTAATTGATGTTTCATTTTAACTGTTATCAGGGAATGTTCAATAGATAAACACAAAGATATTTCTTCTTGATTTTTTTTTTTTTATATTTTATTTTAAAAAGCAGAACTTAATAAATAAATCTTAACTTATCTTAGGTTGGTGTCCCTTCCTGAGTAGTGAACCTGAGACTTCACTAGTTTTTCATTATATTTTTCACAATTAGTCACCTTTTCCTTGTAACCAATAGGTCTCATTTGGGAGAAAAACCATAAGTCTAACTGAGGCTTAAATCCATCGGAAGCAATCATCCCAATCGATTTGGAAATAGGGAAATTCTTGCGAGGGTTTCCTGAAGTTCTTGGATCATATTTCTATTCTTGCGTTGACCCTTGGACCTATTCCTAATAATCCTGGGTGTCAACAAATGGCACTAGCAGAAGGGCCATCTATAATTTAATGGCTAAACACAATCAAAATAAACCTCCTCCAACCTGCTCTCCAATCGCAACACGCATCCATTCTAACCCACTAGTCACATCCACTGCTATCACTTCTTCACAATGCAAAATCATTTCCACACTACTCCCACACTTGAATCAACCTGAGGTAGGAACTTCCATTCTTACTCCTTTACCCATAGATCCCAAGCTTAGGAACCCTATTGAAAATTCTCAACGAGGCTTGGACAAATCACAATCTAGACTTGCTAGAAGTCAAGAACTTCAAGAACGATTGGATTTTCATTTGGAGTCTCCTGCTGCCAATATCACATATCTCAAAACAAATACAATGCCGGAAAAATCACTGTGGTTGGACACCCCTAGTCGTCAACTACACGACATCTTTACCGGCCGAACCAACCCTAGCTTCACCTCGGAAAGAGATAACTCTTTATTCCAATCCAATTATCAGGTCAATGAAGCTTCATCTCCCGACCACCAAAGGTTGATCCCTGGAACAGGTGGATCGGGGCTGCCACCCTCTCCTCCTGATTCCCCTCTTGATTCTCCTCGTGGCGATAATTTCCAAGGGAGTTTCTCTGATCATCATTCTGGTGATTCATATGACGATTCCAATGATTGAGACAGAAACAATAGATGCACGACTAACAACCATAATAGGCCTTGGTTGGATCAAGATGCGGTGGCATTCCTAGGCCCACAACATCCCCTTCCAAAGAAACTTGATAATTTTTTGCCCAAATTGACTCTGACAACAAACAACTAGTCGAAGACCACATCAAGAAATTCATGTTGGCCATTCGATTACAAAATGTAGAGCATGCAGACATAGTTTGTAGGTTATTTGCCTATACCTTTGAAGGAAAAGATTCAACATGGTATTTCGCACAACAACCTCAAACCATTCAATCATGGGCCCAATTTGAGAAACTCTTTCTCAAAAAATTCAGTGACGATAAAACACCATAAGATCTGGTCATGGACCTATCCACCATGAAAATGGAAAGTAAGGAAATAATTAAAGATTTCAATCAACGGTTGTTAACTTTGAAAAATAAAATCCCTGCTGAGTCCATTCCAGCTAAAAACTTGATTGTGGCTTATTATGAAAAATTTCTTCCTATCCCTATAGCTATGTGGGTCAAACGATCTCACAAGACCAGTCTACAAGAAGTATTCAGTGAATCTATCCTAGTTGAGAAAGATATTTTGAGGCTTAATGGCAACCTAGATGCTGAGATTGACCAACCCGCCACATCTCATAAGAAACCTAAACAACCTTTTAAACCGCTCGAAATTCAGGATCATCAAGATACCCATGAATTCGAAACAGTCTATGCTGTTTAGAATTCCTACAACACTTGTGGGAAGGGACAAGTAACTTAAGATTCCCCATCCACCTCTAATCAAAACAAGAATTCTCTTGTAAACGCTAGGGCCATTGCACCAAATGAAATTGTCATGCCCAATCTAGATTATGACCCTGTGGAGGATATCAAGAAAACTAGAGCTAATATTTCACTATTTGACTTAATGAAGATCTCGATGATCTAAGAAAAGGTTCAAATCAGCTTTACACCCAGTAGTACAGTGGAACATAACACTCTTGAAACTCCAGTTGATGATACAACTCGCCAACTTCCTTCCTCTCCTCCTATAGGAAGGAAACTAAAAACACCCCCGTTCCTTCTATCATTCGAAATTTTTAATAGAAACGTGCATAACTGCATGATAGAATCAAGATCTTCGTCAAACATAATGCCTTTTTCCGTATGTAGGAAACTGAATGCGCTACTTGAACCATCACCAACGCAAATTGTGCCGCTAGATATATCCAAGGTGAAGGTGGTAGGAGAATTAAAAAATGTTCTAATCAAACTGTCCTCAGATCCTAGAATTCATTAGACAATCGATATTGTAGTAACTGATGTGCCTGAAGCCTATGGGATGTGGCTAAGTCGAGATTGGTCGCAAAAACTTAAAGGCTACTTTGCCATCGATTGGTCACATCTATGGATACCATTCAATGGAAAACCTAATAATATTAGGGTCAACATGAAACCTTATCTCAAACAGACATTTATTGATCTGAATGACCCAAATGAACCTGCCTTAGTTCCTACTTCCAATATGGGGAAGTATACTATGGACACCTTTTTTGGAGATTTTCCAAAGTGATTTATCGCCATATGTAGGATCTAATATTCAATCTGAGATAATGCATTTTGTTGAGATATTGTAACTTCAAAGAATATTATATATGTACTTTATTATTCCGGAGATGTTTCATTCCTCCGTGAAGATCTTATTGTATATCCGGAGATGTTTATTCCTCCGTCGGAATATGGTAACTTGGGTTATTAGACTTCCCTAGTGGGGGTCGGCCCTGTATGTGTTATGTGGGTCAAAGGGTTGTTAGACCACCCTAGTGGGGTCGGCCCAGTCAGTTATAATAGGGTATTTAACCTAATGGCTAAATACGAGCCTACATGTACTTGTGTAAAAGATATGTCAGAGTAGTGTATAAATAGAGGAGGTGTGTTCCTCATTTGATACACACACTCACTTGAGAGAGGCGCACTTGTGGAGGAGAGGTTTGCTATGGTGGAGGAGGAGATCATGTCTTTGGTTTGCATCTTTGTATATTGCTGGTCATCTATATTGAGGAAGCTTTACTGGGTTTTCTACCCCATGAGGGTTTCCCAGGAATCTGTGTCTCTTGTGTTTATGCTATGCTTGTTGTTTCTTCAGTGATCCTGTATATGCTATTATTGTGAAATGGAATGTAATGCTGCTATTTTCTGTCTTAGCATATTAAATCTTAACATGGTATCAGAGCTAAACTGAAGGAAGGCAAGGTATGGCACTTACGACACTTGCTTTACTTACGACAATTTGAAGGTTAGGGTTTTATATAGCAAAAACCAGTCATCGTAGAACTTTCGCTATAAATCCATTTTGGCGAAGGTTCAAGATCTGAAACCTTTACAGGTCGTAGATAACATCTCCAGGTATCTTGTGTCCAAAGGGAACCCTCAGATTCGTTGTACTTTGTAAGTTATGATCAGTACAAGTTAGGGTTTCTGCCTCTTCCAGATCTCAGTCAAAATCAGGTGACCTAGGAAAAAAGGTCATAACTTGGGATAGGAAGCTCCAAATGAAATTTCGTAAAAATTGACAGGTAGTACACAGACTGTAATATCTCAGGAAACTTTTTCAGAGGCCGAAGCTGAACTAGTGACACGTGGTACGCCGTACAAGTTCGCTCTCCTGTTTTATCCCATAAACAGGTCACGTTGCGACACTTGGCATAACTCTCTCTCAGAGAGTCCAATTGAGGTCATACCTATCAGGATGGAAAGATAACAGGGCGATCTATCTCAGGAAAAGTTTTCAGAGGCCGAAGTTCAAACAGTGACACGTGGCACGCCGTACAAGTTTGCTCTCCTGTTTTATCCCATAAACAGGTCACGTTGTGACATTTGGCATAACTCTCTCTAAGAAAATCCAATTGAGGTCAGATCTGTCAGGATGGAAAGATGACAGGTCAGGCTACTGCAGAAAAAAATTTCAGACCCTGTGGAGCAAAAATTTCAGAGTTATAGCAGAAACAATCAGGTACATATTTCTGTCAAAACAGAATTATTTTTGGAGCACCTTTATTCATGGCTTCCAGAATTTAGGGTTTTGGAGAAAGTTAGAATTCTTGGAATCGGAATCCACGGCTGAATGCTACTCAGGAAAATCAAAATTTAGAGACCAAGATCGAATTTTTTGGTTGGGTAGAAGACCGGGCTTGATCAAACCCTAGCTCGGGATTTTGATTGGAAAGATGGAAAATTAGGGCTTCAGCAAAAGTTGGAATTTTTGAAGTCTGTAACCACGGCTGGAAGCTCCTCAGAAAAATAAGAGTTTAGAGCCTTGGATCAAACCTTTTCATTGAGCAGAAGGGTGGGCTTCATCAAACCCTAGTTCGGGATCCTTTCCAGAAGATCCAGAAGTTTCAAAGGCAATTTTGAGGGGTCAAATTTTGGAGATTTCAAAAGTGAAGTATGCTAGTTTGATCAGCCCAACAAGACACATCCTTCCATTCATTCGGAAGTGTGAAAGTCAAAGATTGAATTTTTAGGGTTTCTCCAGCAAACCCTTATCAAGCTCCAGATCAAGTTTCAGGGGGAGTTGAGGCTAAGGCCTTACATAAGAAGACTACAAGAAGTCTCGATAGGTATGACTTAAGGAGGTTCAGGTATGTCTTGAAATTTGATTCTTGATTAAGTTCATAATGTGTTTTGTCTTCATGTTATTTATTAGTACAATCTTGATTAATGTTAGAATTGTCTTATCACCCTAGTAACAGTATGAATGCATGTGAATGATCGAAGACATTCATTGATTAGGGCTATATGATTGTACTAATGCATAATGGTGTTGTGTGAGGTTGATGTTGTCTGCTAACAAGATACAGGTACATCACAAAAGACAAATCAAGTTCCATGACCATGACAACATGAAGACAAAGACTCATCCATAATCTTTGTTCTACTTACAAGGTATGTATGACTTTGTTATATTATGCTTAACCTATGAGACATGCAGGTTCTAGCTCAGGATCTCTAAATCATTGAAGAGATTGTTTAGGTATGTTGTACATAACTAAGCAGGTATACTAATCCAGGTATGTTTTCCTATGTCATGTTAGAATCTTACCTTGTATTGGGATCCCTTATATAAGTATACTTGGCATGATTAGATATGCTTATTCATAAAATTAGTAATCAAGGGATTATGCATATTATGTCTTTTATCTTGATTGATGATATGCATGAGTAAAAGAAGTCTTCCCTGAAATCTTGAATACTAATGTTTATTATTTATGATCGTGACTATACATATTCAAGACTATTTAGATGTTTTGATAATGTTTATAATATACTAATGAATGTATATTTGTGTATGAGATCATGAGGATAACACTACTGCACACTTGAGCATGCACAGTGGTATAGAATGAATAGAAGTTCAAAAGACATTTAGAAGACCAAGCGAGAGGCAACCACACAAACATAAAAGATAAGTATTTGAGTTGTTATTTAAAATAGTAAATGATATTGCTTGTAATAGATTGTATGCATATTTAGAATATATCACGCTGAGTGTAAACATTCATAGAGCATTGAACAATATACTACTAATATGCATATGATTGGTAAGTTGGACAAACATTCCATTGTAGCTTGTCTAGAATGAAACCTCTTTGCTGACATACTGAGAGTTGTGCACACTCTCGATAGTATGTTCTGGTAGAGATGGAAGGCATCTAGATAGCCACTGTATGCATACAGGATATGGGAAAGTGTTGTGCCAAAGTATTGGTCAAAATAGTTGCATAACTATGTAAATGATATCTGTATGCATAATAGATTATCATGTCAATATGATTTGATGATTATGAAGTATCACTAATCATGTACTTAAATTTGATTTGTAGGAAAGATCACGATGAATGATGAACACTGAAAAAGCGATGGATGTTCAACAAAAGATTTACAAATCAAACACACTATAGAAGGCTTGAGGCTAGAAGATTCTTTTAGAAAGAGGAAGAGAATCATGATGAGATGTTTGCTCCAAGTGGCTAGATAAGACCATTCTCTTAATGGTGTAATTAAAGAAGAAGTCTGAATCAGGTTCTGTATGAGTTCCCAGGATCGATAATCATTTGATGAGCTTAATGATCACCATGGGCGACGTGGATCTCAACCTTCGCTATAAGGTTGAATATGGTTTCTATACATAGATGACATGGATGCAAGAAGGAACTCACCACAGAGTTCGAATGATATTGAGGCTCATATTAGTAGACCCATCTAACGAGAGATGGCACATATAGATATGCAGAAGATCATTCAATGCAGAGTGTGAATGATGTTCAGTCACAAAGGGAGAATTGACAGTTTCTTGATAAGCTTGGACTTTACCAAAAGTAAAGTTGTTACTAACCTTTACCTTAAGGTTGTAGGTGATGAACCTATCATACCATTATTGTATGATGATGATCTCTTTCTAACAAGAAATGAGAAACAGATCATGAAAAGAAAGAAGAAGATGGCTGAAGAAATGAAAATGAAAGATCTCAGATTGATGCATTACTTCCTAGGTCTGGAAGTATGGCAAGTCTCAAAAGGAATCTTTCTCAACCAAGGAAAGTATGCTGAGAAATATTAAAAGGACTTGATGTGTTGGTATGGCCACTCTTGAAGTTGTTAGCAGATGACTCATCAGAGTTAGTGGATATAACTCTGTACAGACAAAATATTGAGTCATTGATGTGTCTAACGAATACTAGGTCAGATATACGCTTTGCTGTGAACACCTTGAGTCAATATCTAGTGGAAACTAGATGTGTTCACCTGATAAGCTGTAAATCATGTGATGTGGTACCTAAAGGATACAATAGAATTTGATTTATGTTATCTTGGAGATCATGACTTCAGATGGATACACAGATGTTGATTGGGAAGACAGGAAGAGCACATTGAGAGGATGTTATTGTTTGGGATCAGCCATGATCTCGTGGTTGAGCAGGAAACAATCTGGTGTGGCTCTTAGCACAAGTAGAATATATGGCTGCTTGCTCTGCTAATTGTGAAGCGGTATGGCTTCAGAATTGACTTAGAGATGGACCCAACTATGACCCTATGTGACAAACAGAGTTGTACCAAAATGGCGGGGAATCCAGTGTTCCATGATAAGTCAAAGCACGTAGAGATCTGACATTTCTATATACAAGATATGGTGCAGAAAAGAATTAAAGTTTGAATTTGTAACAAGTTGACAATATACTAACCAAACCTCTACCGATCCAATGTACTAACCAAACCTCTACCTCAAGTAAATTTTTTCGAGACAAACTTAAAATAGTTCAGAAGAACCCTCCTCGAAAGGGGGAGCGATGTGATCACTTATGATAAGATTTCTCGCATCGACAGTGAGGTCGATGATATGGATACCTATATTGGTGATGCCGACAGAGAGGTTGGTGGGCATGATAGGATTGCATCATCCTCAAGAGAGCCGTAGATGTATGTCTTCGAGAATGAAGTCCTTGGTGGACATGATAGGATTGCATCATCCTCAAGAGAGCCGTAGACGTATGTCTTCGAGAATGAAGTCCCTGGTGGACATGATAGGATTGCATCATCCTCAAGAGATCCATAGACGTATGTCTTTAAGAATGAAGTCCTTGGTGGACATGATAGGATTGCATCATCCTCAAGAGAGCCGTAGACATATGTCTTCGAGAATGAAGTCCTTGGTGGACATGATAGGATTGCATCATCCTCAAGAGAGCCGTAGACAGATGTCTCCGAGAAAGAAGAGGGATTGTATCATCCTTGAACACATGTTCTAAAAGAGAGCCGTAGACATGATGTCTCCGAAAATGAAGTCCTGAATGAACAGGTAGGGGATTGTATCTTCCCCGGACTTAGGTCCCAGAATTGATCTGTAGACTGAGGTCTCCGAGAATTGAAGATAGGACTGCATCGTCCCTGGACCTCGGTTCAAAATGTACGTGACGGGATTGCATCGTCCCTAGACATGAGATTTGTCTTAAATGGATAAGGACTGATCATCCTGGAACTGGATCGGGATTGCATCGTCCCTAGACATGAGATTTGTCTTAAATGGATAAGGACTGATCATCCTGGAACTGGATCGGGATTGCATCGTCCCCAGACATGATATTTGTATTAAATGGATAAGGACTGATCATCCTGGAACTGGATCGGGATTGCATCGTCCCTAGACATGAGATTTGTCTTAAATGGATAAGGACTGATCATCCTGGAACTGGATCGGGATTGCATCGTCCCTAGACATGAGATTTGTCTTAAATGGATAAGGACTGATCATCCTGGAACTGGATCGGGATTGCATCGTCCCTAGACATGAGATTTGTCTTAAATGGATAAGGACTGATCATCCTGGAATTGGATCGGGATTGCATCGTCCCTAGACATGAGATTTGTCTTAAATGGATAAGGACTGATCATCCTGGAACTGGATCGGGATTGCATCGTCCCTAGACATGAGATTTGTCTTAAATGGATAAGGACTGATCATCTTGGAACTGGATCGGGATTGCATCGTCCCTAGACATGATATTTGTCTTAAATGGATAAGGACTGATCATCCTGGAACTGGATCGGGATTGCATCGTCCCTAGACATGATATTTGTCTTAAATGGATAAGGACTGATCATCCTGGAACTGGATCGGGATTGCATCGTCCCTAAACATGAGATTTGTCTTAAATGGATAAGAACTGATCATCCTGGAACTGGATCGGGATTGCATCGTCGCTAGACATGAGATTTGTCTTAAATGGATAAGGACTGATCATCCTGGAACTGGATCAGGATTGCATCGTCCCTAGACATGAGATTTGTCTTAAATGGATAAGGACTGATCATCCTGGAACTGGATCGGGATTGCATCGTCCCTGGACATGATATTTGTCTTAAATTGATAAGGGCTGATCATCCTGGACTTGGATCGGGATTGCATCGTCCCTAGACATGAGACTTGTCTTAAAGTGATAAGGATTGATCATCCTGGAGCTTGATCTGGATTGTATCATCCATGGACCTATGTCCTAAAGAGAGCGGGATTGATCATCCTGTAATATGATCGTGTGTGTTGCAGGATATGCTGCTATGTATTAGTGAGAATACATGCTTTTGATGATGGATGTATTAGTGAGAATACATGCTTTTGATTATGGATGTATTAGTGAGAATACATGCTTTTGATGATGGATGTATTAGTGAGAATACATGCTTTTGATTATGGATAAAGTGATAAGGATTGATCATCCTGGAACTTGATCTGGATTGTATCATCCATGGACCTATGTCCTAAAGAGAGCGGGATTGATCATCCTGTAATATGATCGTGTGTGTTGCAGGATATGCTGCTATGTATTAGTGAGAATACATGCTTTTGATGATAGATGTATTAGTGAGAATACATGCTTTTGATGATGGATGTATTAGTGAGAATACATGCTTTTGATGATGGATGTATTAGTGAGAATACATGCTTTTGATTATGGATGTATTAGTGAGAATACATGCTTTTGATGATAGATGTATTAGTGAGAATACATGCCTTTGATGATAGATGTATTAGTGAGAATACATGCTTTTGATGATATATGTATTAGTAAGAATACATGTTTTGATGATAGATGTATTGGTGTGGATACTAATACAGATGATCCAGATGCTGTAGATTGTGATGATCTGAATGCTGTAGATCGAGATGATCCAGATGTTGTAGATCGTGATGATCCTGATGCTGTAGATCAACATGATCTAGATGCTGTAGATCGAGATGATCCAGATGTTGTAGATCGTGATGATCCAGATGCTGTAGATCGTGATGAACTAGATGTTGTAGATCGAGATGATGTGACGATGCTGATTGTGTTGATCTAGACGACGATGTTGATCATGTGATGACGATGCTGATGATCGTGTGATGACGATGTCGACGATCGTGAGGATTCAGATATTGATGTTGCTGTAGCTATTTGAGTGCTGCAGAAGATAAAGACTCAGTACTGAAGATGTTGATGTTCCAATATTGAAGATGTTCCAGTAACTGGTTGAGTTACTGATGATGTTGAGAAAGCTTCCAATGATTTATAGATGTATCATGTATGATGTTGATGACTCCTTGCTCGTGCAGATGTTGTTATAATATCCTTCTCGTTAAGGGGGAGTGTTGAGATATTGCAACTTCAAAGAATATTATATATGTACTTTATTATTCCAGAGATGTTTCATTCCTCCGTGAAGATCTTATTGTATATCCGGAGATGTTTATTCCTCCATCGGAATATGGTAACTTGGGTTATTAGACTTCCCTAGTGGGGGTCGGCCCTGTATGTGTTATGTGGGTCAAAGGGTTGTTAGACCACCCTAGTGGGGTCGGCCCAGTCAGTTATAATAGGGTATTTAACCTAATGGTTAAATACGAGCCTACATGTACTTGTGTAAAAGATATGTCAGAGTAGTGTATAAATAGAGGAGGTGTGTTCCTCATTTGATACACACACTCACTTGAGAGAGGCGCACTTGTGGAGGAGAGGTCTGCTATGGTGGAGGAGGAGATCATGTCTTTGGTTTGCATCTTTGTATATTGCTGGTCATCTATATTGAGGAAGCTTTATTGGGTTTTCTACCCCATGAGGGTTTCCCAAGATAAATCTGTGTCTCTTGTGTTTATGCTATGCTTGTTGTTTCTTCAGTGATCCTGTATATGCTATTATTGTGAAATGGAATGTAATGCTGCTATTTTCTGTCTTAGCATATTAAATCTTAACACATTTCACTTAGGTAGAGTCGTCCCAAGCCATCCTACATAATGTATTAATGTAAATACCAATTTTCGATTAGATAGAACTTGCTGGACATTATTTTTTGATGGTTCCAGATCCAAGGAAGGGACTGGAGCTGGATGTGTATTAATTAATCCAACAGGTAACAAAACTATGATAGCTTGTAGATTAGAATTTGAGTGTACAAACAATTTAGTTGAATATGAGGTATTGATTTAAGGCCTAAAAAAGGTGATTGACTTGAATGCTAAAATTATCAAATTTTATGGAGACTTAGAAATAATTGTACGACAAGTCCAAAATACAATTCATTGCATCTTGACCCACTTGAAGAATTACCAACGAGAAGCGTAGGACCTGATTAATTAATTTGAAGATTTCAATATAAATTCAGTCCCTCGATCTCATAACTTTGATGCTGATCTACTTGCTAACATCACCTATAAATTGATTTCCTCTAAAGGTTTTGCGCCTAATGTATTTTCTGTGGAACTAATGTATAGACCATCCATTCTTGATAAAATCACTAATTGGAAATTTTTTGATGATGATCGCCAGATATTATATTTCCTCACATCCCAAGATACTTTCGAAGACGTGTTGATTGATGAAGATAGTCATGAACGATCTCTATCAAGATCATCAAAATCCTTTTCGGTCCACTATAGACACACAAACATCTCCTACCTTGATTCCTAAATCAATCATTAGACTGGAACTTTTTTACGATTTACATGATAAATTAAAAAAAGTGACAAATTGAAAAACCGATAGTTCTTGTATGAATTACCAGATAATGAATTTAGGAACTTAACAGAATCCACAGAACATTAATTTTGGTACAGAGTGCTCCCATGCTGAAAGAGATGCCTTTATCAGATTATTTAAAGAGTATAAATATGTCTTCGCATGGACCTATGATGACCTCAAAACGTTTGATACAAACATCATGCAACACAATATACCCATGAGGCCATATACCAAGCCCTACCAACAAAAGCTTAGAGAGATGCACCCTAGTTTAGATCCCGCAGTAAAAAAGGAACTCGAAAAAATTCAATCATCTAGGATCATTTTTCATGTTAGGCACACCCAATGGGTAATTTGGTTCCAGTACGGAAAAATAACATAGATATTCATCTCTATGTCGTTTTCGTAACCTGAATAGGGTCTTTGAAAAAGACGACTACTCGGTACCTCCAATAGAACAAATATTACTAAGGGTATCGGTATCATAAATGTTTTCATTGCTAGATGGTTTCTTTGGGTACAATCAGGTATTAGTTTGACACCCCGACCAGCTTAAAACTGCATTCAGGACCCCTTTGGTCACTTTCACGTACATAAATATGCCTTTTGGACTAATTAATGTCGGGCTACTTTCCAGAGAGCTATGGATATCGCTTTCAAGGGTTTAATCCATAATTATGTTGTAATTTATTTGGTTGACGTTACTATTCTTTCAAAAAGACGACACGATCATCTTTCACATCTGAGGCAAGTATTTGAACGATGAAGAAGGTATGGTATCTCACTTAACCCTAACAAATCAATCTTTGTTGTGACTGCTAGGAAATTACTTGGATTTGTAGTCTCAAAGCATGGCATAATGATTGACCCTGAACAAACCCGAGTTGTTTCCTAGATAAACTTCCCTAGTTTGAAAAAATCTATGCAATATTTTCTAGGGAAAATTAACCTTGTAAGGAGATCCATTCCTAGTTTTGCTCATATCGTAAAACCATTACAAGATACAATTAAGAAGGATGCAACATTTAAATGGAATGATATTCAGAAAGAATATTTTTACAAGATTAGGGAAGCAATTGCATAATCTCCTGCATTAATTTCCCCTAATTTCTCAAGAGATTTTATTTTATATACATATGCTTTTGACATTTCATATGCTACAGTCCTCACACAACGAAATTTCTAAGGGGGCGAGATTCCAATATCTTTCATGAGTTCTACCTTTAAAGGAGCTGAGCTTAAATACCGAGAAGTTTACAAACAAGCTTATGCTGTCTACAAGGTAGTAAAACATTTCAGACCTTATCTCCTAAAGTCCTGGACTAAAGTTATAGTTCCATGTTCAACTGCTCGGAACATGTTGACCCAAAAAGAATTAGGAGATAAGTGAGCAAACTGGACGAATTCCTTCCAGGAATATGACCTGGAAATTAGACTTGCTAAGATTATTCGAGGACAAGGGTTATGTAAATTAGAGGCACAATCGGCCATCACATCGGATGAGGAATTAGAATGGGCCCATGAAGAATAACCTGGCGCTGACCAAATTTATCTCACTCCTACAATTGCGGATTCCTCGTATGGTGATATTAAGTTTTTCTTAACTCATGAGTATGCTCCTATGAACCTTGAACCTAGAAAAGGGAGAGCTCTCAGACTCAAAGATACTCCTTATCATTTGATTAATGAGGTATTATACAAGAAATTTTTTGATGGAGCTTTATTGTGATGTGTTGAGAAAGATGATGCTGAAAAATACTAATGGAATTACATGCAGGACCTGCTGGCAGTCATTTTGGGGGAGAGACCACAACACACAAAATAATGAGTGTTGGTTACCACTGGCCAACACTGTTCAAGGATGCACATGCATTTGCTCGAAAGTGTGAATACTATCAGAAGGCTACTGGGAGAATTAAGAAATCTATAGTCCCACTTGAACCATTGACCATGGTTTCTCCCTTTCAGCAACGGGGTTTGGATATTGTTGGTCCAATCAACCATCCATCCTCCTTACAACACAAATACCTAGTCACTGCTATGGAATATTTCACGAGGTGGGTGGAAGCGATTCCACTTAATGTGGTCAACACCAAGTAGGTGATCTATTTCCTTGAGAAATACATTGTGACCAGGTTTGGTGTACCTGAATGCTTTGTTTTTGATAATGCATCGTATTTTTATTCAGTTGATCTTACTCAATATGCACTAGATAAAGGCATCAAGATATAGTATTCAACTAACTATTATCCTTAGGGAAATGGTTTGGCTGAGTCCACTAATAAGAATCTGATTAAAATTCTGAAAAGAACCATAGCAAGTAATCATAAAAACTATCACACTTAGTTGTTCAACGCTCTGTGGGATGACAGAGTAACGCCTAAAGATGCCATTGGTAACTCACCTTATTTCCTTTTTTATGGTAAATAAGCTTTCTTACCTCCTAATTTGGCTCTTCCTTCCTTTTAGTTATCTAAATCCATTCAAGAGGATGATTGATCTCCCTTAGAACATATGATCAATGAGTTGTTTCAATTGGAGGAGGAAAGGGAAAAATCCAAGAATAAGTTCTAGCAACACCAAGACTTGGTGAAATGCTGGTTTGATAAAAAATGTTCTTCCCAAAGAGATTTTCAAGTAGGAGACCTTGTTCTAAAATGGGATAAACCCAATGAGGATAAAGGTGAGCATACCAAGTTCCAATGCCTTTGGTTAGGGCCATACACTATTTCTGAAAAATTAGGCCATGGCACTTTCTGATTGCAAACGATGGAGGGTTCCCCTAAAACTTATCCAGTGAATGGTCTGGTCCTGAAAACATATTTCACCTAATTTTCTTTTGCTAGGATTGTACATAGTGTGGTGTTTTTTTGTTGTTTTGGTTTGATATTACTCTAATAAAGCGTCTAAATTATTTTACTGGGAGTACTTATTTCTACGAAAGGTCAAAATAATGTAAATTGGGTTTTAACATGTTAATCTATGCTTTATTGTTCCTTTCCTATAGACCATATACCTAATGGTCCTCTGAAATATTTCTACCAAGTATTTGTTTTCAAAATGATCAGGGGGGAATCCTTATATTTTAACCAAGGTTTTAAAGTAACACATGTAGAATTTCATTTGAAAGGAATGCTCTTGACTTGACAGCAACAATGTATATATGTAAGTGGCAAATAATACAATCCCTTACATCATTCCTGGCTCTTAAGGACAAAATGGAATTGCTTCCCCATCCACTAGAAAATTCAATTACCATTAAATATTGCACTAATAAAGTTAAATTTAAAACTTCTAAGGCTAGCTGCAAGATGAGGGGTCTCATTACGAGCCAACTCATCATGATCATAGGTGCTGGTGGAATGACATCTCTATATCTGGTCACCAAGCCAATGAGATTGGATTTCTGTTGTTAAAAAATTAAAGATGGGAGATAATATCACAAGTCGGCCCATTCATCATATGCTAGTATTGGTGAATGATCCCGACTCCACTTCTTTCTGATTTACTATCGGCAATAAGAAGTCGAGTATGCTATCCTTTTAATTTTGATTTCACTCCCGACCTCTGACTCCCGAATTTTCTATGACCAATCACAGAAGTCAGAATTCGAGATAATATCAACCAGTGTATTAAGTTTAGCCCCAACTCCCGACTCCCTACTTTTTCCAATGATCACACACTACAGAAGTCAGAGGTCAGCATATTTTTTATCACTGTATTAATCTTCTTCCTGAGTCCCGAATCCTGAATTTTCGGAGTCCAATGCCAGCATTTGCATTCCACGTTCAAAATTTATGTTTTCCCACATGCCAAAAATATTTTGAACTATGAGCCTAATTAATGAAATCATTCAGTGATTAAAATCTAACCATCGATTTGATGGAAATTGGCATGCAATTAATGCACAATTGATGTGGTCCAAATCCATGGTTTACTTAATCGAAATTTGAATTGTTCGGCAATTACAACACAATGAACTTGAAATTCGACATCTCAAATTCTCCTGTTTCTGCGGGTGAATTGTATCAATTTTATTAAATTAGTTTTAGAATTTCGTAGGTATTATGTTATTTTGATTAATCTTTTTTGCATATTGTTTATGTTTTGAATTCTGATTGAAGTTTTTGTCATTCACATGAACATCCCTCTTCTGTAATGGATTAAATGAAATAGGTCCAAAGATACTACAGAGGAATTGAAGCTCAAGGACCCTAATTTTGGCTTCTACTCAGATATTGATGCACGGGTCGTAGACATGCTCTTCCTGGACTAGTCTAGGATTTACAACATCTTTGACGGGGATGATTTTTCAGATTTCAAGGAGGAGGCCCATATTTATCAAAACATAAGCAATTCCCAATTCCATACTATTGCTGCGTTGCTTGCTGTCATGCCATACACCTACATGGTGAAATGGATGATAGATTATGTAGACATCCCAACCAACACATTCAATAATGAAAACTAGGTGGTTTATGCCTCTTTCAAGCCGAATACCTTTGCCAAAATCTATGCTTTAAAGGCCCCGCAACAACTCCTCACACAATATTTCATAAGGGTGTTCGAGAGAAAGTATGAACTAGATATTCTCCTGAAAACATGGATGGATGATCCTGGCACCTTCATCCCGAAGCTGAACATGCAGTATCCAATTATCTTGATCAAAGAGCCATATAAACTGCTAGCGGCCATGTTATGTCGATTTTATGATGCAGATACCTGTCAATATTGTGAAAATCCTCACAGCAGATCTAAGAGATGATGTATACCTCACAAGAAAGAATTTAGCAATAGGATTAAGAGTGGTCAATGCAGTAAGATGAGCAACAGAATAATAATACAGTAGAACTGGGATAGAAGCAAAAATACTTCACACACATTGATTAATTAATCACAATATGGACAAATAAATAGTACAATGCATGAGGATTCGAATGCCTAAGGTGGCAATTTGAGTTAGCCTTCATGGAGTGATCAAAGGATCACTGGAGTGTCATCGGAGCACAAATAGTAGTCTATCTCATCATCAGTGGAGTCATCAATGCTCAAGTAACTGTCAACCATCAGTCAAACTAAGTCTAATTGAGTGTGGTAGGTGTAACTGAATGAAGGAGGCTTAGTGGAGGGTGCATGAGGAGCTAACTGGAGTCAGAATGGCCAGTCTAGTCTCACTGGAGATCCATCAGAGTGATACAGTCAGTTGAGAGTCAGTCTAGCCTTAAATCAAGGAAAGAACTAATGATAACTCAATTAACTGAAGTGAAACTGAGTGGTAGGTGAGAGAGGGCGCATGAGATGCATGCAATTGCATGAAGGGGCGCACTAAGCACTAGGAGGGCTAAAACTGATCTGAGAGAAGCTCTCGGGGGATGGCTAACTAAGAGCTAGGTGCTGGACTGATGATTGGGATGCATGCAAACCCTAAAAGTGCATGCATGACTGAAAATGCAAATAATGAAAATGTTTCTAGGACTAGGATGGAGTATAGGAATATCCTAACACCCCCCCTTAATCCATCCTGGGCCCTGGTAACTAAGACCAAAGGTCACCCAATACAATGAATAATAACAATCAATAAACCGAGGAAATGGGGAAAACCTCATGGGAGAAATACCCCCCCTCAAAATAGATTGTAAGGCACACACAAAAATAAATGCTCCAAACTCAAGCAGGTGTGATGCTTGGTCATATGTCTGGAGGTATCTTCTTCTTGGGAAGAAGTGGATCATGCTCAGAAAGCATGTGCTTGTACTTGCTCTTCAGATCGAATGTGATGATAAGAAATCCAAAGGTATGAGGATGATCCTTGAACTTGTGATTCGAATCAGTTGAGGTAGGATCAAATCTATGAATGTGCAGATAGTCTTTTGTCTTCTCCTTCAAACCATCATGGGTGAGATTATGCCAAAAAGAACCATCAAATAATAATGATTGCTTGGAATCCAAATCAGCTCCAAGACTTGATAAATGGTTTCTTGAGATCTCCTTTGAAGCAGTAGGGGTGAAATCAAAACCATCATATGCATGAGAAATTATCCCAAGTAGTAATTGCTTAGAATCCAAATTAGATCCAAGACTTGAATCATGGTTTCTTGAGATCTCCTTTGAACCAGTAGGGGTGAGATCAAAACCATGATATGCATGAGAAATTATCCCAAGCAAATGGCAATAGCCATAATCTTCAATAACCTTCTGAAAGCATGAAATAATGATCATATAGTAGTAAATAAGAGGTGATTGCTTGAGGAGAGCGAATGCATTACCTCCAATAGCTGATTTTACCTCCGAAATATTCATGTGATCATGATGCAAACCAACAAACTCTAGTGCAAGATAGGATTTAGGACCTCCTGCAATATCTAGAGTGTGAGCTAGCACAAAAAGAGAAGAAATTTGGAGCATGAGTGTAGAATCTGCAAGTTCTTCTTCTTTGTGGACAACTTCAATATGAGATGTGTTTGATATTGGTTCATGATCAATGAGATCATCAAGGAGGGCGATTGCATCACTTTGCTTGTTCTTGAAAGGGTTTGGACCAATTCCTTCATTCTGTCTGTCAAATATTACATCCAGGTAGGCTCATAGATCTTTTGGAGATGAAAAATTAGGGAGGTCATATAACATCCATTGAGACATAGCAAACATCATGGCTGCAATAGCTCTTCCACCTTCATCTAACCAGTAATAGAGAATATCCGCAACTGCTACTGCTGCACTCGAAATCTTGATAATAACCTGCAAAAACCTCTCAGGAATGGAGATAAACAATACTCTCAACATGCTCTGATACCATGTGAAAATCCTCACAGCAAATCTAAGAGATCATGTATACCTCACAAGAAAGAATTTAGGAATAATATTAAGAGTGGTCAATGCAGTAAGATGAGCAACAGAATAATAATACAATAGAACTTAGATAGAAGCAAAAATACTTCACACACATTGATTAATTAATCACAATATGGACAAATAAATAGTACAATGCATGAGGATTCGAATGCCTAAGGTGGCAATTCGAATTAGCCTTCATGGAGTGATCAAAGGATCACTGGACTGTCATCGGAGCACAACTAGTAGTCTATCTCATTATCAGTGGAGTCATCAATGCTCAAGTAACTGTCAACCATCAATCAAACTGAGTCTAACTGAGTGTGGTAGGTGTAACTGAATGAAGGAGGCTCAGTGGAGGGCGCATGAGGAGCTAACTGGAGTCAGAATGGGCAGTCTAGTCTCACTGGAGATCCATCGGAGTGATACAGTCAGTTGAGAGTCAGTCTAGCCTCAAATCAAGGAAAGAACTGATGATAACTCAATTAAATGAAGTGCAACTGAGTGGTAGGTGAGAGAGGGCGCATGAGATGCATGAATTGCATGAAGGGGTGCACTAAGCACTAGGAGGGCTAAAACTGATTTGATAGAAGCTCCCGGGGACTGGCTAACTGAGGGCTAGGTGCTGGACTAATGACTGGGATGCATACAAATGCATGCAAACCCTAAAAGTGCATGCATGACTAAAAATTCAAATAATGAAAATGCTGCTAGGACTAGGATGGAGTATAGAAATATCCTAACAAATATTTCAAATTGGAATGGGTTCCTCTATCTCTTTACATATCTACGACAGGTAAAATATTCCACTAGGACCAAATATTTTCTGTTACTTTTAGAGATGCCATTTCTCAGGTGCAAAAGACACCAACTATAAAAAAACCCAAATTTTATATGTATGCATACTTGATAGATATTGTGTGTGTTGCTTTTGCTTAATCTGCTATGAGATGGAATTAGAATAGGGGAAATCCCCCTATCCACGTTCACTGCTTGATCCTTTGGGAAGATAACTACACTCCCTACATTTATGATATATGTGACAAATTTATCAGTGCTGTAAACTTTTCCATTTTCAAGAATAACTCACCTAGGGATTTAGAGAATGTCATATCCTTAATTTACACCATGGGAGATTGGTATATTGGGGTGTATTTCACCTATAGCAGAATTTGGGGCAGCAAACCAGTTCACCTGTTGCTAAGGATTGTTCTCAACAAGATGGTCCCGTCTGAGGTAGCTTTCTAGATATCCTATGATGGATTTCATGGTTAGTTCCATTCTTCAAAGAGGTGGGATTGGCCTAAGTTCCCTTTATATATTGGGAATTTGACTATTTAGAATGCAACTCATGGCATCGCTCTTGCCAAGGAATTTGACCATTTGAAGTTGGATTTTGCAGTGAAGAGAATCAATGACCTTAAAGGCCTTATAATATACCATTTCATACAGACACATTTAAAAAATACTTATGTGCATGAATTATAGCCTGATGATTCTTTGTATCAGAATGCTCATAGCTTTGAGGAAGTTCTTAGCAAATTTGCTGATGTGAAGCAGAGAATTCTTGTGCATGAGGCACAGAGGCAACATAAGCTTAGTGTGATGGAAGAAAGAAATAGATTTTTTCAATAGCAGTAAGATGCTTCTAGGGAAGCCATGGAGGTTGCAAACAAAGCCATAGTGTTAAGTTCGGCTTCATCTCACCCCAATACATAACAGGTATTGGATAAGAAGCAAGGAAAAAAACCTATGACAAATGTTCACTCTACCATTCCCATCCAAAATCTCAACCTTCTCATAAAACAAAATCAAGATCTTCAAAGTAATTCAACTGCTTATCCTTCGTCTATTTATGATACTGTCTCTATTCCTAGAGTACTCCCAAATATATATGTGAAGATTGAAAATCCATCTAAATTAATTGTCAACCCTCCACTTCATACATCTAGTAGTGACAACATGGATTTGGAAAGAGAATAACCTGTAGAAGTGATAAATCCAACACCAATATTCCAAGAACCTCCACAAACATATGCTATGGACACCATTCAAGTTGTTAATGGTAATATTCCTCATACATCTCCTAAGAGTGGACTGTCAAAAGTACCTACTATTGATGATCCGATTCAACAGTCTACTTCAAATTCACCACATGATCTATCTCCTACCCCCAATCCTCCTAATACAACTACTCAATCTTATGATTCACCTACTCCAACTGCATTAAATGCTTTAGTGGATCTTATTACTTCACAACAAGCCACAACTTCTTATCCAGGCCCTACATTAGCCCAAAATTTTACCCCTTTACAGTATGCAACTAATGTCCCTCCTGCTCAATCCACTACATTTCCTTCAGCGAGTCTTCCTACAGCTTCTACTTCTCAAGTTGACCTACCATTATAAAAAATTCACCTTAGTCAACAACTACCATTACCAATCAATCATTGCCTATCATTCACTCCATAGAACTGTTAGCTTCTTTAGCTGAAGACACAACAACTTTTTGTTCGACTACACAGGATAATTCCAAAATACCGAACACCTAGAGCATCCACTCACACAAACAGATCACAAATCAACACATTGATGTTTTCACGTGGTTTGAACCCTCAAAAGGGAAACACTCCATGGCCCCAGCCAAATAGTTACTTGAGGTAGTTTATTACGCAAAAGAAAGAAAGTTACAAATGAGCTTCTCATAATCGATCAACTAGCAAGTGACCCTCCATGCTCTTTAAATAGATATCATGGACCAATTGGGTGTTAAGCCACATATCAAAGGTAGTTATTATCTAAGATAAGTTGAACCGTGGGATCACTCTATGTCTAGAACATATCGTGACCCTCAGATTAGATATTTACAAATGCATACTAATGCATACTAAAGAAACACAATTTTCTTAATGGATATATCATAACAATTTGATCTTAACTAACTCCTAAGTGTATAAATGTCCTAACATTCCCCCTTAATAACAACTTGAGGTAGGATTGAAGGATTTACAAAAGTGACACTATTAGGAGAAGGAAGGAGGCATTATAGCCTATCCCCTCTTAATGACAAGTTCCTGAACTTCTAACATAGATCGAATTTTAGAAAACTTCACTTCTGTAAGAGATTTGGTGAAGATGTCTGCAACTTGATCATCTGTAGGGAAAAAGAGGACTTCAATAACGCGATCATGAACAAGATTTATTATGAGTTGCATATGTAGATCAATGTGTTTGCTGCGTTGATGTTGAATTGTATCTTTGTCGAGCTTGATGGCACTTTGATTGTCGCACCAAAGGGGAGTCAGATGCTGCTGCTAGAATCCAAACTTTGAAAGGATCTGTCAAAGCCATAAAGATTCTTGACTGGCATTGATTGCTGCACGATACTTTGCTTCTGTTGAAGAGAGAGCAAGAGATTGTTGTTTTACAAGCCCAAGTGACAGGTCCAAAACCCAGACTGAAAACATAACCTGCAGTAGACTTTCGATCATCAGGATTGTCGTCCCAATCTGAATAAGTGAAACCAACCAACAAAGGAGTCCCCCTTGAACTATAATGAATCCCAAACTGAATTGTACCTCGAATATATCGAAGTATTCTTTTTGTTGATTTCCAATGAATTTCATGGGGTGTTTGCATATAGCAGGCAACACAACCAATGACAAAGGAAACATCAGGACGTGTATGAGTCAAGTATAAGAGACTACCAAAAATCTAATGATACAGGGTGGAATCAACTTTGGGTGAAGTGCAAGTGGCATAAATTTTGACTCCAGACTGGAATGGAGAGGGGGTTGGTTTACAATATTCCATGTGAAAGCAACGAAGAAGGTCACAAGCATACTTAGATTGAGAAAGAAATATTCCTTCTTTGGTTTGCAATACTTGGAGGCTGTTATCAGCCAAAATGGCACTTCTCCGTCCGTGACTACATTGCCTTGTCGGTCACACAAAAGGACATCAGGGATGGAAGAGCCTATTTGATCATAAATGCTTTGGACTAAGACTTTTCAATGTTCTCCTAAACAAAATTGTTTTTTGTGACAAACTCTGAGACATAGCCACGACTCTACCATCATCCATCTCGTGTGTCACTCCCGACAGTCTATATAGACAACCCGTGGGTATCACCCTAGAAGTTGTATTCGCGTGTTGCTAGACATTATACTCGTGATTCATTCGATGGTTGTTAAGAGAGACAATCGTGGGTATCTCTAAATCATGATAACAAATATTTAAATATGATTAGGGATTAGTTAAGGGCAGTTATTCTAACTACCCTAACCTCGCCAACCAATTTCCATTTCGAGTCTATCCTCCCAGCCTTGCTATAAATACAAGGGGAGGGCCTTGAGAAGAAAGAACCAATTTTTGCTAAAGAAATGCTGGAGAAAATTCTACTGAAAGAAGAGGATCAGGAACCTAGGGCTAGGTTTCAATGGTGCCAGTTCCAGTTTAGGTTTGGCTGATTGCCTTTAATGCTATAATACAGAGAGTTCTTTTCCCATATATATTTGTCCATGTTATGAATGTGTGACTTTGAATCTTTCTTGTTTATTATACATAAGTTTCATATAAAGCATTCACTCTTATTTGGGTCATAAGATTTGAGAAAGGTATGTGTTAATGCAGGTGATCTCTCTGGAGCAGTGAACCAGGAGTCTAAATTTTGGAAGCTTGGATCAAACGCCAATCATTCAGGTATCTAATTTAACTTTATATATTATTTCTTTTTAATTAAAAGAATGATTGCTTGTTGTACCTATGTGCTTTCCTATCTCTGTAACTAATTTAGATGTACATTGATGATCTCTTGAATTCCCTACCATAGGTATTTTTTACCGCACAACAGAATTGGTGACTCCACTGGGGAGTTCCTGTTGTTGCTCTGGGAGTCTTTTAAATTGATTTTCTTCTCTTTTATTGTTTTTGTTAATCTCTAATAGAGTTTATAGGCTTCCTGTACCTTTCTTGGTCACTTAGACTTAATATTTTTAGATTTTCCTTTCATTTTTTATTTTTTGTCAAGGCATACCCGTGACCTATACATACTTACAATCACGTCTTTTTCCCTACACCCGCAAGTTGTTTACTTGCAGACCTGCAGGTACCCGCGAGTTGTTTTCAAAGAAAGTCGCGGTTTTCTCCCAAGATTTTTGACTTTAGGGTTAGGGTTTCAATTTTTGGTTTGTCCTTGGTTGTTGAAATCTTTCTCTGTTAGTCGTTTGACTCTTTATACTTGTCTAAGGGTTCATACTGAGATTTTAGAGCTCTTTTGGAGATTTATTCTTAGTTTTCTTTGGTTTTCTTGTTTGACTCACCTAGGTCCTCTAAAATCCATCTTTGTTTGGTTGACACTTTAATCTTTTCTTTTTGATTGCTGATTTCTGGAAAGGTAGTCTGACATCTTCTTCGATTGTATGCTTTTTCAGTTAGGTCAGTTTGATTTAGTTTCTCTTTACCAAAACCTAGTTACTTCTTGCTTGTCGGAAGAACCTTGTGGGTTTGTTATCTTCGGAATACTTGTGAGGGTTGATTTTATGAGTTTGGTAGGTCTGCGTGTAGTCATCTATACTTGCATCATATAGTGTTTTTGTCTTGTTATATTTATTTGCCATTTCTTTTTGTTAAAGAGGAAATTTTAACAAGCAAGTACTTTAGTTAAGCAATTGCATTTTCTTTTTTCTAGTTTTAGTTGTATATGCTATTTTTCAAAAAGTAAATTTTTTTTGTTAGCTTTTAGGTTTACTTTCCAAGTCTTCATTTTTGAAAGATAAATGAAAATGAATTTGTAAAAAGAAAGTTTCACTTTATACACTTTATTTATTTTTTGTTTCAAGTTGTAACCACATTGCACACAATTCGCTCCTTTTGAGTAAGTAAATCCCTTAAAGAACATTTTTAAATTAAAAATTATTAGTGACTTTTCTTTTTAGGGTACACAAACCAACTAGCTTTGGCTAGGGTTTTGGATTAGACCACGTTAAACTATCCAAGACCATTTCAAACTCAAAATCGTAGTGAACTATCTTTAGGTAAATCCACCCTTGTAAAAGGTGTGCCAGGAAGCTACACTGAAATCTGAGTTAAGCACGAGGTCGTGTGAGATTGATTACTTGGGAATACCCCCCCCTGCTTCTCAATCGAGCATATACCAGAGCTGATACACGTACGGGGATCCATTAGTACCTTGTGTGCTCTTGGATTTTGGGCTTAGTTATCCTGCCCATGCGTGTTAGTTCGACCTGCGACTGTCCCCCCAGACTCTTTTTGCAATGATGGTAGCCTTAATATCTTGACCACTAGGATTCTACACAAGTGACGGTGGGAGGCTATTTCCATTGTACCTTGGAAAAACGTGGGAGGAAATCCATTGCAGTTATTTAGGAGGGCGGTTGGTGATTCAAATGCTTGCACCCGAAGACTATGTATTGTGGATCTCGGGTAACTGTCTTTCATTACTCTATTGGTTTGTTCTAGGCCCTAATCATCCCAGACTTTGCTTTGAGAGATTATCTGTTTGCTTGGTCTGGATTACTTTAGGAATTTTTTGTAGTGGTGTGCTGTGTGTTTATCATAGATCTAACGCCCCCTAGGTTTATTTACATAGAACATATTTTGTTGTAATTGTGGAGGATCAACCTCTTCATAGGTCAAGAAAGTTGAGAAATCTTCCTCCACTCACAGTGGAGCCTCCACTACCACCTTGACAACGCATAACTGATTCTATTGGCTCTTTTGAACTCACTAGTGCAAATGAAACTCCTATAGAACCCCAAATCATTGCACAAACTTCACCGGTCTCACAGATCATTGAGATTGAAGATTTGCCAACAGAATATTTCGCAAGACACTTCAATCCTCCATTAACTGGACCGAACGATCCTTTCTTAGAATGAGTTGTTTATTTAGGTGTACCTAAATTAAGTGTATATAGATTCACACCTGGACCTAATATGGATAACTTAGGAGATGTGTCGGGAGTTCCACATACTCCCACATCAACTATCAGGCTTGGAGGTTTGTCTCCTCCACATATTACTACCCCGGTACCAAGCTCGTTGCAGATGTCTTCAGCTTCGAGTAATTCTTTTAGCTTCAATGTTGGACCATCGGGAACATCTAATACTCAGTTTACACTGACATCCAATCCTTTTGGACCCACCGTTGGCTCATCTAATATTCCTTTTTAAGGAATAACAACGGTGCCATATACATCCTCCCCTTTTATTCAACAGTTTCAGGTTAATCCTATCTTAGCTCCTTCTAATCAAGGTTTTCCTTGGGATGGAAGGCATATTTCTCCTTCTGCACCATTTGTGGGCTCAATGCCTACCCCTTCAATTGCGCCAACACAAACTTTCAATCCCTTTACAAGATTTAATGTACATTCTGCAAATGTTAAAACCTCAAATGTGCCTGTAGGGAGTGCTCCTTTTTCACTTTTTGGTGGAGGAGGTAGCAACACTTATACTCTGTTTGGAAGTACTTACACTCAGTTGCAATGGACTGGGACTCAAGGAAGTAATCCGCTATCTTATGGCTGGAGCAATTTTCAGAATACTTTTTCACCACAACTGATGGCTGGGGGCAACCCCAACTAACCTTATGGGAGTTATGGCTTTGGAGGTTCTCCTTACCAGATTCCACAAAACCAAATGCCATCGGCTAGACCTCGTTTATCTTTCTTGGCAACTTTGAACTTTCCATATCTTTCAAAATTGATGAATGAACTAGTGTGACAAAATCCTGCTTGGCCTCCGGTCCCAACCAAAATCCCTTCAGACATTCCAAAGTTTGAACGCAAAACTGGTGAAGACCCATGGGACCATGTTACGACATTTCATCTATGGTGCTCGTCAAACTCGCTAAATGATGACTCAATTCATTTGAGACTCTTTCAAAGAACCTTGACCATTGTTGTGACCAAATGGTATATCGAGTTACCGACTGCAACTTACAACAATTTTTGTGATTTGGCGACAATCTTCTTGAACCATTTCCAAATTCCCGTTCGGTATGATGCCGGTACGGATCTTCTCTCTACTTTTAAACAGAACAAGGCCATTTATTTATCTAATCACATTCAGGAGTGGAGAAGAGGGAAACAACTCATTAAGGTTGACATTCCCCTGGAATTTATATTAGAGTGGTTCTTGAAATCACTGTTACCTTACATATCTAAGGATGTGTCAACTTCTGGGGTTACTTCTAAGGAAGAAGCCATTCTAAGGACCCAACTTCTTGACTTGGTTTATGCTCAGTTTGGGATCCTTTATGAAATCATACTCGATGCACCTAGGTCAAACATTGTTCTTGGAAATCCAAAACGTGGACCACATGCTAATAGCATTGTGGGTTCCACTGACTCATCCGTGTTAGAAGCTTTGTAGAAACAAGTTCATGCACTCTCTATAAAGTATTCTACTGCGGAAGCAACTACTATTGCATCCTACTTGACACAAACTGAAACTGTACAGAATGTGTAGTCAAATCAAAAGGGTTCTCGGAAACCCAAAAATAAGAAAAAGGGAAAAAAAGGGGATGGAAACCAACAAAATACAAAAACTAATGGAAATGCCGAGGAGGGAAAGCGAGAAAAGAAGAAGGTGAAGTTTCCTTGCAAAATTTGTAAGGAGGATCACCTCACTCATCAATGTCCTCTCATAGATGAAGCCTGGAAGTTTTTAAGTGAAAAGAAACCCGTTGTTCTGAAGGATCATTTTCCTAAAGCAAAAGGGTCAGCTTCTAGCAACTCTAATACCCGGGGCACTCCCCATGCCACACAGGCTGATCAATATTACATTAATATGGTTAAATCCCATGCTTTCTTGTAAACGGGAGCCCAAAATTATACCCCGGATATGCAACAAAAAGACAAAGATATCCCTGAGTCATCTGTTCCTCTTCATATAGAGAGACCTACAAATCCTATGCCGAATATACCGAAAGGTGTATACAAATGGGAAACACACAACCCTAATGCACGAGCCGCTCCAAACTACTCAGTTGTAGAGGGACTCTCCCAAACACCGTGTGCTATGTCTTCTTTAGAAGTTCTGCAAAGTTTCCCATCGCAGCAGAATGCACTTCTGGAGGCAATAGGAAGTATGGATTCGTCAAGTATGCTAGATAGATTTGATATGTCAAATGTTAAACCCCAATTTCCCTATCACATGGCATTCCAAATCGAAGTAGTCCATGGTGAAAAAACCATTGGACGAACAATAGTGGATGAAGGCACGTCACCATGTGTAATGTTTATCTCTTGTTGGAAATCCCTAGGCTCTCCAGAGTTAGTCCTTTAAACTACATTACTTATTGCTTTTGATGGGAGGTCTTTCCATCTGCATGGAATCTTACCCTCATTTGAGATCCAACTTGCAGGTAAAGTAGTGTAAGTAGAGGTGGAAGTTGTAGATGTTGCTCTTGAATACAATTTTTTGTTGGGAATAAGTTGGACGTACGCAATGCAAGCCATTCCTTCGTCCGTTTTTTCGGGTGCTTATGTTCCCCCATGATGGAAATATTGTCACTATTGATCAATTATCTTATGCCTAGAAAAACAACACAACTCCTTCAGATTCTAATATCCCTTGGATTGATCAAGCCCATCCGCCCAGTGAGAGTTTAGGGGTAGGTATGTACTCATCTTTGATGGGAACCTTTGATTTACTTGCTCCTATGAATTATATTGGTTCTACAAATAATATTAATGTGTTGTCTAAGGATATCTTCACTGTTTCTCAAACAACTGATACTTGGATCCTTCCTACTCCAGAAGAACCAATTGTGCCCCTATCCGTTGCAGAAGTGACTTACCAAGCATCACAAAATGTTGCGATAGATTATATTTCGATTCCTTTGGTCTCTATGGAGTCAAATATCGATTATGCACCTGCATGGGAAATAGACTCCACCCATTCATTCGATTGTTTAGACACTGTCTTACCATCAGATGAGGCTATTCTGGAAGCCATGGTAGGCCTGGATCATTCTTGGGAACATATGCATCACCGATCCTATTTCCTTCCAGATATGAACAAAGTCAAGAATGGAGAGTTTTCAATGAGACTTGGTGGAAGTGTTGATTGGTCCACTAACCCTTTAACAAAACAGGGGATTTTCGCTGAAGGTAATATGGATAATATTTCAACAACTATTCCAATCAATATTTCCATTAAAACTAATGTCGTGGAAAATATTTTCATTGGCGCAAATTGGTCTCCACAAGAGATTAGTTCGTATACCAACTTATTTATATAATTCCGCGATGTTTTCGCCTGGTCATATGAGGAGATGCCATGCATCGACCCGTCTATCGTCGAACATGTTATTATGCCATATCCTAATGTGAAACCAGTTCGACAAAAGCTTCGTCCAGTCAATCCTAGGAAGGCTGTGGCCATCAAGGTTGAGGTTGAAAAGATCCTCAATGCCGACTTCATTTATCCTATCGACATGATGAAATGGGTGTCCAATCCAGTTCCGGTTGATAAAAATCAAGGTACCATACGCATATGCACAAATTTTAGTGATCTTAAAAAATCTTGTCCAAAAGACAACTATCCCACACCATTTATTGATCAAATTATCGATGCGTGTGTAGGCCATGGAATGTTTTCTTTCATGGATGGTTTTTCAGGATATAATCAAATTCAGATCAAACTTGAAGACCAACATAAAACGACTTTTATATGTCCCTGGGGTACATTTGCCTATAGGAAAATTCTCTTCAGATTGAAGAATGTTGGGGCTACTTTCCAGCGAGCTATGAACTTCGCTTTCCATGATATCAAACATGTAGTTGAACCTGACTTGGATGATCTACCTGCGCGATCTCGTAAGAGAAGAGATCATCCAACACATTTACGACTTGTGTTTGAATGATGCAGATACTACAAGATTCGGTTAAATCCTAACAAATGTGTGTTTTGCATCGAGTCTGAACGACTACTTGGTTTCATCGTGTCTAATCATGGGATTATGGTTGATCCTTTGAAAGTTGAGGCTATTGTCAAATTGCCTCCTCCTCGTACTATCCGACAAATTCAGAGTTTACAACGCATGTCAAACTTTCTTAGACATTTTATCATCAACTATGCTAAGATTACTAAGGGTTTCATGCGATTGCTTAAATAGTATACCCAATTTTTCTGGGATGAGGCTGCACAAAACTCATTTGATGCTTTGAAAAAGGCACTCTTGTCAGCCCCCCTGTTGAGCCTGCCGGATTATACTCAAGATTTTATTATTTATCTGGCCACATCTGTTACTACTATTGGCATAGTATTGGTTCAGGAATATGACAAACTCCAAGAGCATGTCATTTATTGCCTTTCTCGTGCACTCGTAACCCTTGAAATCAAGTATTCTCACGTCGATAAATCAGCATTAGCTACCATGTATTCTGTTTAGAGGCCACATCACTATATTCTATTACGAACTACCATAGTCATTGCGGAGGTCAATCCTTTCCAATATGTATTAAAACGATGCATAATCGCGGAAAAATTTAACAAACGGATTGTCATCTTGCAAGGATTTGACCTTACTTTCCAATCTGCTAAGTCAAAGAAGTCTTTGGTGTTCGCAAAACTTATTGCTGAGTTTCCTAGTGATGTAACACACCATGAAGAAGATCCATCATTCCCTGATGAACACATCTTCCTTATTGCTTCCTCTGATCCATGGTATGGAGACATTTTAATATATCTCCATAATTTGAAGTGCCCACCAACTTTATCAAGGGAAGAATGACAAAAGATTAGGCATCATGCCAAGAACTAGCTCATTATTTATGATACGTTATACAGACAGGGGGTAGATTCAATATTACGCTGTTGTTTGACCTTGGATGAAGCCAAGTCATTACTAAATGATGCTCATGGTGGAGCCTTTGGGGGTCATCTTTTCGGGTTGGAAACAACTCAGAAGATACTACATGTTGGGTATTTTTGGCCCACCATCTTTAAATATTGTGTGGAAGCCGTGAAACACTGTCGTCCGTGTCAGTTTTTCACAAATAAAATGCGAGCACATCCAACTCCTCTTCACCGTTTTATCACAGCGAGTCCCTTCACCAAATGGGGGATAGATTATATGACTTGTAACTCAGTTTCCGCTGGAGGATATCAACATATCATCGTTGCAGTCGACTACTTTACGAAGTGGGCCAAGGCAATTCCTATTGTGAAAGAAGATGGAGAAACTGCAGCATATTTCATCTTCAATCAGATCATTTCTAGGTTCGGCATATCTAAAGAGATCGTCACTGATCATGGCGACATTTACAGAACTACATGATGACGGATTTGAATACCATGCTAGGTTTTCGACAAGATCATTCGTCTCCGTTTTATCCGCAAGAGAATGGACAAGTTGAAGCAGTCAATAAACCTTTGAAAACTATTCTTCAATGGACCATTAATTCCAGTCGATCAAATTGGAACATCATGTTGTATCCGTATCTTTGGGCGTATCATTCCAATATCAAGACTGCTACTGGTTTTTCACCATTCCAACTCATTCACGGGGTGGAGGAAGTCACTCCGATTGAATGCAAGATTCCATCTTTGAAGTTGGATATTCAATTATTACCCGAAACTTCTGCTTTGGAAGAACGATTGCTTCAATTAGAACATTTGGATGAACAATGTCGTGATGCGCTTACTACAAATGAAGCTCACAAGAACCGAGTGAAACACCAATACGACAAGTTTGTCAAACCTAGGGTTTTATCTAAAGGAGATCTTGTTTTGGCTTACGATCAGGGCAAGGATCCCTTGGGGGTAGGAAAATTCAAGTCTATGTGGCTTGGACCCTATATAATTTCTAAAGTTTTGAGGAAAGGTTCATATGAGTTGATGGATTATAATGGTTTTAAGTTGCCTGAGCCTAGAAATGGGCTCTACTTGAATAAGTATTACACCTAGGCCTATATGTTTTTTCTTGTACTATAACTGTACATTTTTTGTAGAGTTAGTTCTTTTTAGTTTTTCTTGTGTGTCTTTTGGGTTGTGTTTTCAGATGACAAGCGAGTGTTTTCTAGGATTCTCTAATGGCGCAAGTCGTCACACTCGTAACTTGGCTTCAACTTCTTAGGTAATCTATTCCCCCACAAGCCAACTTGTTTCCTCGAGACGTGCTTGTTTGGGCCCTACGACGAACAATATAGCTGAGTACAATGCGGTTATTGAAATTCTCCGAGATGCTATTCACCATGGTATTTCGTGTTTAGAGTTAAGACTTGATTCACAGTTAGTTGTGCTTCAATTAGCGGGTGAGTATCGTGTTCGAGATCCTACTTTGCTACGTCAGTTTTTGCGAGTTAGATTACTTGAGATATATTTTAATTACATTTCATATCAACACATATCAAGGAATCACAATACATTAGCTGATGCATATGCAAATTACATACTTGATTGGAATTTGTATCATACACAATAATGTTAACCATTCACACACATAAGACAAACATGCATATAAACCAGTACTGTATATTTATATCAGGTTCAAAAAATAATATGAGTTTGAGTCAATATATGTCGCAATGTCATAATATACAAAAATGGGCATAACAACCTCAAAAATAAAATGTCACTCTCTCTATGGAGAGGGAGGAGCCTCAGCTAACTTTGCTACGACCTTTATAAAAAATGACTGGTCTGGTTACTTTTCTAAGTAACCGGATCTAGGCTAGGGGTACTCCTACTACATGTTCCTACATCTCGAGCGACATCTGCTCTATCTTGTATGTAGGAATATCGTGATTCAACTGACTCGTCTTCCCCTCAATGCTCCTCAGCATGGTATCAGCGCCACCTGGATCGGTTAGTCGTATTTATACTCTAGGATTCCCAGCAGGTCTCGTTGGCCCCACATCTACATAAGTTATACATTGTTAGTACTTTCACTCATCATAAAAAATATTATACAAAAAACTTAAAAAATAAATAATTTTTCAAAACAAAAACACATTTTGGTACCTATCTCTCCCCAGGATGCCCCTGGAGGTAGCATGAGCTCAAGATCACCTCGGAAATCCATGTCAGCATAAGGAAACTGCTCTAGTGCCGGTACATGGTGGCTCCACCACCTTAGATAATCCTTGTTGGAGTATGATAAACTCATCTCACCACCACCCTGACGTAGGAAGATGTTGCCTCACCGAGTCATGAGTGGCTCACGGGGGTTCAAAGCTGGTAGGGCCATCCCCAGACTAAGCGCAACAACTCTCTCGAAGAAAAAAGGTGCATAATATACTACCGTACCCAAATTTATTTCTCTTCCCCGTCTTGCATTCTGTAAGCTGGTGCTTCATGTTCACCAATAGACCAGAGCACCAGTCGAAGATAATGCTGCTCAGTCATTCTACACCTATCTGCATGTAGTTCCGCGAAGCTAAGTGTTGTGCTGCACTTCCCCAAATCCCGTTCATCGTACTCAAGATCACTTTTAATTGGAAACTTGCGATTTGACCAATTGTCACTTGGATCCCACTTTTTTTCAGTTCCGGCTATGCAGTAAGTGTTTATGTAATCCTGAATGTATAGTGCACCAACTCCTCTGAATGTCCCTTTGAGGTTCACCAGATCACCTCATCGGGATAGTCTGGTTAGTCTGGTTATGAACTATATATCATCAATGGTGATTTCAAGCATCTCTCCTTGGAGATTAAATATGCCATGATCGACATCCCAATATCCCATGAGTATTTGGTGGAGGTGCGTTTGTGCATGCATGTTTGTAGTATGAATTTTTTTTAGGAGCCCACATCTCCTTAGTGCATTCAAAGTAAGAGGATCCCCCATTTCAATCTTTTCCATAGCTTCATGTTACCTCTCTCTCCAAGTTAAAACCATCCTGTATCATAGAATTGCATTTCATGCATTAGTTTGAAGTTTTTTACTTTTGAACTGTGCTATCCGCGGGTTCGCTCTTTCAACAAAGGCGGGTACCCATGAGTCTCTCTATAGTAAACTCACACACATTTTGCGTGCCCACGACTTTTACTCAATTAGACCCGCCAATACGTAGCCCTAATTTTAAACTTGCTTTAAAAACCTCAAAAAATCATTAAAAATTTAAAATAATGGATCAAAATGATAGAGCAGGAAGAGATAGCTTACCTACAGGTGACGAAGTTTGTTTCGTTTCCTAGATTGACCGCAATCGACATTTGAAGTAAGAGGGTTTTTCTCCTTTTCTCCAATGGTAAAATGGTATTGTGAGTTATGTTTTTAATTTGTTACTATTTATACAAATTCTTTTGAATTTCTACCCACTTTATATAGTTTCAAATTCTTTTTTAATTTTATTTAATCCTAAATGACCTTTTTGATTTGTTTTGATTAGGTAAAACTTTAAAAGGCATTTTTATCACTATCCGTTTCAAAAGGTGATAAATACAAAGGTTTGTTTTCTCTTGACATGTCAGTTTAGCTCAAAACATTGGATCTATTTTGTCATCTTATGTCATTTTGAATCTCCTTTGTTCACTTTGGAATACCATTTTCTGCTATTCATTGTCGTTGATTCTTTCTAAAGTCCATACCGTCACTTGATATATTAGGGAACTTATACATTGTACATTATTATTTACTTAATATTAAGTTTCCTGTCCTTATGGAGTTTTTTCACATTCTTGTTAGAATTCTTTCAAAATTAACAAGATTACCAAGCATTCTTGTCTTGTTCAGACTCGTTAAAGGAATTGAATAGATATCCACTTAGGTATAAGTTTACCCATTTTCTGGATATTTTTGGATTAACTACAAAAAAGGTATACTATGGTCTTTTCGACTAGAAGAGTCCTCTCTCGCATACTTTTACACTTTTTTGGACGAAGAGGCTAACTTTACAAAAAAGTACATTATGGAGTTATTTTTTAAGTTTTCTAGACTCCTTAAATATGAAAACACCGACAAGCATTTACCAACCCAGGCTCAATACTAAAATCCACGAGTAGGCGTATGGAGTTTTTGTTTAAGTTTTCCAACTCCTTAAAATTGAAAACACCGGCGAGCATGAACAGATCCAGGCTCAATATTAAAATCCATGGATCAGTACGTTATCAAGTATTAATATATCTTTTCTTCAAACTCGTTAAAACATGAAGAAAGTCCTCATTTTCCCTCCCATGGACTCGTTAAATTACACATGGTTGGACCCATATCAAGCATTCTTTTCCTCCTCTTCGAGCTTGTTTTCAAAAATGAAGATGCATTATTGAGTTTTCTTTCTTGGACTCATTAAAATTTCACAAGAGAGACAATATCGAGCTTTTTTTTCAACCTTTTCATGCTCGTTAAACTAAGAAAAGACATTTTTAAAAAGAGAGGGAAGGGAATTTTCTGTTATTCAATTGTTATTTGTTAGTCAGTCTTAACCGTCCTTGAACACAACACTTTCATAAGTCACTGGGTTTTAGTTTCGGCTTTAGGATTTAACCTGATTCCAGATTTGTGTCCTCCATCGATTGGTTACTCTTCCGATCATATGGAGAGTTTGTTATGTCTCCTACATAGCGAAATTATATCATGTTTCTTGTGTCAGTCCAAAGCTACCTAAAGTACTTATCTTTGGTGCCCAATGTTCAAAGATCATTCCTGTGTCGGCCTTTCTGCAGTTCATCTTGACTCCTCATGTCGGCCATCCCCTATATCAGTTTTGTTTCAACTCAATATTCCAGTGTTCCTCGTGTGAGATGATGAAGGATACATCAATGCCTTCCTTCTCACGGGTCTCTTCCTATCGGCATCATCACATTTTTCTCTAGGAAGTGGACTTAGAGTTTCCCGTTTAGTACCTTGAGATTTGTAGTCATCAGTGGAAGATTCTCTCACTATTGAGTTATGGGAATACATCAATGTCCCTTACTCGACAGATTCTTTAAGTGTTCGACTTCAAGACCTCTTATTCACACTTGTAAGGATTTACTAGGTACCTTGGACCCCATTTTCATTATTGGTGGTTGTCCTCGGGTTTGTTAACAGTTTTCATCATTGACTGGTAATCAAATGAAATCCTCCATGTTCGACTTCAACTCTTTTTATTCACATGGTTTAGGTTTTGTACTATCGATGGTTGGTTTGAATACCTTGGGTGTATGATATAGTTCATTTCTTATCACCCAAGTTGCGCAAGATCGAGATCTACTTATGTTGGCTCATGATGAGACATAGATCCAGTTTGTTGCTATGGCTATGATCTCCTTTTGACATGGATCCATGCTTGTATTTCAGTGGCCATGCTATATACATCATTTCAGTTATGTATTGGAGACCATGTCCTAACATTCTGAACATCTCCTGATATCAAGATTGTAATTTGTCGCTGACCTTGTTTCTGTTTCAGGTATTATTTGTGACCTTGTCCCTGTGGTTCCTATGCTCCTCCACTTCCTACTTTGTAATGTATTTCGACCATCGTCTTTCCCTATGAACTCATACATTAGGGGGAATCTATTATCATGCAAAATGGCACTTCTCCGTTTGTGACTACATTTTCTTGTCGGTCACACAAAAGGAAATTATGGATGGAAGAGCCTATTTGATCATAGATGCTTTCGCCTAATACTTTGCAATGTTCTCCTAAACAAAACTATTTTTTGTGACAAATTCTGAGACATAACCGCGACTCTACCATCGAATATCTCGTAGGTCACTCACGACAGTCTATATAGACAACCTGCGGGTATCATCTTAGAAGTTGTATTTGCGTGTTGTTAGACATTATACTCGTGAGTCATTCGCTGGTTGTTAAAAGAGACAGTTACGAGTATCTCTAAATCACGATAAAAAATATTTAAAAATGATTAGGCATTAGTTAAGGGCATTTATTCTAACTATCCTAACCTCCCCAACCAATTTCCCTTTTGAGTCTATCCTCCCAGCCTTGCTATAAATACAAGGGAAGGGCCTTGAGAAGAAAGAACCAATTTTTCCTAAAGAAATGTTGGAGAAAATTATACTGAAAGAAGAGGAGCAGGAACCCAGGGCTAGGTTTCAACGATTCCAGTTGCAGTTCAGGTTTGGCTGATTGCTTTTAATGCTATAATACATAAAGTTATTTTCCCATATATATTTGTCCATGTTATGAATGCGTGTCTTTGAATCTTTCATGTTTATTATACATGATTTTCATATAAATTATTCATTCTTATTTGGGTTATAATATTTGAGAAAGGTATGTGTTATTGCAGGTGATATCTTTGGAGCAGTGAAGCAGGAGTCTGAATTTTGGAAGCTTGGATCAAACGCCAGTCATTCATGTATCTAATTCCAACTTTATATCTTAGTTCTTTTTAATTAAAAGAATGATTGCTTGTTGTACCTATGTGATTTCCTATCTCTGTAACTAATTTAGATGTATGTTGATGATCTATTGAATTCCCTATCATAGGTAGTTTTTACCGCACAACAGAGGCCAAGAAAATAATGAAAATGTCCTAAGTCTGTCATTTCAAATTTTTGCTTAAGATTGGATTTCAGGTGGGTTAAAAGCTTAGGGTCGCTACTAGTAAGAATAATATCATCAACATAAAGAACAAGGATGATGAGATTCTTTCCTACTTTCTTGGTATAGACATTAGGGTCAGAATGGCATCTAGAAAAACTAGTGTCAAGGAGAAAGCTATCCATTTTGGCATACCGAGCTTGAGGGGCTTGCTCAAGGTAATATAAGGATTTTTTAAGGCGATAGACAAGGCTAGAGTCATTCTAAACATAGCCAGGAGGTTGTTCCATGTAAATTTCCTCATGCAAATCACCATGTAAAAATGCAGACTTGACATCCATTTGATGGACCTCCCATTTATGCAAGGCTGTTCGGGTACACAGGGTACTCCCAAAAGAACGAACACCTAGAGAAACCACTTCACACAAACAGATCACAGATCAACACACTGATGTTTTGACGTGGTTTAAACCCTCGTAAGGGAAACACTCCACGGCCTCGGCAAATAGCTTCTACGGGACAATTTATTATGCAAAGAAAGAAAGTTACAAATGAGCTTCTCATAATCGATCAACTTTCCAATGACCCTCCATGCTCTTTAAATAGAGATCATGGACCAATCGGGTGTTAAGCCACAGATCAAGGGTAGGTATGATCTAAGAAAAGTTGAGCCGTCGGATCACTCTATGTTAGGAACATATCATGACCGTCGGATTAAGTATTTACAAATGCATACTAATGCATACTAAAGAAACACACTTTACCTAACGGATCTATTACACAAGTTGATTTTAACTAACTCCTAAGTGTCTAAATATCCTAACATCCCCCCCTTAAGAACAACTTGGGATAGGATTGAAGGATTTACAAAAGTGACACTATTAGGAGAAGGAAGGAGGCATTAGAGACTATACCCCCTTAATGACAAGTTCCTGAACTCCTAACATAGATCAAAGTTTAGAAAACTTCGCTTCTGTAAGAGACTTCGTGAAGATGTCTACAACTTGATCATCTGTAGGACAAAAGAGCACTTCAAGAACATGATCATGAACAAGATTTCTGATGAAGTGCATATGTAGCTCAATGTGTTTGCTACGTTGATGTAGGACTGGATCTTTGGCAAGCTTGATGGCACTTTGATTGTCGCACCAAAGTGGAGTCGGCTGCTGCTGCTCGAATCCAAACTCTGAAAGGATCTGTTGAATCCATAAAGCTTCCTGACTGGCATTAACTGCGGCTCGATATTCTGCCTCGGTTGAAGAAAGAGCAAGAGCTTGTTGTTTCTTGCAAGCCCAAGTGACAGGTCCAGATCCCAGACTGAAAACATAACCTGCTGTAGAATTTCAATCAGCAAGATCGTCGGCCCAATCTGAAGTAGTGAAACCAACCAACAAAGGTTTCCCCCCTGTACTGTAATGAATCCCAAACTGAATTGTACCTCGAATATATCGAAGTATTCTTTTAGCTGCTTTCCAGTGACTTTCATGAGGTGTTTGCATATAACGGGAAACACGACAATGACAAAGGAAAGGTCAGGACGGGAATGAGTCAAGTATAAGAGACTACCAACAAGCTGACAATACAAGGTGGCATCTACTTCAGGTGAAGTACAAGTGGGAGAAAGTTTGACTCCAAACTGGAAGGGAGAAGGGGCAGGTGTACAATCTTCCATGTGAAAGCGACGAAGAAGGTCACAAGCATACTTAGACTGAGAAAGAAAGATTCCTTCTTTGGTTTGCAGGACTTGGACACCAAGAAAATAATGCAAATGTCCTAAGTCTGACATTTCAAAATTTTGCTTAAGACTGGATTTCACATGGGTTATAAGCTTAGGGTCACTACCAGTAAGAATAAGGTCATCAACAAATAGAACAAGTATGATGAGATGGTTTCCTACTTTCTTGGTATAGACATTGGGGTCAGAATGGCATATAGAAAAACCAGTTTCAAGGAGAAAGCTATCCATTTTGGCATACCAAGCTCTAGGAGCTTGCTTGAGGCCATATAAGGATTTCTTAAGGCGGCAGACAAGGCTAGAGTTATCCTGAACATATCCAGGAGGTTGTTCCATGTAAATTTCCTCTTGTAAATCACCATGTAAGAAGGCAGACTTGACATCCATTTGATGGACTTCCCAGTTGTGTAAGGCTACAAGGGAAAGAACAAGGCGGATGGAGTTCATTTTTGCGACAGGAGAAAATGTTTCATTGTAGTCAATCCCTTCAACTTGGGAAAAACCTTTTGCAACTAACCTTGCCTTAAGTCTTTCAACACTTCCATTTGATGCATACTTAGTTCTGTAGAACCATTTACATCTAACAAGTTTTCTTCCTTTTGGAAGAGGTACAAGATCCCAAGTATCGTTCGCCATTAAGGAATGATATTCTTCATCCATAGCTGCATCCCAATTTGGATTTCTTGAAGCTTCTGCAAAGGTTTCTGGATCATGATTCTTGGAAACTTGAGCCAAAATAGAAGAGGCTCGTTGAAACTAAGAACGTGTTCGACGTTGATCTCTAGGATCATTGGCAAGATCACTAGCTGCTTCACATGTTGAATGGACCCATTGAGGACGCACTTGTGCTGGTGAAACTGGAGGAACATGAGCAGGCAGAGGTGGATTTTCATCCTCACTATCATTATTAGAAACTAGAGTTGGAAACCTGTCAAGGAAGTTGGAAGAAGAAGAAGAAGGCACAATCGTCGAATCAGGCTCGCAGGCCAAAGATGGCACAATCGTCGAGTTAGACTCGCAGGCCAAGAGATTTTAATCAAATTTAACATCTCTTCTAATGATCACATCATGAGAATGTGGTTGAAGAAGTCTATAACCTTTTACATCTTCAGAATATCCAACAAATATGCACTTTTCACTTTTACGCTGTAATGCTTTCCGTTTTTCATCCGGAATGTGAGCCCATGCTTCACTACCAAACACACGGAAGTGACTTACATCTGGTTTAATTTTACTCCATGCATCTTCCGGTGTGATACCTTGTAATGCTTTAGTGGGGGTGTGATTAACTATTTAATTTGCACAATTAATGGATTCAACCCAAAATTGAAGACTTAGTCCCTTAGATTGGATCATACAATTAGCCATTTCTTTTAAAGTGCGGTTCTTCCGTTCAGCTACACCATTTTGTTGTGGTGTATATGGAACAATGTGTTGTTGTTGGATTCCTTGTTCAGTGCAGAAAGTAATGAAATTTTTGTTAACATATTCTCCTCCATTGTCAGATCTTAACTTAATAATTTGATGACCAGATTGTTTTTCAACAAGGGCCTTGTAGGCCAAGAACATGTTAAATACTTCGCTCTTAAGTTTTAAAAAATAAACCCAAGTGCGTCTGGTGTAATCATCAATGAAAGTTAAGAAATATTTGAAACCAGAATAGGAAGCAGATGGAAGAGGACCACACAAGTCACTATGCACAAGCTCCAAGGGAACCGAGGTGTGCCAAGAGGCACATTTGTCAAAATTGTCCCGATGATGTTTTTCGAGTACACAATCGGAACAAACACCATCCCTGCAAGATACCATTGGAAGACCTGTCACCATATTGTCTTTACATAGTTGTTGCAATGAGTGATAATTTAAGTGACCAAATCGCTCATGCCAAAGTTTGCTCAAGTTATCACTATGAGCAACAAAAACTGAAGGAAAAGGTGATGACCCAAAGTTGTTAAATTTTTACAACCTGGTAATATCATCAACAATTCTGGTAGCTAGGACCTGTTGAGGATATTTAAAACCCTTGATTACAACTTGGTGGGGTGTAAATGTCATAGTTTTACGTTCACCAGAATGAGTGATTTGATAGACTGATAACAAATTGCAGGAAATTCTTAGAACACATAGTACATCACTAAAATGACCATTATCTACTGGAACTGTTCCAGCTCTTACAACACTTAGAGATCTATCATCACCAACAAATATTTATTTGGTGTTACATTCATGCATAGTAGAAAAGATGGCTTGATTCTTAGCCATATGATAAGATGCTCCAGAATCAATGAGCCATTCATTTGAAGTAGAAGAAGAAGATGTATTATAAGAATAACTAAAAGCACAAAGTGCATGTCCATGAGAGGTAGATTTTGAAGGCGAATCTAGGCTGATGTGGTGCTTCTTCATTGCTGCTTCCAAGGATGCCATCTTCTTGAAACACTTAGATTCATCATGATTATCTTTCCCGCAATAGTTGCAATGATGCTTAGTCTTCTTGCCTTTTAGCTTGGATCCTTTGTCATTTTTTAAAGAAGGAGCTGACTGAAAGGGTTTGGGACCCTTGTTTGACTTATTATTACGAAAATTTTGTTTCTTGGGAGGCTTGGACTTTTCTTTCTTTGGGGACAATAAGGCTTTTCCAGATGTATCTGCATTGTTAATTATTCCAAGATGGATGAGCTTGTCTTGCTCTCTAGTCAAGGAATCAAAAAATGATTCAAGACTAGGCTCTTGATAGCTGGCTGCATTCAAGGATTCTTTCATGGAGTAAAATGTAGATACAAAAACAGAATATGCAGGTCCAAGTTTGGAAATAATATGATAAATGCATTGTTTGTCTTCCCTCTCAATCTTGCATTCTTCACATAAGAGTTTAAGAGTTTTGTACTTAGATAAATAATCTTGTATCCATGAAAAATCACTTGGATTTAAAGAAATCAATTCATTTTCGAGTTGGTGACCTCGAATTTCATTGTGTTTACCAAACACAGATTCCAACTTGTCCCAAGCAGCATTAGGTTCATCAATTCCAGATACGTGGAATCGCAAATCAGTAGAGATTGACATCCCAATAAATCCACGAGCTTCATCACATCTATTTGCCCATTTTATTTTCTTATCATCATCAGTAGGTTCTGTTTCTTTCCCTGAGGTAATTCTGAAAAGTCCTCTACTTCATAGAACATCCTCCATACGAGATTTCCATGAGAAATAGTTGGAACTGGTAAGTAGAATATCACAAGGGGTGGCCATATTTGTAAATCAATGGCTATAAAAACAGAAACTAGTAGTCTGGATGCGAAGAGCTCGAAAGAATAGGTGGTTTAAAAAAAACGGCACGGAAAACTGACTCCGTATGATGAAGTTATGCTTGAACAAAGAAAATGGTAAAGATGTCCCCAATAGTGACGTGGCAGATAGAAAATGACCAGCTAAAAAAAATGACCCCTCTCTTCCCAAGATGAACCTTTGACAATCACTTTACAATAAAGTTGCTTTAAGTGAATCACTTTTGTAAAATAAGTGATTTTACTTTTACAATGATTTACTTTCAATAGTGCAGCAATAAAAATGAACTTAAGTGACTCACTTTGTATTTTTATTTTTTATTATTTAAGTGAGACGCACTTTTACAATAAAGTAACTTAAAAATAGAAATTCCATGCACTTTTTATTTTAAAAACAACTTTCTAAGACTTGAACTCAAGACCTATTAAGGAATAAAACAACTTTGAACCAAGTGAGCTAGATTAAAATGTATGTAAAATATGGGAATGAGGAAGGGGGCTCTTTTTTTTTTACTCTTCTTGCTCGGTTTCAGTGCTTGCCTTTTTTCTTGCAAAACACACCACAAATCGAAACAAAAAAAACTTTCCCACATGTTTGGGGTTAGATCTTGTTAGCTTTCCTGGAAATTCTACGTTTTCTCTCTGTTTCTGATTTGCCGAGATCGCTCAAGGTGCACAGCAAAGAGCATACGCAGCCGAGAAAAACCCTTTCCCTTTCTGTTTTTGATTTGTCGAGATCGCACAAGGTGCATGGAAAAGAGCATACGCAGATAGGGAAAGCAACAATCTGAAACAAAAAAATCTAATAATATAAACTGATAAAATATGAGATTTGTTTTTTTTAAACAGAAATAAAAAAAAATGCGTCACTGTAACATTATACCTTTAGATATGATGAAATACGCGTTTCTGAAGCAAGCGGGAACCATTTTCGATCAAACGAAAACTATTTCCCAATGGAAACGACGCTCTAGACACAATTGAACACCTCCCATAGCCCATAAATGCACAGAAATACTAGAACCAGAAACCCTTTCAAGTTTCGACAACAACAGTTCAAGATCTAGATCATAACCGGAAGTGGCTTTTCATAAAAGCTCTAATACCATGTTCGGGTACACAGGGTACTCCGAAAAGACTGAACACCTAGAGAAACCACTTCACAAAAACAGATCACAGATTAACACACCTATGTTTTGACGTGGTTTAAACCCTCGTAAGGGAAACACTCCACGGCCCCGGCCAAATAGCTTCTACGAGACAATTTATTATGCAAAGAAAGAAAGTTACAAATGAACTTCTCATAATCGATCAACTTTCCAATGACCCTCCATGCTCTTTAAATAGAGATCATGGACCAATCGGGTGCTAAGCCACATATCAAGGATAGGTATGATCTAAGAGAAGTTGAACCGTCGGATCACTCTATGTCGGAAACATATCGTGACCGTTGGATTAAGTATTTACAAATGCATACTAAAGAAACACACTTTACCTAACGGATCTATTACACAAGTTGATCTTAACTAACTCCTAAGTGTCTAAATATCCTAACAAAGGCTGCAAGGAAAGAACAAGGCTGATGGAGTTCATTTTGGCGACATGGGAAAAGGTTTCATTGTAGTCAATTCCTTCAAATTAGGAAAAACCTCTAGCAACTAACCTTGTCTTAAGCATTTCAACACTTCCATCTGAGGCATACTTAGTTCTGTAGACCCATTAACATCTAACAAGTTTTATTCCTTTTGGAAGAGGGACAAGATCCCAAGTATCGTTCGCCATTAAGGAACGATATTCTTCATCCATAGCTGTATCCCAATCTGGATTCCCTGAAGCTTCTGCAAAATTCTATGGATCATGATTCTCAGAAACTTGAGCCAAAAGAGAAGAGTCTCACTGAAACTGAGAACATGTTCGTCATTGATCTATAGGATCACTGACAATATCACCAACTGCTTCACATGTTGAATGGACCCATTGAGGAAGCGATTGTGCTAGTGCAACTGGAGGAAAATGAGTAGGCAGAGGTGGATTTTCATTCTTACTGTCATTATCAGAAACTAGAATTGGAATATTGTCAAGGAAGTTGGGAGTAGAAGAAGGCACAAGCGCCGAATTAGGCCCGCAGGCCAAAGATGGCAAAAATGCCGAGTTAGGATCACATGCCAAGATATTTTCATCAAATTCAACATCTATTTTAATAATTATATCATGAGAATGTGGCTGAAGAAGTCTATAACCTTTTACATTTTCAGAATATCTAACAAATATGCACTTTTCACTTTTAGGCTACAATGCTTTCTGTTTTTCATCCGGAATATGAGCCCATGCTTCAATACTAAACACACGGAAGTGACTTACATCTAGTTTAATTTTACTCCATGCTTCTTCTAGTGTGATATCTTGTAAATTTGGTTTTAGTGGGGGTGTGATTAACTATATAATTTGCACAATTTATGGCTTCAACCCAAAATTGAAGAGTTAGTCCCTTAGCTTGAAGCATACAATTAGCCATTTCTTTTAAAGTGCAGTTATTCCATTTAGCTACACCATTTTGCTGTGGTGTATGGAACAATATGTTGTTTTTGGATTACTTGTTCAGTGCAGAAAGTAGTGAATTTGATGTTAACATATTCTCCACCATTATCAGATCTTAACTTTAGAATTTGATGACCAGATTGTTTTTCAACAAGGGATTTGTAAGCCAAGAACATGTTAAATATTTCGCTCTTGAGTTCTAGGAAATAAACCAAAGTGCGTCTAGAGTAATCGTTAATGAAAGTTAAGACATATTTGAAACCATAAAAGGAAGCAAATGGAAGAGTACCACACAAGTCACTATGCATAAGCTCCAAATGGTCCGAGGGGTGATAAGAGGCACGTTTGGAAAAACTGTCTCGATGATGTTTTCCGAGTACACAACCGGAACAAACACCATACCTGCAAGAACTGTCACCATATTTTCTTTACATAGTTGTTGCAATGAGTGATAATTTAAGTGACCAAATCGCTCATGCCAAATTTTGCTCAAGTCATCACTATGAGCAACAAAAACTAAGGAAAAAAGTGATGACCCAAATTTGTTAAACTTGTACAACTTGGTAATATCATCAACAATTTCGGTGGCTAGGATATGATAATTAGGATATTTAAAATCCCTGATTACAACTTGGTGAGGTGTAAATGTTATAGTTTTACCTTCACCAGAATGAGTGATTTGATAGACTGACAACAAATTGCAGGAAATTCTTGGAACACATAGTACATCACTAAAATTTCCATTATCTACCAGAATTGTTCCATATCCTACAACACTAAGAGATTTATCATCACCAACAAATATTTGTTTGGATTTACATTCATGCATAGTAGAAAATATGGCTTCCTTAGCCATATGATAAGATGCTCCGGAATCAATGAGCCACTCATTCGAAGTAGAAGAAGAATATGCATTATAGCAAAAAATAGAAGCACAAAGTGCATGTCCGTGAGATAAATATTCTGAAGACGAATCACGGTTGATGTGGTGCTTCTTCATGGCTGCTTCCAAGGCTTCCATCTTCTTGAAACATTTAGATTCGTCATGATTATCTTTTCTGCAAAATTTGCAATGACGGCCAGTCTTCTTACCTTTTGGTTTATTTACTTTGTCATTTTTTGAAGAATAAGCTGGCCGAGAGGGTTTGGGACCCTTGTTTGGCTTATTATTGTGAAGATTTTACTTCTTGGGATGCTTGGACTTCTCTTTTTGTTGTGCCAGCAAGGATTTTCCAGATGTATCTGCATTGCTAATCATTCCAAGATGTATGAGATTATCCTCCTCTCTAATCAAAGAATCACAAACGGATTCAAGAGTAGGCTCTTTATAGCTAGTTGGATCCAATGATTCTTTCATGGAGTAAAATGTAGATACAAAAGCATAATATGCAGGTCCATGTTTGGAAAGAATATGATAAATGCATTGCTTGTCTTCTTTTTTAATTTTTCATTCTGCACATAAGAGTCTAAGAGTTTTGTAGTTAGATAGATAATATTGAATGCACGAAAAATCAGTTGGATTTAAGGAAATCAACTCATTTTGTAGTTGGTGACCTTGAATCTCATTGTGTTTACCAAACACAGATTCCAATTTTCCCAGGCTTGATCTAGTTCATCAATTCCAGATATGTGGAATCATAAATCAATAGAGATTGACATCCCAATCAATCCACGTGCTTCATCACATTTATTGGCCCATTTTATTTTCTTATCAGCATCAGTGGGATCTGTTTCTTTCCCTAAGGTAATTCGATAAAGTTCCCTACTTCGTAGGACATCCTCCATACGATATTTACATGGGAAATAGTGGAAACTAGTAATTAGAATATCACATGGGGTGGCCATATTGTAAAACGAAGGTTGTAAAAACAGAAAACAATAGTCCAGATGCAAAGATCTTGAAAAACCAGGATGTTTAAAAAAGCAGCACTAAAAAATGACTCCGGATGAGGAAGTTATGCTTGTTTGGAAAAATGGTTTCAGGTGACCCTAATAGATATGAGGCAGGAAAATGATTGACCCAACTGAAAAAAAGACCCCCCCTCTTCCAAAGCTTAACCTTTTAAACTCACTTTGCAATAATGTTGCTTTATGTGAACCCTTTTGTAAAATAAGTGGAGTTTCACTTTTACAATAATGTTACTTTAAATATTGCATGCAAAAAATACTAAAAGACTTTAAGTGACTCACTTTTATAATTTAAGGGAGATGCACTTTTACAATAAAGTAACTGAAAAATAGAAATTACATGCAATTTTAGAAAAGTAACTAACAAGAAGACATGAACTCAAGACTTCTTATTAAATAAAGCAACTTTTAACCAAGTGAACTAATATTAAAAGGTACGTAAAAGATGGAAAGGAGGAAGGGTTTTTATTTTTTTACTCTCTTGTCTCGAACTTTGTGCTTACCAGAAAATACCTTTTTCCTGCAAATCACTTCACATAAACCAAAAAAAATAAAAAATAATATGCCTTGAATTTGGGGTTAGACCTCGTTAGCTTTCCCAAACTGTATATGTTTTGTCACTGTTTCTAATTTGCCGCAGTCGCACGAAGTGCACGGCAAAGAGCATACGTAGTAAAGAAAACCATTTCTCTTCTGTTTCTGATTCGTCGAGATTGCACAAGGTGTGAGGTAAAGAGCATACGTAGAAAGAGAAGGTAACAACTTGAAACTAAAAAAATACTAGATCTAAAAATAAAATGAGAAAATTATTTTAAATAAAAAAACGTCACTGTAACATATACCTCTAGATCTGATGAAATGCAAGTATCTTGGGAAAATGGAAGCCTTTTTCGATGAAATGAAAATTGTTCCCCATTGGAAACGGTGCTCTAGACGCAATGAGACACCTCTCAAAGCCCAAAAATGCACAAAAATTTCAGAACCAAAAACCGTTTCACAGCTTCGCCAACACTGGTTCAAGATCTAGATCATCAATGGAAGCAACTCTTCAGAAAGGATCTGATACCATCTTCGGCTACACATGGTAATTCCAAAAAACTGAACACCTAGAGCATCTCATCACACAAACATATCACAGATAAACACACCAATGTTTTCACGTGGTTTAAACCATCGAAAGGGAAACACTCCATGGCCCCAACCAAATAACTACTTGAGACAGTTTATTATGTAAAAGAAAGAAAGTTACAAATGAGATTGTCATATTCGTTCAACTAGCAAGTGACCCTCAATGCTCTTTAAATAGATATCATGGACCAATCAAGTGTTAAGCCACGGATCAAAGGTAGTTATGATATAAGAGAAGTTGAACCGTTGGATCACTCAATGTCTAGAACATATCGTGAGTGTTGGATTAGATATTTACAAATGCATACTATTGCATACTAAAGAAACACACTTTTCCTAACAGATATATTATAACAAGTTGATATTAACTAACTCCTAAGTGTCTAAATATCCTAACAATTTTGGTGAGTATGTTGTAGTGGTACTAGGAGATTATTGTTTCAACAAAAAGAGAAGGGAAATATTGAGAAAAGCTCTTAAAGGGAGTAGCCAAGGGGAAGTCTAAGTTGGTTCAGTCCCAAACCAAGTTATATGGAAGCATGCAACTGATGATCCTCGGAGGGAAGCAATAGAAGTTGTCACAACAATGGGAGCCTTTGCTAGAGCTAACTTCGATTCCGTGTCTACTCTGAATCGAGCATTGGGAGAAGAGAAGGCCAATAATTCGACATTGCAAGCTAAGAAAGACTATATCCATCAAAGTTGGACCAAACAGGTGGAGGACCTCAAAGCCTAGCATGATTCAATTGTGCAAAATATGCAAGCTCAGTTTCAACAACTATCACAACTAAAGGCAATTTCAGAGGATAAGGTAATTGAGTAAGCTACTAGCCTTGCTAATATTAAAACATAGATTGAACAACTGAAAGATTGCAATTCCTTTTCTGATTTCTTTAAATCAACTGTGCAAGAATTTAAGGATGAAGCTAGTTCCTATAATGAAAAATTGAGACAGACTTAGACTTTATATTTCCAAGTTCTTAATGAAATCCAAGATGAATTCAACTCCTTTGAACGTCTATCAAATATTCTTGCTGACTATTTTGACAAGAAGAAAAAGGCACATTCATCTTATGAGCAGTTGCGTGAATGGAAAGCTCCTTTGAAAAATGCCCCACAAACTTTGCCTCATTTGGAACTAGTCAAATTAATGAGAACCCTAATTTAAATTAAGTCTTGGGAACTTGTTTGTGATGATGTAGCTCATATGATTGAGAAGGGCCAAAAAATTTGTGCTAGGCAATGGATGTTGATAGACAATCATATGGAAAGCATGTATATGCCAACTTTTGCTAAGTTGGCAGAGTCAGTTCCAACAGACCTAAGGATTGTTGAAGTGGATGAACAAAGAAATCAAACTGCAAGAATGATTCAAGATGCTACTCAACTGGACATCTCATTGTTTAGGTCCTTTATTTTGACATCTAGTCAGTTGGCATACATGTTGCAAGGATTCCTCGATTCCTGGTCCAAGATATGAGCTAAAGAAATCAGATCCTATTTATGCAAAGCTAAATTACAGCTTGAACACACTAGTTATCCCGATGTTACTGAAATGTGGAATATTTACACTGAATGGAAATATTAGGTAACAAATCCAAATTAGGGTAGTTAGTATTTTCTTGCTTAGATCTAGTAAATTGGTCCTTTTTTTTAAGGATCCATATTTTTCATCTAATTGTATTTATTTGGACCTATGGAGATAGAATAGGGGGGGAACTGCTGATGTGATTTCTTGTATCAGTCTTTTTAGTATGCTCTGTCTCTTAAGATTAGTATGTAATTTTTTGCACACTTGTTAATGAAAGATGGGATGCTTCCTACATTTGGTTCCAACACATGATCAGATGATTGTGTTCCCTTTTATGTTATCTATTGTCTAATTTATCTCAGATGTTGGTAATTGTAAGAGATGAGTAATCACTTTGAATGTTTTCTTTTGATGAAATGTGATGATAGGGTAATCTGGATGTCTTCATTTATTTATGTTCATGACACGATTTTCTTGTGAATTATTTGCATTATGAGATACTAACTATATAGTTTGATTGAATAGTAGGTTTTATTACCTTAGATGTTTTTTGGTTTCTGTGATCTTAAACTGATGTAAATTAATTGATGTTTCATTTTAACTATTATTAGTGAATGCTCAATAGATAAACATGAATATATTTCTTCTTGATTTATTTTGTTATATTCTATTTTAAAAAGAAGAAATTAATAAATAAATCTTAACTTATCTCAGGTTGGTGTCCCTTCCTGAGCAATGAACCTAAGACTCCACTAGTTTTTCATTAGATTTTTCACAATTAGTCACCTTTTCCTTATAACTAATAAGTCTCCTTTGGGAGCAAAACCATAAGGATAACACAGGCTTAAATCCATAAGAAGCAACCATCCCAAACAATTGGGAAATAACGAAATTCTTGCGAGGGTTTCCTGAAGTTCTTGGATCGTATTGCTATCCTTGCATTGACCCCTTGACCTATTGTAGCCAAGCCCAACCGTTAACAATTCCAAAACTCAAGGTCAAATTTAGATGTGAAATGCATTCCACAATTCAACATATCAATGAAAGTCACAAATGATTTTTAGGCAAGAAAATAATTTGAATGCAAAACTTTGATTTATGAAAAGATATCATACAAGCTATAAAAAAACATCATTTTAGGAAACCAAAATAAATCCTGTACAATATTTGCGGTAAACATGCATCAGAATGAAATTAAATGTCAAGGCAAAACTTGGGAAAAGTGCTCATGTCTATGCAAGTTTGAAAGCATGCTTGTCGAGCAACATTTACAATTTGGATGAAACATTGTTGATTTCATTATTCCTTAGCACTCCTCTATTTGTTTGTACCATTTATTTGCTTCTTGTTAGGAATAACATCAATTTGAATGTATCTAATAATTTCAAAAGTTATAGCAGATTGAGTTTAGGGATATAATACTAGGATTAACTAAAAAAAATTAACATAACATATATAAATTTCTATACTCTAAATGTTATTCAACAATCACCATGTCAAATTGAGGCCATCTTTCCTAAATTATCAGACATACTATACCAATTTTTGAATGAAAACCCCAAATTATAAATTTTGATATGCAAATTTAATCTTTGATTCATGAGTGTGCTTGCAACTTCTTTTACCATTATAAGTTTGAAACATGCTACAACACCATATCCCAAAACTTTCGAAGTCAAATTAAAAGTTCTTAAGTAGTTACCATGACACTCCTAAGTTAGATGGTACTCTAAGGGAGAACTACAATTTTGAGTAGCACATGAAAAATTCCTTACATGTATTTCCCTCAAATAATTAGATCAATGTGTCAAGTATTTTCATAATTAAATCATCACTTAGGATCAAGGGTATACACAAAACACCCAAACATGATATGTAGTAAATGGTTCTCAAGGAATGATGATGCATTCTCTTTTTTTTTGTAAAAAATGAGCAATGATAAACCCACTAAGAAATGAATGACACGACCAATCCTTTATATCACTACCATCTCTATGTTCCACTCCCAAAAAACAAATGCTCTAAAAACCCAGAGATTCTAATAAGCAATAGCATGTATCTTAATGGATGTGTCGATAAGGTTTAGGGTTTTTGGAGCTTTCTGAAGGAGGGAGGATTGATGACGAATCATGGTTGCTTCTGTGGGGGGAGCCTCTCAACCCCTCAGGGCTCTTCTCATTTGGACTTTTAGGTATGTGGGATTCCGATCTCTTTGGATGGATTGGGTGGTGTTGGAAAAAATGCGAAGGAAACGAGGTCTGAGCTTACATTGGTGGGAAGGAAGATGGGTCAATGCATGCCCAAATCCATGACTATCCCATTGATGACAATCAGATCCAGTACCTTGAGAGACAAGATTCAGTATATGTAGGACCATGCTCTCATTGGGAAATTTGTTGGGGTTTTACCCTCGGAGAAATCTCTGATTTGGTGGATTAATTCCACCTGGAAACCCAAAGGCCATTATGATATTCAATTAGGATCCAAGGGTTTCTTCATGGTCTCATTCCTTAATCTGGATGATCGAAATAGGGTTATTGATGGCGGCCCTTATATATTTTATTCGGCAGGGTTATTCCTTAGAACTTGGAAAGAAAAGTTCTGCCCAAAAAAAGTAGACATGAACATCGCCCCAGTATGGATAAGACTCTATTCTCTTCCAACTGAATATTGGGAGACTGAAATTTTGGAAGATATTAGAAACAATTTGGGTACCTTCATCAAAATATCGGAACAGACTAAAGCCCAGCGATACACAGCTTACACTAGGATCTGCATTTACATGGATCTAACATGGGAGCTCCCTTAAGCAATAACGATGATGTGGGAAGACGGGGAATGGGTCCAAACCCTTGATTATGAACAGATCCTGTTCGGATGCGGCAAATGTCATGAGCATGGTCACTTATTTAGGGACTGTCCCATGAATAACCCAAAACCTACCCCCAAAATTGCAGAAGGGAATGAGGATCAGGGTTTCACCAAGGTGCCGACCCAAAAACGAGGAGGCAGAAAACAGGAAGTCATGACAGGAGCAAAGAAGATCATGACGTCTAACTCTTTTGATGCCCTAAAGGAGCTGGAGGAGGACAATAATTCAGTTCCTCCCCAAGGAAATATAGATACCAAAAATCAAGAAGTTGAGGCCAAGCCCCCCCAATCTCACCCGCAACCTTTGGAGGAGACCATTATGGAGGTCATCGGGGGTGCAACTGGAGAAGAAACTGAAGAAATGGAAATTGGGGACTTGGACCTAGATGGGATTGAACAGGCATATGAGGATTCTAAGAAAGGTTATGTTCCTCAAGAACAAGTGATCCTCCTGAAGGAGGCCATTCTAAAATCCAGGGAGTCCAAACGTTTAGGGATCAATCCCAGGTCCCAAAACGACTGCAAGAGAAAGCATGAAGAGCACCAAGAAGTTGGGCCGGAAGTCTAATCGACAAAGAATAGTAGCTATAGGTTTGAAATTGGTAGAATCAAGTCAGTACCCTACTATTAGGGCGGCCTTGGGTTTGTAATTCTCTCTTCCTTTTAATGAAGATTGTTTCCTGGAATATAAGGGGGCTTAACGACCAACAAAAGTATAAAAATATCAGGAAGAAGATTAAGAAGACTAATCCTGCAGTTATGTTCCTCGAAGAAACAAAATGATCGGTGGATCAGCTGCAGAAGAAATGCAAAAAGATTTGGAGAAATTGTGAAGTTATAGGGATTGATGCTAAGGGCTTTGCAGGCGGGCTTGGTATTCTCTGGGACCCTGACAAAGTCATCCTTTCCAGTTTTTATGGGAACCATTGCTTCCTTTCTGCTGAGTTCCAGGTTATTGGGTTCAGGGTTTCGGGTTTCCTTACTAATTTTTATGGTCCCCACTCCCTTGGCAAGAAGTACTCCTTTTTAGACTCTCTATGTTGGCTGGGGGAGAAGTCTACTGGTAAGCATTGGCTTGTGGGAGGGGACTTCAACCTCATTTCTTCTTTAGATGAAAAGAAAGGGGGCAGAAGACGTCTTGATGATGAATGTGTCCGCTTCAAGAACACCATTGAAAAATTGAAGCTGGTCGATGTGGTCCCGGGAGATGTCAATTTACCTGAAACAATAAGAGGAAGGGAGATTGTCATATTGCGTCTCGTCTGGACCGCTTCCTGGTTTTTGAATCTGTGATGGAATCTGGCAATGAGATTGCTTCCTCAATCATCCCGGCTTCGGGTTCTGATCATTGGTCAATTGAACTCTGGTGGAGTGCTCTGGGATCGTAATTTAAAAATCCCTTACGCTTTGAGCAATTCTGGTTGGGCCATCCAGAATTTAAAGAGAAAGTCTCTCTTTGGTGGTCGGAGTTGGATTCCAGTGAAGGCCACAGCATGTATAAATTCCAGCAGAAATTGAAAGTGCTTAAAGCTAAAATTAACATGCCCTGGAGTCTCGGTTGGAGGAGATCCAAAAATTGGGCATGCTTTCTGGATACACACCATATTTGCAGAGGGAGGAAACTTCTGTTCATAATAATATCCTAGAAAGGGAAAAACAAGAGGAAGTTTTTTGGCGCTAGAAAGCAAGAGTAAACTGGCTCCAAGATGGCGAGCGAAACACTAAATTCTTCCATCATTCTGCAATTCAACATTGTCAGCAAAACCGGATCCTTAAGCTGAAAAATAGGGAGGGAGTTGGATTGGATACTAGGGAAGAGATTGAAGGCAAACTCCACAATTTCTTTCAAGACATCATGATAGAAACTACCATGGATAGGAAAAGATACATCGAGTTAATAACCCGCAATATCCCTTCCCTGGTGTCTCAGGAACAAAATAACCTCCTGATGTAACCCATTTCTTTGACTGAAGTTGAGAAAGCGGCTCTTCAAATGGATGATGGTAAAGCCCCAGGCCCTGATGGATTCACCACCAATTTCTTCCACTACTTCTGGGATTTGGTGAAGTTGGAGGTCTGGTAGACTGTGGAAGCCTCGATATGCTCAGGGAAAATCCTTCCAACGTTTAATGCGACCTTCCTGGCCCTCATCCCTAAGAGTAATGGTGTTGACTCCCTAGACAAGTTTAGACCAATAGCTCTGTGTAACATGATCTACAAAATTGTCACAAAAGTTATTGCTAATCATCTTAAGCCCATCCTTCCCTTCATTATATCCCCTGAGCAGTCAGGGTTTGTGGAAGGAAGGAAGATTATGGATGGTATCATCCTGGTGCATGAGGTCCTGCACTCCCTAGAAAAAGAGAAAATTCCGAGGATGATGCTGAAGCTTGACATAGCCAAGGCTTATGATAAATTGAACTAGCAATTTATGATGGAAATGCTGCATGCTTTTGGTTTTTCTGGCTCTTGGACTTGGTGGATTATGAATTTAGTTTCTTCATCTTTCTCTTCCATTTTACTAAATGGTGTCCCTTCTAGTCTCTTGAAACCATCCAGAGTGATTCAACAAGGGGATCCCCTTTCTCCTTTTCTCTTTGTTATCATGGCTGAGAGATTGAGGAGAACGATTAAATATATGCAAGGGAATCATGAGTTACAGTGTCTCATTATTCATCCCAGAGTGGATTGCCAAACCTACCACCAATTTGTGGATGATACAATGCTCATGGGGCATCCCTCCGTCCAGGAGGCTAGGGATATCCGTCTTTGTCTTGATAACTTTGGCAAAGCTTTGGGTCTTGAGGTAAATGGTCAGAAATCTAAGGTGTTTTTCTTTAATACTCCTAAAATTACTAGAAGACACATTTTCAGGATCTTGGGTTTCATGGAGAGTTCCCTTCCATCCAAGTATTTGGGAGCCACTCTAGTGGATTCCTTAGTTTGGCATGTGTCGTGGCGGGAGATGTTGGACAGAATGAGGAAAAGACTTTCAAACTGGACCTTTCGACCTCTAAATTTCACCAGCTGCTTATTTCTTCTTAAAGTTGTTCCGCAGGCCATTCCCACCTACTTTTTTTCGGCTATGATGGCCCCCAAAGCCATGCTTAATGAACTTAGAAAACTTCAACAGAATTTTTTATGGAGTGGCCCTGGGGATCATAGGAAATGGGCCTTGGTCAAATGGGAGGAGATTTTCTCTCCAAAGAATCTGGGTGGTTTCAATCTTTGGGACCTGGAATAGGTCAATTTTGTTTCTGGTGCAAAAATGTGGTGGCGATGGGTGACCTACAGGGAGGAACCTTGGGCAAGGCTTTGGCATTCCAAGTATGTGGAAGGATGTGAAAAAGAAAACCTAATCAGGTTCTCGGAAACTATCGCAGGATCTCATATTTGGAAGTCGGCTTCCATAGGGATGCGATTGGTCCAAGAGAACAATTTCTGGGAAGTCAGAAACAGCAGCAGGGCTATGGCTTGGGTCAATTCTTGGCAGCAGTTACCCCCCATCGCCAATTCAATTCCCCCCCAGGTAATTGAAAGTTGCAGCAACAATAACATTGTTTTGGTGAAGGACCCGTGGGATGTAACCACTCCTGATCAGGATTTCAGGGTCTGGCGGGCTCACGATCGGTGGGCTCCTTTAGGCCTAGCCAAAGAGGTGAACCAGGTGGAAGAAACTCTGAACACCCAAAATCTCAAAATTCAAAATGGCAAAGATAAGCTTCGGTGGGGTTATAAGCCGAGGGGCAGTTTCTCCATTAAAGAAGCTTATGATATTCAGATGGGCTTCAACCACCAGGAGTCTATCCCTAAATGGAAAAAGATCTGGTTTGCAAATATTTGGCCTAAAGTCTTAATTTTCATTTGAAAAATATTGAAAAAACGCAATTTGACTGGAGAAAATTTGCAGAGGAGGGGGCTTTATGGCCCATACCGGTGTGTCATGTGCAACGAAGCAGATGAAACTATGCCGCATCTCTTGGACTCATGCTCCTTTGCATCAGGATTATGGGATCATGGTGTGTCGATATTTAGGCGATCAGATAGAAGGCGTACTGAGCCCATGCTCTCCATTACGGACTGGTCTAACGACCCTTTCTAGAATCGAGTGGTGAACCGACTGTGGCAGATTTTCCCATACTTTCTTCTCTGGGAAATCTGTACAGAGCGCAACACTAGAATCTTCAGGGATAAATCAAATTCTCTTGACAGAGTTTGGACGACCATTCAGAATAAGATGTTGGAAACCATTAAACTTCAGAAATGGGAGACATCAGACTGGGAGACTACAGAGATTGAAACCATAATTATTTGTGACTGGGGTATTTCGGGTGCTCTCCCTTTCTGTGGGAAACTTATTCGCTCGCCCCAGCCTGTGGTTTGTAATATCCTGGGCAAGAATTGACCCAAATATTAACTCCACTTTTAAAACTGTTACAATTTTCACTAGTAAAAGTTTTTGTTCATTCCTTCGAACCGAGCAAGAGGTAAGTGAGGGGTGTTAGGAGAAATATATGTCGTAATAATTACGTTGCAGTGCAGTTGCCCAACTATTTACTTGTCAACCCGGGGTACGTGAACTGACGAAGCACATGCACTGTTTGTGCAGGACTGAAGTAGATCTAATTTAACTTAATCTAATTTGCTGAAATCAAATTAATCTAGGAAAGCATTGAAACACTAACTAGGAAAAGCATTGAAATTGCGTAAGAGAAATACAACATGTGAAGGGTTAACAACAATGACATAAGTGAGCTCACATCTATAAATCAATAATCAAATGACAAACATGAAAGCATAACAATGAAAGCTTAAATCAAATTAAGAATATCAAATCAAAGAATAATCTAACAAGTACAAAATCCAATCCAATCCAACTTCATTACAACCCTCTTACAAGCTTAATCTAACTTAATTACAACTCCATGGAATGGAGAGGGAGCACTCTCCTTTATACATGAGATTCCTTAAGAAAAAGATAAGAATGCATTAATTACAGATCCATTATTCTCTCAACTACTCTCAACCACTTTCCTATTATTACAAGATATGGTGCCTTCAAATCCTCCACATGTCTCTCATGAATCCTAGATAAGATATGCCAACCAAATCTTCCATGATCTCCTCCTTAAGAATAGGCTTGAATAACTATCTCCTTTGGAATGGTGTAAGAGATATTTGAGAAGTCTCTTTGATTTAATCATTCACATATTCCTACACATTACAAAGCTCACACATAATTGAGATATATATGAAAACATGTATATTTTCTAATATTTAATCATAAATTCACTCTTAATACTAAAATGAATAAAGTGGAAAATAATAATGTGAAACCCAAATGTATTTATGCAAATGATATGATGAAGGTTTAATAGGGCGATGAAATGTAAGGAATAGTGAAGGGAAAGGTGGATGAAAATACGACATTTCTGAGTCCTAACAAGGGGTACTGATGTGAGGATTGAGGATGGTGGGATGGATATTCAATTTTGGAAAATGTATGAGGTTAGGTGCAGCAGCAGACCAAGGTGGACAAATCAGATTTCCTTATGCACAAGGTACCAGCACCATTCACTTTTCAGCATAGAACAAGTCCATGCCTACTTTGAGGCTTCCTAGGTGTCTGGCATATGCATACAGGACAGGGAGGGGTCACTGGGAGTTAATAACAGAGTTTATATCAGCCACATATATGCTGGATAAGTTCATTAAGGTAAATTTGAAGACTTATGAAGATATGGGAAGAATTTGGGTTTTTGGGCTCTCTTGGGATTGTTGAGCTAGTAATTTTCTTATCTTTACAAAATGAGGTTACAAGTATTCAAATTCTACTTTTGTGGACTGATATGGTTAACATAACATGTTATTAACCTACTGAAAAATACGGGAGGTCAAATGGATGCACAGATTTCATTTTACAGTAAATTCAGTAAAACTAGTCTAGAAAAAACACCCATGTAGCTAGTCTTGCATTGTAATTCATCTAACTGCTCCAAAACTTCAAATGATTTGTTCTGCTATTAGATAATGCTCTGATAAAATATATTCAAAACATATAAGTGAAAATATGGGTATAGAACACTTTCTTTCTCATTATTAGATTGCCTTCCAAAGTACATGCCTCACAGGCTAGATTTTCATTACAATAGTGGGAGAAATGGAGAGAAGAATGAGAATATTACTGTGGATCTGCTCCCAAGATATGATCAGGTCACCTATAGGTCATGTGACTTTCATTGTCTGCATACTAAACTTCTGGACTTGATTGGGGCGCATTCACTAAGCCAACCCTCTCCTTCAGGGAAAGCTCCTCTAGATTTAGCTGTGAATGGGAGAAGAATGTAAGAAGAGAGTGAGGATCATATATGAATCTGATCTATGGACATATAAATCTATGATATGCTACAAATCATGGAATACTGAACTTCCTGGAGATTCTGGGCGCAATTCCTGAGAACTAGCTCCTCCTTCTGGTTATTTTCCTTCAAATCTAGCTGCTAATCCACTATAGAATTGTCCTCCTCTTCAAGCTGACTATAGATATTCACGGCTGGACTGATATGAATGTTATTGGCTGCAATAACATATCCTGGACCTGCATAACACTCTTAGATAACTTACAGAGTCTTGGGGCACATCACCCAAGAGAAATGGTTGAGGCACATCACTCAACTAGAGAAGCATCAGAGCTGTCATGGGAAAACATAAATGATCAAAAGTTCTTCATTGGAGTTGGTTGGCTTCTTTTATAAACTTTATGATGAATTTCTGAGTAAGTTACTTAGCTTTGGTGACTTGTGAGAGTAGGTTACCACTTGCCCATCCTACTCCAAGTCATGTGGGCGCCTTCTTGGAATAATTAACAAGTTTTGTCTTAGAAAAACTTGCCAACTTTTGTCTCTCTTCACCCAGATTAGCAACTATGCCTTAGTTAGCTTGCTAGATGTTGCTAAATCTTTACTTACAACTTTTCTTGTTCTTTCCACTTTATTTACTTTCCACTTTTCTATTTTTTCCTGCTTTTTCCAGCTTTTCTGTTTGCTTTTGCCAGTTTCTAATTTGTTTGCCTTGTCTTCTTTCCTCCTTTGGACTCCTTGCTTTTCCTGAGATTTTCCACTAAGGCAAGAGTGGTCCACATGATCAAATTCGACCTCCTAGCCATATTATCACCACTTGCCAATATTTATTAATAAAAATATTCCAAATCAAAATTAATTCCAAATTCAACATTTAAGCAATTAATTAATAATTAATTAATTCATGTGGTATAATTGCCTCAAAATTAACCCCTACTCCAATTTGGCAACATCTTCTAGATGGGTTCCCTCTTGGCCCACTTGCTCATTATCCATTAATTTTATTTATCAAAATTACCTTTAATAAATAAATTTTCCAACTTGGGAGACTTAGGCCAAAATTAATTCTAAGCAAATAGAACGAATACCATTTAATTCCCTTAGGGGTTGATTTTGTCCCCTTTCACCCATGGTACTGGATGTACCAAAATTGGGGACATGAGAGTCCTCCCTTCCCAAGATTGCTTGTCCTCAAGCAATGTTAGGAATCCACCAAGCTTCTGTTGCACCACTTTGATTTTATTTGTGCCCGTCCACTGAATAATCTGAACATTCAACTTGGGGCCTTCAAAAAATCTAAGTAAAATGTAATATGACTAAACTGCACTGTAAACTCTATCTGCACTAAATCATGAACAAAAATATTAACCCTGTTAATATAACTGAGTAGAATTCACGGATCCCATTGCTTCCTCCGCAAGGACCCATAATTTTCCGTCACCTCTAGAAAGTTATCACTCCAAGGAATTCCAAGATCCCAAAGTATCAACTGCATTTTTCCAATCTCCATGCATGTGGATTCCCTCCACATAGGCCAACTTCTGCAAGTGATCATTAATTTATCTTGGCAACTTTCCTGCTTAGTTGCCTTCCCTTGACCATAAGCAAAAACATTTTTGCAAGGAGATTTCATGTCTGTTAGGTAATCTTTCACCCAATCCATATGTGGACGAGTGACATCAGATGGCTGAAAATTATGCCTTTTATGCTACTTGCAAATCATATAAAAATCAGCAATGATGAAAACAATTTTCTTGCAACAAAACATAAAATTCTTACCTTCTAGGTTTTCCCTTTCAGTGATGCCTCTATCCATCCAACCAATGGATGGAAAAACACCTTTATTTACTGAATCATATGGAATGTGATCAGCCATATGTTTGTCCTCTTCAGATAAAGAGAACTCATGATTTCTACGGAACTCCACAGGTGTTCCCCTCTTCATCCAATGGCTCAACTCTCTGCCATTGATCCAAGGGTGCCAAACTCCATCACATGACCCACATGTTGAAAGTAAGTGTGGATCTGATGCCTCCTTGTCAAAAGTGGCTGCACACACATGCATGGGCTGCCTCCACTACTGCAGGTTAAGGAACATGTCATCTGACTCAAATTTAGGATCTTTCTGCTCATCATGTGACACAAAAAAATAGAATCCTTTTACCCAATTTTCATTCCCAAGGTTTGTGGCTGAATGTGAAGTGGGGAATGAAGGGTGGTGAGCCATGCTTCTGAACATTTCATCTACTGAAGTTGTGGATGTATCCTCTCTATTGATGGCTGAACCATCTATGGTGAAATCAACTGCACCTTCCTTGGAAGAAAGACCTTCTTCAATGATCCTCTCATGTTCATTTTGGAAAAAAATCATGCACTTGCTTTTCACCCACTTTTTCTGCACATTCTTCAAGCACATACCGCATAGACTGCTCCTCATGGTCCACCCACTCATGAGGTTCCTTCATGTAATATTTTATGTCATTGACCCAAAAAGGATGACTCTTAGGAAAAATTGAGGATTCAGTCAATTCTTTCCACTCTTGCTGGAATTGTTCTATCTTCATTTGGGATTCTGAGAGAGCACTTTGAGTGTATCTCAAAGAATCTTGGGTGGCCAACAACTCACTTTTGAGCTTGTAGTTCTCTTCTTCATATCTGCAAATATTTTCTTCATCATGCAATGATGCATCCTGCAACAATTCAACAAGCTCACACATGTAATTTTTATCTGAAAGCAACTATGAGAAATTACCTTTGATTGTGGACATTGCTTTTTGGATATTCTCCATGGCTGCAAAGAAATATTGGTCTTCCCTTAAAGCAGCTTCCCAACACAACCTCGACACTGAAGAATGAGTGTCATGGAGAATTTTTAGGGCCTCTTGGATTTTTCTCTCACTCATTTTCAATGGTCCAACCAAGGAAAGAAGTTCCAACTGGTGAACCTCTTCTGCTTCTTGCAATTCAACCTTCTCCCAATTCTAAATTCTGACAGTAGAAGGCTTTTCTAATCCATCATTCTCACTGGAAGTGGCTGCCATATTGGGCTGCAACAAAGGCATGCAAAAATCAGAATTGCAGCCATACCTTTGTGCCCAAATTTCCTCCTCATGTGGTGTTTTAATGGCAGCATGCTTCTTTCCCAAATTCCTAGGTTCACACCCAGTTGATTCGGGCTTGTCTTCCACCTCAACCTGAAGTTCCAATGATGATTTCAGATCTGATTGATGTTCTTCTTTCGGATAGGATACAAAATATTTCCTACCATCATCACTCTTCAACATCTCTTCTACACTGATCTTTAAATCACCCATGAAGAGCTTGGGAGTGAATTCACCTTCCACATTGCCAACAATCGAATGCTTGACTACTGGACCTTCAGTTGTGCATTGACCTTCTTCATTCACTTCTTGGAGTAATGGGGCAGCAGCAAGGTATTCTTGGTCATTTCTTTCCAAGAAACTTGATGTCTCTCCACATTGTGTGGTGCTCAGATCACAACCTGTGGACTTCCTTCTTGAAGGAAAACCAAACAGTCTCGCAATGTTTGGCCCTGCCAATGGCCTTGATGAAACTTCCTTCTTGATTCCTTTTTCCTGAGATTGGGATGGATCCATATGTAGGGCTGCAACTTCATTTTTATTTTTTCCTACTTCTTCTCCACCCGAAGAACTAGGTGGCTCTTGGTTTCCTCCCTTGGTTTTTCCAGGCTGTGAGGACACATCTTTATCCCTCTTATCCATCTTAGCTCCTAGGGGTAAAAATATTGGCTCGAATTCCTTTCACACACCATCAACCATATGTGCAATCCTTCTTCTGCTATCACTATTGTAGGGGTCTTTGAATAAACTCTGAATCTCTAAATCACAATAGTCTCTAAAGGTCAGGGACTTCTGAACCTCCTTCTTCAAGGCAGAGTACTCCATGAAGTACTCATAGGATTTCTTAGGGTTCCCTCCTTTGAGTATTAATTCATAATCCCAGTTAGCCATAGGTAGGTCTGTTCCTACGCTCTTTTCAAACATATGTTCAACAAGGGAATCATATTCAACTTTCTGCACATAGAAATTTCCAATAGGGGTCGACTCCTCTTCATATGGTTCAACACATTCATCATCATATTGCTCATAAAAACCATCATCTAAGTTAAAGTCTTCTTCGCTGAATATTGACATGACTGCAAATTCATTAACTTAAGAGTCTTCTTTCCACTGAGATTTAATTTCCACAGGCTGAGCCAAGGAAAGAGCTCTGATACCACTGTAATATCCTAGGCAAGAACTGACCCAGATATTAACTCCACTTTTAAAACTGTTACAATTTTCACTAGTAAAATTTTTTGTTCATTCCTTCGAACCGGGCAGGAGGTAAGTGAGGGGTACTGATGTGAGGATTGAGAATGGTGGGATGGATATTCAATTCTGGAAAATGTATGAGGTTATGTGCAGCAGCAGGCCAAGGTGGAAAAATCAGATTGCCTTATGAACAAGGTACCAACACCATTCACTTTTCAGCATAGAACAAGTCCATGCCTACTTTGAGGCTTCCTGGGTGTCTGGCATATGCATACAGGACAAGGAGGGGTCACTGGGAGTTAATAACATAGTTTATATTAGTCACATATATGCTGGATAAGTTCAGTAAGGTAAATTTGCATACTTATGAATATATGGGAAGAATTTGGGTTTCTGGGCTCTCCCGGGATTGCTGAGCTGGTAATTTTCTTATCTTTACAAAACGAGGATACAAGTATTCAAATTCTGCTTTTGTGGATTTATATGGTTAATATAACATGTTATTAACCTACTGAAAAAGATGGGAGGTCAAATGGATGCACAGATTGCATTTTACAGTAAATTCAGTAAAACTAGTCTAGAAAAAACACCCATGTAGCTAGTCTTGCATTGTAATTCATCTAATTGCTCCAAAACTTCAAATAATCTGTTCTGCTATTAGATAATGCTCTGATAAAGGATATTCAACACATATAAGTCAAAATATGGGTTCAGAACACTTTCTTTCTCATTATTAGATTGCCTTCCAAAGTACATGCCTCACAGGCTAGATTTTCATTACAATAGTGGGAGAAATGGAGAGAAGAATGAGAATATTACTGTGGATCTTCTCCTGAGCTATGATCAGGTCACCTACAGGTCATGTGACTGTCATTGTCTTCATATTGAACTTCTGGATTTGATTGGGGCACATTCACTAAGGCAACCCTCTCCTTCAGGGAAAGCTCCTCTAGATTTAGCTGTGAATGGGAGAAGAATGTAAGAAGAGAGTGAGGATCATATATGAATCTGATATTTGGACATATAACTCTCTGATATGCTGCAAATCATTTCATACTAAACTTCCTGGAGATTCTGGGCGCAATTCCTGAGAACTAGCTCCTCCTTCTGGTTATTTTCCTTCAAATCTAGCTGCTAATCCACTGTAGAATTGTCCTCCTCTTCAAGCTGACTATAGATATTCATGGCTGGACCAATATGAATGTTATTGGCTGAAATAACATATCCTGGACCTGCATAACACTCTTAGATAGCTTACAGAGTCTTGGGGCACATCACCCAAGAGAAATGGTTGAGGCACATCACTCAACTAGAGAAGCATCAGAGCTCTCATGAGAAAACATGAATGATCAAAAGTTCTTCATTGGAGTTGGTTGGTTTCTTTTATAAACTTTATGATGACTTGCTGAGTAAGTTACTTAGCTTTGGTGACTTGTGAGAGTAGGTTACCACTTTCCCATCCTACTCCAAGTCATGTGGGCGCCTTCTTGGAATAATTAGCAAGTTTTGTCTTAGAAAAACTTGCCAACTTTTGTCTCTCTTCACCCAGATTAGCAACTGTGCCTTAGTTAGCTTTCTAGATGTTGCTAAATCTTTACTTACAACTTTTCTTGCTCTTTCCACTTTATTTACTTTCCTCTTTTCTATTTTTGCCTGCTTTTCTGTTTGCTTTTGCCAGTTTCTAATTTGTTTGCCTTGTCTTCTTTCCTCCTTTGGACTCCTTTCTTTTCCTGAGATTTGCCACTAAGGAAAGAGTGGTCCACATGACCAAATTCGACCTCCTAGCCATATTATCACCACTTGCCAATATTTATTAATAAAAATATTCCAAATCAGAATTAATTCCAAATTCAACATTTAAGCAATTAATTGATAATTAATTAATTCATGTGGTATAATTGCCTCAAAATTAACCCCTACTCCAATTTGGAAACATCTTCCACATGGGTGCCCTCTTGGCCCACTTGCTCATTATCCATTAATTTTATTTATCAAAATTACCTTTAATAAATAAATTTTCAAACTTGGGAGACTTAGGCCAAAATTAATTCTAAGCAAATAGAACTAATACCATTTAATTCCCTTAGGGGTTGATTTTGTCCCCTTTCACCCATGGTACTGGATGAACCAAAATTGGGGACATGACAGTGCTCCCTTCCCAAGATTGCTTGTCCTTAAGCAATGTTAGGATTCCACCAAGCTTCTGTTGCACCACTCTGATTTTATTTGTGCCCGTCCACTGAATAATCTGAACATTCAACTTGGGGCCTTCAAAAAATCTAAGTAAAATGTAATATGACTAAACTGCACTGTAAACTCTATCTGCACTAAATCATGAACAAAAATCTTAGCCCAGTTAATATAACTGAGTAGAATTCACGGATCCCATTGCTTCCTCTGCAAGGACCCATAATTTTCCGTCACCTCTAGAAAGTTATCACTCCAAGGAATTCCCAGATCCCAAAGTATCAACCGCATTTTTCCAATCTCCAAGCATGTGGATTCCCTCCACATAGGCCAACTTATGCAAGTAATCATTATTTTCTCAGGGTCTAGCTCTCTCCTTCTCCCATGTTAAGTGGAACGACAATAAATTAGCCGATATGCTCGCCAACTATGGGAGTAGTGCTGACATGGCCCTCTGTGCTTACGCGTGGGATGGACTGACAGAATTTGCTATTCGGGACAGCTGCAAAGATATCCAAGACTGGGACATGATGATATTTCATGTCGATTATGAGAGAAGACGTCAGGCAGACATTAATCATGACACGTAGCTCCCGTATTATACTTTGGATCGGGCCATCTCTTAAAAGATGGAGGATGGATCGTCTTATCATTCTCTTTGGTGTATTACGAACAGTCTTTTCCAAGTTTAGAGGTGATACGCCGACTGAGAAAGTGATGAAAGGAAATTTAATGGCAGTTAGTGGGCATCAGTGCAAGCGTCATCTGAAGTACCTCCTTCAGTTATTACGATGTACCAGGATCATCATTATAGGGGGTGGCGAAAGTGTTTATAGGGAGAAGCAAGGTGGCAACTAGGATCGTAATTGTCATCGCTGGTTTTCCGCATGCATGCAAGTTTTTGCTCTCTGTTTGCTTATAGAACAGGCCACTGATAAGAAGATGGAAGCTCCTAAGGACATCAATTTCCGAGTTGAGGGAGATGCAAACACTAGCCACAATAGAAAGAGAGGTCGGGGAGACTCCTCGGGAGAGTTGGGTGGAGGCCTATCCCGCGCTAACCAGTGTGCTCGACGGGATGCAAATGCTTATGCTCTTAACATTCCCTTGGATATCCAGAGAGATATTCAAGAGTATGAACATCAATAGTGGATGGGACTGAGTAAGGAGACTCTATTGGGGGAATGAAAACAACTGGAGAATTGGAACATGGATCGAGGCAACATGGCTGGGCAGTTTAGCCTTTATGAGCATACGGTTTCCTTGTATTGGATGATGAAGAATCTAGTTGGTTATGTTATTTGGGACAGACACACTCTCAGAGATGACAGTGCACAACAAATGTTGGAGCAGAGGATCCTGGAAGAGTCTCGTGCGACGAATTGGAAGATGGGTTTTGTTCTGCATGCTATGGAGCTTCAGCCTCCTTCGTGCCCTTCTTCTTCTTCGAGCTATCCTCACCCGAGGTGTTCTCCAGATGCTCCATACATCATTCGTTGATGTCTGGGAAGGATTTTGTTAATTTCGTCTTGTTATTGTCGGGTCTAGGTTATTTGGTAGGGTCCATGGTTAGTATGGTCAGTCGTTCTCTTATTTACACCATGTATGGTTGGTTACGAAGTAATACTCTGTTTATCTTGACTTCTTGCATGCGTGCCTATTGGAAGAAAAGTTCAGGTTCTGTTGTTTTTTGGTCAGGAAGTAGATTTTGTAGATACAAGGTTTACAAGGATGGGTATGGTCAGATTAGCAAAAGGTTCCTTTTTGTTATTAGGGAAATGGTCAACAAAATTACTATCAGGGTCTGTGTCTATGGGTTTATGGAAAGATGGTCTGTGTTGATGATTAAGTCTGGCCCTTGGCTAGCTTGCTCCTTTTTGTAATTCCTCTTTCTATATAATACAAAAAATTCTTACTTACAAAAAAAAGCATGTATCTTAATGAACACTTTTTGGTTTGAATTACAACCTACCAGTGAGATGATCTTCCCTCCAGAACTCCAATAAAATGTTATCCATACATAAACACTCTTCATCAAATTAAAAAACATTCAATCATTTCAAGAAGTAAGAAACAAGCCTTCCTTCCAGATAACAAACTAATCTATAAATGTAACAAAAGCAAAATTTGAAAAACAATAATTAACTCAAATTTTTATTTTTTTTTGGTAAATGAAAGTCAAAAGAAAACTCCATATGCTAAGCAAGATAATTAAAAGAGAAACAAATTTATAGATAGAAAACAAAACCTATCCTATGTCCTATACTAACCACTAGCAAACCTATGTAAGGTGAAATCAAAATGCCAATGTAACCAACCAAGCAAATGCTCTATGCCTTGAACTATATTTTTATTTTCACGTCCAGTGGAAAAAAATTATATTTTAGATTGATATATATATCAAAGAACAATCTGTTATCTCTACAGTTTTAGTGAATGATTCATGAATTTGGTCAAAGAATGATTGCATCCATTGAGATATTGCATCAAACATTTGGTCTTTATTGGTTCCTTGATGCGATTTTTGGGCATTCATTAGAATTGAAATCATGCTTGATTCTATCAATGATAATGAATTGTCCATCTATAGGAATAACAAATTCAACCTTCTCATTTCTTATCAAATCAAAATTTCTAGATGGTACTTTTCATGTTCCTCCAACTTCCTTGTTGCCTCGAATGAATTATTTTTTGCTCATGATGTTTTTGGTAAGCTAGAGAAAACTATATTAATTCAAAAGTAGAAAATGTACAAAACATGAGTTTCCTAGTCTGCCATAGGGGAAACCAGACCAACAATAGAATAAAAGACTGTCATTGATAAACAATTTGACTTTAAAGTTTGAAGTAGGAGAATACCTTACATAGGGACCAACCTTATAAGATGGATACATCACTATACTATAACTATAATAACAAGAGGACAAAAAGAGACTAACATGAGTCAAACTAAATGATTGTATCTTCATAAAAAATTGATATTATAGACAACTCTTTGTTAGGAGTAGGATTGAGATCCTTTTCAACAAATTTCAAGCTAGTAGTGACTTTGAGGACGATGTTGATCTTAGAATCCAAACATCAAATCTGATCTTGATCCTTATTCATCTGCAACAATAATTAATGGTGATTAGCCTCACTCTCCATTAAATCCTACCCAGCAGATCTGTCATCTTCCAATATAAAGAAACCATCTTAAAGTATATCGTTTCTATGGACCTGGTAGAGCCGGCGTCTTGAACCCAACTTAGGGCCCATTTCTTCCTCAATATTTTCCTAGTGGACATACTCTATCTCAAATTTCACCCAGGCTTCATTCCAAGCAATTCCCTTTCTGATAGCAATGGGGGCATGCTTCCAATATGTCTCCTTTTCTTCTGTCACTTCTTTCATAGCCCAAGTCTATGGACTAGCCTTGTTTCCCCTCGTACCATATGTTAAATTTTCAGAATTTACTTCAATCTGATCTAGGATCTTAACTGAGAGAACAACATGTACAACAAATCTACAACATATCAATCATGGACACAATAATGCAAGCACACAAGAGACACAGAGTTTACTTGGGGAAAACCATAAAGGTGAAAAACCCCAATAACTTCCTCAGAGATATATAGAGCAATGATACAACCAGAATACAAGAGATAGTCTTCTCCTAGCAGCAAAGCCTCCTCCTCATAAGTACGCCACTTTTCGAATGAGAGAAGTGTGTGAATGAATGATCAAATAGAGATCTCTCAATCTCTATTTATACTTGTTCTGTCCTACCCAATAAACTAATGGGGCCTACATGTCTAGCTTAACCCATGGTTAACTTAATCTGAGCCGACCCCACACTTGGTGGTCTAATAACCCTTTGACCCACATGGCTGAACCCCAATAGGGTGGTCTAATAACCCTTAGACCCACATGACTTATACAGGGCCGACCCCAACAAGGTGGTCTAATAACCCATCAAGTATAAGTTACGACACTTACAATATAAATGACGACACTTCCGTATAGAGGAATAATAACATCTCTATAGGAGTACAAAATACATATATGAAATACATGGGTGAAATACATTCCGAAGTTACATATACATCAACACCATGATGGCCACAAACACTACTAGCCATTGTGAGAATGACATGAGATGAGCTAACAACATAGATAAGGGTAGTTTGGCTAGGAGTAATATCAAGACACAAACCTGGCTACAAGACAAAATTGTAACAAACATCTAGCCACAAGAATGAATCAAATACCTCTCTCAGTAGTGAGAAAAAGCTAGACCGATACCTTGTCATGATAAGGAACTAGAATTGATCGAATTGAACACAAAGCCACAATTTATGTGCATGTAAATTAGGAAATAACTCAATGACTTGCCACATATAAGACTGATCCATTGCAAAGAAGCAACTTCATTATATAAAAGCTTAACTTGATTTCCAACTTAGTGATTTTTGAAACCTTAGATTCATTTTCAGTATACCTTGCATTATTCGATGTAAAAGAGGGAAATATATCTAAGGGGTACATTTTCAAATCTTTCTTAAGATTTAGTGCTTCCTCGAAGGATTCATTTAAATCTCTTATTCCTTTTCATAATATGAACATAGCCATAATTTTGGGAAGAGCATGCTCACACCAATAAAAAATGACTTTAGTTGAAGGCTTATGGTTGTCATGGAGGTGTAATAAGCCTGCCGTTAAATTGTGTTAATGTCAAAGATAGATTCTCCATATTTCATTTGCATTTCATCAAGTTTTTGACACATCTCAACCATATTATAATCTTCTTCATAAGCATCAATGAAAACTAAGAGTAGTTTTGAATTGTGTTGACATGCATAAAATTATACCAGCTTGAAATCGTACCTTCAAAAGTAAAAGGAAACAACCTGCACACTACATCTCCATGAATAACATCTAGCATGCATAATACATATTTGTATTTTCTAACATGTTGAAGTGCTATAAATTTTCCTTCACCATTGAACTTCAACAAAAAATCAACTGTCTTTCTTGGGAGTTGATGTAGAGGCCCTTACAGGCTTAGTGCTATGTTGGAATCCCATGCCTGGATTTGAGGTAGGGCCATAAATATAAAGGTAGAAAATAAATGGGCACACGGATTTTCTCAAGGGTAGCTCGCGAGAATCCACTCTCCTTGTATGGCCAATACCATTGATGGTGCAAAATGTCCAACATCAACAATAGGGATTATCCTTGGAAGAAAGACCCAAGTAGACCCTCTTCCATCTGGTGTATGAAAAGCTGTCCATATTTTGGCCGAATAATATTTACTGGATTTGGGTTTTTATTGGTTACAATCCATTTCAATTTTAGTTTTTTTTTTTAATATAATGGATGACATACAAATAAGCTAACATACAAAGGAAGAATGCCTAAACTAATTAAATAAAAAATAAGACATAGGGCCAACAAGAATAAATGCAATCACTAGCAAGGAACTACTTAAAAAATTACTTAAACCCATAGATCACCTACTACCCATAGATCACTCACTACTTGTAAAGAATAGTCCAAAAAATGAAATCAATCTACAACCCCATACTTCAACTATCCTATCTAAACAAATTATGAAAGATATAGAATCAATTGAAATAAATACAAGGCAATGACCTTGAAATAGTTCACTTAATCACTCTTGCATAAATTTCATATTACCTAACAACAAGTGGAGGATAGCTTGTAAGCACAACTGAAGATAATCGATTCTATATCCAGACCAACCAAAATAATGACAGGAGAAAGTAAACACAAATACCATTTGATAGGAATAATCTAGGCTAGAGAGTTATCTGTCCTTACAACCTTCCAATGCATCCATGAAAAAACAAGAAAATCTAAAGCTAAATCCACAATATGGTAGAAATATCTAGCACTAAATTAGCTAGTTAGTGGCTTCTTTCATTAAGTAATAAAATATAAATTACATAGGACCGAAGAATCATTAGTGGCCACTTAACAAAGAAACATAGCCTCCATTTTCCTAAATGGGGGGAAGTCCTTTCTTTGTTCCTCAAACTTTGATTTATAAGGGATTTTCTATAACTGTCGTTTCTTGTTTCTATTGCAATGTGGCAATTTAGGGTTTTAATTAAGAAATTATCCCATAATATCCCCTCTTGAATGATCTCTTTTCAATAATTAGGGTTACCTTTAGAACCCTTTGTACAAAACCAATTGAGGATCACATAATGGCAATAATTATATTCCCTTAAGTGAGAATTTTAAATACAAGAAAATGTGTTTCCTTTCAAGCTATGTTGTGATGGTGTAACTGCATACCTTTATGATCATTTTCTCCTTGGTGGAAACTAAAATTTGATGCAAGTTGGCTTAAACTATTGATAAGAAATAGTAAAATCAAATAGTCAACCATTCTCACTTTTTATCATATTCGAGTTGAGATCAAAATCCTTCTTATTTTTTAGTTGTAAGTGAAATTTTGTTGATTTTGCATTTCCAAATATTTATTTAAAATATAAGAGATAAATTATGAGGAATCATAAAAATCATAAAACATGAAAGTTATAGAGATAGAGGCGACATTTCCAATGGTATAAGGATTTCCCAAAATGGAGTTCAGGATTAAAATTTATGACCTTTTTAAAAACACAAAAAAACTTGGATTTTTTTTGCTATTTTAGGAGAATTTAAAACTTTTTGGGTGAACTTTTACTTTTGATATATTTGGGTGAAGTTTACACTTTGTCAGGTGAATTTTGTACTTTCATATATTTTAGACAAAATTCACACTTTCATTACATTTGGTTGAACTTTTGATTTTCAAAAAGTGCTTAAAGGACCCTGTGTTTCAACAAGATTAGAAACCTTATTCGAGATGATTATTTACTTTCTATTTGCAAAACCTGCGAAAATGCCCGAAGATGCATTTAGGTAATTTAAATACTTTCCTAAGAAAAGTTAAAAAAAAATTGAATAAAATTTTGAGATGACAAACAAAATAATAAAGTTTCAAAATATCCGAAACAAGAAAAAAAGTTATTAAATGAGCCAAAAACAAGAAAAAAAAGTTTTTAAATGATCCAAAAACAAGCAAAAATATAGTTTCCAAAAGGTTTAGAAAAAAGAAAAAAATGCAAAGTTCTCAAATTTTCCAAAACAAAGGAAAAAAATGCAAAGCTTTCAAATGAGCCAAAACGGAGGAAATATAAAGTATTCAAATGATTTGGAAAACGAAAAAAACTTAAGTTATTGAAAAACCTAAAAAGTAATGATTCTCAAGGCTGTAGTGTTTTGGGAATAGGTTTTTGGATTTCAAAATAATTTGGGATAGGCAATTAGATATAGTATCCCGATAAAAATTAAACTTTACCGAAATACAATAAAAAATATCACAACTTCTAAAGATGTATGAATTGATGCGTAAGAGTGTTGAAAACTTAAAAATTAAATGCACAAAGCTCACCTACTTTGACATTTGGAAATTGGAATCAAATTAAGTTTTTCACCTCGCAAAATTACACAATATGCAGGGTAAAACTTTTAGATTTTATATCTGCCTTGCGAGCTGTTGGATATAGCCTTGGGAGGTTGTTGTTTCCATGGTTAAAAAAAAAAACTTTTAAATTTTATAAAATATAAGTTTTAATTTTATGGGAAGAAATGAAAATTAATGATTTCTTCCAAAACCAAAATTTTCTAAATGAATATTTTTGAATAGTTATGAATTAGTTTTTTCATTGGAATGCTTATAAAACTAACCTCGGGTTTATGCATGAACTTCAAGAATACTCAATTTCTAATGATGATAAATTCTTCATATAAACTCCGATAATAAAATCTATCTTTTGTAGTGCGAAAAGAAGAGAGAAGTTTCCAATGAATGGTTGCAAGCCCATTTTCAACGAAATCTTCAAGGTGCTCAAAATCAATAAAGTACAAGTTGCTTCATTGGCAGGGAATCAAACTACAAACTTTCACAGTTCTCATAGTTGTAGATTTTGAAAATGAATTCTGGGGGTTGCGTGGAGTTCAGAATCACCAAAAACTTATAGGTAGACTATCCTAGTGGTTTAATTGTCATTTTTTATTAGGAGTGAAAAATGCACAAAAGCATTTTTTAATGAAACTAGGTTCGGTTTAAAACATTGCTTTACCCAAATTGATTTTCGTAAGCTCACCTTAGATATTTGTTGATTTGTCTTCCAAGAAACCAAGTGATGTTGACCTAAATATTCATCATATGGGAAAATTTAGTTTGAAAAAAAGGTCAATTGACATTCGAGACACTTAAGACTAAACACCTCGTGATCTTACAAATTCTTCTTGAAATGTAGTTTTGATTCAACCAAAAATGCATGGTGTTGTCAATAATATTAGATAATGTTGCAAATACTCTTACACAGATATGAGCTAATTAAATCCAAGTGATAAAATGACCGAATCAATATGCATGAAATGCAACAAATGCAAGAAAGTGAGAGTATGTGACGAATACAAATATGATAATGCAATTGAAGTAGGCTTTTATGATCACACATTAAAATCATAAAACCAAATATGCATTAGGAAATACTAATTCTAGTTAGAAGTATGCAATCTCCAATTGAAACAAAAATAATGAAGACTTGAAAAACAATACTTAGACTAAAATATATGATATAAAAAATTTAAAAGGTGTGTCCCCAAGTTAATTAAGCCAGGGCATGTTGAGGCCTCAACACAAGCTTAGCAAGAACAACAAAATACATTGCTTATCTAGCTTCTGCATCTTTCATTCTTCAACTAAGAGTTTAAGGGTTTTGAATTGATATAGGTAGTCTTAATGCAAGAGAAATCACTTGGATTTAAAGCAACCAATTGATTTTCAAGCCGGTGAGCTCGAATTTCATTATGTTGACCAAATACAGTTTCTAACTTTTTCCAAGCTACATTTGGTTGTTTAATTCCTTGAATGTGAAACCATAAATCATTAGAGATGGACATACCTATTAATCCATGTGTTTCATCATTTTAATTATGTCATTTAGATTTTTTTGAGGAATCAATGGGGGTAGTATCTTTTCCTAACATATTCCGCTAAAGTCCCTTACTTTGTAGGACATCCTCCATATGGGCTCTCCATGAAAATTTCTTGGTGTTCGTAAGCATAAGATCACTTGGACTAGCCATATGATAATATGTAGGTAATATAGATTCAAAAATAGAAAATGATAGGGGAGAGTTGTCTATTCTTGAACCGGGACCAGTAGTTGTCATAGTACTGGTCCCACACAGCCACCACATATTGACATAAAGACACCCATAAATTAAACATACATATTCCATATTAAGTGCAGTAAATATTTAAATTATGTACAAAAATTGCCCATTAATTGACTAGGCCAATAGGTGTCCATAAATAGTCTTTATATGAAAAACAGTACAAAACATCTTGTTCCAACTAAGTACAGATCTGCTCAGGGATCCGAAAGTACATGAAAAACTAAATAACCCAGCTCATTTTTTCCACCTACTGCAAGATACCTATCAAAGGAGGACCCACGAATATCTATTGGAGCCTAAATATCCCAGCATTCATTAAAACCTGTTCAAACATTCATTGAAACTTGTTCAAGCAACAGAAAGGATAGTGTCAGCCATAACTACAAGATTGTTCAACATTCCAACCCACTGTATTCAATAAACGACACCTACCCATTAAATGCACCCATTAAATAGATGGAAGCACAAGGATCATGAAACAAATGAAGGCACAAGGATCCACCATGACAAGCTCCCAACCATTGGATCACTTTTAAATCAATCCACAACACACACTCAAATTTGAGAGATTGCAATCCATGTGCAACCTTCCTACCAATCCAATTCAACAGCAAACAACTATAAATGAACCACAAGCCTTACTGAAGTTGCATTTCATAAATTCGAACTGCAGAGTGTGTGCACAGTTGCATTTTATAAATTCGAACTGCAGAGTGTGTGCACATTGGAGGCATACCATCAGAAGTGTGTGCACAGTATAATCAGGTTACTTTTTATGTTATTTATATTTCTGTTTATGTTATTTCCATTTATGTTATTTACATTTATGTTATAATCAGCTTCCAGTTTCCTTCTATATAACCAGCTTCCCTTGTAATGTTATTTCCATTTCTGTTATTTATATATCTGTTATATCAACTTCCAGTTTCTTCTACATAATCAGCCTCCCTTCTAAATGTGCAGCTTGTTGCAGGCATGGCAAGAGTCAGCAATGCAAGGAGAATAAGTTGTCAATTGAGCAGGAGTGCCCAGCTATGCTGCACCTCATCGGACAAGGAGAGGGTCGATCATTCAAATGCCAACAATGATCCCAGCAATGTTGTTGGGAATGACAATGTGGTGGTAGAGGACATTGTTGTCCCACTATCAACCACACAGCTGTTAGTTTTTCAGAAATTTCAATCTGATCTAGGATCTTAACTGAGAGAATAGCATGTATAGCATATCTACAACATATCAATCATGGACACAATAATGCAAGCACACAAGAGACATAGAGTTTCACCAGGGAAAACCAAGAAGATGAAAAACCCCGCAACTTCCTCAGGGATATATAGAGCAATGATACAACCCAAGTACAAGAGATAGTCCTCCTAGTAGCAGCTTCTCCTCCTCCACTAGTGCGCTACTCTCCAATAAGTGTGTGAGTGAAGAATAGAATGATCAAATAGAGTGCCTCCCGCACTCTATTTATACATGAATTGACTTGCCTAATAACATTTACTAGGTCGGCCTCAACTTAACCACTTAACATAATGTTGACAGGGCCAACCCCCAATAGGGTGGTCTAATAACCCTTTAACCCACATGACTTATATAGGGACGACCCCATCAAGGTGGTCTAATAACCCATCAAGTATAAGTTACGACACTTACAATATAAATGACGACACTTCCGTATAGAGGAATAATAACATCTCTATAGGAATACAATATACATATATATGAAATACATTCCGAAGTTACAATTACATCAACACTCCCTCTTAACTAGGAAGGTATTTATCTACATAGATCTGCTAGCACAAGTCTTCTTCTTTGGATCATTGTCACTAGATCATCATCATCGAATCATCGTCATTGTCACTGCTGCTGCTATCTCAATCAATCTCCAATCTACCCGTCATAGGAAGTTCTATAGAGCCAGTCCTTTTTCATACTGGATGTAGGCCTGCCACCTGTAGGTCTTCATCATCTATAGAGCCAGCCCTTTTTCATGTTGGATGTATCACAGAGCCAGCCCTTTTTCATGCTGGATGTGACCTAGAAAAAATCTAGGATTTCCACCACAGAGCCAGTCCTTTTTTCATACTCGATGGGACCTAGAACAAATCTAGGATTTCCGCCACAGAGCCAGTCCTTTTTCATATTGGATGGGACCTAGAACAAATCTAGGATTTTCGCCACAGAGCCAGTCCTTTTTCATACTGTATGGGACCTAGAACAAATATAGGATTTCCGCCACAGAGGCAGTCCTTTTTCATAATGGATGGGACCTAGAAAAAATCTAGGATTTCCGCCACAGAGGCAGTCCTTTTTCATACTGGATGGGACCTAGAAAAAATCTAGGATTTTCCATCACACAACCTCGAAAGAGCATCCCAGGACTTATTATGGGCACACATCCCAACTTATCGGATTTCCTAGGGCTACATTACATGTGGTCATGGCAAAACCTCGAAAGAGCATCCCAGGACTTATTACGGGCACATAGCCCAACCTATCGGATCTCCTAGGACTACATTACATGCCATAGGACAAAACCTGTCCATGACCACAGAGCATCAACCTGATACTCATCATACATCATCCTGATGTACATCATCACATGATCATCATCATCGCATCATCCTGATGCATATCATCTGGAGCAACATCCTGAAGCTCATCATCCATGATCATCCTGATCATGCAATGCATCCACCTGATGCATATCAAGTATCTACCTGATACATATAATCATACATGATCTACCTGATTACACAATGTATCCTCCTGATACATACAAAAATACATGATCCACCTGATACATATACAAATCCATCATCCAACTGATCATATCAAGCATCCAACATGATGCATATACAAATACATGATCCAACTGATCATATCAAGCATCCAACATGATGCATACACATATACATGATCCAAGTGATCATAACAAGCATCCAACATGATGCATATAGAGCAGTAATTGGAGCATCGTCCTGATACTCATCACACAACGCTTATATCCACAGCCATGGGAAGGATCCTCCTCTCACCATGCTTGGAATGGCTCTTGCAAATGTGTTCATCACTTCTTTCTTGAAGTGTCGTCAACCTGAAGAACACCAAGCCTCTCTCTGAAGTACTCAAACTTCACTCTGGCTAGTGGTTTCGTCAACACATCTGCAACCTGCTCATCCGTCGCAACATACAGGATCTTCACTGCTCCTCTCTACACCATATCCCTGATATAGTGATATTTGATCTCAATGTGCTTCGACCTATCATGGAACACTGGGTTTTCAGAAAGCTTCACACAACTCTGGTTGTCACAAAATATACCAATAGCATCCAACGGGAGATCAAATAACTCAGACACTAGCTTTCTAATCCATACTGCCTCACAACTAGCCGAACAAGCTGCAACATACTCTGCTTCGGCTGTACTCAGTGCTACACAGGACTACTTCCTGCTAAACCAAGAGATCATACCTGATCCCATACTAAAGCAGCACCCAGAAATGCTCTTCCTATCTGCAGCACTACCTGCCCAATCTGAATTAACATAACCCTCCAGGTTAAACCTTTGATTCGCATCATACTTGGGCCCATAATCAATTGTACCCATTAGGTACCTCAGAATATGCTTTACAGCAACCAGGTGAACACCTCTGGGATCCGTCAGGAACTGGCTCAATGTGTTCACCGCAAAGCAAATATTTGGTCTTGTGTTCATCAGGTACATCAAGGACCCAATAAACGATACACCGTGACATCAACCGGATCAGACGAAGCATCACACAGAAGCTTCAGTTTTGATGCCATAGGTGTGGCCATGGTATTGCAGTCCATCATCTTGAACCGCTTCAGGATCTCTACTGCATACTTTCCTTGTCCAAGGAAGATCCCATCTGCACTCTGCCACACCTCCATGCATAGAAAATAGTGCATCATCCCCAAGTTCTTTATCTCGAACTCGGCAGCAAGCTTCCTCTTCATGTCGGCAATCAATCTATCCTCTCCTCTTACAAACAGGTCATCCACATACAATAAGAGTATCACAAGATTTCCTTCCTCAACCTTGTAGTAAAGGTTGGAATCCGCTTTACTCTTGGTAAATCCCAAACTGGATAGAAAGTTGTCTATCCTACCATACCAAGTCCTAGGAGCTTGCTTCAAGCCATACAAGGCTTTCTTCAACCTGCACACATATGACTTCATGTCATGTGTCTCAAAACCAAGTGGCTGCTCCACATACACTTCCTCCTCGACTACACCATTCAAGAAGGCTGTCTTGACATCCATCTGGTGTATCTTCCACTTCATCACTACAGCTAGATCAAGTACTGATATGATGGAAGTGTATCTGGCTACAGGAGCAAAAGTCTCTTCATAGTCTATTCCCTCTTTCTGGCATAAGCCACGAGCTACAAACCTTGCTTTTTATTTCTCTATGCTACAATCTACAGCATGCTTGATCTTATAGATCCACTTGGAAGTCACAACAGACTTCCCTTCAGGTCTTGGGACCACATCCCAAACATCATTCTTCATGATCAACTGGTATTCCTTGATCATGGCATTCTCCCATTACTTTATCCTGAATCCTGGGAACTTCAGATTCTTCAATATCTTCAATAGATAGTTTTCTTTGAATTTTGTTTGCTGGAACAAATGTTGTAGTCCTTCTTTTGTAGGTGATTGTACATGATCTTTCCTACAAGTCAAATTCAATTGTATGATTAAAAACTTCTCATAGTTTACAGAACAAAGTCTTATACATAAAGGCATATGTCATACAGTGATGCAATTATCTTAGCCAATACTTCAATACAACATTTATCCATATCCCGTAACTTTCTAGATGCCTTCCAATCTCTACCAGAACATTGTTAAGAGTGTGCACAACTCCCAACATGTCAGCAAAGAGGTTTCATTCTAGATAAGTAGCAATGGAATGTTGTACAGTGCCATAGGCCACTTACCCATCACATGCATATTAGTAGTATATTGTTCATTAATGCAATTATTCTAATATGCATAATACAAACCCTAAGTCTAGGAACATAAGCATATACATCATTGAGCAATATTATTTAAACAAACAAGTATGCAAGAAATGACAATTCAAATACTTATCTTTGTTTGGTTGTAGGGTGGACTCCCTCTCAATATTTGCTTCCTTGCAGGAACTACTGGAGTGTGCTCCCTCTTGATCTTTGCTTCCTGGATTACCTGTCTTTGAACTTAGAACCATCCTTGATCACTATGCATACTTACTAATATCATCATTGTGTTATCCTCAAGATCTCATACATAATCATACATTCATTAGTATAATCTTGATACTATCAAAACACAATAATCTTAAACATGTATGGTCAAGATCATTTCATACACAGATAATTTATCACAATTATTTTACTTATGCATATTCCTATTTGACCATAGGATTTTTTCTGGGTAGTCATATCATCAATCAAAGTGAGAAGCATAATATGCCTAAGCCCATGATTACAAACTTCAATGAATAATCATTATCAATCATGCCATGTATACTTATATAAGAGATCCTAACACAAGGTAGGATTCTAACTTGATATAGGAAAAACATACTTGGATTAGTATGCTAGCTAGTTATGTCTAACATACCCGCATAATATCTTCTTGTTCTCTTCAATGACTTGTGCTAGTAACCTGCATATCTCATAGGTTAACCATCATAGAACCAAGTTATACATACCTCGTAAGTAGATTTTTTATGTGATCCATGACAATGGATGAATCTTTTTCTTTATGTCACCATGGTCATATGTTCTTGAACTAGAACATGATTTGTCTTTCTTGATGTACCTTTCATGTTAGCAGACAACATCAACCTCATACAACACCACAATGCATTAGTACAATCATAAGTGTTAAAACCCTAATCAATGAATATCTTCTATTATGCATTCATATTTTTATTAAGGTGATTACGACAAGTATAAAATTAATCAAGATTGTACTAATCTTAATGAAGACAAACATATCATAAACTTAATCACAAACATATTTCGAAACACACCCGTAAGTCATACCTGTCGAGATTGCTTGTAATCTTCTTATGCAAGGTCTTAGCCTCATCTCCCTCTGAAACTGGAACTTCTTTACTTATGCAGGTGACCAATCCATCCTCTTCTAGGATTAACCCAATCCACTTGATTTGTAGAAACTGGATCTGGAGCTGGATTAGGGTTTGTCAGGGAAACCCTAAAAATTCAAACTTCTGAAAGGATAGAGAGATGCGCCTTGATGAGCTGATCAACCTGGTATACTCAGAATTTGAAAACTGCAAAGTTTCACCCCTCAAATTTGTTTTTCAATCTTCCGGATTCACTTGGGAGGACCTTGAATTAGGGTTTGAGTTTCCCAGAGCTTCACCCAACCAAATAGTTTGATCCAAAGCTCTAAACTTTGATTTTTCCAAGGAGCTTCCAGCTATGGTCATAAATTTCAAAAATTCCATTTTTGCAGAAGCCCTAATTTTTCACCTTTCCGATCAAAGTCCCGAACTAGGGTTTGATCAAGCCCAGCTTTTTTCCCAACCAAAATATTTGATCTTGGTCTCTAAATTTTGATTTTGATGAGGAGCATCTAGCCATGGTCTCTGATTACAAAAATTCCAACTTTCTCCAAAACCCTAAATTATCATAGCCATGAATGAAGGTGCTCAAAATCCAATTCTGTTTTGACAGAAATATGCACCTAATTGTTTCTGGTGTAACTTAGAAATTTAGGATCTACAGAGTTTGAAACTTCTTCCTGTGGTATCCTGACCTATTAGCTTTCCAACCCCACAGGTCTGACCTCAAATGTATTCTCTGAGAGATAGTTATGCCAAATGTTGCAATGTGACTTGCTTATGGGATAAAACAGGAGAGCGAAATTGTACAGAGTCCCACGTGTCACTGGTTCAATTTCGGCCTTTGAAAATGGTGCCTGTGAAAGTACAGTTCGTGCCCTACCTGCCATGTTTTATGAAATTTCATTTGGAGCTTCCTATCCCAAGTTGTGACCTTTTTTCCTATGTCACCTGTTTATGACTGAGATCTGGAAGAGGCAAAAACCCTATATTGTACAGATCATAAATCTGAAAGTACAATGGATTAGAGGCTCTCCTTCGAACACAAGGTACATGGGGATCTTATATTCGACCTGTAAGATTTTCAGATCCTGAAACTTCGCCAAAATGAATTTATAGCGAAAGTTCCACGATGCCTGGTTTTTGCTATATCAAGCCCTAGCTTCACAAGTGCAACAAGTGTCATAAATGCCATACCATGCCTTCTTTCAGGCTAGCTCTGATACCATGTTAGTTTTTCAGAAATTTCAATATGATCTAGGATCTTAACTGAGAGAATAAAATGTACATCATATCTACAACATATCAATCATGGACACAATAATGCAAGCATACAAGAGACACAGAGTTTCACTGGGGAAAACCAAGAAGGTGAAAAACCCCGCAACTTCCTCAGAGATAGATAGAGCAATGATACAACCCAAGTACAAGAGATAGTCCTCCTAGCAGCAGCTTCTCCTCCTCCACTAGTGCGCTACTCTCCAATGAGTGTGTGAGTGAAGAATAGAATGATCAAACAGAGTGCCTCCCACACTCTATTTATACATGACTTGACTTGCCTAATAACCTTTACTAGGTCGACGTCAACTTAACCACTTAACATAATGTTGACAGGGCTGACCCCCAATAGGGTGGTCTAATAACCCTTTAACCCACATGACTTATATAGGGCCGACCCCATCAAGGTGGTCTAATAACCCATCAAGTATAAGTTATGACACTTATAATATAAATGACGACACTTCCGTATAGAGGAATAATAACATCTCTATAGGAATACAATATACATATATGTAAAATACATTCCGAAGGTACAATTACATCAACAACAACCACTTCCAACCACAGTTCGAGGAACAATTTCAACCAACAAAATCAGTGCAATAAGAGGCTGGACAAAAGACGACATGCTAGCTGCCATTGATGATATAGAGTTCAATGGATATTCCATTCGTGTTGCTGCTAAAAAACATGGAGTTGCTACCTCTTCAGTACATTATTGGATAAATGGGCTCACACATACAAAGCGCAGAGGGCATGTTATAGTTATGAGTAAAGATGAGGAGGCTGAGGTGGTTCAGTGGTGTAAGGAGATGGCTAAAATGGGACATGGGCTAGAGCTGATACAGCTAAAATCCACAGTAGCTCAAATCTGTCAAGAGAGGCCAAACCCCTTCAAAGATGGGTTTCCTGGTAAGTCATGGTGGTTTGGGTTTAAAAAAAGGCATCTAAACCTTGTGTTGCGTACAGCTGAGGGCCTAGATAGAGACAGGGTTCTAAATCTACGCCCTGCAATTCTGACTACGTTCTATGCCACCCTTTCTAGTGCATATGAGAAACATGGGCATGCTCCAGACCATATATGGAATTGTGATGAAACAGGTTTACTGGCAGGAAGGAACTGTGGCATGCGTGTAATTTCCAAGGGAGGGAGTCGTAATGTGCCAAAGATTTTGCCTAGGAGAAGGGAGTGGATCACTATTCTATGTTGTGTCAATGCAATTGGTGCTTCAATCCTTGGATTTTATCTATTTAAAGGTAAGACTCAACTCAAAAACTATATACATAATTGTGAACCAGGTGCATGCATGGATGCACATCCCCATGCTTGGATGACCAAAGAACTCTTTTTGAATTGGCTTACTCACTTTGCTGCATCTATACCAGGCGGTGTCTCACCTGTAAATAGACACCTGCTGGTTTTAGATGGTCATGGAAGCCACATTGTTGTGCAAACAATCGAGGAGGCTAACAATTTGGGCATCGACCTGTTGACACTGCCTGCTCATACCACTCACAAATTGCAACCCCTAGATGTTAGTGTGTTCGGGCCTTTCGAGAACTATTTCAGGGGTGAGCGAGCCTCGTGGATGGCAAAGAATCCAGGGGTGGAGGTAAAAAGGTTTGAGCTAGTCAAGCTTGCAAGTAAAGCCTTTAAAAGGGCTCTCACACCTTAGAATATCAAGGCTGGGTTTAAGAGGACTGGAATATGGCCACTGAATTTTGAGGCTCTCATGCATGATGCTAGTTGTAGCCAGGAATTTGATCTTGATGGTCAGGAAGAAGGGGGTGTCTAAGCACATGTTGATGGCCAAGAAGTTGTGGAAGTAGAGGAAGACGTTGTTGCTGCTGATAATATGATATCCCTCTCTCAAGGAGGACCATACTGTGGTGATGAAGAAGAACATGTAAGTGAAACACAATATAACAAACCAATTAACAGTAACATGGAGGTTGTTACACCAACTGAGACAGCTGCAACTTCTGCTTCTGATCTTCTTAATGTCTCTATGCAAGAGACAGTTGCAACTTCTGCTTCTGATCATGTCAATTCAAATGTTGATCATGCACCAGGAAGCAGCAATGGAGAATTGAATTTTCCAAGCCAAGTTACCCCACCATCATGGCTGGCAGAAGCCATGATGAATTTGGACAAAAATATTGTCTCAAGGACAAATGAAGAAAGCATGAACATGCCTTCACAGCCAAGAGAATTGGAAGATGAAATTGTTCATTATTTTGTGGACAATGGAAACCTAGAAGAAGATAGTGTCCACAATGAGGTTCCAGCTGAAGAGGACAATATGGTTCAGATAGAGCAGGAGAACATTGACCCAAATATTGAAAGGCAAGTGTCAAGCAAGGAGCAGCAAGTGCCAAAGAAGGGCCAGTTGCTTGGTCGGTCCCTAAAGCTACCAGTAGAGAGAGTGTCAGCAAAAAGAAGGCAAGCAACAACAAACAATCTTTGTCTATGCCGAAGTTCATAGTTACTCACCTCAGAAGACTATATAAAACTATTGGTTGAGTCTAAGCATAGGAAACTTGAAATCCAAGATTTAAAGCAAAAACAGAGGGACTTAGCTAAAGAAAAGAAGGCTGCAAGGATTGTTGCAGCAGAACTTCGAGCACAAGAAAGGCTTGAAAGAGAGAAAGAAAGACAAGAAAAGGCTCATAAAAAACAAATGGCAAGGTAGGAAAATGAATTGAGAAAGGCTCACCAATTGCTTCAAAAAGAACAAGGGGTGGCAGAAAGTTCTGCAATTGATGCAAACATAGTGGAGGGGAGTACGATGATGCCAAACACATTGGAACATCTTGCAGACAATACTCCATGTTTCCAAGAACTCCTAAACATCCAAGTCCTCCGCTATCAACAAGTGCACATGCCCACTTTATTCCCTCCTACCAGTGCAGGTGTCAGACATATGTATGATTATCAGGGGGCTCAACCTAATGCAGGGGTTAGTAGCACAAGTGTGCACTGTGGCTACTCAATTCCTCCATGGCTACAAGAAGCAAATTGGATATCATATGGAGGCAACCAACCACAACCTAATCAGACATTGTTAGGTAGGCCAACCAACTTGCCTCAAGCAGGAAACTCAACAATATTGGGCACTGAAGATCTTGGAGGACATCAAGCATAGGGGTGTCATATAGGGGTGCCAATTTTTTTGTTGTGACCACATTGCAATGTGGATTTTGTAATCACTGGGTCTAACTACTGCAACATGGACATTTTGTATACAATCCTAGACCATTTTGGGTACAATCCTAGGTCATATCGTTCCCCAATGTTTGCGGCATTGTAATCAGGGGTTTCTCATGAGGTTTAATATATAATGTCATCTTTTCAACAACAAGCTGTAATGTTCTCTGATTAAACATTTCATTAACATTTTTTAGGGTTTATGAATTTAGTTTGTTGTTAGTTTATGTTGCAATCATAGTTTGGATTGAATTATTGAAGGTTCTATGGTTTATGTTGCAGTAGGGTCTATGGCTTATGTTGCAGTAGTTTGGGTTGAATTATTGAAGAGGAAAAATTTGGGCTGAATTATTGAAGGTTCTATGGTTTATGTTGCAGTAGGGTCTATGGCTTATGTTGCAGTACTTTGGGTTGAATTATTGAAGAGGAAAAATTTGGGCTGAATTATTGAAGGTTCTATGGTTTATGTTGCAGTTTGTTTATGTTGCAATCATAGTTTGGGCTGAATTATCAAAGGTTCTATGGTTTATGTTGCCCTATATTCCTTAAAGTAACAGTTAGGAATGGGGTTGAACCATCACTGGGGTGCAAAACCCATCCATGCGATGCTAACTGATTTGGAACATGCCCATATTTCTCTCCATGGAGGGCTCTCATGCATGACTTATTACACCTAAATACAGTATCATACTAATCAACATAAATGCATGCTATGCTCTACCCAACAACTAATTGAACAAAATACCTACAACCAAATCAGAAGGAAAAACTGAAAATTTAACTTCTTCTATTTTGCACATAATGCAAGTTATTGTCCCATAATGCAAGTAATGATCTGATAAGATGGAGCACCCCACTTGATGTTAATAGTTAAAAGTTAAAACTGCATCGTACAGTTGTAAATTAAAACAATAGCCAATTGTGTTCCCTATAGTCGTAGTTAAATTAAAAGCCAATCAACAATAGCCAATTTGGCACACTGGTTGATATGAACAACTGAATTATGTGTATTCTTCCAATAAGATGAGACAATGGACAAAAGTCACTGTTGTCAACTGGCATCCATCCCCTGTATGATGCAGTCTTGACTTTTAACTATTAATATCCTACTGCAACAAAAACCAAAAACATAAACCAACAACAAACTAAATTCATAAGCCCCAAAACAATTATAAACCCTACTACAACATAAACCATAGAACCTTCAATAATTCATGCCAAACTATGATTGCAACATAAACCAACAGGGAGCTAAAATCATAAGTCCCAAAAACATTTATAACCCTACTGCAACATAAACCATAGAACCTTCAATAATTCAGGCCAAACTATGATAGCAACATAAACCAATAGGGAGCTAAAATCATAAGCCCCAAAACAATTATAAAACCTGCTGCAACATAAACCATAGAACCTTCAATAATTCAGGCCAAACTATGATTGCAACATAAACCAACAGGGAACTAAAATCATAAGCCCCCCAAAAATTATAAACCCTGCTGCAACATAAACCATAGAACCTTCAATAATTCAGGCCAAACTGCGATTGCAACATAAACCAACAGGGAACTAATTTCATAAACCCCCAAAAAATTATAAACCATCCTGCAACATAAACCATATAAACTTCAATAATTCATCCCAAACGATGATTACAACATAAACCAACAACAAACCAAATTGATAAACCCTACTGCAACATAAACCATAGAACCTTAAATAATTCAGGCCAAACTATGATTACAACATAAACCAACAGGGAACTAAATTCATAAACCCCCAAAAAATTATAAACCATGCTGCAACATAAACCATAGAAACTTCAATAATTCAGCCCAAACGATGATTGCAACATAAAGCAACAACAAACCAAATTGATAAACCCTATAAAATTGATAAACCCTACTACAACATAAACCATAGAACCTTAAATAATTCAGGCCAAACTATGATTGCAACATAAACCAACAGGGAACTAAATTCATAAACCCCCCCAAAATTATAAACCATGTTGTAACATAAACCATATAAACTCAATAATTCAGCCCAAACGATGATTGCAACGTAAACCAACAACAAATCAAATTGATAAACCTTACTACAACATAAACCATAGAACCTTCAATAATTCAGCCCAAACTATGATTGCAACGTAAACCAATAGGGAACTAAATTCATAAACCCTAAAATTTATATAAACCATACAGCAACGTAAACCATAGAACCTTCAATATTTCAACATAACAACTTCGCATAATAACTCTGCATAACAAATTTGCATGATAATTCTGCATAAACCCTAACAACTTCACACACCCTAGCCAACAACAATTCATAAACCTTAACGAATTCACCTTAACCTTAATAAATTCATAAACACTAAAACATTCATAAACCCTATTGCATCATAAACTCTACTGCAACATAAACAAATTAATTATTCATTATTCACCATTCACAATTCATTAAACAACATTAACAGTATCACAAGTCCATGCTGCGGCGAATGCAGTTCACCATTGCCGCCGATGCCACATAAAAACCCACATGCTAAATGCATTTCACCATTGCCACAAACGCAACGTAAACCCATCACAAACAATTCAAACCCAAATCAAAGTGCGAGCAGGAAGGTACCATTGCCACAGCCGGGAGCAGGAAGGGACCAAACCAATTCACCAACAGAAATGCACAAATTCACAACCCAGAAATGCACAATTTCACAAATTCACAACCAAGAAATGCACAATTTAACCTATAAAAGCAGCAGAAATGGTCCATGAAATCCCTAGAAGGTTGAGAGTGTTGAAAACACTGACACAAGAATGGCTGGTAAGAAACCTACCAGCGCCACCAAAGAAGTGCGAGCAGGAATCGCCATTGCCACTGCCGCGAGCAGGAAGGGACCAGATACTGCCGTGAAGAGGAAGGGACCAGCGCCACCGAAGAAACATGAGCAGGACGAGACTAGCGCTACCGAACAAAGGCAACGGACGCGTGATGGAAGCCACCATCGCCACCAGCGAAACCAGCCGAGCAGGAACCCAATAACACCACCACCGAGCCGAGCAGGAACAGCACAACAACACCACCCAGACGAGTTCATGGGCATGGAGAGAGCGTCAACGTCAGGAGAACCAGCGGATAGAACAAACCGCAGCGGCGAACGCCATCCGTCGGGGGGTAAGGTACCAACCGTCCGCCACATCATAGAAGCACAGCAAGATACCGACAGAACTAGAGCGAGAGTGGTGCAGAACAAGAGTGGGGGTGGTGCAGAACCATAGCGGGAGTGAACAGGAAATGGGGGTGGCAGAGCGTTCACAGACAGGGCCCGAGCAACAATACACGGGAGGAAGGAGAGGTCGCGAGAAAAGCGCTGGAAAAGCATTAAAACGTGTGCCATAAAGGCCGCTTCATGGTGCCCACCCACCACGATAGGTGGCGGTGCCATCTGGGCCCGTTCTAGCCTCGTGTCGACTCGCCAACGTGGCATGGGGGAGGGAGCCACGTGGGGTGTCCAACAACTGCCATCCCTCCCCTAGTGTAGATGCAAATATCTTGAAAAAATATGTAGTTTAAAAAAGTACGGTACTGAAAACGGACTTTGTATGTTAAAATCATGCATTTTTTAATACAAACATAAAATGAAACCAAGGAACCACGTGGTAGACAGAGATTGATCCACGTGATGATGAGTGCACAATAAATAATTTTCTGTTTCACTAACTTTGCCTATAAACTCACTTTACAAATAAGTTTGTTGCAAGATCAACACTTGCACAATTGCGAAGGATTGCAACGTAACCACATTAAAAAAAAATGTTGCCCATCTCTAGGGGTTGTTTGGCAGCAGGTTATGTGCCAGAATTGACGTGCACAAGGTTAATTGTGCCGTAACATGTTTTCCATCCACGCCAAAGGATTTAAGGAAGTATGCATGGTGCCTTTAATAACTTTATTTGTTAAAATAAAGTTATTATGATGAATGAATAAAAATATAAAAAGCATGAAGATTTTGTCATATGGAGACTTATGGGTATGCGTCATACTTTTAAATAGGATATTATAATTTGTGGGGTTTTAAAGGGTGCACTAACGACATACTCTTATGATGAGAGCAAAGGTATTGATGAGTGCAAAGGTATTGATAATTGAAGGATACATTGGAGTTTTAAAGTCATGTGGGAAAGCCTCAAGTTAATTTAAATTTATTTTTGATATGGCCGAAGCATAAAAAGGGTGGTTGAATCGTTTTAGAAAAAAATGATTATTGCTTTAAATAAAAAAAATGCACGTTGAGGTTTTTGGATACGCATCTTGGGAAGTGATTAAATACAAAGGCTCGTTGCTTTTTTATATCTTCCGAAGGTAATATATTGTAATCGGTTAGTTTCAAACTTGTATTGAATTTTTAATAATAACAAAAGCTAAACTGAATTATCAAAGTTAAATTTTTAGAACTGAGAAATTGAGAAAATTATATTTTATAATTATGAAAAAAAACTTATTTTACTAACTTGTAATTGGTTATATGTGTGACATGACAATGATTGGACTAATTTCAATTTATTCTCAACGGATATGAATAATTTAAAAAAATTAAAATGATTTAATTAACTTAAATATTAATTTTAATGGCGTCATTCTTAGAAAGTGAATACAAGAGGTGTTCCGGCGAGGCATAGTTCTACCTCTTCTTGTTATTTTTTTAGAATTTTGATGATCTGAGTCATTTTAAAATGGGCCAAAACCCTTAGAGGCATGATTTCATGGCATAGTTCCACAGTAAATAGAGTGAAACTACGATTCCATCAATTTTTATAACCAAATTTAGAAAACAAATCACAAAAAAACAAAACCATTTGAGTGCCAGTTATCCCACACCCACACCCATGGGTCTGTGTTGTCCTTTGATATGAGGTCTCGATAAGTCAATGATGTAGAGCGCCGACCTGACAAGGGTTCCAATGTTTTCATCTTTTAATGCAATTACTTTGTAAAAGGGGCTTTCATTAATATGCCACAAGGGTACACGTATTGGTATTCGTGAAGTTTTTAGTCCTTTATTTATTTCTAGCCCATCTTTGATCTCATCGCTTCATAATATATTTCTAGCCTATCTTTGATTTGATCGCTCTATTCATTTGTTGTATTCTATATAGAAAAAATTAATATTATATGCTTTAATGCCAAAACAATATTTTATATAAAAAAATAAATTAATATTATATGTTTTAATGCCAAAACAATAGTTTATCGATTCCCTATAAAGTATTCTTCTATCTTATTTCTTTTTATCATGATTACTTTAATTAAACTTCTTTTTATCATCATTACTTTAATTAAATTTCTTTTTTTAAAATGTATTCTTGATATTCATATGTAGAATCAAATAATACAATATGTCATAAGTTGATAAAATGATAAAAATCTAGACTTATGTTTGAATATGTTACATTCCATCCATTATGCTTGAAAAAAATTAAGTATAAATAAATTACACATACCAATAAACCACAAACCACATGGTTATTTTAATTAAACTTCATTATACTTGACATTAATTAAGTATAAATAAATTATACATACCAATAAATCACATATTTACTTAAGTAAAAAAAATTACACCTAAAAATAAATTAAATATATAATATTATTAATTAGTTAAATAACAAATTAGCCCACTACTATCCGTTTGATGCAATATTTATATATATTACATTTAGAAACATACATACCCTCTAAGTTGAGGTTGGATGTTGCATTGCTGCAACATATTAGCATTGCTTTTTACAATGTGATGGAAACTATTATATTAATTTATAATATAATAGATTTCTTTATATCTATATATTTATTTATTTATCTATCTATATATGATATAATAATGAATGGTTTATAATTTTTTTTATTGATGATAAAATATTGAATATAATAAAAATATATAATTTATTGTTTAGTTTTTTTTTTACATAATTCAGTCATCACTAATGTCATCTTATTTCTACAATTTCACTATCTTTCATTTTTACAATTTAACTAAAAATCATATTACTATTTTTTATTGCACTTTTACTACAAAAGAGTTTAACTAAAAAACTTATATTATTATTATTATTACTATTTTTGTCACATTTTTACTACAAGGCAGATATTGAGGAGCTTTGCTTCTAATTCCATTTATAATAGACTTAAAATTATAACAAACTTATAATAAATGTAGCTTAAAATTATAAAACACTATCCTTCTAAACTTCCAACATAAGAATATAGTTGTTTGTATGCACTTTTATCTCAATGAAGTCCTCGTATTACTCTATCCTATCCTATTACTAATTATTATAATCATCCATGGAACCTCTAGGGAAGTCTTTAGAAAGACATTCTCTCCAGCCCTAAGGCTCTAACAAAAAACTAGCACACCGAGTTCACCTAGAATAACATTGAAACTCAAGTTAAAAATACTAAATTTTATTACTTTTTACCACACTTTTCTTAAAAGGAGATACTAAGCAGCTTTGCTGCTAATTCCACTTGTTTTAAAGATGCGTTGGTGATAATATTTATTATTAATATACGTTAGAGTATTTAAAACATAGTCGTTGAATAGATTTTAAAAGACCATTCCTTCAAATATTAAAATGAGTAGATAATAAACTAAAGGGGACATTATTATATTTCAAGGCATTAACTTTATACACGCATTCAACATATTGTGGGAAGCATCGAATACAAGTAGAAGAATAACGTGGCTACTAGTTGAATATTTTGGAAGCCATAAATGCATGTTGATTGTTTTTATATGCCGATGGTTAACTATTTCAATGATACATTGATAAGGCCATGATATTACTTGTCAACCCACATTAAATTACCGAGACGTTGATGATGACAACATTTTTTAAGTGTGGACAAACATTATATGGATAGTGTAGGTAAGCATTAATCACCACATAATTGAATGGTAAAACAAGAGCCATATGGTGGTATTGTCCTTACGGTAGTGTAGAGTAGGAATTAGAAACAATGGAAAGTGCATAACCCATTGGAAGAATTGCAATGGAGGCAAAACAAAAGTGTTGTTTGGTTCAATTGGAATTTCAAACTCTTTGTAGACGATAATTACTGTTTCTCTCTTACGTAGCAAGTTATAGACAAAACCACAACAACAATATAGAAGAATTGTAAATTCTTACTTTTCTAATAACAATGCTATCTTTAAAGAGACACCAGAAGGCCGATGAAGATCATCTTCATATGACCAAACTTCCATTTCCAACCTTTTTGAATCCTGGTATCTAAAGGCATCTTCTTGCATTATGTCATCTTTCTTCTCTAGCTAGTCAAAATGTTTCAGGATTGCTCTCTCATATACCTACAACAAGGAATTTGTTATTCTTGAGATCACAAGGCATAATCTTATACAACAACCCTTCTATCTACATTCTAGTGAATAACTGCAAATTGAGGAGAATGGCACAAAATATATTCATTCAAATGAGGATTAATACAAGCAATATATTTGAGATAATCTAACTTACAAGGATAGCAAGCTCATCACCAAGCCACTTAACAAAAGCTAGAGCATCGTCCATGTCAGTATAAGTTGTAGCTCGCACATCTCTTATTAAGTATCAGATAAAGTCACCTTTTGTCTCCACATACGATTTGATCTATAAATTTAAAAAGGAAGAAATAATATGTTTATGACATTTTTTTTTTAACAGAAACAGAGGAGTTTATATATATATATATATATATATAAGGTTGTGCGCAGCCATTCATTACAAAAATTGAGCCAACATTCTGCTTCAGGGAGAGGGAAAATGCAGAATTTAAAAAGATTTGGGCCCTTAAAGTCTTTACTTCTTGTCTTCCTGAAAGTTCTGTTCATTTTACTGGGATATACCCTTACAAACTGTTTACATAATAATAGGCAAAAAAACATTTAGAAAGTGGCGTTCAAAGGGAACCTGTGAAGAGAACATTCACCAAAATTTCTAAGAAGAGAAATTATCTGTAATTCTGCTGTAGAAAAGAGGCGGCCTCCAGCATTCCTTGATTGACTGATGGCGCGTCCTGAACATGACTGAACTGGGTTTTGCTGATGAAAACAGAGAGGTCTTCTTTGATGGTGTCAACCTTCCCAAAAAGATCAATGGTATTCCTGTCTATATGATCCAGACGAGACTCTACACAAGAGAGGCGAGAGTGAATATACTTGAATTCCATATTCTGCTCTTTATTTTGGTCCACAATGGAGCAAACGGCCGAGTACGTTCTGCTCAGATAAACCTTAATCTCCGAGGTAAGCTGATTGAGCGTGGCAAGAGCTTGCCTAACCCCGTCCGTGTTGCTGAGAGTCGAGCTGCTGTAGGGAGGTTCTTCTTCAAGAATTTGGAGAGGGTCGAGAGCAGAGACCGAGAGGCTCAACTGCTTGAGCTCTGGACCGAGGGAGAGAGAGTTAGACCGCTCCATGCTTCGAAACGAAGCCCAAATATCTCCCTGATGCATTAAATGCTTATGCATGGGAGCTTTAATGCCCATGGTGGAGGCACATGGGCGTTGTCGTGTCGACTGAAGGGGGACGCGGACAGGAGAGGCCGGGTGCCCACAATGGGGGGATCATCCCCAATAGACCATAGGAAATGGGTTTAATCTCATTGTCCAACTTCTCAAGGGATAAACCTATACTCCAAAACTTTATTTTGCAATAATTGACCTTTTTCCAATGTGGCTCCTATGTTGGCAAGCTTGTCAGCTGTGGAATTAAGATTTTTGAGGACGTGGAAAAAAAGAGTGTCGGTGGGAAGAGGAAGGAGCTCGATTCTTTTTCGAAATCTTTGGCTCTTAGATCTTCTAAGGGAGTCATTCCTCATACCTTGGATTACATGCCTGGAGTCTCCCAAGACCTGTAGCTTTTCCATGTTTAAGGTGGAAGCTATCTCAAGTGAATGATGCATCGCCAACCATTCTGCTTCATTATTAGTTCTTGAGCCTAATCCCCAGGAAAAGTTAGCAACTTTGCTTCTTCCGGGATCAAAAATAATCCCCCCCGCACCTACCTCCCCCGTGTTTATGACATTGGCCTATCAAAACAAAACAATAGTTGAACCACATTTCAAATAATAGGGGAACTTAAACAAAGTTTAAATCATTTCTAGCAAATGTGCAAATTGGTTCTTAATTTCTCCAATGTCATTGTGAGCAATCACTACATCTTGATTATCAAAAAGTATCATTCCACATGATTTTTTTTTTGCATCTGGTTTCATCAATGAATGGTAAAAATTGACTACTTCTGGAGCTTTTTGCACAAAATATTTTTTAACTGTGAACTTAGGCTGAAGGGCATGATGAGGGGTAGGTGGTGGTGGAAGCACATTGTTGTCACATTTTGGAGGTGTAGAAGTTATACCTGTAATATTTCCTGAGGGAGGTTTTGGAGGAGATTTGTGTAATCTTAATGGCTTATTTCCATCTTCTGATGAGATAAAATTTGTCAAAAGAGGTTGCTTGAGAGTTATTGCTTCCTTCTCTACCATAGTTTGCCTTTCCATTTCCACCTTATCATGTTCAATGCTATGGAAAATCAAACTTGCCATCACCAAGTTTTTGATCACAAATACAAGAAAAGAAAATGTCTAGGATCTATAGTGGTGATGGTCAAAAGAAAATCAAAGCAGGGCCAGACTATTAATCCAGTTATTGAAAAATAAGAGCCGGAGGATGAACTGAAACCACATAGCTTAAGTCGGGGCACTAACAAGTTGATTAATTCGTCCCCACCTGGAGATATGCACCGTGGATTAGGAGCATTATTAAGTACTCACCTCTTTCATAGAATGAGATAGAGTGAAACTAACACCTTAAGAACCTAGCTCATGAAATCCATTCGTTAGCTAGAGCCATGCCCATTAAATTTATGCATGTGGTCAGATCGTAATTGGAAACGCGAGATGGGACGGGGCAAGTTCACATATATGAATTGGGATCAATCTTAGTTGGAATGAACATGGTATGCTTAGTCCAGCTGGAATAGTGAGTTTTCACAACTCCTTTCCTATGTGTTCCCTCTGAATCTAGGTAAGTCCGATAGGAGGTAGAGGGTGAGAGAAGGTAGACCATTTGGATCAAGGTTTTAAAGCAGATTTTTTAAATAACTGTCATTTTCTCTCGCTCATCCATAACAATAAATCTTTGAATGGAAATCAATCTTGCCCAAGTGAAATGGATCTCAGAAATAAATGGATCTGCAAAATGGAGGACGAGGACGATTTAACAGAGATATGCAATACATGAGAGCTGACTTCCCCACGTCGGCTATGTATGGGCTCCATTTACCAATGACGACGTTAGCAGGATGGAGCGAATCACATATCAAATAAATGGTTTATATACAAATTTAGTTTAACACTAAACAATCCAATATAATGTCAAACATTGGAACTTAGAAAAATTGCTATCGCGTACGAAATAAATAATCCATCGGATGGATCCCTATATTCCCTGCTACCATATGGATAATAATAATGCACTAGGTAGAATAATAATGAGATTGGAAGTGGTCCACAGGAAATGCTCTTGGAAATATTGGTTGGAGCAATATAAAGGCGTGTTGATCAAATTGCAATTTTAAAAGTTTTAAATGGTGGTATGCATAGGAAAGAATCCATCCTATAGTGTACACCATTACATGGAAAGTATGAAGACACACTAATTAGGAATAACTAGCAATTGCACCTTAGGGTGCAATAAAAGAACGTCGTATTGAAGACTCAAATAGAAACATGCATGTTTATCAACAAATAGAATAATCTATATGTAACGTAGCTTGGAAATTATCAGCTCTCAAAGCAGGAGACTCTTTGAAATTGTGGGCGCCGTAATAGTTGGTGGGAGACGTTGTAAAAGGTGAAATTCATAAAATCTATATGGATAGTAGAAACACGTGCTCTCATCATGGAATAATGAATCAAGTGTAGAAATCATTTCAATCGTCGGACACTTTGACTAAAAGATTGCAAGCCCTTGTTGGCCATTCTATTACTACTACCCAAATTTTCAAACCTCACAACATCACTACTTCTAACGAAAGTGACAAACAACTGAGTATGATTGCTTACATTTAACCACAATGCTCTCTAATATTCTAATCTATTCAAGCTACTGCTTGACATCTCTGTTTGCTGCATTTTCCCATGCTCTCTGACCCACCTGCAGATCCAAAACAACAATAGAATTTGCACTGCCATCGGTCCAAATTAGTCCATTGTGGGTCTCGGTAGTCAAGCATGAGCTACAAGCAAAGCATCCAACATGATTCATATCGCAATCCCTTGCTAAATATGGGCGATGCCCTTTCTTTCACAGGCCTCTCTCATATCTATATATCCTTCGCGGTTTGCATGCAGTGATAAGCTCTCTCACAAAATTACATTCAAAAGGACTAGCAATTGACTGCCAGTCTTTTGTTTCTAAATATTAATCTGGGTTTTTTTTTTCTCCATTTGGTTTCAAGCATATTGGGTTTTGTGAGCATTTGGGTGAGTACCCATAAGCTAGAAGTGCGTATAAGGTGAGATATAAGGACATTTATGTGTGTGTATATAGGGGGGTGCTGAAGACGAATGTGAAAAACTAATAGAGAGATCGATCGATTTGAGGATAAGAGTGGGTTCCATTATGAAACAATATTTCTATATGCACAATGCCAATAATGTGAATAATCTAACGTTTTGAGAACATTGTATCAAGTCTCAAGTTTTAACTTTTAGTTTGTGGTTCTCCCACCAATAGTTTATTTTACCTATTCCTTCTTCAACTCCCACTTTCCCCTTCAATACAAAATTATTTTATCACACCCTAAAATGCAATTGCTAATTATGATCATATATAGAATTCATTAAATGCACATGTAAAAAATAAATAAATAAAGTGAAAACTATAGCTTCCTCGCCCATGCCTGACCTATGTTAAACATAATATAGTGTATATAGGTATAAAACGAGGTAGGTACGTCTTTATAAATGATATTAAATGCTTAAAAAATCATGTTTCTAAATGTACACATGGAAGCAAAAACCAAATAGAGGAGGTGAAAACTATAGTCTCTTAAGATAGTTTTAGGTTTAAAATGAGTAGGATGGTCCTCATGAATTTTAATAATAATAAATACATTTAAATCATTTAATGTGGACCCTAATAAATTCTACGAACGACAAAGATGGTGAGAGTGAGGATCGTCACGTAGATAAACATAAAATGTAGATAACATTAGAATGTTTCCCTTCTGTTATCTCGTCATGTAATTTTGACTTGAAACGATGATACTCCTATCCACATCCAGGTAACCACATCCGTTGGATGAATTCCACTGCTTTTGCTCGATTGAGAGTGCTAAACACATTTAGAAAGAAAGGAGTCTCAAAAAGATCGTTAGGACTGCGTCAAAGAAAAGACAAGAAAACGTTTACCATAATAAATTAAAATACAAAATAATTAACAAATACAGCTATGAATATTCAACTACGCCGACCAACTCCAAGTAGTTTGCCATGGAAAATAAAAAGAACACTCACATCAACATTAAATAACAATAGTGCCACCGCATAGGCGTACTGGGAAAAATGAACAGTTAAGATAAAGCAATAGGCGGTGAAATCGTCCAGAAATGAATCAAGGGCATAAAACATTTCAATCGTCGGACGTTTGATTGGACGGTGTAAAACTTATGAAAGCAAAAATTTGGGAAGTCTCTCCCACTTGTAAAACACCTTATGGCGTAACTAACAGCCAATACAAACCCAAAATTGTCTATGCACACTCTTAATTTATGTAAGAGAGGAAGGGAAATAAACCTGAACACCATGAGGCAATAGTATTTCCATTTAATGTCAACAGATTGATGAGGGGTGGATGCAAAGCCTTCTAGAAGAAATCACATACATATTCTTTTTTCCTTCTAGAGGAAATCACATATATATTCTTACTTTGGAACCAAAATCAACATGGACAATTTCACCCTTGGGTCCTGTAACGTGTAAACAAAATAAAAAAGCATTATAACATCTTTCACTTCCTTCAACATGAGGCATTTTAACTACAATGTAAAAAATCCCTTAGTAAAGAGGAGCATAAGATTTAAGTTGAAAAATACGCAAGGATAATAGAAAAAGTAAGATATAACACAAACATTGATATAAATTCAAGCTAAAGTAAAGGAATTTCAAGCAAGATCAATCAAACGAAAAGTATATAAGCAGATTTAACTTCTCTATGATCCATATTCTCCTTCAACCACATACCATAGAATGCATAACATCATTAATTTCCTCACAAACACTACCCTTACCATTGTCATCGGACTCTTGAATAGCCGTTCTATCAATAGATTCAACACTTAGAACGTTTCTCCATATTCACCATTGTCATCGACTCTTGAATACCCGTGCTATCAATAGATTCAACACTTAGAACTTTTCTCCACATCAAATGAAAAGCATGAAAAACTTCTTTGTGATATGAAATCATAAGTCTTTGAAGATGTGGCATATGAACCTCGAATGCAAGATGAATTCAATACAGTCTCAAAGTCATATAGAACTGGGCTTCTCTCCTTCAAAGAAGCTGCAACCTCACCTGTTAGTTCATCCTGCTGATCCCAACCTGAAGATGAATATTCATGTAACCAATTCAACTCATTTTGATTGGCACAGGTAGGATAAAAAATACCTTTGCCATCTTTCAGCCACTCACTCTAGGACCCAACATAATAGATCCTATCTGCCCATTTGTAGACACCATGCCCATGCTCCAACCCATCGAGCCAATGCCATTCATATTTATCACTTCTACTCCACTTCAAAGCGTCTCCAAATCCTTGTTTCAGGAACCAACTTAAACCTTCCTGGATTAGGATTGAACGATGGCTTTATGAAAATCAATTAAAAAAAGCACAATTGTGGAATCTTTATCTTCATAGCAAGAGAAACTAGTATCTCCGAAAATGAATTTTTTTGTAACACTGAAATAATAGCAAGGGCAGTTTGCAGCAATGGAATGTGGTACACAGGGCCATGATCACATGAGTGACCGGTTGTACATTGAGGCGGTGGAGGACGATCGTTCGGAGAAAGAGAAGTATATGTGTGGGCAGGGAGCACATTGAAGGAACGCAGGTAAGTAGGTATACATTGAAGGAGCTCAGGTGGACACAAACAGATTCGGTGCCAAGATCAATGAATGAGCTGCTTCCAATCGTCGTTAAAATGATTGAATGACTCATAATATATAAATCCTCAAACTCGAGGAGAAACTCCTTACGGCGTAATTACAGGGTCACGTGGATAGATAAGTTGGTTTAAACAACATTAGGAATTAAAAGTATGGCATGTATGGATAACGTAATAGCAGCAGTCGACAACGTAATCGTATAATCAAGAAGAATAATGACAATGGGAAGGTAGCACATATCATTATTGTTGGTAGAGGTATTATTGTTTGGAAAGGATACAAAAAGGTGAGGAAAAAAGTATAGAGCCCCAAAGGATACCGCCATTGAGCCCATTGGCAATTTCTATGGATATATGTTCATGCATGCCATCCTTGGGTAGAAACTCTTATGTTGGAAGTTACAGTTTCCAACACAAAGGTTTGCTCAATTCATTTAAACATTTACTTGAAGCAAATGATGTGGAGAATTCAAAGACATGTTGAGGGAACCACTTCTCATTGAAAGGAGTTGAAATTCTGTTGACACCCTATTCACTTTTCAAGGGAAGCTGGCTAACATTGAGCACTCAATTCCGTTTTGCAATTATACATTTTTACAAAGGAATTATTCTTAAACGTTGTATAGAAGCTAATGCACAAATTTACAACTATCTTGAAATTAGGTATACACATTTTGGCTAGAAAGGAATAATCATTGTATTAATATTCCTCTATGTTAAGCCTTATACTGTGGCTGTCGAATTTCTCATTCCGAAGAGGGATAATTTGGCCCAACTTTGTCATAAAATGGCTTTAGAATTTGCAGGAATAAGGGTTAACTCACAACAATAATTCATTCTACTTTGAACTTTAGTTGTTTTACCTACAATATGGTTACGTAACCTGAGTATGCTAGATTACGTATCAATTGGTGGTGATGCTGCATATGTCCTTGTGGTGTTGGTAGTAGCTTGGGTTGGTGTATTTGATTGTATTAGATTTCACTCACAAGGGATTGTGAAATTTGAATGGATTACCTACTACTATTTTTTTGTATGGCTTCTACTTTTATGGCCATACTGTGTCTCCTAGCATCTATTCTCTAGTGATGGATTGAAGACAATTTTTTGAAGGTCACGGGCTTCTTTCAGCTTCATTTAAGGGCCTTCTAAAGGGGTGCATTGGAATTTTTACAGGTTGGAGAAGTGCAAAGGTCATGCAATCATGGAGACTTTTCCATTTCATGTGCATTAAAAAATAAATGAATATATGTATGTTGGATTTCCATCTTATTGTGGAAGCTGAAGTGTTTCATCTACCCATATTTCACTTTTAATAAAATCCACTGGAGATGCATATATGGGAGGTATTCTCTCTCTCTCTCTCTCTCTCTCTCTCTCAGAGGGTATAGATAATGTTCTAAGTCTAATATTTTCCCTTCATTCTACCATGTATTCCACATAGAAGAAGAGAGAGAGAGAGAGAGAGAGAGAGAGAGGCGGGTATAGCTAATGTTCTAAGTCTAATGTTTTCCCTTCATTCTACCATGTATTCCATATTCCATAGCCTAACAATGCTAGTGATGGTAGGAAATTCTACAGTCCAAGGTCCAACATTAGGTTGAAAGCAGAATGGCGTAGATTATTCTTATTTTCTTTATGATTTGATTTCAACTGTAAACATTTGTAAGACCAAGACTTTCATGAATGCAAATATCTTTCAGACAACATGAGTGTGGGTTGGTGTTGAGGGAAAAATGTCACAAGAGTGAGCAATCTTCCATGTTTTATCTTTGTAGGTTGCATCAAGGAAACAATATTAGATGTGGGTTACTGTTCCATACATCAAATGGAAAAGCAAGATTCAAATAAATAAGTAAAAGGACAAATTGAAAAGTGCTAAGCAAAATAAAAGAAAGAGGAAGAGTTTGCTAAACCAGATGATATTTTCCCAATGGTAAAGTTTGTTACAATGGTGTCACCTAGGATATGGAGGCTTCAATGGAATCCAACATACTCCCTCAGGGAGGGTACCTTTTTTTCCATACAAATGCTTGATAACAAACTTAGAACAATGGATAAAAACACTTGCTCATTGAAGAAGAAGACAAGGGAGACTTGCATTCCAAATAGTGATAAGAAATGGGTTGAAAGATGATATCTCACACCAATTCTCGTAGCATAACTTTACTCTATATTTATCTCTAATGGATGCATTCCCATGGCTTCCTTTTATAGGCCAAATGGAGGTATTGAAACATCTAGTTCCGAAAGTGAATGCTCTTGCTCATGAAGTGGTCCTCCATATACATGAATGAGGATATTGAATGCTTCCAAGAATGTAAAGATTCCAATTCAAATTTTGGATCCAAGAGTGTTGTTTTGAGCCTTGAATGCACCCTCGAAAGTTTGGTGGTCCGAATGCTGGCACAAATCCACGAGTTTCAAAGAATAAGTCGCATTGATCCATGCGGGTTTCAAAATAAAAGTCGCATGGTTGTCCATAATTAATGACTTTATCATTCAAAGGTTCAAATCTCATTATGAATTTGATGAGTATGTCTTTAATGAGTTGCATGTTGTATGTTGATGATGCCCTTCTGTAATATTAGCTGAAATGTCACATGTGTGCAAGATTTAGGCATTAATATATGCCCCTTGATGTTTGAGGTTAGGAAGGTACTTGTTATCACACAACTTGTAGTTGCCCCTAGAGGTATCCCATCCGGGACGGTAGAGGAGACAGGCAACTAAAGAGGTGACCCAAGAGATGCCACGGTTCCCAATGCAATATGGGAGTCACGTCAACCGAGGCACTCTTCGCTTTAGGTCAAATTGTACTTAGACCAAGGGGGAGACCCTATACCCCAATCACAGTTGATTGGACCCAAACAAAGGTTTCTAAGGGTAGGTAAATGATGAGTTACGGAAACCAATGCAAGGCTAAGTGGACCTAAGAGTTAAGGAATGGTTGAAGGTGGTGTAATGGATAGTTAGTGTTTCAACCTATTTATGGCTTAGGCCACATGATGGGGTATGATTACTAGGTATAGTACCATGTGTTTGCACAAGTGGGTCTTGTTTTCTTGGGAAGTGTGGAATGGTTCTAGGTGGGCCCACAAGGTGAAGTTAGGTGTGATGTTGGTACTATAGGTTAGGTATAGGCTAGATCTATAAGTTGGAGTTGGTTCTAGGAGTACCCATGTGCTAGATCTAGGGTTTGACACAAATCCCAAGGAGTGCGACTTGCTTGGAGAAGGACTAGTGCCTTGTTGGATGGGCTAATGGGGTCAAAAAGTATGTCAAAGTGTAGATCGGGACACCTAGAAGCCAAGTCAAGTGGATTGAAGGAGATCCAATGGTTGGATCTTACTAGATCTAGGTTAATAAGTGATTACCCTAAGTGGACCACAATTCCTTGAAACAAGGGATGCAACCCCCAAGGTGGATCGTGACAAAAAGACAGTATGGACCTAGGTTTCAAGACATGGGGATTCCAAATCCACGAAAATCTCCAACACCCACCTCCTAGAAGTGGACCAACTCAAATCTTCAAGGGGGTGCGACTTGCCCAAGGAAGGTAAAAATATGGGTTTGGTGGACCAAATCAAGTCCAATGGCCACCAAATTGTAGATCCAGGATGCTAGTGTCCCGATCTATGTATGTTCAAAATTTCAAGTGAACCCAATGGCTAGATCTTAGTAGATCTAAGTTTTAAGATACCAAGAGAATCAAAAAGGGGGTTTCAACCCCTTAAAACATGGAGAGATGTCCACAAGGTAGTTTTCACCAAAGTAAAGACGTGGGTATAGGTTATCAAGTGTCTAGATTTCAAATCAAGTGGGATCTCACCTACCCATGTGCTAGATCTAACCCAACAAGCTTCTCTTAGGAAAATCGATTTAGGCTCAAGAAGGCTTTTTGCATTGAAAAGTGTGTCAATTTTTAGCCAATCACCACCAAACTATAGATCCAACTAGGGGTGGATCCTATAGAGGTGGGTTTTTGATATCTTTTCAATTGCAAGGCTAGATCTAAGTAGATCTGAAAAATACCAAAAACAAGGGTTTTAATTTGATTAGGTTTTTTATGATCTAGAAATTATGGAAGATTCAAGGAAGAGAAGATCATACCTCTTGGAACATACCTGGATGAAGAGATGAATGCTAGTTGACACGAGGATTACTTTGCCAAAGATCAAATGGAGAATTGTTGAAGCCCTCTTGCCAAATCGATTTTTCCAAGCCACATGTGATTCCTTCTAACCTGTCAAGCCAAGGAGCAAAGCATCAATCAGTTTAACAAATTGAAGGTAGATACAAGCAAGAGAGAGAGAAACATAGAATAGTTGACACAAAGGCAAAACTACTCCCTGTCAAACCCAAAACGACTTCTTCCAAGCTTGAAGGGCAAGCCTCCCCACCAATTCGCACTTGTCAAAATCGCCCTCTTAACCTGCAAATAAAATATGGCAAATATGCAAGATAGCTACAATAGATCCTCCAGTGCAATGGACAATAGCATTTACAATCGAAACAACCAACATTCACTCCAATCCAAGCATGTACTCCAAAAGATAGAAATTTTATTCCAAGAGCCAAGAGCCAAAAATCTCTAGATGAATTTTACAATGAGAGGCTCCCTCCTTAAATAGGATGGGGAGAGAGTACAATCCTAACCACTTTTTACATGAGTGGCTAAGATTAAAAGATCTCAAGATCTAATCAATGGCTAATAATAAATCATAACAATATATCACATGGATCACCCATATAATGATAGCGCCCCCACTAAAAGGTACATAAAGGGGGTGACGTCATCCACTAGAGGAAATATAAGCACCAAAATCCACCTCATGGTGACTAGGACATGACAATATAAGCTCATGGTGGGGCTAGGAGGTATTAATCCTTACTAGCTCATCCCCAAGGCACAATAAAATAATAAAATATGTCCAATATAATATAAATGATCAAAACTGTCCTCAGAATCCATGACAATCAAGCAGTAAATGTTCTCCTGTGATCAATCTGGGCATACCCACATGGTGAAAACTGACTGGAAGGTAGTGATGCCACCCTGGAAGACCTCTGTGAAGACCAAATGCCAAAATCTTGCCTCAATTTCCCAAATCGATTTCCTCAGTGACCACTTTTTCCATTTTTTTAACTGCCTCGGGAACTGTGAAAGTGCCAAAAATGCCTCCTAGGGTGCTAGCGTTGTCCATCTGAGCCCACCAGGCTCTCTGGAAGGGGGGATAAATGGTAATAACAAGTGGCTGGACCACCCCCTCCATCATCAGCGCCCTAGGTGATCTGGCCTCTCGGGGCCCCTGCTGCTCAGGATGGGAAATCAGCCCCCAATCTGGTCAACAAGTGTAAAACTGCAACAATCACTGTCAGAAGTGTCTGGAACTGAAAGATAAGTGTCTCAATGGATCCAGAAGACCCAAATCCACTAGGAATGAGTACTCATACACCCTGGGTTGCCCTAATGGGCCTGCTGTAGGGTCCACCATATATGGACAATGTATAATCTGCTGATCTGAAGTAATAATAAACCTGCTGAACTGGATCAAACATCATCTGCATCATATGTCCATCATATGATATCATCATCAAACATGTGGTCCCATAAATCATCATCAATAATCATCCATACATGGTCCACATCATCACGGATCCCAAGAATATATAATCAAGGATAAATCACATCAGTAGACTAAGACAATGCTTCTCTAATCATTCCCATAGCTAAGATGAAAGTATAAAATCCGTTCAGTGGCATTAATCGAGTTAACATATTCCGTTGTTATATAAAATTACTTGCACAATAGTTCAAATGACAAACTCACTCATTGGACATGGTCAAACTGCTAGTGAAGGATGAAGGCTAGGAGCAAGGTTGGGCCAAGGGTTTGACTTGTCTAACTTAACTCAAAAATACTTTGGACTGGGAGAAGGGGGAAGCTACAAACTCTGTGCTGGACAAAAAGAACACGGGGGATGGCTGTGTCTAACAAATGGATAAGTTGTTTAGAGAGTGCTTATTCAACTTAGGCATCATGTCTACATCAAGTTGATCCAGGTTCATTTGGATCATTCAATTTTATTTCCATGGCCTTTTTGGCCTACATAACCCTTCGGATTTCAGATGTGCTGAGAAGCACAACTAGTTGCAGCTTGCATCCAGGGCATGTTTTTCACATATTTATAAGGTCAGCAATTGTTTAGATATAGCTTTTAAGAACCATTGCTTTTTTTGGACCTTTCTTATACTCTTCGAGGAGTATTTTTAGCTTTTCATTGCTCTTGCCCTTTTTTTTTGTTTCCATGGGCGAATTTTTCAAGTTTCCATAGGTAGAACATGAGCTTTCAGTTTTAGCCAACAACATCTCAAGTGACTAGGGGGAGTTCGAGCCAATGCCAAACATCGGGACAACCGACCAGAATGATTTAGGCCTACAATCCAACTTGCCAAAGACAAGTTTTGTCACCAACTCAGAGCCGAGACACTGAATAAATAGGGATGCGATCCAAACACAGAGGTAGAAAAATGGGGAAGTCCTCGGTATTAGAAAGTCAAATGAGACAAGTCAGGGTTTAAAGTCAAACAGGAAGGTCATGTATGGATGGAGACAAGTGAATATGGAACCTACACTAGCAGACAACTGGTGTCGGGAAAGACCATATCTATGTAAGGTGAAAAACCAGTGAGTTTTGTTAAATGACCTAAATGTGCAAGCAATTGTCCATTTTATGATTTACAGTTCATTTTAAATAGTTTGCCACATCAGGAATAATATACCAAGCACATGCCATGATCATGACTAAATCAACAAGATAATAATCCACAGTCAATGAGAACATATCCATAGATCATACAACATCATCATAATAATAATCATCAAGTATCATCTGAAACACTGCTGTAATACATCTCTAGGCACTGAATTGAAACTGTAATGGTATAAGTGGTCACATCAGTCATCCAATCTGAACTATCAAGGCTCAGCCTTGACACAAGGTCATACATAAATCTGAATAATGCACTGCTCTGATCATGAGTGATCCAAAATATATAGCCATGCTCTGAAAAAATGTAGGCTCTGGAATGTGCAGATATCTGCTGTACAATAATAGTAGCCCTGCTACTATGGTGTGATAACAGTAATGTATGGCTGTAATGCATCATCATATATTATCTTTCGTTCCAGATTGTAAGTTATCAAGTGTTGTGTATAAAAGGGCCTACCCATAGGGAGTATTTTGGTGGTGGTTGTTGAATCCTGTGACTGTCGGTGATAAAAAATGAATGGGTGTTTATACAAATGAGACAAGCATCCCTATGCTCATGAAAAAATATCAAATTGGATTACAATAAGAGGGGACAAAAGGGCCAACTCTATAAAATTATAATAAAGGGATGACGATGACTTCAATCCTTGTTTGAGTAAATGGGTCATGGCTTATTGATGATGTTGTTGATGCCAAAGAAGTGGAATTGCTTATGATTGCGAACAACCCACAAGGGTGTGGGACCAGACATGTAACTATTGTTAATCATAAATGTGAACACTGCTACCATCATAACGTACGATTCTCCTTGATGTGAAGAACTTGTTGGTGTCAAGCATAAGGGAGACTACTAAGTTAGAGAGAACCAATGACTCTCTCTATTTAATTTGAGGTGATCCCTTATTTTGATGAAAAGGGGACCCAAGGTACACTCATACATTTCAAATCTCAAAATGGAGTGACCTGACATCAATGAGAGCTCAAACAAGTGGTAAGATGAGGGTCTTATCACAAGAACTATGATCATATAATCAACAAGGACATTGCCAAAATTGACACAAGATTGGTTGATAAGAATGGGGCTCATGACTTCCATTGATCAATGTAAACTAGGTGAGTGGCGTACGAAATCATACTTCAAGTGATAATGTAGGGTGTAACAGATGGGAATAGTATATAGATGGATGTTTTATCATGGATGTATTGAATTATGGAGTAGGGTATCTGGATGACAAAACTAAAGGTGGTGGGGTTATATGGACTCAAGTACATTGAGCAAAGGTGACCAGTGGGTGCTACCAAAAAGAATGATGTGATGGGGTTCCCATAGTTTTGAGTTAGTTGGGGAACCAATTTATACAAAAATAATGATATGGGTGTTTTATACAGATGAGAAGACATGTGCCCAATGAATAAATTCCATGTAGAGCGTTCCTGCGGGCTTGACTGAATGATGTTGGTGTACTCAGAGGATGGGGACCCTTTATGGTCTTCTTGGGGGTTGATGATACAAAGGGAAAATTAGATGGTATATCACTTATGAGGGGGATGAGAGGTTATCTATGAATCATAACAATAACATAGTGCCGAGGAATCTGGGGGGTGTGGTTGGGTAGAATGCAAGGGATGGTATTTGGTTTCAACTTGGAAAAATTTGTGATTTATCAAATTCCATGGTCTTGATGGTTCAACATCATGGGTGTCAAAGTGTTAGGTGGTTGTAATGGTGCGAACAACCAAGGGGGAACGTGCTATCTCCCGATAATGACATTAGTGATTGTTCTTTACTAAAGAATGGAGCCTTAAGGATATCACCATGATCACTGGATAAGTGTAATATAAACATAAGGGATATGTTTCCTATATGAAGGGTCGATATGATATATCTATGAGTGGGGTCCATACACCATTTGGATTATGGGGGACTTTCTTCCTAGAAAAAATCCTGCACACATGACACAAATACCAAAGCATGATAGTGATCATGATAATAAATTGGACAATCAATAAATAATTTACAAGAAATAAGTGCAGAATTTTCGTGACTTACGTGAAGAACTTCTTCATATATATACAACCCATTGATAATGCTATTTAGCAGGACTCCTTTAGGACCACTCAATGCATATGCTCTTTTGGGTATGCATTGCTTGACTATTTTCAAGTATTCATGGACTTTAGTCTTTTTAGAGTCTCCTACACGTTGACATGCATGCTTATTTATGTAATTATTATTTAGCCATATAAATGTTTGTTAATTTATTTTATTATTTTCAAGTAATTTTTTGTGTCTTGGTTATAGTAGATCGACTACTAGAGGAGATCTATAGGAGTAGCGTTAAACGAATACCATATGAGAACAACCATCGAATATCTAGGTAAGGGTTTGTAAGTGATTTTAATTTTGTTTATGATAGTATCAATTCAACTAAATAGAAATGGAAATATAGTAAATGAAACTAGATTATTGCAACGGTAGACTTTACATCCCGATGTTAATATCGATTTACTCATTTATATTGTTACTATAATGTAGATAAGTCTATTAATTACCATTCTCCCATATTGCTCCTCTCTAAGACCATGTTTGATATTTGTTGAAACATTGAATATCATGTTCATTGTGTGTGGCAACCAATCCCCGATTCTCTTATGCAATGTGCACATTTGTATTGTTCCATACAAGTTTCTGCTGATGATGGAGCACAAATAAACAATACTAATAGTATTTATGAGGATATTTCTATTAGGCCAAAATGATGGAAGTTGCATAAAAAAATGCTTCTTTGTTTCCTAATAGGTGTTTAGGAGAAAGATGATGTAACACATTTTTTTGCACTATGGCTAGGTGATGTTGATGGGATAAATGGCTAAGAAATATTCTATTTGAACTCATGGTCTGAACAAAACTTCAAGGTGATAAACATATTAGGATTATACTATGAAATTAGCAGCTGAATCTCAAGGATAATGTAGAAAAAAGGCATGAATATACAAAAAAATTATCTTTATGTACATGTTGGATCATTACTAGCCTATGAAATCCGATGACTAAAAAATGCAATAAGAACATGCATTACATCCATAAACCTTCTTGTCAATGTTCATGTTCGAAACATGACATGCCCTTCCTTTTTAAAATGGTTGGATCTCAAATCATAAGGAAGAAACAGATTAAACAACAATTTGTAGCCAAAATCATTCTATTGTAGCTGCACCAATAGATAGTGGCAAACACAATATCCAAATGAATTGGTACCATTGCCCACTCCTTTCTCAGGTTCCATGTCCTTAGAGTCATGGTAGAGATTAGCATTGGTAATGATTGAGAACTATTCAAAGAGATCATGGGACCTATCAAATCCATTATCATTGTGTTGATATTCATGGTTCTCTTCTAACAACAAAGAAAGTATAACAACTATTACGTCTTTGACATGTTCAATGAAAAGAGGCTCATCTTAGACAATTTGTGCTTCATCAATTTCATTGATTATCATCCACAACTAAATTTACCTACATGGCCAAAACCATTATTTGGGGAACATCAAGAGACTTGGACTCAACAACCTGGCCAACCATACCAACCTAATCAACCTATGTAGTTCACTTGGCTAACTTAGACATATTCATCTTATCACCATTCATGTAAAAATATACAGGGACAACCTTTACTTATGCCTTACTCAAAAACATTATGTGTACTAGATGTTCCAAGATTGAATAAGGATCATACTCATCATGACCCAATTTGTCCATTCATGCCAACAAAGATCACATCCAACATTCCAACTTTGCAGTGAAACCTAAAGAAGATGCCAATTTCCATGTATTTTCCTTTTTCTTGTGGCATTCTTCTAGATGATTAAACCATGATTCTATTAAGTTAATACTTCTAGAACATAACATAACTGTTTCTTGTTGGCATAATAGAACAGTTTCTTATTGGCAAGAAATGGCTATAATACCACTTCTAAGAGACCTAAGTGTAGATGAGAATGTAGTAGAGCCACTTTCTTTCTCAAATTGTAATTATTTTTGCAAACCATAAGCTCAACATCATCCAATTTACTTGGAATTACCAACTCTACACATTCCCTATAGTTTCTTATACATTATAGATGTTTTGAATTAGTTTTGATCTTAAATTGATAAATTAAAAACAAGCCTTCAATAAATTTTGGATTCATTCATCCTATTAGTCATTGAAAAATGTTGCATCATAACCTTTGACATTAAGCCTCTCATTGAAACTATGAAATGTGATTTCATTTCCTTGAACTGTTCTAACCTTATTTTAGGCCACCCTTATCAATATGATTATGGCACAAATATAAGAGTAGAATTGGAACTTCCATCCTCACTTAAAATACATCAAGTGGTAACATTCACATTTGCTACACCAACCCCCATTTTAGGACAACCTTTTTAAAGTCTCATACATTGTTACCCAAATATTACATGCCTTGGAGACATTGGCTAAAGGTCTCTACAAAATTCCATAATTTGAAAATAGAGTCATAGAACTAATAGAGGGTGCATAGGACTTCAATGCACATGCATTTGCTACATACTACTTGTCTGGATGCCAATGTCAATAATTTTTTAGTACAGAGTCATAGACCTTAACAATTATGTGATTACTGAGGCCATTGGAATCCAAACACGTAGTATGCAACAAATGCATGGGATTTGAATCCCTATGCACCCTCCAACAGGTATGTGACTATGTACTGAACAATTAGATCACCATTCACTACAATAGTCAAATAATTTGATCATGAATTTGATATTGTGGGCATCTCAGTGTCCATTGCGGGCATTTTAATCTCCACCGTGGGCATTTTAGACTCCACTACAGGAATTTTAATCTCCTCTATAGACATTTTAGACTCCATTGCGGGAATTTTAGATTCCATTGTGGGCATTTTAGATTCCATTGCGGGCATTTAGACTCCATTGCAAGAATTTTAATATCCACTGCAAGCATTTTAGACTGCATTGCGGGCATTTTAGACTCCGTTGTGGGAATTTTAGACTCCATTGCGGGCATTTTATACTCAAATTTGGCATTGTATTCTCCATTGTTGGCATTTTAGATACCATTGTAGGCATTTTCGACTCCACTGCGGGCATTTTAATCTCCATTGAGGTATTTTAGACTCATTTGCGGGCATTTTAGACTCCATTGCAAGCATTTTAGACTCAATTGTGGGCATTTTAGACTCCATTGTGAGCATATTAGTCTCCATTGTGGGCACTTTAATCTCTTTTTATTTTAAACTCCATTACAGACATTTTAGACTCCACTTTGGCATTTTAATCTCCATTGTGGGTATTTTAGACTCCACTGTGGGCATTTTCGACTCCAATGCAGGCATTTTAATCTCCACCATGGCCATTTTAAACTCCATTGTGGGAATTTTAGACTTTGTTGTGGGAACTTTAGATTCCATCGTGTTAGTGCTAAAGTTTGCTCTTTGAATGCATAAGAACAATGTCTAACACATCTTGAATGTTTGCATGTTTGAGAATAAATGGCGGATTAGGTAGGTCGCATGAGAAAGAAAAAAAGGGCAAAGATCATTGGGCATGGAGTATCTTTAAAAAAATTCTATGGATCAAAGGAAATCAAGATATATATTAGACAATGAGTTTGTTCATGAAAAGTAGAAGAATAAGAAAACAAACATGAATAACAATGGAACCTATCATATATTTTCTTGTACATTCATGAGATGGAATATTCATGAACATAAATCCTTTCTGAAAATGAATATGGATATGAATGAAACCACAAATGATAGGAAATCACAGTAGATCCTCTGTTTCTTTGGAATCTATATTCCATGGAAAATTACTAATACTGAACAATTGACATTCATTCATATAAGAAGATATTAGAATGGAAAACTAAGTAAATCACAATATGATATAATAACTCTTAGGAATATTTGATTATAAAACATTATAGAGACAACAACCCATATGGATTACAATAATGCATGCATGTATTTCTGCGCCTGGAATTCTCCTTTGTGACTCAGAACCCCCCCTGTTTGCATTTCAAATCAGGAAATTTATAGGGATTACAAGATAGAAGTTGATACAAGCTTTTTTTGGAATAATTTTTAAACAATAAATTAAATATAGAAACAAGTAATGATCTCTTGCTGGAAATCTGGGGTAGCTGAAATCAAATGCCTTAAAATCCATGATTTGAAGTCGTTTAGGTGATGACTGTGCGTTTGAAAAATGGTCGCAATGATTTTTTGGAAAATTCCATTTTAAACATACCCAAATTTCTCTCAAACAATTGCAAAATTTCAAAAACCGCTCATGATAAAGCTACATGGCCCCATTTTGGAGGTGGGTTTTAACCATTTTGGAAAATTCCTTACGGTTTGGTTGTAGTTCGTTCCCAGAAATCGATACCCAGAAAATGACGGGAATTGTAAACGTGTCTTTAACTTCTGCTTTCATCTGGAAGGACCCGAGTGCAAATGAACGAAAAACTATCCTGATACTTCCACTTGAAATATCTCTATATCCAAATAAGTTTTAGGTAAGTGGACATATGATAAAAAAATGATCACATAGAATGGAAGTGAACATGATATCCAGATGTGCCATTTTTGTAAAAGCATTTACCCAAATTTTAACAGGAAATTGGAGCTATGTAGGAATGATTTGGGAACAATACTTTCCATATTTAAGAGTTAATTTTTAGCTAGAACATGCGATATTTTGTTCTGATAATATTCTGTAGCACCTATACATTATAAAATTTAACCATTTCGCTACCGAAATTGAAGATCTTCTCGTAGCACTTCAAAAAATTTGAAATGTAGATTCAATACTAACATCTAGCTTCAATTGGGGATGGAGTCCTCCTTGCAAGGCTTCAAGAACATGTAGACCAATGTGCCTTTATTCATCCATGTCACTAAAACCTGTCTTTGTCTATCATGTTCTGCAATTGAAATATCCGATCTTGCTTATTATTTCAAACTCACACACTACAGACTGAAACAAATTGCAAACTGATTCTTCGAACTGAAACCAATCATGCTAAAAAAAGTGAGCTTATTTATATACATGTTAAGCTCAGTCAATCAATTGCTTGATCATACAACATGGAATTTCCAATATAACCAATCAAGAAGCTGATCAATCGACTAAAATTGGATTCCATTTTTAAGCACACCTTGTACCGAAGAAGGTGAAAAGTATACAAAATGATGATATAGGAAGACATACTTACATATATGAAATTCTGACTCTATGAGGTCAAAAATATAATATTTATCATTCCATTTCAACTCCATGTATCTTGCCACCGAGTCATAAAAATCATAGGAAGAAGCAATTTGATGGAAGGTGAATACCTCATCTTCTTGTTTAGGAACATATTGTCCTTGTGTAATCTCTACCTAATGGATGAGCTCAATTTTTTGTTCTTGGAATGATGCTTAAAATTCCGATTAAAAATGGCAGAATGAGCTCATTGTTTTCTTGAAGCTACTGCTCGACTTTGGGTATAGAAGAACACTTTGTGGATGGATCTAATAACTCATCATCATCTCCCTCATTGCCCTCATAGCTATCATACACATGTACATTGCTGTAGAATTTCATATATGTTGATTCAAAAAACTGTTGTTCCAAATCATCTGGATATTCATCATATTTTGGTTGATTTGAAAAACTATTAGGAAGGTCTTTTGCATCGTTAATTTGAAAAACATCCTTGATAGTTTCACAGTCAATTTTTGTATCAAAAGCATATTTTTGTCTCTCTGCACTTTCTAAAAGAGTCTGCATATCTTCAAAAACATTTGGAACAACAATTTCATCATGTAGACAATTAGAAACTTCTTGAAAGTCATGAGAATCAAATGCTTCTACAACAATCTCTTCATTACAAGCTTGATCTTCATCACACGAATGATCTTCAAAATGATTAAAAGCAAAAGTTTCTTCAACACAAGCTTGAACTTCACAAATATTTTCAACAACGAATTCCTTATTATGATGACCAATTGTATTATAAAAAACATTTTGAAATCTATCAAATACCTCCCGATCTTCGTTCTCTTGAGATATATCTTCATGGATTTCATCACTAAGGCTATCCTGATCATTATTGCTAAGAGAATTTTTAAACTTGATTTTCTCACAACAACCATCCAAAAGGACCTCATCTGGATAAATTCTCTTGCAATAAGAATGAAATACAACATGAAAATATTTTAATGAATAAATGCAAGAGATTGGAAGAGATCGATACCACTGTCTGGAATCTCCTTCTAAGGAGTACATAAACATTTTCAACAATACATCCTCGTAACAGATATCTAGTTGATCCATGTATTCATGAAACTTGATGAGATGCTGTGCATGATGATCATCATCACTTTCTTCGAACCTCCCATTCATCCATAGTAGGAACAACATTTGGAAATCTAGGGATAAAAGAGAAATCAAATGGATCAAAAATTGCAGCTATTATAGCATTGATCTGAGAATCATATGATTTTGAAATTTTGAACTAGTAGAGCTACCAATGCATATTATGTCATGGAGTCATCAGGTGAATGATCGCAGTCACTTCTATCACCAGTCCTTGTTCACCATCAAGAACTATTAAAGATACACCATCATGAGTCATTCTTGTGCGCCGGGATTGAGCCTCGTGTGTCGAGGTTGTGCCTTAGGGATCTTGAGTTGGAATTAGGAAACTTGGAGTAGATTCTTGAGTTGGAATCGAGAATGACTAGGCCTTATGTGTAAAGGTTAAGCCTCATGTGTTGAGGTAACTGCTTTGTATGTCAAAGTGATGATGTTGTACAGTCTTGCTTGTCAAGGCCAAGGTCTTGTGTGTCAAGACAGATCCTCATGTGTTGAGGTGGTGCCTCATGTGTTGAGGTAATTATTTTCATGTCAAAGCATGAATGATGTGTGATTTACTACTAACCATGGTTGAGCTATTAAGTCTCCTCTAGAGACTGGCCACCTCTAGAGTGAATTACTTTAACATATGACCACTTGGAACGATAGTAGAACAAGATGATCACATCATTGGAAAAATATCCTTAGTATATTTGATATGATAGATAAATTAAAGTTGGAACATGTGGACCATGTATATAAAACAAGAGATAAAGAAAAGATGTGATAAGATAAGAGAGAAATTTATTTTCTCACTTCAGTAATGATAAAGACTTCAATTAAATAAGAGAGAACTAGAATTGCTAAACTTCAGTGATGTTAACAAGAAAGATTTCAGTTAATTAAAATCGAATTGTTCACTTCAGTGATGTTATCAAGAAGGACTTCAGTTAAAAGAGTTAACTAAGTGTTAATAAAGAAGATATAGTTAACTAAAGTGTTAATAAAGAAGATATAGTTAACTAAAGTGTTTTGCATGTCAACACTTGAGTTGCGACACTTGAGTTACATCACTTAACTTATTTCACTTGCATGATGACACTTGAGTTATCCTCCTAAATAAGTGAACTAGCATCCATATGAAGGGCGAGTTCATCCCAAGTTAGAAGATATATATATATATATATATATATATATATATATACATGATTGATGAATTCAATGTGAGAGTGAATTCTCTTCTCACTTGAAGTAAATACGCTTGAGTCTTTGTGCAAGATATTATTCTGAGTTCTATTCTTCCATATTCTCTCTTGCTCTGAGATTGCACCAGGGGTGCTTGGTATTTCTCTTTGATAATGCACTAGGGGTGCTTGATGTAATATTCTCATTGTAAAGACATTCTCTACTACCTATCAATATTTTAAGGAATATTTTGCTGGGGTTTTCACCCTCAAGTACTAGAGGGTTTCCCCATGATAAATACTGTGTCTCATGTGAATTCTTATGCTTTTGATTATTCATTGATTTCAAGTTCTACTATATTTATGCAGTAAGATCATAAAATTAACAAGAAGTAGTTGCATTCGTTGTCGTATAGCCCAAGGAAAGATGTCTTTGTACCTCCTCTCCCTAGGAACGATGCCAAAAGATGTTAGTGCTAAAGTTTGCTCTTTGACTGTAGAAGAACAATGTCTAGCACATCTTGAATGTTTGTATGTTTGAGAATAAATGGTGGATCAGGTAGGTCACATGAAAAAGAAAAAAAGCACAAGATCATTGGGTATGGAGTCTCTTTACAAACATTCTATGGATCAGAGGCAATCAAGCTACATATCAGACAATAAGTTTGTTCATGAAAGGTAGAATAATAAGAAAACAAACATGAATAACAATGGAACCTATCTTAGATTATCTTGTACATTCATGAGATGGAATATTCATAAGCATAAATCCTTTCTGAAAATGAATAGGAATATGCATGAAACCACATATTATAGGAAATCACACTAGATCCTTTGCTGCTCAGGAATCTATATTCCATGGACAATTATTGATACTCAACAATGGACATTCATTCATATAAGAATTTATATGAGAATGGAAAACTAAGTAAATTACAATATGATATAATAACTCTCAAGAATATTTGATTATAAAAAATTACAGAGACAACATCCCATATGGCTTACTATAATGCATGTAGGTATTTCTACTCCTGGAACTCTCCTTCAGGACTCAGAACCCCTCTGTTTGCATTTCAAATCAGGAAATTTATAGAGATTACAAGATAGGAGTTACAAGTTTTTTTGGAATAAAATTTTAACAATAAAATAAATATAGAAACAAACAATGATATCTTGTTGGAAATTTGGGGCAGCTAAAGTCGAATGTCTTCAAATCCGTGATTTGAAGTCGTTTAGGTGATGATCGACCGTTTGAAAACCAACCGCGATGATTTTATGGAAATTTCCATTTTAAACAGACTCGAATTTTTCTCAAACAATTGAAAATTTTGAAAAATCACTCACTTATAAGCTAATTGGCCCCATTCTAGAAGTGGGTTTTAAATTGTTTTGGAATATTTTTTACGGTTTGGCCATAATTCGTTCCCAAAATTCGATACCCAGAAAATGACGGGAATTGTAAACGTGTCTTTAACTTCTGCTATTATCTCGAAGGACCTAAGTGCAAATGAACACAAAACTATCCTAAATATTCCTCTTGAAATAACATTTGTATCCAAATAAGTTTTAGATAAGTGGAGATATGATAAACAAAGATCACATAGATTGGAAGTGAACATGGTATCCATATCTGCCATTTTTGTAAAAGTATTAACCCAAAGTTTAATTAGAAATTGGAGCTATGTAGCAATGAGTTGGGAACAATACTTTCCATATTTAAGAGTTGAGTTTTAGCTAGAACATGAGCTCTTTTGTCTCATAGTATTATGCATCGCCTATACATTATAAAATTTAACCATTTTGCTGCAGAAATTGAATGTATTTCGGTAGCACTTCAAAAAATTTGAAATGTAGATTCAGTACTAACACATTGCATGCATATTATTCTCCATTGCAGGCATCTCAGTATCCATTGCGAGCATTTGAGACTCCATTGTGGGCATTTTAGACTCCATTGCAGGCATTTTAGACTCCAGTTTGGCATTTTAATCTCCAGTGCGGGCATTTTAGACTCCATTGCAGGAATTTTTGACTCCATTGCAGGCATGTTAATCTCCACTATGGGAATTTTAGACTCCATTGCAGGCATGTTAATCTCCACTATGGGAATTTTAGACTCCATTGCAGTCATTTTAGACTCTGTTTCATGTTCGGATATCCACATCATCTTTTTCGGGATCTTGCATGCAATTAGGGTTTGCATGCAAATTCTAGGGTTTGCATGCACTTTGCATGCATCCCAGTCACCAGGTTGATGCCTCTAGCACCTTAGCCACCTTATTCTAGCACCCGGGAGCTTCTTACATCAATCCTTTAGCCCTCCTAGTCAGGAAGGCACCCACTTCTCACCTACTACCAGAGAAGGGCGCACTTCTTCACCGACCACTTCAGTTACACTCAGTTAGCTCCGATTCTCCTTGATCTGAGGCTAGTTTCACTCCGATGGACCTCCAGATTGACTAGATGACTTGTTCTGACTTCAGTTAGCCTCCCATGCGCCCTCCACTGAGCCCACTTCCCTATATCAGTGCTACACACTTCAGTTACACATGTTACACTCAGTTAGACTCAGATTGACACCTGGATGACTGGTTCTTGTGCATTGATGACCACCACTGATTGATGATGAGGACTCCTAGTTGGAGTCAAGCTACTCCATTTAGTGATTCGAATGACCTCCTTAGTCAATTCAAATTGCTCAGTTATGGTTATTGTATTGTATTGTAATTAATTCACCCTCATTGAGATATTGAGCACTGATGCATGTTTTGCACAGTTTTACACCATTTTTCTAAGTTTCATCTATTGTGATTGATTTACTTGTTCATTAGATCTACTGTGACTAATTTTACATGGTATTAGAGTCATTGTAGGGACAAGATCTCTTTTCTACAGGTGTTTCTACAAGAGTATTTGAGTGAATTTGCTCAAAAATTACAAAAAGTTTTGGCATGAAAGATTTCAAGGGCATTCGCTCCTGTGCATGCAAAGCTTGAAAATACTTCCAATACCACTCCAGAAGCTTGAGTTTCCACATAAATCCTGGATCTGATACATTGGACCCATTCAACATTGCTTGATCTCCAATCCCAGGTGTGATGCAACTCTAAAAGGGTGGATTGTTCGACCTCATTGTTCTTGGTTTTATTGTGATTTGCAGGTTATTGTCTCCATCTATTGCATTCGCTACTTTGCCCTTGCAAGCATCTCTACATCAGTGTGCACTCGCTCCTAGCAATGGAATACTCTTCTTCAAAGCCTATCCTCACCCCATTCAATTATTTTGATTGGAAAGATGATATGGAGATCATATTACGTTTAAAAGGTTACTACCGAGTCACTCTTGGTCTTGAATTGGAGCCAAACACCTTGTCAGATAGAACCAAACACTACAACAAGCTTGATGAAGCTTATGGTCTTCTTTGTCTCTCCATCTCCAAAGATCTTCACTTCCATCTCAGCGGATTGAAGACTCCAAAAGCTATATGGGAGCAACTTGAAACACTATTTGGCAAGCAGGACGAGCTTAGGGCTTTTCAATTAGAGAATGAATTGATTGCCCTTAGTCCTGAGAATTTCGAGACCATTAATGAATTCTTCACAAAATTCAAGAACTTGAACATGCAGTTGAAGAAGAGTGGAGTTATCAAAGAGGATAAGCAATTGATCCTCTCCATTCTCAGCAAGCTTGGTAAAGATTATTCGGTATTTGTATCTACTTTCAATTCCGGTCGGCTAACTACCCCGAATTGGAAGATGCCTACCTTGAATGCCTTCATTGAGTCCGTCACAAAAGAGCATGATAAGTTGATTCAAATGGGGTCCATAAGCTCCAAAGATTCAGCCCTATATGTTCAAGGGCCCAATATTTCGAATGGTAAAGGAAATTAAAAGAAGGAGAAGCCCAAATTCGAACCTCACAAGCAAAGAGAGAAAGGCAAACAGACGGATGCACCATCCAGTTCGAAGTTCAAGCAAAAGGGCAAAGAAGGTAACCAAAAATATAAATGTACTTATTGCAACCGTGGCTTTCATTCCGAAAGTTCATGCATGAAGAAGACTATAGATCAAATGGCCCTCCTTTTGGAAAAGAATAACATAACTCTTCCTAACAGTGCAAGGAAGAAGGATAGGAATGATGATCATGAAAGAGGACAAGCACTCATGGCAACTGTTTCGAAGCCCACCACTCTCTTGATAGATTCGGGTGCATCGAATCATATGGTTGCCAATATTGATTCTTTTTCTTCATTTGATCCAAACAGCTCCATCCCCATCCATTTGGGGGATGACTCAATAATTTCTTCAAAGGGCAAAGGTACGATTCATGTAGATCATGGAAGCTTTCAGAATGTTCTCTATGTGCCTTCCTTGGCTTCAAATCTTCTTTCTGTGTATCAAATGACACACACTGGTGAACCAAAGCAAGTTACATTCATCCCTGATACAGTTGAAATTTCTGATATCAAAAGTGGAAGACTTGTTGCAGTTGGAAAGGCAAACCACACTGCAAAATGCTATGAGTTTTCACACTTTATTCCGCTCGCAAAGCCCACTGCTCTTTGCACACATGGTAATGAGGTTAGTAGGCTTTGGCATGAAAGATTTGGAAATCTTAATTATAAGTATTTGTTGTTGTTATCAAACAATTCCATGGTAGATGGTCTTCCACAACTCCGTTCCTCGAAGGGAATATGCACTGGTTTCATTATTGGGAAGCACCTTGAGCACAGATTCGACTGTGGAAAAGCTAGCAGAGCTTCTATAGTTTTGGGGATGATACATTTTGATATCGGTGGTCCGCTGCCCCATACGTCATTAAATGGTTCAAGGTATGTTTTGACATTTATTGATGATTTTTCCTGCTTTACATGGGTATTTTTTCTCAAAAACAAGTCAGAAGTGCTTGGAAAATTCAAGGATTTTAAGGATTCTGTTGAGACCGCCACTGAGAGCAAGATCAAAGATATTAGATCTGATAATGGTGGAGAATATATCAAGGCTGAGTTGCTGCAACTTTGTGCCCAAAGCGGAATTCAGATCCAACATACAGTTCCCTACACACCCCAGCAGAACGGTGTAGCGGAAAGGAAAAATCGGTCACTGAAAGAGATGGCTACATGCATGATTGAATCAAAAGGTTTGGCTACAAATATTTGGGCTGAAGCAATCAATGTTGCTGCATACATACAGAACCATGTTCCACATTCATCCGTGAAAGGTATGACTCCTTTCGAAGCATTCTTTGGTCACAAATCGGATGTGTCAAATTTGAGAGTTTTTGGCTCTACTGTATGGGCTAGAATTCCTTCCAAGAAGAGACGAGCTTTGGATCCACAAAGTATTGAGTGCATACTGATAGGATATGGGGAAGAATCAAAAGCATATAAACTCATGGATATCAGATCTAAAAAGATATTCATAGAGCGCAGTGTGCAATTTGAAGAACCGCTTCAAGAATTGCAACTAGTCGAGGAAGAAACTGCCGTTTCACCACCTTCACCAGAAGAAGATTCGTGTAGTGATAATGAAGGTATGAGTTCTGATATTTTAGCAGCACATGATGATCATGACATATCAGGTTCAGAATCCGACCATTATGATCCTCCTCAGTTACCAAAGTGGGCCCAAAACACTCTTCAATCTGCTGGTTCGAACATTGGAAATCCTGCTGATCCGAGACGAACAAGAGCAGAATTTCAAAGAGCAGGTATGGCTCTTTCTATTTCTGATCCATTACTTCTTGAGATTTTTTATTTGATGACTGGTTCAGATCCCACATCATACTATTCTTCCCACCGAGATCCGAGATGGCAAAGTGCCATGGATGAAGAGTACAGTTCTCTTCAAAAGAACAATACATGGGAGCTAGTTTCTCTTCCACCTGGAAGAAAATTAGTGAAGTGTAAATGGGTCTACCACACGAAAGTTGCTGCTGATGGCTCTATCAGCAAATACAAAGCAAGGTTGGTGGCAAAAGGTTTCTCCCAAGTCCAAGGAGTGGACTACACTGAGACCTTTGCACCGGTTTCAAAGATGGATTCCATCCGCCTTGTTTTGGCTATTTCCGCATCCAAGCACTGGGAAGTGCACCACATGGATGTGAAGAGTGCATTTCTACATGGAGATATTGATGAAGAGGTATATATGCAGCAGCTATAAGGCTACACATCAGATCCATCATTAGTTTGCAGATTGAAGAAATCTTTGTATGGGTTAAAACAGGCCCCAAGAGCTTGGTACGCAAAGATGGATTCCTTCCTTCTTTCTCAGAATTTCCAAAGATGAAAATCTGATCCGAATGTGTATCTTCAGCGAGTTAAAGGTAATTTTTTGGTTATTGTACTTTATGTTGATGATCTTCCCATTACTGGTAGCACTCTTACTTCAATAAACAAGTTAAAAACTGCCTTAAATCTAGCTTTTGACATGAGCGATTTGGGCTTGCTGAGTCACTTTTTGGGCTTGGAGATAGCTCAAAATTTTGATGGGATCACTATATCTCAGAAAAAATATGCTTCTGACCTGTTATTGAAGTTTAATATGGCTGAAAGTAAGGCATCCCCATTCCCATTCCTCTCAGGATTCAGTCTTGAGGAGGGAGATTCTACACCGCTTGCAGATTGCAGTATGTATCGACAGTTGATTGGTTCACTACTTTATTTGACACACTCAAGGCCTAATATTTCATATGGCGTGAGTGCCGTGTCAAGGTATATGCAACATCCCCATGAGCTTCATTGGCGAGCAGCCAAACGGATCTTGCAGTATGTGTAAGGTACGAAACATTTTGGCATACATTATGCTGCAGATTCTGAGCTTGATTTCATTGGTTTTACTGATTCAGATTGGGTGATAGCATTGATCAGAAGTCCACTTCTAGTTATGTTTTCATGATTGGTCATGGCGCTATTTTCTGGTCCAGCAAAAAGCAGGCAGCCATTGCACTTTCTTCAGTAGAGGCAGAGTATCGAGGGGCAGTCAATGCCTGCATTCAGGCAGTTTGGCTACAGGGTATTCTTTCCGAGTTTGGTTTTGGTGGCACTACTTTGACTATCCTCTTTTGTGACAATCAAAGTGCTATCAAGATCTCCACAGATCCAGTTTAGCGGCAGAGGACCAAACACATTGAGATTCATATGCACTACATTCGATAGTTGGTGCATGACCGCACCATCATTCTGCAATATTGCCCTACTGATGAGCAAATTGCAGACATCTTCACCAAGAGCTTCACTGATAAGAAGTTCACTTGCCTCCATTCACTGTTGGGGGTGAGTTCCATCATGGTGGAGACAGATTGATCCATTATTATGCTTTAGCTTGAGGAGGGGCTTTCTTCCCACTGGGTTTTCCCTCTTTCCTCACTTAGTTTATTTTCAGCATTTGTTTTTGGATTATTGTATTGGGGTGACCTTTGGTCTTAGTTACTAGGGCCCCACATTATTTTTTGCACATCATAGTCTAGCTTGAGGGGGGGTGTTCGGATATCCACATCATCTTTTTCAGGATCTTGCATGCAATTAGGGTTTGCATGCACTTTGCATGCATCCCAGTCACCAGGTTGATGCCTCCAGCACCTTAGCCACCTTATTCTAGCACCTGGGAGCTTCTTACATTAGTCCTTTAGCCCTCCTAGTCAGGAAGGCACCCACTTCTCACCTATTGCTAGAGAAGGGCGCACTTCTTCACCTACCACTTCAGTTCCACTTCAGTTACACTCAGTTAGCTCCGATTCTCCTTGATCTGAGGCTAGTTTCACTCCTGACTGGCTGTTTCACTCCGATGGACCTCCAGATTGACTAGATGACTTGTTCTGACTTCAGTTAGCCTCCCATGTGCTCTCCACTGAGCCCACTTCCCTATATCAGTGCTACACACTTCAGTTACACATGTTACACTCAGTTAGACTCAGATTGACACCTGGATGACTGGTTCTTGTGCATTGATGACCACCACTGATTGATAATGAGGACTCCTAGTCAGGGAAAATTTTAGGGGCGAATTATAGCCCATGGGCGAAATTATAGGGGTCACCAAGAAACCCTGGGCGAATTTTTAATATGAAATGAGTTTTTTTAAATTTAACATATTAGCCCCATATTTATTTAACCCATAGTCAAAAGAAATCGAATAGCCAATGTCACGAAAGAGGAAAAATTTATGTAGCCCAGTGAACTAATCTCGAAATGGTGAATTCGCCCAGAAATTCGGGTAATGGATGCCCAGAAGAGTGAATTCGCCCAGAAATTCGGGTAATGGATGCCCAGAAGAGTTGGTTCTCCCACCATTTAGGGTAATGGAGGCCGCGAACCGTTGGTTCGCCCAGCCAACAAGCGAGGCCGCAATCAGTTATGAGTTGGTAATTTGGTTCGAAGATTTTGGTGATGATGCCCACGAGCAGTTGGCTCGCCCCACGTTTTCAAAAATGGCGGCCCAGCGTTGAGGTTTTTTTTATGAAAATCTCATTTCAAATTTTCAAATCACCCCAACTGAAATTTTCCAGTTTTAGTTCTTTATATTCTGGCAATCTAAACTTTAAAGGGTTCTATTTCCAGTTTTAGTTGTTTAAGATTAAATATGGATTGATAATATGATGTGTTGAATCTCACCTGTTCCTTTGTAGGTACCTTTACAGAATGGCCCATGTGATAGACTAAAACCCCACGGAATAACCATTTAACTCTGGTCTTTGTGGGATGAAAATGAATAAACTCCAGAAAATTCTAAATTAGTGGCATTGAAGCCTTTGATTCCAGTGTGTATTTGTCATCTTTATACAAAATGTTCGTTGCTTCAAATCATCTCGCATCCAATGAGCATTATCTTAAATTTGATTGTCTTGAGAAATAATCTACTCAGCTTCAATTCAAAGAAAAACTAGCAGTGTTTCCTGGTAAATATTAGTTTTGAGTCCATTTGTCAGTTCTATAATTTTACTCTTCCAATATCTCTCTTTGTTTTTGCAGTCATTTGTGTGGGAAGCTATTGGATTGCATGACAAGTACTTACAGTATGTCAGCACATGCTTTGCGAACCATTCTCTTTTCGACAAGGTTTACTTGCATATATTCATTCACTCTCATTCTCTATGTTTTTTATTACTTAAGAATATCTTTTACAGATGTTCTGTATATAAGATTTATTTCATTTTATGATCTTTTTCATGCCTTAAAAGAAGCATTCGAGGTATTTTGCAACAGAGGAGTAGCAGGAAACACAAGTGCAGAGTTATTGGCTACTTTTTGTGACAACCTATTGAAAAAGGGTAGCAATGAAAAATTAAGTGATGAAGATATTGAAGAGACACTTGAGAAGGTGGCTCCTGCATTTCATTTGGGATTACTGCAATTATAAAATTACCTAGTTTACTCGAGTGCTGATATCATTATTCATAAATACTGCAGGTTTTAAATCTTTTTGCATACATCGGTGATAAAGATCTATTTTCAGAATTTTATAGGTAGGTTTCTCCATATCTTCCTCTTCAAAATTTATTTCCTGAATAAATCAGATATATGTCTTAATAAGTAAGATCTTCTCTAGCTTTTGCTGAGCATTTAAAGAAAACTATTGAATGGAAAGCTTCCAATTTTTTTAGCTTTTTCTGTTTTGTTTACTATGCGAGTAAATTTGAGTTGCATTAACCTTTTTTGTGAGAGAATTTGAGGAATAGATTGCAGATTATTTGTTATTTTTCCTGTGATATTTCAAATGTGTACCTGCTAAGGTTGGCTAACAACCTTTGATGGACAAATAGTGAGTGAACAAGGTACATTGTATTTGAACATTGTAGGAAAAAACTGGCACATCGGCTTATATTTGATAAAACTGCAAATGATGAACATGAATGGAGTATCTTAACGAAATTGAAGCAAGAATGTGGAGGCCCGTTTACTTCAAAGATGGAGGGAATGGTACGCAAAATGTGACTTTTTTTTTAAAGTCTGTGTAATGCTTACAGCTTGTGTATTTATAATTTAAAACCCTGAAATAATTTAAAGCTCTTTGATTCGTGTTGTTCTAATCCATATATTTCTTCTCAGATTACTGATTTGACTTTGGCACGGGAGAACCAACCAAAATTTCAAAAATATCTTGATGATAATGTGCATGCACATCCTGGACTAGAATTGAGTGTAACAGTCTTGACTACTGGATTTTGGCCCAGCTACAAGTCATTTGATCTCAATTTGCCTGCTGAGATGGTGAGATTTCTGTGTTTCCCACTATTTCCACAGAAGGTATTAGAAATAGAGGAATATGATATCAATTGAGGTATTTCTGTGTTTCCCACTATTTCCACAAAAGGTATTAGATGTAGAAGAATATGATATCAATTTGAAGTATCTTGACGTTGTTTTGTGAACACCTGAATGATTCCATCAAGAGTAAATGACAGAATGGAAGTAATTTGTTTTTGAGAAGTCCATAAGTGTTTCATGTAACTGAGAGGAATTGTTCAAGTATTTTGCATGATTAAATGGGAATAGAAAGAAATTGTTACATAGGCTAGAAACAATAATATCTCATCTTTAGCTTCCAGATCTAGGGAATCCACATTTTTCTTGATGATATTAAGTCTATTCAAAATATGATTTGCAAACTCAGCTCTAGAGGCCCAAAATTACCTTAAATTGGATTTTCTACATTCCATATGGAACATTTCCTTGCACCTACTCTTCCATCCACAAGAAAGAAATGCCACAAGGCATATCATGTTCCAAAGATCTCTGCCAACTGCCAAGCAATATATTCGTCCAAATTCCAATCCACTTATAAAAAGTACAAAACAAACAGTAGGTCTAAAACATATGCTTCACCATCTCCTACTTTGGGCAGACACTACAAAGTCTATTTGAGCAGCCTGTTGAATGGGATCAATCCTTGAATTCTAGGCTTGCAACCTTAAACCATCGTACTATGTCCTAAAGCACTTATTTCCTATTTGATATTTATTCTTTCAACATTTGAGATGGTTGGTCAAATAGACATAGTTTTCTCATGTTATAGTACCTAAATCATATAGGCCTACCACAATTCCAGTACAGTCCTTTTATATAGGGCCTAATATTGAGTTGCAGGAATGTTATGCAACTGCAAGTTTCGAGAAAAAACACATTTTTTTCAGCAATTCAAAAGCACTGAGATCAGTTATTGTTCTACAGTCTAGTCCTTTATGGGAGTGAGAATTCATTGTGTATCCCAAGTATGAAAGCCTCTTTTGGCAATCTAGATCCTCTTTAGTGTTGATGAACCATCTATCTTGAAACAAGTATCTCTAATCACAACATTGAAGAGTCCAAGAGGTGCTGTAATTCTTGAGATATCAGGTTCTTTCTAATTGGTGTCTAATAAAAAATCTACTAACTGGCATCTTAATGTGGCTCTTACAATCCACTTTGTTTTCAAGACCATTCATTGATAGCAGAAAGCCGTCAACCCTAGGCTTTGTCAATCTTTGGAAATAGTAAAAATTTCTTAAGCAAGTAGTGTTAGGCCTTTCTTCATTCCCTGTTTTCCCCATAAAAACCTTTGCAGTATATCCTATTTATTGAAGGAAAAGTGCAGAAATAGTAGTAAATATGACTAACTCATAAACATTCTACCCAGGATGGCAGTGTACCCTGCCAAAGGTAGATCTTGATGGATCCAATGCTATAGTTTGCCTTTAATTTTTTTTCAATACGCTTCTTCACTGCTTAGCTGATGAGACACCAATACCAAAGGGGATATTGAGATATCTATTGAATTGACGTGGTTGGATAAGTTTTCATCGACCAGACACCAATACCAAAGGGAAATTGAGATATCTATTGATTTGACGTGGTTGGATAAATTTTCATTGCATTGTCAGTGAATCTAGCTAATCTTCTTGATGGATAAGAACTATTTCTTGACTAGCCAATCATTGATGAAGCCAGTATGTTCTTATGTGATATTTCTGAAACCCACAAGCTTATATATATTATATAAATACGATGCTCTTGGATTTTCTGGAAAACTGGCAATGTTTATTCATGGATGCTTATGAATTTTGATGTGACAGAGCAATAGAGCAAGGTGTTCATGTGGATGATGTTATGAGGAGATTTCCTGGTCTTGAAACTTCTTATACATGAAGATATTACTAGGTTATATCGTTTTTAAACAGAGGATTGTCATTCTGGCCAATCTGAAATAACACCAGGACAAGAAATCTGTAGAAAAGTTAACCCTAAAAAATCTGCACCATCTGGTTGATGGTGAGATTGTCACTTGAGTTGCACACCCCTAGAATGTTGACATAAATAATGATGTTGATAATATAATTACATAGATCATAGCTTAGAACTAATCACAATGGCAACCTAAATCCCTGTGATGAACATATTCACACAAGGCAGTGGCTTATAGAGCACATATTTTCCTTCCAAAGGTGGAAAGTTGTAGTTGTATTTCATTTAGGTTGGTATTGAAATGATAGAACCTCTTATGTGCACCTAGCTTGCATCTTTTGATGCAATTTTGGAGCACTTTTACTCTTTAAACAAATATAACCCAAGATTTGTCTGTCCAATTGTATTTACAACACATAATTGTGATCTTGGGAATAATATAGGAATATTTCTTGCCTAGAAAAATAAAGCCCATAATGACATGGACTATTGGTTGTAGAAATCTGTAATTTTAAGATATCCATGGCTCTTTGATGCTAAACTAAATTCTCCACATCTTTCTTTAGACTTGAGTAAGATCAACCTAAGGACCAACACTCTTGTGGTTAGGTCATTTAGTGCAATCTCTCCAAGTACAAAATTTTACAATCTTAAAAAAATTGTAGACATGTATATTGGAATGGGTAGCAAAGGGTGCAAGGCTTTGAAATATATATAAATTTCTCTATTTGTCCTTTTCTGTTTCTCCAAGCATTACATGCACAACTTAGTAGATGGCTACATGGTTGAAGATCTCCCCATACTTTAGCTATAGAGTACCCCGTTTCTTTCGATGCAACAACGTAACTCGCATCAATATTGATATGTCTTGTTGGGATTGTTGTCATTTTGTTATTAAAATAGAAAGAACTTGTTGGTATTTGTCATTGTTGGCTACTCAAACTAAGGCCTTAAGGCTCTTGCTCTAGTGTTTTAGGTTTACACACATAATTTTATTGATACAAACAATGACAATATTTCACTGATAGCTTAAATTGCAATGGTATAGTAGGAAGGGACATATCAATAACAATAATAATCTAATCATTTATGCATGTAGGTTCCTTGCTATTAATGCAAATGAATGTTGTAATTATATGTAGAAACTAACTTCATTGGTAGCTTAATGCGGAAAATGGTTGGGTATAAGAAGTATAAGAAGCATTGTTAGGGGGTATACGAAGTATTCAAATTGATTAGAATGGATACAGAAGTAGACATAGATTGCCACTGATTAAATGAAAATTTGTTGTCCTGGATGAAGTTTAGGCTTTTATTAGTGTTGCAAATTTGTTTGTATATATTTGGATTAGTGTTGCAAATATCACGAAAATGCTGATGCAAAGGGGACTAAGAAACAATTCTGAGCTCTTTTCCACGTCAAACAGTATCAAACACCTCCAATTCTCAGATCTGGGAGGTTCCTAGGCACTCTTGGGCACTTTGGGACCTCAAAACCGCAAACTACAACCCTGTACACCATTTATGGAGAAGGTATACTGTAACAACAGTCTATTTTGTGCTAAACCTGAGTATTCTGAGCTGATTGTGGTCAAGTATAGCAGCAACAACAACAAATCTGGGTATGGTTTTCACAAATATGGGAACAAACAACCCTGTTTGACAGTCAAAGGGGCATGAAGGAAACCCTAATTTCTAATTCTGAGGTCACTCTTTTTCTTATAGGAGCAACTATCTTGAATATGGGGAGTTATGTAGAAGTTGTAGCCCCAAATCTTCATATAGGTGGGTCTGGTTTGAGACAACAGTTAAGAAAAATAAGTTTCTGAGCATGGTTTCATCCCTTGGTAGCCTCATAGTTCTAGCCATCAATAAGAGGCTTGAAATTCAGTTCTGGATTTGAAAGTGAGTTTTTTCTCTATAAAACAACCATCCAAATCAAGAAAGAGACCTTACTGTAGGTACTGATCCCATTGCATGATTTTGTGGAGCTATTTTGAATGGATCCAATAGGGCCAATCCACTTGTTATGTATCTCATTCCTATTGAATGAGTTCCTTGCACCAATTTGAAGTGGTATTTGGAGTTGGACATAGCTCAGGATAGAGATCCATGAAGACATAGGATACAATAGCCCAGCGGTGTCTGTTGCAATACTAGCCTGAGCTCTTATAGCCCAGCCACTATACAATGTTTCAAGATGTTGTTCATCAAAGTAATTTGGCCAAAGAATGCAAATATGAAGAGAAATTAGGATTGCAAGCTAGGCTCCCATGTAGTTCAAACAATAGAACAACACTACTATATACTTGAGAAGCATTTAATGCGTATCTTAATTTTACAGTATTTTAATGCAAATATAAATATGTTATATATTATTTTTCCTTTCTCATTAGGGTTTTAATTAAATATTGATGTATAGGGATTTGACTCCTGGTGTATCCTATTTTTAGCAGCAGTGAATTTTAATGGAAAAACATATATTTTTACATTTAATCAATCTCGAAACGTTAAGAGTGAAAACTCTGTATAAAGTCAAGAGTGAAAACTCTGTTTTGCTCAGCTTTTGAAGGATAAAGAAATCTATTTTTGAGAAATTGAAAGCCCTGATATACAGAAGCTTCCTGCTAAGTTTTTAAAAGAAAAATCTGATCTCCTGCTAAGTTTTTAAAAGAACAAAAAATCTCATATGGAGATTTGGAGAAATTGAAAGCCCTGATATAGAATGATAATCTAGAGGATATTAGGGTTTCAATTTCTCCATATGAGAGGATATCAGGGCTTTCAATTTCTCCATGTGAGATTTTTTTCGTTCAAAGGGAGTAAGCTAAACATTAAACAAAGGATTCATATTTCCAGATAAATTTAAGCTGAGTTTAGTAAAATTTTGAGTTGGACACCGCTTGATGGTTGGGATAGAGATCCATGAAGACATAGGATACAATGTCTTGTTGGAGACAATTGTAGGGAATCAGATCCATCCATTATTTTCAAAAGGAAATCAACATTGGAATGGGTTCATCCTCGTCCACAGTCAACATTAACTTGTATCATCCTATACAAACACGTAAGGATCATTTCTAGCAATTTTGAAAATGTGTTGAAGGAACTTAGGACTGATTCATGACCCCTTACACACTCATGGTTGAGGCTGGAAATGAATGGTTATTGGACTACAGTGATACCATAGGTGCTATTATGGAACATCTTGTACCAAGTCTATATTATGATGTATGTTTTCAGTTTAAATACCTGTAGAATCAGTGAAGTGCTCTTTTTTGTGCATAATTTCAGGGCCATGGCAGAATTACGAATACTATGTCTATTTGGGAATCTTCTTGAGTTCTTTCCTGAAATATTACCATCGTCCAATATTTGGAACTATCACTAGCTGATGTTTGAATTGAAGGTGATCAATCTTTATCATCCTTGAATGTTGAAATAGAAGTAAAATCATAAGAAAAAATAAATATATTAGACCGAAAGGTTTTGTATTATTTTGTTTCACATAAGGCATTAAGTAACATCAGTGATTGTAGTTGCAGACATAGAACATCCCATATTTTGTTCCATCAAGACACAAGCTATGTGCCTTCTTTTCCCTTGTTTTTCGATTCTCATCATGCCATCATCTTCTTCTTGCATCTACATTGGCCAAAATCACCGAAGATAACAACAATTGTACTACAAGTAGTAGAGATGAGAATGGCATTTGGAAACTTATAAGCATGATGAGTAATGAGAACCGCCATGTGGTATGTAGATATTATTTATATGGCTCCTGAAATTTTTTATCACCAACATAGATCCATATTAAACTCGTATCTCTCAAGCACTAAGAATGATAAACAATTTTGAGGTGTAGATTTTTTTCTTGATGTATAAAAAATTTAAGATAAAAATATTAAAATATTAAAAGACACTAAAATATGCCACTGCATCATTGAACATTATTTTAAGCCAAAATAATCCATCAACTAAAAATATTAAAATATTAAAAGATAAATAATTTGAACTGAAATATGTTTGTAATAGATTTTTATTATTGTTTTGATGATAGGTTTATGGTTATGGGAAACATTTAACCTAACTCAGATTAAATTGTCTCTGCCGGTGGAGTATGCTTGCTCATCTCTTTCATGTTTGGCATCAGATACTTCTTTGGCAATGTTCTTAATGAAAATTGACATAATGCAGCCTATTGAATCTATTTTAAAGTCATATTTTCTAGAAGAACTTGTTTCAGTATTGCAACTTGTAGTCAATCTAGCATTTGCCTCTGATGCAGTGGCATAAAAAATGCTCACCAAGGAAGTCATGAAATCATTAAAGCTGTTGTGTGCACACAAAGAAGTGAAGGTGATATTTCACAAAAATCCTACCTTGTATTTGACATGTTTTCGAGTATTTTAACACATCCAATTCTAGATATTCATGAAATGACAGTATGTAATCAGGTTCAACAATTAGCGCTACTGGCTATTGGAAATTTAGTATTATGATGGGAGAATTGTCACACTTTAGTTGCATTTGGAAGCTTGTGTGAACTTCTCATCCATCTGACTGCTGGACCTACATCTTGTATATCTAAAGTTGTTCACGTGATTTAACTATACTGGGTTTGTACTAAAATTTTCTTATATGATATATTAGGAATTTACTTATGCTAGAGATGGAAATGAGAGAGCTACTTATTGAGACTCAAAGTGTTTTTCAGCAAAGAATGAGTATCTAGAACAAGCAATAAAAGGGAGAGATATTGGAAAGCAAGGTTTGCATATATTTTCAATGGATGGAGATGGTATGAAAGGTCTAGCTATGGTACATATGTTGTGGAAGATAGAACTAGGCACTGGGAAGCATATTCATGAAATCTTTGACCTTATATGTGGTACTTCCACTGGTTGAATGCTAGCCATTGCTTTAGCAATAAAACACTTGAGTTTGGATGGAAGAGCTCTTTCATATGGTATGTTTATGGTTTGATCTTCTATAATTCTCTGAGTTCATTGCCTAAATATGATTTGATTCATTTTGAAAGCTTGAGTATTCAGTAGCAACTCTAACCCATATTATTGAAGAAACAGAACCAAATATTTTGGTATCAAAATTCCTTTGTTGCTCCATTTAAACACTACCAAATATCAAAGGAGGGCTCGTCAACTTCAAAATCACAACTTAGTTCCTGTCATGTCAAGAGTGCTCGATCAAGTGAAATGAATGAAGAAATTATGAATTTTTCATACCAAGTTGGCAGATTGTTTCATGATTGCTGAAGACGTGCTCTATCATTCCAAATTTCTTACTCTACAGGTCATTTCAAAATATGCCCTGAATTATTTCATGATGATATTGTTAATGAATTGATACCATATGTTTCTTGTTCGAAATGTAAAGGTTTGTTGTATATTTGTTTTAAAAGTTAAATCTTTCTCATTTAATCATTGAGAGAGGACACATAGCCGGATTTAACTTTGAATGGACAAAAAACCCTAAGTCTGTTGCAGAAGAGAGATGGCCTCACGAAAAGGGGGGCATGATGTCCATATTGAACCTGAAGGAGGAAAATTGCTTGAAGAACATCTTGCTTGTAGAGATAAATTTAAAGAAACTGGGTGGCTTGAGTTTTGTGAAAGGATGCAAGGGAATCACGAAGGCGTAGCTCGCTTGTTTGCAGAGATATTTAATTGGAATCAAGCAGAAATTGGTGGCTTGACTCTTCGGGTTACAGAAGCATCTATTACGGCAATAGGAAAATTTCCCATGGACGGGGAGTGTTGGTTCAAGAATAGCAACGTTCCAATGGCAAAAATCAACTAGTTCCTAAAACAAGAGCATCAAAATCCTGATTTGTGCAAAGGAATTCCCAGTATTTGGATCAAGGAATAATGGAGTGAGCTTCTTAACGTGGTGCAATGCTACATAACCTACGAAGGTAGGTTTTCCTTCACCTTTCAACATCACATGAGGTTCCTGTTGCATTTGAATGGGGATAGTAGGATGAATTTGCCTCATTTTCTCCTAAAAAGATTAACTAAGATGTCTACTAAGGTTCAGTCCCATCTAAAGAAGTCTCAGCATAGTGTTTTTCATCAATCTCCGATTAAGCTATTGATAGTTGAAGAACTGAATAAAATTTATAGATCATGGATTTTTGTTTTTGTTTTGGTCTGACCTTAAAATTGAATATAGTAAATCTCCTAAAAGAAGGATAGATTCTTCTACTTTTAAGACATCTAAAACAATAGAAGAAATTCTCCCTAGTAAACAACAAGAAGAACATACTACTATCAGAATTACTAGAGCAAAAAATGAAGGAATTGAAGTTGAACTTAAAGACTCTTCTTCGAAGAAACATGAATCAGTTCTTGAAAGGAAAAAGTGACATTCGAAATTAAGAAGGTTTATAACAAAAAAAGAAGAAGAGAAACATAAAATTTGGAGCCAGAGGTTGAAATAAAATCATCTAAACCTATCTTTGAATCTACATTTAAACCTACAAATTCAGAGAAAGAAGATCCCTCTAGCAGCAAGCCTAGTAATGGAAAGTCTAAGAAGTCTCAACTGAATAAACAAGAATTGTATCAGAAATATTCAGTTAGGAGACCTCATACAAGGACAATTTTCATACGGGGGCGTTTTTATCTTCGTTGCGAAAATTTTCAAGTGCCTGGGGAAATATTGAAGTGTATGGACGTTTTTATCATCATTGGGAGAATCTTTAAGTGGTCGAGGCAAGTATTGAAGTGCATGTGATGTTTCTATCATCATTGGGTCAATTTAGAAGTGCATGGGGCAAGTATTGAAGTGCTTGGGGGGGATTTTGAAGTGCTTGGGGAAAATATTGAAGTGCTTAGGGCATTTTTATCATCTTTTGGAGAATTTTGAAGTGCCCAAGGCAAGTATTGAAGTCCTGGGGCATTTTTCTTGTCAATGGGTGAATTTTGAAGTGCATGGGGTGTTTTTGTTTGTCAATGGGTGAATTTTGAAGTGCATGGGGTTGTTGTTGATTAATGAAAGGATGCTTTTATAGTGTTGGGACATTTTAAAACAGTGATGGCCAAAGTTATCACATGCCGAGGCAAATTTGTGTGTACTGGGGCATTTTTGTGATTGCCTGGGTGATTATATCATTGTCGCGTGTTTTTCTACCTTACCTAGGGCAAGTATTGAAGTTCCTAGGGCATCTTTATCAACATTGGATGAATTTTGAAGTGTCTAGGGAAATTAATGAAGTGCCTGCGCAAATATGGAAGTGGACGGGGGCATTTTTATCTTCGTTATGAGAATTTTGAAGTGCCTGGGGAAAATATTGAAGTGTCTGGGCGTTTTTATCATCGTTGGGAGAATTTTGAAGTGGTCGGGCCAAGAATTGAAGTGCATGGGGCGTTTCTATCATCATTGGGTCAATTTAGAAGTACATGGGGAAAGTATTGAAGTGCCTGGGGGCAATTTTGAAGTGCTTGGGGAAAATATTGAAGTACATGGGGAGTTTTATCATCCTTGGGAGAATTTAGAAGTGCCTCGGAAAATATTGAAGTGCTTAGGGAATTTTAATCATATTTCGGAGAATTTTGAAGTGCCTAAGGCAAATATTGAAGTGCTTGGGGCGTTTTTCTTGTCAATGGGTGAATTTTGAAGTGCATGGGGTGTTTTTTCTTGTCAATGGGTGAATTTTGAAGTGCATGGGGCATTTTTCTCATCACTGGGTGAATTTAGAAGTGCATGAGGTGTTTCTATCATCATTGGGTCAATTTAGAAGTGCATGTGGCAAGTATTGAAGTGACTTGGGGGAATTTTGAAGTGCTTTGGGAAAATATTGAAGTGCATGGGGACTTTTTATCATCCTTGGGAGAATTTAGAAGTGCCTCGGAAAATATTGAAGTTCTTAGGGCAATTTTATCATCTTTCAGAAAATTGACGTGCCCGGGGCAAGTATTGAAGTGCCTGGGGCGTTTTTCTCATCACTGGGTGAATTTAGAAGTGCATGGGGCATTTTTCTCATCACCGGGTGAATTTAGAAGTGCATGGGTCATTTTTCTCCTCACTGCGTGAATTTAGAGGTGCTTGGGGTTGTTATTGATCAATGTATGAATGCTTTTATAGTGTTGGAACGTTTTAAAACAGTGATGGGCAAATTTGTGTGGATTGAGGCATGTTTGTGATTTCCTGGGTGATTATATCATTGTCGGGTGTTTTTCTCCCTTTCCTAAGGAAACTATTGAAGTGCATAGGGCATATTTATCATCATTGGACGAATTTTGAAGTGTCTAGGGCAAGTAATGAAGTGCCTAGGAAATCATGGAAGTGGATGGGGGTGTCTTTATCTTTGCTTGGAGAATTTTGAAGTGCCTGGGGAAAATATTGAAGTGTCTGGGTGTTTTTATCATCATTGGGAGAATTTTGAAGTGGATGAGGAAAGTATTGAAGTACATGGTGCATTTCTATCATCATTGGGTCAATTTAGAAGTGCATGGGGTAAGTATTGAAGTGCCTTGAGGGAATTTTGGAATTTTGAAGTGCTTGGGGAAAATATTGAAGTGCATGGGGAGTTTTTATCATCCTTGGGAGAATTTAGAAGTGCCTAGCAAAATATTGAAGTGCTTAGGGAATTTTTATCATCTTTGGGATAATTTTGAAGTGCCCGAGGCAAGTATTGAAGTGTTTGGGGTGTTTTTCTCATCACTGGGTGAATTTAGAAGTGCATGGGGCATTATTTAGTCACTGGGTGAATTTAGAAGTGCATGGGGCATTATTTAGTCACTGGGTGAATTTATGGATGCTTTTATGGTGTTGGGACATTTTAAAGTAGTGATGGGTGAAGTTATCACTTGCCGAGGAAAATTTGAGTGGATTGAGCCATTTTAAGTATTCACTGACAAATATGCAACTCTCCTACCATTCGACACCAAAGAGAAGAAATTTTGGTGAGAATATTGGTTGGAAGCTTGGAATTGGTCCAATAACTATCTCTCTATATAAAGGAAGTGGCCCGCTACTAGGATATTCACTTAATTCTATCAATTTGATGGCATGTCAAGATTTATGACCCCACATGTCCATTGGACCATTAAGGGATAAGATAACAAGTAGAGTCCCTACTTGCCCCGAATCTAGTTAGTGCAGTTGTGTTTCGTTGACACCTTCTAGTTGTGAGTGATCATACACTTGTTCATTTGAGAGTCTAGGAGTCGAGAGAGTCCAGAGTTCATCTCCAGTGTATGTTATTATGTTGCACTACCTTAGTAATTTACATAATAAAAAACTTGAGTTTTATTGGAAAAAGATTTGCCAAATTTTTACTATATTTTATAAATCAGTGAAAGATTCGCCAAGTTTTTACAATTTTTTATAATTAAGTGAAATATTCACCCAGATTTTACAATATCTTATAATTTAGTGAAAGATTCGCTAAGATTTTACAACTTTATATAATGAAATGAAAGATTCGCCAAAAAATTATATATACATATTATATTATTGATAAAATCGCCTTCAAGTTTTCCTATATATTGGGGAGATTCGCCCATTTTTTATACATATAAATTTTGGGGGTTCTTAAAATCATCCCTGCTCCTAGTTGGAGTCAAGCTACTCGATTCATTGATTCGAATGACCTCCTTAGTCAATTTGAATTGCTCAGTTATGGTTACTGTATTGTATTGTAATTAATTCACCCTTATTGGGATATTGAGCACTGATGCATGTTTTGCACAGTTTTACACCATTTTTCTGAGTTTCATCTATTGTGATTGATTTACTTGTTCATTAGATCTGCTGTGACTAATTTTACATTGCAGGCATTTTAGACTTTATTGTGGGAATTTTAGACTTAGGCATTTTAATATCCATTGTGGGCATCTTAGTCTCCATTGCGGGAATTTTAATCTCTTTGTATTTTAATCTTGCTACATGAACTATCTCTGTATTTGAGTTTCATTGGCAAGTTTGAATCACCAAAATTAGGTATTATCCCCTTATAGTGGAAAAGAACTAGCCAAAAGTGAGAGGTAAGTTATTGGGGTGACAATGAGAAACTTCCTAAGTACCACAAGGGATGCCCTAATTTGATACTAGGTACTCATTATTTCAAGTACAGGTTTCGAAAGTAACAAGCGCTAAGACCTTCTCTTACCCACGAAATTCCTATTACCCCCCCTATTTGCATAGTGTGTTCACGTAGATTCTTAGAGGATTTCTGGGCTAGACTAGGAATAGAGGAGGCATTCATGGTTAGTTTTGTGGATGAAAAGTGATTCTGGGCATTGTTTTGGCAATTCTGGGCTAGTTTTGACCTCAAACATGCATTAAGAAAATGTTCTGGTATATTATGGGAAAAATCGTGGGGTAAAGTAGTAGTAGGTCTCCATTTCTGGGCATAATTTCACCCAATATCAGTAATGAAGATTGTTCACTTCAAAGTCTAGGTATATCTTGTAGCAAACAACAGTGAAAGGATTAGGTCTGGGAAGCAAATAGTTGCAAAAAATGCAATCTATACTTCTCATGCTTTCAATCAGATATCATTTTCCAATTGGGAGTAATCTATCATTTTTGGCAATCTATATGCCTCCACTCACCATTACGCTTTCCATATCCACGGAAGCAGGCGGTGCCTCAATGATGAGAGATATGAATTCTGATGTGAGTAACCTACCACATTGTTTGTATGAAACTTCACAATAAAATAACCTACAAAATACAATTATAAGAATCTAACCATTAAAAATTTACCTCTGTGCAATAACAAGCATACACAACCTGGAGTAAGAACACCTTGCTTCATGGGAAAACCTTGCTTATACTTTTTTTTTGCAATTCTAATATACCTAGTTTCGTGTTTTGTTTGTAGGTCAATCTGGCCTTATATTCTGGTGCAAAATTCCATGGAAAGGCAACTAGTTTTGGCCTATTAGGATTTATACATAGTTTAGAATAATGTTATATTCTTAGTTTTTCTTTTAATAAAAATTCAAGATCCTCACTGGAGATGTATATTGAGAACGAATGATGTTGACAAACAAAATTAGAATTTCACGATATTTTAGTAGTCATTAGAGTACATGCTTGGAAAGTAACAAAAAAATGAAAAACATGATTACGACTGGTTAAGAGTAAGAAATGGATAAGTAGACAATGTAAAAGCATGAATGAAGCAATTTAGCACTCTTCATAAGTAGATACTTTTTCAAACAAATGAAAGAAAAATTTAGTTGACTATATCATTAAATACAGTTGTGTGGTAAAGTATGATGGTTCAAAGGCAATTCCACTATCCAGGAATTCTATCTAAACCTTTTGTTACTTTGTATGAATTTAAGCAGCTTTGTGTTTAAATTCACGCCTTCTTTAATATGTAGCTTACAAAATTATCTTACCCAAAATATGGAGAGGCATAGGCTGAACTACCTAGCCCAGATTCCATATCAATTGCAAGTACTTGAATAACAACTTTCACATGCATTGCTATTATAAGACCTAATAAATAACAATAACATATCAATTTCTTAGTAGCACTGCAACATTGATCTTGGGAAGCCCTCATGTCATTCTCCCCAAAATTGACAATTTTATTGACATCAAGGGGGTTGTCATTGGTAGTCATTAAGAACCTCAAATTCATTTGTTGCATGCATTCCTCATCCGGCCAAGGATGTAATACATGGAAGCAAAAAGAGAGAGAAAATAGCCCATTGTTTTGGACAACCAAAGTGACTAAGAGTAATAAAGTCAATATTATTACTCATTTAGAGATTGAGGAAGTCATCCATCCACTTTCATTTCTATATGTTGTAAAAAGACTTTAATGTATGGCAACAAATTTTATGTGTTTGGTGGCTTAAGTGGAGGTAAATTCCCATTAGCACTAGAACAACAACATGTTTCTATCTTATTGATGCAAGCTTTAGGTTTGTAGAGGTCAATTTTTCATGCACAAAGAAGACTATGTGATATATATATATATGCATTTACATGAGGTTTTCGATAATATGGAACCAAGAATTCATGAAATAATGTCATGGTAACAATATTAATTGCCACATTGTGTACATTAGCTATGCAATTCCTTTCCACATTAATTTTGTTTTTGTTGATTGTAGGATAATGTGAGAAGGTACTTCTCAATGCCTTGGGATTCCTAGACATGTAGTGATGTGTTGTGCTTAATTGTGATATGCCAAAGACGTGCTCAATTTTTCGTAATTGTTTTAATTCAGGTGGCAAATACGGAAAATCATTTTCCGCATGTCAGGGCTACAAACATGTTTTGAAGGTAAGTCTTGTAGCTATGGATAGAAATTGCAAATATTGGTTTATAATTTTATATACACTATGTTATTGGGGTATTTTTGGAGTTCCTCTAGCCATCATGCATGTGTGTATATGCTAGCGCTATATCTTGCCACATGGTTCATATCATTGGCACATGGGAATCATGACTATAGATATTTCCAATTGTGGTAGGGATGAAGGGATGACATCTTCTAATATCTTTGATGTTGCTATTGGGTTAACAAAATTGATAGAATTATTGATTCCAAAAATAGATTTTAAGTCATCAGGTTCACTTTTGCATTGATATCATTGATCCACATCATAATTGTCATAGGCAATGATATGAATGAAAAAGTGAACTTGATGACTTAAAATCTATTTTATGGAATCAAGAATTCTATCAATTAAGTGAACACTAAGCTTGAATTAGATGAACTCTAAGTGACTTTATTAATATGTTTATGTCTATATTCTATGTGGCCACTATGAACTAAATAAATGTAACATCCTTCCTTAATGATCATTCTAGAAACTACACCAAGTTTGTCTTTGAATTTTATAGATTTTTCTAGGCCAAGAGACTTGGTGAAAATATGTGCAAGCAATATTTTAGATTGATACGACAATGCAAATTAATATGTTTGATCTGCTTAGAGAAGACGAGGTTCTTTTATAGCATGGAAACTTCGTATTTATCACCAAAAAGTACTATGGGTTTATCTTAACAGACTTGCGAATTCGCAAGCACTCTTCTAGGCCAAGATACTTCACATGCCTCTTTTATTACTACTATTTTTTTTGCTCCTGTAGAGGAAAGTGAAACTACATGTTGTTTTTGTTGATCCAGAAAACTGCCTATGTGCCAGTGAGAACACATAACTTGTTGTAGACTTCCTGTCATCCATGGATCCTACCAAATTTTTGTTTGAATGGCCACATAATTTAAGCTCCTTACTTTCCCATATAGAATGCCAAAGTCCAGTGTTACAGACTTTAACACTTTGTTTGTTGTTGTTCGATGTCTTATTTTTTGAACTTCTTGCATAAATCAAGAGATATAGTTGACTATATAGCTCAAGCTTAGTCTCTCTTTCTCTCCCTCAATCTTCATTGTACTTTAACTCTTTTGTCTCAAAGGAGCTCATTCATGTCAAATAGGGATTCTTGGCAGAACCATTGATGTTTTAATTCTTACACTTGTGGGTGGGTGAATCCATGAATATGGGTAATGCTTTTTGGCCAAAAGTGACGGTGAAAATTCAATTTTTTTACTCATTTATTAAATGGAAGTTCTCAAAACTCATATATGCTCTGTGAATTCCGACATGCAACAAAGAACAAATTGTAGGGAATTATGTTGTCTTTCCACCTATATTTAAAAATAATATTATTATTCAATATGCCAAAATTGCATTTAATGATATGTTTGTTTAGAAAAGTTAACAAGTGGCTTGCGTGCACGTAAAATAATTTAGTGATAAATGCATAATTCCTGGAAAAAAAATATGAACATAATCTACACAAAATGCACCAGGGCACACACATATTTTTTTTAAATTTATTTTGGAAAATTATATTTTTTAAATTTTCGAAACTGACCATTGAAAAATTTAATCGCATTTGTACACATGTGTATGCACGTAATTTTTTTTAACTGGTTACACAAATCGAAAAACAAAAAATATCCTTTTGAAGTCGTTGCGTTGATGTGGGGCATATATAGTTTTAGAATTTTTTTGGTTGTCTACTTTTTATGTTCTTAATTTTTCTTTGTGTTGATTTGAAGTTGTGGACGTGGTTTTTAAGTGTAAGTTTGAAAACAAAATAAAAAATAATTATCATATGAACCCAATAACCCGTAAATTATATGCCAATGGATAGACGATTCATTGATGAATCCATCAGTAAGAAGTCTGCCACCTAAGGTGCATCCCAGGACAAGGTTAGGCCTGGAAAAGATGCCAATAAAATTAAATTTGCAGAAATGGGGTCTAAAAGCTTGTTTTTAAATCCCTTGATCAAGCTATTACCTCGAACGAGGTCTTAAAACCCTTGATCGAGATTTTACGTGCACTTTTACATACCTCGATCGAGGGTTTATGTGCGGTTAGACAAAAGCTTGATCTATCTAGAATCTCGATTGAGCTTTTAGCTTGATCGAGCTTTTAAAAAATTCAATTAATTTTTTTTTCGGGTGCCCATATTCATGTTTGGAGGCTCATGAATATGGACACTCGATTTTTTTTAATCGTTCAGTTTTTAAAAGATCGTATTGAGTAGGTATTCTTAGCTTGTCCCATGGGGTATATATTCCAACTATTAACTATGTTAGTGCCCTTGTAAATTAATAAATTTGTTAATATTTATTATATTAAAACCTTAATGGGATTGATGTATTTGAATTCAATTAAAATCTAAAATAGAATTAAAATATAATCAAATTTAGTAAAACATAATTTCAACAAGAAAAATGACACTTATGGGTACTAGTAAATACTTTGAAGAGGAATCAGGTAAAGGTATTAGGACCGTCGCTTCCTCTAGATTTAATGCATGTATATATGGGTTGCAAAGTAATTGGAGTTATAGATGCTGAAATCATGAAAAATGGGTATAAGGGTCCTTTGGTTTTTGGTTAGTAATTGCAAGCAAGGATTAAGAACAAAAGGACCCTTCTCCGTATTTTCCATGAATTCAATCACATCTATAAACATCAGTTACTTATCTATTATATCTATAACTCCTCTCTACTAGCCTTTGGTTGAGCTTCTATGCAATAGACATGGTGAAATAAGCCGTAGTCTATTGTTGTTTTATACTTATAACTGTTGTAGATGCTTGATTGAGATTTCTAAAAAGCTTGATAGAGATTCTAAGCTAGATCGAGCCCTAAAAATGCAATGGTTAGATCGAGATATTAACTCTTGATCAAGGGTTAATAAAACCCTTGATCCACCTCGATAGATTGATCGAGGGTTTTATTAAACCTCGATTAATTATTTTAAATACTTGATCAAGCGCTTATTTAAGCCCTCAATTGAGCTTTCTAAGCTCGACTGAGGGATTACAAAAAGGTCGATCAAAGTCGATTTTTAACATAATCATGCTCTCCTCTTTCCAAAAAGTGTTACCCATCTTCATCGGAACAACCAGGTGTATTTCAAAATCACAAAAAAGAATAGCATGAAAATGGAGATGGGGAACATGGGACTTATGCATATTTCATATTAATGAGACTTCATTGTTTTACTAATACCACTTTTCAAATACAAGCTAAATGAGGGTTTTTTAGTAAACATGCTAGCTTTCAAAATGGGGCCCTCCTCAGGGCTTTTAGTAACCACATCTCTTGTTGTCATCTCTATCCCATTGCTTTCATAATGGGGTCCTCCTCCACCTTTACCAATGATCATTTCTATGCATCAATCATTGATTTTGAATTAATACAAGAACCTGGCTTGTCATTACTATTTCAGTGTCTTCATTAAGTCACCAAAGTCACTATTATCAACTCTATCATAACTTTCTCACATAGCCACCATTAAAAGTCACTGTATCATCTTTCCAATGGTGTCATTATGCCTTCTATTGATACCTCAACCCAATGATTTTCAATGTTATGATGAAGATGGGAGATTGGAACATGGACCAACTCTAGGTGAGACTTCAAGTGTGAGTTGCTTACAAACTAGCCTTAGAATGTGGTTATTTACCTACTTCTAGATATGCATAATGAGCATGTAGGTGCATGCATGGAAGACATACATTAAAGGAGATCTATGGGAAATAGAGACTAACACCAAAAAATACACTATTGCATCTCCAATTAATCTAGATCATAAATAAAATTTTGATGTGAGCATACTACTTAGGAAACTTTATAGGCACATGAGGCAAATGGAAAAAAATCCTTTAACAAGGAAAATACATAGAAGGTGCAACCCACTCCATTTGGTGGATTTTCATACTTGTTCTAATGGAGTATATGAAGAAACAAGACTGTCAGAACCGTGTGCGTCAGACTCCCTGACCACTAGATCACTTGTAATGGTCGATGCCAACCCTCCACATATTAGACTAAGGTTTAGAGTGGACTATTAAAGTGTTAGTCCAAATATTTCATATTTGGACTGTGTAGGTTTTATTCCTATTATATATATATTTTTTAAAATACACACATGCTGTTGGTCAACCGAGGGATTAACGTCGAAAGATAGCTTCATACCCGTCGGTCAATGGGCGCTTCATTCCGATAGAAAACCGTCGGCGGCATGGAAAATCCATCGAATATCTACTGAAAAACATTGGAAATGTTGATAATACATTTGCCAAGAACCATCGCACTATCGATGTATTTCCATCGAGAGACGAACGACTTGGCGTCGATCTACCAACAAATTGGCCTCGATGTACCGACATCAGTCCGTTGGTGTAGAGACATATGGATGTTGGAAGTCTGACGATTAGCATGTTTTTGATTAACGCCTTTTAGTTGACACATGTCATGCTAAGTGTCAATTTTTAGACGTAAACCAAAAGCATTGGACTACCGATGGTTTCTGTGCTTGAGGTTTGTTGGTTGTTCTACGAAAAATGAGTCTCAGAACCGATGAAGTGCCATCGAAAAATGGCACCAAATTTTCTAGTGAATTAATTATCCCACACTTGCTCAGGTTCTTGAATTCATATGAAGATAGCAACTTCATGAACTAGTACTTCAATTTTCTCCCCTTGCTCTTTTCATCTTAAAGCTGTGATCCTCTATCGAAAGTTGCATAAACTATGATTCTCTTATGAAAGTTGCATAAACTATGATTCTCTTATGAAAGTTGAATTATTTCTACCATGTGACTGTAAACTGTAGAGAAGCTTTAGGATATTTCAATTTATAAATTTAGATTGAAGCAAAATGTAAGATAGATTGACACCATCTTAACCTGTAGCATATCATCTTAACCTATAGCATCACCTGTAGCCGAGGTATTGAAAATTGGTATGTCCTGCAATTTATTTACTCAATTCAATAAGCCCACTTTGAATCTCTTTATATTGGTGAATTTCCACGGGTGGTTAAGAGGTTGAAATGATAAAATCATTTCTTACACGAATATCCAGTGTAAATAACACAAATGATCCATAAATGGATAAATAATAGAATAAATAATTGATAAGATGATGAGTATGGAAAATTACAAATAAGGGTTTGTATATATACCCAGTAGTGTCTCATTTCGTGAAGAGGCATAACCTTTCATCAAGGCGTCTCTTCATTAAGTGTTTAATTATTGATTTATTATTATTAATAATTATTAATGTTATTTATTATATATATTTTTCATTACATTGCCTTCCCCTTAAGGGAAGATTTGTCCTCAAAGGTTATTGACTACAAGGCTTACGTCTGATTTTTCACTTGTAATGTCATCTCTTGATCTAAATTTGTGTTAGTCATACTTGATGAAACAAGATGATATGAGTTACGCACTCCAAGGAAAAAATATAGCATCGTTTGTGAGGTGGTTCATCTGAGATCTATCTTCATTGGTGTTGTTTGTTGATCGCATTGTTGGATGGAACTTCTCATTTTCTACTTACTTTGTTGATTTTGTGTTCTTTCTATTCTAAAATCATAACTCTTGTGTTTATGCTCATTTTGACCCTGTTGTTGGTCAAAGTTACATTTATAATTTGGGTGTCGATAAGGAGTTATTGTTATTTGTTTTTTGACTAGATTGACTTCTTTCTGAACCGTGACGAGGACTGAATTTGTATTTGCTTCTTTTTTCTCAATGGATTTTTGAGTCCAAGGGATTTGATATCCTCTTTTGAATTTGCTCCAACTTATTGTCTAACGAGCCTTTTTCTTTTTTAAGATTTCAGGTCATTTCTTCTTGCGTTTTCTTATCATCTTTAAGCTTCTGAATCTGATCCATTAGATCTTGTTTGTGCTTCTTGAGGTGACCATTTTCGTCAATTTTTTCTAATAGTTTCTTCTAAAGATCACGATTCTCCTCTTCTAGATTTTGATTCTGTTGTGCTTTATCCTTCGCCTTTTTTATTTGAAGAAGCAATTTCTGATTATGATCTCTTAAACCAAAGATCTCTTCTTCTTTATCTGTGACGACTTTGTCAAATTATGACTGCATCTTTTGTATTGAATTTTGATTTTCTTGCAAAATGACCTTGGCGATATCCTTAAAGTATTTAGACGCCATGAATTTTGAATCTAACTTCATTGTAAGATCCTATAGTGTGACTTTCTTCTTCTTATACGAAAACGTTAAAAGCTTTTTCTTCATATTTAAGATAATTGTCTCCAATGTTTCCATCCAATATAAGCCGAGAATGATGTCAACTTCATTTAGATAAATAGTCGTAACATTGTTTTGTAGACAATCTACCAAGAGCGGACTCAAGGCCTGATCTCCCTAGCTTAACGTAAGTCTAGAACAAATAAGACAGAACATAAAATACTTTCCTAGATCGTATAGAAATACAAATGTAAGAGCAGATCGTTTACCTTAGATTTGTAGATCCCTTTCTCCTTCGTTGATCCAATGCTCCAGCGCTTCCAGATTACAAGTAGCTAAACCCTATCGAACATGTGACAGACCACGAGAAGTGAAATCATATATCTCATATGATAGATCTAGGCTAACAGTTAAGGAGGAAAGCTCTAAACATCATCAAGGAGACACCATTTATGGAAAGCAATTATATTAACTGTATTGAAAAGTGAGGAGTACAATAGAAAAGAGGATTACAACCATAGCCTTAACGCTGCAAGCTCCTTCCTACAAGCCATGCCAAATCTCCTATAGAGAAGTGGATGTTCCCCAAGCTACAGTGTTAGATCTATTGGGCTTGATTTCACCAGCATAAGAGTACCATAGATTTCCTCCCTTTTGGATGGGAGTGAGCTTCATTTAAATAGGACTAAGTGGATAGGGTATGGATAGGATAGGTTGAGATATGATAGGAGATACTTAAGGGATCTTTCCAAGGTGTTAGGAATCAAGTGCCAGCTCTCCCAAGAGGTCAGGGATAGGGTCCCAAGTCAGCAAGCTTCGAGAAAGAGCTCGAAGGGCTATTTTTGTCTATTAACTGACTTCATCGCACTCTGTAATGGAGCAAGGTGCGACGTCGCAGGTTGCATGAGTGCAGCTTGCGACAACCTCTCTAAACCTAGTACAAATGGGTACAAATCCTTCCAGGTCAATCACTCAATCAAGGTAACTCTAGGGGTGTATACACTGAATCTAATGGTGGTAATATTTTAGGTGTAACAGAATGCCCCCCAAAGCATGAAGCTGTTTAAAAATTGGACAGGTGAAAGGCTTTGATAGAAGGAATGGAAATGGACTTGTCAGATGAAGGACGCTACTGCAGTACAATTGACTCTGAACTGACAATCTCATATGGTGTACAACATGGCTGCCGACCAATACAATGAAGATCCATGGTAGTAATGACCGACTAAACACAGTCATGGCTACTAGACACAAGCATAGATCCATGATGAGATGGTAACACAGCCACGCTCAATACAAATGTGGATCTGTGTCATATGACTCAATACAAACTCCATCGCAACCTGGGTAAAACATGACTCCCTAGGGTTGTTAAATTTTGAGCATTAATTCACAATACTCTAGGATCTTTACTGAGAGAATAACATATACAGTATATCAATGCATGACAATCACAATAAGCATGACAAGCATCACAAGAATCAAAAGCATGAGAGAAAAGAGACACAAAGTTTCCGTGGGGAAAACCCTAAGGTGAAAAACCCCACAACTTCCTCAGAGATAGAGAGAGCAATGGCTCAACCAAAGTACAACCAAAATACACTGAGATAGTCTCCTAGTAGCAGATGATCCTCCTCCTCACTAGTGCGCCACTTTCTGAGTGAGAGTGAGATACTTTTCCGAGTGATCTAAATAGAGATCACCTGATCTCTATTTATACTAATCTGTTTTCCCAGTGACCTTATGGGGCCAACTTGTCTAGCTAAGTACATCCATATTATAATATATATATTTCAAGGCCGACCCCACACATGGTGGTCTAATAACCCATCGGCAAGTACACACACTTGCGACACTTGTCAATCCACATGACGGCACTTCCTTATAGAGGAATAACACATCTCTAATAAGGGTACAATAAATATATATAAAATACATAGATGAAATACATTCCGAAGTTACATATACATCAACACTCCCTCTTAACTAGGAAGGTATTTCTCGACACAAATATGCTAGACAAGTCTTCTTCTCGAGATCATCATCATCGATGCATCGTCATCATCATCGTCACTGTTGTTGCTATCTCAACCAATATTTGACTCTACTCGTCATAGGAAGTTCTACAGAGCCAATCCTTTTTCATACTGGATGTAGGCCCACCACCTGCAGGTCTTCATCATCACTGGCCATACTGTGGAAATCTCAAGACTTATTACGTGTGTCACAAAACCTTAAAAGAGTCTCTTGACTAGCAAGAACCCTAAAGAGCATCTGAGGCCTTTTTCATCCAGTCCATATCTCCAGGACTTATTACATGTGACGCCACCACAAAACCTCGAAAGAGAATACCAGGACTGATTACGAGCACAAGGCTCAACCTATCGGATCTCCCAGGGCACAAATTACATGTGGTCACCACAAAACCTTGAAAGAGCATCCCAGGACTGATTACGAGTACAAGGCTCAACCTATCGGATCTCCCAGGGCACAAATTACATGTGGTCATGGAAAAACCTCGAAAGAGCATCCCAGGACTGATTACGAGCACACGGCTCAACCTATCGGATCTCCCAGGGCACAAATTACATGTCATAGGACAAAACCTCGAAAGAGCATCTGCTAGATATCCGAGGGCACAAATTACATGCCATAGGAAAAACCTCGAAAGACTATCTGCAGATCTCCCAGGGCACAAATTATATGTCCTCATAAGCAAAACCTCCAAAGAGCATTTTCCAGATGTCCCAGGGTACGAATTACATGCCATAGGCAAAACCTCGAAAGACCATCTGCAAATCTCCCAGGGCACAAATTACATGCTTCTCTGCACAACCTGTTCCACGGCCACAGAGTATCAACCTGATACTCACCATACATCATCCTGATGTACACATGATCATCCTGATCATCATCACTGCAACATCCTGCTACATGTCATCTGGAGCAACATCCTGAAGCTCGTCATCCATGATCATTCTGATCATACAATGCATCTACCTTATGCATACCAAGTATCTACCTAATACATATCATCATGATCCACCTGATCATACAGTGTATCCACCTGATACAAATACAAGTACATGATACATATCACCATACATGATCCACCTAATCATACAATGTATCCACCTGATACATATACAGATACATGGTCCAAGCATTCAACATGATGCTTACATACATATAAATGATCCAACTGATCATATCCAGCATCCAACATGATGCATACATACATACATAAAAATGATCCAATTGATCATATCCAGCATCCAACATGAAGCATACATACATACATAAAAATGATCCAACTGATCATACAATGCATCTACCAGAACATCATCCTGATGCTCATCATCCAGGGCTTACATCCATAGCCATGTGAAGGATCCTCCTTCCAACATGCTTGGAATGGCTTCAGCAAATGTGTCCATCACTTCTTCCTCGAAGTGTCATCAATCTGAAGAACTCCAAGCCTCTCTCTGAAGTACTTGAACTTCACCTTGGCTAGTGGCTTCGTTAGCACATCTGCAATCTGCTCGTCCATCGCAACATACAAGAGCTTCACTGCTCCTCTCTGCACCATATCCTTGATATAGTGATATTTGATCTCTATGTGTTTCGACCTGTCATGAAACACTGGGTTCTCAAACAGCTTCACACAACTCTGGTTATCACAGAAGATACTAGTAGCATCCAACGGGAGATCAAATAATTCAGACAGTAGCTTCCGTAGCCATACTGCCTCACAACTAGCTGAACAGGCTGCAACATACTCTTCCTCAGCTGTGCTCAGTGCTACGTAGGACTGCTTCCTGTTAAACCAAGAGATCACACCTGATCCCACACTGAAGCAGCACCCATATGTGCTCTTCCTATCTGCAGCACTACTAGCCCAATCTGAATCAACATAACCTTGCAGGTTAAACTTTTGATTTGCTTCATACTTGAGCCCATAATCCACTGTACCCTTCAGGTACCTCAGAACATGCTTTACAGCAACCAAGTGAACACTCCTTGGATCTGTCAGGAATTGACTCAATGTGTTCACCGCAAAGCAAATACTGGTCTCGTGTTCATCAGGTACATCAAGGACGCAATCATCTGACGATACATAGAGACATCAACTGGCTCAGATGAAGCATCACATAGAAGCTTCAGATTCGATGCCATAGGTGTGGCCATGGCCTTGCAATCCATCATTCCGAATCTCTTCAGGATATATACTATGTACTTCCCTTGACCAAGGAAGATCCCACCTGCACTCTGCCACACCTCCATACCTAGGACATAATGCATCATTCCCAAATCTTTCATATCGAACAAGCTTCCTCTTTGTATCACACCAAGTTCTGGGAGCTTGCTACAAGCCATACAAGGCTTTCTTCAATTTGCACACATGTGACTCCCTGTCAGGTCTTGAAACTGCATCCCAAACATCTTCTTCATGATCGACGGATCATGGCATTCCATTTCTTCATCCCAGATCTTGGGAACTTCAATATCTTCAATAGATATCTTTGTTGCTGGAACAAATGTTGTAGTCCTTCTTTTGTAGGTGTAGATATACGGTCTTTCCTACAAAACAAGTTAAATTGCATGATTAGAAACATCTCATAATTTTCAGAATAAATTCTTTACACATAAAGAAATATGTCATGCAGTCATGCAATTCTCTTAGCTAATGCTTCAATACAACATTTATCCATGTTCCACAACTTTCTAGATGCCTTCCAGTCTCTACCAGAACATTGTTAAGAGTTTGCACTACTCCCAACATGTCAGCAAAGAGGTTTCATTCTAGATAAGTAGCACTGGAATGTTGTACAGTTCCATAGGCCACTTACCCATGACATGCATATTAGTAGTATACTGTGCAATCATTCTAATATGCACAATACATATCCTAAGTCTAGGAACATAAGCATAATATTATTTAAACAAAAATAGGCAAGAAATGATAATTGAAATACTTATCTTTGTTTGTTTGTTGGGTGGACTTCCTATGAGTCTTTGCTTCTTGGCAGGAGCTGCTGAAGTAGCTTCTTCTACACCTTTCTGTTGTGGAATGTAGGAAGATGGTCAACTCTCTCTGAAAATCTGCATCCTTGTAGGAGCTTCTAGAGTGTGCTCCCTCTTGATCTTTGCTTCCTGGATTACCTGTCCTTGAACTTATATTCATCCTTGCTGACATCAATCTTCTTGAACCCTGGAAAGTATATTCTATAAGCCTTCGAGCTTTTACTGTAACCCACAAAGATACCCTTCTTTCCTGAAGGATCTAGTTTAGTCCTATTTTCCTTTGGCCCATGAGTGTATACTGGACAACCAAATATTCTGAGATGGCTGACTTCAGGTTTCTTACCAGAAAAGACTTCTTCTGGTGTCTTGTTGTCCAATATCTTGTGGGGTGCTTTGTTCTGCACATATACAACTGTTCTAGCTACTTCTGCCCATAGATGCATAGGTAGATCCTGGTCATGCAACATTGCCCTTGCTGCTTCCATGATAGTTATGTTCTTCCTTTTTGCAACTCCATTTTGTTGAGGATTATAAGGAGCAGTCAACTCCCTCTTAATCCCTGAATCACTACAAAGCTTCTTGAAGTCACCTGAGGTGAATTCTGCACCATTGTCGGATCTGAATGTTTTGATCTTCTTGTCAATTTGATTCTCCATCAAGGTTTTGAATTCCTTGAACTTATCAAACACCTCATCTTTGTTCTTCAAGAAGTATACCCAAGTCTTCCTGGAGAAGTCATCAATAAATGAGACATAGTAAACATACCCACTAAGAAAACTGGATGACATAGGACCACATACATCTGAGTGGATGATTTCTAGGATATCTTTGGCCTTGCTTTCACTGCTTGGGAAAGCCTTCTTAATGTTCTTACCTTTTGCACATCCTTTGCAAACACCTTCATGTTTGGTCTTGATTTCAGGAAGACCTTCTATAGCCTTGCTTGCAATTGGAAGTTCCTTATAGTGCATATGAGCAAGTCTTCTATGCCAAAGTTCACTTGGCTCCATGGATTCATGCACCGTGGCATGTTCAGGTTGTCCCTTCAATTTATACAATCCTCCCTCGCTCTCCAATCACTACTGCATCATCTATGGTCTTTCCTTTTGGCCACATTAGGACTTGGCCATCCACAAATGCAACCCTCATACCTTTTGCATCCAATGCAGAGATGGAGAGTAAGTTCTTCTTGAGCCCAGGTACATAAAGGACTTCTTTCATCTTCAAAGATTTTCCAGAATCTAGGTTGTAGGAGGCTTCACCACTTCCTTTGATTGGGTATTGATAATCATCCCCAAGTTTCACCTTATGGGGTGATTCATGTTCAGATAGATTCACAAAAGATTCCTTAAACCCAGTCATGTGTTTGAAAGCTCCACTATCAATCAACCAATCATTACAACCATGGGAGATAGTACCTGTGAGAGCATAAATTAGAACATATTCTTCTTCACTTGATGAGTCATCATCACTATCACTTTCTGCCCTAGACTTCTTCTTTGGGGGTTCATCATCTTCGGCAGCATGAGCATGATATCTTCTTTTGTTATTCTTCTTCTTCTTGTTGAAGTTGTTGTTGTTGTCTTTCTTCTTCTTGGGACAATCTGAAGCAAAGTGTCCCTTCTCATTGGAATTGAAGCATTTGAGATCTTTCTTATCTTTATGATAATGGTGGTGTGAGAATCTCCTATTATGAGATGATTCCTTCTTGGACTTGCCTTTCCTGGCATGTGCTGTGAGAGCTTGGTCTTCATTTCCCATCTTTTCTTCCCGGGCCACAAGCCTAGCTTCTTCTTGAGAGCATTCTTCCCGCAATCTGTTGAAGGAGATCAACTTCTTCCTTGCACAAATTCCTTGAATAAAGGAATCCCATGACCTGGGTAGGCCATTTAGAGTGGTCATCACCACTTCACCATTCTCCACCATTTCATCCACTGCTTCTAGTTGTTCCTTGATTTGGGAGACCCTTGAAAAATAAGATTAAATGGTTTCTCCATTCTGAAACTTCACTCCTTTCAATTGGTTCTGCAGGGTCATCTTCCGATTTATGTTCTTCCCTTCAAATAGCTTGGTCAAAGAGTCAAACATCTCCTTGGGTGTCTTTAGAGAAGACACATGGGGTATGAGATGGTCTTTGATAGAATCAACAATGATTCTCTTTTCCTTGACCAAGTTCTTCTTATGCAATACCTTAGCCTCTTCATCCTCTGGGATAGGGATGTCTTCTTTTACATATGAGTCCAACTCATTCTCTTTTAGGATTAACCCAATCTTATACTTCCAAGCTCGGAAGTTATCAGCTCCTTCAAGATTATCCTCAAGCTTGGTGTGGTGACACATCTTAAAGAGTAATTCAAATGGAAATAGAAAAGATTTAGGTCTTACCACTTGAAATGCTAAAAACTGGATCTGGTCCCGGATTAGGGTTTGTCGGAAAAACCCTAAAAATTCAAAATGTGAATTTCAATTTTCTGAAAGGATAGAAAGATGTGCCTTGATGAGCTGATCATCCTGGTGTATTCAGAATTTGAGATCAGCAAAGATTTTCCCTTTAGATTTGCCTTTTTGTCCTCTCGGGTTCACTGGGGACAGCCCTGAATTAGGGTTTGAGTTTCCCAAAGATCTACTCAGCCAAAAATCTCGATCCAAAGCTCTAAACTTCGATTTTTGCAATGAGCTTCCAGATATGTCTTCAGATTTCAGAAATTCCTATTTTTATGGAAACCCTAATTTTTAGGGCCAATTCTGAAAATGCTCGGAATTGAATTCTGATAGGACAGATAGATGCGCCTTGATGAGTAGAGTCAATCTACTATACTTCTTTTCCAAAATATGTGGAGAGAAACCCAATAAACAAGGAACTCAAGTTTCCGTTACTGCAAAATGTCTTCTTCTCAGGTTAGCTCTGATACCATGTTAAATTTTGAGCATTAATTCACAATACTCTAGGATCTTTATTAAGAGAATAACATATACAGTATATCAATGCATGACAATCACAATAAGCGTGACAAGCATCACAAGAATCAAAAGCATGAGAGACAAGAGACACAGAGTTTCCGTGGGGAAAACCCTAAGGTGAAAATCCCCACAACTTCCTCAGAGATAGAGAGAGCAATGGCTCAACCAAAGTACAACCAAAATACACTGAGATAGTCTCCTAGTAGCAGATGATCCTCCTCCTCACTAGTGCGCCACTTTCTGAGTGAGAGTGAGATACTTTTCCGAGTGATCTAAATAGAGATCACCTGATCTCTATTTATACTAATCTGTTTGCCCAGTGACCTTATGGGGCCGACTTGCTAGCTAGGTACATCCATATTATAATATATATATTTCAGGGCCGACCCCACACATGGTGGTCTAATAACCCATCGGCAAGTACACACACTTGCGACACTTGTCAATCCACATGACGACACTTCCTTATAGAGGAATAACACATCTCTAATAAGGGTACAATAAATATATATAAAATACATAGATGAAATACATTCCGAAGTTACATATACATCAACAAGGGTCTTCAAGCTGAACCCGCAATGATATGAATCTATCCGTGTGATTAAAAATGTCTTGACGTCGAACATGGTAGAAACCACTTGTTTACCGATTATTGATGTATACCGTTAACAAGTGCGAGGGAAATCACCATTAATGTCAATGATCCCCAAGGTATCACAGTACATATCATCAAGTGTGAATAAATGATTTGAAGTCGAACGCAAGATGAAATATTTCGATTAAGAGTCAACGATGTAAACTCATGTCGAAAGCAAGGTAACTTGCCATTGAGGCATGCAGGGCCAAGGTACTTGGTTGGTTTCTAGATTCAATCCTTGGATGATGTGTTGAAGTCGACAAGGACGAATCCGTCGAAGGAGGGCCATGATGAATCCGTCGAAGGAGGGCCATGATGAATCCCCCATCATCGACACGAAACATGACAAAGGATGTGTAGAGTGGATCGGCTGGTACAATAATATGCAAGACTGACTTCGAGTAGACTGACATGATTGAAGGTGTACTGACTGCAGATAATGAATAGTGAAAGTATTCTTGAACATGGGCATGGCATGGCTTGGCAGTATTGACATGACGAGTACGACACTAACTCCCAATGCAACTGATGATGGAAGCTTTCTTTGAATGACTCAAAGGAGTAATGAGACTCAGGAAATAAGTGGAACTCAAAGACAAACAGATGATCCAAGTGTTGTATGCAAATGCAGATGAGTGCCATGTTTAAGAACGACTAGGTACTGCCACTGATAAAGGTGTAATACAAAAGCTTTCCTTTTTCCCCATCATGAACAATGAGTGCCTCATGTGTTTTTTACGAGCTTGATGAGGGTAATCAGATGCTCGGTATAGCTCATCTCATAGATGAGTCCAATCCGAAATATTTTCCGAACCTGGGATAGGAGGGATTCGTCCCATGGTGGGCCCTTCAATGTGAGAGTTTAACGAGTCCATAGAAGGTAAACTCGGTCGTCATTTCATGTTTAGAGAGTCTGAAAAGAACTAAAGAAGACTCCAACGGTCCTTTTTCGTAAAGTTAGCCTCATCACCCGAAAAAGGGTAAAACAACGCGGGAGAGGACTCTTCAGTCATGATTGGCTGGAGTATACCTTTTTCCTAACTAGTGCCCCCTGGTCCGAAAAAGGGGTAAACTATCACTAGGAAGAAGACCGTTCAAATTCTTTTACAAGCGTGAACGCGACAAGTTCGCTTGGCAATCTTTTTGTATTTCGAGAGCCTGAAAAAAGCTTAAAGATAGACTCTGGGGGGTTCCTTTTTCGTAGGAGTTTAACGAGCCTGGAAAAGTGATAAATCGTAACTCGGTAACGTATTCTCATAGTTTCAAGAGCACGAGAAAGAACAAAGAGTAAGCTCATAATCATTAAATAATTAAAATCTAATGAAATGAAAAAGATAAACGACAAAATACACAAGGGGTGTTCATACCTGAGATGACCGTTCCAATACAAAAATGGCGTAGAAAGGCACTTCACAACTCCTGCACACTTGGAAACTAGGTCATATAGTCAACCGAACGTTCAAATATAATAAAATCGATCCAAACTATAGCAAATGGCACAATGGCATCAAATATTTAAAAAAGGAATATTCTATTTTGTTTATAAATAGAAATAAAAACCAAATATAGTCACCATTGTTCTATTTGCCAAATTTGGGAGGAGTAGTGCCATTTGGAGCCAAATCTTCACTCGTTGATTCCAAGAGCTATGAGCAGCCATTTCACTTGCCGTTAGGAGCAGGTAACCCTAAACTTCATCTAGCAAGATTGTAGTGGTTTACATTTTTGAATTTCAGTCATTTTTTTGGGATTTAGCTTGATTTGGGAAGGGCCATTGCGCCCTTGGCTCGTCACAGTTGGCCCTTTCGGGAAATGCGACGAGACTGAGTCGTCGCTAGGGTCTCACAGGTGGACTGCAACGATGTCACTCTATTTGTAAAAATCGGGTGCGACAACGGCGAAGTCCATCCCCAAATTCAAACCAAGCTCAAAAGAAAGACTTCCAGTGGTTGAAGCAAGTTCTAACATTGTTAAAAATCTCCTATTGGCAGGTTCCAAGCATCCAAAATGGTTTTGGAATGGTGAGAACGGGAGCATGAGTTGGATGATGAACAAGCTGCAAATGATCCACGATGTGTGGAAGCATTGAGGAACTGTGGGCTCCTCAAGTTCTTCCGCATCCAGGGGATGAGATACCAAATCCCACTTTTGAATCATATTCTCTGATGCTGGGATGCGGCCCAGCAATACTTCGTGATCGGTGAGCATGAGCTTACCAGTCGAGGACATCTACTTTCTGACCAGATTCTCCCAAAGAGGGGACAATGTGCTACTTACTGGATCACGTGGGAGTGATTGGACCGTGGATGATATGATCCAACAACATTGTGTTCCCAACACCCATGCATCTAGTGGGAAGATTCCCATTAAAGATGTACGGGAACGTCCATTATGTGCCATACTATTCACCATTATGACGATGGCAGGGAGCCAAGCTCCTCACTTGGCCACCTGTAACATCCCATATTTTCATAAAAATTTAAAATTTTTGATAATAGCAATAATAGCTTAATTTACCATAATTTATAATTGCCGAAGATAATGATTGCTGAAAGTAACAACATTAACTAACAGCTGTTTGTATTAAACACAATTAAAATTCTGTTATGAATAATGCAGCAGTGTCAACTTAATTACATCCATAACCACTATGATTAAATAAACTAATAATTCCGAATTATGATACACATACTTAACTTTTGTTTCAGCAGCAAATTGATCATGACAATTTAACAGATAACTAATAACCCTGATGATGATAACAAAATTACTAATTGATTGGTATTTTGATGCGGCACTAATTTCTTCTTACAATGATATTGATTGTTTGTTTCTGCTGCATAAGGGTGTCCTATGAGGTACCCTGGAGCTTACTTAGCTGCAACGCTAAAGCTTATTGAATGTCCTATGTGCAGACGTCAGGTAAGAATTAAGTTCGTGTAATTCAATTTCAACGTCATAAATAAATAGCATTTTATAAATTCTATTGCGACTCTTCAGAAGTGAGCAGGTATGGTTTTCAATACTACACTTACCATTCTGAGCTAATATCTGACGACTCCATAATGTTTAAAATAATGTCATCTATATACGTCAATCTGCTGATGGTTTTGTTATTGTACTAGCTAGTTATAATGTCGTCATTAACTTTCTATCCTTGATGTAATATATGTATCGCAAGTCACTAAATGTTTAAATGAGAGAGTATAGTAAAATAAAAACTCATAGTATTGGTCAGTTTTCATGCTAACCTAAAAGTCATTGGATCTGTCGAATGGCTACTATACCAAAGTATTTAATTTTATAGTTTCGCTATTAGAGTTTATAATATCATGATCAGAGATTACAGGGGTCATGAACATAGTCTGCTAGTTAAGGGTTATCTCCTTCGTAACCCTAGTGATACTTATAACCTTGTTAAAAGACTTATATCTAAGTCCTAGCTCTTAACATTTAGGTCCACAAATCAAAATCTTGAGACTATATACACTAAGATATATTGTTCTATATAATATTATAAACCATCGTTATGACATAAAACTTGGGGTGATAAATAAAATATGTTTAAACTTTGAAAAGTCTTTCTATGTCATTCCATGACTTTAGGATATGGTTCAATCTTGGAAATAATTATAACTATTTTTTTTCCTTGGAAAAAGTCGTAATTTTATTTCAAAAAATGATCAAAATTACTTTCTGCACATGTAATAGAATCACTGAGATCCCTACATTGTCACATATTTTCTGTCCCATATTAACATCAGGTATAATGCCCCATACAAAAACTGGAAATGGCTGTCTTCAGCCCTCATATATCCAATTTCATCTACACAGATACAAAAATAGCTTCAGTGGAAACGGCTGTCTTCAGCCCACATATTTCTGATATCCTCAACACCAATAAGATGATGACCATCACCGGTCTGCGAAATCTTCATACAGCCCGCCAATAGCCGAGTGCATCTAAACATACAGTAACAGTAAACTAATCCCTCACCGGTATTTTAAATGCTGAGCTAATGCTCAATTCCGTGCCTCAATAACATCATGAAACGGTCTGTGATAATAGCTGTAAGTGCCCCCCGTTGAGTGAATGGTAATCCGCCATGTTCCAATTGCCAATTGGTGTTGCGTCGCTTCTTTGGAGAGCTGATCGGCCATCCCATTCCTCTCCCTGTAAATATGTGTAAAAGTAATATGATTAAATGACATCTTTAACCGGATTACCTCCTCCAGGATAGGTAATAGTACCATCACATGACACTGTGTTATCTCCTTTGCCCAATCAATAACTAACATGGAGTCGCCAAAAATCTGAAGAGTAAAACATCCTTGTTCAAGAGCAAATAACATCAGCAGCCGAAGAGACATAAGTTCAGCATAGTTATTTGATCCCCTCCCCAAACCAGCCACGATATGATAGTAATGGGTCTCAGATTTGAAGAGTACTCCCCCCCCTCCACACACCGTTTGATGGTCAAGTGAAGCTCCATCAAAATATGCCCACGGTCTGGATTTATCTATCAATTCCACGCTCACAGGTCGAGTACTAATCGCTTTGACAGGTGTCTTGAAGTGTTTGATAACAGCCACCACTTGTGCCACTACATTCTCCATTCTCCATAACTATTGTATGTCAAACATTAACATAATCGATATGGAGCGTGACTTTAGGGTTCATATGAACTTAGAGATATGACTTATAATACCATAACTTAGAGTTTTGAACTTAAATCGATGGAATAAGATCTTTGACAAGATTTCAATGACTGTTAGGTTGGCATATATGCAATTGATATGAATCCGGCGTTGGTGATTGTAAATCCTATCTGTATTAATGATCAATCAATGTAACTTGTTGACAAGGATTAAATGAACACTCCACGTAGCGAAGAATCGTGGTAATGGTGAATGCTGTGACTACTTCGTAGTAATAATTTCTCCAAGCTGGCAGTGATAACTCTCCAACGTGATCCTATGTGGAAGGGCCGTGCTATGGAAATGAATGTGCAATTAATGAGTTAGTTGTTCGCTCCAATGCAAAATAAGCTGGCATAATTTCGATTGTTGATCAACAACGATATTGATAGTTGGATCAAACCCTAGCAATGGGTCGATGTTTTTGGTTTATGAACTTGGTAGTTGAGGGATATTGACTCCATTATTCTCGGTCTATGGCCCACAGGATGCCAAAAATTTAGCTTGGGCTTGTATGAGGTTCGACCTCGAAACCTCTAGCCTTGAGAGGGTTACAGTTGCTCTTCCTTCTGCTATCCGTGTTGTTTGAAAGACTGTGTAAATAGTTTCTACTGTCAAGGTTGAAGTTCTATACTCATCGTTTAAGTTGAGTTGAAGTTTTTCCCTGGTGTAAAAGGACTGAGGTTTTCCTCGTTACGTTTCTAGTGTAGAGGCATTGAGACCTCTAACGAAGGTGAAAAGCTTGGGTAGATTTTTAGCAAGGTAATGTTACTCTAACGAACAACAATTTCTGAAAGAATAATTCATTCAATATGTTTTTATCTTTCGTTTTGAAAATATTTCAGTCAACTAAATTCTAAGCTATTGCTTTATGTCAGTTGTAGGTGATGTAGTAGGGACAGCGAGCAAGGGTTTCGAGAGTTTGCAAGCCTTCTTTTGAAAAATGCGTGACTACTTGTTTGGTACAGTCTTGATAAGATGATCACAGTCTTCATTGACAACTATGTTATTACAATGCGATCATAATATAGTATGTAGATATATAAATTCTATCTTTTCCTTTGTGCATAAGATTGATAAGAATAAAGTGATGCAACTATATAGAAAATATGCATTGTTTGTTTTCCATAAAACTCGGAAACATTTATAATGTATACATGAATATTGTACAAAACTCTCTTTAGGACAGAAAACTAATAATTATATAATTATTATCTATCTGTCGAATTCAAAATGGAAATATGCCTATCTTCTAATCTATTTTAATTTGCGTATCTCTACTGGAGTACGATGCTTCAAAACAACATGTGGAAAAATAGAGGTATTGGTTTATCAATTCACTTAACATTAAACTTAAACATTCAGACTTAAAACGATTTCTAGAATTAGACTCCTTTTCGAAACAAATAAACAGAAAATACTAGATAAACAAAACATAATTATTTACTGAGAATAAGTTAGAAAATCTGTAAGAACCTAAGAAAATCTGTAAGAACCTAAGAAAATCTGTAGGGAAACAAACAACCCAAGAAGACTGTTCCACCCAACCAAATTCCTGAAAACAGTCAAGTACTGTCTTAGGACCCCCGAGCCTGTTCACTGAACCACTAGGAGGAAGAAACTCAGGAATGAGGACTTCTTCTTGCTGTAGCAATAACTTTAGAATCTTCAACAGATAGCAATCCAATAGACTTGCACCATCATTTCTCATTCTTAGCAGCAATGATGCAGAATTAAGATTACAGTCACCACTAACCTCCCTTTTCGAATCTCTCTTGTAATCACCTGATTCACAAGAGGAAAATATTCTGTAGAAATATTGATTAAGAGCTGCCTGCCTAATTCGAATTTGCCTTTATAGGCTTCCTAGGCCTTTTTAGATGTTACTGGATCATTAAATGAGCTTCCTGCTCACTCCCTCCACCTGGGGTATAATGCCCTATTTTAAGGGGAGTTGTCCCATAACCAACAGTTAGTGGTGTGATGCAACTGCTGCCATGTGTCCCATACCTTCCAACAACTTCCATTCCTCCTAGTGGGTCAGTGAACACTCATTCAACAGTCCTCTTGGGTGTTTGTCTCCTAATTAATTTATTTAAATAATATTGTTCAGTAATTACTTTCATCCATGATCAAAATTGATCATAATTACAAAACTTTGTAATTTAAATTAACATAAAGTATTTTTGCAAAATAAAATAATAATTCCCAGAAATTTGGGTAGGTGACATACACCCCCCCTTAAGTTTCAACATCGTCCTTGATGTTGGCTAATCACTCCTTGAGTGTTCCTGAAACAGAGTTGGGTATGCTGCCCGCATACTACTCTCCAACTCCTAGGTTTCCTCTTCTGGGCTAAGGTGCTTCCATTGCACCTTCACTTGCCGAATGCTGCGATTCCAGAGAATAGTTTCCCTCCTTCCGAGGATACAATCCAGTTCCACCGGAAAATCTCCGTCTTGTCCCACCTGTACATCATTCTAGTTTACAACATTAGTAGTATCGTGCATATATTTATTTAAAAACGATATATGAAAAACATTATGTATTTTCAGGTTAGGTGGCAAAGCCAGTTGGTATGCCACTGCTCCAACCTTAGATAATATTTCAAAAGGACCGCAATACCTGGGTGCCAACTTGGCACAGCTCCCCAATTTTAGTGAACTCTTTTTCGGTCTTACCTTAAGAAACACATGTTCACCCACCTGGAACTCTTTATGAGTTCTTTTCGAATCTGCTTGACTTTTCTACCTATCTTGGGCAGCTTTTAAATGTCCTTGCACCTGTTTCACAATTAGTTCTAACTCTTGCAATAATTCAGGTCCTAAAACAACTCTATTTACTGGATCATTCCACGAAACAGGTGTATTACATTTCCTACCATAAAGAATTTCAAAAGGACTAAGTCTGGCCGATGCATGATAATGATTATTATAAGCAAATTTTGCTAAGTGTAGATAATCTTCCCACTTACCAGGCTGATCCTTAACATACATTCTTAATAAATCTTCTAACACTTGATTTACCCTTTCTGTCTGTCCATCTGTCTATGGATGAAATGCTGTACTGAAATTTAAAGTTGTATTCAATCCCTTAAACAGTGACCTCTAGAAGTTTCCTATAAACTTCGAGTCACGATCTGAAATTATTACTTTCGGTATTCCATGAAGTCTAAAAATCTGTTTCATAAAAATTTCTGCAATATCTGGGGCTTTATGCATGGTCTTCACTGGTATAAAGTGTGCTTCTTTGCTGAGTTTGTCCACCACCACCATGATAGAATCATGTTGTTTCTGATTTTTAGGTAATCCAGTAATGAAATCTATGCTGATCACTTCCCATTTCCAGCTTGGTATTGGTAATGGTTGCAACAATCCAACAGGATGTTGGTGTTCAACCTGCACCTTTTGACAGTCCAATCATTTTGCGATGTATTCTGCTACTTCATCTTTCATTCTTGGCCAATAGTATTCTTTTCTCAGCATAGTGATGGTCTTTTGATATCTTGGATGACCAGAATAGTGACTTTTATGCATCTCATTTAATATCAGAAATTTTATTTCTGTTATATCTGTCTGGTACATACAATCTGTTTTTAAACAGTAATAAACCGTTTTCCTTAATTTTGTAATCTGCCATAAAATTTTCAAAACTATTGTTTGCTGTCTTTTCCTTCATTTTTCTGTATTCTTCATCTGTTTCACCTTTTTCCAGAATCTGATTTTCCAAATTAGTTGAATAATTACTGATTGTTGAAATGAAATTTAGTTTTGCCTTACGACTCAAGGCATATGCAACTTTGTTCTCCTTTCCTTTAATATGCTGAATTTCGAAATCATACTCACTTAAGAACGTCAACCATCTAGGTTGTCTAGCGTTCAGGTTTGTCTGATCCAATAAATATTTCAGACCCATGTTATCCGTTAACAATGTAAACTTTCTGCCAATAAGGTGATGACGCCACATTTTTAAGGCATGAATAACTGCTAATAACTCCAAATCATAAGTAGAGTAGTTCTTTTCATGTACTTTCAGCTTTCTAGATTCATATGTTATCGCATGTCCTTCCTGTGTCAAGACTCCACCGAGTCCATCATTGCACGCGTCTGTACAAACTACAAAATCCTTGTTGGGGTCAGCTATCTTCAAGATAGGTGTTGTCGTCAATAGTTCCTTTAATTTCTTAAAACTCTCAGCACATTTCTGATCCCAAACAAATTTCTTCCCTTTCTTCTGTAAGGAAGTTATGGGGTTGGCAATTTTTGAAAAATTCTCTATAAACTTTCTGTAATACCCTGTAATGCCCATAAATGATCTTACATCCGACACATCTTTAGGAACCGGCCAGTCATTAATGGCCCTTATCTTGTCGGGGTCAACCGAGATTCCCTCTGCTGAAATTATGTGTCCTAGATACTGAATTTTGTTTTTGTGGAAGTCACACTTACTAAATTTGGCATACAATTGATGATCTCTTAATACTTGTAAGATAATCCGTAAATGTTCATCATGCTATTCTTTGCTTTTTGAGTACACTAAAATATCGTCTATAAACACAACAACAAATTTGTCTAAGTATTTATGCAAAATATTATTCATCAAACACATAAATACAGCTGGGGCATTAGTCAAGCCAAATGGCATGACTACGAACTCGTAATGTCCATACTGAGTTCGGAAAGTTGTCTTGAAAATATCTTCGTCCTTAACCCTTACTTGATGATACCCTGATCTTAGATCGATCTTTGAAAATACTGTTGCTCCACGCAGCAACAGTATCTATGCGGGGCAACGGGTATCTATTCTTGATCGTCATCTTATTAAGCGGGCGATAATCTATGCACAGTCTTAATGTTCCATCTTTCTTCTTAATGAAGATGACAGGTGCTCCCCAAGGAGACACACTTGGTCTAATATACTTCTTATCAATAAGTTCCTTCAACTGAGATTTTAATTCGTTTAACTCCAGTATATTCATTCTGTACGGAGCTTTTGAATTTGGTACTGCTCCTGGTATTAACTCTATGGTAAAATCTAAATCTCTTTTGGGTGGTAATCTTGGAATCTCCTCAGGAAATACATCTTTAAAATCTTTTAGGACAGGTATGTCCTCTAATTTCAGTTTGTCCTCTTTATCCATAATCTCATCATTTACTACGTTTACTGCAAAAATTTTACAGGCCTTCCTAACTGCCCTCTTAACTTGCATGGCTGAAATTTGTCTAAGGGTTACCTTCCTTGGAATCCCTTTTATTTCTACAGTTTTCCCTTCATCATTTAAGCATGTAAAACTTTTTCCATAACAGTCCAAGATGACATGATGGGCTTCTAACCAGTCCATCCCAACTATAATATCATACGAACCTAAAGGTAGAATATTCAACTTGATTTGTGTTTGCAAATGATTCAAGGACAACACACAGTTTTCTATAAAATCTAATATTTTCCTCTTTGTTCCAGTTGCTAGTCTAACTAGCCATGATTTACTAAACTTTTCAGTTTTCAGTTTAAGACTTTCCACAACATCTGGTGATATATAACTTAAACTAGTACCTGGGTTAATTAAAACAGTAACAAGATGGTCATGTATCATACCTTCAATCTCTACCATAGAGATTTGATGATCTGCTTGCCTGTTGTCAAGTGCTGCGTTAATTCTTGGCATCTCCCTTGTTACGTCTCCAACAGTAGGTTCAGTCTATATAGAGTTGATGTTGTTTGTCTTCCGCTTCCTTAAGGGACATTCTGATGCATAATGGGGGCCTTGATATTCAAAACATTTAATATGTGTCTTTGGCTCACTAGTCTTAGCAGTATTAGATGCATTTCTGGGTGTTGTAGAATTCTGCTGTGAATTATTTATGGAATTATTCCCTTGGGAATTTCGATTCTGAAAATTCTTCCTTGGGAATCCGGAATTTCCACTGAATCTGAAATTTTTCTTCTTCTGTTCAAAATGGTTGGGCTTATGATTTTTCCAATTTGACATACACTCTCTTTTACGATTTGTATCATAACAAAAAACTGCCTTTCTCATAGCCTCCTCTAATGTTTTAGGACTGTCATACTCAATTCTGTCTTTAATACTGAATGGCAAACAACTCAAATACCTTTGAATTTTTGGTTTTTCTTCTATGAAGTATGGTACATATCTCAGTAAGTTCAGAAACTTATTGTTCAGTTCCTTCATGTTCATACCTCCCAACTTCAAATCGTAGAACTCTTTAGATTTTTCTTCGTAGTACTGTTCAGATAGATACTTCTTTTTGAAATATCGTTTGAAAGCAATCCAGCTTACATCTTTATCCTTGATTCCCTTTACCTTTTTGACATCCTGCCACCAGATATCCGCTTTTCCGGTCAAGTTATATATAGCCATTTTTGCCTTTAAGAACTCTGAATAATTGTAGATATGGAAGTATTTCTTCATCCCTGACAGCCAAGCTTCAGCTGTCTCGCCTTTCTCAGTTTCTCCATTGAAAGTTGGAGGTCTTATCTTCTTGAAATCTCCAGAAATCTGCTCATATTCTTTATGATGTTTCCTTCTTGGTTTGGAATCTTCTTCACTGCTGTCACTGATATAGTTACGTTTCTTTTTGCATTCTGCAATAGCATCTCCGGATGAGGTTGAGCTATCTTTCACTTCACTGATTTTGATGTTCTGATTTTTATTAGTGTGAGGCATGTCCTCAACTTTGGAAATATCTTCATTGTTTCTCTCTTGTTCCTCTGTTTGGCTGTGTTGAAACAACACTTGATTGAGTTGTTCTTGTGCTTGCAGAATCCTCTCATTAACTTGTTTCACAGATTTGATTTCTTCCTTTAATTCTTGAAAGGCACGTAACAGTTCCGTTGAACTGTTGTTTAATTCCCCGTGACCTTCCTCTACAAAGTGCTGTCCCGAACTATGACTGTTTGGCTGAAATCTGTCGCTTAAATGTTCAGCTGAGTTCTCCATACCTGTAACTAAAATAATTTCTGAATAACATAATAATTAAATTTTCAAGTTAGTACAATTTTCTGCGGTATGAAAATTTTCTGTTGCGTGTTCTGGACCTCATTCAGGCCTAGTGTTCGAATTTGTGCTCTAATACCACATGTAACATCCCATATTTTCATAAAAAATTAAAATTTTTGATAATAGCAATAATAGATTAATTTACGATAATTTATAATTGCGGAAGATAATGATTGCTGAAAGTAACAACATTAACTAACAACTGTTTGTATTAAACACAATTAAAATTCTGTTATGACTAATGCAATAGTGTCAACTTAATTACATCCATAACCACTATGATTAAATAAACTAATAAGTCCGAATTATGATACACATACTTAACTTTTGTTTCAGCAACAAATTGATCATGACAATTTAACAAATAACTAATAACCCTGATGATGATAACAAAAGTACTAATTGATTGGTATTTTAATGCGGCACTAATTTCTTCTTACAATGATACTGATTGTTTGTCTCTGCTGCATCAGGGTGTCCTACGAGGTACCCTGGAGCTTACTTAGTTGCAACTCTAAATCTTATTGAATGTCCTATGTGTAGACGACAGGTAAGAATGAAGTTCATGTAATTCAATTTCAGCGTCATAAATAAATAGCATTTTATAAATTCTATTGCGACTCTTCAGAAGTGAGCAGGTATGGTTTTCAATACTACACTTACCATTTTGGGCTATGGTTATGTAAACTTTGAAAAGTCTTTCTATGTCATTCCATGACTTTAGGATATGGTTCAATCTTGGAAATAATTATAACTATTGTATGTCAAACATTAACATAATTGATATGGAGCGTGACTTTAGGGTTCATACGAACTTAGAGATATGACACCATATAATATATATGTTCTAATACCATAACTTAGAGTTTTGAACTTAAATCGATGGAATAAGATCTCTGACAAGCTTTCAATGACTGTCAGGTTGGCAGATATGCAATTGATACGAATTCGGCATTGGTGATTGTAAATCCTATCTGTATTAATTATCAATCAATGTAACGTGTTGACGAGGATTAAATGAACACTCCACGTAGTGAAGAATCGTGGTAATGGTGAATGCTGTGACTACTTCGTAGTAATAATTTCTCCAAGATGGCAGTGATAACTCTCCAACGTGATCCTATGTGGAAGGGCCGTGCTATGGAAATGAATGTGCAATTAATGAGTTAGTCGTTCGCTCCAATGCAAAATAAGCCGGCATAATTTCGATCGTTGATCAACAATGATATTGATCGTTGGATCAAACCCTAGCAATGGGTCGATGTTTTTGGTTTATGAACTTGGTAGTTGAGGGTTATTGACTCCATTATTCTCGGTCTGTGGCCGACAGGCTACCAAAAATTTAGCCTGGGCTTGTATGAGGTTCGACCTCGAAACCTCTGGCCTTGAGAGGGTTACAGTTGCTCTTCCTTCTGCTATCCGTGTAGTTTGAAAGACTGTGTAAATAGTTTCTACTATCAAGGTTGAAGTTCTATTCTCGTCGTTTAAGTTGAGTTGAATTTTTTCCGTGGTGTAAAAGGACTGAGGTTTTCCTCGTTACATTTCCAGTGTAGAGTCATTGAGACCTCTGACGAAGGTGAAAAGCTTGGGTAGATTTTTAGCAAGGTAATGTTACTCTAACAAACAACAATTTCTAAAAGAATAATTCATTCAATATATTTTTATCTTTTGTTTTGAAAATATTTCAGACAACTAAATTCTAAGCTATTGCTTTATGTCAGTTGCAGGTGATGTAGCAGGGACAGCGAGCAAGGGTTTCAAGAGTTGGCAAGCCTTCTTTCGGGTAAGCTCTGGGTCCTCCCGAAAACCCTCGTAGGTGCTTTGACTGTGGTTGAATAAGTTTCAAGAGTGGTAGCTGGTCCTGTCGGAATCCGTCGTGGTTATTATTTGAAAACTCTCAAAATAATAATGTCTACTCTGAGCTGTGGGTCTCGTTTTATTTGTATAGTTTTTGGTTTTTCTATCAAGATGAACAACTTTGCCTCAACAGGAAGTTTAAAGCTATTTTTAGCTTGGGTACAAACCCTGTATGAATCGATTTGGAATGACATGGTGTAACTTCTGTTTTATGGCATATCGTCTTTGTTTATTTGAAGTGGAAACTTGTAATGGCTTTAGCCATTGAACCACGAATCGTCTTGTTAAGTTATAAGAATGATGTAAGGAGCCGAGGATCGTTAGTGAATACCTTTTCCGTCTTTGAGAATAATAATACATCGTCTCTGTCTGGAATTAAATGGTTGAAATTTATTTTATAAACCGTGTCTGTCAAACTTGTTTCAAGAACACGAAAACTGTGTTGAAAGTCTAAAATTTCTTTATACAATAATCGAGTAGGTTTTTGTTTTACTATGAAAAAGAAAAGGATAATGGGCTACGCCCTTCATGATGATTTCTTAGTTGGTTTCTAGCAAAGTATTAACTGAAAATAAGGGTGTGAAAGTATAATTCAAGTTTGTGTTATCAATCTCTGTGTAAAATGTCTAAGTTAAACGTCTCGGTCGTAAGTGGATAATGTGATTCTCGTTGTGATTCTGAACTAGGGTTTGTAAATTTTTAAGTACCTTAGTTTTGATCCTAAGTCTGTAAATCAAGCGTTTGCAAAACGAAACAATGAAGGAAAATGATTCTTATAGTTTCGATTATCTACTGCATACAATATCTGTCAACAATAGAATATTTATACGATCTCCATTATCTGTTCCATGATCTGTTTGAACTAGATAAATTTATATATATATATACAAATATAATAGGACAATAATTGAAACAGTGTGTGTGTATGTATAATGTGAAAAATGTGTGACTACTTGTTTGGTACAGTCTTGATAAGATTATCACAGTCTTCATTGATAGCTATGTTATTACAATGCGATCATAATATAGTATGTAGATATATAAATTCTATCTTTTCCTTTGTGCATAAGATTGATAAGAATAATGTGATGGAACTATATAGAAAATATGCATTGTTTGTTTTCCATAAAACTCTAAAACATTTATAATGTATACATGAATATTGTACAGAACTCTCTTTAGGACAGAAAACTAATAATTATATAATTATTATCTATCTGTCGAATTCAAAATGGCAATATGCCTATCTTCTAATCTATTTTAATTTGCGTATCTCTATTGGAGTATGATGCTTCAAAACAACATGTAGAAAAATAGAGGTATTGGTTTATCAATTCACTTTAACATTAAACTTAAACATTCAGACTTAAAACGATTTCTAGAATTAGACTCCTTTTCGAAACAAATAAACAGAAAATACTAGATAAACAGAACAAAATTATTTACTGAGAATAAGTTAGAAAATCTGTAAGAACCTGAGAAAATTTGTAGGGCAACAAACAACCCAAGAAGACTGTTCCACCCAACCAAATTCCTGAAAACAGTCAAGTACTGTCTTAGGACCCTCGAGCTTGTTCACTGAACCACCAGGAGGAAGAAACTCAGGAATGAGGACTTCTTCTTGCTGTAGCAATAACTTCAGAATCTTCAACAGATAGCAATCCAATAGACTTGCACCATCATTTCTCATTCTTAGCAGCAATGATGCAGACTTAAGATTACAGTCACCACTAACCTCCCTTTTCGAATCTCTCTTGTAATCACCTGATTCACAAGGGGAAAATATTCTGCAGAAATATTGATTAAGAGCTTCCTGCCCAATTTGAATTTGCCTTTATAGGCTGCCTAGGCCTTTTTAGATGTTACTGGGTCATTAAATGAGCTACCTGCTTACTCCCTCCACCTGGGGGATAATGCCCTATTTTAGGGGAATTTGTCCCATAACCAACAGTTAGTGGTGTGATGCAACTGCTGCCATGTGTCCCATACCTTCCAATAGCTTCCATTCCTCCTAGTGGGTCAGTGAACACTCATTCAACAGTCCTCTTGGGTGTTTTTCTCCTAATTAATTTGCTTAAATAATATTATTCAGTAATTACATTCATCCACGATCAAAACTGATCATAATTACAAAAATTTGTAATTTAAATTAACATAAAGTATTTTGCAAAATAAAATAATAATTCCTAGAAATTTGGGTAGGTGACACCACCAGGGCACAGATGCTTTATGCGGAGGACTGTATGTCTCCAAAGATCTTCAATTGGTGTGATGGAGTACTCGCAAACATGCGAGCTCAGCTGACAAAGTGTCGACGGGGAGAGCTCAAACAATTTGGCTATGGATCGATAGTGACCTCGTTCTTACTGGAACGGGTTCCCCTTTTGCTTCCTTAGGTACCACAGGAGGACAGGGATCCTAGAGATCTTCACATGGCTAGGTGGACCGATGTGATGGCCCGACATGATGGGGGCCCCATTGTTAGATACCGTCCTAAGTTCTTCACTTGGATGGAGGGCCAGTTACTGATGGTGTAGGCTTTCCCATACAGTGGCACAAGCTTTAGAGATGACCCGGACTTGCCGCTGCCAGAGGGAGCAGCATGGGGAGACCTCGGTAAGAACAAATGACCCTTGTACTTTTTAAGTTTTGTGCATTTATAATTTTTTTTTGATATATTGCTGACAGATGAATGACATGTGTGTGCAGATGTGGGACCTGTATGACCTGTGGGGACCTCTCTTCTTGGTAGGAGAGAGAGAGGAGAGGGAGCAGTTGTGGGTCCGGCTGTGCATGCTGCTATCGTGGAGATGGATAGAGTCTATGCCAACCTGAGTGGGTTGACACTAGACGTTCCTGAGCCGTCGGTAGATGAGGTGCCGCGGCCCATGTAGGTACACACAGTTGGAGCTACTGCGCGCTTCAACGTGCTGCTTTGCAGGGTCGCGAGAGCAGTCGACTGTTTCCAGACTCAACAGGCTAGGGCTGCTAGACCTCCTAGGGTTGTATGGGCCAGGCGATAGGCCATATGTTTTTATTGTGTGTGTACTGAGAGCTTAGAAGCCTCAAAATTTTGTACTACTGAAAGTTGCGAGGCTTCAGATTTTGTAGAGACTCACTGAAAGCCGTCGTGCTTTAGAATTTTGTATCAGCACTACCTTTTGAGATTACAAATATATATACAGACATTCCGATGATTTATACATTATTTGTTTAAAAAATGATGAATTATGTGATCTTATTCATATGCTTTGCTTTTATACAGTGCATTATTTACATGTTGTGAATGCTTTTACATATTATGAGTATTATGCGTGTGCGATGTACCAATGTAGAATGAAGTTGGCCATCGAGTCAGCAACTGCGTTTAACTCTCGTGGAATGTGCAGGTATTGAATGGATTCAAATGACCTTTCCAGGAGACGAACTCGTCTAAAGAGACGGAGTAGGGTAGGATCACAGATAGCATAGACCCGGTTAAGATGGGAAACCACTAATTGAGAATCCATGTGGATGACAATGTGGTTCATACCCAAGGAAATACCATCAGCTAGGGTTCCAATTACCGCCTGATACTCTACGGCATTGTTGGTTGTGAATCCAAGGCAACTTCCTCCTGAGCTGATGAGCTCGCCCGTTGGGGAATACAGTACCCAGGCTGCTGAGGCAAGGTTACGGGTATGCCGGCTGGCGCCGTCTGCGAACTCGTAGCATGTTGCCATCTGCACACGCAGACAAAATATGGTATAAGAAGCAGAAACAAGATCTAAAGACACTAAAAAATAAATGCATCACACCACACACAAACACGCCATGTACAGTATATACAAGAGAGGCTATGCATGACAGGTTCAGGCATAGTACCTATTTAGGTAAAGCCCATTACGGGGTTCACCCAAAGATATTCCGTCATAATCTTCAAGCTCATAAGCTTCTTTTTCCAAAACACGTTTGACGATGTAAGGTCCTTGCCACATGGACTCGAACTTTCCTACTCATAGTTTGTCATGTTTATGGTTGTATATGAGGATCAGGTCACCCTCGTTGAAGATATGAGGTTCAACTAACTTGTCGTATTGAGCTTTGATGCGTTTCTTGCGTGCTTCGTTAGCAAGAGTAGCATCTCAGCGGGACTCGTCAAGTTTTGCTAAGTGCAGGAAACGTTCTTCCTCGGCAGTAGTGTTAGGAAGAAGTTTGACAGCGAGTTGTAGAGATGAAATTTCGCACTCTATAGGAAGGACAACCTCCAATCCATACACCAATTGAAAAGGAGTGAAACCTGTGGCGGTTTTAACAGAAGTTATGTAGGCCCATAACGTTGAAAAGAGCATATTATGCTAGTTGGAGTTATGCGTACCTACCATCCGTTGGACCATAGTTTTCAAGACCTTGTTAATGGCCTCGACCTGTCCATTGGACTGCGGGTAGTAGGGTGTTGAGTTTTCATGGCGAAAACCCAATCTATCGCTCATTTCATCAACCATATGGTTCTGAAAGTGAGAACCATGATCGGTAACTATTGCCTGAGGAACTCCAAACTGTGCTATTACATGATTGAACATGAAGAGTGTGTTGGTTTTGCTGTCGTTTTGGTATGTAGGCATTGCCATGGCCCACTTTGTGAAGTAATCCACATCTACAATGATGTAACTATGCCCCCCGGCCGAGGTAGGCTTACAATGCATAAAATCGATGCCCCATTTTGCGAAGGGGCCCACGACAATAACCAGGTGTAATGGGGCGGGATGGGTGTGCTTATTCGTATGGAAGTGTTGACATGGAGGACATTTTTTCACGGCCTCAATACAATATTTGAAGATAGTAGGCCAATAATATCCTGCGCACAAAATATTTTGGGCCATAGACATCCCAGAGAGGTGACCGCCACATGCCCCTGCGTGACAGTCATTCAGAATGCGTTCAACCTCATCATGAGTTAGACAACGTCGAAGAATTGAATTGACGCCACGGTGGTACAAAGTATCACTGATGATCAGATAATACTTCACATGGTGGCGTATTCTACGATGGTCATTGCGAGAGAGTTGAGGGTTGAAGCGTTGGGTTTGAAGATATAACGAAATATCTCCATACCATGGATCAGTCATACTGATGAGAAACAACGATTCATCCGGAAAAGAGTCATTGTGCTCGACTTCTACATCAGAACGGGGAAGGTCACAAATAAGCTCAGCAAACACCAAGGACTTTTTAGATTTGGATTTCTCGAAAAGAAGGTCGAATTCTTGCAGTATCACAATCCAGCATGAGTACTTGCCCCCAAGCACCTGACGTGTCAGTATGTGGTACATGGGGTTCGAGTCTGCGATGATGGTGGTGGTGCGGAGCAAGATATAGGGTGTAACTTTTGGACGGCGATGACTGCCGTGAGAGAAATCTTCTCGACATGTGAATATCTAGTTTCAGCGTCAATGAGACCCTTACTCGCATAGTATATTACATGTTCATGGGCATTTGGATCCTCCTGTACCAAAACCGTGGCGATAGTGGTAGCAGAAGCAATGAGATATAAGATGTAATCTCGAAAATAGTTTGGCGGTTGGATTACGAGGGCATGCATGATGGCATGTTTGATGCTGTCGAAGGATTTTTGAGCTTGATCATCCCAAATGAACGGGACATCCTTCTTAAGCAGTTTCATATACCCCTTAGTCTTCTCCGCGAAGTTACAAACAAAATGCCTTAAATAAGTCACCTTCCCTTGGAGACTTTGAAGTTCCGTCACATTAGTCGGAGGTGGTAGGTTGACAATGGCTTCCACCTTTAAGGGATCAATGTGGATCCCATCCTTCGAGACAATAAACCTTGAGAGGCGTCCAGACTCAACGCAAAATATACACTTATGAGGATTCAGATGGATATTGTATCGTTTGCATCTAAGGAAAATGGCCGTTAGATGATCCATGTGGAACTCACTCTGCTTTGAATGAGCAAGGAGATTGTCCAAGTAAGGTTCCACAAAGTCCTTAATGTCATGGAAGGCATACGACATGGCCCGCTGGAATGTGGTGCTAGTGTTTTTAAGGCCGAATGGGAGTTTGCGGTATGCGAACATCCCCCAAGGACAGATGAAAGTCATCTTATGTTGGTCAGCTGAGGTTGATCTCAATTTGGTTGTAACCAGAAAAGCCATCCATGAATGAAAAGATGACGCTTCTGGCATAATTGTCGATAAGATGGTCAATGAACGGGGTCGGGTAGTTGTCCTTTGGACAAGCCTTGTTGAGGTCTCGATAATCGACACAGACATGAATGGTACCCTTATTTTTGTTCACATGGATGATGTTTGAGACCCAATCCGTCAACGGGACAGGATAGATGAAGTCAGCTTTTAAGAGCCTTTCAATCTCTGCCTTGATCGCTGCAGTTTTCCGGGGGTGTACTAGTCGCAAATTTTGACGTACAGGTTTGATGTCAGGATAGGTTTTTATTTCATGAGAAACAATCGCGGGGTCTATCCCAGGAATATCCTCATAGGACCAAGCGAATACATCTCGAAATCGCTTAAATAAGGCCGTACCAATAGCTATTTATTTAGGGGAACACTTCTGGCCTATGCAAATGTGTTCCACTATACTAGGTTTCACCGAAATGTCTACCCGGGTGGTAGGTTCAATGTTGGCCAAGTTGCCCTCAGTGTCCGAAAGACATGTGAGTATGGGGGAATGGGTAGATATTTGGTGAAAAGATGGTGCTAATGTTGTCCTCTATGTACTCCAAAAAAGGAAGAAAAGATGACCTATGGTGGAGGTCATCCCACGGACCATCATCAACATTCATAACTTCCATGATGGAATCGTCTAAATGAAAAGTCCGAAGTAAGAGATTAGGTAGAGATGATGTCTGTCGTAGAGATCAGGATGGGGAGGCCATAGTTAAGTGGTCCTCCGGTGCTGATTGGATAGCCTCGTAAATGCATTCAGCGGGTGAAAGAGGCATTGCGTTTCCAATCAGGTGTGTTGTGGCTTTGTTAGGTACAAGCCAAGGATCAGTGGAGTGAGATGAAATCTCTATGGAGATCATGTTCACCGAGGCAACATGATTAGGGGGGTACGAAGTCAGAAAAATGCCCAGGAGAGATGAAGCTTTCAAAAGGCCAACCCCTATAATTTCATACTGTTTTGACGTTTGTCCAATGGAAGGAACATGGTCACCAGGATGAGTGGTAGTGTTTGGTGTGCAAAAATATAATTGGCCAACAGTAACAATTCATCCTTGATGGGGGAATTGTACTACGTGGAAGACTGAAGAGGCTACCACCTGCATGGCGTAAAACCAATTGCGACCAAGAAAGAGATTATAATCTATCAGGGCCGAGACCACTTCCACATTAATGCATGATGGCATGTTTGATGCTGTCGAAGGATTTTTGAGCTTGATCATCCCAAATGAACGGGACATCCTTCTTAAGCAGTTTCATATACCCCTTAGTCTTCTCCGCGAAGTTACAAACAAAATGCCTTAAATAAGTCACCTTCCCTTGGAGACTTTGAAGTTCCGTCACATTAGTCGGAGGTGGTAGGTTGACAATGGCTTCCACCTTTAAGGGATCAATGTGGATCCCATCCTTCGAGACAATAAACCTTGAGAGGCGTCCAGACTCAACGCAAAATATACACTTATGAGGATTCAGATGGATATTGTATCGTTTGCATCTAAGGAAAATGGCCGTTAGATGATCCATGTGGAACTCAATCTGCTTTGAATGAGCAAGGAGATTGTCCAAGTAAGGTTCCACAAAGTCCTTAATGTCATGGAAGGCATACGACATGGCCCGCTGGAATGTGGTGCTAGTGTTTTTAAGGCCGAATGGGAGTTTGCGGTATGCGAACATCCCCGAAGGACAGATGAAAGTCATCTTATGTTGGTCAGCTGAGGTTGATCTCAATTTGGTTGTAACCAGAAAAGCCATCCATGAATGAAAAGATGACGCTTCTGGCATAATTGTCGATAAGATGGTCAATGAACGGGGTCGGGTAGTTGTCCTTTGGACAAGCCTTGTTGAGGTCTCGATAATCGACACAGACATGAATGGTACCCTTATTTTTGTTCACATGGATGATGTTTGAGACCCAATCCGTCAACGGGACAGGATAGATGAAGTCAGCTTTTAAGAGCCTTTCAATCTCTGCCTTGATCGCTGCAGTTTTCCGGGGGTGTACTAGTCGCAAATTTTGACGTACAGGTTTGATGTCAGGATAGGTTTTTATTTCATGAGAAACAATCGCGGGGTCTATCCCAGGAATATCCTCATAGGACCAAGCGAATACATCTCGAAATCGCTTAAATAAGGCCGTACCAATAGCTATTTATTTAGGGGAACACTTCTGGCCTATGCAAATGTGTTCCACTATACTAGGTTTCACCGAAATGTCTACCCGGGTGGTAGGTTCAATGTTGGCCAAGTTGCCCTCAGTGTCCGAAAGACATGTGAGTATGGGGGAATGGGTAGATATTTGGTGAAAAGATGGTGCTAATGTTGTCCTCTATGTACTCCAAAAAAGGAAGAAAAGATGACCTATGGTGGAGGTCATCCCACGGACCATCATCAACATTCATAACTTCCATGATGGAATCGTCTAAATGAAAAGTCCGAAGTAAGAGATTAGGTAGAGATGATGTCTGTCGTAGAGATCAGGATGGGGAGGCCATAGTTAAGTGGTCCTCCGGTGCTGATTGGATAGCCTCGTAAATGCATTCAGCGGGTGAAAGAGGCATTGCGTTTCCAATCAGGTGTGTTGTGGCTTTGTTAGGTACAAGCCAAGGATCAGTGGAGTGAGATGAAATCTCTATGGAGATCATGTTCACCGAGGCAACATGATTAGGGGGGTACGAAGTCAGAAAAATGCCCAGGAGAGATGAAGCTTTCAAAAGGCCAACCCCTATAATTTCATACTGTTTTGACGTTTGTCCAATGGAAGGAACATGGTCACCAGGATGAGTGGTAGTGTTTGGTGTGCAAAAATATAATTGGCCAACAGTAACAATTCATCCTTGATGGGGGAATTGTACTACGTGGAAGACTGAAGAGGCTACCACCTGCATGGCGTAAAACCAATTGCGACCAAGAAAGAGATTATAATCTATCAGGGCCGAGACCACTTCCACATTAATGCATGATGGCATGTTTGATGCTGTCGAAGGATTTTTGAGCTTGATCATCCCAAATGAACGGGACATCCTTCTTAAGCAGTTTCATATACCCCTTAGTCTTCTCCGCGAAGTTACAAACAAAATGCCTTAAATAAGTCACCTTCCCTTGGAGACTTTGAAGTTCCGTCACATTAGTCGGAGGTGGTAGGTTGACAATGGCTTCCACCTTTAAGGGATCAATGTGGATCCCATCCTTCGAGACAATAAACCTTGAGAGGCGTCCAGACTCAACGCAAAATATACACTTATGAGGATTCAGATGGATATTGTATCGTTTGCATCTAAGGAAAATGGCCGTTAGATGATCCATGTGGAACTCACTCTGCTTTGAATGAGCAAGGAGATTGTCCAAGTAAGGTTCCACAAAGTCCTTAATGTCATGGAAGGCATACGACATGGCCCGCTGGAATGTGGTGCTAGTGTTTTTAAGGCCGAATGGGAGTTTGCGGTATGCGAACATCCCCCAAGGACAGATGAAAGTCATCTTATGTTGGTCAGCTGAGGTTGATCTCAATTTGGTTGTAACCAGAAAAGCCATCCATGAATGAAAAGATGACGCTTCTGGCATAATTGTCGATAAGATGGTCAATGAACGGGGTCGGGTAGTTGTCCTTTGGACAAGCCTTGTTGAGGTCTCGATAATCGACACAGACATGAATGGTACCCTTATTTTTGTTCACATGGATGATGTTTGAGACCCAATCCGTCAACGGGACAGGATAGATGAAGTCAGCTTTTAAGAGCCTTTCAATCTCTGCCTTGATCGCTGCAGTTTTCCGGGGGTGTACTAGTCGCAAATTTTGACGTACAGGTTTGATGTCAGGATAGGTTTTTATTTCATGAGAAACAATCGCGGGGTCTATCCCAGGAATATCCTCATAGGACCAAGCGAATACATCTCGAAATCGCTTAAATAAGGCCGTACTAATAGCTATTTATTTAGGGGAACACTTCTGGCCTATGCAAATGTGTTCCACTATACTAGGTTTCACCGAAATGTCTACCCGGGTGGTAGGTTCAATGTTGGCCAAGTTGCCCTCAGTGTCCGAAAGACATGTGAGTATGGGGGAATGGGTAGATATTTGGTGAAAAGATGGTGCTAATGTTGTCCTCTATGTACTCCAAAAAAGGAAGAAAAGATGACCTATGGTGGAGGTCATCCCACGGACCATCATCAACATTCATAACTTCCATGATGGAATCGTCTAAATGAAAAGTCCGAAGTAAGAGATTAGGTAGAGATGATGTCTGTCGTAGAGATCAGGATGGGGAGGCCATAGTTAAGTGGTCCTCCGGTGCTGATTGGATAGCCTCGTAAATGCATTCAGCGGGTGAAAGAGGCATTGCGTTTCCAATCAGGTGTGTTGTGGCTTTGTTAGGTACAAGCCAAGGATCAGTGGAGTGAGATGAAATCTCTATGGAGATCATGTTCACCGAGGCAACATGATTAGGGGGGTACGAAGTCAGAAAAATGCCCAGGAGAGATGAAGCTTTCAAAAGGCCAACCCCTATAATTTCATACTGTTTTGACGTTTGTCCAATGGAAGGAACATGGTCACCAGGATGAGTGGTAGTGTTTGGTGTGCAAAAATATAATTGGCCAACAGTAACAATTCATCCTTGATGGGGGAATTGTACTACGTGGAAGACTGAAGAGGCTACCACCTGCATGGCGTAAAACCAATTGCGACCAAGAAAGAGATTATAATCTATCAGGGCCGAGACCACTTCCACATTAATGGTTATGGCCACGCCTGTCGAATGCTTTCAACGTGGTAATTTTGTGCTGCCCGAGAATTAGGATTGAAAACAACTTTTCGAATCGTGCTCTTGGGCGGTCGCAATATCGAATCTAAGGACAGATTCTCAATGGTGAGAGAAGCTGATGGTACAGTGACATCAGGTAAAGAGTTGGAAGCCTTTTCAGTATTACTTCCAGCAGGTTCCTTCGAAGGGACTGAGTCATATGATCGCGAGTGAGTGTTCAAATTGATCATCTCGTTACGCACCATGAGAACATGCGCGGTATTGGATGGTTCCCCCTAAGCTGGGGGAGGTTGAGCAATCATCTGCTGGTTTCGAGTGGGAAACAGATCATTGAGGATTGCGAGAGTCGGTTTACCCCTAAGAAAGTTTTGGACTTAGTCTCTATGGGGACATTCTTTGGAGAAGTGATCATCTCCGCATAGTAAACAAGGATACTTTAGCTTCCGTTTCTGTTTGGTATCATTAGGAGTGCTCTTTTGTTCCTATTGGGCGGAAGACTTCTTAGGTTTCCCTTTGTTCTTCTTCTTTCCGCCGGACTTCTGAGATGAAGCTGATTGGACAGAATTCACCTCTTCAGTTACAGCAGGAGTGGTCGATTTGGTGGTGTTGTGGCAGCTTGAGTTGGTAATGGGGAGGAACCATGAAGGTTCGACAATCCAACAGTGTTAGGAGCAAGCTAGGTGGTAAGGGATCCAATGATGCCATTAGTTTGGGGTCCCTTAGGAGGTTTTGTGGGGTCATAAATGTCGCGGGGTGCGTCGGGAAGAATCTCAAACAACATGCCCGATTGAGCATAGACCAAGTCTATGTAATGGGCACGAGCGATAGCTTGTTCTTTAGTGACAACACCGCCCATGGTGACATCTCAAGCTATGTGAGGGATGAGAGACTTCGTAAACCAATCTGCTAGGAGTTGGTCTGGGATGGGAGCCTTAATCAAGCGTCTTCTCCTCCACCACTCATGTATATGAGTAGAGATATGAGTAGCGGTATTCTTGCGAAGAGAGGTGAGAAGGTCCGTACTAGTTTCATACCGTATAGGCAGTTGGAAATGAGTCAAAAATTTCATAGCAAGAGAACCGAAATCACGAAAAGAATGAGGTGGTAGTTCGATATACCACTTGGCAGCCGAAACAATATGAGTCAGTTGAAATAATCTTAGACGGATCGAGTCGTCCATCAGAGAGTTGGATGAACACCATAAATGGTATGTCATCACATGGTATTTAGGATCCTCGTCCGGATTACCGTCAAACTTAGGGATATCCGATGGAAGTTTCATCGAAATCGGGGGCCAGTTAGTTCCGTGGTAGATGGGATCGTTCGTTAGTCGAGATAGATCAGGTAGGTCCAAAGTAGCGAAGAATGGCAGTTGTTGATTAGGTTGCGGGTACTGGTAGTACTAGTAAGGCATGTAAGGACCAGTAGGACCTCGTATCGACTGATTAAAGGGTGACCACGGAGGAAACTGACCGTAGGGGGGTGTGCCTCCCGAACCATAAGGGGGTCCACCACCATAAGGTGGTCCATTCCAATAAGGTGGGGTTCCACCTCCACCACCGGGAGGATGTGGAGGTCCGACACCACCGCCGGGAGGAGGTGGAGGTCCATAACCATAATAAGGTGGGCTGCCACTGCCTTCGCCTGGAGGGGGTGGTGGACCACCTCCGTCGCCAGAAGGATGGGGCCCCCCACCACCTCCGCCACCGGAAGGATGAGGGTCTCCACCACCACCACCACCACCATAATAATTAGATCCGCCACCGCCTCCGCTTAGAGGGGGTGGTGGACCACCTCCACCGCCCGAAGGGAAATGTCCTCCCCCACCATAATAGGGTGGTCCTCCGCTGCCTCCTCCTGGGGAGGTGGTGGACCATTCTCGCCACCGCTGGAAGGGTGGGGGCCGTTGTTGGTAGAATGAGTTGGACCTCCGCCAGAAGGGAGAGGTCCGCCTCCTCCAAAGTTGTGTGGGGGCCCGCTGCCTCCGACGGGAGGTGGGGGTGGACCGATCGACGATGGTGGTGCTTGAGGGATAGTTGGTTGGCGTGCATGTTGTAAAATGGGTTGTTGCCCCCATAGAGTGTATGGGTTTCCAGGATAGGGTATCCCATATGGTGCGTTTTTGGGATTAGATTGACCCGGTGCAGGGTTAACGGAACCTGGATACGCTTGACTCCATGAGGGTTGATTTACATTGGATTCCCCCCCAACATGAGATAATCCCATGGTGGATGGTCTAGCAGGTTGGGAGGGTCCAACGGGGGGTTCGTTGGAGATTCCACTGCCTACGTTCTGCTTAGGAAATGGGGGTTTCCCCCTAGCCACAATGGGCTGACCACTAAACAAAGGTTGAACCAACATGGGTTGTTGACTAGATACCATAGTAGTAACGTTACCAACGAGATGATTCATGGGAATGGAGTATCCTCCCCTTGATTTTTGAGGTGGGGGGAGGAACTGGTAAATTAACTGTGGTAGTAATGGGTGTGTTGTACTATTTTCCTTCAACCGGTTGGTTCACTTGAAGTGTAGAACTGGACTCTTGCGAGGGTTTACCAGTCTCATTAATGGTCAGGTTGTGGAGAGATGGTTCAGGTGAACCAAAAGATATCGAATGAACTGAGGTGTCTCTATACCCAGGTCGTTGCTCGAGACTTTGTCTTCGAAGTTCATCACCCCTAACATGTAATTGTTCCAGACGATCATGAATAGGGCCAAAAATCTCGGTGGGGTCGGGCCTATAGAAGGGTCTAGAGGGTTCTGGAGTAGTCCAGTTGGGTGGGGATGCAGTGGAAAAATGAGCCACCGGGTGGCCTAGAGATGATGTCCAATAGGCTGCAGCTGGACCATCAGCTGCTGTGGAGTCATCTTGGGGTTGATTTATCCATTCCAACGATCCAGGCTCTCCCGATGCGATGGGAGGTGAGTCTTGTGAAGTGGGGATTTGTGCTTCTTCATCCTGCGGGGGATGAGAGGCAGGTGAATCTGGAGGAGTATGTGGAAACAAATGTCCTCCAATATTCAAAGTGGGGTTTTCCACTTCTTGTGACCCAACCCTGGTATGTGGATCCATCCTTACCCTCAAAATTACCTCTTGGTTAAGGGGATATCCGGGTGGCAAATTTTGGATTCTACGGGGCCTTCTCCAAGGAAAGTCATCTAGAGTGACTGAAACAAAAAATTTTCTCCTAAGGAAAGCTAAAAGAAAAGCAGACTAGACAAAACCCTACACAAACTAAGGCCACAAGCAAACTTACGTGATCAGAGTGGATTCAAAGTCTGGAACCTCACGGGATTATCAAGGCATCGCAAACCGCTATATACTACAGGGTCCAATAATATGATGCGACAAGGAGGATTGGGACCGTACCCTTGCCTGCATACGCAATTACCTGGACAATACATGCGTGCTAATCTCCCCAAGTGTTGTTCTCCGTGTATTGCTTTGCCAAGATGGCCAAATGGTTAACTCAGTTGGTTTTAGGAATCCTAGTGGTGTCTCCCGATATACGCAAGGTACGTGGGAGCTCAAATCCGTAGTGGTGCTGTCTAATGCACAACCATTCGGCAAGAAACCTTTCGATATACTATCGAGTATGTGATACACCATTCGATATACGCCAAGTACGTATTATGGTACTTGGTGGGTACGTGAAGGAGATCGATATACCAATAAGTACGTGGAAGACTACAATACCCCCGAGATACAGTGCTGGAAAATAACGACAGCTGCCACGCTTAACAATGCCGGAACATATCTCTAACTTACACACAAGTTGCTAAAATTTTTACCTAGTTCTACCGTTAATTTTATCTGGACGGTTAGGTGAATGCATGAGGTGAGTACATAATTAGAAGCATAATGCGAGTCCTAGCTACATGCACGAAATATTCTTTTCTTTCGATGAATTCTACGTATGGGAGGGAGAAAACTTTTTCTTTCCAACAATTTCACCAAAGCAAATGCAATGATTCCCAATTCAAACAAGTTTGACTATAAAAGCATTCTTTTCATTTTTGTGCGAAATGCAAAAATTTACAACACTACTAATCCAAATCACAACATTTTTTCCTTTTCTTTTCCTTTTCAAAATGAAAATGATGCTAGGTAATGAAAAGAGAGAATTCTAAGATGGAGTATGCAAGCTTTTCAATTTAACTTTCAATGGCCTAAAAGCAGTAAGAATTAAAAATGCATCTACTTTTCCTTAACATGGAAATAATTTTAAAAAAATTGAAGTATACCTTGGATTTTTGAGAAAATGAGAAACTCATAATTCAAGAAAAACACAAGTGGTCATACATTCATTAAATTTTTCCAAAAGATGCATAAGCAAAACATTCCAATGCACGAACAATTTTCTACAATAATGCTTGAGAAATGATGGGAAAGAAGCACTTTTAACTTTTCAATGGATGCGTCAAAAGATTAACTTGATAACAACTACGCTTTTAGATATAAATGAGTGAAAAGAAAACACTACTTGCAACACTTAGTACACTCAGAAAACTCAAGAAAAGACAAGCACTTAATCAGGCTGAAAGACACACAAGACTCAAAATCAGACAGTAGCAAACAATCCAAGCAATCAAAGCTCAAAAAATAATGCAAATGAGGTCTGGGAGCTGATCTAATGTACTAACCAGATCAGTTAAGGAGAGGAGGGAATGCAAGGGTGAGCAGATGAAGGTGGAGGAGACAAGAGTATCCACCACTACCGGTTTTCAGACTTGTCCAAGATGAAACCCAAAATCAATCCAAACAAAACCAAACACTCAACACACAAATCAAAGATGAGATCTCTGGATGGATCTTGCAGCATAGAGGGAGTTCATACAGCAAACCAAAGCTCAGATTAACAAATGGAGAGGGGATGCCTGCATGCCAAATTCGACAAATCGGCGCACTCTGTGCTTGTACACTGTGCGACGTCGCAGTTTACCAATGTTGGGAGTGCGACGGTGTCGCAGTATAATAATGAAAGGACTGTGATGAGTGGCTAACATACAAATAACAAAGACCAGAAATGACACAATGTCGCTCTGTTTTCACTAACCAGGTGCGATAGGAGAGGTCTAAGTTAAAAAATGAATCAAATCTCCAAGCCATGAACTATGAAATGGTTTGAAAATGAGTAGTACAAACTCAGAGGAAGCAGATCAGAGTCTTCAAGATGAAGATCTGATAGTGAAATCAACTCAAGAAGCAAATGACAAATAAAAGGCTTGTGTCAAGCAATCAACTGAAAATGACTCCTAGATTGACAACTATAGAACAAGATGTATCTTCCCCAGTATGGTCGCTAGATTTGTTTTGCGGACAATCTAACGAGAGTGGACTCAAGGCTTGATCTCCCTAGCTTAAACATAAGTATAGAACAAATAAGATAGAGCATAAAATAATTTCCTAGATCGTATAGAAATACAAATGTAAGAGCAGATCGTTTACCTTATATTTGTAGATCCCTTTCTCTTTCGTTGATCCAATGCTCCAGTGCTGCCATATCGCAAGTAGCTAAACTCTGTCGAACATGTGACAGACCGTGAGAAGTGAAAGCATATATCTCATATGATAGATCTAATCTAACAGTTAAGGAGGAAAGCTCTAAACATCATCAAGGAGACAACATTTATGGAAAGCAATTATATTAACTGTATTGAAAAGTGAGGAGTACAATAGAAAAGAGGATTACAATCATATCCTTAACACCGCAAGCTCCTTCTGACAAGCCATGCCAAAGCTCCTAGAGAGAAGTGGATGTCCCCAAGCTAGAGCGTTAGATCTATTGGGCTTGATTTCACCAGCATAAGAGTACCATAGAATTCCTCCCTTTTGGATGGGAGTGAGCTTCATTTAAATAGGACTAAGTGGATAGGGTATGGATAGGATAGGTTGAGATATGATAGGAGAGACTTAAGGGATCTTTCCAAGGTGTTAGGAATCAAGTGCCATCTCTCCCAAGAGGTCAGGGATAGGGTCCCAAGTCAGCAAGCTTCGAGAAAGAGCTCGAAGGACTATTTTTGTCTATTAAATGACTTTGTCGCACTCTGTAATGGAGCAAGGTGCGACGTCACGGGTTGCATGAGTGCAGCCTACAATGACCTCTCAAAACCTAGTACAAATGGGTACAAATCCTTCCAGGTCAATTACTCAATCAAGGTAACTCCAGGGGTGTATACACTGAATCTAATGGTGGTAATATTTTAAGTGTAACAAACATTGAATTGGGATGTGAACTTCTATTTATCAATTGTTAGTTCTAAGTCCCTAATTGCATATTGCTTCCCACCATATTATACTTTCTTTTCAATTATACTTAGTTCTGGGATGAATAATTGATTTGTCAAGCTGACATTAATGTGATTTTTCTCGATGGTTGAGAAAATAGCGATGCTAATAGGCTTGCTTTGAATAATCCCCTCAAGTTTTAGTATGCCAACAACTTCCAGTTATGGTCCATATCTTGAATTGTTGTTGCCGAAACTTGAAAGGGTTTTTGGTTTTGGTATTTCTGTGCATTTCTGGGCTATGGGAGGTGCTCCATTGCATCCGGAGCGCCGTTTCTATTGTGAAATAGTTTTCGTTTGATCGAAAACGGTTTCTGGTTGCTTCAGAAACGCGCATTTCATCAGATCTGAAGTATAATGTTACAGTGACGCATTTTATTTGTTTTAAAAATATCTCATATTTTATCAGTTTTTATTGTTAGATTTTTTTAATTCGGATTGTTTCTTTCCTTGTTTGTGTATGCTCTTTTCCATGCACCTTGTGCGATCTCGGAAAATCATAAACAAAAAGAGAAAAGGTTTTTCTTGGCCGCGTATGCTCTTTGTCGTGCACCTTGCGCGATCTCGGCAAATCAGAAACAAAGAGAAAACATAGACTTTCCGGGCAAGCTAACAAGATCTAACCCCATATCGTGAAATTTTTTTTTTTGTTTCGGTTTGTGGTGTGATTTGCAGCAAAAAAGGCAAGCACGCAAACTGGGCAAGAAGAGTAAAAAAAAAAAAAACCCCCTTACTCATTCCCATATTTTACATACCTTTTAATCTAGCTCACTTGGTTCAAAGTTGCTTTATTCCTTAATAGGTCTTGAGTTCAAGTCTTAGGAAGTTACTTTTGAAAGAAAAATTGCATAAAATTTCTATTTTCAAGTTACTTTATTGTAAAAGTGCATCTCACTTAAATAATAAAAAATAAAAATAAAAAGTGAGTCACTTAAGTTCATTTTTATTGTTGCACTATTTAAAAGTAATATCATTGTAAAAGTGAAATTACTTATTTTACAAAAGTGATTCACTTAAAACAACTTTCTTGTAAAGTGATTGTCAAAAGGTTCATCTTGGGAAAGGGGGGGTTCTTTTTTTTTTTTAGCTCGACATTCTCTATCTGCCACGTCACTATTTGAGACATCTTCAATAGTTTTTTTGTTCAAGCATAACTTCATCATCCGAAGTCAGTTTTCAGTGCCATTTTTTTTTAAACCGCCTATTTTTTTGATCTCTTCGCATCCAAACTATTAGTTTATGCTTTTAGAGCCATTAATTTACAAATATGGCCGCCCCTTGTGATATTCTACTTACCAGTTCCAACTATTTCTCATGGAAATCTCGTATGGAGGATGTTCTACGAAGTAGGGGACTTTTCAGAATTACCTCAAGGAAAGAAACATAACCCACTGTTGAAGATAAAAAAAAAAATGGGTAAATAGATGTGACGAAGCTCGTGGATTGATTGGGATGTCAATCTCTACTGATTTACGATTCCACATATCTGGAATTGATGAACCTGATGTTGCCTGGGACAAGTTGGAATCTGTGTTTGGTAAACACAATGAAATTCGAGGTCACCAACTTGAAAATGAGTTGATTTCTTTAAATCCAAGTGATTTTTCATGCATTCAAGATTATTTATTTAAGTACAAAACTCTTAAACTTTTATGTGCAGAATGTAAGATTAAGAGGAAAGACAAACAGTGCATTTATCATATTCTTTCAAAACTTGGACCTGCATATTCTGTTTTTGTATCTACATTTTACTCCATGAAAGAATCCTTGAATGCAGCTAGCTATCAAGAGCATAGTCTTGAATCATTTTGTGATTCCTTGATTAGAGAGCAAGATAAACTCATCCATCTTGGAATAATCAACAATGCAGATACATTTGGGAAAGCCTTATTGTCCCAATAGAAAGAAAAGTCCAAGCCTCCCAAGAAACAAAATTTTTGCAATAATAAGTCAAACAAGGGTCGCAAACCCTCTCAGTTAGCTCCTTCTTTAAAAAATGACAAAGGATCCAAGCCAAAATGCAAGAAGACTGAGCATCATTGCAACTATTGCGGGAAAGATAATCATGATGAATCTAAGTGTTTCAAGAAGATGGCAGTCTTGGAAGTAGCAATGAAGAAACACCACATTAACCTAGATTCACCTTCAGAATCTACCTCTCATGGACATGCACTTTGTGCTTCTGGTTATTCTTATAATGCATCTTCTTCTTCTACTTCCAATGAATGGCTCATTGATTCTAGAGCATCTTATCATATGGATAAGGATCAAGCCATCTTTTCTACTATGCATGAATGTAACACCAAACAAATATTTGTTGGTGATGATAGATCTCTAAGTGTTGTAGGAGCTGGAATAGTTCCAGTAGATAATGGTCATTTTAGTGATGTACTAAATGTTTCAAGAATTTCTGGGATTTGTTATCAGTCTATCAGATCACTCATTCCAGTGAAGGTAAAACTGTGACGTTTACACCTCACCAAGTTGTAATCAAGATTTTAAAGATCCTCAACAGGTCCTAGCTACCGAAATTGTTGATGATATTACTAGGTTGTACAAATTTAACAACTTTGGGTCATCACCTTTTCCTTCAGTTTTTGTTGCTCATAGTGATAACTTGAGCAAACTTTGGCATGAGAGATTTGGTCACTTAAATTATCGCTCATTGCAACAACTATGTAAAGAAAATACGGTGACAGGTCTTCCGATGGTATCTTGTAAGGATGGTGTTTGTTCCGGTTGTGTACTCGAAAAACATCATCGGGACAGTTTTGACAAACGTGCCTCTTGGCACGCCTCGGTTCCCTTGGAGCTTGTGCATAGCGACTTGTGTGGTCCTCTTCCATCTGCTTCCTTTTCTGGTTTCAAATATTTCTTAACTTTCATTGATGATTACACCAGACGCACTTGGGTTTATTGCCTAAAAATTAAGAGCGAAGTATTTAACATGTTCTTGGCCTACAAGACCCTTGTTGAAAAACAATCTGGTCATCAAATTATCAAGTTAAGATCTGATAATGGAGGAGAATATGTCAACAAAAAGTTCACTACTTTCTGCACTGAACAAGGAATCCAACAACAACACACTGTTCCATATACACCACAACAAAATGGTGTAGTTGAAAGGAATAACTGCACTTTAAAATAATGGCTAATTGTATGATCCAATCTAAGGGACTAAGTCTTCAATTTTGGGCTGAAGCCATTAATTGTGCAAATTACATAGTTAATCGCACTCCCACTAAAGCATTACAAGGTATCACACCGGAAGAAGCATGGAGTAAAATTAAACCAGATGTAAGTCACTTCCGTGTGTTTGTAGTGAAGCATGGGCTCACATTCCGGATGAAAAACACAAAGCATTGCAGCCTAAAAGTGAAAAGTGCATATTTGTTGGATATTCTGAAGATGTAAAAGGTGATAGACTTCTTCAACGACATTCTCACGATGTAATCATTAGAAGAGATGTTAAATTTGATGAAAATCTCTTGGCCTGTGAGCATAACTCGACGATTGTGCCATCTTTGGCCTGCGAGCCTGATTCGGCGATTGTGCCTTCTTCTTCTTCCAACTTCCTTAACAGGTTTCCAACTCCAGTTTCTGATGATGACAATGAGGATGAAAATCCACCTCCGCCTGCTCATGTTCCTCCAGTTGCACCAGCACAAGTGCTTCCTCAATGGGTCTGTTCAACATGTGAAGCAGCTGGTGATCTTGCTAGTGATACTAGAGATCAACGTCGAACACGTTCTCAGTTTCAGCGAGCCTCTTCTCTTTTGGCTCAAGTTTCCAAGAATCATGATCCAGAAAATTTTTGCAGAAGCTTCAGGAAATCCAGATTGGGATGCAGCTATGGATGAATAATATTGTTCCTTAATGGCGAATGATACTTGGGATCTTGTACCTCTACCAAAAGGAAGAAAACTTGTCAGATGTAAATGGGTCTACAGAACTAAGTATGCATCAGATGGAAGTGTTGAAAGACTTAAGGCAAGGTTAGTTGCCAAAGGTTTTTCTCAAGTTGAAGGGATTGACTACAATGAAACCTTTGCTCCTGTCGCAAAAATGAACTCCATCCGCCTTGTTCATTCCCTTGCAGCCTTACAAAACTGGGAAGTCCATCAAATGGATGTCAAGTCTGCCTTCTTACATGGTGATTTATAGGAGAGAATTTACATGGAACAACCTCCTGGATATGTTCAGAATAACTCTAGCCTTGTCTACTGCCTTAAGAAATCCTTATATGGCTTTAAGCAAGCTCCTAGAGCTTGGTATGCCAAAATGGATGGCTTTCTCCTTGACACTCATTTTTCTAGATGCCATTCTGATCCCAATGTCTATACCAATAAAGTAGGAAACCATCTCATCATACTTGTTCTATATGTTGATGGCCTTATTCTTACTCGTAGTGACCCTAAGCTTATAACCCATGTGAAATCCAGTCTTAAGCAAAATTATGAAATGTCAGACTTAGGACATTTGCATTATTTTCTTGGTCTCCAAGTCCTGCAAACCAAAGAAGGAATCTTTCTTTCTCAGTCTAAGTATGCTTGTGACCTTCTTCGTCGCTTTCACATGGAAGATTGAATACCAGTCCCTTCTCCCTTCCAGTTTGGAGTCAAACTTTCTGCCACTTGTACTTCACTTGAAGTAGATGCCACCTTGTATCGTCAGCTTGTTTGTAGTCTCTTATACTTGAATCATTCCCGTCCTGACCTTTCCTTTTCCGTTGATCGTGTTGCCCGTTATATGCAAACACCTCATGAAAGTCACTGGAAAGCAGCTAAAAGAATACTTTGATATATTCAAGGTACAATTCAGTTTGGGAGTCATTACAGTACATGGGGGAAACCTTTATTGGTTGGTTTCACTGATTCAGATTGGGTCGGCAATCCTGATGATCGAAAGTCTACTGCAGGTTATGTTTTCAGTCTGGGATCTGGACCTGTCACTTGGGCTTGTAAGAAACAACAAGCTCTTGCTCTTTCTTCAGCAGAGGCAGAATATCAAGCAACAGTTAATGCCAGTCAGGAAGCTTTATGGCTTTGACATATCCTTTCAGAGTTTGGATTCGAGCAGCAGCAGCCTACTCCACTTTGGTACGACAATCAAAGTGCCATCAAGCTTTCCAAAGATCCAGTTCTACATCAACGCAGCAAACACATTGAGCTACATATGCATGTCATCGTAAATCTTGTTCATGATCGTGTTCTTGAAGTGCTCTTTTGCCCTACAGATGATCAAGTTGCAGACATCTTCACCAAGTCTCTTACAGAAGCGAAGTTTTCTAAACTTCGATCTATGTTAGGAGTTCAGGAACTTGTCATTAAGGGGGGATAGGCTCTAATGCCTCCTTCCTTCTCATAATAGTGTCACTTTTGTAAATCCTTCAATCCTATCCCAAGTTGTTCTTAAGGGGGGATGTTAGGATATTTAGACACTTAGGAGTTAGTTAAGATCAACTTGTGTAATATATCCATTAGGGAAAGAGTGTTTCTTTAGTATGCATTAGTATCCATTTGCAAATACTTAAATCGACGGTCACGATATGTTCCCGACATAGAGTGATCCGGCGGTTCAACTTCTCTTAGATCATACCTAACCTTGATCTGTGGCTTAACACCCGATTGGTCCATGATCTCTATTTAAAGGGCATGGAGGGTTTAGTTGATCGATTATGAGAAACTCATTTGTAACTTTTTTTCTTTGCATAATAAGTTGTCATGTAGAAGCTATTTGGCCGGGGCCGTGGAGTGTTTCCCTCACGAGGGTTTAAACCACGTCAAAACATCGGTGTGTCGATTTGTGATCTGTTTGTGTGAAGTGGTTGCTCTAGGTGTTTGGTCTTTTGGGAGTACCCTGTGTACCCGAACACTACCCTTGAGTAGGTCTTCTTGAATCTTCCTCTTTTGTCACTATGAGACTCCATAATAACTGTAATTAATTTATACAATTATTGAAATTCTGACTACACCAGTGACCCTGGCTCACAAAAACGGTGAAGAATGACTATACACACTGCCACCTTCGTCTCTAACCTGCAACAATAGTATTTTCCTCTCTCTACACACAATGCAGGTTCACACAGAGAAAGTTGTGCTCAAAATGCACTTAGATCTCCACGTAGGTTAACCCTTTTCTTTAGATTAACTTCTTTGTGGATAGTGTGTAGATTGGGTGGTTGGGAAGAATGATTGTTACCTTCCCCACCCAAGTTCAATTCTCACTTGACTTTTAGCTTTTATGTTATTTAATAAAGATAATTAAAGACTACACTCAACCTAATTAAGGTATGATTTATTATTTAATATCCAATAACCTTTTAATAAATAAATAACTTAATTAAGGTGTGGGTTGGTTTGTTTATAAAACCCAGGGTTGGGCTAGTTTTATAAAACCATGGGCATGTGTGGTTTTATAAAACCAAGGGTTGGTTAAATAAAACATATGTTGTTTTATTTTCTTTTTTATTTTCTTCCCTTTTTATGGGGTCTTCTTTCTTCTTCTCTTTTTCTTTAATCTTTTTTTTTACTTCTTCCCTTTTCTTTTCTTTTTTGTGCCAAATGAAACAATAAAATGAAATGATAAAATCGTTTCTTACACGAATATCCAGTGTAAATAACACAAATGATCCATAAATGGACAAATAATAGAATAAATAATTGATAAGATGATGAATATGGAAAATTACAAATAAGGGTTTGTATATATACCGATTTTTTTCGCATATTATACATAATAGAATATTGATAATATTAAAATTATTATTACATCTAAATTTAAGGAGAAATTATGGTGACATAAAAAAGTAGAGAATAAGAGAGGAGCAAGATGTGATAAACCTAATCTAGAAGATCAAAAGTGTAATATTTAACTAGCCTAAATAAGAAAATCAAGATAACTTTCATGAGCTTTATAGTGAAACATGACATTAATAATTGGTACACCCAACTTCTTAATCTTTTAATTCAACAAAACTATCATGATTTATGAATACTTCTTTTCAACTTTTTAAACATAGAAATAAATTTCTAAAGCAAACCAAATAATCCCTTAGATACTTAATCATGCCAAGTAAAGTAGTGCTTAGTAAAACTCAAACTAGATAACTAAAATAACATGTGATGACTTTTATATCATTAATTCCAATATCTTCTCATCCACTGAACTTATTTATATTTAAAAATAGATTTCTATTTAATATTTAAAAAATAAATAAAAACATATAAATTAATTTAATAAAAATTAATGACCATCATCATGATATATAATATATAATAAAAAAATTACAATTAAATAAAACCCAACTACTCTAAAATTTCAAACATATACATCATACATCCTATATATATAAAATTTAAAATCTACATGTGCATCATACATCTCATTCATATATATAAACATATATATACATATATAGAAGTGGTCTAAAACCACAACGTTTTGCACCTTTTTTGATTGCTTTTTTGGTAGAGTTTCTCTATGTAGAGTTTCAAAGGTGTAGTGGTTGAGTTCCAAGGGTGTAGTGGCAGAGTTCCATAGATAGAACTCTCCCCGTGGGGTTTTCGCCCATTTTAAATAGATCCAGATGGTCAAAAAAATCTATGAGTTCCGAATCGATCAGAACTCTGCCTTCTTCCAATTTCCAGATTCTGGCCACCAAGATGCAAAATGTTACATTTTTAAACAACATACTTAAGTACGTACGCAAGTACATACATACATACAATTAAATAAAAGTAGCTAATACAACATACATCACATATTTATAAAATTTATTTAACTACCCTCAATTTCATGGAGACAAAGCGTTCCATGAAGCCACATATACCATCGAGAGCGTAAATGATGAATAGTATCTAGAAAGGGCTGATCAATACCCTGGAAAACACATAATATCATATTCCATAAACCAACTGCGAAACAATTGATTGCATTTACATTACGCAATGGCTAACAAGGTAATGTTGAATTCATCCAAGAAGCGGTAGCGTCATGATGGAAATAAAGCAGCTAGAGCCTCTGTGGCCTCTGATGAAGCTTTGGGTGATGGTGGAATGGAGCAAGAGGTGTTGCATGCCGATATCTTATTGCCATCTATTCTGCCATTCAAGAAAGTACAAACATCAGTTAAGTATCCCAACGACCATTCAAACAGGAAACAATGACTGTGTAAATTTATCATTTATGCATATCATTTAAAGGTAGGCGGTGATTGATCTCTGTGGATCAATGCCAGATTGCCTTCAATAACTGATTGCGTACAACATTTTATTACACTTACATACCTTGTGAATACAGACAATGATCGATTGGTTCATTACACCTGTAAGTCAACTGAAATGGATGGTGATCGATCTCTGTAGATTGATGTCGGTTCATTTGTAATACTTCATCATACTTGCATAAAGTTTAAATGTGGATGTGATCGATCTCTGTAGATCGATGCTAGTTCATCTGTTAATACTTCATCGTACCTGCATATCGTTTTAAGGTAGATAGTGATTGATTTCTGGGGATCAATGCCAGACTGCCTTCGATGTCGGATGGCGTACAACCTTTTGTTGTTCTTGCATACTATGCAAATGCAGAAAACGATCGATCTTGTCATTACATTTTCATGTCGATTGAAGTGAATGGTGATCGATCTCTGTAGATCGATGCCGAATGGCTTGTAGTGTTTCAATCTACATGCATAACGTTTAAGAGTAGGCATCGATTGATCTCTGTGGATCGATGCCAGATTGTTTTCAATGTTGGATTGCTGCAACATCTCGTCATGCTTACACTGCGTGAATACAGAGGGTGATCGATCTCTGTAGATCGATGTCAAATGATTGAAATATTTCCTTATGTTTGAATTTCGTTTGGTTATGGTTGTGATCCACCTATGGATCGATGTCGTGACTACATGTATAGCAGTTTATTTTGATTACATGCGAATGGAAAGGCATGCACACGATATATGGATCGATGCCATGCCAATGCATGTCGTGTTCCATTAATTACTTATTGAGGTATGGCGTGACTGCATATGGTCTTGGTGTGACCAATGCGAGGTTATGGAAGTGGAGTTCACTTCCCAAATACCTTATGCAAACCTTAACATGTTCGATATTAAAGTAGATTGACCTTTTATATTGTTTTCGAGTTGAGCTTAGATATTCATCGATCGAGTGACTCCGTTTTATTAAATCAATTGTATTGATTAAATTGTAATGTATTAAATAGAGTAGGAACATAGGTAGTATTCACATTATCATGGAAATGTTCATTTAAGTGGACTTATAGTATAAATAATGGAATACCCATATTAACTTGTGTTTAGGGTTTTCATATGTTGCATATTTAATACTCATATTAACTTGTGTTCATGATTTTCATATGTTGTATTTTTAATTACCGAACAAACAAAATAATTGTAATTATGAGCAATCTAGCTCAAAGATAAATATAGTTGATTAATTAAAGCGAGATAGTTGCTTAGAAGACTTAAATTAAATTGTTTAAGAATTTCTTTAATTTAAATGCTATGGTCAACACATGTGGATGTATGAAGGTAGTGGAATGCGTAGTTGATTATTATATTGTCTTAGAGTAGTTATGATGTAATTTGTTCTACTTTGAATTGGGTTGTATGATACGAAAATGAAGTCACTCTATATTCAATTATGTATGTCATGATGTGGATTAGATTAGGGTTATGGTTAGGGGATTGAATCTTTCTATATAACTAAGTTATGATATTGTTACATTTGAATTATGGTTTCAGAAAAGAAGTTGACCACTTAGCATTCATCGTGATACAAAACTGGCAATTTACTTACTTACAATTTGTTTTTCCTAACCGAGTAGGACCCTACAGATTTGAATAATTTTAATTGATGTTTATTTTCTCAAAACCATGTATGTTTGGTAATAATATCAAGCTATCTATTTTCAATATTGAATGTTATATCAAGTTTTATTAGCATCAAATTTTTATCAAGTTTTTATCAAGATTCATTTTAAACTTATCTTTATATTCTTTGATATATTCCATCTTTTTAAAGAGATCAACTTAACTTCTTTATTAACACTTCATAACTTCTTTATTAACACTTCATGATACTTTTGGTTTATTATATTTAATTATAAGTGAAATCATAAACCAATTTCTATATCCTAAGAAATGAACTTTGAAACATTCAATTATTTTGAAATAAGTTCTTTTATTATTAAAGCTTCAAATTACTATGCATATTCATTGAAAGCAATACCAATGCAGGTTATACAGAGGGGTTAAGTACCTCATATTTACAGCATGATTATCAAATAATTTTAAAATTAAAAGATATTTGCCACGTTGAGTATTTTTATTGCACTTAAATTATTTTGCATCCATATAATATAATGCCTATTTATAAATGTGCATTTAAGTGAGAACGGACAAATGTTCAAATTTGATGAATACGTCGATATGCTAATTTTTGATAGTATGTTATAATAGAGTCTTTCATTTTGATGAAGTCAATTAAGTGGAAGTCCACTAAAGTATTTATAAGGATATCATTAAAAACTAGATCATATTTTTATCCCTTTGGAGAATACGCATTGGTATTTACGCCTATTATATAAATGTTCTCCCAATGGAATTATTATTTTTATTATGGTTCTCTCACAAATTGATCTCCAGAATATTTGTAATGTTTCTTCTACGATTGGAGTGAAGTTTTTCTTTAATAATGACTGCGCAAGGCTCATGCTTTGTAGATAACTGAGGTTCAAAGTTGCGAAATTGAGCAGAAGGGTTTCACACCACCGTGGAAAGAGATCATTAAAAGAAAAGTTTCACGCAATAGCTGCCACCTTGACTCATCAGATAATATAATATTTCAGTTTTGATCCTTGAAAAGCCACGCAAAAGTTAGTTACTAGCACCAAAGCTCATTTTTCTCAAAGATTTGACACCAAGCCAACTCGTAAAGAAAAGTTATTACGTTACCGTTCTAATTTAAATTGGCAGTAACGATTTATGCCACCTACCAATTTTCTAGGAAATAATTCCTAGCAAACTATTTTGCTTACTGGATCACTATTCCTAGGAATTATGCCACCTAGGAATAGTGATCCAGTCGTTCCAAGCCAACTATTTTGCGAATTTTGGTACTCCATTACGAGGATAATCCAAGTGATCGTATATCTCTCTTCCATTAAATTACCCATGAGATGAGGGAGCAGCAATAAGTTCTACCATGGTGAATTTTTGTCAAATCGCTGAGGATAGAGGGAACTGTATAGTATGATGCTCGCTTCAGTTAGCAGCCTAATTGCTAGTGATGGCTAAAATCATGATATCATTGGAAGGAAGATCCGCCACTGTAGGACTGTTTCGAGGTAATGAAAGCTCCAGATAATCGCCACACAGTCATATGACTTCAAATATGCTGCCATTACACCAAAATATTTGCCTTGGGTTCAATCTCTGGTATTATTCTCTTGGCAGGGATTTAATTTGACTTGAACAAACAACGAACATGTACATTGAAAGCTATAATTTAGTTCGAGGAAAACTCTGACTTGTTATGGGTTCGTTCAAACTGCACCACCAAAATGAGGAGATGATTGTTATGCACGTTCGACATATTAGGAAGAGATAAAGAGTTGAAATCATTTCCTTTAGGACAACTCATGAAAAGGACAAGATTCCGTGGAAGCAGTTGGAACACTTGAAGATTCCTCACAGTTTATAGAAATGCTGCTAGAAAGGGAGGGAGGACACTCTATGAACTCGGATAAAATTTTCTTTCTTCTGATATTTCTGTGGTTTTTCCCTTTGGGGATTCGAGTCAAGTTTGAAGAGCAAAAGTCATCATTCTGGTGAAATTGTTCTTGTTGGTTGGATCCAAAGACTTTTTTATCAGACATCATGATACCGGTATTATACTGAAAGTTTTATTTCAGACATCTTCATATATATTACTGTTCACATCTTCTATACATCTTTATATATATTACTGTTCACATCCTCTATACTGGTTTATTTCCTGCATGTCTATACTTAGTTGTTGCGTGCAGATTTATTATTTTAGGAAACTCGAGTATATGTTTTCTGAGATTTAGTGTGAATGAATTTTCAAATGATAATATAATAATCTTTATTGTTATTCTATTATTTGTTTTATGTACCTTTTAATGTCATTCTAATTTGAATGCTTATTTGGATAAGCATCATGTTGAGAGATATTTACCTTAAACACTGAGCTCAAGATAACATTATTTCCAATTTATGTTATTTATTTGTCTTTCTAGGTTAGGTAGTGTGTTTTAAGTAAATTTAATTTGAATTTTTTTTTTAAAGATTTATGACTGTTTTGAATAGATTATGTTTTAGTTTTGATAAGATAAATTCATGTCTATTTAACATTATCAAGCCTCAGAATAGCATTTTAATAATCAAATTTGTTTAGATTAGACAGAATTTAGTAATAAAATTAGAATTATAGTTTTATTTCATAGCATAAGCTTATAGGTTTAGTTTCAGTTTAGCATTTACTAGGAACTACTTGTTTAAGCTATATAGATTAGTTATGCATTTAATCTTGGAATAGTTTTAATTTCGAAAAATTAGCCAATCTCAACTGTGAGACTCTCTTGTGGAGAGAAAATCATAAACTATTTTAAACATATAGAGGGATACATTAAGTGCCTTATGTGTATATCTCTTTGTTAACCCTAAGACAGAAAATACGGCCAACAGACATATGATAAACAATGATCATATAGAGAGGAAGTGAACATGATATCCATATCTGCCATTTTTGTAAAAGTATTAACCCCAAGTTTAACTGGAAATTGGAGCTATGTAGCAATGAGTTGGGAACAATACATTATAAAATTTAACCATTTTGCCCTGATAGTATTCTGCAGCGCCTATACATTATAAAATTTAACCATTTTGCTGCCGAAATTGAAGATCTTTCGGTAGCACTTCAAAAAATTTGAAATGTAGATTCAGTACTAACACATTGCATGCATTTTATTCTCCATTGTGGGCATCTCAGTGTCCATTGCGAGCATTTGAGACTCCATTGTGGGAACTTTAGACTCCATTGCATGTATTTTAGACTCCCCTGTGGGCATTTTAGACTCCACTTTGAAATTTTAATCTCCACTGCAGACATTTTAAACTCCATTGCAGGCATTTTAATCTCCACTGTAGGCATTTTACACTCCATTGCAGGAATTTTAGAATCTGTTGCAGGCATTTTAAACTCTATTGTGGGCATTTTAGACTCAATCATTTTAATCTCCATTATGGGCATCTCAGTCTCCATTGCCAGCATTTTAATCTCTTTGTATTTTAACCTTGGTACATGAACTATCAATTAGGTATTCTCCCTTTATAGTGGAAAAGAACTAGCCAAAAGTGAGATGTAAGTTATTTTGGTGATAGTGAGCAACTTCCTAAGTACCACAAGGGCTGCCCTAATTTCATACTAGGGACTCATTATTTCAAGTACATGTTTCGAAAGTAACAAGCACTAAGGACTTCTCTTACCCACGAAAGTCCTATTACCACCTATTTGCATAGTGCGTTCACGTATATTCTTAGAGTATTTCAGAGCTATCGTACGAATAAAGGAGGCATTTATGTTTAGTTTTGTGGATGAAAAGTGATTCTGGGCTCTTGTTTTTTTTTCTTTTTGTTTTGTTTTGTTTTTTTCCCAATTTTGGATCAGTTTTGGGATAAAATCGTGGGGGTAAAGTAGTAGTAGGTCTCCATTCTTGAGCATAATTTCACCCAATATCAGTAATGAAGGTTGTTCACTTCAAAGTCTAGGTATATCTTGTAGCAAACAACAGTGAAATGATTAGGTCTAGGAAGCAAATAGTTGCAAAAAAGATGTAATCTATATTTCTTATGTTTTCAATCAGATATCATTTTCCAATTGGGAGTAATCTATTATTTTTGGCAATCCGTGAGATGTAGAACAGTTGGTGGCGGGGTATGGTTAAGACGCCTCCTAAGGGGAAAGGTCATCGGTTCTAATCCCACGGACACCAAAAAATCCAACTATGTTAAGGGTTGGTGCGGTCCAGGCCGGGTGCGATCCCCGAGTCCAAAGGCAAACTTGCTAGTCAAGGAGGTTTCACCACTTTGCCAACAAAAAAAAAAATCTATCATTTTTGGCAATCTATATGCCTCCGCTCACCATTAAGCCTTCCATATCCACAGAAGCACGGGTGCCTGAATGATGAGAGATTTGAATACTGATTTGAGTAACCTACCACGTTGTTTGTATGAAACTTCACAATAACATATCCTACAAAATACAATTCTAAACATTAAAAATTTACCTTTGTGCAATAACATGCATACATGACCTGGAGTAAGAACACCTTGCTTCATGGGAAAACCTTGCTTATACTTTCTTGTTTTTTCAGTTCTAATATACCTCGTTTCGTGTTTTGTTTGTAAGTCAATCCGGCCTTATATTCTGGTGCAGAATTCCATGGCAAGGAAACTAGTTTTGGGCTCTTAGGATTTATACATAGTTTAGAATAATGTTATAATCTTAGTTTTTCTTTTAATAAAAAATCAAGATCCTTTTGGATATGTATATTGAGAACGAATAATGTCGACCAAAAAAAGAATTTCACGATATTTTAGTTGTCATTGGAGTACATGCTTGGAAAGTAACAAAAAATGCAAAATATGATTACGACTGGTTAAGAGTGAGAGATGGATAAGTAGACAATGTAAAAGTATGAATGAAGCAATTTAGCACTCTGCATGAGTAGATAACGTTTCAAACAAATGAAAGAAAAAGTGAGTTGACTGTATCATTAAATGCAGTTGCGTGGTAAAGTCTGATGGTTCAAAGACAATTCCACTATCCAGGATTTATATTTGTTACTTCTTGTGAATTTAGACAGCTTTGTGTTTAAATTCACGCCTTCTTTAATAGGTAGCTTACAAAATTATCTTACCCAAGATAAGGAGAGACACAAGATGAACTACCTATCCCAGATTCCATATCAACCGCAAGCACTTGAATAACAACTTTCGCATGCATTGCTATTATAAAAATAACAATAACATATCAATTTCTTAGTAGCACTGCAACACTAATCTTGGAAGCCCTCATGTCATTGTCCCCAAAGTTGACAATTTTATTGACATCAGGGGGGTTGTCATTGGTAGTAGTCATTGAGAACCTCAAATTCATTTGCTGCATGCAGTCCTCATTCGGCCAAGGATGTAATACATGAAAGGAAAAAAGAGAGAAAATAGCTCATTGTTTTAGACAAATAAAGTGACTAAGAGTAATAAAATCAATATTATTACTCATTGAGGAAGTCATCCATCCACTTTCATTTCTATATGCTGTAAGAATAATTTAATTTAATGTATGGCAAAATATTTTATGTGTTTGGTGGCTTAAGAGGAGGTAAATTCCCATTAGCACTATAACAACACCATGTTTCTAGGGGTTAATATTTCATGCACACAGAAGATTATAATTAATTATATATATATATATATATATATATATATATATATATATATACACATTTACACGAGGTTTTCTATAATATGGAACCAAGAATTCATGAAATAATGTCATGGTAACAATATTAATTGTCATGTTGTGTACATTAGCTATATAATTCCTTTCCACACTAATTTTGTTTTTGTTGACTGTAGGATAATGTGAGAAGGTACTTACTTCTCAATGCCTTGGGATTCCTAGACATGTAGTGATGTGTTGTGCTTAATTGTGATATGCCAAAGATGTGCTCAATTTTTAGTAATTGTTTTAATTCAGGTGGTAAATATGGAAAAGCATTTTCCGCATATTCTGGTTCATATCATTAGCACATGGGAATCATGACTATAGATATTTTTAATTATGGTAGGGATGAAGGGATGACATCTTCAAATATCTTTGATGTTGCTATTGGGTTCAAAAAATTGATAGAATTATTGATTCCAAAAATAGATTTAAAAATAGATTTTAAGTCATCATGTTCACTTTTGCATTCATATCATTGATCCACGTCATAATTGTCATATGCAACGATATGAATGCAAAAGTGAACCCGATGACTTAAAATCTATTTTATGGAATCAAGAATTCTATCAATTAAGTTAACACTAAGCTGGAATTAGATGAACTTTAAGTGAATTTCTTCTCATAGATTCCTGCGTTGAGGGTTGGGTCATATGCTTGGGAAGAACGCAATACCCATGTTGAAAAGTCGACGTTTCGAACCTTATTCACGGTTCATCATAAGACAATGAGTCAAGGTAAAGATGGCATTTCTAGAACATTCATATTCATTTAAGTTTTTTGTTGAGAGAACTAAGAACCCAAGGTGTCCGATGAAAGCCCTAACCCTAAGTGTAAATTGTTTAGTTTTAATGTTTTTACAATTTAAATCTAAATTAAATTAAATTTGATTAATTAATTATTTAATTTTAACTATATATTCTTATGATATTATTATTCTTCTTATGTTGGTATTATTGAGATGTAGTGTGAATAAATTAATGAGTAGATTAAATTTTAATCTCTTTAACATTTTAAATTTTTAGATTAAAATTTTCTTTTTTAGATATAAATTTTTAGATTTAGATTTTTAATTTTTAGATTTAAATTATTATTATTAATTGTGTTTTAGAACATTACAAATCTCTTTAATAAATAATTTATTTTATTAGTTGAATACTAACCTAAGAAAATTATTTGAGCATCTAATATAGTATGTTATAATGTGATGTGATATAATATATGATATTATAAGTTGAATTGATTTATTAATTATAATTTTATTGATGTAAAATGACTTAAAAATATTTTGTTAGATTTTTATAATATCCTATATTATAATGTGTTATGAGGTAGCCAAGTATTGCTAATTTCAAGGCCATTGTCTCTATTTAGGTTGTTAAGGTGCTTGGCTATCTCTAGGGCCTCTCTAATTTTACATTTGAAGTAATGGTTTTCTTTAGCAAGGATTTATTGTTTTCTAGGAAGATGTGGTGTTTAGTGTTGATGGAGTGCTCAGCTAATGCATAGGTGTGGGCTCTCTCATTACGGATGTCTGCCTCGTGTTCCTTAATTCTAAGTGAATTTATTAATATGTTTATGTCTATATTCTAGGTGGCCACTATGAACTAAATAAATGTAACATCCTTCCTTAATGATCATTCTAGAAACTGCACCAAGTTTGTCTTTGATTTATAGATTTATCTAGGCCAAGAGACTTGGTGAAAATATCTGCAATTTGGTCTTGAAATAGGCAATATTTTAGATTGGTATGACAATCCAAATTAATATGTTTGATATGCTCACGGAAGACGGGGTTCTTTTATAGCATGGAAACTCCGTAGTTATCACAAAAAAGTACTATGGGTTTATCTTAACAGACTTGCGAATTCACAAGCACTCTTCCAGGCCAAGATACTTCACATGCCTCTTTTATTGCTACTATTTTCTTGCTCCCGTAGAGGAAAGTGAAACTACATGTTGTTTTTGTTGATCCAGAAAATTGCCTATGTGCTAGAGTGAACACATAACTTGTTGTAGACTTCCCATCATCCATGAATCCTTCCAAATTTGTGTTTGAATGGCCACATAATTGAGGCTCCTTACTTTCCCATATAGATTGCCAAATTCCAGTGTTATAGACTTTAACACTCTCTTTGTTGTTGTTCGATGTCTTATTTTTTGAACTTCCTGCATAAATCAAGAGATAGATATAGTTGACTATATAGCTAAAGTCTAGTCTCTCTTTCTCTCCCTCATTCTTCATTGTACTTTAACTCTTTTGTCTTAAAGGAGCTCATTCCTATCCTGGCATTAGGGATTCTTGGCAGAACCATTGATGTTTTAATTCTTACACTTGTGGGTGGGTGAATCTATGAATATGGGTAACACTTTTTGGCCAAAAGTGATGGTGAAAATTTGTTTTTTTACTCATTTATTAAATTGAAGTCCTCAAAACTCATATATGCTTTGTGAATACCGACATGAAACAAAAAAAAATTGTAGGGAATTATGTTGTCTTTCCACCTATATTTTAAAAAAATAATATTATTTAATATGCCAAAATTGCATTTAATGATTTGTTTGTTCATAAAAGTTAACAAGTGGCTTGCGTGCATGTAAAATAATTTAGTGATAAATGCATAATTTCTAGAAAAAAAAATATGAACATAATTTACACAAAATGCACCAGGGCACACATTTTTTTAAAATTTATTTTGGAAAATTATATTTTTTAAATTTTCAAAACTGAGCATTGAAAAATTTAATTTAATTTTGTACACGTGTGTGCATGTAATTGTTTTTTTACTAGTTACAAAAATCGAAAAACAAAAAATACCCTTTTGAAACCGTTGCGTTGATGTGGGGCATATATAGTTTTTGAATTTTTTTGGTTGTGTACTTTTTATGTTCTCAATTTTTCTTTGCGCTGATTCGAAGTTGTGGACATGGTTTTTAAGTGTAAATATGAAAACAAAATAAAAAAGAATTATCATATGAATCCAATAACTTGTAAATTATATGCCAATGGATAGATGATTCATTGATGATTCCATCAGTAAGAAGTATTCCAGCTATGGTGCATCCTAGGATAGGGTTTAGGCCTAGCAAAGATTCCAATAAAATTTAATTTGCAGAAATGGGGTCTAAAAGCCTATTTTTAAATCCCTTGATCGAGCTATTAGCTCTATTTAGGTCTTAAAACCCTCGATCGAGATTTTTCGTGCATTTTTAAATACCTCGACCGAGGGTTTATATGCGGCTAGACAGAAGCTTGATCGATCTAGAATCTCAATTGAGCTTGTAGCTTGATTGAGCTTTTAAAATATTCAATTAATTTTTTTTTCGGGTGCCCATATTCGTGTTTGGAGGCACATGAATATGGACACCCAATTTTTTTAATCAAAGTTTTTAAAAGATCGTAATGAGTAGGTATTCTTAGCTTGTCCTAGGTATTCGTATTGAGTAGGTATTTTTAATCTAAGTTTGTAAATTAATAATTTTGTTAATATTTATTATATTTAAAACCTTAATGGGATCGAGGTATTTGAATTCAATTAAAAAAAACATAGAATTATAACACAATCAAATTTAGTAAAACATAATTTCAACAAGAAAAATGATATAGTATGGGTACTAGTAAATACTTTGAAGAGAAAACGGGTAAAGGTATTAGGATCGCCGCTTCCTCTAGATTTAATACGTGTATATATGGGTTGCAGAGTAATTAGAGTTATAGATGCTGAAATCATGAAAAATGGGTATAAGGGTTCTTTGGATTTTGGTTCGCAATCGCAAGCAAGGATTAAGAACAAAAGGACCCTTCTCCGTATTTTCCATGAATTCAATCATATCTATAAACACCAATTACTTATCTATTATATCTATAACCCCTCTCTATAGTAGTATTTGGTTGAGCTTCTATGCAATAGACATGGTGAAATAAGCCACACTCTATTGTTGTTTTATACTTATAAATGTTGTAGATGCTCGATTGAGATTTCTAAAAAGCTCGATCGAGCCCTAAAAATGAAATGGTTCAATCAGGATATTAACTCTTGATAAAGGGTTAATAAAACCCTTGATCCACCTCCATAGATCGATCGAGGGTTTTATTAACCCTCGATTGATTATTTTAAAATAGCTTGATCGAGCACTTATTTAGGCCCTCGATTGCGATTTCTAAAACTTGGCCGAGCGATTACAAAAAGGTTGATCAAAGTTGATTTTTAACATAATCATGCCCTCCGCTTGCCAAAAAGTGTTACCCATCTTCATGGGAAGAACCACGTGTATTTCAAAATCACTAAAAGAATAGCATGAAAATGTAGATGGGGAACATGGGACCTATGCATATTTCATATTAATGAGACTTCATTGTTTTACCAATAACACTTTGTGATGTAGGAGCATTGGGGCCTAGGGGAAACAATTGAAGTTGATCGACAGGAGAATTCAACCAGGGGGATTTTCGACGACCACTAGTGCAAAGGAAGACTGGCTTCCAAATCCAAGTAATTAAGTAGAAGTTGTCGATATGCGGTCGGGAAGAGAAAGGTCGAGAGTCGACAAGTCTGATGTCGACAGACAACGGGATTGTAGTGGAATAGGTCGGGTGTTGACGAGTTGTCGAACAATGACACCGATGGATTACGGCGAAAGCCAAGTGTGGAGGACGTGGAGGACTGGCAGCTAACGAAACTAAGCGAATTCGACAAGTAAGGTCGAAGGTGACGAAGTGTAGTATGGTCGAGACATGGGGCCGACAACTGTAGTAGAGTTAGAGTTGTGCAGAAGTCAAGAAGAAGTACTTAGCAATCGTTGGAGGTTGTTGAGGAAGTTATGAGAAATTATTAAGTTGGTTGGGATCATGACAGATGTCACCATAGGCAAAGGTTGTGAAACACGACCAGAGGGCGCTGACAACTGCAAGTCTGCAGGATATGGAGGATTCGACGGACAGAGGAAGAGTGTCTCGGGGAACAGAGTAAGCCTCGGGAAGAGCAGCAACATAGTAGAAGAGCAGTGTGAAGGAACAAAAGGAGGGATCCTATCCATTGCTCATCGTTCAACAAAGAAACGGGAGAGAGAGGAGATCGCACACAACTGAGAACACACTTAGAGACAAATTTTCAGTTCTGTATATTGTAATAGGCTAAGGCCGACTAGTTGGATAGATTGCTTTGTATTTTTCACCTTGTAATGGAATTCTGTTTAATAGAAGCCAGCTTCTGGAATTCAGTTCACATCGAGTCTGTGTGAGCACATGTGTGTTGTTGTGTGTCATATTTAAGCAAGAGGCTCCTTGTCGTGACTGACCTTGCGCCAGCTTGGTATCAGATCTTGGAGAAGAATCCGGTGTTGAGCAGTCGAATCCGGAGAGCCTGAAAGAGTCTGCGAGTGCGTGAACAACTCCAGCTGCGGTTGGGTAGAGTTGTGCACAGTGGTGAAGTCCGGTTGCGATTGGACAAGTGGAGATTTCAGCTGAGGTTGAAAATGGATCAAAGAGGCATTAATGTCCGAGGTGTAGGACGAAGAGCGCGTGGCTCAACAGTCACAGTCGATCGTGAAATGTTCGATGAGTGCATGTGAACAATGCGAAGCTTGACGAGTGAATTCGCAGTGATCAAAGAGATCCAAATACATGGTTGTAGTCCTGATGCACTTGACCACAACGACGAGGAAGTTGAGGAAGTGGAAGCACAGGAAGCAGTTAAATAAGAACCAGAAGATAGACTAATCAAGCTACTTTTAGAGATGAGAGGTCGGACAAAGATGGATGTACCTACCTACTCAGGAAGTTTGGACTCAGAATACTTGATAGAATGGTTTAGAGAGATGGAGAAATACTTCGACATAGAGCAGATGGAAGATCATAAATGGGTTAAAACGTCATTTCTGAGGTTGAAGGGTCATGCCTCATTATGGTGGGACAATGTGTAGGTTGAAAGAGTCAAGAAAGGCAAGGAGAAAATCAAGTTGTGCGACAGGATGGTTACCAAGATGAAAGGAAATTTCTTACCTAGCGACTATGTGATTTCCTTGTTTAGGAAGATGTAAAACTTTTGACAAAAAGAGATGACCTTGAAGGAGTACACAGAAGAGTTCTACAGATTGTCGATTCAGTTGGGTCAAACCGACGAAGGCGAAGAAGCTGTCGTGAGATATGTAAATGGATTGAAGTATGCCATACAGGACAAGTTGAGTCTATCATGGTTCAGAGCGGTCGGTGAAGCCTATCAACTAGCTTTGAAGGCAAAAGAGAAACTGTCGAGAAAAAATGCGTTGAACAGAGGGAGGATGACTAGTCGAGGTGCGAAGACTGTTTCCATGAAAGGCCAAAGTAGCGGAATCAGGAGAGAAGTCGTTGAAGACAACCGACGTGTGGAAGGGACAACGATCAGAGAGAGAACCCAGGGAAACCGATGGGATGGTCGAGAGACCCTTGATCGGGGTGCGAATGGTCGAACTTGTCTGACAGACAAGAAAGGAGCTGACAGACCAGCTGTAGTTTGTTATAAGTGTCACGGTGTGGGACACAAATCCTACGAATGCCTAGAGAATATACACGTGGTGGATGAGTCAAACCCAGACGTCGAAGAGATGAGAAAGTCGACGAGAGGACAAAATTGACATCCGACAGTGGCAAAGAGGGTAGAGGAAGAGGTTGAACTATGATAGCCAGGAGAACGTTGGTTCAGGATGACTGACGCGACGAGAAGGCGCCGACACAGTGAAAGGCCATCTTTCGAACTAGATTGCTGATTGGTGACATGTATTGCAAGACCATAGTTGATGGTGGTAGTACAAAGAATCTTGTGTTGACAGAGGGCATCGACAAGTTGGGTTTGAGATGTAGGGAACACCCAAATCCATACAAGATATCATGGTTGTAGAAAGGACTTCATGTCAAGGTAACCAGACAGTGCCTGATAAAATTTAAGGTTGGAAATTGTGAAGACAATGTACTGTGCGACGTAATCCCAATGGACGCATGTCATTTGTTGTTAGGGAAACCATGGAAATATGATTGGAATATGATCTACGATGGTTGAGCCAACACAGTCACAATGTGGAAAAATGGCACACGGAGGATGCTGAAGCTGAAGTAGGAGGACTAAGCCGACTGCAAGCAGGGTGAGAGCAATTATTTGGAGAAGCGAGTGTTGATGTGCTCAACCAAGGAATTCCTTACAGAGGAGGAGAAACAGTAGGGATGTTTTTCCATCATTCCGAAAGGACCATGTGTCGAAAGGTCGACAATGGAGAGAATTCAAGTCGAAGTCAAAGAGATGCTCGACGAGTTTCAGAGCATAGTTGTTGACAAGGTGCCGACAGGATTGCCACCAACAAGAAGCATATCCCATCAGATCGACTTGATTCTAGGGTCAAGTTTGGAAAAAAAGGCACCACATATAATGACTCTGACAGAGGGTTAGGAACTCAATCGACAAGTCCAGGAGCTATTGAAAAGAGGATTGATCAGAGAGAGTCTGAGCCTGTGTGCAGTACTAGCTGTACTAGCACCGAAGAAGGGTGGAGAATGGGGGATGTGTACAGACTCTAGAGCTATCAACAATATCACGAACAAGTACAGGTTTCTATTTCCCAGTATGGATGACTTGATGGATTGCTTGAGTGGAGCGAGATACTTCACCAAGATCGACCTGAAGAGTGGTTATCACCAGATTAGGGTCAGAGAGGGTGATGAATGGAAGAAAACATTCAAGAAAAAGGAAGGGTCGTATGAGTGGTTATTCATGCCATTCAGATTGACTAATGCACCCAATACATTCATGCGGTTGATGAATGAAGTACTGAATCCATTCTTGGGAAAGTTCGTCGTAGTGTATCTAGATGACATCCTGATATTTAGTCGAACCAAGGTCGAACACTTGGAGCATATTCGACAAGAATTGTAGAAGTTGCAGGAAGAGAAGCTGATGGTGAACCTGCAAAAGTTTTTCTTCATGAAGGAAGAACTGGTGTACTTGGGATTTTTAATCTTGGGTAAAGGGTTAGTGATGGACCCGGATAAGGTGAAGGCTATATTGGAGTGGCCAAAACCGGCAAGTACGATAGGAGTGCGAAGTTTCCATGGGCTTGCTAGTTTTTACAATAAGTTCATTAGAGGATCCAATTGGATATGTGCACCTTTGATAGAGTGCATGAAGAAAGGGGAGTTTAAGTGGACAGAAGCTGCCCATAAATATTTCGACAAGTTGAAGGAAGGTGACTGAGAGCCCAGTGTTAGCGATCCCAGATTTCGACAAATTTTTCCAATTCGATTGCGATGCGAGTGGAATGGAAATTGGAACAGTGTTGAGCCAGGAGAGCCGACCAATTGCATTATTCAGTGAGAAGTTGGATGAAGCGAAGCAGAAATATTCGGTCTATGACCAAGTGTTCTATTCTATTGTCCAAGCGTTGAAGACGTGGAGGCATTATTTGTTTCCCAAGGAATTTGTGTTGTACATAGATCACCAAGCACTGAGGTACTTGAACACTTAGTCGAAGTTGAATTAGCGGCACATGAAGTGGGTCGAATTACTACAGGGGTATACCTTCATGTTGCGACATAAGTCGGGCAAGTCGAAAAAGGTTTCCAACGCGCTGAGTCGAAGGGTTGCATTGTTGAACACGACAACCGGTTAGGAAACAGGAATGGAGTCGGTGAAGGCAAAGTACGAGACTGACGTGGATTTTGCAAAAGCATGGAAGGAGAGTTGCGAACTGTGGAGTGTCAACAGAACTCCATACTTGGATTATTTCATCAAAGAAGGATACCTATTCAAGGAACAACAGTTGTGTATTCCTAGAGGATTCGTAAGAGAGAACCTAATATGAGAACTATATAGTGGTGGATTAGCAAGTAATTTTGGCATCAACAAGACCAACGCGTTGGTCGAAGAAAAGTATTATTGGCCAGGAATGATGATAGATGTCGGTAAGTGGGTACGACAATGTCAAAATTTCCAGTTGGGCAAGGGAAGCAATCAAAATACGAGGCTGTATGCACCATTACCAGTGCCGAATACCCCATGGGAGCACCTGAGCATGGATTTTATGCTAGGATTTCTGAAGATGCAACAAGGTAACGAATCAATCTTTGTTGTAGTCGACATATTTTCAGAGATGGCACATTTTATTCCTTGTGGGAAGACAAGTGACGCACAAGAATTGTTGTACTATTCATCAAGGAGATAGTTAGATTCCATGGGTTGCCGAAGAGTATAACGTTAGACATAGATACCAAGTTTATGGGTCATTTCTGGAGAACCCTATGGAAGAAACTGGACACGAAGTTGAAGTTTAGCTTGACATATCATCCATAGATAGATGGATAGACCGAGTTGGTGAACAAAAGTTTGGGAAACCTTCTGAGGTGTTTGACGGCTGACAGACCCAAGCAATGGGAGAATGTGTTGGTGCAAACAGAGTTCACATACAACAATTCTGTGAATCGATCGACAGGTATGAGTCCATTCCAGATTGTTCAAGGACGAAGCCCACATGGAGTAGTGTATTTGGTCGAGATACCGACAGAAATGAGGAAAAGTGTGTATGTAGAAACATTCGCAGAGCATATGAAAGAAGTGCATGAAGATGTGTGAAAGTGCATTGAAAAGAGCAACGCGACATACAAGTTGAGAGCCGACATAAAGAAAAGGCTGAAGTATTTTAGTGAAGGAGACTTAGTCTATGAACATTTGTGAAAGGAGAGATTTCTGATAGGAACGTATAACAAGTTGAAACTGAAGAAGATTGGATCGTGTAAGATTCCGAAGAAGATTTCATACAATGCTTATGTGTTGGAGTTGCCGAAGGACTTGACCATATTACCTACGTTCAATGTCTCATATCTGTACAAGTATGAAGAAGGTTCGACCAGCAGCAATACAGAAGTGTCAAACATCGACTGGACATTGTAGATTCTAGGTCGACACAACAAGGAGGAAATCGCCGAAGTGTTAGAGGAACGCAAAGTTGGATGGACGTGAAGTTCGCGGAAGAAAGAATACTTAGTCCGTTGGAAGGATGATGAGTTGCAGGAAGCGACATGGATTTCCGAAGAAGAATACAAGAGATTGACGAAGCAGTCGAGTTCCTTTTCACTTGGGGATTCTGATGCAGGAGCATCGGGGCCTAGGAGAAATAATTGAAGTTGTCCGACAGGAGAATTCAACAAGGGGGATTGCTGACAACCACTGGTGCGAAGGATGACTGGATGCCAAAGCCAAGTAGTCGAGTAGAAGCTATCGATATGTGGTCGGTAGGAGAAAGGTTGAGAGTCAATAGATGATAGGATTGTAGTGGAAGAGGTCGGGTGTCGACGAGTTCTCGAACAGTGACACCGACGGATTGCGGCGAAAGCCAAGTGTGGAGGACGGGGCGGATTGGCAGCCGAGGAAACTAAGCGAAGCAGACAAGTAAGGTGAAAGGTGATGAAGCGCAGTATGGTCAAGGCGTGGGGCTGACAACTGTAGCAGAGTCAGAGTTGTGCAGAAGTCAAGAAGAAGTACTTAGCATCTGTTGGAGGTTGTTGAGGAATTTATGAGTAGTTATGAAGGTGGTTGGGATCATGACAAATGTCACCACAGGAAAAGGTTATGCAGCATGACCAGAGGGCGCTGACAACTACAGGTTTGCAGGATCTGGAGGATTCAACGGGTAGAGGAAGAGTGTCTCGGGGAATGGAGTAAGCCTCGGGAAGAGAAACAACATAGTAGAAGAGCAGTGAGAAGGCACATAAGGAGGGATCCAATCAATTGCTCATCGTTCAATAGAGAACCGAGAGAGGGAGGATATCACACACAGCCGAGAACACACTTAGAGACAAATTTTCAGTTCTGTATATTGTAACAGGCTAAGGCCGACTAGTTGTATAGATTGCTTTGTATTTTTCAAATTTTAATGGCATTCAGTTTAATAGAAGCCATCTTATGGCATTTAGTTCACATCCAGTCTATGTGAGAACATGTGTGTTGTTGTGTGTCATAGTTAAGAAAGAGGCCCCTTGTCGGGCTGACCTTGTGCCACTTTGCAAATACAAGCTAAGTGAGGTTTTTTTAGTAAACAAGCTAGCTTTCATAATGGGGGCCTCCTAAGGGATTTTAGTAACCATATCTCTTGTTGTCATCTCTATCCCATTGATTTCATAATGGGGTCCTCCTCCACCTTTACCAATGATTATTTCTATGCATCACTTCTCATTGATTTCGAATTAATACGAGAACTTGGCTTGTCATTACTATTTCCGTGTCTTCATTAAGTCACCAAAGTCACTATTATCAACTCTATCAAAACTTTCTCACATAGGCACCATTAAAAGTCACTATATCATATTTCCAATGGTGTCATTATGTGTTCTATTGATATCTCAACCCAATGATTTTCAATGTTATGATGAAGATGGGAGATTGGAACATGGACCAACTCTAGGTGAGACTTCAAGTGTGAGTTGCTTACAAACTAGCCTTAGAATGGGGTTTTTTACCTACTTTTAGATATGCATAATGAACATGTAGGTGCATGCATGGAAGGCATACATTAAAGGAGATCTATGGGAAATAGAGACTAACACCAAAAAATAAACTAACAATTTTGATGTGAGCATACTACTTAGGAAACTTAATAGGTGCATGAGGCAAATGGAAAAAAATTCATCAACCAGGCAAATACATAGAAGGTGCAACCCACTCCATTTGGTGGATTTTTTGATACTTGTTCTAATGGAGGATATGAAGAAACAAGACTGCCAGAACCGTGTGTGTTAGAATCCCTGACCACCAGATCACTTGTAATGGTCGATGCCAACCCTCCACATATTAGACTAGGGTTCATAGTGGACTATTCAAGTGTTAGTCTAAAGATTCCATATTTGGACTGTGTAGGTTTTATTCCTATTTTATATATCTTTTAAAAATACACACCTGTTGTTGGTCAACTTATGAATTAACGTCGAAATATAGCTTCATACCTATCGGTTGATGGATGCTTAATTCCAATAGAAAATCGTCGGAAACATGGAAAATCCATCGAATATCTACTTAAAAACATTGGAAATGATGATAATACATTTTCCAAGAACCATGTACCCACACTTGCTTAGGTTCTTGAATTCATATGAATATAGCAGCTTTATGAACTGGTACTTCAATTTTCTCCCCTTGCTCTTTTCATCTTAAAGCTGTGATCCTCTACTGATGATAAAGTTTGCAGAGACACATAATAGAGCAGAAACACAAAGGGCATATTGATTGCCTTCTCATTATTAAACAAACACATATATAGTTTCTCATAAGACTCAAAACAACTGGCTAATACTATGGGCCAGTGAATACCATGGGTCAACTAATGTATTAGTCAACAACTAAATCAACTAACTTAGGACCATTGAATCAACTAACTAACCAACTTGACACATGAGATTACAACTCTTAACACACCCCCTTAATCTCAAGTGGGATGGTGTGGTCAACACTATCAATGCCTAAGTGCTTCCTCTGAAACTCAAATGCAGATGTACCCAAAGGTTTGGTAAACATATCAACTAGCTGCTCCGTAGAGCCACAAAACATCAAACTGATCTCTCCATTATTGACTAACTCATGTATGAAGTGATAGTGAGTGTCAATGTGTTTACTCTTCCTATGAAATACATTATGTTTAGACAACTGTATAGCAGAACTGTTGTCACAATATATAGCTGTTGGTTCTGTTTTTGTATGTCCCATGTCCTTCAAGAGTCTTCTGAGCCAAACTGCATGGCAGGCTGCTGTAGTTGCTGCAATATATTCTGCTTCTACTGAAGACATGCTCACAAAAGGTTGTTTCTGAGAAGCCCAAGAAATAAGACTAGTACCAAGATGAAATGCATAACCAAATGTTCTTTTCCTATCATCAATACTACTTGCAAAATCACTATTTGTGTACCCTTGTTGATCTATTTTGACATACAGAGTAGGTTCATTGTTGCTTCTATTGAGCCCATTGTTGATGAGATAAGAGTCAATTCTGCTGTACCATGCTCTTAGAGCTTGTTTAAGACCATACAAGGCCTTTTTCAACTTACATACCCTGTGTTCTTGACCTTTGAAAGCATAACCAGGTGGCTGATCTACATAGACTTCTTCTTCAAGTATGCCATTCAAAAAGGAAGATTTCACATCCATTTGGTAAACAGGCCACTGGTTTTGAGCTACTATTGCAAGTACAGCTCTGATGGTGTCTATCCTTGCTACTGGAGCAAAGGTTTAATCATAGTCTACACCATATTGCTGAGCAAAAACTCTTGCAACAAGCCTTGAATTGTACTTTTCTATCTTTGATTTTTCATTCAAATTGGTCTTATAGACCCATTTTACACCAATGCAACTTTTATCTGATGGGAGATCAACTAGATCCCAAGTCTGATTCCTCTCAATAGAATCAATCTCTTCATTCATTGCTTGGATCCACTGTGGATATTTTGCTGCTTCTTCAAAACATGTTGGCTGACATGAAAATAGAGCATAATGTAGCTACTAATCAATGACAGGAGTCTGTTCAGATAACTCCCTTAAGCTTCTGGTTCTCTAGTTCTATTGTGGACTGTCTGCTGGTGTCCCTTCTAACTGTTGCTGCTACTGTACTTCAAGTATGGGCATTCTAAGTAGTTTTGGACTGTCAGTGTGTTGAATGTCTGTTGGATCAGTCCAATATTTATCTTCCATAAATTTGACATCTCTGCTCACCACTACTTTCTTGGTGACAGGATTATATAGCTTATAGGCTTTCTGATGTTCATTATATCCTATGAAAATACACCTTTCACTCTTCTTGTCTAACTTTTTTCTTAGCTCATCATGTATGTGTGTGAATGCAACACATCCAAATATTCTGAGATGTGAGACACTAATCTGAGTGCCACTCCATGCTTCTTCAGGTATTTTGTCTTTGACACTTACTGTGGGAGACCTGTTCAGTAGATATACTGAACATGCAACTGCTTCTTCCCAATAATCATCAGATAACTTCTTGTATGACAACATACATCGGGCCATGTTCATGATGGTCCGATTCTTCAGTTCTACAACTCCATTCTGTCGTGGAGTGTATCTGGTGGTGTATTGATGCTGGATTCCATGCTTCTTACATAACTCTACAAAATCATGAGATACATACTCACCTTCACCGTCTGATCTGAGTATTCTGAGTGGTTTACCTGACTGCTTTTCAGTCAATGCTTTGAACTCTTTGAATCTGGAGAAGGCTTCTGACTTATTTATGAGAACGTAAATCCAGACTTTCCTGCTATAGTCATCAATAAATGTTAGGAAATACAGACTAGCTCCTATAGACTGGTTTTGGATGGGTCCACATAGGTCTATGTGAACAAGTTCAAGGTGTTCTTTGGCTCTATTTGTAGAAGTGGGAAAGCTGTCCCTTTGGTGTTTCCCTAAAATACAGTCTTCACAAGAACTTGACTGTTCATTCATGACTGGTAATCCTTTGACCATGGATTGTTTTTGTAGATAAGAGAGACTATGAAATGGTAGATGACCATACCTACAATGCCACAACCAGGTTTCGTCTTGACTGGAGACAGTATGAGCATATGACTGTGACAGGATAGAACGCCTCAGGTTGAGTGGGAAAATTCTATTCTTGGTCATTTCTACTTTGGCTATGACTCTTCTACTAGGAGCTTTATCATAGACAACACAGTAGGAATCAATGAACCAAACATCATACTTATTCTGAATCAGTTGACCCACACTGATAAGATTGACCTTAAGATTTGGAACATAGAATACATCATTTATGTACTTCTTCTCATTCTGTTTGGTAAGTATAGGAACAATACCTTTGCCTTGAGCTGGAATGAGATAGTGATCACCTAGTTTGATCTTTGAAGTAACAGACGGATCTATGTCAGAAAAAAATGATTTGTTACCTGTCATATGATTACTGCATCCACTATCTAGCAACCACACATCTGATTGATGTTCTTCTTCAGTCGCCTGATATGACAGAAACATGACTTCTGACGAATGTTATTCAACATTGGAGATATTTTCTCTGCCACTGTTCTGATCTGCTTTCTTCTTTCTGCAGTCACATTCATAGTGGCCATATTTCTTGCAGTAGTTACATTGGACATTGGACCTATTAGTGCATCTCTTGCCTCCTCTTCCTCTCTGGTTCTGAGGGTTATGAATGTGCTCACAGTGATCCATGTGTTCATGGCTAGTTCTATCCTCTATGGAATTAGAACTCCTTCCTCTTCTGCCTTGTCCTCTGCATCCTCGACCTCGACCTCTGTTGAAATAATTATGAGTGCTAAATGCATGAGATAGAGACTTGTCTTCCTGACTAAGTCTAGCTTCATGAGACAAAAGCGACCCTATTAACTCTTCTAGAGTAAACGTAGACAGATCCTTAGATTCTTCTATGGATGTAACCACCATAGATAATTTCTTAGTGAGGCATCTAAGTACCTTTTCAACAATACCCTTCTTCTCTAGGGCTTCACCATATGTTTGGAATTGCGTGACAGTCCCAGAAACCCTAGTCATAAGCTGATCGACAGTCTCGGTGTCTTTCATCTTAAGAATTTCAAATTGGAGCCGAAGGGTTTGGAGTCTTACCATTTTGACTCGATCTGTACCTTTGTATGCAGATTGGAGAAGATTCCATGCCTGATGTGCGGTCGTAGCTCTAGCGATCCGCGGGAAAATGGACTCCTCAATGCAACTTTGGATCAACCACTTCGTAGTGAGATCCTGATCTTTGCTTTCGTCGAGGGCCTTCTTATTTTCATTTGTCATTGCAGCGAGAGTAGCTGCTGTGGGTTCCGTGAACTCCTTTTCGACCATATCCCAACACTTGTTGAGCTGTAGAAAGGTCTGCATCTTTATAGACTAGAATTCATAATTCTTGTCGTTCAACATTGGACCTAAGATCGACTTCATGTTCAGGCTTGCCATGGATTATGACAAAAATTAAATTGACTGTCACAAGCTTCTAACATACACAGTGCGCCTCCGGGGTGTGCCGAACAAAATTTATCTAAGTAAAGGCCTTCCGGCGCAATTTTTCTTCTAGCAAGGTGAGCCGACTGGCGCGGATTTTCTTCAGGAAAGGTGCGCCACCGGTGCGAATTTCCTTCAAGGGTGCGCCAATCTCCCTTCAGTGGGTTTTTTGAGATACCCTTCGCCGGATCGAGGAGCGATTTCGCCAAAAGATTTTTTTTTTTTTCTCGTGGCCTGAGTGTTCCGTCTCCATCCCGTGCTGCAACTTCTAGTCGTGTGTGTGTGCTCTCTAGTTTCTAAAAAGGCTTACCCAAAACAAGATTTAAGGATCAGGCCGTCAGCTCTGATACCATGATAAAGTTTGTAGAGACACAAAATAGAGAAGAAACACAACGGGCATATTGATTGCCTTCTCATTATTAAACACACATATATAGTTTCTCATAAGAATCAAAACAATTGGCTAATACTATGGGCCAGTGAATACCATGGGGCAACTAATGTATTAGTCAACAACTAACTCAACTAACTTAGGACCATTGACTCAACTAACTAACCAACTTGACACATGAGATTACAACTCTTAACAACTGAAAGTTGCATAAACTATGATTCTCTTATGAAAGTTGCATTATTGCTACCATGTGACTGTAAAATGTAGAGAAGTTTTAGGATATTTCAATTTCTAAATTTAGATTTAAGCAAAATGCAAGATAGCTTAACACCATCTTAACCTGTAGCATATCATCTTAACCTATACCCACTTTGAATCTCTTTATATTGGTGAATTTCCATGGGTGGTTAAGGGGTATACAAATGGATTTTTTTCCAATCAAAATCTTGTCCCTCGATTTTTTTAATATCGTATCCAATTAGAATTCAAACTCGGTAGCTATGGTTAAAACCACTTGGGGCTCAAGTAGGGTTGGCCCCTTGAGGAAGAGGTCACTCTACATAATAGAATATTGATAATATTAAAATTATTATTACATCTAAATTTAAGGAGAAGTTATGGTGCCATAAAAAAGTAGAGAATAAGAGAGGAGTAAGATGTTATTAACCTAATCTAGAAGATCAAAAGTGTAAGATTTAACTAGCCTAAATAAGAAAATCAAGATAAATTTCATGAGCTTTATAGTTCAAAACATGGCATTAATAATTGGAATACCCAGTTTCTTAATCTTTTAATTCAACAAAACTATAGTGATTTATGAATACTTCTTTTCAACTTTTTAACATAGAAATACTATTCTAAAGCAAACCAAATAATTCCTTATATACCTAATCATGCCAAGTAAAGTAGTGCTTAGTAAAAACTCAAACTAGATAACTAAAATAACATGTGATGAATTTTATATCATTAATCCCAATATCTTCTCATCCATTGAACTTATTTATATTTAAAAATAGATTTCTATTTAATATTTAAAAAATAAATAAAATCGTATAAATTAATTTAATAAAAATTAATGACCATAATCATGATATATAATATATAATAAAAAAATTACAATTAAATAAAACCCAACTACTCTAAAATTTCAAACATATATATATATAAAATTTAAAATCTATATATGCATCTTACATCTCATTCATATATATACATATATATATCATAGTAGCATAATTCTAGTAAGAATACATACATACAAAAGTAGTCTTCTTATATGAATAATAATTTTATTGAAATATGCTGGATATATCATAAATGTACATTTAAAATCATTGGTTTATTTCTAGACATGTTATTTACAATCAAAATTACTATTTAAAAACAAAAAATATAAAATCTCAATATAGTGAGAATAGAAAGTGTGAGAGATAACAACTCGTTAATAATAATTATTTTTACAAGAAATATGAAATTGAATGTTATTTACATTTTATAGTGATTAAATAATTAAAATTACTATTTAAAAACAAAAATATAAAATCTCAATGTAGTGAGAATATAAAGTGTGAGAGACAACAACTAATTAATAATAATTATTTTTATAAGAAATATGAAATTGAATGTTATTTACATTTTATAGTGATTAAATAATTAAAATGTGGTATTTCAAAATTAGTTTTTCAAAATTCAATTTTCCAATGTATTTGTATTTTATGTACACCTAATATTCGACACATATAGAAGTAATCTAAAACCACAACTTTTTCATCTCTTTTGATAACTTTTCAAGTAGAATTCCTCTACGTATCCGTTAAAAATTCTAAGTGGGCTCAGAGCTCCATAAGTGTAGTGTCAAGGTTCCTCTATAGAATTCTACCCCATGGGTTTTCGTCCATTTATCGCTCCAATATCATGGAAACAAAGCGTTGCAAGAAGCCACATATGCCATCCAGAAAGTGCTGATCAATACCCTGGAAAACACATAATATCATATTCCATAAACCAACAGCGAAATAATTGATCGGATTTACGTTAGGCAATGGCTAACAAGGTAACGATGAATTCATCCAAGAAGCGGTAGCGTCATGATGGCAATAAAGCGGCCTCTGATGAAGCTTTGGTTGATGGTGGAATGGATCAAGAGGTGTTGCAGGCCGATATCTTATTGCCATATGTTTTGCCATTCAAGAAAGTACAGACATCAGTTAAGTATCCCAACAACCATTCAAACGAGGAACAATGGAAGGATTTAGAGCAGATCATTCAAGCAGAAAACTATGAATCTTATCCTGCTTGAGAGCCCAATTATGTCAATATTCAGTCTACGCCCTCCATTTATCCTGCGAAGACTTATTGCGACATTACCGGGTTCGCCACTTCCTACAAGGATTCCCATACCCAGCTTCGGTTGGCAAATGCCCATATATTAAACGACGTTATAAAAAAGCTTCCCGAGAAAGATGTTAAGTCGTACCTGGCCCTTAGAAAGGCCAACGCAGATGTATTGAAATGAAATAGCTGGGAATTATCCCATTCTTCACAGATTTGAAGAAATGAAATGGCTCACTGAGATATTTATAATGAATTTTTATGTTTAAAATTTCAGGTTTCAAATAAATCTTTATGATTCAAATAATTCAAGATACGGTATCCACTAACTTGAGAAATTCAGAGTTCATCTGATAGCTTATATAATTTTCCATAATTTAGCACAATCCCATGCAAAAGGTTTGGATTAAATCTTTATATTTGAATTTTAGGTTTGAAATGAATAGTTATACTTGAACATACATGCACAAAGAATTAAACATCTCCATATTGGGTAAAAAGAGCCTCCCTAACAAATATATATACTAAAAATGGACTCACAGTTTCTGTAAAAGATAACAAAGCCAAACATCTCAAATAATTGGATTTAAAAAGGTCAATCACCCTTTGCAGATATAGCTATATGTAATATTTATGTTTTCTTTCATATGACTCAGTTATTTGTACTTCCAATCAAGTCATCACTATCTGCACTTTCTCCATTTGGGTACTATAAACTGCATACATATTGGTGACATATTGCCTCTTTCACCCATCTTCCCAATTACATTCTTTACACTACATACTGGCTTTATAGCTTTCACTCATCTTCCCAATTAGATTCTGTACAACTCTATTGGACTTATCTGGATTTTATTCATTTGGGTTTTGGACTATTCCATTATCCCGGTTCCATGATGAAGGATCACCCATAGTTATTGACATTGTTATCAAAATATTGATATATCTTATAACTTTTTTTTATAGTAAATTTGGACACCATTCCAACATTAGAAAAGGGAGAAGACATCTCTCAAAACTGATCTTTATCTGCAATGTTATTTGAATATTTTGAGAAACCACAACTATAACTGATCTTTATCTGCAATGTTATTTGAATATTTTGAGAAACCACAACTATAGGAACATCATTAACTTGAGAAAGAAGAAGGCAAATAATGTCCAGCAACATTGGATTTGGAATACTGATCTATGATAAACAATTCCATCAATTTAAATGTTCTACCTATATGCAAGAAAACGTGGAATATTAAGATTCTTTACTTAAACATAATGGGAATATAATTAAGGTGTTATTTAAAATATAATTTTAAAATTATTTATTAGTTAAAAATGGATATAAAAATGTTATATATATATATAAAATGGAGTAGTCTCTTTATTTTATCCTCAAATACCTTTATGACATTTAGTTTATGCAATTTCCACAACCAATTCTAAGATTTTTTTGAAGATTTTCAAGCAAGTCCAAACAAAACAAATCGAAAATATACTAAAAAAGCCAAAACTTAGAATATTTAGACTATATTATAATATTTCTTTTTATAAATTCATAGTTGTATGTTTTGTAGTTTTATAAAAACTATTAGGGTATTTATTAAATAATTATAGTTGAATTAAGTGAAACACTAATTTAAATATGTTATTATACATTGCACAATATGTAATAAGGGTATTTGAGAGTTGAATCTATTTATAAATTAAAAAATGCAATTTAAGGAATAAAAAAGTTAAATTTTTATTGTATAACAAAATTTCAATGATAATAACAAAAAAAATCTATCATTTAAATTAATCCTTAAATGAAAACTCACAAAGAAGGACAATTAATAAACTTTTTATAGATCAGTCCCTTTATTCTTGTTCATATTTAAATTATATTTAAACCAATTGAAAGAACCATGGAAAGCCTTCATCATTTCTAAGAAATTGTAGGCATAGTAGTAAATGAACAACAAATGGATTTATGTATTATTGGGGTTTATAATACTCTTGATTGGATCACGGGGAAATGGAAAAGGATTTAGGGTATGTTCTTTGGTGATGGTGTTTCTCCTTAGTAAATGATTATTTTTTAATAAATAAGTTTATATTGAATTATATTATTTAAGTTAATTATGTATTTTTTTTTATAGGATTTTTTAATGAATTATAAAAAATTAAAATATTAATTATGTATATTTTTTATGGGATTTTTTAATGGATTATAAAAAATTAAAATATTTATTAATAAAGTGTTTATAATCTAGTACTATTGAGGCTACAAAAAGATTACAAAAAGAAGTGATGAATACTTTTCGGTAAAGTATTAGATAATTTGTTGTCAAGATGGAAATTGTTAAAACTGTGATAACTAATTAACAATAACAATAACTAAAATGGTTTGTGTAACTGTTGGTTGGTTGGCAGTTCCTCTAACCGGTGGTAGTTCTTCATATACGTAACTCCTTCACCAGTATAGGAGAATGTATAGATAGAGGAATGCCTTATATGTAATCTCGGTTATTGAGAGGAATAAGATATCAATACTTTGCTAAGTGGATGTTTCTCCAAGTGTTAAGGTTTTACCACATTAAAATCTCTATGTTAGATGTGTTATTTATTGTTCATTATTATTGTTATTTGTTATTCTTTGGCTTCGTTTTCATGGAATATGTTTTGGTGATTGTTTTCTTTCTCAAGTTTTGACTTTAATCCTCCATGCTTTCAGACGTCATTGCTTCAAAGAAGTTAGTGAAAATTCATTATTATTTCATTATGTCATTTAATTGACTGTTTTGCCCACAATTGATAATTTTGTCATTTGTTTTTTCCGGATGGTTACAACATTTGCACGCTCTCACTTGAATACATTTGAGTTAATTCCATGCCTTGGTTTACTTGGATTGATTGATCCTCGGCAAGTTTTGATCCTTGTTTTTTCCGGATGGTTACAACATTTGCACGCTCTCACTTGAATACATTTGAGTTAATTCCATGCCTTGGTTTACTTGGATTGATTGATCCTCGGCAAGTTTTGATCCTTGATACTTTAATTGGTTAAATGAACATCTTGGTAGATTTGAATAATTCTAATTGATGTTTATTTTCTTAAAACCATGTATGTTTAGTAATAATATCAAGCTATCTATTTTCAATATTGAATGTTACATCGAATTTTATGAGCATCAAATTTTTATCAAGATTCATGCTTAAACTTATCTTTATATTCTTTAGTATATTCGATCTTTTAAAAAGATCAACTTAACTTCTTTATTAACACTTTAACACTTCATAAGACTTTTGGTTTATTATATTTAATTATAAATGAAATCATAAACCAAATTTCTATATCTAAAAAATGAACTTAGAAACATTCAATTATTTTGAAATAAGTTTTCTTATTATTAAAGCTTCAAACTACTATGCATATTCATTGAAAGCAATGCCAATGCATCTTATAAAGAGGGGATAAGTACCTCATATTTACAGAGTGATTATCAAATAATTTTGAAATTAAAAGATATTTGCCACGTTGAGTATTTTCTTCCACTTAAATGGTTTTGCATGTATATAATATAATGGCTAGTTATAAATGTGCATTTAAGTGAGAACGAGCAAATGTTCAAATTTGGTATTTATAAGGATATCATTAAAAGCTAGATCATATTTAAGCCCTAGGCGTTTCACTAGATCATATTTAAGCTCTAGGCGTTTCACTCTGGAGAAGAGTAACCATCCAAGTCAGCTAGATTTCTCGCTTATAGAGCGAATGGAATCCGAGCGAATGGAATCCTGTCACGTGGATGGTTATGCTTCTCCTGCCACCGTGACCACGAGCTCCTTGCTGCCGCTGCTACCTGCTGCCTTGTCCTACCGCCGACCTCCTCCGCCTCCCCTCTGCGCGACCTCCCTCCTGCCCTACTCTCTCCTGCGACCTCCCTCCTGCCGCCGTCGCCTACTGCCTCCTCGCTCCTTATTATTCTTCTGTTCCTCCTGCAACGAAGGCTTGAGATTTTCCAGCACTTTGCTGTTGGATTGTATGATGATTCACCACTCTCATGGCAGGACTAACCTAAAAGAAAACATACTAATAATTTGTGGATCCGACAACAAAAGAAATCTTGAATTGCTTATTTACAATTTACCCAAACTATAAGCGATGTCGTAGTAACTGTTTGGCACGATGCTAATTAGGTTTTTGGATAGGAATGGCCATATCAGCTCCAGCATTGACTTGATGAGCTTCAGCTCCCTCACTCATTGGCTGGTTAGAGGCAGTTTCTATGTCGTCCACCTGGTTTTGATATGTAGAATTGGAAAGCACTTCCGAGCAAATTTTATCAGTTGAGATCATGCTATCCTTCAATTTTCCCCATAGAACAACGTAGAGCCCTATTGTGATCATAACTCCACACGATACACTGTATTCAGTTCAAATATATAAGTGCAATTAGCCCGTTGAACCGTCATATTTACAAAAACTATTAACCTCAGTTTCAATTTAAGAAGTTGAAAAAGAATTCAGAAGTGAACCTGCCCAAAAATATGTTCTGAGATAGAATGATAGACCCCATAACTACCACAATTATCATCATCAACGGACTGAATGCTGTCGCAAACACAGGTCCTTTTAAGCGTATGCACAAACCTTGTACGTAATATGCAATTGCTGATGTCACCACTCCTTGCACCTGTGTATAATAATTGCTATACTCTGTAACATATCTTCAAATTCCAATCTCCAACTCTTGAATTCAAACCTGAACAAAAACACGAGCTATTTCCTTCGTGGAAAGAAAGAAAGGCAAACTTACAGAGTAGATTGCAGCGAGAAGGTTGATGTCCCATCCTAACGCCCACTGGGAAGTGTCACGTACGACAACTACGCTGAGAACGTCGACCTGTAATGTTCCTAGAAAACATATTAAAGTGGCAAGGGATAGCTGAGCAGAATATTTCTTTAGTACTGCAGCCTGCACATTCAAAATCATTCATGTCAAGATGATTGATTATCCATATACATATATTTAGCAAGACAAAGATGTCAAAGATAAATGATCACCTGGAGGATAAACAAGGCAGACCAAGCAAGATTGGCCGCAACTATGAGAAGGGAGCCTATGATCCACTCTTTATTGTCACCGGCAGTTGCTGCTGAGGTTTCACTTGTAGATGTCTGGTTATCTTTGGAGGATAGACGATGTGGAGACCAAACCGTCTGAACAATAGGTCCTTTGTATAATGTCATCAGCATTGCTCCAGATACGCACACATACGCACACAATTGTTCCCACTATCTTAGCTTGACTGCGTAACTTTTTGATATTCACGCTCTCCATCCTACACAAATGCAGTTTTCCGATTAAGATTTCTGATCAAGGCCATAAAGAAAGAGTTGATAGACAACAAGTGTCCTCTATCATATATGATTTGGAGATAACAATGTGATTTGATTACCTGAAGAGGAGAGCCATCACGAAAGTCATAGCAGGGAGAACATATGTCGGAGAAGTTAATTTCAAACCCAGGTAGTAGAAATTCTGGTTGATTACAGGACTGCAAACATGCATTCAGAATATTTCATATTTAAATTCAAATAATCGCCAACCATTTTCATTGACGCGATCAGATATAGAATGGAAGGGATGAGACTGTGAAGAGAAGCAGTAGGCATGAAATAAGACATACCCTAACAAACCCATTACAAAAATCTGGCAGAATACGAAAAAGTGAGCTTGGGCCGCACCTTCCTGCAATGCATTGTAAGTTAGTTAACACATGAGCTCATTACCGGAAGGCTGAATGCATAGATTGCTAGGAGAGAATAGCTTTACCCTTCAATGAAGAAGGAAAAAGGAGCGAGGACAATCGTAGCAGCGGCTTGCCTGTACACTACAAGCACAAAGTGGTTCATCCCTCAAAACTTCAACCACCAGGATGGAACACCAGGATGGAACAACACATACCTGTGCAAGATAAAGTTACAGGATTAATGATACCATTTGTATACAGCTCGGTAGGCTACAGTTTCTTTAGTCGAGCGCATCATACAAAATCTCCTTCTGATATTTGGAAATGACATTAGCTCGCAATTATACTAGATAGTGTTTTTTATCGCTCTGCTTCAGAAATAGACCGGGGAGGGCCCTATGGAGCGTCCTTCAACGACGACTCAGGGACCAGAACCAATTCCGCTTCTGGAGGAAGCATCTTCTTTTTGTCCTCCATGAACTTCTTCCCTCTCTCTCCTATGCCCACACGCAGAGAGAGCACAGAAGATGAGATTGACAACCCTGTTGATGCTCCTTCTACCTTGGGCTACTCTGCAAACCACCTGAAATCTCCCACGTTAAGAATTTTTCCCTTATTCAAACGTCGTTCCACCATTTCGTCCAATTCCCTGAACATCATAGCAAGGTGATCTTCATCTTTTTTTTCCTGAAGAGAACGCAGATATCTCTGGTTAAATGGGAAGGATCTGAAGCTGCGTTGGGGTTTCACCTTTTTCTATTCTCTGCACAAATTATTCTCTGCTCTGGGGAGAGGCCTGCATGCAGCCCACGTGGCTAGCATGCAGCCCAGGGCCCTCGTGATTCCGCTGCACATCATTCCAGATGTGTTGGTGTTTCAAAAGCCCATTTACTTGAAGGGGATTGGTATTGTCCCGAGTGTGTTGTGAAAGAAAGCATCAAAGGACTTGAGGCATTGAGTGGTTTACAAGGAGCCTAGATATTGGGTTTTGATCCACATGGACGTGTATACTTCTCTGCGTGCGGTTACTTGTTAGTGTAAGTTAAACTTCTGATGGCTTGAATTACTGTTCTACTTATACTTTTTTTGTGTGCATATTTAACTGAGGTTCTTTATGATTATAATGCCTTTATATTATTAGACTGCTTTTACGGAAGAAACTAATTGTATAAAAATACATCATTCATACATGACGGTTGATGGGTGATGACTTATTTCCGAATTATGACAGGATTCAATTATTTCTGGAGCAGATTCTGTGCGATCATAGACCCCAGAATCATTTGTATCGTGGCATTAGTAGGCCAGTTTGATAAACCAGCCGACGTAAATTTTTTTTTACTGTGTACTCTTCCCAATAGTTTTGTAAACCTGCATAAATATAAAATCAATCATGAGCAATTCATTCAAACTAAGTAATAAGACTTATAAAAGTAAAAATAATGAAAACTAGAGGAGCGTTGTAAAAGATAAAAGGATTGGAAAATTAAGTAAAAGAATCTCCCTTCTGGTTAATGAAACGTCTGTACTCTTTTGATCTGTCGTTGTAGATTTGCCCACGATTTCTGACAACCCGGTGAGATCCATTTCCTTCGCAGTTGTATATTCATCATCTCACAAAGAATCGAGACCTAGTGTTGCTGTTAAATTAGCCAGGGTTCAAATTACTTCACATTACGTGGGATCTTCCTCAAAAAGCGATGAACTGGTGCGTTTTTTTGCTCGACAATCTGTTGAAAATTCGGAGATATGTGATCTGGATAGTAAATATTATCCAGCGGATGAATGAAACACACTCCACAGTGGATGAATGAAACACACTCCACACCCCACGATACGGTTGTGATCGATCTGGCAAGTTACGACTTCTTTGAATATCATGGTATGGTGAGTTGCTCCTTGGAATGATGTGCAGGTTAACAGAAGAGAATCCTTATTTTTCTCAGTCTCCACGAAGCATCCTCAATTTTCTTGATAGAATCCCGGTTCTAAAACCATATTTCACGAGATGATCTGACGGTGAAGCAACACCGAGCCAGATTACTCCTTCCTTTCAATTTATTATCGTGGCAGCATTATCCTTTGACAGTTTCGGCTTATATGATCTTGGCAAATATGACCTTGTATAGATCTGAGGCTTAATTCTATCCTTCGGTCTCGCATGTTTTCACATTTGTCATATGAAGCTATCCACGTGAACGTCAATCTGCCAAAATTACAAAATATTATAACATTGTTTAATTAAGACAATGCCAAATATCGATGTGATCGGTGGAATAACGCCCTTGGTTGGCAATCTTATTCAACGCTTCAATGGCATTATTCATGTATATTATGCATACACTTTTCTCCCATGTTGATTTCCGTGGAATTCTTCGAATATGACAGTAATCTCCGATTCTCCTGGCAAACTGATCCGCGATATCCTAGCAATCTTGTTTCCCTCATTCTGCGGTTTGGCAAGATTTCTTCAATTATCCTAGCGATGAAATGATCTGCCGTGCAATATCCCAATTACATTGTTTGCAAATTCCAATTATATATCTTTCCCTTTATCAGGACTTTCTAGAAATTTCAATATTCCACATTCGTAGCAATCTTCTAGTTCTGAATGGAAGCTTTCAATGGAGCCAATAATTTCTTTATCAGGACTTTCTAGAAATTTCAATATTCCACATTCGTAGCAATCTTCTGGTTCTGAATGGAAGCTTTCAATGGAGCCAATAATTTATTTATAGCTTGCCAGGCTGGATAGTTTCATTCCTTAAATTCTATGCACTTTCTTTTGGTTTGATAGGGCTTTATATTTTCGTTTTAGTATATTATTAAGGATGGATGTTTTACTTCAAGATGCCTTTTGGGCACATCCTGTTTGGAGCGAGGTGTAGGCTTGTCACATTTTAGGAGAAGAATCTTTACACCATTTTTTTCTATTGTTAATGATGCATAAGAAAGTAGATTCAGAGTTACAATGATGTTGAGACCAATTTGTATTGGATTTTGTTTAATTCAAGACATGTCTTTTAACTATATTGTCAGAGGTTAGATTCTTCCTTTAATCGAACTACAACTCACAAGTATTACAACATAAATGATACATTGAAGGTTTTGAAGATATTAGACTCATCAGCTCCACTATATGATAATAGACAGAATGCTATAGTACAATGCCGGGATATGCCAATCTGTTATGGTGATGCACCAAAGTATAAAATGGGCACAATGGATCCATCATGGCTTACAAAAGTAGATAATTCTTCTGATAAATGCTCATTAGAATGATCTGCTATATCTATTTCGCAGTCTTTTGTTCAATAGGATCAGAAAAAGGGATGCCCCCAAGAGGATGTAAGCCTCAAAAAAGTGTCATCTCGAAAATTTGAGGCTCTCCAGCGTCATGATGCAGCGGCACAGAAAGAAGATTATGAAATGCTTGTCATGGATCAGAGTAATGATAATACTCAGTTAGCAAGTTCTGAAGGTTCTTTGGAAATAACATCATTGAATGATGTAAAAGGACATCAGAAAGGTTCAGGTGCTCATTATAGTCTTGGATTTACTAAAAAGCAGTGCATTACAGGAAGAACTAATTATTGAAACGGATGTTGGCAGTGCAGCTGTCCAAGTGAAACATGTAAAGCAGTCTGATATGGACACTGGCTTTAAAGCTGGCCGAAAGCATTTTAGTAGCAATCCTTCAAATAGGGAAGTGACCTTCCATCCAAATGCATATATCAATCAGTATGTTTTAGGTGATATGGCTGCATCAGCAGCTACAAATTTAGCAGTCAAAGGTGCTCAACTTCGACGAGTCAATGTACGGGAATCTTTGAAGAAATATTCATCAACAACACTTGCGGAACAAGTACAAATATTTTCCAGGGAAGTTGTGCAATTATGCTGGCCATGTTTTGCAAAGAAAGTTATGGAAGTGCCAAAGGAAGGATGTGGGTGGTGCTTTGTGTGAAAGACATCTCCAGGTAGTCGTAGCCGTTGTTTGTTGAATATAGCTACTGGAAATATTATGACAGGAGCTATAGGGATGGTAGGTGGCCTTCGTCCAACAAAGAATGGTGATGGTCATTTTCCAGCCATTGTAGCATATATATTGTATATGGAGGGCCAATTACATGGCCTTTTGGAGGGTCCATGGGAGAATCTATCCTACATAAAATATTTGTGCAAGTCTATTGAACAAGCTTCAATTGTTGCAAAAGTCAAATATTATCTTTTGGAGGTAAGAATTTATGAGATTGATTCTTTTGCAGTGTAGATTGTTCGAGAATTTGCATTCTGAAACTCCTAGAATCAAACACCCAATTCATTTCCTTAAGCTGGTTTGGTTTCATTCTTTGTGCAACGTCTTCTTTCTTAACATGTGAACGGTATAACAATTGTAAATATCTGAATTATTTCTTATTCATGACATCGTATGGTGATTTTGGTTAGCTGAATTATTTTTCCCTTTCGTTATTGGCAGCTAGAGACGAATATCAGACTTGTTGCACTTTCAGCAGTTTGGACTAAGCCTATTGACGATTCCTCTGCTGTGGTCTCTGGATATATCTTCCTTATTTCTTTTTTCCATTTGTAAAACATCAATCTTTGTAAATTTTGATTGGTTTCTCAAACTATTTGAATGATATATCCTTTGAATCTCTTCTCCTAAAACGGTAATAGGTTTATTTTCTCTTATTCATTTTTTATAATCTCATTCCATAATATCTTATTTGATCATGTTTAGATTGTATTCAAATTATAATGTTGTTGTTTTCATTGATATTATTGTAATTTTTTTTTTCAAATTGTTTATATATTCGAGATATAGTAGTAATCTATAGTGTTGAGATTACTACTACAGAGATTGTGATAAATCAATTGTAGTTGGTTCACTATGTTGATGAACTTAACATTATTTTTTGTTATGGGTTGAATGTCTATGTCTTTATAATTATCTAATATTGTTACAAACTTTGCTCTTTGCTCTTTTCCTCTGCCTGTGCCTATTTTTTGTTCCTTCTGACTTTCAGCTTTTCCTACCCTCATTCATTTTTTCCCTCCAGGGAAAAATGCTAGTTTTATCTTTTTAGAGGATACGCATTGGTATTTACGCCTATTATATAAATGTTCTCCCAGTGGAATTATAATTTTTATTATGGTTCTCTCACAAATTGATCTCCGGAAATTTATAAATGTGCATTTAAGCGAGAACGAGCAAATGTTCAAATTTGAAGAATACGTGCAAGTATTTATAAGGATATCATTAAAAGCTAGATCATATTTTTATCCTTTTGGACGATACGCATTGGTATTTACGCCTATTATATAAATGTTCTCCCAGTGGAATTATTATTTTTATTATGGTTCTCTCACAAATTGATCTCCGGAATATTTGTAATGTTTCTTCTACGATTGGGGTGAAGTTTTTCTTTAATAATGACTGCGCAAGGTTCATGATTTGTAGATAGCTGAGGTTCAAAGTTACGAAATTGAGGAGAAGGGGATCACACCAGCGTGAAAAGATATCATTAAAATAAAAGGTTCACGCAATAGCTTCCACCTTGAATCATCACATGATATAATATTTCAGTTTTGATCCTTCAAAATCCACACAAAAGTTAGTTACCAGCACCAAAGCTCAAATAAAAGTTATTACATTACCGTTCTAATTTAAATTGGCTGTCAGGAATTATGCCACTTACAAATTGCCTGTCTTTGTCTCATTAATGTTTCCTCAAATCACTCAACGACTCCATTAAATGGTAAAATCAACTCACCAGACTATGCCAGAGCTTGACCAAATTTGTTGCGAGGAGAGAAACTAAAGGAAGACGTGGAAATACAGTCCACAACTACCAGATCAACAAATTACATTTGTTGTCACAATGCTATCACTACACAGTTAAATATTGGATTTATTTTTGTAAAAATATTTTGTCATCTTACAAAATTGTATTAAACAACAATGCGCCAAGATTGCATGCTAGTCTCCACTATAACGTTGAGGATTCTGTCATGATCACAAAGTAAAAGATCGAACGCTCTACCATGACAATAAGTTGCGTGAGGTTGTGAATAAAAGAGGATGACCTAAGATCGTGAAGAATCGTGCTGAATAAATGTACTCTAAAGAAAATATTTCTATATTTTCTCTCATTCTTACCATTCACAACAATTTACATTTGTTTTTTCCTTTTTGGTATGCTTAATCTCTCACGCTATATGTTCTTGATTTTCATGGGCAGGTTTATAAGAAGGATGCCAACTCAATCCATCCATGAATGGCTAATGAATGATCGACCAACAGGCGAGCGACTGTGCAAATAAATAAATCGTGAGTGGTGGGATTCATTTCAAAGATCGTTCATTCTGATTGCATGTGTGGAGAGTAGCTCGTAATTCAACTTTCTGTCAATATTTCCGTCACTCTAACAGGCAATCAACTTCGGGCTTGATTAATTTCTGGACAAATAGAGTTAAATTTTAAAATTCCGGCACATGGGTTTTGTGCAGAATGCCGCCACTTAGATCTCAAAAACGAATTTGCAAAATACTGAATAGTTTGGGAGAAAATCGTGGTTCCCTAAAACTAAATTTCCCAGAAATCGTGTTGCAGTCCATTGTGTCAGATAGACGGTACGACCGGATCACTATTTTTTTCCCTCAAATTTTGGTCAAAAGATACCGTCAAAGGTTGTACCTGTCAGGGGATTTCAGAGCAATTTTGGCACTCCATTACAAGGATAATCCAAGTGATCATATATCTCTCTTCCATTAAATTAACCATGAGATGAGGGAGCAACAATAAGTTCTACCATGGTGAATTTTTGTCAAATCGGTGAGGATAGAGAGAACTGTATAGTATGATGCTCGCTTCAGTTAGTAGCCTGATCGCTAGTGATGGCTAAAATCATGATATCATTAGGACTGTTTCGATAATCGCCACGCAGTCATATAACTTCAAATATGCTGCCATGGAAGGTTTCAGAACTATGATTACACCAAAATATTTGCCTTGGGTTCAACTGTGCTAGGGAAGTCACTTATTTACTTCTCATATCTTTTACTTTCACAATAATATTTAAATTTTTTACTTGTGCAGACTGAACAGAAGAAGCATATGATTAATCTCTTTTATTATTCTCTTGGCAGGGATTTAATTTGACTGGAACAAACAACGAACATGTACATTGAAAGCTATAATTTAGTTCGAGGAAAACTCTGACTTGTTATGGGTTCGTTCAAACTGCACCACCAGAATGAGGAGATGATTTTTATGCACGTTTTACATATTAGGAAGAGATAAAGAGTTGAAATTATTTCCTTGAGGACAACTCATGAAAAGGACAACATTCCGTGGAAGCAGTTGGAACACTTGAAGATTCCTCACAGTTTATATAAAGAGCAGCAATTCGACTGCTAGAATGGGAGGGAGGACACGCTATGAAGTGGGAGAAAATTTGCTTTCTTCTGATCTTTATGTGGTTGTTTCCTTTGGGGATTTGAGTCCTTGGTATATGAGAGAATTTTGAAGTGTAAAAGTCATCATTATGGTGAAATTGTTCTTGTTGGTTATCATTATGGTGAAATTGTTCTTGTTGGTTGGATCCAAAGACTTTCTTTATCAGACATCATGATACTGGTATTATACTGAGTATTATTTCAGACATCTTTGTATATATTACTGTTCACATATTCTATACTGGTTTATTTCCTGCATGTCTATACTTAGTTGTTGCATGCAAATTTATTATTTTAGGAAACTCGAGTATATGTTTTCTGAGATTTAGTGCGAATGAATTTTCAAATGATATTATGATAATAATATTTATTGTTATTCTATTATTTGTTTTATTTACTTTTTAATGTCATTCTAATTTGAATGCTTATTTGGATAAATTTGAATTATTTTTCTTAAGATTTATGCCGGTTTGGAATAGATTATGTTTTAGTTCTGATAAGCTAAATTCATGTCTATTTAACATTATAGATTAGTTGCATTTAATTTTGGAGTAGATTTACTTTCACGGAATTAGTCAATCTCAACTGTGACAGCAAATAATAAAGGTAGCAAAACCTATACCCTGTGAGACTTAGCTATTTTAAGGCTCCATTAAGTGCTTTGTGTGGAATATCTCTCTTTGTTAGCAGTAGGAGAGAAAAATCCTACCAACAGACATATGATAAACAATAATCACATAGAGTGGAAGTGAACATGATATCCATATTTGCCATTTTTGTAAAAGTATTAACCCAAAGTTTAACTGGAAATTGGAGCTATGTAGCAATGAGTTGGGAACAATACTTTCCATATTTAAGAGTTTAGTTTTATCTAGAGCATGAGCTCTTTTGTTCTGATAGTATTCTCCAGCACCTATACATTATAAAATTTAACCATTTTGCTGGCGAAATTGAATATCTTTCGGTAGCACTTCAAAAAATTTGAAATGTAGATTCAGTACTAACACATTGCATGCATTTTATTCTCCATTGCGGGCATATCAGTCTCCATTGTGAGCATTTGAGACTCCACTTTGGCATTTTAGACTCCACTTTGGCATTTTAATCTCCATTGCAGGAATTTTTGACTCCACTGTGGGCATTTTAGACTCCAATAAGACTCCATTGCAGGCATTTTAGACTATGTTGCAGGCATTTTGGACTATATTGTGGGAATTTTAGACTCAAGCATTTTAATCTCCATTGTGGGCATATCAGTCTCCATTGCAGACATTTTAATCTCTTTGTATTTTAACCTTAGTACATGAAATATCTTTGTATTTGAGTTTCATTGGAAGTTTGAATCACCAAAATTAGGTATTCTTCCGTTGTAGTGGAAAATAACTAGCCAAAAGTGAGACTTAAGCTATTTTGGTGACAGTGAGCAACTTGCTAAGTACCACAAGGGCTGCCCTAATTTGATACTAGGGACTCATTATTTCAAGTACATGTTTCGAAAGTAACAAGCACTAAGGCCTTCTCTTACCCACGAAAGTCCTATTACCCCCTATTTGCATAGTGCGTTCACATAGATTCTCAGAGGATTTCCTAGCTACCCTAGGAATAGAAGAGGCATTCATGGTTAGTTTTGTGGATGAAAAGTGATTTTGGGCATTTTTTGGGCAATTCTGGGCTAGTTTTGACATCAAACATGCATTAAGAAAAATGTTCTGTTATATTATGGGAAAATATCGTGGGGTAAAGTAGTAGGTCTCCATTCCTAGGCATAATTTCATCCAATATCAGTAATGAAGGTTGTTCACTTCAAAGTCTAGGTATATTCTATAGCAAACAACAATGAAAGGATTAGGTCTGGGAAGCAAATAATTGCAAAAAATGTAATCTATACTTCTCATGCTTTCAATCAGATATCATTTTCCAACTGGGAGTAATCTATCATTTTTGGCAATCTATATGCCTCAGCTCACCATTACGCCTTCCATATCCACGGAAGCAGGGGGTGCCTGATTGATGAGAGATTTGAATACTGATATGAGTAACCTACCACGTTGTTTGTATGAAACTTCACAATAACATATCCTACAAAATACAATTCTAAACATTAAAAATTTACCTTTGTGCAATAACAGCCATACACGACCTGGAGTAAGAACACCTTGCTTCATTGGAAAACCTTGCTTATACTTTCTTGTTTTTGCAATTCTAATATATCTCGTTTCGTGTTTTGTTTGTAAGTCGAGCCAACCTTATATTCTGGTGCAGAATTCCATGGAAAGGCAACTAGTTTTGGGCTGTTAGGATTTATACATAGTTTAGAATAATGTTATAATCTTAGTTTTTCTTTTAATAAAAATTCAAGATCCTCATTGTAGATGTATATTGAGAACGAATAATGTTGACAAAATAAAAGAATTTCATGATATTTTAGCAGTCATTGGAGTGCATGCTTGGAAAGTAACAAAAAAATGCAAAACATGATTACTACTCGTTAAGAGTGAGAAATGGATAAGTAGACAATATAAAAGCATGAATGAAGCAATTTAGCACTATGCATAAGTATATAACATTTCAGACAAATGAAAGAAAAAGTTACTTGACTATATCATTAAATGCAGTTGTGTGGTAAAGTACGGTGGTTCAAAGACAATTCCACTATCCAGGATTTCTATCTAAACCTTTTGTTACTTATGAATTTATACAACTTTGTGTTTAAATTCATGCCTTCTTTAATATGTAGCTTACAAAATTATCTTACCCAAGATATGGAGAGACATAGGATGAACTACCTATCCCAGATTCCATATCAACTGCAAGTACTTGAATAACAGCTTTAGCATGCATTGGTATTATAAGACCTAATAAATAACAATAACATATCAATTTCTTAGTAGCACTGCAACACTAATATTGGGAATCCCTCATGTCATTGTCCCCAAAATTGACAATCTTATTGATATCAGGGGGTTGTCATTGGTAGTCATTGAGAACCTCAAATTCATTTGCTGCATGCAGTCCTCATCCAACCAAGGATGTAATACATGGAAGCAAAAAGAGAGAGAAAATATCCGATTGTTTTAGACAACCAAAGTGACTAAGAGTAATAAAGTCAATATTATTACTCATTTAGAGATTGAGGAAGTCATCCATCCACTTTCATTTCAATATGCTGTAAAAAGGCTTTAATGTATGGCAACAAATTTTATGTGTTTGGTGGCTTAAGCGGAGGTAAATTACCATTAGCACTAGAACAACACCATGTTTCTATCTTATTGATGCAAGATTTAGGTTTTTAGAGGTCAAGATTTCATGCACAAATAAGATAATGTGATTTATATATATATATATAGATTTCAATAATATTGAACTAAGAATTCATGAAATAATGTGAGGGTAACAATATTAATTGCCATGTTGTGTACATTAGCTATGCAATTCCTTTTCACACTAATTTTATTTTTGATGATTGTAGGATAATGTGAGAAGGTACTTACTTCTCAATGCCTTGGGATTCCTAGACATGTAGTGATGTGTTGTGCTTAATTGTGATATGCCAAAGATGTGCTCAATTTTTCGTAATTTGGTTGTCACCATTGAAAAACATGTTTTGAAGGTGTCTTGTAGTTATGGATATAAATTGCAAATATTGGTTTATAATTTTATATACACTATGTTATTGAGGTATTTTTGGAGTTCCTCGAGCCATCATGCATGTGTGTATACGTTAGCGCTATATCTTGCCACAGGTTTCATATCATTGGCACATGGGAATCATGACTGTAGATATTTCCAATTGTGGTAGGGATGAAGGGATGCCATCTTCTAATATCTTTGATGTTGCTATTGGGTTCAAAAAATTGATAGAATTATTGATTCCAAAAATAGATTTTAAGTCATCAAGTTCACTTTTGCATTCATATCATTGATCCACGTCATAATTTTCATATGAAATGATATGAATGCAAAAGTGAACCTGATGACTTAAAATCTATTTTATGGAATCAAGAATTCTATCAATTAAGTGAACACTAAGCTTGAATTAGATGAAATCTAAGTGACTTTATTAACGTGTTTATGTCTATATTCTAGGTGGACACTATGAACTAAATAAATGTAACATCCTTCCTTAATGATCATTCTAGAAACTACACCAAGTTTGTCTTTGAATTTTATATTTATCTAGGTCAAGAGACTTGGTGAAAATATCTGCAATTTGGTCTTTAACTAGGCAATATTTTAGATTGATATGACAATGCAAATTAATATGTTTGATATGCTCACGGAAGACATGGTTCTTTTATAGCATGGAAACTCCATAGTTATCACGAAAAAGTACTATGGGTTTATCTTAACAGACTTGCGAATTCACAAGCAGTCTTCCAGGCCAAGATACCTCACATGCCTCTTTTATTGCTACTAATTTTTTTCTCTTGCAGAGGAAAGTGAAACTACATGTTGTTTTTGTTGATCCATAAAACTGCCTATGTGCCAAAGTGAACACATAACTTGTTGTATACTTCCTGACATCCATGGATCCTACCACATTTGTGTTTGAATGGCCACATAATTGAGGCTCCTTACTTTCCCATATAGAATGCCAAAGTCTAGTGTTACAGACTTTAACACTCTCTTTGTTGTTGTTCAATGTCTTATTTTTTGAACTTCCTGCATAAATCAAGAGATATAGTTGACTATATAGCTCAAGTCTAGTCTCTCTTTCTCTCCCTCATTATTCATTGTACTTTAACTCTTTTGTATTAAAGGAGCCCATTCCTATTCTGGCATTAGGGATTCTCGGCAGAACCATTGATGCTTTAATTCTTACACTTTTGGGTGGGTGAATCTATGAACATGAGTAACACTTTTTGGCCAAAAGTGACAACGAAAATTTGTTTTTTTACTCATTTATTAAATTGAAGTTCTCAAAACTCATATATGCTTTGTGAATTCCGACATGCAACAAAAAAGAAATTGTATGGAATTATGTTGTCTTTCCATCTATATTTAAAAAAAATAGTATTATTTAATATGCCAAAATTGCATTTAATGATTTATTTGTTCAAAAAAGTTAACAAGTGGCTTGCATGCACGTAAAATAATTTAGTGATAAATGCATAATTTCTAGAAAAAAAATGAACATAATTTACACAAAATGCACCAGGGAACACACATTTTTTTTAAATTTATTTTGGAAAATTATATTTTTAAAATTTTCAAAACTGACCATTGAAAAATTTAATCGCATTTTGTACACGTGTGTGCACGTAAACTTTTTTTACTGGTTACACAAATCAAAAAACAAAAAATACCCTTTTGAATGTAATGTCCCCATCCAAATAAATCACATGAAGAAAAATTTCCACCAATCTACTAGTTCCCTAGGTTGGGGTGGAAACATTTATACGTGGAATAAGGGATCTATAAGACCCCAAATGGACATTAGATTGACAAATATACATTAAAGGGGATAAATAAATAATAATAATCATAAAATAAGGTGTCACTTGGTCATGAGGGTGCATAGGTGGTGTGGGACCCACACAAGGCAAGATTCTCCATGCCACATGGCATCCTATTCTCACCCATTCGAATCCAAGGTGGAGTCTAACGTTCTTGGGGGAGTTGGAGAGGCATTATTCATGGCATGAATCAAGGAGTGTCGAAGTAGAGTGGAAGAGTAACTCCCATGTAAGAGGAGAGGCATCTTAGAAGTATTATGACACTTGGAGCTAGATTCCCTAACATCTATGACAACAATGATGAAGATTCTATGATACTTACGACAAAGATCAGACCTGATTGCTGACATTTGACCTATATGACATGTCAGGGCTAAAAATAGCCTCCAAGAGGGCACACAAGGGGAGTTATGGCAGCCAAGATTCTCCCCATTCGAATTGATGGAAGAGGGAGGCTAGGAAATGTTGGACAAGTGACACTAATGGGAATCTCTCCCTAATTCGAGTTGGGATGAAGCTATTGGAGGGAATTAGACCCATGGAAGTCTTGGGAGGTTAATCAAAGAAAATATGAAAGAAGGATACCATATTTTGATCATTTTTCATTTGGAAAAATTTGGAGAGCTTAGCTTATCCTTGCATGGTGGATGTTCATCCTCCCTGCCTTAGAATGAATTTTGAGGGTGCAAGATTCCCATCCAAGTTGGTTGATGGAGAGGCCATTAAGAACTCTCAACATAGATTCATGTATATTTTTTGATGCAGGTTCAAACCCCAACTGAGTTCGAGTTCATCTTCTCTCATTCTTCTCTATGCCTATTCTACTATCTTTCTCTCAATGTCATGTAAATGTGCAAGGGCACACTTCTTGTTGCATATAGTTAGTGGATGATTGTTATTTCGACTTCATGGAAATTTTAGATGTTGAATATCTTTGTAATAATCATATCATGAGATCCGCAGCTTGAAACACCATGTATTTCAAGTGATATTTCCAATCAATAAAGAGATTCAAGCCATTTTCCCCATAGCATTTGCATAGTGATTTTGGAATGATGTTGTACATGTTTTATATCAGAGTTTGCTGAGATATTTAAAATTTTATGAGCTTTATATGAAGTTACTTTGATGGAACAAATTAGTTTTGCAGACCCTTGAAGTGCCACTATGGTTTATGATTAAATTTGAGACTCCTTGCCCACCATTTCACCATAAATTCTAGACTCTAGAAGCTGTTGTTCATTGGGATACATATTCCACCCTAAAACCAAATATAATGCTGAAAAAATATTGTACTTAATGTTATATAACATATCCAAGTCTTATACCAAGAATTAGTGAATTCCGTACAGTGTTTGGAAGAGCATTTAATGGAAGACCTATGGGGGATTTCCACTTCTCAAATTAACTAGTCTTGTCCTGAAACTTATTCCCTTGCAAATTGCAGAGCATGGATGGGTATATCAATTTTTTGGGTGTATTATAGATGTGTTAATGTGTCCTATGCCCCATATAGAACTTCCTCCCCAAATTCGAAATAATTTGGAGGTGTTTGGAACCAGTTGTAAACTACACCTCTAGAGTCAAAACAAGGTGAAGCTAAGCACTTTCCTTTGTAGGGATATTACAGTGGTATCAGAGCATGGTCCTTGCACCTGATTTGGGTGACCATTTATGAGGTCATGAGGCATCCCCCACCATTATAAACTGAAACCAAAATTACCTTTGGTGAAGAGGAAGAAGCAGGAGAAGAGGTGCACTCTATTGAGACTATGGCTAAGGATGAGAAAGGAACCTCAGAGATGGAGGAGAAAGAGGATTTTAGGAAATTCATGAAGCCATTCTTTAAATACATGAAACTGCAGATAATACAAGGGTTCGAAGTGATGTCTAGTAAAAGTGGAAGTAAATTGGCAATATGAGGTAGTAGTAGTTCCCCTTTCGAGGAAAAGAAGGCATTTGGTGAAAACATTTTCTCAAAGTGACAAGGCCTCACAACCGACCCAACGAATTCCATATATCAACAAGAGCCACCACACCCAAGTTTCTTGAGGCCAAAGAGGATCTTAACACTCCATATGGGATGCAAGAAGTTCTAGCAGAATGGAAATAGTTGAGTGAAGATTGTAGGTGGACCTTGCCATTTGATCAATTCTTTACTATTTCAAACAAGGTCAAAATGAGGGGAGGTAACATAACTCCTTTCCAAAAAAAAGAATTGAATTATGCCATAGGTAAAATGCCCCTTCCTACCTTTGATGTCTCATACAAAAGTTCTGTAAATACTTGGGTACAAAAGTTAGATGTATATTTTCAACTGAATCCAATGGTTGAAGAGGATGCTTTAAAAATGGCTATTCTGCATCTTGAGGGAGAAGCCAATGCTTGGTGGTTCCATGGACTCAAAAACTTGGGACATGATTAGGTCACATCCTATGAAGATTTTGTTAATAGGTTAGTGGAAATATTTGAGCAAAAATACCCTGAAATGCCTTTCAAGGAACTAGCAAAGTTAAAGCAAACTGGAACCCCTGAGGAGTACATGTTGGAATTCCCAAAACTATCAGTTATGGTGTATGATGTATCTATGGTTCGATTGGTATTGCTAGTTACTGAAGGATTGGTTGAACCTTTAAAATGTTTATTTAAAGATCACAAGCCCACTTCATTAAAAGATGCCATAAACTTGGCAAGAGATCTGCAAAATGTGCTACCCAAGAAAAAGTATCCCCCCAAGCCCAATTTTCCTTCCAAGTTTATATTTGAGAAGAGACCATGGAAAAAAGATTCATTTGGGAAGGACAAGAAAGAGGGACCAAACAAGGAAGAACTCAAAAGAAATAAACTATGTTACACATGCTTTCAACCATGGGTACTAGGGAATAAATGTGCTAATGGGAAAGCACAATTCATTGAAGTATTTTCTGATGATGAAGGGGACATGGAGGAAGAAGAACAAATTTCAGCCCAAGAAGAGGGATATGACACAACAAAATAATATCATCCATCACTCGAGAAAGGGAGAATGGTAGTGCTTTGAGGAGTCCCTTGTTTTCACACCATCCGATGCAAGGGAGTGGTACAAGGGAAGATAGTTTCGGTATTGGTATTTGGAGGAGAAACTCATAAATTCATTGATGCAGTCTTGGTGGAGAGGAGAAAGTTACCTAATGAATCATTCGAAGGGTTCACAGTCATCATTCCAGGTAACAATTCTATGGAATGTAACACATGGATTCCAAAGCTACAACTTACCGTAGGAAATTACCAATTTTATGATAGCTTCTATGTGGTGGATGTTGTTAATACAAATGTGGTTTTGGGAGTACAATGGTTGTACTCTATAGGAGAACATACAGTGAACTACCAAATACTTGAAATGAAGTTCAAGGATTCAGAAGGAAAAAAAAGGGTAGTAGGAGGAATGCACACCTATCCTAACCAAGTGGTGTCTTCCCACAGTATGAGATCCATATTGATACATTGGGACATTGAATGGGCTGTAGAATGTTTCATCACTTCCCCCAAACCAAACATAAATATTGTAGAACACCCAAGGGAGATAAGGAAGCTACTACACAAGTATGAAAGGGTTTTTGGAGACCTTCCCCCTGGAAGGAAAGCTGAGCGATGAGTTGATCATACCATTGTTTTGGAGGTAGGTACTTCACCTATCCAAATACACCCATATAGACACCCAAAAAGGTTCAAAGATGAGATCGAGAAGGCTATTCAAGAATTATTGGAATTGGGGATCATTAGAGCAAGCTCAAGTCCCTATGCTTCTTCAGTTGTCTCGGTGAAGAAAAAGGATGGAACCTTAAGGATGTGCATTGATTTTAGAGATTTAAACAAGAAGACAATAAAGATATGACATAGCAGAAGAAGATCATCCATCACCCGAGAAAGGGAGAATGGTAGTGCTTTCAGGATTGCCTCGTTTTCACACCATCCGATGTAAGGGAGTGGTATAAGGGAAGAGAGTTTCGGTATTGGTAGATGGAGGATCAAATCATAACTTCATTGATGCATCCTTGGTGGAGAGGAAAAAGTTACCTACTGAATCATTCTAAGGGTTCACAATCATCATTCCGAGTAACAATTCTATGGAATGTAGCACATGGATTCCAAAGCTATAACTTACCATAGTAAATTACACATTTTCTGATAGCTTCTATGTGGTGGATATTGCTGATACAAATGTGGTTTTGGGAGTACAATGGTTTTGCTCTATAGGAGAACATACAATGAACTACCAAATACCTGAAATGAAGTTCAATTATTCAAAAAGAAAACAAAGGGTAGTGAGAGGAATGCACACCTATCCTAAACAAGTGGTGTCTTCCCACAGTATGAGATCCATATTGAGACATGGGGACATTGAATGGGCTGCAGAATGTTTCATCACTTCCCCAAACCAAACATAAATATTACAGAATACCCAAGGGAGATGTTGGCGTTTATTCTGATCTAGAGGTTTTTCCAATGTAGACCCAGGTACTTCGTGGTGCAAGATACCAACAAAACCCCTATTCACCGGCCCTTTTGGCAACAGACTGCAAGCAGCCTGAGGTCTCACCTGAGGCGAAGCTGAGGGGGGTGGTTGCAGAAGCAGGTTTACACAACCTTGTGATGCGAATGTTAACTTGGTTAATGCACAGCGCGGTGATAGACTGTGTGCTACAGTCAATGACTGCGCGAAGTCTTCTTCTTCGCGTCGAATACTGCGGCAAGCAAGGATGCTTGCGCAACCAATGCATCCACGGACTAAGCAGTGGGGTTACTTATAGTCACCCTTACCCTTGTCTTTACTTCTTTCAACAATACTTAGACTGAATAATGTTTATTACTTATGTAAATAAGTGAAATGTGCAATGCTGTGTGCTCTGATATCGCGATCTTACCTTAACAATTACTCTGTGGTTATTTAACAGGTTCATGCATCCAAATACTTCAAGATGCTAATCATTAATATTTATCTATGTATGAGTTACTTAACATCTTATCCCATCCCTTCCGCAGTGAATACAGATAAAAGTAAACATATACCAGATAACTGTAACTTCAAGCATTCATACTGTAAAATGATTCAACAACTCAATAATGGAAACCATACACAACAATCACATAACACAAGATTTAACGTGGTTCACTCCCCCGGATGGGAAGCTACGTCCACAAGAAATGTTGTTTATTATCTTAGGAAAGGGTACAACAGTTCTTCGTCTACGCACTCAGTTGCAGATGTTCTTCTTCTTCAAAATTAGGTCTCTGCGCACTCAGCTGCAGAGCCTTTACAATTGCTTTTTACTCAAGATTCTAACAATGTTCAATAATACCCTAGTACAAAAAGTAACCCTTTCCCATGCAAAAATGACTTATATATAGATCATTCCCGTAGGTGATGTCTTTACATTATGAAGGAAAAACCCTTAGGTTTACAAAACTGTCACGGTTTTCCCAAAACTAGACTGCTGGTGTCTGGTAGCGGATTTTCTGTCACGCGCGTGCCAACAGGTTGCTTCCGTTGAGTTGTTCCTTCTTTCACGGCCTTAGATGATTGGTTCAAGTAGTAGTTCTCTGTTTGTGTGATCAGTCACCTACCTCCCGATCTGCACCTACCCACCGCTTGGTAGTTATCGAGCCTTTTTGCCAAAAATAGATCTCTGATGACCTAACTAGCATCTGTGCTGCCTTCTGTCCACGCTCTGCTTAGCTGGATCTTCCGTTGACCGAACACATCGCAGCACGACTCTCCTCGCAGCACTACCTTCCCATTTCTTCCGACACTGTGCTACGCGCAACTTTGCAGCATACCAAAACTTATCCCAAAAATTGTTCCAACTTAACTACGCTAAGCTCCGTAGTTCTCAAAATCCTTCCTGCCCAAAATGCCCCACTTGGGCTAGGCCCAATAGGTCCCTAAAACTTACATGTGGCTCGCCCCCGAGCCACTTGCAACTTCTTCAAGGTGTTCCACTGATTGTGGGGTGAACTTCGTAGAGAAATCATTAAATGTGCCGATCAGCTTTTCTAACGCGGTCTTCCTATCCTACTCGATTTGCCCGACTGTTTCCAGCATCTGATGTGTTATCTCATGGCCGATCTGGCCTTCCACTTGCTCTTGATTCTCGTGTAGCTCTTTTAACTTTTCTTCGATCTCCTGTGAGATCGTGCCAACCTCTTCTAACAATGGTTGCGACTTATCGCCCATTTCTGTCTCTTTCTCACACAAAGCTTGCACTTCCTTCTTTAGGGTGTTGATTTCTCTGTATTTTAGCAACTTATCTCTTGCTAGTAGCGCCTTAACTTCTTCACCCATCTTTTCGAGTGCTTATTTCTTTTCTTTCACTTCCTTCTTTACCTCCAACAACTGTTGATCTTCCTCGAGGGCATTAAATGCCTTTGACGCTGCTTCCAGTAGACTCCGGCACTTAGCCACTTCGGCAACAATATTCTGTGTCGCGATCTTCACTGCTCCCTACCTTAATTGCTGTTCATCTGGTGGGGTCTGTGGATTGATCTGCGCCTTCAAGGAAGCAATTTCAGACTCATGGAAAATATCCATGTCTTCCTTCTCTGTCTTAAGACTATTGACCAGATCACCAATCTTGAAAATAGTATCTGCTGGTTCTAGTTGTACTTCAAATTCATCTATGTTATCTGCAACCGCAGTGATTGTGGTCTCCAATCTCAGCCGACTATCATGCTCATCTTGCAATTGCATAGTTTTCCACGAGCTATCTTCCTCTAGCTTCCTGTTAGCTGCTTGCAGCTCCGCCTGTCCTTTCAGTGCATCTATGGTTTTGTCATGCATTTCTTTAGAAACTTGCGTTTGCAAGTAATGTAGTCCTAGAAATGGTATTTTTGCAAGATCAAGATCCACGTGCTCTACATTCTTTGTATCTAACATTACTTGATCAGGTAATGGAAACCTTATAGATAATGGTTGCAGATGGACAACACAATACCTCACGAGAACGGTGATTTGCTGCTGCGAAGTCCCCGCCGACTCCCCTTTAGCTATTGATTCACGTTGCAAGGGTAATCTTCTGCTTACTTCATCAAATTTTTGGGAAATCCCTTGCAGTGTAGTCAGGTTTTGGTCCAAACTGTCCTGAATTACCTTTTCCTTCTTCTCCTTGTCGGTCGAGAGCTCCTCCATTTGCTCAGTGACCTTCGCGGCGATGATTAGGTAGTCATCCTCGCAAAGAACTGTGTCCAATTGGTCTTTACTTGATTTTTGTTTCTTCCTTGGTTCCTTGCGCCCTGAAGGACTCCTAGTGTCCTTCCTTTTCGCTGACTCTTTATCTTCCTCTATGGGACAGGGGATAGGGTTATCCTCACCAGAATCACTTTGGACATCCACAACCTCAACTCGGAATTCAACTGGCCATTCTTTCATGATATTTTCAATATCGTCCTCGTATATGTGGTAGTTTCCTGGGTACCAGTCAGGATTCTTCGTCTATGCTTTAGCTGAAATTGAGATGCATTTCATCGCAGCATAAAAGTTGACGACGCGGATATATTTGCTTGTTACTTATTTTGGTATTCGAGGCGTAAGAATGATGGCCCCACGCAGCTGGTCATAATATGTGTAAAAGACCAGTGCTGTCTCGTGCTGTCTTTCGGGATTCAAATTTTCCCAAAGGTTCTGATAGCAAGCACCTCTGCAGTCCGAAGTGTTTGTGCTTACTCCAACATATTGATTTGATTCCTTCCATCCTAGGAAGGCGATCAATACTATTAGCTAGGTGAAATGGAAGTATCCACCATTGATTTGAGTGTCATTCAGTTCCCCTAGGAACTCATTCAGTAGGTATTGACACCAATTAAATTCTTCTCCCTCGGCGGATGCAGCACCGAGTAGTATTGTGCCTTCAGAGACTTCTAACAGTCTGCACTTTCTGAGAATTTTTCCCGCTAACAGCTGTGTGAAAAGCCTTATTGCTTGGTCATTTATGTCATCCGTTTGGAAGCCTCACTTCCCTTTGACAACAGACTGCGTTTTCTTCATTAACACGGCTACCTCTTTATCCTTGTTTCTTCCGTGAAAGAACTTCCTTGGTTTTGCTCCCCTTTTGCTCAATCAAGTTATCTGATGGATTAAGTCAATCGTCAGGTCTATATTATGGTCAAGCCATAAATATCCCTGGTGGATGCGCGTTCCATTAGAGTTCGCACCACCGCATTGAGCTCCGGTGATCTGTAAAATGTGGGAGCCTGAGTAGGTTTAGTAGCCCCGACTTGGCTACTCCGGACAACCATCTTTCCGCAACCAAAGTGAGGTCGCCCTTTACATTCTTCTTCCGGTACATGTATTTGTCAGGATGGAAATATGGGAACCCCGGCTCGCCAGACTCCTTCTGCATTGCAAGGGGATCATAGTCCTCCCATTTACATTCGGGAATCTTACCCAACAAATTTTTGTCCACCTCCACATGCTTTGATATCGGTGAGAGTGGTATCTCATACTTTGGACTCTTCAATATTTTAATGGCCGGTGCATTTGGTGCACGTGGTGAGATGTAATCTGGGGTCATAGTTAAAGGTATCTCCTTATCGGCAATGGGATTATTTGTCCCCAACGAACTTGTCTTCGGTAGCTTTGTTCTCGGTCCTACTGGATTTTTGCCTTTGTATTGCATTGAGGGCCCGTGTCTCGGTGATCTTCTTGGACCCTGTTCTGGTTCAGTGATGAATTTCTTGTTTGGGGTTCTCATTAACCCGTCAATCCCTCCATGTTGGAACAACCTCACAGTCTCTTCGACCGTGAACTCCTTGTCAACAAAGGATCTTTGTGTCATTCACTTGCACACTACTCGGCTAACCAGTGGATAACTTGCAAAACTAACTCATAAAACAATGTGTGCAAGAATTTCTAAGTGCTTTGGTAACACCCGCGAGTCTAATTGCTAAGTTATTTATAGTCGCGGTTGATCCCCCTCCACGCCCCTTAACGGTTAGATAAGCATTAAATATAGTATCCGTTAGCCAATTTCAGCAAATGCTTCGGTCAATTCCCTCATTAAGTTGTTCAAAACGACTATCTGTGCTTTAAATGCCCGAGAGGTCAGTAGGAAAGTACTGCATAACAACTATATTTCCGACCGACACTGTAATGGCTATTTCTAGAGCCTTGCGTCGAACTGCGCGGCAGGTCATCTTTGGTCCTGCACAGTTACTTCGCGGTGTTCTAATTTCTTTTCTCTTCAGGGTTTCCTTTTGAATGTCGCAACAACGCATTTTTTTTAGAACGTGCAGCTTCAACAATGCTCTGCGGTACATAGATCTATCTCTACAACTTTGTGTACAGGTTTTTCTGTAGTTTCTAGTGCCCAATTCCAACTGTACTTGGCACTTAGAAACTTTCTCCTTCCTCTTAATCATACTGGATGCTGTGAAGCAGGACTATCGCGATAAAGCTTTAGTCTGCTTCCATTTATAAAATTGGGTAATGTATCACCGACTAAAGTAGCTAACTGGACTGCGCCTCCGTTAGTAACATGTATGAGAGTATATGGTCCAAGCCAATGCATTTTAAACTTCCCAGGAAACTTCATAAATTTACTATCATACAGGAGGAATAGATCACCTACCTGGAAAGACTTGCTCTTGATGTGGCGGTCATGCCATGCTTTTTCACGTTGTTTCTGTACTTGTTGGTGGAAGCCTGCGATGAAGTGATCCTCTTCCAGACCAACGAGGTGTAATAGCCTTTCTTCCAGTGCTGCGTGATCTGCCATCCCTGTAAATGCAGCTATTATCAAGCTGGGGAGAATGTACTCATTGGCATTATTGCTTCCTGCCCATAAGCCAATTTGAAGGTGTATGTCAAGTTAATTTCTTGCATGTTGTTCTGTATGCCCACAATACAAATGGAATGCGCAGGTCCCAGTCATCGCGGTTTACGTTGCATATCTTGGTTAGCGCATTCTCGAGTACTTTATTGAACGCTTCAACAGTTCCATTCGCTTGCGGATGATAAGGCGTACTACGCTCATGATGGATGTAGAACTATTCGGTCAAAGCTTCAATAGTTTTGTTCAGAAAGTGAGTGCCTTGATCACTCATCAAAATTTTTGGGAATCCAAATCGTGCAAGGATGTTCTCAAAGATAAAATCGGCCATTGTGGCTGCGTTACAGTTTTTTACTGGTTTTGCTTCTACCCATCTAGTGAGGTAGTCAGTTGCAGTGATAATGTACCTCGCCCTAGTTTTTTTCACGGTGGGTTGATAGGTCCCACGAAATCAATTGCCCATTTTTTGAATGCCTGCAAGGTCAGTTGAGGATTCAATGGCATTTCATCTCTTCTGTATGGCTTCCCTGTCCTCTGACAAACATTTCAGCTCTGGCAATGTTCCTTCGAATCTTTATGGATTGTTGGACACCATAGTCCTGCGCGCAATATTTTCTGCATAGTAGCCCTTCCTACATAGTGGCCTCCTGCTTCTACTGAATGTGCATCGACCAATATATATGGCTTCTCATGCTCCAATACGCACCTTCGCAGTACTTCATTAGGTATTAATTTGTACAGCTACCCTGCAATAATGGTGAAATCTGCGGCTCGCACTACCAGCTGCTTCTTTTGATGCGTAGTGAATTGTTCAGGTGCAAACCCTATAGTTATAAATTCAATAATGTCTTGATAATACTCATTGTCAACCTATACAACGAACAACTGCGCGTAAGGCAAATTGTCTTCAAGATTCGTAGGTTCTTCTCCTAACTCAATCCTGACAGATGATCAGGTCCTAAGTTAAACCTGCCTGGCTTAACCACTATTTCAAAATCATACTCTTGGAAGAGTAACATCCATCTACATATCCGCCCCCCTAACACTGGCTTATTGACCAGGTATTTCAATGCAGAATGGTCAGTAAACATAGAGAAGTGCGCCCCAAGCAAATAATGTCTGAACTTCTGTAGCGCATATACCATTGCGAGTCCTTCCCTTTCAGTAGTGGTATAGTTCTTCTCAGTAGATGACATCTTTCTGCTCGAAAATGAAATGGGATGATCGATACCTCCTTCTCCTGGCTGCGCAAGAACAATGCCCAATGCTATACATGAAGCATCCCGTGAAATGACTTTTCCTGGTCTGGAAAAACTAGGATCGGTGCAGTGACCATCTTATCTTTTAATGTATTGAATCCTTTCTCACAGTCCTCATTCCAAATGAATGGTGCATATTTTTTTAAAAGCTTCTCCATTGCTGTGGTTATCTGCGCATACCCTTTTATGAATTTCCTGTAGTACCCGATATGCCCTAGTGTAGTGCGCAATTGTTTAATTGAATTTGCTGTAGGCAAGTTTACAATAACTGCAATCTTCGCAGGGTCAACCATCAATCTCTGCTTACAGACTATGTGCCCCAATAGAATCCCATAAGGAACACAAAAAACACATTTCTTCAGATTCAAGGAAATCTGATGCTGTCTGCATGTTTCCAACATCATCCTAAGGTTCACGACATGGTTCTTCAGTAGCCCAAAAATGGTCCAATCATCAAAGTAAACCTCTAAAACTTGTGTATGAATTCTTTAAATGCTGCGATCACCACTCTAGAAAATATGGCTAGTGTGTTCTTCAAACCAAAAGGAATCACTGTATATTGGAATGATCCCCATTCTGTGGAAAAAGTTGTCTTGTGCCTATCGACCAGATCAATTCTTATCTGATGGTATTTAGAGAATCCATCAGTAAAAGAGTATACCTCATTCCCTCCAATGTTATCAAGAACTTCGTCAGTAAAAGGAGTAGTAAATGGGTCATGCATCGAAGCATCATTCAACTTTCTAAGATCAACACAGATCCTGATCTCACCCTTTGTTTTCTTGTCTTGGATGACCATCGAGATTCTTGAACGGGCTCAATGATCCTTGCATCGAGCATCTTGTCGAGTTCTTCCTTAACTTGTTCTTTGTAGCGCAGATTCAATCTATATGGCCTTTACTTTATAGGTTTCGCTCCAGGCTTAAGAGGAATTCTCATCACTCCTAAGTCTCCTAGAATTCCTTTCATCTTTGTGAACTTGGTCGGGAATACTTCCTGATATTCCTGTAATATACCCGCGATCTCCGCAACTGTATCGTCATCCCAGTAGTCTCCTATTGCTGCGAATTTCGGTTCTTCACTGGTACTGATGTTCACTTTCTTTGTTTTAACCGGTCCACTCATATTTGGAATCTCTATTGGAGGTCCTTCTACTTTGTTCCTTTTGATTCAGGGATCTTTATATTGCGCGGGTCCTCCTCATCGCTGTCTTCCTTATTTTCAACTTTTTCAGCTAAGTTATAATAGTCCAAAACTTGCTCTACTTGTTTTGTCCAATCTGGTTGTAGACTTGCAAGTACATTGTTTGCTTCAAAAAACTCTTCTAATGTTATGTTTTTCTTCGTGCAATCTGGTGTAAATATATTCTCCTTGATAAGTTGTAGCGCATCATGGATAGTCGGATGGTCATATTCAAAGCTAAAGTCCTTCTGGAAGCTCGCAGTGAGGACAGACGAATCTGTGGCTCCTTTTCATAGGTCCTCTTCTAGATACCATTTCTTTGGAATAGGCTCCTCTAGTGTATGCACAAAGAGATGTAACCATTCTGTCTGTGGTCTTTCTTCCCAAGCTTTTGCATAGGATGCAATATGGTCCTTTGGATCCATTTGGCCATTATATTTCTCAAATGGTAGTGTAACCTTATCAGCTAATCTGATCTATAGTTTTATTCTGCATTGGTCCCAAGTTGTCAATGTCTTTTTATGCGTAGCCCACCATCTGGCAGGTGTTTCTCATAGTGTCATGTCTAATGCTGAGATGTGATGTTCATTTGCAACTGCTCAAGTGTATTCTTTGATAAATGAATAGACATTAGCTATACCATCATAAGTGGGGATTGGACTTACCTGTTTTCCAATCCAATGGAGTGACTTTGTAATCGTCACGCATCTCCTGGTAGATACTTCATGCATTCTGTGTTGCCAGTTTTCTAATCCCTCCTTAGAGTCTAAGATGCAAGAACTATCACAGCACCAGTTCAGCATTCCATCCACAGTAGGATGAGTATAATCCGCAGCATTTGTTGTCATCTTATAGATACAGTCGAGATCTTGAGCTCTATACTCTTCTTGAATTAGCTCAACATATCGCTCCCCCTGCAAAGGAGCTAGTGGTGCGACCACCCTTATGTTATTGCCTTCAAATATCATTTTCATTGTCTTCAGATTTATGATGGTGGAGTTCGTCATTGCCCAATCGATACCCATCACAGCCGGATAAGGATTGCTATCATCCACAATTTCAATTACTACGAAGTCTGCATAACTTCGCACTCCATCAATGTCGACAATGGTATTGGGTAACCTCCCCAACGGTATAACTATGCCTTGATTAGCCATTATTAACTGTATAGGTGACCAATGTAACTTTGGTTTCCCCATTGCCTGCCATGTCTACTTGGTCAAGACATTTACTTTAGATCCGAGATCAAGAATGATCTCGTCCATCTCATAGTCTCCAATCTGTGCAGTGAACCGCATTTCCCTCTCGGTTCTTTTGGGACTCCTAATGTTATGTACTGCGCCATGGGTAGTCCTTCTCTCACTGTGTGATTCATATTGATTTATCATTTTTTTCAAATTCCATAAGAGTGTCTTTGTTTTTTAATAACTTGATACATCTCCATAGGAACTGCGCAACTGATGTGGCTGTATCAGGTACAGCACGCGTTTGATCATATGCCAGTGGCATGTCTTCTATCTATGGTTCTTCGCTCCACAACAGGATTCTTGGTGAAGTAGGTGGTGGTTGTTTGAATGTGTCCCACGCTTCCTAAAATACTTCTTTATTTTTCTGTAATTTCAAAGGAGGTGCTCTTCCATGGGATTTTCTAATCCATACTGTTTATCCAGGGGTCTTTTTAGCATTAGTTGTTCCAGAAGTTGAGGCTTCTGTGCTTTTATCTTTTCCTGTATCTGTACCACTGCGCGTTACTGCATTTATACTTGGATCTGTAGGTTTTTTCTCTGCTGCGATCAACTGAATGTTAGGGTTCAGAGTTTATGTCCTTCTCCGCTTCTGCATTTCTACCTCCAGCACAGGGTAGTATTCAATCATATGATCGAATGATTTACAATAGTTGCATGTTGTGCATGGATTAGTACAATCTCGAGACACGTGACCTAGTTGGCCACAATTATAGCAGATTACCTGGCCTTGGCCTCTTCCTTGAGCTGGGCCAGAATTTCTTCCTCTGCCGCAGTATCCACCTCCTCGGCCTCTATATGCACCCTGATCGTAGTGGGTGTTCTCTTGCTTGGGTGGGTTTTCTTCTTGAACGCGGTACATACCAACACCTCACATTGCGTCCATATCTCGATTTCTTTCATTCATTAGCTCATAAGCACGACAGTTAGACTCATTATGTCCAACTGACTTACAGAAATTACAGTATACATTTTTAGGTGTTTTGACATATTTCTGTATAAGGTAACAATCCTCAGGCCGGTGTCCTCTGGTTCTACAAATTTCACACCACAGTTCCTGGTTTTGATTCATATTCATTGGGTTTGGTGCACCACTGTTAAGATAATATTGAAATAGAGGGGAGTGTTCTCTGGTGTGACCTTCTCCTTTGCATCCTGTGCACCAAACTTCATGTCTTTGTTCATGTCTGTGTTCCTTTCCATTCTTCATACCTTGCAATTCTAATGTCAAGGTAGCCAGCTGGTTATGGATCTGTAACATCGCAGAACTACTCTCTCCGATTGGTGAAGCTTCCAGCTTCATTGCGATCTCTAAGGCCTCTGCCTGCGACCCAACTTTCTGTTGCATTAGTGGTTGTTTGATATGGGGTAACAACGCAGCAATGAACCATTATTGGTGTTGTTGCGGAGCTATAACAAAGCTCACTTGGTCTAGTAATGTTTTAAATTTTTGGTCGAATTCCTAGACCGATTCAGTAGGTTTCTGCTTGATTTCTTTCAATTTTGTTATGCACTGTGATTCTGATTTGGGTTTCTTAAACTCTGCTGCAATCGTAGTCTTGATATCTGCTAGGGTTCTCGGCTGTGCTTGAGAATACTTCATAAACCAATGCAGCGCTCTGTCTCTAAAAGTAGTGATGAGTTGTTCTCTCTTGATAGCATCATCCGTAACTTGCTTGACACTCCAGACGGCTTCACATAGAAACCAATGTTGATCAGGGTCTTCTAGACCCGTTCCTTTGAATATCGGCAATTTTATATCGTTATCAGTCATCCTCCTTCCGAATTGTGTATGGTTCTGTGATGAGTTCCTTGCAACAACCGTAGACGTAGGCTGCTGGGTCGTGCTAGGTATGGTATTTTGTAGAATGGTCTGAGTCGTGGTGGTCTGAGTACTGGCTCCTGCGGTGCTACTAGTATTGATGTTCTGTGGGGTGGGCTGCACGATGATCGTAGCGGGTGGGTTCTGGATTGATGGATTATGAGGTGTAATACGCTGGATGGTGGCTGATAATTGAGAGGTCTGATTATTAAGGTCACACGGGATTTCTGTATTTATACGGTTTCTAGATTGTCTGGGATTCTTTTCGTTAGTAAGCTTATATCTCTTTCCACTTCTCAAAATATGGTTTTCTTCGTCAGAATCAATGTGTGTATTCTCTACCATGACATATTTAGAATCATTGCTGCATTCTTAAAACACCTTTCTCAGCTAAAAGCATTTTAATGTATAGACTGAGGTTTTTCAGGAACTTACCTCTGAATCCTTCAAAAAAGTATGCTTCAGCTTGGATGTAGGACTTCAGCATATCTACAACAAACTTGGTCACAAATCCTTCTAGTATGCTATCAACCCAGAAGTCAACTGCTCGCGACAGTGGGCTGTCTATTGCTTTGAGTTGTTCAGTAAGCTCTGGACTCCACTTTGTAGGTACTCCTCCTTGCGAACAATTCTTTCTTTTTGTGAGGCATGATATCCACTCGTGGAGCTCGTTTGGAAATGATGCCCATAAAATCTCGTGGATATCCCTCCACAAGTATCTGTTCAACCACTCTATGTTAGATAGACGCGGGTGTCTGCTTTCTTTCTTTGCAAAATCTCTTTCGATCTTACAGACCAAGCCCAGATCTCTTTCTTTTCTGGGTCCCAATTGTCTGAACGTAATGGGAGCTTGTATTTTTCTTCGCACATCACTTTTTTCAAATACACTATCGCATCACTGAGTCTTAGCGCGGCAACGAAACCATTTGTTGGCGTTTATTCTGATCTAGAGGTTTTTCCAATGTAGACCCAGGTACTTCGCGGTGCAAGATACCAACAAAACCCCTATTCACCGGTCCTTTCGGCAACAGATTGCAAGCAGCCTGAGGTCTCACCTGAGGTGAAGCTGAGGGGGTGGTTGCAGAAGCAGGTTTCCACAACCTTGTGATGCGAGTGTTAACTTGGTTAATGCGCAGCGCGGTGATAGACTGTGTGTTGCGGTCAATGACTGGGCGAAGTCTTCTTCTTCATGTTGAATACTGTGGCAAGCAAGGATGCTTGCGCAACCAGCGCATCCATGGACTGCGCAGTGGGGTTACTTCCACTCACCCTTATCCTTGTCTTTACTTCTTTCAACCATACTTAGACTGATTAATGTTTATTACTTATTTAAATAAGTGAAATGCGCAATGCTGCGTGCTCTGATATCGCGATCTTACCTTAACAATTACTCTGTAATTATTTAACAGGTTCATGCATCCAAATACTTCAATATGCTGATCATTAACATTTATCCATGTGTAAGTTACTTAACATATTATCCCATCCCTTCCACGGTGAATACAGATAAAAGTAAACATATACCAGATAATTGTAACTTCAAGCATTCATACTGTAAAATGATTCAACAATTGAATAATGGCAACCATCCACAGCAATCACATAACACAAGATTTAATGTGTTTCACTCCCCTGGATGGGAAGCTACGTCCACAATAACTGTTGTTTATTATATTAGGAAAGGGTACAATAGTTCTTCGTTTGCGCACTTAGCTGCAGACGTTCTTCTTTTTCAAAATTAGGTCTCTGCGCACTCAGCTGCAGAGCCTTTACAATTGCTTTTTGCTCAAGATTCTAACAATGTTCAATAATTCCCTAGTACAAAAGGCAACCCTTTCCCATACAAAAATGCCTTATATATAGATCATGCCCATAGGTCATGTCTTTAAATTACGAAGGCAAAACCCTTAGGTTTACAAAATTGTCACGGTTTTCCCAAAACTGGACTGCTGGTGTCTGGTAACGGATCTTCTGTCACACGTGTGCCAACGGGTTGCTTCCACCGAGATGTTCCTTCTTTCATGGCCTTAGATGAATGGTTCAAGTAGTAGTTCTCTGTTTGTGTGATCAGTCACCTACCTCCCGATATGCACCTACCCACCACTTGGTAGTTATCGATCCTTTTTGCCAAAAATAGATCTCTGATGACCTAACCAACATTTGTGCTACCTTCTGTCCACGCTATGCTTAGCTGGATGTTCCGTTGACCGAACACATCGCAACACTATCTTCGCAGTTCTTCCGACACTGTGCTCCGCGTAACTTCGTAGCATACCAAAACTTGTCCCAAAAATTGTTCCAACTTGACTGCGCTCAACTCCACAGTTCTCAAAATCCTTCCTGCCCAAAATGCCCCACTTGGGCCAGGCCCAATAGGAGATAAGGAAGCTACTACAAAAGTATGAAAGGGTTTTTGTAGACCTTCCCCCTGGAAGGCCACCTGACAAAGGAGTTGAGCATACCATTGTTTTGGAGGTAGGTACTTCACCTATACAAATACCCCCATATAGACACCCAAAAAGGTTCAGAGATGAGATCGAGAAGGCTATTCAAGAATTATTGGAATTGGGTCTCATTAGACCAAGCTCAAGTCCTTATGCTTCTTCAGTTCTCTTAGTGAATAAAAAGGATGGAACCTTAAGGATGTGCATTGATTTTAGAGATTAAAACATGAAGAAAATAAAGAATAGATATCCCATCCCTCGGATAGATGATCTCATGGATGAGCTATTTGGATCAAATTTATTTTCCAAAATTGATCTTAGATTTGGTTACCATCAGATTCGAATGAAGGAGGAGGATGTGCATAAAAATGCTTTCAGATGTCACTAGTCATTTCGAATTTCTTGTCATGCCTTTTGGTTTGATCAATGCTCCAGCAACCTTCCAATCATGAATGAACAAAATCTTTTGCAAGCAGCTCCGTAAGTTTGTTTTAGTTTTCTTTGATGATATTTTAATTTACAGTAAGACATGGGAGGAACATTTGCACCATTTAGAAGTTGTGTTGAAAATATTGCATGAACAATCTTTGTTTGCTAAGTTGTCCAAGTGTGAGTTTGGGTTGACATAAATTTTGTATCTTGGGCACATCATTGGGAAAGATGGGGTAAAGGTGCACTTGGAGAAAATAAAGTCTATTTTTGAATGGCCATCACCCAAAAACATCACTGAATTGAGAGGATTTATTGGGATCTGCACTTACTATAGGAAGTTTGTGAAGGGGTTTTCCAAGCTGACTGCTCCCCTTACTGATTTAACCAAGAAGGATGATTTAAAATGGCATGAAGAGGCTGAAAAGGATTTCCAAAGAAGGAAATAGGTAATGAGTAGTTTTCCAGTACTTGCATTACCATATTTTTCTAAACCATTTGTTTTGGAATGCGATGCATCAGGGGAAGGCATATGGGTAGTCCTAAAGAAAAATCAACACCCCATAGATTTTGAGAGCAAAAAATTGCAGCCACATGAGAGGATATACTCCATATATGACAAGGAAATGTTAGCCATCATGCATTCCTTGGCCAAGTTTAGACAATATCTGGTGGGGAACAAGTTTGCGGTCAAAATTGATCATAACAGTTTGAAGCATTTCCTTACACAAAACGATCTCAATGAAAGGAAACAAAAGTGGGTAAGTAAGGTTAAAGATTTTGATTTTGACACTGAATATGTAAAGGGGAAGAATAATATTGTAGCATATGCATTGTCTAGGAGACCTTCATTTTCCCTTATGGACATTTCAAAAGATTGGAAATATATGCTAATAGTAGAGTATGCCAAAGATGGATTTGCTTGTGAATTGTTAGATGGGGTCAAGGGAGATGAGATAATTCAAAATGTTGGGAAGGTAGCTTACGAGATAGAGCTTCCAGAAGGTATAAAAATCCACAATATGTTTCATGTTTCATGACTTAAGAAGGCTATTGATCAACAAATTTCTATTTCAGAAACGCTTACTCCATTAGACGATGAAGAACAACTCATACTCATTCCAGAAAAAAAAAAAAAAAAAAAAAAAAAAAAAAAAAAAAAAAAAAAAAAAAAAAAAAAAAAAAAAAAAAAAAAAAAAAAAAAAAAAAAAAAAAAAAAAATTGAAAACAAGAGAAAGAAAATTGAGGAGCAAAACCATAAGAGAATATTTGGTACAATGGAAAGATTTTCCAAGTGAGGATGCCACATGGGAAGATGAACAAATTTTGCAACATCCCAGTTTGGAATTTCTTGAGGGAAATCAATCTTGGGTGGGGAGGACTGGAATGTCCCCATCCAAATAAATCACATGAAGGGAAATTTTCACCAATCTACTAGTTCCCTAGGTTGGGATGGAAACATTTAGACTTGGAATAAGGGAGATATAAGACCCCAAATGTACATTAGATTGAAAAATATACATTGAATGGGCTAAATAAATAATAATAATCAAAAAATAAGGTGGCACTTGGTCATGAGGGCACATAGGTTGTGTGGGACCCACACAAGGAAAGATTCTCCATGCCACATGGCATCCTATTCTCATACATCCGAATCCAAGGTGGAGTCTAATGTTATTGGGGGAGTTGGAGAGGCATTATTCATGGCATGAATGAAGCAAGGTCAAATTAGAGTGGAAGAGTAACTCACATGTAAGAGGAAGAGGCATCTTAGAAGTATCGTGACACTTGTAGATAGATTCCCTAACTTATATGCCAACAATGATGAAGATTCTATGACACTTATGACAAATATCAGACCTGATTTATGACATCTGACCTATATGACATGTCGGGGCTAAAAATAGCCTCCAATATAGCAAACAAGGGGAGTTATGGAAGCCAATATCCCCACCATTCGAATTGATGGAAGAAGGAGGCTAGGAAATGCTGGACAAGTGGCACTCATGGGAATCTCTCCTTAATTTGTGTTGGGATGAATATATTGGAGGGATTCAAGCCATGGAGGTCTTGGGAGGTTAATAAAAGACAAGAAGAAAGAAGGATACCAACTTTTTATCATTTCTCATTTGGAAAAATTTGGTGAGCTTAGCTTGTCCTTGCACGGTGGATGTTCATCCTCCCTATCTTAGAACCAATTTCGAGGGTGCAAGATTCCCATCCAAGTTGGTTGATGGAGAGGCCATTCAGAACTCTCAAAAGAGATTCAAATATTTTTTGATGCAGGTTCAAACCCAAGCTCAGTTCGATTTCATCTTCTCTCATTCTTCTCTATGCCTATTCTACTATCTTTCTCTCAATGTCATGTAAATGTGCAAGGGCGCACTTCTTGTTGCATATAGTTAGTGGAGGATTTCTATTTCTACTTCATGGACATGTTATATGATGGATATCTCTGTAATAATCATATAATGAGAGCCACATATCGAAACACCATGTATTTCAAGTGATATTTCCAATCAAGAAAGAGATTCGAGCCATTTTCCCCATAGCATTTGCATAGTGATTTTGGAATGATGTTGTAACTATTTTATATCAGAGTTTGATGAGATATTTACCATGTTATGAGCTGTATATGAAGTTACTTTGATGTCCCAAATGATGTTTGCATACCCCTGAAGTGTCACTATGGTTTATGATTAAATTCGAGACTCCTTTCCCACCATTTTCACCATAAACTCTAGACTCTAGAAGCTGTTGTTCATTGGGATACCTATTCAACCCTAAAACAAAATATAATGATGAAAAAATATTGTCCTTAATTTACCCTAACATAGACAAGTATCAGACCAAGAATTAGTGAAGGTCGTACAGTTTTTGGAAGAACATTTAATGGAAGACCTAGGGGGGATTTGCACTTCTCAAATTAACTAGTCTTGTCCCGAAACTTCTTCCCTTGCAAATTGCAGACCATGGATGGGTATATAATTTGTTTGGGTGTCTGATAGATGTGTTAATGTGTCCTATTCCCCATCTAGACCTTCCTCCCCAAATTCAAAATAATTTGGAGGTGTTTGGAACCAGTTGTAAACTACACCCCTAAAGTCGAAACAAAGTGAATCCAAGCACTTTCCTTTTTGAGGGATATTACATTGACGTTGTTGCATTGATGTGGGGCATATAAAGTTTTTGAATTTTTTTGGTTGTGTACTTTTTATTTTCTTGATTTTTATTTGCATTGATTCGAAGTTGTGGACATGTTTTTTAAGTGTAAGTTTGAAAACAAAATAAAAAAGAATTATCATATGAACCCAATAATCCGTAAATTATATGCCAATGGATAGACGATTCATTGACGAATCCATCAGTAAGAAGTATTCCACCTAAGGTGCATCCTAGGATAGAGGTTAGGCCCAACAAATATTCCAATAAAATTAAATTTGCAGAAATGGGGTCTAAAAGCATGTTTTTAAATCCCTCGATCGAGCTATTAGCTTGATTGAGGTCTTAAAACCCTTGATCGATATTTTACATGCATTTTTAAATACCTCGATCATGGGTTTATGTGCAGTTAGAAAGAAGCTTGATCGATCTAGAATCTCGATTGAGCTTGTAGCTTGATCGAGATTTTAAAAACTTCAATTAAATTTTTTTTCGGGTGCCCATATTCGTGTTTGGAGGCACACGAATATGGACACCCAATTTTTTTAATCAAAGTTTTTAAAAGATCATAATGAGTAGGTATTCTTAGCTTGTCCTAGGTATTCGTTTGAGTAGGTATTTTTAATCGAAGTTTGTAAATTAATAAATTTGTTAATATTTATTATATTTAAAACCTTAATGGGATTGAGGTCTTTGAATTCAATTAAAACAAACATAGAATTATAAGACAATAAAATTTAGTAAAACATCATTTCAACACGAAAAATGATACTTATGGGTACTAGTAAATACTTTGAAGAAGAATCAGGTAAGGGTATCAGGATCACCGCTTCCTCTAGATTTAATACGTGTATATATGGGTTGTAGAGTAATTGGAGTTATAGATGCTGAAATCATGAAAAATGGGTATAAGGGTCCTTTGGTTTTTGGTTTGTAATCACAAGCAAGGATTAAGAACAAAAGGACCATTCTCTGTATTTTCCATGAATTCAATCACATCTATAAACACCAATTACTTATCTATTATATCTATAACCCCTCTCTACTAGTCTTTGGTTGAGCTTCTATGCAATAGACATGGTGAAATAAGCCGCAATCTATTGTCGTTTTATACTTATAACCATTGCATATGCTTGATTGAGATTTCTAAAAAGCTTGATAGAGATTCTAAGCTCGATCAAGGCCTAAAAATGCAATGGTTCAATCGGGATATTAACTTTTGATCAAGGGTTAATAAAACCCTCGATCCACCTTGAGAGATCAATCAAGGGTTTTATTAACCCTCGATTGATTATTTTAAAATAGCTTGATTGAGCGCTTATTTGAGCCTTCGATTGAGCTTTCTAAAGCTCAATCGAGGGATTACAAAAAGGTCGATCAACGTTGATTTTTAACATAATCACGCCCTCCGCTTGCCAAAAAGTGTTACCATCTTCATGGTAACAACCATGTATTTAAAAATCACTAAAAGAATAGCATGAAAATGGAGATGGGGAACATGGGACCTATGCATATTTCATATTAATGAGACTTCATTGTTTTACCAATAACACTTTGCAAATACAAGCTAAATGAGGGTTTTTTAGTAAACATGCTAGCTTTCATAATGGGGGCCTCCTCAGGGATTTTAGTAACCATGTCTCTTGTTGTCATCTCCATCCCATTGCTTTCATAATGGGGTCCTCCTCCATCTTTACCAATGATTATTTCTATGCATCACTCCTCCTTGATTTCGAATTAATACGAGAACCTGGCTTGTCGTTATTATTTAGTGTCTTCATTAAGTCACCAAATTCACTATTATCAACTCTATCAGAACTTTCTCACATAGCCACCATTAAAAGTCATTGTATCATATTTCCAATGGTGTCATTATGCGTTCTATTGATATGTTAACCCAATGATTTTCAATGTTATGATGAAGATGGGAGATTGGAACATGGACCAACTCTAGGTGAGACTTCAAGTGTGAGTTGCTTACAAACTAGCCTTAGAATGGGGTTTTTTACCTATTCCTAGATATGCATAATTAGCATGTAGGTGCATGCATGGAAGGCTTACATTAAAGGAGATCTATGAGAAATAGAGACTAACACTAAAAAATACATTATTGCATCTCCAATTAATCTAGATCATAAATACAATTTTGATGTGATCATAAATACAATTTTGATGTGAGCATATTACTTAGGAAACTTAATAGGCACATGAGGCAAATGGAAAAAAATCCATTAACGAGGCAAATACATAGAAGGTGCAACCCACTCCATTTGGTGATTTTTTTTATACTTGTTCTAATGGAGGATATGGAGACTTCCAGAATCGCGTGCGTTAGACTCCCTGACCACCAGATCACTTGTAATGGTCGATGTCAACCCTCCACATATTAGACTAGGGTTCATAGTGGACTATTCAAGTGTTAGTCCAAAGATTCCATATTTGGACTGTGTAGGTTTTATTCCTATTTTATATATTTTTTAAAAATACACACCTGCTGTTGGTCAACTTACGGATTAACGTTGAAAGATAGCTTCATACCCGTCGGTCGATGGGCGCTTCATTCCGATAGAAAACCGTCGACGGCATGGCAAATCCATCAAATATCTACTGAAAAACATTGGAAATGCTGATAGTACATTTGCCAAGAACCATGATCCCACACTTGCTCAGGTTCTTGAATTCATATGAAGATAGCAGATTTATGAACTGGTACTTCAATTTTATCCCCTTTCTCTTTTCATCTTAAAGCTGTGATTCTCTGCTGAAAGTTGCATAAACTATGATTCTCTTATGAAAGTTGCATTATTGCTACCATGTGACTGTAAACTGTAGAGAAGTTTCAAGATATTTCAATTTCTAAATTTAGATTTAACCAAAATGTAAGATAGCTTAACACCATCTTAACCTGTGGCATATCATCTTAACCAATAGCATCACCTGTAGCCGAGGTATTGAAAATTGGTATGTCCTGAAATTTCTTTACTAAATTCAATAAGCCCACTTTGAATCTCTTTATAATGGTGAATTTCCACGGGTGGTTAAGAGGTATACAAACGGATTTTTTTCCAATCAAACTCTTATCCCTCGATTTTTTTTCGTATCATATCGAATTTGAACTCAAACTTGGTACCTATGGTTAAAACCACTTGGGACTCAAGTAGGGTTGGCCCCTCGAAAAAGAGGTCACTCTACATAATAGAATATTGATAATATTAAAATTATTATTACATCTAAATTTAAGGAGAAATTATGGTGACATAAAAAAGTAGTGAATAAGACAGGAGTAAGATCTGATTAACCTAATCTAGAAGATAAAAAGTGTAAGATTTAACTAGCCAAAATAAGAAAATCAAGACAACTTTCATGAGCTTTATAGTGAAACATAACATTAATAATTGGTACACCCAACTTCTTAATCTTTTAATTCAACAAAACTAAAGTGATTTATGAATAATTCTTTTCAACATTTTAAACATAGAAATAAAATTCTAAAGCAAACCAAATAATCTCTTAGATACTTAATCATGCCAAGTAAAGTAGTGCTTAATAAAAACTCAAACTAGATAACTAAAATAACATGTGATGAATTTTATATCATTAATTCCAATGTCTTCTCATCCATTAAACTTATTTATATTTAAAAATAGATTTCTATTTAATATTTAAGAAATAAATAAAAACATATAAATTAATTTAATAAAAAATAATGACCACCATCATGACATATAATATATAATAATAAAAATTACAGTTAAATAAAACCCAAGTACTCTGAAATTTCAAACATATACATCATACATCAAATATATATATATATATAATTTAAAATCTACATGTGTATCATACATCTCATTCATATATATTCATATATATATACATATAGAAGTAATCTAAAACCACAACCTTTTACACCTTTTTTAATAGCTTTTCAGATAGAGTTCTTCTATATATCTGCTGAAAATTCTATGTGAGTGCAGAATTCCAAAAGTGTAGTGACAAGGTTCCTCTATATATCACTCTAACCCTGGGGTTTTCGTCCATTTATCGATCAGAACTCTACCTTCTTAGAATTGCTTGCATTTACAACGTACATAGAACTCTACCGTCTTAGAATTGCTTGCATTTACAACGTACATATATATATATATATATATGTAAAAGTAGCTAATCATACATACATATTTATAAAATTTACAATTAATAAAAGTAGCTACCCTCCAATTTCATGGAAACAAAGCGTTGCAAGAAGCCACATATGCCATCCAGAAAGTGCTGATCAATACCCTGGAGAACACATAATATCATATTCCGTAAACCAACTGCGAAATAATTGATTGGATTTACGTTACGCAATGGCTAACAAGGTAACGATGAATTCATCCAAGAAGCGGTAGCGTCATGATGGCAATAAAGCAGCTAAAGCCTCTGTGGCCTCTGATGAAGCTTTGGGTGATGGTGGAATGGATGATAGCAATAAAGCAGCTAATGCCTCTGTGGCCTCTGATGAAGCTTTGGGAGGTGGTGGAATGGAGCAAGAGGTGTTGGAGGCCGATATCTTATTGCCATCTGTTCTGCCATTCAAGAAAGTACAGACATCAGTTAAGTATCCCAACAACCATTCAAACGAAAAACAATGGAAGGATTTAGAGCAGATCATTCAAGCAGAAAACTATGAATCTTATCCTGCGGGCGAGACCAATTATGTCAATATTCAGTCTACGTCCTCCATTTATCCTGCGAAGACCTATTGCGACATTACCGGGTTCGCCACTTCCTGCAAGGATTCCCATACCCAGCTTCGGTTTGCAAATGCCCATATATTAGACGACGTTATAAAAAAGCTTCCCGAGAAAGATGTTAAGTCGTACCTAGCCCTTAGAAAGGCCGACACAGATGTAATGAAATGAAATAGTTGGGAATTGTCCCATTCTTCATAGATTTGAAGAAATGAAATGGCTCAATGAGATATTTATAATGAATTTTTCTGTTTGAAATTTCAGGTTTCAAATAAATTTATAATGAATTTTTCTGTTTGAAATTTCAGGTTTCAAATAAATCTTTTTGATTCAAACAATTCAAGATATGTATCCACTAACTTGAGAAATTCAGTGTTCATATGATAGCTTATATAATTTTCCATAATTTAGCACAATCCCACGCAAAAGGTTTGGATTAAATCTTTATATTTCAATTTTAGGTTTGAAATGAATAGTTATACTTGAACATACATGCATACAGAACTAAACATCTCCATATTGGGTAAAAAGAGCCTCCCTAACAGATCTATATATATATACTAAAAATGGAATCACAGTTTCTGTAAAAGGTAACAAAGCCAAACATCTCAAGTAATTGGATTTCAAACCCTTTGCAGATAAAGCTGATATGTAATATTTATGTTTTCTTTCATATGAGTTATTTGCACTTCCAATCAAGTCATCAATATCTGCACTTTCTCTATTTGGCTACTATAAACTGCATACATGTTGGTGACATATTGCCTCTTTCACCCATCTTCCTAATTACATTCTTTACACTACATACTGGCTTTATAGCTTTCACCCATCTTCCCAATTAGATTCTGTACAACTCTATTGGACTTATCTGGATTTTGTTCATTTGGGTTTTGGACTATTCCATTATCCCGGTTCCATGATGAAAGGATCACTCATGTTGGTGATATATCACCCATAGTTATTGACATTGTTATCAAAATATTGATATATCTTATAACTTTTTTCTAAGTAAATTTGGACACCATTCCAACATTAGAAAAGGAAGAAGACATCTCTTAAAACTGATCTTATTTGAATATTTTGAGCCACCACAACTACAGGAACATCATTAAATTGAGAAAGAAGGAGGCAAATATTGGAGCAACATTGGATTTAGAATAATGATCCATGATAAACAATTCCATCAATTTAAATGTTCAACCTATATGCAAGAAAAAGTGGAATATTAAGATTATTTTTTAAAGATAACGGGAATATAATTATTTCTTATTTAAAATATAATTTTAAAATTATTTATTAGTTAAAAATGGATATAAAAAGGTGATATATTATAAAATGGAACCTTAAGATTTTTTTTTAAGATTTCCAATCAGAGTCATCTAAACAAAACAAATGAAAAAATATACCCAAAGTGTTGACTATATTATAATATTTCTTTTTATAAATTTATGGTTGTTTATTTTGTAGTTTTGAAAAAAACTATTATGTTAACAATAAATTCTTTGGGGTATTTATTAAAAAATTACAATTGAATTAAGTGACGCACTAATTTGAATATGTTATTATAGAATATTTATTAAAGAATTACAATTGAATTAAGTGAAGCACTAATTTGAATATGTTATTATAGATTGTATAATATGTAATAAAGTGTATTTGAAGATTGAATTTATTTATGTAATTAAATAATGTAATTTAAGAAATAAAAAAAATTACAATTTTATTAAATATAACAAAATCCCAATGATGATAATAAAAAATATCTATCATTTAAATTATTCTTAAATAAAAACTCACAAAATAATTATACATAAAGAAGACAATTAATAAACTTTTTTTTTATTGATCCCTCCTTTTATTCTTGTTCATATTTAAACCAATTGAAAGAACCATGGGAAGGCTTTATCATTTGTATGAAATTGTAGGCATAGTAGTAAATTAACAACAAATGGATTTATGTATTATTGGGGTTCATAATACTCTTGATTGGATCATGGGGAAATGGAAAAGGATTTAGGGTATGTTTTTTTGGTGATGGTGTTTCTTTTTTATAAATTTTTTTTTTTTAATAAACAAGTTTATGTTGATGAATCAAATTATTTAAACTATTTATGTATATTAAATTGAAATTTTTTAATAGATTATAAAAAGTTAAATTTTTTATTAATAAAGTGTTTATGTACTAGTATCATTGAAGTTACAAAGGGTTTCTCATTGAAGCCTTTTTTAGCCCCTTCCCAACATTTTGTGTGATAGAGACCACATGGAAAGTGAACAAATTGACTTTTGATGTCATAAATGATATAGACATCTTTCCAATAATGTATTTCATAAATGATAGATAATTTATATGTTATTATGCTATTATTATACTTTGTAAATTATGCATATTTTTTTTTTACCTTGGGACTCCCTTGAGCATTATCTAACTTTGGATTTTTCTTTGTATTTCTTGGAAATTTAGTAACCAAGCTCCACTTTGGCCCATATTATGTCTTACTAGATGATTTCACATAGTGGAATGATTAATTCCCTAGATAGAAATCCCTTAAGTGAATATTTCGATATTATGTGGTGGCCAACATAATAAAGCCACTCTTTAATCAATCAACAAAGGGTCCTAATGAAGGTTAACCTGGGATGGACCACTTCACAAGTAATGCACCATTTTTACTTGGGAATTCATAATTCATGTCGTCTCGTTTCATCAAGTGTTGTAGCTACTAGCACAAAAGACCGTGAACAACATTACAAGCAACAAAATAAGACACAAGCCTTGTCATAAATATGCTCCGAGGACAAAGCATTTCCGAAGAGGAATGCAATATTACAAACATATAAATAAATCAATAATCATTGGTAATACTTAATAGTTAAATTAATTAATTGTAACATTAAATGAAATGTTACATCATTTCACATTTAGTCATGAGAGGTCTATTTAAAGGTTTCTCTATGTGTTCTAAAATCTTCATCTATTATCTCTTATCTATTCATTTATATACTTATTCAAGGATTATTTATCCTATTTACATTGGGTATTTAATCAATAAATAGTAAACGAATATATAATTCATTTTAGATTGCTATATGCTTCCAAGCTCTAGTAGAGTGGTTATCATATGCAATATCATCATTGTGACCCAATCCATTTTGGACAATCAGAGGAGAGGTACCCTATATTGTTGGTCCTGCTAATGACACTATCGCAAGTTTCGACGTAGTCTCCCTATATTAAAAAATTCCAGTCGATGAATCCATTGAAACCATTAGGAACCTAACCAATGAAGACACTGCCAAACTCGTGGAGTTTTGCTTAAAATCCACTTTCTTTACATTCTGAAAAGAATTCTACGAACAAGTGGTGTTAAATTTTTGAGCATTAATTCACAATACTCTAGGATCTTTATTGAGAGAATAACATGTACAGTATATCAATGCATATCAATCATAGAAAGCATATCAATCATCACAAGATGCAAACATAAGAGACAATAGACACACAGAGTTTCTGTGGGGAAAACCCTAAGGTGAAAAAACCCACAAGTTCCTCAGAGATAGAGAGAGCAATGATACAACCAAAGTACAACCAAAGTACACAGAGATAGACTCCTCCTAGTAGCTGATCCTCCTCCTCATATGTACGCCACTTTTTGAGTGATGTAGAGTGAGATAATGAGATGATCAAATAGAGATCTCTCGATCTCTATTTATACTTGTCTAACCTGCCTAATAAACTAGTGGGGCCAACTTGTCTTCTTTAGTCTAATAACCCCTAGTTACTTTAATCTGCGCCGACCCCTTACAAGGTGGTCTAATAACCCATCGGCAAGTTAACACACTTGCGACACTTGTCAATACAAATGACGACACTTCCATATAGAGGAATAATACATCTCTATTGGAGTACAATAAATATATATATGAAATACATTCTGAAGTTACATATACATCAACACTCCCTCTTAAAAAGGAAGGTATTTCTCGACACAGATCATCTAGCACAAGTCTTCTTCTCTGGATCATCGTCCTCGAATCATCGTCATCGTCACTGCTGCTGCTATCTCAATCAATCTATGAATTTAATCGTCATAGGAAGTTCTACAGAGCCAATCCTTTTTCATACTGGATGTAGGCCCACCACCTGCAGGTCTTCATCATCACTGGCCATACTGTGGAATCCTCATGACTTATTACGTGCGTCACAAAACCTCGAATGAGCATCCCGGGATGTTACGGGTACACAAATATGACCTGTAAGATCTCCCAGGGCGCTATTACATGTGACCCCACCACAAAACCTCGAAAGAGAATCCCAGGATGTTACGGGTACACAACTTTGACTTGTAGAATCTCCCTAGGCACTATTATATGTGGTCATGGCAAAACCTCGAAAGAGCATCCCAGGTTGTTACGAGTACACAAATCCGACCTATAGGATCTCCCAGGGCACTATTATATGCCATAATACAAAACCTCGAAAGAGCATCCCAGGATGTTACGGGACACAACTCCGACCTGTAGGATCTCCCAGGGCACTATTATATGTTCTCCCAGAGAAATGTCTCGAAAGAGCATCCCAGGATGTTACGGGTACACAACTCCGACCTATAGGATATCCCAGACATGCTCATCTGCACAACATGTTCCATGGCCACAGAGAATCATCCTGATACTCACCATACATCATCCTGATGTACACATGATCATCCTGATCATCGTCACTGCATCATCCTAATGCATGTCATCTGAAGCAACATCCTGAAGCTTGTCATCCATGATCATCCTGATCACACAATGCATCTACCTGATGCATACCAAGTATCTACCTGATACATATCATCACACATGATCCACCTGATCATACAATGTATCCATCTGATACATACATAGATACATGATCCACCTGATCACACAATGTATCTACCTGATACATGATCTACCTGATCATACAAAGTATCCACTTCATACATATACGGATACATGGTCCAAGCATCCAACATGATGCATATACAAAATACATACAAATGATCCAGCTGATCCTATCCAACATCCAACATGATGCATACATAAATGATCCAACTAATCATATCCAACATCCAACATGACACATACATACATAAATGATCCAACTAATCATATCCAGCATCCAACATGATGCATACACATACATAGAAATGTAAATGATCCAGCTGATCATACAGAGCATAAACTAGAATATCATCTTGATGCTCATCATTCAGCGCTTACATCCATAGCCATGTGAAGGATCCTCCTTTCAACATGCTTGGAATGGCTTCAGCAAATGTCTCCATCACTTCTTCCTCGAAGTGTCATCGATCTGAAGAACACCAAGCCTCTCCCTGAAGTACTCGAACTTCACTCTAGCTAGTGGCTTTGTCAGCACATCTGCAATCTGCTCATCCGTCGCAACATACAGGAGCTTTACTGCTCCTCTCTGCACCATATCCTTGATATAGTGATATTTGTTCTCTATGTGTTTTGACCTGTTGTGGAACACTGGGTTCTCAGACAGCTTCACACAACTCTGGTTGTCACAAAAGATACCAGTAGCCTCTACTGGTAGATCAAATAATTTAGACAGTATCTTGCGAAGCCATACTTCCTCACAACTAGCCGAACAAGCTGCAACATACTCTGCTTCGGCTGTACTCAGTGCTACACAGGACTACTTCTTGCTAAACCAAGAGATCACACCTGATCCCATACTTAAGCAGCACCCAGAAGTGCTCTTCCTATCTGCAGCACTGCCTTCCCAATCTGAATCAACATAACCCTGTAGATTAAACTTTTGATTCACATCATAATTGAGCCCATAATCAACTGTACCCTTCAGGTACCTCAGGATATGCTTTACAGCAACCAGATGAACACCTCTCGGATCCGTCAGGAACTGGCTCAATGTTTTCACTGCAAAGCAAATATCTGGTCTCATGTTCATCAGGTACATCAAGGACTCAATCGTCTGACGATACATAGTGACATAAACCGGATCAGATGAAGCATCACACAGAAGCTTCAGGTTTGATACCATAGGTGTGGCCATGGCCTTGTAGTCCATCATCCCAAACCTCTTTAGGATCTCTACTGCATACTTCCCTTGTCCAAGGAATATTCCATCTGCACTCTGCCACACCTCCATACCTAGAAAATAGTGCATCAGCCCCAAGTCCTTCATCTCAAACTCGGAAGCAAGTTTCCTCTTTGTATCGGCAATCAGTCTATCTTCACCTATTATAAATAGGTCATCTACATATAAGAGTAGTATCACAAAACTACCTTCCTCAACCTTGTAGTAGAGGTTGGAATCCGCTTTACTCTTGGTAAAGCCCAAACTGGATATGAAACTATCCATCCTACCATACCAAGTTCTAGGAGCTTGCTTCAAGCCATACAAGGATTTCTTCAATCTGCACACATATGACTCCCTGTCATGTGTTTCAAAACCGAGTGGCTACTCCACATACACTTCCTCTTCAACTACACCATTCAAGAAAGCAGTCTTGACATCCATTTGGTGTATTTTCCATTTCATCACTACAGCCAAAGCAAGTACTGATCTGATGGAAGTGTACCTGGTTACAAGAACAAAAGTTTCTTCATAATCTATTCCCTCTTTCTGAGAGAAGCCATGAGCTATGAATCTTGCCTTGTATTTTTCTATGCTGCCATCTGTAGCATGCTTGATCTTGTAGATCCATTTGGAAGTCACAACAGACTTCCCTTCAAGTCTTGGGACAGCATCCCAAACATCATTCTTCATTATTGATTGGTATTCATTGACCATGGCATCCTTCCATTCTTTCTTTTCCGCTGCTCCTTCAAAACTGGAAGGTTCTTTGTTCATGATATCACAGAGTAAAGCAACATAGCTGGTATGTGATCTTATTCTCTTCTTTGCTCTGTGTTCTTCTTCTGGAATTCCATATCTTTCTGCATATTGAATGAGCTCTCTAGCCCATGCAGGTTTCCTTTTGTGAGAGTCCTTTTCACGAGGTGGATCTACAGGTTCTTGCGGATCTTCAATTTCACGATTAACATTTGGAATTGCTTCAGTCATGGTAGTGTCTTGAAATCTAGTTTCCTTAGGTTCTTCATAATCTTCAACAGGTGTCTTCTTTGATTTGATAAATGCTGAGTTTTCATCAAATGTCACATCCCTGCTGACATCAATCTTCTTAAACCCTAGAAAGTATATTCTGTAAGCCTTCGAGCTTTCACTATAACCCACAAAGATACCCTTATTTCCTGAAGGATCCAGCTTGGTCCTCTTTTCCTCTGGGACATGAGTATATACCGGACAACCAAATATTCTGAGATGGCTGACCTCAGGTTTCTTACCAGAGAAGACATCTTCTGGTGTGTTGTTGTCCAATATCTTGTGGGGTGTTTTGTTATGCACATATACAGCTTTCCTAGCTACTTCTGCCCATAGATGCATAGGCAGATCCTGGTCATGCAGCATTGCCTGTGTTGCTTCCATGATTGTTCTATTCTTTCTTTCTGCAACTCCGTTCTGTTGTGGATTGTAAGGAGCAGTCAACTCCCTCTTAATCCTTGAATCACTACATAGATTCTTGAAGTCACCTGAAGTGAATTCTCCACCATTGTCGGATCTGAAAGTCTTGATCCTCTTATCAGTTTGGTTCTCCATCAAGGTTTTGAATTCCTTGAATTTAGCAAATACTTTATCTTTGTTCTTCAAGAAGTAAACCCAAGTCTTCTTGGAGAAGTCATCAATGAAAGAGACATAGTAAACATACCCACTCAAAGAACTGGATGACATCGGGCCACATACATCAGAGTGGATGATTTCCAAGATTCCTTTAGCCTTGCTTTCACTGCTTGGAAATGATTTCTTTATGTTCTTTCCTTTTGCACATCCTTTGCAAACCCCTTCATGCTTGGTCTTGATTTTAGTAATACCTTCTACAGCTTTACTTGCAATTCGAAGTGCTCTATGGTGCATATGAGCAAGTCTTCTATTCCAAAGTTCACTTGGCTCCATGGATTCATGTACCATGGTATGTTCAGGTTGTCCCTTTAATTTATACAATCCTCCCTCTTGGTCTCCAATCACTACTGCATCATCAATAGTTTTACCTTTTGGCCACATTAGAACTTGGCCATCTACAAACGCAACCCTCATGCCTTTTGCATCTAATGCAGATATGGAGAGTAAGTTTTTCTTGAGCCCGGGTACATATAGAACCTCTTTCATCTTCAAATATTTCCCAGAGTCTAGGTTATAGGAGGATTCACCACTTCCCTTGATAGGATATTGATAGTCATCCCCAAGTTTCACATTATGGGGTGACTCATGTTCAGATAGATTTACAAAATATTCTTTAAACCCGGTCATGTGTTTGGAAGCCCCACTATAAATAAGCCAATCATTACATCCATGAGAATTAGTACCTGTGAGAGCAGAGATTAGAACATATTCATCTTCGCTTCATGAGTCATCACTTTCTTCTCTAGCCTTCTTCCTGGGGGATTCATCATCCTCGACAGCATGAGCATGATATTTCCTTTTGTTATTCTTCTTCTTCTTGTTGAAGTTGTTGTTGTTGTTGTCCCTTTTGTTCTTGGGACAGTCTAAAGCAAAGTGACCCTTCTCATTGCATGTGAAGCACCTTAGATCCTTCTTATTCTTTTGGTGATAGTGAGTGGATCTCTTCTGCTGAGAGTGCTCCTTCTTGGGCTTGCTTCTTTTGGTGTGAGCTGCAAGAGCTTGGTCTTCACTTCCCATCTTTTCTTGTCGGGCTACAAGCCTAGCCTCTTCTTGTGAAAATTCCTCCCATATTTTACTGAAGGAGATCAACTTTCTTCTTGCATAGATCCCTTGAATAAAGGAATCCCATGACCTCGGTAGGCCATTCAGAGTGGTCATCACAATTTCTCCATTCTCCACCATTTCATCTACAGCTTCAAGTTGTTCCTTGATTTGAGAGACTTTGGAGAAATAAGATTGAATGGTCTCTCCATTCAACATCTTGACCCCTTTCAACTGATTCCGCAGAGTCATCTTTCGATTTCTGTTCTTCCCTTCAAATAACTTGGTGAGGGAGTCAAACATAGCCTAGGGTGTCTTTAGAGATGACACATGTGGAATGAGATGGTCTTTAATGGAATCAACAATGATTCTCTTTGCCTTGACCAAGTTCTTCTTATGCAATATCTTAGCCTCTTCATCCTCTGGGATAGGGACCTCTTCTTTTATGTATGAGTCCAACTCATTCTCTTCCAGGATTAACCCAATCCTATACTTCCAGGCTCGAAAGTTATTAGCCCCTTCAAGCTTGTCTTAAAGCTTGGTGTGGTGAGACATCTTAAAAGAGTACTTCAAATGGAAATAGAAAGGATTTAGGTCTTACCACTTGATTTGCTAAAAAATGGATCTCATCCCGGATTAGGGTTTGTCAGAGAAACCCTAAAAATTAAAAGTGTGAATTTCAACTTTCTGAAAGGATAGAAAGATGCGGCTTGATGAGCTGATCATCCTGGTACACTCAGAATTTGAATTCTGCAAAGTTTCACCATTCATAAATACCTTTTAGTCTTTTCAGATTCACTAAGGAGGACCCTGAATTAGGGTTTGAGTTTCCTGGATTTTTACCCACCCAAAAATCTTGATCCAAATCTCTAAACTTCGATTTTTCCAAGGAGCTTCCAGCTGTGTCTTCAGATTTCAGAAATTCCTATTTTTGAGGAAACCCTAATTTTTAGGGCCAAAACTGAAAGTGCTCAGAATTGAATTATGATTGGACAGATAGATTCACCTTTCTGAGGAGAGTCAATCTATCATATTACTTTTCCAAAATCTGTGGAGAGAAACCCAATAAACAAGAAACCTCGTTTTCCGCCACTGCACAATGTCTTCTTCTCAGGTTAGCTCTGATACCATGTTAAATTTTTGAGCATTAATTCACAATACTCTAGGATCTTTACTGAGAGAATAACATGTACAGTATATCAATGCATATCAATCAAAGCAAGCATATAAATCATCACAAGATGCAAACATAAGAGACAATAGACACACAGAGTTTCCGTGGAGAAAACCCTAAGGTGAAAAACCCCACAACTTCCTCAGAGATAGAGAGAGAAACTATACAACCAAAGTAAAACCAAAATACACAGAGATAGAATCCTCCTAGCAGCTGATCCTCCTCCTCACATGTGCGCCACTTTCCGAGTGATGTAGAGTGAGATAATGAGATGATCAAATAGAGATCTCCCGATCTCTATTTATACTTGTATGACCTGCCTAATAAACTAGTGGGGCTGACTTGTCTTCTTTAGTCTAATAACCCCTAGTTACTTTAATCCGGGTTGACCCCTTACAAGGTGGTCTAATAACCCATCGACAAGTTAACACACTTGCGACACTTGTCAATACAAATGATGACACTTCCATATAGAGGAATAATACATCTCTATAGGAATACAATATATATATATATGAAATACATTTCGAAGTTACATATACATCAACAAGTGGAAGGAGTAGCAATGGGTTCCCCCCTTTTTCCAATAGTGGCCAATCTTTACATGGAAATGTTTGAGAAACGTGCTCTAGACCTATTCCCCCTCAAACCTAAAAGATGGAAACGCTACGTCGATGACACAGATGTGGTATGGCCACATGGGAGAAACACCTTAAATCTTTAACACCTTAATAACCTAAACGATAACATTAAGTTCACCATGGAGATTGAAGAGAACAATAAACTACCTTTTTTGGATGTCCTAGTCTCAAGAAAATAAGATGGATCGATCTCATACCAAGTATATAGGAAGAAGACCCACACTGACAGGTATCTACATGCCAACTCACATCATTTCCCACCTCAAAAAGTCAGAGTGATCAATACCCTGGTAACTAGGGCTTTGAGGATCTCAGACAAAGAACACATCAAAGAACAGATTGATCATTTAGAAGAAGCTTTTGAAGAAAACGGATATAGTGGTAGACAATTTAGGAACATAGTAGCTTCTTCTAATAAACCCAGAAAGAAGAAGACAAACGACAATGATGAGAACACTATTATAAACAAAATTTTCCTCCCATACATAAAAGGCACCACAGATAGATTGGCCAAGACCCTAAAAAGTCACAAGATCTAGGTCTTCTTCACCCCTCCCAACACTATTAAGAATATGGTCGACTCCCTTAAAGATCCAATTGAACCTAAAGCATATAAAGGGGTCTACTCCATTCCCTGTTCTTGTGGTAAGTTATGCATAGGAGAGACGCGGCGATCCATGGAAACTAGATTTAAAGAACATAGCGCCGACCTAAGACACGATAGACACAAGAAGTCAGCCCTCCCCGAACATGCACACGTAACTAGTCACCACATTTGTTTAGAAAATGCAAAAGTCATTGCTAGAGAGGACAACCTAATCAAAAGAAAAATAAGAGTAAAAACTGAGATCAACCTTAACGAGAATTGCCTTAACCGGGACGATGGTGCCAAGATTAGTGATTCTTAGAAACCACTCCACTCCTTGCAAACTAGAAAACATTCACAAATTAGTAATTAAAACTTTATTAATTAATCAAAACCCACAACATCTAAGAGATCTTCATCCTAATTCTTAATAATTTAAAGTAAGCACCATAATGAGAGTGTATTTCCACAACCTTACTATTTATTAACAAACTATTATTATAACATTATAACTTATATTTTTCAAAAACTTAATATAGTTTATAGCATTATAAACTACCTCTTTTGAATTTTTACACATAAAAATGTTAGCCATGTAATAAACTAATAGTTTTATATAATAAAAAAACATTATTAATTATTAATAAACTATTATTACAAGCATTGTAACTTATAATGATCTAAAACTTAATAAAGTTTATTTAAACATTATATACTACTTCTTTTGAATTATTAAACCTATAACTTAAAATATAAACATAAAAAAGGCTTAGCCTTATAATTGGTCACTCACTACTCGTCACATTTAAAAACTTAACTAATAAAAATTTAAAACTAATAATTAAATTAAATCATAACTAAACCTATAAATTAAAAAACCTAAAACCGACTCTTTCTCAAATTAAAATTTTACATCACATAAGAACTTACACATATATATATTTGACGGGCATCTTACTCACTTCCCCTTAGGATTCCATGGTTTCCTGATGATGATCCCAGAGTAAGAGTCGAAACGTCGAGAGTTTCAACTTTCCAACGCAACTCCTCCTTACTTTCAATGATGATGACGACGGATGATATGGAAGATGACACTGATGATGATGAATACGAAGCTTGTGGAACTTTGCCCATGCTTTGACATGGGTTTTTGTCTATATATCACATATGTTGATAAAACTCTAGACTCTTTTTGTAAACACTCCCTATATGTGTGTGTGGGGTTCTATATACATGAATCCTATTTGTGACACAATTTTATATATGTTATGGTTGTTTATGTAAGCATGGATGTGCAAATGATTATGGTTATATACATGCATGATTTTCTTTCTTATATTTAATGATGAATGATCTACCAATCAAGAATATGGGTTTTAATTATATATGACACTATTGAGAATCTTGGGTACATTAATAAATATAATGATTTCAAGTTATCTAACGAATTTTGATCTTGCGATTTTTTCTATGGAAGCAAGGATTGCATACCTAATAATAGTTACTCAACTATGCTATAAGAAAATGACAATCAAGATGAAAAAAAGGTAAGGAATGTGTAATTGGAGGGAATCAATGAGGATGACAAACACTTCATCATATTATTCTTTATTATTGGTGGAAAAACCAAAACACACACACAAAAAGGATATGGATGAGAGTTTATCCTCAAGAGTTAGCTCATCTGATTGAGCACCTATCGCTAAAGCACCTCTATGAGAGAGGTCACAGGTTCAATTTTCCTTGACGCTCTCGAGGTTAGGAATTTTATATGTCGATATGTGTGATGCCCCTTCAGGTGGGACCACCTAGATTTATTCCATGGATGTAGTGGTTACCGGTATTTAGTACGGTGTGAACCACATAGAAAAAAAGAAAAAAAAAGATACGGATGAGAGAATGTGGAGAGGAATAAATGGCCCATGCTATTGAGGAAATATTCTAGGTGTACCTACTTATGCCATCAAAATAACTAACGTAACATCAAAGGTAACGATCTATTTAAAAAGGATAAGAAAACAAATAATAAGGATTATGGTATATAAAATATATGGCTCAACGAAATAAAAGGTATTGATCTCGTACCCATTGCAAAGGTTCTTGAAGAGTTCGCCATCAAGGCCAACAAGCAAGTATGGACCCTTTCCCAAACATCATTTGATGATATAAATACCTTCCCATAAATATACAAACTTTCCTCAACCAATTTTTTCATCAGCTTTATCAAAAACAAGAACTGGATGCCACCTTCATGGAATGAGATTGGGTGGAGATGAAAATCATAATGGGATTTGGAACATTTCTTGGCCACTTCAATATTTTGTAAAGCACACAATAATCCACATTGTCTTATTCAAAACCAATAATCCTTTGTTTTAGAAAAAAGGATGCCTTCTAAAACTACAATTGCTAAATATAATGAGGGGATTTGACACTCGATAAGTAAAACTAAGTCCATGCCAAGGACCAAGTGGAATGAAGTAAACCTAGTGGGAATTTTAATTGATGTCTAATAGGCTCATAAGGCAAGAAAAATTAATAATATGGCAAATAAATTTTTTCTTATCAATAATACACTCGAGCATGGTTTAAAGGAATTTATTGATGGCCTCAATTTGGCCACTCCCTTACGAAAATGAATCCTTATGTAAATTTAGGATTGAAATAAATTTAACCCTCATTATAAGTTATGTAGGATTCAAATTGTCAATCTAACTCTTCTCTTTAAAAAATTAAAAGTAGAGAAGCCAATATTCTTCTTTTAATGTGAAAAAATTGTAATTACTCTTTTGCACTTAAACAAAAGGTTAAAATTTGAATATTTGTAATGTACCCAATTAAAAATTTAGGCACATTAACTCCAAATTCGAATAGGTAGTAAATTGATTCTAAAATTTATCCAAACTATGGCTTTATTATGTTTATCGGAATATAATATGGTGTAGCCCAAATGTATACTGTCAAACAACTATATGGTGCACAATCAGGTATGATATACAACTGTGATTTTTCTGATACAAAAATAAGAGCTATCAACCCCAATGCAACCACAAAGAATCACTAGATTCGAAACTAGGAGCACTAGTTCAAATCTGACCACACAAAACACCTCCTAACAGACTGGAATATTTCCCAAATAGATTCAGATGGACCCAATCACTCCCAAACACAACCAATAGTACCTCTAAAAGACTTCAAGGACCTTATAGGAAAGCTTTGAACGCTAGACTTTAGACTACACAGATTTTTCTAATTGAGGGTGCACAAACATAAATATAAAAATTGATCGACTGGTAAAATGTTCATAAATTGGGCATAGGAAAACATTTTTGGATGAAATAAAAAGTGTTCCCTATTGGAAACGACACTACGAACACAATGGAATAGGTATCACAACCCATAAACACTCATAAATATTCGAACTAGAAGATGAATTTCGACCCTCTTAACATCGATACAAGATTCAGAACCCCCACCACTATAGAACTTCCAAACACTCCCCAAATACTCCCAAACACATATGAATCGAGAAAAATAAATTATTAATAGACATCAATTACCATTATGAAGGTTTCATACTAGAACATGAAGTTTACACAACTATATTAAAACATATTTACTAATAGATTAACTATTTACTCATAGATCAACCCATGCTTGAAACATTGTACAACCTAAGTGGAAAACACATGGAAAACATTGTGATTTTTATTATGAATGGGTAATTATCATAGATTAAATAAATGGATGCTACAACAAATATAAATACAGGAGAGATCTTCTACACGATGGAGATAAATGGATTCTAGAGAAGCATAGAGAAAAGAGAGGGAAAAATACTACTCCAATGAGAAATCTGCTTCACTGTTACGCCCTCCACAAGCAAGATTTCGAACCTAAATCAAATAGATGAATTCTTCAGTGCACCCTCTATAAAATATCAGTGATACTCATCCATTCAAATATCCTTCATGAATTTTGGATAGCCACAAGTGCACCCTCCATAAGAAAAAACCACCACAAACATTACACTCTCGGAAACACCACAAATCCACAATTCTACTGACTGGAACTCAAACACAACAACCATAGATCGAACCAAATAATGAAAATGGACATAAAAATATTCAACAATCTCTATAGAGAAATCTCAAGGTGACTTCTCCTCTCAATAATCATCTGCCATGAAGCTTAGTGAAGACATTTGGATGATCTCCTCCTCCCTACTAGCTAGGGTGGAATCTTTCACCACCGAAACCAGTTACAATTGCAAGGGGAACATATACCAAGATATAAAGGGGATCATATCCCAAACTATGAAAGACACAATAGATCTCCAATTCAGAAGTAAAATTTTCCAAAAGATCCTCCATAGGTGCCCTCACCCTTCTTTTATAATTATCTATTAACCACCCTTCTATAACTTTCTCCCACAAATATTAATAAAATATTTAATAAATGGTATTTTCATGAGCGAATGATTCTTTGGGACCTTAAATCACTCTCTAATGTTATTTTGAAAAAATAATACTTTACCTTCATTGGGAATTCGAATTAGAGAGGTTTAGCTTGATTGGAGGGAGTTACAACTCATGTGGGCCCACCTACCTCCTCATGCCCCCTCCTTGGGGAGTCACACTTCTCTAGTGTGCCTTCATTGGCTATTTTTAGGACCCTCTACTTGTCATAAGTTTTCATAGATCCCCTTTTCCTTGATTCTAGGAGATTCTCTCCCATTCGGTGGGAATTACACTTCACTTGACTTCTTCCACCACTAATGCACACCTCTTAGCTATTTTTAGCTTGCCTCCTCATTCATGAGATTCCTTGGGGGTTACTACTCCACTAGTGTTTCCTTCTTGTCCACATTGGTCTAATGTCACATTATTTGCAAATTTGGACATCATACTTCATAAATTTATGTCCCACATCACCCCCTTAATAATATTTCATGAACCTTACGAGGTGACTTAGCCATTTCCTCCCCTAGTATAATGGAGTGGTACATAGAAAAATATTTGAGGACATTACAGTCCTCTCCGATCAATATTGTTTGTCCTAAATCAATTTAAATTTGGGTGTGACACATGTTCTACTTCCCCAATCTTTTATCCACAAACAATTTTCTTGCCTCCTTCCTTAGTGATGACTCCATGATAATGTGGTAATTTCAAATGGACGAAGTCATCAAATTTATACGCCACCATCTAAACCATACTAAGGTTGAAAATGATGTCATGGTTCCAACCCAGCCAAAAAGAAGTGAAGTATCCTCTGTTCAATGCATAGTCTTGCAAGGTACCGACATAGGAAGCAATCTGTCCACTTCCAATAAGAAGAGTGACTCTACACCGCAACCACTCAATCAACTCTCCAATAAGTTGATCTACTAAGAATCTCATTTTGTGAAATCTAAAATGACTCTCATCTAGGCTTCTGCAACTGAACAGCCTCGCATTGGTATTCCAAGATTCAAAGATAACCTCAGAAAGGGACCACCATGATGCTGTTGTGCTACTTTGATCATAACCAAACCTTTTTCATAATCTATCTGCATCCTCCTCTCTTGGATCTCTAGGGTGAAATATCTATTAGGGTTGAGCCCACCACCATGGATAGTGTCCTGCATAGGAATCCAAGTGAGGTCTACAATCCCGCTACCATACTCGATCCTGAATACTGGAAAATGAAACATATCCCGATCAATGCTCATGATTCTGGGTTTCTCATGAAATCCAATCATCCCCTCAAGAGATAGCTCCATCTCCCCAACTATCCTATCACCAACCCAACTGAAACTATTGAGTCTAAGAATGATCCCAGGGTCCCAAATGAATCTAACAAATGTAGTGTCTACTGTATCCACCTCTCCAATGCATAGTATCCACACCAAGAGTCTCATGTAATCTCCCAAGCCACTTAGTAGGAAAGCACTATATCCCTCCATCATAAGGTCTCCCACCTAGGAAACTAATCCATGGCTCCACATGGACAGGATCCTTATAGTGATGGTTAGCTCTAACTCCTGTGACAACTGCTAAACTGTTGTACAAAGTAAAACCATGATCCCACTGTCTATGCTACACCCCTTTGATCATGATTGTCATCCGAAACAATCCACCACTCTGAATGATTCCAGGATCCCAACACCAAATTGGAAGTTCATCACTCCCAATGTTGATTCATAACTTGGGCATAGGAAAACCTTTTCGGATGAAATAAAAAGTGTTCCCTATTGGAAACGACATTCCAAACACAATGGAATAGGTCTCAAAACCCATAAACACTCATAAATGTTCGAACTAGAAGATGAATTTCGACCCTCTTAACATCGATACAAGATTCAGAACCCCCGCCACTATAGAACTTCCAAACACACCCCAAATGCTTCCAAACACATATGAATCGACCAAAATAAATTATTAATAGATACCAAGGACCATTATGAATCGATCCCACGATATGGAGGATATTCCTAAACCCACACAAATAAAATAACACCCAATCTTTATATTACTATGTCAAATTAAAAACCCCCCTTGACCCCTTAATACGGGGCAATATCTTTTTTAGGTTTCTAAGAGTATTCAAACCCCCAATATGAATGTACTTGATATGATATTGCCTCCCAAGTGAACCCCCCGTGGGAAAACATTGTGATTTTTATTATGAATGGGTAATTATCAGAGATTAAATCAATGGATGCTACAAAAAATAGAAATACAAGAGATATCTGCTACAGGATGTAGAGAAATGGATTCTAGAGAACCATAGAGAAAAGAGAGGGGAAAATACTACTCCAACGAGAAATTTGCTTCACTGTTGCGCCCTCCACAAGCAAGATTTTGACCCAAAATAAAAAATGTGACTTCTACAGTGCACCCTCCATCAGGGTGATTCCATGAACATGGGTAACTATTTTTTCCGAAATATGACGATGAAAAACATAAATTTTACTCATGTATTAAATTGAAGCCCTTAAAACTCATATTTGCCACATGACTTTTGACATGCGGTTAAAAAGAGAAATGTAGAGAATTATGTTGGATTTCCAATGATATTTTTTTCGAAATATACCAATTCATTTATCGTGTCAAATTTTCATTTAATGAAACGTGTGTACTTAAAAATTTGAAGAGCAATTAATAAGTAGTTTGTGTGTGTGCACAATAATTGAATGTTAAACTAATAATTTTAAAAAATGAAATATGTGAACATGATATAGAAAAAATGCACTAGTGCTTACATATTTTTCTTTTAATTTTTCTCGAAAAAATTATATTTATTATTATTTTTCGAAACTCACCAATGAATATTTCAGTCGCATTTTGCACACATGTGTGTGTGCACCAAATCTTTTGATTGTTTACATAATTTGCAAAACTAAAATAACCATTTTGAAGAGGACACACTTATCTAGTGCTTGTGTTTTTTTTCAAATTTTTTGGATGTGTATTTTGAATGTTGTTGATTTATCTTTGAGCTTAATCGAAGTTGTCGGCAGGGTTTTTTGGGGAAAGTTTTAGTAGAAATTTAAAAACAAAAGGCATACGAAGATAAAAATTCGTAAATTTTATGTATATGGATAGAGGATTCATTGACGAATCTAATGGTATCAAGTCCCCCCATTAATGTGCATTTAATGACATAGTTTAAGCCTCTGAAAGGTAGACAAAACTTTCTATCTGCAGTGAAAAGGGCTCCCGGCCTGTTTTTTAGGCCCTCGATCGAGGTATTTGCTTGATCGAGGTATTTAAAATACCTCGATCAAGGATTAAATATGACCTTGATCAAGGTTTTTACATAGACCTCGATCGAGGTATTTTAAAACCCTCCATCGAGCAAATTGCTCGATCGAGGGCCTAAAAAACAGGTTGCGGGCCTTTTTTTATTTTTTCAAAAGCTAGATCTAGATTTCAAAAGCTAGATCGAGCTTTCAAAATCTAGATCGAGCTTTTAAAAGCTAGATCGAAGTCTTGTTTCAACCCTCGATCGAGGTATTTAAAAACTCTCGATTGAGGTATTGTCAAGCCCTCGATCGAGGTATTTTAAAACCCTCGATCGAGGTGTTTAAACCTCGATCGAGGGCTTGAAAATACATCGAGGGTATGAATTTTTTTTTTTGGGTTCTTAATGCAAAAAAGCATGAACCACCTTCGTGGATTCACCCATCAGTGATACTCATCCATTCAAATATCCTTCATGAATTTTGGATAGCCACAAGTACACCCTCCTCAAGCAAAAACCACCACAAACATTACACTCTTGGAAACACCACAAATCCACAATTCTACTGACTGGAACTCAAACACAAAACCCGGAGATCGAACCAGCTACTAAATATGGATGAAAAAATATGCAATAATATCTATAGATAAATCTCAAGGTGACGTCTCCTCTCAATAATCATCTGCCATGAATCTCAGTGAAGACATTTGGATCATCTCCTCCTCTCTACCAGCTAGGGTGGAATCTTTCACCAGCGAAACCCATTACAATTGCAAGGGGAACATATCCCATGCTATAAAGGGGCTCATCTCCCAAACTATGAAAGGCACACGAGCTCTCCAATTCATAAGCAACTTTTTCCAAAAGATCCTCCATAGGTGCCCTCACCCTTCTTTTATAATTAACCATTAACCACCCTTCTAGAACTTTCTCTCACAAATATTAATAAAATATTTAATAAATGGTATTTTCATGAGCGAATGATTCTTTGGGACCTTAACTCACTCTCTAATGTTATTTTGACAAAATAATACTTTACCTTCATTGGCAATTCGATGTAGAGAGGTTTAGCTTGATTTGAGGGAGTTACAACTCATGTGGGCCCACCTACCTCCTCATGTGCCCTCCTTGGGGAGTCACACTTCTCTAGTGTGCCTTCATTAGCTATTTTTAGGACCCTCAACTTTTAATAAGTTTTCATATATCCCTTTTTCCTTGATTCTAGGAGATTCTCTCTCATTCGATGGGAATTACACTTCACTTGACTTCTTCCACCACTAATGCACCCCTCTTGGCTATTTTTAGCTTTCCTCCTCATTCATGAGATTCACTGGGGATTACTACTCCACTAGTGTTCCATTCTTGTCCACATATGTCTAATGCCACATTATTTTCAAATTTGGACATCATACTTCATAAATTTATGGCCCACATCACCCCCTTAATAATATTTCATGAACCTTACAAGGTGACTTGTCCATTTCCTCCCCTAGTCTAATGGAGTGGTACATAGAAAAATATTTGAGGACATTACATTCCTCCCCGTTCAAGATTGTTTTTCCTCAAGAAATTTAAATTTGGGTGTGGCACATGTTCTCCTTCCCCAATATTTTATCCACAAATAATTTTCTTTCCTCCTTCCTTAGTGATGACTGCATGATAATGTGGTAATTTCAAATGGACGAAGTCATCAACTTTATACTCCACCATCTAAACCATACTAAGGCTGAAAATGATGTCATGGTTCCAACCCAACCGAAAAGAAGTGAAGTATCCTCTGCTCAATGCATAGTCTTGCAAGGTACCGAGATAGGAATAAATCTGTCCACTACCAATAAGAAGAGTGACTATACACTGCAACCGCTCAATCAACTCCCCAATAAGTTTATCTACTAAGAATCTCATTTTGTGAAATCCAAAATTACTCTCATCTAGGCTTCTGCAACTGAACGACCTCGCATTGGTATTTCAAGATACCAAGATAACCTCAGAAAGGGACCACCATGATGTTGTTGTGCCACTCTGATCATAACCAACCCTATGTCATACTCTCTTTGCATCCTCCTCTCTTGTATCTCTAGGGTGAAATATTTGTCAGGGTTGAACCCACCACCATGGATAGTGTCCTGCATAGGAATCCAAGTGAGGTCTACAATCCTGCTACCATAATCGATCCCGAATATTGGTAAAGGAAACCTATCCTAATCAATGGTCATGATTCTAGGCTGCTCATGAAATCCAATCATCCCCTCAAGAGATAGATCCATCTCCCCAAATATCCTATCAGCAACCCAACTGATAATACTGAGTCCAAGAATGATCCCAGGGTCCCAAATGAATCTAACAAATGCAGTGTCTACTGCATCCACCTCTCCAATGCATAGTCTCCACATCAAGAGCCTCATGTAGTCTCCCAAGCCACATAGTAGGAAAACACTATATCCCTCCATCATAAGGTATCCTACCTAGGAAACTAATCGATGTCTCCAGATGGACATCCTCCTTATTGTAATGGTTGGCTCTAACTCCTGTTCCAGCTGCTAAACTGTTGTATCAAGTAAAACCATGAGCCCACTGTCTATGTTGCACCCCTTCGATCATCACTGCCATTTGAAACAATGCATCACTCTGAAGGATGCTAGGATCCCAACACCAGATTGGAATTTCATCACTCCCAATGCTGATTTGAACCTCTATGGGCCTCTCTAATAGAACATAAAGTTCCTCTTGTGTAGCCTGTGCACTGGAACTATGGCTCACATCAATGTCACATGTTCCATCCAACTAATTCAGGCAAAACTCCCATGTCCTTCCATGAATAATGAAGAAATCATACAACAACCATAGACGAATCCATTGTTGCTCACAAGACTATAAAGGTACTGGTGTGTACAAAAAACCTCTACTGATGCAAGCTGAAATCGACCTCCCTTGTGTCTCCATCTTTGTTATGGACCTATCCACCCAATATGTATGCACATCCTCCTCTGCTGGATGGTCCATAAAAAGTGTACACATATGCCTCCTCTATGACTAAGTCTCTCTCCCCTAGAGGCATCTCTTGATCCTCCTAATGTAAAACAAGTACTTGGTCAACATTCTCTATGCCAACTCTCTCCTTAAGTACCTACAAATTTGAATGCTCCACATGTTAAAACCTCACATGAGGCTCATCCATCAACTCAAGAATGTCACTAACGCTACACAACTGACTATCTTCCATGTAGGATGGAGGATTTAATACACCAAACTTATCACGTAGTTGATCAATCTACATCTCTGATTCTTGAAGGGCCTTTTTTGTGCTCTTCAAGGAATCATGGGTGATCTCAAGCTCATGAGTGAGCCTGTGGGATTCTTCTTATTTTTATAGTAGTGAACCATGGTACATCTCAGTAATCATGTGAAGATGATCTATGTTAGAGAGTAGGTGTAGATATTTATATTTCATTCCTACCACTGCTTCTCTAAGTGATAGTAGGTTTGCAATTAAAGGTTCTTCTCCCAAACTATCCTCTATCCTTGAAGCTCTCCAACAATAATATGCCACTAATTCTTGTGTATCATCACAATTCTTTAAGGATGCCATACTCCTTTCTTTGCTTACCTTCAGTTATCCTGTCAAATGATGTGAATCACGGGGAAAATACAACACTAAGTTTTCTGATTTGTTTCCATTTCCATACTCCCCCAAATCATATTCTTCCCTTGCATGCTCTACTTCTACACATTCTTCGATTGGAAAAAATAATGGTGGAATATAGGTTTCTTTTTGTTGTCTTGTTTGGGATGCCAAAAACACTGCCTCCTTAGCTCTTGGTAACCACTAATTTCCCAAGGTTTGTGTCGTGTTCACATTTTCTAATGGATGATATATAAAATTAGAATGTTTGTGACATGAATCCACAATCCACAATTCATCTTTAATACTCAAATCAACATTAGAAGATTCTACTAGATTAACATTAGAATATTCTACAAGGCCATCATCCTTACATGAAATGGATACTATATCATGATGATGCAAGGAAATATGATTGCTGTAAGAATCAAAATTGTTATCATACATTTTCGTTACAACTTCATCATTTCCATGTGGTCCATTTGTGATGGTATGCTCATCCACTTTGTGTTTAACCTAAAGACTCAAGGTTGCAATATATGATTTCTTTTGATCCAAACTCTCGTATGAATGAAAAGAGTTTGTGAGCATGGCTTCACTTTATTGAGGACTCCCACATGATGAATTATTTTTTCTCTCCTCATGGTCATCTGTATGCTGGTCAATGACAGTGGAGTCACCATAGAAGAAAAATAGTTCGATCATAGAAGAAAATAAAACTGAGATAGCTTCTGACCATAGATTCAAAATTGGTTCCCACAGTGTTGACTCCAAGGGATATGAGATGATGGTGAAAAGAAAACTAAGATATATTTTGACCATAGAAGAAAATGACTTCTAGAAGATGACATAACTGCCACATCCCCCATGCTTCAATAACTGCATGAAGTGACATTTCCCACCAAACTCACTCATGCATTCAATAATTGGATTTAATATTCAAAAGGAATTAATTGGATCATGTAAAACACATGGAAGAATTTGGATGAGTTCTAAGGTTGACACTTGGCAGAAAAGGATTTAGTTTCCCATAGACCCCCTTTCCTCTTCCCCTATGGTGGAATCATAGCCCCTCTAGTTGTCTTTAAATAGGCATCTTGGACCATTTTATTATTTTCCAACATAATATTTACATATATTTCAAATTGGCATGATAAGCCAACCATATGGTCCAAGTAAAAATATATACATCATACATGCATATCCATTCATTAGTTGGGCCTTGGTCTTGAGCTTCGTACTAGGAACTCATGGTAGCATATTTACATCATTTACATAATTTTGATAAAATACATTCTAAGTCAAAACTAGGGGTATTACATATAATATCAATAGTTACACCAAGTTAGACCTTATAGCCATGAAAATGAAAAATAAAAAAACCATATCATAATAATAATTCAAATAAAAAAACATGCATATACATAAATAGAACCTTTATTTTTTAAAATAACTCTATCTTAATTAATTAAAATGGATAAAATTAGAATATGTTATTTTTTTAATGCTAGTAAGCCATATTAATTAATAATATGGATTATATACACTGATCGGTTTATATCAACAATGGCCACACATTTAGAAGTGGTTGATATACATCGATTGGCTTATATAAGCCATATTATTAATTAAGTTGGCTTGCTAGTTGATGGTCGTCCTTTGGGTTAGATTTGGTGGATTATAATAATAATAATAATAATTAAAAATATAAATATTTATTTATGAAAAATATAAATAAATAAATATTAAATATAAAGATAATAATAATAATAATAATTATAGTAATAGTAATAGTAATAAAATATGAATAAACTAAAAATATATAATAAAAATATAAAAAATTAAGAACAAATAAAAAGTAATAATAATAATAATAATAGATATAGAAAAAATGAAATAATAAGAATACATAAAATTATATCAATAAAGAAATAAATTAATAATAAGAATAAGAAATATATAAATAAATTTAAGCATGGTTGAGAATGGTACAAGTAACTATATTTTAAGACATATTAGAAGTTCAAACATAATTAAACATCGTAAATCATTGTTGACTATGTTTGACCATGGCTACGTAGTTTTTAGTATCATTTATCCAAGTTTAAATATAGTTGACTATAGTTGACTTTAGTGCATCATGCTTCACTTTAGTGCATTATGGTCGACTATGGGAATGTTTGACTTTACTGCATCATGCTTGACTATGGAAATAGTTGACTTTATTACATCATTCTAAACTATGGTTTTTTCATGGTTGACTTTGGTTGACTATGATTGACTTTAGTTAATAATGGTTGGCCATGTTTAATGATGCTTGACAATGGTTTGATGGTTAACCATGGTTTACTTAAGTTAACCATGGTTCACTTTGGTTAACTATGGTTGAATTTGGATGGGCATGGTTGACTTTGGTAAGACATGGTTAAACTATGGTTGACCATTGTTTGGAATTGATTGAATTAAACCCATAGTTGACTTCAAAGCAAGGCTTATTTTGAAGCATGTTTGACCATTTTATATCCATTGTTGACTTTAAACTAATTTTGACTATATTAAACCATGGCTAACCATTTTTAATCTTCATTGACTCTAAAGCATCATGGTTGTATTTACTGCATTGTGGTTTACTATGGTTGCATCTCAATTAACTATCGTTGACTTCGGTTAGATATGGTTGACTATGTCTAACCATGGTTGATGACATATTATCGTTGATCGAGGTTGACTTAAGTGAACAATGGTTGACTTTAGTTAGTTATGGGAGACCATGGTTAACCATCATTAAGCATGGTTGAATTTAAAATTAGTTTGACTATATTAAACCATGGTTAACCACTTTTTAAGCATGGTTGACTTTAAAATTAATTTGACTATATTAAACCATGGTTAACCACTTTTTAAGCATGGTTGACTTTAAAATTAGTTTGACTATATTAAACCATGGTTAACCACTTTTTAAGCATGGTTTCCTTTAGCGCATCATGGTTGAGTATAATTGACTTTAGTGCATCATGGTTTATATGGTTGCATCATAGTTTACTATGGTTGAATTTGGTTAACCATGGTTGACTATGTTTTACCATAGTTAATGACATCTAATTGTGGACCATAATAAGCTTTAGTTAACCATGGTTGACTATGGTTGATGTTGCTTAACCAAAGTTGACTTTAGTGAATCATGATTGAATTTTGTTAGTTATGGAAGGCCATGTTAGTCCATTGTTGACCATCATTGACATAACCAGGAGAACCATGGGAAACTATTATTGGACCATGGTTTATGATGTTCCACCATTATTACACTATCTCTAACCATGGTCGATGAAAGGTTTCAAATGATGATTAACCAAGTTTTACTAGATTAAAACATGGTTGGCTTTATGGAAGCATGGTTAAATATGATTGATCATCATTGCATCATGGTAGACTATGGTTGACTTTAAACCATTGTTCAACGTTGTTTATGAATGGTTTCCTTTAGACTATATTTTACCATAACCATCGTTGAACATTATTTAGGCATGGTTCACTTTGTTGGAATATTAAAAACTCACTTTATACTTAGGGTAAAATACATTAATAATTTTTTATTAATTTCCCAGGTTTAGACTAGGTAGTTGGCCTAGTTTTGGATTCTAGTGCCACCACATGCCATCATGAGTCACTAGGGCGAACATGGATAGATTCTGGATAATATATTGCCTGATTCTCCCTGATTTCTTTCTATTCCTGTCTCAGAAGTGCACCTTCCTGCTTTAGACAGCTTTATCCTTTTTTTTTTGCTTTCTAGTGGATGAGGTAAAGCTAGTTTGACTAGGAAACTGTCTTTACTTGGTCAACTCACCCTCCTTGCTTGTATTGTCTCGAAAAGTCATCACCACATTCCATTTTCATCACTCACTAGTTTCCATACCATATTTAGCTAATTCGTGATCCTCTTGACATATTTGGAAGGTGCTTTTCCTACCTTGGGGTTTTTTAGCTTTTAGTAAGCCTGCCTTTTGTCAGCTTTTCAACTTGCCTTCTAGGCATTCTATTTTCTCTCTTGAGATGTATTATTTATTGTACTCTTCTTTAACACAATAAAAATTTCCACACACCAAATGACATGTTGTGGACCCCTATTCCCAAAGAATAAACCCATTTGTGCAGAAAAACCCCAAAAAACCATTTGTCCTAAGTTCTAAACCCCCTTTGGACAACCTCCACCAAAATAGTGAATTTCCCCTAAAAAGGAGGTGTCCACCAAAATAGGGGGGTTGTCCCGACAAATACAAAATTATTCCTCAATTCAAAGTTTACCAGCGGTGAAATTCAAAAAAGAAAAACCACAAGTGGTTTTAGGGTTTCAAAACCCTAAACCACATTATATAAGTGATATCCCCCCCCATTTTACAGAACAAGATTTCGAAACCTACCATTCAAAGCTCTCCCATCCTTGGTTCCATTCACCATTTCCTATCCACCTTGCATTCACATAGACCTCCACCATCCATATCCCACTCTGTAAGTTCCCTTGGCTGGTTGAGCCCCTTTGGCTCCCTACTACCGTTTGGGTTGATAGTTTGCACCTAGTTAAATTTGATGGCCATTTAAAGGACAAAACCATCAACGAAGGACTGCTAGCTTCTCGACCACAAGGGCCCATATGCTCAGAGAGGTAACTTTGTTGATGTAAATCCATTTTTATAAATAATAAAAGAAATTCTTTCATGTATTCCATGAATGCCTAAAATATGGATGGGTTAAAAATGCATTTTTTTATTGAAGTTATTTATGGTAAATAGGTAGTTTCTAATTTTTACTAGCTGTTACCGCGCATGTTGCATATAGTAATTTTGTTGCATGTTTTTTATTTCTATAGTTTAGCATAAAATTTCCTTATTTTTTACTTTGATTTATTGCACTTGCTTCACACACCAGAGCCACAAGATACATTCTCTTGTGTGCTCTCTACCTTGGCTTCCCTAAGCCGGTAAACCTTCTATTTTCACTTGTTGGAGTGCAAAAGCACTGAAAACACTCTTATTGTTCAATAATATCATTATGGAATTGACATTATTTGTGTTCAGTCTCACATATTTCTGCTTAATTTTTTTCTTCTCAATTATGCAAATCTTTGAGGAGCCTTTTAGTGAGTACTTCTTTGTTTCAATATTATTGGCTTGTTGAATTCATACATGGTATCAGTACCATATAATTATCACATGGCATTAGAGCTCAAGGATCTCATATCTTAGATTTAGATGAATCTTCCAATATAAGTTTGAAATTTTGTTTTGCAGGTACTTCTTCAATGGATTCGAATACAGTTCCTCTTCTTACACCATTCAACTATGTTGAGTGGAAGCCAACTTTGAGCGCACATCTGAAGAGACAATGTATGGATGAGATATTTATTGGAGCCGTTGAAGAACCATTGTCATCAAAAGAGAATAATGATTGGTTTAATGACTGTGATAGAGATTTTGGAGCAATTTATTTGGCCATCTCTTCAAAGATGCCCTACCTCATTGATACTGCTGATACTCCAAGTGATATCTGGTGCATTTTGAACAGAGAATTTGGAATGAAAGATGATGAGGAAGAGACAAGACATATGGAGAGCGAGTCTACCATAGATACCTCCTCAAATCAGCTCATTAATGTCACGAATGTCTTGGCCACAATATTTTATGAAGAAGTTTCCTTTGATGAAGATCATACTGTAGAAATGTCAACACTAGTTCCTAAATTTGAAGAATCGTCCTCTTATAGTGCACATCTTGATGCTGTTAATGAAGAAGATACAAGTTTTGGAGCTGATTTTGTTGAAGAGATTTCCATCCAGTCTCATATGTTCTCTCATAAATATTCTTTTTAAAATTTTGAGCAAGATAAGCCAGTTCATGCTCTAGAATCTGAAGAGGTTTTTGAATCCTCTCTTTCACATGAGTCTGCTGGTGTGCATAATGATGATCTACTGAATTATTTGGACGTTATATCAGAATCCGAAGGTGATGAACTCACCCTCCTTGACCACATGCTTCCTATGTACTACCATTTTATCATTGGCACATGTTCTTAGAGTTGCACTGAAGATGGAAGACACTACCATTCGCTTGAGTTCAAGTCTCGGGTATTTGTGATTTTGGTTTTGATATCACCCATGTTGGTTCAAAGGATATATCAAGGAATCATATATAATATTTGATTGGAGCTGGTCATACCTCACTTGTTTTGAATTTCAAGTTCCAGAATTATCTTCGTATTCATGGAATTGTTCTGTTCAAGAGCAAGTTCAAGGAGCTTCCAGATTCGCTTGCTTCCATTGATGGAGAATTCAAACACATATTTTTAGAGCATGATCCACTTTTTCCCAAGAGGAACATACCTCCAAAAATCTGATCAAGTCCACACCTACTTTATTTTGGAGCAACAACAATTTTTGGTGTGCACATGTCCATTTTTTGAGGGAGGGGTTTATTCCCATGAGGTTTTCCATGTTTCCTTAGTTACATGGGAATAATAATTTTAATGGGGTGACCATAAGCCTTGTTTCTTGGGCACTAAACACAATTTACTCATTCTCATTCAAGATTAAGGAGGGGTGTTGGAATATTAAAAAACCACTTTAGACTTAGGATAAAATAGATTAATCATTTTTTATTAATTTCCTGGGTTTAGACTAGGTAGTTGGCCTAGTTTTGGCTTCTAGTGCCACCACATCCCATCATGAGTCACTACGGAGCACTTGGATATATTCTGGATAATATCTTTCTCGATTCTCTCTAATTTCTTGCTATTCCTGGCTTGGAAGTGCACCTTCCTACTTTAGACAACTTCATCATGCTTTTTTTGCTTTCTACTAGATAAGGTAAAGCTAGTTTGACTAGGAAACTGTCTTTACTTGGCGAACTCTCCCTCCTCACTTTTATTGTCTCCAAAATTCATCATCATATTCCATTTTCATCACTCACTAGCTACCATACCATATTTAGCTAATTCGTGAGCCTCTTGACATATCTGGAAGGTGCTTTTGTTACCTCGGGGTTTTTTAGCTTTTAGTAAGCCTACCTTTTGTGAGCTTTTCAACTTGCCTTCTAGGAATTCTATTTTCTCTCCTGAGATGTATTATTTATTGTACTCTTATTGTTCAATAATATCATTATGGAATTGACATTATTTTTGTTCACTCTCACATATTTCTACTTAAGTTTTTTCTTCTCAATTATGCAAATCTTTGAGAAATATTTTAGTGAGGAATTCTCTATTTCAAGATTCTTGGCTTGTTGACTTCATACATGGTATCAGTACCATATAATTGTCACACACTTTAGTGCATTATCTTGACTATGATTAATAATGGTTAGCTTTAGTGCATCGTGGTTAATATGGTTGTACCATGGTTGAATATGATTACATCATAGTTGACTTTAGTCAACTGTTGTTCATTATGTTTAGCCATGGTAGACCACATCTGACTCCTAATATTATCTCATATATTGATATTATTGATGTTTTTAATATTAAGCCATATTATCAACGGTATTTATATTATTGATTATCAATATCAATATCGTTTTTGATATTATTGATGTTATTAACGATATCAATGATATTGATATAATTAATGTTATTAATATGATTAATGATGTTATTTATATTATTAAATACATTATTAATGTTATTAAAATTATTAATGATATTATTCATATTATTAATGTTAATATTGATATTCATGTTTCTTTAATGTCGATCATTGATGAAAGGTTTCAAATGATCTGTCAATTGAATTCAATCCATAGTAGAATTTTAGGGAAGATTGACTTGAATCCAAGGTTGACTTCAATCCATAGTTCACTTTATTACCAAGGTTGAATTCAATCAAAGGCTGTCTTCAATCCATGGTTTACTACAATCCAAGGGTGCCTTCAATCCATAGTTGACTTCCAAGCAAGGTTGAGTTCAATCCATAGTTGACTTTGTAGCAAGGTTGACTTCAATCCAAGGTTTGTAAAATTAGTCACAACAGATCTAATGAACAAGTAAATCAATCACAACAGATGAATATAGAAAATATGGTGTAAAACTGTGCAAAACATGCAGCAGTGCTCAATATCCCAATAAGGGTGAATGAATTACAATAGAATACAATATCTGTCAATGAGCAATTCGAATTGACTAAGTAGGCCATTCGAATCACTGAATGGAGTAGCTTGACTCCAACTAGGAGTCCTCATCATCAATCAGTGGTGCTCATCAATGCACAAGAACCAGTCATCCAAGTGTCAATCTGAGTCTAACTGAGTGTGTCATGTGTAACTGAAGTGTGTAGCACTGATTAAGGGAAGGAGGCTCAGTGGGGGGCACATGGGAGACTAACTGAAGTCAGAACAAGTCATCTAGTCAAACTGGAGGTCCAACGGGAGTGAAACAGTCAGTCGGGAGTGAAACTAGCCTCAAATCAGGGAGAATCGGAGCTAACTGAATGTAACTGAAGTGGAACTGCAGTGGTAGGTGAACAAGTGCGCCCTTCTCTGGCAGTAGGTGAGAAGTGGGCGCCTTTCAGCCTAGGAGGGCTAAAAATCTGTAGTAAGTGGCTCCCGGGTGCTAGAATGAGGTGGCTAAGGTGCTGGAGGCATCAAACTGGTGACTGGGATGCATGCAAAACCCTAGATTTTGCATGCAAACCCTAATTGCAAGCAAGATCCTGAAAAAGATGATGTGGATATCCGAACACCCCCCCTCAAGCTAGACTATGATTTGCAAAAAATAATGTGGGGCCCTGATAACTAAGACCAAAGGTCACCCCAATACAATAATCCAAAAAATGCTGAAAATAAACTAAGTGAGGAAAGAGGGAAAACCCAGTGGGAAGAAAGCCCCCCCTCAAGCTAAAGCATAATAATGAATCAATCTGTCTCCACCATTATGGAACTCACCCCCAACAATGAACGGAGGTAAGAGAACTTCTTCTCAGTGAAGCTCTTGGTGAAGATGTCTGCAATTTGCTCATCAGTAGGGCAATATTGCAGAATGATGGTGCGGTCATGCACCAACTGTCGAATGTAATGCATATGAATCTCAATGTGTTTGGTCCTCTGCCACTGAACTGGATCTGTGGAGATCTTGATAGCACTTTGATTGTCACAAAATAGGACAGTCGAAGTAGTGCCACCAAAACCAAACTCGGAAAGAATACCCTGCAACCAAACTGCCTGAATGCAGGCATTGACTGCCCCTCGATACTCTGCCTTTGCTGAAGAAAGTGCAATGGTTGCTTGCTTTTTGATGGACCAGCAAATAGCACCATGAACAATCATGAAAACATAACCGGAAGTGGACTTCCGATCAATGCTATCACCTGCCCAATCTGAATCAGTAAAACCAATGAAATCTAGCTCAGAATCTGCAGCATAATGTATGCCAAACTATCTCGTACCTTGCACATACTGCAAGATCCGCTTGGCTGCTCGTCAATGAAGCTCATGTGGCTTCTGCATATATCTTGACACGGCACTCACGGCATATGAGATATCAGGCCGTGAGTGTGTCAAATAAAGTAGTGAACCAATCAACTGTCGATACATACTGCAATCTGCAAGCGGTGTAGAATCTCCCTCCTCAAGACTGATTCTTGAGAGGAATGGGAATGGGGCTGCCTTACATTCAGCCATATTAAACTTCAATAACAGGTCAGAAGCATATTTTTGCTGAGATATAGTGATCCCATCAAAATTTTGAGCTATCTCCAAGCCCAAAAAGTGACTCAGCAAGCCCAAATCGCTCATGTCAAAAGCTAGATTTAAGGCAGATTTTAGCTTGTTTATTGAAGTAAGTGTGCTACCAGTAATGAGAAGATCATCAAAATAAAGTACAATAACCAACAAACTACCTTTAACTCGCTGAAGATACACATTCGTATCAGATTTGCATCTTTGAAAATTCTGAGAAAGAAGGAAGGATTCCATCTTTGCGTACCAAGCTCTTGGGGCCTGTTTTAACCTGTACAAAGATTTCTTCAATCTGCAAACTAATGATGGATCTGATGTGTAGCCCTCTGGATGCTGCATATATACCTCTTCAGCAAGGTCTCCATGTAAAAATTCACTCTTCACATCCATGTGGTGCACTTCCTAGTGCTTGGATGCGGCAACAGCTAAAACAAGGCGGATGGAATCCATCTTTGCAACCGGTGCAAAAGTCTCAGTGTAGTCCACTCCTTGGACTTGGGAGAAACCTTTTTCCACCAGCCTTGCTTTGTATTTGCTGATAGAACCATCAGCAGCAACTTTCGTGCGGTAGACCCATTTACACTTCACTAATTTTCTTCCAGGTGGAAGAGAAACTAGCTCCCATGTGTTGTTCTTTTGAAGAGAACTGTACTCTTCATCCATGGCACTTTGCCATCTCGGATCTCGGTGAGCAGAATAGTATGATGTGGGATTTGAACCAGCCATCAAATAACAAATCTCAGGAAGTAATGGATCAGCAATAGATAGTGCCATACTTGCTCTTTGAAAGTCTGCTCTTGTTCGTCTCGGATCAACAGGATTTCCAAGGTTCGAACCAGTAGATTGGAGAGTGTTTTGGGCCCACTTTGGTAACTGAGGAGGATCATAATGGTCGGATTCCGAACCTGATATGTCATGATCATCATATGCTGATACAATATCAGAAATATCAGAACTCATACCTTCATTATCGCTGCACGGATCTTCTTCTGGTGAAGGCGGTGAATCGGCAGTCTCTTCCTCGACTAGTTGCAATTCTTGAAGCGGTTCTTCAAATTGCACACTGCGCTCTATGAATATCTTTTTAGATCTGATATCCATGAGTTTATATGATTTTGATTCTTCCCCATATCCTATCAGTATGCACTCGGTACTTTGTGGATCCAAAGCTCGTCTCTTCTCAGAAGGGATTCTAGCCCATGCAGTAGAGCCAAAAACTCTCAAATTTGACACATCCGGTTTGTGACCAAAGAATGCTTCGAAAGGAGTCATAACTTTCACGGATGAATGTGGAACACGGTTCTATATATATGCAGCAACATTGATTGCTTCAGCCCAAATATTTGCAGCCAAACCTTTTGATTCAATCATGCATGTAGCCATCTCTTTCAGTGACCGATTTTTCCTTTCCGCTACACCGTTCTGCTGGGGTGTGTAGGGAACTGTATGTTCGATCTGAATTCCGCTTTGGGCACAAAGTTGGAGCAAATCGGACTTGATATATTCCCCACCATTATCAGATCTAAGAGCTTTGATCTTGCTCTCAGTGGTGGTCTCAACAGAAGCCTTAAAATCCTTGAATTTTCCAAGCACTTCTGACTTGTTTTTGAGAAAGAATACCCATGTAAAGCGGAAAAAATCATCAATAAATGTCAAAACATACCTTGAACCATTTAATGACATATGGGGCAGTGGACCACTGATATCAGAATGGATCAATCCCAAAATAGTAGAAGATCTGCTAGCTTTGCCGCGGTCGAATCTGTGCTCGGGGTGCTTCCCAATGATGCAACCAGTGCATATTCCCTTCGAGGAACGGAGTTGTGGAAGCCCATCTACCATGGATTTGTTTGATAACAGCAGCAAATACTTATAATTAAGATGTCCAAATATTTCATGCCAAATCCTACTAACCTCATTACCATGTGTGCGAAGAGCAGTGGGCTTTGCAAGCGGAATAAACTGTGAAAACTCATAGCATTTTGCAGTGTGATTTGCCTTTCCGACTGCAACTAGTCTTCCACTTTTGATATCAGAAATTTCAACTGTATTAGGGCTGAATGTAACTTGCTTTGGTTCACTAGTGTGTGTCATTCGATACACAGAAAGGATATTTGAAGCCAAGGAAGGCACATAGAGAACATTCTGAAAGCTTCCATGTTCTACATGAATCGTACCTTTGCCCTTTGAAGAAATTTTTGAGTCATCTCCCAAATGGATGGGGACGGAGCTGTTTGGATCGAATGAGGAAAAAGAATCAATATTTTCAGCCATATGATTTGATGCACACGAATCTATCAAGAGAGTAGTGGGCTTCGAAACCGTTGCCATGAGTGCTTGTCCTCTTTCATGATCATCATTCCTATCCTTCTTCCTTGCACCGTCGGGAAGAGTTATGTTGTTCTTTTCCAAAAGGAGGGCCATTTGATCTATATTCTTCTTCATACATGAACTTTCGGGATGAAAGCCACGATTGCAATAAGTACATTTAGATTTTTGGTTACCTTCTTTGCCCTTTTGCTTGAACTTCGAACTGGATGGTGCATCCGTTTGTTTGCCTTTGTCTTTTTGCTTGTGAGGCTCGAGTTTGGGCTTCTCCTTCTTTTGCTTTCCTTTACCATTCGAGATCTTGGGTCCTTGAACATATAGGGCTGAATCTTTGGAGCTTATGGACCCCATTTGAATCAACTTGTCATGCTCTTTTGTGACAGACTCAATGAAGGCATTCAAGGTAGGCATCTTCCAATTCGGGGTAGTTATCCGACCGGAATTGAAAGTAGAGACAAATACCAAATAATCTTTACCAAGCTTGCTTATAATGGAGAGGATCAATTGTTTGTCCTCTTTGATAACTCCACTATTCTTCAACTGCAAGTTCAAGTTCTTGAATTTTGTGAAGAATTCATTGATGGTCTCGAAATTCTCAGGACTAAGGGCAATCAATTCATTCTCTAATTGAAAAGCCCTAAGCTCATCCTGCTTTCCAAATAATGTTTCAAGTTGCTCTCATATAGCTTTTGGAGTCTTCAATCCGCTGAGATGGAAGTGAAGATCTTTGGAGATGGAGAGACAAAGAAGACCATAAGCTTCATCAAGCTTGTTGTAGTGTTTGGTTCGATCTGACACATTGTTTGGCTCCAATTCAAGACCAAGAGTGACTCGGTAGTAACCTTTTGAACGTAATATGATCTCCATATCATCTTTCCAATCAAAATAATTGAATGGGGTGAGGATAGGCTTTGAAGAAGAGTATTCCATTGCTAGGAGCAAGTCAAACTGATGTAGATGAGCTCGCATGCAGAGTGTAGCGAATGCAAAAGAGAAGTTTGCATGCACAGTGTAGCGAATTCAAAAGAGGAGCTTGATAACCTGCAAATCACAATCAAACCAAGAACAGTAAGGTCGAACAATCCCCCCTTTTAGAGTTGCATCACACTTGGGATTGGAGATCAAACAATGTTGAATGGGTCCAATGTATCAGATCCAGGAATTATGTGGAAACTCAAGCTTCTGGAGTGGTATTGGATGTATTTTCAAGCTTTGCATGCACAGGAGCGAATGCCCTTGAGATATCTCATGCAAAAACTTTTGCAATTTTTGAGAAATTCAGTCAAATCTTCTTGTAGAAACACCTGTAGAAAAGAGATCTTGTCCCTGCAATGGCTCTGATACCATGTAAAATTAGTCACAGCAGATCTAATGAACAAGTAAATCAATCACAACAGATGAATATAGAAAATATGGTGTAAAACTGTGCAAAACATGCAGCAGTGCTCAATATCCCAATAAGGGTGAATGAATTACAATAGAATACAATATCTGTCAATGAGCAATTCGAATTGACTAAGTAGGCCATTCGAATCACTGAATGGAGTAGCTTGACGCCAACTAGGAGTCCTCATCATCAATCGGTGGTGCTCATCAATGCACAAGAACCAGTCATCCAGGTGTCAATCTGAGTCTAACTGAGTGTGTCATGTGTAACTGAAGTGTGTAGCACTGATTAAGGGAAGGAGGCTCAGTGGGGGGCGCATGGGAGACTAACTGAAGTCAGAACAAGTCATCTAGTCAAACTGGAGGTCCAACGGGAGTGAAACAGTCAGTCGGGAGTGAAACTAGCCTCAAATCAGGGAGAATCGGAGCTAACTAAATGTAACTGAAGTGGAACTGCAGTGGTAGGTGAACAAGTGCGCCCTTCTCTTGCAGTAGGTGAGAAGTGGGTGCCTTTCAGCCTAGGAGGGCTAAAACTCTGTAGTAAGTGGCTCCCGGGTGCTAGAATGAGGTGGCTAAGGTGCTGGAGGCATCAAACTGGTGACTGGGATGCATGCAAGTGCATGCAGGTGCATGCAAAACCCTAGATTTTGCATGCAAACCCTAATTGCATGCAAGATCCTGAAAAAGATGATGTGGATATCCGAACAAGGTTGACTTTAATTCATGGTTGAATTCAATCCAAGGTTAACTTTTAAGTAAGGTTGACGTCAATCCATGGTTGACTTCAATCCAAGGGTAAATTTAATCCATATTTGACTTGTAAGTAAGGTATACTTCATTCCATAGTTGAATTTTAAGTAAGGTTGACTTCAATCCAAGGTTGGATTCAATCTAAGGTTGAATTTAATCGATGGTTGACTCCAATCCATAGTTGAAGTTTAAGAAAGGTTGACTTCAATCCAAGGTTGACTTTAATCCATAGTTGAATTCAATCCATAATTGAATTCAACATATTTGACTTCAATTCATTTGAATTCAATCCATAGTTGACATTTTAGAAAGGATGAATTCAATCGAAGGTTGACTTCTATCCAAGGTCAACTTCATTCCAATGTCAACTTCAATCCAAGGTCGACCTCTATCCAGGGTTGGCTTCAATCCATGGTTGGATTCAATCCAAGTTTTCCTTCAATCCAAGATTCACTTTTAAGAAAGTTTGACTATAATCAAAGGTTGACGTCAGTCCAAGGTTTACTTTAATCAAAGGTTGAATTCAATCCATGGGTGATTTCAATCCAAAATTAACTTCAATCCCCGTTTGACATCAATCCAAGGTTGACTTCAATCCAAGGTTGAATTCAGTCCATGGTTGACTTTAATCAAAGGTTGAATTCAATCGAAGGTTGACTTCAATATAATGGTTTACATCAATCCATTAATAATATTAACATTAATGACTTCAATCCATGGTTGATTGTAATAAATGGTTGACTTTGAACAATGGTTGACTTCAATTTAGAACCACATTTTTAAAAGTTGTTGATTGACTTTGCACCATGGTTGAATTCAATCCATAGTTGAATTTTAAGAAAGGCTGACTTCAATTAATAGTTGACATCTAAGCAAGGTTGAATGCAATCCATAGTTGAGTTTTAAGCAAGGTAGACTTCAATCCATAGTTGAATTTTAAGCAAGGTTGACTTTCATCCAAGGTTGAATTCAATCCATATTTGACATCAATCCATGATTGGATTGTAAGAAAGGTTGACTTCAATCAAAGGTTTCCTTCAATCCATGGTTGATTTCAATCAAATTTTGAATTCAATCCAAGTTTGAATTCAATCTAAGGTTGAATTCAATTCAAGGTTGACTTCAATCTAGGGTTGAATTCAATTCATAGTTTACTTTTAAGCACAGTTGATTTCAATCCATGATTTAATTCAATCAATGGTTGACTTCAATCCAATGTTTACTTCAATCCATGGTTTACTTCAATCTAGGGTGACTTCAATCCATAGTTGAATTTTAAGCAAGGTTGAGTTAAATCCATAGTTGAATTTTAAGCAAGGTTGACTTCAATCCAAGGTTGGCTTCAATCCATGGTTGAAAGCAACCCATATTTAACTTCAATCCCCAACTGAATTTTAATCAAGGTTGACTTCAATCCAAGGTTTACTTCAATCCACGATTGATTTCAATCCAAGGTTGACTTCAATCCAATTTTGACTTCAATCCACGCTTGAATTAAATCGAGGGTTGACTTCAATCTACTGGTTGACTTCAATCCATTACTAATATTAACATTAATGACTTTAACCCAAGGTTTACTTCAATGTTAACTTCAATCGAAGGTGGACTTCAATCGAAGGTGGACTTCAATCCAAGGTTTACTTCAATCCATGGTTGAATTCAATCCAAGATTGAATTCAATCTAACTCATAGTTGACTTATATGCATTAATAATATTAACATTAATGAGTTCAATCCAATGGTTGACTTCAATCCAAGGTCGACTTTGATATAAGGTTGACTTTAGTCCATGGTTGACTTCAATAAATGGTTTCTTTCAAGATTGACTTCAATCCAAGTTTGACGCCAATCCATTACTGACTTCAATCCAATGTTGATTTCAAGGGTGACTTCAATCTAAGGTTTAATTCAAGGTTGATTTCAATCCACGGTTGAATTCAATGTTGACCTCTAACTTCAATATAAGGTTGACTTCAATCCATTAATAATATTAGGATTAACGACTTCAATCCATGGTTTACTTCAATCCAAAGTTTACTTCAATCAATGGTTGACTTTGAACCATGGTTGAATTCAATATAGAACCACATTTTTAAAATTGGTTGATTGACTTTGAACCATGGTTGACTTCATTCCATAGTTAATTTTTATGCAAGATTGAATTCAATTAATAGTCGAATTTTAAGCAAGGTTGACTTCAAACCAAGGTAGAATTCAATCCAAGGTTGACTTTAATCCATGGTTGACTTCAATCTTGAGTTGAATTTTAAGCAAGGTTGACTTCAAAACATGGTTGTATTTAATCCATGGTTGTCCTCAATCCATAGTTGACGTCAATCCAAGGTTGACTTCAATCCATAGTTGACCTTTACGCAAGGTTGAATTGAATCCAATATTGAATTTAATCCATGGTTGACTTAAATCCATGGTTGACTTCAATCCAATGGTTGACATTAATCCATTAATAATATTAACATTAATGAGTTCAATGCAATGGTTGAATTCAATCCAATGGTTTAATTCAATCCAAGGTCGACTTCAATCCAAGGTTGACTTCAATCCAAGGTTGACTTCAATCTAAGGGTGAATTTAGTCCATGGTTGACTTCAATACAAATTTTCCTTCAATCCATAGTTGACTTCAATCCATGTTTGAGTTTAATCCATGGTTGATTTCAATCCTAGGTTGACTTCAAGGGTGACTTCAATCCAAGGTTTACTTCAAGGATAACTTCAATCCAAGGTTGAATTCCACGTTGACTTCAATCCAAGGTTGACTTAATCCATAGTTGGCTTCAATCAAAGCTCAAATTCAATCCAAGTTTTACTTCAATCCATAATTGACATCAATCTAAGGCTTACTTCAAGGTGGACTTCAAGCCAAGGTTGACTTCAATCCATGGTTGACTTCAATCCATTGTTGACATTAATCCAACTACCATAGTTTAGTTAAATCCATGGTTGTCTTAAATCCATTGTTGAATTCTATCCAATGTTGACCTCAATCCAAGGTTGACTTCAATCCATAGTTGACTTTTAAGCAAGGTTGACTTCAATCCATGGTTGAATTCAATCCATAGTTGACTTTTAAGTAATGTTGACTTCAATCCATGGTTGAATTCAATCTATAATTGAATTTTAAGCAAGGTTGAATTCAATCCAAGGTTGACTTCAATCCATGGTTGTCCTCAATCCAAGGTTGACTTCAATCCATACTTGACTTTAATCCAACGTTAAGTTCAACCCATATTTGACTTCAATCCATAATTGACTTTTAAGCAAGGTTGACTTCAATACATGATTGACTTAGGTTTGAAAATGGTTTACTGTTATTTACAATGGTTGACCATGTTTTAATGTGTTTACAATGCATATATACATTATTTGACTTCAATCCATAATTAACTTTTAAGCAAGGTTGACTTCAATACATGATTGACTTAGGTTTGAAAATGGTTTACTGTTATTTACAATGGTTGACCATGTTTTAATGTGTTTACAATGCATATATACATTATTATTAATGTTATTAATATATATTATAATTTTTTTTAATAAATATATCATAAATTTAAAATTAACAATAAGATTGAAATTTAATTTACATTATATTGTTTTTGTATGTTCAATGTTAGAATGTATATTATATTAGAAAATAATACATTGTAACTGTAGATTAATCGACATATTTATTATAATATTACATTATATTACTTATAATTATAAAAGTGATTATAATTATTTTTTTATATTATTTATAGTGTTATAAAAGTGATTTTATAAAAACAATGCATTGTAAGTGTACATTATATTATTATAATATAATATTATTTTACTTATAATGTTATAAAAGTGATTTTAATGTTGTCAATTTTCATTAGTTTATTTGGTTAAGGTGTGGGTTTCGTCAGTAAGGTGACCTGGGTTCAGTTCTTCTTATGGGTGAGCTAGTTGCGAGGAGACACCCAGGTAGCTTAGATGCCTAAAGATTCTAGCAAACAAAAAAAATGATTTTAATGTTATTAATGTTAATGTTAGTATTAATATCAATATTAATATTTATCCTATACACCAATTAATATTAATATGAATGTTGATATTAATAATATTAATATCAATTATTAATTATAATGTTATGTTAAAAAGTGATTTTAATGTTATTAATGTTAATGTTAGGATTAATATCAATATTAATATTTATCCTATGCATAAATTAATATATTAATATGGATGTCGATGCTAATAATATTAATATCAATGTTAAGTTAATAGTATTGTTAATATTAATAATAGTTTTGATGTTAAAATTAATATTAATAGTAATGATTTTCTTTAAATAAATTATGAGTAATTGTAATTTATTTTTAATTACTTAATAAATAGTTATAAATAATTCTTTTATAAAGTATAAATTTGTTACTAAAATTTTACAAATGACGTAGCTACCTAAATGAACATGATAAACAAATCTAAGCATAAAAGATAATATATCTCATATATTAAAAGTATTAAACATGTTTGATCATAAAATATATGTTTGAGTATTAAACAAGGATTTTGGCTCCAACATGGGTATGTCTGTTAACACCAACAAAACTAAAGTTATGGTTATTAAGTTCAAGAAAAACACTTACACTAATTTTGTTTGTGACAATAACAACCTGGAGGAAGAGTCCTCTTACAAATGTCTTGGAATTGATATCCATCACAAGCTTAATTGGAACTATATCATTAAGAAAAGGATTAATAAAGGGTAAAAATATTATTTTGGCCTAGAAAACAATTGTAAATCAACAAACCTTGAGATGTGGGATAAAAATAAGTTCCTTTTTGAAACTCTCATCACTCATATTATCTTTTACGATTGTGAAGTTTGGGGTTGCAACATATCTTGAGAATCCTGGAAAGATCAAGCAAATTCAAAAGCATTTTATCACGTATAACTTGAAAATCAAAAGCAATACACACTATCATATTCTCCTTATAGAAGGAGGTATTCCCCCCATTGAATGCATCGCTGTGAATAGGTACCTGATGTACAAGAATAAGATAAATAACATGGAAGACGAGAGACTTCCTAAAATTGCTTTAAATTCCAGTCAAGATCATCTACGGCTCAAGAGATGTTGGTATAAAGACACCATGGCTTGGTTAAACCATTGGGGGATTAATAAAAATGTCACTTTGCAAAATATCAATGGCATCAAAAATACCATTACATCTAACTTTAAAGAGAAAATGTGGGACTAGAAAGTTTTAGAGGTTAAAAGAAAATTAAGATACTAAAATGAGGTCATTAACCCTACATTTGAAGATAACAAATATCTCTCTATCTTAACTTGTACGAAGTAGAAAATTAATATAGCCAAGATAAGAGTGAACTCCCGTGAGCTTCATAGTGAAATAGGGCACTAGTCAATTCCTAAAACACCATGGGTGGAAAGGATTTGCTAGCTTTGTGAGTCTACGAGCATTGATGACGAAGACCATTTTCTCTTAGAGTGCCTTGCATACACCCACATTCGATCGCAATTTCCTAATATTTTCTACAATTCTAACCTTCATGATATTCTAACTTGTCAAAACTATGGTGACCTAGGATCACTTCTTTTTAATCTTTTTGATCATAAAAATATAATTTTACAACAATCTAATTAATCCCTATCTATACTCTTAAGGTGTGATAGACCAAATCATAATCATATCTCATATATGGGTGAATCCATGAAGATGGGTGTCTATTTTGGGGGTTTCCGTGAGAAAATAATTCTGAATTTTTCATGTTTTTCATCTTTGGGCGAATAAAAGTGATATTTTTGTTTGGAATTTCACTTTTCACTTAAAAACAAACTTTTAGAGAATTATGTTAGCTTGCTATCCATATTTTTTTCAATTTTTTATATTGAGATTTGATATGTCGATTCGACAAATGTTTGACAATGTGTTTTTATAAAATGAAAGGACTACAAAATAGTCATGTTTTGTCGCACACCTAAAATCGTTGTTAAACTTGTGTTTTGCAAAAAACAAATATGCTACAACAATCCACACACAGTATACTACTGCATGACTATAAGTTTGTAGCAAATGGATCTATATACTTCTTATTATATTCATTTGAATTCAATCAATGGGGAAACCCTGTTGATTTTCAACATATATTTTGTCGCAACACTTTTCTCTCAACTGAATATAAAACTAAACATTCTATGAATACCCTTTTGAAGTAGACACGCCAATTAACTGCACCATAGTTTTCTCAAAATTTTTCGTGGTGTATTTTTAAAGTTATGGATTTTTCTTTTCACCGCATTTTGAAAGAACTGAAACTAGACTCGACACCTGTTAAGAAAACAAACAATTACAAATATCAGATCTTCCCTATACATAAAGAAATCTATATATTTGGAAAGTAGATTCAATAACGAAACTAATGGTATCAAGTCCGACAGTCGCCTTATAGTGTAACAGATCATTTTTACCTTCCGAAAATGGAGAAACCTGAAAACTGTGAGTGGCAATCAGATTTTTCAGGTTTCAGAGGTTATTCGAACAATTGTTCGGCCGAACAATTGTTTTCCGTAACGGCGACGTCAATTTAATGTTTGGTTATTCGGATGAATAACCAAACGTAAAATAAACTCGTCGCCCGGAGAGGAAAAAAAAATAAATAAATTCTACACTTCTATAAATAAAACTAAATACTTCGATTAATTTCGCATATTTCAATTTCGCATACTTTTTGGTGAGAATTATTTGGAAGGGATTTTCTAAGGAGCTTATTTTGCAAAGAGAGTTTTTTTTATGAGGTATTTCTTTTCTTACTTTTTTCAAAAGAATACATTGAAAGAATTTTTTTGCAAAAGGAGTTTTTATTCCAAGTTTTTTGCACTTCTTATTTCTTTGCAATGAGTTTTTTTTTAAGGATTTTTTAAGGAGCCTTTCTTTGCAAAGAAAGTTTTTTTTATGAAATATTTTTTCAAGCTATTTGCACTTTTCATTTCTTTGGAATGAGTAATTTTTTCAAGGGTTTTCTAAAAAGCTTTTTTGTAAAGATAATTTTTTTATGAAGTATTCCTTTTGTTACTTCTTTCTAAGAAATACATTGAAAGATTATTTTTCTAAGGCATTTTTGCAAAATAAGTTTTTATTCCAAGCTTTTATACTTCTTAGTTCTTTGCAATAGGTTTTTATTCCAAGTTATTTTTTCAAAGGAATTGTCTTTTTCTTTCTTATTTTTTCAAGTGATTTTTTCAAATGACTTTTTTCAAAGTTTTTTTTTATAAATATTTTTGCAGTAAACGTTTCTTTCCTTCTTATTTCTTTGAAAATTGGCTTTTTCAAAGTCTCCCAAGCTATTTTTGCAAAAAAATTATTTTGTTACAAAGGTTTTTACAAAGTTTTTTTTTTTTTTTTTTTTTTTTTATTATTTTATCCAGTGGATTTACAAAGAAAATTTATTTAGAAAGTGTTCTTATTCTTTTCCAATGGGTTTTTCAGTAAATGTTTCTTTCCAAAGTGTGCATTTACAGAGTTTTTATTCCAAGGCATTTTTGCAAATAAGATTTTATTTCAAGTTATTTTTACAAAGGAAATATATTTTTCCTTCGTATTTATTTGAAAAGGGATTTTTTCAAAGTCTCCCATAGTTATTTTTGCAAAAAAGTTATTTCGTTGCAAAGGTTTTTACAAAATCTTTTTCCCACATATTTTTTCAAAGAAGATTTATTTTGAAAGTGTTTTTATTCTTTTCCAATGGGATTTTTTCAAAGGTGATTTATTGTCGAAGAGTTCTTATTTCATTCAAAGAAGGTTCTTTTCAAAAGAAACATGTTTCCAAATACTTTTTCTTCAAAAGACTCAAGTACAAGATTTTGATAAGGTGAAGTAAATTTCAGTTCATGTGTTCATAAATTTCGTAACTGTTTTTAAATATTCATTTTGTTTATTTACAATAAAATGATGATCTTCTTTAATTTATCATTTATAGATTAAACAATCATGGGCAGTAAGAGAAACCGTCAAAGAAAATATGATCGTAAACGTGTTGATGATGATGATAATAGAGAAAAGAAAAAAATTAAATATCATGCCAACAAAGCAAGCCTTGCAGAAATGCAAGCAACGATTATTGAAGATACAAATACAGTTTTACATGATAATGTCGATGAAATGGAAATTGAAAATAGAGTACAAGAGGAACAAATTGAAGTTGAAGAAACCATTGTTGAGGATGTAAATAGTGATTTACATACTAATGTCGATGAAGTCAATGTTGAAGATCGAGTTCAAGAACCAAAAATTGGACCAGGTATGTATATATTGAATGTATTTTTCAAATTGATTTTTTATAATAAATTGTATTTTTGGATGCATGTTTTAAATTAAATTTATCTTGATGTATAGGTACTTTCACCATTGATGATGAAACGTTAGAAAACGTTGATTGCAATAAATATGAAAAAAAAATACCCATACACGCTGCACGATATCGGGCTCAAAAAATTATGATGATGTTCTGAAGAATTATTCAGCAACAGGACAAGCACAAATTTTGAGATGTTTATTAGTGACCAAGAAGTTAGAAGATGCTACATCATTATTGGGTATTCACAAAGCGACCAAAGAGTCGAAATTAAAACATAATGTGATAGAAAATATAGGTGATGCAATAAAAAAGTTTGGAAAATCTAGGAAGAAAGACATTAGTGCTGCACGAAGAGCAATTCATACAGCAATTATTTCGACTAGTACTAAATAAAAATGTTTGACAACACAGCTAGCAAAAGCAGTTGGAACCTCAAGAAAGACATTATACAGACATAGCAAATTCAGAATGCAAATAGATGAAAATGATGAACTTGCTTGCTGGGCAATTATTTGTAGACAGCCCTACAAAGATAGAATGGGGGCAGGGGTTAAAGATATTGTACGAGAATATTGGTTGACACATGCTCGAGTTTCACCAAATTCAAGAGATGTAATACGACAAAGAGTATCACGAGGAGTATATGTAAGCAGTCCAAAACATATAATGGATATGACACAAGTACAATTGTTCAATAAATTCAAGGAAGATCATCGTGGAATTAATGTGTCAATCACTACATTTGTGCAACTAAAACCATGGTATGTTAGACCTATTACTATCTGTGACACATGTTGTTGTCGTTATCATGTGCAATTCCAATTATATTACGACACATTTCTTGAATTTTGTAAAATGTTTTGGACAAATTCACCGCCTCCGCCTACAATACGTGAATTCATATCTCAAACCCTATGTGAGAGAAATCACAATGAAGTATTTTATAATAAAAAATGTGTCAATGGAAAACATTGTAATCGTTGTGGAAATTTGGTTTTATACCACAATAAATATCCTATCGATACTGATGATCACTCATTGTCAAATGTCACCATTTATTGGAAAAGATATGAATACATTACAAGTACTAGTGATGTACATTCCAAAAGGGTTGATTTGCGAGAAGATAAAATAGGTGTGGTAGATTTTCTCAAGAAATTCGAAAGTGAAATTTATAAATACACCAAGCATTCACATAGAGCATGATGGCAAGACCTCCAATTCAAACAATCTCGTGAAATTTTTCCACCAGGAACAATTTTGTCAGTGGTTGACTTTGCAGAAAATTATACATTTGCTGCACAAAAAGAGATACAGAGTGAATACTATCATTCTGACCAAGTTTCAATATTCGTCCATGTTTTATATAGACATTCTCAACAGGATGTTGATGGCATTGAAAGCACGTGTGACAATCAAGATGTGATTAAAGAATATCACTTTTATATCAGCGACGATCGTACACACGATACACATTTTGTTCAGCATTGTATTGAAAGTATTTTCTACAATTCACTAAAGGAACGTAACATTAAATTCAATGAGCATTGGATATGGTCAGATGGATGTGCCGGACAATTTAAATCTTCGCGATCATTTTATTGGTTATGTCGACTTCATAAAGCATTGAACATTAAACATCACTGGAATTTCTTTGAAACTGGTCATGGAAAAGGTGAACATGATGGTGCTGGAGCATGCGTAAAAAGAGCACTTCGAAGATGGCAAATGAACCATAGTTCTGCACGATTCCATTCAGCTGCAGAGGTTGTCCAATGGTGTAAATCACATCTAAACCATGATTATAATCAACAATCACAAAATGTACGCAGGTATGTACACACAAATATTTTAATTTATATTTTATAGTCAATTTTAAAAAAAGTATATGTACCTAACATCAAAATTTGACATTTGTTTACTAGGTTTTTTTGGCATGTTGGGATCCAAGATATAAATAGATCAATACCCTACGACGCTAGCACCATACAAGGAACTAGATATTTTCACTCTATTCAAACAAAAGCCTTCCAAAACATTTATGCATTTGACAGTAGAAAGCAATCATGCTTTTTCCATATTTGCATTGAAAATATTGAATCTACAGAAGCTTGTGAAAACATAACGAACAACTACGTGAAACATTGGAAACACACAGAAATTAATCCTAAAGGAAAAATGCCACTAGCAAGCATAGAAGAATTAGAATCAGAAGATATAGCAATATCATCTGACGACGACAGAATTTTAGATCTCGTTAGAGAAGGTAATGATCAAATACCACTGTTTTATCAATTATTCATTCTTGTAATTCACTTTATACACATTTATATTAGTCAATTTAGTTGAATTAAAAATCCTGACATCAATTGTAATTTGCACAGGAGATGTTTTTGATGTGATTGCACCTGTCGACAACGACGAAAATGTGAAGTATTATTTGATGCGATGCACTGAAGGAAAAATGAAGTTATTGGAAGACTACAATGACAACGGATATACATACGAGAGAGGATCCATCATTTTAAATGGCTACTTTTTTCAGCAAATCCATATGACTCAAAATTATGTCTACTTTCAGGATTATGAACCTGATGTCATATGTTGTCAATATAGCCATTTAGTATGTGCATCTCGAATAAAATTGGTTCAAGTTCCATCGAAAAAACAATTAAAAAATAAAAAATGGAAACTGTCCAAATATGACCATGAACGGATAATTGAAGACGGCATTCCATTGCGATGTTTTTAAAACTATATATTTAAAATTAATAGATCAATGATTTTGTCGATGTCATTGTCAAATGTGTACAATATATTTTTTTATTTTTATGTTTATAATCTTGAAAAGAACTATAATATATAAAAGTTTAAATAATTGTATTCTAGTATGCTGAAATTTAAATTCAAAAATTATTTGATATAGAAAACTTGAATGTGAAATTTTTTACTTAATTCTGTTTGAAATTTACTTTATTCGGGTCCCCATATGTCTATTAGACCACTTAAGGGATGAGATAACGGAACTATGGTTGTCGCCACTCTCCACCCCAAATTTTTAATTTAAAATATGATCGCTTGTATAAAATTATTTGGTAACGAAAACCTGAACATGTATAAAATTTGTCTTAATTAGATGTCTCAAATACTTTATTCACGTGGACCCATATGTCTATTAGACCAATTAAATGATGAGATCTAACAGATCTATAATTGTCGCCACTCTCCACCCCAAATCTTTAATTTAAAATATCGCTTGTGCAAGTTCACATAACTGAAATCATGGCAAATGGAGACAACGATCATTTGATTTTTAATCAGAAGAAAAAATTCCAGGATTGTGAAGCTTATGCTAAATTAGAGAAATGATTACTTACAACAAATCGATGAAAATTCATCAAACTGTTGTTTAAAATCATTGCTCTAATTTAACACAAACTTCACAATCCTGTAATCTTCGCTTATGATTAAAAAACAAAAAATCGTTACCCCCATTTCCCATGATTTCAGCCGCATCAAATGTACCTAAACATTGAAAATAAAAATTAAATTAATTAAAAATCCAGAATATCAAAATTTGAACTTAACATGTATTCGCTTTTAAACTTCCTAATTCATCCATATTTCTATCAATTTTTTTAGCATTCATAAACTTCTTAACTTTTAAAGATAACATTTGAATATGTTCTTAACATTCATTTTAAACTTCCTAATTCATCCATATTTTTATCAAAACTTATATAACATTCATAATCTCCCTAACATTCCTAAATTTTGATAACCTGAACCTAAACTTCCTATTTCATCCATATTTCTATAAAAACTTCTATCATTCCTAAAACTCTATAACATTCAAAATTAACATTCATGTTCTTAAATTTCATTTTTAAACTTCTTAATTCATCCATATTTCCATCAAAACTTCAAACATTCCTAACCTTCCTATCATTCCTGAAATTTAAACTCAACATATGTTTACTTTTAAACTTCCTAATTCATCCATTTTTTCAAAACTATAACATTCAAAAATGTTTACTTTTAAACTTCCTAATTCATCCATGTATCTTTTTCAAAACTATAACATTCAAAAATTTGACATTCATGTGTTCTTTGCATTCATTTTAAAGTTCTTAGTTCATCCATATTTCCATCAAAACTTATATAACATTCATAATCTTCCTGACATTTCTAAGTTTTGTAAGTTTGCATATTCATTCATTTATTTAAACATGCAAATACATAGTTTAAACCCTTTAAATCACACAAAATATGTCAAATAAGCAAAAATAAACTAGATCATTTAAAAACCAAGATTCATGAAATATGTAAGTTCAAAAAACATGTATATAATCTCCAAAAAAATACTCATAAACATGCAAGTTCAATGTATCCATATATGTATATATCTGGTCCAAAAATAAACATCCTCAACATGTCCAAAACAAATGTTTCCAATCTAGATGCATATCAACAACAACAAAAATTGTCCACCATGCTATAAAAATAAAAAGTCCGTGACATGCTATCCTCCACTCGGGCCTCCCCCTGGACTCAACCCACCCTGCAACATGTGTAAAAAAAGATTATGTTCATATCATTTAAATTATTTAAACTATAATCAAAAAATTAAAATATTAAAATTATATATCAAAAAACAATTCAAATATTAACAATATTACATCAACTTTTCTAAGTGTTTGTCCACCACCATCCTCCAAAGGAGTTTTCCCCTTGCCTCCAAAAGATTTGAGAGACCCAAGCTGCAACATATTAAAAATCAATTTATGAATCTCATAAATCTAAATCCATAAAAATTAAAATGTTAAAACAGTAAACAAAATTAAAGCACTTAATGAAATTACCTCTCTACCAATATCTGCTCCATTAAGCAAAGAACCTATATCTCCACCCTAAAATTTAAATTGTATTAATAAATAAAACATATAATGCAAACCAATAAAATTACTATACCAATTAACTTAAAACTAAAACAAAAAAATTAAAAAACATTAGCTCACAATAGATGGTAAATCATTTATAAAGTTCGTATCTAAAGAAACCTGCATGGATAAGTCAAATTAACAATAAGATGCATAGTTAAATTAACATTCAAAAAATAATTTAATATATATATATATATATATATATCAAATTCAAACATAATTACAAATATGTTAATAATAAATATGTACCTCTCTCTCTAGATTTTCGCTAGTTGAAATGTGGAAAGAATGTTCATTCATCATTCTTAAAAACTGCAACCAATTTAAACATTTACATAATGTACCTATTATAATGTAACAAAAAAAATCAATTCGAAATAAATAAAATATTTAATTAAAATTAAATCATATCATAGTCAACAAACCTCTCCCAAACTCGATGTGTCATTGGATATAACATTTGCCGCTAAGTCACGACAAATCTTCGCATATGCCCTGAGATCTTCAATGCTCATTCTATCTATCTCACCATCAGTTTTATAAACAAAATTTTTACGAATAGAAGAACGAGCCCTTTCTCTAACCAACCTCACATATACTCCCACTAATACTGACGATAAACCATCGCCAACAAAATTCCTTGCGGTCGTCCCAAGTTGAGATGTGGGCTCCATCTCTGATTTTAATGCCACCAACCTAAGTGGATGAGATATCTGGGTTGGAGGTCGAAGAGTTGCAGGATCTCTAAGTGCACCTTCTCGTGCATATATTCGACCCTTTCCAACTCCATAAAATTTTGAATGAACATCCGTATAGTCTGGCTTCATATTTTAAAAAAACTCAGCATAAAAAAATCTAGGAAAATATTGAGAAACCTCATCATTCCATGGAAATCGACCATAGGCTGCAAGAAACCGATCATAAAGTAGATGTGCCAGATGAGGATGCTTGAAATATTGCACTTTTAACATTTCTTTTTTCAAACCTTCTTTGAAATTAAACATTGATTTGGCTTGCTCTTTTGTCACTCTCTCTTTCACAACATCCCATTTGTCTGGACCCATCACTTGATCCCTTCGTCTTCGCATCAAATCTACAAAACCATCTGTAGTTGGTCCGAGATTCTCATATGCCTGAATGAAGTTTTACAATGATCCCAAAACAATCTCCAAACTTTGTTTACTCTCCGGAGGAAGATCCATAGTGGACAAATCATTTTGCAACTTCTCATAGTGGGATCTACATCTTTCAAGAGTCATTTGATGATCACCACCTTCCCATGGAAGCTCCCGAGGTAGATCAGATGGATATGTCGTAATGGGTGTACAACCCTCAGTTAATTCAACATATTGCGTCCTAGCTCGACCATCATCACCTCATGTAGAATGGTGAGCCTCTTGAGAACCTTGCTCGGCACCGTCATCCGTCTCCCTTGCTTGCCCTGTCTCCCTCCATATAGAATTACGAGCATCTTCCGAACCATGCTCTGCTTCAAATGAAAATAAAGTTTTGTTTAAACACAACTACAAATTTTGCACACACAAAAATACAATTTGCATATAAATGTTAAAAGATTGATATTCATATACCAATAGAGGGTCGAGATCGACGTTCTCCCACAGAAGATACAGGGGAATCATTTGTACCCCTTTCACCTCGTCGATGCGAACTATACAATAAATTAGAGTCCCGAGGAGAGGTTGACAACCTCTGATTATCACTCGTACCACCTACCCCAGAAGATTGTGAAGACCTCCTACGCTTTCGCCTCAAAGAATCCTCTCTTTCCATTTGATATATAATGCCTACACCTAAACACAAATATCAACTAATTACATATTCAAATCCTGCAAGTTAATTCTATGAATTCTAAAACCTAACTACTAAAGAGACTAAGTTATTTAACAAGTACCTAGATTTACCTAATTTATAATCTAATAGTTTTAAGAAAGAGTATAGCTAATATTGTTAGATGATGAATTAATGTACCAATTTTCCAAGTGTTTTTGATGTTTAAAATGAATGGAACCAATATAGTTAATGGGTTTATTTTTTATGTCAAAGAAAGAGTTCATGAATCTGTTTTAACTTCCTAATACCTAACTTAATACCTAAAACATAAATTACATCTTGAAAATATTTTCATTATTACACAAAATAAAATCAAAATTGACAATTCATGTATCATGTTTTGAGTTGAAATGTTTTCAAATTTGCCATTTTTGATAATCGTTTTCAGTTTCTTAAACTAATAATTTAAACAAGATATTTTAATACTCTAAACATAAATTATATCTACAAATATTCTCATTATTCCATAGAATATTTTTTTTTTTTACTGTTCATAGTATTATGATTGAGTTAAATGACATGTTTCCCATATTGGCCATGTTCAACAATGATCTTTAATTTCAATCTGATAACAGTAACGATTCTCGGTATTCTGTTCTCCAAGTCTGCCATGTTGCAAACAACAGAAAACATAATACCAAGATCACCACCTTTACTAGAATAAAACTCAAAACCTTTGTGGCATAATATCACCTAGTATTTTATAAAATGATTGCGACTATTATTGTTCAATTACATAAAACTTACTATAGTATATCTAAATTAAATCCTATTCATGTCTATAGTTCCATTGTACCTAAAGTCCATTTAAATTATTGTTTTATCAAAAATAGAGTTTAACTGTCTAAAATTTGGTTGTATCTAAGCTATCTATCCACACAGTTTGTAATATAACTAATATATAGATCTCTGCACTCTGTAAACAGACACGGTTCATGAACTCTGTCAACATAGACATGTTGACAGAGTTCATGAACTCTGTCAACTTAGACATATTGACAGAGTTCATGAACTCTATCAACTTAGACATGTTGACAGAGTTCATGAATACAACAAGCCTGCAAATAAATAGGATATGTTCTTTCCAAATAAAATTACTGTCCTACTTTAATTTTCTTTTCTAAACACAGCCAAATACAACAATTTGAAAAAACAACTTAACACTAACAATATTCCTTTTATATTTAAATTTACATCATTTTCGACATTCAATACGATCAAACTCCTACAACTCTGCGGAAGTGGACAGAGTCCATGGACTCTGCCCAACTGGACAGAGTCCATGGACACTTCCCAACTAGACAGAGTCCATGGACTCTTCCCAACTGGACAGAGTCCATGGAGTATGTCCAGTTGGGAAGTGTCCTTGGACTCTGTCCAACTGAGCAGAGTAAATGGACTCTGCCCAAATAAGTAGAGTCCATTTACTATGCCCAGTTGGACAGAGTCCTTGGACTCTGCCCAGTTGGACAGAGTCCATGGACTCTGTCCATGGATATAGCCGACACATAATTAAAACAAAACGATTACAGGAAATATAAATGGAAGAGAATTACAAAAATATATTCTCCATACCTCTAAAACGCAACCAAAACAAAAGCAAGCAAATTGAAATCTGCCCAAAGAAAGCGCAAATCCGAATTTGAAACACCCAAAACGGCGGTGCAGACGAAATGAAAGACCTGCATTAACAACATCAACTTCAATAAGAAAACACACAATAACGGTATCAACTTCAATGCGAAACTTAAACACAGAAACACACAATTTCAAAAGCAAAAAATGAAAACTTTTACCTCTGCATACACCGCGTCGATCAGTCGCCAGCTGCAGCGCCTCAACGACGTTCAACAGTCCGCTGGATAAGTCTACACCATGAAAACTCCTTCAGTTGTTATCACGTCCAACGCCCGAAACGATAACACAAACACACAGAAAAGAGGGAACCTCACTTACGTGCAGGTGACGAGAACGTCTGCTTTCTGACAAAGGAAAGGCAAAGGGGCGGCCTACGACGAGCAGCAAACTTACGCGCAGGGTGGCGGATCAACAACACACGCCTGCGACCAATCGGGTGGCAAACAAGCGACAGGGAGGACGGATGACGGAGCGGAAGGGCCACTATCAGCGGAGCGGGGGTCCACGGGAGCAGAGAAAATGACGGGTGAGGGGCCGGGACCGAGCTTTTATGCCGAATAATTATTCGGCCGAATAATTATTCGGCCGAACAATTATTCGGCCGAATAATTGTTCGGCCGAATAATTGTTCGGGCCGAACAAGTGTACACACCGCCGTGAGTTTCCTCTGTCCGGCTAGAACAAGGCACATATTTCGAGGCCTCTGTTATGTCTAACGGTGGCCCGTTAACGGTTATTCGGCCAAATAAATACGAAGTTATTCGGCCGAATAAGTTTAATTATTCGGCCGAATAATTAAACTTATTCGGCCGAATAACCTCCGCTAGTGTTCTTCCACCGCCGATTCTCACCAAACTGTTACCCACCTTCGCGTTTCCACCCATATTAAAAAGTGTTAAAATATAATGATAAATCATATATTAAATTTATTTATGATATTAATTATATTTTATATATTAAAAAAGTATATATAAAAAGCTACATATCTTTAATATTTTGTTTCTTACATTATATTCAACTATGCAAATAATTTTTCAAATAAATTCACGAATAATAAATGTGGTGGAAGTGGAAAAGCTTAACTTAATATGGTGGTGGAAGTGGAAAACCTTAACCTAATCAAAGTATTACTCTTTTGATTCACAGTTGTGTGAACTTATCAGAAAAAATTTAAGATTTACAAACTAATAATCTTTTCATTCATATTATCAAAGTATTAGGCTTTTCAACCATATATTGAACTTTTCATCAAAATTTGAAAAAACATATACTATGTTGTTAGTTCCCATTGACATGCAAATAGCAGCTTCCCCTCGGATTTGGATAGTCTTTACTTTGTTTATCAATGAGTATATGATTCACGTCATATATAATGAATGTAATTAACGTCATATATAATGAATGTAAATGTGTTTTATAACAAATGTAAATGTGTTTTACAGTTTGCCTCCATGCAATAACTACCTCCATTCAAAGTCGCATTGATCCAACAGTGATTTTTAATAATATGTAAAGAATTAACACGATCCTATCTGTTTGGTAATTGTATCAATATTGGTCGGCAAAATGATCAATTACAAAGGTGCTTAGCATAAGTATCAATGAAAGGGCTCAGCCGGATGATTCTTAAGGAAAGGATGGAAGGTAGGATTTATGGAATGAAGGTCTCTCCCTCTTAGTATATTTCATATTCTCTCGATGTAGATAATGTTTTAATTTTTGGGAAAGGATTGCTCAAGAATGGTTGTATATTTCATCAATTTTGAAAGGTTGGCTAGGCTTAATGTTTGTGCTGGTAGGGGCTTGGAAAAATGTCTTTGCATTCAATTTGGCTCTCTCTCCTAAAAGTATATGAAGGTATCTTAATGGTTCAGGGCTGTGGAGTAGAATTATGTTGGAAAAATATCTTAAAGGAAAATCAATTGAAGAGTGGAGAAAGCAAGAACCTAAGGTTTGTAGGAATATATCCAATATTTGGTTTCGGTTAATGAAAGTTGTTCCTGATATTGCAAATTGGCTGACTTGGAAGATTGGAGATGGAAAAAAAGTTAAGTTGGGATTGGACCCTTGGGTGTGTAGTTCTGGATTGTATAGGATTTTAGAGGGTTTGTTGTTGGAAATAAGAGTAGGAGGTTCATTTACTCTTGATCAAGTCTTCACGCATGATAGGTTTGCAAACCTTGAACAGAGGTGGCTAAGCAGTCACACACTGGGTTATTTGGTCCTTTTGGGGATGAATGGGATGGATATGTTAAGAGTTTGCAATGTGTTGGTATTTATTTTTCATAGGAAGAGGATGTTTTGCTTTGATCATGGAATGGGGTAGATGGTCAAGTTGCCACTAAATTGGCATGTGAGTCTATTTTATTTTTTGGGTTGATTGATGATGTTCTGTGGTGGTGTAGGGTCATTTGGAAATGGCAATGTCCCTTAAATCTTAGATTGTTCATGTGGATGTCTCTTGTTGACAAAATTATGACTTGGGAAAATTTTGTAAAAAGAGGTGGACAAAGGCCTAGTATCTATGTTTTGTGTTGCCGGGAGGAGGAAAGTGTTCATCACCTATTTATTCATCATTGCTCTTTTTCAAAACATGTTTGGAGGTCTTTAAAAGGAATCCTGAATTTCTCAAGTCACTGGATAACTATTTTCTTGGAGTGTAGTTTGGAGAGTTGGTTAAACTCATAAGTGGACTAACATTTAAAAGTCCCGCCTTGTATTTTCTGTTGGGGGATATGGCTCCACAGGAGCAAGGTTTTGCTTGAGGGATGAAAACCTAAAATAATCCTTGTGGTTCAAAATGTGCTGGCAACAGTCTCTAAATGTAAACAAGAGAAGAAGGTGGTTAATCATTGGGACTTTGTTAGCCCAATTTTTTATGAGGATTTTCTTGTTGGGTTCTTCGATGGGGCTTGCGAAGGGCCCTCAGGGAGTTGTGGGGCTGGAGTGGTTTTGAAATTTTCTGAAGATCACTTTTTCAAGTTAACACTAGGTGGGGGTAATGGCACAAATATTCACATTAAGATTTTGTCTCTTTGATGTCTTATAAAATCCGCAGGGGATTATTGACTAGGTGGACATAAGAACTCAATTATTTGTTCTTAATATTGGTTTATGGCAAAGGAAGGCGCACCCATTATAGGAATCTTTTGATGACATTAGCTTTGGTCATGAATTTAGCGAATTTAACATATTTGGTTGAAAGACTTAGGGAATTTAACAGATTTGGTTCCAAGGAAGCTTTGGAATTGGATGAAGGCCTACTTTTGTTTGAGGAAGTCAAAGATTCTTCAGTAATTAGTAGAGAAGATCCATTATAGCATTTTGATTTCTGGTTTGTTCGTGGTAATTCCTTTGTTGTTTTCTGGGGAGTATTTAGTGTTTTAGTCGATTTTATGGTTCATATATAATTTTTTGTGAAATATGGAAGGGATCTTATGTTGATGGATGTAATGTTTATTCTATAGCTTGATTCACTACTAGCAATTGCACCTCGGGGTGCAATAAAAGAACACCGTATTGAAAGAGCTTAACTTGTGGCTGGTTCTCCATGCATAGTTGTAATCACCTATTGTATGCCATGGATGGATTGCCCATCCTCGTCTCATCCTTGTGCAATATCATAGGCCCCAATCCATCCCAAATTCTTGTTGGGGTCACAAGGCCGAACCTTATCTTGTGATTTTTAACCATCGAATTATGTCCTGGATTGTTGTTAGATAGACACAGGTAATGGAGGCTCGAAGTCTCATAGATATTTCCAACTCTTATCAAGCTAACAAAGAAGATAAAATATCTGATTATTTTATTGAAAGTAATGAAAATAAGTAGGAAGAACTGAACTTGCATCATGAACATCAATGATTGACATTCAAAAATTAGTTCACATAGCATATCATGTCAGCTACTGAAATGATGGAACTGCAAGAGATGAAGAAACTTCATAGCCTCAAAGGTTTCTATCCATGGAGCAAAACACCCATACCCCGCGCCAAGCAACACACTCCCCACGATACAATGGCTAATGAAAACGGTGTATGAAGATCCACAAATTGTAGTATAAACCTAAAGGAAACTGAAGATTAAATTTCAATGAGTTTGAGAAAAGAAACTCTACTTCACAAGGCTGTAGACTATCCATGCAACATGTGCAAGAAATAAGCCCCAAATTATGGCGATGTTCCACGTTATAAGCAACAAGGATGCAAGAAAGCTAATACAGTGATTAAGGTTATGGTGGAGACGAGTGTTGTAATTTGCAAACCTGTCCACATGTTGTATGTATTTTATGTATGTATTTTATAATATTAAGTCATTCCAACAATTTTCACTTTATAATTACACATTATAAAAAATAATCGACTAGCTTCCAAATGGTATCGTGGAGCTGCCAAATGCTATGGTTGAGCTACCAAATGTTATCGTGACCTGCCAAATGGTATTGTTGAGATGCCAAACGCTATGCTTAACCTTCTCATTGAATCTTTTGAATTTACTCATCATTCTCAAATAAAGGACCATGAACATCTGTATTGAGTTGAGTAATTGTATCGCATACTAGAAGGTGAAGTTGGCAGCACTTCCAACAATTTGTCATTCCTTTGGGATAGAATTTGAAGCCTCGTTTACTATGGGGAAAAATCCCCTCCCATTGTGGGAATTCTACCATATCTTACAGAAAGAGTGATAGCAAGGAATGAACATGAATCAACGTTCATACAGAGTCTTGTAATTCCTAAAAAATTCACTGTATTTCATGGACTCAGTGCTCCCTCAATAGGATTAGAGGATATAGAAGTACTCAGAAAGGATCTTCAAGTACGCCAATCATAGCCTTTCACACCTCAACCTTCCCATCACATCGCTCAATGTACATCGCCTCATCATCACAAGTGACATGGTTGTTTCCAAATGTATTTGTCATAACTTGTCTGTAAGACCTATTTTTCATATTTGAAATTAATTAGAGTCTCGTAGTTCCTTTCTGTGATTGAAAAGCTCAAATTGAAAGTTTCCCATTACATCTAGGAACATAGAGACTTAGATTTTGAGTTCCTTTGTGCACAATATTCCAATATATTATCTCTTGATCAAACTATATATGACTTGCAAACATGTTATTATTGGATATTATTGCTAAATAATATGCGAACTATTATTCTCTTGTTGGGAAAATGAAATCTATAACAATAACATATATCAAGAACCAAAAAAGCATCATGCATAATGCATTTGGGATACCCAAACCAGGGTTAATTGCTATGATTTTTTTGCATGCATCATCTATACATGCTGATGGTTTCCCCATTTACTCATCTTCCACTGCCTACATGCTTTTTTTGTTGACATAGTAAAATTCCATAATATTGAATTTGCGCTTCCAGCTATAGCACCTCAAAAATATTTAAGTTGGTTGCATAAATCTAGGATCCATTTCTTTTTGAATCATTATATACCCAAAAGCCTTAATGGGTGGCACAAACTCCAAATATATTTATAAAAGAATGGCCATGCATTCATGCAACCACCAGAGCTATAACTCCATTCCTTGTACCTGAATTGGACAAAATTCATCCTACAAAGCCTAAATACAGATCAAAATATGTCCCTTATTAGCCATATGTGGGGTTTCATTACACCGACAACAACATTAGCTAGGGTTTCATTACACTCGAAAGGTCAACCAAATTTGCTATTAGCCAAATTAGGCTTACACATAGCCACAACTAATTATGGTAGACCATTTTTATCAATGTTAGGGAATTTTGGCAATGTGTTTGCGTCTAGTTTGAATTATTTTGGCCATTTTTGAAGGAGGGCGCAGCGGAAAAATTACCAAAACAAATAAGCACACAGCAAAATAACCGAGCAGAGCAATGCAACCCAGGACAGAACATGACAAGGGCAAACTACCCAGAACCTTAACCCCATTTCATTAGACCTCAAAAGATATTTATACAAATAGAATTATCGTCATAGCGCTTGGCACATGCCGGAAATGCACGCCATTCACAAAGATTTCATAATATCTCTTGGATCCATGAGCCCAACAGCTCAGGTGCTCCTCAATGCACTACAATATATGGGAGGGAACGCTATGCATATCATCTAGACACGTAGAAGCAAACATTTAATATTTCAGGTGGAAGAAATAATTTGTTGTCCATCAGGCTTGAATACATATCCGCCGGACAGATTCCCAGTAAATGAGATAGGTTGGAAATTAATTCCAACAATTTTGATTAAGTATCATGGGGCATATGTTTAATTTTTTTTTTGCAATTTTGCCCCAAAAAGAAAGGTTTTCCATCTTTCTTCATGGAGCTTACATTATATGAAGATCACTCGGCCTCTTTAGCCAATTTAATCCAGTTTTGTGTAGTTTTTCCATTTGGGAGTTTGAATTTCATCAAGTCTTGGCATTCATCTTAATATTTATGTGCTTCTCTTTCCATCTGGATGTCTTGATTTGAGCTATTGTTTTGATAGTCTCGAGATATTGCTAGCCTTGTATAAGTTCTTTTCATTTACACTTGTAACCATTTTGTAGCAGATCATCCATTAATATATAAGGAAACTCACTCCTCTCTTTTTCTCCTCTTAAAGTATTAGAGATTGTAGCAACCGCTTGTGGATTTTTCCATTGAACTTTCCAAACATAATCCAAACCAGGAATGAATATTTTAGAGTTTGAACAGTTGAATAGATCATCATTTTATAATGGTATTGCTGTTGATTTGTGTGGGCTATCATTCAGACCTCAACGTATAGGGGGTATGGCAATAGGGACACTCTGGTTGGAATACTTTACCCCTTACAGAGGCCTATTGAATCCATATCAAAGCAAGGAACTTGAATGAGGTGTGGGGAGTTGGGGAGTTGGGGTTCCGAGAGGATTCAAATTTGGATGTGTTGATGGAGTAGCACTTTGAGATAGAGAACATTGTAGAGAACAGACCCCACTTTGAAATATGATGCAACTTTATAGTTGAGTCACTTGCAAAGGAATTGAGAAATCTAAGGGAAAGATTAGAACATGCCCCAAAAAAAAAGCATTAATAAGTGAAGTTTCTCCATTAAGAAGTTTGTCCAAGTGATTCCTAATCCTATCCTGATTCCTAAGAAATATTTGGACTATACGCCTATGAAATTCTGGATCCTAATCTCATTTTTCCCATGAATGTTGTTTACTACTTCCATGGGATGATAAAAGAGATGGTGGTTAGAGGATATGAAGAGGGTACTACTCTCTTTGGTTTTGTCTAGTACTTTCGTCATAGTAACAGGCTCTTTGGAATACCCACATAATTCTTAAGCAATTTTGAAAAGATGAGCATAAACAAATTTGGATGCCTTTATACAAGAAATGTTTTCATTTGTATCGATTTGTTGTAAGGGGGGTCAAAGCGATTGAAGGTTGTTTGGGACTTTTTACTAGTTTTTGTAATGAGATAAATCCTTGAGACGCTGGTATAATCAATATGCACACTTAATCCAATATATAATCCATGAAAACAGGACAATGGTCCTTTGAATGTCCTTGTGCTCTACACTTTGTACACCAAATTTCTTCTTTAACATCCTTTCCTTTCTTAATATCATGCACTTGCAAAGTTAGGTTTGCTAGTTGGTTCTGCAACTGCGCAACATCGTTGCTTGTTCCAGTAATTGGTGAAGCTTCTAGTTTCATAGCCATCTCTAGAGCTTGTTCTTGACTATTGAGATTCTATTGCATAAGAGGAAGTCTAATATGAGGAAGCAGCGCAACAATGAACCATTCCTTATGCTGCTGCGGTGCAAACTCAAAGCTTACTTGATCTATCAAGGCTTTGAACTTCTGATCAAAGTCCCATACTGATTCTGTAGATAACTGTTTTATGTCTTTGATTTCTGTTATGCACTGTGATTCTGATTTAGGCTTCTTGAATTCTTTAATCATAGCACTTCTTACATCAGCAAGCATCCTATTCTGTGCTGCTGAGTATTTCATAAACCAAGTTAAGGCTCTCTCTCTTAAGTGGTTGCTAACTAAACCAGCTTAACATCATCATCGTTAATTTGCTTGATCGTCCAAATGGCTTCACATAGAAATCAGTGCTGCTCAGGGTCTTCTAGCCCTGTTCCTCAAAAGGTTGGTAACTTCATGTCATCACCCATCCTTCTTGCGCTAGGTTGATATGGATGTGCTGTGGGACTGCCTCCAGGATGGTTAAACAAAGGTGGGGCTGAGGTACTAGAAGTACCGTACGGGCTACTAGAGGGTGTTACTGCGGGGTTATGCTGAGCCCCGTCTGGCTTTTGCGGTGTAAAAGGGTGATAAGGGATATGAGCACTCCCTTGTCTCTCTATATGGCTCGCTTTACAAGCTCGACTATCTTCTGGGATAGACTCAAAAGGATGCTGGTCGAGGCCTACTTTATACCGTTTTCCACTACGAGTACAACCAATAACTTTAAGGTCATTATCAGAATCTGCGGACATTACTTGTCTATGCTATTCATCAGAAGATATGCATAGTTTTTCTTTTTCATATAAGAGCATTTTAATCCACAAGTTCAGAGAATTTAAGAACTTACCCCTGTATGCTTTGAAGAAGCTCCTTTCAGCCTTGCTGAAGCTCTTTCTCGTATCTACTACAAACTCGGTGATGAAGCCTTCTAGCAGACTGTTCAACCAAAAGTCTATTGCGCGGGACACAGGATTATCTACCCGCTTCAGAATGCTAGCCAGCTCAGTCATCCAAACAATAGGGCGATCAACATGCACAGTGGGTCCAGTATGTGCTAGCTTGGATACCCACTCATGCAACTTGATTGCAAATGTTACAAAGAAGATTTCGTGAAGGTCAGTATAAATATGTTTCTGCAACCAATCCTTTGTTTGAAGCCTAGGGCTTCTATTTTCACGTTTAGCAAACTCTCTAGCCTTCGAATCGAACCAGTCTTGAATTTCTTTAGTTGTAGGATTCCAGCACCACATTGCCTTCAAAATAATAGGGTTAAAGCCGACAATGGAATCATTTGTTGACTCCCCTTTTCTCTAGGTTTTGCATCAATCTCGCACATCGGTGAAATAACAAGTCTCAAGGCAACGGAACCATTTGTTGGCTCCCTTTCTCTCTAGGTTTCGCATCAATCTCGCACGTCAGTGGAATAACAAGTCTCAAGGAAACGAGACCATTTGTTGGCTCCCTTTCTCTCTAGGTTTCGCATCAATCTCCCACGTCGGCATAATAACAAGTCTCAAGGCAACGAAATAATTTGTTGGCTGCTTTCTGGACAGACCCGGGTTTTCAGGATGTGCAGCAACAAACACCCCTTGGCACACTGGCCCTTTCAGCAACGAGCTGCAAGCAGCCCGCAGTCTCACCCGAAGTGGCTATGGGGGGGCTAAGGAATCAGGTTTCCTTAACCTAGGTGACGTGGAGACTACGGTATTCTCCCTTCCCTTCTTAATAGAGCGTCTTGCCCTTTCACAGGTCTCACAACACCACAGCGCCGGGACTCACTCTTCCCAGCCTAGCTGCGCGGTATCTCCGCACCTGCGCACGAGGCGTTTTCCCACTACGTCCGATACACTATGTATCGTCCTTGCCCTCGTGCCACAACGCAGTAACACACTCCTTAAGCGCTACCGCGGCAGTTTTCTCACAGACTCATTCGACAAGGCACATGTACACTTCTAAGGGAGCTTCAAGGAACTACTCTTCATACTTATTCATAAAGATAGCGAAACATTCATAGAAACATAGACAGTAAAGCAAAGAATTGCAATCACATAAAGCATAACCACAACAACTAGAATTACGTAGTACGCCTCCAGGAGGGAAATCACGTCCACATGACTATCTTATATTATCTTTAGATGGGGCTAACACAGTTCTGCTGCGCACACAGCTGTAGCCTTAGATCCTTCTGGGAAAATCCACGCACACAGCTCGGAGCCCTTCTCTTAGATCTATTCTCTTATTCTACAGGTATTACAATACCAAAGACATACAATTACATTCCCCTCTCAGTCCTCTTACGACTGGTCGTTACATACAATGGCTTTTACGCCAATCGGTCTCCTGCGAGATCGCGGCCTACTTACATACATACAATGATCCTTAACAACTTTACAAAATACAGCAATACAAAAGACTCAGACATCAACTTAGACTGTCTGGGTAACCTTCTCACCTTCTAACCTTCTAACCTTCCCAATTACACATATATATATGTACCCCTGAGGGTCGCACCTTTACAAAACTGTGGGCCTTTCCCAACAGTGCTCCCCAAAAACCCTAACCACTGACACGGCTAGGTGTACTATAGGTGCCTCTTGCAGTCACGTCGTAGCTTCCTGCAGACTCCACAATTTCCGGCACAGATCGCGAGTATGGGCGTCGCTTCATGGTTCTTTGCTCCTTGTCCGTTGCCTTCAATGCTTCGGCCCGTTGCTCTTCCTTGGTCCGAGCAACCATAACTTCTGTACTTTGCCTTAATGAGGGTAGCTGAGCCCTCTTTCGTCGCTTCATTTATTGTGGTGGTTGAGATTTCTACTCGGCCATCTTATTTACTTCTTTCCCTTGACCTACACGCGAGCTCCGCGATTTCCAGCCCGTAATCTGCGGTGAGCTCGTCCATCTCGCGCCGTACCGCGCACTATTCATTTCTGCCAAAAATGGTGCTTTTCCTCAAAATTGGCAGCTTTGCCATAGTTGTGGCCTATGCTCCAAAAGGTCTACAAGACAAAGTATAACAGTGATGGGACTGTTGAAAGACACAAAGCAAGGTTAGTTTCTAAGGGATTCACACAGAAGTATGGCATTGATTATGAAGAAACCTTTGCACCTGTAGCAAGGCAAGAAACTATCAGAATGTTGATTTCACTGGAAGCACAAAAGAAATGGAGCATTCATCACATGGATGTGAAAAGTGCCTTCTTGAATGGGTACTTAGAAGAGGAAGTCTATGTGGAACATCCACAAGGTTTTGAAGTGCAAGGAAAAGAACATCAAGTCTACAAGTTGAAGAAGGCTTTGTATGGCCTAAAGCAAGCACCAAGAGCTTGGTATGCCAGGATTGATGGATATTTTCAAGAGAATGGCTTCAAAAGAAGTAAGAGTGAACCTACCCCTTACTATGAACAAGAAGGTAATGATATTCTTATTGTCAGTTTATATGTTGATGATTTGTTGTATATGGGTAGCAGTTCTAAGATGAAGGATGAATTCAAATTTGCTATGATGCGTGAGTTTGAGATGAAAGATTTAAACCTCATGCAATATTTTCTTGGAATGGAAGTTTATCAAAGTGAAGATGAAATTTTTATTTGTCAGACAAAGTATGCAAAGGATATGTTGAAGAAATTTGATATGGCTGATTGCAAACCATCTCCTACTCCAAATGCTCATGGAGTTGTGTTGTGTAGAGATGATGGTGTTGAAATGGCTGATGAGACAGTTTACAGAAGTATTGTTGGAAGCTTAATGTTTCTAACACACACAAGGCCTGATATTGCTTATTCAGTTTCACTTGTTTCTAGGTATATGACAATGCCATCTGAAATGCATATGAATGCAGCTAAAAGAATTCTGAGGTATGTGAAAGGAACTCTAAATTTTGGCATTCATTACTATACTTCTAAGAGTTTTGAATTGGTTGGCTTCAGTGATTCTGATTGGGGAGGTAGTTTGGATGATAGAAAGTCTACATCTGGCAACTGTTTTTCTTTTGGTTCTGGTTTGATCACTTGGAGCTCAAAGAAGCAAAGTATAGTTTCTCTTTCTTCTACAGAAGCAGAATATGTTGCAGTCACCTCAGCAGGCACACAAGCATTATGGCTTAGAAAAGTTCTTGAAGAAATTGAAGAAAAACAAATTCAACCTACAGTAATTTTTTGTGATAATATGAGTGCCATCAAATTGGCCAAGAATCTAGTACATCATAGCAAGACAAAACATTTTGACTTGAAGTATCATTTTATTCGAGATTTGGTCCAAAAGAAGCAAGTTGAATTGAAATACATCAACATTCAAAAACAACTAGCAGACATCTTCACTAAGGCAGTCTCAAAGGCCCAGTTTTTTATTCTCAGAGATCTTATTGTGAGCCCTCTCATCATCAAGGGGGAGTATGTTGATAATTGATGTTGTGTAGAATTTGACAGTGTTTATTAAATAAATTTGCAGCAAACTTCACTGCATGCTAATGCATGTGAAGAATTAAATAATTTGCATAATTATACAGCAACCTACAGCTGATTTTACGGCATGTAAATAATGCCTTTATTTCTATGCAATGTAATCTATATAAGTATGTAGCGGTGAAGTCTAAAGATCAATGGGAAATAAACAATTAGGTTTTCTTTTCCTGTGTTTGATTAAAAGCTTCTCTCTTGTTTTCTGTGTTGTTTCATTTCATTGTGCTATTTTAAACTAGGCTCTTTTATAATCTTCAATTCAGACCTCAACGTATAGGGGGTATGGCAATGGGGACACTTTGGTTGGAATACTTGACCCCTTGCAGAGGCCTATTGAATCCATATCAAAGCAAGGAACTTGAATGAGGTGTGGAGAGTTGGGGTTCCAAGAGGATTCGAATTTGGATGTGTTGATGGAGTAGCACTTTGAGATAGAGAACATTGTAGAGAATGATCCAAGAAGACTAAAGTTAGAGGTGTCAAATATGAAATATGATGCAACTTTATAGTGAATTGAAATCTGATGCAACTTTATAGTTGAGTCACTTGCAAAGGAATTGAGAAATCTAAGGGAAAGATTAGAACATGCCCCAAAAAATAAAGCATTAATAAGTGAAGTTTCTCCATTAAGAAGTTTGTCCAAGTGATTCCTAATCCTATCCTGATTCCTAAGAAAGATTTGGACTATACGCCTATGAAATTCTGGATCCTAATCTCATTGTTCCCATGAATGTTGTTTACTACTTCCATGAGATGATAAAAGAGATGGTGGTTAGAGGATATGAAGAGGGTACTACTCTCTTTGGTTTTGTCTACTACTTTCGTCATAGTAACAGGCTCTTTGGAATACCCACATAATTCTTAAGCAATTTTGAAAAGATGAGCATAAACAAATTTGGATGCCTTTATACAAGATATGTTTTCATTTGTATCGATTCGTTGTAAGGGGGTCAAAGCGATTGAAGGTTGTTTGGGACTTTTTACTAGTTTTTGTAATGAGATAAATCCTTGAGACGCTGGTATAATCAATATGCACGCTTACATAATTTACAGATCACTCATCGCGCCAATGAAACCAAGAGAATCATATCATTATCAAAAATCCCTTCATCTGTAAAATTTTATATTATATATGGAATTGACAAGGATACACCATTCTGTATACAGTTGCGTGGAAGGTGATGGATTCAGCTATGGAAGATGGCCTGGCAATAGAGGAAAGGATAGGTATTCATGGATATCGCCGTGGATTGGTCCGCGATAGTGTTTTTCGTATACTAAAACATTGGTTGCAAAATCAAGAGAGGGAAATCCTTCAAACATCACATATGGCATCCAGTTTACTTGGAAGAAACAAACAAAAACACACTTGAAGCATGAAGCAAGCAAAGTGGCATTACCTGGTCAGATGAATCGAATGCAATATATATGCCTGGATGCAGGTATAATGATACGAAACCTCCTGAGTTGCAGCAGAGCGATGACGGAGAACTTCAGTGGCGAACAAGGGAGAGTGGGGTCTGTTTGATCGATAGTTTGGTTTGAACTGGAGTGCACTAACCTCCAACTGACATGACTTGGAATGGGCAAGCAGTGAAGTGACATGAACCCGGATTGCAACATGATTTGGAATGGGCTTATAAATACCATCAAAGTTGCCTCTATCCATCACTTAGAAACTGTAAATTCAAAATTCATTACATATGAGATTTTAAAAATAAAAAGATATTACATAGAGATTTTAATATATGAGATTTTTAAAATAAAAAGCCTTACGAGGTAAATATAAAAATATTACATATGAGTGTTTAAAAATAAAAAAGATATTACATATGAGATTTTAATATAAGATTTTTAGAATATGAGATTTTAAAAATAAAAAGATATTACATATGAGATTTTAAAAATAAAAAGCATTATATTTAGAGCAATATCTTTTAAACTTTATTTTAAATAAATAAATATATAATTATTAATATACATTTATTTTAAATATGAGACAATTTGATAAAAATAAAATAGATAATAATAATAAATTAATAATTCATTATTAATAAATAAATAATTTTAATTATTAAAATATAATATAATTATGTTTAACAATACCAAACTTTCATAAAAATATATAAATCTTTAATAATAATAATAATAATTTTTAAAAAAAAGTGATGAATAGTGTGTTTAAATACTGATCATTACATGAGAAACAAATCACACCATCTTTCATACAAAGCCCATGTGATCAGATAAACTCCTGCGATATCATTCACTGAATTTACGTGAAGCAATTATGGCGACCAACGTACCGCTCGATTCATCCCAGAAGCAGTCGCGTCAGGATGATCTTCAAGCTAGAGCCTCTGTACCATCTGATGAAGCTTTGGGTGATGGTGGATTAATGGAGCAAGAGCTTTTGGACGCCGATATCTTGTTGCCATCTATTCTGCCATTCAAGAAAGTACAAACATCAGTTAAGTATCCCACCGATCATTCAAACAAGAAACGATTGAAGCATTTAGAGCAGATCATTCAGGCAGAAAACTATGATTCTTATCCTGCAGGAGAGCCCAATTATGTCAATATTGAATCTACGCCTCCCAATTATGTGGCTTCAGGTGATGGTGGAATGGAGCAAGAGCTTTTGGACGCCGATATCTTATTGCCATCTGTTCTGCCATTCAAGAAAGTACAGAAACCAGTCAAGCATCCCAACGACAATTCAAACAAGAAGCAATGGAAGCATTTAAAGCAGATTATTAAGGCAGAAAACCATGATTCTTATCCTGCTGGCGAGCCCAATTATATTAATATTCAATCTACGCCCTCCAGTTATCCTGCAAAGACTTATTGTGACATTACTGGGTTCGCCACTTCCTACAAGGATCCCCGTACCAATCTTCGGTATGCAAATGCCGATCTGTTCAAGCATGTAAGAAGGCTTTCCAATAAAGATGTTCAATCGTACCTGGCCTTCAGAAAGGCCGCAGTTGTATTGAAATGAAATGGTTGGGAATGATTCCATTGTTCACAGCTTTGAAGAAATGAAATGGCTCAGTGAGATAGTTATGCTATTAGATTCATAGCTTTTTGTATTTCCCATAAGATTAAAATGGAGTAACAGCACAATTTCATGCAAATTAAGTTTGAAATGGATTTGTATGCTTGACCATGCAAATTAGGTTTGAAATGAATGTTTATGCTTGGCCATTCAAGATATGCATTCTTGACACAATAACAGTAACTTAGCACAGTGCCATATAAATTAGGTTTGAAATGGATGTTTAAGTTTGAAATTTAGATTTGAAATGAATCTTTATGTAATAGATATAGATAATCTAAATTAAGACTCGCACAGCTACAAGTCGATAGGTGTAATAAATTATTTTATGTTTGAAATTTAAATTTGAAATGAATCTTTAATAGATATAGTTGATCTAAATTAAGATTCATACAGCTACAAGTTAATAGGTGTAATCAACCATTTTATTTTGTGAAGATAGTTGATTATTAAATAAAAGTTAAACATTAAATTAATTAATATAAACATTAAACTAACATATAATTTAATTTCCAATAAAAATAATAAGAATAAAATACAAGAATAGGAAAATCTTGAAATGAATCTTTATGTTTTATGCATCCAAATGATATGTTATTGAAATGATATGATTTACTGTTGTAGATGACTGCATTCACAATTTGTTCTTAGGGAAATGGTTGACTTGTGATTATGGCAAAACCCGTGATGCCAACAAAGCAAAGTATCTTCCTTGTCACCCTAAATGGTAGGGCCAATTCAAATCTTGAATGTAGAAGGATGGATTTAGCTTTGGCAATAGCAAATGTGTGGAATAAATTTATTAATTTTTTTTCATTTCATCAATGATAATGTTTTTATTTTAAAATAACATATTTAAAATGAAAAAAAATAATATGAAAAAGGAGTGAATTCATATTTATAATTAGAAATTGTAATTCAAACATTAAAATCGAAAAAAATTAGTTCAAAGTAATAATTTTGGGTTGCAGATTTAATATTTTTTTTTGTAATTTATGTTTTGTTTGTTAGTTAGTGAACTTTCTGTAATTTAGGTTTTGTTTGTTAGTTAGTGAACTTTGTAAGCATTGATCGAATTAAGGTTTAGGTAAGATCTCATATAATAAGATTAGATCAAATTAATTAATAAGATATATATATATATATATATATATATATATATATATTTTAAGTATATAAGAAATTTGTTTTGACTAATTATACTTAATATTTTTACATTCATTTTTAAATACTCACGTTTTACTAATACAGAAAAATGCTAAATAGTTTGATTTACAATCAGTTTCAAGTGAGCTCAAATGCCAACCTAAGGGGTCATTATTTATTTATGATGAATTAAATAATGTTGACTACGATTATGAGACTCTGTTTCACAATAGTTTCATGATATGATTTAAATATCATGTAGTATTGCATATGGATTCTTATTTCATGATGGTTTCATTTTAATGGAAATACAATATTGTAGGTGGTTTTTTATTTCAAAATGGTAACAATCTAATTAAAACTATGGGAGTTGGTTATGATGTTTTCATGATAGAAATTGATGGCATGTGATAGTTACATGTGGTTTTTTGTTGCATAATGGATAAATAATATGATGGCCATGATGGTATGTGATGATAACCTATAGATTCTTGAGATTTCAATATGTTGATGATCACAACAACGAAACGGGCAATTAGCATCAGAAATTGCATTGACTTGTATTGTGTTTTCCCCCAAGTTTGAGCTCATCACTAGGCACTCAATCCGGAGAAAGAAAGATTTTAAAAAATCCACTCAAATTACGTCAACTTTAGCGCTAGGTACAGTGAGTGCTTGGATTTGCTCCTAGTTTAGCGTCGAGTTTTGTCCCTTTTTAACATCGAGAACTACTCCTTGTTTAGCGTCAAGTGTGGATTCCTTTTTAGCTCCAAGTAAAGCTTTCAAGTTTGCTTCCATTGTTGCTTCCAATTTGGCTTCTTTATTAGTGTCGAGTGGCACTTTTGTCGTAGCACTAGATTTTGCTTCCTTTTAGTGCTCGCTTTTGCTTCCTTTTTAACATTAGGTTTTTCTTCTACTATTGTTTCCATTATAGCTTCTAGTGTTGTTTCTAGTATTTCTTGCACTATAATAGCTTCCATTATTGATTCCATTATAGATTCCAATATTGATTTCATTGTAGCTTCCACTTTGAATTCCATTTTTGCTTCCTATGTGATGTCGGGTTTTGCTCCTTATTTGGAACCGATTTTGGAAGTTTCCTATTGAGCACCTAGTTTTGCTTCCTTTTTAGAGCTAAGGTTTGCTTCCTTTAAATGTCGAGTTTAGGTTCATATTTAACATTGAGTTTTTCTTCATTTTTAGCACCCAATTTAGATTCCTATTTAGAGCTTATAATAACACCTAGTTTGGATTTCATTTTCCTGTCGAGCTTTGATTCCATTTTAAGGTTATATTTTGCTTCCATTTTAGTACCTCATGTCGCTTCCTTTATAGCTTCCACTTTATTATTTTCATTTTATTAATTTTAAATAAATTAATGAAATATATCATAGTTCTTAAATAACATATATCAATATAAAAAACACGTATCTCATTTCAAATTTATAGCATAAAATTATAAATAAATTTAAGGGAAATTGAAAACATCCATCCAAACTAGCTTTGAAATAATCATACATAGTAAATTTCTCCATCACAAAAAAATCTACAACTTCATGTATATATAAATTAACATGATAATTCTGATGACATCATCATTATCTATAATTAAAACAAGTAAAAGTAAAATATATTATTAGATCAATATCACTCCATGGAAATCATTATAGAAATAGTAAAAACAACAAGTTAATGCCAAAATCATAAGATTCGAGATTTGGGTAATTTAAATTAAATTGATGAAAAATATCATAGTTCTTAAATAACATATATCAATAAAAAAAAGATATTGCATTTCAAATTTATAGCATAGCCTTTATGATTAAATTTAAGGGAAATTGGCAACATCCATTCAAACTAGCAAATTCATCGCACATAGTAAATATCCATAAAAAAAACATCGACAACTTCCAATATATATAAACTAACAAGATGATACTAATTACATCATCATCATCTATAATTAAAGTAGGTGAAAGTCAAATATATACCATGCTAGATCAATATACAACAAGTCAATACCAAGATAAGAAACAAGATTTTTTTTCTCTCTCTCTCTCTCTCTCTCTCTCTCTCTCTCTCACTATATATATATATATATATATATATATATAAGTCAAAATAATATAGGTATCATAATGATATCTGAACAAAAATCCATCGTACAAGTCAATATGAGCAACGTCACTCGCTACCACCAGCAACATCCTCCTCCTCCTCATGGGAATCTTAGTCGTCATCATCTTCATTAACTCCTAGAGTCAATACAGACTCAACATACTCCGGATCATCATCAATTGGATCATCTTGCACTCCTGTGTTTGGCGAAAAAAAACATTCAAAATTAAAAGTTAGTATTAGTTACTTACCATAATTCATATATGTGTTATACTGCTAATCTTACATCATATGAAAGTGAACCATAATAATATTACATAATCATATTACATCATATGAAATTAAACCATAATAAATATGAGATAAGTTACAACTAAGATGTCATTCCAATTATGTCTCAACCCTCTCATGTCATTATCTAAAAATTTATTCTTTAACATTTACTTTGAAATATATACAAGTTTCCAATCAAATAGAATTATAGATGCCATATTCCAATTCAAGATACTAATACTATCGTAAATTCAAGTTTACAATCAAATACATCATATATGTACATGCCACACTCATAACTGCTAAAGCTATGGGCCATGCAAGGTAGTAAATATATGTCGCAATTGTGCACTACCGTAGTACCATATTGTCAATAAATGTAGAGTTGCAATTCATAGAGCCAATAAATTTAGATTCGTGGTTCCATACTACCAATCAATGTAAATCATCATATTGTATTTGAAAATGCCAGGTCACTCAAGTCTCATCATCTATGCTAACTTGAGGAGATGAGTTTGTAATTTTGCATAACATGTACATGCCAAATGTGTTCTTATATCTACTAGGCATGCATCATATTTGATGAAAAACACTCTAATGGAATCTCAACATGCTAGGCATATATCATATGTTGTGAATAGAAAACTAACATGGTGAGATTTGCTTCTTCTACATCATAAAAATATCGTAACAACACTCTAAAATATGTCAATATGGATTCTCAACTTGTTGGCCATTCATAAATATATGAATTGAAATATAATATGCTAAGATTGCTTCCAATATGTTTGCATAACATCATAAAAATGGTCAAAGAAACCTTCTCTACATGTTGCATACACCCCAAACAATCATGAACAACACTCTAAATGGGGTACTAATGCCTTGCAGTCATGTGTATCCTTCAAAAGGAGTGCATCATGCTGTATGTTGGGTTCCAATATGTAATACCCAAAAGGGTGTTAGATGAAGTTACTTGCCATCATTTGATGCTATCCAAACATTACAAATAACCTCAACCTTATATAAAAATGCCTAACATAGTGAAAGATGACTATTGTGCATTTATTAGGCTTTGAAATATGCTACCAATCTGTCATTTCTATTCCATAATGAAGGCTTAGAGAATGAACAAACATAAATAGCATAAATGCTTCTTGTCATGAAAGCTAGTAAATATAGGTCACAATTGTGCACTACTATAAATGCATAACCATATTATCATATTGCCAATAAGTGTAATGTTGCAATTCATAGTCCCAATAAATTTAGAGTCATGGTTCCATACTACCTGTAAATGTAAAGCATCATATTGTATAAAAAAATGCAAGGTCATTCAAGTCTCATAGAAATAAATAAAAATCTCATTACAAACAACATAGTGAAGAAATTATTAGGAAATAGTTTTTTTTTTTAAATTGTTACTAATTTTGTAATCTAAATAACAAATTCTTATTACAAACAAAATATAGTAAGGCTAAGATGGAAAAATAGTTAGTAATAGATAACTAATTATTAGAGAAATATAAAATATGAAATTTAAATTAGGTAGCATGTGATTCAAAAATTACCATAGTTTTCCTCCATTGGAATTTGTTGCGCCAAAGGTGCATCTTCTTCTTATCTCAACCTTGCTCTTTGTTGTCTCATCCTTTCTCTATTCTTTTCATGCTCTTCATAGTCTTTTTGTTAACGAGCATGCTTCCTTTGTCGTTTTATTTTACTCCCCATCAAGCTCAAGGATAATTTTAAGGACCCATACTTAATTAAAAGTGTATAAACCTTGGTGAATCTTACCAATTCTTAAAATGTCAACTATAAAATATTGGCGATATTTTTCTAAAAATATTTAAATTTCTAAGGATTTTATATAGTTTATATAATAATTTGGCGAATTTTAGAGAAAAATTTTTACCCCATCAAAATTGGGCAAAATGGGGCTTCAAAAAATGCAAATTGGCGAATCTTTTATTGGAAAAAAACATGGAAAAATAGCCCATGGGCTAAATTTCGCCCCTAAAATTATCCTTGAGATTCAAGCTTGAATGACAACAAACAAAAATTTCTTCCAATTTTTATAACAAACAACAATATGTTAAAATGGAATTTGAAGTAGATCTACAAAAAACTTCATACATGTATAATGAAATCTAATTGAGCAACATGAAATTCACATAGATCTAATTGAAACCAAACTAACAATGATTTAAACAAGTGTTGTTGGAAATTGTTTACTGGTTATATAGAGGTTGGTTGTTGTTTTTGCGTGGGAATGGTGGTTGGACAACATTAATTTCCCAACCCCTTTTTGAATCATATATGTTATCTTGAGAGATGAGTTTGTAATTTTGGATACATTTACATGCCAAAGCTGTTCTTATATCTACAAGGCATGCATCATATATGATGAACAACACTCTAATAGCTTCTCAACATGCTAGGAATATAGCATATGTTGAGAATAGAAAATTAACATGGTGAGTTAATTTGCTTCTTCTCCATCGTAAAAATATCATAACAACACTCTAAAATATGTCAACATGGATTTTGAACATGTTGGTCATTCACAAATAAATGAACTGAAATCTAATATGTTATGATTGCTTCTAATATGTAGACATAACATCATAAAGAACAACCAAAAAAACCTTCTCTACATGTTGAATACACCCCAAATAATCATGAATAACACTCTAAAGTGGGGTACTAATGTCTTGCAATCATGTGTATCCTTCAAAGGGAGTGCATTCATTGTGTAAGTTGGGTTCCAATATGTAATACCCAAAAGAGTCTTAGATGAAGTTTCTTGCCATCATTTGAAGCCATCTAAACATCACAAATAACCTCCACCTTATATGAAAATGCTTAATAGAGTGCAAGATGACTAGTGTGTGTTTATTAAGCTTTGAAATATGCTACCAATTTGTCATTTACCTTCCATAAAGAAGGCTTAGAGAATGACCAAACATAAATAGCATAAATGCTTCTCATCATGCAAGCTAGTAAATATAGGTCACAATTGTGCACTACCATAAATGCATAACCATAGTACCATATTGCCGATAAATGTAGATGTGTAATTCATAGTCCCAATAAATTGAGAGTCGTGGTTCCATACTACCAGTAAATGTAAATCATCATATTGTATAAAAAATGCAAGGTCATTGAAGTCTCATAATCTATGCTATCTTGAGAGTTGAGTTTGTAATTTTGCATAGCATATACATTCCAAATATTTTCTTATATCTACTTGGCATGCATCATATATGATGAACAACACTATAATAGATTCTCAATATGCTAGGAATATAGAATATGTTGAGAATATAAAACTAACATGTGCTTATTTTTGCTTCTTCTGCATCATAAAAATATCATAACATCACTCTAAAATATGTCAATATGGATTCTGAACATGTTGGTCATTCATAAATAAATGAACTAAAATCTGATATGTTATGATTGCTTCTAATATGTAGACATAATGTATCATAAAGAACAACCAAAAAAACCTTCTCTACACGTTGCATACAACCCAAACAATCATGAACAACACTCTAAATGGGGTTACTAATGTCTTGCAATCATGTGTATCCTTCAAAGGGAGTGCATTCATGGTCTAAGTTGGGTTCCAGTATGTAATACCCAAAAGAGTGTTAAATGAAGTTGCTTGCCATCATTTGATACCATCCAAACATCACAAATAACCTCCACCTTATATAAAAATGCCTAATAGAGTGCAAGATGACTTGTGTGTGTTTTTTAAGTTTTGAGATATGCTACCAATCTGTCATTTACCTTCCATATTGAAGGATTAGAGAATGACCAAACAAAAATAGTATAAATGCTTCTCGTCATGAAATCTAGTAAATATAGCTCACAATCGTGCACTGCCATAAATGCATAACCATAGTATCATATTGCCAATAAATGTAGAGTTGCAATTCATAGTCCCAATAAATTTAGAGTTATGGTTCCATACTAGTAATAAATGTAAAGAATCATATTGTATCAAAAAATGCAAGGTCATTCTAGTCTCATCATCTATTCTATCTTGAGAGATGCGTTTGTAATTTTGAATAACATGTACATGCCAAATTTGTTCTTATATCTACTAGGAATGCATCATATATGATGAACAACACTCTAATAACTTATCAACATGGTAGGAATATAGCATATGTTAAGAATAGAAAACTAACATGGTGAGTTTTGCTTCTTCTCCATCATAAAAATATCATAACAACACTCTAAAATATGTCAATATGGATTCTGAACATCTTGGTCATTCATAAATAAATGAACTAAAATATAATATGGTATGATTGCTTCTAATATGTAGACATGACATCATAAAGAACAACAACAAAACCTTCTCTACATGTTGCATACACCCCAAACAATCATGAACACCACTCTAAATGGGGTACTAATGTCTTGCAATCATGTGTATCCTTCAAAGGGAGTGCATTCATGGTCTAAGTTGGGTTCCAATATGTAATACCCAAAAGACTGTTAGATGAAGTTGCTTGCTGTCATTTGATGCCATCCATACATCACAAATAACCTCCACCTTATATAAAAATGCCTTATAGAGTGCAAGATGACTGGTGTGTGTTTATTAAGCTTTGAAATATGCTACCAATTTGTCATTTACCTTCCATAATGAAGACTTAGAGAATGACGAAATATAAATAGCATAAATGCTTCCAGTCATGCAAGCTAGTGAATATAGGTCACAATTGTGCAGTACCATAAATGCATAACCAGAGTATTGTATTGCCAAGAAGTGTAGAGTTTCAATTCATAGTCCCAATAAATTTAGAGTCGTAGTTCCATATTACCAATAAATGTAAATCATCATATTGTATCAAAAAATGCAAGGCCATTCAATTCTCATCATCTATACTATCTTGTGAAATGAGTTTGTAATTTTGCATAACATGTACATGCCAAATATGTTCTTATATCTACTATGCATCATATATGATGAACAACACTCTAATAGTTTCTCAACATCTTAGGAATATAACATATGTTCAGAATATAAAACTAACATGTTGAGTTTTGCTTCTTCTCCATCATAAACATATCATAACAACACTCTAAAATATGTCAATATGGATTCTAAACATGTTTGTTCATTCATAAATAAATGACCTAAAATCTAATATGCTATGATTTCTTTTAATATGTAGAAATAACATCATAAAGAACAACCAAAAAAACGTTATGTGCATGTTGAATACACCCCAAACAATCATGAACAACACTCTAAATGGGGTACTAATGTTTTGCAATCATGTGTATCCTTCAAAGGGAGTGCATTCATGGTCGAAGATGGGTTATGTTGTGGCCAGGGTAGTTTTTAGGGGTGAAATTTCGCCAATTGGTTATTTTTTGGGCTTTTTTTCAAAAAATAAATTCGCTATTTGGTCATTTTTAGTCTCTAATATCGCCTATATTTATATAAAATATGTTTTTTTATGATAATATTCGCCAAACTTTACATGTTTCAGTAGTAAATTGTATGTTTCATATTTAATACTTTCCTACCTATCTATATTCATCTTTTTTTCAATCCAAAATAATCGCCTAGGATAGTATACTTAAGTATAATATTATAATCCTTAAAAAATACCCTGGTTGTGGCCACAACATTCTCCCTACTTTTCTATTTTGAGAAATGGAAAAGTAGGGGCCCCATAAACTAAATTTTTCGCATGGTGAGTGCAACTGGAATTGACATGTGAATAGTGACCAAGTCGAATGAAGTCTTACTATTGGAATGTTTATTGATCCCTTCACGATGATCTTTCTCAATCACCATCATCATCCCTAAAAAAGTAATCCAAACTACTGAATCTAGTTGTTTTAACCTCTACTAATAACTTACTTTAATACAACCATTTGGACTGCTAGTTTCATAATCCGGTATGGTGTTCCCAAGCCTCCTGTGCATAATTCCTAGCCATTGCCTCCTGATCTTCATTTGTAACTACGCTTGACAAACTGCGTGGAAACATTTTAACCGGGACAAGCCACTCTACCTAGATCTATGTCATGACTTGATGATTTCCATCTTGTATCCATCACATGTTTGGAAACGTTTCTTTACTGATCATCGAGGTTCGACATGAGTAAATCAACGTGCATTGCAGATTCATTTGAGTTGTGACTGGTCAGCCCCATGAACCATGGGATTTATCTCATACCTCAACTTCATATGTGGTTTTTTCTGAGATTTAGATTCGATTTTAGCTCGAGCTATCTTTATACAATGCTTATTGCTCACAGGTTGACTTAGAGTCATTTCTGAGAGAAACTCGAGCTTTCGACCATTACCGAGTGTTAGGTGCACCAGGTGATCAACTGTCCTAGTTTGAGGGTTAAAATATTGTAATCAATGATGTCTGCTAGTAATCCTTGTGAACGAACTAAAATGTTATATAACAGAGATAATGAGGAAGCTGGCATAATTAATTTTGAGCAAGCGATCGCAAGAAAGAGGGGTTGACTTTCTTTAAAAAATGCTTTGCGTGCAATTTTGGAGTCAAATGAAATTGAAAATCTTGTCGATGAACCTGACCATTTTTAATGAGCTCATAATTTTGAATCCAACGCAACTTGCAGTATTTGATTCCGAGCCTTGGAAGTGCCAAAACACCTTCAGTGATTCCTCGGCAAACCTAACCCAAACATTGGTCACGTCTTCGTCTTCCACTAGATGGTCCTTGTCTTGATGAAGTCCATCTTGCACTAAAACCTATGAAGCATCTTGAATTTGAATAAATGTTAATTAGAAAACATGAAAATAAAGCAAACCAATAAAAAATATAATAATTTAAATGAGAAACAAAATTATAAAAAAAACAAAAAACAACAACAACAAAATATATATCAAGCCACTTAACTTGTAGCATGTGAACATTGATAGGTCACAAGTTAAGTGCCATGAACAATTTGTGTGTCACTTGTTCTTCATGTTCAGTTGTAATCACATGTTGTCTATGCCTCAACTACCTATTACCTTCTTTAGTTAAATGGGTTGTTTGTCACTACCTGTTATTCATGCATGAGCTGCAAGTTATCTATGCATTAGCCACTAGTTAATTTTTATGTCTTTTTTTTAATAATTGATTATTTTGAATTTTGAATGACACCCATAAATCAATTTGGACAGTACACCGATCCTCCTTTAATCTAGAAAAAGCATAAATGATATAGTTCACCACAACATGAAGGTGGAGAGCTTTTGGTTTCACGCCGCATGCATGGAGAAGTTAGTGGGATGCTATCATATCCGTGATGCAGTTGAGTGCAATCGGCCATCACTCTGTGCAACCTTCTCTGCCATTTGTTTCAATTCCCTGGATTGAAATCAGAAATACCACCCATTGCTCTCATTATTGCTGTGTGGGGAGATGGGGCATCTAGAGCATAGAGGAGGCCACTAACGAGTCTAGGCCAAGTTAAAAGCTCAACCGAGAGGGATAATGAAACAACCAAGCACCTCTTATCTAAACATCTCAACCAATCGAGTCTTCAGGACCCTTTACTAGTATTTGAGGTAGCGAACAATGATCTTGAATTTGGAAGGTATCGTTCTATTCGGTCCACCTAACACAATCGTGAATGCAGCCAAGCATGTGTGCAGTATTACACAACCGTTAGCTTTAACCAGTTTCCAAGTTGGATAGAAAAAAAAAACGTTGGAGGATGGGTAAGAAATAATGATGTGGAAGAGGGACAAAATGGGCCTACGTGAAAGGCTTCTCCCCTTCACAATTCCCAATCAATTTTTAATTTGTTCTTTTAAGAGAAGTTTGAAAACGCATTATGGGGGGCATGGAGGTATAAGAGAATTTATCTCATACAAAAGAAACTTCACATGTTTTAAAAAGAGTGAACTTCACATGTTTTAAAAGGGGAAGGCACGAAGAGTCTAACTTAGTGTGGTGCATAGAGATTTAGCTAAGGCTTAGGTTGGTTAAGAAGTAGGTTAGGATAATATATACTATTTTATTTTGTTTATTTTTGCTTGTTAATATAATTTCAAATAACTAGGATTAAGTTTAGATTAACTTTGCTTCTAGTTTATGCCTTGTTTTTGTTTTACTTTAATTTAGTGTTATATTTATTGTATTTAACTTTGTGTTGTTTTAATAAAATTTCAAGATAGGACAACTAGTTTATGCTTTGTTTTTGTTTTACTTTAATTTAGTGTTATATGTTATTGTATTTAACTTTGTGTTGTTTTAATAAAAATTTAAGATAGGACAAAAATTGATTATTGTTTGTAGGAATATACATGTTTGAGGGAAGGACTCAAAATTTCATGGCGAGATTTTCGGAGCAAAGATACCATAAGATGATCATAAAAATTTTGGTCTTAAGTTGTGAAGCAAAGGAAGGCATTGAAGATGGTCGACGATGATAACATGATGACTTGTTGCTCACGTAATCTAGCTGTAACTTTCAACCCGGTCATTCATTTCATGTGTGCCTTATGCTATTGGAAAGGTATCAATGAGATCTACATAGTCGTGATCATGACTATTGCTTATTGGATTAAAAAAATGAGCGACTGTATCATCAACAACTAGAAGGGTTAATTTGATCGAAAACTTCAAACAATGTTGATCCTTACAAGATGAGGAAAACTCTAACTTATATGGTCTGATACATGCATATGCACCAGTGATGACCACCAAGTAAGCAAGACACATCAAAATTCATGGATGGAGTCGAAAGAAGCATTACGACATGAAGCACTGCGCCACGTTTGAGAAGATCGAAGGACCACAATGGGGATGTGTATCAAGGAATGGTGTTGGAAACCTTGAACAATCATTTCACCATACTAGTTTATATGCATTGAAAAGTCAATCTTCATATCCATGGAGAAACTGTTTGCAGCAAGAAGTTAACAACTTCAACATGCCACATCGATACAAATTTCCCTAGGTGACAAAATCTACTTAAGGACAAATTAGTCATGTCAAAAGTTAACTAAAGGTGAATTAAATCAATTGTTGTAATAATGTGGGGCTCGTCCCTGTTAGGAACCCATGTCTTTACTTTGTTAGTATATTGTTGTTGGACGCATATGCTTTGTAAGTTGTCCCGTAGTATTTGTTGATCAATAGTTTATGTTATTGTTGTTGGCACATATGCTTTGCAAGTCCCCCGTAGTATTGTTGATCCATAGTTTGTAGTGGCCCATGGTTTTGACCCATAGTATTGGCGCCTAGACTTAGTATATAAGTGTGTGTTGAGACCTATGAAGGCACCGTGAAGTTATTTGTATTGAGATTGCCCCCTCGAAGTGGCCTGTGATCAATATAAAAGTGATTCAGAGTTCTGTAATTTCTGCTATTTCGCATATTCTTATTAATTAATTGTTTCACGTGCATCACATCTGGTATCAGAGCACTTTCTTGGGCTCGCTGGGTGAAATTTCTGCCAATTTTTTTTTTTCGCATCTGTTGCAGGTTCGGATTTGGGAATAATCCATATCTGCTTAACTGTGGGAAGTACTTGGGCATAATCCCTAAAACTCATTGTGAGAAGTACCACAAGAACCTCGAAGTAGCCGGCCCATTGAGAGGACCTACCAGCGAAAAGGGAAACGACCTCTACTTGATTGACTAGTCCCACCCGTGAGGTAAACCAAGAGCTGTCGTTTGTGGCAAAGCAGTTATCAGTTTTACTTGAGCCATGGAGTGAGGGGTATTGCCCCAATACGCAAGCCGTTAGACAGCATTGGTGGCCGAGTGAAACCCTTGAACTGTTAGGAAGCCGCACATACCTGGGGTCGATATCTATTTTCAGCTGAACTGTTGTCGATCATTGTTGCGCCGTTTTAGATCCAGTCGTTCAGATCCATTTTGCAAGCCATTCCAGATCCAACTGTTTTCAATCCATTTAGTGCTGTTTCAGATCCCTTCCGAGCCGTAGCCGCTACAGTCTGAGAAAAAAAAAGTATAAAATTTAGTTTTTTCTCCATATCTCCCTTGTTTTCACTTTGTTTCCTTTGAAATTTTCGGGGAACCCCTGTCATCCCATTCTGCATATTTCATTCCTGAGGACCCTATCCCCAATTTCCCTTCCTAAATCCTGAAATCCCACATTTGTCTATTTTTAGGGTTTGCCATAACTTCCTCAGATTTCACCCAATCACCTTCAAATTTTACCACAGAGTTCCTTTCTGAATTCTGCTTCTTTGTTCCCCTCTGCTAAATTTTCTCATTCTTTCACCCCGCTTCTGAAATCCTCATTTTTGCTTCCCTGTCTAATCGACAGTGTCCAAAACCTAGTCAAACCCCAATTACCCTCCAGATTTCTTCCCAAGTCCAGGTTTTCCTTTACTGAAGTAGTTTCTGCTTTTGTTTTCCTACCTAGTCAACGATAAAAAAAAAAAACCTCCTGGTTATGGTTGTCACCCGTGCAGGAGCAAAAACCATGAAGGATGCACTTGCAGCCATCCAAGCCAAAATCCAGGATCTGGATGAAAAATTTCTCGGCCGCCATCTTGAACATTCAACTATGAACAACAAACGACAGTCCAAGTCTTCATCAGACAAGGGGTTCTCTTCTTCCAGCAAATTTCGTGGTCCGAATCTTGATTTTCCTTGCTTCAATGGTATCGATCCAGTTGGATGGATCTATCGTGCAGAACAATATTTCAGTCTGCATAATACTTTTGATGTCAACAAAGTTCCGCTGGCATCCTTTCATTTGGAACAGGAAGCTCTTCAATGGTACCGTTGGTACATCAAGGCTCATCCAGAGCCCAAATGGCTAGAATTTTGCCAGCTCCTTTTGCAACGATTTGGTCCTAGTGCTTTTGATGACTTCACAGGAGCCCTCACTAAACTTTTCCAAATTGGCACTGTGAGAGAGTATCAAACCAAATTTGAGAATCTAGCCAACCACACCAAAGGATTGTCTGATGACTTTTACCGGAGTTGTTTTATCAGTGGTCTAAAGGATGCCATCCGCTCTGAGGTCAAAATGTTCTGTCCCAACACAATGATGGAAGCCCTAGGGTTGGCTAAGTTGGCTGAAGACAAGATTGCATCCCAACAACGCTCCAAGCCCACTTTTGTTCCCTTCCAAAATATGGGTTCTCAACGACCACCTATACCGTAGGATCCTCGACCAACTCCTATCAAGTGTTTGTCTGAAACAGAGATGCAATCACGTAGAAAAAAGGGGCTTTGCTATAATTGTGATGAGAAATTCGTTCGGGTACATAGATGTGTTCAGCAAAAGCTCTATCTCTTGGATGTGGATTCTCTGCCTTCCTCTAAAATTGGTGACGAAGATCCAGAAACAATGGATGCTCTGGTTGACATTCAGGAATCGCCTATTGGCCCTCCGTCTCAGGATGACCAGCCAGAGATATCTCTCCATGCTTTAGCTGGAATCACCACCCCCCAAACAATGCGGGTCAGGGGTTACTTCAAGAAGCTTCCTCTTACAATACTCATTGATTTTGGTAGCACTCATAATTTCATTGACCCTCGGATCGCCAAACACGCTGATTGTTTTATCCATCCTTGCTCCAACTTTGAAGTCATGGTTGCCAATGGGGGCACCTTACCTTGCAAAGGGAAGTGTCGAAATGTGCGTATCTCTATGGGAGATTATACCTTGCGCTCTAACATGTTTGCCTTGACCCTAGGCGGATGTGATGTGGTTTTGGGCGCTCAATGGCTACGCATACTTGGCCCTATCTTATGAGATTTTGCTGAACTTTGGATGCAGTGTTCCCTCAATGGCCAAAAACACACCTTGACAGGATTACAACCAGGTTCTCTCAGCATCATCAGTTCACATCGCATGGAAAAAATCCTCAAGAAGAATTCACATGGTGTCATCGCTCAGCTCCATTCCATTCAAATGCAACCTTCAGCGGTCTCCACTACTCCTTTGGATCTACAACAAATTCTGGATCGATATACAGGTGTTTTTGTTGAACCAGTGGGATTACCACCTTCCAGGCCAGAAGACCATCGTATTTAGCTCCTTCCTGGCAGCGTTCCTCCCAACATCAGGCCCTATCGCTATCCATTTCACCAAAAAACGGAGATTGAAATGCTCGTTCGGGACTTATTAAAGCAAGGTATTATTCGCCCAAGCATTAGTTCCTTTTCTTCTTTAGTTATTCTTGTCCGCAAAAGAGATGGGTGATGGCACCTCTGCATTGAATTCCGAGCACTTAATCACCTCACCATCAAGGATAAGTTTCCAATTCCTGTTGTTGATGAGCTTCATGGGGCTCACTTTTTCTCCAAGTTGGATCTTCGTTCTGGGTATCATCAAATTCGGGTTCATGAGGATGATATCCCTAAAACAGTTTTCCGCACACATGATGGCCATTATTAGTTTTTGGTCATTCCCTTTGGCCTCACTAATGCTCCTTCCACATTCCAGGCCTTAATGAATAAAATATTTCAACCCTACTTGCGGAAATTCATTCTGGTATTCTTTGATGATATCCTCATCTACAGTAAAACATGGGATGAACATATCCAGCATCTGGATCTTGTTATGCAACTTTTCTCTGACAATCATCTCCATGCCAAGCAGTCTAAATGTGTTTTTGGACAGAAGAAAGTTGAGTATCTCGGGCACATTATCTCAGCACAAGGGGTTCGCGTGGATCCTGCCAAAATCGATGCCATGAACAATTGGCCGCATCCTCAGACACTTAAGAGCCTTCGTGGTTTTTTGGGGTTGACTGGCCACTACCGCAAGTTTGTCAAGGATTATGGGAAGATTGTAGCTCCATTAACTGCTCTATTGAAAAAGGATGCTTTTACATGGACACATGCTACTCAGTGTGCATTTGACAACCTAAAACAAGCTATGTGTACTACACCTGTTCTAGCTATGCCCGATTTTTCCAAGCCCTTCACTATTGAGAGTGATGCTCGTGGCAATGGACTTGGTGTTGTTCTCCTTCAAGATGAACACCCCATTGCGTTCACCAGCAAAGCCCTTTCAGGTAAGAATTTAGCTGCCTCTACCTATGAGAAGGAAATGATGGCTATTTTGCATGCAGTAGAGAAGTGGCGCCCATACCTATTAGGAAATCATTTCTGCATCAAGACTGATCACCAGAGTCTGAAATATTTCTTGGAACAACGTGTCTCCTCCCCGGTACAACAGAAATGGGTTAGCAAACTCATGGGTTATGACTATGAGATCACTTACAAGAAGGGTAAAGACAATATTGTGGCAGATGCTCTTTCTTGCACATTTGATGCCCAAGGTTCTTTTTCAGCTATTTCTATGCCTATTCCAAATTGGTTGCAATATGTTCAACAGGGTTATGTCAATGACTCTTCCTTATCTCAAATAATCCAATGCTTGACCAACAACCCTTCTGTTGTACCAAATTACTCTTGGGATGGTGCTTCTCTGAGATACAACGGTCGTCTAGTGCTTCCCCAGAGCACAGATCTTCAACAGGCTGTCTTCTATGAACTCCATGCTTCTCCATCGGCAGGGCACTCTGGGTTCCTCAAAACGTATGAACGGGCACGGCGTAACTTCTTTTGGCAGGGCATGAAAAGGACAATTCAACAGATGGTGGCCGAATGTGATACCTGCCAGTGCAATAAGGGTGAAACAACACTCCTTCCAGGATTGCTCGAACCCTTGCCCATACCTACACGGATTTGGACAGATATTTCTATGGATTTCATTGAAGGGCTCCCTAAATCTGGCGGGAAGACAGTGATTCTCGTTGTGGTTGATCGCCTCTCCAAATATAGTCATTTTTTTGCTCTCAGCCATTCCTATACAACCTCTTTAGTCGCTCAAATTTTCCTGGAACAGATCTTTCGTCTTCATGGCATCCCTTCTTCCATTGTCTCAGATCGTGATGCGACTTTCACCAGTCATTTTTGGACTGAACTATTTCGCCACGCTGGCACCAAACTGAAGATGAGTTCAAAGTATCACCCAAAAATAGATGGTCAGACTGAAATTATCAATAAATGCTTGGAAACTTATCTTTGTTGCTTCACCTCTGAACAACAACATCAGTGGGCAAAGTGTCTCCCTCTCGCTGAATGGTGGTACAATACCTCTTACCAAACTGCCTCTAAAATGACCCCATATGAAGCAGTCTATGGTCAGGCACCTCCATTTCTTCTTCCATACACCCCCACCAGTTCACTAGTTTAGGAAGTCGACACAGTCCTTCGAAACCGCGATCATATTCTTCTCATTTTGCGGGACAATCTTCACATGGAAATAAATCGCATGAAGCAACAAGCTGATCAGTACCATTCTGAGCACACTTTTCAAGTCGGAGATATGGTTTTTCTTCATCTCCAGCCGTACAAGCAGTCCTCCCTGAAACTCAATGGGCGTCATAAGCTCGCTCCAAAGTTCTATGGGCCATATCGGATTCTTCAGAAGATTGGGTCCATTGCTTATAAATTGGAACTTCCTCCTTCTTCCCGCATTCATCCAATCTATCATGTCTCTTTTCTGAAGAAATTTCTTGGCACCAACATCAGTGGAAAAACGATTTTACCCGAACTGGATAATGAAGGATCCATCCTTTTGGATCCCGAGGCCATCCTCAATGGGCGCACTCGTCAGCTTCGCTCTTGCTCTATCACAGAGGTCTTAATTCAGTGGCACGGCATGCAACCAGAGGATGCTACATGGGAACCACTCCTTCAGATTCAACAACAATTTCCACATGTAAAGCTTTGAGGACAAAGATTTTTTTAAGAGGGAGGGGATGTTAGGAACCCATGTCTTTACTTTGTTAGTATATTGTTGTTGGACGCATATGCTTTGTAAGTCGTCCCGTAGTATTTGTTGATCAATAGTTTATGTTATTCTTGTTGGCACATATGCTTTGTAAGTCGCCCGTAGTATTGTTGATCCATAGTTTGTAGTGGCCCATGGTTTTGACCCATAGTATTGGCGCCTAGACTTAGTATATAAGTGTGTGTTCAGACCTATGAAGGCACCGTGAAGTTATTTGTATTGAACTTGCTCATAGGAGGTTTCCCCCTCGAAGTGGCCTGTGATCAATATAAAAGTGATTCAGAGTTCTGTCATTTTTGCTATTTCGCATATTCTTATTAATTAATTGTTGCAGGTGCATCACAGTCCCAAAGCCCTATCTAAATTCTACTTAACATTTAACCATCTACCAATCTAGATTTGCTCCAAAATCAAATATCCTTAATTTATTTATTTTTGATATTTACCTAGTGCATGTCTTCCTAAATCAGTGGTTTCACATGTAGTCTACCTCAAAATATCCCCCTTTAATATTTGTTCAATTAAAATATTCTTTTATTTAATTATTCTCAAATTTAACTTTAACATATGCATAGTTCAATATGTGTCTAAATGTTTTAGTGCAAGTATGCAAGTAGTTCCATTTCCTGTTGTTGTATAGGTACCACTTCTATGGGTCCTTTTGACAACTTTCTTGTTCATGTCCTCGTGCGGGGAGTGTGATGTAGCGATTAGAAATCATTACCGTAATCAACTGACTACATTTCCATGGAGACTGATGGTGATTGAGGAATAAGATATTCCTTATTGCATGCCCCTCAACACATCGTACACGACCAAATCATTGTGGCCTCGCCTGTACGACACACACTATTCGAGTGAACTTATAGGGATTCCGACTCATGCGTGGAATTCTATTTCAGGGTTAGTAGTCCGTTGTTGTACCCCTATGTATGTTTCACGTTCTTTACGACCCACTTTTTATTCCATTTGAGAGTCAATCGATAATTTGTTTTACCTACTACTACACACACTCAAAGCGCACATTAGTAGCGCTGCACCATATAAAGTATATCATCATGCGTTTTTCATCTTTATTCAATTCTATTTAAACAAATGACATTTATTCACATCTACGGAAATAAAAGCAACATTTCTTTCATTTATTCATAACATATCTTTAATTCACATTTCTCAATCAATTCAGTATAATCATCATTTGCTTGTCAATTAACAATTTTTATTCAAATGATAAATCATAACACATTTTCAAGTTTATTTAATTGGTCACTTCAATATAAGTTCCCTCAAAGTCTAGTCAATCAACTGTGTCAAAGGCGGGCGTTACATACACCCCCTCTTAATAAAAACTTCGTCCCGAAGTTAATTCTTATTGTACATTCGCACACACTTCCATCTTTTTTTTCATATTCAATTTCATTAAATATTTATGGAATTAGAAAAATATTATGGGAATAATGAATGACTTATGCATTGATTTATGATTACATCGATAAACACATAAAATGATTACGGTTATATCTAAATGTTATAGAATTATATGTAGAAGGAATTTGTAACTAGATTAGAAGAATGGTTATGACCTTTAAACGTGAATGGTTTTATAAATGATAACTAGAAAGAAAGGAACGTAGTTTTATGCGGAGATTTAAATGTTTTACGTATGATAATTAGAAGGAAATAAGGTAGTTTAAGAAAATGGATGTAGTTTCATATGGTGACTTAAATGTTTTTATGAATGGCCAATAGAAAGAAGTCGGATAGTTCAATTTAAATAAATGATTACGTTTCTTTTTATATTTGTAAATGTCCTTTTTTGAATGATAAATAAAAAGAATGGGAAATTTTGGAACTTACGTGCATCTCTATATGAAGGTGACACATGGTTGCATGAGAATGAATATTAGAAATTAATAAATTAATTAATTTTTCATTTGACGACACATGTCACCCAATTGTTGAAATATTGTAACTACTAAGAATATTATATCTGTACTTTATTATTCCTGAGATGTTTCATTCCTCCGTGGAGACCCTATTGTATATCCGGAGATGTTTATTCCTCCGAGAGAATGTGGTAACTAGGGTTATTACATCCCCCTAGTGGGGTTGGCCTTGAGTTAGTTTTTTAGGGGTTATTAGGCTCTCCTAAGAGAAGTCGGCCTTGTTAGGGTGAAAAGTCAAGTCGGAGAAGTGTATAAATAGAGGAGGTGTGTTCCTCATTTATCACTCCTTCACTCACTTGTGATTGGCGCATAGGAGAGAAAGAGATTTGAATAGGAGGAGAATGAGATCCTTTTTAGGGACTACATATTTGTATTTGTTGATCATCTATATTGAGGAAGATTTGCTGGGTTTTCTACCCCATGAGGGTTTCCCAGGATAAGTCTGTGTCTCTTGTGTTTATGTTTTGCTTGTTGTTCTTTTAGTGATCCTGTATATGCTTTTTTTATGAAATGGAATGTAATAATAATGTTATCTATCTTATCATATTGAATCTTAACATGGTATCAGAGCTAGCCTGAAGGAAGGCAATGTATGGCACTTACGACACTTGTTTCACTTGCGACAATTTGAAAGTTAGGGTTTTATATAGAAAAACCTAGTCATCGTGGAACTTTCACTATAAATCCATTTTGGAGAAGGTTCAGGATCTGAAACTTTTACAGACCAAAGATGAAATTTTCCCGTACCTTGTGTCTGAAGCTTAGCCTCAGATTCGATGTACTTTCTGAGATATGATCCATACAAGTTAGGGTTTTTGCCTCTTCCAGAATGCAGTCCTAAATAGGTGACCTAGGGAAAAAGGTCATATCTCGGGATAGGAAGCTCCAAATGAAATTTAGTAAAAAGTGATAGTTAGGGAATGAACTTTAGTTTGATATTTCCAATTTTTAGAGGTCGAAGTTGAAACAATGACACGTGGCACTCCGTACAAGTTCATTATGTCGTTTCATCCCATAAATAGGTCATGTTGCGAAACTTAGCATATCTCTCTCATGGAGAATCCATTGAAGCTCATATCTATGGGGCTAGAAAGATGACAAGTCATGATACCACAGGATGGAGTTTTAGACCCTGCAGATCCAAAATTTTAGAGATACACCAGAAACAATACGGCACATCTGAAATGGCTCAACGGAGGAAATCTAAGAAGAGGAGGAAGAAGCTCTCACTTAGGGTTTTCAGTTTTTAGGTATGGAAGGACCTGATATAATGTTGGAGACACCTGATGCAACATTGGAAACTTTTATAATGGATTTGGAATCCATTTATCTTAGATATTAATCCTCCATCAAAATATTGTGGGAGGATGAAGATTGAAGATTAGGGTTTCCAAGTAAGAAGAAACCCTAGCAAAGTTGGGAGACTCATAGGGAAGCGATGAAGAAGGTTTAAATGGAACTGATATTCTATCATCCTAGCACCATGAACATACATAAGATGTTTACAAGTGATCTACTGATTCGGAACTTGGGGGCTGAGACCCGGAAGACTTGAATGTTGAGACCTCTCAAACTATACTAAGAAAGACACCCAGAACTAATACCCCAATAATAACTCAATAAAATAAGATAAATGTAGGATAGAAACCAAATGAGTAACTTGTTATCATGAGAAGGCTTGTTAGGCCTTTATATATCATTATTAAAATGTGTCTTAAGGCCATACCATGGGCCAAAACCATGTGCTACCAAATACCATGGATATGAGAGGGTGGCCTCTCCATTTAATGTTTTTATGATAAATGGGAGAGGGTGGCCTCTCCATTTAATGCTTTTATGATAAATGGGAGAGGGTGGCCTCTCCATTTAATTCTTTTATGGCTTATACATCCGAATTTAGACTATATTCCCCCTAAAAATCGGATCATCTACCTTGGATGGTTAGGGTTTTACCCTTATAGGGAAGACTACTCGACAGGTATGACTTGAGAAGATACATGTATGTTTTGAAATCTGTTTCATGATTAGGTTCATAATATGTTTGTCTTCATATTATTGAGGTTAGTACAATCATGATTAGTTTTAGATTGTCTGATCACCTTAGTAAAAGTATGAATGCATATGAATGATAGAATACATTCATTGATTAGGGTTATGACACTTATGATTGTACTAATGCACCTGTGGTGTTGTATGAGGATGATGTTGTCTTCTAACAAGATACAGGCACATTAAGAAAGAAAAATCAAGTTCTATGACCATGATGACATGAAGACAAAGACTCATTGTAACATCCCAAAAATCACAAAAAAAAAAAAATTGATATAGCAATTCATAAAGAAATGCTAACTGCGGAATGAAAGATGTTCAACTTATTTATCTAATGACAGCTTCACGTTTATCATTATTATTCCTAAACATAAAAGACATTAGCTTTATAATTTAAATGCGTTAAAACCATGTTTATCTTCTCATGTATTATGATTATAATAATAATACTGACGACTTGTTTGCATATTTCTGAAGGGGTTCCTACTGGGTGCCCTTGGGTTTACTTAGCTTGATAGCTAAAGCATTGGATTCTTTTCTTTCGCAGATCTACAGGTAAGGTAATAGAGTAATTCAAGTATTTCAAGAAAGGTTATAAGCTTCAGCTAGTCGTCTTTGTTTTTAAGATAGATGTGTGTACTGCTGTGCATGAAGGTGTTGACGGTATGTAATTCTAGTTTCTCTTTATCAATCTGTACCATTTTTATCCTAACACTTATAAGTGTAGCTAGAGATATTTTACACTACATTTCTGTTGTAATTAATGATGTTGTTGTTAGAACTATAATTGATATGAACATCATGCGAGATTCTATAATCTGAATATTGCGACAAGCATATGATGATATTATCATTACGTCAGGGTTGAACAATATGCGACCTCAGTGTTTAAAGCTAGAATAGATTGTAATGGGGCCTTTATAATTTTAATCCAACATTGTTCAATTCGAAATGCAAATGTATAGTAATAATAGCATTACTACAAAGCTATGGCATGTAATAGAGATGGTCTTCAAAACCTACGTGACATATCTCCTATGCGTAAATTATATATGCCCCTATAATACTATTCTACTATATCACTACATGGACAAGATAATGGTTTGTTATGTATTAGTGACATATATTAAATTGTCATAATACTCTATGGAATAAATGCTAGGGTTACAATGCTTAACCATATGCAAATTTGAAACTTAGCATTACATTCTATTGTGTGCATACTATGTTTTGTGAGATTTAGCATTTGAATTACATTATGTGCATGCTATGCAAACGAGAACTTAACATTCGAATTTGAAATATGTGCATCCTATGCAACTGAGAACTTAACATTTTAAATGTATGAACATAGATATTATACGATGCAATAAGGTTTGGAATTCATTTATATCGTGGTTATACGACAGTGATGTGATATCGAAATAGTGTTGTTGGCAATAAATTCGACGCTGACAATGAACTTAATGCTGTTACAGGCATGGTTTGGCAAGTGATATGTAGGATCCAACATTAAATGCAAACCCTATGTATTGATGGGGATTGTCTCGTCGGCTCCTACCTGTAGCTGGCTCCATGTGATGTAGTTGTAGAAATGGTGGAAACATTGCCGAGCTGTAAGCTCCACCCTGGTGATATGGCACTCCATCGAGGCTTGCTATTTAATTGGAGTTATTAATGGTAGGTGATCGTATCTCTGTCTTGCTATTGGTGTGGCTTGGATGACCAAATATTGCCCATTGATCTATCATGTCTTGATCGTGGAGATCTAAACCCTAAGGCAACTCGTTAAATAGTTGTTGTTTTCCTTTTACATTCATTTTTGGAGTTTTTGGTCTTGGGGAGAGGCTGACAGGCTGCTAAATGGTAGGGTTCGACCCTGGGCGGTTTCTTGATGGATCTGCAACTCCCATCTCTGTAAAATAATGGAGAAAGTTGGTTGTATAAGTTGCTATGGTTCGAATGGTGTAAGATGTTGAAGCCCTGTGGCTTTCGTCATGTGACAGGTTAGGTTTTTCAGTGAATTAGACTCAACTTAGATAATCGTTCAATGTTGCATGCTGCCCCTGTTGCGTCGGTTGGAAGAACTGGAAGCATGAAGCATTCCATCCTCCTGTACTTGTGAAGGTAAGTTTGGCCTTGTAGAAATGTTGGTTAACAATACAGTTTTTGATTTATAAGGTATTCGTTCTGGAACTTGTTATAACTTCTTGGTGGTTTGTGTGGCAGGTACTATCTGCATCGTGGATTTTACAGGGCTGTAGTTTGCTAGCAATGGATGCCTTGCTTCATTTTGGTAAGCCCCGGTGGCATAACCCTCCATAGGTTCTCCTGGAAGATTACGGCCATCGTTGAAGTTGTAACCACTTGTGTTTTCTATATATCGTGGTCCAGACAGTGTGTTTAGTTTTATGCTTGTATTATGGATGCCTCTCAGCTTATAGGGTCAATGTAATATGGTTTAGGTTATTGTACAGTGTTTGGATTATGAGTTGTATTGGGCAATGTATCTTTTGTTGTTGAGGGTATCAAGCTCTGTCGAAATTTCAATAAGAACAATATTTACAAGTCTATTTTGCAGTAGTTGTTTTGTTTCACCATTTTGGGGCTTGAACCGTGAACATAACTTGTGATTCGGTGATTTAAAAGTTGATATGAACTGGTTTATAGAAGGTCTTTGCATTTAACTTTGATGTAATACAATGTGTGGTTTGTAAACTAGGTTTCAAAACCTCTACTGCTATCGTTTTCTTTTGTGAACTGTGAAACTTTGAAATGTAAAACGATGGGATGGGAATTGTGTGAGGTATGTAAAAAAATGTAAAAACGGTTGCTTTCACTAAACAATGGGTAGATGTTTGTAACTATGGAAGGATTCGGCCTGTGTGTAATTCGTTGATTTGTAAATAATACTGTGTTTTTATCCTATAAGAGGTTGAGTATAAGAGTTTGTCTTTGTGTGGAAAAGTATGGCTTGAACCTACTCCTCGATATGATATCGACAACCATACTTGTTGTCTGTTACTACTGTTATATTTGTTCCATGAATGTTGTAATAACTAGCATGTTTGAGTTGGTACCGAAACTTTAACTGTGTCAATTTATGGAAAATAGCACATGGTTTGACATAAGTTTAAAATGGTTTAAAAAGATATTGTTGGTTGTATGCTAAAAGTTGACAACACTATTTATGGTTATAGAATGAATTGATAAATTTTTTATTTCCTACTCTGAAATTTATGATATAAAACAATGAGTAATTATGTGCATGTAGTAGTTGGAATTTGCTAACTGTGCACTATTTTCAAAAGGGAAATATCACTATGTTGTATGTTGAAATTAAATCTATATCTGTTATAATATAAATGTATACATTTTAAATATTGTAATATAGAGAAACAATTCTTATACTGTTAGAAAAGAAAAACTATTTATTTTGAGACAGAAGATATTTATGAAACAAAGAAAACATTACTTGTTCATTTAGGAGAACAATTATCTATAAATAGAATGATAATGAGGACACTGTAAATGTATACACAGGAATTAAACAGTAAGAAGAAAACTTGAGAAAATATAACAATTTCATCTTCTCATTCACTTGGCTATTTGCCTATCTTGATCTATCTGACTTAATTTTATCTCTGTACTAGAGTACGATGCAGATCCATTTGCATGCGGAAAAATGCAGAGACTAATCTATTCAATCAAAAATCAATTTTACACAGAATCATAACTTACTCAGGGAACTGAAATAAATTTATAAAATAAAACAATAAAAGTTATTATACAGCAGAACTTTTAAATGTATGAAAATAGATAAGATAATGGAACTTGTAATTGAAGATAGGGCTGACAAACACCCAAGGAGGCATGTTCCTCCCAACCTATTCCAGAAGAAGCATCCCAACTGCTGGCTTATTGTGAACCCCCGAGCCTGATTACTGAGCGACTAAGTAGATGGAATTTGTGTAGAAGCAAGGCACTCAAAAATTCCTTCAGCACTCAGCATCAACCTCCTGAAATAACATGCCTTCAGCACTCAGCATCAACCTCCTGAAATAACATGCCTTCAGCACTCAGCATCAACCTCCTGAAACTCAATAGAGTTTGGCAGACTCACAACATGATCAACAACATAGCATATCCCCTCATCAAATTTCTTGGGTGCAAACACAGCAAAAACCCAAGGTAAATTTCCTCGTCAGGAAAAGTGATGAACCTCAGTTCATAATTTGATGGCTATTATATAGACTGCTTAGGTCTTTTATTGGTCAGTTTGGAATAAATGAACCTCAAGCTCCAGTCCCATCTTTCAGGGCACTATGACCACATTTCAAGGGCGTTGTCCCATACCAACAGCTAGTTAGTTGCATCATGATGCTGCCACTTGTCCATTTCCTTCTACCCCAGATTTCATTCCACCTAGTGGATCAGTAACCACTCTTTCAATAGTCCTCTTAGGTGTTTGTCTCCTATTTTATTTATTAAATAATAAAATATTGTGCAAATTACAGACATCCTTGGACACCTGTCCAACATAAAACTTTACAATAAAAATTATCATAATGTTTTCTAATACAAAATGTTTTCCAGCAAAAAGGGTATGTTACACTCATCCATAGTCTTTGACCACATAGAAGCTCTACTTACAAAGTATGTATGACTTTGTTCTACTATGCTTAACTTATGAGATATGCAGGTTCTAGCACAAGGTCTCTAAATCATTGAAGAGAACAAAGAAGATATTGTTTGGGTATGTTAAGACATAACCAAGCATGATAATCCAGGTATGTTTTCCTATATCAAGTTAGAATCCTACTTTGTGTTAGGCTCTTAGGTAAGTATGCCTGTGTATGAAATAATCATGAGCATACATACTAAAGATTATTTAGAATCATATTGTTTTGATAGTATTGAGATTATACTAATGAACGTATGATTATGTATGAGATCATGAGGATGACACTTGTTCACACTTAAGCATGCACAGTGGTACAGAATGGATAGAAGTTCAAAGACATATAATCATGATGCTATCATAAAGGGAAAATAGAGATCAAGCGGGAGGCAACCACACAAACATAAAAGATAAGTATTTGAGTTGTTATTTGAATCTTTGAATAGTTAATGATATTGCTCGTAATAGTTGTATGCATATTTGTATTCCTAGAATATATCATGCATAGTGTAAGCATTCATATAGCATTGAAAAATATACCACTAATATGCATATGATGGGTAAGTTGGACAAGCATTCCATTGTTGTTTATCTAGAATGAAACCTCTTTGCTGACATGCTAAGAGTTGTGCACGTTCTTGATAGTATGTTCTGGTAGAGATGGAAGGCATCTAGATAGCCACTGTATGCATACAGGATATGGAAAAGTGTTGTGCCAAAGTATTGGTCAAGATAGTTGCATAACTATGTGAATCATATCAGTATGCATAATAGGTTATCATGTCAACATGATTTGATGATTATGAAGTATTACTAATCATGTAATTAACTTTGATTTGTAGGAGAGATCATGTGCTACTATATAGAAAAGAAGGATGATGAACACCGAACAAGTGATGGATGTTCAACAAGAAGACTTACAAATCAAACATACTATAGAAGGCTTGTGGCTAGCGGATTCTCTTAGAAAGAGGGAGAGAATCATGACGAGATGTTTGCTCCAAGTGTCTAGACAAGACCATTCTCTTAAATGGTGTAATTGAAGAAGAAGTGTGAATCGAGAAAACTCCCAGGATTCAATTGAAGAAAGCTCTATATGGGTACCCAGGATTGATAGTCATTTGATGAGCTTAATGATCACCATGGGTGATGCGGAGTTCAACCTTTGCTACAAGGTTGAAGATGGTGTCTATATATAGATGTAATTCTTCTCTTAGATGGATGCAAGAAGGAACTCACCACAGAGTTTGAATGATCTTGAGGCTCATATCAGTAGACCCATCTGACGAGAGATGGCATGGATAGATATGCAGAAGATCATTCAATCCAATGTGTGAATGATGTTCAGTCACAGAGGGAGAATTGATAGCTTCTTGAAAGGATTGGGCTTGACCAAAAATAAAGTTGATCCTAACCTTTACCTTAAGGTTATGGATGATTAACCTGTCATACTATTAATGTATGTGGATGATATCTTTCTGACAGGGAGTGAGAAACAGATCATGGAAAGCAAGAGGAAGCTAGCTACAGAATTTGAGATGAACTATCTCGGATTGATGCATTACTTCCTAGGTCTGGAAGTATGGAAAGGCCCAGAAGGACTCTTTCTCAACCAGAGAAAGTATGCTGTGGAAATATTGAAAAGATTTGATATGTTGGAATGTAAGGACATGACCATTCCCATGGATTCCAGCTTGAATTTGTTGGCTGATGAATCGTCAGAATTGCTTGATGTAACTTAGTACAGACATAAAATTGGGTCATTGATGTATCTGACAAATACCAGGCCATATATATGCTTTGCTGTGAACACCTTGAGTCAGTATCTAGTGGAACCTAGGCATGTTCACTTGATAGCTGCAAAGCATGTGATGAGGCACCTGAAGGGTACGATAGACTTTGGTCTATATTATGTTGGAGATCACGACTTCAGATTGTATGGCTACACAGATGTTGTCTGGGCATGAAGTGTATCAAGAAGGAAGAGCACATAGGGCAGATGTTATTGTCTGGGATCTGCCATGATTTCGTGGTTTAGTAGGAAGTAGTCTATTATGGCTCTCAGCACAGCTGAAGCGGAATATATAGCTGCTTTCTCCGCTACTTGTGAAGCGATATGGCTTTGAAAGTTGTTATCAGGAATGTTTGACTTAGAGATGGACCCCACTGTGATTCTATGTGACAACCAGATTTGTATCAAGATGGATGAGAATCTAGTGTTCCATGATAAGTCAAAGCACATAGAGATCTGATATTTCTATATATGGAATATGGTGTAGAAAGGAGCTAAAAAGATCGAGTATGTGAGAACTGACGAACAAGTTGTTGATGTATTGACCAAACCTCTATCTCGAGTAAAGTTTGAGTATTTCCAAGACAAGATTGGTGTAGTTCAGAAGGACCCTCCTTGAAAGGGGGAGTGACATGATCGATGATGATACTTGGATACTGGTATCGATATGGATACCTGTATTGATGATGAGATTTCCTATGTCGACAGTAAGGTCGATGATGTGGATACTTGTATCGATGATGAGGATACTTGTATTGATGATGTAGATACTTGTATCGATGATGATGATACTTGTATCGATGATGTAGATACTTGTATCGATGATGAGGACACTTGTGTCGATGATGAGGTTACCTGTTCTAAGGATGAGGTCGATGATGAGGTCATCGGTTCCGACGATGAGGTCCATATATGGTCCTTAGACTTTGTCTAAGTGGACGAGGAGGGATTGTATCATTCCTGGACTTCGATTCCTGAATTGATCTATAGACAGATGTCTTCGAGAAGTGGTCCCTAGTGGACGAGAGGGATTGTATCATCCTTGGAATTCAGTCCTTGAATTGATCTATAGACAGATGTCTTTGAGAAGTGGTCCCAAATGGATGTGATAGGATTGCATCATCCCTGAACATTTGGTTCAAAATGTACGTGATAGGATTGCATCATCTATGAATGTTTGGTTCAAAATGTACGTGATAGGATTGCATCATCCCTGAACGTTTGGTTCAAAATGTACGTGATAGGGCTGCATCGTCCCTAAACAGTTGGTTCAAAATGTATGTGATAGGATTGCATCGTCCTTAGACTTATGTATTAAATTGATAAGGATTGATCATCCTGTAAGTATATCTAGATTGCATCATCCATAGACATGAGAGGTGTCTTAAATTGATAAGGATTGATCATCTTGTAAGTAGATCCGGATTGCATCATCCATAGACATGAGAGGTGTCTTAAATTGATAAGGATTGATCATCTTGTAAGTAGATCTAGATTGCATCGTCCATAGACATGAGAGGTGTCTTAAATTGATAAGGATTGATTATCCTGTAAGTAGATCTGGATTGCATCATCCATAGACATGAGAGGTGTCTTAAATTGAGAGGGATTGACCATCCCGTAAGTGGATCAGGATTGTATCATCCTTGGACCTGTGTCCTAAAGTGAGAGGGATTTATCATCTCGTAAGTGGAACAGGATTGTATCATCCTTGGACCTATGTCCTAAAGTGAGAGGGATTGATCATCCTGTAATTGGATCATGCGTATTGCATAGTATGCTGCTATGATGTTGTTGATTGAGAGATCCAGATGATGTTGTTGATCTAGAGATCCAGATGATGATGTTAATAGAGAGATCCAAACGATGAGGATATTGATTGAGAGATCCAGATGATGTTGTTTATCTAGAGATCTAGATGATGTTGTTGATAGAGAGATCCATACGATGAGGCTATTGATCGATAGATCCAGATGATGCTAATGATCAAGAGATCCAGATGATGATGTTGTTGATCAAGAGATCCAGATGATGATGTTGATCAAGAGATCCAGATGATGATGTTGATCGAAATATCCATATGTTGATGTTGTGGTTGATCAAGTGCTGCAGAAGATAAAGAATCAATATTGAAGATTTTGATATTCCTGTATTGAAGATCTTGAAGATGTTCTAGTAACTGTTTGAGTTACTAGTGAAGAAAGCTTCCAATGATTTATAGATGTATCATGGATCATGTAGTTGATGACTCCTTTCTCCTGTAGATGTTGTTATAATATCCTTCTTGTTAAGGGCGAGTGTTGAAATATTGTAACTTCTAAGAATATTATATTTGTACTTTATTTTTCCGGAGATCTTTCATTCTTCCGTGGAGACCCTATTGTATATCCGGAGATGTTTATTCCTCCGAGAGAATGTGGTAGCTAGGGTTATTAGATCTCCCTAGTGGGGTAGGACCTGAGTTAGTTGTTTAGGGGTTATTAGACTCTCCTAATAGAAGTCGGCCCTGTTAGGGTGAAAATTCAAGTCAGAGAAGTGTATAAATAGAGTAGGTGTGTTCCTCATTTATCACTCATTCACTCACTTGTGATTGGCGCATAGGAGAGAGAGAGATGTGCATAGGAGGAGAAGGAGCTCTTGTTTGGGGACTACATATTTGTATTTGTTGATCATCTATATTGAAAAATCTTTGTTGGGTTTTCTACCCCATGAGGGTTTCCCAAGATAAATCTGTGTCTCTTGTGTTTATGCTGTGCTTGTTGTTCTTTCAGTGATCCTGTATATGCTATTGTTATGAAATGGAATGTAATACTGATGTTATCTATCTTAGCATATTGAATCTTAACACCAATAATTTTCTCTTTAAGAAAGGGAGAATGAAGAGGAAAGGATCTCTTGCTCCCTAATGTTGGATTGATTTCGTAATGGAAATTTGAGAAAAGTGTGATCTATGTGAGTTTGGTTGAGAATTACTTTGGGATTGGGAGATCTCTTATGAGTTTTTAGGCTTGTATGTTCTTTGCGACCCTATTTGCTTGGGGGAATGGGAGGAAGAAGACTACTCCTCATGTGGTAGGGAGGTCAACCGAGGAGTCCTTTGGTAAATTATTTAAATCTTGGATCGGATTAAGTTGCAACCCCTTTGATGACTTCTTCAACTGTTGGATTGACCATCACAGACAGGTTTTTCTTGTCTTTAAGTTTTTTTTATTGAAATTTATGTAGTGATTTTATTGGGCTTAGTGAACCGTGTGATCTGCAATTTTTGTTTACATTGAACTTGTGCTTGATGTACTGAATCTAGATCTAGTTTAATGTGCAAACTCTCATATGAAAATAGTAAGTTGACGAAGGAAATACTAGCTTTCTTTTTAAAATAAAATACACAATTCCATTCTGCAATTTATATTGAGATTTGGTAGATGGTTAAATGTTAAGTATAATTTAGATAGGGCTTGGGGATGAGCCCTACAAACAAATATATTCAAAAGAACTCCAAAACGTTCAAAAGAATATGGAGTGCCAATGGTCACTAAGCCGTGGCCTATATATATTGTAATTTCATTTGGAGAGGGGGCTTTTTGTTCTCGAACTTTTCGAATGTACTATTCTTGAATTGTGAATGAGGAGAAGCATTGGATTAACTTTTTCATAGGAATGTGGATGAATGTATTGAACTATTTCATGCTCTTTCATGCATGCATATGGAGTGAGATTGTTTTAGATTTCTAAATGGATGATTCTTGTAGCTCTTTGTTGCTTATTTCATATGTTATTCATGTTCTTTATCTTCTCATGAGTAGTGAAATCAAAATGACATAAATTGTAAGACTATTCTTATGCTTTTGCTTTCATTCCAATGTTGTGCTTCCTAAAACAAATAATGAATTCAGAATGCAGGTGTCTAATCATTGTTTCATTGCTCACCCCTGTTAATTTTTTTCCCGACTAGGATAGGTTAGGTTAGTTAGGAATTGCATTTAGGTTAGATTATTTTACATTTCATCTTTTAATTATAAAACACTAAATGGTGGACTAGGACACAACTGGTGAAACCCAATAAGGAATGGTTCCCAGGCCATAATCAAGACAAATTCCCTACTCCAAATGGTTTGAGGTCTAATTGGGATTTCTTACTAGGGAGAACCCCTAAAGTTGACCATGGGTCATTTAGACCTGTCAACAAATTTGGCACAAGAAGGAGGGGCGGATGACAAGTTGGCCCATGTGAAGTCATTTTTCTTAGATTGAATTAACTGTAAATGGATTCTCCCTATATCCCTGTATTGCCCAACATTATTTCAATTCACCAAGATCATCTGAAAGCATTTCCAAGAATACAATCGATCTCTTGTCAGAATACAAGTTTGATGGTGAAGGGAAAACTTATACATTTAGGCATATCATTCATTTTAATGTTACACATGGAAATCTTAATATTGTTCAAGATGCTGAAATATGTAGGTTGTTTACCCTCACTTCCGAAGGATGAATTAGATCTTGGTATAAAATGATACCACCCAAATCTATTCATAGTTGGGAACATTTCATTGATTCCCATGAGTACTATGATTAGGATAAGTTATGTGATAAGATTGAAGGTATCCAAGGAAAGAAAGATTAGTCAAATGGTGATTTTATCTCAAGAATGGCTCATATTTATCACAGATTTCGTGAGGAGGACAAACTCAATGGGAAAGAATTAATTGACTAGTTTTTGCAACTCCTCTCCTTGACTGAAGATGACACATGTTTAATTGATTATGAAAAGGATTGCACTTGTGTGAATGATGTTAAAGCATGACCCTTGGACCAAGGAATGTCGAATTTTAATGGACAAAGAAGTCCAGGAAAATCTAATCTCCCAAATTGTCCTCTTAAAAAATTTGATGTATAGAATGAGTGTTCATTTCTTGTTGTAGGTTCAAATGGATAAATTTCCACTTTGTTAGAAAGTGATTTGAATGAAAAAATATGTGAAGGATCTTTGGGATATGTAAGTACGTTGGGTTTCTTGGATTTAGTAGATTATGATTCGGAAGCACTATATCCTCACACCCCCTTTGAACAAGTAAACATAGATGATCAAGATGAAACTCTTATTCGAACGTTAGATTTTTTGGATTCTCTAATGACACCTATGTATGAAATTGTAAAAGAAGATCAATCAACTATTATTGGGAAAATGGACTATCTAAGTGTTGAAAACATGATTATTAAGGATGATAATTTTTTACTGAAACACATCTAGAAAAGAATCATGTTGCTTTAACTAATAATTTGTTATTAGAATAGCAGTTGACTGACGATTCTCTTGAGCATGCAGATGTTAAAGGAAATTTCATTAACCATGAAGAAACAATCACTGATTTATACTATGGAAACTTTTATTCTTTGTACTTAGACTTGTTTGAAGAAGTTGACATTAAAATAGAAGCCCAAAATCTACGTGTCTTGAATGATGTTGATTCTGAACCTTATATATCAATAAATGATGGCATGGAAGGAGATTGAAAGTTTCATATATTTATTGAGGACTGTAATGATAGAGAAAATATTTTCACAAACATATTTAATGAAATTTAGACTAGCAGTGAGTTGATTTTTTATGTGGAACAGAAAGAGGTTGTTTATGACATTCCATTGTGTCCTAATGAAGATGACATGTTTGATACCGAGAAGTTTTAAGTTTAGGAAGAACACATTGATGAGCGTGGTGAGGCACTTCATTTCCCAATGATGGTTATGTCAGTTCCTCCTATCATTACTCCACACTCTGAATATGATAACAAGATGATATCCATGACAACTGATTTCATATTTTCATTGCATGGTCCTAAGGAGGTACATTATTTATTTTTATCTTTTTTACATGAAGCACGTAACTTATCTTGTTGAGATATGGTTGGAATCGTCATTCCATGAAATTTTTTCGTGATGTAGTGTATGTTTGATTCTTCCTATTGTGAATGGATTTGGGATTGGTATAAGTTTTATGGCCTTGTATTACACAATGCATCAATCCTACGAACCTATGCATGGAATTAATATACCTATGGGACTGAAATTCCTTCGATGGATACACTAGATTTAGGATTTAACGTAATCTTTCTTGAGCCAGTGTAGGTTAGATTAGTCATAGTATAGGTTTTCCTTTTTATTCTAGGATTTCAGAATAAGAGCCTATCTTATGTAGTTTTGACTTTTTAATAAGATACTAGATAGTCGTTTAAGTTTGTTTCTAATAGCTTATCTTCCCCCCTATACTATCATTTCATCCCTTCGGAGATTTGACAATGAGAGATGATATTAGGCCTAGTCTAGAAATATTTACATTATACATGCCTAGTCATTCACTAGTCAGGCCTTGGACTTGAGCTCCACACTAGGAATCCATACTAGCATATTACATCAGTTTACATAATTTTATTTAATACATTCCAAGGGTTAAAAACAGGGTTATTACATTGAAGAATTGTGTCAAAATATTCCATGTAAGCCTTGCTTATATGTCCAACATAATGCTTAATGGTAGATCCCAAAACTTCACAACATTTTTAAAAAGCATCTTCGCAACTTCCTATGTGGTACAAGGCATCTTTTGCATGAAGATGGTATACTTGGAAAATATATTAACAACCACAAAAATACCATTTTATCCTTGCAAAATAAATAAATGAGTAATGAAGTCCATGGAGACACTTGCCCAAGTTCTCTCCAATGTTGGAAAAGGTTGTAATTGACAAGCTTGTATTATTTTACCTTCCTTGTCTTATTGACACATAAGATAAGTCTTGACAACCTCTTCTACATCCCTTGACATCTAATTCCAATAGTAGCATCTTTTCAATAATTCCATCATTTGTTGCTATCTTGGGTGGTTAGCCCAAGGTGAGCCATGGCACTCCTTCAAGAAATCCTTCCTAATACTGGTTGAATTAAGCAAATAGATGTGATCTCCAAAGTATACATTTTCATTGTCTTTCCAAAGCATCCTCGTCTTGCATTCTTTCACCTACTTCATGATGCTTATCATGACAAGGTATTTCTACAATCCTTCTTTGATCTTCTGATGCAAGCTATAAAGACATACACATGATTTCCCATGGGCACCAACAACTTATCTTCTTCTAAGACTACAAGTTGCACTTTCCTGCTTAAGGAATTTGAAGTTGCATTAAGTTTAATTGGTTAGTACTCAATGGCCATGTTGAATTGTATCAAGAAATATTTCCACCATAACTACTTAGGTGACAACTTTGATTACATCAAAAAGTAGCTCATTGCAACATTGCCCATCTTCACAATGAATGAATTTCCTAATAAGTAGTATGCCATGCTTGTAGGCAATCTACAATTGAAATCATATTTTTATCATGAATAAGGTACCTCTATTTGTGATTCTATAACTTTTTTCTCTCATAGGAAACTGCATGACCCTCTTGCATTAAAAATACTCAAATGATGAAGTTTGAGGCATGTGTTTGCAACTAAAATGAATGCTCAAAGTCTAGAAACTTTAGCATAGGTTCCTCCACAAGTTTTCATTTGAGTTCACAAAATGCTACTTGGCACTTCTCCACCAAATTCTACAGTATGTTCATCTTCAACAAATCATTGATTGGTGTTGAAATCTTAGAGCACCCTTAAAAAAATCTGCAATAATATTGATCTAATCCAAGGAAGCTTATTACCTCATGAACTATTCTAGGATCATTCCCATCCTTAATCACCTGATATTCATATGATACATGCATGCATATGCATCCTTGCTGAATCCAATGGTCCAAGAATGGAATTTTAGTTTGGCCAAAGACACACTTGGACTTCTTCAAGTACAATTGATTTTGCCTCAATGCCTCAAAGACTTTTGCTAAATTCTTCTTATGGTGTTTTATGTTGTCACTAAACACTACAATGTTGTTCAAATACACAACAGTTGATTTGTCCAAGAATGATCTGAACACAAAATTCATTAAGGTGAAAAGGTGGTTGGTGTGTTGCACAACCCAAAGGTGTTGAATCCATTTCTATGGTCAAATAGCCATTAAAACGCAATTAAATTCCAATTTTGCAAAATAAAAAATGACTGGCAACTCCAAAAGAAATCATACAACTTTTAAATAAATATTTACTTTAAATAGTAAAAATGGAAAATAATAATAAAATGGCTGTTAGTGATTAATTATTAATAATTAACTAACCTATAAATAGGACTCACATTTAACATTTTCGTAAAAGCAAAGCGCTCCAAGAAGCCACATCTGCCATCTCTAGCCGAAGCGGTGTGATTAATATAAGTGTCTATAAAGGGTTGATCATTACACGGAAAACACATAATATTATCCTTCATAGGGTTTATCAGATAAACTCTTGCGATATCATTCACAGAATTTACGTTACGCAATGGCTACCAAGGTACCGCTCCATTCATACCAGAAACGGTCGCGCTCGGGTGGAAAGGAGCAAGAGGTGTTGGACGCCGATATCTTAATGCCATCTGTTCTGCCATTCAAGAAACTACAGACATCAGGCCATTCAAACAAGAAACAATGGAAGCATTTAAAGCAGATCATTCAAGCAGAAAACTATGATTCTTATCCTGCGGGCGAGCCCAATTATGTCAATATTCAATCGACGCCCTCCATTTATCCTGCAAAGACTTATTGCGACATTACCGGGTTCGCCACTGCCTACAAGGATCCCCATACCAAACTTCGGTATGCAAATGCCGATATGTTCAAGCACGTAAGAAGCCTTTCTGATAAAGATGTTCAGGCGTACCTCGCCCTTAGAAAAGCTGCAGTTGTATTGAAATGAAATAGTTGAGAATTATAGTAGCAGTTATAAGTAGGATATAATGTAGAAATGAATTTTAAAACTTGAATTTTGTGTTTGAAATGAATCTGTATGATTACCATTGAAGACATGTGTCTTCAAGCTTGGGAAATTCAGAGTTTATATAATAGTTATCTAATTTTCAGTAAGAGTAAAACACAATAGTTAGCACAATCTCATGTAAATTAGGTTTCAAGAAATCTTTATGATTGAATTTTAAGTTTCAAATAATTTATTTTTTCTTTTTACAAGGATGTATATTCGTTTTAGGCCTTTACTGCGTGCTGCTTTGGCATTTGATCATTTCATGCAGATGGCAGTTTGTGGGCGTAGCCCTTGGTTCTGTGGATCTATTATCATGTATGATTTTCATTCTGAAAACATCACCTTTTTTTTTCAAAAGAATAAAAACCTTTAATTTAATATTCCAGCAAGAATCAAAATTAAATGTTCTTACACAACATCAAAGACAGCTTTTGACTCAAAAAAGATACCATCCATCCTAAACTGATACATATCAAAAAACCGCATGATTACATATTTTTCTGTCCTTATACATGAAAATTAAGTAGGGCTGTGCCAACTGATATAACAAAAGAAAGGCTAAAACTGATCTAATAAAACTGGACCGAGCCAAAGATGATGAATAAGAGGAGGTCCTTGAAATCAAAGACAGCTTTTGACTCAAAAAAGATACCATCCATCCTAAACTGATACATATAAAAAAAAACCACATGATTACATCTTTTTCTGTCCTTATACATGAAAATTCAGTATGGCTGTGCCAACTGATATAACAAAAGAAAGGCTAAAACTGATCTAATAAAACTGGACCGAGCCAAAGATGATGAATAAGAAGAGGTCCTTGAAATCAAAGACAGCTTTTGACTAAAAAAAATACCATCCATCCTAAACTGATAAATATAAAAAAAAAACCACATGATTACATCTTTTTCTGTGCTTATAGATGAAAATTCAGTAGGGCTGTGCCAACTGATATAACAAAAGAAAGGCTAAAACTGATCTAATAAAATTGGAACGAGCCAGAGATGATGAATACGAAGAGGTCCTTGAAATCAAAGACAGCTTTTGACTCAAAAAAGATACCATCCATCCTAAACTGATACATATAAAAAAAACCCACATGATTACATCTTTTTTTGTCCTTAGACATGAAAATTCAGTAGGGCTGTGCCAACTGATATAACAAAAGAAAAGCTAAAAGTGATCTAATAAAACTGGACCGAGCCAAGATGATGAATAAGAAGAGGTCCTTGAATTCCTCATAGACTAACAGGCCATCTGCAGGAAATTAGCAGCTTGCTTTGATAATTGATCAGCCAAAACATTAGATTTCCTGTAGATATGCTTGATTGAGATCTTATTAAATGAGTCAATGACCTTTTTAGTTTTGTCACACAAATGCTGTTAAGAATTGTAATCTGGCTGGTCCACTACCCGTCATAAGTGCATTAATTAGGTTTGACTAGGACACTTTGATGTCCCATAGTATTATATATTCCATGGTAATTTCCGGTGGTTTATGGTGTTGGATATATCATAATTAATGAGCCTATAGCGTATCAGATCTACGCTGCTTTGTCAGAAGTCATTCGGTCATTAATGTCAGATAGTCAATCGGGTATTTCAGATGCGAAGCCATCTTGAGTCAGTTGATATGAAACTCTATAAATAGAAGAAGAGACTTTCAGAGATGTAAGAGATGAAGGAATAGAGGAGTGAAGAATAGAAGAAGAAAAACCCTTGAAGTGTTTCAAGAGCCCAAGCTCCGTGTAAGAAGTGAAAGTTTGAAGTAAATCTCATCTCTCTGTATTGCGGCAAAGTTACTTTGTTTTACAGTGGTAAATATATAAGTTATCAAATCAAGACTCTCAAGTATTTCACGGTGGTGAATGCCCTAGTTTAACACCCAGTAACTTCTACATATATTTCGGTTCTTATGTTTTAGCATAAAATATCTTAACTCAAAGTTTGTTTAAGTTTGAGTTGTGAGCACTTAGAAAGGTATACAAAGTTAACCACGCAGTTAATTTTTGTAAAAGTTAAAGTGTGTGCAAAAGTAATTTGTATAAAGTACTCAAAGTCAAGTTCCTCAAAGTTAGAGAAGTGCCCATTTCATGAAAAGTAAAGTATTGCGCGAAGTCAAGATTTGTGCATTTGTGCAAAGTTCAACTGCGGAGTGGAAAGTAGAATCGTGCAGTTAATTTGCGTGCAGTAAAAGGTGAATTGGGCAACTCATATACGCGCATTTACTTTGAGAAGTAAAGTGTTTTATAAAAAGGAAAGTCAAATGTAAAGAAAAGTTCCTTAGCAAACGAAAAGAAATATTTATCATGTGCACCTGTGCATGCCTCTTTTTCCCTTGATCTGTATCAAAGTCTGGTTTATGGAAACTAAGAATTGTATTTACATAAGGGAAAAGTGATTAAGAATGGCTTCCACTTCTCGTAATTTGCAAACCCCGATATTTACTGGTAAAAATTATGAATATTGGTCTCTAACAATGAAGGCTTTGTTTAGAGGTCAAGATGTATGAGACATAGTCCAGATTGGTTATGCAGAACTAGTAGATGCAGCAACATATAACAATCTCACTCAAGCTAAGAAGGATGTTCTAAGAGAACAGAGGAAGAAAGATGGAAAGGCGTTGTTCCACATACATCGAGCGACACATGAATCCATACTCCCAAGAGTAGCAGCAGCGTAGTCGGCTAAGGAAGCGTGGGACACACTGGAAACTGCATATCAAGGTTTCAACAAGGTAAAAACTACCAAACTTCAGATTCTTAGAAGAGATTTTGAATCTTTGTCAATGAAAAATACAGAGTCAGTAGACTCATTCTATACTCGTGTTATTGGTCTGGTGAATCAAATAAAGTCTCATGGAGAATCTTTAGGTGACCAAAGAGTTGTTGAAAAAGTTCTTAGAGTTCTGCCAAAGAAATTTGAATCTTTGGTTGTAACCCTGGAGGAAAACAAAGATCTATCCACATTTACTATTGATGAGTTGCAAGCCTCATTACTCAATCATGAACATAGAATCAGTGGTTCAGAAACATCGTTGGAAGGTTCATTCGCAGCACAATCATCCATAAGCCGTGGAAGAGGCAGAGGAAGATCAAACTCTAGAGGCAGAGAAGGAAGTTCTTTCAGAGGAGTTCGCAGCAGTAGCCCTGCGCATGTCATTGGTAGAGGCCAAAATTAAACTCCCACTCAGTCAAATGGACAAAGGTATGAAAAATAAAAAATTCAATGTCATTACTGTAAGAAGTATGGACACTTTACATACGAATGCAGGAAGAAGCAGTATGACCAAGGAAAGTAAGGTGAAGCTCAGTCAAGCAAAAACAACACTTCGAACAACACAATGTTCTTAGCACATGCATCTCCACTGGAATGCAATGCTGTACAAGAAAGTCCAAATGACATATGGTATTTAGACTCAGGCTGTAGCAATCATATGACTGGTAATTTAAATTTGTTTTCTAGTCTAGATAAATCAGTTCAAGCTGATGTAACACCTGAAAACAATTTTCAAGTCACTGTTTTGGATAAGGGTATTGTTGATATTCTAACCAAACAAGGGGAGCAGAAACATATGTCTCATGTCTATTATGTTCAAGGCTTGAAGCACAATCTGGTGAGCATTGGCCAGTTGTTGGAAAAAGGTTACAGAGTTCACATGGTAGGGAAGCGTTGTGTGATCAAGGACAAATATCCAAGCAATCAATTGATAGATGAAGTGCAGATGACAAGCAACCGCTTGTTTCCTTTAAGGATAAGACCCATCATAAAAGGAAAGACAACTCAAGTTGTTCATGCAAGTCAGAATGAGAATTTTGGAACTGCGCTCCGCGCAGAGAGCAAAGGAGCAGAAATTCATTGTGCAGAGGAAGAAAAAGACAACGCAATGCAAGTTGCATTTCAGACAGAAATTCGGGATGAATCCTGGTTATGGCATTTCAGATTTGGACATCTAAACTTTGGTGGGCTGAAGCTATTGCATATGAAGGACATGGTGAAAGGATTGCCATTGATTGAAAAGCCAGAGATAATTTGTGAAGGCTGTATTTTTGGCAAACAACACAGAGAGACTTTTCCAGTTGAAAAGTCATTCAGAGCTTGCGCACCACTTGAAATTGTGCACTCCGATATTTTTGGACCGATGCAAACACCATCCATGGGAGGATGCACTTATCTTCTCACATTTATTGATGATTTCACAAGAAAAACATGGTTTTATTTTATAAAATACAAATATGATGCATTTAACAAACATGAGGGTGTCCACCAATAATGAAAATGGAACCCAAGGTACCTAGTACATTCAAGCAAGTGCGAATAAATGGTCTTGCTGTCGAACACTTGAAGAATCCATCAGATAAGAGACATTGATGTATTCCCATCTATCCAACAGTGAGGGAAAACTACCACTAATGACTGCAATCCCCAAGGTACTAACCGAAACTCTAAACTTCATTCCCAGAGCACAATGAGTTGAAGTCGATGGGAAGAAGTCTGTTGGAAGGGAGGCCTTAAGGGATCCTCCATCATCCAACATGAGGGACACTCAACAGGTATGAGTTGATTTGGAGTAGGACTGAACACATGATGAAACATACTGACACCAAGGAATGGACGACGCATGAGGTCAAAGAAACTGCAGAATGGAAGACACAGGTTATATCCTTGAACAGTGAGCACGACACAAGAGTGACTTAGGTAGCTTTTAGCACAAAGGGACCACGATACAAATCTGCATTGTAGGAGACATTAATAGATTCTCCATATGATTGTAAGACTAACCAAATGGAGGAGTAAGAACTCTGAGATCAGGTTTATCCTAAGGCCAACACTAGAACCCAACGTGTTTGATAGACTCAAAACAGGTGCTTTGTTCAAGGAGATAGTAGACTTGCTACCATCAGACTGAAAGATATTTTGACATTCTTCCCTTCCCTTTCCTTTTTCATTTTCTAACGACTTGACAAAGAACTAAAGCATGCTCGACGGTATTTTCATATTTAAGGAGTTTGAAAAACCTAGAAGAAAACTCCATACACCTATCCATGGATTTTATATCGAGCCTGGATTGGTTTGTGCTCGACAGTGTTTTCTTGCTTATAGAGTTGAAAAACTTAAACAGTCCTCTATCAACCATATCGTGGATTTCACATCGAGCCCGAGTAGGTAAATGCTTGCTTGATGTTTTCATATTTCAAGAGTCTGAAAACCCTAAAGAAGAATCCAAAAGGTCCTTTTTCATAAAGTTAGTCTCCTTCCCTGAAAAAGTGTAAAATAATGGAAGAAGAACTCTTCTAGCGCATACCAGAGTATACCTAGAGTATACCTTTTCCGTAAATTATCCACCAAGTTCCAGAAAAGGGGTAATTCTATACCTAAGTGGATGTCAGTTCAGTTATTTTAACGAGCCCGAAAAGACAACTATGCTCGGTAAACTTTTCCTATTTAAGGAGTCTGAAAAGGGCTTAAAATAAATCCATAGGGATCTTTTCTGTAAAGGTTTAACGAGTCCGGAAAAGTAAACTCGTGACCTCCTTACTGTTTTTAACAAGCTCAAAGCAGATACAGAAAAATGCTCGTAACTTCCTTACTGTTTTTAACAAGCTCGAAGTGAAGATGAAAGAAATGCTCATAGCCTCCTTACTGTTTTTAACGAGCTCAAAGGAAAGGTGGAAGACTGCTCGTAACCTACTTACTGTTTTTAACGAGCTCGAAGTAAAGGTAGAAGAATTCTCGACATGGGAGGAGATGAGTGTCAGGGACATGCAAAAATAGCTCCAAGCACATGGAACAAAGCTATTCCTAATGCAAGGAACATGAGCAAGATAAGGACACTCAGGGTGTGTCTCCTCCAGGTAAAAGGTGTCAAATTGCGAAGGCAAAATGATACAGGGCTAAGCATAAATGAGATCAGAGATGGAGGATTATATAACGAGCTAAAAGCATGGAAGCCGACATCAGGCTCATTAGTGCAAGCGGGATCATAACAGATGCATATGCAACTTGAACACAAAGATGGGAGCCTTATCAGGGATGGCCAGAAATATATGAGAAAGAAAGATATGAGGCTTCTTCTCAAAGTCATGGTAAATTTAAAAAGGCTCCCGAGCCTATGAGAAAAATTCAGCATGGGTACCAAAATGGCATAAGGGTGCTGACTAGGGTGACCCATGTTAGGTAGGCTCTGCTGTCGGACTGGTGCACAATGCATAAAGAGATTGTTAACACACCAACATCCAACAGGTTTGACCCTATGGCGAATTCGGATGGAAAAAGGTTCAAATGCAACATAACAACAGGGAAGCATAAACTTATATGCAAGGTTCCGAATATACCTGAGATGGTCGCACAAGGTGTCGAAAAGGACCAGCAAGCAAGTATAAATCCAGCTAAGAATCCTGTCTCCAAGAAACATTAGTACCAAGATCATATCTAAAACATATGTAAAGAAAGACCCGATACAAGTCACTATGGTAGAAATACTTTCAACTTCACTATCATCAACAGCAGGCATAAACAAGGAAATTTTTTCAAATGAAGACTCTATAGTACCCAAGCCCGAGGACTTACAATCAACAAGATCAAATTCAGGATGAAGATCAAATTTGAAGGACATGATGGAATTTGCAAAAACAAATTCATCATCACGGGAGTTGAAAAATCTAGAAGCATAATCAAACTCAGCAGGAACACTGATTTGTAGATCTATAGGAGATTCCAAAGACTCAACAGTGGGAAGATCAGACTTTAAGGTCAAAATGGGGCTGGACATAATTGTGACTGGATCAACATCCAAATGAATGGCAGACTATACTATGGACTCTAGGAAAACTTCATCAGAAGGAAGTATATCGTCCCAGATAGAACACATATCTAAACATTCATATGGAGGTGTCACTTGGTCAAAAGCTGGGACTAAGTCCCGAGAAGGTAAGCATGAACTCAGAGACTTCTTCTCAGTAGCAGTTGAACTCAAGGAAAAATATGCCACATAAGTCCCATGTGACATAGTGGTGCCTAATGACGAGGGATCAGACTAGTCTATAGTTGGGTAATAAGGAGGATCAACGAATGCAAGTTGGTCGATAGTGACGATGCTTTCGTTATGAGGAAAATGCATCACACGAAAGAGCGTAGACACCACAGCATGCATAGCATAAACGTAATCACACCCGAGGATCATATCAAAGTCCATAGGGTCCTTTAAAACCATGAAATCAACTAAGACTGTTTTTCCACTCAAAGTAATAGGTACGTGACGGAGGAATCCGATATCAACCTTTATCTGGAAAGGTGTGGAAGAAGGAAGACGAAGTTTGGCTAGACTATTCCAATCAAAGGAAACAATCCTAGGGCTTGGTAGGGGTTCGCATGACACAGATGAAGTGCCCCCTTTTTCAGGAACATCCAAACTAGTAATGCAGAAGACTTCCGGGATAGGTGCATCAATCTCCAAAGGACTGATGGGATCGGTCGAAGATTGCATCGATTCGATCACTTCACTCTCCGAAGGAAGAGTGGGGTCGACCAAATATTGCATTGGTTCAACTACTTTATCAACCAAAGGTTTATTTGACTGTAGGGAATCTATAGACAACTCGGGAACAGAGGTTCTTTCAGACATGGACCACACTTTCCGTGCTTCTGGAATGGCAGGGCATCGGTGAGTAAGGTGATCTCCCATACAAAGTTTACAAGGGAAATTTGGTTTCCATCCTATATGTTGAGACTCCTTTACAACGTCAGTACTCTCAGCATGACTAGCATTGGCTGACAGCTTTCCCCCAGCATGAATTATATTGGTTGGTTGCTTGGAAGCATAAGACTTTTGAACTAAGGACCACACTTTTTGCACTTCTGGAAGTACAAGGCACAAGTAAGTAAGGTGGTCTCCCTAAAAAAACTTGCAAGGGAACTTATACTTCTGTTTGTTTGGTTTGTCAACAATGTCAACTCCCTTAGCATGACTTGCAGTGACTGATTTGGTGTCTCTAGTATGACACACAGGAACTGGTGACTTGTCATTAATATGACTAGCAGTGATCAATGACGTGTCCTCAACATGACTGACAGTGGTTGAAGACAAAATTTCAGTGTGATTTTCAGGGACTAAAAGTTTTCTCCCAGCATGACCTCCAGAGGCTGGGTAGGTGCCCCCTGCATGACTTGTAGAGGCAGGGTGCTTGCCCCTAGCATGACTTATAGAGGCTAGGTTGCTGCCCCCTTGTTTTGGCATCTTCTTCCTGTTCTTCCTCCGTCTATTCCTTTTAGACTGCTGGTTACTAGTATTGTTACTTTCGCCACATGAGGTAGAAGGAGGAGGAGAAGATGTTACTGGCAAAGAAGGCACAGGGTTCTGATGCTCTTGATTTGAGGCGCTTACAAAAGAAGCGCCAGGAGCATGCAACGCATTCGGAGTGGAGAACAAGCAAACAGATAGCCTTATAGTGAATCCAAGAAGATTCAGAGTAGCCATTAAGGGAGTACCAATGTTTCCAATGAATGGAACAACACAAGGATCCCCCAAAACAGGGGTACCTTGATGAGATTCCCTCTTCAAGTTATTCTGAATGTTCTCAACCGAATGGGGGGAAGTGCCTCACAACATCTTGCCTCGAGGCACTATATGCATATAGGTGTTGAATGCTTGCAAGGGCATGTTTATGA